>OY728132.1:1644336629-1647081622 GCA_963277665.1 Viscum album
TGAATCTTCCACCCCCAATAAATCCCAACTCTAGATGAAATGAAAAAATTTCATCCATCACTCTCATGGAATCACCTAACTCCCACACTGTATCACTACACAACCTCCTACTCAACACATCAGAAAAAATCCTTTTCCTAGGTTTTTAAAATATCATGAAGTTATATTAATGTAAATTCTTCATCCATCGATGTTGATATAAGATCAAGTCACATTGGGAGAAAATATACCTTAGGCTCTTATGATTGGTTAAGACCAAAAATGCTCAACCATATGGTAATGTCTTCACAGTATTAATTAAAACACTACCACCACTAACTAGCGATCATGGGTGGAATATTTACACTCATGGTGAAGTAACAACCTAGAGCCATAAAAACAGATCACTACTCCATCACAATATACCCATCACAATATGTGAATCATCATAGAAATCATTAAATTGAAGTCTGTCTACTAGTATAAAAAAAGGGAATACTTACCAACATCTACTTTATATACTCGAAATATTTCTGAAAATAATAAATCCACTTGAATGCCTAATACTTTCTTGTAAAAGATGTTTGAAGAGTCACAACTCGATAAAAATAAGCAAAGAACCTACTATAATAGCCTTCAATAATATAGAAACATTTCACCTCTGCCACTATTTTAGGGGCTTCCCAGGATAGAACTACTTCTACCATTAAACGATACATAGATACACCCTACTGGGATACTACTTACCCATAGGAAAATATATCTAAGGAAAAATTCTCACACTTTAACTGCTTCTCTAACAACTTATAATGTAAAATTTCTCTCAAAATGGCATTCATATTCTCTACCTGATCCTCCTCAGATGCAGAGTACACAAGGATGATATTGATGAAAACCACCACGAATTTATCCCAAAACACATGGAAAATAGCATTCATTAATACCATGAACACATCTGTATCATTCTTCACAAAAATGACATCACAAAA
This sequence comes from Viscum album, assembly GCA_963277665.1. Lineage (NCBI taxonomy): Eukaryota > Viridiplantae > Streptophyta > Magnoliopsida > Santalales > Viscaceae > Viscum > Viscum album. The sequence goes on from OY728132.1 coordinate 1,644,337,598, forward strand.
ACCTCATAATTCCCATGAAAACAACACAAAGAATTGTTTGGAATATCATCATACTTCACATTAATCTGATGATTTCATGGAAGTAAATCGACCTTATAGAACCAATGTTCATCCTTCAGTTGATCGAATAAATCACCATTCCATGGAAGTGGCTAGTTCTTCTTCAATGTCACATGGTTAAAGGGATGAAAATCGATACAAAACTGCAAACAGTCGTTATCCTTCCTTACAAAAAAAAATCGGTGCTCCCCACAATGACACATATAGCTGAACAAAAACACAATACAATAGACCATTGACCTATATATGCACATCTAAAAAATCAGAAAGATCCAACCTATATGGATACATCGAGATATCAGACATGTATGGTTGTAGTTCGATCATGAACTCGTTATCTCGTCAAGGGGGTAATGCCACATACTCCTTGGGAAAGGCATTGGGGTACTCTTCTATGACCCTAGGAAATTAAAACTGATCAACCATAGACAAACTCATCATATTCTAATCTATCAAGAAAGAAAATAATAAAACATTCCTCTAACTCTTCTGAGAATCTCACTCGTAAAAAAACTCTACTAGATCTTCATCATCATCAAAGAATATAGCATGTCTCTTGATGAAATCCATGATATTCTACACCGAATACAACTAATAAATGTAGTGGATGATTTCATATGGTTTTATTTATAAAAATATGATGTATTCCCATGATATTTATTGTCTCTAAACTTGTTAATAGTTTTAACATATTTTAAAAATTTCTACTCAACCACCAACTTGTGTAGTTAGTGCCAAAGGTACTCAAAGTCTATCTACCACAAGTCCCAATGCATCGACAAGGTTAGGTGATATAAAGGAGTGTGTCACACATAGAAAAAACAAGGAATTAACCCATATATAAAACAATCAAAGGCTACCACAAAGGATTTCAAGATCGCCTGGTGGTGGTAATAATAAAGCATGAAGCTCACCACGACATTCTCCATATAATCTCTGACCCTATAGAAGACCACCTCCTTGCCCATGTTCTACTCTTTGAGGATGGGGAGTGCCTTGGGACTGTCATATACATTCACGATATACTCTCTAATAATCTAAAACTGGAGTAACCTACTTTTTCAAACTCAGCTACAATAGTATTATAAAAGGATCATAAACTGGAAGAACTGGCGCATGTTGACTACATATAATAGTTTTGCACTCTCCCCACTAATGAATGCATCCTCCATGATAAAAAAATTCATTATATTCCTTTTTATAGGCTTGAGAGAATCTTCCCCCAAAAAATTAGACATTAAGGGATTGGACCTACCCTGGACTTATTAGAATCTCCTCTAGCATGTCAACTGAGTACCATAGACCACAACTCTGATTTATGAGGAATCCTAATGAATCCCCTCATCCTTATGATCGAATTATAGGTAATGTCCTCTCAATGACCTTTGTTCTCTCTAGAACCTTGATATACTTCCTCATCATTAACAGGATGACATAGTGGTAGATCTCTAGATGAAAAGCCTCTTTGAAATGCCTCACCTAGGACTCCTAATCTAGGAACATGTCCAATGAATATTGTAGAAGGATTATGAAATAGATCTGAAACACTCACACACTATAGATCCCACACCAAAGGGTAAGTAAAACATATTGACTGGATTATTTATTGATCAAATAGATATACTTGTCTCTAAATTGTTCTTGGAACTCCTCCCATGAGACTTCCTACTATTGGAAATCTATGTAGAACATGAACCATCAGTTCCTCACTATGCCACACAACATCTCCCCAATGAACGATACATAGTGCTCCTACCAAGCATGTATAAAATAGAAGGCCATCTCAATCTACCCCATCTTTTATTCCACCACTACATCTGAAATCCAGAACTCATACTTATATGGAATCTGTCACTGAAACTATCAGAGTGTCCTCACCCATGTGTCATCGTCACTAACTTCTACTATGTGGCGATCTGCTGGCGCAACTAGCGGAATATGTTTTATATGAACCTAATGAGGATGATGACCTAGGGCCATGCCTACTAATGAAAATGAGTTATATCTCTTAAACATGAATATGGAGTACTTTAAAACTATTTATTTGTTTTCTTTTATTCATTTTAGGTTATCCTATCCCATGGTTGAGCTACTCATTAATAGGAAAAATGAAGAATGTTTCATGATCCTTTCTAATATCTCTACCCTAAAAATAGTATCACCTCGATTAGTAGACATTGAAAGCATAAATTTCCATGAATGATATCACATGGATGTCCTAAATACCAGTTTCCAAGCTGAGGTCCTGTGTTTATAATTCTTTTTAAACATAGATGAGACTATTTCCCACCCAAACCATGCATCCTCACTTATTCCTGACTCTAATATTCACCCTATTCCTCATTCAGAACTCTAATACAACACTATCATGACACCCCCCCCCCTCACAAGGTGTTGACCTCCTACATAGGCAATGGGAGAATATAGTTAGTTTCCTAGAGACCCGCCTCTAGTAGGCCTTAGGTTGGAAACTATCACCGAGGGTATATCAAAAACATAGATGAGGGGAATTACCCTCTAAGTGAACACTTTTGAAACAGAGAGATAACATAGACACAAACCAACTCCGGCTCAGACTCCAACATAAATATAAACACAAATTTTAAAATTTAATGTAATGTAAGAACTACAAAATCCGAAAGTGAAAACTGCATGTACAAGAATAATGTAAAGAGGGAAGTGACCATAAATCCCAAATATCTATTGCGAAACCTCCATGCTAATAGTATCCATTTTGATCTCTAACATACTCCAATTAACCTGAAAATAGTTTATATATTCATAGGGTGAGTATAAATGTATACTTAGTCGGGTCCTCCTCAGAGCCTATCGTGTAAAAGGTAAATAAGGCATGCAAAAGAATAATGAAGAATATGTGAAACTAACTCACCACCTAAACAGTTATACTAATTTATCAGTCTCACCATAGATAATCTTACAACATATTGCATAAAATTACATAAAATAAAGAGTATCAATAGTGCCCTATGACTAATTCCCCAATGGTTTTCCCCTTTTCCCCCATGCCGCACGTCCTAATAATCAATCTCCAAAAAGGCTACCCCTCAAACACTTAGGTGAAGCAACACAACATGTAACTCATGCATCACACCACCACATATATGGAACCAAAAGTAACTAGGTAGTTTATAGAATCCACTATCATCTTCATAATTCGTATAATGAAATGGGTATTATAACTCAAGCCCTCATAGCCCATACACTGAGTAAGGATCATTATGCCATCACAGCCTATACACATTATACCTATAGTAGTTCTTAAGAATCAATAAGAAGGATATATGTGCATGAAATAATAAAAATCCATTTAAACCATCTGTACACACATATGAGGACAACTAACCACTATGAATAACAACTAAAGTAACACCCAAGAGAATATAATGGGGATAAAGGGGGTAGTCAGCTATCCATCCTCCCACCAAGATGTTGTGGAAAACACCCCCATGGCTCAAAATCCTAGGGTTTTCAGTTTCCCAAACCAACATGGTGGATTAGTATAAAGAAATGAAATTACATGATATATTATAGCTCACAACCACACTATGAGAATAACTTAGTCTCAGAGTCAACTGCAGCTGTCGTCTCTCCAACTCCTAGCATCCACCACTATGACCAGATATCCTATAAGAACACAACCTTTAAATAGGTGCATTAACTTATCTTATCCCTTTTTCATCAGTTTCACATTAGGTTAATTAATTATTGACCATTAATTTATCATCACTATAAAAACCAAAAAACCCTATGAAAGTGATAGAAAATGCCTTTACCATCACTAAAAAACACTGATAATTAAGGCACAATTAAAATATCTAAACAATTATTAGCGCTAAAAAGTGTTATTAAAGGAACACTTGAAAAAGGCTAATATCACTCTTAAAAGGGTCATTCAACAACCCTTTTTTGAGAGCTGTTAAAGGGAACTTTTAAAATAATTTTTCCTTAAAGGGTGCCTTTAACAGCGCTTTTTGGGGTAGATAAAGGCAACCTTGTTAAAAGGGGTAAAAATGCAGAAAAATTTGTGCCCGACCCCCCCCCCCCCCCCCCCCCATTATCCGCTCTTCCATGACCCCTTTAACAAGGATCTACAACCCCTTATCAGTTATATTCACCCCACAATCCCTTTTATCAGTGTTTTGAAAATTTATAGCCTCACAGATGCCTGCCTGGATTCGACCCCTTTGTCATTCCATCTTGGATGTAATGCCTTTTCCACTAAACCATATTATTTTTTTCTTGTTTAATGATATTTATGTATATTTATATATATATATTTACATATAAATTTAAATATATATTTACATATATGTATATATTTATTTTGAAATACATTTATTCATATATTTGTTTCTGTGATATATATTATATTTATTAAAATATATTATTTATTATATTCATTTACATATGTTCGATTATAATATATATATCTTTTTATTTTTACACACACATATGTATATATAAACATTTTAAATATATGTTAATAATTTAAAAAATGGTTAGAGATTGTATTAAATACATTTTTGGAATATTTAATTATTTAGATATATTATAATATTAATTTTTTACATAAATATTTTGATATATGTATTTATATGAGTGATTTATTTTATGAAAATATAACAAAATATGCATGTATTTAATTATAAATTAAATTAATATGTTAAAAATGTTATAATTAAAACCCATAACATCAAGATGAACGTAATTCTATGAATAAATTCTGTCTCCTCTAAAAAGGGCAAGAAGACCGCATTAAACAAGGATGGAAGTCCATCGACTCTTAAAAATCACGGTACCCCATCTAAAAACTCAGTTTTTCTTGGCCTTATGGGATTTTTCAACCGCAAAAAGTGTAACGTAGATTTCTATTTATCCTTAAAGATGCATATATTGTAGCAAGATACGATTTGATATATAGTAGAGCTTAGATAGATAATTATATCTATTGTTATTATTTTTTTGGAGTTCGAGTTTTGTTTTAACTTATTTTATAGATATTTTTTTAATTTTTTTATTTTTTTTATCTTGAAATTGAATGTAAATGACTATTACTCGGTAATAATAACAAAATTATTAATTCGAAATATTTATTTAGGTATTTTATAATCCATTTTCTCTATATATCTTTTATAATAAGTATAAATTCATATTTTTCTTTATCTAAAACACATTTCAAAAATATATGTTATATTTACATCAATAAAAATATATTTATATATTAATTTTTAATTTTTAATGAAAAATGATTTTTTTAAGTATAAATTTATCATTTCTAGTAAAAAATCATTGATATTGGGTGGGTATTTATCATCACCAATAAAAAATCATTGATAAAGGTGGGTATTCAAAAAAGATTTTTTTTAGCTACGTTAAAGACCCCTTTAACAATGCTCAAAAAAGTGTCATTAAATAGAACCTTGAACAACACTCTTTTAATCTACAACAAAGGGGGTCTTTTACAACATTTTAGCCAGTGTTGTCAAATAACTTGAATTTGAAAAAACCTAGTTTTCTAGATGTGCATTAAAATTTTCCATGTAAAATTTTATTTACACCACAACATATATGCATCCCCTCCAAGCATAAGTAATCTGAGGCCACTACTTCTCAGAATTGCAACCCCAGTATTGCATCTCAGCGAGCTCCGACCCCATGTGTTAAAAACATATTTATTTATAAACCAAATAACTTATAATAATACCATGTGTTATAGTAAAATGTTATAATCTACAAAAAAAAAAGGGGCTCAACCTAGTGAGTTGATGAACTACACATTGAGTATTTCCCACAAATAGCAGAAGCATAGACTCATCTAAACATTAGAAGCTAAATAGAGAAGAATGTGGAATACCCCATGAATCTTCTCTTTTCTCGGAATGAATGTAAATGAATCCCTCTACATCAGGAAGTAGGGAAGTAAATTATATAAAAAAGAACCAATCTATAGACGAAGAAAATTATTCAAAAAAGAATCCACCTTTCATTACAACAAGTAAGCCCATCTTTAACCCATTTTATAATCTCTGGTGTCCTCCCTAACACCACTGGAATATCTCAATTCATCATGTAACTCCATGAGATAACCTATACATCCAAAATTGTTCATCCCCACCCATCATTCCACAATAGACCGCATTTCATAGCTATCCTGGGCTCACAACATAAGTACCAGATAACAAAACAAAATTAACCAAGCTCTTATCCTTATTGCAATGCATCCATCCTTAAAACACCATCTAACACTCATGACTCCAAATCACAATGGGTGTGGCCTTTACTAGAAATTCATAAACCCATGCCTTATAAATGAATTATCATTTATTATACAATCAGTTCCTTTTTCCATCTTGAATTAACCACTTAATTATTCACAGGTTCGAACTACGGGAAACCTAAGAAACAAGATATCTCAATATCTCAATAATTATTTGAAAATTTAAATTTAACAGGAATTTAATTATTTTATAAAAAACAGTCCTCATGAATCATGTTTCATTAACCATTTCAATTAAAAATTCGAAACATATATCAATTTGATTATATTCATATTACAATAAGTGCAACCAAATTCATTAAACATGCCTATTTAATTCCACTACCAAATTAACATCCATTTAATTTTAGTTTGATGTCATTTAAAAATTTACAAAATAAAAATATGCTAATCCAATTAAGGAATTGATATCACACTATATATAAAATTGAGTGGCAAACCATTTTTATGGTACAAAGAAACAACATCGGACTAATGTAAATAGAGGATATACCAACGACAGTTTTCCAATGGTTTTCATAAATTGTTGGAATAGGGGTGTGGAGAGACATTTACCCAAACATTTTATCAAACCGTTGGGATATATGAGTTTTTAAATGACTTTACCCAATGTTTTGATAAAACTGTTGGGATATGTCAATTTTAGGAAGGCTTTTCCAACAGTTTGTCTAAATAGTTGGAAAAGAATACCATTCCCGATGGTTTTTTAAAACCGTTGGGATAGTTTTCCCCTAAATTTCCAGCAAACCCGATCTCCCATCCACGTGATTGAAGTGCTAAAGATGATACCAAATATCTCTCTCATTAGAAAAATCATTCCACCAGATCCGTCTTCAATTACAAAGTTGTTCAGTTCTACACTTCAAATATTTAAGTAGTACCTTATGTTTAATGTTTTTCATCTATTTTTTTTGTTTTCAATTTTTATTTGGCTTATACCTTAGGTTCATGCAGTATTCTATAACCATCAATTTCAATTTTATTTTTTTATTCTATTTTTGTTCTGCTGTCCTGTGTGAATCAATTTATTTGATGTGAGGGGGTGCATGTGGTGGGATGTGCAGTGAGTGGGTTGCAGTGGGTGGGAGAGGGGGTATACTAGAGGGGGTGTTTAGGTGGGGGGTGCAATGAGTAAAGGGGGATGTATAGGTGGGGGTTTTTAGTGGAGGGAGTATGTTGGGGTGAGGTGGTGGGTTGTACAGTTGGGGGTGGGGTGGGTTGTGTTGGTGGAGGTGGGGGGCTATTCAAGTGGGTGGTGCAGGTGGAGGGGGAATACTATCCAAGTGGGTTGGGGGGATTGTGCAGGTTGGGGGTGGGCTAGGCATGTGGGAGTCTATTGGGGTGGTGATGTGGGGGATGTACAGGTGGCAGTGGGGGGAGGGGGCAGTATAGTTGGGGGTGGGGGGGAGGGGGGTTGTGCAATGGGGGGGTGTAGGTGGGGGTGTATATCCATGTTAGTGGGGGAGAGGAGTGTGGAGGTTGGGGGATAGGAACGTTATGTTGAGTATGATGGGGGGTCTATAGGTGGGGGTAGGGTGGGGAGAGGGGGGTTATACAGGTGAGTGGGGGTTGTGCAGTGGGTAGATGGGAGGGGGGTTGTACAGGTGGGGGTGGGGGAGGGGGGTTGTGCACGTGGGGGGGTGTCAGTGGGTTGTGGTATCTTACCCATTTCAAGTGTGTTTCATCCCATCTATGAGGTGGTTATAAGTATATCCTTCTATTCTCAACCTTTCTCAATTTATTTCACTATCTAGAAAGATAATTTCATTATTACCTATTTATAGGGATTTTGGAAAATTTTATGATTTTCACTATTTGATATTGAATCAATGACTAATACATGATTAGTATATGTCTGTGAGTATATAGAAGATGGTTTATAAACTATCAAATAAAAGTATCAATCTTTTGTGTCCAATATGGGGTTTCCAGCAAAATAAGAAATGGTAGTCGTGAGAATTATGTGAGAGACAATGAAAAAACACAATAATAGAGAAATTGGTTCAATTGAACCCAAATTTTCCCCATCCCCAACACAGGGGGTGTTTATCTACTCATAATGAAAAGGATAAGAAACTTACTAAGATTCATCAGAGAGTTCATTACAACAGAAAATAAAAGAATCATAAGTACGACAAAAATACAATAACCAGTGCCTAAAAACCCTCCTTCATCCCTCTGTACTTCGTTACAAGCCCCCTTCATCTTCTTTCCACTATCCCCCCTTGTTCTGGCTCACTCCCCAATGTCTTCTTGGACAGAAATGGCCGTTTTTAGTTGTCCAGAATCTAGTAGAAATGGAAACCTTGGGTCAAGGAGTGGGTGAAAAGTGAAAAAGAAAGAAGGACAAGGATGTAGTGGTCTGCATGGTTTGGGTGCACGGTTTGGTAGACCGTGCACGAATTGTGCATGTACTACTGTCTCAAATCCTATAGCTGCACAGTTCTCCTAGATGGGCCACATGGTTTGGGTCGGTCATGCGTCAACCGTGCGGAGGGTATTGTCAATGGTATCTTCTCCAGCACGGTTTGAACATGTTTTGGATAAAAGTGTGGTGACTATGTAGGTTTCCTCTGTCATTCAATTTCTGGAATACGCCCATCCTTAGTGTCCAATGCATGATCCGGGCGACACCATTCTGACATAGTCAGGGGAAAAGGGTCAATAATCCTCCAATTCCCTTCTGAATCTCCAAAATACATATACTCCATGCTATATCCATTGGTAACCAAAAAAATAGAACAAGATACATCAAAATTGAGAAATTCATTCCAAACCATCAACAAAAACCATTTTATAGATATTAAACCAAGTGGAAATGCATTATGCACAGCATTGCATCAGCCGATACCACTCAAAGTGTCTCATTTTTATTTGAAATGGACACCATTTTAAATGAAAACAACAAATGGCATATGGTAAACTGACCAAACACATTTGGATTATATTGATACATTAGTAAAATGATACATGGGTCATATGTTACATGTAAGGGTCATCCCTGGTCAATATGAGGCACGGTGGGGCCGGTATCACTCGTATTGTATTTATTTTGCTAAAAATGGACACCCTTTGATGTTGAAACAAATGGCATACAGAAAACCGACAAAACATATTTGTTTTGGGTTGATACTATAACACAAGGATATATGGGTAATTTTTGACATGTACAGGTCAACCCTCCCTCATTCTGAGTCACATTATGGTCGGTACCACTGAAAGTGTCTCAATTTTATCTAAAATGGACAACATTTTAAGTGAAAACAATAACTGGAATTCAGTAAACCAACCAAACACATTAGGATTCTATTTGATATTTTAGGAAATTGATACATGGGTCATTTTTTATGTTTATGAGTCAACCTTGCCTCAATCCAAGGCATGGTGTGGATGTTATCCCTCGAAGTGTCTTTATTTTGTTTAAAATGGACACTATTTTATGTAAAAACAACATGCATACGGAAAACTGACCAAACTTATTTGGATTTTGTTGATACTTTGTCACAACGATCCATGGGTCATTTTTGATGTGTTAGAGTCAACCCCACCTCAATATGAGGCACGGTGTGGCTGGTTCATATCAAATGTGTCTCACTTTTATTCGAAATGGACAACATTTTAAATTAAAACCACACCTGTCATACGGAAAATTGACCAAACGCAATTTTATATTCTTGATACTTAAGGAAAATGATCTATGGGTCATATGTGACATGTACGAGTCAACCTCACCTCAATCCAATTCATGGTGTGGATGGTATCACTCGAAGTGTCTGCCTTTTGTTTAAAATGGACATCATTTTAAGTAAAAACAACCGGAATATGGAAAAATGACCAAACATATTCATATTATGTTGATACTTTTGCACAGGGATCCATGATTCAGCCTCACAAAATCCACTTCTCATGTGAGGAACTCTTACCCCTATTCTAAAACACATGACATTTAATACGCCAAGGACAACTACATTCCCTAAGTCACACAAGCTCATTAATACACACCCATTATCATAATCACTAAGTTCAAAGACACCCACCCCCAAACTATGGGACATTATATTTGGGTTGGGTTGAAGTCATTTTTCCATTTCATTCTTTTGGAGTTACTAGCTTCTAATTTATAAATTCAATCATGTATGTGTTATACAAAATGAAATTTTGTATGTATTTTTAATTCTGTTTAACACATATAATTACGTATTCAGTTTTTTATGTAATGTATTCATAATTGAAAATTAAATTATGCATGTATTCAATTTTTTATTCAATTATGAATAGAATTATGGACTGCACATGTAATTTTCATCTCAATTATAAATTAAATTGTAAATAAATTAAGTATGTTTATAATTACAATATGAATTATGTTTTAATTTTGTATATGTATAGTTGTAGGGTGCATTATGTGTTAAATCTATATGAATTAATTGTGTACATGTATGTGTTATAGGTGGTTATAGCTGCTAATTGGATTTGAGAAGCTAGAAATGGAGAAAGGGAAGCCTACAACAGGATGCAACCTGAATTTCACAATGAAGCCTATGCCAATGTTTCTAAACTATTGTCATTGGGATGTGAATGGGTTTTTACCAATGGTTCTATGAGAACCATTGGTAAAAACACTTTCCCAATGGTTCAAAAACTGTTAGGATATAGTGAAATGTCCAGTCGTTACCAAAAGTTTACACAAACTGTTGGTAAAAAGCTATACTAAACTATATTACAACAGTTTGAAACCATTAGAATAGTATGTTAACCAACAGTTTCAAACCGTTGGTGAAACGTTATACCAACGGTTTGGCATAACCATTTCTATAATGTAGATTTCCTAACATATACCAACAGTTTTCTAGAAACCGTTGGAAAATATATTTCCCTATAGCTTACTTCCCTATGGTTTGGATAACCATTGGCATATATTTTACCAACGGTTTTCCAGCCATTACCAATGGTTTGGAACTGCTGGTAAAGGGTGCATTTCCCGTAGTGTCATTATGCAATCAATATGAATTATTAAATTTGGTTCAAATAATTATTATTTTAATTCCATTTCCATCTAAGGGGATAAATCATGATAATTGTACTAAAACATTTAATTAAATAGAGAATCAATGAATCCCCTTCCCCAAAAATTTCATCAACATTATTCCTATGAGAACGGACCACATAACAGATCTCCAATCACCCGTCCTATAAATAAATCATCCATATGAGTGTGTCTTCACACAACCAAACCAAAAAAAACCAAGAGAACCCCATTTGATCCATGGGTATGAAAAATATATTTCCTAAAGTGAAAATAAAATAGGAAACGAAATCAAACCATTATAAACCACTAGAAAATTAAGGAAAAACCACCTTGGATCACCACCAATTACTACAGATCAAAGACGGAAGAGCAAGGATTTATCCCTCTCGAAGGGAATCTAAAATGATGAAGAAGTGGGTTTCCAGACGCCTAGAACACAGAAGAGTTCCACTACATCCATTGAGTTTGAAAAAAACAAAGCATATGAATCGTGTAAAAATAGAAAACCGTAAATAATTACATGACAAGTAATCCCATTTCACGTCATGTCTTCCACTTATTTTGGTTTTTTCCAAAAAACACATACCACGTTCATGTAATTTTATTTTTCACATATCATTCTATTAAATGTCATGAAACCAAATTTTAAATCATGTAACTATTTATGACATAAAATACTTCCCTTGGTTCCTACTCTTAGTAGCTAAACACCTCTAGACTTTTTCTAGACTACCTATGAGCACCTCAATCTTTGCAAATGACGAAAGAGTTGATCTAAATGGATCTAGTCCCTTAAAACATATTTCATCCTATTTAGTCACATGATTAAGGATTACATATTAAATAAATATAAGAACCAACTATATGAATTATAGGTATAACTATGTGAATACCCTTGAGTGATGATGGGTATGTTAATACACCCCACATATGTTTGGCATAGAAAATCATAGAGATATTTTGTAGCATAGTGATAGTAAACGAAGATTCATAAAATGGTTGCATGATAGAGAATGTGGCTTCTCATCACATTTATTTAAAAATGAATTTATAATAGATATTTAAGAACGTAATACAACCTTAAAATTTGGTAGTGAATAGGCATTATGCACGGTTTTTTCTTGATTAAAAACATGGCCTGGAAAATCATAGGATAATTTCAGTAGCATAATGGCAGTACCAAAAGATTCATTAAATGGTTTAATGAGGGTTCAATAGATCCATCATCATTTGGATAAAAATATTTCAGTTCTATATATATGGGAAAATAATATCCCAATAATATAAATTGGAAACCATAAATCACTATATAAATAAGCCTCTTGAATAAAAAAGGGAGAGAGAATACCCCTCTCTAAATTTCAATATAGCAATGGAAAAGGTAAATGATATAATGAAAAGGAATAAATGATATGAAATTTTTGGACATAAATTGAAAATTATATTTATCATTATAAATTAATTAAAACATAACCAATTGATATTCAAAATACTCTATACAAATAAATTTCTTTAATTGAAAAGAAGAGAGATGTTACCCTTACTAAATTTTGGCATATTAGTTTCTAATGTTTAAACTATAATAAGATAGGATAAATACACTATAATTTTTATAACATAAAATATAAATATATGGATCCTTATAATACCATGAAAACATAAAAAAATTGATATTCAAAATACTTTATATATTGATGGTTCATCAATGGAAATGAATAAGGGAAAATCCCAAACTCAATTTTTATATAGTAGTGGATTGTGAAAATTTTACAATGAGAGGGGATAAATGAAATATAATTATTAGTTCAAAAATTTGATAGTAGAGGGTTATTTATAATGTCCAGACAATATAACCAATTTATACTCAAAAGTAAAAAATACAAAGGAGGTTCTTTAATGGAATAGAAGAGAGGGTTATATATTACCTAGAGAGGGTGATTCCAAAATCGTGGGAGGTGATTCTTGAGAGATTAGGGACACCATATGAGGAATATAGAGAAGTGATGGAAGAGTAAGGATGTGATACAAATTTTTTATTGGAGACTAATGGGATATTTTGAGGTTTGAATAGGAAAATTGAGGGCATTTTTTATTATTTTCCAAACATAGGTTTTGTACTTTATATAAGAACGTAATCGACACAAAAAATGATACAATAGTTTTTCCAAAATTTTTTACCAAATGGGATTGTTTAAAATTATTTTATAAGTCCAAAAACATATATCATTAAAATGTTACCCTATTTTATATGTAAGTGAGTCATATTTATAAACAAATAATTTTAAAATCGTTAAATATTATATAGGTTTTTGAGGATTCATAGAGGCTTTATAAAATTAAAAAATTTGTCTTAAATTATATTTATATTAAATTAAAATCATATATTTATCCCTTTATAACATTTATCTCATTAATTAAATTATTTTTGAGCCATTATTATGTCATAATACCGAACATATATTTATATCGTTTGTAATTTTTACCGAAAATTCAACTTTATGCAAAAAATTATGAAAAATTAAATATTTTATAATTTTAATGTTTTTATTTCCTAAATAATTTTTATTTTATAAAAGAATTTATTCTTTCAAAAAATATTCTAAATTTCATTGTTTTCACTTTTAATACAAGAATCGACATTTATTGAATAATGTTGGGTTTTTTACAATATCAGTATTCAAAACCTTATAAAAATTACATTTGACTTCGTAAAAGTTATATTATCATTTTAATTTAATAACAATTATTTAATAGTTCTATTTTACAAAAAGAAAATACATTTTTAATATTTATGAATTCATCAAAAAGGAATGACTTAACTAAAATTGGATATAAAATAAAAATACAATTTCTATTTTTCTGTACCAAAAACCTTACTAAATTGATTATAATGAAACAATAAAAAAACTAAAAATTATTAAATTTAAATTAAAATATAAATATCCATACTATTAGGGTTACATTTGTTGAGTCAATAAGGTTTTCCTTATGACTTTTCCATTCCTTCTTGTTTTGAAAATCACAAACACCTTATCCTTAAGGAAAAATGCTTTCTTAAGGAAAATCGCTTTTATAAGGAAAAATGCTTTCTTAAGGAAAATCGCTTTTATAAGGAAAAATGTTTTCTTAAGGAAAATCGCTTTTATAAGGAAAAATGCTTTCTTAAGGAAAATTGCTTTTATAAGGAAAAATGCTTTCTTAAGGAAAATTACTTTTATAAGGAAAATTGCTTTCTTAAGGAAAATCGCTTTTATAAGGAAAATTATCCTTATCATATTTTCATCCATATTTTTCTTAAGTATGAGTTTCGGATTCATTTTCTCGGAGTCATTAAAACTTAGATATAAAAGAATTCTGTTTTAGGATTCGGTTCTGGACAAGAACTATAAGGAAGTTTCATTCTGAATTCCGGATATGAATTCTGACTAAGTTCTATTCCAGATTCAGGATATGAATTCTGAAGAAGAATTCTCATTACGAATTCTAATGAAGAAATCTCATTCCGAATTCTCATTATGAATTCTGATAAAGAATTATCATTACGAATTCTGATGATGAATTCTCATTACGAATTCTGATGATGAATTCTCATTACGAATTCTGATGATAAATTTTCATTATGAATTCTGATGATGAATTCTCATTACGATTTCTGATAACGAATTCCTATTCCGAATTCCTATTCCGAATTCTCATTCCGAATTCACCTATTAAATAGAATCTGATTATCATTGTTTTATACACTCTGAATTTATTCACTCCGAACCTTCACTCCGAAGTTTCTATTCCGAACCTTTATGTTAGAGTTTAAAACGATGTCGTGCATTCTGTTACACTTACTTTGTTATAAAACGATGTCGTCCATTTTGTTATAAACTAACCGTTGTCTAAGTGACACGTGTACAGGTCCCTCCGAACTTTAAGGAAAATATGACCGTTGGAGAGGAGCCGACCTTACCTATAAATAGGAGCTCATTTGAAAGAGCTCGGAGCTGATGAATGCTGATGGATGATTGCTGAAAAAGTGCTTACATGCTGTTGAAGTGATTTCTAGAGAGAGAGTCTCTTATTAACTCTCAAAGCTTCGTGCGACTCCGAATGTTGGTGATTACATTCGAGGGCTTCCGGGGATAGGAAGACAGAGGTGCCGACTACCTTAAAGATCGAGGGCTTTCTTGCTGAGAAAGACAGAGGTGCCGACTACCTTAAAGATCGAGGGATTTCTTGCTGAGAAAGACAGAGGTTACCAACTACCTTGAAGTTGAGGGCTTGCGGGGATAGCAAGACAGAGACTCCGATCTTCGTATCGAGGGCTTACCCTGGTGTGGGTAAGATAGACTTGCTTGAAAGTATAAATCAAGGGACCTTTATCCAAGTTTGTTGGATACCCTTCTCTTTGGGTTAAAAGACTATTATCTTGTTACTAGTAGTTTTACTACTTGTTGTTATTCCGTTGTAATTCGTTTCTTAAGGAAAGTATAACTTTCTTATACTTCCTTACTTACTCTGATTAGTTTAGATTCTATACGCTTTAAGGTAGAATCTCATATTGTAACTTTTGTTAAGTTTCAAATTTCCGGAACCATATTTCCGGAACCTACTTTTGGAATCTCTTTCCAAGTTTAGTTCGGTGTTAGAGGTGTTGTGAATTTACTTAGTTTAACTTTGTTAAACTTAGCCCTTTAATTTTCTTAAGGAAACTCTAGTTATTCATAACTAACTTTAAAGGTTCCAAAGGAATTTTTAAAGTATACAATTCACCCCCCCCCCTCTTGTATATTGAGCATCTCATATTATATTTCGATCCTACAATTGGTATCAAAGGTTGGAAACCTCTTACTCTATACCATTCTTACATTTGGTATCAGAGGCAAGGTTACTGAAATACTTGTACTCACATACAAGTTTTTCTTGCTCACTTTTCTATTCCGAACATTTCCCATTCCGAACTTTGTTATTACGAATCTTTGCTACTAACAAGTTTGTATCCAAGTTATTTTTTAGTATGGCAGGAATTAATGTTGGATCAATTGACAATCTGAATCCTACAAGACCACCAATCTTCGATGGTAATGATTATGAATACTGGAGAGATCGTATGAAGACATTTGTTATCAATACTGGAGTAGACAACTTTTTCATGCTTACTGGTGACTATAAGATTCCTGACAAGGAAGTCAGAACCTTTACTAACCAGGAAAAGCAAGAATATCAACTCAAATATAAGGTACACAACACTTTATTATGTTCAATGTCTAGAAATATATATAGCCAAATTTCTTCTTGTGAAGCAGCAAATTGTATATGGAAGAAGTTAGAGGTTACACACTTTGGAACTTCTAAGGTGATTGAGACTAGAAGAGCTATGCTTAGAGCTGAATATCATGGCTTTAATTTTCCTTATGGAGAACCTATCTGTAAAGTTCAACAAAGGTTTATGACTATTGTCAACAGTCTACAATCTATCGGAGAGAAAGGTTTAGATGATGAAACTCTTGTGGACAAGATAATTGACATTATGCCCAATGAGTGGGAATCCAAGAGAACAGCTATAGATGAGAACAGGAAGGTTACTCAAATTACTCTTGATGAATTATTTGGAACTCTTCTACAACATGAAACTAGAATGAAGAGAGATGCTGACAACATCAAGAAGAAGAATGGAAATGGTACTGTTGCTTTTACTTCAACTTCAAATCAGATGAAAGCTAAGACTCCTGAGAGAGTTACTAGATCCAATTCTAAGAAAGTTATTTTCCAATCCGAATCTAGTGAGAGTGAAGTATCAGAAAATGAATTAGCCAATCTTGCTCGAAGGATGAACAAGATAGCTGGACAGAGAAACTTTCAATCCAAGTATAAGAAGAAGGACAGGAAAGATAAGAAAGATGGAGAAGTAACTTGTTATGAATGTAAAAGAGATGGACATATTAGACCTAATTGTCGTATGCTCAGAAAGAAAGAAAGGAAGGAAAGACATTCAGACAGGAACATGAAGAAGTATTATAAAGCCAAAGCTAAGAAAGTTCTGAAAGCTAATGACACCTGGAGTGCCAGTGGTGGTGACTCTTCAGATGAATCTTCTGATTATGAATCTTCAGGACAGAAGAATCATGGTCTTATAGCCAGATTGCCTATTGATAATCATTGTCTTATGGCTATGGTACGAAATGCTGAATCATTGACCAATGTTTCTTTAAATCCTAATTATAGTAAGTATTATAACTCTTCTGATGAAGAATCATCTTCTGATGAGGAAAATACTTTACCTACTTATGAAGAAGTATCTAGATTTGCTGAACTTCTTGAGATTGAGAATTCCAAACTCAACAAGAAACTTGATAAGGCAAATTCTAGGAATTCTATTCTTACTAAAGAGATATCAGATCTTTCTAAATATCTTGATAAGAAAAATGCTGATTTTGAAAGTATTTCAAAAAATCATGAGGAAGTAAGTTCTGAGAAGAACAAACTTTCTAAAGAGTTAGAAAAAGTAATTTCTAATAAAAATGTTTTCGAGCCTAACTCTAGTTCTAAAACTAATGATTTTGAGGATAAAAACTTGGTTGTAAAACTCATGTTCGAAATTTTTTCCTTGAAGAAGTGTTTATCAAACTTTACCCATGGTAAGGAAAATTTTGATAAAATGTATTCTCAAATACGACCTTTAAGAAATAAATCCGGATTTGGTTAAACCCATGCAAAACCTATTTTCAGTAACAATTATTTTGTTCCTCAAAGTGCCCCATTTTGTACTATGTGTCAATGTGGTGGTCACTGGGCAAGAAATTGTTCCTTAAACAAAACCCAATCTCTAGGATTTCACAAAGCTTACTTTTCTAAGAAAATGTGGATACCAAAAATTTTATTGTCTGGAAATCTCGGATCCAAACAAGTTTGGATTCCAAAAATCTAACTTTGTTCTTAATTTCAGGGAAATAAAGAACGTTCCAGCAACAATATTTGGTACATGGATAGTGGATGTTCCCGGCATATCACTGGTAACAAAAGATTTTTTGAAAAGATTATCAAAACAAAAGGGGGAAAGGTAACTTTCGGAGACAATGCTAAGGGAGAGATTGTTGGTATTGGTAATATAGTTCTTTTAGGTAAAAATTTGATTTCAAATGTTCTTTTTGTTAAAGGTCTTAAGCACAACCTCATTAGAATAAGTCAGTTATGTGATGAAGGTTACCTTGTGAATTTTAGGAATGATAAATGCTTAGTTCACAATTCCAAGGAAGAATTTATACTCTCAGCCAACAGGCAAGAGAATGTTTACACCTTAAACTTAGAAGACCTAAGAAGCCAAGATTTACCTTGCCTAAGTGCAATGGAATATCATTCTTGGTTATGGCATAGAAGATTAGGACACTGTAATCTTAGAAACCTATGTAAACTCTCTAAGAAGAAACTAGTTAAGGATCTATCGGAGCTTAGATTTGATTCTTCTAAAGTTTGCGATCCTTGTCAATATGGCAAGCAACATAAATCTAGTTTTAAGTCAATCGGTGAAGTCTCAACAACTGATGCATTACAGTTGGTGCATATGGATATTTTCGGTCCAACACAAACTGGAAGCATTGGAGGCAAATACTATGTGTTTGTTCTAGTTGATGATTACACTAGATTTACTTGGGTCTATTTTCTAGCAAGGAAATCTGAAGCTTTTTCTTATTTCAAAATTTTTAGAGCTCAAGTTAAAAATGAGAAAAACCTTCCATTGAAAACTATTCATAGTGATCATGGAGGAGAATTTCAAAATTCAGATTTTGAAACTTTTTGTAGTAAGAAAGGTATTACTCACAACTTTTCAGCACCTAGAACTCCTCAACAGAATGGTGTAGTTGAAAGAAGAAATAGAATTCTTCAAGAGATAACTAGAACCATGTTGAGTGAATATTCTATTGCTAGACATTTCTGGGCTGAAGCTGTAAGTACTGCTTGTTATACTATAAATCGAGTTTTGATTAGACATTTTCTTAATAAAACTCCTTATGAGTTATGGAATGGTAGAAAACCAAGACTTTCCTACTTCAAGGTTTTTGGTTGCAAAGTATTCATTTTGAATACTAAAGATAACTTACATAAATTCGCACCAAAATCAGATGAAGGAATTTTCTTAGGTTATTCCACAACCTCTAAGGCTTATAGAGTTTTTAATAAAAATACTTGTACTGTTGAAGAAACAGTACATGTAAAATTTGATGAATCAGATCCTTTTGTTTTTAAACCATCTCAACCTACATCTTCGGATGTGTTTTCAAAAACTGATTATCAACCTTTGATAGAAGAACCTTCTGATAAGGAAATTGTTCTAGAAGATACTTCTGAAACATTTACCCCAGAAGACTTTCTACCCTATGTTGATGAACAGGTTTTACAAAACCCAAATCAGGTGTTTCTTAAGAATCATCCCAGTGATAGTATCATTGGTGATGTAAATCAACCTGTAAGGACTAGAAGTTCCTTAAGAAATGAAGTAGATCATCTAGCATTTCTTTCCCAATTAGAGCCTAAAAGCACTGATGAAGCTTTAGGTGATGATGATTGGATCAAAGCAATGCAAGATGAACTAAATGAATTCGAAAGGAATAAAGTCTGGACCTTAGTTGAATGTCCTAAGGAAACTTCTGTTATTGGAGTAAAGTGGGTTTTCAGAAATAAATGTGATGAAAATGGAGTCATTGTTAGAAATAAAGCAAGACTTGTTGCTAAAGGCTATAACCAGCAAGAAGGAATAGACTATGAATAAACCTATGCTCCAGTAGCTAGACTTGAATCTATCCGTATTCTACTTGCTTTTGCAGCATTCTTTAATTTCAAACATTTCCAAATGGATGTGAAATGTGCCTTTCTTGACGGTTATGTTCAAGAGGAAGTTTTTGTTGAACAACCTCCTGGCTTTGAAGATACAAAACATCCAGATCATGTTTTTAGACTTACCAAAGCTTTGTATGGCCTTAAACAAGCCCCACGAGCATGGTATGATAGACTCACTGGATTTTTGCTTCAAAATAACTATGTTAAGGGAAATAAAGATCCAACCCTTTTTATAAAGAAAGATAAGAAAAATGTTTTGATTGTTCAAATTTATGTTGTTGACATTATATTTGGTTCAACTCAGCAATCTTTGACTGACTCTTTTGCTAGTCTAATGAAATATGAGTTTGAAATGAGTATGATGGTTGAGTTAACATTTTTCCTTGGTTTTCAAATTTCTCAAAAACCAGAAGGAACATACATATCTCAACATAAGTATATTAAAGATCTTCTTAAAATGTCTGGTTATGACAACACTAAGAGTATAAGTACTCCTATTGGTATCTCAAACTCTTTAGATCTTGATGAAGCTGGGAAACCAGTAGATCAAACATCTTTTAGAGGTATGATTGGAAGTCTACTTTACTTAACATCTAGTCGACCAGACTTAATGTTTTCAGTATGCTTATGTGCAAGATATCAATCCAATCCTAAGGGATCTCACTTAAAGGCAGTAAAAAGAATTTTTCGCTACCATAAGGGAACCATGGATCTAGGATTATTTTATACTTCTGGAAATGATTTTGTTCTAAAAAGCTTTTCTGATGCTGACTTTGGTGGATGTAGAATGGATAGGAAAAGTACATCCGGAACTTGTCATTTCTTAGGAGATTCATTAGTTTCTTGGTCCTGCACGAAGCAACATTCTGTAGCACTCTCCACTGCTGAAGCTGAATATGTAGCAGCTGGAAGTTGTTGTGCACAAGTGTTGTGGATGCAACACACACTCACAGACTATGGCTTGAGTTTTACTAAAACTCAAATTTTGTGTGATAACACAAGTGCCATTTCCCTAAGTAAAAACCCTGCACATCACTCTCGTGCAAAACACATAGATATTAGGCATCACTTTCTTAGGGATCACACACTTAAAGGAGATATTATTCTTCAGTTTATCGGAACGCAAGATCAACATGCTGATATATTCACAAAGTCTTTGCCTTCTGATAGATTTGAATATATTAAACAGAAGTTAGGAATGATAACCGTAAGGTAATCTTTCTCTAGTAACTTTCTGTTGAAACAATTTCCTTACAGTAATAAACTCCTTTTCATAGGGGGAGTACATTTGATTGTTTGTTTAACAAAGTCTTTTCAAAATTTGTTTTCAAACTTTTCGGAACGAAAATTTCCGGAATGGAATTTCCGGAACTACCATTTTCCAGAATGGATATTTTCGTACAGAATACTTCTGGAATGAAAGTATTCGTATTGAAAATTTCCGGAATAGAAAACTTTCGTACTGGGACTTTCATAACCAGATTTTCGTACCAAGTTTTGTTTTTCATATTTATTTTTTCGTATTTTCTTTTTCGTATTGACTTTTTCGTATTGACTTTTTCGTATTGAGTTTTTCGTATTTAGTTTTTCGTATTGAGTTTTTCGTAGTAGTCTTTATATTACCCATTACGAATAACTTTCCTAAGCTAATCCGAAAGGTATGTTTTTCTTACCGAAGTTTTCGTAATCATATTTTACTTGCTGGAAATTTCTTATAGTTTGTTTTCGGTTTTTGGATTTCTTAATTCTTTACTTTAATAAAAACCTCAAAAAGATCGGATTCAAGTTCTCAACCGTCAGATTTGATCTCAGATCATTCTAAACCGTTAGATCAACCGAGGAAGTTGAACCGTCATCCCATTGCCTATATAAAGGGGACCCTATTTTCGAGTCCCACATCGATTTCAAGCTTTTGCGTGCTGAAGCTCTGACTCTCTGATTTGAGGCCATTCCGAACATTAGTCTTCTCAATTCCGATCTTCTCAGAGACTTCAGATCTGAATGTCTGCAGAGTTAGCTTCTCAAGAAATGTCTTCAACCAAGCCTATTTCTCAGTGGTTAGTCTACAGAGAGTGGTTAGTTCATCCGAATTTCTTCAGCAATTATGATTCTATTATTTCAAAGAATATCAAGTTGAATGGCTGGGAATATGTTGCGGTATCAAAAACCGGCAACCAAGATGAAGTCTACACTGATTTTCTTGTTGAGTTCTATGAGTCAGTTACTTTCTTCGAGGAAGACAATAGAGAAAAATTTTCTTTCAAATCGTATGGCAAGACATATAATCTTTCTCACACCAAGGCTGCAAGCTTGGTATGGTTAAGTTACGAAGGTGAAGCTGAATTTATTTCCCACGTATTGCCAGATTCTTTGGGTAGTTTCAACGAGGAAAAGGCCTTAGAAATTCTCGGATTGGATGATGACAAGGCTCCGAAAATAGCAAGCCTATCTACAAACTTCCGGATACTGGAGTTATGGGTACAAGGGCTTATCGTACCGAGAAAAGGAGATAAGGATAGTTTGAAGAAGAGTGAGATATATATCTTAGATTT
The DNA here is from genome assembly GCA_963277665.1 of Viscum album. NCBI lineage: Eukaryota > Viridiplantae > Streptophyta > Magnoliopsida > Santalales > Viscaceae > Viscum > Viscum album. The sequence goes on from OY728132.1 coordinate 1,644,360,360, forward strand.
CCTTATAAATCTAAGAAAGTTCAACTTGATGAAGCATATTCTTCTTAATATTGAGAATTTGAAAAAGGGGAATCTGAGAGCTCAGATCTTGATGTACCCAGAAATATTATCAAAACTCATAGTTCGGTGCCTGGAATCTTTCAAGGTTGCTTGTAGTTCAAAACCAAAGGTTTTCAAGATCATGCTAGTCAACGATGCCACGCTTAAGAGAATGAATGTTGCTTTCGACAAGAAGTCTGGAATGTTTATTGATCTACCTTCTCAAGTAGAAGTGACTCCGAAAGTAGCTGATCCGGAATCATCAAAGCCGGTAAGAAAGAGAAAGAAAAAAGAAGTGGTAGTCGAAGCCGAGGAACCCAAATCTAAGGAAGTCCACTCCGCACCTCTTAAGCCTAAGAAGAAGAAAACCTATACTGATGAGGTTGCAGCTAAATGGAGAGCTGACAAAGAGAAGAGGAAGGAAGGAGATCCGCAGTTCGGATTAGATCCTGCGGAGGCTAAGGCTCTGAAAGAGAAGGCTGCTGATGAGCTCGAGAAACAAGAAAAGGAGAAGAAGCTGAAGAAGAAAATGTCAGAAGCCGAGGCTGTGCAAGCATTGTTAAAGTTCAACGAAATGGTTTCAGCAACCATTCCCGTTCCGAGAACTTTTTCTCTGGAATCTCTACCGGAGACTCCAGGAAGAAATCATGTTACTCCGGAAGAGGCTGTTGCTACTGAGGAAGTAGAGCAAGTGGAAGAAGTTGAAGAAGCTGCTGAAGGAAGTGGTGAGACAGGAGATGTGCTCAAACAAGCAGATGAATACAAGGGAACTCCTTCGGAACACCTGTCGCTCCGAACATCTGAAGCTCAATCATCAAAGCTTGTTACTCCTGAATTAGAAGAAGAGAAAGGGGAAGAAGAAGTTTCCTATCATGGAGAAGAAGAACAACTTTTACATGATATTTCTTAGATGGGAAATGTAGAGGTTGGTGTTCAAGAAGTTGCTGATGAGGAAGATTTGGTTGTTCAAGTTTCTGACAGTGAAAAGAAATCTCTGGAACAGGTTTCTATTCTGTAAAAAGATAAGGGGAAACGAATTCTTGCTGATACCCCGAGTTCAGAAAAGAGTATGAGGAAAGAAACTGGTAGGTCTTTGAAGAGGAAGTTGAAGCTTATTGAGGAAGAAAATTCTCCTAGCAAGATTTCAGATTCGGAGTCATCATCGTTGGGGCATGATTTTGTTGTCCAGTCTTTGAAGAAGTTGGTAGGAACCATTCCGACCTTCTCCAGTATAGACTCCAGATGCCAGATGCTCCAACATGCGCTGAATCAGAAAACCGACTCCATATCCATGGTTATGGATAAGTGTGTTGAGATTGAAGCCCAGTTCAAAAATTTCATTATTGGTTACGAAGCACATAAGTGATCTTGAAAGAGAATGACAAGATGGTCGAAGAAGAATGTGGAAGAGATGAGGTTGCTGGATGAGTTTCAGGATAATGTTAAGGATGCATTTGAAACCGAGGACAAGAATATTAAAGAGCTGACTGCATCATTCGAAGAGAAATTGACAGAGGAAAAGAACTTTCGGATTCAGGAAGTGAGAGATCTGAATGGAATGCTCAATTCTGTCAATCAATGTTGGAAATATGAAAGGGATTATCGGATCGAGTTTGAAGAAAGGATGAAGGCTCAGGAAGAGAAGATGAAAGCTCAGGAAGAAAAGTTGAAGGCTCAGGAAGAAACAATTGAAGCTCAGTCAGCAAGAATAGTCATCTTAGAGAAGCAAGCAGAGGAAGATCACAAAGACTTAAAGAAGATCAAGACGATTCTTAAGGGGCTAATATCGAAGGAGAAAGATCCGAAATGACTAATCCGATCTTTTTGTTGTAATTATTTTGTTGCTGACATTTCAAATCTAATGAGAATCGTGCTTGTTGTTTCTATTGTTGTCTTTACTAATTTTCCAGGTACTTTGTTATTTTTTTTCCATTCCCTCCAATTATTTTTGAAAATCACAAAGGGGGAGAAGGAAAAGATCCTTAAGAAAAAGAGGAAATCTAATAAGTTCTTATCAAAGGGGGAGAATGGAAAATACTCAAGGAAAAAGAACTCTAATAAGAGTTTGTTTAAGGGGGAGTTTTTTTTAAAGAAACATCACTCCGAAAATATGAATACGATCCTTAGAGTTTCAAAGCCTAAGGGGGAGTTAGTCGTATTCATCTATATTCTTAAACCAAGGGAGATAAGCTTTAATGTGTTTCTTTCTTCTTAGAATAGCTTTTTCTTAAGGATGTTTGTGCTTTCCAAAAAGGGGGAGATTGTTGAGTCAATAAGGTTTTCCTTATGACTTTTCCATTCCTTCTTGTTTTGAAAATCACAAACACCTTATCCTTATGGAAAAATGCTTTCTTAAGGAAAATCGCTGTTATAAGGAAAAATGCTTTCTTAAGGAAAATCGCTTTTATAAGGAAAATGCTTTCTTAAGGAAAATCGCTTTTATAAGGAAAAATGTTTTCTTAAGGAAAATTGCTTTTATAAAGAAAAATGCTTTCTTAAGGAAAATTACTTTTATAAGGAAAATTGCTTTCTTAAGGAAAATCGCTTTTATAAGGAAAATTATCCTTATCATATTTTCATCCATATTTTTCTTAAGTATGAGTTTCGGATTCATTTTCTCGGAGTCATTAAAACTTAGATATAAAAGCATTCTGTTTTAGGATTCAGTTCTGGACAAGAACTATAAGGAAGTTTCATTCCGAATTCCGGATATGAATTCTGACTAAGTTCTATTCCAGATTCAGGATACGAATTCTGAAGAAGAATTCTCATTACGAATTCTAATGAAGAAATCTCATTCCGAATTCTCATTACGAATTATGATAAAGAATTCTCATTACGAATTCTGATGATGAATTCTCATTACGAATTCTGATGATGAATTCTCATTACGAATTCTGATGATGAATTTTCATTACGAATTCTGATAATGAATTCTCATTACGATTTCTGATGACGAATTCCTATTCCGAATTCCTATTCCGAATTCTCATTCCGAATTCACCTATTAAACAGAATCTGATTATCATTGTTTTATACACTCTGAATTTATTCACTCCGAACCTTCACTCCGAAGTTTCTATTCCGAACCTTTTGTTAGAGTTTAAAACGATGTCGTGCATTCTGTTACACTTACTTTGTTATAAAACGATGTCGTCCATTTTGTTATAAACTAACTGTTGTCTAAGTGACACGTGTACATGTCCCTCCGAACTTTAAGGAAAATATGACCGTTGGAGAGGAGCCGACCTTAACTATAAATAGGAGCTCATTTGAAAGAGCTCGGAGCTGATGAATGCTGATGGCTGATTGCTGAAAAAGTGCTTACATGCTGTTGAAGTGATTTCTAGAGAGAGAGTCCCTTATTAACTCTCAATGCTTCGTGCGACTCCGAATGTTGGTGATTACATTCGAGGGCTTCTGGGGATAGGAAGACAGAGGTGCCGACTACCTTAAAGATCGAGGGCTTTCTTGCTGAGAAAGACAGTGGTGCCGACTACCTTAAAGATTGAGGGCTTTCTTGCTGAGAAAGACAGAGGTTACCAACTACCTTGATGTTGAGGGCTTGCGGGGATAGCAAGACAGAGACTCTGATCTTCGTATCGAGGGCTTACCCTGGTGTGGGTAAGACAGACTTGCTTGAAAGTATAAATCAAGGGACCTTTATCCAAGGTTGTTGGATACCCTTCTCTTTGGGTTAAAAGACTATTATCTTGTTACTAGTAGTTTTACTACTTGTTGTTATTCCGCTGTAATTCATTTCTTAAGGAAAGTATAACTTTCTTATACTTCCTTACTTACTCTGATTAGTTTAGATTCTATACGCTTTAAGGTAGAATCTAATATTGTAACTTTTGTTAAGTTTCAAATTTCCGGAACCATATTTCTGGAACCTACTTTTGGAATCTCTTTCCAAGTTTAGTTCGGTGTTAGAGGTGTTGTGAATTTACTTAGTTTAACTTTGTTAAACTTAGCCCTTTCCTTTTCTTAAGGAAACTCTAGTTATTCATAACTAACTTTAAAGGTTCCAAAGGAATTTTTAAAGTATACAATTCACCCCCCCTCTTGTATATTGAGCATCTCATATTATATTTCGATCCTACAACATTGTTTGTAGTCCATATTTAATTATTTTTACTCTTAATTAACCTATTTTCCTTTTATTGTGGTAAAAAATATTTACTTTACATGGTATTCATACTGTTCAAAAACAAAGTCGACCACAATTTATAATATAAATTATTATTATTTCCTATATGGAATCCATTTTTTCAAAAATAAATTCACAAAGGTGGATTAATTTAATATTTATTAAACCCACAAATGTGTTAGATATAAGCTTTTTTCTAAAACAAATTATTTTTCATTGAAAAATGGTTTTTGTTTAATTATATAACTAGTAATCTTCATTATATAAATTCAAATTTTTAGTTATACATATATATTGTCTACAAATTATATTTAAATTATTCCCATTTTTAAATTAATTGAAATAGAGATACAATATGCATTTTAAAACACTGGTCATATAAATGTATTTTCAATCCTAAATATAAAATTATACTAAAATTTGGAATTATGGTTATTTAAATGTAATTAAAAGTATAAAATATAACACATTAATGATAATTTTTATTTTAAATAATATTAATAGTAGAAATGGAAGATGAATTAATTAATTTATCAAAATAAATAAAAGATTTTTTTAAAAAATGATTATTCTTCTCTACACACTAAAAAAGCAATATTTTTAGAAAAATACCTAAATATTACCATAAGATAATATTTACAATATTTATATGAAAAATTAATTTAATTCTATAAATAATATTTTTGAAATTTTTTATAAAAAAATTATAACATTTTTTACAGAAAGAAATTAATGCAATTTTGTAAGAAAATGTATTTTGATGACAATACCAAAATTCGATTGACTATTACTAAGAATTTATCAATGAAATTATGTTAAATATGAAATATATTTATATTAAATAAATTATTAAATCATATTAAAACAAGAAAATTTAACTATTACGTAGTAATAGTCGTATTTAAATAATTATCATTTCTTTGGTTTTGGTGTTAATTATTGCATACGCTATTGAACATAATTTTCCGTTTAATAAAACCATGGGGGTCATAGAATAAATAATTATATATGATATTAATAAAAATATTAACATTATATAATTATTATATCACACATATGTTCTTACATTGTATTCCATGGGGGATATAATAACGTCAATCATAAGTACGACATACTACAACCCCACAAAGCGATGTGAATAATTTTCACAAACATTTTACATGGATGGTAATAATTGAATATTTAATTAACATATATGATATATATTACATAACATTGTCCCAAAATATTTAATATGTTATTTACCTTTCATCCATTTCATCTACCGTGAAAATGGAATCATTTTCATGTGTATGTATGACATACTATCTCCATGAATAGTGTATTTCATTTTCTATCTCAAATTTTTTTGGATTACTCTAAATACAATTATAATGAATATATATGATACTTATATCATTTTAAACATCATGTAGATTATTTAATGATTATCTTCATTTGAAATCATAAAATAAAAATTTAAAACATACATAAAAAGAAAGTGGTGTTTTCCTAGTACATTATTTTAACATGAAATTATTTTTAAATAGGTAATAAACAATCATAAGTAAATCATATATGTTATAATATATATAATTCATATTTTTTATTTTATTTATAATAAAATTATATTTATTATGTAGTAAGCTAAAACATGTGTCAAGGAAGTCGATACATAAGGGACTACAAGTCTTTCTTTTATTTCATGGGGACATATGTCATATATACGACTTTTTCTTCTATGTGGAGTATATACTACCCCTTTGAAATTTTATATCTTCAATATCCTTTATTAAATGATATTTAGTGTTTAATTTAAATTTATAATTATATTTTTCTTATTATTCAAATGATTTATGAAGCGATAATGTATTTTTATCTCATCTTGTCTTCTTTGGGTCATATGTTATGTTATACACCAATCCCCTTTTATTAGGTCTATATAATGCCACTTTGACACATAATATCACAATTTTATTAATTATAATTTTATTTTATATTCTCTTTTATTTTATTTCCTCATGTTTCCTGTAATTTAATGTTACCAAAGTTATAAGGGTCTTACGATTCAATGGAACCATTTATTGAGATTGTTTATGTTTAATCTTATAATGATGATAGATTATAATCTATATCTGATAAAACTAATAACATTTATTATAATAAAGTAATTTATTTATAATAAATTATTTTCCATCATTTTAATTTCATTATAAACTCATGATTCTAAACTAATGTTTTTAATCGAAACTAACTTTATTTCCCTATTCAGTTGAAACACCTTTTTCCCATATCTATGTACTCTAAAAGTAATTTAAAAATGCTTATAACTTTCCACAATAATTTTTAAAGTCATTTTTTCCATTTTTATATTATTTAAGAAAAATTAAAAAGAATATTAATGTTCTTATAAAAAAGAACCATTTTTATTGAACTGAAAATGTGAACAGATTTTTTTTAAAGTGTATCAAATTTCCCACCATTCTGACCACTGGATTTTTTAATGGTTCATTTAATTGTTTTAGGGTTACTTTTAATGAAAATTATTTTTTAAAACAAATTATGTTATAAAAATTTTCATTCAGGTATAAAGTATATTTTCATTAAGAAATCTTTTATATGATATTTTAATACTTCCTTTGAAAGAATTCAACATTACTTTAAATAGAAATGATTACGAATATTTTTTGTGTATCAAAATGTTTTTTCATGTATAAAAGATATTTTTAATAAGAAATATTAGAAATGATATTTTTAATGTTTCCTTCAGAAGTATTCATGTATATTTTCTTATTAAATTATTAAAAAAATATACAATGTTTTATAAAGTGTATTTCAAGTGGAAATGATATTTTTCAAAATAATTTTTTTAAATGAACATTTAATGTTTCATTTATAGGGTTTCATGGTTTTTTACAATTTAAATTGTTTCTAAAAATAATTATGAATTTATATTTTAAAAAAATATTATTTTCAAATAGGGTTATTTCCTTATGAAATATTTCATGTTATTTTACATTCAAAATCATTATCCATCCAAGGTGACATTCTTTGAGGTTACTTACGCCTTATATGGAATTTGATATTATGATACCGTGTTTTTTCCCTAGACGTTTTTATTTTATGATAACATGTTTTTTATGAAACATTTCTCCTTCTATGAGTAATACAATGAAAATAGTTATAAAATCTGTTTATTTTTTGTTGGTTACAATGAAATAATGAAATTATTTATAAACCAGTTTTTTATTCACATATTATGCTATAATGAAATGTTTATGAAACCCATTTGACTTCATGGGTTATAATATGATAAATGTTTTTTGATTTTGTGGAACACGTATATATTATTTTCATTATGTGTTGATTGGAAACTATATCTCCCTCCAATTAATTTGGTACTAATTAATGTTATAATAACTCAAATGGTACACATGAGGTTTACTAAATCCATAAATAGGGTAAATGAGTTATTATCCCAATATCGAAAGAGGGTACATGGGTGGTTATCCCTATCCCTAAGTAGGTATATGGGTGATTAGCTAAATCATTACATTTATAAATGTATTAATGGATATAGTGGACATAATATTTTGTATGTTTATGTATATTACATAACAATATGTATTTTTTCCATTATTATTCTCTCATGGATCCTGTTATTTAATTTCCTTGGGATTTATATCTTATAAACATCCAATATTTATACCATAACTCCTGATTTCGATCTTTGGAATGTAGGGTATGTTTTTCTTATGTTACTCTCATGTTTACACACCCTTATGATCCCTATATAGTTACGTATTTCACTTATTTAACCTTATAGATATTTTTAGATCACTCTTTCAAAAAATTTTAATCCATAGGTTATAATTTAATGAATTGGATTTTCATAATTTCATTTTTAGAAATTATTTTGGAAAATTTCAAAACTTCTTGCTAGGACAGTGTTCAATTCAAAGGCCTGATGAGACCGAAACAATTCATTGAAAAATTTTAGGTTTTTAAAATAAAACATGAGAGGTATTCCTTAAAAAGTATAAATTATTTTAAATAGGAGTCCGGATCAGAAATCTGAGGGCAACTTTGAACTCATAATAGTGGCCTTACCCTAGGCATGACCTATCATTGGTCAGTGCGGGTCATCTGAAGAAAAAGTAACCAAGGACGTAGCTATAAAAAATGTAATTAAATAAAATTAATTTATTTTGAAATACTGATAACTAATGAACGGTAACTCGGATTTAAAATTTGATACAACCGTTCAGTTTTTAATTTGGTGTTTTACTTAGGCACTATATAACTTTATTCGGTGTGTGTCTTCAGTGGAAAACCCCAAAAGGACATAATTATAATTAAATAATTTAATGATAAATTATTTTATTAAATCAAGTACTATTTCTCCTTTATATTTATATATGTATAATTTCTTTAGGGTTGGCCAATCAAACCCTAGATATCCAGACAACCATTGGAGAGCCTTTCTAGTGAATGTTTAATGGTCTATGTTCGGATCGTGGATCGTCATGCCGACGGAGTTGGAGGATCTCATCAATGATGGAAACACAACCATTCTACGTCAACTATCATTCCAAACTCCAGATATGGAAGTTGTTCCTTTTTTATTACCCTATTTTTTATTTCCTAGGTGAACTCAGGTCAATACATTAACAGATTCATCCCTAGATCAATTGTTGTGGGATGGATGATAAATGTAGCGTTTATTAAAGGGAGATTGTTTTAAATTCATCTTCGTTCTTCGTTATAATGATAACTGCTTGAAGAAGATATAATCAAAGGCTATGATCCACAAATCAATGTGTTTTCCATGATTTTCTCTCCCATGTTCTTAGTTTTCTTCTCCATTGGGCCCTCATGGCCACCACTCAACTTTTTGGGAGCCTCTGAACACAATTCAACCCCCAAATTGAAGGAAAAATGAAAACATAGTTAGGATTAAAGAATAACGAGACCCAAGAAATAGAGATATCCATTAAATTTCAAAATCTGAGTATCAGCGATGGCTTGGTGGTCCGCAGAAGGGACCATTATTATGGGTATGGTAGGGAGGTCTTGAAATGTAGTGCAAGGAGGGGCGGCGAACGGAGTTGGTGGATGTGTCGGAAGTCATAGAAGTTGATAGCCGACCATGTGGGATGAGGTTTGAGGAATTGTGTGTCTATAGTGGTCCATGGATATGGTGAACATGGAACACAATTGTGCCTTGGGATATGGTGTCCTCATGGGACATGGTCGGTGACCACGTTGACAGGGCCTGACAGCCAACAAGTGAGAGGGTTGGGAAAGAGGATGTGAGATGTATTGTCCTATATTTTTCATGAAATTGTTTATAAAAAAATTATATGGATTAATTCAATACCAAGTGAAAAGACGAAACATTATTCTAAAAATAGTGGTTCCTATAATAATTGTTTGAACTTTGTTTAGTGTTCAGGTGTGGTTTTCTTAAATTAAAAAACGGTTCCCAGATTAAAAATATAAGGTCACCGTTGGATCCGGAACTTCTAATTTTTTTAGGAAGGACCTAACCAAAAACGGCATGGGTCGAGGGTAAATGTTAATTTTTTGGTGTTCTAAAGAAAAAAAAATTAAACTTAAGAAATATTATTTTATTCAAAATGCCTCGTTGTAGAAAAACGACAGGTCAACTATTTCATTTCATAAATGAAATAATGTAAAAATACTACTACTTAATGTAACAGTAATGATGAATTGTGATTCATCCATTTAATGGATTAATAGGAATACAAGATCGTGATAGGAACCTAGAGTTTTCACTGATTGTTTAAAAGAATTTTATTAGAAAATGATGAGCGGCAATGAGTGATGGATCCCCAATGACAACGAATTCCCCCTCCTCTTCGAAGGATTTCGCCACTGTAAATGGATCATGGATCGAGGATCAACAGAAAATTATAGTGTAGCTCCATCCTCTTCAAATGAATGATCCAATCCTAGATAGCTATTTATTTTAAAGGGGTTTTCTTCCTTTACCTATTTTTTTTATTTGAGAGATGAACGTAGATCAACCCACAAATAGGTCGACTCACAGATCGATCACATATATGGGTAGATTTTGATTATGTGGATTTTTATCAGGGTCATCTTTATTTTGTTGTGATCCATGATAATAGCTATTAACATCCTCTAATTTAATTATAATGTATATGGATCAAGGATTAAATTTACAAGGCCTAGATCAATCCATATTGTGCATTCTTTTGTTCATCTTTTTCTTCTTGGCGCAACGATCTAGGCTTATAGCTTGATGGCTAGTGACAATTGAAATCTATGATCCATGTGGGACCACAGTAGGAGGCCGTGGGAGATGGTGGTTCCAGGTGGATGCTTACTCACTAGATAGTGGTGGGGAAGGTTATGGTGTCTGCAAAAGACTGTTGTCTGGTGGGTCCTGGAATTGGTAATTGTTGCCGATTCGAAGGTCGTCGATGGAGGATCCCCCGGTAACCTCCGCGGGCGGTGAGCAGGGGACACCAATAGGTGGCCGACAGTGTGTTTTGGGGGACATGGCATGTAGGCCACTTCAGATAGCTTGGAAGAATGGCCTAGTGGGACCGCAATAGAGGACATGGGCATCAACCATGGGTGGTGCATGTGGTGTTCATCAACGTTAGTTAGGCAGGAAGGCAGCGCCCATCACATCCTAGGTGGTGCAATCGACCTGCTTCAGTAGGCTAAGTAGAGAAGAAGGGAAGGTATCAGGTCGGACCAATCCTAGTGGGCTAGGTCAACCCAGCAGGCCAGGCCATCAAGCCCTGGTCCAGGTTGGGTTGGTCCGACTAAACTGGTCCTAGACACAACCATCCCCATTTTACTAAAACACTCATATCTTCTAAACCATATGTCTGATTGACATACCATTTGTAGCGTTGGTACCCTCATGACGAGATGGTACTTTTTAGATACTCTATGAAGGTTTTCAAAGATGTATAAATATGAAGTTTGGAATGAGGAATAAATTCTCCTTAAATAACCATGTTACGAATAGGAATCTGGTGGATGGATCTAAGGAGAAGACTATGACTATGAGTATAAGTGACTCAGAAGGTCAACATTTCTCTTCTGGTCTATGTGAATAAGTGGTTCTAAGAGACTTAGTGGGTCTAATTGCCTCAGCATGTCTAAGTGAACTAGCAGGTCTAAGTGAATCAATAGTACTCGGAGTTCTATGATAGCATTGGGTAGCATTTATTTTCATACATTAGATTATCAACTATGTGAGCTGACAATACATTGTGTATAATTTTCATTGTAATGTATCATTTTTTGTCTATCCTTTTTTGTATCTTCTTTTTGGTCTATCCATTGTGGTCTTTCCATTCTGGTATCTCTTTTTTGGTCTTTCCTTTATGGTCTTACCTTTTTGGTTTGGGGCCATTACTGGTTATTATTTTACTCACCCCTACATAGGCCTTACCCGCATGTGTCTTGTCATGTGTAGATGAACAATGTTTGATAGAAATGTTGGTGGTCCAGGACTTGAGGGTGCTCAGTGAGATACAATAAATGAGGTTTACTTCTATAGATAGAGGCAACCTCATTTCACCTACACCTCAGGTATGGTTTTCTTTGGATTAGTTATCAATGACTGGTGTAATCATTTTATTACAGATTTCCTTTTATTGGACTTGTATACTGACCCCATTTTTTTTAGTTTTTTACTATTAATCATAGTTGTTGTCTTAGTGGCATGCATAGATTACTCATTGTTTACTTTTATGCATTAGGGCGCTTGATGTTCTGTACATATGTATAGGTTTAAAGGAAATGTCTCCAATTTGTGACATAGGTCTACTCAACACTAGTCGCCAGCCCCTGGGTTATTATAGATGGGTTTGAGGTAGTCGTTATAATGCTCCCACTAGGATGGATCATGACGGAGTGGTATCAGAGCAGTTCGGTTCCACATTGGGACAGGGAGTCTCTGAGATTGGTATGGGTAAAAAGTGTAATGTTTTCAAGTTTAGAGTTTAGGAAAGTGACCACAGTGTTAGTGCGGTGGATAACATATCCATAAACTAGGAGTCTAAAAACCAACATTTTGACTCAGTACATGAAAACACTCATTGCATGGAAATAAATGGTAAATGAATCATATAAGATTTTGTGTGTGTCCTCTTGTCCTTTTTTGTGTCAACTTTCCAGATATATTCTATTAATCATGGTTCATATTTACCTGTTTCAGGATGTATTTGCACAAACCTCATCTAGGATTTGGTTTCATGACCATGAAGATGGTGCTCTTAAAGATGAGGTGTCAGTATAGGGAGTTTTTTCTGGAGGTAGCCCTATCAGGTGTAGCACCACAGTTACCTCTGTTTATTGATCTGCAAATGATACCAGCACTCCCAATAAATTATTTCTGAAGGATCAGAGTATTACACAAGTTCTAGAGGTTGAAACCCTCCATGTTCTTTAGTGGGACTAACCCCCATGTGGATTAGTTTTTTCTTGAGGTTGTTACACAAGTCATCCATCTAGTAAGGATGCATCTTGAAAAGATGATAAAATTATCCATGAGACTTCTACAAGGCTCGGTGAGGATATAGTGGAGCTTGAAGATTCAAATTCATGATGAGGTGAACCTCACTTGGGAATACATTGAGCACATCATCAGGGAGGAGTTATTTCCAACAACATTATGCTATGTTTGTATACAGGATCTACGCACCAACAACAGTGTTGAATGATTGTAGTAGAGTACTCAGTGAGATTCACCAATCTTTATCTCTACTCCAAAAACATGGTGTGTGACTCGTAATTTAGGGCTTTTATTTTGAGTAGGGACTAATCTATGAGATCGGGGTCTTTATGGAGTCTCTTAGAATACCTACACTTGCTGGGTAGATAGAGTAAGGTCGACTCGGGGAGATCATCCCAACAGAGGATACACCAATAGCAGGAGCTGTAAGAAGACACAAGGTGGAAAAAGCATCAGCAGTTTGCAGCAGGAAGAAAACGTAAGGAAAAAATAGGGTCATTTATTAAACGGTATGGTCATAGGAATGAGGGTTCATGGTATAATGATCCATGGGTAAATAGATTTATCATAAGTGAAGTTTTTGTTGCTCATGCAGCGGTTAGGGGCGCATGTCTCGTGATTCTGTGAGTCATCACACATAAGATCTAATGATTGTAAAGGGACCTCGAAGGCATAGGTAGAGGTTTGAACATGGTGGTATGTAGGGTGGTGGATGTGGTAGGAGAGATGAAAGAGTTAAAGGAAGTGGGTGAAGGTTCGAGGTACTACCACCACCACACCCATGTGGTCTGCCACTGGCTCCGGGAGCTGGTGGACCGGGGCAGGCCCAACATCAGGCGATAGAGGCCTTTGATCACGATTCTATGTGGATGATTAAAGGTATGATCTATTTATTCTATAATTTATCTATTGTTCTTATAGACATAGGTTATAGTCACTCGTTCCTTGTGACATAACTTGTTTGAAGCTCTGAGATTCGGGTGGATCCTTTGGCTCGATCCTTATGCATACAGACTCTTATGGGAGGGGATTTGATAATCACACACTAGTTCCCACAATGTGATCTTACTCATGGAGGTATCAATTTCCTCTAGGATCACCTAGTATTGGTGTCGAGGGTTTATGATGTCATTATAGGTTTAGACTTTTTATCCACAGTCCATCCACAAATTTACTGTTTTAGGTGCAGAGTGTGGTGTGTCCGTAGAGATGGGGCTAGATTTTCCTTTAATGGTGAAAAGAGAATAATTGCAATGTCTATAGACCTTTCTCAGAGGAAGGTTCAATCGATCACTCAATAGTGGGTTATCCTTACCCTAGGCATGGTGGATGAGAGGAGTCCTCCATTTCCTATAGTGGTGAATGAGTATGAGAAAATATTCTCTATGGATGTTCCAAGATTACTATCTAACAAGAAGGTTGACTTTTGTATTGATATGTGCCCCATTATAGAACTAATATCCACACCAGTATTTTGGAGGGCTCCCATGGAGTTTCGTCAATTGAGGGTACAACTAGAGGACCTATAGAGGAAGGGCTTCATGGGGACCACTGTTTTTCCTTTGGTGGCCCTAGTTCTACTTCCCAATAATGAAGACAGGAGATTGAGACTGTGTGTGGACTATCGTCGCCTGAATAAAGAGACCGTGAAGAAAATATAACCACTACGTAGAATCAATGTCTTCATCAACCAGGTGGAGGAATAAAGGTAGTTCATAAAGATATACCTCTGGTTTAACTATCATCATCTTCATGTACAAGAAGAGGATGTATTTAAGACAGCCATTATAAATAATTATAGCCATTATGAGTTCTTGGTGATTTTATTCGGCATGACAATTTCTCCAGTAGTGTTCATAGGACTTAAGAACTGTTTCTTCCATCTTTACCTTGACCAGTACGTCATTGTATTCAATGATGTGATCCTCGGGTACTCGTAGTCTAAGGTGGAGAATGAAACACACATGAGGATGGTCTTAGATACACACTAATATAACCATATATATGGTAATCTCTCAATGTATCAATTTTGGATTTGGTTTGTCCACATTCTGGGAAACATCATTTAAGAGGTGGGAGTGTAGTGGATCCGGTGAATATAGAGGTGTTGCATTCATGGGAGACACCTGGGAGCGTTATTGAGGTTCAGAGTTTCATGGGTATGGCTAGATACTACTAATGGTTTGTTTCCGACATTTCCTGGGTAGTAATACCTTTATCATATTTTACATGGAATAGAAAACCATTTGTGTGGATGGAGAAGTTCCAGTAGTGTTTCTAGAAGTTGAGGTTGAGATTGATGTGTTCCCCTATCATGAGAGTGTTAGAGGAGGGAGTTGAGTATATAGTGTTCTACGATGCATCAGGGACCAGAATGGGTTGTGTCCTGATACAGGGGAAAGTAGTGATTTCTTATAGTGTGTGGCAGTTGAGGTAGCATGAGTAGAACTATGTGACCCATGATCTTCAGTTAATAGTAGTAGTCTTTTCTTGGAATATGTGGTGGCACTACTTGATTGGTGAGCTGTTTACAATCTAATCCAACCAAAAAAGTCTTAGGTATATCTTCTCTTAGAAGTAAATGAACTTGAACAAGAAATGGTGGATAGGGTTCCTCCAAGATTATCACTTTGATATAGTTTATACTCCTAGAAAGAGGAATGTGGTCTGGGACACCCTCAGTTGGAGATCCAGCTTGTAGTTCATGAGTGAGGAATTGGAATAGTTATCCATGATGAAGATATCATTCGTGGATGGTGATGAAGAAACATAACATCAGTCGATGGATATCACTCCCCCACTCCTATAGAGAGTTAGGTAGGCACAACATGGAGATGTGGACTGTGAATCACTACATGATCAGTTATCCATGGAGAATGCTGCTACTCAATATGCTATAGGTGGAGAGCACATCATCATTTTCATAGGGTGCACCATTATACTAGTGATATTGTGAGAGGAGGTTCTGTGGGAGTTCCACACCTCCCCATTGGAGGTGCATCCAAGAGTGGCTATGATATACGGGGATCTTTGACATCAGTTCTCATGGTCAGGGATGAAAAAGTTAGTGGAAGTGTTTGTTTCTTTGTGTCTCGCTTATTAACAAGTAAAGGCAGAGCATTAGGTTCTAGTGGACCTAGCATAGCCACATGAGTTTCCAGAGTGGATTTGGTATGGTATATTGATGGACTTATTGATGATATTTCGTTACATGTCTGTGGGACATGATACTCTCTGGGTGATCATTGACCGGCTCACCAAGTCGTCTCACATCCTACCCATTTGGGAGAAGGCTTTATTAGTGATCTTGGGATGATTCTATATTAAGGAGGTAGTTCGTCTTCATAGGATTCCTTTGACCAACATTTCAGAAAATTATTCCTACATCACATCAAAACTATGGAGGGGATAATAAGAGGAATTCTCAACACATTTGCGCTTGACCATGATGTTTTATCCATAGATGGGATCGTCCACTTAGATATATGGTTGTTATTATTATTGATTAGGGGAGGGTCATTCGTGGATATTTGATTCCTCTATTTAATCTTAGGTGAAAGCATGGGAATCTACTAAAGATCCCTTGGGGGTAGGAGGCTCAAATTTTTTCTTTGCATCCTCATTTCTTTGTTTAGTCCTGATTTTGGATTTTGAGGACATCCCTATTTTGGGGAAAATGTATTGTCCTAGATTTTCCGTGCAATTTTTTTAAAATTATATGGACTAATTCGAAACTAGTTGTAGTAACTAATAGTGATTATACGGCCCTGGGTGCCCAGGATAATTGTTTGAACATTTTTTAGTGTGCGGGTGCGGATTTGGTAACTTCTAAACAGGTGCTCAGATTAAGAATATAAGGGAACTGTTAGGTCGGGAATGACGACTTTTCATTAATAAGTACCTAACCTCGACTGATTCGGGATGAGAGTAAAAGTTAATTTTTGGGTATTTTAAAGGAAAAAAATATACTTACAAATGTTTGTTTGATTCAAAATGTCTCACTATAGTGAAACGAAATGTTATCTATTTCATTTCATAAATGAAACTGTCTGACAAAACTATGAATCAACATAATAGAAATGTTGAAATGTGTTTCTTCCATTTAATGTATTATCATGAATACGAGATCATGATAGGATCCTATAGTTTTCTATGAAGAACATAACAAAGTTAATTGGTGAATCATTAATGACAATGAGTGGCGGATCTCTAACGACAATGAATTACCCCTCCTCATAGAAGGATTTCTTTAATGACTGTAGATCCTTGATCTAGGATAAATGAACAATGGTGATGCTGATCCATCCTTTGACAATTATTGATCCAATCCAATATAGGATTTTATATCTAAGTGATTTTCTTTCTTTACACATTCTTTTATTTGAGCAATGAATGCATATCAACCCACAAATATGTTGACCCACTGATCGATCACATGTACTGGAGGGTTTTGATTTTGTGGATTTGAATCGGGGTCATCCATTTTTCATTATGATACATGCTTAGAGATTTTAGTCCCCCTCTGATTTATATTATTACACAGATAGATCGTGACCAGTATGAATATGGGCCAGATCCATCTATTTTGGGTGTTTTTGTGTTCCTCCCATTCTTTGGGATGCGATGATCATGGCTGCCTCCTCGACAGCCAGCGACTACAAAAATCTGTTGTGTAGGTGGGACAATGGTAGGGGGCCATGAAAGATGGTGGCGCCAGGAGACCACTGACTGCATGGAAGGCAGTGTCCAGGAAGGTCATGGTGTAAGATGAAGACTACAACCAGGCATTCCGCTGTGGTGGTAAAGACAACCGACTCAAAGTCCAGCTTCAGAAGAACCCATAGAAATGGTTGTGGGTGGGAAGAAGGGGTCGACGGTTGGCAAGCGGTGGAGAGGGGCTATGAAGGTAGATATTATGGGGCTTTAGTGGATTCTATCAGTAGAGGGACGAGGAGGGCCATGTCACGTGTCTGGGAAACATGGTATGGTGGGACCAAGGTAGAGGATCTGCGACATCAACAATGGGTGGGGAACACGGTAGCCGACCACATTCATTAGGCAGGAACAATGTGATTTTACATCCTGGGTTCAACAACCGGTACTCTTCAGTGAGCCAGGTTTGAAAGTTGGGCCGACATCTGGCATGGTCGGTGCATCATGTAGGGCCATCATAATGTGTCTGGTCAGCGCTACAGTAGGGACGACACTGCGGTCAGGACGACATTGCGGCTGGGACGGTTTTGTAGCTAGGATGGTGTTGCTTCTTAGCTAGGCCCAACGGACCGGGTCGACCTAGTGTGTTTGGTTGGCCTCAACGATCCGAGCCAGTAGGCCCTGGGCTGGGTCTTGTCGGACTGAACCTGGACCCAATTGGCCTATTTTTAAAAAATCCCCCATATCAACCAATCCATACATATGATTGAAAAAATGTTTTTCGACATTGGGAACCTTGTGACTAAGTAGTTATTTTGAGATAATCTAAGTGGGTTTTCATGGAAGAGGAAATATGACCTTTTTCATGAGAATTATGTTCTCCCAGAATATGCATGCTAAAATCGGGGATCTTCTTGACAGATTTTACGATAAGACCATGACTACGAGTCTATGTGGCTATCCAGGTCGAAGTGACTGAGGAGTTCTAAGTGACAATGCAGGTCGAAGTGACTATGTGGTTCTATGTGACTCAGTGTGAGTAAGAGACTCAATAGTACATGGTGTTCTGTAATCACATCTTATAGTATTGTTTTTCATACATTAGATTTATACATGTGTGAGATGACAATGCATGGTGTGTACATTACATTCTAGTCTCTACTTTGTTGTCTCTCTTTTATGGTCTTTCATTTGTGCTCTTTCCATTGTGTTTTCTTCTTTGGGGCCATTCCTTTTTGTTCTTACCATTGTGTTTTTGGGTCCTTACTGAGTACTATTTTACTCACCCCTGCATGAGAATTGCCTATACATGTTGTGTCTCATGCAGACAACCAACACAATGACAGAGACCTTGGTAGTCCAGAACTAGGGGGTGCTCAGTGAGATTCAATAGATGAGATATACTTCTATGACTATAGGATACGACCATTCACTATTACTTTAGGTACGGTTTTCTGATGATGAGATTTTAGCAACTGGTGTACTCATTCGTTTACAAAATTCCTTTTTTTGGGCTTCTATACTAACCCATTAACATTCAGTTTCATATTGTTACTCTCAGTGGTTGTCTTAGTGGCACGAATGGTATACTCAGGGTTTAATTTTCATAATTTTTGGGCATGCAATTGTGTCTATTCATATATGTTAAAAGGTAATTCCTCCCTTTTTTTAGATATGCCTGCTCGTACAAGATGCCATCCCCTGGACTATTGAAGGTGGGATTAGGGTAGTCAAGACATGAACCAACTAGGATGGGTTGTGACATGAGGTGTATAGGTAGATTGTGTTGGCCAAGGAGAAATAGGCCACAACCATAAGAGTTGGGTTGGGGCCAACAGAGATGGACCGAGTCGGGTCAAACCCACCATGTCCAGTCAGACCTAGTGTAGCCAGACCAGGCAGTGGTTGACTGAGCTACCATACAGTCATAGTAGCTTGAGGACAGTCAGCCTCTATGGATGCTTGAGCTACCAATGCTCGGTCAATTGTGGGGCATCCAGACTGGGTGGTCGACCACCACTGTGATTCCATATCCATGTAAACCACCTCCGGAAATATTCAAATACTCATAGCTTTCAAATGGTGAATCTATTTGGTGAGCCTTCTATGACATTGGAACCCTTAATATGAGATAGTTATTTAGATATATACTAAGTGGGTTTTATTGGAGTGTTCATATGACCAAATTTCTAAAATATAGAGTTCTCCTAGAATGGGCACACTTCAAGGAAACATTTCAGTAGGCTAGTCGTGACCTAAAAACTATGTACCTTATAGAAACTATGTATCTTCTATAGAATGTGTGTCTTATAGATACTATCTATCTTCTTGAGACTATGTGTCATATAGAGACTTCCTGTCTTCTGAAGATTGGGTGTCTTATAGAGACTATGAGTCTTCTTGGGATTGTGTGTCTTATTGGATCCAATATTTTTTTATTTTCTTCATATATTTTCTATAGATATAAATCTATGTGGAGATGAATTTGGTTTTCATTGGGGAATTCCTATATGGTATTCCTTGGTTTTATTCCCTTGTGATATGTTCTTTGTCTTATTCCTTATGGTAATTCCTTTACAGTATTCCTTTATGGTATTACTTTGTGGTATTCCCACATGGTTAGTTCTTCTTGGTATTTATTTTATGGTATTCCTTCATAAAATTTACATTGGAGTATTACTTTATGGTATTCTTTTGTGGTATTTCCATTGTGTTATTCCTTTATGGTATTTCCATTATGGTATTCTTTTGTGTTATTTCTGGGTTTTATTCGTTCTTGGTATGTCCCTTGTGGTATTCTTTCATGATTTTACTCTATGGTATAACATTGTCGTATTCCTAGGTGGTATTTTGTCATGGTTTTTCCATTGTGGTATTCTATTGTGGTATTTACTTTGTTATATTCTTTTTTTGTATTCATTAATGGTATTTAATTTGTGGTACATCCTTTTTGGTATTCCATTGGGGTGTTAGGGTGTCCTTCTGAGTATTGTTTTACCCACCCATACACTGGTTTTTCCCACACATGTCTTGTCTTGTGCAGATGATCAACTCTTTGATGGACTTCCAGGAAGGCTAGGACCAGGCAGTCCCTTGTGAGACTGGACATGCTGAGGTGTGTTCTAATAGCTTCTCTGATGATAGTCTCAGAACCTCTTACATTACTGGTTGGACTTTTGGTTACATGATATTTTATTTTTATGCTCTTGTTTCAACCTTATTTACTTTCTAGTATCTTCACTATTGTACTCTGGTTGTGGGATATAGTGTTTTGTATGCATTTTTTACTTAGGGATTTTATATTTCAGAATTTGTGTCTTGGTGATGTGTGTGTATGTACAAGTACTTAAGTCTAATGCCTCGCATTGGTGGGATATTTGTACTTGGTTCTAGTCACCACCCCCTAGCCTATTCGAGGTAGGATTGGAGTATTCATGGCATGGGCCCCTATAGGACTGGTCATGACTAAGTGGTTTGAGAGGAGGTCTGTTTTACATTTGGACTGGGAGTTTGTGAGGTTCGTTTAGGGAAACAATGTTATGTGTTTTGAGTTCATCTTTCTAGCTAGGGAATCTAGTGTATGTGAGGCAGTTGATATATTCATACACCAGGACTCTAGGAACCTTATATTTGACTTGATACATGAAAATACTGGTTGTAAGGAAAATAATGGCACATTAATCGTATAGAAATGAGTTTTTTCTTCCATGTACTTCTTGAGTCAGCTCTCCAGAAATACTCTATTTATTGTGATACATCTTCTTTTATTATAGGATGCCTCCACGCAGATAGCTAGGAAAGATTCCATTTTGTGGTCACAATGATGATCAACCTAATGACGAGGTAGCTGTATAGGGGAATGTACTAGAGATAGCACATCCAAGTGGTTTACCATCTATAACACCACACTATAACATGAAGCTACTACCAACCTTACCAACTGAGTATGCACACATTATGAGTATGTTTTAAGAGTTTTAGAGGCATAGACCACTTAGGTTTTGAGGTGAGACAGAACCAAGGAAAATGAGGATTGCCTGATGGTAGTTTCCCATGTCTTCTGCCTTGTGAGGACACCTTCCAACTAGATGTAATTAATTTATTCCAAGTCATTTTTGGGATTTTTTGGGTGATGATGGAGATGAGTGACCTAGACACACGATGAGATGACTCTATCTTGGAAAACTTCTTTAATTTTTTAGAGATATTTTTTTTATAACCACATTAAAGTCGGCGCACATACAAGTGCTTCTGCATCTACAATAGGGTAGTTAGACTCTGGCAGATTATTCAATGAGATCTAAAGATCTTTCACGCTACTCCACATATTTGGTATGAGACTCTTTCTTTTGGGCACTAACCATTGAGTATATATCATACGAGTAGATCAAGTAATTAATTATATCACTTAGAATTCCTATTTATTCTGGGTCAGTTGATAGATCCCTAATAGTGGGGAGCATTCTAGTGGAATATACACTGGGTGTGGGAGCAACCAGTAGGAACTAGGTAGCTGAGACCTCGACAGAAGGAATCTGACGGTAGTCGTAAGGGCCCAATCCGATCAGTTTCTATGGGATACAATCCCATGATATAATATCAGTAGTGCAGGGCTCCCAATGTAGCTCGAGTTAGATGAGGGTAGGCTATATTTCTCATGCATAAGTCAGTGACATATTACATCATATTTCCTATCCCATCTTATGGCCGAACATTAGATAGTCGAGGTGCCACTGAGGCAGAGTGCGGTATATCTACAGTGATTGGACCTAGTTTTCCTTTTTTGGTTAAAGGGAATTACATGAATAATAGGATGGAATCAAACATAATAGGTTGTAGGAAATTAATCATTAGTTGTCTAGACTCACCCTCGATGCAGTGGAAGATATGAGTCCTCAGTTTCCTATAGTGCTGGTGGAGTATGAGGACATATTTCTAAACAGTGTTCCATAATTACATCCCATAAGTAGGTAGAATTTAGAATTGATATATACCCTTACATTATGCGGATATATACACCTATATATTGGATGGATCCCATAGATCATCAAGAGCTGAGGGTGCAGTTGGGGGACTTGCAGAGGATGGGCTTCGTGAGACCTAGTGATACCCCATCAGCAGCCCCATTTTATTCAAAAAGGCAGACATGTGATTGAATTTATGTGTGTTATTCTAGTTCCTGAACCATGTGACTATAAAAAATAAGTATTAAATATTGATGAATGATGACTTCTTTAATTTGTTGAAAGGGGTACAACAGTACTCGAACATTGATCTTAGATCTGAATTTCACCAGCTACGTGTATGGGGTGAGTATAAACTAAAAATGACCATCTGATGTCGTTATGACCACTATGTGAAAATAGTGAATCTATATGGTGTTATTACTTCTTTAGTAGTGTTCATGGGACACAGGAACTAGATATTTCATCTTAACTTAGACCAGTTCTGGGTGGTCTTCATTGATGGCATCCTGATGTACTCGGCGTCTGAAGAGGAGAATGTGAGACACATGAGTCCGGTTTAAGACATAATATGATCGAATCCCATTTATGAGAATATCTATATATGTTATCTCTATATTTAAGAGTTCCATTTTTTGGGACACATCATTTTATTGGCTGGAGTTGCAGTGGATCTAGCGAAAATTATGGTGGTTCTTGCTTGGGAGCCACACAAGAGTGTTTCTGAGGTACATAGATTCCAGGATTTGGATGAGTGTTGTCATGGGTTTTCACCAGATATTTCTAGACTGGTAAAATATTTGATATCTTTGACATTAAAGGGACAACATTTCACATGGACATAAGATTTATTTTAGATTTTTTAGTAGTTGAGGAGGTTATTGAAGAGAAATCCCATGTAGATATATCAATATGAGGGTACCAAGTACATAGTATTACGTGATGCATTAGGAACATGTCTTGGTTGTGACCTGATGCAATGGAATGTAGTGTTAGACTATGGTTCATGCTAGTTGAGACCACATGTTCCAGAATATGTGACCCAATATCTTGAGTTAACAGTGGTTGTATTTTCTTTAAAGATGTGGAGACACTATATGATGTTAGAGAATAATATTGTCTACTCTAATCATCTGTCTATAAATTATATATTATCTTAGAAGTATTTAAACCCTTGAAAGATGCTTTGTACAATGATCCTTCATGACAATGATTTTTAGATTGTCTATACTCTTGTAAAGGGGAATGTAGAGGCAAATGCTCTCAGCAGGAGATCTAGTTCATAGTTGTTGAATGGGGACTTAGATTTTTTCCCTCATTGTAGATATCCTTTGTGGATGGGGATGGAGCAGAATCCCTCTAGTCGATGGTTGTTACCCCTATACACATATAGTGAGTTAGAGAGGCACTTCTTAGTTATATAGACTATGAGA
This sequence comes from Viscum album, assembly GCA_963277665.1. NCBI lineage: Eukaryota > Viridiplantae > Streptophyta > Magnoliopsida > Santalales > Viscaceae > Viscum > Viscum album. The sequence goes on from OY728132.1 coordinate 1,644,384,102, forward strand.
CATTACAGGATCATATGTCCATAGGGCATGCCCCTAATGTATATTTGAAAGGTGGGTATCACGTCATAATTTTAGAGGGCACATGTTTTTACTAGTGGTGTTGTGGGAAGTGGATTTGACAGAGTTCCATACATCCTCATTGGAGGTACATCTAGGTGGGTAAAATATTTACCAAGACATCCCATGATAGTTTTGGTGGAAAAGGATGAAGAAGAAAGTCACAGAGTTCATCTCTTGATGTCTCACATGTCAGAAAGTGAAGGATGAGCAGTACGTTCCAGCATGTTTATCCCATCCCCATGATATTCTATAATTTAATTGGATATGATATCTATAGAATTCATGATTAGTTTACCACGTGCATTCAAGGGACACAATTCAATCTGGGTGATCATTGACAGATTCAACAAGTCATTCCACTTCCTAGAAATTTGAGACAAGAGTTCATTAGAGATATTAGGACTCCCTTATGTGCATGAGATAGTTTGAATCCATGCAGTCCCATCTATGATTGTTTATGATCATGATGCTCACTTTACATCCATGCTATGTAAGAGATTTTAGGAGGCATTTGGAACTCAGTTACACTTGAGCACAATGTTCCACCCCTAGACGTATGAACAAACTGAGCGAACCGTTTAGGTTCTGTAGGACATATTGCAGGGATAAATGTTAGACTTTAGTCATAGTTAGGAGGATCATCTACCACTAGTAGAGTTTTCATACAAAAACCGATAATATTCAACATTTTTTTTGGAACCATTTGAGGCCTTGTATGGGCGACCATGTAGGTCTTCACTTTGCTATATTGACCCTGGAGATTCCATACTAATGGGTCCGTAGTTGGTACAAAATACTATAGATAAGGTTTCAATCATCAAGGTGTAGATTAAGATTGCATAATGGCATCAAAAATCTTATTCTAAAAGTTGAAAGTTTCCTTTGTGTTTTTAAAAGGAAGACCACCTGTTCCTTTAGGTCCCACATTGACTTGGACTATGAATATTTGTATAGGGCAACAAGCTATCTTCAAGGTTAATTGGAACATTTCTAATACTGTGTAGAGTTTGAGAGGTGGGGAACCGCTTGACTCTAACACTAAAGATAGATCGACACACAACATCATCCACGTGTCGTAGTTGGGGAGGTACATTATTGACCCATAACACCTAATTGTCTAGGGAAAGATGGACATAATGGAAGGGGAAACATATCTCAAGTACCTGGTAGAGATCATAGATCGGTGGGAGTGGGTACTTCATAGGTGGTCAATTCTTTTGGTTTGTGTCCGGTGGCAATACAAGAATCTCCCAGATATCACATGAGAGTAGGAAGATCAATACTCAGAACCCTCATTTGTTTGAGTATCCCTTGTTTTGGATTTTCAGTGATGTAAATCCCTAATTTGGGCAGAATTTAATGAAATGTATTTTCTTTATTTCATATTAAAAAGTATTTTGGAAAATTCTATGACAAGGCGCTAAGATTGCATAAGATTCTGAGGCCCGATGTTTCTGGAATAATTCGTTTAGAAATTTTATGTTTATAAAATTAATCATGCATGAATCTCCATAAAAAGTGGAATATGATTAAAATATGTGCCCTGATTAGAAATCTGAGGGAACTATGGAACACAGAATGACATCCAAATCCTTGGCGCGACCTAAAAATGTTCAGCATGGTACATCTGAAGAGAAATTTACCCAGGACATTATTGTAAATAAAACAATTAAATATAATTATTTTATTTTAAAATATTAATAATTCAAGGATGGTTACTAAGATGAGAAATCTGAGACCACTATTGAGTTTTTAATGTGGGGTTTTCCCTAGGAATAAATTTACTTTAGTTGGTGTGTGTCATGCTTGGAAAATCCTGAAAAGGATTTAATATTCATTAAATAATTTAATGATAATTTATTTTATTGATGCATCAATTATTTCTCTTTTAAATTTTTGGTTATATAATTTCATCAGGGTTGGCTAATCAATTCCTGAAGATTTAGGACAATTTTGGAGATTTTTTCTTATCAACAATAACGGACAAATGTTCAGATTATATATCACCATGCCAATGGAGTCGAAGGATCCCTTCAATGATGGAAATTAAATTTTACTTCATCATCAATCGATCCAAACACCCAAAAGCGATGTTTTTCCTTGTTGATTTTTTCATTTTGGATTTTCATTATGAACAAAGGTCATTCTACGAACAAATTAATCTGCTGATCGATCGTTGTGGGATAGTTTATCATTGTAGGATTTATTAATGGGATATTGTTATAAATCATTCTTCATTATTCATTATAATAAGATAGTATAAAGCTAACATGAAAAATGTCCAATATTTATACCTCCAAGTGTTCTTAGTTCTTTTCTCTCCCTCGTTCGTGGTGTTCATCACCATTAGACCCTTGTTGTCGTGACTAAAATATTCAGAATGATCTAAATGCAAAAAAACCCTTAAATTATAGTTAAATTGAAAAACGGGTCATATCTATGTAGATCAGGTCCCAAGATTTATAGATATTCCTTCTTTTTCAAAATACGAGCATAAGAGGATGCTCAGTGGTTTGCAGAAGGGACACCCGACGCGGTTTTTTAGAAAGAAGGTGTGAGGCTATGAAAGGAGGCATAGTGACTAGAGGTGGATGTCATGCCCAAATATATGGATGGAAATGATAAAACATTTTGGATGTATTGGGAATACACATGTGGTGACATCGGCCCATGGATGTGGTGGCCATGAAATGATGGGGTGTCATAGGATGTTGTGGTTGGGACAACCACATGGTATACGGTTAGTGACCACATTGACCGGGCCAAATTCCCTTTTCCATAGTGGATTGGGCTAGAGGATAAGGGCCAGACCAAGAGGATCGGGTTGGTCCCATGTGAAATAGGGAAGGATCAAAATAATTTTATTGTCCAATCAGAGACAGACAAAATCAAGTTGGACTGACAGGGTTGTGTCAGACCTGGGGAAGCCTAACCAAGCCATCGTCGACTAAGCTACCATGTGGCTGAGACACCGAGCAGATGGTCACTGTCATAACACCTCAATCGTTTGTGGCTTGGTCGACTGTGGAGATGGGTGGACCAGGTGGTTGACCACTACGGTCAGTCCACGTCCCGGGGAACCACATTTTGAAATATTCAAACCCCCATAACATTAAAACTATGTTTCAGTTTGATGAGTTGTAGAGACATTGGGACCCTTATGATGTGATGGTCATTTCAAGATATTCTATTTTGTTTTTGAGAGTGTTCATATGACCTAATTTCTTGAGGAGTGAGTTCTCCCAAAACAAGCATGCTTCGAGCAGACATTTTTGAAGGCTGGTTGTGACCTAAATATTGTGTGTCTTATAGAGACAATGTGTCTTATGGAGACTGTGTGTCATATCGGGACTATGAGTCTTATATAAGAAAATTCTATTATGGAGACTATGTGCCTTAGGGAAACTATGTATCTTTTTTAGATAGTGTGTATTATTTTACTGATTATATATAGATCTTCTTGATATATTTTCTATAGACATAAATCTATGTTGAGTTTACTATACATTAATTTATAATATTACTTTGTGTTATTCGTTGGTGGTATTCCCTCGTGGTATGTCCCATGTGGTATTTCATCATGGTATTTCCGTTGTGTTATTCCTTTGTGGTATTCTTTGGTTGTATTCCCCCATGATATGTCCATTGTGATATTACTTCATGGTATTTCCTTTTTGGTATTACATTTTGGAATTCTTTTATGTTATTTTCATTGTGGCATTCCTTCATAAAATTTTCATTGTGATATTTATTTGTTGTATTCCTTAGTGGTATTCTCTTGGGGTATGTTCCTTGTGGTATTCATTTATGGTATTTTCATATTGGCATTCCTTTGTGGTATTCCATGGTAGTATTATTAGGTGGTATGTCAACTGTGTTATTCAATCGCAGTGTTTTATTTTTGGTATTCCATTGTGGTATTCATTTATTGTAGGTCATTTTTGTTATTTACTTTTAGGTATTCCTTTTTGGTTTTGGGGTTTCCTGTTGGTAAATTTTTTAGTCACCCATGCACAGTATTTTCCTTCACGTGTCATGTCTTATGCAGACAACCGACTCTTCAATGATGTTCTAAGAAGAATAGAAAATGGTGCTTCCTTGTGAGACCGGATAGATAGAGGTGTGTTTTGGAAGAATTTACTATTATAGTCCCAATATCTCTTACTTTACTGGTTAGACATGTGACTACATAATATTTTCTTTTGGTGGATTTTTTTGTCTTGTTTACTTTTCAGTACATTAACTATTGTACTCTATTTGTGGTAAATATTGAATTTCATGAATTTTTTAATTAGTGCATTTACATTTCATTATTTTTGGATTTGAGAGGTGTGTGTGCGTACATGTACTTAATGTTAATGCCTCCCATTTGTGGGATATGTCTACTCGGTGCTAGAAACAAACCCCTATCTTATTAGAGACAAACTTGGGGTAGTCATGAATGGGCCCCTCTTGGATCGGACGTGACATATTATGATAGTTATTACATGAGATATGTAAAATAATGGATAATGTTATGAGGAAATATATGGGAGATGTTTTAGAACTCTTATCAAAAACTTATTATGGTTTCATGTATTGAATGGAATTAACTTTTACAATACATATGTGTATTCTTGTGTCATATAATGAATATTAATCAATTATCATCTAATATATATGTATGAGATGTTTGGGCCATTATACCAGAAATATATTCCTTTTCAACAAACCTCTCTGAAGTTCGGTAGGCACAAACAAATCAGTATTGAATTTTTTTTGGCCAAAACAATAACATCAATCCTCAAAACTCTAATAAATTAAATGAAAATAAGATCTCGAGATAGGTTACCAAAAATGGAAAACTATTTATTGTACTCAATGATAAAATGTCCTACTTACTCAAAACAAACAAACTATTATTTCGTCGCCACACTCATCATCTCATGTTATAATTTGTGAGTGATGTATTGCTTTAAAGTGGAATTGAGAGATCCTAATGAACCATGAATTGAAAAATAGACTCACACTACTTTGTTCTTTGACCTTTTGGAATATAAGTTGTCAAAACAATCTTGGAGTCATCTAAGGTTTTGAAAAGGTGGAAAATCATATTATTCCACTCAAATAATTCATCATATTCATGGGTTATTTTATCACCATGAAAGTTCAGAGGATGCTACATGGTGATTTTTATATCATGATCCATCCACTGTTTTATTTATATGATTGGGAAATGGCATTATGAAATCATTTCTTATACTATTTTTCCATCAAAATCGATGTAAATTGAAGGATTCATCTGTGGGGATTGTTAAAATATTTATCTCTATAATTAAGAGTTTTTGTTCATGAAGTATCCATATTAAATTATATATAATGATGAAAAAGAGGTTGTATAGATTTTCATTCTATCACAATTAAATGAATTTCGAGAAAAAAAATATCTAGAAGAGTAAAAAAAATAACAATGATGTTATACAACCTCAAACATTCAATGGTAACTCAAGTATTGTCATGAAATTGAGTTATCTGAAAACACTCTCACACCACCTCTTGAGTTTATAAAATCCTATCTCAAGTATTTCAATAACCCCTAGAATCTAGAGGGTGATACAAAAGCATGTTCATAGGCCTTTATGATATCCTAACTCTTTGATACCAACTTGTAATAGACCAGCCCACATAAACCAATAATGTCACCTAAATTGGCCCTTCATAAGGCCAGAATCAAATTCCTAATCTCTATTGGGTGGATATAATAAACAAGGTATCATAAAAAAATAACATGGGAATGATTTAACCCTTAACATACATATAATTGTAACACCCCAAGATTTCATAGTACGTTATTTCTTCAAACTAATTCAATAACATGCACTACACACAAAACCGAGTTCTAGCGCACCAAGACTTACCAAACAAACCGTTAAAAAACGTTTATGAATAGTATTTACTGAATTTTCAGCTTTATATAATACTTATAATTTTAGAATCTATATTTTGAGCTTCTTAGACAAAATTTAAAACACATACAATTTTTGAGATAAAAGAAGTATTTTTCAAAAAATGAAATTTTACCGCCTTTTAATGGAGAAGCATTTTTAAATCCAATATATGAAACTTTTATATATTAAATAAATATCTTATTTAGAATCGGGACATAATAATTTAGTTTCAATAATTTTTTGGTGTTTTTCTAATAACTTTTATATTTGGGTGAATAGTGAAAAATACTATATTTTAACTGAAAACAACATTTTTAATCAAAATAATTTATATTGTTAAATTATACATTTTAATGGTTTGGAACTATAAATAGATTATATTTTTACAATTTAATCCAATGATGGTAATTTTAAGTAATTTCACTTTGAAATTAGACATAAACTAGTGTCAAACTTTGGTATTTATTATTTCTCAAAAATACGCCTTTTGGTTTTGACAGCGGGAATTAATTTCAAATTAATAAATGCAACTTATATGTTTTGAAATTGGTAAAATGGACTTAATTATTGAATTTGGAATATCAAAATTATCTTAGATTAAATTTTTGGTATTTTTTTTGAAAACATTTAATTTTTGATGAATAATGAAAAACACTGAGTTATATTTTAAAACAGAATTTTTATTTAAATAATTATTTATTTTATTTAAAATTATTTTATGTCAAAATAGAAACATAATACCTCTATAAGTTCAATGTAATTCATTGGAGTGAGTTTTAATAATTTTAGATATATAAAAATTTTATTGAACTCTCATCGCCTTTTACCTACCTTCTAGGAGATTTTTCAAATTCACATAAAACTAAATTTTACCTCTTTTGTGAGTGGAATTTCAAAAATCCGAGAGACATGGTTAATATCAAGGAGTAAAATGTGGTTCAGGAAGACAAATTTTTTTTGGTGAATAGTAACTTATTACTTTTATTTACCACGGTAAAAAGTAAATAGGATAATTAAGGGTAAAAATGATATTATTATTACCCTAACACATGTCCTAATTCTATTAGGTAAGTATAATTCGACCAAAAACAAACTTAGGAATAAAATATGGACCTCTTTGGTCCACTTGGATTATATTAGGACATTTATTATTATTTAATTCCAAGAAGAGTTAAAAGAGTTAAAATCCAAGTTTAATAACTAAAAAACATTAATATAGGGTTATACATAAGATAAATTCGATTATAAATATTAATTAGAATGATAAAAATATTTCCTACATAATGTTATTTTATTTATAATTTTTATACAATAAATAATTTAATTTATTTATGACACAATGATGATGTAGTAATTACCTTATTAGTGAAATATTAAAATAATTGATATTATAAATACCCAAATAAATATAATTTGAGACTTTTAAAAAATTACACGAATTTTATTGGTTAATATGATATGTTATGATTGATTAAATGAATTTTGTTTTAATTAATATAGTTATTAAGACTTTTAAAAAAATCAATTATTAAATAGTTTCAAAATTTACAAAAAGGAGTTTTTAAAACAAATATTTTATTTTTAATTGATATAATATTTCTAAAAATATATGTTTGGTCCAAAGAACTCATATTATGATATTTATGTCATTAATGAATCACTTGGGGTTATCTTGATAGTTTATTGTATGTTTATTAACCATATAATATAAAAATTTAAAGAGGCATGGTAAATGTCAAACTATTTAACTAAGAGTTAAATCTAAAAGATAAGGGTACAATAGTGAACCAAACTTGTCTAAAACCCATTGGTTGAGTGGCTTTAGATCCATACCCACCTTATACTTTAAATAATTAAGTTTGGATCCATTATAAACCGAATATGAATTTATTATAAAATAATACTTTATGTTTTTTCTAAAGAGCCCCTTCTCCCCCTTATAAAAGGACACAACTTCTAACCAATTCCTGACACATCTCGGGACATTTTTCTCATCCATCCTATGCCCAATTAATCTCCATGAAACCCTCTCCTCCTCATAGATGCCTTAACAAAGGAATAAGGCACTTCAATAGTTTTTTTTGGTTCAAGCCAATGGGAGTTACCCAAATTAAAGGTAACTATTTCTCTTAGCTTCTTTTCTTTTGTTTTACTTCTCCAAACCCTAAAATATTATTATTCTTTTATTTTGAAACAAAAACAGTATCCTAAGTATAATAGGATATTTTTATGAGAAGTATTATAACTCCAGTTATACACACCTCTATATAATGGGTGAAGAACATAATGTTTTTGTGGATGGAATGCAAACGCCTCACGAAACGATGATTGTTCAATTATCTCCTACCGCCTCTCATGGTGTCCATTATGATGGAACTATAATTAAATATGATATTAATGATATTTATTTTATATATAATCTTCTGTAATTCCATTTTATTTCATACAATTATGTGTTTCATGTTGTATATATATATATGATAATTTCATTTGAGGAAGTGCAGACTACCGCCCCCTCAAAGTTATATGACTCGTTCATACCATACATGGAATGTATAAAGGATGGAATTAATGAAATTAAGTATCAAGTATAAGATATTTTATTATAATGCAATAATAATATACCTATGTATCATTTGGTTTTGAATCCTATTAAAATGAAAAATGAAATGGAAGTAGTGTTCGTGCGTACGTACAGACTATCGTCTCCATGAACGCGATGAGATTCATTCCCCATCCTATCCATTAAAGAATAATTTTAAATTTATGATTAAAAATAATTTTTATGGACTTTATATCATTCTGGATATAAATAAGATACAATATATGGATAAAAACACGACTTATGTAACAAAAAATATAAAAGAAAACGAGTAAGTGAACACCTGAAACAACGATAGTAATAAAATATTATTAACAAAGAAATATTAAAAGATAATATATGATATCATATTTATCAATATGATTCTTGTGTAATTTAATAACAATTATTTAACTATTATACAATAGTTAACCTACCCTCTACAAAGGAAAAGTACAAGGTAAGGGGTTTTCATCTCATTCCTAATTCCCGTGAGATTCAGGCCATATTGCCACTATTACCTTTTGTGTGGTGTATGTACTACCCATAATTGTGTTACTTGTGTAATACACTATAATTTATGTGTATTAACATATTTATTGTATGATACTTCTTTCATGGGGTGTATTTTTCGTAAGTTACCAAATTGGTAAGGGTTTATCTCACAATCTCTTCATTATCCGAGGTTGTTTATACGTGATTATCTACCGGGGCTTCTTTATCATCCACATCAATGTTTCATAAAAATGTATTTCAAAACATTTTTACTATTTACTACTCTACGGGTTAATGTCATTTATACCATTGTTAGACTTTTTATAAAATGGTTTGAAAGGATTCTTTTCGTCGTTTTTCAAATAATGTCCTTTTTATCCTTTTCGACAAAATTAAGGTAAGAATGTCTCTTTATAACTTTTATGGAAGGTGTGTCTATTTTTTGCCATTATAAAATCATTGAAGATTCCCTTACAAGCTTATAAGAATATTTTCATAGTAAATGTTTTCTTTTACAATTATGTGACTTTTAAATGATTTAAAAAAAGGGATATTTCTCTCAAATAGTATTGATTTAATCTATGTCAACTTCCTTTAATGGATTTTAAGCTTATTTGAAGATGATTTATTAAGATACAAAACTTCAGTATTGTATTGAAGGTTTTGTGATATGTTTGACTATGGATGTGTTATTATTTATACCATTCTTGGTTTATGGAGAAAGTATTGACAATTCGTATGCTAGACTTAATATGAATCACTTATGTAAATTTAGGTTATAGACAAGGTTTCAAACCGTTGATAGAAGCCGAAAAACCATGTCTATAGGTTATAGCTACATTTCAATGAACCGTGGATGGTATTGGAGTGGCTATAGGCCAACTCCTATAGCCATGGTTTTAAAAACGTGGCTAAAGCCTATAGCCACGGTTTAAACCTTGGCTAAAGCCCTATAGCCACGGTTAAAACTGTGGCTAAAGCCCTATAGCCACCGTTTTCAACTGTGGCTATAGCATTATAGCCACAGTTTGAAATCGTGGAAGAAGGTAAAACAAAAACAAGCCTTATAGACACTGTTAGAAATTGTGGCTATAGATCAATGTTCAATAAAAAAACATAGTAGGCATGTAGGCCTACTAGTCCCCCAAGCCCCCTGCTAGTCCCCCTACCAATCCCCCCCTGCCCCCTGCCAGTCCCTCCTGCCCCCTGCTAGTCCCCCCTTTCCACCCCTGCCAGTCCCCCCCCCTTCCCCTACTAGTCCCCCTGCTAGTCCCCCCTGCCCCTTGTCAACCCCCTGCCAGTCTCCCATGCCCCTGCTAGTCCCGCTGCCCCTGCTAGTCCCCCCTGCCACCCACCTGCCTATCACCCCTGCCACCTGCCACCCACTGTGATTCCCCCTGCCCCTGCTAGTCCCCCTTCCACCCCCTTCCAGTCCCCTACCCCTGTATTCCCCCTACCAACCCCCCTGCCCATGCCACCCCCTGTCAGTCCCCCCTGCCAGTCCCCCACTACCCCTGCTAGACCCACTTCTCCTGCTAGTCCCCCTCTGCCAGTCCCCCTGCCCAATGCTAGTCCCCCTGCCATTCCTCTGCTAGTCCCCCTGCCCCTGCTAGTCCCCATGCAGTCCCCCTACCCCCTGCCACCCCCTGCCAGTCCCCCTTCCCCTGCTAGTCCCCATGCCCCTGCCACCCCCTTCCAGTCCCCCCTGTCCCTGCTAGTCCCCCTTCTAGTGCCCCTGCCAGTCCTCCCTACCCCTTCTAGTCTCCCTACCCCCTGATAGTCTCCCTGATAGTCCCCCACTGCCCCTTCTAGTCCCCCTTCCAGTCCCCTGCGAGTCCCCTGACCCCCTTCTAGTCCCCTTTCCAGTCCCCCTTCCCACTGCCACCCCCTGCAAGTCCCCCCTTCCCCTAATAGTCCCCCCTTCCCCCTTCTAGTCCCCCTACCATCCACCCCAACCTGCATGTCTCCCCCAATTTTTCATCTGGATCTGCCCTTGTCAGTCCCCCTACCTGTTTTTCCCTGGTTCCCCACCCCATTCCAGTCCCCATACCTATTTTCCTCTAGTTCCCCACCCCTTCCAATCCCCCCTATCTGTCACCCCCCTGGACACACCCCACCCCTCCCCTGCAAAGACACCCCCACCCAGGACAAACACCCCCCCTAGATAGACAGACAACCCTAGACACCCCCTCCATTGGACAGTTCCCCCCCCCCCTGAACAGAACCCCCCTGGACAGACAACCCTGGAAACCCCCCTCCCCTGGACAGACCCCCCCCCCCCCGGACAGACACCCCCCACCTTGGATAGACACCCCCCTAGACAGACAACCCAATACACCCCCTACTGTACATATGTTGGAGTTTTTCAAAGTAGCAACACGTTAGAATCCAGTTACAGCACTGGAAAGTTTTCTTAGGTGGGCCAAATAGACTATGGATGAGCAACACTTGGTTTTTGGAATGGTGAATAAAGGCTATAATTGGTATTCCATTACAGTTGGGCTATTTATGCTGAAACTATTTGGTTTTACACAGGATGTTGGTGGATGAAAGGACATAAAGGTTCAAGAAGCACTACACCATAAGGAGCTCCTACATGTTCCAGATAATGCTACTATGGAGGGAGAGAAGGATATTTTAGTTATATCCAACAACCTTCCTAAATATGAAATGAGAAAATATGATGGTTGGAATAAAGAGTGCAAACCAATGTTTCCCATGGTTATAGGTGTTGGAGTTATCACTGATCTTGGTATCAACGATGATGGAAAGCCTAACCTTGTCCATTTATTACGTTTAGAGGCAAATAACAAATAATAATTGGTTTCTAGTTCCACTAGTACTTCAAATACGTTGACTGTAATAGCAAAAAAACATGTCGGCCATGCTCTTCTAGTCAAGAAATTAATTCAATGGTGGTGGTGATGATGATGCTGGTGATGGAAGAAACAAAAGTTTACTTTATGAAGATGATGTTTTCTCATGATTTGAGACTCTTTGAAGCTTGTGAAATCAATCAGGCAACATTTTTTGTTAGCAGTTTCTGGATATTCACCTTAAAGACAAGGTTGGTTTTTGTAAGGGTGAAAATGCTAGGAGTGTGGATGTGTGGCTGTCATTTGTGCTTGGTAGGGATGTCCTAATGTGGGTGTGGCAGGCAGGATGTCCTAAGAGAAACATTGTTTTTTACTTTTATTAGTTACTAGGGGTTGGTAATAGTAGTTAGGGGTGGATGGTTGTTAGGTTGGGGTATTAAATAATGGCGTGGCTAGGAGACGATCCTTGGGAAGTCTGGGATGCCCATTGAGAAGTGGTCTTTCTTGGAGAAGTTATTCTCTTCCCTCTTCATTTTCTTTTTCATTTTTTTATTCTTAGTTTGTTGTTAACTCTGTTCCAATTACTTCTACTAGATATAACAACTTTTGCCATATTTTTGTTCTCTTCTTCCCGCCTAATCAGTACCATTGTTAGGAAAGAGTCCTAACACTATTCAAAAGGTGTATTTTTATCACTCATTTAAGTAATATTCTCTAGAAAGATATATGTAACTATTTTTTAGAATTAGAATGTACTTTTCATTAAGTTTTGTGAAATATAGCTGAGGATAGTTTAGTACGCTCATTTGTCCAATGTTTTCAGAAGTGGACTGAACACTGAACTAGCTAAAGAACTCGTTAAAGATTCAATTACCAAACCATGTTTATACCGGTTATTATTAAAATAATATATTTTTAAAAATATATATTATTAAAATTTAAACAATTTATTTTCATTATTGGAATCGGTGTTCCACAACAGACATGGGTGTTTTTTCATCTTTATATTTCCCTATAAATAAGCTTTAAGGCCTCTCTTAAAGGGTATCTTGGGTACTGGTTCACCTCTATTATCATTCTACATGGTATCAAATGGGGTTTGATAAAAGAACCCTAAGTCTCGTTTCTCTAAATTGATCTAGGGTTCATCCCCCCAAGGGGGGGGGGGGGGGGCGGCCGTAAGCCCTTGGCCACCATCGCAAGCAGACTCTGCCCCCAGTAGAGACCTCCTTCCTTCATGAGCATGACCTCTTACTATAGCAGCCCTCCTACCATCATGAGAGGCCTCCACTCCCATCGGAACCCTCCTACAATCGTGAGTGCGTCAAACTCCCCTAAAGGCCCTCCTCCCACCATGAGCGTCCTCTGCCCCTGCATGACGGACCTCCTTTGCTCCACCCCTCCAGCCGGTGGCCACTCCTCCTTGCACATTTACCTCATGCACACCCTTATCCTATGGGAAACACCCCATCATAAAGGAATATCCAGCCACCTCCTACCTCCAGGAAGACATCACCTCCCTCCTCTCCCTCCCTCTAAGAAGATGGTGCCTCTAGGCCCCTCCTGTGTCGATCGCGACACCTCCTTGTGTGTCTACTCCCCTTCACCCATTCACACGACCTCCAATCACCGACTTCTCCCAGTGCGTATTTCCTGGTGCCTTGCCTGTCTGTCTTTCCCGGTGTCCCATTAACTAGCCCCACCTGTGCAACTTTCTCAGCACCCCGACTACAGGTCCCGCCTATGTGGATTTCCCGGTGCTTCGTCGACTGGCCTCGCTCGTGTGGCTTTCCTGATGCTCTATTGACTGACCCTGCCTATGTGGATTTCCCGACGCCCCGTTGACTGGACATGCCTATGTAGTTCCTCTGCTGCGCCTTAACAAACTTCCACACCACTGATGTAATCGAGCTATTTTAGTGACATCTTCTATCATCCGTCATTTTTATCTCAAGGGGGAGCTATGATCGCTGATGATTTCTTTTTTTTTTGTATTGTTTTATAATCAACATGGATATGTCCAGCTTTAGGGGGAGTACTAAAGTGTATTTTATTTGTTTTTATTTACTTTGGTTTCTTTAATTATGTATTCAAGCTAGGTACACCTTGATTGAGATGTAGTGCTGGAGTCTGTGTCCCACATCAGACGTGAGTGTTTTTTCATCTTTATATTTCCCTATAAATAAACTCCAAGACCTCTCTTAAGAGGTATCTTGGGTATTGGTTCACCTCTCTTATCATTCAACAATCATCAACCATCTTTTATTAACTAGATGAATGTAAAAAAATGAATTTTTACTAAGAGGCAATGAAAATTCAATTAAAATCTATGAAATAACAAAAAACAATATCCAAATCACACACCAATTGATCCATAGTATAGAGTGAAGTGGAGACTTATATAATTCTTTATTTATTATTATTAAAATTAATAAATTATTTAATAAATTAGTAAGTATTTGTATTGTAAATTGAAGGGATGTATTGAAAATGGTAGGTTACAATGCATTGAAAAATGGTGTGTGCCATTGTATGGGAAAACAGGTGGGAGAGGGGCGTGCCATTGGAAATTCAGCTTTTGAAATCATAAGTTATTTTAGATTTCAAATTTCAATAGAAATTAAAAAAAATTAAAAAATTAAAAGCTTAATCCACAGACTAGTGGTATGCTAGAGGATGGAAAAATTCTTTGGTCAAGTCTTCAAATATTTGGGGGTGGGAGGAGGTGGGGAAACATTATGGTCGTCACCCTACAGATAGAAATTGTGATTATTCAGTCTCAACATTGATCACAAAACTAATGGAATATTATCACTGCGAACTGTCAAATGGTGTCCTCATGGTGTAGTGCCAAATCACGACGTGACCGTGATGTGACCGCAGTATGACTGTGGCGTGACCGCGACGTGACCGTGGCGTTACCATGGCGTGACCGCGGTGTGACCACGGCGTGACAGCGGTGTGTTGGACCGGTCCAGCAAAATCCGCGGGGCAGCATCTTCCGGCCAGGAGCGAGAGGAGGTGGGGAATATTTCGATTCGTCGCCCCACCAGCAGAAATTGTGATTAGTCAGACTCAACATTGATCACAAGACTCATGGAATACTATCACTGTGAACCGCCACATGGTGTCATCCTGGAGTAGGGCCAAATCATGGCGTGAACTTAGCGTGACCGCGGCATGTTGGCCTAGTACAACAACATCTGCGGGGTAACATCTTCTGGCCAGGAGCGAAGGGAGCGAGAGGAGGCTTGGAAACATTCGGGTTGTCGCTGCACCAGCAGAAATTTTGATTAGTCAGTCTCAACATTGATCACAAGACTCATGGAATACTAACACTACGAACCGTCGCAGGGTGTCATCCTGAAGCAGGGCTAAATCATGGCGTGACTGCGGTGTGACCGCGGCATGACCGCGGCGTGACAGTAGCATGACCGCAGCATGACCGCAGTATGACTTCGGTGTGACCATGGCGTGACTATGGCGTGACCACAGCATGACCGTGGCATGACCGCGGCATGTGGGCCCAGTCCATCGACATCTATGGGGCAGCATCTTCCGGCCAGGGAAGGAGTAATGAAGTGATTTCAAAATTGATTCATGTTGAACCCTAGGAAAAAAGACGTTGAAGAAGGAGATAAATTTGTATCATTTGATCGAGGATTTTTTATATTTCAGTTTCCCTCAACAGATCTAAAAGGACGATCCTGGAGCATGGGATCTCTCATCCTAAGGCCTGGTACCTTGCGGTTTTATGATTGGAAGCTACAATTTAGTTTTAATGAGAAGAAACTTGTGTAATGATCTAGTTTAAGATTCATAGACTTAATTGGGTACTATGGCACTAGGAAATCTTATATGATATTGCATTCAGGATTTTCATTCCAATCAGGATGAACTATTCCACTAAAAATGTAATTTTTGGTCATTATGTATGTGTATTGGTAGAAGTGGATTTATTTTATACACTAAAAATGTGGGACTGACTAAACAATTGAGGTTCAGGCTCAACATGCAGCAGTTGAAAATTCAGGGCATGTCCTTGTTTTAGCCCTAGAGGATCAAGTTCCTACTAACGATAGGTCTATTATTTCTTAAAAGACATATTATATGTGTTTGATTTATAGAGGCTTTGGTTATCCTATTCTTGGATCATCCCCAAATTATAGAGATTATTGTATTTCTGTTTCCCCAAACAAGTTTCAAGTGAGGAGTTCCTAGGCTGATATGGAAGAGAAATCTCATGTTGCCACTACTATTTTTCTTTGTAATGAATATCTATCAAAGGGTATAACTGATGAAATTGAATAATAATTTGATGATACTCAAGCTAAAATGGAATTAGATGTGCAAGATGACTTATATTTCAATTTCTCTAAAGAACAAAGAACAATATCTTCAAAGTATCATAAAGGAAAAGCAATGAAAGTGGCTACCACTTTAGGGAAATTAAAAAGTAGTATATGTATCATATTGAGTGATGAAATAGTGGATGTCTTCACTAAAGTCTAATGTGGGACTGAGAAATAGTGTCAACAAAGAGAGGAAGTCCATCCCATAGAGGATATGGACCATGCTCATAGTGGATAGGAAATGGATATTATTTTTTGACCATGTCATGGTAAAAGTCATGGATGAAATGTTTCATTTGAATGACTTATAAAATAGTGGAATAATGATCATTTTGATGTCCATAGTCAAAAGAATAACAATGAATAGAAGATTCCTAAATCTCTTTGTGGAGAAATATTTAGAGAATTTATGTGAATTGAAGAAATATGTTTGAACATGCTAACACCAAACTAAAACCATGTACAAGCCATTCCAT
Source organism: Viscum album (assembly GCA_963277665.1). Lineage (NCBI taxonomy): Eukaryota > Viridiplantae > Streptophyta > Magnoliopsida > Santalales > Viscaceae > Viscum > Viscum album. The sequence goes on from OY728132.1 coordinate 1,644,400,809, forward strand.
CCAAATCATGAAATTCACTTATTGGTGACTTGGTCATTATGAGAAATTCCATTATAAAAGTCTAACGACACTTAAAGGGTGTCTTTGTTCAAACAAACATTTTAATAAAAAGAGGGAAACCCCCTAAATGGATATAAAAAGGGTCAAGTACGATGTGTGATTTATGACTAACAACGACATCAAGTATAAGGAAAACATCAATTCAATAATGAGAAGCAGGGTATACCACTTTGAGTTTTCGCAAACAGCGCACCTCCATTGGAGGGGTTTTATTACAAAACCATGACTTATTTATCAAACCAAACAATTATCTTAACTAACACTTATTCAAGAATTGCAATTTAATATAAACATGAAGAATTAATAAGGTAACTAAATGCAATTTAAACATTCTTGAAATAAAGAGGCTGTGAGAGGGAATATATATAAAGGGGGAACTTGTATATGTATATTCCTACCTATGCATACATAGCCCCAATATATATTCATACTACCATGTGTGAATATATATAAATGGGGAACAAATATATGTATATGCCTACCTATGCATACACATGTAATCCTTCATCAATGGCAACTCGAATCAACCACAAAGAAATCTAAAATGCACTGCAAAAAATATAAGGAACCCAAAAATCACAAATGCCCTAATTAAAATTAGGCCAAAGAATAAAAACATAATAAACCTTACCCAAATCCGATGTTGAACTTATTTTCATCGATGTGGTGGATAGAAATTGCCTCATCATAAGAAACCAACTATAGGAAAAAAGTGGGGAAAATGAGATATAACGACTTCATATATATATGTGATCAGTGTGCCAATTGTATGTGATAAATGATACATGAATCCATAACCAACAATGAAAAAATAATATTCAGATTGATATGTACATCCCAATACTAAATAACATGATCAATAATAGCACTCTTTTTTTTTCAAACATAATCTTCAATTACCTATTCAAAAATCAAAAATCACCAAAATATGGGAATAATGTAAACTTCCATCAGCACTTAAATGCGAAAAATCGAGATTAAACATTGTTCATAACCTAGGGCACTTGAATATTGTTGTTAAAAGATTTACACATGGTTCTTCATCATCTTGCATGTGTTGTGGTGAATTCATCCATAGCAAGGGTTTCTAGTTGTGTCTCTTGTAGTTCCAGACCTTCGTCATCATCATGCATGTGTTGTGTTTTTCTAATATCATCCATCTTCATATTGATAACTAGATTCTGAACTGCTGCTCTGTCCAGCATCTCATCACTGTGTGAAGGTGAGGAGAGTTGATGTTGTTTTGAACTGTCAGTAGTTGCAACATAGGTGTCTTGAAGACCCCCCTACAGACCACCCCTGCCCTGCAGACCTCCCCACTCCACCCTGCCCCCACCCCCTGCCCTACAGACCTCCCCCCTCCCCCTCCCCCCTACCCCCTGCCCCCTCCACCCTGCCCCCTGCCCCCCTCCACCCACACCTTGCCCCCTGCCCCCTGCCCCCCTAATCTGCAGACCTGCCCCCTCCACCCTCCCCCTGCCCCCTGCCCTGCAGACATGCCCCTTGTCCCTGCCCCCCCCCCCCACTGACACCTTTCCCCATGCCCTACCCCCCGCCCTCTACTTTGCAGACCTTCCCCTACCCCATCCCCCCTCCACCCTCCCCCTGCCCCCTGCCCCCTGCCCTACAGACCTTCCCCCTACCCCCCTTCCCTACAGACCTACCCCCCACCCCCTTCCCCATGCCCCCTCCACCCACACCTTGCCCCCTGCCCCCTTGAACCCTCCCCCCTGCCCCCGGCCCGGCATCCTGCCCCTGCCCCCTGCCTCGCTTCCCCCTTCTGATTTTGGGCCTCTATTACCTATTATAATGAGTGGACCCAATATGAAATGAAAAAATTAAATGAAATATAACAAAAAAAATTTTATATTGTTCAATACTAACAGTTACCTATTTCTAAAACTAGTTATACATACCCCAGTTATAGATTATCCATTATAATCTTTTTTTTATTATAATGGTTTATGAATCAATAAGTTATACGCCCATTAGTTAATACTCCATTTGCTCTTAATTATTCCCCCAGTTATTCAACTCTTTTTCCTCCTTTAGTTAGACCCAAAACAGTTGAATGTTTATAACCCCCAGTGTTGAGCCTCTTCAATAACTGGTCCCCCCTATTTACAAGGTCATTCTTCTTATCTTTCTCAATTATATGGTGATTTCATGATCTTCCTCAATTGGATTTCTATATTTGATTTTATAATGTAAAACTTCAAATACATTCAACAGAAACAAACCTTTTATGTAGACTTTTCTTAATAATTTTAGTCACTAGTGTATGATCAATTGGGTAAGGGAAACCATGATAATGAAAATATTATTTCTTCTCCAAATGTTTTAGCCTCACTTAATCACTAAATTCTCATTTGTGAAATATTCTAATACTATACCCAGATTAGTCTCAAAACACTACACAATATTTATGAAAAATATATCACATGGCCTTTTCTCAAACCACATTAATGTAAGAAACAATGAACCCCCCTTCAATTTAATACATTTAGATACAAAAATTAACAATATACTCACTTATAATGAATGGATCCTTAATGTTTACAATTGATTTAATGGAGATATTTTTATATTTTATTTCTTGTTTTTTTGTTACTGTGTTGAATTTCATAGATATTGATAAATTGGTAAATAACATAATGAAAAAATATTCTTTGAATAGTGAAGTAGGAATGATAATAAGTTATAATCCATAGTGAAACTATTTGAACACATAAATAATTATTAATGAATTTTGAAATTAGTTCCTAGATATAAATAGATATAGCCTATATGTCTCTTCATGTATAAAAAAAATACAAAACCGAATAATTTAATTAAGAAATAAAAAAGTTTATTTGTTGAATACAAATATTTTGGTCACAAACAAGCTCATTTCTATGGTGGGAGGCATAAATTCCTTGACTATTTTACCTATGTTTACCTTAAATTGTGTGCTTAAATTTTATTGTTACTTTATAAGAATCATATAGCTTATTAAAACCTTAATGTGACTTGATTTTAATTTTTTTAAACCTTGAATGTTTTGGGAACAATGATGAGAAACAGGATAGGAGACCGAGCTATAGTGATGGTTGATGCTGGTGATAGAGAGATAGATTTATACTATGTGAAATTGTGTAGGAATTACACTAGATTTATAGTATGAGTTTAGTGTTTTACTTTCTTATAAACGTAAATTACTATTTAATGCATTCAAATTATAGATAATATAGATATTACCATTTTCATTTCTAACTTCCTAATTCAGTTTAAATCTATGAAAAATAAGAGAATCTTGGTTGAAGTATTTTACAATTAAGTCCTAGAGTTCTGAAATTATAATATAATTATTAATAGTTTGATAAATGAATGATTTTGGATCTTAGTGATCATAGTTAATAATGAAATTGATGAAAAAATAAACATAAGAATTTACTATGAAAAATAAACGTCCCAAATAAAGAATTGTATCTATTGTCAATAGATTCAATATTACTTTAATGTGTTAGTAATGATTATTAGAGGATTTTTGAGGATTCATGAGAAGGAATAATATGAAATTCCCTAGGATTATTCAGTCACTAACATAATCCATAGAGAATTATTTATGAGGATTCACCATAAATTAATCAAGTGGAGAAGTTAAATAATATATGGAAAATCATATCTAATATTTGTTGGAATATTGTTAAATTTCTATGACATGCAACGAGGAGTGAACAATAATCTAAAACAATGATGAGCACATCGAGAAAAATAATTTTGAATACAAAATTCAAGGACCATAATTATACTGAATGATGAATGAATGGTATAGATCTTCTATGTATATAAGGTTCGACCATAATTAATCAACACAAAACCAACCTGAGGGCGGATTCTCTATTAATAAAGAGTTAGAAAGGATATTTATTAAATGAAATGTATCCTAGCATAAAAATCTAGTGATCTTTAAGGAATATAAGGATCAATTATGAGTGAATATAGAGTTCCACAAGAATCCAACTGATGTTTTGTTAGTGGATAAGAAATATTGGAAGTCATTTGTAGAGGATATGAGATGTGTCTATATTGATGGTGATTATGTAGTATAACTGAATATCTAGTTTAGGTGAATTTCTATAGGGGATTTCCTAAGTAGATTAATTAGTGTAACCAAACATGCTACTATGTATATGAATTTCCACATAAGAGTTTTTCATGTGTAGGTAAATATATATAGTTGAATGCACTGAAACACATGAGAATGTTCACATATGTGTATTTGTATACATGAATCCATGTATGAAAAATGATACACATACAATAGATTCATAAGGCCATGTTTATAGATATATAAAATTATTCTTAAGAAGAATTATGTGAGGTGTTCATGAGATTATGTTATTTAATATCATTAAAGAATGAATACTAGTCTTTTGCAGTTTTAAAATAAATTTCAAATAAGAAATTAAGGAATAAAATATGAGATATGTTGATAAATTTAAAATACAGATGGTCACAATTGGTGCCTCAGATCGTGGAATTTCTAAATATGAATGAAGAAAATGAATCGTATTTTTTTATTATAAATATATTGGGAAAAATTAGATGCATTAGATGAAGGTAAAAATTATGAGAAGATATCTACAAAAAGAAACTTGAAGATTTAGAATAATAAAGTGGAAAAGTCCATTCCACACATAAAATATGTTCTACGTAAAAAGGAATATAATAAAAAAATTAGAATAAGAATATATATTATTGTCCAAGGAAATAATACATTTCTACAATTGACGAAAAGAATGACATGGGTTGAGAGGAAGTACTCATCTTGAATATTGTATCTAAGACAAAAAAGAACCTCCTTATTCCCTATTCTTATTGATTAATTATTATAAATTTTAAGGGAATTGATGTATAGGGTTTTTAGGATATACACATTATATAAAATATAAGATGATGATTTTTAGGAACTGTAATTGAAAATAATATATCATGATAAAGGAAAAGAGAACATCCCTTTTAGGGGATATAAACTAAGAAGGAATATAATATACTACTACCTAAAACCATTGAACAGTTACCAAAAAATTGTATGATACAAGAAATCAAGCACACCTACCTGTATACTAAAGGCAACCAACTATAAAATAGGGTTTTATAGGAGTCCTTACGGAGACTATAACTCTAACAACTAAGTGAAAAATAGAAGTAGATAAATGAAAAAACATATATCTCATAACATCATAGGATAACTTCCACAAAATTTATCATCAAAAAACATAATTCATGAAATATTAAAAATAATGGAATAAGGTAGTCAAAGGAAAACATTGCACTACACACATGCAAAAGGTAAAAAAGAGTACAAAATGGATAAAAAACTACATGACTCAAAAAAGTGACCGGAGCTCTATTCTGATACCAATTCCTTATCTCCATCCTAACATAAATTCATACACCAGTCATCATGTTATTTCCCATATACCAATATGAAATGATGAAATCAACTATGGTACCAAATGATGAACCATGTATGGTGTGTTTACAACCTAGTAGGCCACCACAAATGGCATTCCTATAAAATCTAGGCTGAAACAATAAGTTCATATAATGGTTGAATATATAAGTTATTATCATAACTAGAACAATAAATAACTAAAAGAAAACTGATCATGGGCTCCATGGTGATACTTTAGGCTAGACCCACCCACTATAGACAATGTTGGATGTCTCTAAGTATATTTTAGAGTCCAATACAACATAATAAACACCCAATGGTAATATACATGTCTGTAGTCCAAACTAACACTTATTGGTAATATACCCATCCCCAAGGCCTTATGTCCACATAGGGGATGTGTTCACTCGGAATTTAATAGTATATCTAAGTGCCCACCTAAGGGAAATGTTAAGATAAGGTTTAATAATAAATACCATCAATTCCATTAGTCAATAACATTTAATAAGTTTATTTTCAATCCAAATAACCCTTTTGAAACTAGATTCAACTTTAAAACACATTATTAATAGTAAAAAAATATAATTCTACTTACTATGTTTTACCTTCCAAAAGTCAAAACACAAACCTATCCCAAATTTCCAATTCCATAATTATATTTAATAGAATAATCACAGTATATGGTTCCCATTACCCTACCATTCATCCATAGTAAGAAAATTATTTTCAATTGATTTATAACATAACATAAAATTAGCTCAAAGCTTATAAAGATAATTAAGGATACAAATTGAAACCAACTAATGTGGCCTCATATGCACTTAATGAAAATTAATTTTACTATGGGAAACACTTTGGGACCAAATACCTCATGTATGATAAGGATTAATTTACAAATACATTCATTTGATTTGGATAAGAATAGAATATATAGAAGTAGTAGAGAAATTACATGAAAACTAGAAAAAACTAGGTAAATATTATAAAACACACCCCTCATAAAAAATGAGATAGGAGAAAAGGGGAGTCATACATTTACAAGAAGAAGAAATTTTGATAGATGAAAATTCAATACACCAGGGATATTTAGATCTTATCTATGGAAGGAGATGTATGAGAGGGGAAGTATAATAAAGGTGTTGTTGTGTAATTTGGGGAGAAAAATTAGGTGAGGGGTCTTAAATAATGAAATTGAAAAAATGAAAAAAATGCCAATTATAAAACCAAAAAAACTGAATTTTTTGATAGTGGATCTCATCTTCTTGTTGAAGGGCCTCCATTATCTATATATAGATATTGAAATTACACCAGCAAATTGGTGGTTTACAAATTGTTAGTCGATGACACTACAACCTCTTAGCTATATGCCATGTCTTCCTCTCATGCACCCCAGAGACTCTCGAGACCCTCTGAACCCCCATATGCATTCATAAATGAGGAATTTCATTAAGGATAAAATAATAATAAATAAAAATACAATACCTAGGAGAGGAGGGCGTCGCGGTGACAGGTTGTCAGAGAGGAGGGCGTCGTGGTGAGAGAGGTCTTCGGGGAGGAGGTTGCCACTGTAAGAGAGGTCGTCGGGAGGAGGGCGCTGCGGTGAGAGAGTTTATCAGAGAGGAGGGTTCCAAGGTGAAGAGAGAATAGGGAGGAGAGGTCGGGAAGGAGAAGTCGTTGGGTAAGTGGGCGCTGTGGTGAGGAGAAAACGTCGTGGAGGAGAAGTCATCGGGGGAGTAGGGTGCCGCGGTGAGGCTAGGTCAGGGAGGAGGGTGACACGGTCAGGCGAGGTCGGGGAGCAGAACTCATTAGGAAGTGAAGGGAGGAGAAAAATTCGGAGGAGCGCGAGAGGAGAATCGGGGGACCCGATAAAAAATAAGAAAACAGACGGTATTTCCACGGTTATTAAATTAAATCGTGGCAGTTATGAAGATATAGCCATGGACCAATGAAACCGTGGCTATAGGTCCATGGCTATAGCTTTACTTTCTAGTAGTGAATGTTTATGTTATGTTTAAACCTATTCATATGTGGAATGCATGGGACTTAATAAGTGATGGGTGGAGCCCGCTATAGCTCTTTGATGCATTGGTGGGTCTCATGAGACAAACTAGTGTCTTGGCACAAGGCCTTGACAAAAACATATTTATAGCCTTGGCAAAATTCCTTGACTATGTCGTAATGATAGTTTGGCATTATGCATTCCATCATTATGAAAGAGGTTATTGATATTTCATGTGATTATTTGACTAGTATAATATCTTTGTGACCAAGTAAATGGAATTATTTCATTTTATTTTTTCCATATTATGCTGACGTTCATGTTTAGAAGACTTTTTTTAGTTATTCATTGGCTTAAATGTTTATGCTTATTTATAAAAGTTTTATCTATATTGTTATCCTTACTGAGAATCTGAGCTCACCCCTTTCTATTTTTTATTTTTCCCACGATATGAAGAAATATTTTATGACTGATCTGAAGGGATAGTCTGAAGGGGATATGAGTGTGGACCATGGAGACTATATTATTATTATTTTTTCACTTTATGATGTAATTTAACAATTATGAATGTATATAGTGATTCCAAGGCTACTAAACTAATCGTTCTTTTGAGACTTGATCTTTTGTGATCATGACAATGATACGTAATAATGCACCGGCTCTGGGTAACTGGGGTCGGGGCATTACAGTTGGTATCAGAGTAAGTTTAGTACAAACCTTAGAAGATAGATTTAGATAAACTCTGATTAGAGCACATGGACCTAAGATGGACTTTGAAGATTAGTATAGAGTAACTTCATAGAATTTTGGTATTGTAAATATTTTGTTAGTTTTATGAGAAATACATCCATGTCTGGATACGAGCAGGTTGGGGCAGCTTTGGCACAGATGTACCTAGGGGTAAAACTCGAAAACACCTCTTTGAGATAGACTCGAACGGGAACTGGTGCACGACAATGGGCCTTGCTTCACTCTTGGTTACGAAACTCCTAGGGGATATGCTTAGGATGATTCTCATTTTCTTTACAAAGCATTATGAAAGGTTTATGAGTATATAATTCCTCAATTAAAACATCTTTATGATTATGGATTATATCCATAAACTATTCAATTTACGATAGGTATTTTAAAAGTTTGGAATTATTTATTGCAATTAATAAACTGACCTAGTTTATGCTATTGTATAGAAATGGAACCCAGTAGAAGGAATGTAAGCTCTAGAAATATGTATGATCCAAAGAGTAAGATGGATCATATCTTTCATGGTATTAATCCGACATTTATAATGGAAATAGTCTCCCATGTATTCTTATCATATGATGAAATAGTATCATGTGTTAATAAGATAAGTAATGAATTTTTTTGAGTCCTATGGATTTGAAGGGAAGGAAGAGAAGAAAATGATGGAAGAGAGAAAGATGGATAAAGGGAAGAGGGAAAAGAATAATTTTCCCATATGTGATTACTGTGGGAAGAAACAGCCTGGAACATGCCTGAAGGGAATGGGAGTTTGTTATAAGTCTGGAGAAAAATGACACCATGTACATGACTGCAAAGGTAAGAAAAAGGTTTCAAATGTACACTGATTCATCTGTAAGGAGTTGGGACACTATGCGAACCAATGTCCAAATCATCAGAGTATGCCCCAAATTATGCTATTGGACAATAATCTAGTTATTATACTACCACAGATGAGGAGGAATGATTAGAGTTCTTATGTTGTTATTAGATAATTATGTCATTTGAGTGTTGTATCAACAATGTACTGGTTATAATCCTTATTGAGTATATAAGGATTGTGCTGCAGTACTATTTCACTAAGGACATCAGATTGTGTGAAACCATGAAAAGTGACTCAATACTAGGTTAATTTTTGGTAAAATATATGGTTGAGAGAAAGATAAACCATAATATGGTTCTGATACCAAGGTAGTGATTTTAGAATAATACATGATTGATTTGGATAAATTATTTTACATATTATTGAATACCTTGAAACTGATTAATAATTTGTATATGCCATCATTGTTGGAGTTTATAACATTTTTGGATATAAAGAGTATATCCAGTATTCTATAAGTAATAAGGGATCATGAATGTAATCAATAAGGTATTATGGTAATTCAGGATGTTGCAATATTTTAAAAGAATACATGATGAGGGTGTTCACATGTTATTATATGGAAAAAGGATCTTCATTGTGTTTACCGTCCTTATAAATTTTGGACTATGAGTTTGGATAGAAGTATTTTGGATAATTCTAGTTTGAGATTATTTTAGGATTTCCATAAAAGGACAACCCGGAGGTTAGGAGGCAACCCGTCGCGTCCGGCAAGGCCGTGAGACTTGAACCCATAACTGAAGGGAGAAAAGGGTCTATGACCTACCATTGGCCCACATGATGTCCTGGATTGAATAATGTAGTCTTTTTTTAAAAAAACTGGGAGATGAATTATAAATTCATTTTTAAACCCTATACGAATAGGATAAATAGAATATTATTTTTAAGATCTATTATCTTTTAGAGTGAAGGATGATTTTGTGGTACAAATTAGTTAAAGGATGGGACTCTACTTGTCAATTATATATTTTTCTTCTTATCCTATTATATGAAGAAATTAATTCTTATACTTGAGTGAAGGGATCTTAAAACAAAATTTTTTTATCCTAATACCATTTTTTTTAACCGATGGTATTTTAAATCATCATAGATTGATGAATTTAAGGCCCTAAATTTAACACTTGTTTGTGGTTTATGACCTCAATCACTACCTATAAATATTTACGTTTTCCCTCCAATTATATATCTTTAATTTCCACCAATGTTCTTTTAATCGAGATCATAATTTGGGGGTGACCCTTTCATTTCCCTTTTCCTTTTATTAAGATTAATTTTATTAACCAAATTTTCTATGTGGGTTTTCCCAATGGTATTTTCTATTTTCAACCTTTTTTTTGAAAAAGAATTTCAAAATGCGAGGATACAATTTTTTTAAAGAGAGAATAATATAACACCCCAAGATTTTATAGTACGTTATTTATTCAAAGTAATTCAATAACTTGGACTAATAGCAACACCAAGTTCTAGCGCACCATGACATACCAAACAAGCCGTTAAAAAAAGGTTATGAATAGTATTAACCGAATTTTATTCTTTATATGATCCTTATAAATTTAAAATCCGTATTATGAGTTTCTTAGACATAATGTAAGAACAAATACATTTTTTCAGATAAAAGAAGTATTTTTCAAAAAATGCTATTTTACCGCCTTTTAAAAGTGAATCCTTTTTTAAAACCAATATTTGAAACTTTAATATATTAAATAAACTTTTTATTTTGAATTGGGACATAATAATTTAGTTTCAATAATGTTTGGGTGTTTTTCTAATAACTTTCATATTTTGGTGAATAGGGACAAATACTATATTTTAACTGAAAACAACTTTTTTAATCAAAATAATTTATATTGTTAAATTATACATTTTAATAGTTTAGAAGTATAAATAGATTATATTTTTACCATTTAATCCAATGATGGTCTTTGTAAGTAATTTCACTTTAAAATTTGACATAAACAAGTGTCAAACTTTGGTAGTTATTATTTCTTAAAAATACACCTTTTTGTTTTGACTGCAGAAATTAATTTTAAATTAACAAATGAAACATATATGTTATGAATTTGGTAAAATAGACTTCATTATTGAATTTTTAATAACAGAATTATCTTAGAGTAAAGTTTTTGTATTTTTCTGAAAACTTTTAATTTTTGATGAATAGTGAAAAAAACTAAGTTATAGTTTAAAACCGAATTTTTATTTAAATAAATATTTATTTTTTAAAAATAATTTTTTGTCAAAATTGATACATAATACTTATATATGTTTAATTTAATTCATTGGAGTCAGTTTATAATAATTTTAGATATATGAAAATCTTATTGAACTTTTCACCGTCTTTTACCCACCTCATAGGAGAATTTTCAAATGCACATAAAACATAATTTTACCGCTTTTGTGAGTGGAATTTATAAAATATGAGATAAGAGATTAATATCAAGGAGTAAAATGTGGTTCAATAAGATAAAAATAATTTTTGTTGAATAATAACCTTTTACTTTTACGTACCACGGTAAAAAGTAAATAGGGTAATTAAGGGTAAAAGTGATATTATTATTACCCTAAAACATGTCCTAATTCTATTATCTAAGTATAATTCGACCAAAAAAACCTTATAAATAAAATATGAACATCTTTGGTCCACATGGATTAGATTAGGACATTTATTATTATTTAATTCAAAGAAGAGTTAAAATAGTTAAAATCAATGTTTAATAACTAAAACATTTTTAATATAGGGTTATACAAAAGATAAATTCGATTATAAATATTAATTAAAAATATAAAAATATTTCCTAGATTATTTTATTTTATTTATAATTTTTAGACATTAAAAAATTTAATTTATTTATGACTCAATGATGATGCAGTAATTACCTTATTAGTGAAATATTAAAATATTTGATAGTATAAATACACAAATAAATATAATTTGAGACTTTTAATGAATTACAAGAATTTTATGGCCTAATATGACATGTTAGTATTGGTTAACTTAATTGTTTTCTAATTAATAAATTTATTAATTCTTTAACAAAAATAAATTATTAAATAGTGTCAAAATTGACATAAAGGAATTTTTAAAACCAATTTAATATTATTAATTGATATAATATTCCTAAAAATCTAATGATAGGCCAAATGACTTATATGATTATATTTATGTCATTAAGTAATCACTTGGGGTTCTCTTGTGAGTTTATATTAAGTTTATTAGACATATAATATAAATATACAAAGAGACATGGTAAATGTCAAACTATTTAGCTACGAGTTAAATCTAAAAGATAAGGGTACAATAGTGACCCAAACATGTCTAAAGCATATTGGTTTAGTGGTTTTAGACCCATCACCACCTTAGACTTTAAATAATCTAGTTGGAGCCATTATAAACCGAATATTAATTTATTATAAAATAATACTTTATGTTTTTTCTAAAGAACCCATTCTCCCCCTTATAAAAGGACATCACTTCTAACCAATTCCTCAGACATCTCAAGCCTTTTGGCTCATCCAACCTCTTCCAAATTATTCTCCCTACATTCCTATACTCCTCCTAGAAGCCTTAACTTAGGCATAAGGCACTTCAAGAGTCCTTTTTGGTTCAAACCAAAGGGAGTTACCCAAATTAAAGGTAACGATTTCTCTTAGCTTCTTTTGTTTTATTTTATTTCTCCATCCCCTAAAATCTTCTTATTCTTTTATTTTGTAACAAAACCAGTATCCTATGTATACTAAGATATTTATATGAGATGTATTCGAACTACACTTACACACACCTCTATCTAATTGGTGAAGAACATAATATTTCTGTGGATGGCTACCAAACACCTCACGATACGATGATTGTTCATATATCTCCTAACTTCTCTCATGGTGGCCATTATGATGGAACTATAATTAAATATGATATTAATGATATTTATTTTATATATAAACTTCTTTAATTCCATTTTATAGCATACCATTATTCGTTTCATGTTGTATATATATACAATAATTTCAATTGAGGTAGTACGGACTACTGCCCCCTCAAAGTGATAAGACTCATTCATACCATACATGGAACCTATAAAAGATGGTATTAATGAAAATAAGTAACACATATAAGATATTATATTAGACAGGAATAATAATATACTTATTTATCATTTGGGTTTGATTCCTTTTAAAATAAAAAATGAAATGGAAGTAGCATTCGTGCATACGTACGAACTACCGTCTCTACGAACACGATGAGATTCATTCCCCATCGTATCCATTAAAGACTAAATTTCATTTGATGATTAAAAATAATGTGTAAGTACTTGATATCATTCTGGATATGAATAAGATACAACCTATGTATAACAAGCACAACTTATGTAACTAAACATATAAAATAAAACTAGTAAGTGACCACCCGAAATGACGATAATACTAAAATATGATTATCAATGCAATATTAAAAGATCATATATGATATCATATTTATTTATATGATTCTTGTATAATTTAATAACAATTATTTAACTATTATACAGGAGGTTAACCTATCCTTGACCATGGTAAAGTACAAGGTAATGGGTTTTCATCTCATTCCTTATTCCCGTGAGATTCATTCCATATTGACACTATTACCTTTTGTGTGGTGTATGTACGGAAGATATTTGTATTCTTTGTGTAATACAGTTTAATTTATGCGTATTTACATATTCATTGTATGATATTTCATTCATGGGGGGTGTGTTTCATAAGTTACCAAATTGGTAAGGGTTTATTTCAGAATCTCTTCATTATCCGAGGTTGTTTATACGTGATTATCTACTGGGACTTCTTTATCATCCACATCCATGTTTCTTATAATTGTTTTTCAAAACATTTTTAATATTTACTACTCTATGGGTTAAAGTCATTTATACCCTTGTTAGACTTTTTTTAAAATGTTTTGAATGGAATCATTCTGTCTTTTTCCAAACATGGCCCTTTTTAACCTTTTTGACAAAATTAAGGTAAAAATGACTCTTTTTAACTTATATGGCGGGTGTGGCTATTTTCCGCCATTATTAAATCATTTAAGCTTCCCTTAAAATATTATAAGAATGTTTTCATTGTAAATGTTTTATTTTACAATTATTTGACTTTTAAATGATTTCAAAAAAAGAGATATTTTATCAAATAGTATTGATTTCATCTATGTCAACATCTTTTGTTAAATTTTAAGCTTATTTGAAATTTATTTATTATGATTCAAAACTTCCATATTGTATTGAAGGTTTTGTGATATGTTTGACTATGGATGTGTTATTTTTTATACCATTAATGGTTTATGGAGAATGTATTGACACTTTGTATGCTAGTTTTAAAATGAATGTTTATGTTATGTTTAAACCTATTCATATGAGGAATGCATTGGACTTAATAAGTGATGGGTGGAGCCCTCTATATCTCCTCGATGCATCGGTAGGTCTAATGAGACAAACTATTTTTTTGGCAGAAGGCCTTGACAAAAACATATTTGTATCCCTTGGCACAAGGCCTTGACTATGTGGTTATGATAGTCTGGCATTATGCATTACATCATTTTGAAAGTGTTTATTGATATTGCATGTGATTATTAGACTAGTTGAATATCCATGTCAAAAATAAATAGAATTATTTATTTTTTCTATATTATGATAAAGTTCAATTTTAAAAGGCTTTTGTTTTATTTATACATTCTCTTAAATGTTTATGATTATTTATAAAAGTTTCTGCTATATTGTTATCCTTACTGAGCATCTGATCTCACCCCTTTCTATGTTTTATTTTTCCCAGGATGTGAAGAAATATTTTAGGACTGACCTGCAGGGATAGTCTGAAGGGGATATGAGTGTGGGCCATGGATACTATATTATTGTTGTTTTTCACTTTATGATGTAATGAAACATTTATGAATGTATCTAGTGATTCCAAGGATACTAAACGAATCAGTCTTTCGAGACTTGGTCTTTTGGGATCATGCAAATGATACATAATATTTCACTGACTCTGGGTAACAAGGGTCAGGGCGTTAAAATAATAATATAAAATAATATAGAATATCATAAAATATTTCTAAGATACAACATATGTGAAAAAAACCAAACCATTAACGATACCTCAAAAATGGATAATAAGGTCTAGGAAAAAACTAATAGAACGCCACTATATAAACATAAAGGACCCATGGGTCTATACCCTTGTTAAAATATGTCACCACCATCCCAGCCCACCATAAGGAGACACGAATCGTTAGATTCATCAACTATATGACACTCTTCAGTTTAAATAAATCCTACTAGAATAAAGTTACCAACAATCAAAGTTAAAAGGTAGGGCGTGATCACTAAATCTTAAAAGGAAAATGGCCTTTATTATATAAATTGTTTACCCACATGCATTCATTAGTCCATTTATAAAACATATTTCTACAAAACATTAATAGAAATCATTTTCATTGAAAAATCCATCTTTGGTTTTCCTTTTAATAACATGATGTACTCAAATAAAAATGAAATATGACATAAAATATATCTATGTGGCATAAGGAGTTGAAGAAAATAGGGTTCATGATTCAATATCCATCTCTAGAAGGATGATAATAATATCAAAATAACATGAATGTAATATATCCATGAAACACTAATGGGAGAATCAAAACTAAAAAGTGTATACACCACAGAAAAATAAGACCACTAACATATATATGTGACTCTTATAGTTCAGAAACCTCACCTCTTTATATAGTCACAACACTGGAAACCATAGAATCATGCGACCCCCCATTTTGATTTCTAACTAAAATTGGGATTATATATCTATGGTTTTTCTTACACCATAATTTATTCCCTATGTGATCATATATTTCCATTCAATTTAAGAATTAAAACTCACGATTCAAAAAATATTTTCCATGGAAAATCTATTTCATTTCATCTCCCATATTTTCATAAAAGAAATTCCTTATAGACACGACAATTATTTCATTCTCTCACAACCATTTCCATTTGAAAATAATTTTTGAGTCACTTCAACAATCACATGATGTTCATTATAATGGTTTCAATCAAAAATTAAATTTTTAGATAATATTTACATAGACATTAAATATTAAATTCACCTCTAATGTAATTTAATTCATAAATTTCACATTTCAAAACCAAATGAATTTCAAATATCACATGGAATTTCATGGAATATACCATAGGATTTGGACTCCTATGTTAATAATGAAGAAAACAATCTTTCCATTAAAACTGATGATGGTAAAGAAGACATATGGTCCTTACAATCCTAAGTCTATCACAAACATAATAAATTGTCCAACTAAACCATATATTGAGTCATCACACACCAAATAGTATTTAATAACATGTAAAAAATGAGTTATTAGAGGCACATCATGAAATAAGAGAATAAAATATCTGAAAACACACATAGATGGATTTGATTAACCCAAAATGACAAAGGATCACCATAGAAATATGTGGAGACCCCTACAGAGTTTCGTCAAGTGGATAGATCAATAAAAATGAGTATTTATTAAGATATTACAGTTAATACAAACCAAGGAAATTGGAGTAATTTTCTATTTTAATAAGTCCCAATCTAGCTGCAATGTTATCCCACATATTTTTTCATACCACAATCCAACCGTTTTGTGGCCAACATCCTTTAAAAAATAAATTCAAATGATTTCATAGGAATAACATTTTTTTTAAACCATTCTCATGTCATGATATATCCTCTGGACAAAATTCCAAACACTCACACAATTTTTCTAGATTCTATCAATGTTATACAAAACATTAAGAAACCATGGAAAATTTTATTAGATTCTATAAATCCATTTCACATGGTTATTGTAAGGTTACTATTAACCGTAGAAAAATTTTTCTCCATTAGTTTTTTTTCAAATATCTAAATTTAGACCCTTAAATATTAAAATACAATAAAAAATCAAATTTTATAAAACAATATTGGAATGAAACATAAATGTCACTAAAATTGAATCAAATGAATTATGGTAATATTTTTATTGAAAAAACATGATCGGAATTTCGGAATGAGAGTAGATGTTGGCTAAAAAGTTTAGAATTTAAGGATTGAGAACAAATTACTATTTGTTTTTAATGTCTATGGAATATTAGAAGTCATTTTTCTTATGTTTGTATAACTTACCAACGATAAAAACTGATATTTTGGGGAGATTAAAATTACCCATGTTTTAGCGTGATATGATTTCGGGAGAGATTTAAAAAAAATACTGATGGATGGTTCATTTAAAGAAATTGGTTTTTTAAAAAGGATTTATTTTTTGAAAAATATTCAAGAATTAATTTTGGACTTATTGTATGCCTTTTTTAGAAATAAACAAACCCATGAAATTAGTGAAGGAATCCCAAAGTAATCTGGGATACATTTGTTTACACCGGCTAACAGATGGTATGTAGAGTAGCCTCATAACCCAACATGACTCATTGAAAATATGGTGAGATTTAATTGACTAATTCATGGAATTTGAGATATTTTGTGGAAATCCTTCTAGATGTGGGACCCTAAACGGTGATACAGTGGGGGCGTGCTGGACATATTTTAGATTATGGGATATTGTCTATATTTTTCCCTAAACCCCCTTCAATATTTACTTGTAATGGATGATTTTGAATGTACATTATGAAAATTATATCATCATATCCTCCCTCTATGAGTTCCCTTTTATTTTTGACATATTTTATTGAGATCTATTTGAACATTCATGTCATATCATCTATTCTTAATTAATATTGACTCCCTCATCCTCATGTGGTATAAGATAATTTCTTCATTAATTGTGGTTGGTTTCACATCATAATTATATGCCTTTTGAGGTGTACTATTTTCAATTCCTCTTGAATTATCTTCCTCCCTGATCATCTTGGACATTTATTAATCATTTGAATGATATCGATTAGAGAATGGATAATTATTCCCCTAGATCGTGGTGGAATTGTCCTATAATTTTTGGGTTGTTGATTATCATTGATAGAGGATGTATCGTATTGATGAAAACATACAGTTGACTAAAGTTTCATTTATGGTGCATACTATGGTGATTTACTCTCTGATTTCTGGTAAAATTGAGTTTTATCATCCATTTGATTATGGAATTGAATTGACCTTTTTAGAAGGTATAAATTTGGTTGTGTAAAAGGTGTGTCTTGAACCCTGTGTTATGATGATGTGGATAAGGTATGAGATCTATTTAATTTATCCTATATACTCAAATTTAATTATATTAAATTTTCATTTGAATGGTTTCTTCATGGAAATTATTTTTTCATTGGATGATTTCATAATAGTGTTTTAGACCTTCATTGGGTGGTCGACTCCCACTAGGTGGTGATAACCGGTGAGTTATCCGGTGAGTATAAAATTTTTATTTTATTATAATATATCTTTAAATTATTTAATTAATAATAAATATATGTATGATAAATTAAATTGGAATGATCAGAGATGATTTAGGACCTCGTGTTGACTGATGTTCACATAATGTAATTTGATGGCTCGAACAATGCATCTAGGTTTTACATGGGTGGGAGATGGATTCATATTTTGGTAGGTGGTCAGGTGTGAAATACCCTACAATATTATGAATGACTAATTTTATGTTAACATATGTTTTACACCATCTATGAATTAACCAAAATTCATAAATATATCAAAAAATATGTGAAATACATAATTACATTAACAATATAATATCTAAACTAGTTAAATGAACTATTCTTACTTTATCTAAAAAAACATTTCCATGTCCTTGATGGATCCTTATGCACTAGGTTGATTCTGATAGTTTATGGTCTAGGCTTCAATCAATAACATGTTCTATAGATTATATATATCCACATGTCTTCGTGATTATGCAAAATGAGACCTAGTGCCCGTAATACATATGTATGATATATCTTACATGTGGTGCACATGTGTAGACCATGGGACATATGCTTGATATAATTCATGTGTTCTGTGAATTAGTTTCCCATTATACATAGTATAAATAGTATTATAATGTGGTGTGAATGTATATACTTCGAGAAATTTTCTTTATAAGATTCACATTTGGTTTTTATGTGTGTGTAAATAGAGCTATGCTTCATATCCTATCTTGGTATGGAATCTGTGTTCCTTTCTATATAACAAATTATATGTCAAAAATTCATACCCCCTAAAATACGTATTATGATATGCTTATTCTGGTAGTGTCATTACATATACGTGGATTCATACATATCCATTTAAATCATTATATAACTAATCCAGTTGATATATGACCCTAACAGACTTAGTCATCTCTTATAAGGGGCTCTTGGATTACATGACTCATTAGTTTTGGCTCTGGGTACATGATGGTTAGCATCATATCATGTAATTTTAATAGTTAATGAAATTAGAACACCATATTTTATTGGAATATGGACCATATGCCTGTATTATGTGTCATGGGGAATTTCCTTGTGTATAGGTAGAGTTCAATTGATTCCGGAAATCCATGTGTGTGTGACATTAGAGGATAGTGGGAACCCTTTTTCCATGGGTGTGTATTTACTCATATAGGTGGCCAAATGATAGATATAATAATATTATTCAAGTATGGAATACAAATAAAGTTCCTTCTCGAATAGATCAAAGTCATGTTTTATTGTTCTTCATGAACATAATTTTTTTATATGCTAGTTGATATGTCTATATTATCAGTAGTTATTAGGTTATTCTTATTATTATATAATTTAATTGAATATTATATTTTATTCTCATGACATTGTCATATGAATGTACTCTACCTCATCTTGGATAGCTTTGAGACCAAATTAAGGGTTACCTACTTGGTTATACTCCAACCCTTCTCCGGTGAACATAACACTTTTTTACCCATGTATCCCTCACATATTACATATATAGGTTGGGAGGAGCCTAATTTTTTATCACGAAGTAAGGTAGATCAATATGATTCAGTGGACTGCGAGCAGGAGATTCTTGGATTTGGGTTGAGGGATTATTTTTTTAACCTATGCGTGTGATCATTCAAGTGGGAGATCAATGTAATTATATTCTTTCATGACTATTCAGTTCTGTTGTTTTTGTATTCATTCATTAAAGATAATACATTTATTGGCTTCCATGTAATCTATTTACTTTTCTATATTTGGGTATTTATCTATTACTCCATACTATGATTGAAGGTATATTCTTCGCACATTTTTACTTTATACCATTAATTCTAAATGGATGACTAAGGCCGATAGAGAGGCATGTCTAATGACATGTGGAACTCTTTCCCAGACATGGTGATTTGGGTCTAGGTGTTATAAAATTAATATTTAATATTATAACTAAATTTAAAGTAATGAAATGAGATTCTAGATACTCTATGTGTGTGACACTCTTGTCCCTTTTCTCAATTCCATTTTTGTGAATTTTTCTAAAATTTAATATTAGAGTGTGACAACAAATCAAGTCACCCTTAGAGAAATTAGTTAATATATAAACTAAAACTACCTTATGATGAATGATACATTAAAATATAATCCATTTTTCTATTAATATTACAACAAGTAGGATGTATACTTGTTTCATCACCCAATGTTATTGATTTATCTTTATTTAACTTTAAAAAATGAACTTGATACAAATTACAATACCCACGGTTTTATTCAAACAATTCCATTTTAGTAAAAGGATTAGATATATCTTCATTTATTAATATATAATGTTAAAATATTTTTTACTTATTCAATTATATTCTTATCACTTATAAATCACCCAAATTTTTCTACCCCATTGTGAGAATATGTCATCAAATATTTCATCCACATATCTACGTAATAATTTAATGATATAAATTAATAAAAATTTAATTTAGAAGGAGGAACAAAAAATTCCCTGATATGAATATCCAATTATACAAAAAACATGTGGAATTATTTTTTTCTATTTCGGTCCACATGACCTCTTTTCTATGAAATCAGTAATTTAAGAAACCATGAGAAGATATCTCATTGTATTATAAGCCCCTAAAAATTGATAGTTAAATCATATA
Source organism: Viscum album (assembly GCA_963277665.1). NCBI lineage: Eukaryota > Viridiplantae > Streptophyta > Magnoliopsida > Santalales > Viscaceae > Viscum > Viscum album. Next base: position 1,644,422,008 of record OY728132.1, read on the forward strand.
TGTGTCTCATAAAACTAATTTTATCTATATCATACGACATATAATTGTAAATGTAATCATAGAATCAGTGGGATATCATTGTAGTCGAAAAATAATTTGACCATTCAAATACTAAAGTAAACTATGGACATTTCCATTTTAATGTTATAGAAAAAAATCATTATATGATATGATGTTTATTAATATACAGGTAATCGAAAGTAACAAAATTAAATCAGGTTTAGGGAACAAACTCTAATGGAATATAAATGACACAGTATATAAATACTACCAACCATTTATTTTTAATATCTCATATTGTTTTCATGTTTCTTTTGAGATAGGTATTATGTTAATGAGTCTATCATATTCTCTACTATTTAAAATATTCTTATAGCAACTCCATCCCTTTTATAAAATTCAATCTACAGATAATACTTCTAAATTTAACACTACATATATTCATGTGACTTAATATAATTTTCTATAACCAGTTTCATAGTATTCTAATAATACATAGTGTTACTTATAGGTACCAAACCAAGTTCCTAGAAAAGTTTTTATAGTGAAAATGATTCATTAGATATATCAAACGAATAAATATACCCATAATCTAATGTAGAATTGATTATTACTATCTTATTATAACAATTATAAATCATAAATCCATTATTATGTCAAAAAATGTATCCCTTATTTTATTTTATATCATTATCATTTATTTTAAAAACTATAATCAATATATCCCACTGAAATTGGTTCCTCTTATCCAATATATACCAAAGAACATATCCTTTGTATGGATCAACTTTTTCTTGATGGTATTTTAAATATATTAATGACCAAATATTCTAATTACATAAGAATCATAAAGCTTGTTACATTGAATAACATAGATGATAGATCCAACCACATATGAATAAGGGATTAAAATACTTCATTTTATCTCCTCTTATATTAGATTTTAAATTTTTATAGAGATATGTATACCATATGACAATTGTAATAATAAAATTTAAGATGTTTATAAATTATATCATATTTGTAAATTATAAATGTATGTACGATAACAAAGTCCAAAGGCCTCTTAGATCAATCTTGATGGATCTTGATCTCTAGAATATATGTTTTATCACCTTTTTCATTTATTAAGAAACTTTTTTAACTATATATTAACTTAATGTAAGACTACCATCACATTTCTCATCGATAAGATGACATAAACATATAATACTAGGAAAGAAACTACACCCCCACTAATCCTTTTATAGAAACATTGATCACATTAATTCCTAATAAAACAAAATTCACTAAGGAATTCATTATAATTAATTGTACTTTATCTCGATTCTTTTTTTAACCCAGAAACATATATCTAAAACGATCATAACATAGTGGAATGATTTGGTGTCACACACTATTTTAGTTACATCATAAAAACATTTTACACATACATTAAACTATGAAATGTTGTCATGAAATCAATTTCATAAATATCATAATCATGGTAATATATAATGAAAAGTGGAATTATAATGAATTTTTTCAATAAAATATTTTAAAAGGTTATTTCATATCCAATACAATGAAATTACTTTTAACCTTTAGAAATCATTCAATACATATATGTATATTCATAACTATCCATGAATATATTTTACTCAAATATACATTTACACCCAAATATATTTACATTATCTTGAGGATCTAGAAAAATACAAATGTGGTTTTGGTACATGGGATCCATTTAAGAATTAATGGATTTTTTCAATATCACTAATTATATAATTTTTACTACATCCTTATAGGATTAATATAGTGACCCTATCTATATAAATGAATTTATTTTACTATTTAATAATAATAATCATTCCATATCATAAATAGTTACACAAACTAGAGAATAGAAGGCTCAGTGTCTTTGAGGAATATCTATATATGTAAATTATTTTTCAATAATTAGAAAAATTTCACTATAATGGGGCCAAAAAAGACTCATTATAAACTCCTCATAAGTTATATTAATCTTCATAACTTGAAGAATAATGAACATATAAAATGTGTGATCGTGAAGACTCAGTGCGAGTAAACATAAGAGATAATAATAAAAGAACTTAAGTGAGAATAAGATGAGAATATGGGTATAAATAACATACATAATAAGGTTATATCCAATAATCAATATATTACATAATCCATTATTTAACTTAATAAAATATCATAAAGTTATTGCATTTAAATAAATAAGCCATATATAGAGAATTGTTCCACGACCATAAGTAGGGGAAAACATCACCTTCATGAGTCGCACACAAGAAACCATGCTTCTGAGAAAATATAAATCTACTAATGTATAAATCATATTCATGAATATCAAAATTTCACCAACTCTTGAAAAATAATTTCTTACATACACATATCCCATGAGAGCTAAACATTTTACCAATGCATTAGAGGGACTGATAGGACCCCACACATCATCATCCATACTTATGAGTTCCACTTAAAAACCATTCATATTTTATATTTCATAAAGAACACATGTAAATAAATTTATTTCATGTCCTTCAAAAAAATAAAAAAAATAAACCATTCATAATTATAATTGGATAAACCCATGGAAATGAAATGGGTATCCAAATATATTCAATAACATTGTATTAAAATACCAACCATTCATGATAATATAACATATGGTATATAAACCATATAGATAAAAAGTAAATATTTACTTCCGTAATTTCCCCATTAAATCTACATATAGAGATTAGGTGAACACCATTCAATCATATTAGAAAAATATATAGAGAGTTTATCAAGGAAATAATAGGAAGGTAGCTAATATTTATAATAAATAGATGGTTGGGAAAAAAAGCCAACTATGGGTCATTCCTATAATGGAGAAGGATGTTTCATAATACATTCAATGAATGTAGGTAAATTATATAATTATTATATTATCCTTGATTAAGAATGTGATATTTCAAAGAAAAATTATTTGATATAATAATACACTTCATGATTTTCATAAAAATACCATTTGAAATTATAAATATCTTGGGTCTCTTAAAATTATTTCAAAATAAATATTTTTTTAAATATGTTGTTAAATATATTTTATTTTATAAACCTTGAAAAGTGAGAGAAAATTATTTATATCAAATGAAAAAAGGAAATCGATAGATTTATCTGAACAAAAAAATTGTAGAAATATATTTTAGAAACATTCATAAAATTATGAAGTTACATATATTTTCTAAAAATTATTTTGAAAAAGGATAACTGAAATTTATTAAAATTCTAAACTTTTTAAAAAGTAAAATCAATAATATATCATTGATAAGAAATATATTTCATCAAAATTAATTTGTAGTGGAAGATAAAACATTTGATTTAAAAGTATATAAAAAACATTTTATGTTTTGAATTATTTTCGTGAAAATCAAAATCATAAAAGTGTAAAAAATTATCCTTATTAAAATGAAGGAATAAAAATATATTATTCCCATGAGATAAAACATAATTATGATTCAAATTAGGATGTATAATTTTAGTGGTAATGGAATTTTCTGTCAATGAGGGGAATCCATCATTTAGGAGGATGAGAATTATTCTTAGTAATGATATTATTTTGAGAAAAAAGTTTAATCAAGGTAAAATAATTGATTAAAATGGTCATTTTTTATGAGATAAAAAATAAAGTACTATTTAATAAAATATTATATTATATGAAACCAATATGGGTAGAAAGGAGTTCTAGAATAATATTATCTGGATGAAGAGACATAAATTTGAAAAATCCAATACTCACATGGTAATGTAAGAATAAAAAAACATAAGAGAGGGTTAACATTAAACTATATAAAAAACATGAAATGAAGGATATTTGATATATTTTCAGTAATAGTTTTATTGAATAAACCCCAAAAATAAATTCATGTGTGAAATATCAAATATATCTATGTAAAGATAGATTATAGATGGAGAACATCTTATAACCTTACAAAAAGTCAATTTAGAACCCATTTAAGTATATTATTCCAAATGAAACATTAAATACCTGGACTAATTAGAAGGATAATATATACAAAATTCCAATGAAAAAAAGGAATCTATAATGAGATATGTCTCATGTGGTGAAACTTTGAGGCAATAAATCCTTACCTTGTTTCCCCTTATAGTCGAATGCACTGTATGATCACATATAATAAAAATAAATATTTTTATATACAGTTATATAACCATATTCAAATCTAATATTTTATAATCATCAAATATAATTATTTTCAACATTAATATTATTTATTTTCTATATATTTTCAATATTGGGTGTGGCATATCTTTATTGTTTTGAACTCATTCCATAATTATACTCTTGTTATTCATTATTCTCCCAAAGTTAATTATTCTAAAATCATCTAATGTAATGTAATTTATTCATAAGATATTTTACAAAATAAAATTCATTCTATCAATTTTTTATTAATGATTCATTTAATTTATATTGGATAAAAAAATTTTTTTGGTTTTAAATAAGGAAAGTTGGTAACTTTGTTAAGGATATAAATTTTTATATTACCAATATAGACAAAAAAATATTTTTTTACTTATTAATATCTAGTATTAAGCTTAAAATTCCATACATGATCGAATTTTATATCTTTTTTCATGTAGGTGGCTAAATCATACCAACATTAAAATTCTATAATCTATGTGCGAGTACGGATATGAAATATTTTTTTCTAACTACCCATTAATTTATTATATATTTATCTTTAAATAAATTTTATTTCACTGATATTTTTCTCTATAAGAAAATATGGTTTTAAACAAACTCTGATATACTATTTAATTGTTATTTAATATGATATTTATTTACCATCTATTGGATTTGTTGGTATGAATATAACTAAATGCAATTTGAAAATGGATTGTTTGAAAAATTAATAATGATTTAATTAATTACCAATTGATTGAATCATTTATATTTCAAAAAAAAACATTTAACGAAAATCATTTCTTTCCCAAAAAGTGTTTTTATCTTAAAAAATTATATTAATCCCAATTTATGAATGATTTTAATGAAATTTATAGATAATATATTCAAAAAAATTACCATTCATCTAATTGTCTTTACTAGTAACATGATAAGAATAAATTTATTTTTATTCGTAGAAATTCATTTTTCTAAAAATTCTATTCATTTTGTTATAACAACTTATTTTAAATTATATTTTTCCAACTTATAGAAATTTAATATATAAAAAATATATTCCATATTTGTAATGAATATTTTCAAAAAAATTATGTAGTCCCCTTTTATTTTTTGATATTATTAATAGTATTAATGGTAAATATTTGTCACCTCAATAAGGGAAAATCATTTACATAAGGTTAAAAATATTGTGATAAGATTCTTAAAAACTATCTAACACCTACATTATTTATATTCGATATGTTTTGGTTAACCATAGTAATCCAATATTCAATTATATGGAAAGATGGTTCCATTTTTCTTTGATAATGACTATAATGATATCTAAATAAATAATAATTAAAAAATATCACTCTCATTATTTTAATACCTCAAATATTATTTCATATGGTTAAAAATACGATATTTTATGTTATAAATAGTAATTTAAAATATTAATTAATTGATTTTACAATGAATATTAATTTTTCATTTTTAGTTATGTAATAATTTTTGTGTTCTGGGAATTTTGTAGATAAATATCACATAACAATGATATTTCATATTTTTTTTGAATTTCATTTAAATCATATTTTCATTAAATTCAAACTATGTGAATAGTGGAAAAATTAATGGTATCTTATGTTAAATAATATTTTATAAAATGAATAAAAAATTATAAAATTATTATCATCAACCAAGTGAAAGGTATATGGTTGAGCATGTCCACCATTGTCCACATATGGGTCATTTTTTCTTTTATAATAAAATTATTGACTCCTAAAGTGTAAAATACATTAAAATTTTAATGTCCCATCCTGGGTTCCACTAAAAGGTTACCCACATCAGTGGGTCACATGTTGTGAAGTTTACCTCCTCATATGCCAATGGATGTCGACTAGTAGCGAGTGTCGAAGGTGGTACAGTTGTGAGTATATACTGTCATAATCATAGTCACACCATGGTTAATAATTGAACAATGAAACAATTGAAGCATAATTAAAGAGTACTTAAAACAACAAATGTAAAAAAATCATATGATAAAAATATCAAAGTCATTGTAACCAATATCTAGTACTATATAGTATTTTGTAATTTCATGTCTATAAACTGAAAATAAACTAGTATACATGGAATTAGACACACATACATAGATGTATATCATAAATATAAAAATACTAGTTGTCTATATCCATATATAGTCATGATCCATAGCTGGGGAATTTGATCCCCCTTTCCCATGTTATATCCAATCCAACATCATCAATAACAAGCCACTTTCCCATATCCCTAACAAAACGCATATAATCTTCATGGGTACCATTGTCGGCCCCGATAGGGTGTGAGAGAAATTTTGTTTAAACAAAAAATGGCGTTAATAATAATTTCATCCTTTATAAATAAACTCTAGTTATGTGCTGGTATAATAAGTAAGATATAAATAGAATAATAGATAATAAATGTACACTACAAAAAGTTATAATAAGAGCATAGTGTAATAGTTGAGAATCAATTTATATTGTTCTGATAGCTGGTAGTAAACCCCTAAGAGTAAGCCACATGTGATAAGAGTAACAAAGCTACATAGGCGAGGTCCTTAGGTGTATAACTAGGGAGACCTATAACCTGATATATAAATGCACACAAAAGTCATATGTTCCATACCTCAGTCATCCACAATGGTGTTATACCATAATAATAATAGGTTTCCTACCTTAATTATAACATTTTCCATACCTTATGTAATATTATTTTCCATACACTCAATAAATAGGTTTCATACCATTAATAATTATCAGTTCCACACTATTAATAAATAGGTTCCCTACCTTTTATAAAATTCAGTTTCATATAGTCAGTTAATTGGTTTTATACCTTTATGAAGAGTCGGTTTCATACAATCATTCCATAGTTGTTACACCTCTAATAATCATAGGTGTCATACCATTAATAATCACAAGTTCCACACCTTCTGAATAATAGAAAAAATGCCAAAATAATAATTAAATCTTCTATTTAATCTTTTTATAGATATTAATATCATATAAAATGTGGAATTACCATCTCATAACAGCTCATATAATTTTATATGGCTCCCACTAATGGATAGAGAGCTGACACACCTAAATTGGTGGTCTTATCAATGTCAGATATCATAAAATGCCTCAAGAGTTGTTCAGGTTGATGTAAACAACTCCAAATTACATGAATATATACTATAATTGAAACTCATCAATATTCGAAAATTTATTTTAATAATTATCTTATAATTTATGAGAACCTTATTTAAAGTTCAGTGTGGGGAATAATGGTAAATGATAAATAAAACACATATACTTTGGGAAAATGTATAGTCTAGCTACTATTAGAATGCTATAGAACACCCATCAATTATCATCAATTGATTTGGTCTTGATCATAAGACAAAAAAGACATTAAACTGCCCTAAAAATGTAAATATTCAATTGCATCTAAATAACTTTATCAGGATGATGTGAAATGATGAACGACACAAGTGGAACATAGAGATTACCAATAGTCATCCAAAATGGTTAAAGAATCCCAAAATGGATTCTTGAATGTTGAAATTTATGAAATACATGGTTATACATGAGGTAGATCTCCTACACTAGACCTCTTGTGTAAGAGATAAGTGAGGAGGAGGACTATATTGAAATAAATTCCCATGATTCCTTTTAAAAAAACAATTCTGAGAAATGTACACATATTGTAAATATTATAGTTCAGGGTATATCTAACACATTACACATGATGTATTATAAATACACACCATTTATTTTTCATTCATCAAGCCTATATCCCTCTTCTACCTTCTACGCATAAGAATAATGAACGACCTAAGGGCATGGTGACCAGTGTCTGTGTCGAAAAGTAAATTCAATGTGGGTTTGACATAAAATTAATGAAATCCATACCTGATATGAAAATCTAGTATGTTTCAATCTACACCCCCCCAAATAGACCCATACCTATGTTTCTCTTCCAAAGGAGAAATAACATCATCTGAGAATAACTTCATCCACTGAGAATATATATCGTCATCCATCTCTATGCTCTCATCCTGTATGTGGTTCAGATTTCATATCACCCATACTAAACGAACTGATCTTACTCATAGATCCTTCATTATATAGTCCATGATTAAAATTGGATGCTCTTCAAAGTAGGCATCTACCTCCATCTCAACTCTATCAGGCTGAAATATATAAGTTAGATTTGAATAGTACCAACAAAGCTATGAAACCTGGAAGATGTCATGAATAGCCCTATACATATGAGGAAGTTTTCAAGGATAAGTAACCAACCTAACTCTCTCCACAAAATCAAAAGGTTTAATGAATATAGATGAAATCTCGACATACAACATCAACCATAGATTTACCAGTTTAGCTCAAACACATAATAACACTAAATCATTGACCTCGTACTCCAATGATAGAGAAAAATTATTTACATGTGATTATTTCCTAAACTCGGCTATATTAACTCACTTACAAATCAACTAAACCTTCTATGAAGTCTCTTCAATGAGATGAGTTCTATGTATGGTTGATTAAGATGCCTCTAATTTACACAATTGTGACCAACATGGAAAAACATATAAGTCAAAATAGTGATCCATCTATATCATATCCTAAAAGATGTTATTATATACGATCTTTGACTATAAATATATGTTCTTTCCAAGAATCATTGAAATCATGGATGCATGCTCTGATCATGTCCTATAAGTACTATATTTACCATTTTGTTTAGCCATTGGTCTGTGGGTAAAAGGATGTGCTCAATATTACCTTCATACCCAAATATATAGGAAAACATGACAAAACCTTGGGATAAAATGGCAATAATCATCAGAAAAGATAGAATTCGGGAACCTGTGTAGTCATACAATCAAAATGACACAATATATCCCATACTAGTCTTCTAAAAAGTTGTCTCCAATAGCTAATAATTGAGTGAGATTAATGTGGCTACCAATGATCAGTAATACAACATCACTCCCTCAAGATGATCATCATAAACCAGTCAAAGACTATATCATTAAATAATCACATTTCTACTCAAGAATGCTAAATGGCTATAGAAGATTTTATGGTAACTGGTGTTCTGTATTCACCTACTAACAAGTGGAAAAATGATTATCCAAACCAGTTATATCCCTTTTCGTACCAGGTCACCAATAACTATAGAATAGATCAGGATACATCTTTGTAGTACCAGGATTTACTACCAAATTATAAGCATTAAACTGTCACATCAATTCCTATTGGATTTCGGAAAGAACACAGACACTTTTGAAAATATGGAAGACCTCATCATAGTCAACGAATCAACCTATTAATAAATCCTCACCTAAATTACCCCCCCTTAGAACTAATCCATTGGGATCAGATAGATTTATCATCTTCACTCTCTCTAAAAGTGTTGAGGTCACAGATAATGATATAAGTATGTTCTATAAATTATGGTCATGAAACACCAAGTGACTCTTAGAAAACAATTCCATTAGCTTCCCCCACTACTGGTGTCCAAAATGGCATATGTCTAAGTGATTCATCTCAGAGCATCTCCTAAAATATTTCATTTACCAAACATATATGAAATATCAAAATATATTGATTATAGTTCTTCATACAACAATATTTAACTAAGGTTCAATTTACTCTACATGAAAATTTAGTTGATGATTTTCTTATGTGAATACACAAAAAACACCCTCCCACCTGGTAATGCCTCCTACAATATAAGCAATGAACTAAATCTGCCAACTCAAAATCTTCCTTCGGGTAGTTCCACTCATTAGGACTTAATTTTCACAACCCATAAGAAATGAATCAATCTTCCTATATCATAAATTCACATATGCCAAAACCAGATGCATCACAATTGAAATTAAAACTTCCTCCTAAATATGGAAAAATTAATATTTGTGTCGAATTTTGTCTCCCTTTTAGCTTATGAAAGGCTATATCACATGATTTAGACCATATAAAATTCACACCCTTCATTCTATATCCCATAATATGTATTAAAATGTTTAAAAATTTCTATATAATGTTCATTAAACATTTAACCAGACCCAAGAGATCTGTATATCAGAAAAGTTCTTTAGATACTCCCAACTTACATCTACTCTCACATTCTCTTGGTCAATTCAAAATCCATCATCTGAGATAATATAACCCATAATGTGAACCTTATTGATCCAAAATTGGAATTTAGGGATATTTTCATATAGTTAGTTCTATCTTAGTGATGTGGAAGAATCTCAAGATATCTAGAATGATCATTTCATGTCAGATAATACAAAAATATGTCATATATGAAGAAACTCACGAATTAATTATGATATGGTTGGAAACTCAAATCATCATAGCCATGAAAAAATATACTATATTTGTGTGATAAAATTCCAAAAATAGGTACTAATAAAGACCATAACTACTATGGAACATTGTATGAGGTATTTATGATGTTCTAACACGTAATTGGTGAGAGATTGACCTCATATAAAACATTTACAATGCACTAGTTCTTCAACGATGATAAATGCATTCATATATTAGAGGGAAGGGATATCAGATCTTTATAGTAATATGTTATGACTTGAATAAATATACAGAAAGCCTAATGGTCCTATATTCCATTATAGAAAAAAGACCAGTGAGCCCTAGGGATAAGTATTTTTTCATATAAAACAATTATCTTCAATATCCACCAGTTTTCCCTTATGCTCATGAAAAATATATAGTGGAAATCCTATAAGATGGAATAGAAATCGGTGTATCACCTAGAACTAGATCAACAGAGAACACCAAATATTTCATAGGAGGTAAACCAGAAAATTAATTATGAAAACATCCCTTAAATGATCTACTCCTAGATGGAGTTCATCCATTCATATTCCTTGATCATCTACATAATGTTTTGCAATATGGGATGTCACACTACTCAAACCACAATTCATTCATCTAGATTTACTTTCATTTATTTCCCACTCACATTAGGGAATATACATACCAGCCTATAGTGATCTTGACAATACCCTATTACAATTACAATTCATGTAAGAATATTATGGAACTAACCAGTCTATTCCGATAATAACATTAAAACCACACATCTTTAGGATAAAGAAATTCTATAAAATGTAAAATTTGGTTATATTAATAGATAACTCTCTAAATTTTCATATACTCTCATAACATATCCCTAATGGGTTTTCAAGGGTCATCACCCCACATAAGAAATCAATCTCAAGTATAGGGTTCCCATATTTGCCATAGACAAAAATGAATTTGAACACCGTGTATAAAAAAAGATGATATCAAGGTAAATGATACCTAAATCATAACACAAACTATACAAGGTCTGGTAATATACTCCCATGTCAGTTGTTACACCACATAAATATGGATCTTACTGCAACCTTGAGATAAAACATGGGTTCCTTGAGTAGGCCTTCCATGCCAACACTATGCAACTATTGTCTATCTCCCTTAGCCGTAACCACATCCTTTCCTAGGATAACTAGTATAATTGTTATCTATGCATAGAGAAGACTTATTGATCACTCTCCCAATGCCATTTTCCGTGATAGTCCTCTCTCACTAGCCACTAGAGGAAATATTATATAAAACCTCTATAAATGAAACATCTTGCCACTGTATTAACACACAACTAGGGCCCTATAAAACTGAATATTTACATTACAATCATTATTTCACCAAAGAAAAATTACATAAATACTAGTATGTTCACTCTAATGATACATACCCAATTAGAGGCATCGAATCAATGATTCATTCCACCATATTGTGCACTTTTGGGTCAAAAATTATATAATCTTTGATCCAGACCACCATCTTCCCTCATGTTACATTCAATAATAAGAGACTAATTTACTCTTTCAACAATGATAGAAAATTAGAAAAAAATCACACAATATTGAATATGATTTTTGATCCCGTCGTGAATTCATCACGATTTCCCTGGATCACAAGTAGTATGGATAGCTGCACAGTGCTGATGCTTGGTAAAATGAACTGAGTAATATATAATAAGCAATAAACCCTCCAATATTTTCACGAACAACCTAGAACAATAATATCTAAAGATATCAGGGTTTAAATAGTCTTATAATTTATAATTGAAATACCAAAAAACCACATCCTAATAGTAACCTTCATGGTTCATAATATCCCATAATCGTTTTGGGGATCCTGGAAGAATATACATAGTGAGATTAAATATTCTCTTAGGAGGTGTCTACAAATTCTCAAAAAAAAAAAGAATGAATCCATCTATAACTCAATAGCTTGGGGACCACCATACCGTAAAAAATTAGGTGGATTTGACTGCTGAAACACCTATGTTAACTCCCCTATAGAAGGGGTAGATCGCTGAAAACTTATATAACCTTTATAAACATCATAAATTCTCATCAAAACTGATCATCATCTCTAACATCAGGGACAATAGGATATTCCACAGGTGGAACTATTGGAGGTGTCTCTAGTGGTTTAGTTACCAAAACCTCCAGAACATGGTCATCACCATCCTCTTGGCACACAACATTAGGGCATCATGGTTTCATGGATCTTCAAATTCAATGCACATGTCTCATATAGTATTTTATAATAGTAATATTTCATATATAAGAATATGACAGTTTTAAGCCTTCCTACATAAAATCGCACCCCTAAACCTACTCATAGATCTAGGTTTGGGTGACAAGAGTGATCCTAAAGAACATGAGAGATAGTACCTACTTTTCAATAATAATATTGAGTCTATTAAAAATACTTTATTTCAATATAAGGGCTCTGTTATATGGACCAAAAAATCCATTTATTTATGAAAACACCATTTATTTTAAAATTGGTGACCCCATTTAATGAATTCCATCTCTAAATATAAGATTTGAAATTATTTAATTTTTATAATAGAAAAGTTATGTTAAATATCATTCTCAGTACATATAATTACATGCATTAAAAATTTCAATCAGTGGTTCATATAAATGAATCCAAAACATTACATCCAATAACAGATTATAATAGATAATATAATATTATTTAACTAAATTAATCATTGTTCCTAATCTATAGAGGTATATATACTATTTATATTCCAAATTTCATTCATGTATTTCAAATCAACTATCATTTTAGTCTATGTAACCTTAGTTACATTACACAAACATTGGATAATTTGTTAGATAAATTTTCATCATCAACCTATTTGGGAACCACCATTAAGTTTTGTGAAACCCATTATCTAATCAAATATTTCATGTAGAAACATACTGTTCATAAAATAAATATCATTCAAGTAAAGTAAGAAAATTATCATGAATTCATGAAATTCAACCTAAATGTCATGTTGTAATGCATGACATATAATTCCTATAAGGTCCTTAAAATGATTCATGATTTATGATACCAGTTTGTATCATCCATTGAAAAAATATAATCCGTAGTCATAATAATAATAGTATCACAAATCATGTGAATTACCAATTGGTGGAATCAAATCAAAAGTGATATACATAATAAACAAATAAATTCACATCCGTGGTTATTTGGTTTTTCTCTATACATGGGTTTTCCACTCCTATGACTACTCTCATTCCAAAATTATGACACATCCTATTATCCCTTATATAATTTCAAATCTTATGTTTGATAAAATAAAATTATAAAGAAACTGTTTAACTTACAAACCTAAGATCCAAAAAATGGTTCCATGAGATGGTGCGTCACATGTCCTAAAGCATGGCTTCTAGTATTCTAGAGGCTACTGACTGCTAGTGATGGTCGAAGGTGGAACAGTGGGGAGACTATACCCTAAAAATCAAAGTAAAAAAAATTATTATGTGTATAAAGAAACAAAATCAGCATAATTAAATATAACTACAATAGAATATGAAAAACATCCATATTATAATAATAAACAAGTCATCATAAATAATATCTAGTACCATATACAATAAAATATAAAGTTGTGTCTCTAAAAATAAAATAAATATGAATAAATTGTAGAAGACACACATACATACATGTATATCAAAAGAATAAAAATTCTATAAGTCTTTCTCATTATAACATCATGGGATACATCTCAATAATGTTCTCCCATGATCCCTTGCTTTATACAATAAATTTTTTTAAAAAGTTTAGTGATTTTCCACATCCTGACCTACATCTAAATAATCTGCCTAGGTACCATAAAAAACCAAGATATGGTGTGAGATAAACTTAGTAATCCCCCACCATTGATGTCTATAACAATTTCATTTTTTTTAAAAATAATCTATATCCATGTTTAGGTATAATTGGTAAGATATAAAAAGGTTAACATATAATAAATATCAACAATCACAAGCTATAATAAGAGTAGGTTGTGACAGATGGGCATCAATATAGAAAGGGACAACATCTGATTGTAACTTTCTCAGCATAAGCCACATGGTATAAGGATAAAATAATTGCATTGTCCAGGTCCAATGGCATATAACTAGACGGACCTATATCTAAATATATAAATGCACACTTGATTCACAAGGTTCTCTTCCAAGCTCGTTAAAAACAGTGTCATTCCCTAATAATCATCGGTGTCGTACCTTAATAATCACAAGTTCCAAACATGATTCAATATTTTCAATCAATTGGTTTCATACCTTTAATAATAGTCATTTCTATATCATCAATCCATAGGATCCAAACAATTGATATTATTCAATTCCATATTTTCAATCATTAGGTACCATGCATTTAATAATTTTTGGTGTCATACCTTCATTAAACAGGGTTCATACATTTAATATTCATAGGTACCATACCATTAATAATTTTAGGATTCGTGAATTAAAAAATAATAGGTTTCATACCTAAATAATACTCAAATAACTTGTTTGATCCTTTTAATAGCATTAAATATAATGGAAATGTTTGAATGAACCTCTCATAACAACTCATTTAATTTAATAATAATCCCTCTAAGATATAGATAACTAACACACCAAAATTCTTGTTTTATCAAGGGATGATATAAGGACACATCTAAAGGGAAGTTCTAGTTGAGGTTGAGAACATCCAACCATTAAATATGTGCTAGAAATGTGACTCATCATTGTGTCAACAATTAATTATATATTTATAATTTAATTTAATAGAAATGTCTGGATGCTCCAGCAAGAGGAACGATGATGAATAATAAATAAAAGAAAAAATATTTCAAGAAATGTATAGACCACCTACCGTAATCTATTGGTAGAACACTTTTCAAATATCGGGCTTTGGTTTGGTCCAGATTAGAAGAAAATGAAAAAATATTCAAACTCCCTAAAATTGGGCATATGATCTCACACTAAAATAACAATCTCAAGTGTAAGAAAAATGAAAAAAAGCATAATAGGAAAAGATAGCTTAGTAGTGGCTATACAAGATTGCTGATAGATCGTGAAGTGGGGTCTGAATGGATAAAAAGAACCAAATTATAGTTTAGTCATGAAAGAGATCTCTTATAGTTGACCTCTTATGTGAGAGGGAAGTGAGGGGATTATTCTACCAGAATAAGAGGCCCAAATTCATTTAAAATTTAGATCATGGAAATTTACTCATTGTGTAAATTTTACATAACATGTGATTCTAGAGTTTTTAGACTATTTATAAAAAATATTTCACGATATCCAAGGGGTTTTACCATCCCATCACATCTCTGGTATTATAAATAAAGGTAATGTATTTATAATACAATTCATGTATTTGGATTCTAACCAGACTCCGTCCCCCTTTTAATTTATTCCCATAAGAAAAATGATTGGCCTCAGAGCTAGGTAACAAGGGTCTATGATGAAAAAACAATCTACCTGGGTTTCACCTAAAATTAATGAAAGTCATATGTTTTATGATAATATGTGATTTTTAAGATATAACAATAATTATCAAAAGGGTTAATGCGATTTAAAACAACACCTAAATTTTCTATATATTATTGAACGAGAGTATATAGACATATCCTCATCCTTGAATTGAAATATATCATTTTATATCCAATTGAAACAAAAAAATAAATTAATATTAATTTAAGACAACATGTAATTATAAGGGTTCCCCTCCCCTATCATATAAAAGGGAACCTCTTACACTATATTATTAATTTTTTTAGTAATATTACTCATCCTATATATTCCAAAATACCATTCTAAATTTCTTTCCCTCTTTCTATAGTTTTTTATATTTCCAAAAAATTATCCTTTCAATGCTGAAGGAATAATCCGAAAGTGGTTTCTCAATGAATATGTGTAACTATAAACTGAGTACATTCAATTTAATATTTCCTTATTCCTCCTATAAATCAATGGTGAATATTCTAAAATAAAATTTATTTTATTAATGAATTTTTTTAATCTTTATCGAACAACCATTTTCCACCAATTTTTTTTATGGTGAATAGAAACATCGCTCATGTGTATGTCTGAATTACCACCTCCAAAAAATGATGTGTTTTATTTTTCATCATTGTTTCACATTGATGGTTATAATGATCGTGTTTATGAACATATATATATATATATATATTATTTATGATATTTTTATACTTATAGAAATGTGACTTATTATTTAATTTTCTTTCATTTCATCCACTATAAATTAGAAACATCACTCATGCGTATGAATGGATAACCATCTCCATGAAATAATGTAATTCATTTTTCATAATCGATTAATGTTAATAGTTATAAAATTTTATATAATGATAACATATTATACCTATGAGTTGATTAAAATTCTTTATACGATGAGGCAATGATCAATGTATAAGGATCGGGACTTCCAAACTAAAACATACATAAAAATTGAAAAAGTTATTATATGGACCTCTAATTTTAATAAATATTTCTTAATAAATGGGTGATAAGATATTATATGTAAATTATATATAGTGTGAGATATATTATTTTGGTTCTAGAATAGATATATATTTTATATATATATATATATATTATATAGGAGGTTGGAAGTCAATCGAAGAAGGATGAGACTTATGGTAAGGGGTTTGTGTTACAATCTTGTTTCTTTTCGGTATTGTCTATGATAAAATTAAATTATGGGAAATTTTATTGATATTATTTTTTAAAACCATATATTTATTTCTACACTTTTTATTCTGATTTTTTAATGTATTACTACCATATTCCTATATTTGATACCAAGAATGA
The DNA here is from genome assembly GCA_963277665.1 of Viscum album. Classification (NCBI taxonomy): domain Eukaryota; kingdom Viridiplantae; phylum Streptophyta; class Magnoliopsida; order Santalales; family Viscaceae; genus Viscum; species Viscum album. Next base: position 1,644,439,431 of record OY728132.1, read on the forward strand.
TAGAATTTTTTTTCAAAATAAAATCTAAAATTATTTCATCTTTATTCAATGAAATTTTCTTTCACGTATGTAGTATTCAAAAAAATTATTAAACTACATACATATAAATTTAAATTCATAATGTTTAAATTTTTTCTACCTTTTAAATAATTTTTAAAAAGGGATATTTTGGAATAATTTTTTCTTTACATAACAATTTAGACATTTTAATTTTTTTTAAATATTTTTTTAGTTAATATATATGACATGAGAATTTTTTTCATTCACCATTATAATTATTTTCATTATATATTAAATTATCATATTACATTATTATTTTAAAATAAAATTATTTTCTAAATATTTTATAGATTTTTAAGATAAATGTTTTGATATTAAAAGGATATTTTTCTCATTTTTTCTAAAATGATTCAAATGTTTTTTTAAAGGTACTTTTTTATCTAGGTCAATATAATTTAAGAATTATTATGTTTTATTGGGGATATGATATTAAAATTCTATAAAATTTTCAGAATGAAATATGATGATCATGATTTCCGGAAACTCATATCATTTCATTTGGTTAATTATGTTTTGATGAGATATTTATGAAACCCATTTCATTTAAACATTTTATGATATTTTGAAATGATGGTTGGTTTATGATATTGTTGAATAAATATGTAGGGTTTTTATTTTGTCATGGGTGTATCTATTAAATCCCTCTAATGCATCTGTTAATGAATTATATTTAATGGTACATTTATGATAAATTATTTAATTTCACTAATTAAAAAAATTCATATACCAACAGTTTGGAATAGTTGGTGTAGGTCCCCAAACCATCAGTATAGCTTATATAAACGGTTTGGGAAACTGTTGTGAGATTTAGCATTGGTAAAAACATATCCCAACGGTTTATAGAAAACCATTGGGATAGGGCTTTCCCAATGGTTCTATAAATCGTTGGGATAAGAATTCCCCAATGGTTTTCCCAAATCGCTGGGAAAGGTAAATCTAAAAAACAAGTTTCAGTGGAGCTTTGAACCCATAACCTCCATGTTATATATGAAGGAAATTACTAATATCTTGTAGTTACCTTTGTGAATATATGTGGATAAATATAAATATATATTCATATATAATTTATATACTTATTTATCTGATGATATTCTAAAAAATAATTCATAAAAAATAAGGGTACCTATCCCAACGGTTCTCAAAACTATTGGTATGGACCTTTCCAAATGGTTTCCCAAACCATTGGGAAATGTGGTATCAATGTACCATTTCCCAACTATTTTCACAAATGTTTTGGAAATTTGGTCTCAAAATCTCCTTTCCCAATGGTTTTCCAAAACCGTTGGGAAAATTGGTCTCAACGTATCCTTTCCCAACAGTATTCTCTAACCGTTGGGAAAAGTGGACCCTTTCCCAATGTTTTTTGCAAAACATTGGTAAAAGTGGTCTCAATTTAGACTTAACCAATGGTTTTCCTAAACTTTTGGGAAAAGTGGACCCTTTACCAATAGTTTGTGACAAATGATGGGAAAAGTGGTCTCAAAGTATCCTTTCCCAGCAGTTTTCCAAAACCATATGAAAAAGTGGACCCTTTCTGAATGGTCTTTTCAAAACCATTGGGAAAAGTGGAACCATTCCAAATAGTTTGCCCAGACCATTTGGAAAATTGGTCTCGAAGTGTCCTATACCAACGATTTGGGTAAACCATAGTTATAGAAGAATTGGTGTAGGTAGGATTTCTAGTAGTGTTTTCTTAATCCAGCTTAACAAATAGGTTGGGATTCTTGATACACTATGACATGAGAAATAGGTGGTGGTGTCTGATCTGCTATGATATGATACATAGGTGGTGAATAATTATCCAACATGATATAACAGAATAATTAGATAATAATTACATATGATATGATTTCTATTCTTAAAATTTTGCAACATTATTGAGACATGTTGATGTGTTTATGATTTAAAATCATGTATCATAAATTATTTGTGATGATTATCCAATATTGTGACATACAAATGTTTCATTCCAGGACTCATGTTGATGATATATTAATTATTTGGTATTATTTTCTTTTGATAATCTGATGTTCTCATACCCTTATGGTCATTATTTTCATAGTTATGATGATTTGTTGATATCTCTCATGTTTAACATTATCATGAATCTATGATCACTTATTATTATGTTTAGTTATTCATGAGATAATGAAGAATGGTACTAAGTATGATGATTCCATAAGGGTACCTTTTGTAAATAAATATAAAATATTTGATGAATTTTTTATATTAATTATATTTTTATATGTCAATTATATATTTATACTATACTGTTATGGTTCATGGGAATTTTATTTGGGATATATATTACATTTTCATTAAAAGGATAATATATATATTTATATTATAATTGGGTGGATTAAATTTTATTATATTATAATTAATTAAAAATTCTGATAAAACTATTTAGATGTTATGAGGTTAACAAATCATAAATAGGAAGATTTACAATAATAAGTTAAATGAAAACAAACATCTCACTTATAAATAAATCACATTTCCTCTTAGCATGTTTCAGGTAGTAAGTTTTACATTGATAACTTATATAAAATATTACATTTAGAATTACTAATTTATATTTATCAAAAAAATCAAGATATAAATTACATAACTATTCGGTAAAACCATTGTCTTGAAACATCATTTAGATATAGTGATGAAAAAAATGATTCATTCATGGAGAAAATAGTCATCACACATGTATGATAAAAGATTTCATGTCTTCAATTAAATGTGTTGGGAATAGATAATCATTATACCATCAGTATAAATACATATTATTATATTATTTACAATGATGTCATTATATATGTATGGTGAAAATGGAATAGCGGAGGATGTTTGAGAATGTGAAATAAAGTATGTCAATGTTTAAGAAATACTTATATAGAAAGATTTGGATAATCTCTAGAAGCATCCTATTGAAATAAAGGACTAGAGGATCATTATTGAGGGTAGAGGATACCATAAACGTATAGGGTATCTATAAAATTAAAATATGGTTGAGTTTCTTTCAACATTATTTCTAGGTGTGTGTCTTTATGTCAGCAAAAGTGGGATCCATTTATTGGTGAAAAGATGCTATAAATAACTGGAACATGATGTTAGGATTAGGTTAAGAATGCAATTTCATGGGAGTTATTTGATTTAGGTGAGTAAATGTTGTTGATAAATGTATGCATTATTTTATACCCTAATAATTTTATTATGTAAGGGTAACGTGTCATATTGATTTAGTAAAATTTATGTGCCATTTTATTTTCCATTTTAACACTTATTAATCTCGATTAATTTATATCCATGTTAATAATTTTATCACTAAAAATATAAGATGAAAATTATTGAAAAATTGAATTGATGTGTTTGAATTTGGAATCAATTTAATCTAATTAACTTTCTAAATAAGAGAAAATTATCATTTAAGTTACAAATTATAATATGTTGAAAAAAAGATTTTATAGAAAAATATATTTTTTAATTAATTTTTATTTATATTATTTAATATCAATTAAAAATGAAGTTACTTTTAATTTAATTTAAATTTTTTCTAAAAATCATATTATAGTCTTTACATTAAAATAGATCAATTAAATTTAAAATCACAAGATTTAGAGAAGATACATTCAATGAAAAATAATTGTTTAATAGTGGTAATCTATAATTATCTTGGTAACAATATTTTGTGCCAAAATATGAAATTTTATCACCTTATATAATTCAAAAATTGAAATTAAAAATATTAAAATCATTTTATATAATTTTATTTCTATGGTAGATAAAAATCCATTTTAATATAAGCCCACATGACTAAAAAATACTAATTTTAAAATACTTTTATCTTATAAGATTAATAAAAATTTATTAATTTCATAGTTATAAAAATTTTATGAATGATATATTTTTATATTATATATATTATCAATAATTTCCATTTAAAACATTATTTACCCATAATATAATAAACTTTATAGAGCACGAAAAAAAATATTTAAAAAATGTGATTTTTAAACATAAATGGATTTGATTTTTTTAATTAGCTATACTAGTATAATTTCACCAATGAATAAGTATTTGAAAATACATTTATTTTTTATACATATAATTAATAATTTTTTTACCTCTATACTAACACACCAATTCTACAACAAAAATTAACGGTTATAATGTGTTTTGAGATTATTTTTGGTGTTCTTTAGGAACGAATCTTTTGAAAATGTTATTTTTTATGGAAAACATATATATTATAATCTCATATTTTCACATTCTCCACATATATAAACTATATCTTCAAAATTTATATTTTCACCTACTATTAAAATTAGTTATATATATCTAAATGATAGAGAAGCCTCAAGATATATTTTAAAATGACGTGTCTACTTTGATATCATAGGTATGACTAGGTAGCAACTCTTTTACCTTAATTATGTAAGTGATTTAATTGATTATATATGGAATCTTTTTTCTCTATTACATCTTTCTCTACTAATAAAACACCTATGGGCTCTATTATGACATTCCACTTGGTGAATCTTACTATATTTATAGCACGAATGATTTGGAATCTTTTTTCTTCATCATCTTGTATATTTTAACATCTAGGAGATTCTTCACTATTAAAATTTGTTGTGTTATAAGAATCAATTAAGTGTTTGATTTAAATCATAATTCCTGATTTATAGTTTTTCATAATCAAAAGATTTCTCACTTTTGTTCTTATCCAGTTAGGTTATTCATTGGGATAATCTATGTATTGTCCATGTTTTTTTAACTTGATTACTTATGGATTCAACTGTTAATATATCAATAATTAGTTAATGTGAGTTATGAATTCCATAAGACAATTTTATGAAACATTTATATATAAAATTCAAACTCAAAATGTCCCTCTCTTTGAAATCATTAAATTATATTTTAGTTCAACATAAATCATCGTTAGTTCAATCTAGGTTTCTCCTGGTTAGGTTATCTCATATTACATAACCTAGGTTGTAAAAATAATATATTCTTTATAATGGAATGTAATGAGAATGTGATTAAAAAAATAATATTCCCAAGAAGTGTCTAGAGATGTGTACTCTCTTAGGCTAACTTAATGTGAATCAATTTGATGACTTAGTTGACACTCTACCAACATTATTTTGGTGATTAACCCTAATTTGATATATGAAACATCCCCATCAACTATAAATAATCCAAAAATATTCAAAATTTCAAGGATAAACTCGCAATTTATACTTTACCAAATCTTTAGGATTTTATCATATACTAAGACTTATCTATTTGAATAATACCCAGTGTTTTGACTAATGATATCTCTTTACAACACAAAATAAACTAGTCCGACCATAAATAATAAATAACGTGTCTTATGATAAAAACAATTGTAGTCAATATTAATAAAGACATTTATTTCCTTATTTTACCAAAATAATCAATTTATCTCATATATAGTTTCTTAATCGAAGACAAAATGATTATAGTCTTTGAGGAGTATCTACATAATAAAATGGATTTAAAAAAATTGTTAATGTTTCCCATTAATTAGGTTACACTCAGATCCTTTTATACTTCTCATATGTTATACTCATCTTGAAAACCTTTAAAATTGAAAATATAACACACAGGCGAGCTTATACACCCAGTAAGGGTAAACATCAGTGATTATAACCCATTATAATAAGTAAAAATAATATTATAATATGAGTATAATAAATATACATAATAATTTCATAACCATTAATGAATATATCACATAATGCATGGAATTACATAATATCATATCATGAAAGATATGTACCTAAAATAAAAGCACATATTTAAGGAAATAGGGCACAACCATATGTATGGGGAAATAACACTTTCATATGTCACAAAATTATACCTAAACATACGAGATGATTTAAGTGTTCTCATGTATACATCACCTTCTAGAGTCGCACACTTTCACCCATTCTTATGAACAACTACATTATTCATGTTTATACAAATATATTGATATTTTAACTTCTAACCAATGTATTATAGGGATATATTGGACCCAACCTATCATCATACATACTAATTAGAGACAAAATAAAATAATTCACTTATTTAATTACATATATATCCCATAGAAATAAAATAAAATTAACATCTTATTCAAATGGAATCATATAATGAAATAATTTATGAATATAACAAGATGAAACCATGGATAATAAATGGTTATCTAATGATATTTAGTAACATTCTATGTAAATAAAATTAAACAATGAAAATAAACATATGGAATTTACACTGTATATATAAAACATATATAGTTTAGTTTACAATTACCCCCATTAGTGAACATATGAAAACAAGGGGAATAACATTAAATCTATGGAAGGAAATGTAAACTGTTAATAATGGATGAAAATTTGAATATATCTCATATTTATTTATATTATATGATTAGAATAAAAAAAGGCATTAATGAATAATTCCTCCAAAATATAAGTACATTAAATAATTCATCCAAATAAAGAAGTTGGTAGGTATCATTTTAGGATTTTCCTTGATCAAGTTCAAAACATGTTGATGAAAGAGGAATTAGTTGAAAATTTCCTTTTGTAGTTTTATAAAAATAAATTAAGCAATAAAAATTAACATTTATATTTTTAAATTATTTTAAAATATATATTTTATAAATATTGGGAAAAAATTTCTTTTAAAACCATGAAAACATAGAAAAATGATTCATATAGAATGTAAAAGCTACTGTAATGAAATATTGACACCAAAAAACATTAATAATATATTTTATAATAAAATCATAATAATTTGATGTCATAAAAAATATTAATTATGAGAAATAAAATTTAATTAATGATATTTGAAAAGATATAATAGATATCAAATGAAATATGTGGTGTAATAAAAATCATTTCATTTGAATGTAGGTAATACATTTTTAAGGTTTTGAAATATCATTGTGAAAAACCCACATCATAAAAATATTAACAATTAAAATTTAAAAGAGGGTATGGAAAATATTGAGTTTACTCGAGGTAACACTAAATTTGGTTTCCAATTACAAAATAAAAAATTTGTATGAATGGAAATTATGGAAAGAGAAAATAAAATTTCAATAATGGGTATATGGAATACTCCAAATAATTATATACTTTTGATAAATAAATCTTAACAATGTAAACTATTTGAATAAAGAGTCATTTTGTAGTTTAGAGGATGAGAATTTACTATTTAATAACCTCTTACTATGTAAGGAAAAAATATTGGGAAAAATAAGTTCAAGGGGAATCGTCTTAACTCAATTAGGGTGGTTTATTTAAAAACCCTAATGCTAATGGTCACATAAGAATAAAAAGAACAAGGCTAAGAGTAACCATTAAAAAAATCTAAATATCATGATATGAATTATATTTAATATACATGAGTTCAATTTCATAGTTAAAGTAATCTAAATATATATTATTCTATAAAATAGTTAATATGACTTGTGAAATTAAAATGTGTGACAAATAACCCTTTACAACCATTAAAAACATTCAATTAAAAACCCATTGTAGGATATTGTTCCAAATAAAACATTAAATTCTTGGAATAAAGGGATTATTGTGATTAAAAATATTAATGGAAATTTCTAAACAAAATTATAATGAAAAAATGGTGTATGATAAGAAATATGTATCAAGGGGTGAATATGTGACACATGAAACCCTTACTTTGTTGACACACTTAGTCAAATGAACTATAAGCTCCTTTATAAAAGATATAAATATCTTAATATCCTATTAAAAATATTACTAAATTATATCTAAGTATATATATATTCATTTATAAACATAATTTATAATTATTCTCTATGTTTATATTTCTTAGTTATTATCTATTTTCAATATCTAGTGTGAGTATTTTTTATTTTTTTGAAAAAATTCTATAATATTCTTGTTGGAATTTATTCATCGTAAATTTTTAATCATTTTTTAAATAAAAAAAGGAATTTGAATTTATGTTTTAGGATCATTTATAACATTATAATTTCATTATAGGTGAGTTTTAGTTATGGTTCTTGTTGATGAAATTGGTGATGATCGTGTTTCAATGATTTGTAAGAATTGAATGAAATTGAAAAGATTAATGAGTTATATGAATATATTTACGAAAAACAAACTTAATATTATTATTTACTTATTAGTTTCCAATATTGAACTTATAATTGAATACATGATAGAGAGTTATATCATTTTTCCAATAGGAAGTTAAACCAACCCAACAAAAATATATAAAAATCAACATTTGAGTATAGCTATGGAAGAGATGATTTTTAATAATATTATTATCAAAAAAGTATAATGAAATTATTATGATGTTATTTAGGTGAGAAATGATAATTTTTAAGAGTTATGAGAATAATTTAAATAAAGAAAAGTCACTTATAATGAAATATATTTTCCTTTTGGCATGTCATTTTTAGGCTATTAGTTTAAGAAATTATTACTTATTTTGAATATTACTTATATAATTAATAATATATATTTTTAAAATATAAATAATGAAATATATGACACATATTATCACTAAAACTATTTATTTACCCATTGGTGAAATGTGGTTATGAAAAATTAAATGTGTCATTTTTGGAGGGGTAATCAGCACACGAGTATGAGAAATGTTTCCATTTTATTGATTTAATAGATGGTTAAGGGATAATTTAATATAAAAAATATAAAAAATGTAATAAATTTATTTAAATTAGTTATATTTTATTCAATATATACATATAGTTATAAAGGTTGGATGTGGATGTATGAGGAATATAAATAAAATATGTAAAAGGGTACGTAATTCTTACATTTGGTATTTGGACGTTTCCTTGAAGTATCATTTCGAATTAATGGACTTGGGGATCTTTTTGAGGACAAAGGATACATAATATGTAATGGGAATGCTAAAAAATGGTTGTGTATGGATGTTGGTGGAAGTGATCTATTTTTATTGGTGATTAGTGGGACAAATATTTTGACAAAAATGTTCTGTACAGGGTTATAATGGAATTTCATGATATTTAGTTGAGTTATGTGGGGAAATGTTGGTGATACATGTTGTTATGAATTTCAATAATAATTATAGAATTATATAATGTATATGCATAAATTTGATTATGTAATACTCTCTCCACATTAGATTACATATTTTAACACTTATTAATCATGATTAATATTTTACCACGGTAATAATTTTACTACTAAAAATATAAAATGAATCTTATTACAAAATTTCAACATTATAATTTTGGATATAGATTCTAATTTTTCTTATTAATATTATAAATATGATAAAATTATATTTCAAATTAGAACTTTTCATGCGTTGGAAAATATTTCTATAAAAAATGTAATTGTAATCATTAAGTGTCCCTGATATTATTTAACATTGATTTCATACTAAATTAGTGTTAATTTAATATTATATATGTTTAAACATAAAACGCTATTTATTATTATAAAATAGATCAATTTATTTTAAAATCACAATAATTAGAAACGTATTATTCCTATAAAAATAGTTGTTTTATTGTGGAAACTGTGATTTAACTTTGAATATTAATTATATGACTAAAAATGATTTTCAAACCATTACCAAATTTGAGAATGATTGTTAAAAGTATTTAAATCATTTTACATAATTAATTTCTTGAAGTTGATAAATATCAATTTCAATATAAGTTTGCATAACATATAATTTTTTTTGGGAATAATGTAAATTTTAAGCATAAAATAAATTTAATACTTACATTCTAATAACTCTTTGATGGGTGTTTACTTATTTTAATATGTATCTTATCAGTAAAATACATTTTATTCATTATTTAACAATAATATAATAGCCATCATAGATTATGAAATGGAAATTTTTATGAAAACAAATTTCTAATGAAAAAAAGTATTTTATTTTTTTAACTATACTATTAGAATTTCATAAAAAAAATTCCATTAAAAAGGCATTTATTTTTATTTAAATATATATTTCAAAATTTATATACCTTTATATTTACCCACCAATTCAATGGATACATTTTAATAGATATAAATTTCTACAAAATTTGTTTTATTTTAGTATTATGTGTGAGGCAAGCTATTAAAAATATTCTGTTTAAATGGACACTATATAATTTAAAATATCATAGTGTTACAAAAAAAGGATTCTTATTTTCAACTTATATTTTGTGACCCTACTTGGTGACTACAAAACCATATGTCCCTAGTTTTCTAACCTCCCTAAAACCTCTATACTGTACTTAGGTCAATAAAACATCTTTTTCCATTGACACTTATGAATTTTTTCTACCAAATATAGTATATCTTGAGCCTCAACATTATCCATGGTTATGATTCCCCACCATTTCTTTTGGAGATGAAATACATTTATAGAAACATGGAATATATTTTTATGACTACCTTTATATCTAAAATAATAAATTGAAATATTACTCTTTTTTCAATGTGATAAACTATAATGATATACTTTATTCCTCAGGATACAAGTTTATTTCTAGAATAATAATTAAAAAATCAATTACATAACTACATACATATACAATAAAAAATATTTCTTTTTAAACCATAAAAAAAATATTGTATTTTACTTACAAATTTAGGTAAAACTGAATTTAGTATTTATGATTCTGATTTTAATACTTATCCCTAAAATTAAATTAGATTATTGTAATGAACCATCAACGATGAAGCAACCCACATCATAAAAATTAAGGGAAATTAGATAAAAGGAGAGGAAACCTAATTTAAATGAATAATAATGGAAAAAAATACCTCTCTTAGAGTATATTTTATGGTTTACCTTCATGGTTTGGAATCATTCATTAATTAGGCATATCTCTACAGTAAGATGTTACCCAATTAGGTTACATGATTTTTTTCAGCACGAACTAACTGGGTGACATAAAAAAAGGTCCCTAAATCTCCAATTTTTAACCCAAATCACCTTAAACACAAGGAGAAAATAATCCATCAAATACCACCACATAAAAGTATAACTAGTGGTGTAACGAACTCTACAGCATGCCACTTTATTCCCCTAGAAAGTCCCAAGTCAACAAAGAAGTAAAATAAACAAGATACAACCCACCCCCATGAAGTTATATGAGTGATATAATAATCCACTAGAGAGGTTCCTAGGACGAAATTAATAATAATATATTATTCCTAAAAACCAAACAACAAAATCCCTAAGGCTACTATGAGACTCTAAGAAAAACCCAAACATGATCACTAGAATAAAAAAGAATGAAATTGAGACCGAGCATACCTTTTTCTGCAATTTGGAAAACTACTAAATTGTGAGACTAAAGAGAACACCTCAGAAAGAGACCTCCACTATATGATAAGATCTCTAAAATGTTTCTAAATAAATCTTATAAACAAAACCTCACTTCCTCAAAGGAAACCCAAAATAATGAAACCCAACACTCATATATCTGATCCATCATTGATCATAACACTCACCTTAATAAGAGATAAATATCATGTAATTCCATAGAAAGAGATGATGTAGTCTCTTGAATCATGTCATTGTAATCTACGTATAAATTGGAAATCAATTCGAAAAACCAACCCATTTTTAACCAACTAAAAACATGCACCTTCGAGTGCACAAATGCTAGGAGGCATGATCTGTCCTAATAACCCATGTATCAATCCAAAAGCCTATTATTCCTACACAAAAACAATTCACCATAAAATTGGTTGTTACACAATAAAACACTAAATTAATATAAATAATACAACCAAAACAATAATTCATTCACCCAACTCAATAATTAACATATCACATAATCCAAAATGTAATAATTCATACCATGAGAATTCAAAATCCAAACAGAGACTACTATAATTTAACGAAGAAATCCTATTTGGATTAAATAAAAAATAACCTTTTCAGACATCTACACCATTTTTATAATAGAAAATGATTTCCACTACTAAATCGAAAACACATACGAAAACAAAATTAATTTTGGCCTCCTTCAAATAGTTTCTAAGAAAAATTCAAGGCACAAAACCATTATTTTACAAAACCAATTTCAAAATCATTATAAAAATACAAATTGACTTTAAATTGGAACACCACTCACCCAATCCATTTAAGAAAATTCAAAATTATCCACATTTCAATGGTTGATCTTCAAACTCATCCCATTCCTTTTAAACCCTGATCATCGAATCCCTTTTCAAATACATCTTCCAAATAATTTCTCATAAAAAAGAAAAAAATTTTAAATAACCAAATAATTTTTCCTTTAAAACCCTCAAAATATTAATAATTATCCACAAATTTTCACGACATTAACCAATATGGGTAAAATAGTTATAATGTATCACATTATTTCAAAAATGCTTTTACAAAAATTTCCAAAACTTTTGGTTCTTTAAATACTAACAGGAATCACCCAATAAGAACTTATGGATGCTGAAAGAAACAACTCCCATTTCATTTAATGACCCAATGAGATAAAAATAAACATTAAAAGGCTCATAAAATTGTTATGAACCCATTAAAATTTGAAACTTCTTTTCATTATAGGTCTCACTTGAAAATCTATATAAAAATAATATTTTGAGGATAAATCAATCACCATGAACACATTTAAAAACCAAACCTCAAAACACCTAAAGGATAATAATTAAAACTGTGGAATTATAACACTAGAGGTTACTCCTGGTACGCCATTAAGAATAATGTAGGTCTAAATCATAGAAACAAAACCATAAAAAGGGATCCCCAAGGAATCACACACACTCTTCCTCTAATAATTTTCTAGGAGGAACTAAAAACCCTTTACAAATCTTGATCCCACCCATAGATATTCCTAAAAAAATGCACATAAACATGTTAATTAAACATAAAAATTTTCAACACATCCATTAAAAAAATCAACCCTCATTGAAAATATCATTTTAATGCTCAAAAATTTTCTACCACTCTTTTCTCAAAACCACATCTCAATACTAAGACACCCGAGTCTCAAAAGTAAATTAAAACAAGTGTAAAACCCTTACCTTTTCAAAACAATAACAAAAATTTATATAAAAATTAAATCTCACAATTCTTTCCAAAATATTTTCAAAAAAGCTCTTTAAAATAAATATTCTCACAGAAGACAGAATCATAAAAAAATTCCTAAAACACTAACATTATTAACAAAAAAGCATAAAAAAATTACACTTTTGGAGATAGAATGATTTTTCACTAAATTATATTAATTATCATAGTTTTAAAATAAAACACACTTATTTATAAAATCACCACAAAAAGGATTTAAAACAAAAAAAATTATCTACTATGAAAAAGAATTTCCATTTCATAGAAAACAATTCCCCAAGTGAAAAACTAAGAAAAAAGACACACATACTCTATAAAACCACATACAACAATATCTCCATATATAAAAATACAAATTAAAACACCTTAGTTGGACACTATTATTTGGAAAGGTATATTAAATAAATTCCTGGAATAATGGAGGGAAATAAAAAATTCTAGAGGAGAAATTACATTATTCATGGTTTGGATCCACAGGTTAGTAAAACATGCCCAACTTATGGAATAGGCTCTGTCATGGTTGTAGAACCATATCACACAGTCACTACACATTTTACGAACTTGTGAGTCATAAACCTAAAACCCTGGTTCATTCACAATTCACCTGAAAAACCCAAATAGACCATTGAAATCGTGAATACACTCAATGTTGATTAAGTAATTATCACAATATATCATAAAATCCTTCAAAACAACCAAATAAGAAATCAAGATCATGATTCAAGCCAGATACCCCATGGAATATTTAGGATCAATATGACAAACAGTTAGATGGGCCCATTCATAAACACACCAACAGAGCCCTGATGGAAATATTTGTCTCTATACTACCTAAAAACACCCCAAATAACAAATTTGGTATTATTATGATTTCAATTTTTCAACCAATCAACTTTGTATTTACATCGATCGGACTACCGACCTGGATTGCCACATACCCATGGAGTGTCCCTTATCCCCCTAGGCTAACAGAAATCTTCAAATGTATCAAACTCGATATTTAGAGATGGTATCACCCATAAAAGTGATATAAACATAATAACTAGACATATAATAACAATAAACAAACAAAAATATTTTCCAATCGATATCTCAAAAAATTAGTAATTTAGTACAAACATTACATAATTATTTTTTAAAAAAGGTTGTGGCCAAAGCATCATTTTATTTTTAAAGGAAAGCAAAGACCTCTTTAACTGGGTAGAGGGAGACCCATTACATAGCCTGACGGTCCAGTGGGAATTTAGCACATTACATGGCCTATAGGCCCATTTTTTTTCCAAAGCCCATTCTGTGGATAGTACTGAAATAGTACCTGCATAGCTATAATACTGCACAGTACCCGCCGCTTCTAGAGTACTCTACCACCGCTACAGTGACCTGCCACCGCTATAGTTCCCGTCATTGCTACAGTGCTGCCGCTTCTACAGTACGCAACTGTACTACTACAATACATGTGCCCAATGTGTTTTGAACCCCCATTTTTCATGTAGAATTAAGGGGTGCTTACCACTAAGAAAAACCCCAAATACAAAAAAAATACATAACTATAATAGAAGCTAAAACAAGATAAAAGGAATGCCAAAGAGACAATTACAAACATGAGCTAACTATTTTTATGAACCTAAATTTCCACTCACTATCTCTATGTAACACACAATTCACCACCATAATCCCAACACCAATCCACTTCCCAAGTAATATAACATCAGAATCCAAACCAAAATCCAGGTCCTAGACAAACGTGAATAAAAAATGAAGACTATACACCCACAAACATGATTATATAGGGTTTGAGTTGAAGCTCTTAGTATACTACCATGAGTATAATATGTTATTTTTATAAAACATACTAAGAATTATAATTTGAAAATAATACAGCTACTATATTTTCATTTTCCATCACATAATATATGAACAAACAAACATAGAACATGAAATTTCATTAAAAATACTTTTCAAAAAATTATAGAGAGTCATTTTAATAATAACCATGACATTTTGAAGTTAAAATATTTAATCTTTAAAAACATGACACTTCAGAAAAAAGAAAGACATAGTTTAAAATCATTTCAAAAGCATGGGCCAATAAATTTCACATGAACACCATTTCCAATTTCTCCTTTAAAAGACTTTATATGCCCAACAAAAAGGCAAGAAAGTGAAGTGGGAAACTAGAATAAATAAAACCCATAAAAGTTCACAAATATTTCTCATTAAATATTAAAATAAAAAGTTGTCAACAATAGGAATAAACCATAAAATAATCATCACCACAAACAAATTTGTGCAAAATTAAGATACAAACATTCCAATTTTTAAACAAAACAAAAAAAGGAATGAAATATTATAAATATGATGAGGACATACTGTAGGTACTACTAGGACAATACAAGACATTAGAGGAAAGTATATGAACCTTCCAGAAAGTGATACAGTTACACACAACAATCAATCGAATCTCTACCAATTTCACCTTCACTGAAACCCCACTAGATAGTTCATCACTCTCATCTAAGAATAACTACTAGTGTTTAATCTCATCTTACTATGTTGATGTCTCGCTACTAACCATGAAACAACCTCCATCTCTTAATATAATAATAAATAGATGTGGGACATGTGAAAATCAAATCACAATATGAGAGTTACAAAATCCCCATGGGATACTACCACAATGAAATCCTTACAACCTAAAACTTATCTTAAAAAGATCCCCAACCTAGGAGAACATCATAAATAACATCATAAGCATCTATCAAATGGATAACATAAACATTAAAATTAAATAAGGGGGCTCAACAAGGTCTCAAAAAACATCACATCAAAAGTTCAAATGGGGGATTTGTTTATATAATATAATTTTGGAAAACCCTTTATTAAAATTATTTTTAATTTAAAGAGTCTAAAATAACTATTATTATTTAAAAAAGCGTTCAAATAGAATAAATATAAACTCTATTTTTATTTTATAAATTCAAACCACCCTTTAAAAAATGAAATACCAATTTTAAAAATATTAAATGGCAATTCACATTGAAACCCTATTTGGCCCAAATCCACAAGAACGCATTAATTTCATGATGGAAACATTTTTTGTAATTTTATAAACCACAATGAATATTTAAAACCCCAATTTCAATCCAAATACTATATCACAAGATAATTATTTCATTTTTATCAAATTAAAAGAACTACCAATTCATGAAAAACTTTCAACATTCCAAACAACTTATCGTATAAATTATCAAATTAAATATAAAAAACATTTAAAGCATCATGAACCCAAAAAAATATTAAATAAAATTAAAATAATCAGAAACACCTACCTCATGTTATAGAACCATGAATAATTCGATGAAATCAACTAAAATGGAACTCAGTAGATGAATTTAAACCCATTTAAACCAAAATCCCCAATTACTAACGACAATAACAAATAATTTCATCCAATAATAGCCACTAGGGTTAGAGGGGGAACTTTAAAATTAATGAAAAACTAATAAAAAGAGGAAAAGAACTGTAACCTTTTGAAACGAGTGTAGAATCACCAATAAATAACTTTAAAACTGTGCTTGGAGGATCTTGGAAGAGAAATGATGGGTTGGAATATTCATCCAATTCATGGGGACTAGATGGGGGGATCCAAGGTTTGAAAACACAATTTAAAAATAATAAATGAAAAAATACCACTCTTTGAGTGGGTTTTAGGGTTTACCTTCATATATAATAAAACCAAGTGTCAACCATGATGATTAACACTATAAGAGGCTACATAATTAGGTTACATTTTTAGTTTAATGGTGTGAAAATCATGTGTCCTAAAAAAACCTCCAAATTTTTATATTTTCATCGAAAAACACCGTAAACTCAATGGAGAAAACCACTAATTAAATACCCCAAATAAAAGTGATCATAAGGGTGTAATAGAAACCAATATGAAAGGAATTTATGGAGTGGAGGAAGATACAATTTTTGAATATGTGTAATTTATCATGGTGGAACCAATTGGCAGTGAAGAGGGAATGCTAATAATTTAGGAAGAAGAAAGGGGAGTACCTCTTCTAGTGTTCCAAACCCTAGCCGAACATAATTGGATAATAGGAGCATAAACCACCTAAAGGTTGGGTGTCATATAAGTATGGTTTAAAAATATTGGTTATCATGGTAGCTCACATGGATAGGATAAAGGATTTTTCAACCATTTAACTTGCACAATATAATCAAATATCACTCACATGGTTTCATCGCATAGTTTACCAGACTATTTAAGCCATGAAAAATTACCCTATAACATTATACAACACTAATTAATGGTTTGTTTCATAATTTACTTGAAACTTTCTTGAGATATTATCCATCACCCAAAATAAAAAAACATTCATACTATTTCTATTAGGTTTCTCCGGGTTTGGACCCAACAGATTGGTTCCCATGAAGACTGAAACATACAAGAATAAATGGAATAGAAGATCCTTACCCACATTATTATTCATATTATCTAAAAAATAAACTATAAAATCTATGTGATATTAGAAAATTACTAGAAAATACAGCTTTAATGTATAAAACTTTTAATAAGTAAAAATACCCTAAAATGATGTCAAATAGAATACAATTGTGACATTTAGGTTTCATAATTCTACCCACCATGCTACATTCTTCCCTAGTAATGTTATTGAAAAAATATATTCAATGAAAAACTATAAAAGTAGACACATACATAAAATGTGGATGTTTTGGGAAGTCTAAAGAGGTATAGTGATAATGGAACATTCAAAAACCCATAGTTGTTCAAAAACATCGACCCAATCCTCAAACATTGTCAAATTTCTCTAAGCATAACCAACTCATATTCATAAGGAATCAGGGTTATAAGAAGACTAATACCTATTATATGTCCCTCCAACATTTAAAATTTCTATTAAATGGATTGAAAAAAACATCTAACTATCGTTAAACCACAAAAATCATCTATGAATCCACCAATTAATATCAAAAACGGAAAAACACAATGTTTTTCTAGATATACATGAAATTTATTCCAAATCTGTCACATTATAATTCACAAGAAGGGTGAGAATACCTCAACCAAAGACATGAATAAATTAGAATATTATATGGCCAATAACCTTGTGACCAAAATCGAACTGAAGGGTAACATAATACCTCATACCCAGGTTACCACTTCATAGTGAAACCAAATTTTTCGTAAATAACACTAGTAATTTTATAGTCTTATATAGTTTTACATTAATTCTATTCTCCATAACAACTCATCCAAGTTTTTTCAATGTCCATCCCATTAAAATATAAATAAATAAAATATATAGCATATCCTCAAGGTACTAAATCAAACAAAGAGGTATGAACACTATAAAAATAATCAATATCTCATAGATGATGAATCAAAAAGTAAAAAAAAATATTCAAATGATTTATCCTTAAAAGACTCAATCCATTATAAACTCATTGTGAACAACATACATAATAATAGAACAACCACTTTTACTCAAGAATTTACATATAATAATATAACTCAACCAACCAAATTCCTAAAATATAACAAAAAATTTTATTTCCATAAAAAGACCATGATCATAATGGAATAAGGGTATATCACTCAATAATTCCAATATTAGGGAATGTTTTGTGTCCACCACTCCTTTTATAGTTTTCTGATGTTCAACTACCAGAAGAGATTCACTAAAAATATTAGAGGATTCACCATATGACTTATCCTAAAAGGTATAATTATACCTTATCCTTAGAAATTTTTTAAGAGCTACAACTTGGAACATTAAATAAGAATCTATCCAATTAATAATTACTAATAAAATAACATTTTCAAATTACTCAAAATTTGTTAAAATTGAATATGAGATCCTTTAAGAAAAACACACCAAAAATATTAACATAAATCATACATTCTTTTCAAATCTTTTTAATTTCCAAAAGGCTCTAAAATTCATTTTCTTCAAAGGAATACACGATTTCGTAAATACTTTAATACATTTTGGAAAAATTATACTTCAATTAGAAAATTTATGAAAACCCCTTTTATTTAAAATCAGAACTATCCAAAAGTATCTAGAAACCCATTTCAAAATATCATGCTCATGATTCTAAAACATTTAACTTCTTTGAAAAAAAAACCCATTTGAACCTTGAAATATTATTTTTAAATCCCAAAAAACTTCATGGGTTCCATTTAAAAATCAACACTTGTCCTAACTCTCACTTCCACTTCAAAAATTTCACTTAAAATTCACATTATTTTCTAAAACTTTTCCAAAATAACATCAGCCTATTTTGAACATCCCATGAAAATATAACGTTCCTTTACAAATAAATCATGAAACCATTTTTTAAAAAATTTCCCAAACTATATAATTTCATTATATCAAAACAAATCAATCTAATAAAAATAAAAATAAATATTAATACCTTTTAAAATATTTCACATGTAAAAACTATTTCATCCAACCCCATTATAAAAATGAATTCATAAACATTTCATATGATAAATTATCTCATTACTATTCCAAAAAATAATTTCTTAAACCCAAATCCAAATTTTGAAAACACATATAAAAATAAAAAAACATTAAATTTATATTTTTTGGAGAAGAAGAACTATGAATTGTATGGGGAAACTCATTTGATAGTTGTGTTTAAACCATATAAAAACCTATAAAATTAATTATTGAACCATCCCAATGGGTTCTATAAGATTTTCCAAACATTGTGAGATAACCATGAAACTTTCATTATCAATCTATTTTTACCCCAAATGGTATAGAAGATCACTAAAATAATAATTTTTCTCAATGCGTATCTAAATACCATAATGGAATATAATTTTTTTTTAAAATAATTACGAAAACCCTAAATCTATTAATTAATTTAAAAAATAACCACGTTTACTCTAGGCTCTAAAAAGAAAGTGCTCATAAGGATCTCTCCACAGGATGATCTCATGTTCTGACATCCCTGTATCTATATTAAAATGATTCAAAAATTAAAATTAAATGAATCAAGATCCTATAAACGTTTAAGGGCCTATTCACTGATAGAATTTATAAATAACTAGCATTGGTTAACATGAAACAACACCTGACCCAGCTCTCCCCCATCCTAAAAGTCAATCTCAATACACATATGCTAGAAACTAATGTCTGGGTATAATGAATGCATTTTTTGGGAATCATTTAACCATTAGAAACAATTATGTGACAATATAAATACCATAAATAAATCATGAAAGACCAATCTTTATATTGGATACCCATGCTAAAAAATAAATATTACCTCAAAAAATAAATAATAAGTAGGGTAATACTCAACACATTAATAATAACAATTAAATAGTAAATAACTATCAAAATTATATGTAATGAAAAAAAATAAAGATCTATGTCAAATATGTTGACATTAAACCATCCCAAAAATGATAATAAAACGAAACCATAACTAATATTTACTATGTGATAGGGCGGTCACTCATGAAATCCCATAAAGTCCATCGTGGGAAAAAACCAAATAGAGATCACCATAGGCACTAGTTCTTCTTCATATAAAAGAAAACATGATAACTCTATACACCCAATTAAGTTTGTAATGTGTTAGATAAACAATCCCAATAAGATTTCACCAAATTTTTTAAGAAAATTCATTTCAAAATTCATTTCACTATTGTCAATTTTAGTCATTAATAGAAAAAAGGGTTTCACACATGAGTTAGACAGACACTGTGACATTACATAAATAACTTTTTTTAGAATATATACCTTTTATAGTATATAAGGTAGTAACCCAAACCTTTTCACTTTAAATGTATTTTTGAAACACCTTTTCTAAAACACGCACCATTTTAAAATTTATTAAAATAAACCATTCCAAATTATTTCTTAAATTATTTTAAATTTAAATCCTTAAACCACTATTGGAATGAATAAAAAGAACAAACAGGCATTATGTCATCAATATGACCCAAAAAATCTAATAAATTGTTCCATACAAGAAAATAAAAAACTAGGAGATACAAATGAAGAGAACAACCTGATAACCAAAATAATACTCGGAAGGAATATGTAATCAAGGGAAAAATTCTGTGACTTCAGTAATACAGGCTCGAATGGGAGACTATAACCCTAGAAAACCAACAAATAATATGTCAATGTTATGGTAGTCTTATAAAACCATCCTTTATAAAAAATCCCTCCAATATAACTTAGTATCCATAGGCCACAAACCATCAAGGAGAGCTAAAAATCCTTATCCATTGTCACATATCATGTACATAATCAATAATTAGGGGGTGTACTCATATAGTTCTTCTAAAAACTTCAAGGAATCTCATGATGAAACACTCAAATTATTTGAATATAAAATCAATAAAAAATCATCACATCATCATTTGGAAAAATATGCTAAAAATATAAAATCTCACCTGCGTCACCCTCTCATGAATAAACACATTTCACTTGTATATGCATCATATTGACTTATATCAATATCAAAAATTTCTTAAAGTGGTTTAATTTTCAATTATGGACACATAAATTTCCATTTCCCCATTGAGGGTCTAATATATTTTAAAAACACCATCTTTAAAGATTAAAAACAATCCTTCAAATACAATATATCCATAAAACATAAAGAATAAACAAAATATATAAATAGTCCAATGGAATAAAATGAAAATATAGTGGATTAAATTTAGTATGATAACATAATCTCATATAAAACATATAATAAAGACCTAAAATAGTGGCTATAACACTAAGATAAAAATTAATAAAATTTTAATGTTTTGGTAGTTCTATAGAACTAGTCAGCCTATAAAATCAATTCTAATTTCCCTCATCATCCACAAGCCACAAACTATATGAGAGTTCTTGTAATACATGAATATTATCTCATATCCAATATAAAAAACAAAACTAAGGGGTAGATCAGATACAATAATTCTACTATTTCCTTTGACCCCAATGATTGAATATACAAAGGATATGACTGTATAATAAGTCTATTGAGTTACCACTTGTTAATTTATATATAATAAATTCTCACACCCAACCTCCTATAGATTCATATGAAGCATCCCCTTTTGACATTTTTAAGCATCTGTATGAGGTATGTCAACATGAAAAAATTCATGGGGGCACAATTTGTGAAAAAAATATCAATTTCATGGGGATCAATCTATATTGTAACATATTTTATAAATATCTTATTTAATTCATTTCAATAGTCCTTTGATAAAAAAATTATAAATAAAAAATAAAAAATTAAATAAAGAATGAAATGTTTCCACAAAAACCTGTCAAAAATTATGAGAAACAAATTAGGATTATAAAATCTCCCATAAAACAATACACAATAAGAATAAAGAAACCTGAGAAATTTCCAATTACTGAGGAAATATTGGATTGAAATTTTGACTTGAACCCTAGGTTTACACAAAATAATATTACAATATTCTAGTATTCCTACATAATTAGCTAGTCTATAAAGTCCTTCCTAGGAGGACTCAATATCCATAGGCCACAAATGAATAAATATTTCCCAACATCCATTTCCACAATCCACTAGCTAGTATATAATCTCAACTTTGGGGTGAAATCATAAACGTATTCTACTAACTCACATGTATCACATGATATAAAACAAAATGGAGGTGATTATACAATCTATCCAAAGATCCATCGCATGATCATTAAAAAAATATAATGACTAAATATCAGAGCTGATCTCTTCTTTCTTCACATGAAATGACCCCTTTTCAAATGAATAAGCATCACAATGATGTAAATCATTGTTAAAATTTTCCTCAAGGGGGTCCATAGTTTATGATTGTTATATCCATTTCAATGAGACTAATTGAGCATCCAACATGTTTCAAAAACAACCACATTGAATCTTCTAAATGGCCCTTTGAAAATGAGCATACGGTGTCAAGCCATTTCAACCACATGAAATATCATTTCATAACATCCTTAAAAACAAAATTATAAGGAATTGTACATGAAAACATTTAAAAAAAACATGATCCAATTTAAAAAATTTAAGAAAAATAACCATTGACTTTTTTCCAAAAAACATTATATAAAACAAGTCTTCCCTTATTCATGACCTAATCTTATTAAAGCCATTAATTGTCCAATTTCATTTAAATAATCCCATGATAAATATTTTAAAACACTTTTCATTGAGATGATTCATTAATAATTTATAATACCATTAAACACCCTTGTTCCAAGTAATACATCCTTTAAAACATTTATAAAATAAATTATAACTAACACTTATATGATTTATTTAAAAAAGTAATGCATTTCATCCCATCATGAAATTTAATGGTATGTTATTTAACGAAAACACACATAAATAACTAACTCAAACAAAAGAAATGATAATGTATGATGTTATAAATTTTAAGGGATAACTTTCATACTAGAGGAATTAGGCCATCTAAGATCCTTGGCAATAAAAACCTCCATGATTAGAAAAAACAGACCCTAAATATGAAATTAGCATCCCCTAGTGTTAGTTGTAAGAAATGAAACAAATAAAAAATTTAATAAGAATGGTAGTAATATGAAACGATGTATGACGATAGATTTAAATTAGAATAGCCACATGAAATTGAAGTGGTGTGGTTATAAATTGATGTATAATGAAGGAGAGGAGCTCTCACTCATAACATAGCCCTATCAGAATAAAATGGGAGAAAGGAAGGGTATACCCCACCTAAAACCTAAGAGTGGTAAAAAATGAGTTTTATTTTTTATGTGAATATGGAATCACACACATTTAAGTTGCATGATTTTATAAATTGTGTTCCAACAGTGCATCTCACACTGGATAAGAACAACTCAATCACATAGTTTGGTTGCATGGTTTCAAAAATCAGGTTCTAATGATTAAAAACGTCTCAATCAGGAGTTGTAACATACAATATGGTCACATTCAGAGGATACCCCAACAAATCATAATCCATGTTCTAGAACCCCCAATAACACAAGACACACATGGTTTCCACAGTATTTACATAGTTTCAATTGAAAAAAGTTCTACCTATGTAATCCAAACTATAAAAAGAACTCTCTAAAAAGGTCCATGTAATTTTTTGTTCATATGGCCTCTACGAAATCATAAATGATAACATTCAAATTTCTCAAAATTTTTACCCAAAAAATGCTTCAATATTCCAAATCCTAAAAAAAATAACCCAAATTAATATTATATAAAAAAATTATTGTCATTACGGTGAAACAGCTCAACACTAATATTAAATTCCATTATGAAATTAAAATACTATTTAGTGATACTCTATGATGGGTCATGCATCAGTGACCCCATAATATTATCATAGACCTATATTGTTTATAGTGTCAGTTCACTATTCACCATTGGTTTTTCTCAAAGATATGTTCCCCATACGACCCCTATAAACCACTCATTTAAAATATTCTTGTACATAATGTTTTATAGGATAACTACTCTAATCTTGGAATTATAAAAATGATATCAAAATCAAAACATGGTAGATTCATATAGACTTAGTATTCAATAATAATTAATCCACCACAATGAATCTCTAAGCCTTATATAATCATATCTATTTTTTATTAATCAATAATGATGAATATGATTATGATTCTAATATTTTTTATCTCAACATAAATTAGTACACACATAAGGGTGATTCTCAACCCCCTTTTATCATTTATATTCTATATTTTATGGTGATTTCTTTAAACCTCTATTGAGAACCTCACATCATTATATATCTGATATTTTCCAAAATTTTATTAGTTCTATATATTAAATGACTACAAATTCATATTTAAAACCAATAAAAATGAGTTGTTATCTAATACATCACATCACTAAAATATTATCATCATAAAATTTATAGCTTTAATTATATCCCTAATATATCACTCATCCACATATACTGACAATGATAGGTCACATCATATTAACAATAATTAAAAATTATTTATATAGATATCATTTTACAATTACTCATATCTCATATAGACGACTAATTCCTCCAAATAAATTTCATTATTTTTCAAATAAATAACTACCAAATTTCAAGTGAGTTGGACTTTTCCTTTATAAGAAATGAATCCAAATATATTAATGAATAAATTATAAATTTATTTTTCTAGTAGTCTATAAACTTATATGTTATTTAAGGATCCATGAAAATTATTCCTCTCATATTTTAAACAATATGAAAATATTATTTTGTGGAAATTCTATAGAATAATATATGAGATAAAACAGATAATCACATCTTATAAATTTTGTTAAAATAGTTATACCATGAATGATATAATATATTAATAAAATATTCCTTAGATATATATCTTTCAAATATTTTTCGTAGATCATCTTGTAAATCTAGATGAAATAAATCTCAAATGCCTGAGATTATCTTCCGAATTTATATCTTATAAGATCTAACTCACTTCGTCCCCACACTATAGATGGTGAGGCATGTGCTTCTACTGAAAAAATTATATATCATATTTTATTACTAGTTTATTCCTTATATAATTTATTTTACTTATATAATACATGCATTAACCTCAGGAGGAATATTATAGTATAACTTAACACAAAGGTTTTTCTCCAAAAATATGATTTAGAAAGCCAATTTTTTGTTTCTGACTGTGATAAGATGACTATAAGAACTAAAATATGTGCAATTTTTTAATCCCACCAGCTATCGCATTCTCGGTTAAAGTTTAGAAAATAATCTAGAATATTATTAAAACCCTAGATTCATGACACATATATATATCCATTAGAGAAAAAATGGGTTGTATTAAGGTATATATAGGCAACATTTCAATCCTATATTATAAAATAATTTAATAATTTAAAAATCTTATGTATATAAGATTTTCAAAACTCATAATTTATTCATAAAATATAAAATAGATAATATTGAAGATATGTGAATAAAATTTTACCTATATTTCCATACATGAATAACTCCCATGTCACATTAAAGAACACAACTTTTCATGTTATTATTATTTATATATAGTTCTTTTACCGACCTAATTATAAATTGTATTCAATTATTTAAGAAATCAAATTAAATAATTGAAAATTGGATCCCTTATATAGGTTTTTATTGGTCTACTGTCCCTTAGATGAGTTCATTTTCCTAAAAATCCTAACATAATGTTTTCCCACACTACTACTATATACCAATAATTAATACACACATATTTACACTTTAATTCTACCCATGGATCATGCCAGTATTAATTCATTAACTATTTTGATAACTCTTACTATGAATCTATGATAAAACATCGGAAAATATTAATCTAAAAATAACATTATCTAAAAATATACATAATTCAAACTAGAATAAACAGTACAATTATATCCATGATATATTATGAATAATCATTATGAAAACACACATGTACATAGATAACAAAAAACCCATTATAAATTAGGGGATCAAAATATATCCAATTTTACTTATCCGGATCAATCAATATAAATGATATGTCTAGTATCAATCCACTATGTAATATGACCAGTTTGAATAAATTAATAACCCATCAAACTAGCATATTTAATAGCCCCTAAAATATTCTATCTTGTTATTTGGCTCACTTTATAAAGAATAATGAGATAATATAACAATTTAATCCTCCAAGGCATTAAAACTAGTTATAAGAGTGTTCCAAAATACAGAAATCAATCATAAGTTAGATATCTAATCATTATCACAATAACACTATAGGAAAACGACCTCATTTGAGAAATCATTTCTCTATATACGTTACCTTTCTATATAATGAAAAAGTGAATAATTTTTAAAAATGATACCCTTATTGAGATTCATTTATATTAAATCATTCAAATTTAATTTTCAATAGATTTTGGGAACTTATAAGATCACATCTCAACAAATGATAATTATTATGGTTCATTTTCATCCATTCACTATTTTAAGAAATTTATAAATTTAATTTTATATTAAATTAAAATAATTAGGATATATAAATGTTTTATATCTGGGAAAAAATATATAATACTGTTATAAGAGGAAAAAATATATTTCAAGGTGGAATAGTGATCATTGTGTGCCTTCTGTGCTTCTATTGCTTCTAACTTGTCTGAAAATTTGATGTCGCACCCCCATAGAAATTATTTTTTATGTTTTACTCAAGTGTCAT
This sequence comes from Viscum album, assembly GCA_963277665.1. Taxonomy (NCBI): domain Eukaryota; kingdom Viridiplantae; phylum Streptophyta; class Magnoliopsida; order Santalales; family Viscaceae; genus Viscum; species Viscum album. Next base: position 1,644,466,823 of record OY728132.1, read on the forward strand.
TCTATATGATCAAATAATTTTGATAGTTTAGATTAATTTTATATAGATATATATTAATCATAATAGTAAAATGTGTGTAATCCTGATCCTCCATAAGTCTGAGAGAATAGTATTTAAAATATTAATGTATTTTTTTGGAAGATCCCCTATCAATATTTATTTTTTAGAACATAACCCCACTTGGACTTATATATTATGTATAAAAAGGTTTTGAAAAATATTTTTGGAAGAAAAATTCTCCTATAATTATTTGTTTTATGTTTAAACTTTAAATTTAATTATTTATAAAGCATGAAATTGTCTATATTAGAAAGATAATATTAATACATGATTTAAAAGATATGGTTTTCACTTAATTTGATATGGATGGAATGTTATTTTTTTATATTAAAATTATAACGGTGGATTAGTTAGAGTATGTGACTCCATGGGGGGTTTTTGGTATCAAAATTAATCCTGATAATTGTTTTTAGATGTATTTCACCCCTAATGAGAAATGCTGGTATAATATGATTGAGTCAAGTGGATTATTATTAAATGAGAGGATCAAATGTATTCTATTTGGTTTGCATAATAAAATTTTATGTAAAAAACAATCCCATTTCATTTGTTATAGGACGTTTTGGCTAATATATTATATTTGTGGGAATTTTATCTCATCACCAATTAGTTTTAGGATATAATGTAATATGAATTTTTAATTTGAGCCTAACGAGGAATGGACCAGGAGGATTATCCAAACATTTGAACCCATTCTGAAGAATTATATACCATTAGAACTGTTTGGGATAAAAAGTTTCCTAAACTATTAATATGTGTGTTTTAAAAAACAAGGACATAAATCATCTCTAAGGATCATTCATGATCTTAGATAATCAGTCCAGAACTTTATTCAATTGTGCAAACATCTATAATTTTTTTTAAAGTAGTTTTGTGAAAAATGTAATTGAAACCACCCAAAAAAGAAGGTAAACTGAAAAAATACTCAAAAATTAAGGTAAAAGGTTAAACAAATATTTGATTTATTGCATACAACCATGATTTTGGCATGAAATTCAATTTTGTGAGAAAGGAAAAGACAAATAGCATCATTACACGATCTTTCCCTAAATGAAAAGTCATGAGAAGTTCACATCCCATAGTTTCACAGACCAGAAAATTGTTGATTGACCCCAAGATTGGATAGTAAATTTTTTAATAAATAAATAATCACCCCAACCATTTTTTGAATAAAAATATTTAATTTGACACATAAATATCTCTTTCAGATAACATAATATTTCCCAAAATAACTCAAATCAATCCTTCCGATGGATTCCAACTAGTAGATAACATGAATGAAAGACCTCACATAGTCACCAAAATACATCAGCATGTGTTAGAAATTTCCACACCCAACATAAATTTATGGAAACATTTTTTTAATCTTGATTATTTTACATGAAACAAACATAATCCACCTGAAACACCAAAATTTATGTTCCAGTATTATAATGCCTTGAGATTTTGTGAGATATATTTTTTAAATAAATTTATCCTCTTTGATATATTATGTTACACACAACACCAAGTTTATCTTACATTACATTACATGATGAGTTTATCATTACTTACATGAAACACTGATTTTATCTTGTGTTACATACAACAATGTTTTTATCTTGCATTATATAGAACATTGGGTTATTTTTTTCTACACATAATACTGAGTTTTAACAAAACAACATAATATTATTAATAAAGTTTTTTAATGTTATTGTTATAACTTATCCATTAAACAAAGTGATATTAATATTAATGAATAATTTTTAAACATTATTTATAATTTTTTTATTGAGGAAACAAATTGATAAAAAATAAATAATTTTTTAAAAAATATCATTATGTGCTTTGAAAATATTATTTGCCTAATAATTTTTCTGTTTATTTAATTATATTAATAATAAGAAAACTATTAAAACTTTTAGAAAATTAATTTTATAAAATAAATTTCATCTTTGAATTTATAAATAAAAATTTATATTAGGGGTTATTTTTTGGATTCTTCTAAAAGGTTTTATTTTTTGATGAATAGTGAGAAATACTACATTTTAATTCCAAACTGCCCTTTAATTTTAATTATTTATAATGTTAAATGATATTTTGTTTTGTTTTTAAATAAATATATGTAAAATTATAAATCAATTAATATAATTTATTTCATTATAGTAAATTTAATAATTAATTTCCATATAAAAACTTTTTAGACTTCCATGACAAAACCCCACTTTCCCATCATGTTTAGGAGAATAATTTTGAATAAAAAATTTCTATTTATGTGAATAGAATTTCTAGTAAACATATTAAATATTTTAAATAATCATAATATATATTATAAAATAATTATACTTAATTTTTTACCAAAATGAATAGTAAAAATTTCTCAAATTAATTACCATGTGTAATGTAACATTGGATTTACATCGGGGTTCATCCAAAAGTATATGTGTCAAATATTCCCCCAAAACATATACATTTCTCATTTTATGGGTTTTTTTTCAAAATAAATCTTATATTGTCTAGAATAATCCATTTTGGAGCCCTTTTACATGAAAAAAATATTGGTCAAATTATTTCTTTTTAAAATATTACAAGTGTGCCACTCACCTCGTATCGAAAAGGAAATATCATCACCTCTCTTCATCACACCATAAAACCCTATTTGTTCAAACAATACTTGACCAAATCTCATCCCAAGTTCCATCCTCTAGTCTTATACTCCTTATTTTTGAATGAAATCATTCCTAGAATGGATTTTAGTGCACACCTAGAGAGTATACTTCAAGAAGATGTAACATTTACTCATGAGTGTTTTTATTTTATTTTTCCTCCACCTCCATGAATTATTATTCTAGGATAATGATATAGTAAAATAAGTATCTTATATATAATAATATATATTTTTTGTTAATGTAATCACCATAAACTATATTCACTTCCATAAAATGTGTAATAAAGTCATCATTTGTGTGTAAGTCAGATTACATCCTAGCGAACCCATGCCATTTTTTTGTTTATTGACACATTTAATGGTTGTTTATTGTAATTTTATAACCCATATGCCACTAAAATGGTGTCTCCTACATGTTATTTATGAGACCTCAACTGTGTATCCCCCTACACTAGAGGAAAACCCTATTATCTAGGGCCTAGGATGTTATATTGGGAAGATTATGACCTCCTATAAGAATATGAAAATTGAGGAAATAGTAAAGTATCTTACATAGTATCAAATAAATGGAGTGAAAATTTAGTAAATAAATTTAAATATAACATGATGTAATAATAAATGGAAATTCTATAAAATCCCTAAAAGGTTTTTCATACATACAACATTGGTCACCCACAAGGACAACTGTATAGATGTAGGAGTACAAAAGAAACTGACATAAAGGTACAAGTCTATACAAAAAACTTTGTTCCAGACCTCATACCTAGACTAAAAATGCTATTGAACCGAACTATCCCAGTCATAATATCCCACTCAAACACCTCTTCTCGATCATGAAACACTAGTCCTCCGCCCTAACGACTGGGAAATTTTGATCAATTTCAAAATAAGAGAAAATGTATACACATAAACTGAGGTTCACGTAAAGGGGTGAGAAATAATCTCAATAGGACTCCCTAAATATGAACCTATAAAATAGACTTCAATAGTGAATGAAAAATCAAGGTTCTTAGCCTAGCCGATATAAAAATAAATATATAGGTAAAACAAATAAATGTGAAACCACTCTCAAACTTTGGGTATGTGATCTCATTCATCTAAGAAAGTGCCACCATAGATGTCCATTGTATCTGTGTATTCATGTATAGTCCCATACCTGTATATCAGTACATAAATATTAATACTCATGAGTAAGTGATGATATAACATAAAACCAAAGGCAACCAAACCTTGGGTCCATAATCTCAATCTCATGGACAACCTTTGAAATGGAATTGAGTTTGAAATCATGCCACTCAAGCTGTGTATCACTAAGTTTATCTTCGGTCCCATGATCCAAATCATCATATATATTATTCATCCTACACTTAAAACAATGATTTTGAACCACATCGGGATACATTTCCTACACCTAGAATCAGTCGTACTTGCCTCTAATCACTATAAATAAAAATTCTGAGGATGTAGATATAGACATCATATAAATGTCAAAGAGTTACATGTCATGCTACTTACGCCATGAAAATCCATTCCAATGTATGATACTTAGGTCCAAAACCATAGAAATTAAGACATTAAAAACATAAATAATCCCTAAGTATCTTACACTTAGGTGATATGTAAAGATAACTCACTAGTGAGACACCATTCCCACCTTTGGAGTCTCTAAAAACAGGGAGAAGACTAATCCTTATCATCTAAAAGAGCATAATTTTTATGAGTATTAAATGATGTTAGACACTGTACCTAACCCCACAATCAAGTAACCCATCAGTGAGAGAATAGTTATCCCTAACACTAGAATGAGAGTAATCATTCATAGGTATAAAAAGATCAAGTAGAGTTTAATAATCCTCATGATATATCAAATTGAAGAGAGATTAATCATTATCATCACTCAGAACTGTAATTATCCATAAACTTCATTACTATAGACTTCATGACCATATCTCATAATATGAGTCTCAATAGCAGCATTCTATGAGAATCCTCATGATATCCCAAAAATGTAATAATCAAATATATAGGCTCAACATAACTGTATCAGATAGTACATCTGGGTATACTAGTAAATATTATAAATATCATGCCTCTAAATCATGACCCCAGGAAAGCATGTATGGGCTTCCCAAGGAGAATGTAACACACCTCGTCTCAAGCTCGATAACCACTAACAAGTAGTGTCCTTTGTCTATCGTTTCTACTTCTAAAAAAATAGAAGAAGGAAGAATATGATTGAGGGTGTTCAAATTCCTTAACAAACAACTACTACCACTACCACATGGGCCAAAAACATCGGAACAGGTTCTATGGTGACACTTTCTACCATCTCTTCCGAAACCTGTTGTACTAACTCAAGGTTATTCAAACATCAAGGCACACATTGGTTCCCTTAATCAATCATTAATTGGCATACTACTTCAGGTCACCCTTAAAAAATGGTAAAGGAACAATCTTACATGGGATCCTCAAGGTCTATACATAAGAGAACACATTCTACTAGGTATCCTTATCTATAATGGTAAAGGAGGAATCCTATAGAGGATCATCAAATGCTATAAAAGATTATTGAATTCTATAGGGGATACTCAAAAAGTACATATAAAATTGTTTCCTATATGGGATCCTAACAATATAGTATGAAGGAAGAGTAATCCAGCATGGGATACTCAGAATGGATTATCGGTATATGACTCCTCCAAGGGAATCCTATGGTCAGACTAAAACTAATGGTATCTCATTGGGGATCCTTGGTAACATAAAGAATATAAATGAATCCTATAAGGGATCCTCAAGAATAACCAGTCACATAGCCTCCTGTGCCAAAAGGCCATAACATTCAAGGGAGATATACAAAAGAGAACAACTACAAAGGCATTGGTCATGAGATATGAAACATGGCCCATCTCAGATCAAGATATCACACAGAAGAAACTAAAAAGTTCACTTACTGGATGAATAAAATCTCTGTTTAGGAAATGTCTAAAATGACACCTTGGAGTCCTTAAACACCTCAAGCGATTCACAATTGTGATATATGTAGAAAATTAGTCATAATGAAAATTCATAGTTGTAATTCTGACTCATGTGTGAAAAGATATAAAACCCCATTAAGTGTTGTAAGGGAGGAGTACATGTAATGTTACCCGGGTATATGATTAGTACCATCATGTCCCCACATGAGTGCGTACTTATTCCTTTACTTACATGTAAAATCCCAAGTACATAGCATTTATCTTACATGGGGTACCTTCCAGTATCCCTCACCTGGCCTTTCTATATTCATATACATGGTGTGTGACCCACATGAGTTATGGTCATGTACTCTACATGTCATGTTCCCCTGACATGGGAAAACTAGTCAGGTACTCGGCTACATGGTCGAGTACCAGTACAAGGATTGTATGACTCATACACAACCTATACTTTAAAAGGTCATCATACCAAAAATATAATAACATATGGCCTGTGTTCTATTTACCACACACTATGCTAATTGATTTTCTCTAGTGGAAACCCCTCCACTCACCAAAAAAGCTATGTTTTTACCCCAAAAGTTGTAGATCAACCCTCAAGGGGTCCTAAGAAAGAATAATGGGGCCTTTTAACTAGAAAATGAAAAATATAAAGGTATTTTTTGTAATAAAATAAAAACTATATACCTTTGTGTAGAATACACTGAAGGGTCACCCATTTTCTTTGTCCAATGTTGTCGCATGACAATCTCGAAAGTCCCGAGTTCCTTAGATGTACACTTCAACCTCTCTAAATATCTCTATAACCATCTCTATATCTCCATCTATTATTCTCTCTCTCATTTATGAAAAAGTATCCCCCAAACACGTATGCGATACGATAGGAGGAAAATAAGAAAAAGAAAATAATAAATGTAAAAGAAGAAAAAGAATGGAAAAAAAGACAAGAAATGGGGGGGCCATCTGGCCTCAATGCACAACATAAGTTTATGACTCCCCTAGGAAAAAAATCCCCATTCTAGAATCAATTTAGGATATTGAATCTCAATCTGATTCTCTGTTCAAAAGATATCTCAAGACCAAACTGCAGGACTAATTTATTTTTTATTTAATTATACATTTAATATTAATTATTCCTCTAAAATTAAAACTTATTTAATATCTACTAAACTCATTTACCAGTGTAAAAACCCTATTTTTGGGCCAAGTACGTGGTCAAAAAAATTAACCTAGATCCTATTATAGGAAAAAGGACAATTTTATCCATTATAATATATCGAATGAAAAAAAAACAAAACAAATCTCCCCAAAATTGGGGTTCAGAAATACATAGGACCTTACAGGTATGTTGATTGGTAAAATATATATATATCACATTTCTAAAAAATTAATACTAAGGAAAAAATTATATCATATATACCTTTTTTCATTTTTTTAGTGATGCGAAAATGGCACCCGTCTCTATGGTGGATTATCACCTTGTGAAGTGATGTAATTTTTTTCACTAATGCTTTACATGGAATATTTGGAGGACAAATATATGTGAAATGAATGAATGAATTATAATATTGATGAAATATTTAACATTATGAAAAAATAATATATCATTTTTCATTCGTTTTCTATCATTGAATGATGATAACATCGTTTATCAACATTTGGACTACCGCCTTCACTAAATGATAAGACTCTTTTTCATCACCACACCAAATGGATCATAAGTAAAACTATATTTAAGGAAATTAAATTTTATTTACTATATTATTATAATAATGAAAATATAAAATTTTACTTACCTTATATCCATTGTTATCGTTGAAAAATGTAAATGTTACTCATTCTTATAAATAGCCAACATTATCCAGGATCAAAACATATTTCATTTATCAAAACTAACTTCCGTGATTGGTTATAAAAATATTATTGATGTATAAATATGATATCTATTTGATAATTAATAATTTTGATATGATAGAACAATGATCATTGTAATAATAAAGAAAATAACAAATCAAAACATATATGTAATATAAAAAGGCCATTAACCGAAACATGATTTTAACATATAATTTTTTTTAAATAGGTAATGAATGGACAGAATTAAATAATATATTGTATGATATGTATATATATGGTTATATAATATATTTATTATAAAATTATATTTATCATATAGGATGTTTCATCTTTTAGGAAGGATGTCTAGAAATAAGTTAAGGTATTTCTGTCTCACTTCTATTTTTAGTGAGACAAATTCCATATTGACCATGTGTTACTTCTATGTGGTGAATATAATTCCCATGAATGTATTTTATAAATATTTACCTGAAAATAATGGATATCTATAATTACATTTTAGGGTATGTATTTCCTTGGATTTTCATTTTTAATGTTATCAATGTAGAAATGGATTTCTAGTATCTTTGTTAGTTATAGGATATATATAAAAATTTACCAATAATTTATTTTTTGTGGTGTATATACTTCCCATTTTACAAGTATTAACATGAATCCAATTATTTTAATGATATTTAAATTTTCATTTGATGTAATTATTTATTCGGTATTATGATTCAAAGGATTACAAAAGAGATAATGGTTGTTTTCTATATTTTCTTTCTCTGAGGCTTCTATAATGTTATGAAACTATCTTATTTTATGAGGGGAATATTCATCCCATTTGGCATTAAATATCCTAAATGTATTTATTCTAATGATATTTTATGTTTATTTTAATTTTCTCCCTTCAAGGGTCTTAAAATTTAAAGACACCTAGTTTTTAGAGTTTTATATTATAGACACGTAATTTATTGGTATTGTTCATGAATTCTTCTCTAATGTGGAAATATTATTATTTACCAATAAATAATTATCATTATTATTATTATCCACTGGTTTTTAATTCTATTTTTATGTAATAGTTCAATTTTTCCACTCATGGAGTTATGAGAAACTATGAATTTTTTTTAATAAAATTCCAACATCATTTCCCTCTTTGTTCATGTTTCTTTTCTTCGAAATCCCTATTTAAAAAAAATTCAAAAATGTTTTATTATTATCATATGATTTTAAAAATAAATTTTCACACATATTTATCATTTTTTTAAAAAAAATGAATCATCATGTTATTATGCAAAAAAATTCCTATTCAATTTTCTTTATAATTTTGAATGGAATATCTATTTTAATGTTTATGGAATGAATGAAGACTCACATCATCTGGAACATTATTTTATTTTTTGTTTCATTTATATATTTTTAAAGGTTGTTTTCAAATAAAAAAAATTCAAAATAATTTATGTTATAAATTGTTTTTTCAAAGTGGAAATGATAATTTTCCCTTAAAATTTAGTAAATAATTTTCAAAATATTCATTTGGAGGATTTCAAGGTTATTTTAAAATAAATTATATTTCAAAAAGGTTTTATGTTTTAATAATTACATTAAATGAAAAATTATCTTCCGTAAGAAATGATTAAAATGATAGATCAAAATCATTTTATATCTATGATTACATTCATTGATGTTACCTTTGCCTTACTGGGGATATTATCCACAGATACCAATCTAATTTATTCCCTAAATGATTTATTATTATGAGGAAAATATGTTGAAGAATCCCGTTTCACTTCAATGGGTTATACAATGATAATATTATTATGAAAACCACGTATTTTCAAACAGTTTATGTTATGATAATTATGAATCATGTTTTTTCTTTATAGCTTATGATTTGATGAAATGTTTATGAAATCCAATTCATTTCACAGATTTTTATATGAGGAATTATTATATTATTATATAACAGATAAATATGGTTTTCATTATTAGATGAGTGTTACCTATATCTCCATCCAATTTATTGGGTATTGATGGATAACTCATGAGTAAATATGTTATGTGTGAACACTATTACAAGTTCATAAAGTTATGTTTTAACTAGATTGTATCCTATCAATTTTATGTGTGAACAAGATTACTTTTCACAATTTAACAAATGGTCATGTATTTAATTTATATAATGTTATATGGGGACCTAGTTTCATGTCTATAAATTAATATAAGGTACGGATTTCATGTTCTGAAACATAATGAGTCAACTTTTCTATATTTATACATGTTATATATCATGTAAGCTAATTTTTATACAAGAAATATATGTCTAATTCCGATTTTATACTCTCATGGATCATGTTCTTTTATTTTCTTATGTTTCATATGCTATGAACTGCCAATATTTATGTCATGAATCAATATTCAGACCTTTGATATTCAAGTTATGGTTTTCATATGTAATGATGACTTTCTCATACCCTTATGTTAATGTTATAACTATGTGTCTCATTTGTTTACCCATACTTAGCATCCGATCTCACCCTTTCCTATATTCTCTTTCCCTAGGTTATGAATAATTTTTTATTTAGGTTATTTTTCAGGAGTTTACTAATGGGGAAAGATATTTCTGGGATACATTTAATATCATTCACAAAATTATAAATATTTTGTTCTATGTTTTCAAAGGGACTAAACTATTATGGACCTAAACTGCATATTTTTGAAAGGCATAGAATCTTCATATAAAATGTTGTAATTTCCAAGTACGAGAATCTAGGGTCACTATAGTTGGTATGAGATGAAGGGTTTAGGGAACCTTTGAAAACTAGGATGTTATAACATTAGTGAATCCCTAGGGATATATCCAATGATATTTCAAGGGATTTATCTAAGGATAATATTAAGGATGATTTCAATTAAATCTATTTTTTGGTATTTTATAATAGGATAGAGATAGTGTTTTCTATGAAATAATGTTACACATTGATTTTTTATAGACATTTTTTCAATAAATTAAATTTTCATTTATATATTTCAATGAACTAAGTAAAATGTTGGGCAAAAATCCCTCAAGGTAACATTGTAGTATTTTTGGGTTGATTGTGTTTGTTGACAAAGTAGGTTTCCATGGAGAATTGTCGAGTTCCCAAGAAGTTGTTGACATTCCATGTTGACAAAGAACGATGACAAAGGAGGTTTCCATGGAAAAGGCAGGAATTTCGCGAAGATAGGATGCATGGTTTGGAAATTGCAAAGATCAGAAGAATGGAGGCGGTGATGCTTCGCGATTACGTCAAGCTTCGCGAATGGCAGAGGCTGAAGCACATCGCGGCGGTAAAGGGCTTTGCGAGGGAGCTTCGCGGGGAAGGCGCGAAGGAATGTTGGGCTTCGCGAAGGAGATTCACGGTGAAGTCAAGAAGGAGCTTCATGGTGAATTCGCAAAGGTATGTTGATGGTGATTCTTCGCGACTACGTCAAGCTCCGCGAACGGAAGATTGCCGTGGAGCTTCGCGATTTGGACAGAATTCCGGCAGAAACTTTGGAGCTTCACGATTTGATATGATGTGGCGTTGACTTTGCACGGAAATTTTGAGGTTCGGTGGAATCGCCTATAAATAGAGGCCGACCCCTTCGAGCGAAGTAGAGAGAATTTTCAGAGAAAATCCATCGCTCTCGGTTCGCAAAGGTGGTTCGTGAAGGCAGCGTGCTTCACGAAAGGGGAGATTCGCGGCGGCTATTGTAGCTCCGCGAAATTTGTGTGCTCTGCACTGGCTCAGTGAGATTTGTGAGAGAAGTTGCTTTGCAATGAGTTGAGCTTCGCGAAAAGGCAGTAGTTTCGCAAAGGCTTGTTTGAGCTTCATGAAATTGGGAGCTTCGCGAAGTAGGGTGCTTTGCGAAGGTACATTCTAAAAGCATTTTCCCAGTGGATAGTGGTAAAGGGGTATTCATCTACGGGTGAAAGTTGAACTCCAACAGAGCATCTATATACAAAGAAAGATACATTCCTTAATGGAAATGAAGAGACCTACAGTTCTATAAACTGTGAGTTGATTCCCTTCACAGAGTAGTGAGCTTGGGAAGAGGAAGAAGGTGATCCTCTCCACAGGCAGTGAGCCAGAGAGAGAGAAACAGGGAGTGACCCTTGGGAAAGCAGTGAGCTAACCCTAAACCTTGTAAGGGCAGTGAGCCTGGGCATAGAAGTGATCTAGCCCGAACCATTGTATCCACAGCTAGTGAAGTATAGTGGAATTTGGTATGACCTGCAACCTGTCGGCGTATGCTCCTTGGACGTAGCCCTTAGCGGTGAACCAAGTAAAATTGCTGTGTCATGTGCTTGCTTTACTTTCTGTTTATATTGTGCAACAGGAAAAGAGATAAGAGTGTTTTGCGTAACAGTGAAACAAGATCAGAACGGGCTTTAAATTTAAATTAGTCATACCCTGATTCACCCCCCTCTCAGGTTATTCAGCCTTGTGGACCTAACATAAAACATTTCTTTCACATAGAAAAAACTCATCATATAGTACTTTAAAAACCGACTTGGTGTATGTTACACTCAACATTGACTTAGAGTATGTTACACGCAACACAGATGTTTTTACGAAACATTATTTTATTATTATAATTAGTAAAATGATATAATTTTAACCTATCCCTTAATCATAGAAATATTAATCAAAATAACTTTATTTGAAATATGGGTTAAAATTTTTTATAGAAAAATTGATTATTTATAACAAAACATATAATTTTTTGTAAAGCCCTTATATATTTAAAAATAATATTTTCTCAAATGAACTATTTTTAATGTCCTCCTATTAAGAATAATAAATATAATTTTAGATATATTTAAAAAAAATTATAAAATAATCTTAATTTTTTTAATTTATAATTTTGAAATTATCTTAATTTTAATTTTTGGGATTTTTTGATGAAACTACATTTTTTATAAATATTGAAATATAATGATTTAAAATTCAAAATTACATTTCATAAAAAAAATTTATAAGGACAAACTTTATTTCATATTTATCTAAAATTCAAATAATATCATATTGTAATAACTTAATTAAATTTTTGTCATCAAAACCAATTTCATATTGAAATTGTGTATAACAACATATCAAACTTTTCGACGTTTTTTAATTCAAAAACTCATAGTGTCGTCCCCTCATTAGGGTTATTTTTATATTAATTTATTCCACTTATGTGATTATAATTTTTAAAAATTGATTCAATAATTATAGTAAACATAATTTATAATATATAATAATGTAAAATTTGATTTTTAAAAAATGGATTAGTGAAAGTGATTAAAATTAGTTATAGTGATTAAGATAAAAATAATGTTTACAAAGTACTAAACCAATAAATTATGACCCAAAAAGAGGAATAAACATTTCCAAACCCCATTTTATGGCCATTATTCAGATAACAGTCTTCCATTATTGATTTGGGTATGTTTTTTATGAATTTGTTTACGTAAAAATGTTGTTACACATGACATGTTCTAAAAATACTATTTGTGTCCTTTCTCTTCCCTATAAAAGGCCGCCACCTCTTCCTCTTCTTCACATTTATCAAACAACTTAGGATCAGCCAATATCTGGCCAATACACTTCCCAATATCCCTTATATTCTCATATAATACTACCCTTGGTTATAAATCAATCCATGTAATCATTTTGGAACAAAACAAAAGGAGTTGCCCGATTAAGAGGTAATGACACCTCTAAAGGTCCTTTCATTTATTTTATTTCAACACCCCCTCTACTCCCCTAATTCAATGATTATATAAAAATAATATTATCTTAAATATTCTATTTTTTATTGCTAAGGGATTTTCCAACACCTCCACACACCTCTATATAATGGGTAATTAACATATTGTTTATGTGAACAGCAAACTACCACCTCACAAAATGATGGTTATTTATTTTTCCATACCACCTATATTGGTGGAAATTATGACGGAAAATATATTTATATATTTTTTATATTATATTTATGATTCCTTTAATCCTCTATAAAAATTCTTGAAACACATTTCATTATACATTCTATTTGGTGTAAAAATAATAATTTCCTTTGAGAAAGTGTGGAGTACCGCCCCCTCAATGTGATGTGATTCGGTCACACACTAAATGGATAGTTTTAAGGATTGGTTTAGTGAAAATATATGATATATATGATTCAATAATTCTACTATAATAATTATATATTCATAAATATATATACACATATGGAATTCACATTATTTCATTCAATACGACAATAAAGATAGAAACACCATTCATGCATACATGAGAGTGGGGCCTCTGAGCAGCGGCTCTCCCTCCTATCAGGGATCTAGAGTTTTACCTCAGAATTAATCCATAAAAGGGAGGATGTTGTTCTATCTTAAACATTGTTCTATAGGATTCTACAGCGTCACCTCCCCTTACTCATTCTTTTCCCTCTATATCTTCTTATCTCGATGTTTTTGGCGTTCCATGGATATCGTGGATAATTTTCATGGGTTCTTTGATGTTGGAAGTTATAATGATAATTTGAGATGTGGAAATAATCATTGTGTCCCTCTCCTAGTTCTCACTATTTTCCATCCCAATTCCCATGAGTTTTCTCATTTCACCCACCAATGATGGTTCTTCCTTGGCTTAGATCTATCGGGTTTCATGCCTAGAGTGATGTTTCTAGTTCACATCATCTTGGAACCCATTGTTAGTGATGATACTATGGTGTGTTAGTTTTTTTATTCCAACCTAGGTGGTATTGGATTATATTTTTTCTTATTTGAGTTTCTGACTCTTTGGTTTGCTCATTCGGCAGCTGCTACATCAGGGGGAGTTTCTTGTGGTCATTGCGGCGGGGTGTTCTTCCTGGAATGGTTTCGGCAACTAGGATACATGCAACATTTGAGATAGTTTTCTAAATGTGAAAATTTTTGTCGATGAATATTCTCACTGTAATGAATTTCATGGTCTTGATTCAACTATTTGTTATAGTGATGGTGAATTTTTTTCCTTTCTTGATTGAATTTCGTGGTGTTGTGTTTCTACTATGTTCCCTCTATGGTCCTCGGTTCAAAGGATTATGCAACAAGACCTACTATAAGAGGATACTGAAGATGATCTTCAGACCATGGAGATATCACCGGACCATTACTAACTATATTAGTATGTTTGATAGGGTATGTATATTTCCTTCAGTATGAGGACTGTGTATATATGCATGGAATAACTAGCTGAGCAGCAATGAGAAGATGGATGCGGGGTATACCGTTTTTATACTCGGGAGTGGCTTTTCTTTATAGACGTGAATTGTTTGTTTATGGACTTTATGTTTTGGACTGTTAGAGAGTGATTTTTGTCTTTATGTATTTAATGTCATTTTGGGTTACCCCTCATTCCTAAAAGGGTGATTCTGTTCATAAAATAATTAATTATCATTCAGTCATTCAAGCATTCATACCCTTTAACGTTTCCATGACTAGTATAATTCATATCATGATTCTGTATTGTTTTTAGATTTATAACACACATATACTTAATATACATGATATTTATATCACTATTTACTTTCTCTAAATCATGATATAAGAATAATTACCATAGATATAACAAATTAATAAACATGTAAAGAACAAAGAGAAAAATACCCGAAGTGAATCCTTAACATATGATTGTTAACAAGTGGGTATTTTAAAGTCATAATAAAAACATATAACGTATTAGATATAATAATATGGTTCAATAATAGATTTATAATAAACTTATATTTCATGTAATGGAGGATTGATTGAGTATGAATAGAATCAAGGCAAAAGGTAAGGGGATTTCAACTAGCTTTTTAATTTCGTGGTATATATAAAATATTCACCACTCATTCCTTTTGTTTGATGTATATACAACCCATTAAGGTATTATATTATTATTATTATTAAATTTATAGTTATTTACATATCCATTGAATGATAATTCATTCATGGGGTTAATTATTCTAAATCTATGAAATCTGAAAGATAGATTTGTGTCGATTTGCCTTCTTGGAGACACATGTTTTTTTGTGATCCTACAATCTATTTTCTGGTGTATATAATTATATTGGACATGTTATATCTTGAATTTAATTCATTTTATGATATTAAAATCTTAATTTGATTTTATTTTCTTAGAAGGTGAGTATGATCCTAAGTTACCTTGTGGTAAGAGTTTATTGAAATAATATCATCTTATATCGATATTGTTTATGTTAATGATTCATTAATTGAAATCATTTTATCCACCTCTCTAGAACACTCACTAAATTTATTATTCTCTTTCTATTCAATTTATTTAAATGTATTAGTTCCATTTTAAACTTTTTGCTATTTAATATTATTAAGAAACAATTTTGGTGAAAAATATGATTGTGTTTCACTCTCTGGTCAATAATCTGTGCAATTTCAAAAACCATGCTTTGACAAATATTATTAAATTATCCTTGAATATAATTTTCAGGGATAAATTATTAATTTTTTTCAAATATTCCATTATGATTTTTCTAATCTATTTTCTATGAAAAATGTTTTCAAAAAGGTTTTATGTTTCAAAAATCATTATTCAATACAGAAAGAATACTTTCATAATGATGTATTTTTAAATGATCTTTTAAAATTATTTCTAATCTATAACAACATTTCTTGTTGTTACTCGTGGTTATTTAGGGAAAGTATTCAATCTTTCTAGCTATATTCTTTCTCTAAATGATTTATATTTTGATTGAATGATGTTTATGAAACCCATTTCTCTTTCACATGTTATATTCTTTAGAGACCTGCTTCCCTTCATGGGTTATGTTTATGATTAAATGATTATTAAACCTATATTTTTTCATAGGTTATGATATGATTAAATATTTTTAATACCCATTTATTTTCATGGGTTATGATAAGAATAATTATTATATTGTGTCACATGTTTGTATTATTACACTGTGAAATGGTTGGGACATAGATGTCACTTCAACACATTGGGTAAATATTTTTCTCTCATGATATAGACTAGGATTTTATTGGGAATGAACCTTGACTTCTAAGAAGATCATGGTAGTGAACCATGACATCCATGATGGTTTAAAGAGTGAACTCATTATACTAATATGTCAATGGGTGTGAACCTTGACATCCATGATCATTTTCTAAGTCAACTTATACTACCAATATGGTACTTTCTACAATTCTTTGGATACCATGAAAATCATATTATATGATTATGTGTTTGCTACAATATCACATTTTGTTCCTATTTTATGATTTAATGGCTTATGATCTTTATTTTATTTCTATTCATGTATTATTAACTACCATGATTTATGACATGATTTATGTTTATGTTCATTGATATCAAGGGTATGATATTTTATTTTCCTCATCATGTTCACATACCCTAATGGTCCTGGTTATGCATAAGTTTCTCCCGAATTGACCATCATTGAAAAATCTAATCTCACCAACTTTTAATGTTTCCTTCTCCATGTTTATGATTATATGTATTATCATTTATGTGTCTAAGAATGGTTCTAGTCAAGAAGAACCTATTTGTAGATGATATATCTCATTTTTGTACACGTTTTTATGTTTCCATGTTTACAAAGGCACTAGAAGAGTATAATATTTGGTCAAATATTTGTTAAAGTATTATGTAAATGTTATGTAATGTATATGCATGAAAACACAAGGTCTATATAGTTTTTAACATATCAATGGTTTAGTTAACCTTTGGATGCTCAGTTGAGAAACCGTATTGATAACCCTAAGACTTGTATAGGGATAAGTCTAAGGTTAACGAAAAGTATAAGAGAATGTCATGGAATTTTAGAAAAGGATAGAGTGGGTTGTATCCAATAAAAAACTCTATCTAGATACTATATGTGGATGTCGAATTGGCAGAGATATACCTAGGGGTAAAATCTCTAACAAGATATTCTAGGTCAGACTCAGGTGTTATCTGGTACATGACAATGGATCTTCTTGAAAACCTATTTTGACACTCTCTGGGGATATACTTTAGTAATTAGGAAACTCCTTACAAGCCATCAGGAAGGATTTTAATATATGTCGGTTATAAAAAACTAGGATAAACTTGTGGTGGATTATATTACAAAAGGTGTCAGGATTTTGATATTCTATATGTAAATTTTCATGATTACGTGCTTCCTTATTAGGATATATGCTTCTTAATCTATGAATTTTGTTTTAGTCAATAGATGGAACTAGACAGAACTATGATAATGGTGATTGTGATGGAAAATGAAATTATTTTCCTCATGAGATACCGAATTCTATGGTATATAAATTATAAAATCTTATTGTTATGCTCACACAACATTCTCGGGATATTAACCCTGATGGTCTTCCAAATGATAAAATGAGGGAACGAAATTTTATGAATACAATCATGAGGAAACCTCCCCCTTCATTCAGAGGTTATTTTTATCTAGTTGTTTTTGAAGAATCCCTTAGTACTACTGAAATGATATTATTTGTACTTCGGTTTTCGGAGAAATAGAAATTCATTCTTAAAGTATATCATTTAGAAGGTGAAGCGGACATGTGGTGGACTCTAATAAAGAATATGAGGAAATAAGAAGAGATTTAATGCATGGATTGGGACGAGTTTAATAACTTATTTTTCAATTGGTACATTCCTTATAATATTTATACCATTATTAGGAAATAATTTTTTGAGTTGAAAAAAATGGATGAAAAATCTGTTGGTACCTGTGAGGATAATTTATTTATACTTTCATGGTATGATTCCGAAATTATCATCCAACCCAAAACGAAGATGATGGTTTCTTCAATAGATTAAATCAAAGTCCTAGTAGAGAATTGTCTATAAGAGACTTTTGTAGCTATAAAGTAATTGTGGGTTTTTTAACCAAGGTTGAAATGGTGGCTGGAGTCATGTATTAATCCCAAGGGCTGAAAAGAAAAGGAAGATGGATTTTAATGGGAAATCTAAAATCTATTAATATAATAAGATGATATTTACTTTGTGATCTATGTATGGTAAAAATCAGGAAGGAAATTTCCCTGAGAGGAATAATAATTGTTTTAAGTGTAAAGGGTATGTTCATCATGCATTTGATCATAAATGTGATGTGAATAAGTTATAAAATGATGGGAATAGAGAATAAATAACACATAATGAACCTCCCATGATTCAGTGGTAAAAGTGTAAGGAAAATGGGAATTGTTATAAATACTTCCCAAACCCACGGTTTTGTGATTATGATCAATGGCAAAAACCGCTTAAGCTGACATATAAGGGGAAATATCATGAAATCAATATTTCTAATGAGGTGTGTAATAACGACGTGATGAGTGGTACACATACCATCCACTCTATAACATTTAATTTATAATTTTATTCTGGATGGACCGACTCTTTCATATCTAAAGATATTTCTAATGATGTTAAGATCCCAAAAGAATAAATACTTGTGTAATTTTAAGTGTATACATCTAATGATGTGATGATTGCATCCCAAGTCTATGATTCTACTCCGATTATAGTTTATGGGAATGTACTTCCAATATATATTTTTATTCTTCCTTTGTTTGAATTTGATTTTATCTTATGAATGGATTGGATTTATCTAGATAAATTCCCCATCAATTGTCAAGGAATTTATGTTATGTTTGATATTTAAAAATCTCCTATGTTCATCTATCCATGTGATGATATTTATAAACATCCTGAAGAAATTACATCCAATGTATGGGTCTTAATTCCCATTAATATGGTTTGTTTATCTTAAATGGTTTGGGAGAAAATTTATATTGATGTTATGCCTATTATTTGGGATTTTACTTATTTATTTGCAAAGGATTTTCCTAGCCTTCCACCAAAAATAGAAGTTCTGTTCTCAATAGAACTCATACATCATTACACACCAACTTCAAAGACTCCATAGAGAATAACCCTGATTGAGTTGTACGAATTAAATAATAATCTCCCAGAAAACCACGATAAGGGATTCATTCAGCCATGTGTGTCACCTTTGGGTGCACTGGTTCTTTTTGTGATAAAGAAAAATTGATAACTACAACACTGCATTGATTTTGATGAGTTTAACAGGATCATAATCACTAAAAAGTACCATCTTCCCCATATTGATGACCTATTTGATCAACTTTGTGCAGCTCAATACTTCTCCAAGATTATCTTTAATTCTAGATATCATCAATTATGGGTCAAAGTAGATATACCCAATATATAAATCCATTAAAGGAATGTAATATTTGAATATATAGGTATCCCTTATCGTCTTACTAATTCCCTTACTTTCCTTATTTATTTAATGAATAATGTATTTAGAATTTACCTTGATCAGTCTATAATAGTCTTTATTGTTGACATTCTTAAATATTCAAAGGGAAAGGAAGAGGATGATGATCACTTGAGAATTTTAATAAAGACACTAGGGAATTAGAATCTATATTAGGAATTTAATATGTGTGAATTTTAGATATAAAATGATTCATTTTTGTGTCACAAAATCTCAGGAGATGGTATAATAGTAGATCCATCAAAGATGGATGATATTGAATGACGTCTTAGACCAACCATGGTGAATGATATCAATAGATTTCATGGTTTAGCTAGATATTATTTATTGTTGGTTGAATAATTATCATGAATATCTAATCATTTAACCAAGTTATCTTGGAGTAGTGTGAAGTTCCTCTAGACAGAAGAATATAAGGAAAATTTCAAGGTACAAAAGAGAGGGTTGGTTGATTCAACTTTGATTCTTTCACCCTATTGTAGAAATGGGTTTTTAATATATATTTATCCACACAATAAGGGTTTGGGATGTGTTATTATGCATAATAACACAGTTATCTATTATTCCACATAGTAGTTGATGGTTCATGTGAAAATTAGCCAAATCATGATTTGGACTTAACAGAGGTAATTTTTTCATTAATGATGTGAGGGAATTTTCATTATAAATAGAAGTGATATATATATATATATATATATAGAAATCCTAAAATTATTAAATATATTTTCCCATGGAATGAGTTGAACATGCTCCCAATGAGATGGATAGAGTTGATAAAGGATTACGAATGGTCAATACATTACCACCCTGGGAATGAGAATAGGGTGACTGATTCTTTTAGTTAGAAGGATCGTGATAGCTTTTCCATAATGAGGATAAAAAAGATCCAATATTCTTTTATTTGTAGATGATGGATCCCAAAATCTTGAAGGAAGAGAAAAATATCTTTATCAAATAAATTTTCAACCCTCTATCCATGTGAAGCTTAAGGTGGAGGGGAAGGAATGTATAGAGCTAAAAATGAAAGTTTGTAATGATCCTGAGTAAAACATTGATTAGGATGTAATAGTAGGGTTTATGAACTATGTTTATGTTCCTTACATAAAAAATTTATGAATGATAATTTAGAGAAATCCCATAGTTCTTCATTGTTTATTCATCCTTAAAGTACACAAATGTATAGGGACATGAATGAATACATAGGGGTGGGATAGAATGAAGAGATAAGTTGTAGAGTTTGTAACCTGGTTCCTGGTATGAAAACAAGTTAATGATGAAATAGAAAAGTCAAAGTGGATATTTCATCCATTAACCATACCATAATTGAAATTGGAGAAAATAAATATATACTTTTCATGGGGATACCCTACAACTCTAAAAGGTTTAATTCTATATGGGTTGAAGTAAATCACCTTACAAAGTCAGCACACTTAATCACTATCAGAGAATACTTCTCTTTGGAAAAATGTGCTAGTATATACATTAAATTAGTGGTATGGCTACATGGAGTACCACATTCCATTATATTACATTAGAATATGAAGATCACCACATTGTTAGAGAGAATCCTTTAGCAATTAATTAATAAATAATTGAGTTTCAGAACAGGTAATCATACTCATATAGATGGTCAATCTAATGTAACAATTCAAACCCAAGAGGATATGTTGAGATCTTTTTCTCTGGATTTAAAAGGTGGTTGGGATCAAAACATTCCACTAGTTGATTTTTCTTATAAAAAATAGCTTTCACTAAATTATTTATATTTAACTTTATCAACCACTCTAGGGGAGGAAATTTAGTGATATATAATGATGGGATGAGATTGCAGAAACAAAGCTATTGGGACCTGAGATCATTGAAGAAACTGTCGATAATGTTTGAACCATTCATCATAATATCAAGGCAGCTTAATTTTAACAAAACATTTATGCTGATAACTGACATCATGATATAGAATTTAAATTTGGTTAAAAGGTTTTTCTATGAATTATCCCCTAGAAGAAATATATGAGGTTCAGAAAGAAATGGAAACTAAGCCCTATGTATATTTGAAATTTTGAGATTCTTGATCATATCAGTATTTTATCATATCACTTGGAACTTACTCCAAATCTATCTCAATTCCATGATTTGTTCCATGTATCTATATTAAAAAATTACCTACAAGACCCTTCACATGTACTAATATCATAGTTCATATCACTAGAACAATATCGGTTTTATGAAGAACAACAAGTTGATATTCTGGACTGATTAAATAATGTTTTACGAAATAAGAAAACTCACCTTATCAAAGATTCATGGAGAAATTAAAATTTAGTGCATTTTAAGTGGGAACTTGATGATATTATGAATCATAAGTATCATCATTTTTTATCTAAGTTGTTAATTCTGAGGGTAAAATTCATTTTTATGAGGGTATAATGTAACACCCCGATATTCTATAGACTATTTTTTTCAAATAAATAACATTTTCATTTAATTATTTCAATGCACTTATTCAAAAATTCTTTTTACATGTCACTGAATCCGAATACATTACATGGATAAATGATTAGGTTTCTATTACACAGAACACATACATGATGTATGTTACATGCAACAACATTGTTTCTAGGAAACATCGTTTTATTGTAATAATTTTTTCAATGAGATAATTATAACCAGGAAGTTAAAAAATTGTAATATAAATAGTAATAAATACTTTTCAAATATTGTTTAAATTGTTTTTATATAAATATAACATTTTTATAATAAAGGATATAATTTTATGTATTGTCATTTTATGTTTAAAAATACTATTTTCATAAATAAACTACATTTAATGTCCTTCTATAAAAAATAATAAAATTAATTTTAGTAAAATATAGAAATATAATTTGATAAAATAAAGATCATTTTTGAGTTTATAATATTGAAATAATCTTAGGGTTAATTGTTTGTGTTTTTTATAAGAAATATCATTTATGGATGAATAGTGAAATATATTGAATTTTAATTCAAACCTATTTTTTCATCTATTTTATTTTTAATGGTATATTTAATATTAAATTTCTATAAAGGTTTAATTATAGCATATTTTTATTAGTTATGAAAATTTGGGCCATCATAACTAATTTAACATTGAAAATGGGTATAAAAACATGTCAAACTTTTGAATGTTTTTACATTAAAAACCTCATATATCATCTCATCAGCTGGATTGGTTTTAATTTTATTTCTACTACTTCTATTATTATAATTTGGAAAAATTGATTTCTATATTTGGAATGGGAATAATTTATAATTTTTAATAATTAAAAAAATTTGACGACCACCTTTTCATCTTCTTCACACCACACAATCTACTAATGTTAGGGAAATATATACCCAATTTACTTCCCAAAAATACCTCCTTTCTTACTATAATCCTCTCCTTGGGAGGAATGAAATCCTAGGAAGCCTTTTCGGACAAACCAAAAAGGTGTTACCTGATTAAGAGGTAACTACTTCTCTCAAGCTCAAATATTTTATTTTCATTTTGTAACCCTCCACTTTATTTATTTAATGATTGTATAAAAAACGTGTATCTTAAATATAATGGTATGTTTATAAGATAAGGCTTCAACCTATACTTATACACACCGTAATATAATGTGTAACATAGATTTTTTTATATGTACATTGTACTGCCAACCAACAAAATGATGATTATTCATTTTTACATACTACCTCTCGTGGTGGAAATTATGACAGAAACTATATCTATATATGTTATATATTATATTTATTCTTTCATTAGGAATCATTAATCCTTTTAAAAATATATTTTTATAATTTCCCTTTGGTGTAAATATGATACTTTCATTTAAGGAAGTGTGAATTACCACTCCCTCAATGTGATGTGATTCAATCACACACTACATAGAATATATTAAGGATGGGTTTATTTAAATTATATGATATATATGTTATAATAATTATACTAAAATAATATATATATATATATATACAATTTTATCATCCATTGGTTTTAAAAGGAAATACTATACTCAATATCATACATTATACACCACATTGAGCATAAGCGAACAACTAAATAATATTTAAATGTTATCCTTAAAAACTATTCGTTAGAATTATGGAAATGAACAGAATTAAATGAATTATGAAAATAGGGTTTAAATATGTATATATAATAAATTATTTTGTGAAAATTTTATTATAAATTAATATAAAACCCTTTTTAAAATAAAATGAACTTTTTTTCCTGAAAAACTATTCAAATGTTTACATGTGTGTTTTATAGTAACAAATTAATAAATCCATATTTTAGATTATATTAATGAAATATATATATATATATATATTAAATCTAAGGATTAAAATTCACTTATTTTTTTTATATAAATTTTATATAAACTAATTCAATTTTAGGGATAAAGGGAGTATTATTCTAAAAATGTAGTTCTACCATATTTTGATGGAAACTCAATTTTAAAATAAGTTTCTATCAATTTTATAAATTATATGTACAAAAATATACTTTTTATTTTGAATTTGAGTATCAAAATTTACTTTGGTTGAATTTTTGGTATTTTTATGAAAAGATTCATTTTTTGATAAATATTGAAAAATACAACATTATAGTTAAAAACTGATTTTTTGAATAAATAATTATTAAACATTAAGATAATTTTTAATGTAAAAATAATTCATTAATTAATTTATTAATATAATTTTGTTTATTTCAATAAATTTTATATCGAAATTATATATAAAAGCTATTGATATTTTAAACATCTACTTTACCCACCTTATCGCCACATCTGTGAGACTAATGTTAAGAATTCTTTAGCCACTACTGTGAATTGAATTTTAAAAAATTTACATAAATGGTTGTAATAGGTATATATTTTTTTCTCTAATAATATCAAATTTTGTTTTGGTGAATAGTCACTTTAGAATTTTATTTACTATAATTATGGGTAATTCAACCAATTAAATGAAAGAAATAATATTATACTATTATAAAATCAATGTAACACTTGTCCTAATTTAATTTTATGATTTGGTTTATACGAAAAGAAACAAAAATATTAAATTATAACCTTATTATGACACATGGGTAAGTATATATCATTTATTATATCTTATTTAAAGATGAGTTAAAAATTTCACTCATATTTTTAATAAGTAAATCATTTTTAATATAGGGTTATATAATAGATAAATTAGGCTATAAATAGACATTTGAAATATTAAAAGCATATATATATCAAAAAAAGTTATGATTTTTGGACATTAAATAATTAAATTTAAGGTTAACCCAATTATGTTGTATTAATTGATTTACTAAAGGAAGAATCAAATAAATTATATAAATAATATTAAAATAAAAATAATTTGGAATATTTTATGCAATAAAAGATTTTTATATATTACTTTGACATTTTAGGAATGTTTTACATTAGGGATTTAAATGGAATAATGTTTTTATGGTCTTTTTAAAAACTCAATTATTCAATAGAGTAAAAATGACATTTATGATATTTTAAAATAATTAATAATTTATTAAATGATTTAAAATTCAGAAAATAAAAACATTGGAATAATGATTTCAGTATGTCTAGAAATGTTATTAATGGCTCATTTTTGGTATTTTGGTATTTTATAGTAATTATATTTACTCTTAAGGTGAAAATAATATAATATCATGGTAAGAATCAATAAGGGTTAAAAAAATATTAGGACTAAACTATTACCAAAATTTGTCTAATTTTATTTAGATGAATTTATTCAGATAATAAATTTTCATATCATTAATATAATATTCTTTTTATACATTTTTTAAATAAAATGAATTTATATTAATTTATTACTTTAAATAATTCAATGAGTGGCCCTCCCCTCTCTTATAAAAGGGAACCCATTTATCTCTATTCCGTAATAATAGAAACCCATTTAGTTCAGAAAATATCTTCCCAAATCCCTTACAAGATTACCTCCCGATTTTATACAGTCCTTAGTTTAGGCAGAACATCCACATTATGGATGTTAAGGTGTAAATAAAAGGTAATCGTCTGAAGGAATGGTAACATGTTCATTTAAGTGTTTCTATTTTATTCTAAATCTACTTCCTTAATATATTCTACAATTATGATGAAATAATAAATAATTTATAAAAAATATATTGAGATTTTTTTACTTAAAATATCATCACAAAAATCCTTCTCTGATTCCACTTAATGGGAAATGAATTAATTGTCTCTACGTACATGTGAACTATCACCTCCAAAAACTGATATAATTTTTTTCCAATACTGTCTCTCAAGACTAGTTATAATGATGGAATTAATTTATATATGTAATATTAATTAAATATTTATCATTATAATGGAATAATATAATAATTATGTTCTTACTTTCCATGCACATAAAAATTATAAGGTCATTTGTGTGTATGTGTGCACTATCATCTCCCCGAAGTGATGTGATTCATTTTTCTTTCACACATAAAAATTATTTTATATATAAGTATATATACATTATTAAAATTATATTTATGATATTATTATCATTAATTAATGATAAAATAAAAATGTTCTTATTTCCATAATGGTCAATGTAAAATTAAAACGTTACTCATTCATATGTATGACCTACGGTCTCTTTGATTGTAATTTTTTTTTATTTTTCATAACCGTACTAAAATGATTTGATTTAAAATATAATTAATGTTTAAAATTATTTATTATTTCATGAATATTATTCTGAATATGATGTACTAATGACCACATTTGGCTATAGTCATCATACCATTTCATTTTGGACTCATGTATCTAATATCATCCAACCATCTGATGTGAACTTAAATAATTAAGTAAATTTTTATAATATGGTGATAAGTAATATAACAAGTAATAATAAACTTGAACAATGTTCTAAAGAAATTATATAATTAACATAAGTTTATTATTCATGAATCAAATAACATATTTCATTAATCTGACTCGACGTAAGGGACTTCATCTCAATCCCTATTCATTGAGTGATTTCTTTATTATATGCCCCATTATTCTTTAATAAAGTTTATATAAATCCACTAAAACATTTAATATCAATATTTCATCTGTAAAAAATTATCCCTACCAATTTTAATAAATTTTTTAGTAAATGTATTCATTAATGGAAATTAATATTTAAATGTTCAAAGGTGTATGGGACACCATGAAGGTCTAGAGATTTAATTATCAAATCTTTTTACCCCTAATATTAATTTATATATTTAATTATATAGATATAAAAGGACATTAAAATTAATTTTGTATATATTCTTAATTTCACTCAATGGTTTTGAAAAATAATCTTTCTATATGTAGATTTTACTTTCATTAAAAATAATAAAAGTAATATTTTGTTTTAATGTATACGGCGATAATGAAACTATGCCACCATGAACCTTATTTGATATTTGGATTCACCTACAAGACGTAATGTTTTTAAAAGAAAAAGATATAAATTATTCTATTTTTTGGGTATTTTGGTATTGAAAATAGTTTTCAAAATGGATTTACTATTTCAATATCTTGAAATTATTTCTTGTGATTAAAAATGAAATTTTATGAGTGAAATGCTGAGAATATAAATCCTTTATTTGTTAGGATTATATAATGGTACATGGAAATTTTATGGGAGATTAATTGAAAAACTAAATATGGGTGATTATGATATAACCTCCAATTCATTGGGTATGGATTTTATCTATATGGCTATTTGATTTATATGAGTGACATACATGTTTGTCGGATGTACGATTATTCCATTTACAAGAGTGACATGTGTGGAAGTTGACCATATAGATATTCCAATTTATTATAATTATATACCATTTTACCTACTTATATATTATAAGTTTTATCATGAGTTTTCATGAAAATCAATGAATTTCATAAAGTAATATATTTATCTTTTAAAAATAATGATCTCTTTTTCTAGGTAAAAAGGTATGTTTTATTTTAAAGAAATTTTTTAATGGATTTCTTTAGACTAATGGTTTTATTATTTATTTCTTTTAATGATATTTTTGTTCTCATACAAAAAATTATAATGTTTTTCACATTGTTAAAATATTTTTAAGGAAAAAGAAGGTTCCGTGATGAAATTATTAAGGATGTGACAATGAAAAATTCATGTTTTATATTAAATTGGTTTACATTGGTGGGAAAATATATATACTAGGTATACGTGTCTACATTTACTTTAAGAGTTTATTATGTAATGGATTTTCTTTATTCCCTAATACTCTCAACCAAAAAAATACTCTAATGAGAATTCTAGTTTTAAAACACTAGAATAAATTATGATTATGGTTGGGTACATATAGTTGGTATCGGACGATGGTTTAGGCAGCCATGGAGATGATGATATTTTCTAAAGAATTGTGCATATCATCATGATTTTCAAATTTTAATGTTTATTATAATATTGATGTCTTAAAATCCATTTTTTGGCATTATGTTATGAAATGTTTTGGTGACTAATGGTGTTTTTTAGATACATTCACCTTTGAGGTAATTATGGGTTTTTACTTTTTGTGAAGAAAATTGAAAGTTATAAGATAAACACTGAGGTTAAAACAAGTTATGGTTATTTTTTGAGTTATTTATCATATTTTGGGAATTATATATTTTTATAAAAATGATAACATATAGTATGGGTGACAACTCATCACATACAACAGGACTGCGGGAATCAAATCCCCAACAAAAGGGTGCCAAGGGTGCATCTCCTACCACTATCTTACGTGATGTCCTAGGATTGTATGATTTCATTAATTATAGATATACTATATTATGGTTTAATAATAAGTTTATTTTGGTAAAATATGTTTTATCTAATAGAAAACAATTTGAATGGGAAAAAATTTTGTGATTAAGTGATTAATTTTGTTTTAGAAGGTGTTTGTAATTCTTGGAACAATATATGATCAATGAAAATATAATAATGCGATATTTTTTTGAAGTATAAATTTTAAGTTATATTATGGAAAACTCAATGATTATATTGTAATGCCCCGACCCCAGTTACCCAGAGTTAGTGCATTAATTTAATACATTAGCATGATTACAAGGAAACAAGTCCCAAAGGGCCAATATATTTATTATTATTGAAAAATAGATTACATACATGAAGGTTATATTACACTTTGTAACATACAACAGAACATAAATTATTCTTTATGAACACCATTATTTTCTTAGCTTACCCCAGCAAATCAATCACAATACACATCTTCAAATTCTGGGAAAAATAAAATATACAAAGGGATGAGATCAAATGCTCAATAAGGGTAAGAAATACAGTAGAAGATTACATAAAGATTATGCATGGTAAGTAATTGAAACCACATTCCGTTCCCATTAATATACATGACTACTTTTATGGCTGTAAAATGAGGTAAGTAAATAATGTCATAATAAAACACAATCATGGGTATTCTATAAGTTGAATAACCACATGAACCATCAATACTATTTTCATAATGAGGGAATGTATAGTACCAGACTTAATTTCTATGTCAAGGCCTCATGCCAAGACCTAGGGGTAACTGTAACCGAATCCCAACCCAAAGTGCCTCTGTAACCGGACTCCATCCAGGAGAACCTCTGTAACCGGACTCCAACCCGGAGATCCTCTGTCCCTGGACTTTAACCCAGAGAGCCTCTGTAACTGGACTCCATGTCGGAAGGTCTTCTGTATCCAGACCCCAACTCGGAGGGCTTACTTTTACCAGTCCCCAAACCGTAACCTACTAGCACAACACATTAATCTTAAAAAGAGGTAGAAATATAACATAAACATTCATATTATAACTAGGATACAAAATGTCAATATTTTAACTATAAACCATGAATATAATACTAATAGCACATCTATAGTAAAATTGTAGGATCGAAATAAGAATATAGATGCTCAATATACTAGAGGGGGTGAATTATATACTTTAAAAATTCCTTTGGAACCTTTAATCTTAAGTTTAACAAGGTTAAAAAAACATACACACGACCTATTAAAGAAACGTTTTCTAATTTCTTAAAGTAAATATTATACATTAAAGCATATAGAATCTCTAATATAATTATAGAAATGGAATTAAAAAGTATAAGAAATTTATATTTCCTAACTTTAACAAATTTAAGGTATAGTAGCATAATTGAATCAACTTGAAAAAGAAAACAAGAAACAATAGGATTATTTTTACCCAAAGAGAAGGGTATCCAAAAACCTTGGATAAAAGTTCCTTGATTTATTCTTTCAAGAAAGTATGTATTAATCAAAACTAGGTTAGCCCTCAATCCAAATATCGGTATCTGTCTTTCTATCCTTGCAAGCCCCTGATTTAGAAGCAAATCAGAACCTATATCTTCCAAAACTGGAAGCCCATGATTAGAATGATCAGTGTTTGCACTAATTATGTTCTAACAAGTTGTTCATGCCAGAACAAGTTGTTCACAGCATCCGTATGAAGCACTGAGAGTTGTAAGAGACTCACTCTCTAAAAATCAATTTACAATGTTGATCTCTGTCAAATTCAGTCGTAGTTTTTTTCTCGTTCAAATGAGCTTGAATTTATAGGAAATCTTTCCCAACAGTCGGATCCTCTCCAATTGTCATATTTTACATAAATTCTGGTGGTACCTAGACACGTGGCAAACATACAACGGTTAGTTTGTAACAGATTGTATGACATCATTTCATGTAACAAAAATGATGTTATGTTAAGGATAGATGATAAGTATTAGAATTCGTGGAATCCGATATCATTGGAATGATACATTTGGAAATTATAACATTATAAAGGAAAACGTAATCTTAAAAAATCAGGAAAATAGATTCTTAGAAATAACATTCTCAAGAAAAATGGAATCATAAAATCAGAGTCACAAATACACTGGATTTGGTATCATGAAGATCGGCACCATATATACACCAGATTAGGTATAGAAAATTGGCATCATATATACACCAGAATCGATATTGAAAATTGGCATCATATATACACCGAAATTAGTATTGAAAGTCGGTATCATATATACATTGTATTCGGAATTGAAATTCAACATCATATATAAACTAGATTCAGAATCTAAAGTCGGCATCATATACACACCAGATTCGGTATTGAACGTTGGGATCATATATACACTGGATTCAGGATTATAAAAACTGAATGACAAAATGGGAAAGACAGATCTGTAAGTATTGAAGAATGGACAATCGGAATGACAGATCTATAAGTCTAAGAGAATGGAAAATCATAATGATAGATCTGTATGTATAATGGAATTACAATTCTGAATCTTAAGAAAAAATATAGAACTAGAAAAAATATTCAAAACATAGAAAAAGTGTTTGTGATTTTCAAAACATAAAACGATAAGGAATGGATAAGTCATAAGATATCCTTATTGACTCAACACAAACATATCATAAAACATTCAATACAATATTTATGTTTTGTATCATAATAAATAAACTTCAAATAAACTTAAATTCTATCAAAGGATGTTGGCATAGATGAAATTAAAACCTTGTTTAGAGAAATTTCTCTTTCTATTTTGAAATCATTTAAGAGTCACATAATTATAAATAAAAAATTTATTTTGAATATATTTTTATAATATTTTAATGGAAGCATCGATGATGTTATAACAGTGGAAAATATCCGCAACTTCCATCTAATTTCTACTTTCTTAAGAACCTTTTTGAATTTTATTATTTCTTTTATATCACTTATTACTATGTTATAAACATTATGTTATCATTTTAGTTAGTAACGTTTGTTTTGTCGATATTTGACACTTGAGTCAAAAATGAACACCTTATAGTTAAATGTTGTTCACATTGTCAAAAGTTAATTATATACAGAATTATATTCATGATTTTGATATCATATATATCATATATATCCATTATATACATCTATTAATAAGAGTACATATTATTTTGGGGTACGAAATGAAATGCACCGTTCATGGAGACAGTAAGTTGTATGTACGCATGAACACTACTTCCATTTCTATTTCTTATTTTAATTAAATTAAAAAATAATGATAAATAGGTATATTATAATTCAAGTATAATACCATATATAATATCCCTAACTCCTTCTTTTATATGTCCCACATATGGTATTAACGATTCATATCACTTTGAGGGGGCGGTAGTCCGCACATCCTCAAATGAAATTGTCGTGTTTACCAATAATGGAAGCCATTAAGATATACTATAAAAGAAAAATACATAAGCATGAAGAAAAAATAAACATAATATATATCACATATAAATATAGTTCCATCATAACGGCCTCCATGAGAGGCGGTAGGAGGTAATTTAACAATCATAGTTTCATGAGGCATTAGTTTTCCATCCAAAAAAACATTATGTTCTTTCACACATTAGATGGAGGTGTGAGTAAGTGTAGTTATATTACTTATCATAACAACATCCTAGTATATTTAGGATACCAGTGTTGTTATAAAATAAATAAATAAAAATAGTTTATGGTTGAAGAAGTAAAATAAAAGAAAAGAAGTTAAGAGAATCTGTTACATTTAATTTGGGTAACATCCTTCAGTTCGAACCAAAAGGACTTCTTGGAGTGCCTTCTTCCTAGATTATGGCTTCTAGGAGGAGGAGATGGATGTAGGGAGCTTAATTAGGTAGAGTTTGGACGAGCCTAAGACTTTATAGGCATGAGAAACTGGTTAGAAGTGGTCTTCTTTTATAAGGTCGAGGAGGGGCTCTTTAAAAAAGTGTGAAAATATTATTTTATTATATAATGATATTTTGTTTCTAAAGGTCCAAAAATAATTAGGGTCAAAGATAAGATTTCTCTTGGTTGAAATAAAATCATTCAATAATAATTGGACATGTTTTGGATATTATTTTAATATTTATAATCTAATTTATTTAAATCATTTATTAATGAGGTAAATAATGCATCATTATTTTGTCATAAATAATTTAATTTATTCAATGTCTAAAAATTATAAAAAAAATACCATGATGTAGGAAATCTATTTATATTTCTAAAGAATATTTATAGTAAAAAAATATAACATATATAACACCATATAATAATTAATTACTAAAATATTTTTGTTTATGTCAATTTTTCCTTTACTTTAAATTAATTAATATAATGTGTCATTATCATTCACAACTGGCTCCATGGGGTCCCAAAATCGACCCAATGATGACCATGGTCGTCCATTACTCATAAATAAGGTTAATACATGTGCTATGGTAATTTTGAATTATTACAATATTCATTTTACCTTGAATGGCCCTATTTACTTTTAACCATGGTAAATAAAAGTCAAATGTTACTATTCAAAAAAAATTATTTTCATCTTATTGAAGCAAATATTAATTACTAGGGTTAACCGTGTCTCTCATATTTTTTAAATTCAACTCACAGAAGTGGTAAAATTATGTTTTATGCAAATTTCCTAATACTCTAAGGAGGTGGGTAAAAGACGGTAAGAAGTTCAATAAACTTTTTATATATCTAAACTTTTTATAAAATGACTCCAATGAATTGTTTTGAACATATATAGGTATTATGTATCTATTTTGACCTAAAATAAATTAAAATAAAATAAATAATTATTTAAATAAAAAGTAGGTTTTAAGCAATAACATAGTGTTTTTTTACAATTCATCAAAATTGATGTTTCTCAGAAAAATACCAAAAATTTAGCCTAAGCTATATTTGATATTCCAAACTCATAAATGATTTATATTTTACCAAATTCAAAAAAGATAATTTAAATTAATTAATTTAAAATTAATTTCTATTGTCAAAACAAATAGCGTGTTTTTAAGCAACAATATCTATCAAAAGATTGACACTTGTTTATGTCCAATTTCAATGTAAAATTAATTATAATGAACTAAATTGTATTAAATGATAAAAAATATAATCTAATTATACATAAAAACCAATAAAATAAATAATTTAACACTATAAATTATTTCTATTAAAAAATTTGATTTTATTTAAAATTTAGTATTTTTCACTATTAATCAAAATATGAAAGTTATCTGAAAAATAGCAATGATTTATTAAAACTAAATTTTTATCTCCCGATTCTAGAGAAGATGTTTATTTAGTCAAATTGAATATATAAATGTTTCAAATATTGGATTTAAAAAGGGTTCTCCTTCAAAAGTCGGTAAAATTTCATTTTCTGAAAAATACCCCCTTTATCTAAAAAATTGAATTTGTTCTTATATTACATATAAGAAACACGTATTACGGATATTAAAATTATATGGAGTATATAATATTCAAAATGCAGTTAATACTATTCATAACCACTTTTGAACAGTTAGATTGGTAAGTCGTGGTGCGCTTGAACTTGGTGTTGCTTGTAGTGCATGTTATTGAATTACATTGAAGAAATAATGTACTATGAAATAAAGGGGTGTTACATTCTTCTCTACTTCAATAAATTGCATCCTGGAAATCTGAAATTGTTCTTTGAAAAAATAAGGTTGAAACTATAAAATTCCTTTGTGGGAAAACCCACATCGGAAATTGTGTTTATAAAATTTAGTCTTAATAAGAGGAAAATGGGAATGAAAAAGAAACCTCCAAATTATAATATTTTTTATGAGAATATTGATGGAAATTAGAGACACACAATTTGTGGAGAAACATAAATATTTATAGGGAGTGATTGAGGTCATCAGTCATAAACAATGGTAGAATTGAGGGCCTCAAAGCCATCAATCTTTGATGATTTAAAATATCATTGGTTCAACAAAACATAAGGTATTAGGATAACAAATTTTTAGGTTTAAAACCCCTTAACTAAAGCTAAAAAATTAATTTCTTCATAGAATAAGAGAAGAAAAAAATTATATACTTGACAAGTAGAGTTCCATCCTTTAACTAATTTCTACCACAAACTCAGTATTCACTCTAAAAGATAATTACACTTAAAAAAATTATTCTATTTATCCTATTCATATAGGGTTCAGAAAATATGAATTTTTAATTCACCTATCAACCCTTTAAAAAAAGAAACTACATTATACAATCTTGGGGCTTCACGTAGACCAGTGGTAGACGATAAATCCCAAGCGCACAATGGTTGTGGGTTCGATTCCCACAGCTTTGTTCGACACAATGGGTTGTCACATGGCCTGTATGTTGTCCTTTTTATAAAACTCCAAAAACAACCTTAACAATAGTATCTTAATGCATTCCAACCTTTAGAGTTATCCAAAATAAATCTAGCCAAACTCACATTCCAAAATTTATAAGGAATTTAAACAAAATGAAGATCCTTTTCCCACGTAATGACATGTAAACACCTTCATCATGTATTATTTTAAAACATAGTAACACCATGAATTACCATAAAACCTTACTGATTACATTTATGCTCCCTTATCCTTTATATAATACTGGATATATTCCTTATATCCAAAAATATTAAATATTCCAACAATGATGAAATAAAGAAACTATTAATCAGTTCCAAGGAAGTTAAGAATATCAAATATAATTTATCCAAATAAACCATCTATTATTCCAAAATCAAAACCTCTGTATCAGAACCATATTATGGTTTATCTTTCTCTCAACCATATATTTTCCAAAAACATAACCTACAATTGAGTTACTATTCTTGGTTCCATAAAATCTCAAGTCCTTAAAGAAATAGTACTACAGTACAATCCTTATATACTGTATAATTCTTATTACATGTACATCATTAATACAATACACAAAATTTACAATACTTTAATAAAAACATAAGAAATATATCCATTCCTCTTCATCTTTAGTGGTATCATAACTTTATTATTATCCAATAGCATCATTTGGTGTATACCCTGATGATTTGGACATTGATTCGCATAGTGTCCCAACTCCTTGCAGATGAAGCATTCTACATTGGAAACTTTTTTCTTACCTTTGAAATCACATAATTTGTGTCCATTTTATCCACACTTATAAGAAACTCCCATTCCATTCATGAATTTACCAAGGTTATTCTTTCCATAGTTATAAAATATCGGAAAATCCTTCTTTTCCCTCTTCCCTTTATCCATATTTATCTCTTCCATCCTTTTCTTCTCTTTCTTCCCTTCAAAGAAAGAGGACTAAAATAATTAATTACTTATCTTATTAACACATGATACTATTTCTTCATATGTTTAGAATACATGGGGGACTATTTCCCTTCTAAATGTTGTCTTAATACCGTGAAAGATATGATCCTTATTACTCTTTGGATCATACATATTGTTGGAATTCACATTCCTTATACTGGGTGCCATGTCAATACAGTGGAATAAACTAGATTAGTTGATGAATAGAAATACATAATTCCAAACGAAAATAAATTGAATAGTTTTTTGATATAATCAATAATCATAAAAATGTTTTCTTTGAGGAAGTATATACTCATATACCCTTCATTATGATTTGTAAGGAAAATGAGAATTATCCTAAACATATCTCCTAGGAGTTTCGTAACCAAGAGTACAGTATGGCCCATTGTTTTGCACCAGTTCCAGTTCGAGTCTAGCTCAAAGCAGTGTTTTTGGGTTTTACCCATAGGTAAATCTGTGTCAGAGCTACCTCTACATGCTCGTATCCAGACAGGGTTTTATTTTCTTGGAAGACTTACAAAATTTCTACATTACAAAAATTATTGGAAGTTCTTATATATTATTCATCAAAGTTTATATTAGGGTAATGTGATCTAATCAGAGTTTATCTAAATCTAGTTTCCAAGGTTATTTCTAAACTTCCCCTAATACCAACTGTAACGCCCCGACCCCAGTTATCCCGAGTCGATGCATTATTTTAATACATTTGCATGATTACAAGGAATCAATTCCTGAAGGGCCAATTGGTATAGCAGGCATTGAAAATAGATTACATACATGACTGTTACATTACACTTTATAACATACAACACAACATAAATAATTCTATATGAACACCATTATTATCTTAGCTTATCCCTGCATATCAACCACAATACACTTCTTGGAATCCTCGGAAAATTAAAACATAGAAAGGTGTGAGCTCAAAAACTCAGTAAGGGTATGCAATAAAGCGGAACATAACATAAATATTAATCATGGTGAATAATTGGAACCACATCCCATTACCAATAATAATCATGACTACTTTTATGGTAGGAATATGAGTTGAGTAAATAATTCCATAATAAAACTTAATCATGGGTATTCTACTAGTAAAATAAACACATGAACCATCAATAGTATATTCATAATGAGGGAATGTATAGTACCGGACTTTAATTTCTATGACAAGGACTCATGCCAGGACCTAGGGGCTAACTGTAACTGGACCCCAACCTGGAGAGCCTCTGTAACCAGACTCCATCCTGGAGAGCCTCTGTAACCGGACTCCAACCAAGAGAGCATATATAACTGGACTCTAACCAGTAGAGCCTCTGTTACCGAACTCCAACTAGGAGGGTCTACTGTAACTAGTCCCCAACCCAGAGGGATTACTTTTACAAGTCCTTAAACTGGAACATACTAGTCCAACACATTCATCTTAAGAAGAGGTTGAAATATAACATAAACATTTGTATTAAAACTAAAATACAAAATGTCAATACATTAACCATAAAACATGAATGGAATATGAATATAAATTCAATTGTCAAACAGATCAGAAAAACTTCAATACAATATGGAAGTTTTGAATCGTAATAAATCAACATCAAATAAACTTAAAATCCTTCAAATGATGTTGACATAGATGATATCAAAACCTTTTTTAGAGAAATATATCTATCTATTTTGAAATCATTTAAGAGTCACATAATTATAAAGAAAACATTTTTTGGAAAATATTCTTATAATATTGTAAGGGAATCTTCGATGATGTTATAATGGTGGGAAATAGCTACACCCGCCGTATAAGTTAAAAAAACATTTTTACCTT
The DNA here is from genome assembly GCA_963277665.1 of Viscum album. NCBI lineage: Eukaryota > Viridiplantae > Streptophyta > Magnoliopsida > Santalales > Viscaceae > Viscum > Viscum album. The sequence goes on from OY728132.1 coordinate 1,644,504,672, forward strand.
AATTTTTTTGAAAATGTCAAAAAGTACCTTGTTTGGAAAATGATGGAAAGATTCCTTTATAAAAATCATATAAAATTCAAACAAGGGTATAAATGACCTTAACCCATAGTCTCTAAAATAGTAATAATGTTATGTAATACCTTTTTAAGAAACATGGATTTGGATGATAAAGAGGTCTCAGTAGATAATTACATATAAACAACCTCGAATAATAAAGTGATTATGAAATTATCCTTTACCTCATTGTAATCAATAGATTCATATGAAAATAGTCAATAAAAACCAAATGAATCACAAAATATCATTAATATAATGATAATAAAAATAATATATATCAAATGGAAGTACACAATACACCACATGCAATAAATAAGTGTGAAACAATGGAAATCTCACGGAATTAAAAGTGAAATAAGAAACCCCTTACCCCGTGTCCGACATGACCCGTTCATTCTTTAATATCCTGAATAATAAACTAAAGTTAATTTATACTTTGTTAATAACATTTTTAAAGTTTATTTTTCCATTTATATCACATATTACCATGTTATAAACATTATGCTATCATTTAAGTTAACAACATTCATTTTGTCGATAATTGGCACTTGAGTAAAAAATGAACACCTTATAGTTACAAGTTGTTCACATGGTCAAATGTTCATTATATCCAGAATAATATTCAGGATTTAGATATCATATATCTAATATTTATCTAGTATAAACATTTATTTATAACATTACATATCATTTTGGGGTAATAAATGAAATGCACCGTTCAAGGAGACGGTAAGCCGTATGCACGCATGAACGCTACTTTCATTTATATTTCTTATTTTAATGGAATAAAAACATAATGATACAGAGATATATAATAATTATAGTATAATGTCATATATAATATCATTATCTCCATCCTTTATACATCCCACATATGGTATTGACAAGTCATATCAGTTTGAGGGGGCGGTAGTCCGCACTTTTCTCAAATAAAATTATCACAATTACCCATAATGGAAACCATTAGGGTATGATATAAAAGAAAAATACATGAAGCATGAAGAAAAAATAAAAATAATATATATCATATATAAATATAGTTTCATCATAATGGCCACCATGAGAGGCAGTGGGAGGTAATTAAACAATCCTTGTTTCGTGAGGCGTTAGTTTTCCATGCAGAGAAACATTATGTTATTCACCCATTTGATAAAGGTGTGTGTAAGTGTTGTTTGAATACTAATCATAAAAATATCCTAGTATTTTGAGGATACTGGTTTTGTTATAAAAGAAAATAATAAATATATTTTAGAGGTTGGAGAAGTAAAATTAAAGAAAAGATGTTAAGAGAAACTTTTACCTTTAATTTGGGTAACTTCCTTTGGTTTGAACCAAATTGACTTATTGAACTACCTTCTGCCTATGGTAATGATTCTAGGAGGATGATATGGATGTAGAGAGATTAATTTTTTAGATTTTGGATGATCCTAAAGTCTTGAGAGGTGTGAGTAATTGGTTAGATGTGGTCTCCTTTTGTAAGGGGAAGAAGGGGATATTTAGGATGGTGTGAAAATATTATTTTATTATAAAATGTTATTCGGTTTATAAAGGACCAAAAATCATTAGAGTTGAAGATAAGATGAATCGTGGTCAAAAAAATCAGTCAATAAAAATTGGACCTGTTTTGGATATTATTTTAATATTTATAATCTAATTTATTTAAGTCATTTATTAATGAGGTAAATACTGCATCATTATCGTGTCATAAATAACATAAAGTATTCAATGTCGAAAAATAAAAATAAAAATTCCATGATGTATGAAATATTGTTAGATTTACAATGAATATTAATAGTTGAAAATATTAACTATATAACACCATATAAAAATTAATTACTAAAAGATTTATGTTTATGTCAATTTTGCCTTTACTTTAAATTAATTAATCTAAGGTGTCATTAAAATTCATAAGTGGCTCCATGGTGTCCCAAAATCGACCCAAGGATGCCCATGGTCGGCCTTTACTCATTTAATAATGTTAGGACATTTTTTAGGTAATTTTTAATTATTACAATAATATTTTTACCTTGAATTACCCTATTTACCTTTAACTGCGGTAAATAAAAGTCAAAAGTTACTATTCACCAGAAATTATTTTAATCTTATTGAACCAAATTTTACTTACTGGCGTTAACTGTGTCTCTTGGATTTTTGAAATTAAACTCACATAAGCGGAAAAATTATGTTTTATACTAATTTGCAAATACTCCTAGGAGGTGGGTAAAACACGGTAAATAGTTTAATACAATTTTTATATATCTAAACTTATTATAAAACGACTCCAATGAATTATTTTGAACATATATAGGTATTATGTATCTATTTTTACATAAAATAAATTAAAATAAAATAACAAATTTATTTAAATAAAAAGTTAGTTTTAACGAATAGCTAAGTGTTTTTTTACTATTCATCAAGAATTGATGTTTCTCAGAAAAGTACCAAAATTTCAGCCTAATCTATATTTGATATTCCAATTTCAAAAATGATGTCTATTTTACCATATTAAAAACATATAAGTTTCATAAATTAATTTAAAATTATTTCTCGTTGTCAAAACAAATAGTGTGTTTTTATGCAACAATATCTATCAAAAGATTGACACTTTTTATATCCAATTTCAAAGTGAAATAAACTATGATGAAATAAATAGTATTAATTGAAAAAAATATAATCTAATTAAAATTAAAAACCATTCAAATTCATAATTTAACTCTCTAAATTATTTCAATTAAAAAATTTGTTTTTAATAAAAATTTAATATTTTTCACTATTCACAAAAATATGAAAGTTATCAGAAAAATACCAAAAAATTATCAAAACTAGATTTTTATCTCTCTATTATAAAAAAGAAGTTTATTTTGTCAAACTGAATATATAAAATTGACAAATATTGGATTTAAAAGGGGTTCTCCCTCAAAAGGTGGTAAAATTGCATTTTCTAAAAAATACTTCCATTATCTAAAAAATTGAATTTGTTCTTATATTATGACTAAGAGACACATAATATGGATATTAAGATTATATGGAGTATATAAAATTTAAAATTCAGTTAATAATATTCATAACCACTTTTGTACAGCTAGATTGGTAAGTCATGGTGCGCTTGAACTCGGTGTTGCGTGTAGTGAAAGTTATTGAATTACATTGAAGAAATAACGTACTATGAAATCTTGGGGTGTTAAAATATTGTGTAAATATGGGGATTTAGGTTATTTATGTAAATGAATAACCTATAATGAATAATATGTTATTTGGATATTTTCTTTTTGGTACGATACTTCTAGATTAGTTGTTGTTATTTGGAGATAAATATTTAAATTTTATCCGGAAAAATTATGTGATTAAATACTTCTGATTCATGGGATTTAGTCTTAGTTATAATATTTTTGTGTAATTTTATATATAGTTATTATTTTAATGGTTTTTTATAAACATTGGGAAACACTATTGAATTTTAGAGATTAAAGTTTATTTTTATCATAAAAAGGTTTATTATGTTATCCTTTCTAACCAATTTGGGTTTTGAGTATTGTATAAATTTATTATAAATATATTTTTAATATTTTTGGATTATATTATTCCCTATATGTTCATTCTAGTGCTTTATGAATGAAAAATTCATCTTGAAAACTCATCATTTAGAAAAAAAGTGTTTTTTATGGGGGAAATTGATTAAAGTATGTAACTCTAATTTTCATGTAAGTAAGTTTCATTATATTTTTAATCATGGAAGTAAATTAACTCCAAAAATTATTGAGAATGATCTTAAAAAATTAAACATTACCCTTTTACAATTCTTATTATGGAATCAATAACCTTTTAACCAATCACAAATTTATGGTTTTGTGACTGTTAAAATTCTCTTAACCATGTTTTATATCACACTTCATCAGAATATGGTGTTTAATTTTATCTTAAATGATTATGTTTTCCTATATATAAATATAGTATGTGTTAACTCCAGTGAACATTGTACTTCTCTTTTGTTCATTTTAAGTGGATGTTTTATTGACCCTTCCCCCGATGTGTTGTTTCAATAATGGAATTTTTAAAAGTCAAGACTTTTTTCGATCCTAAATTCAAATGTCAAGGAAAAAATTTATAAGGGGGTATGGGGGTATGTAACATTACATTTTTCATAAAGGAAAATAAATTCTGAATATCAAACATGATATGCCTCTTCCATTATAAGAAAACAACAAAATAATATTTAAATGTTACCATTAAAACCGTTCCGTTAGAATTACAAGATTGAACAGAGCTAACTGATTTTTGAAAATACATTTTACACATGTATATATATAAGGCCTCAGCCTTAAACATTACTAAATCATGAGATATTTCAAGAATACACCTTGAGGATCCTTTTAGGTTTAGAGTTTCAAAGAATTAGATCATAAAACTTGCATTACATCCCACATTTAAACAAAGTGGTTACAATAAAAGATAGTATTCATTTTTTCCCATCAACGGAAACATATTTAAAATAAAACATGGATTCTTTCTTGACACTTCCTTGAAACTATCATCATATCATGTACCCTTCCCTTGACCTGTGAAAAACGTTTCAAAAACTTGGGATGAGCATAAAAAGCTCAGTAAGGGATATAAAAATATGGAAAGGAAACATGAGTACATGTATACATAAGAATTAATGAAATCATACTCTACTCATAAAACATAAGCACATTAACATACCTCATCAATTAATGAATAAATCATAGAAATCATAAGACCTAAAGGTAACTTGAGGCATTCATAACATTCTTACGTAGGGAGTAACCCTCTTGGTTACGTTTGGAATACCCATCACAGTATATTCCCTAAATCTCTTCGGATAAACCTTAACGTTTAACTCCTTCGCGTTACCCAATGAATTGGAGAGCTATATCGGGATCACTCTCCCTTTGTTTATCATGGAACCACCCTTCTTCATAACAATTCCCATGAACCATAACAAAATCGTATCACATAAAACATGCATAAAGGAAACATAACATTTCCACATTTCAATCACAAGATATCAATACAACATATTGATATAATAAAAACATTGTTAAACCCATTTTCAATACAAAAAAAATAAAAGTAAAACATGGTATTTATTTTTCCTTTAAAAAAGGTATGCCTTGTAGAGGAAGCCAAAACTCAAATAATGGTCACGGTGGCGGAGAATTCGTTGTCGCCGCATACGTATGACAAAAACATTCCCTTTTGTCATTTAGTAAAAGGAATTGTATAAGATATATTTCTTTTGGATAAACAAAAAAGTAAAAGGGGTTTATACACCTTATAAAACAAGGTTGTGTATAAAACAAAATATGCCTCAATGAAAGGAGATTGAGACGAAGTCCCATACCTCGGGTCCGACATGACTCGATCGTTATTTAACCTCCTGAATAATAAACTTGAGTTAATTTATACTTGATGAAGAACCTTTTTCAAGTTCATTATTCCTTTTATATCACTTATTACCATGTCATGAACACGATGTAATTATTTAAGCTAATAACGGTCGTTTTAACGATCATTGGTACTTGACTCAAAAATAAACTACTTATAATTACACGTTGTTCAGGTATCCATTATATCCAGAGTTATAATCATGATGTAGATATCATATATATCATATATATCCATTATATACATGCATTTATAAAATTACTTAATGTTTAGAGGTAAGAAATGAGATGCACCGTTCATGGAGATGGTAAGCCGTACGTACGCATGAACGCTACTTTCATTTCAATTTCATATTTTATGGAATGGAATCATAATAATATAAAGGTATATTATAATTCCAGTATAATATCATATATAATATCATTAATTACATCCTTTATACGTCCCACATATGGCATTAATGAATCAAATCACTTTGAGGGGGTGGTAGTCCGCACTTCCTAAAATGAAGATATCACATTTACCCATAATGGAAACCATAAAGGTATGCCATAAATGAAAAATACAGAAGATTAAGTAAAGTATAAACATATTATATATCATATATAAATATAGTCTCATATTAATGTCCACCTTTGAAGGTGTTAAAAGAATATTGAACAATCATCGTTTCGTGAGGCAGAAATTCACCATCCACGGAAACAGTATGTTCTTTAACCATTTGATGTAGGTGTGTGTAAGTGTAGGCCGAATCCTTCTTATAAAAACATACTAGTATATGGAAGATACTGGTTTTGTTACAAAAGAAATGAATAAAAAGAGTTTAGGGGGTTGGAGAAGCAAAATAAAACATAAGAACACAAGAGAAGACACTACCTTTGAATCGTGTAACTCTTTTTAATTTGATCTCAAAGGCTTCCTTGGGAAGACTTATGCCCCAAGTGAGGCTTCTAAGAGTTATAGAGGGATGTGGAGAGACAAAATGGGTAGGGGTTGGCCGAGACAAAGGCTTTGGAATTGTGGGTAAGGTGGTAGAGGTGGGGGCATTTTATAAGAGGAGAGGAGGGGCACTCTTGGAATGTAAAGAAATGTAACTTTATTTTAAAATGAGTATCGGATTTAAAAGGTCCCACATTGATATAATTCAAGGATAAAGATGATAAGGGTTCTAAATATACCCATAAAATAGGTTTTTGACAAGTGTAGGTCTTATATTTTACATTATCGTTTCATGCTATTTAAATCGTTAAATAATGAGGTAATTGTTGCATCATCATGATGTCATAAATAATTTACTTTATTTAATGGCTAAAAATTATAAACAAATTACTATGATGTAGGAAGTATTTTTAGATTTCCAATTACTATTTATAGTAAAAAATATGACTTCTATAACCCTATTTAAAAATTGATTTATTAAAACAACCCATGTTTGTGACATTTTAATTTTATCTTCAAATAAAAGGGTTTAATGTCGTTTTCCTACCAAAGTGGATCCATGGGGTCCCCAAGTTGACCCATGGATTTTCTTGGTTGGCCATGACATATCCAATAAGGGTAGGACATGTGTCTAGGTATTTTCATTTTATTATAATGTCATTTTTTCCTTAAATTGCACTAATTAACTCTAATCACGATTAAAAACATAAAAGTTACTATTCAACAAAAAATTATTTTAATCTCATTGAACCATATTTTACTTCTTAATGAATACCATGTATGTTGGATTTTTGAAATTAAAAACACAGAGGTGGTAAAATTTCATTTAAACGGAAAATCATTTTTTATAAGTACCACTTAGTGGTTTCACTGTTCATCAAAAATTGAAGTTCTTCTGAAAAATACCAAAACATCACCCTAAGATATATTTGATATTCCGAATTCAAAAATGATTTCAATTTTTCGAAATTCAAAACATATAAGTTACATTAATTAATTTAATAATTAATTCCTGCTGTCAGAGCAAATAGCGTGTTTTTATGAAATAATAAGTATCAAAAGATTGACACTAGATTAAGTCCAATTTCAAAGTGAAATTAATTCCAACGACCACTATTGGATTAAATGGTAAAGATATATTCTAATTTAAATTTAAAACCAATTCAACAGATAATCTAATCGTATTAATAAATTATATTACAAATAGGTTTTGAATTAAAATAAAACATTTTTCACTATTTATTAAAAACATGAACTTTATTGGAAAAATACCAAATATTTACCCAAAGTAAATTTCAATGTCCCAATCATAAAGAATAAGTTTATTTTGACAAATGGAGCTTATAAAATTGTCAAAAGTTTGATTTAAAAATGGTTTGACATCAGAAGGCAGAAAAACAATCTTTTAAAAATATTAGTGTATTCCATGCTTAAGATTGGATTTATTATCATTTTAACCCTCTAAAACAATATCTAATTCATTAATAGATATAGATAAAAATATCTATTATTCATTACTTACTTGGGATGTTACATCCTTCCCCCCTTTAGAAAATTGCGTCCCCGTAATTTATTTACTTATCGAATAAGTTGGGGTATTTATCCCTCATTGAATTTCATATTCCCATGTTGCCTCTTCAAACATGTGGTTTTTCCACAAACCTTTTACTGATGAATCACCTTATTCCATAACACTTTCTCCTTGTGGTCAAGAATCTGGACTGGTTGTTCCTCAAAAGATAGGTTCTCTTCCAACTGAACTACATTTGGACTCAAAACATGAGATGGATCTGGAATATACTTTCTCAACATCAAAACATGAAAAACATTGTGTACATGAGATAAACTCGGAGGTAAAGCCACTCAGTAAGCAACTGATCCAACTTTCTCTAGAATTTCATATGGTCTAATGAACCTTTGACTCAGCTTTCCTTTCTTACCAAATGACATCACACTTTTCCATGGTGATACTTTGAGGAAGACATAATCACCTACCTCAAAAGAGATATCCTTCCTCCTGTTGTTCGCGTAACTTTTCTGCCTACTATGAGCTGTTCTCATGTGTCTCTGTATCAGCTGAACTTTTTCTACCTACTCTTCTACCACTTCCGGTCCTATCAACATCCTTTCACCCACTTCATCCCATAAGTTGGAGTTCGACACCGCTTCCCACATAATTCCTCAAATGGTTCCATCTGTATACTGGAATGAAAACTGTTATTATATAAAAACTAGACCAAAAAAAGATGTTGGTCCCAACTTCCTTGATAATCTATCGAACAAGAACGTAGCATATCCTCCAATGTCTGAATTTTTCGTTCTGACTACCCATCTGGTTGAGGATAAAAAGCTGTACTAAAATTTAATTCAGTACCCAACGACTTCTTAAGGCCTTTCCTAAAGTTATAAGTAAACCTGGGATCACGATCAAATACAATGGAGAGAGGAACTCCATGCAACCTGACTATCTCTTTAAGTTACAAACGGGAAATTTGATCTAGGGAAAAATTATCTTGTATAGCAAGGAAATGAGCAGATTTAGTCAAGAGATCAACAATAACCTAGATTGCATTATTACATCAAGCTGTCTTCGGAAATCCCACAACAAATCCCATGGATATATTTTCCCATTTCCACTTTGGCACTGGTAAAGACTGAAGCATCCCTTTTGGTAACAGCCACTCTGTTTTTACCTGTTGACAAGTCAAAAACTTCATAGTAAAATCAGCAATATCCATTTTTATTCCATCCCACCAGTAATACTCCCGAAGATCTCTATACATCTTAGTACTGCCTGGATGAACTGAAAACGGAGAACTATGAGCTTCACATAACAAGTTTCTCGTCAACTGTGAATCACAAGGCACACACAATCTCTTCCCAAATCCCAAAACAAAATCATTATCAATGTTGAATTCAAGCAACTTACCCTTATGAACTAGCTCTACCATTTTCTGCAACTCACTATCTTGCTTCTGTGCTTGCTTGATTATGTCTGATAGAGAATATTTCACTAATACCTGAAACAAAACAGAAGAAAATCCTGCACCAAAAACTTCTATGCCAAAGTTCATCAAATCCTTAACCAAAGGATCACTTTCCAAACACAACATTGTTAATGAAGCATTACTTTTTCAACTCAAAGCATCAGCCATTTATTTTCTTTTCCCTGATAGTAATGAATTGTACAATCATAATCCTTGATTAATTCTAGCCATCTCCTCTGTCTCATGTTCAATTTTTTCTGAGTGAATATATACTTTAAACTTTTGTGATTGGTATATATTTCACACTTTACTCCATACAAATGGTGCCTCCAAATTTTTAAAGCGAAAACTACAGATGCTAATTCCAAATCATGTGTAGGGTAATCTACCTCATGAGTTTTAAACTATCGTGACGCATAAGAAATTACCTGATCATTCTATATTAGGACACAACCAAGTCCTTTCAATGAAGCATCATTGTAGATAACAAACCCACCATTCCTAGAAGGTAGTGCCAAAACTGTAGCATTCACCAATCTTCTTTTCAGTTCCTTAAAACAGTCATCACATTCTTTTTTCCAGAAAAGATTAACACCCTTTCGAGTTAGCTTATTCATTGGACTAGATAACCGTGAAAAATTTCTAACAAACCTTCGGTAATAGCCTACCAAACCAAGGAAACTACGAATCTCAGTTACAGTTGTGGTTCTTGTCCATTCTTCATCAAAATTTGTTTTTGTGGGATCAAAAGTTATCCCATCTTTAGAAACAATATGACCAAGGAAAGAAATTTGATTCAACCAAAACTCACACTTGCTGAATTTCCTATACAATTTCTTTTCTTTCAAGGTTTGAAAAATAACCCTTAAATGTCTTTCATGCTCTTATTTACTTTTAGAAAACACCAAAATATCATCAATGAAAACAACCACAAACTTATCCAAGAACTCATGGAAAATTCTATTCATTAAGTCCATGAATATAGAAGGTGCATTGGTTAGCCCAAAAGGCATTACTGCAAATTTATAATGGTGATATCTTGTCCGAAACGCAGTATTCAGAATATCTTAATCCTTTACCTTCAGCTGATGGTACCCCGATCTCAGGTCAATCTTTGAAAAATACTGAGCTCCTTGGAGCTGATCAAACAAATCATCGATATGAGGCAATGGATATTTGTTCTTAACAGTGATGTTATTAAAGGCTCTATAATCAATGAAAAGTCTCATTAAACCATCTTTCTTTTTAACAAAAAAAACAGGAGCACCCCATGGTGATGTGCTAGGTTGAATGAAACCTTTATCTAATAAATCTTGCAATTTCTCCTTCAACTCTAAAAGTTCAATTTGAGCCATTCGATAAGGGGGTTTTGAAATTGGCTTAGCATCAGGAACTAAGTCAATAGTAAATTCAACTTCCCAATCTGGTATTATTCCAGGCAAATCATCAGGAAAAACATCAGGATACTCATTTACCACTGGCACATCATTAATCTCAACAGTTCCTTTGTTATCAACGATGTGTGCAAGGTAACATTCATTTCCATATTTTACAAGTTTCTCGGCCTCTTGATATGTTATCAACAGTAAGGGTTCATTATTGTACACAAACTGAAAGTCTTTCTGAAAAAAAACTTCTTTATCTCTACAGTCAATCTTAGCATGGTAAATAGAGAGCCAATCTATACACAGTATAACATAAAACTCTACTAGAGGTAAAACAATAATGATTGCAAGTAGGTTCTTTCCACGGATAAGTATAGGAAGATTCTTATAAATTCTTTTTGCCTCAACATTTCCCCCAGGATTTTTTACCACAAGTTCAGGAGTCATTTCTTTAGATGGTATTCCCATTTTACTAGAAAAGGTTTCAGAGATGAAAGAATGTGTAGACCCCGAATCAAACAACACACTGGCATAATATGAAAAAACAAACAAATTACCTGATACAACTTCATTTGATGGCCTGACATCTGCTGAAGTAGTTGTAAAGGATTTCACCACCCCTTTTTGCTTGTAGTCTAACTGCTTCCCATCAATCGAGATCTTTGTCGGACACTCATTTTTATAGTGACCCTTATCATTGCACTTAAAACATTTCACAAACTGTAAATCAAATTTGGTCTTACTATCACCTTAATCTTTTTCAGTGCAATCACGAGCCTTATGTCCCACCTTCCCGCATCGGTAGCACTTTCTAGAATTCAAAATACATTTCCCAGCATTCCTTTCCCCACATTTATCACAGACTGGAAACTTTGTTTTCTTACTCATACCTTTTTGAAGAATTCTCTCTTTTCTCCTGCCACCTCGGTCTCTTCATCTGCTGGTTGTTATAGAACACTTGATCATCAGAAAACTCCATTTCCACCTTCTCAGCACATCGAACAAGCTTTTCATAACTTTTGAACTCACGAGAAGCTAATGCACTTCGATATTTTGGCTTTAATCCTAATTAAGAATGATTGATTTTACTATGAAGGTCTCGGATAAAATTTGGAGCATACCTTTCCAATTGAGTGAACCTTTTTCAAAGGCAGCCACTGAGTCTTCCTCTTGCCTCAATTCCAGGAATTGTTTATCCATCCTAAGTTGAACAGCCATAAGAAAATATTTCTCAAGAATCATACCTTTGAATTCATCCCAGCCAATAGCATCAATCTAATCAGTGTCCCTGATATTTTTAACCATCGACTACCACTGATCTCCTTCACCCTCCAAACGGTAAATAGAATGACTAACCATTTGATTGTCTGAACACCCCATGACATCGAAAATCTTCTCCAGTGCTTTAATCCACCCTTCAGCTATCACAGAGTCAGATGATCCTCTGAATGATGGGGGATCTTGCCTCATGAAATGTTCTACCACTGACATGTTCCTCTGTGGTTGATCTAGCTGATTTCATGCATGGATACCACCACAATTTATCACTTGAGTCAACTGTGCCATTACTGCAACAAACTGTTCAGTTCCAATTCTGACCATCTCAGGATGCTGATTTGGAAGGTTATTTCCTTTCGTATGCCTTCCTAGCACTGCTTCCCTATTTCCTCTACGGAAAACCATTATGAACAAACATTTCTAGGATGAAGCAACATGGTAATCTTCAAATGCTATATCATTTCAATTTTACCATAAAAAAATATTTTTGGATAATCATTTAATAGAATTATAAATCTTAAAGTTATCTAAACCGGCCTCTGATACCAACTATAAGGCCCTATCCTTAAACATTACTTAATCTTGAGATATTTCAAGAATACACCATGAGGATCTTTTCAGGTTTAGAGTTTTAGAGAATTAGATTATGAAACTTGCATTACATCCCACATTTAAACAAAGTGGTTACAATAAAAGATAGTATTAATTTTTTCCCATCAACGGAAACATATTTAAAATAAAACATGGATTCTTTCTTGACACTTCCTTGACACTATCATCATATCATGTACCCTTCCCTTGACCTGTGAAAAACAATTCAAAAACTTGGGATGATCATAAAAAGCTCAGTAAAGGACAAAAAAATATGGAAATTAAACATGAGTACATGTATACATAAGAATCAATGAAATCATACTCTACTCATAAAACATAAGCACTTTACCATACCTCATCAGATCATTAATAAATCATAGAAATCATAAGACATAAAGGTAACTTGAGGCATTCATAACATTCTTACGTAGGGAGTAACCCTCTTGGTTACGTTTGGAATACCCATCGTAGTATATTCCCTAAATCTTTTCAGAGAAACATTAACGTTTAACTCCTTCACGTTACCCAATGCATTGGAGATCTATATCGGGCTCACCCGCCCTTAGTTTAGCACGGAACCACCCATCTTCATAACAATTCCCAAGAACCATAACATAAACATATCACATAAAACATGCATAAAGTAAACATAACATTTCCACATTTCAATCACAAGATATCAATACAACACATTGATATAATAAAAACATTATGAAAACCATTTTCAATTCTAAAATAAAAGAAAATTAAAACATGGTATTTATTTTTCCTTTAAAAAGGTATGGCTTGTAGAGGAAGCCGAAACTCAAATAATGGTCACGGCGGCGGAGAACTCGTTGTCGCCACATATGTATGACAAAAACATTCCCTTTTGTCGTTTAGTAAAACACTTTGTATAAAAAATATTCCTTTTTGATAAACTTAAAAGTCAAAGGGGTTTATACACCGTATAAAATAAGGTTGTGTATAAAACAAAATATGCCTCAATGAAAGGAGATTGAGATGAAGTCCCATACCTCGGGTCCGACTTGACTCGATCGTTCTTTAACCTCCTGAATAATAAACTTGAGTTAATTTATACTTGCTGAATAACCTTTTTAAGTTCATTATTCCTTTTAAATCACTTATTACCATGTCATTAACACTATGTAATTATTTAAGTTAATAACGGTCGTTTTAATGATCATTGGTACTTGAGTCAAAAATAAACTCATTATAATTACACGTTGTTCGTGTATCAATTATATATAGTGTTATACACATGATTTAGATATCATATATATAATATAAATCTAGTACATACACGCATTTATAATATTAGATAACATTTAGAGGTATGAAAAGAAATGCACCATTCCTAGAGACGGTAAGCTGTACATACGCATGAAGGCTACTTTCATTTTTATATCGTATTTTATGGAATGGAATAATAATGATATAAAGTTATATTATAATTCCAGTATAATATAATATATAATATCATTAATTACATCCTTTATAGGTCTCACATATGGCATTAACGAATCAAATCACTTAGAGGGGGCGGTAGTCCGCACTTAATAAAATAAAGATATCCCATTTACCCATAATGGAAACCATAAAGGTATGCCATAAATGAAAAATACATAATATTAAGTAAAGAATAAAAATATTATATATCATATATAAATATAGTGTCCTCTTAATGGCCACCTTTGAAGGTGTTAAAAGAATATTGAACGATCATCGTTTCTTGAGGCAGAAATTCGCCATCCACCGAAACAGTATGCTCTTTAACCATTAGATGTAGGTGTTTGTAAGTGTAGCCCAAATAATTCTTATAACAACATAATAGTATATGTAAGATACTGGTGTTGTTACAAAAAAAATTAATAAAAAGAGTTTAGGGGTTTGGAGAAGAAAAATAAAACATAAGAACAAAAGAGAAGACACTACCTTTAAATCGGGTAACTCTTTTTGATTTGAGCTCAAAGGCTTCCTTGGGAAGACTTATTCCCAAAGTGAGGCTTCTAATAGATAGAGAGGGATGTATAGAGACAAAATGGGCAGGGTTTGGTCGAGCCAAAGGATTTGGAAGTGTGGGTAAGGTGGTAGAGGTGGGGGCCTTTTATAAGAGGAGTGGAGGGGAACTCATGGAAAGTAAAGAAATGTTACTTTATTTTAAATTTAGATTCGGATTTAAAAGGTCACACATTTATATAATTCAAGGATACGGTGATAAGGGTTATAAATATAGTCATCCAATAGGTTTTTGACAAGTGTAGGTCTTAGATTTTACATTATCTATTCATTTTATTTAAATCGTTAAATAATGAGGTAATCGATGCATCATCATGATCTCATAAATAATTTAATTTATTTAATGGTTAAAAATAATAATAATAACTACTATGATTTAGGAAATTGTTTTATCTTCCCGATGACTATTTATAGTAAAAAATATGACTTGTATAACCCCATTTCAAAATTGTTTTAGTAAAACAACTCATGTTTGTGACATTTTAATTTTAACTTTAAATAAAAAGGGTTTAATGTCATTTTCCTACCAAAGTGGCTCCATGGGGTCCCCATGTTGACCCATGGATTCTCTTGGTCGGCCATGACACATCTAATAAGGGTATGACATCTGTATATGTATTTTAATTTTATTATAATATCATTTTTGCCTTAAATTGCACTAATTAACTCTAATCGCGATTAAAAACATAAAATTTACTATTCACCAAAAAATTATTTTAATCGCATTGAACAACATTTTACTTCTTAATGACAACCATGTATGTCGGATTTTTGAAATTCAATACACAGAGGTGGTAAAATTTCATTTAAACGGAAATTCAGTTTTTATAAGTACCACTTATTGGTTTCACTATTCATCAAAAATTGATGTTTTTCAGAAAAAAACCAAAACTTCACCCTAAGCTATATTTGATATTCCGAATTCAAAAATGATGTCTATTATACAAAATTCAAAACATATAAGTTACATTAATTAATTTAATAATTAATTCCCGCTGTCATAGAAAATAGCGTGTTTTTATGAAACAACAAGTATCAAAAGATTGATACAAGTTTATGTACAATTTCAAAATGAAATTAATTCCAAATACCACTATTGGATTAAATGGTAAAAATATATTCTAATTTAACTTTATAACCAATTAAAAACATAATATAATCATATAAATAAATTATATTAAAAATAGTTTTTGAATTAAAATACAACATTTTTCACTATTCATTAAAAAAATGAAGTTTATCGGAAAAAATACCAAAAATTTGCACAAAGTAAATTTCAATGTCCCAATCATAAAGAATAAGTTTATTTTGACAAATATATCATATAAAATTGTCAAACTTTTGATTTAAAAATGGTTTGAAATCAAAAGGCAGTAAAACAATCTTTTAAAAATATTAGTGTATTCCATGCTTAAGATTAGATTTATTCTCATTTTAAGCCTCTAAAACACTATATAATTCATTAATATACATAGATAAAAATATCTATTATTCATTAATTACTTTTTATGTTACAATATATAATTAATTTTTCGTGAAAAATTAATTTTAAGTGAATATAAAATATTTATGAAATTAAAGGAAATGTTTTTTCGGAAAAACAATCTAAATGTGCACAAATGTGTTTTATACCAAAAAATTAATAAATATCTATTATTGGATAATATTAATGATATATATATATATATATTCAATAAAATGTTTAAAATTCATCATATATTTTCTCTATACAATATATAAGAACTAATTCAATTTTACGGATAAAAGGAGCAATGTAATAAAAAAGACGTTTTACTGTCTTTTGATGGAGAATAAATTTTAAAACTAGTTTTTCTCAAATTTATAAAATACATTTGAAAAAAAAATAAACTTATTCTTTAGAATTGGATTATAAAAATTTACATTGTATGAATGATTGGTATTTTTTCTGAAAAGTTTCATTTTATGATGAATAGTAAAAAATACTATATTGTAGTTAAAAACATATTTTTTTCATAAATATTTACTAGAATTTTAAGTTATTTTTAATGTTAAAGTAAATATGTAATACATATATTAATCTTATTATGTTCACTGGAATAACATTTATATTAAAATTATATATAAAAAAATATTTAAATTTTCAATGTCGCTTTTACCCACCTTCGCGCCACATCTACCAGAGAAGTTTCAAAAGTAATTTTGCCACTTCTGTGAATTTATTTTTTAAAAAATAAAATAAAAGGATTTTTTTATTTAAATTTTAGTTTAATAATATAAACATGATTTTTGATGAATAATATCTTTAGGATTTTATTTACAATGGTTAAGTGTAAATCCGTTAATTAATGTTAAACATAACATTATAATATAATAAAATTATGACAACACTTGTCCAAATTTCATTAGATGGGTCTTTTTAGATCAAAATTCTCCATAAGATAAATTTATAACTTTATTTATCCTCTTGGGAAAGAATAAAACATTTAGTATATCTTATTTAAGGATATGTTAAAAATATCATACCCATATTTTTAATAAGTAAATCATTTTTTAGTTTAGGGTTATATAGAAGATAAATTCAAATATAAATAGTAATTTGAAAAATAAAACATCTATTAAAATTATGAAAAATAATTTATAGTTTTTAGATATTAAATAATTTAATTTAATTACGACACAATGATGATGTTGTAATTAAATTATTAAAGGAATAATCCAATAAATTATATTAATAATATTAAAATCAAAAAATATTTTAAATATTTTTTTCTATACATGAATTTTATAGATGAAGTTGGAATTTTATTAATGATATAAAATATTTTTTTTTAATTAATCTTGTTATTATGACATTTTTAAAAATTCATTGACAGGATAGTTTCAAAATTGACATTTTCAAAATTTTTTAATAAATATTATTTTATTAAATGACATAATATTCAAATATATATTGAATTTATCGAAATTATTATATTAACTCTAAAAATTTCATTAATGAATCATTTTTTATTGTTTGTGATTATAGATTAATTATATTTACTCTCCAAATTTAAATTACATAATGTCAAGGTAAGACATAATAAGAGTTAAAAAAATGATAAGGATTAAGAACGTACCAAAGAAAATTCTAATTTTAATTGGATAAAGGTATTATGAGTTAAAATAATATTATATTATATATAATTTATTTTGGAGTCATTTTCAAAAGAAAATTAAATTACATTAATTTAATATTTTTAATAATTACAATAGTGTTCTTCCTCTATCCTATAAAATGGAACCAATTAATCTAAATTCGTTACACATAAAAAACTTTTTGATTGTCCATGATATAACCAAAAACATTCCTATACTATTTAATGACATTATAGTGGCCATATTTTAGGCATAACACCTTTTTTAGAGGTGTTAAGGTGTTAATAAAAGGAGATAATCCAAAAGAAAGGTAATGTTTTTATTTAATTGTTTCGAATTTATTTCTTCTTCCCTTCCTTAAATATTCTCCAACCATGATGATAAAATTACTAATGTATCATTAACATACTGATATGTTTTCCTTTTAATATTATAAGGCCCCAGCCTTAAACCTTACTTAATATTGAATTAAATGAATAATTCACATTGAGGATCTTTTTAGGTTTAGAGTTTTAGAGAATTAGAACATAACTATTACATCTTAAAAGATTACAAAGTAGACACTTCTAGTAAGTCTCCATAAAATTAAAAGTCTTCAAAAGAAATATGTCTAGATTCCATGTTTTAGATAGCATGAAATTCCCTTGATCCCATCCTTGACCTTATTCCACTTTAAGTCCTGTAAAAAACATTTCGAAAAACTTGGGGTGAGCATAAAAAGCTCAGTAAGGGATACAAAAATAATGAAAACTGTTAGTTTTTCAAACATCAAGTAAACCATGTATACTATATCAAAGTAATACCTTCACCTTCATGAAGTAGTAAAAAAAATCTTCACTGAATAAAGTATCATTACTTACCTTTCTGTAACCAAAGGATTACCATAAAACCCATATAAAGAACACATAGAATATATAAAGGTAACTTGGGACATAAACATACTTATGTGGAATAACCATACGGTTGACTTCCACACATATCACTTAATGGAATAGCCATACGGCCAATTTCCATACATACTTAATGGAATAGCCATACAGCCGACTTCCATACCCAATGCATTGGAGGTTATAACGTAACCACCCGTCCTGGTATTCACGGCACCACCCGTCATATGGTTTATAACGTAACCACCCGTTAAAATGTCCAAGTACCAATATAAAATCATAAAACATAAAACCAATATAAAGGAATGATAACATTTCCACATTTCAATCACAATATATCATAAATATATTGACATAATAGAATCCTTTTTCAAAACCATTTTCAATACCAAAATACATAAAAGAGTATATGGAATTTATTTTATTCTAAAAACATTACGGCTTGTTGAGAAAGCCAAAGATCAAATAATACTTGCGGCGGCGGAAAAAGGTCGTTGTCACCGCGTACGTTAAAAAAACATTCCTTTTTGTCGTTTAGTAAAACGCTTCGTAGAAAAAGATTCCTTTTGTATAAAAGTAAAAGTCAAAGGAGTTTATACACCTTATAAAAGAAATTTTTGTATAAAACGAAATATGCCTCAATGAAAGGAGATTGAGACGAAGTCCCTTACCTTGGGTCCGACTTGACTCGATCGTTCTTTAACATCCTGAATAATAAACTTGAGTTAATTTATACTTGATTAAGAACCTTTTTAATGTTCATTATTCCTTTTATATCTCTTATTACCATGTTATAAACATTATGTAACCATTTAAGTTAATAATGTTTGTTTTGTCAATATTTGGTTCTTAAGTCGAAAGTGGACTTCTTACAATTACATGTTGTTCCTGTGGCCAAATGTTTATTATATCCAGAATTGTATTCATTATGTAGATATCATATATGTCATATATATCCAGTACATGCATGCATTTATAACATTACATAATCATTTAGGGGTAAGAAATGAAATGCACCGTTCATGGAGTCGGTAAGCCGTACGTACGCATGAACGCTACTTTCATTTCTTTGTCATATTAATGGAATTAAAACTAAATGAGAGATATGTATATTTTAATTCCAGAATTATATTCATCATTTAGATATATCATTAATTATATATATCCATTATATACATGTACTTTTAATAGTACATTACATTTGGGGATAAGAAATGAAATGCACCGTTCATGGAGACGGTAAGCCGTACGTACGCATGAACGCTAATTTCATTTATATCTCATACTTTAATGGAAAGAAATAATAATGATATAGAGGTATATTATAATTCCAGTATAACATCATATATAATAACTTTAAATCCATCCTTTACACGTCCCACATATGGCATTAACAAATCACATCACTTTTAGGGGGTGGTAGTCCGCACTTCCTTAAATGAAGATATCGTGTTTACCCATAATGGAAACCATAAAGGTATGCCAAAAATGAAAAATACAGAAGCTTAAAGAAAACATAAACAAATTATATATCATATAAAAAAATAGTGACATCATAATGGCCACCCTTGAAGGTATTAAATGAGTATTGAACAATCATCGTTTCGGGAGGCAGAATTTCGCCATCCACAGAAACTGTATGTTCTTTAACCATTTGATGTAGTTGTGTGAGAGTGTAGCTCAAATAAATATTATAACAACATTCTAGTATATTGAAGATACTGGTGTTGTTACAAAAGAAGTAAATAAAAAGAGTTTAGAGGGTTGGAGAAGCAAAATAAAACAAATGAACAAGAGAGAATGAATTACCTTTAAAAGTGTAACTCCCTTTTGATTTGAGCCTAAAGGCTTCCTTTGAAAGGATTCTGCCCAAAGGGAATCCACTAGGATTAGGATAGGGATGTGGAGAGAGTAAATGGGCAGGGTTTGGCCGAGAAAAAGGCTTGAGAAGTGTGTGAAATGGGGTAGAGGTGGGGGCCTTTTATAAGAGGAGAGGAGGGGCACTTTTGGAAAGTAAAGAAATATTACTTTATTTGAAAATGTGTTTCGGTTTTTAAAGGTCCCACATTGATATAATTCGTGGATAAGGTGATAAGGGTTCGAAATCCACTCATACAATTGGTTTTGGCCATGTGTAGGTTTTAGATTTTTCATTATCTTTCCGTTTTATTTAAATCGTCAAATAATGATGTCATCGCTGCATCATTTTTATGTCATATATAATTTAATTTATTTAATGTCTAAAAATTATAAAAAAAATACTATGATGTATTAAATCTTTTTATCTTTCCAATGACTATTTATAATCAAAATTTGGACTTGTATAACCCCACTCAAAAATTATTTTAGTAAAACAATTTATGTTAGTGTCATTTTCACTTTAACATTAAATAAAAATATATTAATGTCATTTTCCAACTAAAGTGGCTATATGGGGTCCCCAAGTTGGCCCATGGCTTGTCTTGGTCGGCCATGACTCACCCAATAGGTTTAGGACAAGTTTCATGGTGTTTTCACATTCTTATAATACAATTTTTACCTTAAACTACACTAATTACCTCTAATCGCGATTAATGAAAAAAGTTACTATTCACCAAAAAATTATTTTAATCTCATTGAACCACATTTTACTTCTTAATGACAACCATGTATGTCGGATTTTCAAAATTAAATACACATTAGTGGTAAACTTTCATTTAACTGAAAAATCAGTTTGCTTGATTACCACTTAGTGGTTTCACTATTCATCAAAAATTGAAGTTTTTCAGAAAATTACCAAAAATTCACCCTAAGCTATATTTGATATTCCGAATTCAAAAATGAAGTCCATTTTACAAAATTCAAAACATATAAGTCAAATTAATTAATTTAATAATTAATTCCCGCTGTCCTGACAAATAGCGTGTTTTTGTGAAACAATAAGTATCAAAAGATTGACACCAGTTTAAGTCCAATTTCAAGGTGAAATTGATTCCAATGACCACCATTGGATTAACTGGTAAAAATATTTTCTAATTTCACTTTAAAACCAATTAAAATAATAATATAATCATATAAATAATTTAGATTAAAAAGAGGGTTTGAATTAAAATACAACATTTTACACTATTCATAAAAAAATGGACTTTATCAGAAAGGTACCAAAAATTTACACAAAGTAAATTTTGATGTCCCGATTCTAAAGAAGAGTTATATTTGGTCCAAAATAAAGTATAAGAGTGATCAAAACTATATTTAATGACGGTTCACCATTAAAAGGTGATAAGTGAACCTTTAGTGAAAATTAGAGTATATATGCCCTAAAATTGAACTCTTTCCGTATTTTAAGCCTTTATATTTTATTGGGTAAATGTATAAACATTTAAAAACATATCTAATCATATTTTAGTTATTTCTATCCATTCCCACCAGTACAACGGCTACTTGTTAACTAACATTTAAAATAATATTATTTTATTACTAGTGTGCTACGTAAGTTTCAAAGAAACTCATCGTTGCGTATCGGGTACGCTATCGAACATAGCAACCCCTTTAAAATAAAATTAATATTTAATTCGTAAATATTAATAAATATGAAAATTCGTTATTCATTATTTACCTGGGATGTTACATCCTTCCCCCCTTTTGGGAATTGCGTCCTCGCAATTTTATTCACTTATCAAAATAAGTGGGGGTATTTATCCCTCATAGCATTTTTAGATTCCCACGTTGCCTCTTCAATCACATGGTTTTTCCACAATACCTTTAC
The DNA here is from genome assembly GCA_963277665.1 of Viscum album. Classification (NCBI taxonomy): domain Eukaryota; kingdom Viridiplantae; phylum Streptophyta; class Magnoliopsida; order Santalales; family Viscaceae; genus Viscum; species Viscum album. The sequence goes on from OY728132.1 coordinate 1,644,527,089, forward strand.
CTGATGAATCACCTTATTCCGTAACACTTTCTCCCTGTGGTCAAGAATCTGGACCGGTTGTTCCTCATAAGATAGGTTCTCTTCCAGCTGAACTACCTCTGGACTCAAAACATGAGATGGATCTGGCATATACTTTCTCAACATCGAAACGTGAAAAACATTGTGTACCTAAGATAAACTTGGAGGTAAAGTGTAACACCCCAAGATTTCATAGTGTGTTATTTCTTCAAAATAATTCAATAACTTGCAATACACAGAACACCGAGTTCAAGCGCACCATGACTTACCAAACAAGCCGTTCAAAAAAGGTTATGAATAGTATTAACTAAATTTTAAACTTTATATAATCCTTATAATTTTAGAATCCATATTATGAGTTTCTTAGACATAATGTAAGAACAAATTCATCTTCAGTATTGTAGTTTTACCAACTTTTAATAGTGAACCCTTTTTAAATAAAATATTTTAAACTTTTTGACTAAATGGGGACATCAAAAAAATTTAAAATAAAACATCCCAAGCTTCCACGGTACGCGTTCCTTTGAATAAAACAGTAGCGTGTGTTGTACGCAACTTCGAGTTTTAACACACACCACAACCGATCAAACTAGCCGTTATGAATAGTAATACTTAATTTTTGAAATTATATATATTTTATATTTCAAAATGGACTTCATTTTTGGATTCGGAATATCAAATTTAGCCTAAGGTGAAATTTTGGTACTTTTCGGATAACTTTCATATTTTGATGAATAGTAAAAATTACTAAATTTTAATTAAAAACAACTTTTTTAATCAAAATAATTAATAGTGATAAATTATGAATTTGAGTGGTTTTAAAGTATATTTAGAATATATTTTTACAATTTAATATAATTTTGGTCATTGGACATAATTTTACAATTAAACCGAACATAAACAAGTGTCAATCTTTTGATAGTTATTATCTCTTAAAAACACGCTTTTTGTTTTGACAGCGGGAATTAATTTTAAATTAATTTCTGCCACTTCTGTGTTTTGAATTTAGAAAAATGGATTCCATATTTGGAATCAGGATGTTCAAATTGTGTAAATAGGTAACTTTTATTTTTAGACATTTTGAATAATTATTGCGGTAAATATTTTATTTACCATGGTTAAGGGTAAATCCGGTAAATAAGGGTTAAAAAATAATATTATAATAATACTAAATTACCCTAAAAAGTGTCTTAACCCTATTGGTTGATACATGGTCGACCATGGGCATCTTTGGGTCAATTTTGGGACCCCATTGATCCACTTGTAAGTGATAATGACACTTTATTTTAATTAAGTTAAAATGAATACAAAAATGGCATAAGCTTACATATTTTAAAAGAACAATTTTTACATAGGGTTATACATGTTGGATTTTCTATTATAAATATTCATTAGAAAGATAAAAAGATTTCCTACATAATGATATTTTATTTATAATTTTTAGACATCAAATAATTTAAATTATTAATGACACAATAATGATGCAATGTTTACCTCATTAATAAATCATTTAAATAAATAAGATTATAATGATTAAAATATTATCTAAAACCTGTCCAATTCTTATTGGTTTATGTTATTTAGAATATTAGTCATCTTATCTTCGACCTCAATGATTTTTGGACCATTATAAACCGAATATAATTATATTATAAAGTAATACTTTCACTGTTTCCTAAAGAGCCCCTCCTCCCCCTTATAAAAGGAGACCACTTCTACTCATTCCTCACACCTCTCAAGCCACTTGGCTCGTCCAAACTCTGCCCAACTAAGCTCCCCACATCCCTCTCCTCCTCCTTGAAGCTTCCCCTTAGGCAGAAAGCATTTCAAGAAGTCCTTTGGTTCCAACCAAAGTGAGTTACCTAAATTAAAGGTAACATTTTCTCTTAAATTATTTTCAATTATTTTGCTTCTCCAACCCCCAAACTCTTTTTATTTCCTTTCTTTTGTAACAACAACAGTATCCACAATATACTAGGATGTTGTTATAAGAAGGATTCAAACTACACATACACACAACTCCATCTAATGGATGATGAACATAATGTTTCTGTGGATGGCAAACTAACGCCTCACGAAACGATGATTGTTCAAATACATCTCACCGCCTCTCATGGTGGCCATTAGGATGGAACTATAATTAAATATGATATTAATGATATATATTTTATATATAAGCTTCTGTAATTCCATTTTATTTCATACAATTATTCGTTTCATGTTGTATATACATATGATAATTTCATTTGAGGAAGTGCGGACTACCGCCCCCTTAAAATGATATGACTCGTTCATACCACACATGGAACGTATAAAGGATGGTGTTAATGAACTTAAGTAACATATATAAAATATTATATTTTACTGGAATTGTAATATACCTATGTATCATTTGGATTAGATTCTTTTAAAATAAAAATTAAATGGAAGTAGCGTTCGTGCGTACGTACGGACTACCGTCTCCACGAACGCGATGAGATTCATTCTCCATCGTATCCATTCAAGTATAATTATCATTTAATGATTTAAAAATTATGTTTAAGGACTTGATATCATTCTGTATATGAATAAGATACAACAAACATGACTTATGTAACAAAACATATAAAAGAAAATGAGTAAGTTAACACCCGAAACGGCGATAATACTAAGATATTATTATCAAATCAATATTAAAAGATCATATATGATATCATATTAATGTATATAATTCTTGTATAATTTAATAACAATTATTTCACCATTACACAGGAGGTAAACCTACCATCGACCAAGGAAAAAGTACAAGGTAAGGGATTTTCTTATCTCACTTTCAATTCCGTGAGATTTCCATTGTTCACCACTAAATTATTGAAAGTGGTGTATTGTGTACTACCATTTGATATATATTATCATAATTCTCTTTATATTCATTTTATTCTGGAAATAATTCGGTGGTTATTAACTTTTGGCCATACGACTCAGTTGATTAATGTGGTAAGGGATTTTCTTATCTCACTTTCAATTCCGTGAGATTTCCATTGTTCGCCACTAAATTATTGAAAGTGGTGTATTGTGTACTACCATTTGATATATATTATCATAATTCTCTTTATATTCATTTTATTCTGGAAATAATTTGGTGGTTATTAACTTTTGGCCATACGACTCAGTTGATTAACGTGGTAAGGGGTTTCTTGTCTCACTTTTAATTCCGTGAGAATTCCATTGATCACCACTTAATTATTGCATGTGGTGTATGTGTACTGCCCATGATTGTATTCATTGTGTAATATAATTTATTTTATGGGTATTTACATCATCATGGTATGATCTTTCTTTCATTGGTGTTTGTTTCGTAAGTTACCTAATCGATAAGGGAATTTGAGATTTCAATTTCCACTCATTTGGATTTACGCATATTTCATTGATTATACTACCCCAAGATTATGTGTGGAATCACTATTCATTTGATTATGTCATAATTTCCACTCCCCTTCCTGTGGATACACTTTTGATACACATAATCACTCCATTGAAAATTCTCAAGTCATTGATATGAATTTGATAAGAGTAATTTTAACTCAATCTCCATTTGTTGAGTTAAATATCCAATTCATTGGTGTTGTATTTACAAGAATATGTGTGAATGTCATCTGATTGATTTACACTAAATATCCAATCATATTTAGTGTATTTATATTTTTCACACATAATTATGTCGTTGATTTATCCTTAACCTAAGGGTACAACCTTTATGAGAGATTTCATCTCAATTTAAATTCCATTGAGACTTATTTGTTGTTATACACCAAATCACTTTTATGTGGTGTATATAATGTACTTTGACATAGTATATCATGAATCCCTTTATTCTCATGATATTACAAAGTTTTGATTACCTCAATTATTTGTATTCAAGTTTCACTCTTTTGGTTAGAATCTCTAACTAAAATTCCATTTTTAAATGTTTTAAAGACTTATTCTTCTAAATCTTTTTCATTAATGTCCATGTTTTAAAAAATGGTTTTAAGGACTTATTTATATGGACATTAAAGTTTAGAAATTAAAACTCCTTTTAAAAAATTTCAAAGTGGTATGGGACACTTTGATTCAAAAATATATTTTTAAATGGCTTCTTGACAAATACTGTGAGTTTTAAATGATTTCAAGAAAAAGGGGGATATTTCTCTCAAATAGTTTTGATGATTATTTTCATCTATGTCAACATCCTTCATTATTCTTGATTGAGGTTAATGTGATATAATACAATCTTCTATATTGTATCGAATGAGTTATGTTTGACTGTGGATGTACTATTTTTATACCATTCATGGTTTGCGGTTAAAGTATTGACATTTTGTATGCTAGTTTTAATACGAATGTTTATGTTATGTTTAAACCTTTTCATATGGGAATGCATTGGACTTAATATGTGACGGGTGGAGCCCGCTATAGCTCCTTGATGCATCAGTAGGTCTCATGAGACAAACTAGTGTCTTGGCACAAGGCCTTGACAAAATCTTATTTGTAGTCTTGGCACGAGGCCTTGGCTATGTGGTTATGATAGTCTGGCATTATGCATTCCAACATTATGAAAGTGGTTATTGATTTTTGCATGTGATTATTCGATTAGTAGAATATCCATGTGAATAAGTAAATGGCATTATTTCATTTTATTTATGCCATACCATGTTGAAAGTTCATGTTTAAAAGTCTTTTGTTTTAGTTATACATTGCCTTAAATGTTTATTCTTATTTATGAAAGTTTCCGCTATATTGTTATCCTTACTGGGCATTTGAGCTCACCCCTTTTCTATGTTTTATTTTTCCCAGGAAGTGAAGATGTAAGTTATGAATGACCTGCAGGGATATTATGAGGGGATTATAGTGTGGACTGTGGAAACATTATGTTGTTGTAGTAGTTTTTTATTTTATGATGTAATGTAAAACTTATGAATATATCTAGTGTTTCCAAGGCTACTAAACCAATCGGTCTTTCGAGATTTGATCTTTCTTGTGATCATGCCAATGTTATGTAATAATGCACTGACTCTGGGCAACTGGGGTCGGGGCGTTACAGTTGGTATCAGAGGAAGTTTAGTACAAACCTTGGAAGCTAGATTTAGATAAACTCTGATTAGAGCACATAGACCTAAGATGAACTTTGAGGATTAGTATAGAAGAACTTCCTAGAATTTTGGTATTGTAGAGATTTTGTGAGTTTTCCAAGCAATACATCCCTGTCTGGATATGAGCAGGTAGAGGCGGCTCTGGAACAGATGTACCTAGGGGTAAAACCCGAAAACACCGCTTTGATCTAGACTCGAACGGGAACTGGTTCACGACAACGGGCCTTGCTGCACTCTTGGTTACGACACTCCCGGGGGATATGCTTAGGGTAACTCTCATTTTCTTTACAAATCATTATGAAGGGTTTATGAGTATATACTTCCTCAAAGAAAACATTTTTATGATTATGGATTATATCTATAAATAGTTCAATTTATGTTAAGTGTTTTATAAGTATGGGATTATGTATTTTGATTCATAAACTAATCTAGTTTATGCCATTGTTTAGAAATGGCGCCCAGTAGAAGGAATGAGAACTCCAGAAATACACATGATTCAAAGAGAAGGAAGGATCATATCTTTCATGGTCTTAAGCTAGAATTTATAAGAGAAATATTCTCCCATGTATTATCATCATAGGAAGAAATAATATCATGTGTTGATAAGATAAGTAAAGAGTTTACTGAGTCCTATGGATTTGAAGGGAAGAAAGAGAAGAAAAGGATGGAAGAGAGAAAGATGGATAAAGGGAAGAGGGAAAAGAATGATTTTCCCATATGTGGTAACTGTGGAAAGAAACACCCTGGAACATGCCTGAAAGGAATGGGAGTTTGTTATAAGTGTGGAGGAAAAGGGCACAAAGTATGTGACTGCAAGGGTAAGAAAATGGTTTCAAATGTACAATGCTTCATTTGCAAGGAGTTTGGACACTACGCGAACCTATGTCCCAGTCATCAGACTATGCCGCAAATGATGCTATAGGATAATAATCAAGTTATGATACTACCACATATGAAGAGGAATGATTAGAGTTCTTATGTTGATTATGTCAATTGAGTGTTGTATCAACAATGTACTTGTTATAATAATTATGAAATATATAAGGATTGTACTGCAGTACTATTTCATTAAGGACATGAGATTGTGTGGAACAAAGAAAAGTGACTCAATAGCAGGAAAGTTTTTTGGAAAATATATGGTTGAGATAATGATAAATCATAATATAGTTCTGATACTGAGGAAGTGACTTTGGAATAATATGTGATTGTTTTGGATAAATTATATTGGATATTCTTGACTACCTTGGAACTGATTAATGATTTGTATATTCCATCTTTGTTGGGGTTTAAAACATTTTTGGATTAATGAAGTATATCCAGCATTCTATATGGAATAATGGAGCATGAATGTAATCAATAAGGAATATGGTAATACATGATGAAGGTATTCATATGCTATTACGGGGTAAAAAGGTTCTATATTATGTTTACCTTCATTATATATGTTGGACTGTGAGTTTGTACAGAAGTATTTTGGATAGTTCTAGTTTGGATTATTTTGGATTTCCATAAAAGGACAACCCGGAGGTCGGGCGGCAACCCGTCGCGTCCGGCAAGGCTGCGAGACTTGAACCCGCAACCGAAGGGCGACAAGGTTGTATCACCTACCACTGTCCCACGAGATGTCCTGGATTAAATAATTTAGTTTTTATTAAAAGATCTTGTAGATGAATTATAAATTCGTTTATTTTGTAACCCTATACGAATAGTGTAAATAGAATTTTTTTTACATTCTATTATATTTTAGAGTGAAAGATGAGTTTGTGGTAGAAATTTATTAATGGATAAAACTCTAATTATAAAGTAAGTATATCTCCTTATGATCTTATCCAATCTCATAAATAAATTCCTCAATATTAAGAAAATCAACTTAGAACAAAAATGTTTTCCTAGATGGTACCTTAAATTATCACTAATTTATGGCTTTGGGATTATTGGCCTTTTCATAGCCATGTTCTCTACCACTCTCCATCAGATAATTGATGGTTAGATTTTTCTTCCATATCCATATTTTCCTACATGGAACCCTAGTATGTGTTATTTTCGGTAATCTTCATACTTTCGACTCTTTATTTTAAATAGAGGCCTCATTAATTCATTTTTTGATGTGGGATTTCAAATAAGACATTTTGAAATGTCAAAAATGTGTTATCCTAATACCCTATGTTTTGTTGAACCGATGGTATTTCAAATCATCATAGATTGATGAATTTAAGGACCTCAAATTTATACTTGTTTGTGATTGATGACCTCAATCACCACCTATAAATATTTACGTTTTTCCTCCAATTATATGTCTCTAATTGCCACCAATGTTCTCCTAATCGAGATCATAATTTGGTGGTGACCCTTTCATTTCTCTTTTCCTCATATTAAGACTAAATTTTAGTAAACCAATTTCTGATGTGGGTTTTCCCACAAATATATTTTCTATTTTCAACCTTTTATTTTCGAAGAACAATTTCAAATTGCGAGGACGCAATTTATTGAAGGAGGGGAGAATGTAACACCCCAAGATTTCATAGTGTGTTATTTCTTCAAAATAATTCAATAACTTGCACTACACGCAACACCGAGTTCAAGCGCACCATGACTTACCAAACAAGCCGTTCAAAAAAGGTTATGAATAGTATTAACTAAATTTTAAACTTTATATAATCCTTATAATTTTAGAATCCATATTATTAGTTTCTTAGACATAATGTAAGAACAAATTCATCTTCAGTATTGTAGTTTTACCAACTTTTAATAGTGAACCCTTTTTAAATAAAATATTTTAAACTTTTTGACTAAATGGGGACATCAAAAAAATTTTAAAATAAAACATCCCAAGCTTCCATGGTACGCTTTCCTTTGAATAAAACAGTAGCGTGTGTTGTACGCAACTTCGAGTTTTAACACACACCACAACCAATCAAACTAGCCGTTATGAATAGTAATACTTAATTTTTGAAATTATATATATTTTATATTTCAAAATGGACTTCATTTTTTGAATCGTAATATCAAATTTAGCCTAAGGTGAAATTTTGGTACTTTTCGGATAACTTTCATATTTTGATGAATAGTAAAAATTACTAAATTTTAATTAAAAACAACTTTTTTAATCAAAATAATTAATAGTGATAAATTATGAATTTTAGTGGTTTTAAAGTATATTTAGAATATATTTTTACCATTTAATATAATTTTGGTCATTGGACATAATTTTACAATTTAACCGAACATAAACAAGTGTCAATCTTTTGATAGTTATTATCTCTTAAAAACACGCTTTTTGTTTTGACAGCGGGAATTAATTTTAAATTAATTTCTGCCACTTCTGTGTTTTGAATTTATAAAAATGGATTCCATATTTGGAATCAGGATGTTCAAATTGTGTAAATAGGTAACTTTTATTTTTAGACATTTTGAATAATTACTGCGGTAAATATTTTATTTACCATGGTTAAGGGTAAATCTGGTAAATAAGGGTTAAAAAATAATTTTATAATAATACTAAATTACCCTAAAACGTGTCTTAACCCTATTGGTTGATACATGGTCGACCATGGGCATCTTTGGGTCAATTTTGGGACCCCATTGATCCACTTGTAAGTGATAATGACACTTTATCTTAATTAAGTTAAAATGAATACAAAAATGGCATAAGCTTACATCTTTTAAAAGAACAATTTTTACATAGGGTTATACATGTTGGATTTTCTATTATAAATATTCATTAGAAAGATAAATTGATTTCCTACATAATGATATTTTATTTATAATTTTTAGACATCAAATAATTTAAATTATTAATGACACAATAATGATGCAATGTTTACCTCATTAATAAATCATTTAAATAAATAAGATTATAATGATTAAAATATTGTATAAAACCTGTCCAATTCTTATTGGTTGATGTTATTTAGAATATGAGTCATCTTATCTTCGACCTCAATGATTTTTGGACCATTATAAACCGAATATAATTATATTATAAAGTAATACTTTCACTCTTTCCTAAAGAGCCCCTCCTCTCCCTTATAAAAAGAGACCACTTCTACTCTTTCCTCACACCTCTCAAGCCACTTGGCTCGTCCAAACTCTGCCCAACTAAGCTCCCCACATCCCTCTCCTCCTCCTTGAAGCTTCCCCTTAGGCAGAAAGCATTTCAAGAAGTCCTTTGGTCCCAACCAAAGTGAGTTACCTAAATTAAAGGTAACATTTTCTCTTAAATTATTTTCAATTATTTTGCTTCTCCAACCCCCAAACTCTTTTTATTTCCTTTCTTTTGTAACAAAACCAGTATCCACAATATACTAGGATGTTGTTATAAGAAGGATTCAAACTACACATACACACAACTCCATCAAATGGATGATGAACATAATGTTTCTGTGGATGGCAAACTAACGCCTCACGAAACGATGATTGTTCAAATACATATTACCGCCTCTCATGGTGGCCATTAGGATGGCACTCTAATTAAATATGATATTAATGATATATATTTTATATATAAGCTTCTGTAATTCCATTTTATTTCATACAATTATTCGTTTCATGTTGTATATACATACGATAATTTCATTTGAGGAAGTGCGGACTACCGCCCCCTTAAAATGATATGACTCATTCATACCACACATGGAACGTATAAAGGATGGTGTTAATGAACTTAAGTAAAATATATAAAATATTATATTTTACTGGAATAGTAATATACCTATGTATCATTTGGATTCGATTCTTTTAAAATAAAAATTAAATGGAAGTAGCGTTCGTGCGTACGTACGGACTACCGTCTCCACGAACGCGATGAGATTCATTCTCCATCGTATCCATTCAAGTATAATTATCATTTAATGATTTAAAAATTATGTTTAAGTACTTGATATCATTATGGATATGAATAAGATACAACAAACATGACTTATGTAACAAAACATATAAAAGAAAATGAGTAAGTTAACACCCGAAACGGCGATAATACTAAGATATTATTATCAAATCAATATTAAAAGATCATATATGATATCATATTAATGTATATGATTCTTGTATAATTTAATAACAATTATTTCACCATTACACAGGAGGTAAACCTACCATCGACCAAGGAAAAAGTACAAGGTAAGGGATTTTCTTATCTCACTTTCAATTCCGTGAGATTTCCATTGTTCGCCACTAAATTATTGAAAGTGGTGTATTGTGTACTACCGTTTGATATATATTATCATAATTATCTTTATATTAATTTTATTCTGGAAATAATTTGGTGGTTATTAACTTTTGGCCATACAACTCAGTTGATTAACGTGGTAAGGGATTTTCTTATCTCACTTTCAATTCCGTGAGATTTCCATTGTTCGCCACTAAATTTTTGAAAGTGGTGTATTGTGTACTACCATTTGATATATATTATCATAATTCTCTTTATATTCATTTTATTCTGGAAATAATTTGGTGTTTATTAACTTTTGGCCATACGACTCAGTTGATTAACGTGGTAAGGGGTTTCTTGTCTCACTTTTAATTCCGTGAGAATTCCATTGATCACCACTTAATTATTGCATGTGGTGTATGTGTACTGCCCATGATTGTATTCATTGTGTAATATACTTTATTTTATGGGTATTTACATCATCATGGTATGATCTTTCTTTCATGGGTGTTTGTTTCGTAAGTTACCTAATCGATAAGGGAATTTGAGATTTCAATTTCCACTCATTTGGCTTTACGCATATTTCATTGATTATACTACCCCAAGATTATGTGTGGAATCACTATTCATTTGATTATGTCATAATTTCCACTCCCCTTTCTATGGATACACTTTTGATACACATAATCACTCCATTGAAAATTCTCAAGTCATTGATATGAATTTGATAAGAGTAATTTTAACTCAATCTCCATTTGTTGAGTTAAATATCCAATTCATTGGTGTTGTATATACAAGAATATGTGTGAATGTCATCTGATTGATTTACACTAAATATCCAATCATATTTAGTGTATTTATATTTTTCACACATAATTATGTCGTTGATTTATCCTTAACCTAAGGATACAGCCTTTATGAGAGATTTCATCTCAATTTAAATTCCATTGAGACTTCTTTGTTGTTATACACCAAATCACTTTTATGTGGTGTATATAATGTACTTTGACATAGTATATCATGAATCCCTTTATTCTCATGATATTACAATGTTTTGATTACCTCAATTATTTGTATTCAAGTGTCACTCTTTTGGTTAGAATCTCTAACTAAAATACCATTTTTAAATGTTTTAAAGACTTATTCTTCTAAATATTTTTCATTAATGTCCATGTTTTAAAAAATGGTTTTAATGATTTATTTATATGGACATTAAAGTTTAGAAATTAAAACTCCTTTTAAAAAATTTCAATGTGGTATGGGACACTTTGATTCAAAAATATATTTTTAAATGGCTTCTTGACAAATAGTGTGAGTTTTAAATGATTTCAAGAAAAAGGGGGATATTTCTCTCAAATAGTTTTGATGATTATTTTCATCTATGTCAACATCCTTCATTATTCTTGATTGAGGTTAATGTGATACAATACAATCTTCTATATTGTATTGAATGAGTTATGTTTTACTGTGGATGTACTATTTTTATACCATTCATGGTTTGCGGTTAAAGTATTGACATTTCGTATGCTAGTTTTAATAGGAATGTTTATGTTATGTTTAAACCTTTTCATATGGGAATGCATTGGACTTAATATGTGACGGGTGGAGCCCGCTATAGCTCCTCGATGAATCGGTAGGTATCATGAGACAAACTAGTGTCTTGGCACAAGGCCTTGACAAAATCTTATTTGTAGTCTTGGCACGAGGCCTTGGCTATGTGGTTATGATAGTCTGGCATTATGCATTCCAACATTATGAAAGTGGTTATTGATTTTTGCATGTGATTATTCGATTAGTAGAATATCCATGTGAATAAGTAAATGGAATTATTTCATTTTAGTTATGCCATACCATGTTGAAAGTTCATGTTTAAAAGGCTTTTGTTTTAGTTATATATTGCCTTAAATGTTTATTCTTATTTATGAAAGTTTCAGCTATATTGTTATCCTTACTGGGCATTTGAGCTCACCCCTTTTCTATGTTTTATTTTTCCCAGGAAGTGAAGATGTAAGTTATGAATGACCTACAGGGATATTTTGAGAGGATTATAGTGTGGACTGTGGAAACATTATGTTGTTGTAGTAGTTTTTTATTTTATGATGTAATGTAAAACTTATGAATATATCTAGTGTTTCCAAGGCTACTAAACAAATCGGTCTTTCGAGATTTGATCTTTCTTGTGATCATGCCAATGTTATGTAATAATGCACCGACTCTGGGCAACTGGGGTCGGGGCGTTACATAAAGCCACTCTGTATGCAACTGATCTAACTCTTTCCCGAATTTCGTATGGTCCAACGAACCTTGGACTCAACTTTCCTTTCTTACCAAATCTCATCACACTTTTCCAAGGAGAGACCTTGAGAAAAACATGATCACCTACCTCGAAAGATAGATCCTTCCTCCGGTTATCCGCATAACTCTTCTGCCTGCTCTGAGCTGTTCTCATGTGCTTCTGAATCAGCTGAACTTTTTCTGCCAACTCTTCTACCAATTCTCGTCCCATCAACTTCCTTTCACCAACTTCATCCCAGAAAGCTGGAGTTCAACACCGCTTCCCATATAATGCCTAAAATGGTGCCATCTGTATACTGGAATGAAAACTGTTATTATAAGAAAATTCAACCAAAGAATGATGTTGGTCCCAACTTCCCTGATAATCCATAGAACAAGCTCATAGCATATCCTCCAATGTCTCAATTGTTCGTTCTAACTTCCCATCTGATTGAGCATGAAAATCTGTACTAAAATATTATTCAGTACCCAACGACTTCTGAAGGCCTTTCCAAAAGTTAGAAGTGAACCTGGGATCACGATCAGATACAATGGAGAGAGGAACTCCATGTAACCTGACTATCTCTTTAAGATACAAACGGGAAAGTTGATCTAGAGAGAAATTATCTCGTATAGAAAGGAAATGAGCAGATTTTGTCAAGCGATCAACAATAACCCAGATTGCATTATTACCTCGAGATGTACTCAGTAATCCCACAACAAAGTCCATGGATATGTTTTCCCATTTCCACTCTGGCACTGGTAAAGGCTGAATCATCCGTTTCGGTAACTGCCGCTCTGCTTTAACCTGTTGACTTGTCAAACAATTCACAGTAAAATCAGCAATATCTATTTTCATTCCATCCCACCATTAATACTCTCGCAGATATTTGTACATCTTAGTACTGCTCGGATGAACTGAAAAAGGGGAGCGATGAGCCTCACATAACAACTCATTCTTCAACTGTGAATCACAAGGCACACATAACCTCTTCACAAACCTCAAAACACAAACACAAACTTATCCAAGAACTCATGGAAAATTTTATTCATAAGGTCCATGAATACAGAAGGTGTATTGGTTAACCCAAAAGGCATAACTACAAATTCATAATGGCCATATCTAGTACGGAACGCAGTCTTCAGAACGTCTGCTTCTTTTACTTTCAACTGATGGTACCCCGACCTCAAGTCAATCTTCGAAAAATACTGAGCTCCTTGGAGCTGATACCACTTCATTCAATGGCCCAACATCTGCTGAAGTTGTTGCAAAGGATTTCACCACCCATTTTTTCTTGTAATCTGGCTGCATTCCCCCAGTTGAGTTCTTCGTTGGACACTCGTTTGCATAATGACCCATTTCATTACACTTAAAACATCTTACCGTTGGCTTTTCATTTCCTGCTTGATCATCTTCCTTACAATTACGAGCAATATGACCAGACTTACCACACCGAAAGCACTTACCATACTTGGATAAACATTCTCCAGGATGCATTTTACCACACTTCTCACAGGATGGATATTTGGTTTTCTTACCTCCTTGCTTCTTTGATGAATTCTTCCCCTTTTTCCTGCCAACTAGATATCTTATTCTGTTGTTTGTCATAGAACACCTGATCATCGGCAAACTCCATTTCCACCTTCTCCGCACATCGAACAAGTTTTTCGTAACTTTTGAACTCACGATAAGCTAAAGACCTTCGATACTTTGGATTTCACCCTAAGTAAAAACGATTTATTTTACTATCAAGATCTCGTATGAATTTTGGAGCATACCTTGCCAATCGAGTGAACTTTTCTTCATATGCAGCCACTGAATCATCCTCCTGCCTCAATTCTAGGAATTGTTTTTCCATCCTAAGACGAACCACCTTAGGAAAATATTTCTCAAGGAACATACCTTTGAATTCGTCCCAGTGAAGATCCTCAATCTCATCACAATCCCTTATATTTTTCACCATCGACCACCACTGATCAGCTTCACCTTCAAAACGGTAAACAACAAGACTAACCTTTTGATGTTATGAACACCCCATGATGTCAAAAATCTTCTCTAGTGCTTTAAGACACCCTTCAGATTGCACAGGGTCAGATGATCCTCTGAATGATGGGGGATGTTGCCTCATGAAATGTTCCACCACTGACATGTTCCTCTGCGGTTGATCTGGCTGATCTCGTGCATGAATACCACCACCATTTATAGCCTGAGTCAACTGTGCCATCACTGCAACAAACTGTTCAGTTCCAATTCCGACCATCTCAGGTTGCTGATTTGGAAGGTTATCTTCCTCCTGATGTCGTCCCAACATAGCTGCTTTGTTTCCTCTGCGGAAAACCATTTTGAACATAGAAATATCTTAGGCGAAGCAACATGGAAATCCGTAAATGCTATATCATTTCAATCATATTATAATTTAACACTTTTCTAACTCCTAAAGTTGTCTAAACCGACCTTTGATACCAACTATAAGGCCCCAGCCTTAAACCTTACTTAATATTGAATTAAATGAATAATTCACATTGAGGATCTTTTCAGGTTTAGAGTTTTAGAGAATTAGAACATAACTATTACATATTAAAAGATTACAAAGTAGACACTTCTACTAATTCTACATAAAATAAAAACTCTTAAAAAGAAAGATGTCTAGATTCCATGTTTTAGATAGCATAAAATTCCCTTGATCCCATCCTTGACCTTATTCCAATTTAAGTCCTGTAAAAAACATTTCGAAAAACATGGGGTGAGCATAAAAAGCTCAGTAAGGGATACAAAAATAATGAAAACTGTTAGTTTTTCAAACATCAAGTAAACCATGTATACTATATCAAAGTAATACCTTCACCTTCATGAAGTAGTAAAAAAAATCTTCACTGAATAAAGTATCATTACTTACCTTTTTGTAACCAAAGGATTACCATAAAGCCCATATAAAGAACACATAGAATATATAAAGGTAACTTGGGACATAAACATACTTAAGTGGAATAACCATATGGTTGACTTCCACACATATCACTTAATGGAATAGCCATACGGCCAATTTCCATACATACTTAATGGAATAGCCATACGGCCGACTTCCATACCCAATGCATTGGAGGTTATAACGTAACCACCCGTCCTGGTATTCACGGCACCACCCGTCATATGGTTTATAATGTAACCACCCGTTAAAATTTCCAAGTACCAATATAAAATCATAAAACATAAAACCAATATAAAGGAATGATAACATTTCCACATTTCAATCACAATATATCATAAATATATTGACATAATAGAATCCTTTTTCAAAACCATTTTCAATACCAAAATACATAAAAGAGTATATGGTATTTATTTTATTCTAAAAACATTACGGCTTGTTGAGAAAGCCAAAGATCAAATAATACTCGCGGCGGCGGAAAAAGGTCGTTGTCACCGCGTACGTTAAAAAAAACATTCCTTTTTGTCGTTTAGTAAAACGCTTCGTAGAAAAAGATTCCTTTTGTATAAAAGTAAAAGTCAAAGGAGTTTATACACCGTATAAAAGAAATTTGTGTATAAAACGAAATATGCCTCAATGAAAGGAGATTGAGACGAAGTCCCTTACCTTGGGTCCGACTTGACTCGATCGTTCTTTAACGTCCTGAATAATAAACTTGGGTTAATTTATACTTGATTAAGAACCTTTTTAAAGTTCATTCTTCCTTTTATATCTCTTATTGCCATGTTATAAACATTATGTAACCATTTAAGTTAATAATGTTTGTTTTGTCAATATTTGGTTCTTAAGTCGAAAGTGGACTTCTTACAATTACATGTTGTTCGTGTGGCCAAATGTTTATTATATCCAGAATTGTATTCATGATTTAGATATCATATATGTCATATATATCCAGTACATGCATGCATTTATAACATTACATAATCATTTAGGGGTAAGAAATGAAATGCACCGTTCATGGAGTCGGTAAGCCGTACGTACGCATGAACGCTACTTTCATTTCTTTGTCATATTAATGGAATTAAAACTAAATGAGAGATATGTATATTTTAATTCCAGAATTATATTCATCATTTAGATATATCATTAATTATATATATCCATTATATACATGTACTTTTAATAGTACATTACATTTGGGGATAAGAAATGAAATGCACCGTTCATGGAGACGGTAAGCCGTACGTACGCATGAACGCTACTTTCATTTTTATCTCATAATTTAATGGAATGAAATAATAATGATATAGAGGTATATTATAATTCCAGTATAAAATCATATATAATAACTTTAAATCCATCCTTTACACATCCCACATATGGCATTAACGAATCACATCACTTTTAGGGGGCGGTAGTCCGCACTTCCTTAAATGAAGATATCGTGTTTACCCATAATGGAAACCATAAAGGTATGCCAAAAATGAAAAATACAGAAGCTTAAAGAAAACATAAACATATTATATATCATATAAATAAATAGTGACATCATAATGGCCACCCTTGAAGGTGTTAAATGAGAATTGAACAATCATCGTTCCGGGAGGCAGAATTTCGCCATCCACGGAAACCGTATGTTCTTCAACCATTTGATGTAGTTGTGTGAGAGTTTAGCTCAAATAAATATTATAACAACATTCTAGTATATTGAAGACACTGGTGTTGTTACAAAAGAAGTAAATAAAAAGAGTTTAGAGGGTTGGAGAAGCAAAATAAAATAGATGAACAAGAGAGAATGAATTACCTTTAAAAGTGTAACTCCCTTTTGATTTGAGCCTAAAGGATTCCTTTGAAAGGATTCTTCCCAAAGGGAATCCTCTAGGATGAGGAGAGGGATGTGGAGAGAGTAAATGGTCAGGGGTTGGCCGAGCCAAAGGCTTGAGAAGTGTGTGAAATGGGGTAGAGGTGGGGGCCTTTTATAAGAGGAGAGGAGGGGCACTTTTGGAAAGTAAAGAAATATTACTTTATTTGAAAATGTGTTTCGGTTTTAAAAGGTCCCACATTGATATAATTCGTGGATAAGGTGATAAGGGTTCGAAATCCACTCATCCAATTGGTTTTGGCCATGTGTAGGTTTTAGAATTTTCATTATCTTTCCATTTTATTTAAATCGTCAAATAATGATGTCATCGCTGCAACATTTTTATGTCATATATAATTTAATTTATTTAATGTCTAAAAATTATAAAAGAAATACTATGATGTATTAAATCTTCTTATATTTCCAATTACTATTTATAATCAAAATTTGGACTTGTATAACCCCACTCAAAAATTATTTTAGTAAAACAATTTATGTTAGTGTCATTTTCACTTTAACATTAAATAAAAATATATTAAAGTCATTTTCCAACTAAAGTGGCTCCATGGGGTCCCCATGTTGGCCCATGGCTTGTCTTGGTCGGACATGACTCACCCAATAGGTTTAAGACAAGTGTCATGGTGTTTTCACATTCTTATAATACCATTTTTACCTTAAACTACACTAATTACCTCTAATCGCGATTAATGAAAAAAAGTTACTATTCACCAAAAAATTATTTTAATCTCATTGAAGCACATTTTACTTCTTAATGACAACCATGTATGTAGGATTTTAAAAATTCAATACACATTAGTGGTAAACTTTCATTTAACTGAAAAATCAGTTTGCTTGATTACCACTTAGTGGTTTCACTATTCATCAAAAATTGAAGTTTTTCAGAAAATTACCAAAAATTCACCCTAAGCTATATTTGATATTCCGAATTCAAAAATGAAGTCCATTTTAAAAAATTCAAAACATATAAGTCAAATTAATTAATTTAATAATTAATTCCCGCTGTCATGACAAATAGCGTGTTTTTGTGAAACAATAAGTATCAAAAGATTGACACCAGTTTAAGTCCAATTTCAAAGTGAAATTGAATCCAATGACCACCATTGAATTAACTGGTAAAAATATTTTCTAATTTCACTTTAAAACCAATTAAAATAATAATCTAATCATATAAATAATTTAGTTTAAAAAGAGGTTTTGAATTAAAATACAACATTTTACACTATTCATAAAAAAATGAACTTTATCAGAAAGGTACCAAAAATTTACACAAAGTAAATTTTGATGTCCCGATTCTAAAGAAGAGTTATATTTGGTCCAAAATAAAGTATAAGAGTGATCAAAACTATATTTAATGACGGTTCACCATTAAAAGGTGATAAGTGAACCTTTAGTGAAAATTAGAGTATATATGCCCTAAAATTGAACTCTTTCTGTATTTTAAGCCTTTATCTTTTATTGGGTAAATGTATAAACATTTAAAAACATATCTAATCATATTTTAGTTATTTCTATCCATTCCCACCAGTACAACGGCTACTTGTTAACTAACATTTAAAATAATATTATTTTATTACTAGTGTGCTACGTAAGTTTCAAAGAAACTCATCGTTGCGTATCGGGTACACTATCGAACATAGCAACCCCTTTAAAATAAAATTAATATTTAATTCGTAAATATTAATAAATATGAAAATTCTTTATTCATTTTTTACCTGGGATGTTACAAATATCATCACCTAAATCAATCCCTCATTCCATTAAATGGGAAAATTATTAATTATTCATGCCTACATGTGAACGTTCACCTCCATGAACCGATATTATTTTTTTACATTACGGTCTCTCAAGACTAGTTATAATTATGGAATAATTGTTTATGTGTGATATGAATGACTATTTATCATTATATGAGAATAATATTTCAATTACATTCATAATTTCCATGCACATAAAAATGATAACTTCGTTTGTGTATACATGTGAACTATCACCTGCACGAAGCTATGTGATTCATTTTTCATAACCACATAAAAAGTGTGATATATATATAATTATAATATATTATTAATATGATATTTATGATATTATTATCAATATGGTAGTATAAAATAATAATTACCTACTTTCCATAATGATCAATGAAAAATGGGAACGTTACTTATGCGTACATACGACCTACCGTCTCTATGATGATAACATTTTACATTTTTCATAACCATATATAAATATTTTTATTTAAATATATAATTAATTTTTAAAATTAAATATTTTTTCCACAATATTATTCTGAATATTATAAAATAATGAATATTTTTGTCTATATACATCATACCAAGTCATTCTGGACTCATGTATTAAATATCATCAAAATATCTAAAGTTATCTTAAATAATAAAGTAATTCTTATAATATAGTGACAAGTGATGTAAAAGGATTAATAAAATTTAACAAATGATCTCAGTAAATTAATTAATTAACATAATTTTATTATTCAATAAGATTATGAACATAATTTTTGAATTGCACTTGAGGTAAGGGACTTTGCTTCAATCTCCTTTTACTGAGGCATTTCATGATAATATGCACATTTATCCATTAACAAGGTGTATATACGGCCACTAATAAATTTCATATCAAAATTTCACCAACAATAATGTTTCAATAATATTTTTATTAAATTTTTTAGTAAATTTATTACTTCATGGAGATTAATATCTAAATGTTCAAAGTGGTATGAGAAATATTGAATGTATAAAGATTTAATTATCAAATATTTTTATCCATGATATTAATTTACCTATTTATTTATATGTATATAAAAGGATTCAACATGACATTTTATGTCTATTTTTAATTTCATTCATATGTTTTACAAAATAATCTTTCTCTATGGAGATTTTACTTTCTTTACAAACGATTAAATGAATGTTTTGTTTTAATGTATACGGTCACAACAACTTCCCTGCCGGCGTGACTGTTATTTTATATTTATCTTCCTATACAATACTTAATGTTTTCAAAAGAAAATTAAATCCCTTATTCCCTTTTTTATTTTGTTATTGAAAAAGGTTTTGAAAATGGACTGATTATTTTTGTATCTTTTAATGATTTCTTGTGATTAAAAATAAATAGTTTTGAGTTAAATGAAGAGAAATGAAACCATTTATGTGTTATGATTATATAATGGTACTTGGACATTTGATTGGTGGTTATGTGATAAACCATGGAAGAGTGGTTACATTATAACCTCCAATTCATTAGGTATAAAATTTGGCTATATGGATATTCTATTTGTAATAGTGACATGTATGGTAGTCAGCCATATGACTATTCCATTTTCAAGTTTGACATGTATATAAGTTGACCGTTTGGTTATTACATTTTAGTATAAATATGTAACAACTTACCTATATATATTTTATTTTCTTATAAGTTTTAATGCAAATTAATGATTTTCAAAACGTAATATATTTATCAATTTGAAATGATGATCTCTTTTTCAGGGTAACAAGGTATGTTTTATTTTATGGAAATTTTTTTTGGGTATTAACTACTATAATGTATTTATTTGTTCATTTACCTTACTGAGGTTTTGGGTCACATCAATGTTTTAAAAATTTTATCATAGTGATTAAATATTTCTAAGGAAAAATAAGGTTTCATGATGAAAGTATTGTAGATGTGACAAGGAAAGAAATCATGTTTTATTTTAAAATTGATTCCATTGGTGAAAAAATGGATACAAGGTATAAGTATCCACATTTAATTTATAAGTTTACTATGTATGATTTTTTTAAAAATCTATAATAATCTAAAATGAAAATAACATAGAATTTGAATTATTGTTTAAAAATAATAGAATAATTTTTTTAAGGCTGCATCCAGACAACATATATATATATATTTGTCATTTGCATTATTTTTTTCAATATGAAAATAATGATGGAAGCATCATTTATGGGTATATATAGCTTACCCTTTCCAGGAATGGTGTATACCATTTCAGAATTATATATTCTATTAACTATTATAACACACATATACTGAATTTACATGATATTTATATCATGGTGTACAATATGGATATCATGATATAATTATAAGGACCAATGATATCACAAATTAAGACACATGCAAAGAACAAAGAAAATATTACCCAATGTGAAACCATAACATAGGATTGATCACAATTGGGTATTATAAGGTTGTAAAATAACCATATATGGTATTAGATATAATATTATTATTTTGTGGTATATTAATAAGAAACTTATATTTATTATAAAAGAGTTTTAATGAGTACGATGAGAGTTAAGACATAAGGTAAGTGAATTCGTCTCACTTTTTGTTTATATGAGATATATGACTTGTTCACTACTCTTTCCTTTTTCATGAGGTATATAATCCCATAAATTTATTATATGATTCGTATTCATAAATTTATGGGAATTTAAATATCCATTATATGAAGATTATTTCATGGGGTTAATTTTGTAATAGCTACTAAAACGATAAGACAATTATCTCAATTTCACTTCTTTGAGACACAAGTTTTATTTTGAACCTAAAATCTCTTTCAAGGTGTATATAATTCCATTAGACAAGTTATATCTAGAATCTATGTTATTTCATGTTATTTTATTCTTCATGTAATTTCATTTTCTTACATAGATATTATGAACCCATGTTACCATGTGTTAATAGTTTATTGAATCAATCTCATTATATAACAAGATTGTTTATGATTATGCTTCCATTGTTGAAATATTATGATTTTTTACCGAGAAAACTCATAAATTTTCTCCTCATCTATTTATTCAAGGTATATCCATGTATTAGTATCATTTTTAACTCTTTGGTACATAATATAATTATGAAAATATTTTTAGGAAAAATATGCCAATTTTTCCCTATTTGGTCAAAAATCTATTTTATTTCAAAAAAAATGTTTTTCAACAAAATAAAAAATGCGTTGAATTGATATTTGGAGATCATTTTAAAGGCTAAAAAGTTTTAAAAAAAAATTAATTTCCTCAAAGCTTAAATTATGATATTTTAAATCATTTTCAAATAAAAAAGTTTTTGAAAAAGATTTAGGTTTCAAAAGTAGTTTTTCAATATAGATTGAATTTTTTCATAAAAAATGTTTTTTTAGTTGTTTTAAAATTATTTCCCTTCTATGAGAACTTTAATTGGTGTCACTCTTGATTTCTTGTAAAATTATTAAATGATTCTATTCATATTTTATCTCTAAATTGATTATTTTTTGATGGAATGATGTTTATAAAACCCATTTCTATTTCACATGTTATATGATTTTGAAACCCGCTTATTTTAATTGGTTATGTTTATGATTAAATGATTATAAAAAATTATTTTTTTCACAGCCTATTATATTGTTACATGTTTACCATGCCTATTTCATTTCATGGTTTATGGTATCAATATTTATGATTTTTGGACATATGTATGTATGATCTCACTTTGAGATGGGTGGAATCTATATCACCCTACTATTAATTTTATAAATATTTATATCGCATTAGATAGGGTAATATAGTCTTGAAATTGAACCTTGACTACTAAGATGGCCATGGGGATGAACCACAACTACCAAGATGGTGTTATGATTTAACTCATGCTACTAAGTTGATCATAGAAGTAAACCATGACTACTAGGATAGAATGGGGAGTGAACCTATACTCCAAGATGGTCTTGGATGTGATTCCTTGGATACTTTTGAAATAATATTATATGCTTATCTTTCTTCCATAACCCATCTTTTTATTCCTATGTTATGATTTGAAAGATTATGTTCTTTATATCTTTATGATTAATGTCTTATGAACTTCTCTGATATTATACATGATTCATTTTTATGATCATTCATATGTAGGGTTTAATATTCTATTTTCATGATCAAGTTCCCATACCCTTGTTTTCATTGTTATGATTATGTATCCCCCTTGTTTACCCTTACTGAGCATCTGATCTCACCCCTTGTTATGTTTCCTTCCCCGTTATTATGAAGATATGGGTTATATTTCTTGTGTATGAGATGGGTTATACTTAAGAAGAACATAGAAGAAGATGATTTAGATCATTTTTGTACTAGTATTTATGTTTTTATGTTTCCAAAGTCACTAGAATAGTACGATATTTGTGTGTTTGTTGGTATAAAGTATTCAACAAAATTTATGTAATGTCTATGATTGAAAAGTGATGGTCATTATAAATTTTATAATTTTCAAGGTACTACATGTAGATGTGGATATGGAACGTAGGGACTGAGGGGTAACAACTTTAAAATGTTTACATTGAGCCGGGATCGGTCCTGACCTAGTGCCTGACAATGGGCCTTTTTGTACATCTACATTATCACTCATGAGGGATATGATTTTAAAATTAAAACAACCATTTTGACCCATAAATACGGATTTAAATAAATAATTATTGTGAATTAAATCTGTTAAACCAAAGGTCTAATATATTAAAAATTATTTTTATGATTTTAATATCCTATAATTCATTTCCATGCTTATTTGGTTTCCCATTATAATTAGAATTGATCACTTTATAATTATTGGTTATATGGAATATAAAGAGGCAAAATGAACCAAGTTGACACTGATTTTGATAACCATTTTCTAAAGATAATTCAAATGGGAGGATGACTCCAATGAAGGATATTTTAAATATCAGTAATCTGTTATAAAAAAATATGATTAACAGTGTACGCTTAAACCAACAATTGGACTTACAAAAGAAGATAATAATAGTGTTTATAGAGTGTTTGGGTAGTGGTGACCTGGGATTAAATATGAAACAATTTCCTATATTTCCAGGGTTTCGAAAGAATAACATTATGAAATTTCGCAGTGGAATGTGAAGATTTTTATGTTTTAGAAGAAGGGAATATAGTAAGAAATTATTGTTCTAAAATGAAGAGTTTAGTTAACACAATGGATTAGAATATTGGACTCCCTTATGTCTTATCAATGGATAAATATTTTATAGAAGGATTGTATGGTAATTATTGAAATCAATTTCCCAAGTAGAAAATATCATGATTTAAACCCAAAATGTTGTATAAGTAATTGTTTATCTTCTAATGATGAAAATATCACATACAACATATGAAAGGTATGGGTTGTTCTTATAGTATGGTTTATAATAATGATTAAATTAATTTCGATTAATTTTAAGAAAATATTAATATATAATATTTTTAGAAAGGGGTATTTAAGAATAAGATGATGAATCGTATTTAATGGTTTGATATGGAAGTGGAGTTATTAAAGTGTTTATGTATTAGAATTGAATAATTATTTTATATTTATCATGAAATTATTCATTATAAGTTTTTCATTACAGATTTTTAAGATTATATTGAATGATGATGATGACCCAGAAAAGTGATGTTTTAAAAATAAATATAATCCTTAATATGTTTCAGATGTTGAGACAATTATATCAGGATAAAGAGATATTTGATATAAATAATTTAATTGGATAATACTTATTACGTTGGAAAAAATTATGGATTTTTTGAAAAAGTGGTTTATTATATCATTGATGGAGTTTCAAAAAAATCTTTAATAAATATATCAAAAATATATATGTTTTATTTATGTAATAAGGAAGAATTTATGTTTTCAACATGATTTTATGGTAATTTAGGTTATTACCTTGTTTCAATAGAATACATGATGAGCATATTCACCTATTTGGTGTGTGACATTAAGAGATAATTCATTTTTTGGGAGATTAATGATAACTTTAATTTTAAAATTTATTCAACATCATTATATTGATTTTTATTTTAATATTCTCATGAAAATTATTCAACTCTAGTGAAAGGATCTTGAAATAAAATTGTTTTCCTTGTACCTTCATTTCTAATGAATAAAATATTGCATTAAATCATCATATATTTATGATTTTATGGTCTTTAAACTTATTTAGATGACCAAAATTATTGTTATCAATGATATCTATCACTATATAAAAATTTTTATGCTTTTCTTCTATGTATAAATATTAACATCACACTAATGTTCTCTTATGTGGAAACCTACATGTGAGTTACACTAGGAAAATTGTATGTTTCCAACCTTCCCTATTTAAGGGAAGTTTTTTTTTCATTCGTATGATGTGGGTTTCTATGAAGTATTTTAGAAATCATAAAACATTTATAATCGAGAATAATTTGTAGGGATAATTTCATTTTATGTTGGGTAGAATGAAACACCTCTAGATTTTGTGAAATATATTTTTCAAATAAATTTAATCACTTTGATATACTACACTATAAGAAACACGGTTTTTTTCTGATGTTACAAGCCACACTGAGAATATATTTCATTATGAAAAACATATTTTATTCAACTTTCAACCCAAGGTTGTGTGTGTTACAGGTAACAAATGGTTATCATGCATTAAACACAACACTATGTCTTAAGAAAACAAAAAAATATTATTAATATAGTTATTTCCACATGAATTTTATATCCAACAAATTAAACATATCTATATAAATATTAATGAATAAGTTTTAAATTTTAATTATAGTTCTTTTATATTAATAATACTTATGGATAAAAAATTAATTAGTCTTTCAATAATATCATATATGTTTTAACAAAATTAGTTTTCAAAAACTATTTTAATTATTTATTATTGTGATCAATAATAAAAATAATTTTTTAAAATATTATAAAATGAAATTTAAAAAAAATTAAAATCATCATATCAAAATTATATGAGGTTGTATTGTTTGGTTTTTTTCTGAATAAATTCATTTTTTGCTTAATACTGAAAAAACACTAAATTTTAATTGAAAATAACATTTTCATTTATATAATAGGACAAGAAAAATTATATTATTAATTAGTTATAAAGTAATATTAATTAAACTATATGTATATTATTTTAATTTATTTCCTTGGAATAAATTTCATATTTAATTTCTATATAAAAACTATTAAAACTTTTGAATATATTTACATTAGAAACACCTTTCTCATTGTGTCTGCATAATTTATTTTAAATTAAAATTTTCCTCTTATATGAATAAAATTTAGATAAATGAATTATAAAGTTTGAATCCAAATAATTTATATTATCTAATAAGTTCACCATAATATTTTATAAAAATTAATAGTAAAAATGGAAAAACATTACCATGGTTATGGTAAAAATAGATTTACTAGTGATAAACTAAAATGATAATGGTAAAAAATGACAAAAAACATAACCAGCACCCATTTAATTTCCATATTTATGAATTATACCTTATAATATCTTGATTACACCTTTTCAAGAATTTTTACATGAAAAATCATGGGTGGAATTCAAACTTTTCAAAAAAGTATAATTGTGCCACTCATCTCACTTATAAAAGGTCTCCCCTTCTCCCTCTTCTATATATATTCAAACCCTTTTTTTCATCCAATCCCTAGCTAAATAAAACCCCTGCTGTAATATTATAATCCATATTTTTTGCAAAAATCCAAACTGGGGTGGATTTTTTTTAAACCTAAGCATGATACCTGAAGAAGAGGTAGCGTTCATCAACAAGTGTTTCTATTTTTTTCTTCCTCCTACTCCATAAATTATTAGTATACCATGATGATAAAATTACCTAATTTTATTAAATATAATTATATTTTTTTCATGACCTAAAACAATATTCACCTTTATCAAATAGGTTACAAAATCATCATTCGTGTGTACGGAGGAATACTGCTTCACGAACGACATCAATCATTTTTTCCATTACCAAACCTCATAGTTGGGTATAAGGATGGATATAATGTTAATATATGATAATTATAACATAATTATACCATTTTAATAATTATATCATATATACCTTTTTTTCTTTCAATTCTATAAGAGATATGATAACTTGGCTCATGTGTTTGGAGGACTACCGCTTAGCAAAGAAATGTGATTCATTTTCACCAACACTTTACATGTATGATTTAAAGGATAAATATATTTTATTTAAAATAAATAATTATTATATTAATGGAATATTTATAATTTATAATATATAATATATAATTTTATTTCATACCATTTCATGCATTAAATGATGATAATGTTTTTCTTGTAAGTGTGGACTACTGCCTTCACGAAGTAATGTAACTTTATTTTCCTCATCACACCGCATAGATGAAATGTATATGTTTATTTTTTAAATAAATAATATATAATTAATGATATTATTATCACTATTTAAAGTTAATATATTTTAAACCTCATTTCTATTGTGATTGTTGAGAAATAGAACTATTGCTCAAGCTTACAGATGGAATATCAACTCTATGATTAAAACTTCCATAATTTAACAAAACCATATTTAATGATTGGTCATAAAATTATAATTGGTGTATAAATATTATATTTATTTCATTATTATTATTCTTAAAATTATTTAACCATTTTGAAATTAAGGTAACCAAAAATAAAAAATCAAAACATATAAGAAAAATAGAGAGGATATTACCAGAAGCGTGACTTTAACATGGAATTATTAATAAAAAAGTAATAAAGGAAATAATTTAACCATATATAATATTATTTTATTAGTATGTTTCATTAATAAATGTATAATAAAATTATATTTATTATATAGGGGGTTTGAGCATGTATGATAGAAGTTAACACATAAGGTAAGGGATTTTCCTCTAACTTTTGTTTTCTGTGAGAAAAATTCCATATTCACCATGTGTTTATTTAATGTGGTGTATATAAAGAATATGAATTTATTTTATTATTATTTACCTGAAATTTATTTTAATTTAAACATCCCTTTTATAATGTTTTTTTCATGGGGTTTAGAGTTTCAATATTCTCAATTTGGTAAGAGATTTCCGGTCTCTCTTTTATTTATTAGAGACATATAATAATTTTTCACTAGTTCTTACTGGTCTATATACATAACAATTAACATATAATAACATAAATCTTATTATTCTAATGATATTTAATATTTCATTTCTTGTTATTATTTATTTGGTATTACGATTCATAAGATTACTAAAGTGATACGTGATTTTTGAATCAATTTTACATCTTTAAGACCCATTCCATGTTATGCACCTAAATTGTTTTAAGAGGTTCATATGAAACTACTTTGAAATGTAATAATAATTTTTTTCATGTTATTGTATGATTAATTTAACTTTATCCTTATAGGGTGATTATGATCAAAATTACCCAATCTGTAAGAGTTTCAAGTTATATTCTCATCGTTTATCTGGATTGATCATGATTAAGTCCTGGAAATTTAAATCTTACGATATTCCTCTCATTAATTGTCATGATATTTCTTGTAGTCCAGTTATTCAATATATTTTCATTTAATATTACCATTTTTCACTCAATTTTTGTAAAAAATATTATATAAGTTTTGTTTAACAAACAAATACTTTATTTCTCTCTTCGGTCGAAAATAAATTTTTTCCAAAGCCATGTTCAGATAAAATATTTTCATGTTTTTTATTATGCTTATATGGTGATTAAAATAAAATGTAATGCATTTTTTGATTATTCATAAAATATTAAAAATAATATTCAAGATACTTTCCAAATAATTAATGTCGGGATCATATTCAAAATTTGAATGGAATATTTCTCTTAATATGTACTCCATGAATAATACTTCTCATAATCAAGGCAATTATTTTATTTGAATATTAATTTATAAATTTTCAAGGTTATTTTCATAGAAAACTATTTTAAAATTATTTTTTGTTTTAAAAAGTGTTTTTTAAAGTGGAATGAATGTTTTCCTCAAGAAATTATTTATATTATTTTTAAAATCATTCAATGCTATGTTCAATGAAATTATGTTTCAAAATTATTTTTTGTTTCAAAATTATTTTTTGTTTCAAAAATAATTTTCAATGAAATTTTATTTTCCTCAAGAAATTTTTTAAATGATGGATAAAAAACATTTTCCATGTAAGATTATAACATTTCATGTTTCCTATACCATACAAGGGATATTATCCAAGGATAAAATTAATATTAATTCTCTAAATGATTTATGTTTATGATGGCATGATTTTTATGAAAACTGTTTCTCTTCAACATTTTATAACATGGTAAAATTTATGAAGACCTCTTCTCTTTCAATGGGTTATGCTATGATTACTATAAAAACAGTTTCTTTTCCACGTGTTATGATATTATGAAATTATAATAAAACTCATTTCATTTCATGGGTTCTGAAATGATCATTTTTATGATATTATGGAACACAGAAATGTAGAGTTCATCATAATATGGGTGAGACCTATATCTCCCACACATAAATTGGGAAAATATGATGACTCATGAGTTAATATGGAATGCATGAACATGATTGTATACATAGTGACCCAACCCTAGAAGGCCAAAGCTGGTGTCAGTGAATATTACATTCTAATGATTACATGGAATCAAATCATGGATGAATGAGAGAATAGTTATCTTGGTAAATAATATACATACATGAGTCTATTATTACAAAAGAATAAACTAAATTCAAAACAGATTTATTATAAATAAATAACATCTAGGATAACTATAATCCATCATGTGAATCCATGCATATATTTCATAGTATGCTTCTTGGACTTTTGGGGAAAACATTATAAGAGAGAGCAAAAATGCTCATCAATTGAACAATAGTGTGGAAGATATAACCAATCAGTGTGAATAGTGAATATGGAAAGGAAAATAACTGAACACACCTATCATGTAATCAATAAACTTAATGGATGTTTGTAAACAATATAAAATGTAAATAAATATAAATATGTTCCATTGAAATAACTATGTAAGGACAAATCAATATGGTAATGTAGAAAATGGAGACACATTCAATCAAATTACTAGATAAGAAACAAAAAAATTAGAAAGTTATGAAATGGACAATAGATTCCATTTAATAAATAAACCGATAATGAAATTCATCCATAGATATTTCCATGTGAAAATATCAGTGATAGTAAATAATTAATTAAAAATAAGGCAATGATTCATTACTGGACGTCATGTCTAAGGTATATGAAAATCTATATTGTTAAAATCCATCCTTTGAATAGTTTAATACTTCAAATAGAAACCTGTATAATTTTTAAAACTTATTTATCCCATGAGAACCTTTGGATGGATCGAGGATATATATAAATTTCGGGCTCTGCCCATCATTTTGTTTCCAAGCAATCCTTCATATCTAGTAAACAATTTAATTAATAAAAAATATTTATTATCCAGAATTTGTATTGAATAAAAGATAAAAATATTTATATAATACTATATTTTATAAAATAACATTAAATTTTGGAACTATTTGTAAAATGTTATATGATTTAGAAAAACTTATTATCCATGATAAATGAAACAGATAATTTATATGGAATTCAATGTTAAATGATCATAGGAAACTAAATATTTAAATGGAATTAAAAGAAATCAAGTTAATGAATGTAAATAATATCGTTTGTCAAATAAATCATAACCCATCTAGGAGAATAATTAATATGGTATCAATACAACATACATCAAGTATATTAAAAAGAAAGGGTTGTTTTCAGTGATGAATAGAAATACAATTGAAATATCTTTTAATGACTATCATGATTAGAATATCCTTATGTTTTAGAAAAAAATTCATTTGAAATAACCTTTTAAAAAAATCATTAATAATTATACTTTTAAACATGAGAAGGAATCATTGATGGAATTATGGTAGGTAAATCCATACATCTTGTATAAGGTAAAAAGAATATTACCTTTTCATAGTAAAAACCTAAATAAAATTCTCTGTTTGGGAAGAGAAATAAAAATTCCCTTAAAAACATTGGTAAGATGAAAAAGGGAAAAAATTATTTAATAATTTATTTTAAAAATTAAAATTTTAAAATAATTTAGTAAAACATGTTTTTAGATGAAAATAGGTTCTCTCACTAAAGAGAAAAATAAATTCAGGTTTTCTAAAAATCATTTTCTAAAACATATTTAGTACCAAAGAGTGGTAAAATTATGATAATACATGGAAATGGTGAGTAATATCTAGAGAGATAAAAATGAAAGGTTTTATTTAAAAATGGTTATATAATTTTTCTCCAATGGAAATACCATTGAAAGTTACTTAAATTTTTTTTTGAGGAAAATAATCTCTAATCATTCCAAAGTGTCCCATACAACTTTGAAACATCCTAAATCATAAGACTCATGAATGTTTAATATTAAATAATAGTTTTAAATACCATTAAGATAAATTAATTAATTATATAGTATAAAAAATGATTATTAGATACACCATACAAAAGAATTAAGTGGTGAACATGAAATTTATCACATAGAAGTAAAAAATAATATGGAAAATCCTTACCTTGAGTTTCATTTTAAGTGAACATCCATTAAATTCTTGTGTAATAAACATATGTTAATTTTTTTAATTTCTAGATATCCTACATCAATTTTATCCTTACTTTTATTTCACTTATTACTATGTTTTATACTAATTCATAAAAAACTATCTTTACATCGGGTGTTTAGAGAAAATTTGGTTTATATTCTAAAATCGACTTTGATAGGTAAACTATGGTTAAAGGAGTCATTATATAAATTTTACAGAATAATAATCATTAAATAATTATCATATCTATACATTAATTATACTTTAAAAGTCAATAATTAAATATGTTTATGAAATAATAATCACTGTTATGGTCATGGAGACGTTTGGTCATACATACGCATGAGTATCGTTCCCGTTTTTTAATTACTACTATAGAAATAATTTAAGTAGAATTATAAATTTACATAATAATAAATATATCATAAATACCGTATTATTTAATCTTATATACTTATATATAGAATTATTGTGATGAAAAAGGTATCACATCATGTAGAAGAGGTGGTAGTCCACACACCTACAAATAACGTTATCACTTTTTATGTGTGTAAAGGGTAATAATCAAAATTATATATATAGTATATTTCTAGAAAGTGAATTATGTAATTAATATAATATAGAATTTTTTATTTCACATATGTTTAATTGAAACCCTCTTTTACACATTCCATGTATAGTGTGAATGAATCACATCGCTTTATGGGGGCGATAGTGCATACTTCCTCAAACAATGCTATCATATTAACATAAAATGGAAAATATTAAAGGTTTATGTAATAAAATTATTAAATAATTATAAATAAATAATGAATATCATATATATCATATATAAATATATTCTCTATTATAATGGCCACCATTATAGGTGCTAAAAGAAAATTGATCAATCATCATTTTGTGAGGCATTACTTCTTCGTACACATAAAAATATGTCTATTACCAATTATATAGATGTGTCTGTAAGTGTAGGTATAAACATTAGAATAATAAAATAATATTATTTTAAGGATAAGTTTTTTATAAAATAACATAATAATTAGATATAAATGGTTGTATAATGGAAACAAACTTAAAAAGCTTGAGATAATATGTTACCTTTTAATTGGGTAACTACCTTTGGTCTATAACAAAAGGATTCCTTGGATGGATTTATGTCCAAATATAAGCTTCAAGTTCATGGGGGTGGATTTTGGGAATCTATATGGTCATATAGTGTCCAGATCTATGTGTTTTGAAAGGTCTGAGGAATGTAGAGTGGTGGTTTCCATGTACAAGGGTAGAAAAGGACTCACTTGTTATTCTTGAAGATAAGTTATGTGTACCCACATTTTTACCTAAAAAATTAATAAAAGCAAAAGAAACAAAATAATATAAGTTAATTTCCAAATTATGGCCATTAAATTGTTTTTTATAAGTTTCCAGATCATTTTGGTCCTTATGTTGAAGGTTTAACTCTTTATTAAGATTTACTTTACCTTAATAATTGAAACAAATTTTTATTACATTAACTAATAGTTTTGGTCAAAAAATGTTTGGATTATTAGAAAATATAAATTATTTTGATTCTAAATATGTAATCCTTTTTTTAAAATTCAATAATATAAAGGAAATAAATTAATTTAAAATTTTTCTCGCAGACGAGACGGCATTTCAAGTTTTTAAAGTAAAAATGTCTGAAAGTTTTTATGTTTTTATACTCAATTTCAAAGTGAAATTTTTTCCAATTAAATAAGTTATATTAACTGATAAAAATATTATATAATTTAAATTTAAACATTATTTAAAATTATAATTCATCTTTATAAATAAATTAGACAAAAAATTACCTTTGAACTAAAATTCAATATATATAATTATTCATTAAAAAATAATATGTTTCTGAAAAATATAAAAAATCACCGTTAATTTTTTTTATGTGATTATTTTTAAGATAATTTTTATTTTGAATTATAAATAAATTAATGTTTCAAAATTATTATTGAAAATGGGTTCTCTATTAAAAGTAGATTAAATTTCCTTTTATTAAAAATATAGGGTTTTATGTGTAAAATAAGGTTTGATCTTATCTCATGCATATCAAACCTAATGGATGAATATCAAAAATATTTTATTGAATATATAACATTTATATTTCATTAAAATCATTAACTATTTGCAATTATTTTTGTTTTTGAAGATAGAACTCTTTTGGAAGATTAAAAATAATTATTATTTTTATATCAAATGAGTTTTTATTTTTGTTTCTCATTAATTAGTAAATAATAAATTCATTTTAAATTGGAATAAACCATAATTTTTAAATGATACATATTATTATTCATAACTAATAATTTTACTTCTATTTTGTATCATATTATATTAACTCATTATTTTTTTATAATACATTTTTATTTGGTGAAACTCATTCTTGCGTGTAACTCATGCTATCGAGGAAGGCCACTCTTATGTGTTACACCAGATAACAAGGTCCCACATAGATTTCAAGGTTTATCATGTATTGAATTTATTTAAAATATTAAATATATATCGTATTCTCAGGATAATATATTCCCTTATGCACTTTGTGTATTGGGTAATACACACTATCAAATACCGGGTTCTTATATTATATTTTTGGGGTATCACATTCTCCCAACCTTATTTAAATTACATATCTACAATTTAAACTTTATCATGGAGATAGATTATTTGATACATACATCATTTTAAATCACGCATCATGCTAAGGGAAAAAATTTATCCTTTATAAAACAGAGAATTTAATTTATAAAGGTATCATTGACTACCCTGTTACTAGGTCGCTAAGTAGGTTGACATCAGTGGAAAGTAGAGTACCTAATTAGAGGAAATTCTTAACTACTTATAGGGAGTTAATGTGGTCATCAATCAGAACCATGTGAATGATCACTAGAAAATTGAGGGCCTCAAAGCCATAAATGTATGATGATTTAGAAAACATTAATTAAATAAAAATTATGGTATTAGGACAACATTGTTGTTTGGAGATACATTCCTTAATGTGAATGAATTATCTTAATCCCAATAAATATAAAGATGTATTTTTAATTGATATTTTTATATTTCATAAAATTAATCCTATCTTTTTTTATTCAAAAAAAATTATAATACATTCCTTTACTCCCTAAAAATAATTTCCCATAATGTATTTTTTAAGGTTGACGCACTAAAAGAAATTGTTAATGAATCTTAAGGTCTATAAAAGAGTGAAAAGTCTAACTATTACTCTTTAACTATCTTCCAAACCAAATATAGTAAATATATTAATCTATAATCCTCAAAAATGATGTTACTAGTTTATCATTAACATTTTTTCATCAAATTTTTTAATTAAAAACAATCAAAAAAATTAAACATCCCATTTCATAGGTCAATGCTTGGTGTGAATCCCTTATCATCCTTCAGTCATGGGTTCAAGATCCACGACCTTGCAAGATTTGATTGGTTGTCACCTGACTTACATATTGGCCATTTCTAAAACAATATTAATATAATTTCAAAAATAAAACTAACATATATACTTGAAATTTAATAGTTAAATAAAATCTTAACTAAGGTTTTCAATACAACCATTTTTTATAAAGTCTCATAATCTTTTTTGACTATTTTTACGATGTCAATTATGATCATATAAACCCTATAAGAAATCAATACATTTAAACCTATGTTTATATTATTTAAATTCTATATTACTCAAATATCATTTTCCCTAAAAAATATATGCTTCTAAAATTAATCATATTCCTTAGACATTTCATGTTTCCTGTAACCAAAATATCACTTGTAAAATACTTCTACATTTTATTATTGAATCCAAAGACTAATTCATTAAAATTGGTCCTTCCTTAGTATAAATCTTAACTATAGTATCGTCTATTGGATTTCAAAATTATAAAACCTTATACTGATTCTAAAATATCTTAGGTTTATCCTAGGTCATTCATTATAATTATCTTTTCTAATTCATCAAAATGGATTGTTAGTTAAAACATGGATATTTATAAACATATCCCAAGGTATTGTCAAATCATATCTGTAGTAAGGCTTGTTTCTATGTACATGGATTTCCCATGTCATGCCCATATTACCTTTTTGGAGTTATTACTCCTAGATACATCTATCCAGAACCATGTCAACTTTTTTTATCCATATATGGATGTATTTATATGAATAACCACATAATCTCTACCTTACCAATCTTCTATAGTTTTCTTATATGCTTATCCTCAAAATATACCTTAGGTTTATATTCTCCAAACTATGATTTCCTTAATCTAGTTCCCAATGTTCCTAATAAAGTTCCTTTGATACCAACTGTGGTAGCCCGACCCTAGAAGGACCGAAGCTAGTTTCTACTACTATTACATTGGCATGATTATAAGGAATAAAATATCAATGAAACATGAGTTTATTAGTCTTCGTAAACTAGATATATACACGAGTCATCTATTAGAATAGAATAAAACAATTAAAACATATGATTTTTTATTCTAAAAAATAACATCAAGGATACCTCTAATCCATCTAGAAAATCCCTGAATATCTTTCATAGTACTCTTTTAAGGATTCATGGGGATGGAAACATTATAAGGGTGATCTCAAAAGCTCAGTAGAGTAAATATATAAAAAATGAATTAATTAATTAATGAGAATAGTCAATATAAAAATGTAAATAATTGAACATAGATTCTATGAAATCAATAAACTAAATGGATGTGTGAAAATAATATATAAAGGAAATAACAAACAACAAATTCAATTCAAATAACAATGTACAGAAAAGTTAATATGGAAAAGTAGTAAATTGAAGGAAATTCTATTAAAATAACTAGATAACGAAAAATAAATATAGAAAATTAATAAACATAAAACTCATTAAATTTAATCAATAAACCAAGAATGAAATGAATCCATATATTTAGTCATGTGAAAATCTCATAGATAATATATAATGAATCAAAATAAAGGCTATTATTAATTATAGGATATCATGTCCCATTTACATAAAACCCTATACTATCAAGGTCCATCCTCCGGAAAATTTAAAACTATGGATAAGAAACCATTTAATTTTCATAACATATTTTTCTCATGAGAAAAAAGTGATGCATCAACGATATATATAAATACTCATCCTTGAATGTGAAAATAATTACTCATCTCAATTAATCGATTTATTAAATAAAAAATATGTCTGATCAAATATCTGTATTGAAAAATATATATGGATTTATAAATACTCTATTAGTGAATTAAATAAATGTCAATATGGGAACAGTATATAAAATGGTATATGGTTTAGGAAGGAGTAATATCAATGATAAATTAAATAGATAATTTAGGGTAAATTAAATGTCAAATGATCATAGGTAATTGTATACTTTAAGGTACTTAAAAGGATTCAAGTATGTCAGTGTGAATATTATCCTTGTTCAAATCAATCATTAACTATCTAGGAGAATAAAAAGTTTGATATAAATACAAATAACCCAATTGAAGTCAAAATAATGGGTTTTGGTCCTTGATCAACATAAATACCCTTACACGATCTTTTAAAACATTCTAGAGAAAAATATCATTTTGTTTTAAAAAAACTATTGAAAAAAAATTTCTATTAAAATTACTTTTAAAAAAATATTTTATAATTAACATTTTAAACATGAAAATGAATCTTATAAGTAATAACTATAAGTAAATCCACACATGTTTTACAAGGTAAAAAGAATATTTCATTTACACAGTAAAAAGGTTAAAAATGTCCTTGTTGGGAAAGATAAAAGAATATTCTTTCGAAAAAGATAGTAAGAGATGAAAAGGGTAAAAATGTATTTAAAAATTCATTTTAAAATAATTTTTTATTTTTTTATAAGAAATTTTTTTTATAAGAAAACATGTTCTTCTCTTAATTAGATAAATAATGTTGGGTTTTCTTAAAATCATTTTCTAAAACATTTGGAGTACCAAATAGTGGTAAAATGCTTTTAATATCATAAAATGGTCCTGAATATCTAGAGGAGATAAAAATGGATGATTTTATTGAACAATTTTCATTGAATTTCCTCAAATATAAGTACCATTGAAATGTCATTAAATTTATTATTGTGTAAAATAATTTTTAAACATTCCAAAGTGACCCATACCACTTTGAAACATTTTAAATAATAAAACTCATGAATGAGTAAAATTAAATAGATGTTTTAAATACCATTATGGTAAAGGGATTAATGAAATAATATATAATAATGTCCATTACATACACCAATAAAAATGAGTAAATTTTACACATGACTTTTATCTCAAATAAGTAAAAAGTGGGATTAAAATTCTTTACCTCGAGTTTCCTTTCAGGTGAACATCCCTTAACATCATGTGTAGTTAACATAAGTTAATTTTCTTTTTTATTGATAAATGTTTTCATTTTTATCACTACATATATTTCAATTATTACATTGTTTCATACCACTACATAAACAATTATGTTTACATCAGGTGTTTAGACCGAATTTAGTTTATCTGTCAAAAGTAGGTTTGGTAAGTCATCTATGGTCAAATATTTTATTATATAAAATCTCATTAATAATAATCATGAAATGATTTTAGTATTTATATGTTAATTTTAAATTATAAATCAATAATTAAATATGGTTATGTTAAATTAATAAACTTTATGATCATGAAGACGGTAGGTCGTATGTATGCATTAGTAACATTCCCATTTTTCAATGATCGTTACAGAAAAAACAAAAGTAGAATTATATATTACCATAATGATACTAATAAATTCAATACGATATTACTTAATAATATATTCTTATGTATATAATTATTTTGATTATAAGGGGATCACAACTTGTCGAGGAGGTGGTTTTCCACATGCCCATGAATAAGGTTATCACTTATTATGTTTGTGAAGGGTAATAAAGAAAATGATATATATATATATAGTATGTTTAATAAAATATAATTAATTTTTGAATATAAATATAGTTTTTTAGGTCACAAATTTTTAATTGTAACCATCCATTATATGTTTAATGTTAATTATGAATGAATCACATCGCTTTGAGAGGGCGGTAGTCTACACTTCGTCTGATGATGTTATCATATAAAAATAAAATGGAATGTATTAAAGTTATGTTTAATAAAATTATTATATAAGTATAAATAAATAATTAATATAATATATGTAATAAATAAATATATTTTCCATAACAAAGGAAACCATGATATGTGGTGACTGAAAAATGAATCATCATCATTTCATTAGGTAGTAGTTCGTTGTACACGAAAAAAGTATGTTTATTACCCATTAGATAGAAGTGTGTGTAAGTGTAGGTTGAAACAAAATCCTAGTGTATTTATTATATAGTTTTTTTATACTATAATATAATAATAATATATGGGGGGTTGCAGAATGGAAATAGTCTTTAAAAGATTGAGAGAAGACGTTACCTCTTAATCAGGTACCAAATTTTGGTTTATACCAAAAGGATTCCATGGAAGGATTTATATCCAAATTAAGGCTTAAAGTATGACTGGTTGATTTTGGGAAGCTATATGGGATGATATTTTCCAAACTGAAGTGGATTTATAGGTGCGAGGAAAGGGGAGAGGTGGTGGCCTTTTATAATGGAGGAAAATGACTCACTCTGTATTTTTGAAAAGAAGTTTGGTGTACTCATGTTTTGACCTAAAAAGGTCATACAAAAAAACCAATAAAAATAATATACGGTAAATGTCTTAATTATTTCCATCTAATGTGTGTTGGACAAATTTCTAGGTCATTTGGGCCCTTAAGTTGAAGGTTCAGTCGTTTATTATGCTTAATTTTACTTTACTAATTTTTATTAATTTTAATTACTTTCACAAATATTTTTGGTCAATAAAAAATTGGTAACTATTAAAAATTTTAAAATATTCATATTAAAAAAATATAATACATTTTTTCAAATTCCAATAATATAAGTGGTATGAAATTATTTAAAATCCATCTTGTAGGTGGGATGATAATGGAGGTTTTTAATGTAAAAACATCGAAAAGTATTCTATGATTTTATAATCAATTTAAAATTGAAATTTATTCCATTGGAATACATTATATTAATTGATAAAAATTGATATAATTAAATTTTAAACCCAACAAAATTATAATTTATCCATATAAATTAAGTAGATGAATAATTAGTTTTGAATTAAAATCATTATATTTTACAATTCGTTAAAAATTAATTTGTTTCTAAAAAATATCAAAAATGAAAAGTAAAATAATTTAATTATTAGATATGTAACATGAAGTTTATTATTACATATAAATAAATTAATGTTTAAAAATTCTTATTTAAACTGGATTCTTTATTAAAAGGCAGTAAAATTCCATTTATAGAAATTTACGTTTTCATGTGTAAAATAGGGTTTGTGCTTATCTTATGTATATCAAACATAATGGATGAATATAACAATTATATTATTGAATATATAAAATATATATTTCATTAATATAAATAAATAATTTTGTTTAGTTATTTTTTTTACAAAATAACTCCTTTGAAAGCATAAAAAATAATATTTTTTTTATATCCAATTGGTTCTTATTTTCATTTCTTGTTAATTTTTAACAAATGAATTCATATTATGTTTGTTTAAGAGATAATTTTTATATTTTATTTGATAAAATATATAACTAATAATTTAATAGTTTGTTTATATCATATTATATTAAGTAATAATAATTTAATAATACACTGTCATTTGGTGAAACTTATTCATTCGTGTAACTCAAGCTATCGAGAAAGGTCAATCTTGCGTGTAACATAAGAAAAACTCATTGTTGTGTTAATTACAACCTATATCATGTATGGAGTTTATTTAAATAATAAATATATATTATAGTCTCTGGATAATATATTCCCTTTACGTGCTTGGTAATTTAGGTCATACATGCAATCAAATACATTGTTCATACATTAGATTTTGGGGCATTAGAACTTGTTCACTATGTCATATGTGAAGCATATTACATGTTCAAATTGTTATGTTTGAACTAGATTATATGTTCACAATTTTATTTATAAAATTGGTTACATGTTAAAAATGTTGTGTGTGAACAACATTATGGGTTCACAATGCTATGAATACACATATCTTTCATGTCCATAATGTTATATGTGGACAAGGATGAATGTACATACATTTATGAGGGGGCTTGATTTCTAGTCCTTAACTTAATGAGTCTACTTGTACCTATTTATACTTGTTTACGATGTTATATGCTGAGGTGTATGAAAAAAATATATTTCTTATGAAATTTTCATGCTCTCATGGATCAAGTTATTTTATTTCCTTATGATTCATGTATTATGAAATGCTAATCATTATGTAATGACTTTTTATTTTGACCTTTGATATTTATGTTATGGTTTTTTTGTTATTCTAATGTTCTCATACAATTGTGTTCATGTTATACTTACATATCTCCATTTTTACCCTTACTAAGAATCTAATCTCACCCTTTCTTATGTTTTTCTCCTATGTTATGAAAAATAATTTACTTACGGTATGTTTGTGAAGAGTATTAATGGGTTAGATCTTTATGGGAGATATTTAAGATCATTCACCAAATTAAGAAGATTGGGTTCCATGTTTCTGAAGGCACTTAACTATTATGGTCCTTTGATGTTTCATTGTGTAATATATTAAATATTCATATACAAATATTTAATATTAATGTATGATATTACTATTTCCATATAAGTATGCTACATGAATAATTCCCCCTCTCTTGTTCTAGAGACAATTTCTCACACAACATTCATGGTCAGTAAAACTCCAATGTTGTGTGGCACAAATTTCTGGTCCCTAACCTAAATCCTCCTTTAGCTAGATATAGTTTTTTGCATGTTTAGTACTCTAGTTCCCCTATTCCCATATGAAATATTATCATTTCTGTGAACCATACCTACCTGATCATTACTATCAACCCTCTTTTATAGTCCCATTTCCCTTATCTTGAAATAGATAATCTCATCACCTCTTTCTCCTGTGAAAATGAACCTTAACATCGAGACCCCCATTTCTCACCAAAACCTATAATATTTTATTATATTAATTTTTTATAAAAAATAATGTAACATTCATTTAATCCCATGGGATTTCATAATAAATTGAAACCACTTTCTTTTACCTTTAATTAAGGAAGTGGTTTAACCTTCTCTCCTCCTACCCTGATTGGGAATGGGATTCCCTTAGTGTAAACCCCATTATCGTCTGAGCTACATGAATTTAAACTGAAAAGAACCAACTTCTGAGATTCAATAAATTAAAATTATTTTCATCACATCCTAGGTGTGTGAAATTAAATTATACATTAATATCCCCAACACATTATGTTAAACTACACAATAATGTACTCATAATATCATTTTAACTATATCCCAAACCTACATGATAATTATAGGATTACTTATATGATAAGAATGATAGGATCCTCTATCTATGGTTAGAATCTATGAATAATGCCCAACCATCCCTTGTTTTTATTCCTTTTAGGACACAAACATCCTTACAACATGACATTAAATAGTATGGACCAGTGTTCTCACATGAACTCAAACTTTTTACTC
Organism: Viscum album; assembly: GCA_963277665.1. Lineage (NCBI taxonomy): Eukaryota > Viridiplantae > Streptophyta > Magnoliopsida > Santalales > Viscaceae > Viscum > Viscum album. Next base: position 1,644,569,513 of record OY728132.1, read on the forward strand.
AGAATATGTGTGTTTATATCACTGTCTCATAGTAGGGTATATAGGATTTATTCTACAAGTTCAATCTTGATTGTATCATAATAATATTATTGTTTTTTATAGCATGAAATAACCTGAAAGTCTGATACCTTCCACCTTGAGGACACACTTAGCTTCTCATCATCCAAACATGATGTCTCCACTGGACATCAGAACTGTCATATGGATCTAACTCATATCCATCTCAACACATAACATTTGTATTGATGTAACATCCCCATAATACCTTAAAACTATGAATTGTTTCCCACAAGACCTTAATCCTATGTTAGTATCCCAAAAATACCTTAAGCCAATGATAGATTTTTTATAACCACCCAAACCACTAACACCGACTAATGAATTGGAATATCTACATCTTGTGATGAAAATGAGATTCATTATGTAATGAGACTATGAATTATTATATATCAAACTACAGATTCCATGAATGAAAATTGTCTATATCCTTATGTAACACATAGTAAATGTTAGTCTCTATTTCCGAAATATACAAGATTTCAAAGGCAATGGTAATTGGTTGACGTACACCTCTTGTGTAAGTTTCCCCATAGAGGATATGAGATGTTGTGGATCCTAAAACAAAGATTAATCAAAAGTGAGATTCCCTCGATAAGAAAATGGAGAAAACTTTATAAATAATCAAAACATCCAATGTACACAAAATTATAAGCATGTCTACAGTTATCATCAACTTTTACCGCATGTAGCTGCCTCATCATAGCCTAAATAGGCATAATTCATTGGTTTACACTTTAATATTTAATTAGGAATGAGATTCATGAACATGTATCAAATGTATGAGGGATACATAAACAATGAGACAACCCTAAGGATGATTCTAGGGTTGGAGGAATATAAATTTCATCTTCTAATTTTGGTTAATGAGCCAGCTTTATCAACTATGGTGGTAGAGGATTCCTACAATTGGAAAATGGGAATGATGGGAAACTGAATTGGTGGGTCCAAGACTATACCAAAGAACTTAACTACACCACGAGAGGGATAAAATATAACAATATTCATTCCTTAGTTCAAGCATTATAAAATAAAATGCTAAACCCATCGTGAATCACTTCTCCTTCATTAGTAAAAAATGCATAACATTTGATATAACACGATTGGAAAATAATCGAATACATAAATTTGCAAAAATAAAGCTTTACCAAAATAAATTGTGGACCTCAAATGGAGTTATTATAAAATAACTATAGGAAAATAATGAACCTTGGGTATCATCATTATAGACATCATCGACGTGGATCATTCCACCACCTTAGTGAGAATGAATAATGTTGGGAATGTTAAGAATATTCTCATATGGTAGGTACTAATGAATCAAATATTATATAACATATGATTAAATATACGGGGAATGGTTATAGACCCACTACTAATAGGTATGTGTGAAAAGGATCGCTACTGTAGAAATCCTACACAACCTTGCCTCTCCAATGACGTCTACCACTCACAAGGATACTAGGTACCCTTGCCAAATATCTGCCTCTAAACTCATCCAAAGACATGTCATCAATCATTTGGTTCATAATTATGAATATGAAGGGTTCATAAAAACTAGGGAATGACCCAATAATATCAGGACCCCTTGACACCACATTGAGTACACTACTATTAGGGGAAATGCATAGGGAAATCCCCATCTATCATAATGAAGAAATATTTCAGGATCCTCTCCTAAAAATATTCCAATAGATTTCTCCCCTACACTAAGCTAGTAGAGAAATTATGGGTCATTGTTGTCATGTAATCTACCTTGGAGTCACCTAGTAGGAATCCTCCCAAGCATGCTGACAACACCAACAGGCTCTATAATCCAAAGATCAAGCCGATATCACCCTTAGTTTCTCAAAACCTAACCAAAATACCCATCATTAATATTGAGGAAGGGTGAAACCCCTTCCTAGTATGAATCTAATAAATTATTTTTAGTGGTACCATCCACCATCTACACACCTCCAAATGCCCATGCAACCACTGTTGGGAGGCATATCTTCATTCAATTGGGTTTAAGACCTCATCTGCCCACTAGGTTGACCGGGTTGACTCTCCCCATCCTTAGTTAAACTAGTAATCATCAATGGAAAACCATAATGAATAATTTTACCATGAAGTTCCTATTCTCAATATCATCAACTGATATAGAGGTCCTCCTTATGTTACATACTTCCACAACCCAGAAGATCTATCTCGAGGAAGAAGAGGAAACAACTATCACAGAGTTCCTACCCATTGGGCCAATTGTAATGAAAACAGAGCGAAATATCATGACCCTAGAAAATCACACATTTGGAACTCCTATAACATAAAATTTAGAATGGGTAAAATAGAAACTAAACATTGAACTATCAAAATCTAAGGTGACATGAAACTCAATGGAAACACCTCTTCCCTCACCTCTAGAACTGGGGGAAGAAGACCATCCATTGATCCTAACAATCACTAGGGTATATATCCACAAAGTATCCAAATCAATTCAACAGTAAATTTATATAGATGATTTAATATATTCCAAACAAGGTATCATCATGAAACTATCCATACCCCCCATCAACATCCAATATCTCTACCTCTACCTTGGTTGTAGGGAAAATGCAATGTCTAGATTAAAACCATGAGATGATAGTGAACATGCTATTAAGACATAGAGTTATGAAAAATTTCTCAATCAATAGGAGATTTTAGATATTGAATCCAGTATGGTCGTGGTAATGAAGTTGTGCCACATCTAGAAGAAACTCCTTCATTTTTTTATTGATTGGCCTATATGAAACACCATTTTCATGAAAATAAAAAAGCATTTTTCAAAAGCCCCACTAGTTTACTGACGATCATAAATTTGAGTTGGGGTGATGATGAACTATAATACCCTCTAGATAATGAGTTGGAGGAATACTTGTCAGAGATCCTGGAAACTGGAAAACTATCAATAATGTTTTATCACATACATCACTTCACTTAACCACAGCTGAGTTTCTCACTAAGGAACATATAGAATGCCTCCTCTAAAATATTTGGGTGATATTAAACTACTAACAATGTCACCATATAGAATATCTAATAAGCCATGAACATCTCAAGGACATACATTAAATGTGTCAAAAGGATTATATCACCGCACTCCTAGTAGATCAGCATCCCAACTCATATGGGAATTGCTTGATTTTTCTTCAAAAATGAGTCAAGAGCCTCAACAAACTTTAGAGGGTCAATAAACATTCATATAACTAAATATAGATTATTTTTTGGGATCATATGATTCTATCTATTTTATTCCCCTTCCTTAAAAACATTAGGATTGGCAGGGTCTATCACCCACCGATGGTGAAAGTTCCCTTCCAACCACCACCACCATGAATGTCATCATGATCAATACCTTGGATAAACATATAAATGAGGCAATTGAAATAAGGAATGAAGATATAAACCCATCCTAAGGGGATATTTTATATTAAGAAGATCCTCTGATAGCCACCTTCACTCATCAATAATGATATACATTGGGCCTTGGGAGTCTCCCCATTGAGGGATGACCACCTATAGGTTGAAAAATCTATAAAATCATGGGATTTTATTAACCATTAATCCATTATAAGTCAATTCTATAAAATGAGAGGGATTATAAAATATAAGATTTGACATAGTATCTTGAGAGATATAATAGGATCTCCATCAATGTCCTCACCAAACAACTCCTAGAGTGATACAACGCATGAGTGGACCATGCCCCACTTCCGGTAAAACATTTGATCCCACTTGAATATGCACCCAAAGTATTGTATGGTGTTCCATAACATTAAAACAGAGTAGAGGGATGAGTTATTGACAAAAAAACAATGATATGTCATACCAAACACACTTGAGCAGCATTCCTTTACACATTTAGAGTAGTATATCATTGCATCTTCAGCTACTAGGATAGTCAAAATATTTGAGACAAAAAACCCTCACAAAGATAAAATGATTTCTTCTTGAATCACCAATATTGATCCTTTGCAAATGTTGATTTTTCAATCCCACAAAAATGGAATTTGTATCCATCATGGTTTGATCACATCAACCAACCCACAAATCTCTGTAATCTATGTTTCACCCCATTCAATGTGATGGAGGATCCACATCATCATCTACACCATTTCACTCTAAGATTTGGATCGATATTGGAAACCCTAGAACAATAGGAATACCCCATGATTTGGGCTTTGTTACAAGACTTGGAAGGACCATATTTCATGTGTTATAGTTAACTATCCTTGGGATATATTTTCAGTAGTTAAGATCTCTACATGCCACAATCCAATATTTTTTTATTTTTTAAAGATACACTTTTTGGGTAAGTGGGAAATATACAAAGAACTCCACAAACATCCCACATACCACTCGCACAAACCCCACTTACATAATAAAAAATTCATAACTCTGAAAATCATGAACCGAGACCCCCCACAATGCCTTAAAAAAACCACAAAATCGAAATTTCATATTAAATGTCACCATCAACCATCTCAAAAAATGATATGCATCTATCTCAAGACATACGACCATCAAGACGGACGACCAATCACACACCACCTCTTCCCTCCTGAGATGCACTATCAACGTCTCCAGCCAATCACCATCACCATCGCCACAACAAAACCTCACCACGGTCATCAACCTCCATGCCTCATCACAACTGACCTAATCTGTGACATTCACCACCTACACCAGAAACTAACATCACCAAAACCAAACACCTTCGATGGAAAAATAGGTTGTTATCACCATCAAAATGTTATCATCGTCCGCCATAGTGGCTCGTCGTCGTAACGCCTCCACAGTCAAATTGCACCGACACTCACCAGAAAGTGAAACCATTGACAAACCAGGGTTGAAACATCATCAACACTATTATGCAGAAGAATGTAACCACTGAATTCATTTATGCCAACAAAGAACAAAAATACAAAAAAATCACCATCCAACATCAGAAAACAAAATTTTGAACCAGAAAAGGGATTTGGGGAAAAAAATGGGACCAAACTCTAAAAGTCGAGTTTGTAATGAAACGCTATGGATAAACACAAAATAAAAGAAATCATATGAAGAACCATAACCAGAAAAAACCAGAACAAGATAAATTAATCCTGGGCAAAACCCGAACAGGATCAAGGGACTGAAACCCTCAAAAGAAGGGCCAACTCCAGTAATGCTTCGAGACATGATGTCTACCAAAATGGTAGCCCAAAACCTCAATATCTCTTGTGCTCTAAATCAGATCTGGAGAGGAGCTAAGGAATGCAAGGTTAGAGAAAAAGGAAGTTGTTAAAGAGAAAACTATAGAACCATCTAGGAGTTGAGTGAAAGGGAAAGAGAAACTGAGAGAGAGAGAGAGAGCACACCATCTAGCAGTTTTCAAATCAAAAGACACTAGGTATGGGCATGGAAAAATGTTTTGCACATATAGATTCCAACCCTCATATCCTAGATATATATGAATTGATTTCCTATGTTCTATAGAATCATGCATTGTCAGAAAGTGTACTTATAGTGAAAAAACATATATAATTCTCATTTCCACTTCCATCACATATACAAAATCCTATGATGGTATATGTAGTTATTTTTTCAAACCTAGGCCCCATAGTTGTTTCAACTTCATGAATATCCATATGATATGCATCTCTAAGTGAATCCTTACAGTGAAAATGAAATAAATACCCTCAATTAGGTTGCCCACATAGAATTCCCTTCATATAATAGAAGAATAATGTCTACTCCATCAGGGATTCTTATGACTTAGGGGACAACATCTATTCTATAGAGAATAACATCCTTAGGTTTTATGAATCCATGATTCCCCATGTTGAAAAAATCAATGATCATGAAATATACTATCCACATCACATGTTCCTCATAAATAAAATCAAAGAGTTCTTCCTCTTTGAATATTGGATAGAACACTGGGTGGATTATTGCCTAGTCAGGTTGGGTGACATCCCGACACATGTGACTGATGTATCTTCCACAGCTGATAGTGTCAACAAAGACTCTAGAGAATGGATTCCTATATCGGATGAGGTATATAAAAGTAAAATGTTAGTATGACCTGTAAAAAGGATTTACTTTCTGAAAACATTATTTTTTTCTATTTGTTCAAACTATAACCTCTTATGGTATTGATTCCTTCATCAACTACCACATCAACATCATATCCGATGAATCCTTGTATGGCTATACACTGAAAATTCCAAGGATTTCATAGTCCCTTATTAGTGTTAAGACCATTTTACCCCTTGGAATATTCATAACAACCAAATTGGGAGAAGCCCCCAAAATATGTCCCATCCTATAATATTCCATCAATGAGGGGTAGTAAAAGGATTTGTTGAATTTTCCCTGACTGCTATATAATTTGTACTACACTTTTATGAGTAACATAATATCATCCCCTAAGGAACATCTAGTAATGTCATCTAAGGAATGGAAGGCACTACTCTGGTAGGAAAGATATTTCTTTGAGTACTTTAGAAGGTATTAATAAACTCATCGACACTAGGAATAAATGTTTTATTAAGGATTGGAGAGTGAATTCTTCTCAGGCCTCACTGTTAGGTACACCTCCACAATAGCCTATATTGGTTGCTTGTGTGGCCCACCTATATCTTCCTAACATACAAATACCACCAACCAGGGCTCAAAAACTTCATTATAGTGCTCAGAATAAGTCATCATTCCAAAATTAAAACATGTAAATGCACAATCAATGACCTAGTTCCTTAACTAATAGCTCCCAATATTCTCCCTGTTAAGGAACAAAAATTGCTAGGAATAAAGAATCATGTTGCCTAATAATATGAAATCTTGAAGAACTTGTCTGATATTCATGTGAGAATATATATCCCCGATTCACTCCACCTATCAAAGGAGATGTGTGAGGAACATATTTAGGAAACAAGGACAACTCATCAATTATAGATTGAGTTATCTACTCATTAGGACTTTTATACATAGGAAGATGAGCAACAAGTGTGTAAATCAATCATTTCCTTTTTTGAAAAAGATGAGGGTGACACTACCCAGGGACGCATATAATTGTTGTCTTTAAAAAGCCAATTCAATTGAATGAAAATCCAATTTTAATTTTGGATTCTTTTTTAGGGATCAATATCATCCCAACTCAGATTCTCCACAAGATAGGGACACAAAAGAAGATATATCTCCCTCCAAAACAATCATTCATGGGCTTGACAAGATAGAGTATAATCCATGGAGAATGACTTAAATTGAAGATAAATTTGGATACCTGGTTAAAAATATCATATTAAGGGTTGCCTCACCAAAAAATTATTTAAATTCCCTATTGGTAAGGACATGGTTATATCATCATGAAGTTGACCCTCTTAATACCATTAGTTCCACAACTACTCCATCAATAGTTGAGTAAGGATAAATAAATGAGAGACTACTCCTTCTATCACATTTAAATCTTAATACTTGAAAATTTTGTACTAAAAATGGAGGGTAAAAACTCCGGAGGAATGGGGTTGTGTAAAATCAATTCCACAAATGATTTTAATTCAACCTCATTCTATCTATGGTAATATTTGAATGATAGCTTCATCCTTCAAATTCAATAATTATATCTAATAACATCAAACCTTGGGAGATATTTCATACTACCTAAAAATATTTAATGCTCACTTATTATCTCATATTGCTACATATTATAGCTAATATTAGATCAAAAATATTCATACTCTTATTTTGTAACAAGAGGTTACCACCTTTGCCATAGTTTTGAAAATATACCATATGTTCTATAATGAAGAGAGTAATAAATGGTGTTTGACCTATCATCATTGTTATGACATCAAATATGGATCTATCCATTATAAAAACATATGATTGTCACATCAACGTTTTTCATTATCTCTAATGAGAGGGACTCCCACAACTAGGATTCTGCCCATTATGAAGTTGATGACAGTTCCACTCCTTGATCCCTGACTCTGATAGAGTTTCTTACATCACATGATCCTCATATTTCATAGGATTAAGAGGATCTATATGATGTTACCACCTATATTTTAATAGGGGAATCCACCATTATTAATGATTTAAATGAGGTGTCAATTTATATAGAGAATAACCCTTGTAAGACTCTTATTATCACAGTCATTTCTCTTGGGGTAAGTAGAAATATGTTGTTTATAAAAGAAGAATCACGATGTTTTTTTCTAGAGATACAAAACCAAAAAAACCAAGCCTTGATCTCCATGTTTCTTATGATTTAATTGGTCTTCTAATGGGAAATCATGGTCCTAAAGTAAATTCCCATGAAGATGCTCCCTTACCATAGAACTATAGTGTAGTATAATGTTGTGGATCCCATCGAGACCAACTTCACCATGGATATCCAATGCCCCAGCTAGATGGCCCGAACCATCCCAATCTAGAAGAAGAATAAAAATATCAATGTCTATATATTTATAAGGGACATTAACCACCACTTCCCAAATGTGTATTTTTTCCCTAAAGTGATGAACCTATTAATCGATGCAATGGTCATTTTCTAAGACCTGTTCATCCATGATTGGTACATCATGTATAATTACATCTCAATAGAATATGAGGTTGATGAACTCAACAATTTAGAGTTCATTATGTAAAAAAATACAAATTGATGTCTTTTGATTTTATCAATGTTTGGGATATCGAACTGTACACTATGCATCATATCTTCAAGACGCTACTTAAAATAATGATGGAATACTTTGTGGATGATTTGGTGGTAAAATCCCACCAACTCCAAGACCCTCTAAAGGACCTTGAGAATGTGTTCGTATTTATATAATCACATCACAAAAAGATGAACCAATAAATATGTCGGTTATATGATGCTTCTAAAATGTTACTTGTCTCCATCATCATATTTAAAATATTTAAAATAAATCACGAGAAGATAAATTCTATTAGTAAAATTCCTCCACCATGAATCCCATGGTAGTTACGAGGCCTCTAGCGCCACCTAGGTTTCATTCAAGGATTCATTTGAAATTTTTTCAGAAATATAATCCCTTATCAGGGATCATGAATAAAGGTATCCTCTATTTGTTGGATAATGATATTCAGAATGCATTCAAGGGTATCATGTAATATCTTCTACATCATTTAGTCATGATGCCACCCATCTATAGAAAGCCTATGTTTCTTTATGTGACTACCCTAGATTTCATCCTAGGTTCCCTTTTATCTCATAACTTTAATATGGTCATGTGGAATATCATGTACTACATCATTCACATGCCACTCAACACGGATACCATTTTTCTCCAATCGATAAGAACTGCCTTGCCTCAGTCTTCACAGTTCAAAAATTAAATCCCAAATTATAGAACCATGAGATATAGATATTTTCTAATTTTGATCCACTATTAATGATCCTCAAGCACCCCATGCTTATGGGATGAATATAATGGTGTAAATTAATTCTATATTAGTTTGACATCAGGTTTTTATCCAATAAATCTATCCAAAGAGAAGAATTAGATGATTTTATGCACTCACATATAACCCTTAATAAAGTACCCATTGATTCCAACATCCCAATAAGGTCATCCTATCCATGTATTAGACTATTCCATATTCATAGCTTCACTTATATGGTCCCTCCTAAATCATGGTCGAGAGAAGTCTCAACGACCCCAAACTAAATAGAATAGGCATTAGGATTGATTTCATCACTCCCAAATGTGTTAGCATATTATAGTCAATACTATTGTGATAAGTTTGAACCAGAAATGAGGCTATATACTGGGATATTATCACAGACCACAATTTGGGACTCAAAATTGTGTTCCCTTAGTTCTATGTGAAGGGAGGTTGTGACGTATTCGTCAAAAAAATCAATAGGTGCTACAAACTCAGGAAGTGGGATATTATCCCCTGGATAGAGATGAATCATGAGTTTATGGCCCTGTTCCCATACCAACCAAAGTATACCCATGTTCCCCAGTCAAAATGACTTATCTGATTCTGTGGAATTCCTAGAAACATCACTTTCAAATCCTGATCAAGATAATGTTCTCAATGGTATGGTTCATCAAAGATTCATCTCACCGGTCACTTTTGATGATGAAGACCAATATATAAATCAACTAGTTGTTGAAACCACCACAATAATCCCCCAAAACTTCAAATAAGTCAAATAATAACTTGATTGAATGAATTAATTCTTAATGTATCTCTATCATAGGACTCTCCCACCAGATCGATATAAGCTTGAGGGAATTCATTAGTGTGCGATGTAATTTACATAATCAGATTTCCCCATCATAGAGAATAACCTATAAAGGTGCAACATTGATATGAATATTATAGTATTTTTGGACCACCATTTTTCATGAATGCATTAGGTTCACCAAGAAGTGTTATTCAGGGTAGATCCATGCCATATTTTTTAATCGTCCACCAAAAAATATTCATGGGGCTAAGTACTCATGGACCTTTGTAGAATTGGGACTCAAAATTGTCAGCCCTACCTAGCATCCAAAGATTTCCTGTGTAGGTTTATCCTGACTAACATATATGTTTTATCATAGTGGGTAGAAAGAATCCCTCACAAGGATTTCAGGACCTGATCCATTAATGATTTTGTGAAGTGCCATATCATCCATTGATTTCAGATTCCCCACACTATTCTCATAGATGATGAAACCAATTTTCTAGTAAACACGATGAATAGGTTGAACACCAGGGATGGAATCTAGTTGAATAATACCTTCTATTATAACACATATGATAATATATAAAACAACACATTAAATAAAAACCTCTATATTATTTTATAGTATATGGTAGGCTAGAACAAGAATAATAATCCTTTAAAGTTGTCCAATGCCCATAGGGAATATTATTCGAGGACCAAAAATTAAACCTAGGTGACCTTATACTCCATAGTGTATGGAATAGAATTATTTTTACCTATATAGGTTATGATATCATTACATTTGATTGTCCTTTATGATAAGAATACACTATAAAAGAGAGTTTGAGTTCTTCTATCTGAATTGGAATCCCATAAATAACATAGTCTTCAAAAACTATATACCCTAGAAGACACCATAATAACATGGTATGGGAATTCAACAAAAAAAGCATTCCTCCACTCCTTCCTTCAGGTTGAAATAATGTTGGATTTAAGGATTACATTAAAAATTGTGAGTAATTTTTTGATGTTATTACCCCAATGGAAATGATGTTACATCATTGAAATGTTCAACTACAATGGTACATAATCATATATCACCATGGACGGTGAACATATTACACCTCCTATAAAAGATAAGTTACTTAAGCACTACTTTTCATGACTCTTCACTTTTAATCATATTAAAATGACATAAAACTATATTATATCATCTCAATCCCATAATGATACATTATGGGACTCCATCCTTTCCACATAATGTTAAATTGTATGATTCTCCATCCTTACAATATAATGTAAAATTTAATGTCTAATATACTTGGAGAAATATATTAAAATACATTATTCATGTCTATATACCGTGATTTAAATAATAATGATACCTTTTTTCCACACTATAGAGGGTTCCAACCTTCCAATTTTGATTATCTACAAGACCACATAATTTAATTATGTACTTCCTAATTACAATTTCTAATAGGATTCATTGAGATGACCATACAATGCATATCAGGCCTACCCCCACCACTAACCTGTTTAGTAGCCTTTATCCTTGGAAACATGTTCAATCCATGCCTATTTATATACACATATCATGCATTAGAGTTCATGTATGAATGGATCCTTCAGGTTTTAACACTCTCCTAAACATCTCAACATGTTTAGTGAAAAACATCATGCCTTCTTTATTTTGGTCTTCATAATCCTCATAATATAAAAGGGATAACTAATTAAAATGGTGTCTACCCATAATATATCACCTCTCAACCGAGGAAAATGCCTCAATGGGGAAATATAAACAAATGATGTTTCCCATGTTTCAAAAATGGTCTACAGTCGATTGAAAATTTCTCCCCACATCCATGACTGATGATTTTTTGTAAAATGTGTTTTGGATATCCTCAGTAGTCATTCCCCATGCATAGATCGCACCGTATTGTGGTATATATCTCTAAAGTAATGATTTAACTCCTTTCTATCCCCTTTTCCTTGGTGGAGCTTGGACCCCCTTGGTGTAATTTCCCCATGAACCCATGTGCCTAATCATGAATTTATGTTTCATGGGAACCCTCCTTAGATGGATTCATTTTTCCCTATCCTTTTCTACCTTATGAAAGGTGGAGATCCTTGAAACTCCATGTTTCTCACACTAATAATGGATCACATGGGCATATGAGTCTGAAAATGATCTTCCCTATAATGATGGAGATTCATATACATTCTAAAATGTACGGTCAGCCTCTACTTTTTCCAAACATTACATGATTAAACTATCCATATCCTCCCATGGTCTATGCACCATGACCTTAAATTTGGTGCAACCTAAATCCATGAATAATGACCTTAAACTGGTATCAAAACTAATTTTCTAAAACACGTGACCCTAAAACATGTAAAAATAATTGGCCAAACCTCTAAAAAATTAAACCTAAACACCCAAAATTCTCTTCACATGATGTAAAACTATATGATATTTTCTCAGTATCATGGAATTAAACTATGGGGCAACATCCTTATAATAATACATTAAATTATGTGACAACCATGGTCTTGGATTCATGGCATTACTAATTCCTTTAGATTATCCTAAATTAGGATGTTTTAAACAATAGACTTGGATTCTCATCCTAACAAGAGAGGACAACCTCGTCCACTTATAGTGTAGTTATCTTACTATGCCAGTTTCTAGAACTAGGAGTGACATGATTCCGAACTCTATGGGATATATTGTGATGTCAAGACCCCCTATATCAAGACAAAAATTAAATTCCTCTATCATGTGTGACTATATTAACTATCTTCCATCCCCTTATCCCTATGTTTATAAAATGGTCATAAATAATTCTTAGAAAAATCTTATCACCCTCACCAATTGTAAAATTATAATAACCCTAAATTTAGTAAATCTATTATAAATTATGTTTATTTTGTGAAATATATCATTTTATATCCCTTAACATTAGGTTTAGACATATTTTGTGAAACACAACACCTTCTATAATCCCACGACATTTATCTAATCTCCATTAATTGAAAATGGAAACAACCTTGTTTTCACTATACATCACAACCATATACTATGTGTATATGGTCCACCATTTCTCTAACACCTTGTCTACTTTATGTCACCTTGAGTGTTTTATTATACTAAGGTATCCTTTTAATTGTATTCTTATTTGGATGTAATTCCCCTTTTTGTTGTCGGTCTTCTATTGCACCATGTTCTACAACTATGTATTGCTTGATTCCATGTTCATTGAGATATATAGTTACATTAAGATCTCCTATCTTGATACCAACATCAAATCCTCAAGTCTCCCAAACCGTATTATGGTACCCCAATATCCCAATTTAGATCTTAGTATCTTCATACATACAAAGATGATGTGATTCCCAAATAAAGATAGACCAAGAATTATAACCAAAAATTATATTAAAACAAGTCTCTAATTGGATCTCTATTTCCTTCTATTCATAATATGATAACCATTCCATACATTCCAAAAATATTATCCAAATAGAACAATAACAATGATCTCAACCTAGAAGACTTTGTCCAAGAATCATGACCTTAGACTAAGTAAAATCATCCACAAATGTCACCATATACATGTGCTCGTTCAGTCCAATTAGCATGAATGTAATATATCCATGTAAATAATCAGGATTTCTATAATGTTGAGAACATGTTAATTGATATTTGACAAAAAATCCAGTTTTTACTCACCAATTCACCTTTAAAATAATTGAAAAATTGCGGGAATAAATGGAAAAGGTAAAAATCATGTGGAACTCACCACTAGGATCTACTAAAACAAGGATCCACTTTTTGGACCCACTGGTTTGGAAAAAAGTGAGAACCAAACCGTAAATCCCATTTTCTCCCCATCATGATGTACTCTAAAAGGTTCCATCCTATGTTTACCCCTTTCATACATCCAACTATATAAATAAAAGAAGATATTTACATCAGTTTACACATCTTATTCAGAATATGTTAAAATATTCTACACACATTCTTGTTACATGAAGTTATGATGTACGTTTCATTATCCTTATTGTATGACGATAAACTACACATTTAATTTCTTCACCACAAGGTGTTAAACTAGGCGACTCTTTCCTTCATTGCATGATGTAAAATAGAGGAATACTATTGTATTAACTTAAGTGGTAATTTTCCCCATATTAGTACCGATAAACAATTTCACCCATGTAGTCCCTTGTTCTTTTCTTGAGAACAGTGACAATACTCCTTTTGGGATCATTTTTGGGGTCATGTATGCTAATACACCCCCTCAATGTGCTTAGATCTATGTTTTTTAATTACCATAACATGAAATTATATTTGAACATTTCTTTAGTTAAAACCCAGGCATAGAATATTCCTTAACATGGATTCTCACCATATTAATCATTTTAATGAGTTACCCTAATGATTATAGTGCCTAGCCATGTTGTCTCACGTCCTATCTTGGGAACCCACCTTGAATTACTTTTGATGATAATTTGACTATTCCTATGATTTAAGAATGGTTATTGGTCAACCATCGTTTATATTTATCCACTCATGTTAGTGTGATTGTGGAACCTACATTCTGAACATGTTCCACAGTCGCCATCATTCAATATTTCATCCATCATTGTATTACCAAACTTTGATGTCTTGATTCAAATTATAAATCACCCACTTTTTTGGGTAACATCCAATTCCACTGGTGTTACCCCGCTTGTACACACACAAACATGTTGGTAATGAAAGTCAGTTTATTTATATATCACTCTTCTACCAGTGCCTCCCAAGATAGGACACTCTTAGTTTATGATAGACCATTCATACACCTTTTTTACTCTCATATAAATGATTAATATCATTTTTATCTCAGGTTTCTCGCATATATCATGCCTCATACGGGATTAGATATTTATAATTAGGTTTCTAGTTAATTTAATTGATATGTCTAAAATCTTATTCACATTTGGAAATTAATCAAACAATTTTTATTATGTTCATTGAGTTCGTTCATCCACGTGTTGGATCATATTTTTTTACAAGAATAAAAGTAATATTAAAGGCCCCATATGGTTCTTCCTAAGTAAGAGACAGCTCAAGCTCAGTCAAACACTATTTTACAACATCTTGAGATTTCCACATCATGACTAGCACTTCCACATACTCCTCAACATAAGGAAAAACCTTATTGTACAATATATTCAACCCACCAGGATTGGACTTCAAATTATCTACCTGGGATGCCTATTTCTTCCAATGCATAAGCCACCACTAATTATCCCCTCAGGTGGTTGATGATATCTCCTTTAATAGGGACAATAACTCCAAGATTACTATACTAATACCCTTACAGAAAAAACAATATTTTCATTTCTCTAGATGATTTGATGCCTACATAGGTTTATCTGTACTAGGAGGAATAAAACACCCACCATTATCCATGCACCCACTCAAGAAGAAGTCTTCATATACCACATGGAGTGTGTGCGAATCTACCATGTTAGACACTACATTTAGCCACCAGTTGAGGAAGGTTCCCATTCACCTTACTAGGTCTAACCAGATGGTGTGAGTGAGGATTTTAGAAATTATACTCCACATTCTATTCTTTAAAAACATGTTCCCATTAGGGACATTGGTACTGGAACCTTTTATGTCTTAAGGTGGCATAGATAAATACTCATATAATACCCACATTAGTGGTGAGATCCATCTTGGGAATCCTATTTGAAAGTATGGTATTCATGTTGAGTGGGATAAAAACATAGATCATCCAATTTAGACTCATTTCTATATGGGACCCCTCACTGGCCTCTGCCTCTATAGGATTCCAGTCTATATCCACTAGGAAAGTAAGTTTCTCCCCCTTGATAAGGACTGAACCTCTTGACTAGTAGGATCCTTAGGGCCTAACCCTCTCATTAATGTATAATTCAAATCCCACAGACCCTCATGATCACTCAAATATGGGAACATGTACCTGAAAATTATTTCATAAAACAATAGTGTGATCTCTATGATCTACAACAAGACTAGAAGGCGTGGATGATTTCCATCTTTGTTACCCCCTAAAGACCATGTCTAATGACATAGCTTATCATTCAATAATTTATAGGATCTGGGTCTTGAAAGTGTGGTCCACCACTAGAGACCCCTCCAAAGATGTAGAAACCCCCAAGGGCACAATAATTTCCTCTATGACTATATGATCGGGAGATGTTAAAGATAAAAAATGTCAGTAATGTTTTTATAATAAATTTATAATAAATTCAATAAATCCAAGGTGGATAGAATTAAAATATAACATTGAGGTTTTTTGGGAATCTGAATGATCTACCATCCCAGGTCTCCCACCCCATTAATAAAAGGAGTTGATATTGAAATTCTTATGTGGGACTCCCAATAGATTACGAGAAGGGTATGTAATCAAGGAGCCTAATCCATAATCTCCTCTTTAGACACCTCCCCTATTGAGTCTACATGAGTGGACTCTAAGGTGGGATCATCTGTGCCCATAGAAAAAACCTCCCTTCCCCTAATTGAGGCTTTTTTTTGACACCAATAGATTTTGCGAATTATTATTTTTTTCAAATTAATTTATCATTTTTATATAATTTATATCATGCAACACTGAATATATATTTTTTAATATGAAATCACTAAGAGTGTCTAGCGCTATATGGAACCCCATGTCATGATTGTGCTATATAAATAAATTATATTAGCTTTTAGAACACACAAAACAATGTTTGTCTTGTACTACACAGTATATTGAGTCCCTTTAATATCTTATGTTACATGCAATGTCTTGTTTTACTCGAGTAAAATATTATATTTATATTATAATTAAAATATTATTATAGCTACTACCTAGCCCTTGGAATGAATGTTAATAATAAGATTAACTAAATTGTGAAAATATAAATTCCAAATATATGTAAAATGATTATTTTGGAAATCAATTAGTATAAGTGAATGTAAAAATATTTTTAGAATAATGAGATTACATTTCTATGAAAACTATTTTTCTATGAACAAAAAATATTTTCTCAATAATTTAAACAAAAATCATTTTATTTATATTTTAAATAAAATAAATATATTAAATATTAAATAAATATTTTTTTATACTCACCAAATATATTTCAGATAAATAATATCTGAATAAATCAAATTTTTTTAATAAAATCAATATTTTATGAATGGTAATTTCACAGTATTTTAATAGAGGACCAATTTCCAATATTATTTTGAATATTTTATAATTTTAATTAGAAAAAATAAACTTCATTTTTTGAAGAGGGACGTTAAAATTTTAATTAGGTTAATTTATGGTAATTTATAAATAATTTTCATTTTTTGATGACTATTAAAAACAGTGGTTTCTAATATAAAAAGGGATTTTTAATCTAATTTATTTATATAGATAAATTGTGTTTAAATTTAGTTTTAAATTTTATTGCAATTAATTTTAAATTAACTAATCCAATTTAGGTCATTGAAACCGTTTTTAAATTTAAATTGGATATACAATCAACCCAATCTTTTTAACATCGTTTTATTAAAAAACTCATTAACATGTCCCGACTGTAGGATTAAATTTAAATTAATTTCTCTCACTCCTATTATATGATTTTGAAAAAATGGATTCTAATTTCATTATAATCATAATTTATAATTTATATTTTTTTTAAATTAATTTGTGAAAAAAATATTAGTGGAAGGGATGAAAATTATTTACAATAATTAAGAGAACAATAGTTTAATAATGGACTAATCCTTAAACATAAGGCCCAAAATTAACTAGACAGTTGTCCAAAATCCTTTGGTTGTTCATATTTTGACCCTGTCCTCCCTTGGATATTATTTAGACCGTTTGTTTACCTAATTTACATAGTAAAAACTGGTTTGGAATTCCAATTAAAAAAATCTTCAATAATGCAACTCATCCTCCAATATTTAAAGGCACTCACCCTCCCATTTATTCACTCCTATCAAGCAATTTGGATTGAAAAACCTCTTCCTAAATCTCTTAAAATATTCCCTACCTTTACCCTAGATCCATAAATTTTGTTATAAATCCATCTATGGAAGAATATTCATGAAAACCAAAAAGAAGTTACCCAAATAAGAGGATATTTGAGCATGTATGAAGAATGTTATGAGTTATCGTCAGGGAATTTCATTCCACTTTTTATTTGCATGATATGCCTATCATATTCACCAATTGATTATTCTATGTGGTTTATATAATACCCTATTACATTTTATATCATTTATTTCCTTTATATGATGATATTAAAATATTTAATTGATTTTATTCATTCATAGGGATCATGATTCTAATGTTGCTCAAGTAGTAAAGAGTTTTTCTAATCGAAATTTTGTCTCTATAATAATTATAACTTAATCACAACTAGTTTTTTTGTTCTATATACCACCCAGGAATTTATTTTATTATTCATGTAATTATATTTATGTCTATTTAAATACTCATTTTGTGATCTTTATGACATGTGGTTTATAGTTCAAAAGATACCAAATTGGTGAATTATTTTTTTTCTCAATTTTCATTCTTAGAGATACATGTCATGTTACACACCAATATTTTGCAATGGGGTTTATATACTCACCATTCACATATTATGTTATGGATATCCTTATTTTGATGATATTTTATGATTCGTGTATTTTTATTCTTTCTTGGGTATTATGATTTAATGTTAGGAATGTGGTAAATTTTTATTTCTATAATCTCATCCTTTATCTACATTGTTCATGATTATACTTCCATTGATGAAATATTATGGTCCATATCTCAATAAAACACATTAAATTTTTTATATTTTGCCTATCCATTATATATTCATGTATTAGTACCATGTTTTTACTCATTTGTACATATGATAATTAAGAAAATGTTTTATGAAAATATGAATCTATTTATCCTTTTTGTAGAAAATTTTTTGTTCTTTCAAAATGGTGTTTTTGAATAATGTTATAAAATTATCCAATGATTATTATGGAAAATTTATCCTATTCATTATATTTTTACTAAATGGTTTTAAAAGGAGTCTCTATTGTCATTTTCCGATCAAGGAATTTTTCAAAACAATTATGATTCAGAACGAATGGTTGGTATTTATGGACATACTCATTGATATAAGTACTATTTCATTGGAGGATTCTTTTTATATTTAAAACGTTATTTTTAAAACATTTTTCCCTAATATTAAATAAAATTGAATTTAAATTATTTTCAAAAAAAATTCAAAAAGTTTTTTCTTTTAAAAAGTTTTTAAAATGATTTTAAAATATTACGTTATATGATTCAAAAGGTTATTTTAAAATGTATGAGTTTTCAAAATTATTTAGAGATTTATTTTGAGGACTTGAAATTATTTTCAAATAAATAGGCTTTCCAAATATTTTAATGATTCCTTTATAGATTTTCAATGTATTTTTAAATGAAAATGTTTTTCAAAATATAATATTATTTAAAAGAATTTTTCATAGATGAGAATATATTTTCCTAAGGAAATTTCTTCCAAGGATATTTCAAAATTATTTTCAATCTAATATGACATCAGTACGTGTTACTCATGACTTTCTATGGAAATGACCCAAAGGTTCCATTAATATTATTTCTCTAAATGGTTTATGTTTTGATGGTTTGATATTTATAAAACATGTTTCACTTTCATAGGTTATATATTTATGAAACCTATTTCTATTTTAGGAGATACTTATTTATCAAACCCATTTCACTTTAATTGTTTATATTATTATGAAACTCACTTATTTTCCGGGGTTATTATTTGATGAAGTGTTTATGAAATTTTTCTGTTTTTTCACAGGTTAGGATATGATTACTTATTTACGATACCCATTTAATTTCATGGGTAATGATATGATTTCATACGATCTTGTGGAACATGTATATATGATTTCATCATTAGATGGGTGGGACATATATCTCCCACCTATTCATTGGATAAATATTTATATCTTGTGAGATAATGATGGGAAAGAAGTCGAAATACATGATCTAAAATGGGAAACATGCATGTGATAATACAAAATTGGAAATAGGTGTGTCCTAAACCACTATGGGAAGATGGAGAAACCCAATCCACTATTGGAATATGGGTAACCTGATCTAATATTGAAATATAAGGAAAATTATCCACTCTGGGAAAATGGGGAAGCTCGATCTACTATGGGAAGATGGGGAAACCTGATCCCTTATAAGGAAAGGACTATGACCAGGGATGGTTGGGTGTCCAACCTAGAAGGTTTAGTACCCACAAAGTGTAACAACCCAAAGTTTTTCAATGAAAATTCCCTTCTTATAAACATCTCATAAAATAACATGAAAACACAACAAATTTAAGTACTAAGTGATAGGTAACCTTTAAACATAAGTTTGTCACTTCTATGTTTGGAATTTTGAAAATACAACATACACGGCTGTGTTCAAGATGGTTTTTGGAGTCTAACGAAAAAAAATATTTTTTTTGTGAATAGTAACCCACCCTTATGAACAGTAACCTACCCTTATGAATAGTAATACGACCCTTATGAATAGTAAATCATCCAACATATGAGTAACATTACCTATGAATAATAAAATAAAATTTAGACATCTTAGAAAGTGACAATTTGACCGTAGTAAATGTTTTTGGTATTTTATAAGTCATAATTAATTTATTATTAATAATTAATTAATTTAAAAGAATATTTATCTCCATAAAATGTATTCATAAATTATTGAATCAATGTATAATAGTTTTTAGATAATTTTATAAGACCCCACGTAATTTTTGAAAGAACAATAAAATCTGTTTTAATCTCAAAAACTATTTTTTAAGTAAATTGTGATTTTATTTTAATATTAAATTAATAATATTTAGAAAATTATTTTTTGAAAATGTAATTCATTTTTGGATTCTAAACATCGAAAAATGGTTGGGGTAATGTTTTGGGATTTTTCTGAGATACTTCAATTTTTTGTGAATAGTAGAATACATTAAATTACCATATAAATACATTTTAATTAAATATAACTATTCATGACATCACAAGTGATGTAAGAACCCAAATCCCGAAATCACATGCCTTTTTAACTATTCTTGGTCATCCAAGACTCACTATACATTTTCTTAGGGGAAAATAATAAACTAATGAATTTTATATTAAGGAAACCCCTCTCCCCTCCACTATAAAAGCCACCCTTCACTCCCTCTTTTCCTCACACCTCTCAAGCTCCCAGACTTCTCTAAACTCTGACCAAAAATCTTCCCTAGCCCCTCCCCCACGTCCAAAATCTTCTGGTCTCATCAAAAGACCATGCCTAGCTTCTTTAAGGAGGATCTCAAGAGGAAGATTCTAGAGGTAATTTCCCTCCCTCTTCTCCTTTAATTTCCTTTCAAGTTCAAGTTCCTGTATTGATCTCTCCCCACCTATATTCATTAAAATTGTTTTTTAAATCCATTATTATACATATAAATTATTTTTTATGATTCTAATATCACCCCACACCCTTTCCCTCTTCCTTTTATTTTATTAAAGAGAACGTTGTTCATGAGGTGTTAATTTATCACCTTCAAAAACGACATGCTCTCTTCTTCCATTTCTACCTTCAGATCTGGTCATAAAACAATTTTTATGGTTGAACAAGAATATTTTATATGTATTATGTTCTATTTTAAGTTCTGAAAATAACATATGGCCAAATTACTAAGTAAAAAGTTAAAACAAGTTCGTTGTGATCCAAAAACCGCTCAAATTAACCCAAATAACCATCATTAAATTCATATATAATGATTCGTCCACTTAGATCTAATATAATTCATGATAAAATTATTAAATATACTGTAATATATTTAATAACATGTAATATCAGTTCTGGATGTTTACCCATATTCTACACAAACATCAACTTAAGAATACAAGTGAACTACCCAAGAAAAACCATAAAAACAAACATCCCCGAACAATGTTTTTTAAAACTCTATAAGTCATCCAAAGGAACATAATATGAAATAATGAAACAAGAATTAACCGTATTAATGTACACATGGTTCTAGATTTCTAATTAATGAATACAATGTCATTATACAGGACATTAAATTGAAGGAGGCATTCGGGTACAAGGTAAGGGGAAATCTCGAACCCAATTTTCTTCCTTCGGGTTCTCCCTCTTTCACTCCATTTTTGATATGGTTACTCCGAAAAGATCATTTTTTCATCATTTAATTTTATTTTCTGGGATTTACATGTACATAACTGGTTTTTATGTTAATCATAATTTTTTTCAAATGAACTCTTCTTTCAAAAACTCACCTTTTACCTCTCATTCAAGGTTGATGGTTCTTGTATCAAGTATTTTGTTCCCTCTTTCTTTTGGGAACCCAAATCTTATGAAAGTGTTATTATGAGATGAAAACCATTCCTTTACATGGTTTATTTATGTAGATGTTTGATATGTGTTCTATGTGGCAAGCATGATAATGATAATTTTATGATGTGACGGGTTCGCCCGGAATTATATAGCACAATATGAATGTTTAAATGTGACGGGTGCGCCCGGAATTATATAGAACTCTAATGCATTGGTTAAAGTGATGAATATAATGAGTAAATGTGAAATTATGTGTGAAAAATATGCTAGCTTGGTTCACAAGTATGTGTGGTAGTTAACCACTAAGACATGATGTTTCATTTTTATGCATTGCCACATTTCAAGTCTTTTATTTATGCTCCTCTAATGTTCATGATCCTTTTCCTATGATATGATTATGGTCACCCCATGCTATATCGTTCTTACCGATCCTCTTACTAGGAATATAGCTCACCCCTTTTGATGTATATCTTCAGGTGTCTACATGTACCAAGGAGAGTACAAGTGCCACTAAGAAGCTAGTGAAAAATAAATTAAATAAATGTTTATGGTTGATGTTGTATTTATTATGTGTGGTCCAAGTTTTTCCAAGACACTAAACCTTTGGATCCTCTATGTGTATTACTATTATGTTTTTGATCTTTGAAATGATGTAATAGTAATGTAAGAAGAGGTCGGTTCGCTATAGTTGGTATTAGAGGAAAGGTTTAGTTAATTTGGTAATTTGGATTAGTGAACCCTAGATAAAACTTATAGTATGAGATTAAGTACAAATATGGACACAGGAATATTTACCTAGGGACCCCATATGTTATGTTTTTGGTATAATTGTTTATATGAATAACTTATTCATGACTTGTTTACTTATGTTTTGTTCTAGCCTTTTCTATTTTAGAAAATGGTTGGACCCAGAAGAGGCAATGAAGGAGAAGTACCCTCACCTTTTTGTGTAAAGTGAAATTTCGGGGGTGAAATTTCATCAGGGGGGAAGAATGTAACAACCCAATTTTTTTCAATGGAAATTCCCTTCTTATATACATGTCATTAAATAAGATGAAAAACAAAAAAAATTAAGTACTAAGTGATAAGTAACCTTTAAACATAAGTTTGTCACTTCTATGTTTGGAATTTTGAAAATCTGAAATACACGGTTGTGTTCAAGATGGTTTTTGAAGTCTAATAAAACAAAAATAATTTTTGGTGAATAGTCACCTACCCTTATGAACAGTAACCTACCCTTATGAATATTAATATGACCCTTATGAATAGTAAATCATCCAACATAAGAGTAACATTACCGATGAATAATAAAATAAAATTTAGACATCTTAGAATGTTACAATTTTACCTTAGTAAACGTTTTTGGTATTTTATAAGTCATAAATAATTAATTATAATTAATTGATTAATTTAAAAGAATATTTATTTCCCTAAAATGTATTAATAAATTATTGAATCAATGTCTAATAGTTTTTGGATAATTTTATAAGACCCCATGTAATTTTTGAAAGAACAATAAAATCAGTTTTAATCTCAAAAACTGTTTTTTAAGTAAATTGTGATTTTATTTTAATATTAAATTAATAACATTTAGAAAATTATTTTTAAAAAATGGATTTCATTATTTAAATCTACATGTCTAAAAATGGATGTGGTAAATTTTTGGGATTTTTCTGAGATACTTGAATTTTTTGTGAATAGTAGAATAGATTAATTTACCATATAAATACATTTTAATTAAATCCCACTATTCATGACATCACAAGTGATGTAAGCACCCAAATCCCAAACTCACATTCATTTTTTACTATTTTTTGTCATCCAAGACTCACTATTCTTTGTCTTTGGGGAAAATAATAAACTAATTAATTTTATATTAAGGAAACCACTCTCCCCTCCACTATAAAAGCCACCCTTCACTCCCTCTTTTCCTCGCACCTCTCAAGCTCCAAGACATCTCTAAACTCTGCCCAAAAATCTTCCCTAGCCCCTCCCCCACGTCCAAAATCTTCTGGTATCATCAAAAGACCAAGCCTACCTTCCTTAAGGAGGATCTCAAGAGGAAGATTCTAGAGGTAATTTTCCACCCTTTTCTACTTTAATTTCCTTTCAAGTTCAAGTTCCTTTCTTGATATCTCCCCACCTATAATCATTAAAATTGTTTTGTAACTCCAGTATTATAAATATAATGTAATTTTTATTATTCTAAAATCACCCCACACCCTTTCACTCTTTCTTTTATTTTATTAAAGAGAACGTTGTTCATGAGGTGTTAATTTATCACCTTCAAAAATGACATGCTCTCTTCTTCCATTTCTACCTTCATATCTGGTCATGAAACCATTTATATGGTTGAACCAGAATATTTTATATGTATCATGTTCTATTTTATTTTCTGGAAATAACCTATGGCCAAATTACTTAGTTAAAAGTTAAAACAAGCTCGTTGTGATCATGAAACCGCTCAAATTAACCCAAATAACCATCATTAAATTCTTATCTAATGATTCGTCGACATGGATCTAATATAATTCATTATAAAATTATTAAATATAATGTAATATCATTAAAAACATGTAATATCTGTTTTTTATGTTTACCCATGTTCTACCCAATCATCAATTTAAGAATACAAGTGAACTACCCAAGAAAACCCATAAAAACAAACATCCACGAACAATGTTTTTTAAAACTCTATAAGTCATCCAAAGGAACATAATATGACATAATGAAACTAGAATGAACCCTATTAATGTAAACATGGTTATTGATTTCTAATTAATGAATATAATGTCATTATACATGACATTAAAGAGAAGGAGGCATTTGGGTACAAGGTAAGGGGTAATCTTGAACCCAATTTTTTTCCTTCGGGTTCTCCCTCTTTCACTCCATTTTTGATATGGTTACTCCTCAAAGATCATGTGTTCATCATTTAATTTACATTTATGGGATGTACATGTATTTCACAGGTTTTTATGTCAATCAAAATGTTTTACAAAAGAACTCTTCTTTCATGAACTCACCTTTTACCTCTCATTCAAGGTTGATGGTTCTTGTATCAAGTATTTTGTTCCCTCTTTATTTTGGGAACCCAAAGCTTATGAATGTGTTATTATGAGATGAACCCCATTCCTTTCCATGGGTTATTTATGTACATGGTTGATATGTGTTCTATGTTTCAAGCATGATAATGATAATGTTATGATGTGACGGGTGCACCCAGAATTATATAGCGCAATATGAATGTTTAAATGTGACGGGTGCGCCCGGAATTATATAGCGCTCCAATGCATTGGGTAAAGTGATGAATCTCATGAGTAAATGTGAAATTATGTTTGAACAAGATTCTATCTTGGTTCACAATTATGTGTGGTATTTAACCACTAAGACATGATGTTTCATTTTTATGTATTGCCACATTTCAAGTCTTTTATTTATACTCCTCTCATGTTCATGATCTTTTGCCTATGATATGATTATGCTCACCCCATGCTATATCATTCTTACCTATCCTCTTACTGGGATTCTAGCTCACCCCTTTTTATGTATATCCTCAGGTGGCTACATGTACTAAGGAGAGGACAAGTGCCACTAAGAATCTAGTAAAGAAGAAATTAAAAAAAGGTTTGTGGTTGATGTTGTATTTGTTATGTGTGGTCCTAGTTTTCCCAAGACACTAAACCTTTGGATCCTCTATGTGTATTGCCATTATGTTGTTGATCTTTGAAATGATGTAATAGTAATGTTAGAAGAGGTCAGGTCGCTATAGTTGGTATTAGAGGAAAGGTTTAGTTAATTTGGGAATTAGGATTAGTGAACCCTAGAGAAAACTTATAGTATGAGATTAAGTACAAATATGCACACAATAACATTTAACTAGGGACCCAATATGTTATGTTTTTGGTATTATTGTTTAAATAAATAATTTATTCATAACTTGTTTACTTTTGTTTTGTTCTAACCTTTTATATTTTAGAAAATGGTTGGAACCAGAAGAGGAAATGAAGGAGAAGTACCCTCACCTTTTTTTGTAAAGTGAAATTTCGGTGGTGAAATTTCTTAAGGGGGGAAGAATATAACAACCCAAAGATTTTCAATGGAAATTCCCTTCTTATAAACATGTCATAAAATAACATTAAAACAAAAAAAATTGAAGTACTAAGTGATAAGTAACCTTTAAACATAAGTTTGTCACTTCTATGTTTGGAATTTTGAAAATCCAACATACACGTTTGTGTTCAAGATGGTTTTTGGAGTCTAATGAAAGAAAAATAATTTTTGGTGAATAGTAACCTACCCATATGAACAGTAACCTACCCTTATGAATATTTATATGACCCTAATGAATAGTAAATCTTCTAACATAAGAGTAAAATTACCTATGAATAATAAAATAAAATTTAGACATCTTAGAAAGTGACAATTTGACCTTAGTAAATGTTTTTGGTATTTTATAAGTCATAAATAATTAATTATAAATAATTAATTAATTTAAAAGAATATTTATTTCCCTAAAATGTATTCATAAATTATTGAATCAATGTATAATAGTTTTTAGATAATTTTATAAGACCCCACGTAATTTTTGAAAGAACAATAAAATCAGTTTTAATCTCAACACTGTTTTTTTAAGTAAATTGAGATTTTATTTTAATATTAAATTAATAATATTTAGAAAATTATTTTTCAAAAATGTACTTCAATTTTGGATTCTAAATGTCTAAAAATAGTCAAGGTAATGTTTTGGGATTTTTCTGAGATACTTGAATTTTTAGTGAATAGTAGAATACATTAATTTACCACATAAATACATTTTAATTAAATCCCACTATTCTGACATCACAAGTGATGTAAGCACCCTAATCCCGAACTCACATGCCTGTGTTTACTATTCTTGGTCATCCAAGACTCACTAGTCCTTGTCTTACGGGAAAGTAATATACTAATGAATTTTATATCAAGGAAACCCATCTCCCCTCCACTATAAAAGCTGCCATTCACTCCCTCTTTTCCTCACACCTCTCAAGCTCCAAGCCTTCTCTAAACACTGAAAAAAAATCTTCCCTACTCCCTACCCCACGTCCAAAAGCTTCTGGTCTCATCAAAATACCAAGCCTAGTTTCCTTAAGGAGGATCTCAAGAGGAAGATTCTAGAGGTAATTTCCCTCCCTCTTCTCCTTTAATTTCCTTTCAAGTTCAAGTTCTTTTCTTGATCTCTCCCCACCTATATTCATTAAAATTGTTTTGTAACTCCATTATTATACATATAATGTAATTTTTATGATTATAATATCACCCCACACCCTTTCCCTCTTCCTTTTATTTTATTAAATAGAACATTGTTCATGAGGTGTTAATTTATCACCTTCAAAAACGACATACTATCTTCTTCCATTTCTTCCTTCATATCTGGTCATGAAACCATTTTTATAGTTGAACCAGAATAGTTTTTATTTATTATGTTCAATTTTATGTTCTGTAAATAACCTAAGGCCAAATTACTATGTTAAAAGTAAAAACAAGTTCGTTGTGATCCAAAAACCGCTCAAATTAACCGAAATAACCATCATTAAATTCTTATCTAATGATTCGTCCACTTGGATCTAATATAATTAATTATAAAATTATTAAACCTAATGTAATGTCATTAATAACATGTAATATCAGTTCTGTATGTTTACCCATGTTCTAACCAAACATTAATTTAAGAATACTAGTGAACTACCCAAGAAAAACCATAAAAACAAACATCCCCAAACAATGTTTTTTAAAACTCTATAAGTCATCCAAAGCAACATAATATGACATAATGAAACTATAATGAACAGTATTAATGTACACATGGTTCTGGATTTATAATTAATTAATATAATTTCATTATAGAGGACATTAAAGAGAAGGAGGCATTTGGGTACAAGGTAAGGGGAAATCTCAAACCCAATTTTCTTCCTTCGAGTTCCCCCTCTTTCACTCCATTTTTGATTTGGTTACTCCTCAAAGATAATTTTTTCATCATTGAATTTTCTTTTCTGGGATGTACATGTATGTCACTGGTTTTTATGTCCATCAAAATTTTTTCCAAAATAACTCTTCTTTCAAGAACTCACCTTTTACCTCTCATTCATGGTTGATGGTTCTTGTATCAAGTATTTTGTTCCCTCTTTCTTTTGGGAACCCAAAGCTTATGAATGCGTTATTATGAGATGAACCCCATTACTTTACATGGGTTATTTATGTACATTTTTTATATGTGTTCTATGTGGAAAGCATGATAATGACAATGTTATGATGTGACGGGTGCGCCCGAAATTATATAGCGCAATATGAATGTTTAAATGTGACGGGTGCGCCCTGAATTATATAGTGCTCCAATGCATTGGGTAAAGTGATGAATCTCATTATTAAATGTGAAATTATGTGTAAACAAGATTCTAGCTTGGTTTACAATTATGTGTGGTAGTTAACCACTAAGACATCATGTTTCATTTTTATGCATTGCCACATTTCAAGTCTTTTATTTATGCTCCTCTCATGTTCATGATCTTTTGCCTATGATATGATTATTCTCACCCCATGATATATACTTCTTACCTATCCTCTTACTGGGCTTCTAGATCACCCGTTTTGATTTATATACTCAGGTGGCTACATGTACTTAGGATAGGACAAGTGCCACTAAGAAGCTAGTGAAGAAAAAATTAAATAAATGTTTCTAGTTGATGTTGTATTTGTTATGTGTGGTCCTAGTTTTCCCAAGACACTAAACCATTGGATCCACTATGTGTATTACTATTATGTTGTTGATATTTGAAATGATTTAATAGTAATGTAAGAAGAGGTCGATTTGCTATACGAAGTTCCCTGTTAGGTTCTTGTCCACAACCTAGACTTAGAGGTAATGATGTTACAAGCTTATGTATCTACACCAAATTCTATATCTTATACCTTTGATATGATCAAATGGTTAATGTTCTAGATTATCTTATGATTCATCTATTATGTACTACCAATATTTATTCCATGTATCATGCTTATGATATTTTTATATCTAGTGTGGTCTTAAAATGTTAACCTCATATTCCCAAACCCTTATTTTCATTTAATTCATATGTATTTCCTTTATTTACCCTTACTAAGAAATAAAGCTCATCGTTTTCATATGTTTCCTTTCCATAAGTTAATAATAATGGTTTTAGGTAAGAGTACTGAAGGGGAAGATCTTTGAGAGAGATTTCCCAGATATTTCACCAAACTATAAGAATTTCTTCCATGTTTCCAAATACAATAAACTATTATGGTTCCCAAGATTGTATTTTTTTATTTTTTTGAATATTTATCTAAATTTATGTTATATAAATTTATGTAAATCATGGGTCTCTATAGTTTGTATCAATGTTAAACCATTGGAAACTAGGATGGGAAAAATTTGTGATTTCCAGAGAAATATTTATGAGGATATGTATGGGGGTATATCTAAGGATATGTTAATGTATAGGAAAATTGGCTTGATTTTTTTTAAAAGATATATTGAGTGGTATCCTAGAAATAAATATATTTCTAGATAATAAAAATGTATTTGGATCTAGCACATATGTACATATGTGTAAAAAATCTGAAAATAGTTTATTGTTTTAGACTCGATCATGAACTGGTGCACTATAACGAGCCATGCTACACACCTGGTTTGACACTCCTGCGAGATATACTTTGGGAATTTTCAAACACATTATAATAATATCATAAAGGATTTAAATATAATATGAATATGAATAACCTATGATGAAATTATGTTTTTATAGACTAAATATATTTATAGGTTATGATTTAGGCATCCTATATGTAGTTTTTTTCATGATATTGTAGTTTTCTTCTATGATAATATTTTCTCATACTAAGCTTTCTCGTGTTAGTCAATAGCAAGAACATGAAGGATTTAGGATAATTTTGAATTTTTTTAATGTGGAAAGTTTGGGAATTATACAAATTGATGTTCAAAGTGGAGATCACATGAAGAAAATCAGGTTTTTGTTACAAGTATTTGTTATACTTATAATGATTAAGATATGAGAAATGGAACGTGAATAGTACAATATGTTCTAAAATTATTATTTCTATTTAACGTAATAAGAATGATTAGATTGATGTTGAAGAACCATAAATCATGATTCATATTTTATATTCTTGGAAAAATGATATTAAGGAAAGAGATGATGCATCTGAATTAATGGTTTGACAATAATGTAGAATGTCTAAAGTGTATATGCTTTAGAATTCAAAGATTATATTATATGAATCATGAAATATATATAAGTAACTTCAAAAGAGTTTTTTCATTAGGTATTGATGGGGATATTATAAATTTTGATGAATATGTGGAAAATTTATTTATTAGAAATGTGATATTTTGAAATAAGTTAAGGTTATCTTTATCATCATGATGTTCATGACAATTTTGTTTACCTTTGATAAAGTGATTATTTATTTAGATAATGTAAATTAGACAGTATTTATATCCACATAAATGATAAAGGATTTGTTGAAAAGTGGTCTATATTATCATGGATTAAGTTTAAAAGTTGTATTATTTATAGAATGTATATAATAATCATCGGAATTAGGAAGCATGCATTTCTTCCAAAAGGATTTATGTTAATTCTTATTGTTACAATATTTCAAGACAATATATGATGGATGTATTCAAATTTTGTTAATGTGATGACCAACAGATAAATCATGATATATGTGTGATCAATGTTATGTTGATTTACTGGCCTTCTTTCAAATGTTTTGAATTTTCATATCTTTAAGGCTTATAAGGAAAACCATTTACGGAAGGTTTAAGTTAAACTTTGTATGATTATTGTGAAATTAAATTATTAACTCACTATATGAGGAATTATGCATGTTTAATAATCTATGTTTACCCTCTTTTTATGATCGTTAAAGACAAATGGATCAACTTATCATTCTACCTCATGATTTATTAGTACTTTGGTAAATAAAAATTCACCCACATTTATAAGAAAAATAGATGAAGGGGAAAACCAGCAACACACAACTAAAAGGCGAGATTGTGCATATGAACATGAATAAAATCAATTAAGTATATTAACAAATGTTTTGGATAGTAATATAATTCATGAACTCTATAGAAAGGATATTGAAAAAGAATTATCATAAAACCTTCTTTTTATAACCAGTTATCTTATAAATTATTGTAGAGTTATGGTTATGAGTCCCTTAACTTTTCATTGACCATTCTCTTTATTGTGATTGATGGTAATTATCAACCTATAAATTATTTAGGACTTTATTCCATGTACAGTCTTCCCTTCCCACTCATCTTCTTATATGTGGAAACCGTGTCATGTGATACCTTGGGAAACTAACATGGTCCCAAATTTCCCTTTTTAAAAAATTTATTAGAATTCATTTTTATGATGTGGTTTCTATGAAATAAACATGAAAGTATAAGACCATTAATAACCCAAAATAATTTGAGGGTATAATTTATTTTAAGCGGGGTAGAATGTAACACCCAGAGATTTTGTGAATTATCTTTCTTCTAATTAATATTAAATTTTTATATTTTTCATTTAAGGAAACAATTAATATAGATTTTGATAAATGAAAGAACTAAGTGTATATTGTATTATACAGTACACCATGCCAATATTCCACTACAGGATAATCTTATATTATCTTACAACACATGAGACACAATTTTTGGCTTGTATTACGCACAATACCAAGTCCCTTTGATATGTAGTGTTACATGCAAGGTCGATTTTTCTCAGACTAAAAGGTATTATGATTATTAAAAATTCATTATTTCTACCACCTAGACATTGGAATGAAAGTTATGAATTAGATTAACTAAACTATAAAATTATGATTTACACATCTATATAAAATGAATCCATTTGTAATGAATATATATAAGTAAATGTAAAAACTATTTGAAAATAAAGATATTACTTTTCTAAGAAAACTATTTCTCTATGTACAAAAAAATTTATCTCAATAATTTATTAAAAAAAATTATTAATCGTTTAAATAATATTTATAAATTATATATTCAAAATATATTTTTATTAATAATTCAATATATTTTATTTGAATAAGATAATAATAAATCCAAATGTTATGAGTAAAAATATTTATTTTTTAAAACTGTAATTTAACCACCTATTAATAGTGAACCCATTTTGAATTTGATTTCTAAAAATTAAAAAATTTAAATTAGAAAAAAAAATATAAAAAATTGTAATTGGAAAATAAAAATATTCTTTGGGTTAATTTTTGTTATTTTTTTACGAAGTATCATTTTTTTAATGAATAGTAAAAAACAAGGTATTTTAATTTAAAAATTATTTTTAATATAATTTACTTATATCAATAAAATATATTTTAATCTAGTTTGAAAGTGTAATTAGATTAATTATATATATATATATTAATCCAATTTAGGCCATTTGATTAAATTTCTCAAAGAAATTAGATATCAGAACATTCCAAACATTAAAAATTTCCCCATAAAAAACCTACTGTCGTGACCCATCTACGAGATTGAATTCAAATAAATTTATGCCACATATGTAATTAGATTTTGGAAAATTAGATTACATATTTTTAATAATAATAATTTATAATTTATAATATGATTATCATACTTTCTAACCAAAATATTAATGAATGTTATTAAAATTAATTATATTGAATAATAGTAAAATTTTCTTAATAAATGACTAAACTATAAACATTAATCCAATAATGACATGGAAACTTTTAAAAAGGACATTGGTTGTTCATATTATGACACTATACTCATGTGGGTAATATTTTCCCCATTATTTGATCCACATAGAAAAGAAAAAATTTGAAGAATTTCCTTTTAAAATTTTTACAATAATGCCACTCCTCCTCCACTATAAAAAGACTCCCCCTCCCACTTATTAAAACCATTCAATCCATTTATCTTGGATAAAATATACATAAATATCATCCCAAAATACCTACCTTAATCATAGAGTCCTACATTTGGGATTATGTGCATGAAAGGAATCCCTTTTCTTGAAACTAAGAGGAGTTACCTAAAGACGAGGAGGTTTAAGTGTGTACAAATAATTTCAAGACTTAAGGTAAAAAAATTACTTCTAACTTTTTATATCATTGAGATATATTCCATATTCACCACATTATTCTTATTTTTTATGTATATAAATTACTATGACATGTTATGTAACTAATTTCCTTTATTAACGATATTAAAATATTTAATTGGTTTTGTTCTTTCATGGGGATTATGATTCTAAATTTACTCAAGTAGTAAAGGGGTTTGTTATCACACTTTTGTCTCTATGGGACTTAGAAATTATTCATATCCCATTTATTTTGTATCATGTATATAATTCCCATAAATTTATTCTTCGATTCATGTAGATTAATTTATAGGGTTTCACTTATCTATTTAATAATCCTTCTTTCATGGGTTTTATGGTTTAAAAGATTCCAAAATAGTAAAATAATTGTATCTTAATTGGCCTTATTTTAGATGCTTTCCATGTTAGGTAGGTTGGTTTTTTCATGGGTTTTATTAAACAAAATTTACATTTTATATTATTAATATCCTTATTTTCATGATATTTTCTACTTTATTTGATTTTACTCTTTCATGGGAATTATGATTCGATGTTACCAAAGTGGTAATAGTTTATTGCTACAATCCCATCAGTTATAAATATTAATTATGATTATACTTCTATTGATTAAATATTATGATCTATATCCCATGAAAACTCATGTTTTTATATTATTTTGTTACCCATTATATAATCATCTATTTGTACCATTTTCCCACTCCTTGTTACATATGAAAATATATAAAAAACATTTATGAAAATATGACATTAATTATTTCTTTAGTAAACAATTTGTGTTCTTTCAAACCTTTGTTTTCTAAAATTGTTTTAAAAAATGTATTAATATTATCCTATTATTTTTAAAGGAAATTTTTAACCATGTTTTAAATTTTTAAAAAATTATTTTAAAAATAATATCTTTTTCATTTTATGATTAAGGCAATATTAAAAAAATAATAAGTAAAATGAATATTTGGCTTGTGTAGAATTACATGTCATCATAACTATAATTTATTTTTATATTCAATTTTATGTTTACATGGATATTATTTTTAAGGAATATTTTTTTACTAATATTCTAGAAATCTATTGAATTTAATATTATTTTCAAAGAAAAAATTTTAAAAAAATTATGCATAAAAAGTGCATGAAATTATTTTACGATATTGTTTTATATGTTTTCGAAAGGATATTTTCAATTAAATGGGTTTTCAAATTTATTTTAAACCTTAGTTTTTGTTTTTCAATGTTTTTTTGAAGAAAAAGGTTTTCAAAATATTTTCAATCTTCATTTATAGGTTTTCAAATATATTTTAAAATAAATATGTTTTCAAAATACATTATGTTTAAATGATTTTTTCATAGAATAAAATATATTTTCCTCAAGAAATGTCATTAAAGGATTATTCCACATTATTTTCATTCTATTATGACCTTATTTAGTGTTATTCATTGCTTTTTTAGGAAACTATCTAATAGTTCCATTCATGTTGTTTAATTTAATTATTTATGGTTTTCTAGCATGACGATTATGAAACATGTTTCTCTTTCACAGGATAAATTTTTATGAAACCCATTTCTCTTTCATGGGTTATATGTTTATGAAACTCATTTCTTAGCCATGGGTTATTTTCTTATGAACCCTTCTCTTTTCCATGGGTTATTCTTTGATGTAATGATTACGAATAAATTATATTTTATATAAGTTAGGATATAGTTACCCATTTATGATGTGCATTTCATTTCATGGGTTATGATATGATGGTTTATAAACATAAGGCACATGAATCTATGATTTCACTATTAGATGGGTGGGACCCATATCTCCCTCCAATGAATTGGGTAATGATTTGTATCTCATGAGATTATGATGGGAAAAAAGTCAACAAGAATGATCCAAAATGGGAAATAGGAACGTCCTAATCCAAAATGGGAAATAGGTGTGTCCTGGTGCACTATAGGTAGATGGGTAAACCCAATCTACTATGGGAAGATAGGGAAACTTGATACACTATAGTAATATGGGGAAACCCCATACACTATGGAAATATTTTGAATGGTGATACACTCTAGGGAGATGGGGAAACATGATCCCTTATAAAGAATGGACTTTAACTGGGGATAGTAGTATGTCCCACCCAGTATGTGTAGTCCTCATGAAGTGCCCTAATAAATCTTTCGAAATGATCTCAACTTTTTAGGGAATTATCTTACATGATTATGTATCTACCACAAATTTTCTTTTCTTATTCCTTTAATATGATCACATGGTTCATGTTATTAATATTTTTCTTATGAACTACCAATATTTATGTCTGGTCTCATGATCATGATCTATTTATTCAGGGTATGATCTTCAAATTTTATTATCATATTATCAAACCCTTAAATTCATATTATTCATATAATTTTCCTTTATTTTTTATTATTGAGAATTTCATCTCACCTATTTCTTAGGTTTCCATTCCCCTGGTCATGATGAACGATTTTGTAAAGAATTACTAATGGGGAATACCATTAAGGGTGTTGTTTAACATTATTCACCAAATTTTTAAGAATTTTTCCATGTTTCCAAAGTCACTACACTGTTAAGGTCATTAGGTATGTATTATTGTAATTTTTTTAATATTCATCTAAATTTGTGTAATATAAATCTATGATAATCATGTGTCGCTATTCTTCTTACCCTCTCTCATTGATTCTGTTGTTGATTGAATTCATAGAAATAATATGTTCAATGGAAGGAAATTTTTAATTATAGTATTTTTATTTTTAACAATAATATAACCTCTTTAAAGAGGTGGTTAATCATATAAGTGACCACACTAATCTCTTGGGGACATTACTTCTTGGTTTCAGAACCCAATGATAGTGTATAATTGGATCATTCAAAACTAATTCTTTTAGGTGGTTCTTCTGAGGTTGGAGATTCATTCATGGTTACCTTATCGTAATCCTATCCAAACATAACTCATACCCAAGAAGTGATAGGATCTGCCTCCCAATGATATCACACCAGAAAATCTATATTTTCCTTGAATATGTGATTTTTCAATAAATCCTATTGAGAACAGATTATGGAAACCCAGGATGCTTGATTACTCCCCTAAAGAGTGTAGACCATAATTTCTCTTGCATCCCAAAGAACCGCAACATTCCCCATTTCACTCAAAGATTAGGGTAGATAGAATCTCTGACCACGTGCACCAGGTTGTGTAGCTTCTTCATAAGAGTATAATGAGACCTAATCACCTCCTCTCAAGAGATTTTTTCTATCCCTCATAGCCATTTCTAAGGAATCGTAGAACCACCAGATGTGCCATCTCTAGGTAACCCATTGGAAGTTCAATGTGCAGTA
Organism: Viscum album; assembly: GCA_963277665.1. Classification (NCBI taxonomy): domain Eukaryota; kingdom Viridiplantae; phylum Streptophyta; class Magnoliopsida; order Santalales; family Viscaceae; genus Viscum; species Viscum album. Next base: position 1,644,606,680 of record OY728132.1, read on the forward strand.
GGCCCTTGATCTACCTCCACTAATGTCAGTATTTTCAAAGCCAAATTTTCACCCAATAAAGTATCATTCTATCAACATTATTATTCATTAGAATCATTTAATTAGGGATCCATCCTTAACAATTTTTATAGAACTATACTTGAGTATACTTCCACCCAATTGTTGCCACAATTAATAGTTTGGTTGGTGTTAGTGTTGGATAATGATACCACTAACACCTCCATTGAGCCTTTAGTAATAAACATCCACCATAAATGGTGAAGGATATAGGGGTTAATTTTGTTTACAAACCTATATAGGAATATGACTAGATGAATTCTAGACTAACCTAAAATTTTGAGTGATTGAAGATGCGATGTACAGTTTAGAATAAATATTTCCATCGATATTAAAAACTAACAAACCAACTCAAATGTCCTACAAAAAATTGTCTATATTTTTGTCCCCTATTTTTCGTTGAACATTTTTCTATATACGGTCATTTAGGATATAATTCTGAATTTATAGGCACATTTGATATTTTCCACCACACTAGTCTTACTAAGTGCCATTGGTCGAACACCAATGACGATTAAGAGGGACAACCAGAGGCCAGTGTTCTACAGTGGTGGGGTAATTTAATTTAATAATTTACACCATTACCCTCAATAAAAAACTATTAATCCATGTGTGAACTATAATATACCATATTTTATTCCTTGTAATGTCTACCCTTGGTCAATTACTATTATTTATATTAAACTGAGCTAAAATAGTGGTGTAACAACCTAAAAATCTATAAATATTATTCCATTTTTGTCAAATTATTTTTCCTATTATGTATTTTATATATTGAAAACACATGAATGTATTTTGTTTTATTATGTTGTATAATATTAAAAAGTTCATTAAGCATCATAACCATAGAAAATAAACATGTTGAACAATGATCATATTATTAATATATATATTGGTGTTTGATAAATCCAATTGGAAAAGAAAAAGGAAGTGATAAACTCAACCAATAGGATCATACCCTTTGAAACCCATTTATCAGAGCTTCAAAGGGATATAGAATCACTATGATTTTCTATTGAGCAATTACAAGATGATATCTAATAGCTAAAGAATGAGTGAAGCCATTTACGGGGGATGTTCAAGTTCATTGAGATCACGACCCTTACCATGTATGTGAAACCACCCAAATAAAATCTCACCATCGCATAGCTTATCATCAAGGAATTTACTTGTGTAATAATGTTCTATATATCATGATCCTAAGAGTATGAACATTCCTATTGTATTTCCAATAAAATAATAGTTAAATTTTCTTCTTATTATTGTTTCATTAAAATGGTTTTTATTTTATTTTGAAAAAACAAAAATTATATTTTCAGGTAATATGTAGTTTTTCATAAGAAATTATTCTTAATGAATTAATGTAATTTATGAAATAAATTATATTTCAATAAAATATTTTTATTTTACAATTATTATTATGTGTAGTTGATATATATTTTTAAAATTCATAAATAATTCTTTTAAGGATTAAAAATATATTATTGTCAAAAAACATAGAATTTCCCAACAAATTTTATTTGTTATTTTAAAAAATATAATTAAAATATTTAGAAAATTATTTGGATAAAATAAATAATATTTATTTAATTATAATTTCTAAATTAACCAACATTGAATTTTTTTTTAATTTTCTATACCCATTTAATTTTTGGGTTCAAATTAAATATGGTATAAAAATATAGTATGTATTATGAAATTATAATTTCCCAAAAGTGATTTAATAAATAATATAAAATGTATTTTTGTACAAATTTATTCTTTCCCTTTAAACTAATATGTTTTCCGTTATTTTATTCATTTTCTAAATCCTTTAGGAATCCTCAAAAATATATATTATACTATAAGGTTTTTAAATCATTTCTTTACGAAAATTACACAAATCCACATACTCAAGGGTAATATTTTAATAATATTGTCCCTTAGACTTAAAAAATAATGATAATTTATCATTTTTCAAAACAAATGGGGAAAACCATGGTATGGATTTTGGTTTTGATTGCTTTATTATAAACAGTCCAAGACCTTTGTTTGAGATATAATAAATAAATCCCCTCTATTTTCCTATATAAACCCAAAAATTATCAAATTCTATATCACTCAATATCCTTCAAAAAATTCCCAAACATTCCATATTATAACTAATATCTTTCCAAACTACCCCCCAAGCTCTAAAAAATCATTTCCCAAACTTTTGGAATCACCCTCTTGAGGTAAGACATCATTTCCTTCTCATCATTTTTCAAGAATCTTCATTATCTTATTCATTTTATATAAAATTCTTAATTATGAGATATATTATCACATATCCCTATTACTAACAATATTATTTAAAAAAAAAATTAAATACCCCTTTCACTCTCATTAATCCCTCCCGTGAACATTAATACACCCCTCTTATGCTGTCGAACTTTCTGAGTGATTTCTCATTCCAAATTATTGTCTTGTTAATTCCCATACCCATTTCAAATCTTGTTTGTTGACCTTTATTCACTTATATATTAATTATTGGGAAAATTCAATTTTTATTACACAATCCTTGATAATAGAATAAAATGTAATAAAAAATGATTCCATATTGTATGATATATGTGGAACACTTATGCATTCGAGTGAGATGAATGTGATGGGTGTGACCCAATTTATAAAGCGTTGAAACGCATTAGGTAATCTTCTAGTCTAATGAGACATAAAAAAAGAATTATTTAGTGAACATAATCCCTTAGGGAATTTTTCCACAATAATTTTATAGGGGTTATCCTTGAACAATGTTTATGATTCTGTGTTTAATGTCATTGCCACATTTTCACATGTTGCCTATATAGTATCATGCTATAACATGCCTCATTTTTCAGGTTTATAATTCTCACCCATTTTAGATCTTGTTAATATCACTATTATCTAACAACTAATACTTTATTCATTTTATAAATGATTATTCCCTTATTATGCTTTATTTCTCACCCCTTTCTTATGTATGTCCCTGGGATATCCCATTCAGTTTTAAGTACAATGGAGTAATATGAGCAAGTTAAGGATGTTTTCATAAGTATAGATGTATTCTCTATTTTAAGATGTCATGTAATGTATTAAATTCTAAAAGACACTATACTAATCAATATTTAGGGTTTAATTATGTGAAATAATTTTTAATGAATCATAAATGAATGTGTAACAAAGACAAGGGTTGTTATGGTTGGTATCAAAGGAAATAATAATAATTTTGGAATTATGATTAAAAAACCCAAGAGAAATTATTATGAAAAATACTAAACATAATAATACATCCATAAATTTTTTTTACATATGGATTAGTTTGTTTCAAAAAAATATACAAACATATCATGATACTATAAGTGGATGTGGCCCTTGAATAAATGCTCCTTGCTGAAACACTTTAAAACACTACTTTAAAATAGAGTCTATCAACTGCTAGTGCACGAGAATGGGCCCTACTACATGCGTAATTTTATAATCCTTGGGGATATGATTTGTTGAATTTAGAATCTTATTAATAAATATTAATATGGGTATAAAATTCCTGTAAGTTTTTATCTTAATAAATATTTCATGGATAATATTGATTGACTCCTAGATATTCATATGATCAGGAATACATTTTCATTTATATGTTATACCATCAGTGTTTTTATATTCATGATAATTTTTTTAATAGATAAAAATTACTCCTCCATAATTTTCCTTTTATTATAGACAATGTCTAAAAATTGGAGGAATCGAGTAAAGAACTAAGGGGAAGAGTAATGTGATGACTTCCCAAATAAGATACAAAACCCAATGGGAGGACGAATTGTGAACATTGTGACACTACTCTCTTAGTTAATAGAGGTTCTGAATATAAAAATGAATATAGAGGATCACCCTAATATCCCTAAGAAATAAGAAGTTTCAATTGAGTCCTTTATGTGGAAAATTCCTCCAACATTCAATGGATCATCTGATTTCGTAATCTATGAAAAAAGGATCAAATTCATTGAGAATATCTTCTTCATCCTTAAATGTTACTATTGAGAGAAGGTAATAAAAGCTATTTATCATTGGGGGATAAGATGATCAGTGGTTGAAATTGATCAAGAATATAAATCCTAGGGAATAGAATGATGCGATGAGGTAAAATAGATTAAGGAAAGTTTTATTCAAAGAATATCTTCCTCAAAATATCTTACTTTAATTGAAAAGGTATTTACTTTCACTCATCAAAAAATATGATTAATCAATTACGGTGGATTCTGAATACTTCACAAGAAAAGAATGATATCCCTCCAACTTTCTCGGTACCCCTAAATATATGTTTGACCATTTCATTGGTCGGGTAAAATTGAGACAATGAAAATCCTTAGTGTTCCAAGACATTTATAGATATGAATGAATTGTCTGATGCTCCCCCAAAATAAAAAATGATTTCATAGAATCTCATATGTATCCCATTGATATTAAGTTGAATGTTGTGTTTTATTCTAGTAGTGTGATGGAGAAATATAACGATGCTTTGAAATTTTAGAATCCCGCTTATCAAACGTCTTTAAAGAAGAACCCTTTAATTTTTTAAGGTGGGTGAAAAAATTCTTTAGGTGTGGAATGTAAGTGAACCTAGCTAGCGATTTCTAATGGTTGAAACCCACTAATTTGATGTTGGAAAGGAATTATTCATTCATCCCTTAGCGTATTTTTCATTGTTTTAGCTTTGATGAATAAGGTAACATTCGAAACCAATTCACTAAGACATTGGATTTTAGAGACAACCAACAACCTCCAAGGAAGCTATCATGAGATTAAGAAAACATAATTACTAAGGTGGATAACAAAAATGATGTGTTTATCGGTACGCTCATTATTGATTCAATAATAGAAAACATTCTTTCTGATTATGGTTCTATGAATTCCATTATATAATAAATATTTATTAATACTATTCAAAACCCCCACAAAACATGGAAGTAGAAATGTGAGTGAAAATTAAAAATGGAGAAATTATTAAATTCCACATATTTAACTCCACCCCTATCAACATTTGTAGTATTAACTTAACGGTGAATCTTTTGATACACCCATTAGAGTAATTTGATGCAATTGGATGTATGAATTTGATTTCCATATATAGATACAATGTAAATTTACACAAGAATTAAATCAATATATGTATCATGAATTATCTTTTGGTTCTATACAAATGAATTTAAAATGATGAATATTATTTAGCACCAACATCTCAAGCATGGATATTATTTCCTTATCAGCAAGCACATCTAGATAAAATGATTTAGTCTAAGGAAAATATAATTCTCATGAAATCTATTTTTTGATGGAAAATTTTGGAGTGTTTCTTGAATAATTTCATAGTCATCCTCCAATCTGAGAGGTTTAATTTTAAATCAAGCTTAAACGTGGAGAATTTCTATTATCTAATAAACCATAGAGAATTGTTGTTCTAGAACATGAGAAGCTGTCGAAATAATTATAAATGAATATGGATAAAGTGTTCATACACGCATTTCATTCACTATAGGGTTCACCAGTCCTCATCAACAAGAAGAAGGTTAGCTCAATGTGCCTTTTCAATGATTATCATAAGCTCAAAATGATCACAATAAAGAAAAAGTATCATCTTCTATATATTGATGAGTTTTTTGATCAGCTATGTGGAGCCCAATACTTCTCCAAGGTGGATCTTTGGTCAGGGTATTATCAAGTATTGGTGTAGGAGGAGGATATCCTCGAGAAAGCCTCCCGTACAAGGTATGGGATCTATGGGTTCAATTTAATTCCAGTCGTAATCACTAATTCGTAAAAAAAATCCAGGAATTTATAAATGGATTCTTTAGAAACTGCCTCAAAAAAATTGGTAGAATTTATTGATGAAATTTGAATCTACTCCAAAATCAAGGAGGAGCATTTGATAACTATTTTAAATACCTTAAAAAAGCAGAATATTTATGAAAAGTATATAAAATATGTGTTTTTGTTGAAGTAAGACTAATTCATTGGGAATATTATCACGATAATTGGCATATCATTAGACCCTTCAATGATAGAAGTAATTGAATGATGGACATGGCCAACGTCTATGATATAAATGTATAGTGTATTCATATTAATTTGGTATTATTTTTGAATTGTGAGAAATTTCTCATGATTATTGAACCCTCTTACCAAGATAACTCGGAAGGGAGTCTTGTTTGTGTGGAACAACGAATGTGAATAGAGATTAAATGAGTAACAAAATAGGCTTTGCACTATTTGAATGATTACGCTACCTAAAATTTGAGAACGTTTCATGGTAAATAGTGATTCTTAAAAAAAATTGCTTGGGATGTGTTATAATGAAGAATGAAAAGGTAATTGTCTATGCCTTAAGGTATTTTATTGTTCACAAAACAAACAACCCAACATGTGATCTATAGTTTGCAATTGTGATCTTAACATTGAAAAAATGGTGTAATTACGACATTGGTTAGAAGTTTTAAATATATATGGATCAATAGAGCCTCAAGAATATATTCACACAAAAAGATCTAAATATATGCCTATAAAGATAGTCAATGATGATGAAGGACTATGACCACTCAATCCACTATCATCCTAGGAAATAATATAAAGTAGTGATTGATCTAATTAGAAAGGATGCAATTTTTTTCATTTATCAGAATTGTGAAAGATCAAAAAGTCTTAGAACATAAACTTATTGATATGGGAATCATAAATGAAAGTACATCATAAATTCATTCACAAATGATTTCTCAACAATCCCTTATAGATAGGATAAAGGATACTCAAATAGATAGTGAGGCAAATTAGAAGAAAGTAATCTATATAAGAAAAGGATAATACTATGATTTCAATGGTAATGATGGTGTTGTATGATTTTGGATCACGACTATATGTACTATAAAAAGCTGAGTTAAAGAAGGAGTTTTATTATTATGAACACAGTTTGACCTTCATTATCCACCTAGGATTCATAAAAATGTATGAAAATATTATATAGAACTAATTTTTTTACAATATGTAGAAAAATATCATAGAATGTACATCATGATGTCTTATAAGTCATCAAGTGAAGGTAAAATTGAAAAAATGTGAGGTTATGTGAAACCATTACCCATAACAATATGGAATGGGAGATCGTAACATTGGTCTTTTTTATGGTATTCTGAATACATCAAGAGGAAATAATGATATATGGCTTTTGTTGGATCTTCTTATGATTATCCATCACTTAATTACAATTCCTGAATACTTATCACTCTATAAAATAGAAAGGATATATATTATAGAAGTGGTGAGTCCATACGAAACACCATTATATATTTTATTTAATAAAGACCCAATATTTACCTCCATGTTCTCAAGGAGTCTAAAATATAATCCAAATACTTAGTTGAACTATAACCTAGATTATCACCCTCAAAATGACTTCCAATCTTAGAAAACTATCCTTTCACTCGAGGATATGTTGAGAAAATTTTCAATTAACTTAAAAGAATGATGGGATCATAATTTTACTCTAGTAGAGTTATAATACAATAATATTTTCCACTCAATCTTCCAGAATCCCCCTTATGAAGTCTTTTATGGGAAGTGGTATAAAACACCTGGATGATGGAATGAAGTTGGTGAATGAAAAATTATAGATATATAAATGGTCGAGGAAATGGGGGTAATGGTCCTGACCATTCATCATCAAATCAATGCTACTCAGAGACAAGATAAGATCTATGATAACAATCATCAAGGCAACCAATATTTTTTGGTTGGAGATAAAGTACTCATTTTCATATCTAAATGGAATAAATTTCTGATATTTGGTGATAAGGAAATGTTTTTTCAGACATATGTTGGTCCCTTTGATATCACCTATCGCATCATTGCGATGGCCTGTTGACTAACACTTCCACCTAACCTATCTCAATTACATGAAGTTCTCTATATGGCCCTTTTGAGGAAGTACATACTTGACCCGTCACATTTACAGAATACAAAGGAGGTACCATTTGAGAATGATATTTTCTTTGTGGCACAACCTGTAAAGATCATAGATCATAGAGACAAAGTTCTAAAAAATATGAAAATTCACTTGGTAAAAGTGCTACAGAGAAACCACAAGTTGGATGATGTGACACAAGAACTGGAGGATGTGATGAAACAAAATTACCCTCATCTATTTTAGTGATCCAAATGAAAACTTCAAGGGATAAATTTATGAAGGGGGTATAATGTAACAACCTATACATTTATAAATAAAATTACATTGGTGGTTGAATTAAGTTACCTGTTATTAATTATGGATATATAAATTACATTTAGTTATTTGGATTGACTATATCCTATTGGATTAATAAAATATAACACATATTAACATGTGATAATATATCCATTTAATAGTGATCATGTGATTAGTATAAATATAGGGTTTTGATAAATCCAATTTTTATAGATAAAGAAAGTGAAAACCTCACCTAGTAAGATCATAATCTATGAATATTATTTATTAGTGCCTAAAAATGAGATAGAGTAATTTGGATTTTACCCCGACCAAACCCATATTTAGTTCCAAATACTTATGAATGAGTGAAACTGATTACAAGATATGTACAAGTTCAACAAGTTCATAACCCAAACCATGTGTTCTGAACCAGCCTAATAAAATATCACCTTTGTACACCTTGCCCTCGGGATTTTTTAAACTATAATAAATTATTTTGTATCAAGAAACTAAGAATATGAATAATTATATTGTGTATTAGATATAATAATTGTTATATTTACATCTTATTATTTTAATTTCATAATTGATATTTATTTTGATTCAATAAAACAGGAAATATATTTTAGGGTATTATGAAATTTTAATTAAGACATTATTTTTTAGGATTTAATGAATTTTTGGAAATAAATGATATTATAATTAAATATTTTTATTAAATAATATTCATTAAGTATAGTTTGAAATATAATTTTAAGAATTCAGAAATAATTTTTATAATGGTTCAATAATTGTAATTGTCCAGAAACCAATAATTTATCAATAAATGTAAATTCTCATTTTAAATGTGAAATATCTTATAATTAGAATATTAGTTGGATAAAAATATTTTTTTTTTGAATTATAAATCCATATTTATTCAAATGGTAATTTTTCAAAAAAAATTGGATATTCCAATTTTTGATAAAAAATATGGTATGCATTATCACATCATAATGACCCATAAGTGATGTTATATATACTGTATGAGGTATAAAAGACCAAATGTTCGTTTAACAATTAAATTCATGTGTTTTTTAGGTTATTTTATTAATTTTATAAGACATTTATGAACACTCCAAAACATATATTATATTTTACAATTTTAAAATCATTTCATTGAGAACATGACTCACTTCCACATCACAAATGGAAGTAATTTTATAATTTCATCTAGTTTTATAAGAAATTAATTAAAACCAATACCATTTGGAAATCCCCATAGGAAATACCATGTTAAGGTTTATGGTTTTGATTAATTCATTATACAGAGTCCAAAACGGAATATTGATAAATATTAAAGAACTCACCTCACACTACCTATATAAACCCACCTAATCACCAATTACACTTCACTAGAAAACCAGGTAAAAAATTTTTACTCTTATTTTCTTTCTCTAGAGTTATTCCAATGTGTTCCAAAGATAACAAGAATCTCCTCCCATGCCTTTAGAATCATCCTCTCATGTTAAGGGATCCTCTTCACCTCTTTATTCAAGAATCATCTTTATATATTTCCTTTTATCCCCAATTCATAATGTTTCGATATTTTCTACCAAATCCCTTAACCACCCCTATGATTTAAAAATGAATTTTAACCAATTTCACTCAAATTAAGTCCTCCCAGGACAGTTTTATATGCCCCGTTATGTTATCAAAATCTCACCATAATTTCCCATGCCAAACAATTGTGTAGTGAATTCCAATACTGATCTCTTATCAATGGTGTTCACCATTATGCACTTAAAATTATATTATTAGGGAATTCTTTGTATGTATTCTATAATCCTTTATCTTCTAATAAAATTTTCTTTAAAATGAGTCCATGTTGTATTATCTAAGAGAGACACATTTGCATATGAATGAAATGAAAGTGACTGGTGCCCTAAGAAATATATATCACTCTAATACATTGGGTAATGTTTTAGACTCATGATAAATCATTAGAGACATTATAGAGTGAAACTAATCCATCACATGAAATTTTAAATCAATATTTCATGGTGGTTATAAATGACATATATTTATGATTCCATGTTTTAATTTATTACCACATTTTCCTATGTTGCATTTATGGTAATTGGTTATATCACGAAGCATTATTCATGTTTATGATTATAACCCATTTTATTTACCACTAATATACCTATTTTCTAACATTTAATACTTTATTTATGTTATTACATGTTTATTTCCTTACTAGGCTTTACAGCCTTCCCATTTCTTATGTATGTCCCTTGGTTATCCAATGTAGTTTCAAGTATGATGGAATAATATGAGTATGTTATAGATTTTTTCAATAATGGTTATGTATTACCTATTTTAAGTAGTTATTTATTGTACCTAATTACTGAATAAATTATACATATCAATATTATAGGTTGTATTAGGTATAATATTATGTAATGATTCAATAAATAATGTGTAATAAATACATGGTCTGTTATAGGCGGTTCTCAGGTTGAGCTGGTTCTCGGAGGACATTAACGATACAATCAACATGGTCCATAGTCATAGACCCATCCAACACTATATAGATAGAAGTACCCTATTTCTCATAAAAGTGTATAGGAATTGTACACACAAGATCCTTGGTATCTGATATACCATTATGTAGCCCCAGTCTTGATATTAACCCTCTTTCAGCATCAACCAATATGACCCCAGCCTCCCTTAGAGTTAGGATTTCAAGAACTTCATTAGATTTATTGTAATATTTTCCATTATCATGTTCTAAAATATTCTAATCCACATCATTAAATGGATTTTCCAATAGAACGGTGGGTGGTTCTTTAAAATCATTTTCATCAAACCCAACAAAATCTTTTCCACTACGAGCATTTGGACTTCACCCACCAATGCATTTGACAGTATAAGCAATTCATCATACTAAAATCATGTCAGTGAAATCCTCTCATATATGGTAACGATCCCATGTACGGATTCCCACTTACATGTGGGGAAGGTGGAATGTATTTTTGTAAGGAGATTATTGGATGAGGAGCTCTAACAGCATCTCAAATTGATAGTAGAAGTGAAACTGGGATGTCCACACTTCCCTATATAGTTCAATATGACATAGATCATCCCCAATTATATATTCACATTTAGTTTACCCAATACACCCACAATCATTTATCAATTAATTTCCCCCATACTTCAAATCCTAGTCCATATTCCGTCTAATTTGGTTGTTCAAGATACTAGGTTACATAATGTTTGCATAGTAATAAAGGAACTCATAATATGTCAATTTATACCTAGTGATTTTCTGTTTCCTTCCATTAATGACATAGATTTAGTTCAAAAAATGGTCCCAAAATTTGTGGCTGGTGATGGAAATGTTTAATAATTGAACCTCATTATTGAGGGAGAACCAACATCATAACCTATTTTCTTCAATAGTGAGAATGAACACATCATCAAGATGCCAGATATTGTAGAGGGAATCATATTCCTCTATATATATCCTTTTTTGATTCATTTAATATATTTTGAAATACCCAATTTCTAGATACCACCATCATTTCCTAATAGAAAGTATTAATATCCATTTCATCCCCTTTTTCAAAAGCAATAGTTGTGGATGAAATCTAATAATCTTTTTCAGAGATTTTTTAATATTTTAATGATTTCACTAAATATCAAATGTGAAAATGTGTCATTTTTAAGAAGGAGACATTAATTTTTGACATTAGATCCTTATTCACACCAAGTCCTATAATATTGGCTCTATTTCTCATAGATATTTTCATGTAAGTCGATGTTTTACATGAACACCATAGAATAAAGGATCGTGAATTCACATAAGTATTTTAAGTTAGATACATGAGGTATGTATCATCATGAATGAATCTCATGTGATCATAGAATACCACACCCCTTAACACTATTTATATTAATGGAACTCACTGTATTCCACATTTATGCAATACGGTTGCTTGAACCAGCCTTTCAGTTGCATGAAATTTTGAAAAATGTCCCGATGTAGAATGATTTCCTAGGAATTAATCCCTTTTCTTCCCCATCATCTCCAATTCATAGAGTGTATTTCATGTTGATAAAAATGTTTCTCAACCATCAAAAGAATTTATTTCCAAAAATAAGGGCATAAACTAGTCAAGGAACGATTACACAAACAAGGGATTAATGGATCTCTATATAGAGACATTGGGAGAATGTCCTTAATTTGGTGAAAAAATTTGATGTGAAAAAATGGTGGATAAAACCTACCCAAATATCAAGGATACTAGAAAAACCATAAAACTGGGGGTCTTTGTGTAATTTGTTTTGTTCTTTCATGAAACCATGATTTTGGAAAGTAGGTCACCAGCATGAGGAAGGTGAAGTCAAATCACTTCCTTACATGATCATCCACTATTAAAAAATTCATGGTAGGCATGAAAACAATACATTAATAAACATTCCAAAGGTTTTATGAAAAGTTCCCGGATTTCTAATTTTTCTATACAAAGAGATTAACCCCCCCCCCCTAATTTTCAGGAAATAACCTATACAAGTTGAATCATCAATCTCTCATTCAAAAACTAATTATTTCATGAACTTTAAAAACTCAAACCTTCCCATAGATTCATACTGGTAGAAAAAATTGATGAAATACCTCATATTGCCCCTAAAACACTTTTTCTTATATTATAGGCATATTAGCACAATTATTTCTGATCTAAAGAAGGGTTCATGAAAGATTAATTATCATCGCACAACCCAAAGCATCATGTAACTCTAATTGTCATATGAAAATAATCCCTTTAAATCCTTGCCTTATCTTTATACTAGAACCCATATCTCAAAAAAACATTTATGGTACAGGCACCTCTAAGGTTTATGAGAAAACCTATAGGTCCCTAATACAATGCCTCCTTCTACCAGACATTGTAGCACAAAAGTTCAGTGCATTGTTTCCCATATCTCCATCTAAAATGGGATCATATTTGTGAAACATACCTAAATGTTATGTATTATCAACCATCCATTCAGTTTTCTCTGTTCATGACCAAGATAATATCATCAAATATTACTCCTAAAAATAGGTACCCTAACATCAATATCTCCATATGTCACCTAAACATGTAATTTTGGATACCTTTAGTTATCGAAAAACACATGCATTGTGGAAATGTAAGACCAAGAATTCACACAATTAGTGGAAACCACTGGATTTTTCCTTTAATGAGGTTTATTGTTTATCTATTCTCTCCTCTTTATCTTGTCATTAATGGGATACTCCTTGTGTAATCACCAATAACGTATGAGTTTATAGAATCTAAACATCATAACACCCACATCTGAGCTACAAGACATTAAACTACATATCCTAACATCATATTCAAGTGATGTTAAATTACCTGACAATTTCATGGCCATGTAATGTAATATTTCCAAAAAACATCCTCAACGCATGACATTAAATTGTATCCCTACCATGTTTGGTAAAAATAGAATGAAACATGTTTCACGCATGAGAAGATCCTCTATAATAATCTATATTCAATGATTAACCCTAATCCATGCCTTTTTTACACCTTTTAGTACATAATCATCCTTATTAAACTAAATTAACCTTTATGTACTGATTTTGTCACATGAAATGAAACTGTGTACTTGAACTACCTGGGATTTGATCCCAATCTCCTGAAATGGTATCTAGGACCACTCCCTAAGGATCAATAAGAAAACAATAATATTTTTTTCTATCTTCCCCTGAAAAATTGAAAACCCCAATGTCTTATCCCTCCCTTACAGGTACACTTAACCCCAAATCATCCAAACTAGTGGTCTCTACTAAAATTCTACACCACTATGTAGAACTATCCCATATCTAACCCATTATGCGACAATAATACATGGAAAACATCACTATAAAACTTTAAACCTTTTATTATGTCCATAAAATAACTCAAACCTCTGATAGTGTACCTATAAGACCTCAAATCTATGATTGTGTCCCTATAAGTCCCTAAATATAAGACCCCATAAGATGCATCAAAATATTTACCTTTTGTGAAGAGCATGGGATGCCCTAGGTGATGATCCTAGAATTCCATATATAATGAAAATTAGTTTCCTAGAATAAATGTTTTTAGATTCCTCATGTAATACAATATATAAATGATTTTTCTTATCTTTCATTTATAAAATACTGAAGGTAATGATCCTTGGATCACATACACCAATGGTGTAAGTTTCCCTATACCGAATACGTGATGCCTTGGATCTTAAACCCAATATTTTGCACACATGAGAAGATATAAATTTTAAAAGTGGAATAATTATATATATTATCAACACAACTAAAAAAAATTCATGGGGTTTCCAACATCACTATCACCTCAGACATTAAATAGCAACACTATCACAACAGAAAGAAACATAATTAAATAGAGTCAACTTAAAGAGGGAACCAAAAATTTGATTTATTAAAATATATCAAAAATATGAGGGAGACATAGACTAGGTGATGAAATATAATGTTTAATTCACATATGGATGAATTAACATTCTATCATCCTATTATGATTAAATAGTTGACATTATCATTCATGGTGGAAAAGATCACCTACCATTGAAATGTGAGAATATGGGGAAACCACATTGGAGGTTCTATAATTAAAAAATTATTTGAACCACTCCATTATATGGATAAATGTTCACCTAATTATCACCCAAGAGGAAGCGTCATAAAATAAAGACAATCTCTTTCCATTGGTCTTGGATTATGATGTCTGGTAGCTAGAAAACACATTGACCATCATTGTTTTGTGCTATATAGTGAATATTGTCATAATTATCAGCTTCCATATTCCTTTTAAATTAAAACTAAAAAAATTCAGGGATTATATCTTTAGAATCATGGTGTCCTGAAGATAGAAAAATGAGAGTAAAGATATAATCATTTTTCAAATCATGTTGTATATTAGGTTGTTTCATTGTGGTTGTATGGGGAGGTAGTGATTCCAAATACCACTTAATTTCATAATATTTTAGTTTTTTTCTAAATTAAAATTTGGTTCTTTATTTATATTAACACTATGTATTATAACTAATTAAATACATTATCATCCATTAAATAAATAAAGTTATGATGGCATGGTAATCTAACTCAATTCATATCAACTATATTCTTGGTCTTCCCCTAAAGTGTTTCTTTGCCTTGTAAAATGTGGTAATGAAACAATTCAAGGGATAATTTATAATTAATTGAAAAAATAGACCTCCTAGAGACCAAAATCTAAAAAATAAAATATTATTTATTTAATGAAATATAATACCTTTATCAACACTGTACCAATATTTTTTTTCTCAAGTGATATTTGATATATATTAGTTTTCTTAGGTAGATTATATTCATTAAATTTAAATTATTATCTTTAAATAATTTATATATAAGAATTCACCATAAAATATTTTATATATTTTTAAGATATTAATTGTCCTACAAAAATCAAATATATATATATATATTCATAACAAACATTTTAACTTAAAAAATATAAATAAATTCATTACTATAATTTAACTAATAAAATAATTCTAAAAATTATTGATCAATATATCCTCAGGAAACTAATGGATGTGTTTTTATATAGGTCACAAAATTCTTATAGTATATAAAGGAATATTTCCAAGGTTTTAGGTCTCAATATAACCTTATATAATTTCTCATATATAAACTATAGTTTCAAATAGATCTCACTTTGTATGAATGTTTTTGTCTTATATGTAATGTGAACCTTCAGTATTCATATCCTCCTTTTAATTTATAGACAATGTGTTCTACATTTCTTAGATTACATTATATAAGATATATCCTTTAATTCTCTCCTTACCCACCTCCAATTTCCCTATAATATATATATATCTCTCTCAATATTTATATCCATCTCATCTATCTAAAAATTTATATATTCATTAATACAATAAAAATATATAAAAATATGAGTTATCTAAGAAGTTATTACTTGTTTATAACAACCTAAGATTTTCAGACATTGATATAACCTAATTCATCGATGAACATTCATTATACTATAAAAATGCATGCTTAATAATCATAAATGTATAGTGAATTTGGGAACATGAAAACATAAAAAACATTTTCAAATGTGAACTACATCATATCCCACTATATTCTTCATAACTATCCCCCCTCTTACACATATCATACATAATAGATTTCTTCATAACATGGGGAAAGGATACATAAGAAATTGTGGTTTCAGATACTTTGTAATGTTAAACAAAAGATATATATATATAAGGCTAAAATGAACATAATGTTATGATTATATGTTAATAACATTTGAAAAACATACCCTTCATATAAAATATGATAATATTGAGTCATGGTATAATTATTTTATATTCATAATACATGGATCATAAAGACATAAAATAATATTATCCATGAGAGCATAATAATGGAAGAAGACACGAAATTTTGGGATACACATAAGCATAGAAAATAATTTAAAAAATGGTAAATGAAAACTACCAATGATATCATAGGGGGATGGGTTCATGACCAAAACCATCATAGTAGTACAGTTTTACTCCCAAGGTCATCATAGTTGTAAATATCCCTTACTAATCCATGTTTAATCCCCATTCCAATTCTATCTATATCATGATATATAAATCATTAACCATTTCATTTGTGGGAGATATAGTTCCCACCTATAATTTAATTAAAATCATATATATGTGTGTGAAATAATATCATAAAACATTAATCATTACATAATAAATGAAATTAAATAGGTTTGATAATCATTTCATTATAACATAATCTATCAAAAAGATATATGTTTTATAATCATTTCGTCATTTCATCATATAATAACAAATGAAATGAAGTTGATTTAATAATAATTTTCTCATTCCATAACCTATGGAACATAAACAAGAATCATAAAAATAATTCCATCGTAAACATAAAACATTAATAGAAAGAATTATAATGGTGTTCTTGGATCATATCTATATTAAAGAATAGGTAACATCAATAGATTTCATCTTAAATAGTAAATGATTTTGTAATATCATTTAAAAATTTCATGAGGAAAATACCATTTCTAATTAAAAAAACACATTTGAAAACATAAATCATTTTCAAAATCATTTTCTTTGAAAATAATCTTAGATGATTATTATGGATGCTAAAAAGACATTATTGGTCATATTGGTGGAGAATTATGCTCATGTTATACACATTTAAATGAATATTCGTTTCACATTTTTGTGAAAATCCACACTGACATTGTTTTGATAACAACATGATTATTCATTTCAAAAAAAATTTAAAAATTATAATATGGGAAAAAATCTATAAATTTTTTTTGGAATGTAAAAATAACTTTTTCAATCACAGTTTTAGAAAATGGTTTTCTGATGAAAGAGAAAAATATTGACCATTTTTCTTAAAAAATCTATTGAAATCACGAGTATTAATGAGATTAAAATAAACGGAAATCATTTATTCACATCACATAATCAGTGGGGAAGATATTTCAGGAGTTTACTGATAGATGGATCATAAAATTTTATCATTAAAAACATATTCATAAACAATCTGGATGAATTATGTGATTGTAACAAAAAATCATAACCAATTTGGTAACATTTAATTGTAATATCCATGAAGGAATAAAATTAAATGAAACATAACACATCATGATATTAATCTCCCCAAATATATTCTACACATCGGTGCCCCGAGCCAGTCGGTCACATGACCTCATGTGCCTCCCCTTACACTAGAGGATGTCGAAAAGTAGAGAGGGTTGGTTAAGTCAACTATGTGGAGATAATACCCCCTTTTAATAGATTAATACACCGATGGAAATAAATAAACAATATATGAATCATATACAGTCATAAAATAACCAATGTATTAATATAAAAAAAACATGAAATACAATATTTAACTAAATTAGAAAACATTCCATGCTAAAGTAAGTGTCCCATGCCTCAAATGAAAACTAAAAATAAAGACAATGATGACTCCTAAGATGGTCTTGAACACTTCTAGTTACCTCAACAATGATCAATTACCAAATCATTAATTTTAACTATGGATTTTCCACTAACATTCACTAAAATAATATATTCTATTTGGGTACCGATCAGGAAGCCTGAATAGGGTGTGAGTACAACTCAGTAGACCACCACCAACGATTTCTAAAACAAATCTGGCCTTAATAGTTTAAAAAGTTGTGTAAATAAATAAGAATAATTCTTAATTAAGAAGTTATTACATTATCAAATGTTATTTATTTAACCTTATAAACCCCTGGATTTCCCAGAACATGTGAACATCAATACCTACTTTATCCCATATCAAAGTTTAAATCATGTGACATTTTCAAATCTCCAATCATAAACTAGTGGGATTTTATTATCCAATTCACTTAAAATTATTAAAATGGAAAATTGGAACCATAATCCAATTCAAACTATTTGGGTCTTGGTTATCTTAACTATGAGCTTGTGGGATTCAGAAATAGACAAACATATTCCAAACCCCTTCACCAAATAGTTTATCACTTCAATCGTGAGAAACAGTAGAGCATATCACACTCATGTGGACGTTGGAAACATCATAACATTTACCAAAAATATTTATCAATCAGTCATATATTTTTAACATATATATATCACCAATATCACAAAAAATTATAGTGACCCAACCCATGATATCCCAAATCTGATCTCTGCTGTCAATTACATTTGCATGATTACAAGGAATCAAGTCCTAAAAGTGCCAATCAGTTTAGTAGTCTTAGAAATTCAGATCCATAAATGAGAATTGTATTACAAATTACAACACTAATTAGAACATAATTTTTTTCCTTATAAACAAATAAAAAACCTCTAGGATCACTCTAATATTTCTAGTATATTATTTCATATCTTTCATAGTATGCATCTTGGATTCTTGGGGAAAGAAAAATAATAAGGGGGATCTCAAATGGTCAGTAAGGGAAAAATATCATAGAATAAAAAATCAATCATTGAGAATAGTCAGTATAGAAAGTTATATAACTAGAAATATATATCATACAAATAACTAGATAAGGAATAATAAATATATCAAGGTATGAAACAAAACAACATTTCATTAATCAAATAAATTAAATGAAATGTATCTATAGGTATGTCAATAAAAATTCTCATGGATAAATATTAACTAAATATATTATAAGGGAAATTATTTCTTAGTGGACGTCATGTCTAAGGCACATGAGAACTTATTACTATCAAGACCAATCACAAGATGGTTTAAAACTAAGTGTATAAACCAATTTGTTTAATTATTCGTCTCATGAGAACTAATTGATGCACTGAGGAGCTATATAAAGATTAAGATCCACTCTTAATTGTCAGTCCAAAGCATTCCTCATATTGAATAATCAAAATAAATAATAAACCTTATCAAATAACAGTATTGAATGAATAATATAGATCTATCAAATAATTATCAAATTATGCATTGTACGTATAATGGTATATGGTTTAGGTAATAGTAATATCCATCATAAATGTTATGGATAGTTTGTAGAAATTCAATTCTCAATGATCATATAATGATTAATTTATAAAGGGGACTTGAATAATTAATCATGTAAGTGAATTTGAATATTATCCCTAGACAAATAAATAATAAACCATCCAAAGGAATAATAAGGATGGTATCAATACAAGGAACCCATGTGAAGTAATATATAGGGTTACTATCATTGATGAAATAAAATTTTAACATTTAAAAGGATTCTTTGGGAAAATAAAATTTACTTTTGAAAAAACTGTTGAAAATATTATTCATTTAAAATAAACCATTTAAACAAGAAAATTAGTCTTTAGGTAAATGATGGTGGATGAATCCATACATGTCATATGAGGTAAAAAAGTATTCATTTTGGTACGGAAAAATGTTATAAAATACATCATTAGGAAAGTGACAAAAATATTCCTGTGAAATAATGGTAAAAGATAAAAAGGGTAAAATTTTAATTATTAAATCTTTTTAAAACATTTTCGAAAACCTTTTAAAAAACATGGTTTTTAGAAGAAAACTAGTTCTCCTTCTAAAGAAAAAAAAATTGTTGGGTTTTCCAAAATAGTTTTTCTAAAAACATATTTGTACCAAAGAGAGGAAAAATGGTACTAAAACTGTAATGGTTATGAATAATTAGAGAAGAAGGAATTTGATTGTTAGAAAATGGTTATATAATTTCCTCTATTTAAAATCCCATTTAAGGATCATTAGGAGTATTATTAAGGAAAATAATCTTTAAATATCCCAAAGTGTAACACCCCGAGATTTTATGAAAATTATACTTTTTAATTTTTTTGATGTCTTTTGTTGTATGTTATACCAAGATTATCTTGCGCTATATGCAACACTGTATTATCTTATAGATTATGAAACACTATTCTTGGCTTGCGTTACATGTAAGAGAAACCTTCCTCGATAAATTGCAATGTACGGAATACCGAGTTTCACTAAACAATGATATGATATTAAAATATTTTACAAAATAGCCGTTATGAATAGTAATAACCAATTTTTTAAATTTATAAATTTTATCATTCAAATTGAATTTATTTTTGGATTTGGAATATCGAAATTATCCTAGGGTGATATATTGGTATTTTTCTGAAAAATTTCAATTTTTGATGAATAGTGAAAACACTGAGTTATTGGTTAAAACCGAATTTTTATTTAAATAATAATTTATTTTATTTAAATTTATTTTAGGTCAAAATAGATAAATAATACCTATATATGTTCAATTTAATTCATTGGAGTCATTTTATAATAATTTTAGATATATAAAATTTTTATTGAACTGTTTACCTTCTTTTACCCATCTCCAAGGAGAATTTGAGAATTTACATAAAAATTAATTTTATCACTTCTGTGAGTTGAATTTCAAAAATATGAGAGACACTGTTAATATCAAAGAGTAAAATTTTGTTCAGTAAGATAAAAAAATTTCAGTGAATAATAATTTTTAATTTTTATTTACAACGGTTAAAAGTAAATAGGGTAATTAAGGGTAAAAATGATATTATTATTACACTAATACATGTCTTAATTTTATTGGATAAGTTTAATACGAACAAAAACAACCTTAGGAATAAAATATTACCCTTTAGGTCCACTTGGATTAGATTAGGACATTTATTATTATTATTTTAAAGAATAGTTAAAATATTTAAAATCAAAGTTTAATAACAAAAACATTTTTAATATAGAATTATACATAAGAAAAAATCGACAATAAAAAATCATTATAAATAAAAAAATTCCTACATAATGGTATTTTATTTATATTTTTTTATACATTAAATATTTTAATTTATTTATGACACAATGATGATGCAGTAATTACATTATTAACAAAATATTAACATAATTAATATTATAAATACCCAAATATATTTAATTTGAGACTTTTTATAAATTAAACTAATTTTCTAGGTTAATATAAAATATTAGGGTTGGTTATATGAATTTCTCTCGAAATAATAATTCTGTTGTAAATTTAGAAAAAACAAAATACCAAATATTGTCAAAATTGACATAGAATAGTTTTCAAAAAAATATTATATTATTAATTAATGTAATGGTCCTAAAAATTTAAGGATAATCCAAAATACTTATATAATATTATATATGACATTAATTAACCAATTAGAGTTTGAATGGTAGTTTATAGTAAGTTTATTAACCATGTTGTGTTAGAATACAAGAAGACACGGTAAAAGTTATATTATTTAACTTAGAGTTAAATCTAAATGATAAGGTTAAAATGGTAACCTAAACATGACTAAAACCTATTGGTTGAGATTATTTCGACACATACCCACCCATGAATATAAATAAGTCACTTTGGATCCATTATAAACTAAATATAAATTTATTATAAAATAATATTTTATGTTTTTCCAAAGGTGCCCCTCACCCCTCTTATAAAAGGGAACTCCCCCTTCTCTCTAATTCACACATACAAAGCCATTTGGATCGTCCAAAACCTACCCAAATACCCTCTCAGCTATCATCCCTTAATCCTAGAGGCCTTACATTAGTCATAAATCCATCCTAAGGAGCCCTTTTTATCAAATCAAAAGGAAGAACCCGAAGAAGTGGTAAATATCTCACCACCTATTTCAAGTTCATTTCTTCTTCCACTTCATCCTTCTTTGTTCATTAAATTATAAATTAATAACTCCAGTATCTTTTATATAATTTTATGTTTTTATAAAAATGGTACAACCATATTAGTTATTTTCTCCATCCTGTGAATGAAAAAGTCACCACACGTGCGTACGTACTGCTTATAGTCTCCACGACATGGTGTAGTTTGTTATTCAAACATTTCATCATTTGGATGGATATAATAATGAGTATAATTGACATAAATAATAAATATAAAATTATTATGATTCATTATATATTATATAACATCCAATTATGTAATATTTTAATATCAAAAAAATGATACCATCGCTCGTGCGTACGTACGGACTACCGTCTCTACGAATGCGATGAGATTCATTTTACATGATTAACCATTCTAGTATGATTATAAAGTATAAATAATAAATAATAATTAAATATATTACATAATAATGATACTATATTTATTTACATATATGTTTCATTTACTTAATTCCATTTAATTCAATAAGGAAATGAGAACAGCGTTCATGTGTACATACAACCTACCTTCTCCATGATCGGTGTATTTCATTCCATTTATAGATCTATAATATATATTTATATAATGAATATATATTATATATAAATCATTTTTTACATTATGGAATTAATTAAATCCTGATATAAGTAATAATATCATGAACAACAAGTCGAAAAATGTACGATAAATGATATGATTTTACCCAAAATGCTGCATTAACATGGAATTTACAAAAGAACGGGTAATATAAAGTCATAAGTGAACCATATATGATATCATAACAATGAATATTATTCTTTAATAAGTCAATGAAATTATTTAAATCATTATATATGAGGTGCGGATATGTACTAAGCATATGGGACCTAAGTTATGGGATAATTATTCCAATCTCATTCTTATCCGAGATTGTTTATTCGTAAGTATTTCCTGGGGTTATATATATCATCCATGTCCATGTTTTCTAAAAATGTTTTCATAAAATTCATACTATTCATAAATGTTTGTTTAATGTTATTTTTACCCCTTTTTTAATTTTCCTACGACGAATGGAAGGAATCTTTCTTTTGTTTACCATATGAAGTACTTTTTGACATTTCTGGCAAAAGTACAAGGTGAATGTTTTTTAAAATTATACGGGATGAATGGATTTTTATGGTTTTATAATGCCTTATTTTCATGACTATTTCTCTACAATATTTCATGTTTATTTTCAATAAAATATTGTTCTTTTAAAATTGCATGGCATTTTGTGAATATAAAATTATTTTGAAGAAGAAAGGATATTTTATTCAAGAATTCATTTCAAGTGTTTTATCAAAACTATTTTTTATCTAAGATAAGATTATTTAATATGTTTATGTTTCAAGTATAATTTCTATATTATTTACATGGTTTTATTTTTTCTTATGATGAAATTATATGCATTTTAATTATATGGATTATATTATGATGGGATGTTGTTTATGAAACCCATTTTATTCTTTGGGTTATAATTAATGATTTATGTTTATTTTGTGGCACAAGTAAGAATGATTTCATTATGAGATGGGTGGGAACTATATCTCCCTCAATTTCATTGGGTAATTATTTATATCTTATGATATAGACATGGCTGGAATGGCAAGTGAATCTGGTTTAGTAATACAGAGCTGGAACAACAAGTAAACCCGGTTCAGTAATGGACTTAGTCCACTATGATGGTCTTGGAAATAATGCCATGACTACTATAGAAATCATAAGATTTGCTTAAGGGTTTTCCACAATTACATGTTTTATTCCCATGATATTTTTTCATGATTAATGTTCCTTTATGATATATGCCTTATGTACTTCCATGATTTATGTCATTTGCTCAAGATTTTTATGTTTTATGTTCATGTTTTTATGTTCAAATGTTTATGGATTGTTTTTATGTTCTCCCTGTTTACCCTTACTGAGCATTTTAGCTCACCCTTTTTATGTTTTATTTTCCCCAGGATATAAATAAAGGTTTTAGGTAAGAAAACAAATGTGTAAGATATTTATGGGAGATATTGAAGATCTTTCACCATGATTATAAGATTATGTTCCGAGTTTCCAAAGACACTAAACTAATATGGTCTTTGGGAATATTTTTTTGTAATGTATTAAGTATTCCACAAAAATAATTTAATTTCTATGTCATGTTTGGGTCTCTACAGTTAGTATTAGAGTGAAATTTTAGTTAACCATTAGAAAATAGTATGCGGAAAATTTAGTGAAATCCCTAGATATATTTACGAGGTATGTCTAGGGATGTCTCTAAGGTTAAGTATAAGTATATGTTATCATCCTAGAATTATGGTAACGATATTAGAATAAAACCTAAGATTTTATATATTGAATGTACTACCACTTTATTATGTTGTTTTTGTAGCATATTTTTTTCCTCTCACAATATTCTTTTTGGGTTTTAGATGATGGCTGAAACCTGAAAGAATCGTTTTGATCAATGTAATGGAAAATGAAATGATTGTCCTCCTAAACAAACCAATGTTATGGGAGATGGAGTGAAAAATATTTTTTCTATACTTACACAAGCTCTGAATCATTTTGGACTTCCAAATGAGCCGAGAAGGGAACAATATTCTATTGAGTCCTTCATGAAGAAACATTCACCTTCTTTCAGTGGGTCTTCTGATCCACTTGTTGCTGAACAATGGATCAGTACCATTGAAATGATATTTTCCATACATTGTTTTTTGGAACATGAAAAATTCACACTGGATATTTGATGTTTATAAGGTGAAGCAGACCAATGGTGGACTCTAATTAAGAATACAATGTGTTGGACTCCTCATGTGTTAATCATTTTTTAATGATCACAAATCCTTTTATTGTTAATTAATGTCAATCTTCATTGCACATCTTGATAATGGTCTTCAATCTCAATAATAACTACACATCATGATTTAATGATAACAAATCTTATGGATGTTAATTACTCTCTTTATTATTTACAAGTCTTCTGCATGATCACAAATCTCACATATATTATCAAGCCTTTATGTTTATGATTCATGTTCTCTTACTCTCTAACAATTAAACTTAATCCATATTCTGCATATTCTATCTAAGTCCAAATACATATATTTGTATAAGGACTCACTGTGAATGACTCACCATGACCCAGACACCGTGAAGGACTCATCGTGACCCAGACACCGTGAAGGACTCCCCGTGACCCAGACACTGTGATGGACTCACCATGACCAAAACACCGTGAAGGACTCACCGTGACCCAGACACTGTGATGGAAAAACTGTGATCCAGACATCATGACATGGTCATACTGTGAAGCTCATACCGTGAAGAAGACACCGTTTACATAATAATTGTGACACTGTTTCTTAACTTTTTGTCAATATTATTTAAATAATGCTAACAATCATATTTGATGTTTTTAATGCAATTAATGTTATTTAATGATAGTTGTTGGCATGTTAGGAAACTGTATCTCGTACCTATGAAAAGGGAATCATTCCTACTTGCAGAAGTTGTGGAATATAAGAAAGATTGAGATGCAGTACACGTGCAAGCAGTAAAGTGGCATGCAAGTGTGAATATACAATGAGAAGAACTTATATACACCCGAGAGCACTGTGCTGAACAAGAAGAACAATCCTGAACAAGAAAGAGATTCCCATACTTTCAAAGAATTCTCATGAATGCAATCCAACACCACTGAAGAACACACGATGAGTCAAGAGATCTTTTTCCTTCTTGTAGAAGACAAGCTGACTATGACACTCTGTTTTTCAACAGAAAAACCGTAGAAGGACTCAGAAGAATTCCTGCTGAATCCAACGAGTCCAGAGCTACATTTATAATCACTAGAGCTTTCTATACTCTTATCTGCTCTCTCTAAGTGATTTATTTATTTACTTTCGAGCAGTGTGGTGTACTATGTATATCTTACACACAATGTCTCCAGCACTGAACTAGGGGATATCTAAATCCTTACTCCAAATATCTTAACTCTTGTTTACCCACGTCAAGTGTGGAAGAGGTCCTTGTGTGGACCGGTTTTTGTTTTGTTTCCCACGAAGAACAGTGGTAGAGGTCCCTGTGTGGTCTGGACAGTTTTGTAAACTT
Organism: Viscum album; assembly: GCA_963277665.1. NCBI lineage: Eukaryota > Viridiplantae > Streptophyta > Magnoliopsida > Santalales > Viscaceae > Viscum > Viscum album. The sequence goes on from OY728132.1 coordinate 1,644,633,341, forward strand.
TTTTTAACCTTGATCCAGGGTGTGGATCAAATATATATAAATTTGAGAGGACTAAGTCTCGGGTTGAGACTGAACCTCTTGTTATATCTGTTGTTCATCTTTAGTTTAAGTTTATAGTACACTACATATATCTTATTTTTTCCGCTGTTATTACTTTGAAATAAAAAACTATTTTAAAGCTACTTTGATAGTTGAATTAGCAAGTGTTTACACTAATTGTAAATCAGTAGGATAGTTTCAAAAGTTAGTTTAATCTTGTGGTTAAATTAACGGAGATCTAATCAATCTTTGAGAAGCTAAGTGAAAATTTACAATCTATATAAACTCACTACAGTTTAACTTGTTTTATAAACTGGAGGATTTTAAATATACAATATTTTAATAGAAATTTTAATTTGAACTCAATTCACCCCCCTCTTGAGTATCCACTCCGACCAACATTTGGTATCAAAGGGTTTATAATATTTTCTGAAATACTCTGTTTTTCAACTGTGATTTTAGTTGTATTTTAAAGTTCTTAAAATTTTTGTCAGTTCTAAATTTTATCTCTTTAAATTATCTTTCTAACATCTAGTTATGGATAATAGACTAGAGGGTACTGCTACTAACATGCCACCGTTCTTCAATGGTATAAACTATGCTCAGTGGAAACTTAAAATGAAAATTCATTTAGAAAGCATGGGTTTTGATATCTAGACTGCTATAGAATCTCAATATAAAATTCCAAAATGTGAAAGAAGAACTTGGGATGAACCTACAAAGATAGCTTAAAATAATAATTGTAAAGCTATGAATGCCCTGTACTGTGCTCTAAGAGATGAGGAGTTTAACAGACTTTCTTCTTGCAAAACTACTTTTGAAATTTGGGATACATTGGATGTTTCTCATGAAGGAACAACCAATGTTAAAGAAATGCGATTGAATACTTATACTATTAAATATGATAATTTTAAGATGACAACGGATGAACATTTTTCTGATATGTATCTCAGGTTCAATGAGATAGTCAATACAATGAATTCACTTGGTAAAGTTATTCCAGCAAAGGAACAAATTATGAGAATCTTGAGATGTCTACCAGACCGATGGAGGGGCACTTCTGTTTCAGTCATAGAATCTTGTGATATTGGTAAACTACCAGTCAAGGAACTTATTGGTAAGTTAATGATGTATGAAGAAGAATTTAAGGAAAACAAAGAAGAATAAGATAAAACAAAAAGAAAGTTAGTGGCTTTCAAGACTACTACTTCAAAGAATAAAGATAAGGAGAATCTTCATGTAAGTGATAGATCAAGCTGTGAAGAAAGTGAAAGTGCATCTTACAATGATGCAGAAATGGATCACATAGGTAGAAGATTTAAGAAGTTCTATAGGAAGAAGATGTTTTTCAGAAAATCAAATTACAAAGGTAAGTATGACAACAAGGGATACTAGAAAAAGGACTGGAAGAAATCTGACAAATCTGATGAAGTTGTCTGCTATGAATGAAAAATAAAAGGACATATAAAAGAAGACTGTCCAAAGCTGAAATACAAGAAGAAATATGAGTATAAGGATAATAAGTATAAGAAAGACATGAAGGCTACGTGGAGTGATTCTGAGGATAGCTCTAGTGAATCTGAAGCTCCTGAGACTGAAAACAGAAATACGGAAAACATGTGTTTTATGAAAAACACTTCTGAGGTAACATATGTAACTCCTGATTTAAATTCTTATTCTTCTAGGGATGATTCTGATTATGAAAATATGTCAAAATTTGAACGGTTTGAATACAATGATATGTTGGAGGAAACCTGTAATGAGATGAAAGACAAATACAAAGGTTTAAAGAAACAGTATCCTTTAACTGTTAAACATAAATATGATCTTGACATAGAAATGGAAAACAATGCTCGGTTGCTTAATGAAAACACTGAACTAAAATTATCAAATGAGAAACTTAGGAAGGATTTAGAAAATTTCACAAGTGGAAAAGATACTCTTAATCAAATTCTAGGTAAGCAGATTGCACCTACATTCACTACTAGTATAGGATACCAACATAGACAGAGACAGATTACGAAGAATAGATTTATTCCTAAATCTAGACAAAATACTGCAATTTCTAGTTCGGGACATTTATATGCTTCAACTAGTTATTCACATAGTTATAAATCTAATAGAGTGTATCTTTCAAAATATTTTGATTCTGAAAATTATATGAGACCCATAAGACATATACGGGTTCTGAAAGCTTTGATTACTAACCTTTCTGGACCCAAGAAGATTTGGGTACCGAACTCATTTCTTATTTAAATGTGTTTTATAGGAAACCTTCCTAAATAGTTCCCACAAGAAGACATGGTATCTGGACAGTGGATGTTCAAGACATATGTCTAGATATTATTCATGCTTCAAGAGCTTAATAAAGGTTGATGGAGGACATGTCACCTTTGGTGATAATTCTAATGGGAAAATCATCGACTTAGGCCAGATTGGTAACACTTACTCAGTATTAAATTCTAATGTTCTATTTGTTGATGTACTTAAATATAATTTACTAATAATTTATCAAGTATGTGATGATGGTTTTAATGTTAAATTTGAAAATGATTCTTGCAATGTTTTTAATTATAAATATGCTTGAGTATTTTCTACCTTGCGAAATGAAAATGTCTATGCTGTTGATTTAAATTCCTTAGCTAAGAAAAATGTTACATGTCTAAATGATTTTCATAGAGTCTTGGTTATGGAATATAAGATTAGGACAATGCAACTTACACTCACTTAGAAAACTTACTAGGAAGAACTTAGTTAGAGACCTACCTAAACTTGAGTTTCCAAATGACAAAGTTTGTAATCCCTATCAAAAGGGAAAGCAACATAAGGTTTCATTTAAATCAAAGAAAGAAGTTTCAACTTCTCAACCTCTCAAGTTGGTTCACATGGATTTGTTTGGACCATCTAGAGTTTCTAGTTTAAATGGGAAGCACTATGTCTATATCCTAGTATATGACTTTTCTAGATATACTTGGGTATACTTGTTAGCTCACAAAAGTGAAGCTTGTTCTTACATTTTCACATACCCCAAATATATAGAAAACCATAGTGGACTTAAGATTAAAACCCTAAGAATTTATCATGGTCGTGAGTTTGAAAATCGTGAATTTGAATCCTATTGATCAAAAAATGGCTATAGTCATAATTTTTCTGCTCCTAGGACACCTCATCAGAATGGTGTAGTAGAAAGGAGGAATAGAACCCCGAAAGAAATTGATAGAACTATGCTTAATGAATATGACCTGCCTATTTACTTTTTGGATGAAGCTATCAATACAGCTTGTTATACCATTAATAGAGTCCCAATTAGACATGTTCTTAAGAATACCCCTTATGAGTTGTGGAACAACAGAAAACCTAAAGTTAATTACTTCAGAATATTTGGCTGTAATGTTTTCATTCTTAATACACAGGATAATCTTGATAAGTTTTCTTCTAAAAGTGATAAAAGAACTTTTCTTAGTTATTCTTTAACTAGAAATGCCTATAGAGTTTTTAATAAGAGAACCAAATGTGTGGAAGAATATGTTCACATCACGTTTGATGAAACTGATCCACATGAGCCTAAAACTTCTCTTGAAAATATTGAATAAGATTTATCTATTCTGGACCTTAATAACAAATCTAATGAACCTGCTATAAAGACAACCAGTTCTGGACTTATTCTAGAATCTGCTGATAACGAACCCGAACCTAGAGAAGAACCTGAAATTTCTAGTCCTACCTTTACTAGATCATATAGAATTATAAAGAATCATCCTTTAGATGCTGTTGTAGGAAATCTTGATAGAGGGACACAAACTAGAGCTTCTCTTAGAAATCAGGTTGAACATCAAGCCTTCTTGTCACAGCTTGAACCTAAAAACATTTATGATGCTATTAATGATGAATTTTGGGTAATTTCAATGCAAGAAGAACTCAATCAATTTGAAAGAAATAATGTTTGGAATCTTGTTGAAATACCTAAGGACACTTTCACAATAGGTACTAAATGGGTGTTTAGAAACAAAGTTGATAAGTCTGGAAACATAGTTAGAAATAAAGCTAGGATATTTTCACATGGCTATAGTCAAGAATAAGGAATTGAATATGAGGAGACTTTTTCTCGAGTAGCCAGATTAGATGCTATTAGGATTTTACTTACTTATGTTGCACATATAAATTTCAAACTATATCAAATGGATTTCAAGAGTGCATTCTTGAATGGATATATTGTTCAGGATGTTTTTGTTGAACAACCACCTGGATTTACAAACCCCCATTTTCCAAATCATATTTTCAAATTATCAAAAGCTTTATATGGTTTAGAAAAAGCTCCAAGAGCTTGGTATGACAGATTAAGTACTTTTCTAATTTCTAAAGGTTTTACGAAAGGAATAGCTGATCCTAATCTGTTTATAAAAAGAATTTCTAAAGATGTTTTAGTTGTACAAATTTATTTAGATGATATTATTTTTGGATCTTCAAAAACTATATTATGTACTGATTTTTCTAAAATGATGCAAAATGAATTTGAAATGAGTCTAATGGGTGAACTTAAATTCATTCTTGGATTTAAAATATTTCAAAATGATAATGGAATTATTTTAACTCAATGTAAATATACTAGAGATTTTTTAAAACACTTTGGGTTGGGTAGCACAAAAAGTATTGACACTCCCATGAGTACCACCTGTAAGATGGATCTTGATGAAAATGGTAAATCTGTTGATCAAACCACTTATAGAGGAATCATTGGAAGTCTACTCTACCTAACTACTAGTTGTCCTGACATTATGTTCAGTGTGTGTATGTGTGATCGTTTTCAAGAAAACCCTAAAGAGTCACATTTAAATGCTGTAAAAAGGATTTTCAAATACCTCAAGCATACTCCCAATTTAGGACTATTCTATCCCAAAGGACAATCATTTGAATAAGTTAGTTATTCTGATGCTGATTTTTCTAGATGTAAGTTAAATAGAAAAAGCACCTCTGGAACATGTCATCTTTTAGGAAAGGCACTAGTATCATGGTGTAGTAAGAAACAAAATTGTGTTGCATTATCCACTGCAGAAGCTGAATACATAGCTACTGTCAGTTTTTGTGTACAAATTTTTTGGATGAAACACACATTACTGGACTATGGATATCAATTCAGACATGTCCCAATAAATTGTGACAACACAAGTTCTATTAACATTACTAAGAATCATGTTTCTCACTCTAGTACAAAACATATTGATGTAAGACATCACTTTTTGAGAGATCATTATCAAAAAGGTGATATTAATATGGAATTCAATGGTACTAAATATCAACTTGCTGATATATTCACTAAACCATTAAATTCTGAAAGATCAGACTACATCATACATGATGTTAGTTTGATTAATCATAAGTAAATATCATACAGATCTCAAAGTTTAATACTTTAATGTATTTTACTTTACGGTTTCATGGTGACTATTTCTAAGTTACTGTTTTATGTTCACTGTCTCACCATCATGAATTTATGCTCATGGTCTGTCAACTTACTGTCTCACCGTGACTGCACAGAATGCTCACTGTCTCACCGTGACGACTATCAACTGTCTCACCATAATGACTAGTTTTCATCACACCGTAGCGCCTGCTCACGGTCTCACCATGAAGATTTTTTGTATTCTTATTTTAGAACGTATTGCGTAATTTTTATTTTACCGATATTTGATTTCCCTCACTTTTGTTTTTATGACATTTCACATTCCCAAATGATAAAACTTAAGGGTTTCATTCGATTCCTTACCTGAACTCTCACCTAAACCTTCTCTTCTCCCTCGCCCGAACCTTCAGTGGATACCAAGGATGAAGCATTCATCTTCATCCTCGTCTGAGAAGTGCTTCTCTAAGAAACAGAAGAGCATACAGAGGATAGCTCCCCAATGACTTATAAACCCAAACCTGGTAAGCCATACAGTTGTACCTGAAAAAGAAGTTTTCCCAGAGTGGTTGCTGTCTAGCAGATATTTAGTTTTAAAATTTTTAAGAGATCAGGGATGGCTTGGATGGTTCACTGGACAGAATAGACTAATCTACATGAGATTGGTATCTCAATTTTATCAGTATGTAAAGTTTTCTTTTGAGTTTGGAGAAATATTTATGGTGACAAGTTGGATAAATGGTCAAAAGTGCCCTTTCTCTTGAGGCTGTGGGTTGTATGCCTAGGGATTCCCCATGAAGGAGTGTGTGAGGATTACTAAAGAGACCCTCCTCCAGCAACCAACATCATTGACCTATAGACTTCTTTGGAAAACCTGACTGGAAATGGTAACAAGCGAAGGTCCATAGCTGCTGAATTAGATGGGGAGACTAAACTTATATTCAAATTTGTTCAAAATTTGATTAGTCCAAGAAAAGGAGATTTTGTTGTGATGAAGTATCAGGATGTGTTCCTGATTCACCCGTTGATGAATGTCCCTAAGATCAACCTATGCAAGTATGTTATCAACCATATCTGTTAGCTGATCAAAGTCACTTCCAAATCCACCTCCCTGTTTTACTCAAGGATGATTTTGGCTATGTTAGTTGCAAAAGGTATGGTTGGACCGAATGAATAAAAGTTAGAGGACCTTGATTTCTGCCTATCCATGCCTATCATCAGAAGGATGAAGATTAGCTAGAACCCCTGGAAGAAGCAGTGGGTTGAGGAAAATGATCAAGTGTATAAAAAGGTTAATCTTGTTGACTATCCAAGAAGGCCTAAAAATATATCTGATCTTGGTTTGGAACCAGATGAAGTGGCTGAGTTTTCAGAAGAAGAAGAGGAAGTAACAGCTGAAGTATCTCAAAGAGAAGAGGTTGAAATACCACAAATGGAAATAGCTCCTGTTGAAAAAGAAAGGACTGTTGTCCTTGCTGTTATCCCTGCTGAAATACCTCACGAAGAGGAATTTGATGTTAGTTTGAGAGAAGAGGAAGCTCCTGGTTCTAGTGAGGATGTAAATCCAGAAGCTCATCCTAATTTTGTAAGGAAGTTGGTTTTCCTGATTCAGAACAGCAAGCAACCTTAGAGGATGATCCTGTTGAAGAGGATCTTTCTGTTGAAAAAGAAGCAACTCTGGAAGTTCAACCAGTTGAACAATATCTTCCTCAGATAATTATCTCTGCTGAAGAGAGGATAGAAATTGCCTTCCAGCTGGCAAGGAAAGAGTTTTTTGAAGATATTAGGGATGATCTTGTGGATCTTATAAATGTTTATGATCCTCAAGAATCTGAAAGGGAAGCACAATTTGAGGGGGAGGAACCACAAAATCTTGAGATTACAGAATTTGGATCTACTGAAGCTTCTCAACCTGATGTCTCATACTCTGTACACATCCGGTTTGTTTTCCCAAGATTTTATGATGAGAATGAGTCAGAGCAAGTGTCTACAACTGGAATGGATCTTTCTTCTCTGTTTCAACTGAAGTCTGTAGCTCATCCAGAACCAGAACCAGAGCCCTAACCTCAATCTGAATCAGAATCTTAGTCTGAAGATGACCCTGAACATCAACCAGAATCTGAAGCACTACCTTTACATGCACCCTTACCTGAGCATCACTCCTTTGTGACCAAAGATGATCTGAAAGTATTTGGAGAAACTTTGTTAGCTGGAGTTGAGAAAATTGTCTCCACAAAACCTCGTCCAGTAACTCAGTTAAGTCAAGGAGATGCATCAATTCTCTTGGAAAATATTATCTTTCATATTCAACCAAAGATGGTCTGAGAAATTTAAGAATTCAGAGGTGAGAATAAGTTATTGAGTTCTGATGATGCAAATCTGATAAATATGATAGCAAATTTACAGAATGAGTTATCGTTGAGATTAGAACCTGCTCCTGTTTTTACTCCTACACCAGTTTCTACTTCTCTTGAGCCATATGATTCCCTCCTTGCTAGGGAAATTGTGTATGAATTTCATCCATACCTCCTTTATTTTGACGAAAATATTGGAAAAAGATACACCAAGATGCTGGAACGCGTGAGAGAAATTGTGGAAAATCTGAATAAGCTTACAGATGAATACACTGGTTGCCTGAAAAAAGTGTTGAAACAGCTCAAAGTTATAACTAATGTTGTTAAGGCTTCACCTGCTTCTGGTCAGAACTCCACATCTTCTTTGGATGATTCTATGCTGAGATCCATAATCAAGGAAGAAATTCAGAGTGCCTTCAGTGGCTTGGATCTATCTTCTTTGACAGAAGTGGTTAAGAACAGTGATAGAGCATTGGACATGGTTAGGATTCATTCTACGATAGCCAATGATTCTCAACAAGATATCACCAAGAAAATAGATCTTTATTTCTCCCGAATTTTCTCTAAAAGTGATATGACAAATCACTTTAGATATCTTGTTGAAAATTTGAGAATCCCTCCAGTGACTCAAGCTTTTAAAACTCAAGTTCAGAAACTTACAGAGTTCACCAGATTGTTGGACAAGATTATGGAGAATAAGGATGATTTTGAAAAGGCTATGCAATATGGTGGTGAAATCATTACTGATTTCATCAATATTTTAAATCCGTATCTTCATGTGCAGAGTACTATTATCATGGCTCCAGCTGCTGCACCCCTTCGACCTGCTCTACCTGCCTTAGCCTCAACTGCCATGTCAGTCAGCCAAGCTCTTTATTAGATCCGACCAGTCATTATTGACCAACCTAAACCTAGATCTTCTACTACTCCCACTTTGGCTCCATCTGTTTTTGAAGGTCTACCCTTACCCTCTTTATCTACTACATCTATGCCTTCTTTTAGTTCGGAACCAGCTTATGATGCTGATAAAGGCAATGAAAAGATGGATCCCTGAAGATTCTAGAGACTATTTTCTTTTTTATGGGATTTCATTTCTTGTTTTCTATTTGTACTTATCTTGTATGTTGTATTCTGCACCATTTTTTTAATGCAAACTGCCGAGTTTCATTTCATTTTCTCTACTTTTAGATAATCCCAAAAGGGGGAGAAAAATCTACAAGTATAAATGTGGGAGAAAAATTACAAGTGTCAGTTCTATAATGTTTTTTTTCTATGATAGTATCTTTAAAGTTACATTTCATTTATCTTCTGACTATATATGATTTGTGATCATCAAAAAGGGGGAGATTGTTGGTCTCCTTATGTGTTAATCATGTTTTAATGATCACAAATCCTTTTACTATTAATTAAAATCAATCTTCATTGCACATCTTGATAATGGTCTTCAATCTCATTAATAAATACACATCATGATTTAATGATAACAAATATTATGGATGTTAATTACTCTCTTTATTATTTACAAGTCTTATGCATGATCACAAATCAGAAATATATTATCAAGCCTTTATGTTTATGATTCAATTTCTCTTACTCTCTAACGATTAAAATTAATCAATATTCTACATATTCTGTCTAAGTCCAAATATAGATATTTGTCTAAGTAAGGACTCATCGTGAAGGATTCACCGTGACCCAGACACCGTGAAGGACTCACCATGACTGAGACATCGTGAAGGACTCACCATGACTGAGACACCGTGAAGGACTCACCGTGACCCAGACACCATAAAGGACTCACCGTGACCCAGACACCGTGAATGACTCATCGTGACCCAAAAACTGTGAAGGACTCACCGTGACCCAGACACCGTGAAGGACTCAACGTGACCCAGACACCGTGAAGGACAAACTATGATGTAGACATCGTGACATGGTCATACCGTGAATCTCATACCATGAAGAAGACATCATTTACATAATCACTGTGACACTGTTTCTTAACTTTTTGTCAATATAATTTAAATAATTCTAATGGTCATATTTGATGTTTTTAATGCAATTAATGTTATTTAATGATAGTTGTTGGCATGTTAGGAAACTTTATCTCATACATATGAAAAGGGAATCATTCCTACTGCCAGAACTTGTGGAATATAAGAAAGATTGATATGCGGTGCACGTGCATGTGCAAGCAGTGAAGTGGTGTGCAAGTGTGAAAATACAACAAGAAGAACTTACATACACACAAGAGAACTGTGCTGAACAAGAAGAACAATCCTGAACAAGAATAAGATTCCAGACATTCAAATAATTATCATGAATGCAATCCAAAACCACTGAAGAAAACACGACGAGTCCGGAAATCTTTTTCATTCATTTAGAAGACAAGCTGACTACGACACTCTATTTTTTTCAACAAAAAAACCAGAGAAGGACTCAGAAGCATTCCTGCTGAATCCAACGATCCCAGAGCTTCATTAATAATCACTAGAGCTTTCTAAACTCTTATCTGCTCTCTCTAAGTTATTTATTTATTAACTTTCGAGCTTTGTGGTGTAATCTGTATTTCTTATACACAGTGTCTCTTGCACTGAACTAGATGATATCTAAATCCTAAATCCAAATCTCTTAACTCTTGTTTACCCACGCCAACTGTTGAAGAGGTCCTTGTGTGGCCTGGTATTTGTTTTGTTTCCCATGAAGAACAGTGGTAGAGGTCCCTGCTTGGCCTGGACTGTTTTGTAAACTGTTGTTAACCCCGACCCAGGGTGTGGATCAAATTTATATAAATTTGAGAGGACTATGTCTCGACTTGAGACCGAACCTCTTTTTATATCTACTGTGCATATTTAGTTTAAGTTTATAGTACACTACATATATCTTATTTTTTCTGTTGCTATTACTTTGAAATAAAAAACTATTTTAAAGATACTTTGATAGTTAAATTAGCAAGTGTTTACACTTATTATAAATCAGTAGGTTAGTTTTAAAAGTTAGTTTAATCTTGTGGTAAAATTAACTGAGATCTAATCAATCATTGAGAAGATAAGTGAACATTTACAATCTGTATAAATTCACTACAGTTTAACTTGTTTTATAAATTGGGGGACTTTAAATAGAAAATATTTTAACAGAAATATTAATTGGAACTCAATTCACCCCCTCTTGAGTATCCACTCCGACCAACACAATGCACCATGATGAAATTTAATCCATTGAATGGGATGAGTTCAAGAACATATTTTCAATAAGTACTTCCCTCGTATTCTTTGAAAAAAGATGGAAAAGGTTTTCCTTGAACTTAAGAAAAGGATGATGAATATGTTAGTATATACGAGGTGAATTTTACAAGGCATTCAAGGTATGCATCTAGCATTATCGTCCAACCTCGATGTAAAGTTGATAAATTATTCAGTGGCTTAAAACCAATTATTCAAAGGGAATTATCTATAAGAGACTTCAATAGATATGATGAAATTGTGTGTTGTGCTATCAAGGTAGAACTGGAATTTGGTGTTACATATCCATCTCATGGTTTTGAAAAAAACGTATGATGGAGTTCAAAGATAAATATCATAACAATGGAAAAAAGATGGTGAATATTTCTTTATGCTCAAAGTGTGGAAAGAAACATGGTGGAGATTTTCTAAAAGGTACTTGAAAATGTTTCAAGTGTGGAAAAGAAGGTTATCGAGTAGCTGAGTGCCGAATTAATGGGAAAAATATTTCTATTGACATGAATAGAGGAAAGACTACAGAGAACGCTCCACCAAAACTTCAATGCTTCAAGTGCAAGGAAATGGGGAATTATGCAAATCAATGCCCTAATCCAAGTGTTAATGATGATTGACATGAGCAACCTCTTAAGGAAAAGGACAAAGGAAAGTCACTTACGATCAATATTTTTTATATTGGTTATGACAATGATGTTGTGGGATGAGTAAGTGTTTATGTAATGGGATTTCAAAATAGTATCATGAAATCTCATTTATAATATCATGAAATTTTGGAATATCTATGTTTTGGTTTTCAATAATTGTATGGTACCAGTAACCATGAAAAGTAATTGAAATATTTTTGGAAAGCAGACGATATGCGCATAATGAAGAGATAAGGAGAAAATGAAATTTTTTATAGTATTAATGAGCTCATGACTAATATAAGGAAAATGTTATATCATGGTTTGAGTATATATAAATTTTGGGATTTTGGTATGTGGCAAGAGTTAACTTTTGACTGCATTCATGTTTTTACTAATGTTCAATGGGTATTCATTTTTCAAGAGAATACATGATTAAGGTATTCACATATTTCAAATGTGACCAACAAGACATATCTTATGATATATTGGACATAAATGATGTAATTCACATGCTTGGTAGGTGACCTTTCTAGTATTCATTTTCATTATACTATGATCTTGGACTGGAGTATTTTATATAAGCCTAAAGATTGGAATGAATTAAGGTAAAAATAAGATATTATTTTTTAAGGGTAGAACTTTTTTCGGTATTATTGCAGGAATGTTATAATAATGTAGTTTTAGAAAAAGGGATAACCTGTAGAAACGAGTTTTATTTTATTAAGCAGTATGATAGATGAAGTATGAGTCCATTTTTGGAATCATATATGATTAACCTCACCATAGATGGACTTATGTATATTTGAATACTTTTTCTAACCATATGTTTGAATCGGATGGAAGGACATATCATTCCCTCACATGATCTGCTAAAACTTCATGGAAGACAAATTCAACTTCATTTCTATAAGAGATGAAGTGGAAATTGTTCAGTGCACAAACAACAGTGATATTCTTCCAAAATCAAGTAATTATTTCTTTTAATTCAAAAATTCTTCAACATTAGGGAAATAATCTTGAAAACCAAAAATGTTGTCCTAGTGTCGTCATATCTGATTAATCAGATAGTAAATTAGATCATGAGAAATTTATGGCTTTGTGATTGTTGGCTTTTTCAGATCCATGTTCTCCGCCACTCTTCATCCAAACATGATGGTAGGATTTCTCTTCCATATCCATATTTTCACATATATTCTCTTATGTGGGAACCCAGTGATGAGTTACATTGGGTATCCATTATGTTTCTAACGTTCCATTTCAAAATGATGATTTAGTATTCCTTTTTATGATGTGGGTTTCTCTGAACAAAACGTTGAAGTAGAAAACCATTTATAACCCCGATGATTTTCGAGAGATAAATTAATTATAAGGGGGGTAGAATGTAACACCCCGATATTATATGAGAATTATTATTTTTAATTTCTTTTATATCTTTTGATGTACACTACACAAATATTATCTTGCGATATACGCAACATCATATTAGCTTGTAGTATACGTAAAACTATTCTTAGCTTGTGTTACATGCAAGAGAAACCTTCCTCGATAGCTTGCGTTGTACGCAATACCGAGTTTCACTAAACAACAGTATGTTGTAAAAATATTATATAAACTAGACCTTTTGAATAGAAATACCCACATTGAGAAATTTTATAAATTTTATCCTTCAAATTGGACTTCATTTTTGGATTCTGAATATCGAAATTATCCTAGGTTGAATATTTGGTATTTTTCTGAAAACATTCAATTTTTGATGAATAGTGAAAACACTGAGTTATTGGTTAAAACTGACATTTTATTTAAATAATCATTTATTTTATTTAAATTTATTTTTGTTCAAAATAGATACATAATACCTATATATGTTCAATGTAATTAATTGGATTCATTTTCTAATAATTTTAGATATATAAAATTTTTATTGAACATTTTACCGTCTTTTAACCACATCCTAGAAGAATTCACAAATTTAAATAAAAATTAATTTTACTGCTTCTGTGAGTTGAATTTATAAAATCCTAGTACACTATGAATATCAAGGAGAAAAATTTGGTTCAATAAGATAAAAAAATTTTTTGGTGAATAGTAACTTTTAACTTTTATTTTCCACGGTTAAAAGTAAATAGGGTAATTAAGGGTAAAAATGAAATTATTATTACCCTAAAATGTGTCCTAATTATATTTTATAAGTGTAATTCGACCCGAAACAACCTTAGGAATAAAATATTACCCTTTAGGCCCACTTGGATTAGATTAGGTCATTTATTTTTATTTTATTTAAAGAAGAGTTAAAATAGTTAAAATCAAAGTTTAATAACTAAAAAATTTTTAATATAGGGTTATACATAAGATAAATTAGCCTATAGATATTCCTTATAAAGATAGAAAATTTTCCTATATAATTGTATTTTATTTATATTTTTTTAGACATTAAATAATTTAATTTATTTATGACATAATGATGATGTCGTAATTACCTTATTAACGAAGTATTAACATAATTGATATTATAAATACCCAAATAAATGTAATTTGAGAATTATTATGAATTAAACTAATTTTATAGGTTAATATAACAAATTATAGTTGGTTATATGAATTTTTTTTGAAATAATAATGCTATTATGAATTTATAAAAAACAAAATACCAAATAGTGTAAAAATTGACATAAAAGAGGTTTTAAAATAAATATTATATTATTAATTGATATAATTGTCCTAAAAAGATAAATATTGCCCAAAATACTTATATAATAATATAAATGACATTAATTAACCAATTATGGTTGCATTGACAGTTTATAGTTTGTTTATTAACCATATAGTGTAAGAATAGAAGAAGATACGGTAAAAGTTAAATTATTTAACTTTGAGTTAAATCTAAATGATAAGGTTAAAATAGTAACCTAAACATGTCTAAAACATATTTATTGAGAGTATTTCGACCCATCCCCACCCTATCCTCAAAATAAGTCACTTTTTATCCATTATAAACCGAATATGAATTTATTATGAAATAATATTTTAAGTTTTTTCTAAGGTGCCCCTCACCCTCTTATAAAAGGGCACTCCCCCTTCTCTCTAATTCACACTTGCAAAGCAATTTGTCTCGGAAAAACCCTGCCCAAATACCCTTTAAACTGTCTTTACTTCATCTTAGAGGCGTCACTTTAGTCAGAACACCAACCTAAGGACCCCTTTTGATCAAATCAAAAGAAAGAACTCGAAGAATAGGTAAATATCTCACCCCCTATTTCAAGTTCCTTTCTTCTTTCAGTTCATCCTTATTTGTTGTTTCAATTATAAAATAATAACTCCAGTATCATTTATATACTGTGATGTTTTCATAAAAATGGTACAACCATATTAGTTATTTTATCCATCCTATGAATGAAAAATTCACCACACGTGCGTAAGTACGGCATGCCGTCTACACGGCGTGGTGTAGTTTGTTATTCAAATATTTCATCATTTGGATGGGTATAATAATGAGTATAACTTATAAAAAAAATAAATATAACATTATTATGATTCTATATATTTGATATACTATCCAATTTTATTCTTTTTTAATATCAAAAGAATGATAGCATCGCTCGTTCATACGTATGGACTACTGTCTCCACGAAGGCGATGATATTCATTTTCCATGATTAACCATTCAAGTATGATTATAAATTATATATATTAAATAATCAGGAAAGATATTACATAATAATGATAATTTATTTATGTACATATATGTTTCATTTACTAAATTACATTCAATTCAATAAGGAATCGAAAGCATCTTTCATGCGTACGTGCGGCCTACCATCTCTATGAACGGTGTATTTCATTCCCTTTATTGATCTATCATATATATTTATATGATGAATATATATTATATATAAATCATTTTTTACATTATGGAATTATGTAAATCAGTATATAAGTAATAATATCAAGAATAAAAAATCGAAACACACACAATAAATGAAACGATTTTACCCAAAAGGCTGCTTTAACATGGAATTTACAAAAGAAAGGGTAATATAAAGTCATAAGTGAACCATATATGATATCATAACAGTGAATATGATTCTGTAATAAGTCAATTACATTATTTAAATCATTATACAAGAGTTTTTGATACATATGAATCATATCATACTTAAGGTAAGGGATAATTATTCCAATCTCATTCTTATCTAAGATTGTTTATTCGTAAGTATTTCCTGGGGTTATATTTATCATCCATGTCCATGTTTTCTCAAAATGTTTTTATAAAATGTATACTCTTTCTTACATGTTGGTTTAATTTCATTTTTACCCTTTTTTACTTTTTCTATGATGAATGTAAGGAATCTTTCTTTTGTTTACCATATGATGTACTTTTTTAATTTTTCGGAAAAAGTACGAGGAGAATGTTTTTTTAACTTATACGGCATGAATGGATTTTTACGTTTTCATAACACCTTTATTTCATAAAGCTTCATCTACAATATTTGATGCATACTTTAAACAAAATTATTTTCTTTTAAAATTGTGTTTCATTTTGTGAAAAGAAAATGATTTTGAATAAGATAGGATATTTTTCTCAAGAATTCATTTCAAGTGTCTTATCAAAACTATTTTCCATCTATGATGACATTATTTATTCTGTTTATGTTTCAAGTATAATTTCTCTGTTATTTACATGGTTTGATTTTTTCTTATGATGAAATGATATCCATTTGTTTAATATTGATTATTTTATGATGGGATGATGTTTATGAAACCCATTTTTTTATTTGGGTTATGATAAATGATTTATGTTTATTTTGTGGCACATGTAAGAATGATTTCATTATGAGATGGGTCAGACCTATATCTCCCTCCAATGCATTGGGTTAATATTTATATCTCATGATATAGACATGGCTTGAATGGAAAGTGAATCTGGGTCAGTAATACAGGGCTGGAATGAAAAGTAAACCTGGTTTAGTAATGAACTATGTCCAATATGATGGTCGTGGCAACAATTCCTTTGAAACTATGGAAATCATAACATGTGCTTATGGTTTTCCACAATTACATTTTTTATTCCCATGCTATTTTATCATGATAAATGTTCCTTTATGATATATGCCTTATGTACTGCCAAGATTTATGTCATTGGTCAAGATTTTGATGTTTTATGTTCGTGTTTTTACATTCAAATGTTTATGGATTGTTTTTATGTTTTCCATGTTTAACCTTACTAAGAATTTGATATCACCCTTTTTATGTTTTCTTTTCCCCAGGATATAAATAAAGGTTCTAGGTAAGAAATAAAGGGTAAGATATTTATGGGAGATGTTTAATATCTTTCACCACGATTAGAAGATTATGTTCCAAGTTTCCAAAGACACTAAACTAATACGGTCTTTGGGCATCTGTGTTTGTAATGTATTAAGTATTCTGCAAAATTAATGTAATGTCTATGTCAGGTTTGGGTCTCTACACAAAGTGTCCCATACCACTTTGAAACATTTTTATATCACAAACCACATGAAATAATAATATTAAATGAAAGTATTAAATACCATGAAGGAAAAATAATTTATAATTTAATATATTAAAATGGGCATTTGGTACACTGCACAAAAGAAGTAAGTGGAAAATAGGACATTTATCTTATAGATGTAAAAAGTTTTATAGAAATCCTTACTAATATAGTAATAAATGGATTGGAAATAAAAAAGGTAAAAATACTTAAATAAAAAATTTAAATACTATAATGATAATATAATTCAAAATATTTTATATCAATTTGGATTTAAGTAAATCATATATAACATATTATTTTTACAATAATTAAGTATGCCTCGTGTAATGAAAATGAGACATGAATCCATTACCATGAGGGTCGTTTCAGGTGAAAGTCCTTTAACCTCATATATAATAAACTTATCTTAATTTTATACATTATTCAGAACCATTTTCATGTTTATATTTACTTTTATTTCACTTATTACCATTTTGTATTCAACTACGTAAATAATTAATTTTATGTCATGTATTTTTTACCAAATTCGGTTAATGTGTCAAAAACAACTATTGTTTGTCAACTATTGTCAAATGCGTCATTATATAACATCTCCAGAATAATAACCATGAAATAATTATCATATTTATATGTCAATTAAACTTTTAAAAAAATAACTAAATATGTTTATGAAAATGATCCAATGTTACACTCATGAAGATGGTAGGTCGTACGTACTTATGAGTAACATTCTCATTTTTAAATGATCATTGTGGAAATAAGTTAAGTAAATAAAATAATTCCAGATTGATATTTATATAATAAATAAAATATAATTTAACAATTTATACTTATATATGGAATTATATGATGTAAAAGTAATCGCATCATGTCGAGGAGGCGGTAGTCGACACGTCCACGAACGATGTTATCTCATTTAAAGTGTGTGAAAGTGTAATAAAGAAAATGATATATATGTATATTATATTTCAATAAATATAATTATGTAATTAAAATATTATTTATGTTTTCAATGCCACTTACTTTTAATTATAACCATTGATTTATTCATTCTATGTATCATGTGAATTAATCACATTGCATTGAGGGGGCGGTAGTCCGCACTTCCACAAACGATGTTATCATATTAATGTAAAAGTATTAAATTTATGCATTATAAAAGGATTAATGAAGTATAAGTACTGTATAAATATCAAATATAACATATATAAACAAATTTTCCATCATAATTTCCACCATGAGGGCGGTAAGGGAAAATTGAACAATCATTGTTTCGTGAGGCAGTAGTTCTCCATACATAGAATTAGTTTGTTTACTTGCATTAGATGGAGGTGTTTGTAATTGTATGTTTAAAACATAAAATAAAAACATCATATTAACTTCATGATATAGTTTTTTTAAAATTAATATAGGTAAATATATTTGAAGAGGTGGACAATTGAAATGAAACTAAAAATTATGAGAGAAGGTGTTGCCTCTTAAGTGAGTAACTTCTTTTGGTTCTTACCAAAAGGATTCCATGGGAGGATTTATGCCCTAAGGGAGGACTCAATGTAGAGGTATTTATTTTTTGGAAGTTGTGTGGGCTTATCATGGCCAAACATAGTAGGTTTTAGAGGTGTCAGGAATGGGTCGAGGTGGTAGCCTTTTATAGGGAAAGAAAAGGACTCACTTGGTATTCTTGAAAAGAAGTTAGGTGTAAACATGTTCACATTTAATTAAAGTCATAAAAACAAGAAAATCTAAATATTGGATGGTTCATGGATGATATATCACCATAAATGTATTTTAGTATATGTTTCTCAGTCATTTGGGCACCAAAATAAAAATTCTTAGTCACTTATTATGATTGAATCATCCTTATTAATTATAATTTATTTTATTCAATTTCACTAATATTTTTGGTAAGAAAAAAAGTTTGAATTATTATAAATTATAAATTATGATTAATCGAAATATTGAATCAATTTTTTCAAATTCTAATCAAATAATTGGAATAGATGAAATTAAAATTAATCTCAGAGATAGGATGACAATGCGTGTTTTTAATGTGAAAATGTTTGAATGTTCTTTATTTTTTATAGTAATTTTTAATTTTTTAGTAATTACAATGAACTAAATTGGATTAATTGATAAAAATATTATCTAATTTAACATTAAAACCAATTAATATTACAATATATCCTCATAAATAAATTACATTAAAAAGCAGTTTTGAACTAAAATTCATTATTTCAAACTATTCATTAAAAAAAATTTAATGTCTCATAAAATATAAAAATTTCACCATAACCTAATAATTATGTTTATAATATTAATACTAAGTTTTTTTCCTTATTAAAAAATTTTAAATGTAAAAATTCATATTTAAAATGGGTTCTCCCTTAAAATGCGGTAGAATTGCCTTTATAAAAATACAGGTTTTTATTTGTGAAATAGGTTTTGTTATTATCTTATACATATAAAATACAATGGATGAATTTTAAAAATATTTGATTGAATATATGTTATATATATATTCCATTAAAATAATTAACCAATTGTAATTACTTTCATTTATTATTGTAATACAACTTTGTGACCATAAAATGGTTTTATATAAAAACATTCTATTTATAGTCAATTAGTTCATATATTCATTTATAATTAATTTCTAACAAATAAATTAATATTATATTTTTATAAACTGTATATTTTCATTAGATAGTTAATACTATTCATAACCACTAACATGACGGCTAGGTTATATAATATTATATTAAATAAATATATTTTAATAATACATTGTTATTTGGTGAAACATGATCATGCGTGTAATGAAATATTTCAAGGAGAGTTTCTCTTGATTGTAACACAATCTAATGGTAATGTTATCTATTTCATGTAACACAATATATAAATAAATCTCTAAATTGTATATAACAGATGTTAACTCAGTGTTTCGTGCGTTTAATCTATTGTAAATAGTAAACTTATTATAAAGTATATTAATATTATATTACCTTATGTTTTTATTTTCGTATTTCATACATGATCTTGAATACAAGTTTCATACTTATTCTTTCTGATATGTTACAAAAATCACTATATCACATCAATAAATATTAATCAACGTTACTCCTCTTTCACAATGATGTAAATTAATTAATATGATAATTAATTAATCACACTCTTACCATTAACTAATTCTATAACTTATTAATCACATCCACTATATTAATTAACATAACAAATAGTTAAATCCATTTATACAATTATAATATCTCATAATTAATTCTATGATTAATTATCTAATTCATATTATTAATACCACATAATTAATTCACTGATTACTTATTCAATCCACAACATAAATATCACAAAATTAATTCACCGATTAATTATCTAAAAAAATTATATCAATATCACATTATTAATGATTCCCAAATACCACAATTTAGAAATTCTTCCATTAAAAATTCACCCAAATTAATTAATTAAATCATGAACATAAATTTCTAAACAACTCTATGAATTCTATAAGTTCCATACACGTAATCAAAATCAAAACTATGGGATTTGAAAATTAGACCACCTACCTAAATTTTTAGATGATGGATCTATAATGACTCAGTCAAGAAATAAATAGACATTACATCAATTTGGAAGAATAAAAAATAAATTATAGATATATATGCCCAAATACCATACTAGTTCATTACCTTTGAAAACATGGAAAAACAATTTTCTAGCTAAGTGAAAGATCATTGATGCGTCCCAAAAAAATCTTACCCTTTGTAATTTTACTTAAAGATATTTATTCATAACCTAGGGAAAGGAAACATAATAAATGGGTGATATAAAATGATCAGTATTGGTAAATGAATAATAATATATGCATAAAGTGAAATTAAGGGTATGATAAGATAATTGTATCCTTATAAGATCTTACCCTTAATATCAACAATGGTAAGCATGAATCATGGCATAATGATTAGCATACCATATTACATGAATCATAATATAATGAGTAACATAATACATGAATTCATAACATAGGTTTAATACATGGAATTATGGCGTACACAATACCATATAACATTGTGAACATTTATATTTAGAAACATGTTCACAGATTAAGTTAAGTACATGAGGTCAGGATCTCACATAAACTTATGGACATGAAACTTGGTCTACATATAACGTTTTGAACATGAAATTAGGTCCACACATAATATTATGAACATGTATTCATGTTCATTATTAATCTTATGGACATGAAACCAGGACAATGAATAATATTATGAACATGTAATCATGCTCGTATATAACATTATGAACATAAAATAACGATCACTCATAACATTGTGAACTTGTAACCTAGTATCCGTATAAACTTGTTGACATACTAATAGGTCTATGAATAACATTGTAAACATGTAATCAGGTTCAAAGATAACATTTACACTCATGATTCATCCATCATCAGCCGATAAATTGGAGGGAGATATAGTTCCCACCCATCAAATAATTAAACTCACACATGCATGTTTCTTATAGTAATATAACATACATAATATCATGAACCAAAAAATATCATATAATAATCTATGAAATTAAATGGGTATCATAAAAATTTAATCATATCATAATCTATGTAAAATATATAAGTTTCATATTCATTTCATCCTAGAATAACCGATGAAATGGAGTGGGTTGCAAAAGCATAAAACCCGTTGAACAGAAATGGTTATCATAAGAATCCTTCTATCAAAACATAAAACATTCAAGGATGAATATGAATGGAACATTTAGATCATTTTCTTTAAGGTAATCGTTAAAAACAAAAAATTTCATCCTAAATTAATTATAACATGGAAATATATTTTGAAAAAATTTCATGAGGAAAATACCCTTTTCTCAATGAAATGTATTTTTAAAAATTGAAACCTTAACAAAACTATTTTCTTTGAAAATGCATTGTAAACATATAAATAAGGCTTTAAATGATTTAGAAAACCATTATTCATTAAAAACATATAAAATAAGAATCAAAATATTTTTAAAATGTTTTGAATTGAATACACTTTGAAAACCTATAATTGAATCTTAAAAATGTTTTCGAAACCATATCTTGGAAAATATTTTGAAAACATATAAAGGAATCATTTAAAATCATTTAAAATAGTGAAACATTTTTTAAAACATTTTTCATTGAAATACATATTAAAATAATGAATTTTAAAATAAACGAAAAATATTTTCCTTTAAAAAATAACCTTTAAATATTGCAAGGGAATCTTCAAGGGAATGACAGTCATAACTGCCGATAAATATATATATGTCGAACAATCCTTTTGCACCGTAAAAAGTATATAAAAGTGAATTGACTAAAAAATAAAAATTGTATTCCTTTTAATGAAACCTTTTGTTTAAAAAGGTAAAATTAGGGAAAAATTTATTTTTAAGTATCAAAAGAGAATAGCATAGTATTTTTGGAATTATTTTCAGAAAACATGGTTTGGAAGGAGTTTATATTTCTGACCTAATAGAGGGTAAAGTCGAGCATTCTTAAAATCATGTTCTTAACAATCTTATGTAAAAAACCGCAAAAAATGGTACAAATACATGAATATATCATTAATAACTGGAGTAGAATAAAAATAATTAGTGTTTTTTGGAGAAGGGTCATATGATTTCATGAAATGATGAATTCTCAAAAACAATCTTGAAAAGTGATGAGTTTTTTTCAATAAAAACTTATCACTTAGTAAGATTGATCCATACTCAACATTTAAGAAAATGAAATTACATGATGTTTAAAATATGATGAATAGAATTAGATTCATGAAATATCATTTCAAATAAATTATATGAACCTCCTATAATGATACGGGTGCATAACATGTCATGTGTCTCAAAAACGGTAAATTGAGGAAAAATTACATTACTGATTTGGTAACTTTTGAAACATAAACCCCTTGAAATAACGACCATAAAATGGATATTTAAATAACTATAAATTCAAGTAAAAGATTAATAAAATTTATCCATGGTAATTGTAAACACCACAAAAAAGTGATGGTTGGAGAATAAATAATTTGTCTATGTAAATAAAGAGTGAGATGAAATTCCCTTACCTTGTGACTTGACTATCGTAGTACTCGTATAAACTTCATCTAATTCGGGTAACATATTTTGGTTTTCACCAAATTAATTCCTTGTATTGATTTATGCCCAAATATAGGATTCTTGGATGATAGGATGTGTGTTGAGGAGCTATTTGGGAAGATCTTGTTCAAGCGAGAGTTTCTTGATATGTGTTAGGAAGTGGGAGGAGTGAAGGTTTTTTATAGTGGATGAGGAGTAGAACTCTTATAATTTTTAGGAAAAGGAATTCCACCAACGTTTTTCCTATGTCATGTGGATCCAATAATGGTCAAATATCAATACAAGGGAGGATATTTTTTAAAATAATTCCATAAAATGGAACTTGGAAAAGTTTATACGTCATTTCGTCCCTTAAGATTATGTTTAGTCCCTTATTAAATTAAATTCTACCTTAATCGTGGTAATTATTTTTAATTACTTTCACTAATATTTTATGTCAAAAACATGATTGACCTTATTAGAAATAATAAATAATTCTAATTCCCAATATGTAATATATATTTCTAAACACCAATCAAAAAATTGGTAGAAATTAAATTAAATTTAATCCCCCTATCAGGACAAAACTATGGGTTGTAAAAGTAAAAACAACCAAATGTTTTCTATGTTTTTATAGAAAATTTAAAAGATGAAATTTATTCCAAAGACCATAATTTTATAAATTGACTCAAAATTTACCTAATAATACATTAAATCCAATTTAATATTTAATTTAACCTTATAATTAAATTTTATGAAATGATGTTTTAATCTTGAATTCAATATTTATTAACTATTCATTAAA
Organism: Viscum album; assembly: GCA_963277665.1. Classification (NCBI taxonomy): domain Eukaryota; kingdom Viridiplantae; phylum Streptophyta; class Magnoliopsida; order Santalales; family Viscaceae; genus Viscum; species Viscum album. The sequence continues at coordinate 1,644,657,440 of OY728132.1, forward strand.
AATGAAACCATTTAGAAAATTACCAAAGAATTACCTTAACCTATTTTTTATATTTATTAATAAAACATGATGTTTATTTTGAAATATATAATCCATAAAAGTAATGAAAATTGGATTTAAAATAGGTTCTCTATTAAAAGGCGGTAAAAGTGACTTTATAAAAAATATAGTATTTTTTCTCAAAATTGGGATTGTTTTAATATTAATACTTTTAAATATATTGTATGAATATTAAAAAATTAACTGAATATATAATATATATACCATATTAAAATCACTCACTAATTGTAATTAATTTTATTTATTTGGGTAAAATAGATTTGTAGGTATAATAACAATTTTTTATATTCAACCTGTTTTCAGATCCATTTCTAATTAATTTCTAACCAATGAGTACATTTTATTTTTGTGTAAATCATATATTTTAATAATATTTTTAACCATCTTCATCACAACTATTTTAAGTTCTAGGTTATATTAAATAATTTTTTAATAAGTTATCATGATTATTTAAAACTCGGACTTGTGTGTTACACAAGCTGTCGAGAAAAGTCATTGTTGCATATAACGCAATCTAAAATTGGATTTCTATGTTGACAAAGATGAAATAAATGTTGGGTTTATTTCATGATTAACTTGGTTTTATGTATAACACAATCCAAACATATCTGTTTTATAACGCATCGACCCCAGTTACCTAGAATCGGTGCATTATTACATAACATTTGCATGATAGAAGGAATCATGTCCTGAAAGACGGATCATTATAGTAGCCTTGGAAGTACTAGATACATAAATATGTTTTACATTACATCATGAAATAAAAAAAAATCAATAACATTGTGTCCCCTTTGAACACTCTCATATCCCTTAGCTTATTTCTTCTGGTTAATCTTTATATACTTATTTGCATCCTGGGAAAAATGAAATATTGAAAGGGGTGAGCTCAAATGCTTAGTAAGGATCAAAATATAGTGGAAAAATTTATAAATAAGAATAAACATTTAAGGAAATTTATAAGACTAAAAAATTACTTTTAAACATGAACATTAGGATAATATTGAAAAGATAAAATCAAATAATTCCATTTAATTATTCACATGGATATTCTAATAGTTGAATAAATACACCCAATATCAATATCCACTTTCATAATGATGGAATGCATAATTCCAGACTTTATAACCACATAGTCAAGGCGTTGTTCCTAGACAACAAATAAGATTTTTCAAGGCCTTTTTCCAAGACACTAGTTTGCCTCATGAGACCTACCGATGCATTGAGGAGCTATTTCAGTCTCAACCCATCACTTACTAAGTCAAATTAATTCCTCCTATGAAAGTGTGAAACATAATCTAAACATACGTTTTAAAACTAGCATACGAAATGTCAATATTTTAACCACAAACCATGAATAGAATAAAAATAGCACATCCATAGTCAAACATAACTCATTGAATACAATATGAATGATTTTATTACACTAAATTAACCTCAATAAGGAATAAAATACACTGAAGGATATTGAAATAAATGAAAATAATCATCAAAACATTTTGAGAGAAATATCCTATTTATCTTGAAAACATTTAAATGTATCAATATTTATTAAGAAGATATTTAAAATAGATTTTTTAAGCAATGCGTCCCATACAAAATTGAAACTTTTAAAAGGAATTTTATTTTTAAAACTTTAATTTTAATACAAATAAATCCTTAAAACCATTTTTAAAACATGGACACTAATGAGAAATATTTAGAAGAATAAAATTTTAAAACATTTAAAATGATATTATAGTTAGAGTTCCAAACCAAATGAGAGACACATGAATACAAATAATTGATATAAAAAAATATTATCATGAAAATAAATGGATTCATGATATATTGTTTGAAATTATAGTATATACACCAAATAAAAGTTAATTTGCACATAACAACAAAGAAGTCTCAATGGAATGTAAGTTTAGATGAAATCCCTTATAAAGACCATATCCTTATGTTAAGGATAAATCAATGACATAATTACATGTGAAAAATATTAATAAACTAAATATTATTGGATATTTAGTGTAAAACAATCATAGGACAATCACACATATTCTTGTAACAGAAACACCAATGACTTGGATATTTAACTCAATGAATGAAAATTGAGTTAAGATTACTCTTATCAAGATCATATCGATGACTTGATAATTTATCAATGGAGTGATTTTGTGTATCATAATAATATCCACAAAAAGGGGAGTTTAAATAACTAAATAAATAAATAAATAGTTATTTCACACATAATCTTGGATTAAAATAATCAATGAAGTTTGTGTAAAACCAAAAGAGTGGAAATCGAAATTAGAAAATCCCTTACAGATTTGGTGACTTACGAATCATACACCCCATGAAAGAAGTGTCATAAAATGAAAATGTAAATAAAAATAAATTAATGTATATTTAATAAACAATAAAATCATTGGAATTACATACACCACACAAAAGGACATAGTTGCAATATAGCTTGAATCTCACAGAAATAATAAGTGAGATGAAAGCCATGTTGTAATCAATCGAGTCGTATGAAAAAAAGTTAATAACAACCAAATAAATTATATAATACCATCAATATAAATATAATCATAATAATATATATAAAATGGAAGTAAATAATACAATTCATGCAATAAATAAGTGTCAAACAATGGAAATCTCACATAATTAAAAGTGAGATAAATAACCCCATACCTCATGTCTGACTTGTCTTGTATGTTCCTTGTTCTTCTAGAATAATAAACCTTTGTTATTTTATACTTGATTAAGAACATTTTTTCAAGTTTATTATTCCTTTTATATCACTTATTACCTTTCTATACAAATTAGTTAATTATTTGAGTTCATATTGGATATTTTATTGATCTTCAGAACTTGAGTCAAAAATGAACTTGTCATAATTACAATTTTTCCATGCGGTCAAACATCTATTATCTACAGAATAATATACATGATTTAGATATTATATATATATATTATATATCCTATATATATATTTATATATATTTATGACATTACATAACATTTGGAGATAAGAAATGAAATGCACTGTTCATGGAGACGTTAAGTTATTTGTAAGCTTGAACACTACTTTCATTTCTATTATGTATATTAATGTAATTAAAACATAATGATACATAGGTATAATATAAATCCATTATAATATCATATATAATATAATTAACTCCATATTTTATAAATCTTACATAAGGCATTAATGATTCATCTCACTTTGAGGGGGCGGCAGTCCGCACTTCCTCAAATGAAATTATCGCATTTACCCATAACGAAAACCATAAAGTTATACTATAAATGTAAAATACATAAGAATAATAGAAAAAACAAAAATAATATATATCATATAAATAATTTTCCATCTTTATGGCCACCATGATAGGCAGTATGAGATAATTGAACAATCATCGTTTCATGAGGCGTTAGTTTGTCATCCATAGAAATAGTGTGTTCTTTACCCATTAGATGGAGGTGTGTGTAAGTGTAGTTAGAATACTTCTCATAAAATCATCTTAGAATATTTTATGATACTGTTTTTTTTATAAAAGAAAGTAATAAAAAGACTTTAGTGGTTGAAGAAGTAAAATAAAATAACAGAAGTTAAGAGAAACCATTACCTTTAATTTGGGTAACTCACATTGGTTTGAACCAAAAGGACTTCTTGAAGTGACATATAACTAAGGTAAGGCTTCTAAGAGGAATAAAGGGATATTTAGAGCTTATTTGGTTAGGGTTTGGATGAGACAAGGGGCTCTAGAGGTGTGAGAAATGAGTTAGAAGTGGTGTCCTTTTACAAGGGAGAGGATGGGCTCTTTTTGAAAGTTTGAAAATGCTATTTTATTACAAACCTATTATTAGTTTCAAAAGGTCTAAAACTCATTAAAGTAGAAGATAAGATGACTCATGTTCTAAATAAAATCATCCATCAATAATTGGATAGGATTTGGATATTTTTTAAATATTAATAATCTTATTTATTTAAATCATTTATTAATGAGGTGAATACTGCATCATTATTGTGTCATAAATAATTTAATTTATTTGATGTCTAAAAATTATAAAAAAAATATAATAATTTAGGAAATATTTTTATACTTCCAATTAATATTTATAGTCAAAAAATATGAATTATATAACCCCATTTAAAAATTGATATACTAAAAGATATTTATTAATGTCATTTTTGTCATTACTTTAAGTTAATTAAAATAAAGTGTCATTATCACTCTTAAGGGGCTCCATGGGGTCCCAAAATCGACCCAAGGATGCCCATGGTCGGACATGACTCATTAAATATGGTTATAATAAGTGTTAAGGTAATTGTGTATTATTATAATATTCATTTAACTTATAATTACCCTATTTACCTTTAAACGTGGTAAATAAAAGTCAAAATTTACTATTCAAAAAAAATTATTTTCATCTTATTGAACACCATTTTACTTTATAATAACAACCATGCATGTCGGATTATCAAAATTCAATTCACAAATGCAGAAAAATTTCATTTAAATGAAAAATCCAATTTTTTAAGTACTACTAAGGGGTTTTACTATTCTTCAAAAATTTAAGTTTTTCAGAAAAATACCAAAACTTCAGCCTATGATATATTTTATATTACAAATTCAAAAATTATGTATACATTAAAAAATTCAAAATATATAAGTTTCATTAATTAATTTAAAATTAATACCCATTGTCAAAACAAATAGCGGGTTTTTAAGAAACAATAACTATTAAATGATTGACACTTGTTTGTGTATAATTTGAAATTGAAAAAAATTCCAATGACCAACATTGGATTAAATGGTTAAAAAATAATCTAATTTTACTTCCAAACCATTCAAATTTATAATTGAACACTACAAATTAATTTGATTAAAAAATTTGTTTTTAATTTAAATTTTGTATTTTTCACTATTCACCCAAATATTAAAGTTATCAGAAAAACACAATAAATTTATTGAAACTAAAATTTTATGTCATCATTATAAATAAGAAGTATATTTTGTTAAATTTAATATATTAAAGAATAAAATATTGGATTTAAAAAGTGTTCTCCATTAAAAGGAGGTAAACTTTCATTTTTTTAAAAATACATCCTTTATCTGAAAAAATGAATTTGTTTTTATACTATGTCAAAGAAACACATAATATGGATGTAAAAATTATATGGAATATATAAAATTCAAAATTCAATTAATACTATTCATAACCGCTTTTGAACAGCTAGTTTGGTAAGTCATCGTGCGCTCGAACTCGGTGTTGTGTGAGTTTCAAGCTATTGAATTACTTTAAAGAGATAATGTACAATGAAACCATGGGGTATTACATGTTTAATATAAAATAATTTATCTTTATTGTTGTATGAAATGAAAAGTATCAAAAATATTGAATTAATTCGAAAAAAATTCACAAAATCTCGGGGTGTTACATTCTACCCAATTAAATTGAATTTCACCCTCAAAATTTATCTAGGTTATGAATTTTATAATACTTTAAAGTTCCTTTAATAGAAACCCACATCATAAAAATGAAACACTAAAAATTTCTTGAAAAACAAGAAACCACAACGGTTACCCAGGGTAATAAATAACTGGGTTTCCATGTAGGAGAACATTGGTGGAAATTGAAAACATAAACATTGAAGAGAAATATAACTATCATGTTCTGTAGGAGAGTGATAGAAACGTGTTTGTGAAAAATGAAAAAAATCACAAAGACGTAAATCTATGTTTATCTAAGGAACTATTTGATTCATTAGAAAATAAGTTACTAAGATATCCTTTTCGGTTTTAAGGACCTTTCCTTAAGGTTGAACAATTATCATGAGAATTTATACTTAGTTAACTTTCATATGTAAAATCTCACCCTTGTTTCGGGTCTTGAAGAATTTATACATCCCAACTTTCTAAAAAAATGAAATTGAATTTCCCCTTACTAAAGTGCTAACATATCATGAGACCCATGATAATTTATCCCAAAACTCTTTTGTTACCATCAACACAAAATTTTTATAGTAAGTTATTCAAAATTCATAAATCTTCTTGTGGTAATATAATAATTTAATGTCAAAAACATCCTCTAAAGTTTAACTTAAACATCCCAGGAATTGTTAAACTTATAAACCTTAGGAATGAAGAATATCCAAAAAATTTGAAAGAGTGACACTAAATCATATTGTCACTGATCCCACATATAATAGAAATTATATATTTTATGTCACATTCTAAACAAGTTAATACCCTCATCGTACAATCTCTTGAAACATTGATATATGTTAATAACCCTAAATAATTTTGGAAAGAATGCATGATTTATTATTACAAAGGATACTTAATATATTCCTTAGGTACAAGAAGTTTCAAAATTTATCCATGATGACATAGAAAACTTTTTCAAAAAAATAATAATCAATTATATCAATGTTAATATGAGTTGTATAGTTTACTTTATAAAAATAAATCATTTTTTTACTAAAATAAACCCAATTTTCACAACATGTTGATCACATTAAGGGTTGACATACCTTAATCAAAATATAACTTCTCTATGTATTCATCACTATTTGACATAACAATTTAGATCCTTAATGAAAACATCTACTAAAATTATATATATATTTATAGATTCATATAAAATATTCATTGAATTCGAAAACATAAATACTTCATTCACCCCTTAAAAACTTAATCAGACATCCTCAACATATTCCTTAATACCTTTTTCAATGATTATGAAATATGAATCATGTCATAAGGTTTCTCAAAATCAATCTAATCATGGTTCTTATGTTTAACGTAAACAATAATAGAATAACATCACATACCGTTCCCATTTCGTTTTCTTTGTATTAATATTTAGAAGCATAAAAAATACTAATACCACATATTTAATTATCTTTTTGAGATTTCCATATTGAAATTTTATTTTCATAATACCCATAATTTCCACACCTGAGGCATTCTATGTTAACCATTTTCCTTCTAGTTCTTTAAATTGACTAAGACTATAAAGCATTGGGTAGGAAATATGTATCATATAAAAAACACATAATCATGAAAAAAAAATTATACGATATCTAAATTAGACACCTTCTTTAATCTATGACACCCTAGTTTTATCATAGGTTACTCATAGGAAACCCACATTTAAATACTTAATGATGGTTCATGAAGACATTATGAATTTACAAAGCATATCTTCCAGGGTTTTCAAACCATGTGTGCAGCAAGGCCCAATGTCATGTACCTGGTTACACCAAGTTAGGACCAGCACACCATGTCGGAGTAGTTAATACTAGGTACATTTTTTCCAGTGCTACATCCACTTGTAGTATCTAGATAGGGATGTATTGAAAGGAAACCAATCACTCTATACTACACCAAAATTCCAGGAAATTTTCCTAAATGTTAACTCATCTATATATTTATTTAGAGGCATATCTAGAGATATCCATAGAAATATAAATAGGTATCTCACTATAATTTTTTAATTGTAGTTCTAAAAGGATAACAAAACTTTCACATTGATACCGACAATAATGACCCAGTATTGAAATATATAGAAATTAAATCAGTTTTTCATAATACATAATACATTATAAAAATAGATGCCAAAATACTATATTATTTTAGTGCATTTGGAAACATAGAACAGAAATCTTCTAACACATTGAAATATCTTTGATTTGTCCCACAAAGATCTTCCCCAAAGATTTTCTACTTAAAAAACATCATTCATAACATAGGGCAAGAGATCATAAGAAATGGGTGATCTTGAATGCTTAGTAAGGATAAAAAATGAAAATACATAAGAATAACATGTACATATGGTATAATACTATGATTGTATCCTTATAATGGCATACCCTACATATCAAAAATCAAAAAGATAAATCATTTCCTAATGATTAGAATTTCATAATACATGAATCATAATATAATGATAATCATTATCCATGAATTCAAAAAGTATGACTGAGACTTGGAATTTTGTAAAACACACCAAAATATTACACCGTGAACATGTATATATATAAACAAGTTCACTCATTTGTTTAATAACATGAATACATGCCCTCACATAAACTCATGGACATGTAACCCAGTACAAGCATAACATTGTGAACATGAAATCAGGTTCAGCATAACATTTTAAACATGTAATCACATTCACTCTTAAACATATGTACATGTGACCAGGTCCATGAATAACATTGTGAACATGTAATAAAGTTCATTAAAAACATTATAAACATGTGATAAGTTTTACTCATAACATTCTGAACCTTAATTTGGTTCACACATAAATATATGGACATGAAACCAAGGCCATGTATAACATTGTGAACATGTAATCAGGTTCATGAATAACATTTATACTTGTGAGTCATAAATCATTAACCAATAAATTAGAGAGAGATATAATCCCCACCCATCACATAATTAAACTCACACATACATGTCCCATAAGAAAATAAAGCTTTAATGTTATCGTGACCTAGAAAATGAGATCATATCATAACCCATGGAATGAAATGAGTATCATAAAATATAGAAAAATATACAGGTATCATATTCATTTGATCCTAGAATAATATTTGAATAGAAAAGGATTTCAAAACCATGAAACTCCTGGAATAGAATTGTATATCATAAGAATCACTCTTTAAAAATGTAAATAATTTAAGAAAAAATATTAATAGGCACTTTTTTTAATTTCCTAGAATATAATGAGTGACATAAATGGATGACATCTTAGATGGAAAATAACATAAAAAGATATTTTGGAAATATTTCTTGAGGAAAAAATCATTTATTCTGTGAAAATTATTCTTAAAACATAAACCCTTTAGAAAACCATTTTTGTTGAAAGTTCATTTAAAACATAGAAAGAATAGTTGAAATCATTTAGAAAAGAATTTTTCTTTTAAAACGTACAAAATAAGATTCACATAATTATAAAAACCATTTTCATTTAAAACACTTTTAAAACTTATAAATATTAATTTAAAACATTTGAAAAACAACTTCATTTAAAATACATTTAAAAATTATAAAGGAATATTTTAAAATAATTTAAAACAATAAATCCTTTTGAAAAGATTTTTCATTGAAATGAACATTAATACAATGAATTTCTATAATATTAGCAAAATATTTTGTTAAAAAAATGACATCATAATATTTTAAATAAAGCTTCAATGGAATGATGGTCAGAATGATGGTTAAATTTTTACATACTAAATATTTATTTAGCATTACAAAATGTTTAGACAAGTTCATTTAACTGAAAATGTTATAAAGAATATTTTTTAAGAAAACATTTTTTAAAATTTTAAAACAAGGATGAAAATTTCTTGTAAATATTAAAGGATTATAGAATAGTATTTTTGGAAACCATTTTAGAAAACATGGATTTTTATGAGCATATATTTTTGTCCAAATAGTGGGTAGAGTTTCCTTTCATAAAAACACTTTCATAACTATATTTTTTACTAAATATTTGAAAAAAGGTTCCAATAAATTAATACATCATCAATAAATAATGGAGAAAAGAATTCATGGGTGTTCATGATAGATATATCATATTATTTTTTCAAAGGAATCATAATCATAAACAATCTCTAAAAGTGATGAGATTGTTTCAATAAACTCTTAACACTTAGAAACATTAATCTATACTCAACATTTATGAAAATGAAATTACATGAAGATTAAAATATCATTAAAAAAGGTGATTCATCATATAACAAATATAAGGATGTATATAAACCTCATGGAAAGATATAGGTTTATAAAATGTCAAGAGTCTCAATTAATGAAAATTGAGAGAGAATTACTTTACTAATTTTGTTACATTAGAAACATAAATCCCACAAAAGAAATATCATCAAATAAATATGTAAATTACCATAAATTTAAGTTTAAAAATTAAATAATTAATCCATGGGAATTATACACACCAAAAAATGAATAAGTGATGAATAAAGAATGTATCTCCTAGAAAGATAATGTGAGATGAAATTCCCTTACCTTATGTCTGGACACTCGTCGTACTTGTACAAACATCCTCTTATTTTGGTAACTCCTTTTGGATCTCACCAAAGTTATTCCTTGGATTGATTATTTCCCAATGGGATGATTCTAGGATAAGTATAAGTATGTTGAGGAGATATTTGGGTAGATCATGGTCGAGCCAAAGTGTCTTGATATGTGTAAGGAAGTGGGAAGAGAGAAGACCTTTTTATATTGGAGGAGGATTTACACTCTTTTAAATTTTGTGAAAAAGAATGCCACTTACATTTTCCTCATATAAAATGGACCAAATAATGGTCCAGATTCATGATAAGTAAGGATATAGTAGACATATGTCCATAAAATAGCTCTTGGATAAGGTTCTAAGTCATTTAGTCCATTAATATTAATGATTTGTCCCTTATTAAGCATACTTTTACATTTATTGTTGTAATTAATTTTAATTAATTTCTGTAATATTTTTTTTAAAAAAATATTTACATTATTATAAATTATATATTATTTTTATAACAATAATGGAATCCATTTTTTCAAATTACAATCACATAATGGGCAAATTATAATTTTAATTTAATACTGTTGTCGGGATGACATTGTAGGTTTTTAAAGTAAAAACATCCAAAAGTTTGCTTTGTTTTTATAGTCAATTTCAAATTGAAATTTATTCCAATGACCTAAATTGGAATAATTGATAAAAAATTAATTTAGTGATACATTAAAGTAAATTTTAAATTTAATTTTACTTTATAAACTATTTAAATGAAAATTAATTTTTTAATTAAATATCAGTATATTTTAATTACTCATTAAAAATTAATCCTTGCATAAAAATACCAAAACATTACCATAAATTATTTTTTTGGTTTTTTTATTTCAAATATTATGTTTATTTTGACATATATAATGCATAAAAGTTCCAAAAAACATAATTTAAAATCGGTTCCCCGTTAAAAGGTGGTAAAACTGTCGTAATAAGATATATAATATTTTATGAATAAAATTAGGTTTGTTTTTATCTTAAGAGTATAAAATCGATTGGATGAATATAAGAAATATTTTATTTAATATATAACACACACACACATATATATATATATCACATTAATAACAAACACTAAATTTATTTAGTTTAACTTATTAGGGTAAAATGGCTTTGTGGGTATAATAATATTTTTTCTTTATATTAAATAAATTTTCATATTCATTTATATTTAATTTGAACCCAATGATTTCATTTTATTTTTGTGTAGAAAATATATTTTCATAATTTATCTAAACATTTTCATAACTACTAATTTAAATACAAGGTTACATTAAATAATATTTTAATAATATATTTTTATTCTGTAAAACTCAATCTTGAATGTTACACAAGCCATCATGAAAAGTCGATGTTACATGCAATGCAAGCTATGTTCAGTGTTCTGTGTGGAAAAAACTATAATTTATGTTTCTTGTAGTGAACGATTAATAAGGTTTTTCATATATTCAAGAAAAACATAGTACTATGATATGAAATAAATTTTTTTGTGTTTCATGAATTGAAAAATATCAAAATGATTAAATGATTTGAAAAAAAATCAAAAAATCAGTGGGTGTTATAGGGTTTATAAATATAAATACCTAAAATTGAGCATTACAACGATGTAGAATGAGATTTGGATCTATAACCCTAAACAAAAAATTAAAAAATTAAACATGTCACATATCTAGATGTTGGATACATAAACCTATATGTAGATTAATTAAATCAATAACTAGACCTATCAAAAACTGAAGATAAGTATCACTAAATTAAAGATAGAACAAAAGAGGATGAACTTGAAATCAATGTGGAAAAATAAACATACTATGAGGAATGTAGATCTTTGATTCATGCTTTGAATTGTGAATAAAAGAAGTTAGATGGCTTTGGAATCCCTCCAAAACTCTATGAACACTTTATAGATCGAGTTGGTCCAAATTTGGGTCAAATGGTAGAATTTTCATTGGTTTAGATGGATTGAAAATTAATTTTATAGGCCATTTAAATTATCATTCATTGTTTCCTTTGTTGGGGTTTATGGTATTCCCTAACTGTGCACCCATTTTTTGGGGGTGCACAATTACTCAATTTAGGGAGTATGTTTTGACAAAACATGTGCCATCCATGTGAACCCCGACTTTCCAATGTAGCACAGTTTCTTTTGCTGGGGTGCACTGTTTGATATGACAGTGCACCAACCTTCCACAACCTTTTTTTATTCATTTTTTTCTCATTTTTCACCCTATCATTACAAAAATTATAACCCAACTTATAATTAATAAAAATAAAACAAAATAGTACTTATAAGCATGTTTGAGACTATTCGTGAAAATTTCCGGATCTTACAATCTTCTCAAATTATAACAAATCATCATTAATATGAACTCCCAATTTATTCTATGATTTTGAGACCAAATGGTCAAGACATAGAGAACTCATATATGATTCCCTTTACCATGTCTCCTCTTGAATATTCCCATTTTTCACTATACATGAACTATTGTCATTGTCATTCTTCACAACACATTCTCATTGTGATGCAACGCACATTTTAGATGCTCCTCAAAGGATTAATATACCACAAGATCGATGTCTTCTATATAGATCACATGATAAGGGTTTGGTTATTACTGTAATAGTTGTGAAACATGGAAAAATTCATTCATATCATTGTATTTTTATGGGTGATCCAATAGGTACACCACCTGCCCAATTCGCTCCATAGTCAAAAATGGTTTGATGAATCTAGGAACCAACATACCCAGTCTCCATATCCTTTTCTCACCCAAACAAGTCAAAACCTGATAGAATACATGATCACCCTCTTTATTCTCTAGGGTTCATCTTCTTCTATCATAATAAATCATCTATCTACTTCTATTTTCATACATATGCTTCTGAATCAACAACACATTCTCTGATGTCTCCTACATGAGACGCAATCCCAAAAACTCCAACTCACTATCTTCCATCTATCATAGATGTGAACTACATGTACTGATATAAATAACTTTTCATTTTTTCATCAATATAGTTTTCAAATAACTATTTTTATAGGAAAACATCACTAAGTCGAAGTGTTTCTCCCAAGACCCATTGAAGCCAAGAACACATGTCTACAACATATCCTCAAGAACTTTTATAGTATTCTTTTACATCCCATCTTTCAATAGATAAAAAATCATACTCAATAATACCAATGTATCGATTTCCTTCTGCAGGCCCTTCAAAAAGTGTGAATTCATGTGTGATTCATGATCTGAAACCATATTTCATGACACCTTGTGTGGATGTACTATCTCCTAAACATATAAATATAACATCTTACCCACTTATAAATTTTACCATATAAGAATTAAATGAGATAATTAACTCATTCAATCCAAAAAAAAATATATGAAATCATTATTCATTTCCATATTCGGGAAACCCACCCTAATTTCAAGGGTCACAATGTCCAGCTTCCACTCTAGAATGGGTAACGGTTATAGCATGACTCCAAGTTGTTGATGATCTTCATTCACCTACTAACAGGCATAGTGTCGTGTCATGAACCCTAATATCTTCTTTTTCATGTTCGTCCACCAAAAACATCATCATTTTCAGGGTACAATTTGGTCGCACATGGATGTACCACTCACATTGAAGCATTAAATTCACACATCATCTCCTATCGCATGCGCATAGGCACAAAATCATTATTCTTGAAATTTATGGTCTCATCCTTGACTATACTTGAGTCTAAAGTTATATCCCCAGTTCTAAATATTTCCCTCAAGATCAAGAACTCTGGATCCTCAATCGTTTTATCCCTGATCCATCTCAAAATCAAAGACTTCACTAAAACTGACATGAGAGTTATCTTCTTCTAACTCTTCTGAACCAAAAGGTGCATCTCATCTAGAAAATTCATCATCCTCTACTCTGAATTGGACTCATGAACTGTCTATGTCTATGTTTTCCCTTTTAATGTATCATAACCACTATTTCCCTTTCTGGGTGTATATTCTAGCTCAAAATAAAATGATTGCATAGACTCCACCCATCTCTGTTGCTGGAGATTAAAATCGATCTATGAAAAAATGTACCTTGAACTCTTGTGATTCATATACAGAGAAAAAATATCAAACGAAATATAACCCCACCAACACATCAATGATTAAAACACTTATTCTATCTCAGGTTCATGTGTAGGGTATTTTGATTCACGTGGCCTCAACATCCTAGAATCATACTCCACAACTAAATCTTTTTGCATCAACACAACCCTAAGTCTGATCCCAAAATCATAATAATAAATCGTATAATCTTTGCTAGACTTAGCTTGGATTAATATTGGTACCAATGTAAAATGATTCTCTAACTCATAGAATGACTTACCAAAAACTTATTATTAATAAAAAATTATCCCATTCTCGATCAATATCAAAAGTAAAGGTTACAAATAAGAAAAGTCTTGCAAGTATATATGAAAATATCTAGCTAACCGCGGATAGTTTTGGATATCAAAAACATTATTTTCCTTCTCCCAAGACAAAACTGTCTAAACCAACTCTAGGTATACTAAATCACCATCCTCCAAGACGATTTGTCCCAACATGTGTACCTGATGGATCTAAAACCAAGACTTAGATAGCTTGGCATATAGCTGATACTCCCTCAATTTACTAAGAACGATTTCATACTATTGGTCATGATCATCTTGTGTCTTTGAGTAAAACATGAATTCATCCCAAAACACCGCCACAAAATTATCATGTTACGAATGAATGATCATGTTTATCAAGGCCATAAACACTTTTGGGGAATTCCTCAACCCAAAAGGTATTACAATGAACTCATATAGGACATACCTTCTTCGTAATGAAATCCTCGGTATGTCAGAAGTCTGAACTCCCTTATGATGATACCCTGATCTCATGTTGATATTCAATAAAACACACTCTCCCATTAATTTGTTAAATAGATCATTGATACCTATATGTTGATACATGTTATTTATATTCATCTTGTTTAACATCTGGTAATCAACATAAAATATCAAACTCTCTCATGCCTTCTTTGCAAAAAAACACATGTGATGCATAAGGGGGTGTACTCAAATGGATTAATCACTCATTATCCCTCTATTCTAGCTGATTCCTGAGATCTTGAAGCTATATTGGGTCCATTATGTATTGTATAATAGATACTGAATCAAGACCTAGTATGAGCTCAATAGATAATTCCACATCTCTCTCAGGTGGTGTCCCTGAAAAGTATTCATGAAATACATCCTAAAACAACTCCACTACTTGTGGATGGACATATTTCATAACACTTAAACCATATTGTAATCTACAAGGGACTTGGGTTGTTAGATCCACCAATTTCTGAGTAATTATCCATGCTTGGATACTTGGATATCCTACTCTCCATGGTGAATTTAGTTGTTACCCTTATGAGACATAAAGTCATATTCCTTATGTAACAATCAATGTGGTCTTTGTATGAGACTAGAATATCCATACCCATGATTAGATAGAAACCTGACTTGTCAAGAATATATGGATGCCAAAGAAAATGATACTTCCTAATCTCATGAGAAAATCCCATGCACATACAGATGTATCTGGATCATGCTCCAAATGGTGTATTTATAGGCATAACCCCAATCAAAAACTCCACCACCATGATAAAACCATTATTAAGTGTTGCAGATTTAATGGAATGAGAGGAACCAATATAAAATAAGGTAGTAGATAATGTTGAATATACCTGAATAATACCTCTCAATGTCGATGGTCGATCCTTGCTTACCACAGGTGTAGGTTGAACAACATGAAACATTGATACCCCTCTTCCTTATGATTTCATCTGACTCTCTAGAGATTCGTAACCATTTTGAGATGGGTGATCTTATCCATAAGCACCAAATAAACTACCTCTACCACTTCATCAAATATAACTCTAGATGGTAGACGAATATGACACAACAGATCCCCTTCTTACTCCTTGGTTCGGTCTATATCCTCTATTACAAACCTCCTTCCATGTGTTCCTACAGAACCTTTGTAGATGTCCCATCATTCCATATCATCAACATTCCACTAGTTATTAGAGAAAATATTTCTAAATGTGTCTCATCCTTCAACACTAGTGGAAAAAATGCCTGAGTAAGGTTATTTTCAACTGATCCCCTTTCTATGTACTATACTTTCCACTACTCTAATAGGCATTTTAATAGTGATGCTTCTTACTCTACAAAGTCAAATCATCGAGATGAGTAAAAATTATCACTTTTCCTGAATTAGAAGCCTCCCTTAAGTCCCCCTCAGCTATGAGTATTTGATCTACCACCTTAGAAAACATCTTTAAAATAAAAAGGATAACTTGGGTTTTAATATTGCTCTTCAGTCCAACTTGAAAGCATATCTCAACAACTTACCCATCCTCTCTAAATTCTGGAGCATAGAATTGAAAATCGAAGAAAAATAGAGAATATTCAGTAACATACATACTCACCAGAGTCAATATCATGAACTCAACTTCTCTCTCATGGCTCAGTGTATCTAGGTAGATGTTATCTCATAATTTCACAAAAACGTTATTCCATAGAATACCAACAGCATGTAATTTTCATATATGAATGTAACACAAATTCTTCACTTTTAATTGTATCATATACATGTTCAACATGTCCCTCTTATTAGGAGGAGTCACCAAGTTTTAAAGTATGATTCTGAAGGACTACACCTAGGACTCACCTCCCACAGGCCCACTTGCTCAAGTAAAACACATATGGTGGTACAAATGAAACTCACTCATTACTACAGAAATGATCTTCTCCACCCACCTTGAGCCTAATTTCAAGAATTTAATGAATTTAGTGAGTTTATCTCAAAACTAATCCCCTTATTCCTCACCTGGAACTATCAGTTCCTCACATTCCACAACTAGAGGATCATCCACTACCACGCCCCCCGGTCATCCTCTCAACATGAATCGGTATGGATGCATACCTCTATAATTCCAAACACACAATAGATGAAACTATTGAAAAAATTGAATCATTAAATAGAATGTAAAATCACAAATAATGGAAACAAGTAGTTTCCCCAAGTCTCACCACGCAGTCAGAACCATGGTGTTATCACTACCCTCAACCATCCTATACCTGAGTCTTGGATTATAAGTTAAAAACCTTTTCATTATTACAATTTTATTAGACACACATTTTTGACAATTTTTCCATTATAAAAATTATATTAGAAACCATTTTAAATTAAATTTCACAAGCAAGGAAAATAGATCTAATTTAACAACATACCCATAATATGTATTTTGTTCATGCCTAAAGTGATTCATTTCACAATAACTCGGATTTCCTAAAATGATGCATGTAACCTCAACACTCATTCCATATTATTACACGATTATAGTATCAAAAAATCCATTAAAAAATAACCACATCACATGAAAAGTGTGTTACCCAAGATGAAATAATAATCAATTATAAAAGAAAATATTAATAAAAAATATTCCCATACTGGGTTCCTGTGTTCTCTCCCATACATGGCATAGCTACTCCCATGCATGATCTCATATCCTAGGAAATAATTTTCCTATTCTCTTGTCTAACTTTCCCATATAGTAATGAAAAAGAAAAATAAAGGAAAATGGGCCTCTAATACCACAGGTTAATGTCTTAACTCGGGTGTCACACCCTAGTTCCCTGAGCATGTCTGTCACATTCCCTCAAGCGTTCCTCTATTTATACTAGAGGATACTGACTAGAAGAAAGGGTATGGTAAGGTGAAAATGGGGAGACTATACCCTATTTTATCATAGTAATACACTATTGTAAATAAATAAACTATACAGGAAGCATGTATTATCATAAAAAATAACTATATCTAAAGATAAACAGTGAATGAAATACAATATCCAACTGAAATAGAAAACATACCATGCTAAAGTATGTTTCAAGTGTCTAAAATTAAAACAAAAAATAAAAAAAACTAGATAATAGAATGTGGGTCTCGAACCATGTCTGGTTCCCTTATCCAAGCTCTATTTCTTAATCAGCGATCAGACTTAGGGCCTTTTTCCTTAATTTGGCCAGCAATTATATATTTTATTCGGGTCCTAATCTGGAAGCCAAAGTAGGGTGTTATTACTCCTCATTAGGCCACCAGTAATGGTGTATAAAAAAATATAGTCTATACAGTGTATGAAATTTTATAATTAAATAATTTCAATGGTTAATTAAATAGTTATCACATTATCAAATATTCTATATTTAACCACATAAACCCTCAAATTTTTGATAACCCATGCACCTCAATACCTACTTAATCCTATGTCGGAGTTTGAATCATTTCACATTTTAAAATTAAATTCAATAAACTAATGGGATTTCATTATCCATTTTATTTCAACATATTAAAATGGATAGTTGGAAACAAATTCCAATGCCAATAATTTGTGTCTAGCTCATCATGCCTAGGACCATATGAGCTTTGAAATAAGAAAATTGTGTCCCACATAGGTTTACCACTATGGTATTCTGAAATAACATACCATGCCCCATGCCCATGGATTTTTGAAATAAAAGTACATTCCATACACACATTCATCAAATAGATTATCACTACAAGCTTCAATAACAATAGACCTTTTCCCACTCACAAGGGCTTTGAAAATAGTAGACCATTTCTCACACATGTATATCAGACATTTATATATATAGAGAAAAAATATCTATATCACCAATATCACAAAAATAACTATGTCACATCCATCAAGATTAATCAACATTAATCCTCTTATCAAAATGATTCTCATTAATTAATACGATAATTAATTAATCACACTCATACCATTAATTAATTCTACAATTAATTAATCAAATAAATTACCTTAAATAATTTCATTAAGGATTAAATATATTTTAGCAATTAAATTATCTCATAATTAATTCCATAATTAATTATCCAATTCATAATAGTAATATCTCATAATTAATTCAAGGGAAAATTATTAAATTTATAACATTATTTTCACATTATTATTTCAATAAAAATTTATTCAATTAATAACATAAATATTAATTAATTAATTCAAAGAATAATTATCTCAAATATGATTCTCAATACCACAAAATTAATTTCACTAATAATTATTCCCAAATATTAAAATTTCACAATTTTTTCAATAGTAAATTCATCCAAATTAATTAATTAATTCTAGAACTTAAATTTATAATTAAAGCAAAAAATTCTACAATTTCTGTAAAGATAATGAAAATCATGATTATAGGATTTGAATATTAGATCACATACCTCTATTTTTGATAAAGGATGGCTATACAAAAATTCCAAAAATTGAGTGGTACAACAACGTAGAACATGATATGGATCTATTACAGTAAATAAAGATTAAACATTTCATGATCTATTAGATCTAGTTGTAGATCCATGAATGTATATCCAAATTCATTAAATATAGATCTAGATATATCAAAAATAGAAGATAATTATAACCAAATGAAGGAGAGAACAATGGAGGATGAATGGGAATGAAACAAAGAAATATCCAGTTATGAGGATGGATATTGATCATCAATCTGATCTTTATATCTATTAATAAAGGAGGACATATGGCCTTGAAATCCCTCCAAAATTCTCTGAAATCTCCAAAAACCAAGTTGGTTAGTGGTTAGGTCGAATGGGGGGATTTTTAAGGGTTCAAGTAGATTAAAAACTAGTTTTGGGCCATTTAAAGTATCACAAATTATTTCCTAGGTAGGGGCACCCAGTTTTCCCTAACTATGTACCAACCATTCGATGATTATTTTTGAAGTGCATGGTTTCAATTTTTATGGTGATGATTTGAAATATCATACACCAGCCGTGTAAACCCCCAATATCTATAGCCACACAATTTCATAGACTGGGGTTCATGGTTTTCTCTAACCATGCACCAACCGTGCACAACCACTTTTTCTTTCAATTTTCCCAATTTCCAACTAAACACCCCCAAAGTACAACCCAAACAAAAAATACTAAAATAAGGTACATGTAAACATGTTTGAGACCAATCAACATAACGTATGGATCATACAATGATAATGAACAAATTCATGATATTATATATAAAACGTGTAGTATATGCACCACATAAAATATGATAGGTTCATAACATTACATATGTCTCAAGGATGGATATTGAGAAAAAAAATCCCTTACCATAAGTCTCAAATTCCATCATACACATTAAAACATCATATATAATAAATATAACTTTATTATAAATATATCAAATTATTATAATTATATATATCATATCATATATGTCTTTCATATAACCTTTAATTACCTATTCTAGTTTAATGTCATGTTTTGTGCAATAACTACTTTGATTCTCATGTATGATTGGTTCTGTTTATTTTGTTCCTATTACATAAAACATTCACTCATTATTTTCATTACATTACACATGATATAGATATTATATATATTAAGTATATATTTATTAGGGCAATTTATAATATTTAGATAGAGAAAATGAAATACACTATTCAAGGAGACGGTAGGTCGTACTATACATGAACGTTGCTTCCATTATCTAAAAGTATTAGAAAAAAAGAAAGATAAATAATATATTTAAATACCATAATAATTTTTTTTTCATACATATCACATATGTTCATTAAAATCATCCTTATAACCTTTTATTTAAAGAATGAATGAGTCACATCGCTTTGCGAAGCAATAGTCTATCGTACACTTGAGTGATGTTATTGTATTACCAATGAATAAAAAATTTATATGTATATGTGATATAATAATTCAAAAAGTATAATAATGTAATAAATACCATATATAAACATTTAATCCATCATTATATCCAGAAATGGGAGGTGGTTATGGAAAACAAATAACATCTATTAGCAAGGCCACAATCCTCCGTACAAATGAATAGTGATTATGTATCTCATTTTATTGAAGAAAAGATAGCTATAGGTAATTAAGTTAAAATGAAAATATATAATTATATTTAATATAATTATTTTATTATATCATCATGGTTTAATGTTAATTAAAGTAGGTGGAGTAATAAATAAAATAAAACATTCGGCGTGGGGTGTTACATTTTTTTTTATAAAACATCATTTTGTTTAAAAAAAAGACTTATTAGGTTGGATTTATGAAAAAAATAAAGAAAATAGTATGGTAGTAGGTAAATAAGTAATTTATTTGGTAATGTTTTGGTAGAAATAATGTCTTTTTGAACGGTGAAGATAATAGGAGACGGGTGACCTTTTATAAGTGAGGTGAGTGGTAGACATGTAATGTTTTTAAAAATGAAAAAATTTTCCCAGATTTTCTCAGGATACTTGGATAAAACATTATCCAAAATAGATGAAAGAAGATATAAGTTCTATATATGTAAATAAAATGGGTTCCTCAAAAGTTTTAATTCATTTATACCATTATAATTTTAGTTTGAACCCATTGTGAATCAATTTTTACCTTAACCACAAAAAAAAGTTTTACAATTTTTACGGTTGATTATCATCAAAATTTTATTTAATGAAATTAAATAATGTAAATTATTTTGATTACAAATATGGAATCAATTTTTCTTAACTTCATTCACAAAAATTGGAAAATTTAAATTTATAATTAATTTTGCATACATGATGAGAATGTGATTTTCCAAATGGAAAATGTTTAAAAGAGATGAATAAATCATATAAAATTAAATATTTAAATATTTAAAATGATATAAATTGGATTAATTGAAAAATAATTTAATTAATTTATAATTTAATCCCATTTATAAAAAAATTAACCTTATAAATTCTATATATTAAAAGGTAGTTTTCAAAAAAAACCAGTATTGTCCATTATTCACAAAATATTAAAACCGTTCATAAAAATACAAATAAATCACTCTAAAATAAATTTTACATGATGATTTAAAACTGAAATATATTTTAACAATTTAATTTTGTAAAATATTCAAAAAGTAATTTGTTTATTTTTCATAATTATAAATACATAAACATTTTTCTAGAGAATAGTATTTTTTAAACATATAAAGACTTTTCCAAAAAATTAAGTACATTATTATCAAAACATATTATTTATATAAAACCATTATAAAAAATATTTAAAATATATTTACCACTATTAATATCTATAATTTTAGTTTCTAAATTATAATCGCAATGTTTAAATATAATTATCAAAAAAATATATCATGATTTTTTAAAACATGGTGTTGTGTGTAATCAATCATATTGAAGAAATTAATTTTTTCCAAAAATAATTAATAATTAATTAAATCTATTGTTGGTATATTCGAACCCCCATAAAATTAATTTCTCCCTATAAATTCAACATTATGGTACAAAAATATGGGGATACATATACATCATCATTTCCTCAAATTCCCATATAACATCTTCAAACAACTGGTATCACCATATAAATTAGATGAGGGGAGTGGTCTTGTTTCGAAATACATTCCCAATGCAATCCAAAATCATCAATTTTTATTATTAAAAAAAATATCCTACTCTAATGGTATAACCTCTATGTTCAGTACATATGAAGGATTAGTTATGTATTTCTTCATAAGAGATTCAAGTAACATATTATGAACTAGAGAGAGGTTTGGTGGATGCCCCAACTGATATGGTACCATCCTATATGATTAATAATTTTAAATTTACAGATATACCTAGGAATTATTTTTCAAATATTTAAAAATATCATTAACTTCTACCTTGGATAAATTCCTAGAAACTCCCCATATACAACTTCAAATTATAGATTATGCATGCAATTTTAAAAGAAATTTTATTCCAACTTTGGGTTACCTTTATGTGTTGTTGCATGGATCTAACCTTATTTTTCATTTCATCACGTATCTTATGCCCTGAGAGATTTCATTCGCTAAAATCATTCTAAAACAGTGGATCCTTACACATATTTCCATATAGGGATTTATATGTATCCATATGAATTCTTGAGTGAATGATATTAGTGTATGAAAACTCAACTAAAGGATGGTGTGGATCCCAACCCCCATTGAAATTCATTGAATAAGATATTATTATATATTATAGGGTTTTTGTATTTCCCTATTACTATCTATTTTCTAAGGATGATATGAAGTGATAATACAAAACTCTATATCCAGATCCAATAGAATAATTCAACGAAACATTTTGGAAAATCTAAGATCCCAATAATACAAAATAAAATTTGTTTCTCCCTAAAACCTTACCAATTACATAATGCATATTCTGGATACCTGATATAGAGAGTAGTATTCTTTAATAGTGATTAAGTGTGCTAACTTTTTAAGGATATTGACTACAACACATACCACATTTTCCCTTTAGATGTTTCTTGGGGGAATTAAGATAAACCCATTATGATGATTTTATATATCCATTCCAGTATTGGTAATGGATATAGAATCCCCAAATAATTTTTTCTCTCTTACATAACTTGTTGGCATACCAAGCACTGAGATACAAACTCTATGATATATATCTTTATGTCATCCCACCATAAATACTTTTTTAAATCTCTATACATATTCACACTTATACAATTTATAGATAATTAAAAACTATGAACTTACTCTAATAAATCATTCTTCGAATATGGTACGTACAAAATAATTATATGGTTCTTTAACATCATAATTAAATCATTTCCAAGGATAAACTCAATAACATGTTGAACGTTTTCTTATATCTCTGCATATTAATTCTATTAATCTTAAATATTTACTTCGATAGATGGTTAAACATACAATTGTGCAATATATGATTTCTCCCCTTCCTTTATGATTCCTAGATCAATCCTTTTCTACTCTTGAAATATTTTATATTTTTTGTCCTCATTATTAATATTCTATAATAATCTTATTAACTTGTGGCATCATCACCCTTGTTCTCGTTCTTAAAAATGAAAATGTATTAAGAAGTTATTATCTTTAATCCTCTTTAACCATCTTCTATGCAAAATATTCAACTCTTTATTTATGAATATATAATTTAAATTTTTTTAATATATATATATATCAAACTTTTCTCTAAAAATATAATTCCATTATATATTTAATTAAGAAAATACCATAGCTAACTCCAAATAATGAGTTTGGTAATTTTTCCCATGACCAGTCAATTTTCATGAGGCATAATACAAAACCATGCAATTATTCATAAGAACACATCCTAATCCCTTTATGGATGAATCAAAATATATTAGAAACCCCTCTCAACTGAATGGTATTATAATTACATGTGTTCGATCAAATCATCTCTTTAGTTACTTGAAAATTTCAAACACGCTCATCAAGATAGAGAAACTTGTATCACTTATAGGTTAATTGGGTGAGTGGTTTTTAATGTCATGATAAATTCTAATCAAACCATTAATAAAATCCATCTATACCAAGAAAACTATAGATACCAGTTACCATAGTTGGTTTGGATCAACACTAAATAGTCTCTAGCATTGATGGATCAACCAATATACCCTCCGTTGAGATTATATAACCCAAAAACGAATCATTTTTCATGAAAAATTATCATTCTATATATTTTTCATATAGTTTCCCCATATTATGGGTCTCTAGAAAAATATTAAATTGATTTTCCTGGTCTACCTTTATCTCTTAATAGATGAGAATATCATCTACAAATACTACCAAAAAATGAGCAAGGTGTTCTCAAAAGACTCTATTCATTAAATTAATAAAGCTACAGGTGGAATTTGTAAGACTGAATTGAATCACAATATATTAATAGTATTCATAAATTTTATGGAATGTTATTTTGGGTATACCCTATTTCATGACCCTCAATTGATGATATCTATAATCAAGGGATTTCTAGGAAATGTATTGATCACTATGAAGACTATCAAATAGTTCATCAATATGAGGTAGACAATACTTGTTCTTGATTATGATCTTGTTTAAATCTAAATTATCAATAAACATTCACATCGATCCATCATTATTTTTCACAGAAAATATAGGGTCACCCCACAGTGACACAAATGATCAAACTAATCCTCTTTCATGGTTCTTCATGAGTTAATATTTAAATTCATGAAACTCAATTAGATTTATTCTATATGAAGTCTTTATAATAGGTGTGGCACCATTTATGAGTTCAATTGAGAAGTAAACATCCATAATTTGTGTATGGATATGAAAATATTCTTGAAATACATCAAAAAACTCCCACGCAATAGGTGTGTCATGAATTCTAGGTTTATCCCAAACCGTCTGAGATAAACTCCCTTATTGAATAGGAAGCAGAACTGATGAAATTGATGAAATTTCCATCAGAAGTTCATATTTATCATCATAAAGTTATATAGTAATATATTGATTTGTAATATCAAATTTTAATTCCCTTCCTTTGAAATTAATATGGCATTTATATTATGAAAACCAACCCATTTCTAAGATAACATGAAATTCAACCATATGAAGCATGAAAAGATTTACAAAAATCACATTCTCACAAACATAGTTGGGATAAAACTCATATACATGGGATATAATAATCATACCATTTAGATTTTAAACTTCTAATTATACATCTGATAATTTGGGTCGCATATTGAAACCCATAGATATTATTCACATATGAAAAAATGTGTAGATCCAATTTTAAATAATACATTAGATGTTCTTGAGTTGATGGTAGGTGTAGATTTCACTAGGTTTTCATCACAATCAATAACCAAAATAGTGATCAAATGATATATCCCTTTGTCTCTTCACATAAGATAATACTAATGTCAATCGTCATCATTAACCATCATATTTGGGAACATGATTGCATAATGCCCTTACTTCTTACATAAGAATCATTGGAGTGTGGGTGGATAATTTTTTGTATCTTTATCTTAATTTTCATCATTATAAAAAAATTTATCATAACTTCAAAAATAGATTTCCCAATGTATTTAACTTCCACACTAAAAAATTTTATGAGTCCCCTTAAGAAAATTTCCTCCATGTTTCATCCCGCACTTTGATATAAAAGGAAAGCAATTCTTCTTCTGTCTATGGTTTTTATATTTTCCTTTGATTTATCTTTTTTTCAAAATATTAAAACCAACAGATTGGTATGTGACTCCAACATCCATTTCTAACTTCATATAACATTAAAATAATATCTTTATATCCACTAAATTCTATTAAGGATAATTTCATTCGATGAATTTGTTTTAATCCACTGAAGAATCAAACCACAATACTTTCATATTGGATGATAATACTACAAGAATGCCTCCAAAGTCTTGTAAAATTTTCCTCATATATACCTATAGATTCGTCATCATTTTTCTTCATCTCATGGATCTACTTTTATATCATTGTATAATGAGTATGTGGAAATTACCTATTGAAATATAAGTTCTTGAACTCATCCCAATCCATGTATCCTATTTAAGTATGTTCCCCTGTATTTGCGATGAGAGTCCACTATTTATCCACTCATCCTTCTATTTTATACAGAGAGATAATGACTTTTCATGTTATAAACAATGATAAATGGAAAATATATTTCTAGTGATACTAATGCATTTCCCACCAAATAGTATATCATAGGATATACTAAATAAGGGTGGATGTTGACTCATGAAGGACTCAAAATAATGTTATTCCCTCAATTAACCATTTGGATGTCCATCATGATTCATGTCTTGATAATGCTTTGTGAAAATAGGAATGATAGTTTTATTCACTCTCTCAAAACATTAGGTTTCTAAAAAGAAAAATCATTTCATTGTCTATAACACTCATCATTTACCTGGTTCCTTCTTTTTCTACACTTTGAATAAAACAAAAATAACATAGTGTAAGAAACAATAATCACAGTGGGAAAGTAAATGATCATTAAAAACACTTATATGATGTCTGAATCTGAACACAATATTTTTAATATGTGAAACTAAAAACTTATACTAGGTAATTCATAATCATTTTCCATTTAAACCCTTCATGAATTTTCATAAAGAGTTTGTAAATATCTAAAGAATATCCATAGGGAGTCTAAAATCATGTATGATGTAAGGATCCTTTTCATGAACCTTGGGACAATCGAGTCCATCACAATGCTCCATTTTTAGATTTATTACACCTAGGTATCATTAATCTAGTGTAACATCCACATGTAATATCCAGACATGAATTTATTTTCTTAGACAACACTTAATACTTTACCAAAATTCCAAGACATTTTACTATACATTTACTTATCCTTATACTTATCCTTAGAAATGTCCTTAGGTATATCAATAATGTTTTTACATCATAGTTTCTAAAGGTTAAATAAACCAATATTATAATAAAAATAATTACATCCCATAATTTTTATACATATATATTAATTCATTTTTTGATGAATATTCATTTAATTGCACAAACACATGAATGAGGATCATAAACATATAATCCCTTAGAAAACATGGAAACATAAACAATTGGTTCATATGTGAACTAAATAATCTCTTAATATGTTCTCTATAAATATCACCCTTCATAAAAATATCATACACAATTAATTTCCTCATAACCAGTAGAAAGGAAATATAAGAAAGGGTGAGATCAAATTCTCTTTAATGGTAAACAAGGGAGATACATAATAATAATTTGAACATAAATGAATGATAACATGATCATAACATTTAAAACCCATGACTTTCAAATAAATTATCATAATATTAAGTCATAGAATAATTATTGAAGTCTCATAAGACATGAATCATAATGAAATCAAAGAACATGATCTATGAGAGAATAACATTAGCATAAGTCATAGAATTATTAAATAGATTTATGCATATAAAATTATTTTCCTAGTAGTCAAGGCTCATTGCCAGGACTATTTTTGTCAAATGGGTTCACAACCCAAATTTTCATAGTAGTCAAGGTTCACTCCCAATACCATAATAGTAACCACTATCACTTACTTAATTAGGTTTTATTTTTTTATTCTAGTCTTATCTATCTCATGATAAACAAATCGTTACCTAATATATTTTGGGGGAGATCTAGGTCCCTCCTATCACATATTGGAAATAAAACATATGTATTTGGAAAAAACATAAAATATTCATCAAAAAATAACCCATTAAATTAAATGGGTTTAATAAAAATATCACTATATCATAACCTATGTAAAAAAATTGGTTTTATAAACATTTCATCATATCATAACCCTTGAAAAGAAGTAGGTCTCATAATCATTTCATTTTGGTATAACATGTGGAAGAGTAACATATTTCATAAACATCATTCAAAATTACACATAAAAATTTAATACAAATAACATTAAGAGTATCCTAGAATCATTTCCTCTCTATTTAATAGATAACATCAAAGGATTTCAGCTTATACAAAAACTAATTTTAAGAAGTTCATTTAAAACATTTCCTGAGGAAAATTTCCTGTACACAATGAAAATAAATACAAACAAAAATAAAAAATAAAAGTAAATTTATTTTACAATAACCATAAAATAAAATAATAGAGTATATATATCAATTATGTTTCATTATATTGGATAACTATTTTCATACCATAAACATTAAAATAAATATTCATTTCACATTTTTAGTGAAATCCAAATGAGCATTGTTTGGAAAACCATATGGATATTCCTTTCAAAACATTTTTTTAAAACATACACCATGTGTAAAATAATATTTATTAAGTAATTTTTAGGATTTATAGAAAAATTTAAAAAACTTTTAGAAAACATGGTTTTGGAAGAGAAACATGTTTCTGACTAAAGCGAAAAATAAAGATCATTTTTATTAAAATCATTATTTTAAAATCCTAAGTACATAAAGAGTGGTGAATTAAAGCTAAAAATGTATTCTCATGAAATAACTATAGGATAATAAAATTCATGAGTTTCATGATATATGGATTGTAATATTTTATCCTCGATAATATAATCATAAAAAATCCTAATAAATCATGAGATATAATATAAAATTTTAACAACATTTGTAAAATTAAATTTTATAAATCATGAAGGAATAACATTAAATTAAACATAAAATATCATTATAATACATAAATTAATGATATGACATTTTAATGTGTTTGTATATAAACCTTATAAATTAGTATAGGTCATAACATAATAGATGTCTCAATTAAGGAAAATTATTACCAATATCCCTTACCTTAAGTCTTATATTCAGTCATAATAAATTCAAACCTCGTATATAATAAATATAAGATTATTATACATATATTAACATATCATAACTATATATATCATACCATTATTATTTTCATATTACATTTTATTACACATTTATTAACAATTTCATATTAAAGTCGTGTTTTGAGAAATAACTACTTTGTTTTTCATGTAAGTTTTGATTTCTTATTCCTGGTACTATTAGTTTTATTATGGTCAAATCAAATATATAATGTTATGAATGATATGAATATAATATATAGACAATTTATATGTATCTATAAAAATCCATCATATTTATAGATAAAAAATGGAATACATCCTTCCTGGAGATGGTAGGTCGTATATACACATGATAATTGTTTCCATTTTCATGATAGACTCAAATAAATAAAGGAAAATAATATATTACCATTAAAAAATAATTTTTTCGTATATATCACATATTTTAATTAAACTCATTATTAATACATTCCATGTAAATCATGAACTAATAAAATTGCTTTGTGTGGCGGTAGTCCACCAAACACACGAGTGATGTAATTGTATTCACATAGAATGGATAATAAGAGTTTATATGTTATATAATAATTACATAAGTATAATAATTTCATAAATATCATATATAAAAATTCAATACATCATTTTTTCAAGCCATGTGACGTGGGGATGGAGAAATGAATAACATCATTTCATGAAGGTCCAGTCTATCATATACAAGAATGGTGACTTTTTTTGATTGAAGAGGATCTTGTTTTATTTCATAACCTTAAAATAAATATATATAATTATATTTAAGATATTTAAGTTATTATATCATTAATATTTAATAAAAATTTAAATATTGGTAGAAATATGTAAAATAAAACACTCGGTTAGAGGTTAAACTATTCTTCAGACAACTTCTTTTGGTTTTCACCAAAATTGTTATTTGGGTGGATTTCTGTTAAAAATAATATTTATAGGATGGTAATATTGAAGAAAATAAGTTATTTGGGTTGTTATTTTCAGAAAAAAATTGTTTTTTATTTGGGCGGATAAGAGGAGATTGTAAGGCTTTCTATAAAGGAGGTGAGCGGTGCACTTTTATTGTTTTGAAATTAAAAAGGTGTACCCAAGTTTGACAGATTCTATAAGGCTTCAAAATGGACCATTATAGAGAATATAAAATATACGGTAAAAATATGTCCACAAATAGTGTGTTGAAAAAAAATTTGGTCATTTTTCACACTTATCAATTTCATTTAACCCTTTCTAAAACCATTTTAACGTTAACCGTAGTAAATAATTTTTACTAGTTCAAATATCGATTATGGAAAAATAATAAGTTTACCTTATTAGATAATATATATTATTATTATTAAAAATATGGTAATCATTTTTTTAAATTTCTTTCAAATAAGTGTATATTTTTCTTCTTTTATTAATCCCACTGATGTGACCCCAAGGTGGGTTTTCAAAGGGAAATTCTTCAAAATATTAAAAAGATTCTAAATCAAAATTCAATATTAAAATGAATTAAATGATCAAAATTAGATTTATTAATATATAAATAAATAAATTTTAATTTTAAATCCATTGAAAAGAAAAAAATATCCATATAAATTCCTTTTATGATAAGCCATTTTTAAATTAAAACTAGTAGTTTTCACTATTCACATAAAAATCAATCTTTTATGAAATATACTAAAAATAATCCCAGAGATAAATTTTATTTGGAAACTCAAAAAATTAAGATTATTTTATCAAAATATTTTTCAAAATTTTTCAAATATTAATTTTATTTCTATTCACCAAAACAGACAATAACATTTTTTGAGAGAATAGTATTTTTGTAACATATTGACTTTTTTTAAAATTAAATAACATTTTTTATTATGTTTTATTTTTATGAAAACATTATATTTTGCATTTTAAGATTATTTATTACTAATAATATTTCTATCTTTAAAGTAAATTAAATAATGATCATGTTTATAAAATAATATTAACAATATATCATAGTTTGTTAAAACTCGGTGTTTTGTGTAATTCAAGCTATCAGAGAAATTTATTTTTTTTCAAAATAAATAATAATTCAGAAAAAATCCACATTTTCTAATGATATCACATGATTTCATTTTAATAATTACCTTTTAACATCAATTGAAAATATATGTGAAATTCCAAACTCATCCTTTCTTTTTCCATTTTGGTGTAATATTCCAACTACTTACTAACAAATGAACTTATAAAAACATGAATCTATAGAGAAACATTTTTTATTTCCCATATAATTAATTCTATTTCATATTTAAATATGTAATTATATCTTCTTATATTATGGTTGGTCCTAGGAGACACTTCAGTACTTGAATATTTCCTACATGAATTTATTATAAAACTAAATTAATTGGACTATAAATAAAAATATGATATTACATGTTCTGATATACCAAGATTGAGACAATTTGTCACAAATTTATTCTATCCAATGTAAGAACATGTATGTATAGTAATATATTATATCTATTATAGCCTATGATATTACATTTCATGTGGTAAAATAATCCCAATTCATTTATCAACAATTTCATTTTTCTTCAGTCATTTCCGATAAATTTATATCAAACCTTGAGATATCTCATTATAACTATTCGGGACTCATATCGAAATATATGCTATCACATGTTTCCAAATATTATTTACTCAAAATATTTACACTATTTTCCCATCATTAATTAAAACATTCCCACCCATTGAATATATCTCAATTTCATTATTTTATATATCCTTATGATCCTACCATTGAATTATAATTATTTTTGTATCACCTTTCTGGGTATATGGTACCCTTTTTTATTTTAATTTCTATAAAAACAATCATAAACAAATTTAACATTTATCCATATTAATGTGGCATATATATAATATATAACTTTGAAAATCCATAAAAAATATAATTAATAGACTACCACTTCTCTAGTCTGTAAAATTTGACATCAACTCTTTTGATAGGTTTCCTTGTCTTTGATTATATGTTTCATTATGTGGGATCCCTTATTTGGTCCTTATTTAAAAGATCATGATTAAGTTATAGGCCTGTTTTTAAATATATTACATCATAACTGACTACCCAATGTAGAAATATGTGATACATACATAGATTATTACAAACTTTTTTTGACAATATTGAAACCATATAATCACTTCCATGTCCATCATAGTGCTTCAATGATTTATCCCAATAACACACACACACAAATATGTCTCTCTCCATGGATCTAAAAAAACAAAATATGAGAATGTTAGTTCTCTTCAACATTAAATATCTTTCACTTCTATAGAAACATGTTTTATAGGGACTACCCTAAAGGTGGGGTCTTCAAAAAACAAATTTTAATATTTATATAGGTTATAAAAGTTCCCCATTTTTAGTTTTTGATCACATTTACCTCGTTTTCAATCATCTATAAATAGTTTAATTTCTATTATATCATATATCATTACACATAACATGACTCAAGAAACATATATGTCACATTCTCAAGAAATGAAAAATAATCACTAGTTTATTTGGATTCCTAATCTCCCAATTCTAGTTCTATTAAATTTAAAAAATCCAAATTAACCACCTCTAGAATATAAAAAAATTTGTGTTATCCATTTTAGAACATAAAAAAAAAATTCCAACACTATGCACCACACTTCCTATATATATGTGAGTTTTTAAAAGAAAAAATTAAAAAATATTCAATATTTACATGGTATAATGTCATAGTATAACATGTATCCATTTAAAAAAATGTGTTTTAATATTTTAGTTCAACCTGTACATTTTTTTCACTTTTTATTACATAATTATTTCCTTAAAAATCCTCATCCTTCTCAAGGGAATTTAAAAATATCCATTATTTCGTTTTTCCTCTTCCAAACTTATTATAATTTATTATATTTTTATATATATAATTTATATGATATATATCATATTGATATTTTTTTCCTATGAGTAATACTTCAACATATATTCCTTTATTCAAGGATACCTTATTATTGACATAAATATTAAGTCCATGTTTATAAATTTTACACATATTGGTTAGAGTGTTCTTTAATTCATCAATATATATTTTATATTCCTTACATAATCCCTTAAATTGAAACTATTTGTTTTATACCAACAATTTTTTATGAATTGAAGAAATTACTTTTTTTACTCCATTTATACATGAATCACTTTAGAAACTCATTATTTCATTTTATATAGGTTAGTAACCACTATAAAATATTGAACTATATGGGTTGTTAGTTTCAATGATATAGTATACTACAACATTAAATTTACTATGGTTGTTTTTCTCTTTATAAATAATTCCATAGTGTATAAGATATGTTCTATTTTCCACTAGTTGTGCTCCATATTTTTGTTCATTCCCTTGTTCTAGAGATGAAAGAAATCATCTAAATTGATTTTATCATTCTTGGGGTATAGTGGTGCTCTATTTTTTGGAAACTTCTTCCTTTTACTAGTCTAATATCTTTTAGCCATGTTTTAGAAATATTATTCCTTATCTATATAATATTTATTAACTCAATATTAGCCAAAAAAATCATGATTATAATTTTAATTTATTTCATATATGAGGATTTAATTTATAGTGTGAAAGACCATTATTTGATTTCACACACTAATTGTGTGTCTTTATATACCACCTTAAAATAATTTACATCTTGTAATTCAATTATTAGTCTCCTTTAAACCATCTTTAAAGACACTCTTTATAATTAAATTTCCAAATTCTATCCTTCTATAGGTGACAACATTTGAAACAAAAAATTAAAAAGTGTTTTATCTATCAACGTGGGTGAGTTATTTTTATAAAACGTTTACTTTCACATTCATATGTTATATTAATCCATTAATTTTAATTAATTTTTAATTTATCCAAAGTATTTTTCTATAATTCACCCATATATTTCAAATTAGTCAACTCATTAATTCTATTAGGGTATTTTTGTTTTAAATTATAAATATTTTCTTCATGGTGGATGGAATATTTTTTCTTATCCTTAATAAAAAAAATTAGTTTCACTAAATTATTTTCTTTCCTAATTTTTCCCTTTCAATATCAACCACTTTAAAAAATCCTACAGTTTAGTGTTAACATCAAATTTTACTATATCCATAGTTTTATTCTTTCAATAAAATTTATATATATAAGATTTAAATTTTTAACTTTCATCATTGAATCTTCCAAAAAATTACATATATCCATTTACATCTTATTCAGTTTCAATGTTATATTATACATTTTCCTGTTCAAAATATATATGGTTATTCTTTTGAAAGTTTCTTCAAAAATTTCTACTGTTAGACCGATTCGAGAGTTTTTGTGGGGCATCATCCTATATATTGTAATATTAATAAAACAAAACTCATGGTTTTCATGTTATGAAGATAATTAAACCTGATAAATGAAATAGTAATGTTCCTATAAATAGTTATCTTACCACTATATAGTTTTTCTTATAAGTATCTCATTATCTCATATTTATCAGAATATGAATCTTTATTTATAAACTAATATATGAGGATTCTATATCCATATTTTATTTTTTATTCCATAGAAAATTCATTAATTTATTGGTATATTTTTTCATAATCATATTTCAAAAAAATATTGATTAAATATCTTTCAATATTAATATACTTAAATATATCAACTATATCATATTGATATGTATGATTAAGGTTAATAGAAAATATCTTCCATATTCTCCTTACAATATCCACATCTAGGATTGTCTCTCATTTTCCATTATTTTTTATATTATAATTTATATAAAATTTAAAATTTATCAGTCTTTTTTGCGGAATACATATTGATTTCTCCGATTTTATTCCACAAGGTTTTTTAGTTTGGACACTATAACTTCTTTTCAATTTTATATTTGTTTAAAAATTATTCCCAAAGGGAATGTGAGGTTGTTCTTCAAAATATTATCATGTAAACTATAGCAATGAGAGATTCTTATAAGGAATTATTTTATTTTAATTATATCCATTTATTTTTTATTATAATTTATAATAGTTAATATATGTCCCTATAAAACATAAATACCATGTAAAATAGTCAGATATATATTTATCCAAAGAAATATTAGACAAATCAACACTATTCTCTTTAACATTTTTAAATTATGTCCATTAATGACTGATATTTTTGTTTCTGAAAGGTATCTCAAGATAATTCATAATTTAGTTTTTCATATTAAAATAATACAACATCAAATATTTAAATGGAATCAAAATACTCTCACATAAAATAAAATTTACCACAAAAACAATTACTGAAAACTATTTTAAATTTTATAAATATTTACTGAAATCACTAATCAATACTTATCTGATTATATTTAAAAATGTATTAAACTTTGATAAATATTCACCGACATAAAATAATGATCATATGTTTAATGATATGATTAATCATAGTATAAATATATTTTAAAAATTGTAATTATATCAAAATAATTAGTAAATAAATTTATTATATAATATAATATTTAAATTGAAAACAATTAAATACTACAAATTTCAATAAATAAAATATATATTAAGCAAAATAAGAACAATATAAATTAATATAATATATTTAGTTATAAGTTTTTCCATTATAAAATCATCTTGATAAAAATGTATTTTTTTGGAAAGGTCAAACATAATGTTAAAATTTTACACCAATGGGTGAGTCCATAACCTGTACTAGATTATATATAATTGAAAAATCTATCCATTTCTTATAACATGATCCACATAAAAATTTATATATGGAAACAAATAGAGACTTATATATTTTTAAAAATAATATAAATTCACTTCTTTATATCCAAAATTAAGATATAAAAAAATATGTGTAGTTAAAGTCAGAACTATCTTAATTAGGATAAAGTAGAGAGAAAAAAAATGTGTAATCAAAACTTTTTGAGTATCAATTTTATCTCTTGAAATAATAAAAAATGATAATGTTGTGAATAATCCATTTGAGGTCTCGATAAAATTTCTAATTAATATGGATCGCTATAGTAGGTTTTAGATCCTTGTTTGTTGATATTTTTATGAAAAAAAAGTTATTTTTATATTGATTTCTATTTAAATTATTATATTAACAAACATATATTACTCATGGGTGTTATTCCAATGTTTTTAAGTTCCATTGTTGATAACATCTATAGAAAATTAATTATGAGCATTTATTGGCACAAATCATTGAAAATGTATGAGAATAGTGACCTTTAGAGTGCGAGTGAATCAAGGAGTATTCTAATTAAAACATTTTCTATAAAAAACTTTTAATTATGTTCAAATATTATTATTGTGCCATAAAAAATAAAAAATTAATCTATTACATCTTTAATCCATAATTGAGGATTAATAAAAACACATGAATAGATTTAAATCATAAAAAATAAAATATATTTGATGTGGTTTACCTACATAAGGCTACATCCAAGAAGCGTGAGCATTGATCATAGTCGGTGTACCCAAATCAATGTATACACCTTTTTTCATGTATAAAATGTTTTGAAAAGGTCACTACACTCCAAGGTTAACTTCATTTAAGAATATTTTGTAAAACCTCACCACTAACCGAAGGATCACCCAATTTCCAACTCACTACAAAACTAATTTGAGGTAGAATATTCATTTTATGAACTTATAATTATCTTGAAGATAAAGATCAAACACTAATCTACCTTACCAAAAGAATCTAGATATTATTATATAATGTAATCCACATTTCTACCTTGTCCTTTTATGACCTATGTAATCAACTATAATTATAATTAGGTTAAACAATATCCACTAAAATAACTTTATTGCAGTAATTACTTCTTTTATATAAACTATATATCTCTGTTAAAATCCATGAATCTTGATCATTTTTCTCATGTGAGTAAGATAAATCAAGAAAGTTTTTTTCTACTAGTATCTCTCTATATTAATACGAATTTTCATTCACATTATTTATCATTTCCAATATCTATTTCAAGATCCTTCAATTTCATACCACTTTTACATTTTCTACTATAGATAAATATATCAATCATTAACTTTCCAATCAATGCTTGGCAACCAATTGATATTTAAATACCTCTACTCTTCATATCCTATGTCCCAACCATTTTTTGGTGAACACTATTCATACAAAAACAGTTAGTTTTTAAAAATTAATTTTTATCCTTCCATATATTTTGTTCATTCGAATTTAAAATTTTCAAAAATTTATTTCTCATTATGATGTAACTCATTGAATCATGAGATAATGAATCTTAATTTCTTATATTTTTTTAACAATATGACATGATATCTCTACATATTGTATATTTATAAACTATCCACCCCTAAAAATTCTATTGATATATCCATTATGACATGAGGAACATCATTGTATTTTAATATCCTACTGTTCACTAAATGGTTGCCTCTTGTTGTGATGTGATTCATGAAATATAAAAATAATATTAGGAACCTTATTCTAATAATTTCAATCATAATAATGAAATATATGTATATTATGGAATGATTAATTTCATTCTAAATGATGTTATTCATTCATGTAATAGTCATTTAGACACATTTTAGAAATAAAAACCCAATTCTAGATTATAATAAAATAAAAAAAATTGATAGTTTAATAGGTGACCATTATTGAGATATATTTTTATGCATGATCTACCTCATATTTTGTCTTATCATTATTTTGTGAGAATTACCTTAATGATAATTTTTAAACTACATTATTTATAATAATATAGTCATGGAATAACTCAATGTGTAATTTAGCATGATTTCAATATAGATTTAACTTATTTCATCATATGACTTCCTATTCCCATGTGTATTCTACACTACCACACATTGTATAATTTCATGTTATCATCCTTTAATCAAATTATAGTGTAAAATATATTACTCAAACATTAATAATCCTTAAATAATCAAGTATGTTTATTTGATTTTTCAACCTTACCTGACCCAAGACATGTCAAAATATTTTCCTTCATGATGTAATTTTTAACACATCCTCTTTCAAAAAAGTACCATATAAAATCAAATTATAATAATTTATATTATGACATGATTTTTATAGACCTCACAAAAACATATCTATAATTAATAATATTTCCCAAAAAAATCTAACATGTACTATAGCCAAATTGGGTGATCGTACACATTGTCAATCACTCATCTCAATCTCTCTTGATCTTCTATATATCTTCGTAAATTGTTTTCACACTTTGTATTTAATATTTGTAATCCATGTTACCTTCTTAAATTGTTGACTATGTATTTGTTGGTTTTTATTTCTTCACTAAATATTTAATGACCTCCATTTTTCTTATGGAGCATATACTCATGATTTAAAAATTACTTTAAGTAAACTCTATACCATTTTAGCATAATACCTTTTCAAAATTTATTAAAAACCTAACATGCAACCTCTTGTTTGTAATATTCATCACCATTATATATTTTTTATATAAACTTCTACAAATATTAATATTTAGGAATCTCCAATTCATCCACACTTCCAACCCATTAATTCGTATTCTCTCTAATATCATTGTTAACATATGATACATACTTTCATATACTACCCCAGATTTAGGGTAAATATCTCTTTCTCTCTCCCTTTAGTATACTATGAATTTATGGTATATGCATTCTTCTATACCTAATTAATAATAAATCCCAGATTTTAACTTTTTGTATCTTTATAGACACTAAGGATCCTAAAAAAAGAGAGCTCAAATTATACTATTTATTTACAAATAAACAATTGGAACAAAAAATCATTTAAATTTAGTACGGTGATACCATATTTTCTACATGAAACTATATTCTCCCCTTGTGACAAACAATACCTTTCTTTCTATTTTAATTATATATTTAAAAAAATTAAACAATCTTGTTTTACCATTTTTTTACTATATTTTGTGTTTGTATGGGAATATGTTTTATCTAACATGAAGAATTATGTATTTTTCTATATTTATCATGACTCTAAAATAAGATAAAATTCAATTATATTTTTATTTAAATACCACATTGTAGAGATATATCAAAAAAACCTTATAATAATACTTGGGTTATATTTTTAAAAAGAATTAATAGAATTAATAAACAACATCAAATATCTATTATAACAACTTCTTTAAAAGCAATCCACTTTACCATTTACATTATTTTCAAATCTCTATATCATCTCAATCACATATTCACTATATCTTCATAAAATAAACATAGTGTATGTTTTTTTTAGATAATTTATATAAATTTAGTTATTGTATATGGTATTTATCTATTATAAAATGAGTCTAGAAACATTTTATTAATTTTTTCAAATCTCCCTAAAATTTGTTAAACCCATTTTATAAGGATGACCATCTTATGAGTATCTATTCTTCAATAGATATAAATATCTAAAAAATTAAATAATGACACTTTTTAGTTCAATAATTGATAAATAATTAAATATTTCCATTAAATTGATAATTTATCATTATTTAATCTTTTTACACTTCCTTTATCAAGGAATGACACAAATTAGAACCAATATAATTCCATATCTTTTATACTAATACAAAATAATTTAGACATCAATTAAATATATATATCAAAAAATGGGTGCACATTAATTAAATGATCTATTCTCCTAAGGATGAAATTATTACTTACATTTAATTAATTGAACTGATTCCACAAGTGTATAAATCAGGGTTATACCACTTTTTTATGATATGGCATTAAAACAAAATTATTATCTATATTTTTCAAGTCTTCCACCTGTAATTAAATTAACATTTATAGAGTTTTCTTTTTCATGAAATCTCCATATAAATCATATATCCACCATAAACCGACACCACTCCAATAATATTTATATAAATGAACTTAAATTTGGATAGAGATACATTCCAAGAATCCTCATGTTGGGGAATTTGGTTAGTTTTTTTTAAACAAACATGTTACTTCCAACATGCTTCTAAGACTTCCTAAATGTTGACCTTTATGAGAACCCACATGTATAAAAAAAATTCAAGATATTGTACATTACATCATCCAACATTTTTTACATTATATCTAACAAAAATGTGATATTGATCCCTCTATTATAAGTATTCCCAATTTATGTATCATTATTTCATCCTTAAAAATGTTTATTCTTTTAAATGTGATCGATTTCTCTTATTTTAGTATTATTACATTTAGTGTAACTTATGATTCAAATTAATCATTCTCTTTCCTACTCTTATTTTAAATAAATTAAGACTAACTCATACTAATTTATCCCTAGTGTTTTTTATTCATATATTCATCTTCCTTTCTAAGGATAAAGGTTTTTTCTCATTCCGACTTTATATTTTATTCACATCCATCTATGATGGCTACTGTGAATAGGAAATCATATGTGTTTTATGTATACTCCAGTTCATTCAATAATCAATATGATATAATTCCATACATAAATTTTTTAACATAACATATTTCTATTAATTTCACACTTTCCTCCACCTTAACAT
Organism: Viscum album; assembly: GCA_963277665.1. NCBI lineage: Eukaryota > Viridiplantae > Streptophyta > Magnoliopsida > Santalales > Viscaceae > Viscum > Viscum album. Next base: position 1,644,698,379 of record OY728132.1, read on the forward strand.
GGGAATGGGCGATTTAATATAGAAAACATTAACCCTTTACATCCAATGATATCTAACCATATTACCATAATTATAACAAATAAAACATCTCCCATAAAGAAATAATACATTGTATAATATTTTCTAGGATTATATATTGTGAAATATTTCATTCATTTTCTGGATACCTTGATGCTAATTTTAATTTGGATCCCCAAGTATTCACAAAGAGGGATGTTAAATAGTGAATCGAAATCTTTAATAATTTTCCAAAACAATAACCTTAATGATAAATTTAAATGATTAAAACACATGGTATTCATTATTTAGTAGTTCATTCTATAGTTCTTATACATAAATTAATTATTTTTCATTAAAAAAACATCGATCAGCATAATTAAAGTGGAACACAATTTTATAATATTCATTATTCAATATAAATTGTTACATTATGAAATGATCTATAAAACCCATGATCACATGGTCCACTTTAGTCATAGAAGATAAAATGAAAAGTTTTTATCCTTAAATATTTTTTAAAATAATATAATGCCTAACTGATTTAATGAGAAGTCACACCATAAGAATCACATTATTTAAGAGATATGATAATAATATTTTCTAATATCTAAGAAGAAACATCAAATATCTATAGATGATATTACTTCCAATTTAATTTTTCACTCAATAAATTATTTAATTAAAATGTGATATTACTATATACCTAAAATCCCAACTTCATCCTAAACCATCTACTATAAAATAATTATGAAATAAAACTCTTTTATCATTAACAAAAATATGAATATTATATTTCTACAATACAAAACAAAATAGTCTTCATGGTATCAAATATTCAAATACAATTAATTAATCATTGTGACGTTAATTTATAATGATCACACACAATTATCCCCTCTCATGGATTTATTATTCCTCTATATTTTTTTCACACTTCAAAATTTATGAACCCCTCCAAAAAATCCTCTAACAAATTTACCTTTTTCAAATTCGGAATTCAAACTCAAAAAAGTTACAAACAACAAACACTTTTTATAGCTATTTAATTTGGAACCATTATATCATTATAATATATTTTATCACATTATATTAGATTACTATAATTTCATTATTTAAATTTAGTTATAATATATAGATATTATCAAGCTATATATTAGAGAAATATTTAAGTTTATGTTTTCTAACAAAATCTATTTGAACCCTAAAAGAGTGAATCAAAATTCCACTAGAAAAAACTATAGTTATCTAAAAATATTTCTCTCATATTATAAAATTAGTGTCATGTAATCAAAACACTGGTGGTATTCATGTTGTTATTAATACAAATAATGTCAACTAGAACTTAGGTGTTTGTCCATTGGTTCTCTGGTGGTAAAAAAATATGCTGTAAATAATATTTATGTTTTAAAAACACATCCTCTATCTTCAACCATTATTATAATGAAGTTAAAAACATAAAACTATTTCACATATATGTTTATAATTTTTAATAATTTATTGATATTAACATTTAAAAAAATGTCACACACAGTAATAGTCCAAAAAACTCTAAAACCAACTAAACAAATCTCAAATTTCATCAAACACAGCTTCAACTATCTCCCCTTTTGGATTTTTACGCAACATTATAATATAATTATTATTCATTTTACAGGCTACTATTAAATATCTTACCCATAGTTTCTCTTCAAATTTCATATCATGTTCAAAAAAACAATAATTTTATAAGTTTTAAAAAAGATCTTAAACATATTCTCAATAAAAAATATCTCCTTTAACCAATAAAATTAACACATACTTAAGTCATAGATTAAAATTTTTAAAACTCCACCTAAATACATTCCCATAAAATAACAAATCAACCTATTTTATTGAAAAATATTTATTGAAATTATGTTATTATCTTCTCCTTTCAAAAAATATATATATAATTATAAGAGATGGGTAAAAATATAATCGTTTTCCTCAAAAAAAATGTGTTTGAACTCCCATAATTATCATTTACTTTTAAAATGGGTGATTTGAAATCATTTTTGGTAAATAAATCCCTAATTTAATACTTAAAAGCAATAAAATAAAACTTCGATACACCTTTATTAACAATCCCATTTATATCATGGTTCATGATATATATATATTTTTTATGAGAATTTTGAAGTATATTAATCAAAATATTATTTTCACTTTGATTATAACATTTAACAGACAATCAAAATATCACATTTACTTGAGGTCATAAAGTTTAGTAATTATTCAAAAAATAACTTTCTCAGGATTTATAGTAAAATAGTCAATTAATATTTTACTCTAAGTAGTTTAATTTTATATATTTTGGTTCTAAGCCACACATTTCAACTTCAGGGTTCCTTGAAAATGAGATAAAATATGACAACATAAACAATATCAACATTTAAGAAATAAAATGTATTATTATCCAAATGAGTATTTTGAACAATGTTTGATTTGTCTCTTTACCTTAATTATATTAATAGATTTTAATTTCAATATAATTACAATAGAAATATAGTGACTGTACTTTTCTTATATGAATGTTAAATCATTTTAGAGATAAAAACCATAATGGTTATATATTCAAGGATCTAAAGTTTTAGTATCCTGGGAAAATTTTATTCATACATAAATTTTACTTAATAGATCCTAAAATTTTATTATAGGTTTATTCTTTAACTTTATAAATGATCATGTTTTTATTAGTTCATGTAGTCACTTGAGGATATACATAAAATAATGGGTTAAGCTAAAATCATATTGAGAGGTGGAATAAGGGTCATGAATCAATATTTTTTGGGTGAGAATAATCATCCCCATCACATAATAAGAATAGATTAATCATCAAAATCAAGAGGGGTAAGTTCCTGGAATGTGGAAATGCATAAAAATTAAACATCATGTCACAGTGGTCAAATACAACCCATAGTTGTGAACATGTATATCATCATGTTCATGCATAACATATGCTCATAATCATAAAATTGTCACTGTTAAAAAAAATATAGTATCATTTTCATGAATTATTCACATTATCTCATGAGATACATCAAATTAACCATTGAATTAAAGTGCTATATAATTCCAGGGCATCCTGACACATCATAAAATTTACATAATCATGAATTCTATATAGAACATATCCCAATAATTTTCATTAAATTACCCCTGGAATGAAATGTGTTTCAAAACGATTTAATGAAGCATTTGTTCATGAATAATATGGGTTTTCCAAATGAATTAGGTAAAATATATTTTTCATAAAAACATCATTATTGAGTGAAGAAGAAACAACTCAAGAGGTGTAAAAGATATGTTTTGAAAGAAAAACTCTTTATAAAAAATACCTATATTTGACTTATAAACCCAGGTGGAAACATATATATCCCAAAAAAGTAGTAATATTGAAAGGATATGTATGAAACATTATAAGAATATACATACTATAAATGATGTGAAGGAGTGATAACCCAATGTTTGGAAGTTTGGTTCGAAAATCCCCTAACATTAAATCCAACATTATTTAATTGCCTTTCCACCTCTTGAATAATGAACAAAGGATTATTAAGAATTACTTATATATGTGAATTATTTTTATTTTATTTACTATTTATCCACAATAAATATTTGATTCCATTATATAACACTCTTTTTAAACATGAATTCTTTTGATATCATATTTTCATTTAATCATCCCGTTTTGTTTCTATTTCACTAATTTTGTTCAAAGTCATTATACATGAGTATAATTAAAGATATAATTATATAATAAATTTATTTAAGTGCATTTATATTACAAATAATTCATAATATCCATAAATGATAATGGTTTTAAGTGTTGACATGAAAATTTCTATCTATGTGGTTAACTGACCTTTAACGGAACATTATTAGGAGAGAAGGAAAGGGAAGTATGAAATTTATATATATCATAAATATGATACCTAAATTAGGTTAATCTGATTTATTTAAGGATAAATTACTGCCTAATTAATGATAAATGGATTGGTTTTGAATGGTGTGGTGAAAAAAATAATGAGAAGAAGAAAAAGAAGAATTAATCAAATCTCACTTAATCCCAATTGTATCTTCTTTTGTATGACACTAAATGTCCCTTGATGCTTGGATTTGGATTACATTAGAATTTAACTATATATTATATGGTTCTTAGGAAGATTTATTTGGGTAGACATTAGGATTTTGAAATAGAGGGAGGAGTGTTTCTCCAAAGGGAGGGAGAGAGGTTTATACTTGAGGTGAGGGGTGTTTTTAGAATAAAATACTAAATAAAATAATATATCAACTATAAAACATGATATATTTATTTTTTACAATATAAATCATATATAAATATAATATAACGGTTTTTAAAACTTTATTATTAATTATAATTTTATTTAATTTGTTTACTAATAAGGAATGTGGAAGGAAATAAAAATTGTTATTTTAAGGGAAGAAATCTAACATTAGGTTTGTAATATTGATTTCATTGTTGGGAATTTAGGTTTATTTTAATTTAATGACATGTTTATAAAATTAACTATTTTGGGACCAAAAATTAGGTTATTAAATTATTAGTTCATTATTACATCATGAATGATTTAATTCAAGATATATCGATTATAAATAAAACCATGTTTTCACTATTCACATGCAAATTAATGAATTTCAGAAAATTACCAAAAAATCACCATTAGAAAATTAAGACATGATTAACTAAAAAATGATACTAATTTTATCAAAAAAAATTTCAAAAGTAGGTTTTTTTAAATCTTAATATAAAAATTATGATTTTTATGAAACACTTCAAAATACAGTTTTTAAAAAAAATTGCTTCTATTTTCAATGGGTTTTTAAGCATGATATTTATTTTGTTCATTATAACATTAAAATTTACATAAATTAACCATGAAAAATTTTATTTTCATAAAAAAATATTATATTTATAAAAAATTATTATTTTTATAAAAAATTATTATTTTTATAAAAAAAATAGTATTCCAATGATCACGTTACTACTCTCAATGGTCATGTCACTATTGCAATGGTCACATTACTATTCCAACGGTCAAATTCTTGTTTGTCTCGTGGATGAAGACGTCCTGGCACTTACCTGGTCTCGTACAAGCAGATCAGTGAGAGGTTTTACTTTCTTTATACATCGATGGATGTTTGATTTGAACATGAATCATGACTCTTCATCGTCGGCAATCTGGATTCAACTTTCGAGGTTACCTCTTCTCTTTCAGAATCCAGCGCTCCTCCGATCAATATGTAATTCTATAGGTCATTTCCTCTGTGTGGATTGGAAGACCGATTCCATGGTGCACCCAATTTTTGCGCGAATATATGTTGAAATGGAGCTATCCCATCCTCCACCCGACAAGGTATAGGTTGTGATCAAAGGGCAATACAGGTATGTGCAAAGCATCTTCTATGAATCCTGGTCCTTGTTTGGTGCCTTCTGCCATAGACATGGCCACCGTGTTTATGATTGCCGCAAAAGGACTTCAGCAGTTGTGGTTGGCACTTCTTCGGTGAGCAAGGGTGACTCAGGTCAGGTCGAGGGCAATGGAGCCGGTCCTGGAAATGGCTCTGAGCCTGTTGCGCACACACTGAGGTCACAAGAGGTGCCTTCGGATACCAGTGAACATATTGAGGCACTTTGGGGTGTCCAGGACCAGGGGTCTCCTTGCCAACTTGGGGTGGAGTTTCCCAGTACATCTAATGCGTCGGAAATGGTTTATACTGACTCGGGGAGGGTGGGGTCTGCAGGTACAGTGTTGAAGGAGACATTGAAAGTTTCAGAACCTCAGGTGGAGGCAGTTGTAGAAGTCCCCAAAAAGGATTTGGGTGTTTCCCAGTCATCTAGCAGCATGGGGAATGAGGGTCGGGGTCTTGCGGTTGGGGATTTGGAGCGGCCCTCCCTATCTACAGGTGAGACTACCAGAATTGAGGCCATATGTGTTCCGGTCAGGGGCTGGGAGGATCAGAATCCCCAACCCCAATATATGGGCAGGGGTTTTGATCAACTTGTTTTTCTGGAGGGATCAGGAGTTGGGGAAGATTGCGTATTGGGGAAGGAAGGGACCAGTGGGGTAGTGCCTGATCTGGGTACCGCCCTAGCCAAATGAAAGGGAATATTTTTGAGGTGCAGGCCCAAAGCAGCCTTGGAGATGCAGGGTGGTCGGGGTCTGCCTTTCTGCCAGAGGTTATTTCTCCAGTCCGGAATCCAGCAGTCTTGAGCAACAGGTACGAGAGGCTGGCTGAGGAAGAACCCATAACTGAATCAGCTGCCCTGTATAAGGAAGAGTGTGAAGATGGTGGAGGGGAATCTGAATGCGACATGTCTTGTAGAAGTTTCTCGAAAGCATAATCTGGTACTAGGGGTATCAGGAGGAAGAGAGGGAGGAGGGGTAGGAATGATTACTCCTCCTTTCCTCCTCCTATGAAGACCCAATCTACAAAGAAACTTTTGGTTGAGAAGCTGGACAAGGAGATCTGTCTAAAGTCTCCTGGACAGCTTGGTCCTTCCTTGGATTTGGTTTTATGTTCGGGTGATGTTGTGCCAGAGCAGGTGTTATTCCTCAACGCCTCAGAAGAGGATGCATCCAAGATGATGGGTAGGAATCTTGAAGTGGATATTAATGAGGAATAATATATTTGGGTTGATAAACAGGACACGATCCTGGTTGGAGGCTTCAATAAGGGGTTGATCAGACTTGAGGAGTATATGCAGGTCTGGAATAAACTGACTTCTTCCATTGAAGACATGATAATGGGGGACCCTCTTCTACAGGTATGTAATTTATCCTGGAGGCTGTTTAGAGACACTGAATCTGGTAGAATTCAACTGGTTTTCAATGACTCTATTTTACTAATTTTCTAACTTATGCTTTGTTGAGTTACCAATCTTGTTGTGTGAGGAATGTTGAAGGGTCAGTTCGGCTCAGATGGGCTAGACCATGCTGCTTCTTCCTCTGCAGTCCATTTGGGATGTGGTGGATACAGAGGGATGGATTTCCATTGGTAGGGACCATTCTTACATGGGATCGACGAGTGGTCCTTCATTGGAGTTAGCGGTCGCTGCTTATGCTTGGATGAGGTTGTTTCTGATCTTATGTGTGTCGTTGTTTGGTGCTTGTTGAAACTTATGCTTTCTCACTTTTACCTCAAAAGTGTATTTATTAATAAATAATAATTTTCAGTCAGATATATAGGATATTACAAAACACCTTTATTTTAAGAGAAAAATATCATTTATAATCTTTGGGTTGTCACATTCATCCCCCTTTAAATGTTACATCCCTGAAATTTATACCCATATTTTCATTTGACAATTGGTGATGGTAAATTTGTTTTATTTTTTCCACTAGTTCCCATTGTACCTCTTCATACTTATGGTTCCTCCACAACACTTTAACAAGGTGGGCTGTCTTATGGAATAGAACCTTTTCTCTATGTTCCAAGATCTTCACCAAAAATCCCCATAAGGGAGTTTATTCTCCAATTGTAACTCTTAATGATTCACTACATGTGATGTGTCAATTTTGTATTTCCTTATGCATGATACATGGAACACATCATGAAATTTATACATATATAGGTTAAGTGAAAGATGATAGTCTAGTACTCCTATTCGATCAAGGATCTTAGAGGGTACAATGTACTAAGGGATAAGATTCTCTTTCTTTCCAAAATAAATTACTGTTTCCCATGGGGATATTTGAAGGAAACTTTTTTCTCCATCTTCAATCTCTAAGTCCCTTTGATAATTTTCAGCATAACAATTTTTCCAACTCTTATAAATTTTATATTTTTATTGATGTCTTGAATCATCTATATCATCTCTTAAATAAGGTTAGGTCCAAGTAGCTTTTATTTTCTACCTTTTTCCCAATAAGAATGTGTTCTAAATTTCTTCCCCTGGATAGCCTCATATGGGGCCATTTGAATAAATTATTGGAAGATATTGTTGTATGAGAACTCATCTAATGGGAGATATTGATACCATCAACCTTTAAATTCCATTGAGAAGGATCTTATCATATTCTCTAGCATATGAATAGTAATATTAGATTGTCCATATTTTTGGGGGTGTTATGTCATACTGAAATTCAATTAAGTATTCAAATCATGATTAATAGTTCTAAATAATTTTTAGTTCAACCTTGGATCATGATCTGAAACTAACAAATATTCAACCCCATACACTCTCACCACTTCTTTTACATAAATCATGGAAATTTATTCATGTGAGAAATCTTCTCAAATAATAACGAACTGGGAGGTCATGGTGAGTCAATCCACTAGAACCAATATCACAATATTTCCTTTGGATGTATTTGGGATACTAGAGAAAAATTACACAGTGACATTCTCCCATTTACATGGGGATATAAAAAATGCTTACATAATACCTTTGGAATACTATGAGTCTGACTTAACTTGGTGACATACCAAACACCATGTGATATACTCTATAATATCCTTATTCATGTTTCCCCACTATAAGTTCTATTGTGGATAATGTTACATATTAGATATTATATACATACCAAGGATTTTCATACATGGATATTAAATCAATTTTTAAGAATATTCATTACATTATAAAAATATGCACCAATAGACTGTAATAGTTTAGTTACTTTAGAAACATGGAAACATAATATTCTAAATTGGTGGAAGATATTCCATTTATCACATAATGATATTCCCTTACAGGGATCCAACATAAAAAATTTCTTCATGACCTAGGGAATGAAACATAACAAAGGATGACCTTAAATTCTCAGTAAATGTTATTAAAGAAGTTATGTAAAAATAACATGAACATAAGGGTTTGATAACATGATCCTAACATCTAGAAACCATACCCTACATATCACTGATCTTTATAAGGATTAATTTCATAAATATTGGTAGTTTATAATACATTAATCATAATTGAACCAATGAAAATGATCCATGAAAGAATAACATCATAATGTGGCATAGGATTTGTGGCATACACATTATTGTATGATACTGTGAACCTATAAAAATAGAAAATGGTTCACTCTTTATGTTAAGTACTTGAAAGAAGTACCTCACATTAACTTATGAACATGAAACCAGGACCACATATGTCTTTATGTGTATGAAAAATAGGTCCACACATAACATTGTAAACATGTCATTAGTTCTATCTATAAAATAGTAGACATGTAATTAGGTTCATATATAACATTATAAACACACAATAAGGATCACATATAACATTGTAAACATGTTATCTAGTTCATGTAGGAATTGGGATGATTTAATCAGGTTTAAATATAACATATATTATAACACCGCAAGATTTCATAGTACATTATCTCATTAAAAAAATTAATAGCATATATTGCACGCAACATAGACTTGGTTTGCAAGATATGCAAGATTGAGTTTCCATGAAACAACGCATTAATATTATAATTATTTAAACGAAATATTTATTTATCAATTTAATATTGTTATATGAATAGTAAAAAATAAATTTTAAATGTAGTTTATAATTTTTTCAACTAAATTAAACATATTTATAAAGAAATGTATATTTTTTGTAAAAAAAGTTATATATTTAGAAAAACTATTTTTTAAATAACTACTTTTTATGTACTTTAATGAATAATAATAAAATTAATTTTAGACACTTCTATGAATTTAATTTTTCAAAATAGACTTCATTTTTTAATTTGGAATATCAAAATTAGGTTAGGGTGTATTTTTGGTATTTTTCTAAAAACATTCAATTTTTTATGAATAGTGAAAACTACTACATAATACATAAAAACTCACTTCTTCAATTAAATAATTATTTTTAATTAAAATTTATCATAATGTAAAAATATATACATAATAAATATATTAGTACAATGTAATTAATTGGATTTATTTTATAATAAGATTAGATATATAATATTTTATTGAACATTTTAACGTCTTTTACCAACCTTCTAGGAACATTTGAAAAATTGCATAAAACATAATGTTACCGCTTCTATAAATTTAATTTTAAAAATCCAATAGACATGGTTTTCAACAGGAAGTAAAATTTGGTTCAATATAATGAAAATAGTTTTTTTTTATCAGTGACTTTTGAATTTTATTTACCACACTTAAAAGTAAATAGTGTAATTAAAGGTAAAAATAATATTATTATAATATAAAATTACACCAACACATGTACTAATTCAATTGTATAAGCTTTTTCTGACTAAAATGAACGTCTGGACAAGAAAGTAATCCTTTTTGATTCACTAGGGTTTGGCGAGGACATTTATTATATTTTATTTAAAGAAGAGTTAAAAGTGTTAAATTCAAATTTTAATAACTAAACCATTTTTAACCTAGGATTATACATAAGATAAACTCAACTATAAATATTAATTATAAATTTAAAATGATTTTCTACATCATGGTATTTTTTTAATTTTTAGACATTATATAATTAAATTTATTTATGACATAATGATGATGTAGTAATTACCTTATTAATGAAAGATTAAAATAATTGATATTATAAATATTAAAATAAATGTAAATTTAAGCTTGTGATTCCATCCACGAATTTTCTAGGTGAAAATGAAATGATACAGTTGATTAAATCTATTTTTTTCGAATTAATAAATTTGGGATTACTTTCACAAAAACTGAATACTAAGTAGTGTCAAAATTGACATTAATGAGTTTTTAAAACAAATACTATTTTATTAAATGATATAATATTCATCAAAATATAATATTTGGACAAATGACTCAGATAATGTTATGTAATTCATTAATGAACAAGATTAGGTTCTCTTGAAATTTTATAGTAACTAATTTAACCATGTAGTATAAAAATATAAGAAGACATGGTAAAAGTTAAACTATTTAACAAAGAGATAAATCTAAAAAGATAAGGTTAATAGGGTGAGATAAACTTGTCTAAAACCTATTGGTTGAGATATTTTCGACCATATACACCATATAATCTAAATAAATCCATTTGGATGTATTATAAATCGAGAATAAATTTATAACAAATTAAAATGTCAATATTTTTCTAAAGTGCCCCTCACCTCTCTTATAAATGGGTAATAATATTTCTCTTAAATACACACCTCCAAATCCATTTTTCTCAGCCAAAACCTTCTCAAATATCCTACCAACTACCCTCAAATCAACCTAGATTCCTTAAATTGTGCTGAACTCCAACCTGGTCAGCCCTTTTGTTCAAATCGAAAGGAAACACCCGAAGAAGAGGTAATTTTTCTATCACCTCTTTCAATGTTCTTTTCTTCTTCTAATTCCTCTTTTTTTGTAGTTACCATAATTAAATAATAACTCCAATAAATTCTAAATGATGATATTTTATTATTAATATGGTACAACCATATTCATTAATCTATTTATCATGTGAATATCAATGTCACCATGCCTGCATACGTATGGTTTACGGTCTCCACGACGTGGTGTAATTTGTTATTCAACATTATGTTATATGGATGGATATAATGATGAGTATTATTTAGATAAATAACTAAAATAAAATTATAATGTTTATTTATAATTAATATACCATCTAAATTCATACAATTTTATCATCAATGAAATGATAGTGTCGCTCATGCGTATGTACGGCTTACCATCTCCACGACGCGATGAGATTCGTTTCCACATTCACCTTACAATGAGGAATATAAAAATATATATATTTAATAAGTAAATAATAGAGGACATAATAATTATATAAGAAATATATATGTTTTATTTTGTGTGTGTGTGTAGTTACCTATAGTTACATTCACTTTCTTTCATTCAATGCGATATGAATATAGAAATAGTGTTTATGCATACGTACAACCTACCGTCTCCATAAATGGTGTATTCCATTTCATATATATATATATATATATATATTATACACACATATATATATTCTTAATATATGTGATATATAAATAATTTTTTACATATATAATTAAATCATGATATAAGTTATACGATCAAGAATAACAGGTTAAAACACGTACGATAAAGAAAGCAATTATTACCCAAAATGTTACATTAACAAAGAAATTAATATCAAAGGTGTAGTATAAAGTCATAAATGAACCATGTATGGTGTCTTAAATCTTTATATGGTTCAAGTATAATTTAATAACATACTATGGTAACTATATAGGAAGATAAACGTACCCTCGACAAAAGGAAAGTATAGGGTAAGGTTTAATTTCACAATCTCATTATTATTCGAGGTTGTTGATGTGTAAGTATTTATTGGGACATATTTATCATCCATTTAAATGTTTTATAAAAATATTTTTAAAAGGAATATTTTATGGTTTATGGATGGTACTATTTAACTAATTCATCATTTTAAATGTTTGAACGATTTATTCTTCTAAAGAAATTTTATTAATATCCATGTTTTCAAAATGATTTTAAGGATTTATTAATATGTAAATGATTGTTTTAAATTGTAAATTACATTCAATAGTTTCAATGTGGTATGAGACACATTGATTCAAAAAAATATTTTAAATTACTTCCTTTATAAATTGTGTGACTTTTAAATGATTTCATGAAAAAGGGATATTTCTCTCAAAGGGATTTAATGGTCATTTTCAACTATGTCAACATCCTTTACTAGAAACTATTATTGATTAAGGTTGATTTTTTATAATACAATATTATAAACTTTATTGAGTTATTTATTATATGTTTGACTGTGGATGTTCTATTTTAATACCATTCATGGTTTATGGTTAGAGTATTGACATTTTGTATGCTAGTTTTAATATGAATTATTATGTTATGTTTCACGGTATTCTTATGAGAATACATTGGACTTATTAAGTGACTGGTGGGGCCTGATATAGACCTTAGATGCATCGGTAGGTCTCATGAGACAATCTAGTTTCTTGGCACAGATCCTTGACAGAATATTTGTGATTGGTCTTGGCACAAGGTCTTAACTTAGTAGTTATTATGTCTGGCATTATGCACTCTGTTTTTATGAAATTTGTTATTACATGGGATAATTTGTCAAGTATAATATCCATATGCATTTTTATATGGAAATGTTTGATTTATTTTTTCATTATTGTGATCAATTTTATTTTTTAAAAGGATTATGTTTTTATGATAAATCGTTCCTTAAACGATTATAGTTCTTGCTGAATTATTTACCCCTATTGAGAATCTGATCTCACCCCTTTGTTATGTTTTATTTTCCAAGGATTCCAATATTTGTATTATGATTGTTATGTAGGGTTATGATAAAGGACTAATGGAGTTATAGTAGGATTAGTTCTTCTTTGATTTAGGTTAGAAAGTTTAATGTAATGTTAATGTTTGTAAAATATTTGCCAAGATTCATAAATAGATCGGTCCTTCGGGACATGATTCCTTGTTGTCATACCAATGTATTAAAACAATGCACTGGCTCCAGGATTTTAGGGTCGGGGCATTACAGTTGGTATCAGAAAAGTTTAGAAAAAACCTTGGAAATAGATTTGGAAAATTTTGATTAGGGATTATAACCCTACGATTGAATTTGAGAATAAGTATAGAAGAACCCCCTATAATTTTTGTAACGATCATGGATTATCTAGGATTAAACCTAAGATGCTATAGATTAAAAGTACATTTCTTTGATTATGTGGTTTTCATCAATGATATATGTTTCTCACCCTATGTTTTTTTGTCGAATTTAATGGTGGAAACCAGAACGAATAGGATTAACATTGAGTTTTATAGTAAACCTGGGGATTTTGAGCAACAAAATCGAATAATGACTGGAGAGAATGATTTTTTATTATACCGAATTAGCTATCACGATAAATGATTAAAAATGTGATATTTGAGAAAATTCCAAATGCATTTTATAAGTGGAAGATGATAATTTATAAATGGTCAAATTTAAAGAAGAATTCAAGAAATAAGATTTGGTTTCTTAAATGTCAAGAGGAAGGGAAGATGAACATTGAAGAATACCTAAAATGGAGGGGAAGAGGTTATCTCTGTGGGGAAAAGGGTTATAGAGTGACCAATTTTTATGGAGTTCAATGTCCCATTTATAGAAATCATGGGATTTACCCAACTCATTTCCTAGACATAAGAATATACCTCTAATCCAAGGAAGGCCCTATTTTATGCCAACCATTAAATTGGAAGGATTTGAGAATTTAAGTATTTAGATCCAACAATTATGAATATGTGAATTATATAAGGATTATTCAGTTTATGTTTTTTGTAAGTATTTTCAAGAATATGTTGAATAGTTATAATGTAAAAGAAAATTTATTTATGGGTAAGATTATATATGGATAGCATATGATTATGGTAAATATAACCTTTAATATATTCCTTATGTGAAGATAATGATGTGTTGATAAAGATATATTTGATTTGAATAAGATAATTAGATGATGCTAGTTTATTGAGATATTATATTGGATTTGTTGACAGGTGGTTGTCCTATCATGGATTAAGTGTACAACTTTTTCAAACTGAAGTAATAATCTATAATGTTTTGGAAGAAGAAAACATGCATGTTTTCAATAAGAACATATGATAATTCAAGTAGTTACCTTGACTCAAGAGAATTCATGATGAAAGTATTCACATGTAACTATGTGGAAAAAAGAGATATTCATTATGTTTACCTCCCATATAAATTGTTATAATGTGAGTTTGGACACAAGTATTTGGGATAAGTATAAAGGTTGTGATGGAGTAAGTTGAGCACTTGATTTTTTGTTTGAGGATAAAGTATAATTTGTTGGATACATCGACCTAAACTTTTGGATTTCACTAAAAATATAATGGATCAATGAAATACTTATGGGACTTATGATTTATAAAATGTGCTTTAGGAATTAAAAATAATAATTTTGATCATTCATTTCCTAATGTATGGGGTGAAGTGAAAATAGATTGAAGCACAACAAAATGATGAGATTATGATTATGGTAGCTAATGAAATCTAGTATGTTTCTTGATTTCTTATCTTGATTTTAAATTAATCCCTATTAAAAAATAATATCTTAAAATAATTTTTATCCCAATAACTTATGTTTTGTTGAAACGATGATATTTTAAATCATCATAGATTTATGGCTTTGAGGACCTCAATTTTACATTTATTGGTCACTTGTTTCTGATTAAAGATCTCAATCACTCCCTATAAATGTTTACATTTTCCTCCAATTGCGTGTCTGAAATTTCCACCAGTGTTATATTATTCAAAATCCTAATTTTGAGGTGAATTTTTTATTTCCATTTACATATTATTTAGACTAAATATTATTAACCCTATTTATGATGTGATTTTTTCCCAATGGTATTTTCTATTTTCAACATTTTATTTTCAAAAAATAATTTCAAATTGTGAGGACACAATTTATTGAAGGATGGGAGAATGTAACACCCCATGATTTCATAGTACATTATCTCTTTAAAATAATTTAATATATTATATTTCATGCAACACTGACTTAGCTTGCGTTATATACAAGATTGAGTTTCTACGAAACAACACATTAATATTATAATTATTTATAAGAAATATTTATTTATCAATTAAATATTGTAATATGAATAGTAGAAAATAAATTTATAATTTTATTTATAATTTTTTCACATAAATAAGACATATTTATAATGAAATTTATATGTTTTGTTAAAGTAGTTATATATTTAGAAAAACTACTTTCTCAAAAGAACTACTTTTTATGTCCTTTAGTGAACAATAATACCAAAAACTTTAGACACTATTAAAAATTTAATTTGGTAAAATATAATTCATTTTTGAATTCTGAATATCGAAATTAGGTAAGGGTGAATTATAGGTATTTTTTGGAAAACATTCAATTTTTGATGAATAGTTAAAAATACTCAATATTACATAAAAGCAGATTTTTTCATATAAATAATTATTTTTAATTAAAATTTATCTCAAAGTAAAAAATATATTCATAATTCATATATTAGTCTAATTTAATTCATTATTTTAGTTTTATAATAATATTATATATATATACTTTTATTGAACTTTTTAATGTCTTTTACCCACCTTCTAGGCATATTTGCAAATTTACATAAAACGTAATTTTACAACTTTTGTTAATTGAATTTCAAAAATCTGATAGACATGGTTTTCATCAGTATGTAAAATTTGGTTCAATAGAATGTAAATAATTTTTGGTGAATAGGGACTTGTAAATTTTATTTACCATGGTCAAAAGTAAATAGGGTAATTAATAGAAAAAATAGTATTATAATAATATAAAATTACCCCAAAACATGTCCTAATTCAATTGGATAAGTATTTTTAGACCAAAATATACCTTTGTAAAAAAATTATCTGTTTTTATTCACCTAGGAATGATTTGGATATTTATTTTATTTTATTTAAAGAAGAGTTAAAAGTATTGAATTCAAATTTTAATAACTAAACCATGTATAATATAAGGTTATACAAAAGATAAATTCTACTATAACTATTAATTATAAATTTAAAAATATTTCCTACATCATAGTATTTCATTTATAGTTTTTAGAAATTACATAATTAAATATATTTATGACACAATGATGATGCAGTAATTACCTTATTAATTAAATATTAAAATAATCTATATTTTAAATATTAAAATAAATGTAAATTGAAACATTTGATTCCATACACGAATTTTATAGGTGAATATGACTTGTTATTGTTGATTAAATTTATTTTTTTTAAGTAATAAAGTTCTCTTGACTTACACAAAAACCAAATACTAAATTGCATCAAAATTGACATAAATGAGTTTTGAGAACAAATTCTATTTTATTAAATGATATTATATTCCTAAAAATCTAATATTGGTATAAATGACTTAGATAATGTTATATATGTCATTAATGATAATCTTTATTTTCCCTTGGCATTTTATAGTAATTATATTAACCATGTAGTATAAAAATATAAGAAGACATGGAAAAGGTTAAACTATTTAACTAAGAGTTAAATATAATATAAAAGGTTAATATGGTGACCTAAACATGTCTAAAACCTGTTGGTTGAGAGTATTTAGACTCATACCTACCTTAGACTCTAAATAAATCCATTTTTAGCTATTATAAATAGAAAATAATTTTATAATATATTAATATTTCAAGATTTCTCTCATGTTCCCCTCTCCTCTCTTATAAAAGTCAAATTCCCGTTATCTTAAATTTACACCTATAAAGCCATTTTTCTCATCCAAGACCTGCCTAAATCTCCTCCCAAAAACCCTCACTTAAACCAAGATTCCTTAATTTGAGCAGAAATCCCACAAAAGGAGCATTTTGGTTCAAGTCAAAAGGAAACACCCGGAGTAGATGTAATTATTTTATCACCTCTTTCAAACTTATTTTTTCCCTCTACATCCTATTTATTTTTTGTTGCTATACTAAAATTATAACTTCAATAACTTCTAAATTATTATATTTTATTATAAATATGGTACAATTATATTCATTATTCTATCTATCCTATGAATGACAATGTCACCATGCGTGTGTGCGTACGGTTTATCGTCTTGACATCGTGGTGTAATTTGTTATTCAACATTAAGTTATTTGGATGGACATAATGATGAGTATTATGTATAAAAATATTCAACATTACATGATATTATTTCTGTATAATTAATATACCATCCAATTTCATTCCATTTTATCATTAAGGAAATGATATCGTCGCTTGTGCGTACATATGGTTTACCGTCTCTATGACGCGATGAGATTTGTTTCCATGTACACCTTTCAACGATGATTATATAAATATATATATTTATTAAGTATTTAATATATGAAATTATAATTCTAAAATAAATATATATATCTTTGTGTGTGTGTATTTACATTCACTTACTTCCATTCAAAACGATATGAAAACAGAAACTGCATTTATGTGTACGTACGGTGTACCGTCTCCATAAATGGCTATTCCATTTCATATATCTATCTATGATACATATTTATATTCTTAATATAATTGATATATAAATAAGGTGTTACATTCTTGATGTAATTAAATCATTTATAAGTTATGTGTTCAAGAATAACAAGTTAAAACACATACGATAAAGAAATCAATTGTTACCTGAAATGTTACATTAACATGGAAATTATTATTAAATGGGTTCTATAAATTCATAAATGAACCATGTATGATATAATAAATAATAATATGGTTCTTTTATAATTTAATAACATACTTTGGTCATTATACAGAAGGTTAAACATACCCTTGACCAAAATAAAGTACAAGGTAAGGGTTAATTTTACCATCTCATTATTATTCGAGGTTGTTGATGTGTATGTATTTACTAGGATGTATTTATCATCCATGTCCATTTTTCATACAAATATTTTCAAAATTATTCTTTTAAGGTTTTATGGAAGTTACTCTTTTACTATATCATCATTTAAAATATTTTAATGATTTATTCTTTGAAATTTATTTAATTAATGTCCAGGTTTTCAAAATGATTTTAATAATATATTTATATTTCCCGAATTGTTTTAAAATTTTAATTTCATTAAAAAGATTCAAAGTGGTATGGTTCCTTTTGATTCAAAAATCTATTTTAATATAATACATTTACAAATTTTGTGAATTTTAAATGATTTCATGAAAAATGGATATTTCCCTCAAAGGGTTTAACTGATCATTTTCAACTATGTCAACATCCTTTACTTGATATTATTCATGATTGCGGTTGATTTATTATAATACAATATTCCAAATTGTATTGAGTGAGTTATTATATGTTTGACTGTGGATGTGTTATTTTTATACCATTCATGGTTTATAGTTAAAGTATTGACATTTTTTATGCAAGTTTTAATACGAATGATTATTTTATGTTTCACACTTTTCTTATAAAGAATGCATTGAACTTATTAAGTGATGGGATGAGCCCATTTTATCCCCTAGATGCATCTGTAGGTCTTATGAGACAAAATAGTGTCTTAGCACAAGGCCTTGACAGTATATTTGTGAATGGTCTTGGCACAAGGCCTTTATGTAGTAGTTATTTTTTCCATCCTTAGGCATTCCTTCATTATGAAATTAGTTATTACATGTGATTATTCAACTAGTATAATATACATGTTCATGTTTATATGGTAAGTTTGATTTATTTTTTCTATATTATGTTCAAGTTTACTATTTAAAATGATGAACTTTTTATTATAAATATTTACTTTAATGTTTATAGCTTCCACAGAATTATTTACCCTTACTGAGAATCTGAGCTCACCCCTTTATTATGTTTCATTTTCCCAACATTCCAAGAAGTTTACAATGATTTTTATATAGGTTTATGATAGGGGAATAATGTAGTTCAGAAAGGATTATTTATGTTGTGATTGCTGTTAGAAAGTGTAATATAATGATCATTTATGTAATCTATTTTCCAAGATTTCAAAACTGATCATTCCATCGAGAATTGACTCCTTGTAATCATGCCAATGTATTAAAATAATTCACTGGATCTGGGATTTTTGGGTCGGGGTGTTACATATACGCTCTGGATATATTCATTGTTACCTAATGTATTTCAGGTATATATAGGTCCCACTCATCACATAATGAAAATCATTCACATGTGTTCCAAAATTTCATAAATATTCATCATATCGTAATCTAAAAAACTAAATGGATTTAATAAAATTTTCATTATATCAAAACCTTTTAAAATAAAAAGTTTTCATAATAATTTTTCATTAGCATTACCCGATAAAAGGTATGGGATTCATAAGCATTTTATCATATTATAACTCAGGGAAGAGATATATATTTCTTGACCAAATTATCATCCAAAACATATAGCATTCAAGAAAAGGATAAGAGTGGTATCATGTATCATATCCCTAGTAAATCATAAACTATCTCAGAAGATATCATCTTTTATAGTGAAGGATGCTGAAAGATCACTTCAAACATTTTTTTAATGAAAATACAAATTCAATGAAAATTACATTTTAAAACATAAAATAATTAAAAAAAATCAATAAAGATATATTTGAAAATTTATAATTTATTAATTCAAAATCATTTGATAATTTTCTTAAGTAAAATAACCTTTCCAATTTAAAAAAATGTTTTTTAAAACCTAAAAATACTAGAAACCTTTTTTTAAAATAAACGTGAAAATTTATATATGAATCTTTGAGAATCATTTTAAAGTATTTTTAGAACATAAACCATTATAAATTTTTTTTTAAATTATTATTATCATATAATATCATTTTAATACATTTTTAAATCCATATTAGAAAACATATTTTTGAATGAACACCGATTTTTGACCCAAAAGATAAATAAAGATATATTTTCTTAAAAACATTTTCTTAAGTCTCATAAGTTTCAAAAATTGAAAAAATGGTACCATTATACTAATTTATCCTGAATTATACAATTAAAGTAAATGTTTTGAGAATTATTGAGAGGTATGTTTTGATATTTCAATATTTGAGACTTATTCATTGGCAATAAACCAAAATTCTGAGATTGTAATATAAAATATTTCCCACTTAGGTAACAATTAATAATAAAACCCATGATGTAATAAAATTAAATGAAACTAAAAATATCATGATCAAGAATTAATTCATTATATTATATGTCAAATGGGTTTTATATACACCTCATGAAATAATATTAGTGAAAACATAATATTTGTCTCAAAGAAGGTAAATTGAGACAGAAATTCCTTACCATTTTTGTAACTTTTGGATTGAAAACCCCATAAAATATATGTAATCAAGAGGATATGTAAATACCAATAATTTTAATTATAATAATAATCCTATAATTTCATGTTCATTATATACACCTCATAAAAGAAAGTTGTGATGAATACGGCACTTTCCTCATAGAGAATAAAAGTGAGACAGAAACCCCTAACCATAAGTATTGAATTCCTTCATACATGTTTAAACATATTGTAAAACAAATATTAGTTTATTATATATATATATTAAAGAATCATTTCCATATATATAATATCATATATGACTTTATTATGACCTTTTATTACCCATTTATTAACAGTTCCCTGTTAATGTTTTGTATCGAGTAATAACAACTTTGTTTTTCATATAAGTTTTGGATTGTTATATTTTTTATTATATTAAATTATTAATTATTTCATCATATAAATATGATAATTTTTATATTAATATCATATTTATTCATTATATATGTATTTGTATTAATCCATAAAATGAAGCAATAGGAAATGAAATACATCGTCCATGGCAACGTTAGGTCGTACATATGCATAAAAGTTGTTTCCATTTTCTTTTCATATTGAATGAAATAAAAGTATATGATATATATATTAACATTGAAATATAATTTTTAGTTCATATATATAAAATATATCTATTAAACTCTTCCTCAATACATTTCTTGTAAAGCGTTAATGAATCACATCGCTTCGTGAGGAGGTAGTTCATTATACACACAAACGGTGTTATAATATTCTAGAAAAATAAATGAATTTTATTTTTTTGTTATATATTAATTTAAAAATAATTAATACATCATAAATACATTATATATTATATATAAAATTATTTCCATTCTTATTCACAACTTTTAAAGGTGGTAATGGAAAAAAAGACATCTCTTTGCAAGGAAGTAGTATGGCGTGACGTACACACAAATGATTATTTATTTTAATAATTTGATTGATATATGTGTGTTTTTTTTGTTTGAACCTATACATAACAAAATATATCAATATTAACAATATTTATTTTTTTATATAAGGATTAAATAAATGGAATTGAAGGGGTTTGAGGAAGAAATAAAAAAATGTTTGTTGATAAATGTTACCCTTTCTTCAGGGATCTTATATTTTTTAACCGAATAACATTATTCGTTAGTTTTATACCCACATTGAAAATTCTAGGATGTTTTATGTGAAGTTGAAAGTGATTTGTTTAGGTTTTGGTCAATCCAAATGGCTCCAGATGTGTGAAGAAGGGGGGAGAGTGAATTTCATTTTATAATGGTGGAGGAGTGGCATTATAGTAAATACAAAAAGGTATTAACTATTGGAGGTTCCCACTTGCCTCATGTGGCTCCAAAATTGATCAGTAATGGATTTTATTGTTTATTTATATTATAAAAATCCCCAACACATAAAAAAATGGATTTTTATAATGTTATTCCTTAACTTCTAAGTTTCATTACTTTTTCAATTGTTTTTATTAAGGTAACTAATTTTATAACTGAGGTAATCTATTCATTATTAATAAATTAATGTGGGACATATTAGATAATTTAGTGACACTAATTATAAATATTATATCTAATTTATAAAATAAAAACCTAATGTTTCTTCAAAAAAGGTACAATTGTGCACACGTTATGAAGAAGAAAAAATAGTTTGATGAAAACTGGGAAATCCTCACTTTTTTCTTGTAAAAAAGATGTTGTAGTTAAATGATTTAACAATGGTATCGACATTTTTTAATATTTGAAAAATGATCAACAATTCACCCACACGAATAGAACAAAATTTATTAATTATAACTCATTAGTTTATCCTTTTATCTTGTGGTGGATGTGCTATAGTAAAATAGTTTAATGGAGAGCTCATCATTTATTATTTCATCATAAAAGATATTATTGTGCACTCAGTAAACCTAATGGATAATTACGGGGGGTTCAATGAATTGTGCAGTCAATATATTTGGGTTAACCATTATTTTTTTAACAAAAAATACCAACAGTTCCAACATCCATAAGTAGGTAGAGAACTTCTTTCTAAAGGCAGGTGGTCAGTAGGGGTTTTTAGAAAAATTGTCACATAACAACACACATCGGTAGACATTATGGGAGGATAGGTTCATCACAACCTTTTTGGGTAATTTTTTCAAACTTCTGGACTCTCTTGTAGATTTAGGATATGTTCATGAATCTCTTCTTATTCCTGATACATAATTAGTTACCCTAAAAAATTCCATGTGTCAGATCCTTTTAAATGTAAATAGTGATTTTTTAATGATCCCATATATATATATATATATATATATATATAAGGTTCTTTATCCAATTTCCACTAATGGGTAGATTTTTATATATCAAATCTATATAACCATGCACTTCATAGTTTTTTTATCTAATGAGGTGATTAATATATAGAGGATGATATTGAACCTCTATGATGTGTCTGACGTATCCTTTTAATAGCATGAATCACATCCCATGTAGTTGGTTAAACACATTATTTTTTGAATCAGGAATAAAAGACATATATGAAGGCACATTGGTACTTGGTACTTGATCCCGGGCATTAAGGATGTATCCTACATGTCCAAGTTATGTTGGAATCAGAGTTATCATAGTTCAATCACCCTCTTGGGAACTACCCCGTGGTGGATGCCCTTGTATGGAAATATATTTTACATACCACTTATTATGTCTTATGAACTGAGGTTTTCATAGCTATCGGATCCTCGTAATGCATATGATATGACCATTCAAACTCCCTCAGCCTTCATGGTCAATTCTTAGAATGAGAAGCAAGTGATAGAAAGTGGTTAGTATCGCTACATAAAGTTTGGGTAATTATATACTAGTAAATTTATTTGGTACATTAGTGTGAATATTGGACCTCAGTAACAAATATTGTATATCTTGGTTATAGTAGTAATCATATTCATTATAGATCACTATATTTCAAAATCTGTTGGTGGATGCAATAAAAAGATCACCCCATGGGAAAGATTAGGTCTCGATGGTTGAAATGTGAGAGACGTGAAGGAACTTTTCACCAAATCGGATATATATTTTATATTATTAATTAAAATGAAATATTACATATAATATTTATAGCTCTAATCATATTCATTATATTTTAGTTCACTACTCCATCCACTGTTTGATGGTGGAGAAAGATCATCCCATGGGAGAGATTGGGTCCTGATGGATGAAATGTTGGAAATATGGGGGGTCCATCACTGAAATGGATTATTAATTGATCTTTTCCTTTATAATTCATTCATATGTATCCTTGTTATAGAATAAATTAGATTCATCACAGACCATTTCACTTCTCATTTCGCTGGTGGGTGAGGAAGAAATATCATCCCAAAGGAAAGATTGGGTATCGATGTTTGAAATGTCAGAGAAATGAGGAAAACATGAACCAAATTGTTTATTACGTTAGATAATGACATAGAAAGGCATCCTACATATGCTGGTTATAATAGGAATTAGAGTCATTGTAGATTAGTTTTTTCGGGGCTTACACACTATTGTTTCCTTGATAGGCATGCTAGAAAAAGTTATCATGTCTCGTGATGTATATTTAACATGGAATGATTTTCTAAAAAACATGTCTGGGGATGCCTGGATATGTCCTTGGTTATGTTTGGATGTGTCCCTGATATCCCTAGAACATGAGTAAATACAATCTCATGATCCAGTTGACTTGTTCAGAGAATATCAAATAATCAGAATGGTATGTCTAGAAGCTATTGTATAATTAAGTAAGACTTGTATAGGTTGTCTTCCTGGAATGTATGTGGTATCCTAGAATTGTATGATGAAAATATCATGATCCAAGTTAACATATCTAGATGATGTAACAATATAAAGCTAAGGATATCTGAATATAATCACATGATCAGTTCAATCATGTCTGGAGTGTGTCACATGACCTAGATGACTGGTCTGGATGACATCATACGATCTAGGTTAGTACCTCTTGATGATACAGTGAGACCTAGACAACATGTATTGGTGTCACACAAAGAAATTCTAACACAGTTGGGGGGTCCCACGAGATCTGGATAGTAAGCTCATAGGGCTTTGTGAGACCTAACATACATACACTACTATAACTGAATAATTTTGGATACATATCTGAGGACATTTTATGATATCGATAGAAAGCCCAATGGTTTTCTCATTACTCTATTTTCATTCCTGGAGGGCATCATGTAACTTTCTTGGTGTGCTCAGTAGACACTACAAGATGAAAATGGTATATTGAAGGGATGTCACCGGACATGGGTGAAAATTCCTAGGGCATGATCTAGATGGGTCACATGAAGTGCATGATAATTATCATATATGTTATTACACAATTCTCTCATCATTTAGTCATTGTTTTAGCCATTCATTCAAATATAACTTAGGTTTATCCAATTTTAGATTGTTATATATGTTTCACATGACCTAGCCAATATGTGTGATATCCTTCAAATAATTCTATTTTTACACCATATGTCTTTTTTATGATCTGTGTTTGATCTCACAATGGTCATATTAATGGTGTGTGATCACCTAGGTTAGTACATATATTTTTACCAGTTGGAAGACCTTTTGGTCATGTGATAGATAGGTCTGAGAATTCTGCTCTTGGTCTCCCATGTGTGATCAATATTTTATGAATTTTTCTATGAGGGAGATGGATTTATAGGCCTCACCATCCCAATTATATTCCAACTTTCTTGGTGTGTATCATATATATTTTGGATGGAGATGGTTTTCGACTTTGTTGTTATTCGTTTCAAGGGATCCATTTGTATGTAATCCTGGGGTCATCACTTGAATTTCAAAAACCATAAGGGTTTCTTATCAATGACCCATTTATTGGTATTTTTCTATTAAAATAAATTTCTCCTAACCATGTGTAAATTCCAAGGATCTTCCATATGGCTATGCTGATATGTCTAGGAACCTTCGCAAGACTATGACATAGATGTAAACACCTATTTGTGATTTGATATTCTCTACCTAAGACATTCCACAAGACAAAAGTAGCTTTCCAGGGGACCATCATGATATTGATATGTAATTCTAATGGGACTTGTGATACCGGTATGGAATGTCTAGGGGGGTTTTGTATGATCAGTGGTGATTTTCCAATGCATATAACTATGTTCACCTAAAATATGTGTATCTTCCCCTTGAAATAATATCTCATCATTTCGCTTTATTCCATATCAATTTTACAAGTGTTATGGATCTCTCAAGTCGGTACATGTGTTGTCGAAGAAAACCACTCTCCCAGTCGATGATACACCATGAGAATAACAAAGGGTCATGTGATGATGCATGAGCATTATCATGGATAACCCTTTTTTTAGTGATAGAGGAGAGTGCAGGGTTACATGGATATGTCTCATGCCCTTTGTGTGATGAGATTAATGTGCCAACGATACCTTGTGTGAAAAGGAGGAAATGCCATTATGGATTCAATGGTAACCTGTGAACCACATGGGTCTATATCCTAACGATTTATGACCAGGGAATTTTTCCACCATTTCCGTATTCTACTCATTTTTTACAAGAATTTTTATATGGTTGTTAGGAGCATGCTGCATGAAAAGTCATGTGACGTGGTTGAGCTCATCTGGTAGCCATCACATGATCATTCGATGTCTTTGGAAGCTTTCTCAATAACAAGTGAATTTTATAATGGGGATCTTCATGATCTAAAGTAGGTCATGAGTTGAAATTTTCCATACACGTGACCTTTTAAAGTTCATCCAATCACATTTCATTTGGAGGTTTACGTGATTGGTGAGTCTTGTCCCCCCACCCTTCCTTTTTTGTGTATAAAATAATACCCATGATTTGGGTATTTCCTTACTTGTGTATTTTATGATGCTCAAATTTTATTAATCAGCAGATTCCCCACTCAGATGTAATGTTCACAAAGACAATGACTCGGCATGGAGGAATGTAAATGCATGTTTGATTCAATGGGTTATCAACAATAAATGTATTGGGAAATTTTCAGTCTCTCGATTGACCTTTCGTATTCTTAATAAAGCCATATAATAGGGGAATGGAGGTCATCTCATTCATCAGCTGCCCAAATCTAATAGTTTTTTCAATCTACCTCTATCACGTGACCCTTTTTCAAGACCTACTATAGAAACCTATCACAATACATGTTCCCAATGTTTCTTCAGGATTACCATTTGGTAATATTTTTTTGATTGATCATTTTTTCAAATCAATCTTGAATAAAAATTTTATAATTTTTTGAACCATTGACACATGGTCTCACGGTTTTCATTGCTAGTTTCACAAGATCTATTAGTTTTTTCATATGATCACTCGACTATTATGTGGACTGTGTGACTATATCAAGTTCATGTGATCACAATTCTCATAAATGGTATTTAGATAATGATATTTCCTTGGTTAATGTGGCTCGTGAGACTTGTATCAGGTCTTGTGCTCACAGATCACCTTATTGGTCATGTTATGTGTCATGAACCATCCCCTAGGGCCTAGGTTGTGACTACCCTAGGCCCGCCTTCCATAGTCCAAGGGCTGGTGACTATCACAGAAATTCATATTCACTAAAATGGGAAGGAATTTCCATTTAACCTATACAAGCACACGGTCCGAGAATACAACAAGAAGCAATAGTGATGTAAACTGCTACTGTAAAAGAGCGTTGAAAGAAAAGGGGCTGGAATACAAGCCCAACAGAAAAAGTACAAGTATAACTAAAAATTTAAAAATAGCTGAAAAGGTGAAAAGTATCTCTTGGATCATCCATCATGGATTCTTCTTGATGGTTAGGTACAGGTCACGATCAGTATTCCATGCATCACATCACATCAAATGCTCCACCCTGGATCTAACCTGAAGGGTGGGTACAACTCATGATCAGTAGTCCCTACCTCGTGTCACACCAAATGGTCCACCTTCGACCACTGTCCAGTCCTGGACCCCTCATCCTCGATCAATTTCTTATGTTGTCTTCACAAGACATAACAAGGTGCGTGCGAAGGCCGTGCATGGGTGGTTATAATGATACTCATTAGGGACCCCGAGACCCTGTAGGTCGCCTGAACATCCACAAATTAAAATACACAAATCAAGACATCAAATCTATATAGATATATGCCCAAACATATACCTACGTTATCAAGATATACTAATCTCAATCATGTGGTAGGTATTCCAGAATGGTAACACCACAATGGTAGAAGTACCACATAAGTAACACCACGAATATAGTACCACGATGGTAAAAGACATAGTTCAAATAGAGCCTCAGCTCAATCCAAGTATACATCTCAGAAAAAACAGGATTATTATGTTGACCCACACAGAATCCCTATGAATGTTGATAGCCAGCCATGAATTCTCTAAGCCTAGGAATAAGTAACATTCCCAGTCACAACGTCAAATAACTCGGCTACGGGAGAACTCATCCTCTATTGAGTACAGTGGGCCTACCGCGTCACACATAGGTGCTTCCCACTAACCATTAACTGTTGAGGTACTCCTACCCATCGCGTACCATGGATCTTTCGAGTCACACAAAGTCACTCCCCAACCATGGCATGATGAGGTACTACTTTCCATCACATACCATGGTTTCTCCCCACCGTGGCCTGCTGAGGTACTCCTCCCCATCATATATTGTGGTCATCGAGTAACTCTGAGTTGAAAAGTGAGCAATATTCAGGTTTCATCCAGTCGTAGGGTACCATATGTAGCATGTTTTGGAGTACCCCTCCCCAATCCATCAGTCATATTTAAACCCACATGAAGTCTCACAAAGAAGTAACCCAAGGATCCTCTGTGTCATAGGGGTTCCAATGCAACAGACAGCACGTCAACCAGACGCCCGGTCTATGCGTTATTGGCATTTCTATGCCGAGGGCCCGGTTGGATTCAAGTGAAATCCAATACATCCATCCTCAATGTGTGTCAAAAACTCTCATTGATTATTTAAAAAGGACAGTCTCGCTCCAAGGATCTCAAAACCACTGACATTTCATCAAACTAATGTCTGGTTCTTGAGATAAGGCCCTTTAAGTGCTTTTGGGCCCAGTTGGGCCTAGGTCTAGTCTGACCTGGTAGAACCAACCCGGCTCAACCTGGTCTGTGCTGGGTTTTGGTGGACTCTTCCCATTGGGCCGAGGTTCATCCCAGCCCTTAAAAAGGGGCGGCCCTCAATTGGGCAGCACGTAAATGGGCGGCCCATGATGCTTCCTCTAGATGGCTCAGGAGAACCGGTCCCCTAAGATCCCGAATGGCCAGAGGCCATTCCGCCTTTGAAGCAGCGACACCACATGGGTGTCACCCCATAACCAGGGAACCTAACCAAGGTGCGAGTTATTCGTCCTCCACTATGGCTTTTGTCACGGTCCCCTGCTCACCGGCGGCGCGCGATGGTGCAATGCCCGTCCCTTCAGCGGCTGGCCGACGAGCCGGCCACCTTCTCCGACTGTTTTGGCTGAAGAGTAGTGGCCCCTTTACACACCGATGGAACAAGAAAGCTCATCGAACCTCCTCCACGGAAGGTTGGTTCCTTCCTCTCTGATGTACTCCATGGCTTCGTGTTGTGGCCTCATCTCACGGTGTGCGTTAGCGCATCGCCTCTTTCGTAGCCATTTGGTGTTGTCACGAAGGTGGTCTTCGACGGAAGGCGCAAGGGTAAAAAAGTTGCCGAGGGTTTCTTCTAGGTTCGTTAGGCCCATTCCCTCTATGTTATCTCCTGATAAAGGGAGAATAAAATGGGTTTAAAAAGTTCTTATATTAAATAACAAACAAAACCCTCAAGGATACCTCGTAAAAGCCTCCCCGCAAAACGTATGATTCACGGATCAACCCATTAGTCGGTTGACCCACATTTTTCATGCAATTTTCATGAATGGGGAAGAGGGGATATTTTATGGAAACATAAATGAATAAACCCCTTACCTCATAACTCATTGGAAGGAATTTTTGGCTTGAAGGCAGATTGTGTTCTTCGTTTCCTCAACTGGTTCCCAACGACGGCACTCACACTTCATCCTTCGGTTCGTGGTTCAGTGTTGCCTGTCACCTCCCACTAAGATCAGCTCCATCCTAGGGTTCGGCATCACAGTGCACTTTCATCACTTCGTTGTTTGGAAAATCTATATCGATACCCCTCCCCAAGCTCCATATATATATGAGAAGGGTGGGTACGTAACAGTGTTGAAGTTTAATGGGGCTCATCAATTAGTAAGCTTCCTAATTCTCCAATGAAATAATTACTTAGGGTCAGCAGGTCTAGATATTTATTGGATTGACACATCACTGGCCCCACCCCTTTGTTTGTTCATTGGAGGATATGAAATAAATTAATAAAATTATTTCATTTCATTTGTATTTAATATTTGAAAAACTTATCTTTTTCTCCAGACCTACTACAGTCAAAGTAAAGCCTCCCTTAAGCGAATCCTGGCACTGCAGATTCAAAAGTGCCATCATATTTTGAATCCAAACAAAGTTTCAAAATTATGAAAACGCCGCTCACATGTTTACTGAACGTAACTAAAAATAAAATTCAATAAATTATTAACGTTCACGCTCGGATCGCGCTGGTTGAGGTTAGGCTCCAACTAAGGATAACTTGCCCCATAGAACCCAACGGTACTCTCGAATTTAAAATCTAAGTTATATTTTGATGTTATGGATTTTAAAATAAAATATTTGTGACTTAATTATTTTATTTACGTCCAAAAACTAACTTTCACTGGTGTCCTGCACCGGAAAATGTCATTATCTACCTAAGGAAACCATACCCTCAAATGTTCAGCAGTGGTCTCTGATTTTCAATACGAGTCACTTTTCGTGAGTTATAAGTATTTGAAAAATAAAATAACTATATTTTATTATTTTATTTACCATTATTCCATTTTTGGGTTTTCTCACAGGAGGATCACGCCGACTAAACTTAAGTCGCTCCTAGGGTAAACCCTCCATCATGAGCACGATAGTGCTCACAGATTTCTGATTCAGAAAAATGTTTAAGAGTTAATCTAATTTTTCAGAAAAAACTGCTTATGCATGTTATTTAAAGTTTAAGAAAACTTAGATGGATCATTTTGGGCACTTCGGGCCTCGGAATCACGCACCGTTAGATTTCAAGATCTTGAAATAATTCCATATAATTAAAAAAAATATATGGAAATTATGGGACATTACATTCTCCCCCATCGTAGTGATTTACATTCCTGAAATCCAATACAAAGGAAAAACAATCAAATGAGGATACTAATCATGAATCTGAGTCTCATTCTCCCATGTTCTCTCATGGAGGTTCATGTGCTACCAGCGAACACGCACTTGAGGTATCGATCACCCACGAATGAACCACTCCTATCGATCCTAAAACTCCACCAAAAACTCTGTAAAAGTCTCCCCATCATCAAAGTTCAACTCTCCCTAGTTGATAACGTGCAATGGATCATGCACGCATCTCCTCAGCTGCGACACAAGGAAAACATTATGCACTTGGTGCATCTGTGGGGAAGGATATAGATAGTATGCCACCTTGCCCACTCTACTGAGAATCTAGAATGGTTAGATGAACTTCAAAGTTAATTCTCCACCCTTGTAAAAATCTATGCAAACCTCGTCGAGGTGAGACCTGTAGGAATTCATGGTCTCCCTCCTCCAATCGGCATAATACATCAACCGACTTTGTGCAGTCTTCACTTGAGAACAAGTGAGGAATCGTGATACAAACTCTTCCACTATATCCTTAATCTCTGGCCATTATTTTTGACGTCGGAGGTCCTAGTACATCTTCACCACTCTAGGATGTACCGTTAAAGGGGATGTATAGATCTCCCTCAACACCTCCTCCTGAAGCATCCCTGGTACCATGGTGTGTCCTCTGCAGAAGATGATGTGCTCCCCACCATCATAGTATCCTCCAGGAGACCGTCCTGAGGATATCTGAGCACATCGGGCCTCACAGTCAACAACTCATGTTGTGCCTCCCTGACTAGCTGAAGGAGTGGGGGAGTTATTTTCATAGACGGGAGGTAGGATGCTCCATCTTTATCCATGAAATATATCTGTAGCGTGACTAGCTGATCTGATTCCTCACTCAGTAGTTGTAGACCAGACCTCTAGATGAGTGCATATGCTACCGTATTCCCCTTCCCAGGAGTGTAGACTATATCAAGGTTATAGTCCTGGATGAACTCTAGCCATGGCCGTTGTCTAAGGATTAGTTTCTTCTAAGAGAAGTTATACCTAAGACTCTTGTGAACAAAGTATACTGTAAAACATTCTCCCATCAAGTAATTCCACCACATTTTCGGCAAAAATACCACTACTGCTAACTCTTAGTTATGGGTAGCGTAGTTCGACTCATTATGTCTTAGATTTCAAGATCCATAAGTGATCACTGCTCACTTCTGCATTAGGACACACCCAAATAGGGTTTCAGATGCGTCATAGTAGACTACATACCCAACTCCCTCTTCTTGTAGCCTTAAGATGGGGGCACTCGTCTGCCTCTACCTCAGCTCCAGGAAACTCTGCTGTAATTTTTCCTCCCATGGAAAGGGTAGTACCTTCTTCGTCAAAGATGAAAAGGGTACCAGAACTCTAGAAAAGTCATGAATGAATCTTCGATAGTACCCAAACAAAGTAGAAGTCCCTCTCCCTTTGGGGAGTTAATTCTAAAAACATCTTTTGAAAAGATGTCCCCAAACTTTCCCAATCCTGTTGGGAACTGAAAACTCAAATCTTCAGCTACTATGAGTGTAAGTCTAGCCGAATCTAGAGTGGTCGACTGAACCCTCATATGCATCAGTTTATCCTGTGCTTCCTGGGTTTCCTTTTTCACTAACCAATAAAAACCCCATTCCAACGTTGTAGATAAACCACATCCTTTTTTAATAATATAGTCAATCTGAGTATGAAGTGGGGATTTCCTGTCCATACCCAAACCAACATCGTAAGGCCTTGACACTGCCACCAAGAGGTTTCAACTGAAACTCCCACCTCAAGGGCTAGATCACATCTTCGGCAAAAGTGTTATTATCGAATATCCTCCCAAAGGTATCTCCAGACATGAGGGTAAAGTCAAAAGTTTAACCATAAACGCTAGGTCTTGGACAAGATTAGGGGATTGAAGGAATGATTGGTACCTATGTCTATTAATAAGGTACCCAGTAGTAGACACAGGACATACCTCAAATCATTCCTAGAGCTCTTAGGTCGCACTCCTTGGCTGCATACAGCTACTCCCTTCACCTTTACTCTAGCTCTTTGAGCCTGGTGGGGACCGCATAGGGGGGTGGGTTGTAACATGTCGAAATCTACACCACCACATGCTACTATTCTAGCTTTGCTTCCACATATATAGCCTTGCAGATTCATCTATCCCTATCACATTCTCTTCCTAAAACATATTACACACCCAGGTCTCTAAGAATAACATCGTATTCTTACATTCCCACCGTTAACATTCACTAGCTCCATTCACTCAACCAAAGAACATTCAACCAAAATGTATCTCTCTAGAACCCTAACATATGTAGGAATTCATTGAGGAATTGTGATGGCTCAGATGTCCTTAAAAATACATCTCTCAGTGGTCCGAGACCTGAAGAACTAATCATATTGTATTCATTGAGTAATTAGGATGGTCGGTAATCCTTGATGAATACTCAACTACTGACATGTTTTCCTGCCAAAGCTGTATAAGCTCTGGGGAACACTCATCCATTATCACTTTATGGAAAGATACCCCCTTCTCTGAGGAAGGTTCTCGTGATTGTCCACAGAAAAAGTCACCACTTCACAAGATCAGGGTAATCTAAACTATGTCATCGTCCTGTTGAGCCATATAGAAGGCTCTCTACCAGGACCACCACCGAATCGAATGGTTCCCTAGCTAGATGGAAACTCAGCCACCTCTAGAATGCAGTCCTTAGTTTCATGTGATTCGGGCTCGCCTCGGAACCTAAGGGGTATCTGATGCTAAAACTGTTGGATCGAAAATGTAGATGTATATGGATATTAGATGGAACAATACAATAGGGGGGTGAATTGTAGGTTTAAAAACATTGTATTTAAAAACTTAAGAGATTAGTTTAAAAGATCTTAAACTAATACAGATACAAACACCCACAATTGTATTGAACATAAAAGGTATGATGTATTGTAATACATATGAAATGTAAAACAATTGTATTCAAGATGAACACAATAATAAGAGTAATATAAAGATGAATGATTCTACCTTAAAGCGTATAGAATCAATCAATACAGTATCTAATAGAATAAATTTAATTGAAACAATTACAAATATATAAACGATAGAAAAGGAAGCAAAACAATTTCCTTTCTATTACAATTATTAGCGGAAAAGTAAATTTATTACAATTCTTTTAACCAAAAGAGAAGGGTTATCCTTTCACCTAGGATAAAATGTCTGTCTCACCAACACCTTGGTAAGCCCTCGATACGATGATCGAACTGTCTATATGCCTATCCCCAGCAGCCCTCGATACAATGATCGGACCATCTATCTGTCTGCCTATCCCCGGCAGCCCTCGATATGATGATCGGACCGTCTGTCTACCTATCCCTGGAAGCCCTCGATTTTGTAGGTAATCGGAACCTCTGTCTTTCAATCACTTGAATTCCCTCGACCATATCGGACTTACAAAGAAGATGAGAGAAGTCACAGTGTCTCTCTCTAGAATTTGATAGAAGTAGAGTATCGCAGTTGTTCCAAAAGTCTCTCGTTATTCTGCTTTCAGCTTCAAATGACCTCCTATTTATAGGCTTCGGGTTCCAACGGTCATGTTGCCTCCAACGGTCATATTTCTCCGAAAAACTCGGAGGGACTTGGACACCTGGCATCATAACGGTCAT
Source organism: Viscum album (assembly GCA_963277665.1). NCBI lineage: Eukaryota > Viridiplantae > Streptophyta > Magnoliopsida > Santalales > Viscaceae > Viscum > Viscum album. The sequence goes on from OY728132.1 coordinate 1,644,733,087, forward strand.
ATTGAAACAGAAAGCACGACATCGTTTTGATTAGTTTGAAACTAACTCAACAACATCGTATTGGTTAAAACAAGATATATAAACTAGATAATCATGAGTACGATTTATATAAAACTTGTGTTTTTGACTAAGTACCAAAACATGTATGTAATGAATGTTATGGGTATCAGAGTCAATGCAATTTCCATATTCAGTACGATCAGAATTGTACGATTGGTATGATTAGTATGATCAGCATTGTACGATTGACATGGTCAGTAGGATCAGCATGATTAGTATGATCAGCATGTTCAGTACGATCAGCATGGTCAGTATGATCATAATTGTACGAAGCATGTTCAGTACGATCAGCATGGTCAGTATGATCAGAATTGTACGATTGACATGGTAAAGGACATTTGTGATTTCCAAAACAATATATAAGTCAAAAGAGGACTTTTGACTCAACAATCTCCCCCTTTTTGGAAAGCACAAAACACGAAATAAAAACTAAAAGAAAAAATTATCTCCCTCTGAGTTATTGGAAAACTCATCTGAATATGAATTTGAATACAACTAACTCCCCCTTAGGTGTATACTTTCCTAAGGATTGTATTCATTGATTTTCCTTAAGTGTTGTAAAGCATTCTCACCATTGTTAAAACATTCTCACCCTTTATAAACATTCGCCCCCTTTATAAACATTCTCCCCCTTTGTGATTTACAAAAAAAGGGGGAAACATTAATTGTCTAAAAGTGTTAGAAAATAAATACAAGACAATAGATAAAAGAAATTTCATTTTGATAACAATCAAGACCAAACTTGAAAACAAATATAAGTCACTTGTTTTCTCTTTCCTTCTCCTTTTTGATCAACTCACGAAGAACTTCCTTCATCTTTTTTATCTCCTTCTTGTCTTCAAAAATAGCATCACCCTGAGATCTGAGAAGGTCTTGTTTATCGGCAAAGAGTTTATCCTGATTTCTGATTGTCTCTTCCTGAACTCTGATTACTTCTTCAAGAGTATCAATTCTGTCTTGAAAATTCTTGTTATCTTTGGATAACCCAGAGTTCTGTTTCTTCAAGAGAACTATTTCATCTTTGAAAGATGAAACCTTTGAAAACTCCGCCTGAAAGGCATTCATTCTCTCCTACAAGTCTTTTACTGAAGGAACATCGGCTCGTTGAGAAGGAAAATTATTCAACCTTTCAACTGTTTCTTTGTCCAGCTTATTGAAAGCAATTGCAAGATCATTTGACAACCTTCTTATATCTTCAATTTGTAACTCATGATCATTGACTGAACTCTCTGTTTTGTACGACCACTTGGTCATCTTGTTGCAGGCCTTCTTATGGGCAGCCGAACATTCGGAAAGAACTTCCAAATCAGCTTCAACTAACAAAAATTTCTTCCTCAATTCTTTTACAGAGCCAAACTTCTTCTTCTAACTGTTAGTAATTAAATAAATTTTCCCTTTCTAGCTTAGGAAAGTAAGGAATGGTCTTTTCAACCCTTCTCAAAACATGGACAATATAATCACTCTTCTTGAGAGAGATTGTATGTTCTGAATCGGTATCTTCACCGTACAAAGGCAATTAATTTGATCGGCTTGAGTCTACAACTGGTTGTTTCCCTTTTTCTTTTTCTTTCTGATTTCTTTCTTCTTCCACTTTGTCACTGATAACAATAACTTTATCAGTGTGAGAAGATTGAGCAGCTTTCTTTACATGAGAAGAAATTCTATCCAGAGTTACAGAAAATTGAAAAAGTGCTTGATCGGCATGAGGAACTTGTTGAATACCTTCACTTTGCTTTTGAACCGATTCCTCTCTACTCTTCTTAGAACTTTGAAGGAATTCCAAAATAAAATCTCCTTCCTCTTCTTGAACTTCTTGTATCTCTTCTAACATTTGTTTTCCTTTTTCTTTCTCAGGAAGACTCTGTACAATGGTTTATTGATGCACTTCTTCCGTCAGTTGAGCATTGGCATACTCAACCATTGTGAGTACTTTCGAGATATCAAAGTCTTGAGCATTTCTTTTCAAAATAGACTTCTTTTTCTTTTCAGCTTTAAGGGTTCCCTCTACCCTTATTCTTTATGCAAAAGCCTCATTTGGGTTAAGACCGAACATTGGATCACCTTCCTTTCTATGCTCCTTATCCTTTCTCCATTTGGCTACAACTTCTTTACTGTACTTTGGCTTCTTCTTAGGCTTTGAGCTGGTTTGAGGATCAGACTTTTCATGAACAACAAAAGAAGGAATGTCTTTGGATGGCATAGGAGCTGATTGATTTTGAGCCAATTCAGCTTCTACATCTCATATAAAAAGTTTTGAATTTGGATCAAAACAAACATTCAGCTTTTTCATCGTACTCTTACTAATCCAATATGGCTTCAGATCTATCAGGTTTCCTTTTAAAGGAATGTTGAAAAACTTCATACTCTCGAGAATAAACTTTGTAAGGATCGCTGGATACATAATCATATGAGATTTGATTGCCCCTGACTTCACATTCTTAATTGTTTCAAAAACATACCCCATGAGATTCACTTTTCTCATGTTGACAAGATAGTCCAACATAAAGATATCAGAAACTTTTAGAGTTTATCTATCCCCTTTTCTTGGGATAACAAAACCTTGAATCCATAAAGCCACAAACCTATTGTCCAGAGAAAGATGAGCCACTTTCCTCTTTTCTTCATTTATAACAAACAAAGACTTCTCAGCACTTTCTCTATTAAATGTTCCAACTTCCTCTGGTAGTTTATGAGATGGACAGAAAGAATCCCCTTCTATTGGGACATTCATAAAATGAGCTGCTTGTTTTACAGACATAGATAACTTTCTATCATACACATAAAAATTGATAGTCATATTCTTGTCAAAAGATACGGTTTTATAAAACTGACAGACTTCATCAAAGATAACCAGATCTTGGGAAACAGGCTTTTCAACACACAAATGCTCCCATCCTTGAAACAAGATAATCCTCTTGATAGTAGAATCATATGAATAATAGAAGTAGTGGGAGAATAACCTTTCCCTTAAAAGGTCTTTTTCCGAGAAAGCCTTTGAAGTCACATCAGCAGGAGTGTTGGCAGAAGACTGAGACCTAGGGATGCTGCCAATGAAAGATCGCACGATGAGTTAAAAACAATGGAGCAGAGCTTCGCCTCAAAACCTGGAAAACCAATGTGGGTTTTGGGAGGGGGGCTATTTATAGGAGATATAGGGGTGACCGTTGATCTTCTACGGTCAATATTAGAGGAAAACAGATCAATGGTTAGGATTAAAACGAAAGAGAAAAAAATTTATATAAATGAAAAGTACCTGCCAGAGAACGTAAGGTTATTGTTGGTTTTAGTAGAGTTCAAAAGAAAACACAATCGTGCGATGGAAAAAAACATCATACCGATGGAAGACAAAGTTGTTAACCTTAGATGACAAGCTAAGGGAAAACAGTCTTATTACCATGGACTGACAAGCCGATGGAAAATAATCTCATTACTATGGACTGACAAGCCGATGGAAAACAATCTCGTTACCATGAACTGATAAGCCGATAGAAAAGAGTCTTATTACCATCATCGGGTAGTAAGATGGAAAAGAAAATCATTACCATCATCAGATAGTACGATGGAAAAGAAAATCATTACCATCATCGGACAGTACGATGGAAAAGAAAATCATTACCATCATCAGACAGTACGATAGAAAAAAAAATCATTACTATCATCGGACAGTACGATAAATAGAAAAGTAAATGATACGAAAAAACTATCAATACGATAAACAGAAAAGTAAAAAAATACCTACCATGAGAGTAAATAATTAAAGATCATAATATAAAAAGAAACATAGTAAAAAAAACATAATAAGAAATGTCCTCCCCCTTTAAAAGGGAGTTGTTTGCTGTAAGGAGAAAAGTAAAATAGGAAGTGGATATGAATGATTATTTTAATGTAATCATTCCTAGCTTCTATTTTATAAACTCAAACCTATCGAAAGGTAATGGTTTTTTAAAAATGTAAGCAATTTGTTCCTGCGTTATGATGAATTGTAAAACAATATCTCCTTTTTGTGTGTGATCCCTAATAAAGTGATGCCTAACATCTATGTGTTTTTCATGTGAGTGATGTGTTGGGTTCTTACTAAGAGCTATGGCACTAGTATTATCAAATAGAATTTGAGTTTTGGAGAAACTCAATCCATAGTCAGTGAGTGTGTGTTGCATCCACAATACTTGACCATAGAAACTTCCAGCTGCTACATATTCAGCTTCAGCAGTGGATAGTGCTACTGAGTGTTGTTTCTTACAGGACCAAGAAACCAGAGAATCTCCTAAGAAATGACATGTTCCAGATGTACTTTTTCTATCCATTCTACAACCTCCAAAGTCAGCATCTGAAAAACTTTTTAAAAAAAAATCATTCCCAGAAGAGTAAAAAAGACCTAAATCCATAGTGCCTTTTAAATACCAAAAGATTCTCTTTATGGATTTTAAATGAGACTCTTTTGGATTAGATTGATATCTTGCACATAAGCATACAGAAAACATTAAGTCTGGTCGACTAGCTATCAAGTATAACAAACTTGCTATCATACCTCTAAATATTGTTTGATCTACGGGTTTCCCAGTTTCATCAAGATCAAGTGTATTTGAGGTACCGATTGGTGTGCTAATACTTTTAGTCTTGTCATAACCATAATTTTTGAGTAAATCTTTTATATACTTATGTTGAGATATATATGTTCCTTATGGATTTTGTGAAATTTGAAAACATAAAAATAATATTAACTCACCCATCATACTCATTTCAAACTCAGATTTCATTAAATTTTCAAAAGAATCAGTTAAAGATTTCTGAGTTGATCCGAATATGATGTCATCAACATATATTTGAACAATGAAAATATATTTATTTTCCATATTTATAAAAAGGGTTGGATCTGTTGTACCTTTTGTATAATTTTTTTGTAAAAGAAATCCTATAAGTCTATCATACCATGCTCTAGGGGCTTGTTTAAGACCATATAGAGCCTTGGTAACTTTGAAAACATGATCAGGATGTTTTATGTCTTGAAAACCAGGAGGTTGTTCGACAAAAACTTCTTCTTGAACAAAACCATTTAGAAAAGCACATTTTACATCCATTTGAAATAGTTTGAAATTAAAGAATGCTGCAAAGGCTAATAGAATACGAATAGATTCAAGTCTAGCTACAGGAGCATATGTTTATTCATAGTATATTCCCTCTTGTTGATTATAGCCCTTAGCAACAAGTCTTGCTTTATTTCTTACAATGATTCCATTTTCATCACATTTGTTTCTGAAAACCCATTTTACACCAATTACATTTGTTTCTTTAGTTCTATCAACTAAAGTCCAGACTTGATTCCTCTCAAATTCATTTAGTTATTCATACATTGCTTTGATCCAATCATCATCAGCTAAGGCCTCACTTGGACTTTTAGGTTCAAATTGGGAAAGAAAAGAAAGATGTTCTACTTCATTTCTTAAGTAATTTCTGGTCCTTACAGGTTGATTTACGTCACCAATGATGTTATCACGGGGATGATTCCTAAGAAACAATTGATTTGGGTTTTGTAAAACCTGTTCATCAACATATGGTAGAAAATATTCTGTGATAAATTTATCAGGAATACTTTCATGAACATTTTCCTTATCAGAATGATCTTCTAATAACGGTTGATAAACATTTTTGGAAAACACATCCAAAGATGTAAGATTGGGTTGGTTGAAAACAAAAGGATCAGATTCATCAAATTTCACATGTACTGTTTCCTCAATAGTATAAGTATTTTTATTGAAAACTCTATAAGCCTTAGAAGTTGTGGAGTAACCTAGAAATATTCCTTCATTAGATTTTGGTGCAAATTTGTGTAGATTATCTTTTGTATTCAGAATGAATACTTTGCATCCAAAAACTTCAAAGTATGAAACTTCAGGTTTTCAGTCAGTCCATAACTCATAAGGAGTTTTATTAAGAAATGGTCTAGTTAAAATATGATTTATATTATAACAGGTACTACTAACAGCTTCAGCCCAGAAGTGCTTAGCAATTGAGTATTCACTCAACATGGTTTGAGTCATTTCTGGAAGAATATGATTTCTTCTTTCAACAACACCATTTTGCTGAGGAGTTCTTGGAGCTGAGAAATTGTGAGTAATACCTTTCTTACTACAAAAAGTTTCAAAATATGAATTTTGAAATTCACCACCATGATCCTTATGAATAGTTATCAATGGTAGGTTTTTCTCATTTTTAACTTGGGCTCTAAAAGTTTTGAAATAGGAAAAGGCTTCAGATTTCTTTGTGAGAAAGTAGACCCATGTAAATCGAGTAAAGTCATCAACTAAAACAAATACATAGTATTTGCCTCCAATGCTTCTAGTTTTTGTGGGACCAAAAATATCCATATGTTCTAGCTGTAATGAATTTTAAGTTGAAACTTCATTAACTGATTTAAAGCTATTTTTATGTTTATTTCCAAATTGACAAGGATCACAAACTTTTGAAGAATCATATTAAGATCTGGTAGTCCCTTCATAAGTCTTTTCTTTGAAAGTTTACTAAGGTTTCTTATATTACAATGTCCTAGTCTTCTATGCCATATCCATGAATGGACTTCTATTGCACTTAAGCAGTGTAAGTTTTGGATTCTAAGGTCTTCTAAGTTAATAGTGTAAACATTCTCTTGCCTATGAGCAGATAGAATGAACTCATCCGTGGAATTGTGAACTATACACTTATCATTTCTAAAATTCACAAGGTAACCTTCATCACATAATTGATTTATGCTGATGATGTTGTGTCTAAGCCCACTAACAAATAAAACGTTTGAAATAAGAACTTTTCCAAGAAAAACGATATTACCTATACCAACAATCTTTCCTTGAGCATTATCTCTGAAGGTAACTTTTCCACCATTTGTTTTGAAAACCTTTTCAAAGAGATCTTTGTTTCCAGTCATGTGTCGGGAACAACCACTATCCATGTACCAAATATTCTTATTGGTACACTTCTCATTTTTCTGAAAAAGAAACAATTACTTTTTCGGAACCCAAACTTGTTTGGATCCAGAATGGTTAGATAAAAGAATTTTTGGAATCCACATTTGTTTTGAAAAATGAGCTTTATGAAATCCTAAAGATTGAGTTCTGTTAAGAGAAAAATCTCTTCTCCAGTGTCCTCCACATTGACACATAGAACAAAAAGAGGTTTTTTGAGGAACAAAATAGTTATTACTAAAAATAGGTTTGGAATGAGTATAACCAAGACCAGAACAATTTCTCAAAGGTCTAATTTGAGAATAAAACTTTTCAAAGTTCTCCTTTCCGTGAGTAAAGTTTGACAAACATTTCTTTAAAGAGAAAATTCCTGATTTTATTTTTAAAACTATGTTTTTATTTTCCAAAACATTTGAATTTGAACTAGAGTTAGGCTCTAAAATATTTTTCTTTGAAAACATAGTTTCTAGGTCCTTAGAAAGTATATCCTTATCAGATTTGACTTTCTCAAGGGTTTTTAAAATACTTTCAAAATCAGATGTTTTCACATCAAGATATTTAGAAAGATTCGATACCTCTTTAGTCAAAATTGAAATTCTAGAATTTTCTTTCTCAAGCTTCTTCTTGAGTTTAGAATTTTCATTTTCAAGTAATTTAGAAAATCTAGTGACTTCTTCAAAAGAAGGTAATGTATCATCTTCTGATGATGAAAATTCATCATTTGAAGATTCAAAATATCTATTATTAGTATAATTTTCATTAAAAGAGACATTTTTAATGGCTTCAGCATTGTTTACCTTAGCCATGAGACAATGATCTTCAATTGGTAATCTGGCTATAAGTCCAATATTCCTCTGTCCTGAGGTCTCATATTCTGAAGAATCGTCTGATGAATCCCTACCACTTGCACTACAGGTATCATTTTCCTTCTAAACTTTCTTTGTTTTATAAAACATTTTCTTGTTTCTTTGAGAGTGTTTCTCCTTTCTGTCCTTCCTCTTCAGTAAAGGACAATTGGGCCTTATATGTCCTACTTTCTTACATTCATAACAGGTTACCTCTGAATCTTTTTTGTCCTTCCTATATTTATTTTTGAATCTATATTGAAAGTCTTTATTTCCCACAATCTTGTTTATCCTTTAAGCGAGATTGGCTAACTCATTATCTGAAATACCACTATCACTTGATTCTGATATAACTTTCTTGGCTTTGGATATTTTAAGCCTTTCAGGTGTTTTAGATTTAAATGTAAAAGCTACTCTTCCATTTCCATTCTTCTTCTTATTGAAGTCAGCATCTCTTTTCATTCTTGACTCGTGCTGTAAAAGAGTTCCAAAAAGTTCATCAAGAGTAATCTGGGAAACTTTTCTATTTTCATCAATAGCTGTCCTTTTTGACTCCCATTCATTTGGCATAATATCTATAATCTTGTCTACTAGAGCTTCATCATCAAGGCATTTTTCTCCCATATATTGTAAGCTGTTGAAAATTGTCATAAATCTTTGTTTCACTTTACATACTAGCTCTCCATAAGGAAAAACAAATCCATGATACTCTGCTCGAAGCATTTCTCTTCTTGTTTCTATAACCTTGGATGTACCAAAATGAGTGACTTCTAATTTCTTCCAAATATAGTTGGCTGCTTCACATGAAGATATCTGACTGTATATATTCTTGGTCATAGAGCATAATATAGTATTGTGTACCTTGTAATTTAGTTTATATTCTTGCTTCTCTTGGTTGGTGAAATTACTAACTTCTTTGTCAGGAATTTTGTAACCTCCAGTACGCATAATAAAATTGTCTACACCATTATTAATAAAGAACATCTTCATTCGATCTCTCCAATACTCATAGTCATTACCATCAAAGATAGGTGGTCTAGAAGGATTTAGATTGTCTATTGACCCAATATTCATTCCTGCCATCTAATACAACAAAAACTTTTCCACTCCACACGTTAGTGTAGTAAGTAGTTAAAAAGGAAGCTTGAAAGAAATAGAGCTAGTAATACAAATCAGTGGAAACCTCCACTGATACCAATTTTTGGATCGAAAATGTAGATGTATATGGATATTAGATAGAACAATACAAGAGGGGGGGGGGTGAATTTTAGGTTTAAAAACTTTGTATTTAAACACTTAAGAGATTAGTTTAAAAGATCTTAAAATAATACAAATACAAACACCCACAATTGTATTGAATATAAAAGGTATGATGTATTGTAATACTAATGAAATGTAAAACAATTGTATTCAAGATGAACATAATAATTAGAGTAATATAAAGTTGAATGATTCTACCTTAAAGTGTATAGAATCAATCAATACAATATGTAATAGAATAAATGTAATTTAAACAATTATAAATATATAAGAGATAGAAAAGGAAGAAAAACAATTTCCTTTCTATTACAATTAGCAGCGGAAAAGTAAATATATTACAATTCTTTTAACCCAAAGAGTAGGGTTATCCTTTCACCTAGGATAAAAGGTCTGTCTCACCAACACCTTGGTAAGCCCTCGATATGATGATCGGATCATCTGTCTACCTATCCCCGGCAGCCCTCGATATGATGATCGGACCATCTGTCTGTCTGCCTATCCCTGGAAGCCCTCGATATGATGATCGGACCGTCTGTCTGCATATCCCTGGTAGCCCTTGATTTTGTAGGTAATCGGAACCTCTGTCTTTCAATCACTTGAAATCCCTTGATCGTATCGGATGCACAAAGCAGATGAGAGAAGTCAGAGTGTCTCTCTCTAGAATTTGATAGAAGTAGAGTATCACAGTTGTTCCAAAAGTCTCTCGTTATTCTGCTTTCAACTTCAAATGACCTCCTATTTATAGGCCTCGGGTTCCAACGGTCATGTTGCCTCCAACGATCATATTTCTCCGAAAAACTCGGAGGGACTTAGACACCTGTCATCATAACGGTCATATTGAAACAGAAAGCACGACATCGTTTTGATTAGTTTGAAACTAACTCAATGGCGTCGTATTGGTTAAAACAAGATATATAAACAAGATAATCATGAGTACAATTTATATGAAACATGTTTTTTTGACTAAGTACCAAAACATGTATGTAATGAAAGTTATGAGTAGCAGAGTAAATACAATTTCCATATTCAGTACGATCAACATTGTACGATTGGTAAGATTAGTACGATCAGCATTGTACGATTGACATGGTCAGTACGATCAGCATGATCAGTACGATCAGCATGTTCAGTACGATCAGCATGTTCAGTACGATCAGAATTGTACGAAGCATGTTCAGTATGATCAGCATGGTCAGTATGATCAGAATTGTACGATTGACATGGTAAAGGACATTTGTGATTTCCAAAACAAGATATAATTCAAAAGAGGACTTTTGACTCAACAAAAACATGTTTAAGTCACTAAGGCAATAGGTTTCCTTTATCAGTATTACCGATTGTAACTGATGACCAACAAGTAGTGATATATCTGACACAATACCTGAAGGTACTATCTAGGGAAACGGTCCGCGTACCAAAGCCTCATTAACATGTGGACCATCTTAATGGTATCATACTAAAAAAGACCAGTAACTAGGATCACCATATACTCAACTGGTGTCCCAAATAGGCAGATAAATCTACCCAAAGCCTTCAGCCAGTCCTCAGCTGCCTGGGAATCTATCTCACCTTGGAAACTTAGAGGCCTCTACCACTAGAACTCATGCAATGTGCTCCGTTAGCGTGCACCATTAGCTGTTGGGGCTGGTGGCCTCTTCTTTTCAACGGGTGGTGGTGCTACTAGTACACCACCCGAAGGGGATAACACCTTAAAAGGCCCATACCCCGAGGCCCCATCACTCGGGGCGTCGTTATCGCATACCCTCTCAAGAATCCTCGCTGGCTATCTACCCGGTGGAATCCTGATAAGGAATAGGTGCGCCATGGTCATTAAGTTATACATGGTGATATGAATCCAAATAAATCACTATAAAAACTATTCAAAAAAGTAGGCAATGAATGTTTCTATTTACTAAGTCGAAGACTAGAATTCAGGGTCTTGGTGTATGGATATGTCGGTCGCTGCACCAACACATGACTCCTTGAACTGAAAACCACACCTATAACACTTAATTCTATTTCCACATAGAAAATATCAGAGTCCCATTTCTTCGGTATAACTGAAATCCTCTGATACCACTTTTTCATGACCTGTCCCCCAGGGCCCGTGCCGTGACTACCCCCAAAACTGCCATCTATAGGCCAGGGGCTGGTGACTAGCACCGAAAGGAAAATAATCTAAAACAGGAAGTCGTTTCCATTAAACCTGTATAAAAACACGATCTGAGTACACAATAAGAAGCAACTGTGACGTAAACTAAAGTAGTAAAAGAGTTCTGAAAGCAAAGGGGTCGGAATACAAGCCCAACTGGAAAAGTACAAGTACATATGAAAAGTAAAAAAATAGCTGAATATTTGAAAAGAAGCTCCTTGATCGTCCACCATGGATCATACCTAAAGGGTACGTACAACTCACGATCAGTAGTCCCTACACCGCATCGCATAAAACGGTACACCCTAGATCCTACATGAAGGGTAGGTACAACTCACGATTACTATTCCATGCATTGTGTCACACCAAATGGCCCATCTCCGAGCACTGTCCAGTCCTGGCTCCCTCAGCCTCGATCAATGTTGTACGTCTTCTACACAAGACACAACATGGTGCGGGTGAAGCCTATGTAGGGGTGAGTAAAATGATACTCTGTAAGGACCTCGAGACCTAGTAGGTCTCCTTAGGTTACATAAAAGAAAATCCACAGATCAAGACATCAACTCTACTTAGGTAAATTCCCATAAATATACCTAAGATATCAACATATACTCATCTCATACATGATGGAGGTATACCACAATGGTAACACCATGAAGGTAGATGTACCACATATGTAACAACATGAAGACAGTACCATGAAGGTAAAAGACTTAGTTCAAACAGAGCTTTATCTCAAACCAGGTATACAACTTAGAGAAACAAGATTAGGATACTAACCCACACAGGATCGCTATGAATTATGATAGTCATCCACAAATTCTCTAGGCCTATGAACAAGTAACATTTCCAGTCACAACGTCGAACACCTTGAATATTGGAGAACTCCTACTCTATCGTGTACAGTAGGCCTATCACCTCACACATAGGTGCTTCCCACTAACCGTGAACTACTGGGGTAATACTCCACATCGCGTATTATGGCTGCTCCCCACCATGGCCTACTAAGGTACTCCTCCCCATCATGTATCATGGCCTTCAAGTCACTCCGAGTTGAAAATTCAGCATCCGTCAGGTCTCATCTAGTCACAGGGTTCCATACACAGTGCTCTTGGGAGAACCTCTCCCCAAGCCATCAGTCATATTTTGACTAGCACGAATTCTCACAAAGAAGAAACATGATGATCAGTCATGTCACAAGGGTTCTAATGAAACAGATGGCGCATCAACCGGATGCTCAGTTTCCTCATTATTGGCATTTCAGTTTCGTTGGCCCATTTGGATTCGGGTGTGATCCAACCCATCTGTACTCCATGTTTCTCTAAAACTCTCATGGAGTAAGTCAAAAGGATTGTCTTGCTCCAAGGATCCCATCACCTCATACGGTTAGTCAAATGGACGTCCGATTCTCGAGATAAGGCCCCTTAAGTGTTTCCAGGCCCGATTAGGCCCGGGTACGGTCCGAACCTGTCCGAGCTGGGCCGTGGTAGAATCGGCTCACAGGGCTGAGGTCCGGCCCATCCCGCAAAAAGGGGGATCCAACCACTAATAGGGAATGTAACACCATGGCCCCTCTATTCTGGATCCGGTGCATTACTTGTGATATTGGAATGGTTAGAAGGAATGAAAATCCCGAAGGAATGATCAGATTAGTAGTCTTGAAGAATCTAGATACATTGATGTAACAAAAATTACATTGAAAAAGGTTACAAGATACAATATATAAAAAAACTAAAAACTGAAACCACACGAACTCAATAAAATACCTTCTCTTCATCACCTATTGAAGGTAAAAATGAAAGGGGTAAGCTCAAACGCTCAGTAAGGTTTACAAAAAGTGGAAGCATGAGTACAATAATAATTGAATCATAATCAATCTGACATAATCAATATGTCATAGTGAATAAATGAATAACTAATTCCATTAATAAACTAAAGATGAAACTGCATCCATTTATTCTGTCACAGTGAAAACCCCATGGATAATAATAATAATTGATAATGAATAAAAAGAATGCTTATTAATTAGACTTCATGTATCTGGAAAATAAAACCATAATATCATAAAAACAGTTTAGTTCTGTGGGTAGAAACCCTTCTGATTTTTTGGAAACAAACTCGAAAGGTTTGTCGCCAAACTGTTTTGTCTCATGAGACCTACCAATGCATCGAGGGGCTGTAGCGGGCCCCAACTACCACTGCATGTCCAAATAACTCTTCATTAATTGATTCAATATAAGTGCATTATGCCCTTTTCAATATCCGTATAGAGTAGAGTATTCAGATTCATCAATATTTCCATAACTAAAATATCTTTCCAAATAAACATCATATGTAAAATGGTATACGGTTTAGACAACAAACATATCCATGACATGAGATTATGGATATTTAATATAAGTATAATTTCAAATGAAAAGTGATCTCAAATGTGTATTATGTACACCACATAAGGATTATTAGGTTCCCAATACCTAGTTAGTCACAACGAAAAGGTAGTTTAGACAAAGTCCCTTATCACAATGTAATCAGTCGAATCAAATCATCAGAACTTAATGAACATAAAGTGAATCATTGAATAACATGAATATAAAGAGAATCATGTTATTATATATCAAATGGTAGTACACATATACCACATACATGAAATTAGTGGTGACCAATGAAAATCTCACAGAAATGAAAGTGAGATGAGAAACCCTGTACCTTATGCTTGAAGGTGTTCTTGACTTGTTATTAAAGACCTGAATAAACAACTTAGGATTATTAATTAATAAATCCAGAAACTATTTTATATTTAATTTATTCTTTATATCCTTATTAAGCTCATTAATGTCCTTTTTGTTGGATTTAAGAGATTCAATTTTATTGTTTTCGAAGCATTTTCTTACTCGGTTTCATGCTTTGTTAACTTGTATTCATGAATGGAAGTTGGTTTGAAATATGGTTAAACATCCAGAATTTGATAATATAGATTATTAGTGAAATTAAAGAGGCATAAATGATCTTATAGTGATTCTGGTTATATACCATGAGGATGACTCATTCGATGAGTTAAAAAAACACTTGAATTTGGCTTGCCAGTTTTATGCTCAATAAACATGTTTTGTATTATTATTCCATATTATGAATGTATAATGATTCCAGAATGTTAATAAATATAAAAAACATATATTATGACCTGGTAAAACCATATATTTGGTTTCATGACTAGACTTGAAATAATTAATGAAAATTGAAATTACAACGTCCATGATGTTGGTAATTAGACACATCACGGAGAATGTTTTTATTCCTTAAATAAGTGGGAGAGGAGAAGAATAATGGTGAATAATTTTCCATAAGCATTATAAAATACTTAATATACATGATTATGTAGCATAAATTCATCTTGGTTAAGATGAGGTGAGGGCAGAAGAATAAAATAAAGGAATCTTAAAATGAAATAAAACATGATAAATTTCTCACAAAAATTCGGCAGCCTAACGACGTCTCTTAAAATTTCATAAAAATAGTGTGATGATAGTAATGGAATATCTCGTCATTAATACATAATATGGACATTATGGGGGAATATTTAATCAAATATCCCAATACAAGCCAAAGGGGATGGATGAGAATAACATAAAATGAAAGAAATGAAAGAAAATAAAAGAGGTTGTTTACCTCTTGATCTATTCTCCTTGAGATCCTTATTAAGGGCTTTGGTTTTGGTCTTTTGGTGAGACCAGAAGATCTAGGATGTGGGGAAGAGACTTGGGAGTTTTATTGGGTAGAAATGTGAGGATCTTCAAGGCTTAGAGGAGTGAAGAGAAGAGGTGGTGGTGGGGGGTTTTTATAGTGGAGGAGAGGGGATAAATTTTGAATATTTAATTTCATTATTTTATTATTTCCATCAAGACAACCAATAGTATTGTTTCATGTTACCCTTAATAGTAATAATGGCATGTTATTTATAACCAAGTGGCCTTTCATCACTTATCATGTCATAAATAGTTTATTTTACTGATAATTTGTATATACGTTATTTTATCGTATTTCACTATTAATCAAAAATTCCAAAATTTCAGAAAAATACCAAAAATTTACCCTAACCATTTTTCGATGTGTAGAATTCAAAAATGAACTCCATTTTTCAAAATTAATTTTCTAAATATTATTAATTTAATTTTTAAATAATGTCACAGTTAATTCGAAAAATAACAATCTTAAAGGTCCAATTAGTTTTATTTCTCATTGAAAATCTAATTAAGATCTTATTATCTTATTGCTTTTAAAAAATAAAATAATTATATTATTTACTATTCATAAGGTTCATATTACTATTCATAAGGGTATGTTACTATTCACAAAAAATCAAGTTTGTTTTATCAGACTCCAAAATACTTTTTAATCACAACTCTAGATGACCATTTTTCAAAATTCAAAACATAGAAGTGGAAAAAATATATTTAATGGCTAGGTTTTGACTATCTCCTAAATAAAATATTATTGCTTCAAAGGAACACAATGATGAATAGAATGTATATAATGGAAACATACCATAAAATGTTTGGGGTGCAATAGGGCAGCCCACAAAGGGGCGACCCAGAAAGGTGTCGGCCCGCAAGGGGACGGCCCGCTAGGGCATCGGCCCGCTAGGGTGACGGCCCAGTTGGGTGTCGACCAACTAGGGGGGCGGCCCGATAGGTCACGGACCATGGTATGTCTGCTAGATGGCTCAGGAGAGCCGCTTCCCCGATATCCCGATTGGCCAGAGGTCATTCGACCTTTGAAGCGGCGACGTGAGTGGGGTGTCACCCGGTCACCGTGGAACCCGCCAGAGATGTGGGTTCCACCACCTCCGCCGCGGCTTTGGTTGCGGTCTCATGCTCTTCGACAGCATGTCAGATCATGTCGTCCTTCTTTTCCATGGCTAGCCAACGAGCCGGTCACCTTCTCCGACTGTTGCGGCTAACGATCCACCACCCCTTTGGACACCGGTGGTGTGCGAAGGCGCACCTCACCTCCTCTACGGCCTGCCAGTACCAGCCGCTCTGATGTCTGCAGTAGTTTCAGGTAGTGGCATCCTCTCACGGATTGTGTTTCTATGTCACCTCCTTCATAGCTAGTTGGTTCTTCCATGCCAATGGTCTTCTACATAATGTGCAAGGATGAAAAACGTGTTGAGGGTTCGGGTTGGGTTCGTTAATCTCGCTCCCTCCACGTTATCTCTTGATCAAGTGGGGATAAAATAGATTTAACAATATATGGTATTAAACAACAATAAAAACCCCACAAGGATACCTCATGACAACCTCCTGCAAAACAAATGATTCACAGATCAACCCATTTGGCGGTTGACCTGTGTTCT
Source organism: Viscum album (assembly GCA_963277665.1). Lineage (NCBI taxonomy): Eukaryota > Viridiplantae > Streptophyta > Magnoliopsida > Santalales > Viscaceae > Viscum > Viscum album. Next base: position 1,644,749,713 of record OY728132.1, read on the forward strand.
TTGTATAATTTTCATGAATGGGGATGATGGAATCTTTTAAGGAAACATAAAAAAATAAACCCCTACCTCATATTAGGTTGAAGAGCGTCTATTTATTGAAGGTAGATTGTGTTCTTCATGTTCTCATCCAGTTCCCAATGACGTCACTCGGACGTCGTCCGTCGGTTTTTGGTTCGGTGTAACCCATCACCTCCCAAAAGGATCAGCTTCGTCCTCTTTGGGTTCAGCATCACGGTGCTCCTTCAGTACTTCGTTGCATGGAAAATTTGTATAGATGCATCTCCCCAAACTCCATAAATATATATTAGGGGGAGTGTAAGTAATGACTTTGGAGTTTAATGGGGATCATCAATTAGGAAGCTTCATAATTCCCCAGCAATGTCATTATTTAGGGTTTGCGGGTCAAGAGGTTTATTGGCTTAACACATAGCTGGCCCCACCCCTTTGCTTGTACGTTGGAGGATATGAAATAAAATAATAAAATTATTTTCTTTCATTTATTTTAAAAAGTCACAAAACAAATAAATTTCTCCAAACATATTGCAGTCAAAGTAAAGCCTCCCTTATGCGAATCCTGGCATAATGGATTCAACGGTGCCCTCAGGTTTTTAATCCGAGCAACGGTTCAAATGTTAGAAAATGCTGCTCACGTATTTACTGATCATACCAGAAAAAATGTTCAATAAATTATTAATGTTCACCTTTGACCCACACCAGGTGGAGGTTAGGCTTCACCTAAGAAAAACACTCCCCAAAAAATCCAACAGTACTCTCATATTTTCAATATGAGTTACTGTCTAGAAGTTATGGATTTTACAATAAAATAATTTCCACTTAATTATTTTATTTACAGCCAAAAACTAACATTCAATGTTGGCCCGCACCAGCCAATATTGGTATTAGCCTAAGAAAAGCATACCCTCATGAGATCAGTGGTGGTCTCAGATTTTCAATCTGAGTTGCCATTTGTGAGTTATAATCACTTGAAAAATAAAATAACTTTATATAATTATTTTATTTACAATTATTCCATTTTAAGTTTTTCTCATAGGAGGCCTGTACCAACTAAGATTATGTCACACCTAGGGTAAACCCTCCATCCTAAGCACAACTATGCCCTCAGATTTCTGATTTCTTTAACCGTTTATGATTTATTCCACTTTTTTAGGAAAACTACTTATGTGTGCTACTTAAATTTTAAAAAACATCATTGGATCATTTCAAGAACTCTGGGCCTCGAAATCATGCGTCTTCAGATTTACCAGTCTCAAAATAATTCCTTATAATAAAAAAAATTATACCAAAATTATGCGGTATTACATGATGTGCATGAGTCTGCTGGAGTTATCATTTATCTGGAAAATATTTCACTTTTATTTCTGTAACATATGCTTCCTGAATTTTTTCATATAGATTCCATCCATCATTATAGTTCCTAAAAACCATTAATTAATGAGTCTAAAGAAATAATAAATCTTAGGGATGTTCTTTTAGTAAGTTTGGATGTTTTTATCCTCCATGTTTTTTCATCATTTCATATGTGTCTGATTGACCTTATGAGAGTGATCCTTATGTAATATCCCCTTTTAGGCATTATACCCCTCTAGGGTTTTCATCCTAACAATAAAAATCGCATTCCTTCCTTTTAATCATCTATCATACCCCCTCTTAGGTTCTAAAAACTTATAATACCTTTCGGATGAACATATCTCATGTGATCCATTTTATAGATAAGGGTATGTGCATAAATGGGAAAATAATTATGTTTATGACCTCAAAATTCGATATGAATAGTAACAAACATGATTCATAATTCTATATGTATCCTTCAATGATGTGTAAGTACTCTACCAACTAGAGGTTTTGGTGGGTTCCCAACTAGTGTTTTTAATCTGGTTCTAGTAAAGGAATGGGTTAGGGTAGGCCCTTTGGGTGAAATATATTTTTTCTATGTTTCCCATGGAGTAGAAGTATAATTGGATGTATGAGCCCATATAGATATTGAAAACGATTTCCTATTGTAAAAAGGGTCTAATGTTGGAGCTGCTCCATCACTGGATTCATAACACAAACACATTTCACATAATGCATTGTGATTCGGGCATTAGTCTCTGGGATATAATGAAAATCTATGGTGCATACCTATTGGGAGAGATGTATGATCAGTTTTACTCCAAGGTCTTCATGAGATAACATAGAGAGGACCCCTCCTATATTCTTAGAGCTGATAAGGGTGGTTTAAAAGGACCTACCAAAGGGGAAAAAATCCTAGGGAATATATCCCATTCACGATGTGGGTAGGAAAAATCACTATGAAATCCCATTCCATGTCGGAAGCCATGAATCCAAAATAATTCTATATAAAAGGACTCAAATAGTTTACAGGGAGCTTATGATCCTATAGTTGAATATGGGAGAATTAATTACTAGGGATGGGAGGTTTTCTCATGTGTTTATTGAATTATTTATCTTACTGGTATCATTTCTATGTACTTGAGTGGGTGCCTACTACTGAAAAATGAAAATGGTGGAGTTGTGGTCTCCACCTTCAGGATGGCGTATTCTATGGATGATGGGTATCATATTGGGTTGTCAATCCCTATTTTGGTCAAACATTATCTTCTTATGCTCCGTATTAATATGGAAAATGACCCTCATGTAATATTAAGACCCCTTCAAGTGTTATGGGGTTGGATGGGTGATTATCTTGGAGGATATGAATATATAAACATATTGAGCATCCACAATGTTCAATTAAAATCATATTTCTATTGCATCAGTAGGGTAAGGCCTATTAAACTAATGTATTGGGAGGTCAGACGCTTCTGGATTCATTTTGATCATTTCTCCTTCAGACCCTATGGTCTAGTTCACATTTGTAATATGGTTGATAATTTTGGGGATTTACTTGAGTTCAGGGCCTGTAGGCTGTCACTTAGTTGGGGAATCCGTTGTGCCTACATTGATAGGTACCGCCTATGTGAATGGTATACACATTTCCGGTTTATCCTATTGTTGAAGTTTGTCCAGTCAAGGTGTCCTCCCCTATTAATGATTGATTTGAGGAGCATATGATGTTGTGTTTCTAGTTTTAGTTTTTTTTACCATATAGGAGACATGGGATGAGATTAACCTCCCTCCTCATGATGCAATGACTGCTTTATCTTGGTGCTATGCTGAGATTTAGATTCGCTCATATACTAATGGGAAATTATCCACATTTATAGATGAATCTATCCAATTAGAACTATCTTGTGAGGACAATTCGATCCCTCGAAAATAGCTGGCTCGAAGTGGACCAATATCCTTTGAATAACCTCAAAAGGAATAAAGGCATTTACTATTACTCTCATTTCCAATAAAATTTTGAAGTGATGTAGCCACATCTCTTTTGGTTCTCCATAGTGAATCCACATAAACATAATTATTTTATATCACATTTTGACCATGGATAACATAGAGAAATTGAACTCTTAGTCTGATCTCTTGGGAATACTAAACCAGGATGAATTACCTTGATATTGTTTTTATTAGGTTACTTCCCCCATGGAAATTACATTCAAATACCAACCTATGGGAGTCAAGGTATTAATTTGACACCTTTATGTGAGGTTTTAATGTTTCACTTGTTGTGTATCCCCTTTGTTTCATCAAATAGTGGTTTACGACATGCTGATAATTTTCATGGATGGATTAATATATCACTTTGTTGAGGTAGTGGTAAGGCCTAATGTAATGCTAGGATTATAGTTTTGTGGTGACATTGAAACCATAATGATTCCCTTTTTTTATTTAGATATAGTATGAAGCCAAAAATTACAATCTAATCATACAATCCCCCATATATTCTCCTCATGGTACGACTATTGGAGATGGGTTTGGCAGTGATAGAGGGAATGATGATGGGGGGTCCTCAGGTCAACTGGATTTGATGAGGTTAGAAATTACCATCATTTGAGTGATTTCTTTAGCATTGGATACTTCAGGGTGGTCTTCCATAACTCTCGTTGTGTTATTACCTTCGTGAGATCATTCCCCTGAAGGAAAGGGTAAAAGAAAGTGCTCCTAATTTTCACATCACCTTCCTACATAATCCTCAAGTAATTTTGGTGTTTCACTATTCTATTGTTTTTTATTATTCTTGTACCACATCCGGATTTTTCAAAAACATGGTGTCCCCCACCAAGATTGCATACAAAAGCATGTATTTTCCCCTGAGGGTGTGGGTGAGAGTTTGGTTCCTTTAGTAGTCCATTCATTTTCAGGACCGACCCATCAAGAACCATAGATTGATGAGGTTCTGACCCATTTTCACATGATTCCCATAAAATATTTCGCATTGTTAATAAAATTTTATCATTTATAGGTGAATTCTATTTTGTAGGTGACGAATATGGGTACATATTTTGTTGCTGAGTTAGCCTTGATGGAGGCGCATTTTAGAGAAGTTGAATACTTGATCAAAAACTAGAATTTTTTCAATTTTTGTCATGATGCATGATATTTAATTTTTTCCAAGAATATCTCATGGAGGTAGAGAAAAGTACATCTTTAGGGTAATCACTGGTTTTTCTATGATGTTGATCATCACAAGTGGGTGTTTCCTCTTCACCAGAGGATGGGTTTAGGGAAGTAGATATTTCCAGTGACACCACAAAAAGGTATTCTTCCATCACTAATCACATCTATTAGTCATTTGGTGATATCTTATCAATTAATCCTTAATATAAAAATCCATGTTCCTTTATTTTAATTTCATTCACACTAGATTTCGATCGTTCAAGTCCCTACTCCCTTATGGATTCCTCATACTAAGTCGATCAATGTACTACTCGTCTCCATTCCTACTTCATCGAAAAATATGAGAATGACTTATCCTCTTAGTGACCAACCCTTGGAATATGTTCATATTCCAAAAATTGGATTAGAATAAGGATTGTAGTCTGTATAATTTTTTCATTCAATGTAGTGAAAAATATGTTGGGTGATACATGCCTTAGTTTGGGGACCCCTTTGGAAGTGATAAAGGATCAGTTGGGTAACCTTCGTTTTATCTCTACCACCCTTGGTTATGATTTTTTTTGATAGTACCTCACATTATAATCAAGTGAAGGAGGTAAGATTCCTAAGATAGTAGAATATGGACCTTTAATTAATAGTGTTAGTCACTCATCCACTTAAGTAAATAAAATTTAGGATGATGCCTTAAAAGAAGCTTCACTGTGTGCGGTGGAGGTGGAAACTCACTCTAACATTGTCTGTGTGGGGAATGTCGAAATGGAATCTCTCTATTATATATTTTGTCATTATCAAGAATAGTTATACCGTTTCCATTCTAAACATTTTATATCAGTAAAAAAATATACTAAAGAAACTGTGACTCCATTATATGAAGGAGAGAGCCAGGCTTGATGCCATTTCTAGGGTGGAGGAGTTGCAGTAGGTTGTAGTGGAAGAAACTGAATCAGTTGATCAATTAATCCAATCCATTAACTCCCTAGAGAATTGTCTGCTAGATCTCAATGAATCCTCTAAGAACTATCTATTAAAGACTTGTAATTTTAAAACATCTCCCTTGCTTCGGTATTCATGGGATAGAATCTAGTATGTGCATATTCCTCCTTCTGCATTTTATGAATGTGCAATCCTTCTAAACCTTCCATGTTGTTGTCCATTCTTCTTTCATTCATGATGTGCCTGATATTTTAATAAATTTATGTTTAACAAATCATTAATGACACCTATCCTTTTTATAATAGAATATAATCATGATTTCATGTATTTGAATGATTTAAATATTATAGATTATTCTTGATGAATTCTCATGAAATACCACCAGCATTATATATTTATTGAACATGTATTCTCTAGATGTATTGAGATTACATGATTCACAATAGGATAGTTTGGGTATAATATATATATTCTAGAGGGATGTTGCTCTATCATTGGATGAAGATAGTATACATAGCAAGTATAGCTTAATTTTTTATAAGTCCATAAGATGGGGAAAAATGTTTTTTAGCTTCATACATATATTTATGTAATTATTTTCTAATATGTATATAGGGCATGACATAGTGGTCTTGGATTAGGATTTTTATCCATCCATAATCTTATGAGTTTTTTCTTAACAATTTTGGTGTCTTTTTCCATTTTTGTGGAGTAAATTGCTATTGTGGTTAAGTTTATGGTATTTTATCACAAACCTTCTATTTTTGTAGTTTATGTATTCTATCTTGTACCTTATTATTGTTTTATTTTATTTTATTTAATCTTATAACTTCAATTATTTTACCTTAGGTGCCTTTATCATGGTACTTCTATTTCTGTTATTTAGGTTTTTCTAGATTGGAACATATATTTCTATATTTTAGGGAAATTTATATCAATCCATATTTGTCGAATTTTAAGGTCTTTTATTGTGGAACTTCAGATAATTTATAGTTTAACTTCTTTGTACAAGGACATAAAATAATATTCAGTTTAAAGTATTGATTTCAGGACATAAAATAAAGTGAATTTTAATTTCTTGCTGCCAGGACATGATTGGTGAATATGAAATATGTGGAATCTATACCAGGGATAACCCTAAAAATCATAGGTGTTGAGTTCTTTTATGGTGTTTTCGGGGCTCATAATGATTATATTTCTGGTCTAGTAAGGTTATATTTCTCTTATGGGTAGATAAAATCCCTTATGCATCACTATTAGGGTCAAACATAGGTGCATCCACTCTTATATGGGGTCCATAAAAGATTTATGGGGGTAATATTGGTTGATGGTGTATATATAGGGAAACAGAGTCCACTTGGATAGTCAGAATCTTGGTTGAGTAAGTTATAAAAAAGAGAGGGTTGGAATGTATGGAATGGGGTAGACATGTTGGGAATGACGGATAACACTATAAGTTTCTTGGTTCTACCACAATGCTACTGAGGATCATGAATTTTTTTGTTCCATTCATATAGATAGAGGATGTCTATGGTTGGTTGGTCAAATCCTTTATGCATTAGTAGCATGGTCAAATAATGGTTTCTACACCCTATTCTGAGTGCCATAAAATATTTATGACGCCTCAAAAATTTGGATGATAAAGTTAGGGATGGATAAAAAGTTGTCCAGAATGGGTTCTAAAACACTATGGTCATTTAGATTATTGTTTGGAAGCTCAGACCCTATAATATATGGTTTTGATTAATACGATGTGGGTCCTCAAAAGGTTTAGTAATGGATTCTCACATTCATTCTTTGATAATGGGTAGAAAAACACGGTTATGTGATGTTGATGATGTCAAATCTTATTGAATAGTTACATAATAGGAATTGTAAATTTTGGTCCAAAGTGCTTGGTTCATGAGGATGATATAGGAAAATTATGATAGGAATGGATAGGAACACTTTGACTTATCGAGTTCTATCGCGAAGATGTTTGGGCTCAAATGGATCTGAAGGCCCTTTTTTCAATGTGACAAATTTGTTTTAAGGCCATATGTGCATATACTAAAGATTTAGGAATACATTTATAATCATGAAATGCGACCCTTGATACCAAGTATCTTTTTCCAATGGATATGGAGGCTTTTCAAGGATCTAAGGTGCTCATGTAATGAAGTGTGATTTTTGGAAAATGTAACATAAAATTAGGGTTCGATCACCCTAATAGTTGTGGAATCTCCTAAGGAACATGTTACCATGGTGATGATATGTGAAAAACCATTACTATAACTTTTGGATAGATTGGGGGGTCCAGCAAACATGGATCAAATTTTACTAGGGCCACAAAATGGGTCTTATAAGAGTTATGCATTATTTATTTGGGTTCAATCTATTAACTAAACTCCAAAGATGTGGAGTTTATCAAGAAGAAACATGATTTTTTCCTTAATCACATTTTAAGTTTTTCTGCATAAAAAGTTTTGTGTCTCTTTAACTAGAATTTTATATTATTGTGAGTAGGACCATCAGGGGATATAGTTTATGGCCATACATCCTTGGTCAAAGTGTGGGTAGGTTAAATTTGTTATGTACATGGACCTGATACAAGGGAAAATGTAAAAAAGAGACTAATTATGATACCCAGGGCCAATATTACTCCTGCATATTTCTAAACAGGAGAATAAGATACTAAAATTAATGAACCTAGGTTCTCAAGTCATCAGTAACGATATAGGAAAATCATTTCAAGGATGGCCCAAAACACCCTCAGGTGTTATGTTATGCCATGGTGATGTCAGGATCATAAGGTTCAGAAGAAATTTTTGGAAGGAAGTAATGCATTTCATTGATAACCATATGCACATATGTAGGATCCATAGGCATTCATTCATATTCAAGAAAAGGTTCCATTGAAGATAGATATCATTTTAAATGGGATATAGAGGGTTTTGGAAACTCATGGTTCTCAAGACATCAAGGATGACTTATGGTATAAAGGGGTTAAAATATGATGGATGCACCCCATACTCTGGTAGATAAGGGTATTTTTATTATGGAGTTTTGATAAGGGATGATAATGGGTGATGGACATCCCATTAAAATTTCATGTTTTGGGGACTATTTATAATGATGTTTTGATGTCAGGTGACTAGGAAATTTTCCTTATAGTTTAATGTGATGTGGTGAGGATTTATGTGTTTCCTTGTAGTTTAATTTCATGTAATAAAGGGATGGAAACTGATGTGAAAAATTGTGAAAGACATATTCTGTATGGAACCAGTACTTACCCAAATCTTACTAATACGGGGAGAAAATGAGATTTTATAACTCAACTCTTATGTATTTGAGGTGATTTTTTTCATTTTTTGAAGTAGTTTGATATTGGATTAGAGATATATGGATCACTACATATCCAGTGATCGAACAAATCAAGCCACATGTAGTTCTTGAATGGGAAACACTCTATACAGGTCTGACTCATATGTAGAGGGGCCATTGTTCTTGTAGAATGTTGTATCTGTACCAAATATATGAGATTTGTGTGTCCCTATGTATCATGTGATGGATGAAAACAATCCAATTTTAGTTCTTGGGAAACCATGTAGTTTAAAATCATGCATCAAGGATGTCTTCTCCCCGACATGAAAAGGGGAATGTTGCGATTGGGCCCGAGAATGGAGGTCTAGGAGTCATTATGTATCATTTTATGGTAGGAATCAAATCGCATCATGTTCTTTAATGGAAAACACTCTACATAGGAATAATCCATAAAAATAGGGAGGCATTATTCAAGGTGATTATTATAGCTGGTCCTTGGATAGGAGATCCAAGATTCACTACAGATCCTATGATTGTAGGAATCAGGCCACAAATAGTTATTTAGAAACCATGCAGGTCAACATAATGTGGAAAGGACGTACATTATTCCTTTTAAAATCATGAATCAATGACCATAATTACCCCTTTATTAAATTATATGCATTTTTCATGTGGGGAAACACTAACTAGAAATCTAAGATCAAATGAGCTATTCTTAGTGTAAGAAATAAGGAGCAGAAAGAATTCTTCTAATCATGTAGTTGTGATTAAGGAGAGCCCAAGGGAATTCAGTATCATGTTCTAGCTAGACAATTATATTGGACCATGGTTTCCCTATATATCTCATTGAAATGAGAATCAACTTGTACATAGTTCTGGTGGGAATATTCCCTTTAATGTCATGTGGATAGGAAATTTTCTATGATGCGTAATGTTATATGGTGGGGATGAAGTACATACAATGTGAATGAAGAGGAAAATTTTGAATCCATGTAGATTTACATCATTTAGTGACGATTTATTACATGTAGTTTAACATAAAGTGATAACGAATAAATATATTGTGCAATTTAAATTCATACTAATAGGACTTATTTTTGTAGTTTATCATCATAATACTAGGATTACGGATGCTTGATGACATCTATAAAATGTATTTCTTGAGAAACCTACATTGGTTTGGGTGACTCATTCCCCATAACTACGTCTTGGGATAGAATTTATGTATGATATAAGGCCCTTTCCTATTTGGGTTACAAATTTAGATTATTAATTCCAAGTATCATTGGGGTTTTAAGAACCAATAAAATTCCACTTTTAAGGAATGAGATAGTGAGAACCTTTTTATTGAAGGCTCATGCAAAATGATTCTGATGGACTTCAAGGATGTGAAAGGTATGCAACATGTTCTCATTAAGCCATTCCAACTTATCCAACCATTTTTTTGATGGGTAATAATCGGAGAGTTTCTGAAAAAATGATATTCTATGTGAGGTAATCTAGACGTCTATTAGAATAACATCCTTGGTTTAATAAACCATTTAATATGGATTTTCTTGTATAGCTGTAGATATGGTGGTATGGTAGGCCCATAAATCATGGAGGAAATATTCTGGCTAGTACTTCATTTCCTTGTTTACCATATTAGAGAGTATATATTATAGATTATTTTTTAAGTATTATATTTTTTAGTTTTCTAATTCATGATAGAGGGGTGAGTGATTATACTCGACATTGTACCCCCGGTACAATTTCATCAACTCCATAGAACATATGTTAGTGTAATTTCCCATTTATCTTTTCTGAGGGAATCTGAACATGGTGATCATATGGGACTTTACAACATTAATATTATTATTTGGATCAACTTCCCTAAGGGGTATTACTTCATACCATTTGGAAAAGAAGTTAGAATCAATAAGGATATACTTGAACTTCTTAGTTGTGGCTCAGGGATATGGCCCCACAACATTCATTCCCTATATAGTGAATGGATAGAAATATTTAGCCATATATAGATTTTCTGAGGGTTCATGGATGATGTTTTCATGAATCTGGAACACATAAAAGTTCCTGCTGAATTCCATATATTCATGTTTTAGGGTTGGTTAATAGTAACCCATCCTATTGATTTGGTTGGGAAGTCTGGTCCCAGATAGATAAGAGCTACAAGGGCCTATATTTAATTCATCCATGATGGGGGGGAATATCTCTTTATTCAATGAATATGAGGTGGATAACATTAAATCATCTCTTTTTTATGGATGTATTCTCATTTGGACCATCCCGTAGTGTAAATTTTTTTTCACAGCACCATATCTATTCCCTAATGGATAGGTTTGTTGAGAGAGTCTCATTTTGGAGATAACCAATTATGAGCTCCATCCATCCAAGTGTGGATATCGATTCATCACACTATAAGGTGTTTTTGACCTGATTGATTTCTTCCATGTCATTGATGATGATCGATGATACTATTATTCAATGCATGATGTGAAGATTTATTCCTGCTGGTCAGCATTATCCAGGACTATGGCTACATTAGCCAACATGTCATCACAAGAATTATGTCATCATGGAACATGATTCAAAGATGTATTCAAAGGAAAATCTTCCAATATTCCTCTAATGTAGCAACTTATAGGGGCAAGTTCTACCATATGGATGGCATACTCACTGTTAATCTACCTTATCACTACATATGTATACCCTATGATGTTTTGGGGGGATATTTGTAGTTGTAGGGATAGTTCCAAACTATTGATAAGGGCTTTCTATTTAGCCTCATTATTCGTGTAGCCATCAATTATTGAGAAGGAATAGGTAAAAATTTAATTTTTTGGGGAGAAACATACAATCCCTCATCTATCCTAGTTGAGATTTTGATTTTCCTTCCTTTTTTCAATATTATTTCAGGAAGTACCCTTGAAATATTTCTCCCATGTCTGGGGAGTGTCATGGGCATAGAAAACCTCCATGTCTGGATGCTCAGTGTCCACCGGTGTACTTGATGGGAAGTATGTACTATAATAAAATAATCTATGGTTTTTCCTTTCAATTAAATTTTGGATATGAAATAAATTTCATATTGTTTTATAATAACCCCCATTGGGCCAAACACTCAGTTAGCATGGTATAATCGACGATGTACTTGAGAATATCAATACAAGAGACCTGGTGTACATTGTGGTGCTGCATGTAATGCTTCATCATTTCCACTGCAATGATGAGTGTTAAGAATATCTTTTCGACATCATAATAGCATGTCTCAATACCTATCATCATTTGAGTGAGGTATTAGAGATTTTTATCACTCCCCACATCGATTATCCATTCATGTATGGAGGAAATATATAATATGAGTGAATTTCCTTCCATTGGAGGCATCAAGACTGGTGGGTGTAGTAGGTACTACTTGAGAATATTTAATGATACTTGGAAGTCCTCATCCCACTGATAAGTTATTCCCTTCTTCTTTATCTGGGTAAATGGGGGGATTTATTGGCCATGATAGCTATAAAATACCGAATTTTGGAAAGGTTACCATGGATTCCCATCAGTTCAATGGTATTTCTAGGGGTGACAAAGCTAAAATAGCACTAGTATTTTCTGGGTCAACCTCGATGACACTGTGGCATAACATAAATACTTGGAACATCCTTGATGTTACCCTCAAAGTTCATTTCACGGGATTTATCTTACAATAGTGATTTATAGATTGTCTAAGACTATTTGAATAATTTTGAAGTTATCACATCATTTTCAGGATTTGACCACCAGATCGTCAACATATCATTCATCTATTTAGTCCAAGAAGGCATTAAAAATGTGATTCCTGGAACATTGGTATGTAGAACCAGTGTTCATTAATCCAGAAGGTGCGACCTAATGGAAAATTATCCCTTGAGGTTCTTTGAAGGCAATGAATTATTCATCTTTAGGGGTCACCTTTATATGATTATATCAGGGGTACACATCCATGAATGGAAGTTCTTGGAAGATAGTAGTTGAATAGATCAACAGTTCAATGATCATCAATGGGAATTAAAAATTTGGTATGTTTCAATTAAGATATCTTAAATCAATGATGACTCTAATCTTCCCATGATTTTCCTAGATAGGGATGTTCTTGGTGATCCAACTTGGGTATTTTACTTCTCAAACGATGTTTTCTTTGATCAATTTTTCAACTTATGCATCTACATTTGTATCATGAGAGTAGTTCATTCTCTTATATTCCTTATTGAAACAACAATGGTCATCAGGTAAGCTGATATGGTGCATATCCACATCTAGAATAATTCTTATAATTTTGATATAGTTACAAGAAAACACATATCAGTATTAATTTAAAGATATGATTCACATCTATTTATCTTTAAGATACATTGTAGTGAAAATCAATGAAGGTCACGGGTCTTCTTACATTCCTATATTTATAATCCTAACCTCATCAAAAGTGGTGATGATTCCTTCACCAAATGTAGTAGCTGAATTCTTGAGGTCAACCTCTTCTTCTCCCCCCTCTGGGTTAGTGGATGCTATTTCAAATGAAGTCAAAAATCAAAGGGAATTTAAAACACTGTCAAGATGAGAGTGGTCATTAGAGGAGACATTGTTATCTCTTACCACTATATTCATTCTAAATAGATTCTAGATCTGGTTATCTTTTAGACTTTACAAAAGGGTATTGGACATCAGGGTTAGGTTTATTACATAAAGTAAATTTATGGGTAGAACATAATAGCTGTAAAGTATACTCCAGGTTTTTTGGGGGGTAGTTCAAAAGATATTGAGGGATAAAACCTCTATGTTTTCATCAAATTTTTTTATGCCTTACTTTTTATATAATCACACTTCATCATATGTGTCTTCCTAAGAATCATAGGTGGAACTGTCACTATTTATAATACAAACCGTTCCATTGATGGGGTATTTTAGAGATCAGTGAAATGTGGAATGTACTGCTACAAGGATGTGAATCCAAGGACACCAAATAAGTAAATTATATATGGTTTCTTGTTGGATAACAATTAACCTAGTATTATATCTATGAAGTATGAAATTTTTTATGAGATTGATCATCCTGGTATGTCTTTTCTCATGCTTATCAAAACCTTGAATGGTCATCATTGTGGGAGATAAATCATCCTAAATATATTCAAAAATTAGAAGGGTCTAAATTAGAATGAGGTGGATCCTTGAAACATTGTAAATAATATCCATTAGTATTTTGACATTATCGAGTACTATGAAAACATATAGGGGTTTGATGTCCCCATGGATGGCCTCTTCATGATCATGCTCTATGAAGGAGATGGTGACATGGAATTATAGTGTACTGTTCTCCAATATATAAAAATCATCTTCAAATACTTATTTCTTGAACTATTATGGTTACTAGAGGTATTAATGGAGTTCCTTCTTGATCACTTTTGAAATATGGAGGGCATATTGGAATAAAAACATGGATGGGAAAATCACAAGTTGTTTGGAATTTTTTACAGTTTTTCTAGAGTTCGGTGCTTCCCAATTTGGGACTTCTCCTTAATGGGTAAATTAGGATGTTATACATACAATATATATGGGTATGGTTCTTTTATAGAGGTCACAAGAGCATCTTCAGCCATTGAAATAATTCATGTATGCCTCCCCTATTTTCTAGGATGATTAGTTAATCACACATTCTCTAGGTGATCCTTTAAGAAAACTAGTTTCATATGGCCACTAGAGGGTTCTAAGACACCTTCATGTCTGTGTTTTACATGATGGAGTTATTTCCCATGGGTCTTAGCCACATATATGTCTTTTGAGGGGACATGGAAAAAATATTGGGTTTGACAACTCCTGTGTTTTCCTTTGTATCCTTATGAATTTGTCGTCTAGTTTCCCAGCCAGGCATAGGGAACATGCACTCTAAGTCAAATTCATCACAAGAGAAGGGGTCTACTAAGTATATCACATTGACAGATCCAAATATGAGTTATTAATCCAATGAGGGTTCCATTTGGTTGGGTGGTGCCCATGTTTAGGATATTGTAGGGAGGAAATCTGCAAGAGTCATGGTGAGAATTGCAGAAGAATACAACTCTTCCACTTCTGTCTCATACAATTTATGAGGGATTCCTATACCTTTGGGAGCCATATTATATTTCACAACCATGGGTAGAAGAACTATTATAGGCTTGTGAAGCTATTCCCTTAGGGTGGAATAAGATCAGTCGACTCTCTTTTGTGTCATCTAGTTATAAAAAATTCTTTCCACACCATTCCAAAATTTTTGTCAATCACCTTCTTATTCTGGTTGAACATTGGTAATGCAAGTCACATGTGATGGGGATTTATGCAACATCACTTTTCTATAATTGACCAAGCATTGGAAGATGTATTTGAAGATTAATCAATCCTGGTGTTTGTGACTCAACCTTTTATGGAGAGGGCAGTAGTATAGATTATTGGTGAATTTGACCTCATTGGGTTTCCAAGGCTATGAAATCTTGAAAAGGTTATTGTTCATGGATACAAAAAAATATCTAGTGAATTTTTCATTTTGAAATGAGTATGTTTTATTCATCTATTTCTCAAATCCTAGGTGACCCAATCTCTTTTGGATTATGGTGAAGGATATTTTTTAAGGTCTTTTCCACTCCAATGAAGGTGTTGGGTGGTTCATGACTTTATTAGGTTCTTGGATAGGCACTAACACAAGTTTGAGAGTAACAGTAGTGTTCGTTACCATGCTAATCCTTTTCTCCTATGCTGATGGCTTGAGCCATGATTTATCTCTATACATCTGAATTGAATATTCTAATCATTTTGTTGTTTATAAAAATTCATAAAACTCATCTAGATATTTAATCTATATCAGATGTGTATACATATCAACCCAGATAGTCTCAGTATATTGTTCATAAAATTGATCTTGTGAGAGAGGGATATAGAGTGAGTAGGATAAATCTTGTCATCTAGTTATGAAGTCAAACACCCTCTAATTTTATCATTTCATACAGCTCATTAGGTCAATAATTTTCTCATTATTCAATTTATAGCTGAAATTATAAAGGAATTAATGATTAATTTCTACCCATCCTTCAATAAATCCTACTAGAAGACTATTGTACCAAACAATGGCTGGCCCAATCAGATTATGCACAAAATCCCTTATCTTGTTGGCCTCCTATTGATCTCAAGGACCAATTATCAGATAGTATCAGGATATAAAATTCATGAGATGTTTTATGGGGAGTCTCATTCAATAAAAAAATTGAGAAGGTTGGATTTATAAAATCATATTGGGGGGAATTTTCATCCACCCATTCAGGTTATGTATTCTTCTTATGCTACATAAGTGCACGTTTCTTCTCCATGGATTCAATTTAAGTAGCTAGGGAATAAATGGAATTGATATGTTTTAGAGGTAAAATATCATGATCTACCTCCCACCATTAAGAAGTGATAGAGGCTTGAAAAGGTTCCCTTGTTTTCATCTCTCTATGATTCTGGCCCCATGTGAAGATTGGGTGATCGCTCTGGTGATGGAGAGGCTATCATCACAATGAAGGGAATTCATGATCATTTTTTATTTCCTCGTTTATGTATACTAGCTTCCTAGATCTAGAGTTGGTCCAATACTTAGATTCCACTCTTATCGGAATATCTTCTCTTTCTAGATGTATGGGGGGAAGTATATTCATATCATCCTAAAGATGATACATAGTGGAAATTTTTCCCCTATATAGCTCCTCATTGAGTTATCTAATATTTTGTATCTCATTCTCATATCATTTAATTTCCTCCTCCATGGAAGGAATTTAAACTCTTTTAGGTGGAGATTAGGATGTTTTGACACCATTCCCATTATCCTTAGGAGTGTTCCTCTGTAGAGGTGGAATCTCGATATTCATATGTGCCATGTTTTAGAGACTATTCTGGTTAGGGATATGAGTGGCCTTAGTGGGTGAAACAAAATAATCCTCTCAAGTTATATTTTTCTTATATTGGCCTTCGTAATTTTTTTCTTAATCCACATTAACTATTGTTTTTATGGTGATGACATTCATATAGGTGTATCAGGTGATGGAATTTTTCCTAATACACTCAATGTAATAGGAGGATTTTTCACGTCCTATATTAGGTTCATTTCTAAAACCCTTTTCTGTATTGATTGATTTTGTATTATGAACCTAGTGGGGTTTTCAAAATTCATCCTACTCTCTTATTTTCTTCTCCAATGAGTTGTGACCTTAAAAGAGTTTCCAATCATGATTACCAATCGAGCCCCAAAAAACAGAGAGTATCTTGTGGTGGGAGGAACGAATGAGATGTTAGTCATGAATATTTACCTCCCTAACTCTAGAGGACTAATTTATTATATGATGATGATAATAATTAAAATAAGGCCAAACTTGTTGGATGGGGCCTATCAAGGGACAACATTTTCTTTGGTTTATCCTATTTTTGAGGTTTCAATGATTCATGTCAGGGATTTGATGACTCCTATGATAAACATTTATATATAAATGTACACATCCCAGTGGGATTGGGTTGATTTGGAAGAACCCCTGATTTACCTAGGGCCCTCTCATGGGATGATGAACTTAGTGATGGAGATTGAGATATAAATTTCCCCAACCCCATGCGCAGGGTTTTTTAATCTTCTATTGATATTTATGGAATCCTATCAGAAATTGACAATCTGAGGGGGGAGTTAGTGGTAGATATTCTTCTTCCTTCATGGGATTCCCTCCTAGATGGATACTATAGATTCTTCTATTGAAATATTTTTGATGTGGTGCAACATTTCTTGTGTAGAAACTGGGTGTAATGGCATCCCATGATGAATGTTAGTTTCTATGCGATGTTTTTGGATTGATTTTAACATTAGATTCCATTTATGAACTATGTAACAATTGTTTTGAGGGGCCCAGTTCAATGATCTATGGACTATCCTCTCCCTCTGTTCATGATGACTTGGCACCATTGAAGAAGTTGAATTCTATTTTTGTGACCAAATAGATCACATGTTACACAATCCCCGGATTTATCCAGAGGATTTGACATTATTGTTTTCATTATTTTAGAGGATCTACTATTCTAGGGGAATGAAGAAGTGTATCTCTCTATACTTCCCCATCCTAAGATATGGATGCAATAGGTGGCTTCAATTGTCAGCTTATGAAATATTTTGATGAAATCAGGAAAATCATGTTGTTTATTTGTGCTATGATTTTTTTTGTTTTTTATCTTGGGCTATGGAGATAGCATCTGGTTTTGAGTGAAAATATATTATCTTGATGGCCAGAAGTTCACCCTCATAACTAGAATAAGAGAAGTTTTTGATATCATCCATTGTAGAGTTTTCCACATCTATTGGTGTAGATTATCTGTGCACTCCTTTCCTTGATCATCTGGGATCTCATAGTCATAAGGTGATCATCGATCCATCATCACAAGACCACTAAGAGGACTATCACAATAATTATCACCTTCATCTTCAGTTGAAGAGTTGATAGACCCCTGGGGTGTTGAAAATGTGTCATCAATAACCTTAAGGAAACTGATATTGGGAATATTAGGGTTTTGAACCTCATTCTAAATCATAGTCAAATATGTTGACCTATATTTTGGTATTGTGTAGGGATAAAAGCCTTATATATCCCAGCTAATTTAATATATTGATAATTGGTTGATGTTGTGAGGATATGTGTCCATTGTTGAGAATCTACCGTAATATTATATTGAAATTTTCTATTATTAGAATGAATAAGAGCCTTCCCTGAATCATTTGCTTCTTTCACTTAGTGATTCTCCGTCAAAATGGGGATGTAATACCATTCCTAATCCTTTGTATTATGTCATCGATACTTTTTGATAGAAATATGACCCTATCCCAACTCATGTTCCACTATCACGTGGTAATCTTTAGTTAACTATAGAATATATGTCTTGTCTGAATATGAATTTTATGATGAAATGTGTATATGGGCCTCCATAATGGGATAAGTAATACGATCCTTTTTATGTATATCCTCTGATGGATTTTAGTGTAGTCATTCATTGATGAATTTAGTAATATAATCATGAATTTCGTGAGACACTATAATATTTCACATTGCTTATCTAAAAGGGATATTAGAATTCCCTACCACATGATCCATTCTCACTTATTCATCCTCAATTATAATAGGGATATGACCTGGAACCTATTCCTTTTTAGTATGATAACAGTCTTTTTAGACACGAATATGATCATATCGTGAGGCATGTGTTACACTCACATGGTGAGCCCCAACAATAATGGGGATATGAGCCCGATCTTGGGGTATTGGAATATTTCCCTGGTCTTTTTTGGTAGGGATGTTCCCCTATACCAAATAATGTATCACACTCAGTTGGTGAGCCTTAGTTTTAATGAGAATATGAACTTGTTCCAATGCCTCTTCTATTATTGAAATATGATGATAATCCTCCTAGATGGATGAAATAATGTGTTCTTTCTCAAGAGAAATGATAAAAACAATTTTATTGAATATTTTATTGATAATAAATGGAATAATTTTCTTAAAATTGTGACAAATATGTTTATTTATAAAATGTCTTTGATTAGATAAATCATGTTAAAATTTGATGAAAATTGCAGTTTTTTACTTTAAATTACACTTCATTATTTTGGCCATAAATAATTCCGTATGTATTATTTTATCTTAAAATTTTGTAACAATGTTAAAAACTCATATATATACAGTTTTCATGCTGGAAATTAGAGCTAGATCCTAAATTTTATTGGTTTGAATGGTCTAGGAATTCAAATTTGGACTAGACTCTCTATATTGAACACCACATCAGTATTTGGGCTATGAAATCTTCAACCATGCTTTTATTGGGCCCAAATATAGAGAGAATCTCAAAAAAATAATTTATGAAAAATAATCTTTCTGTTATAATAGTTGTTTCAGGTGTTTTTTTGGTTCAATGTTCATTGAAAATTGGATTGAAATATTTTGATGAATTCCCCATTCACACTTCAAAAGGTATTGAAACCCTAGCCTCCCCTATACTATATAAATTTTTCTTTCACTCATTTAGAAGTTTTTTAAATTGAATTAGTATATTTTTAGTATAGTATAAGTGGTGACATTCCTTTTAAATTCTCCATTGGAGGAGGGAAGCTATCAAGCTAGGATCTCCTCCAAAATACACTTTTTTCCTCTTCCTTATTGAAATGTTTTTGTTCTTCAAATAAGAATATCACTTTCTCTTATATTTATTCTATTTTATTAAATATTATCATTATTTACACTTAATATTGGTTATATAAATCATTATTATAATGGTGATTGGGTTATGCACTTTCCACAACCTTTGTGAAGGAAAAATATTTTAACAATGACTATGCCTCCTATAGAAGCGTCCTTTTTCTAATAATTGATATACCTATTACCTTCTTCATTTATTTATTTTGATTTAATGACATAGTATAATTAAGATAATATTATCTATGAATTGATTTTTAATTTTAGGAAACTATGTATGTAATTGAACAGTTAAGACAAAATAAGTGAGGTTGAGAATTATCGGAATTGTGAGAGCGTAATCATAATTGGTAAAAAGAAACAACATGGGATCAATTTTAAGAGTTAAAATAAAATCCCATAACTAAATAAAACCTCATTTTAAAATTTATATATTCTATTATTTATCACTGAACCTAATCTGTCCATGGAATGACAATCAATGTATGGTGTTACGACTGGATGTTCTCTACCTATCCTAGTGAATAATTCATTTCATCATTGTGGTAAAGTTAATTATCATAGGGTTTGAGGGTTAAAAAATTTATTTAATCGTAATTAATTTGATACCAATTTTAATTATATTCATTAATAAGTATGTTAATTGGTATGGTTCGATTGATTACATTTTCTAAAAATAATTTTCTAAAAAATATCCTCTCGTCGTTTTTTCTCAATCTCATTTCAAAAACAAATATAAAAAAATTCAATCCTCTTTCAGCAAAAATCCTTTAGTTTTATAAATGATAAACCCAAATCCTTTTAATTATTGTGTTTGTTTCCAAAATTCCTTTAATATTTTGTTTTATTTACTTCCTTATTTGAGATGTGACCTTGGTTAACCACATTACTACACTGAAGAAGTAATAATAAAACATCATTTGAAAGAGACCACAACAACGCCATTCAAATTGAACTCATTTTTTGGGTGGTAGAAAATTTATTCAACCAATTAGAGTTTTTTTATATATTTTCCTCTTTTCTTCTCTTTCTTCTTTATTTTTCCCCTATCTAAATTTTTGTTTTTTGTTTTTTCTTATTTCATTTCATAGACCATTATCTCAAACATATTTTTTTATGGATAACATTTGTTCATTTAATTTTTATTTGATTTATGAAATAAACAAATGTTGAGGATCTCTTTGATATTGAACTCGAGATTGGACACATCCTTAATACTTGAATGAGAAGGCCTAAATCTAAAATAATTTTAAACATTCAACTTTTTGGAGTATTCCTCTATTTTAGGAATTTTGAAATTGGAAACACTTCTAAATAAGACTTAAAACAAGAACCAATGGCTCAAAATAATATCAAGATAATTAATTCATCAAATCGATAATTGTTTCCACCAATCATTAATTATCATAAAAATTGTATTACATACCAAAATATCAAATCAAACATTAATATAAAATATGGGTTAATTCGACTTCTTTCAAAATTTCATGGATTATCTAGTGAGGATCCAAAAAAACACTTTAATGAATTTAATTTTTTTCCTCAACATAGAAACTAAGAAATGTCTCTAAAAATAAAATAAAAATTAGAGAATTCTCATTCACACTTGATGGAACTACAAAAGACTATATGAATTATTTATGACATGAATATGTAATATGTTGGAATAATTTGAAACATCTTTTCATGTAGAAATTTTTTCCATCACCAAGGACCACTTCAATTAAAAAAGTGATATCACGAATCAAGCAATTATAAGGAGAGTCAATGTATGAGTATTGGAGATATTCAAGAAGTTGTGTGAAATATTCCCAAATGACCAAATTAGTGAGGAACTCCTCAGACAATTCATTTAAAAATGCCTCACACCATTGTATAATATCATGGTTGATTCCACAGATAAAAGTGATTTGGTCAAAAAAACACCACTAGCTACACGTGTATCGATTGACAAAACAACAAAAAACTCCCAAATTATTTGAAATTAAAGTAAACTGATGGTGTTTTAATGAAATATAAAATTTATTATTATTTAAATATGAATTTATAGGCTAGATAATACCCTAATTCGTATCTCAAGGATCATTGATAGGTTTAGAGTTTATTTATTAATAAAAAGTTCAAAAAATTGGTTGGTTTTGAATACAATTTTTAGAAAATGACTTTATTTAATGAGTTTAATAGTTTAAAACCCTAGTGTATTTTGAAAATATGAGACAATGGGGTTGTTTTAATTTCACTACACACGTTTTGAGTTCTTGTTTCATAGATATTCATTCATGTTTGGAGTAATTGTTTGGTGGAAATTTATTGGAATCTAGATTAATTATAAATATTTCATTTCAATGCATGAAGAACAAAACCATGACCTAGAAATTTTATTTCCAAGGTATACAAATTATTCATGGAATAAGATCATAAAAAGTATATTTAAATATCATGAAATTGAGTATGAAAATGACTCATGTATTATCCAATCATAACAATAAAGGTCATGCACTCAAAACCTCAAACTGATGAGTTAAAAATTAAGAGCATTACATCCCCATGAATAAAAACAACAATTAAAAAATGAAATCATGTAATAAACATGGAATTAAATTTTTTAACACCCAAATTAATCCTAATCAAAAGACAACATATACATCAGAATTCCTTAAACATGTGTGTAGCTCCCTCAAAACGAACACCCAGCACTTAGCCCGACATTGAGAAGAGTAAGAATCACATGTGGATCCCCTTTTTCATTCCTCCTATGTGGATAGGGATCTCCAAAACCTATATGGGGATGAAAGTAATGCTCTGTAAGTTTAATTTTTCAACACTTCACTCTCTTAGTAAAACTTTCCAATGGGGTGCCCAAGTTCCCAATTTATAGGAAATGTGGAATGTAGTTTTGGGAACCCTGATATTGAGAAACCATGTGTCCCAGGTTTTAGATGGTTGAAAAATCTGATTTCACTTTTGATAAAATTAAAAAATGGTATCCCCACCTCATGACTATCTTCATATAAAACTTAGAACCATTTGGATAATCACATCTGGTGATATGGACTAAATACATATCCCTCTTTTTGACTTAGAACAGATTGGATCCCCTAGATAAATTAGTTACGATGGACCAAATAATTAATGGATGGGGATTTCATTTTTTTCATATATAAAATGTTGGTCATTCAATTTCTGACCACCCACAATGTCTCATCTCATTTTATTTCATGTTTTACTAGTAGTTTGCGGCTAATTCCACTAGTGTTCTTAGATCCTGTTAAGCTTACCCCATTTTTCTTGAACATCCTAAAGGGGCCTCCAAATCAACTTCACCTACAATGTAATTATCATAAAAAGTAACATTTAACTTTTTAAAAGTGATAAACACAAAATGATTTAATCAAACATGAATTGAATTTTTTTATTTTTTTATAGTTTTGAAAACAAAACTAGTTTAGCACAGTGGGGTAGGGGTGATAAGGAAATAGTGAATCATAGTGCTACCCCACCCCCAAACCATTCCATTTTAACTCCCAGTCATAGAAACATTTCCAAAAATTATGCACTGAGATATTATCAAATTCATGATTATTTGACATTCAATGAAAATTTAATTCTAGATAGAAGTGTGATCAAAGAAAAAATCACACTGAGGAGTTATTCTCAATGATCATGGAAAAAGAAATGTCAAAAATTGTAAAAGAGAAAATTTCCAAGAGATACCTAAAACCAATATATAAAAATAATACAAATTCTAATCATGTCACTAATTACCCTTGTGTGTTTTTTAATACCATTCCATACAATTATTTCTACTTACTATCGGGTAAATATAAGTTATTTTGAAATTAGTCTCCATACAAGATTCATTCAACCGAGCCTACCATACATGATTTGTAATAATATTTCAACACCCAATCACATATGCATTCTCAAAAGTTAAAGCATAATATCCCATCCTAGATACCCCCCATATTTGGTACATTTCATCACTCCACTTATTTTGTCTGTGTGTGTTATTTTTTGGTTTTTTAGGGAGTACAATAGTCAAATAATAGGTACACACAAATAGGTTAATCTGGTATAGTAATTAAATAAATAGGATAAGGAATGAACATGTGAAAAAATAATAGATATAATGTAACCAAACTTATATTAACCTTCTATTAAGTAATAATTATTTATACTTGATGGTTGGGTGAAAAGATGTGTGGAGAAATTGAGTAACATGGTTTTCCATTAATCTGATCCCATAAAGAGTAACATTCTTCTCAAAGGTATAAAAATGATACATCCATTTATATCATCAACAAAAAAACAAAATTTCAAGATAAAGCCACACCATAATGTTTATTTCATTCTGAAATTCACATTTCATCATAAATTTATTTTAACATTAAAATAACATGAAATAGGTTAACTCCACATGCATTCTCAATAACATCCATGATTAATTAGGCATCATTTTCCATGATAATGTGGGAATCAAAAACTAAATTTTTTACATAATAGTGAGGGGAAATAGGGGGAAAGGTAACAACACTATCCAACAAGTCAAAAATAGAAAAAGAAGAAATATGTGGAAAATTCCTATTTAACCGTGAAATATACTCATCCCCAGCACCAAGAGTGTCTAATGTCCTCAGTGTAATAAAATATAATGTAGGAATGGAGGATAAAACCTAGTGGATGTAAACATTATTAAAATTTTGGAATTGATGATGAAGTTGGACCTTCATCCCAATGTGTATATGATGATGAAGGATGAGACAATCATTAGAAGACTTGGTTAGCTTTGTGTAGATCTGGGAGTTCTAATAAGAATCTCTACACATTTCCTCTAACCACTAAATCTATAACTTCCTTTGATCACATGCATCATAAATATTGGAATTGCATTGTTTTATGGACTAATAGGTTTAGTGATTTATCTCAATAGGGTGGTGATAACTATTTCAAAACAAAAGCTGATAGGGTGACATTTCAGTGGGAGTTTTAATGGAATTACAGTAAGCCTGTAATGAATAATTGAGTCTAAGACTAAAATATTTTATATTTGGATAAATAGTTTTTTCAATGAATCTGTTTAATATTTATATTAGAAACCTCCTCTTGACCATTTTTTTGTGGGTGATAAGTAGTAGACACTCGATTACCAACCACATACCGATGAAAAAGTGACTGCATTGTGTAGTTGTATAAATGAGAACATTGGTCACTAATGATGAACTTAGATAATCCAAACCTATAAAGAATTTGGATTCTAAAAAATTCCAAAACTATCTTGAAATCATCAATCCCCATGGTCCATGCCTCTACACATTTTGATTCAAAATCTACCATCAGAAGAATGTATAAGTTCCCAAATAAATTGGATAATGTTCCATAATGTCAATGAGCCAAACATTAAAAATATCACGAAAGCGAAATGGTTGTTGTGTAATTTAAACTCTTATAGAGAAATTCCCTGTTATTTGATAGTGAGGACAAGATTTAAAAAAATCAAGAGAATCCTAAAATTATGTTCCCCGAAAGAGAAATAGTAAAGGACCTTATGAGCAGTCCATTGTGGAAAAAAGTGCCCCCCCAATAATCAATAGTTGAAAAAACTTATGGACATACTAATACTCACTATCGAGAAAACAATGCCGAAATACTTGATCACTACATATACGCAAAAAGTAGCGGCCATCCCAAATATACCAATGGGACTCATGTTCTAGAAGGTTATCGTGACTTTTTAGAAATCTGTAGGACTAGTAGATGCTACCAAATAATTTACAATTTCATCATACCAAGGAATGTCATCTATCACTTGATACAATTGCTCATCTAGAAACATGTCACTTATGGGAATACAAGGGGATGAGTCGATGTCCAAATATGGAACGATCCTACTGAGATAGTCATCTACCACATTCTCTAATCCTTTTTTATATCTAATTTCTATATTGAATTTCTGATGGAGGAAAATCCAGTGAATGAGATGTGGTTTGGCTTTCAGTTACATAAGGAGATACTCAAGGGATTCATGATCTAAGAACACAATGACATTAGACCCTATAAGATATTACCTAAATTTATCTATGTTATGCACAATGTAAAGAAATTATTTTTCTGTTATGGTGTTATTTTATTGGGTAGGGTCCAATGCACATAAGGCATAGGCTATGAAATTTTGAGCTCTGTTGACCCTTTGTGGTAATACTTCCTCGACTACATAGTTAGATGAAAACACATGAGATCAAAAGTTAAATACCAATGAGGTGATTAGTTTATTGGGGGTAATGTGAGACTCCATTTTAAATTATTGTAATATTATTTTCAATCTCTAGAACAAAATCTTTTCTTTTTAGAGTATGTGGGAGAGGGGGAGTGTAATCTTACTAAACTTGCGAATGAAATGATGGAATAATAAATCATGACCTAGGAATGATCGTATATCCTCCACATTTTTAGAGAATGGTAGATATTAAATTAAATCCACTTTTGATTTATCAACTTGGATAACATCCCTAGAAATGGAATGTCCCAATACTATACCTTGTCGCACCATGAAATGGAATTTCACATAATTTAATATGATATATTTTTCAATACAATGATGTAAGATTGTACCCTGACTAATCAAACATTCAGAAAAAGGGGATCCGTATATAGTGAAATCATCCTTGAATACGTCCACAAAATTATCTATTTAATATAACCATTCTTCACTAAAATTTACCTAGAGCATTATACAGACCAAATGGCATCATCCTATAAGAATATGTGCCAAAGGGAAAAGTTAAGGTTGTCTTCTCCTGATCCTTAGTGGTAATAGGGATATGAAAGTATCCAGAATACCCATCAAGTAAATTACAGTGGGACTTCTCTTATAGCCTCTCTATTATATGTTTAATGAATGATAATGGGAAATTGTATTTCTAAGTGTTCTATTTTAGTCAATGATAATCTATACAGACATTCCATCTATTTTTCATACAAGATGGAACCAATTCATTATTTTTATTTTTAGCTAATGAACGACCAGTTTTTTGAGGAAATATCTAAATTTGAATGACCCATTGGCTATTAGAGATGGTGTAAATGATTCCAACAACTAATAATTTTGTTACCTTCTCTTTTAAAAAAATCTAGGAGGTTTGGTTTTAATTGATGTACTGTCTACCTAACTAGTTTATCTTTATCACTAAAAAATATATGATGTGTAAAAATTGATGGGCTAATACTAATAATGATATAAAGTGTCCATCCCAAATCATGTTTATAATCCCTCAAAAGTTAAAGCAGTTGAAATTATATTTCAAGGGGGAGTGAACTAGAAATGACGACAAGAATCATGTTTCCATTCTCGAGATAAGAATATTTTAAATCTTGGTAAAGATGTTTCAGTGCCAAATAATGTGGATTTATGATTGATGGGAGTGATTTTGAAAGTGATAGGTCACAGATCTCATCTAACTACTCAATGATAACATTTGTAGTTGAGGAATAAGATCTTATATGGTTAGTAGTATCATCAATGGTCATGGGATCCAGTGTGTTCAATAAATCATCAATTAGAAAACATGCATTAAATTTTTCTAACCATGTACAACATTATATAAAGATTCATTTCATATAATTTCAATTAATGATTAAAAATAAGAAAGGGGAGTAGGTGAATGAGAATAATTTTTTTATGGGAATTTACTACATCAGTATAATTAACAAAAAGTGATGAATATTCTTCCAAGGGGTGCTTTATGGCATCAAGGATGTCGAAATGGATAGTATCACCGCAACACTCCATAGATAATGTACCATTGTGGATATTAATTCTATTTTTTGTAGTTTTGATGAAATTCCTCTCAAATATAATTGGGTTACGTCCATTCATCCAATCATCATCAATTTTTATCACATAGAAATCAGTGGGAAAAAATTAAATTGTGCACCCTTAGAAGAACAACGTCTAACACAACAGTGGGTTGTGTTGTACTCTGTTTTGTGATTTGAACAAAAATTCATGTGGTATTTAGTTCTCCAAACTGTACTGATGAGTTAATAGAGTGATTAATAACATTTATTGAAGCATCCCAATCTAGCATTGCATTGGAAAAGTAATACTCCATTATGGTGCACGAAATCAAGAATGTTCCAGGAACTTTGAATTTGGTAGGAAGTGATGGATTAGTTAATGGTGATAAATTCATCCCCAAGATAACCTATTCATAACCATGATCTAGCCTTCAGTGTGTACACATATCCTTTATAAACTTTGTGTATCATGGAAATTCTTTCATGAAATCCTTCAAGGGGATGTTGACCTGTACATTTCTGAATGTTTTCACAATTTCTTTATACAGTTTAGTTTTTTCTTTTTTTCGTGGTAGGGTGGTCCTTTGGGGAAATGGAAGAGGATTGGTTGGTCATGGTGGTTTATTAAAAAAAATATTCATTCCTTTGGAAGGTATTCTTTGAGGACAAGGATGGTCCACATTTAGACCATTTTATTGGTTTGGATGGTGGTTTCTATATGATAGGATGACTCTAATGTAGGGGTTATTTGGATTTTAAGATTGTTTCAACTATAAAGGGTAATGAAACTAAAATTTTATATATAAAGAGGGTAAACTATGGGTTGACAAGTATTTTTACCTGACCTATGACTTTGAATATCCCCCACTAAGTTTGTGAGTTGGCCTCGTTGGGTTTTTAGATCTTGTATGGTTTCTTGGATGGTTTGTTGTAATGGAAAATTGTAGTTATCCATTTGTTTCATCGTGTATTCAAGGATAAAACCATATTTTGGAGGGTTTTTTGATAGTCGTTTGGGGTTGTTGAGTATTTCTGGGTGGCGGTGGATGGGTACTCTACTTAGGTTGGTTCCACGGTTGTTGAGGTTGGTTTTAATACCCCCCTTGTCTATAGGCCTGGTTGTCTTTACACCTAGGTTTGGATAGATATTAAGGTTCTTTCCTAATGTGCTAGTAATAGGGGTGGATTTTAGATATTTCCTCACAACTCTTGAATATCTCTATCAAATTAGGAAAATAGTTAGATTAGTGGGTGTGAGAAGAAAATATTCTAAAATGGATGGTGTGAGGAGATTTGGATTTTCCTTTGGAAAGATAATGTTATAAAATAAGGGTACTTACCCCTTCAAACATCAAGTCCACTATCTTCTCTAATTTAGTAGTTTTCACCTAATGGACACCTCGAATAGGTACACTAGACCATGAAATGAATTTTTGTGTGTTTTTTTCCATGTTCCCTATGAGAGTCCTTGTAGTGATTGGGGGTTTATCAACTAGCGCACCACCTATAGAAACAACAATCATGTTATGATCAATAAAAATTAAACCTTCATAAAAATATTGTATTAAAAGTTTATCACTTACTTGGTGGTGTGGGAACTTGAACATGAACTATTAAATCATTCCTAATATTCATGAAGTTTTTTCCCTTATGATTTCCTTATTCCCCATATTTCTTTTATTATTGTTTAATTTCAAGAGGCTGGGAATTATTTTTCTAGAAAAATGAATTTCATGTTAGTCCAAACTACAATTAGTGAATTAACATAATACAACCAATCTCTCACAGTGACTTCTAATAAAAATTGTAATTACCTAAGTTGCATTTTTTTCTTCATCAAAATTATAATATTTTAATGTCCAACATTGAGTATGAAATTATTTTAAATGATTGTGTGGATATTATCCCATGAGTCCATGGAATCTTGGTAATTAATGAATTAAACTAGATTTTATATCAAAAGTGGGTGCCTCACCTTGCACTTGAATATAATTGGATTGGATATCAACATCAGTTGAGGTTAGTTATTTTAGTTTTCGAATTTTTTCTTGAATTTTATACACATTAATTTTGATTTTCAAATTTGATTACAGAATAATAGGGGTTTTGGAAAGTCTTAGTTTGTGGTGTGTCCTCCTACAAAGGGTTGTCTTATGCCTCTTGGTGTCATTGGTGTTGGATCTTCTTTAGTTCGGGTTCAAAATTGCATAAATTTAACAATGTAAGAGGTGTCACGCAAAGAACATAAAAAATATATAAATCAAAACACAAAAATATGTGCACTGGTAGATGATAAAACATGTAGATTTTCCCAAAATTTATAAATATATTATCAAAAACACGCACTGGAAACCGAAGCTCTCCCTAGAAATGGTGCCCAAATTTTATCATTTTATATGACACGTCATAATTATTATGTTTTAAATATTATTTAATAGTCTATGTAAGACCCCATGTCATCTCTCAAGGATCATTATTCGGATTATAGTGTGAATTTTTAATAAAAATTTAAAAAGAGGGGGTAGTTTTGAAAATAATTTTAAGAGCATAACTTAATTTAAAGAGTTTAATTGTTGAAAAACAGCTTGGATTATAAAAAATACGACACAAAGGGGTTGTTTTTATTTCACTACACACATTTTATGATCATTATTCATAGAGATTCATTCATTTTTGGAGTAATTATTTTGTTGAAATTAATTGGATTCTCGATTAATTCCATCGATTTTATTTTAATGGTGGAAGAATAAAACCTTGACCTAACAATAATATTTCCAAGGTCAATAAATTATGTTTGGAATAATATCATCTGAATCAGATTTAAATATAAATAAATTGGGAAACAAAAATGACTTTTGTTTTTTCTAATTGGAACAACACAAGTCCCACACTCAAAAACTCACATTGATCGATTAGAAATTAAGAGCATAACATTCACATAAATCAAAACAAGCATTCAAATTTGAAATATTATAAGATGCATGGAATGGAATTCATTAACATCAAAATTATCCAAACTATTATCTAATATATACATCGTAACTCCCTTTACTTATATTTAGGTCCCTCACAATGAACACCCACAATTTAGCCTGATAGTGAGAAGAGTGGGAAGCCCTGGTGGATCGCCTTCTACATTTTAGATCTCTGTATGAGGGTTTGGAGATCTAGAACCTCCAAGGGGATGAAAAGACTAAAATTGAACTTAAATTTTTCCTAAATTCACTCTCCTAATCATTCTTTCAAATGGGGATCCAAAGGTGAAAATTTATAGGGAAGGCGGAAGGTTTTTTTGGGCACCCTGATTTTGAAAAACCATTGACCCATGTTTTTCGATTTCCAGAAAGCCTTATCTCACATTTTAAAAAAATAAAAAGTTATTTCACAACCATTTTACTATCTACACTACATATTTGGCACTATTTGGAAAATCACAATTGGATATGTTGACCAAATACATAACCCACTTTTTCAAATTAAGAAGATTTGATCCCCTTGATAGATCAGTTCATATGGGACACTTAATGGACGAATGGGGCTTGGTTGTATTCATATTAAATGTACTACATTGAATTTTCGAATGTTACACAAAATACCATTCCCTTTTTGAATCACATTTTAGTATTTGTGCATGATTGAGTCACTAGTCTGGTTGAATCCTACACAGTTTGTCCAATTTTTATTAAACTTAGTCAGTGGACCTCTAAATCACCATCACCTACAGTGTAATTATAAAAACAAGTAAAATTTCCCTTTTAAACAATGATAAGAAAAAAAATAATTGAATAAATCATGAAGAATTTATTTTTAATATTATTATAATTTTCCATACAAAAAAAGTTTAGCATAGTGGTATAAAGACGAAAATGAAATAGTTAATCGTGGTGCGATCATACACCCCATGTTAGAGGAATACATTTAGTAAGTATATAT
Source organism: Viscum album (assembly GCA_963277665.1). Taxonomy (NCBI): domain Eukaryota; kingdom Viridiplantae; phylum Streptophyta; class Magnoliopsida; order Santalales; family Viscaceae; genus Viscum; species Viscum album. Next base: position 1,644,781,449 of record OY728132.1, read on the forward strand.
TCTCTTCAAAATCATTTAATTGAGACAATGTTTTAATAATTGACCACTATAGTGAGGTGGATTTCATTTCCTTGAAATTTATCATAACCCACTCCTAGGATGTCTTGTGGTAGTCTCATGGAAATAGACCTCCCAACAGACTATTTCCCCTAATTACAAGAGACAGAGGACTGTGAATCCATATTCCCTCAGACACCATATCCGCAACAACAGCAACCACATCCCTAAAATATTTATGATTCCTTTCCACCAACATAAAACCAAAGATGTAAGGATCCATCATACACGACATATGGATCCAGATAACAAAAAATTCCCCATTTTTAACAAAACTTCCAACAACCTCTGCCTTACCAACTTGTCTTTCAACAACCCCAAAGGGGATTTAAACCCTAGGCATCAACAACTCAAAGAAATAATGGTATTCTCAATTGTAGGTATATTCTAAAAATGTTGTCTATTTGGAACAAAATTTTCTTAATCAATAGAATTAGTTAAAATTTATGGTTCAGATTTGAGGGAGTCGAAGACACCAAAAATCCAAATTTCCACAACCCTCCATGAACTAGTAAGTGAGAACTAAAAAAATCTTCCTTCCAAATATCCTCCAAATCTAATGGGGAATGTTAGTGTCATCACACTGATATGTTGGAATAAAATGAAAGATACATCTACACCTATTATTACTCCAACTAATGAGAATCCCAAGTAAAAAAGAAAAGGTAAGAAAATAATTGATGATGTTTCTCCTAAACCTAATATTTTTTCAAATATGTTTTTAGAAAGTAATAATATTTCTAAAGAGGTGATGAAAAAAGAAGTATTGGATACATTAAGGTGTGTTGAGAACAACATCCCTCTACTTCAAGCAGTTAAAAAATCCCAAGTTATGACAAATTTTTAAAAGAACATTGTACCAACTGTAGAGGGATCAAGGGAAATGAGAGTATCAACCATAGAAGTAACGTGTCATCACTCAGTACACCAAGTCAAGAAATGACAAAAAAGTTCAAGGAACCGGTTACAATCTTCATACCATGCACCATAGGATAGTTACACTTTTCTGATGCATCATTTTATTTGCGATCATATATTAATGAGATGCCTCATGTAAGAACCCGGTTTTTCCTATAAAAGACTTTGGAATATTGTTGATATTATTCCAGAGCAGTACCTTCAGACGGCGTGCGATTCTGAGCCCCGGTGTGGCCAGAATTAAGTTTTCAGTGCGTTCACACTAGGAACACCAAATAAATGGGATAACTCCTAAACGGATTTTTGGATCAGAGATCTGAGTGCACAGATGGGTCTGGAATGAGGTTTTTACCCTAGAGACGACATAAAACATGTCGGTGCGGGGCGTTTGGACCCCTCAATCGCTTTCGGAATGTTAAAAAAATAAATAAAATAATTAATTTATTCATTTAATAGTTAAACTCAGTATCTCTTAAATGGTGGCTCGGATGGGAAAACCAAGGGCACCGTTGAGTCCGGAGTGTTCCGTTGACCCTAGGAGGGTTGTAACATTCGTGGGCGTGGACCCTATGTGGAAAACTCCACCAAGGGAGTTTTCGTAATTAAGTGGTCTCAGACGCTAGATTTTATATCTTTCGAACGGAGCCTCATATTAATATTTTGAGACAACCATTGTGCTCGGGAGGTGGTTTTTACCCTAGGTGCGACCTAACTTTCACTACGTTGGGGGTTTCGGATGCGGATTTAATTTTGTGATAAAGTTTTTTTATTTTAAAGGGTTTATTGTATTTTATTTAAGTTTCCTCTCCTCCCATCTCCTCCCCTCATTTCCACCTTTCATAACCTCTCCCTCTCCACCTCAAACCTCCCATAATCTCATCCTCCTCCCTTTGGCGGATGATGAAGAAGCTTTCGATCGAGGTGTTCCGAAGCACAAAGAACGCAACAGATATTTGCGAGCGTGTTCTTATTTGACGAAAGATCCAATTCAGGGTAGGATTTATCTTTGTGAATTACTTACCCCGGTTTAATATTCACGACGAACGTGAATTAAATGAATTAATTTTCGGATCGAAAAACAATTGATTGAATCAATTTATTCTTTTTTATCTTGAAATTGAAATTCTTGACATATGTTAAATGTTTATTAGTCAATTTCATTTGTTCTCGATCCATGTTTAAGTATGGTAAATATTCCTTCCTCTACCCATACGATTATTATTATATTTTACTTCTTTGGAAAAAGATATAATAAAATAATTCACACTAAATAAACTTTGGCGCTATGGAAGGTATTTTGTGAAATCAAGATCTATATCAGGTACAATCGAACCATGGTGTGCGATTTAAGTTAGAACATGGATTGGGGTCGAATCTGGCATGGTATATTTGAGATCTTCTTTTCTTGGAACAAGACGCGATGGAGATGGTGATCGTTGACCGGCGACCGATGACTAGAAAAAAAAAGAGAACAAAATGGAGAAAATAATAAAAGAAAAAAAGAAAAACAAAAGAGAGGCAATCAATGGGTGGGGTGCTACTTCGGTGTGAAGAGAGAAGACTAGGAGAAACGTGACCTCACTTTCTTTTAAATGAAATTTATAATTTCTTTTAATAATAATATAAAATATTATTATTATTGTTTTGGATAAATAATAGTATGTCGGATATGTCTTTTAACTGAGATGTCTGTTCGATGAACCTTCAGTGGCAGTGCGACCCTGACATCGAGACAAAAAATATGAGTGTAATATTGAATGTATTTTTCAGGTTTTCAGATCGGGTACCCGAAACACTCATGAAATAATAGATTTAATATTATTATTAAATCTTTGACCCGCTATAACTCTTACGTGCAACGTCTGATTGACATACCGTCAGCGGCGACGTGATCATGTAATTAAGACGGTCAATTCAATTCCAATGTCGAATAATAAATTCTGGTTCGTAAATAGGGTCCACGAAATGCCCAACAATAAGAATATTATTATTGTTGAGAAATCTTTCATCGGTCGCAAATCTCCTATACGACATCGGATTGGCTAGCCGTCAGCGGCATTATGACCCAAACTTTGAAGAGGACTTTTCAAGACTAATTTTGGGTGTTTAAACCAAAGTTGAGGTGTGGCCCTCATGAAGCCGGTTCGCACGCATTATGGTGGAATGAGACCTTTTCACCGGGTATCTATTCTAGGCAAACGAGTTGTCGATCTTGTGTGTTTTTCTAAGAGGATCGCAATGGAATGAGACATATAATTTGTCTTGGTACCAAGGTGTGGCCCCCATATAATGTCATTAAGCACAATGCGGTGATATAAGACTTTTTCATTAGGCGTCTGTTTTGGGTGTATGAATAGTCAATTCAGCGTGCTTTTCTGAGAGCATCGCGGTGGCGTAGTTCGCCTGACCTCTTTTGGGACTGAGGTGTGGGCCCCACGAGATGCCGCGTGGGTGTAAAATGACGTTGAGTAACTTTTCCATCGGGAGCCCGTTTCTAGAAAGTAAGTAGTCTATCTCGCGTGTTTTTTCATGAGGATTACAATGGGGTAATATGTTCATGCGAGCAGAGCCTCTTACGTGATCTTACTAAATGTGGAAATATGAAATGGGCATTGGTCGGAGGCTTCTTTGGAAGTACTCTGAACCAACGCACAGTAGTGATGCGAGTGACACCCACTGATGGCGCGAGCGCTGAACCTCTTTTAGGTGAATTTTTATGGAGTTGGGTGGTTTCATGATACCCACTCGGTGTTCTGTTGGCCAGTGTTGAACCATCCAGTAGGGATGAACAGATCAGTTCTAGGTTTACCCTCCAGCAGGCCTGGGTAGTGGGTTGCTCATTGACTTCTTCGGGTTTACCCTCCAGCAGGGCTGGGTAGTGGGTTTCTCATGGACTTCTTCAGGTCTACCCTCTAGTAGGGCTGGGCAGTGGGTCGCCTGTCGACTTCTTCCAGGTCTACCCTCTATCAAAGATTGGGTAGTTGGTCACCTGTCGACTTATTCTAGGTCTACCCTACAACAGGGCTGGGCAGTGGGTTATCGGTCGACCTCTTAGGGTCTACCCTCCAGCAGAGACTGGGAAGTGGGTCACCCAACAACTTCTTTCAGACTCAGTCCTTTCTTCTAGGATAGTTTTTGGCTTTTCTCTGGGACTATCGGAGCGGGACCCTTGGTTGTACGGTTCAGTGATGTGACAACTTTGGCAGTGACGTGGTGTGGTTTAACTTACCCTTGAACTCTCAAAGATGAGGGGCGCTTTCCCCACTGAGACGCATCCTTATGACGTGACCTAAAACCATGAGGGCGAGTCAGTGCCGCCCAAAGCAGATAGTATCAAGGTACAGTGATTTGAGCCCCTTGACATGCAGTTGAGGGCAGATATGTGGGATGATGGGAATCGATGGTGGTTACTTCTAAGACTGTTGGCTAATCACTTTCTGGGGCTAAGCTACAGGATGAAGATCCCCTTATGCTCTTGTTTGGGTTTCGTGTTTGAGCATATGGATATGTATATACCTTGTTCCAGTACCCACTTCTTGGGTCTTGTTTACTCTCCTTCTAGGAGAGGCGAAGACGCGCGGGGTATGCCACGTGCTTTTTGTGTCTAGCTTCTCATGGTTAGACGAGTCTACTCTCCTACTATAGGTAGTGAGGACTTGACGAGAAGTTCATCTTCTCATTGTTTCTAGATCCTTGTGTTAGGACGAGTCTACTTCTTTCCTCTTATTGGTTTGAGTTGTACTCTCTACTGAACTCTCTGTTGTACACCTTTATTATTCCATGTTCAGTCTACTTCTCACTCTTTGGTACCTCCTTTGTTGCTCCCTCGAGCCTTTGGGGGATCCTACTAAGTATTTTTTATACTCACCCATGCTTGGGCATTGCCCGAACAGACTGTTCCCTTACAGACGACAGACAGGTAAGTCGTGAATTCAGCGGAGCTTAGGAGTTCGAGAGCATGGACCGCATACGGTGGTCATAGTCGGGTTCCAGGTGGGGGAACCTTCCACCTATTTTCTTTTGTTTACCTGTTACTGGGTTGTGGCACTTTTCTGGTTGGGCGCGTGTTTTGACCCTTTTCTTTTCAGTTTACCTTCAACTTTTACTTTTTACTTTTAGAGGTCGATGCACATTATGGTTTATTTATAGCATTTGGTACTTTGATTTTCTTTTTACTCTACACTTTTTCATTGAGTGTGTTGCGTGTGTGTGTACCGGTACTTAGGAAAAGGCATCCCCGAGTTGTTGTGCCTTCGGCACTAGTCGCCAACCCCTAGCCTATAGAGGCAGGCTTGGGGTAGTTGCGGCTCGAGCCCAGGTAGGGTCGGGTTGTGATACAGTGGTATCAGAGGGTGTTCATTCCTTGGGATGTTGTTTGGACAACCCGAAAAAAAGGAATTAGTTGGAATTTAGGGAAACAGTGTTAATGTGTCTCGAGAGTGGCTCTCAGGCCAGGGAGTCCAATGATGGTGCGGCGGCCAACATATCCATTCATAAGGACCTTGATAAACCGCTTGTCAACTTGGAAAGCTGAGTCAATCGTTGCAGGGAAAATTGGTTTGTGCATCACATAGGATTGAGTCTTTGACTATCCTTCTTGAGTCACCTCCCCATTGTTGTGATTGTTATATGATCATCTGATCACGGCACTCCATGATAATATTCAAGATGTCTCCATGAAGACAGTCAGCCGGGATACCAGCTTTGGTTCATGAAAACAACCCTATGATCTACGAGGCCTCAGTCCAGGACCCATCATTCGAGCCCCTTTCTCCAGGTGGGCCGGTAGCAGCACCCCTACATGTTGAGTAGCAGACAGCTTCAGGAGAGCAGGCTGAGCTTGAGCGCAGGTTGAGTGCACTCCGTGAGTTCCAATGGCAGAGACCGATGAGGTTCAGTGGTGAGCCAGACCCTCAGGCAGCAGAGGTTTGCCTAGAGATAGTGGTTCACCTTTTCAGTATTGTGCAGACGCAGACAGATCTTACGGTGGATTTGGCCGCCAAACTTTTCCGCGGAACTTCTTGGCGTTGGTGGAGTCTGGTGACTCAGTTTCTTAACGAGTCGTCGCTTTCGTGGGGTGACTTTCTATTGTTGTTTTGTGAGGAGTTTTTCCCCTCCTACTTATGCTCCATTCGGATTCAGGAGCTCCTGCAGTTTCAGCAGGGTGGGATGATAGTGGCCGAGTACGTGGCTAGTTTCACAGACCGTGCACGCTTTTACCCGGACTTGGTCCATGACGAAAACATCCAAGTGCGGATGTTTGAGCAGGGTCTCCGTCGAGAGATTCATGTTTTTATATTAACCTTGGGAATTTTCACATATGTTGGGGTGTTAGAGTAGGCGCTGGTGACAGAGAGCTTCCTGTCACGTTCTAGAGTTGGTGGTGGCAGCAGACACGTTGAAGCCGAGACGTCTGCCGCAGCTAGAGGGCATCGGTAAGTAGAACCTCGACACATGTGGCTTTCTGACAACCGGACTCAAGGGCATGGTCGTACACCACTGTGGCACCGGAGGGCACCAGTGCATCCCGAAGAGAGTCGGTGCTATGCTTGTGATGGGAGAGGTCACCTGGCACGGGACTGCTCGACCAGGAATGCTGTGAATATCGGGCAGGCAGCAGGTGCACCACCACGACGGAGGTAGCGTCATGATCGGAGTAGAACCCAAAGAGTTGGTGCTTGCAGAGGAGTAGGAAGAGATGGTAGTGGGGTAAGGCTTTATGAGGTCCTTCCATCACCACTAGGTGGTCCACGTCAGGCTCTGAGATCTGACAGTTTGGACCACAGACAAGCACGAGCTTTGGATGTCTACAATCCTGCAGAGCATGATGTGATAAGAGGTACACTCTACAGCTCTTCTACTTTTTTCAGTAGAATTGTTAAACTCTTTGTGAAATGCTTCTTCTCCTTGCTCCTTGTTTTTGTTGTTACCAGGGTGGCACGGGGCATCGGTGTAACCATGTGTTGGTAAGGTAAAAGGTGTAGGACCTCTTCTTTAGTCGATGGTGTTGACTCCTTCCCTTCCAAGCTTGTAAGAGGGTCTTGGTTGTGGGACATCGACTGTGAAACCTTACATGACCAGATATCCTTGGGTGTTTAACCATATGGATATTCTGAATGAGGTAATCATCGGGCCTTGTTCTAGGCATGAGTGGCGATTCCAGTCGCGACGTGTGACGTAGGGGTTCGGTCGGGGAGGTATGCTACCCCCAAGGACCTTCAGGCCGATTGAGATTATGCGAAGGGACGATGAGGTTCCCTACCACCTTTCCCTAACACCAAGGTCTGGAGTGTGTGCACAATGTCTCCTGTGTGGCTTACCTGAGGAAAAAGTGTATGTGCTCCTATGCACATCATCAGAAAGGGTAGAACTCACGTGGACAGATCGAATGCTTTGGTCTGTGTGTAGTGACGTGGGGCGGTGCAAGAGTTCTTATGGGTATGGAAGAGCCTGGTGCGGGCTTAGTACACTGATTTTTCCCTGGTTTTTCTTTTTGGGGACGAAAATATTGAAGATGGGAATGATTTAAGAACCCGGTTCTTTCTATAAAAGACTTTGGAATATTCTTTATATTATTCTAGAGCAGCGCCTTCAGACAGTGTGCGATTTCGTGCCTCGGTGTGGACGGAATTAAGTTTTCAGTTTGTTCACACTGGGAAGACCAAATAAATGGGATAACTCCTTAACAGTGTTTCAGATTAGAGATCTGAGTGCATGGATGGGTCCAGAATGAGGTGTTTACCCTAGGGATGACATAAAACATGTCGGCGCGGGACGTTTGGACCCCTCGCTCGCTTCTGGAATGTTAAATGGATAAATAAAATATTTAATTTATTCATTTAATGGTTAAACTCAGTATCTCACAAATTGTGTCTTAGATTGGAAACCTGAGGGCACCATTGAGTTTGGAGTGTGCCGTTTACCCTAAGAGGGGTGTAACTTTCACGGGCGCGGGCCCTCTGTGGAAAATGCCACCAGGAGCATTTTTGTAATTAATTGGTCTCGGACATTAGATTTTATATCTTTCGAATGGAGCCTCATATTAAAATTAAAAGACCACCTTTGATCTCGGGAGGTGGTTTTTACCTTAGTTGGGACCTAACTTTCACTGCATTGGGGGTGTTATATGCGGATTTAATTTTGTGTTAAGTTTTTTTTTATTTTAAAGGGTTTATTTTATTTTATTTAAGTTTCCTCTCCTCCCATATCCTCCCCTCATTTCCCCCTTGTGTAAACTCTCCCTCCCCTCCTCTAACCTCCCATCATCTCATCCTCCTCTCTTTGGTGGACGATGAAGAAGCTTTGGATCGAGGTGTTCCGAAGCGCAACGAACGCAACAGATCTTTGCGAGCATGTTCTTCTTTGACAAAAGATCTGAGTCCAGGTAGGATTTATCTTTGTGAATTTCATACCCCGGTTAAATATTCATGAAGAACACGAATTAAATGAATTAATTCATGGATAAAAAAACAATTGATTGAATCAATTTATTCTTTTTTATCTTGAAATTGAAATTCATGACATATATTAAATGTTTATTTGTCAATTTCTTTTGTTCTTAATCCATGATTAATTCTGGTAAACATTCCTTCATCTACCCAAATTATTATTATTATATTTTACTTATTTGGTGAAAGATATAATAAAATAAATCACACACAAATAAACTTTGGTGGAATGGAAGGTATTTTGTGAAATCAAGATCTAGATCAGGTACAATCGAACCATGGTGTGCAATTTAAGTTCAAACATGGATTGGGGTGGAATCCGGCATGGTAAGTTTGAGATCTGATTTTCTCGGAACGAGACGTGATGGAGATGGCGATCGTTGACTGACGATCGATGGCTAAAGGTGCCAGCAGCATCCGGTGGGCCCTGGTGAACAGCGGCGCATCGCGGCTGGCGAGTTGGGTGGAGCGAGACCTGGGGCGCAAGGCGAGGCTGGCGATGTGTCGACCTGCATAGCAGGAGGGCGGCTAAAATTAGAGGAGGTGGCGTGCGATAGTTTTGGCTGGCAGATTTTAGGGTTGCAGGGGAGAAGCAGTGTGAAGATAGGGGATAATGGGTATTGTGGAAGAAGGAAGAGATTGGAGTGAGAATAGAAAAAAGAGAGAACAAAATGGAGAAAATAATAAAAGAAAAAAATTACAACAAAAAGAGAGGCAATCAATGGGTGGGGCGCTACTTTGGCGTGAAGAGAGAAGACCAGGAGAAAAGTGACCCAACATTCTTTTAAATGAAATTTATAATTTCATTTAATAATAATATAAAATATTATTATTATTGTTTTGGATAAATAATATTATATCAGATATATCTTCTAACTGAGATGTCTGTTTGATGAACCGTCAGCGGAAGTGCGACCCTGACTTCGAGATGGAAATTATGAGTATAATCTTGAATGTATTTTTCGGGTTTTCATATCAGGTACCCAAAACTCTCTTGAAATAATAGATTTAATATTATTATTAAATATTTGACCCGCTATAACTTCTACATGTGACGTCTGATTGACATGCCATTAGCAGAAACGTGATCCTGCCATTAAGACGGTCGATTCAAGTCTAATGTTGAATAATAAATTCTGGTTCGTAACTCGGGTCCACAAAACACCCAACAATAAGAATATTATTATTGTTGCGAAATCTTGCATCAGTCGTAACTCTCCTATACGACTTCGGATTGGAGAGCCGTCAGCGGCATTGTGACCGTAACTTTGAAGCGGACATTTCAGGACTAATTTTGGGTGTTTAAACCAAAGTTGAGCTACAGACCCCATGAATCCGGTTCGCACACATTATAGTGGAATGAGACCTTTTCACCGAGTATTCGTTCAGGGCGAATGATTAGTCGATCCCATGTGTTTTTTTAAAAGGATCACAATGGAATGAGCCATAGAATTTGTCTTGGGACCAAGTTGTGGCCCCCACGTAATTTCATTCAAGCACAATGCGGTGATATAAGACTTTTTCATTAGGCGTCTGTTTGGGGCGTATGATTAGTCGATTCATCATGCTTTTCTGAGGGCATCGCGGTGGCGTAGTTCGCCCGATCTCTTTTGGGACTGAGGTGTGGGCCCCAAGAGATGTCGTGTGGGCGTAAAGTGGCACTGAGTAAATTTTCCATCAGGAGCCCATTTCTAGTGAGTAACTAGTCTATCTCACATGTTTTCTATGAGGATTATAATGTGGTAATCTGTTCAGGCGAGCGGATCCTCTTACGTGATCTTATTAAATGTGTAAATATGAAAATGGCATTGGTCGGAGGCTTCTTTGGATGTTCTCCGAACCTACGCATGGTAACGATGCCAGTGACACACAGTGATGGCGCGTGCGCTGAACCTCTTTTAGGTGAGTTGTTCTGGAGTTAGGTGGTTGCGCGATAACCACTCCGTGTTTTGTTGGCCAGTATTGTACCATCCAGTAGGGATGGACAGAGAAGTTCCGGTTTTACCCTCCAGTGGGCTTGGGCAGTGGGTTGCTCATTGACTTTTTCAGGTTTACCCTCCAGTGGGGCTGGGAAGTGGGTTTCTCATGAACTTCTTCAGGTCTACCCTCTAGCAGGGCTGGACAGTGGGTCTCTTGTGTACTTCTTCTAGGTCTACCCTCCAGCAGAGACTAGGCAGTGGGTCACTTGTCAACTTCTTCCAGGTCTACCCTCCAGCAGAGACTGGGCAGTGGGTCGCCTGTCGACTTATTCCATGTCTACCCTCTAGCAGGGTTGGCCAGTGGGTTGTCGGTCGACCTCTTAGGGTCTACCCTCCAGTAGAGTCTGGGCAGTGGGTCACCCGACGACCTCTTAGGGTCCACCCTCCAGCAGAGACTGGGCAGTGGGTCACCTGACGACCTCTTAGGGTCTACCCTCCAGTAGAGACTGGGCAGTGGGTCACCCGATGACTTCTTTCAGACTCAGTTCTTTCTTCTAGGCTAGTCTGTGGCTTTTCTTCAGGACTATCGGAGTGGGACCCTTGGTTGTATAGGTCCGTGATGTGACAACATTGGTAGTGATGTGGTGTGGTTTGACTTACCCTTGAACTCTCAAGGATGAGGGAGGAGTTCCCCACCGAGACACATCCTTATGACACGACCTAATACCGTGAGGGCGAGTCAGTGTCGCCCAAAGTGGATAATATCAAGGTGCGTTGATTTAATCCCCTTGACTTGCAGTTCAGGGCAGATGTGTGGGATGTTGGGCATAGATGGTGGTTACTTCTAAGACTATTGGCTACTCACTTTCATGGGCTAAGCTACGGGATGGAGATCCCCTTACGATCTTGTTCAGGTTTCTTATTTTATAATATGTATATGTATATACCTTGTTCCAGTACCCGCTTCTTGGTTCGTGGTTACTCTCCATCCAGGAGAGGCGGAGATGCGCGGGGTATGCCACGTGTTTTTCATGTCTAGCTTCTCGTGGCTGGACGAGTCTACTCTCCTACTATAGGTTTTGAAGGCATGACGAGATGTTAATCTTCTCACTGTTTCTAGATCCTTGTGTTAGGACGAGTCTACTTCCTTCCTCTTATTGGGTTGAGCTGTACTCTCTACTGCTCTCTCTGTTGTACTCTTTTACTATTCAATGTTCGATCTACTATTCACTCTTCGGTACCACCTTTGTTGCTCCCTCGATACTTTGAGGTATCCTACTGAGTATTTTTATACTCACCCCTGCTTGGGCTTTGCCCGCACTTGGTGTTCCCTAGCAGATAACAGAAAGGTAGGTCTTGACTTCAGTAGAGCTTAGGATATCAGGAGCTTGGGCCGCGTATGGTGGTCGTAGTCTGGTTCCAGGTGGGGGACCCTTCCAGCTGTTTTTCTTTTGTTAACCTGTTGCTGGGTTGTGGCACTTTTCTGGTTGGGCGCGGGTTTTTCTCCATTACTTTTCAGTTTACCTCCATCTTTTACTTTGTACTTTTATAGGTCGATGCACATTGGTGTTTATTTATAGCAGTTGGTAATTTGGTTTTCTTTTTTACTCTGCACTTTTTCATTGAGTGTGTTGTGTGTGTGTGTGTACAGGTACCTAGGAAAATGACTCCCTGAGTTGTTGTGCCTTCGGCGGTTGTCGCCAGCCCCTGGCCTATGGAGGCGGGCTTGGGGTAGTTACGGCTCGTGTCTGGGTAGGGTGGGGTCGTGACACCTCACTTGGTATTCCCTTAATTTCAAGTTACTGAGTCGAAGATGATATGATTAGTGGTTCGATAGGAGAATAGATCTATATGACCTCCAGTAGTATTCCTTGAGTATGTACTCATTTGAGTAAGATAAATAATCTTCCATTTAGATTTTTAAGTTCCTATCATAGAGGAAGATTTTGTAAATTTGCATGCTCTCTTTTATCTAGGTATTCCCTTCCTCAAAACCACAAAAATGATCACAAATTTCCATAATGGTACACATTCCAAGGTGTTTAGAGATGAATTTTCATTATTTAATTCCATGGAATCCATGATTTAACCCTCATAAGACTATTCTTGTTTTGTTATCTCAATTTTTGAACCACCAAGTAAAAACCCCCTTGTATTTTTTATATCCTGTGCTTAGAGAGATTATGTGAATTGTTTCCAATTTGATGTCTAACAGAACACCCACATAATTTTATAATTCACAAACTTCTCTTTTATTTTATTTTGATATAGATTCATATTTTGACTTATATCATGTTTACTTTGATTATAAAATTGTTGTTGGGTAGGTAGTTGGATTTGATGGGTTATTATCGGATTTTGATGATGTCTATTCTCAAAGTAATGTTCATTTTACATATATTTATGTTCCTTACTGGTATCCATTCTACCTAACCCCCCTCTCCCTTCATTGGAACTCAATAAATTTCCCAAAAATCTAAAATACTCATACAATTTGAGTGGTGATAGATTAAATTTTTTTAATTTCTAATAATCTCACTTTTAAACATGATGGAAAACATTTTAATATTTTGAGCAAGAATACTAGGGAAATAAAGTGAACCTTTTCTAACATATCAGGTATTAACCCCACCATTTTCATGCATAGTATTATATTATGTAATGGGGTTAGACCAGGTATGCATCCACAAAGGACATATAATCCAACTCTTCAAGAAGTTGTTAAAAAATAAGATGAAAAATTGAACGAGATTGGTATCATTTACCTCATTTAAGATTCCCAGTAGGTTAGTGATTTTTATGTTAGGCCTAATAAAAATGGTGTTACTATTCTTCAAAATGTGATATAGGAGTTAATTCTAATGTGGGTAAAAATAGTTAGGATGGGTGTATTGATTATATGAAACTAAATCCATCCACTTTGAAGCATAATTTTCTCATCCCATTTATTGATAAAATGGTTGGGTGACAAGCTAAGAAGAGACAATATTATTTCATTAATGGATTTTAAAGATATTTTTATGCTCTTATAGATCTGTAGGATGAGGATAAGACAACATTCCCTTGTCCATATGGTAAATTTTCCTAAAAAAAGATGAACTTTGGACTTTTTAATGTCTTGTGTACCATCTAGAGATTCATGACAAGTATTTTTTTGAGATTTCATTAAGACCTTCATAGATGTATTTTAGGATGATTTTACTATTTATAGATATTCATTTGATGATGGTATCTTTTTATTATGAAAGGTTTTGAATCGTGGTATTGAGAAGATATAGTTTTGGAGAACGAAAATTTTCATTTCATGGTAGTGAAAGGAATATCCTTAAGGCATGTAGTTTTGAAACACATAAGATTGTTTAATATAACTAAGGTAAATATTAATTTATCATATTCATATCCATTTTTTGTGTTTTATGTTATATAATTACTCATTCATGCAGTCTTTTATTGATGTTTCATCGTAGATTTTAGTAAGATATCTCAACTTTTATCTTTATTGTTTCAGAAATATATGGAATTATTTTTTCAGATTTCTAAATGGTATCATTTTATGATCGAAATAAGTGTCCGACCACTCCACTGATCATCCAACCCCCATGATAGGAGTTTATTTTGAGAATATGTGTGTTGCATCCAACTTCGTGGTTGGATTTTTCTTATCTCAAAGGGTAGAGGGGAGGTACCATGTGATTTATTATGTGTTGAGGAATTTGGATTCATCCCAAAAAAAATTAAACTATAAAAAATGAGTTTCTTATTGTTATTTTTTCCCTTAATAAAATCCATTCAATTTAATTAGAATATGTAGTAGTTTTTTTTACCATGCATCTCTCAAGTGCCTCTTGAAGAAGTTAGATGAATATCCCAGAATTATTTGATGGAATATCCTTATTTAATAATTCTATATTAATATAAAGGAAAAGAAGGGGTCCAAAACATGGTGTCAGACCACATGTGCATGATTAATCACACACTTGAGGCTGACACCTTGGACCAGGTACCACATCAGGACACCTTCCCCAATATGCATATCTATGTAATCTCATGTATGCATCCTCGGTATGAAAATTTAGTGAAATAACATGTTTTATCTTAAATTCATGAAAATTTAATCAAACATCATGTAAAAATATTAAAAGGTGTGTATTTGTTTTATGTGTGGGATGATCCCTACATCTGAAGCATATGTAGTAACAAATTTATTAAGAGATGGGTTTCTGATCAGGATTTTGATTATGTTTTCCAATTATTTCTTACAATTTCTTATGGTGGACACTTTGGACCCCAAAGGAGAGCTATGAGATTCTTAGACTCTGGTATATATTTGACTAGAACATCACATTATTCTCACGTGTTCTGTAAGTTGTTCCCATGTTTACAACACATTAGACACATTTTTATGAGACATGGGATGCCTCAACAACCAATATTTTTTGCTGATATTTTTTATGCATATGGAATTTATTTTATAGGACCATTTCTAATTCCATTTTTTAATATATTATGGTTATTTTTTATTATTTAATTAAATGGGTGGAGGCCAAAGCACTAGGACTGGGGATTCTAATGTTGTATTTTACTTTGTTAATGCACAAATTTTCATGGAGGTTTAAGGACCATGGGAGACAATCTTGAAGTAGAAATTTGGATTCCCACTTTTTTAATAATGGGGTGATGCATAAAAATTCTACCCCATACCACCACCCAAACAAATATCCAAACTGAGGATTCAAATCAAGTGTTGAACCCTAATTTTGAGAAAATCATTCAATATAATAGGAATGATTGGATAAAGTTATATGATGGTTCACTATGGGCTTGTATAATGTCATTAAAAATTCCCATTTGTATGTCCCCTGATTGGATTGTTTTTGGGAAATCATGTAATATTCCTATGGAACTCAAGCATCAGGCATATTGGTCTATAATAAAATGAAAAATGGATTTTCTCTAATCTAGAATTCAAAATAAGGTACATATTCAGGATCTTGAGGGGTTTAATTTATCATCATATGAGAATTCAAGTCCCTAAAAGGAACGATAAAAATAATTTCATGATGGAATGATACAAAATGGGAGTTTCATGGAATAGGTAAATTCCTACTCTATAGTTCATGACTGAAGACGGTTCATGGTAAGTTGTGTTCAAGATGGCTATGTCCTTATTTTTGATTTAGTATTTTTTTCTTATGGTGAAGTCGATATAACACAAGGGGAAACAAGAAAGGGAATTACAGTCAATGCAAAGCATTTGAAGAAATATATTGGGGGACTTCCAACTGATGTAGTATATTTCATCACACAATATAACCCCAACATCACTTTAGAATATCAAGATGTTCTTAACCCTTTAATTTTTATATTATTTTTCATATTTAAAATTCTTCATTTTATATGAACATATCATCTCAAAGGTTGACATTGAGGATAATTCAATATTTTAAGTGTGGTCGAGGGGATAACATTTTTCAGTAGTAGTTTAGGATTTTATTTTTTTTGTTTTGTGTGTGATTTCTATTATATTTTATTTTAATTTTTAAAAAAATCATATCATGTACCATGCTCATTTACATGAGAAACATATAAAAATGAATTTCTTTCAAATTTCACTGGTAGAATTATATGAAAGATAAATATTTTAACTTCAATATTTCATTATTATAAAAATGGAATTAAATGATGATATGATTGGTTGTGTCATTATAAAACATTTTATATTTTTACACCACTAATTATTATATTAATTCATGATAAATTAGGTCATTTATTTCTCTACAAAACTTTTCACACAACCAGAACATATAAAATGTTTCCTACACAAGTAAAGGTATAACCAGTTTGGTTAAAAAGTTATCTTATATTAATATATGATCCATATAATATTTTTTATTTTAATATATTTTATTACTATATAAAATTTATCTATTCATCTTTACCTGACATCCTACTATTTTACACCCTAAAAAATAAAAAAATTATGAAAAATAATACAAAAATATATATATTATCTTAATAACGAGGAAGTGAATAAATGTAAAAAACAAGAGGATATCATGGTTATGATCTTAAGGTTTGACTATCATGAATGATTAATATAGTGCGTCTTTACATTTTATTAAAATGGAATATAAAACATGTAAGGTTAATTAAACCAGGTAAGGAGAATTTTTCAAGGTGACCTGAATATACTGAATAAAGGGTGGAGATATGAGCTTGAAATGTTTGGCACACACATGTTGGGAGCTGACAGAATAGTAGACCCATAACTTCTTTTTCTATTATTAGTTTCAATAAACTCAATGGATTCTATTTTAATACAATTTATCATATAATTAATTTTAAATTTATTGATATTTAATATTTATGGGATTCTTATATTTTCTATATTTCCTTTGTGGATTGAGGAATACGAACATGTATATCTTGTCACAAGTTTTTTGAAATACATTATATAATGTTTTTCCTAGTATTGAAAAAGGGTATGTGTGGGGTAGTTGATAAAAAATTATAAAATATTTTATTGATAATAAATGACATAAATTTGAAACATTTTTTAAAATATTATTATTTATAATATATTTGGGACTATATCATTCTTTTGAAAATTTGATGAAAATTACAGTTTTTCCCTGTAAAGTGTCCCATTTTATTTTAGGCATAAATATTTATATGGGGATTATTTTAACATGAATATTTTTTAATAGTGTTCCTCACTAAATTGGATACAAAATTCATTTAGGAAATTTGAGCTGGATAATGCATTTGATTGGAGTAAATGGGTCATTAAATCAAAGTTAAACTAGACTCTCCATATTGGATGCATATTAAGTATTTGAGCCATAATGTATTCATCATCTCTTGGATTGGTTCCAAAATTTGAGATCCTATCAGGGACCAAATTTATCAAAAATAATTCTTCTACAAGGACATCTAATTCATGTGTTTTGGAGGTCAAGCATTTTGTTCACTTTCAATTAAAATATTTTTATGAATTCCTTATTCACACTTGGAAAGTATTCAGACCCTAGCCCCCCACCACTCTAAAAAATTTATTTCTCTCATTTTAAAGAGTGTGAAAGTTACTTATAGGATTGGGATCAGATTCAATTTTTTTCATTTTCATTTCAATTCACTATTGGAGGAGGGAATTTATCAATCTAGGATCACCTCCAAACTACTCTTGTTTTCCTATTCATTCTTGTAATGTTTTTGTACTTGAAATAAAATTCCTAGTTTCTATTTTATTAATTAGGTTTTAATTTAATTTTATTCTTCTTTAATATTCCTCTTTGGTCTGGAAATCTAGAGTAGAGATACAATTACTTTATACCCCTTCCACGACCATTGTGAATGCAAAATAGTTCGTTGATGACTAAACCTCTACATAAGAGTGGTGTTTTAATAATAAATCTACCTATTACCATATTCATTTTTTTATTTTCAATCAATGAGATAATTGAATTCACTTAATATAATCATTGAATTGATTTTTTTATTAAAAAAATATATATAAGTGATTGAGCATTTAATGAAAAATATTTGTGGTCAGGAATTTCGTGAATTGTAATTGTTGAATTTTAATCAGTAAAACAAAACAACACAAGATCAATTTTTAGAGTTATAAAACATTATCATAGATGAACTAATCATCATTTCTATAATGGTTATTTTTCTTAAGTTTAAACTGACCAAATTTAGTGTTGGAATGACAATTAATACAAGGTTATGTGAGTGCATGTTCCAATGAGATCCTAGGGTTTAATTCATTTCCAATTTATGTAAAATGTACTTTTTATAGGGTTCGAGGGATAACAAATATTTGAGTCATAATTAAGTGGATATTAATTTAAATTTTAAAGATTAATAAGTAATTTAGAAGGTATATTTAGATCCATTAATCTTTTTAAAATTAGTTTTCAAAAACATATATCTTCCAACTGCATTTTCTCATTCTCATTTCAAAAAAACGTCTTCTTCCATCATGCTTATTTTATATTTATAAAGGATAAACAACCCCCTCTCCCTCTATCATTTTATTTATTGTGTTTTATTTATTTTATTTTTTTCAAAATATTTCTATGATGTTGTTTAATTTATTTCATCCTTTGAGAGATGACCACGGTTAGCCACTCTACTGCACCTAATAAGTAAAAAAGTTTCAAATTATTTTAGAGTACCAATAAAAAACACTTCCAATAACCACTTGTTCATGATGCTCAAAGTGTTGTGATTTCATGATTATAGTCATTTTTATATTAACCTATCCCTATATATATACCACTTCTAAAAATGTCAATGCAGTTTTTTAGTTGTTTCTAATGTATAAATACACTTTAGACAAGTGTGCACAGGAATGAATGCCTTCACATTTTCTATCTTCACTATATATTAGAAGATGTTTTTAATTTAATCATAGATATGACCCCACTTATTTCTTCCTTGTTTCATCAGAATATGTTGATGGGATTCATGCACAGGGGAAAGGGTATCCCCCCCAATACCTGCTACAAGAACATATATGAAGACGTCTTATGTGTGAGAAGGGATATGAGCCTACTTACTGGTTACTGTTACAATATAATGGTAGTAGTTATCATTTGGAGTGGGGATATTCATCCACTCATAATTATCTAGATCCTTTCATGCATGATATGTCTTCCTTATTTCTCATTCATTGGTATCATAGGTGGCAGTGTGCCTAGTGGTAACCTCAAAAAGAGACTTAAGGGACCCGTTGGGATGGATTCGTCAATGGTGTTTGGTAGGAGCCCTCCTAGATGGCCCCTGGACCATAAGGTATTTGTAGATAACTCCTTGGTCCATCTTCAAGAGATACTAAAGGTTTTTTTTTCTATCTCTATGGATAAACTCCTAATGTTATTGGTGGTGGAAATGAGTGACATTATATTTAGTGTACCTATCTTTTTGAATATGCTGACTGATTGGTTTCATCACAATAAGCCACTTGCAGAATGTCTCAAGGTTCGGGATCATACCTTGCTGATGGTATCCATGGAATATTTAATTTTCCACCTTATTCTAAAGATGTCAGTTATGTGAGGTCATTCCAAGGCCTGTAGAGGTATTATTTAAAACTGATTTACCAAAATTATTGTTGTATGAATGCATGACCTCGAGTTTGGTGTTTTTTGTGAGGGTAGTGTCTTCAGTCATGAAGACAATAAGGAATAATTTCACTGATCGATACATCATTATATCCATGATAATTTATCATCCAAATATTCTTGGGAAACATTATTTTTCTTTATTACTCCTAGTTCCACCATTATGCTCTCATGGACTTGTTAAAGGGATGATTGGTTTATTTTATAAGAACCTTATCTAAAGAGTATAGACCATTCATTTAAAATATTCATGTCATATTTTTTATTTTTCATAGGATATGAAAACAACATGGAATTCCACATAGTAAACCGATCATTCGGGTTTCCCACTTTTGTTTCATTGAATAGGACACAACTATTCATCCACATGATAAGTGAAAAATAGTGTGACGAGAACTGACCAGTCATTGCTTTTTATATTGTTAAGGATATGTCATAGTTAAATGATTTCATATCGGGTTTAAAAAAAATTCATTATAAAAAACACAAAATTTACATCCATATTACATGAAAAAATTGTCTGATAAGAACTAGGTAGTCTGTCATTTATATTTGGTAAAAGGATACACCTTAGTTAATTAATTTCAGTAGGGTTCACGATTTTTGTTTCTTTAGAAAAGAAACAATTGTGCCCTCGGTAGTACATAAAAATTAATTTTGGTTGGATAAATGATTTTTACATTCATTAACCTCTCGTTCACTATTATTTTTCTTAATGGAAGCTCCCAACGGTTCCCATATCTATAAATGGGTATAGACCTACTTTCCAAAGGTAGGTAGTTATTTGGGGGTTTAGACCTAAGGGAACATGGTAAATCCCATTGTTCTAGTGGAAGGGAGGTCGGGATCATCATACCCTTTTCGGGGGAATTATTTTCTACTCGAATACTCTCTTATAGATTTTAGATATGTTCATGAATCTCTTTATAATATCGATATAGAACCAATTACCCTAACAAAATTACTGTAAGACATAAGATTTTTAATGTGAAGGGTGATATTTTAGTAATCCCAACTATATGTATCTGAGGTTGTTCACCCATTTTCCACTATTAGGTTGTTTCATATATGTTGAATCCTTATAACCAAGCACTCTAAAAATTATTTTCATCCAATTGGGTGACTAATATATCAAGGATGGGATTGAACATATATGAGTTTTCTTATATATCCCATTTATAATAAGAATAAAAACACGTGTAGTTCCTTAAACTCATTCATTTTAACATCATGTAGAAAATAAATATATAAAGGATATTATGTACTTGGTACTTGATATCGAGCATCAAGGAGGAATCCAAGGTATCCTGGTTATAAGAGGAATTTGAGTCTTTACTGTTCAGTCTTGCCCATAGGACCTACCCTAAGGTGGGTTCCTTTGTATGGGAGTAGTTGTATCATACCACTATACACTTAGGTTTCTCTTGATTGTTGAGGCTCATAATGTGGATGATATTTCCATTGCAACTCCCTAATCCCACAAGATCAATGATCGATGTGGGAAATGAGTGATAGTAAGAAATATGATAGAATGCATATGCATATGGGGATTTCATATTGGGATAGCCCTTTTGATGTTTAATATGAATCTCGGGGCTTATGAAGTAATCCAAAATATCATGCTAATATCCAAAATTTGGGTCATCATAGTTCAGTGTGCTTATTAATACCCTTGTGTGTGAGGGGGAAATATCATTCCATTGGAAATATTGGGTCCCGATTGTGGAAGTGTAGGATTTATAATGGATACTTGAAATAAAGTGGGTTTTTATTTATCCTTAGGCCTTATAAATGAATCCTACATATCCTAGCTATAGTAGGAATCCAATTCATTTTTGTTCAATTCACTTCTTAGTCCTCTAGTGGATATGGGAGAAATATCTACCCATGGGAGAGATTGGGTCCAAATGGTAGAAATGTTGGATACATGGGGGAAACATTCCATGAGTTTTCTATTAATTAGATCTTGGACCTTATAATGTAGTCCTACATACATTGGGTATAGCTGGAGATAGATTCATATTAGTTCATTTCATTCCTCAGTCCACTGGTGAATGAGGGAGAAATATCAAACCAAGGGATAGAGTAAGTCTCGATGGTTCAAATATTAATGACATCGGGGGAAATTTCACTGAAGTGGATTTTTATTTAAGATCATGAATTTTAAAGGAATCCTATATATCCTGATTATATAAATAATCAGAGTCATCGTAGTTAAGTTTGGTTAAGTATTACACATTTATGTTTCCCTAATAAGCATGCTTAAAAAGGTTTTTGTGTCTCAAGATGTCTATTTCACATGGACTTATTGTCTTCATTACATGCTTGATGAATCTTGGATATGTCCCTAGTTATGTATGTATGTGTCATGGATGTCTAGTGGACATTCCTAATGACAATCACATGATCCTGTTGACATGTCCTAAGGATATCTTGTACCCTAAAAATAATTCTTGTAATCCATCATTTGATCATGCCTATCATTTAATTGATGTCTCCCTAACATTTTTTAGGATTCCAAGAAAATTCTATTGAAAATCCCATGATCCATATTGACATGTCTAGAAGATGTCACAATACCTAGCTAATGATATCTAAAGACAATTTCATGACCTGGGCTGACATATCTGGAGAGTGTATCATGACCTAGTTTACTTTTATATAGTACATAAAATGATCTTGGATGGAATTTACTACTTAGTTCATGAGACCTTGATAACATTTCTTTGTGTCATTACGAAACATAGCTGACAATTCTGGGTTTCATCATGAAACATTGCTGACACACATGGAGTTTGCCGTGAGATCTAGGTGGTAAGTCAGTAGTGATTTTCATGACCTATTTGACAAACACTAGTGTCTCCTTATAATTTGGGTGATATGTTTGAGGACAATTCATGATTCAGATGGTGATCCTATCTGGCTTTACAAGACTTGGGTAGAATTCTTGGAGTGTTTCATGGTACTTTTTTAGGGTGTGTAGTATATGTTTATTGATCTAAATGGTATGTCCATGGGGCGTTGCATGACATGTGCGACAAGGAAATTTTTTTTCACATGATCTGGATGTGTCACATGAAGAACATGAGGATCATCATATACATTCCTTTCCTTAATCATCCATTTTTTAGTCCTTCTTAGGTCCTTTCATACATATGTTCATTAGGGTTATCCTATGTTAGCATGGTATTTAGGTTTCATGTGACAAATATAATATACAGGATGTAATTTTCAAAATGTGATTGTCACACCATAATTATTTCACATGAACTATTAGTGATTGGGTAATGGGACTAAATGTTTTTCCAAATCCTTTAGGTCATTTCCTATATATTTACATTTAAGAAGACCTTGTGATCACATGATTGGCTACTATGATAAGTCCTCTTGTGATCTCCCATTTTTAGTAGATCATGTATGAATTTTTTTGATGAGGGGGAGGTATTTTTGGCCTCAATACCCTAGTTATACACCACTTGTGTGGAATCTATCTCATAGATATGGGATGAAATTCCAAGATGATATTGGGGTCATGTGATTTTTCAGATCATGTCTTAGTTCATCTTGTGGGTGTCTCATGACTTTAAGCAACCGCATGAGTGTCTTGTCAGTGGAACTTTTATTGAATTATTTCTTATCAAAGTAATATTACTTAGCCTTGTGTACATCCCCAGGATAATCCATAAGGTTGGTCCAAAATGTCAAGGGACCTTCCTGAGATCAGGATGCCAGTATAGAGTAATCTTCATGATCTGAGATTCTTTTTCTGGGACTTTCCATGAGATAAATGTTTCTTTCCATGGGGCCTTCATGAGATCTGGATATCATGCCAAGGGGTCTTGGGGAACCATGATGGATTTTCTAAAGTATTTTATATGATCAATGTTTAAAACCCATATCATATTACTTTGTTCACATAAAATCAGGGTATTTTTCTTCACAAAAATGTAATTTTGATTCCATTTTTATTTCCTTGTTTTTATGAAAATGTGGTGGGGATCACACAAGTTAGTGTGAGTGTTGATAAATAAAATCCCTCTCTATATGGGTGATGTTCCATGTGACAAATAATGGTTCCTATGGTGTTTATTGAGCATCATCATGGAAAACCCATACATTTTTATTTGGATCTGGAGGGGAGCACAAGACCATTGGTACTTGTATGAAGCCCTTCGTGTGATGAGGGTAACAATCTAGCATGCCCTTGAACGACAAGGTGGAAATGTATCCAGAGCTTCTATTATGTCTTATAAACCACATGGTCATGTTGTTCTAAGATTTATAACTATGATAGGATTCCACCTTCTTCATATTTTATAAGGATTTTTGGATGGTTTTCGGGCCACTATCAGCTAGAGGTTGCATGACTAGAGGGAGCTCATCTAACAGCTTCTGAATGATCCACATATGTCTTTAAACACTTTATCAAGAACAATAGAATTTAATTAAGGGGTCTATGTGTTCTAAATCAGTTCTTTAATTGTTCATGTCCCATTCACATGACCTTCTTAATGTCATGAAATAGTGTGTCCTTTGGATGTTTATGCAATACATTAGTCTAGGCCACCATACCTCCCATTTTGTTTCTTATAAAACAATACTAATGAATCAGGTATTTGTTCCATTTTGGAATTTCCAATACACATTTTCCATCCATTAACACAAATTCGTGTTGAAAATTATTTTTACTAGATGTACAAGTAACGCCCAAAACACCACTTTAACCTGAACTTTGCTAAAATGTTTTTAATATTAATTGATTAATGTATTCATTATGAAAGATAAATTATTCCAGGAATGGGACATATTTTATATTTATTAACATTTAAAAATCACTTTATATAAAATGGAATCTTATTTAATTTTAAATCATTTCATAAATTATCATTTATTATAAAAAAACATTAATGTAAATTTTGAAATTATTTATTTTATTTGAATTTAAAAATATTGGGAAAATAAAAATATTTGAATATATTAAGTAAATTATTATTTACCATGATATATTCATATGCAAAATTAATTTATTTAAGTAATTCATTCCATCTATTTCACTTTTAAAAAAAATTGTATCCTTTATTTTAGTTAATGATTAACTAAATAATTCATACCTTTGCATTTATTAAGGATTTAAATTAATTATTCAATATTAGAAAAAAGTATAATAAATAATTATGATAAAAAAACTCATTTTACTTTAAAAATATTATTTATAATAAAAATTTTGTTTTTCTATCCATATCTTATATCTTTATAAATATTAAAGGCAAGGAAGGTTCCTTTTTTTTATTTTTCCTTTACAATTTTATTATATAGGTAACATTTATAATATTTTATTCCACTAAATCATATAAATATATCCTAATGTGTTAAGGGTCGAAATATGTCCAAAAAATTGGTCTTGGAAAAGTTTGTCGGAAAGTTTACACCTTATATTCTATGTTTAACCACTAAGTAATATTGTTTTTACCTTGATCGTTGTAATTAATTTTGGTAGTTTTCTATAATCATTATGGTAAAAAATTAATGTTACCATTATTATAAATAATAAATTATGATGATTATAAATACTCAATCCATTTATACAAATTAAAGACAAAACGTGGTATAATATAATTTTAAATTAATCTCATAGACATGATGAGAAAATGAGTTTTCAAAGTGAAAATTTTCAAACGTTTTCAATGTTTTTTTTATCAAAATTAAAAATAAAAATAATTTATATGACCTAAATTAGATTATTATTTATATATTTTAACTATTTTCAATTTATAAATATTTAAAAAATAATTTAACAATATAAATTATTTAGATGGAAAGGTAGTTTTCAATTACAATCCAGTATTTTTCACTAAAATCAAAAAAAGAAACTTTTCAGAAAATACCCAAAAATTAATTCTAATATAATTTGTAAATACATTTTCCAAAATAGAAGTTTATTTTATAAAATTAATTTTCTCATAGTAAAAAATTTTGTTTTAAAAAAGTATACCATAAAAAAGGCAACAAATCTACGTTTTTGAAAAATATACTGTTTTTATGCAAAAAATTTGTTTTATTATAATCACATTAATATAAAACATATAAGATAAATAGTAAGAATATTATTGAATATATAATATATATAACTTATTAAAATAATTAAAAAAATTATTTGGTGAATTTATTGATATAAGACACACATGTGTACAAAAATTTTGTTTTTCAGCAAAAAAATTCAAAAAAGGTTTTATTTTAATTTCTAATAGATTGATCACCAAAGAATTAAATTTATATATATATGTAAACCCTATTATCATAATTTAGTTACTCATATTCATACAATCCATTCTAATGGATTGGTGATAACTATTATCTATAATAATATTTTAATTTTATGTCATTTTTTGTTTAAACTCAAGATTGTGTGTAACACAATCCAAACTTAGTTTTGAATTCAATGCAATATAAACCAGTGTTTCATGTAATGAAATCCATCAATTAAATTTAATTTATTAAAAATATCATAAAAATTGGGTTATTTACATTCTACCTAAATTAAAAAGTATTTTTTCTCCCAAAATTGTTCACTCTAATACAACCAAATGTGGATAATTATACCTCATAATATCCTTAAGTTAGCACATAGATTTTTCAAACTGGTGGTTTCAGCACAAAACATTTATTTCTTTCCCCACAAAACATTTATTAGGCGAGTTATCTTATTTTGTAAAACTCTCTCATTTTATTTTAGAATCTATATCAGTCATTCTTTATAAGAAATATCATGCCCAAATGGTATGACCTCTGACTTCAGTACATGTAATTGATCGGTACAAAGTTTTTTTACGAGTGATAAATGGATAACATCGTGAACATGAGAGAGGTTTGAGGGAATATCCACATGAATATATACTATCTCTATATGATTACATATTGTATTAGGATTGATATACCTAGGGTATAGTTTTCCTTTCTTTCATAAATGGATAATTTCGTAGAATGACCATCTCAAAAACATAAAATTATAAGCTGTGAAGTTGATTATCAGTATATCATTTCTATAGAAAAAATTATACATGTATATGTTATTAAATGTCTTTAATTTTCTCTCCCATATCATCAGCCTTATCTAGTCCCAATAGTTTTCTATCTAAAAGATCTTTCCAGTAGCTTGGTGTTCTACACTTAATTCCATATAAGGGATTTATAATTATCCTTTTGGAAGCTCGAGTGAAAACAAATGTGGAATGAAATATCAACTCAAATAATGTTTTGACACCAACTACCATTTAAATACATAGAAAAAATTCCTATAGTATCCTTTAATATTATATAATCATAGTTTTAAATGCATTTCCCTTCAAATATCTTTGTGACAACATATATTTCTAAAGGGTTTCATTACTAGAATGGTCTCATAAAAAATTCTTAATCTCAGTAAAGTCGCATAACATAAATCCTCAAAAGGGGGTGTCAAGAACTCAGAACTTATGATAAAACATAAACTCATAAACCCATGATGTTATCCATAGTACATAAGTTATTCATACCTAGGGACATATTTTCATCCAAAATATAATTCAACCATTATTCCTTAAATAAAATCTTATCTAATACAAATACATTTTCATTAGAAGATTGGGTTCATCCTTTCATAGATATAATATAAAATGTTATTATATTATTACAAAATCCATGTAATGGGTGATAATCCCATGAAAATTTTCTAAAATGATGTACAATAATATTTTAATATGGATTATTCATAAAAAATAAAATATAGATTTACAAATTAAAGGTGGTGGGATAAGTGTCCCCTAATTTTCATTATTTTCATCATCTGTTGGGATTTCATAAGA
The DNA here is from genome assembly GCA_963277665.1 of Viscum album. Taxonomy (NCBI): domain Eukaryota; kingdom Viridiplantae; phylum Streptophyta; class Magnoliopsida; order Santalales; family Viscaceae; genus Viscum; species Viscum album. The sequence continues at coordinate 1,644,808,760 of OY728132.1, forward strand.
TTTCCATTTTCCCTTTGAACTCCAAGGTTTTTTTGAATTTTCATCCATATTATCCCTTGGATAGGGGAATTGTTTTTCTTAATTCCCAAAATCCATACACATGAAACAATAAAGAGTGGGTGTTGTATTTGTTTCATATCTCTTTCCATTTGTTTCATTGACTAGCTTCTTCACATCACTTTGACATTCTTTTGATCGATGGTCAGACCTCCCACACATGAAATAACTTCTCTTTCCTTTTGTTTTTAAAAATAAGTGTCTGAAACTTTTTACTCCCTACTTGTGACATGTCCATTTATTTTATATGTAACCCCATTTTGATTTTCTTATCACTAGAACTAATATGGTATTCATCTTCCATTTCTACTTTCACTTCACATTGAATGATTTCCCCATAGCATCCAATGCCCCTTATGGAAAACACACTTTAGATATTTTCTTTCAAGACACTAAACAATCAGTCAACCTTATATTCAAGATGAATTACAATACCAGAAGAGTACATTGAAATTAATGTAAAATTTTCATCATATGCACTAAAAGATTCATCATCCTTCTAGTTAAGCTCTTGTAATTACATCTCCATTTTTATAAAAAAAAAATTTAAGGATTGTAATTATTTAAAAAATATTTTTAAAACTAATACCAATTCATGAATTCAATGTCTTTTTGTTTATTTATATTCTTAATAAAATTCTACCGTTGATCTACCTAATGTTCCAAATGGTAGATGGCGAGAGTGTATTTTTCATGCACCAAACACTAGAGAACAAAAAATATCTTTTCAGTGGTACTAATCCATTACATTGAAACTAATGGGTCAATAGAACCATTGAAAGAAGGTGGATGTTGCCTCGTGATGGGCTTGACATAATTGTGTTCCCTCTTTTTCTCATTTGGATGTTCACCATGTCCCATAGATCAAGAAATTTTTGTGAGCATAAGAACGAGGTTTCAAATTCCATATCCCATAACATTTTGTTTCTCAGGAGGAAAATCATTTCATTTACAATTTCATTCATTATTAACATGGTTCCTTTGGGTTCTAGCTTTTAACTAAAACCAAAAAACATAGTGTGAGCAACACTAATCCTTACAGGGAATCGAATTTTCATGAAAAATCACTTATAAGATGTCTAAATCCTGACCCTACTTCTTTAATAAATAACACCATAGGCTTATCCTAGGTTATTCATAGTCATATTTTATTTAAATCTTTTATGATGTTTTTAAGGAGTTGGTGAATTTCCAAAGCATACCCCATGAGAGTATCAAACCAGGTGTGTTGTGAGGTCCATTGTTGTGCACTAGTTCCTGATCGAGGCTAGATAAATATAGTGTTTTCTCAGTTGTTACAGCTAAGTAAATTTTTGCCAAACCCAAAATCACTTGTAGCATCCAGATAGGGATGTATTTGTAGGAAACCAGTCACTCTCTCATTTACCAAATTGCTGGATATTTTTCTATAGTTTGACTCATCCTTATACTTATCCTTTGATACATCCCTAGTTATATCATTAGAAATGTCCCTAGGGTTCTCAATAAAGATTTATCATCTTGATTTCTAAAGTTTAACTAAACCATTCCTTTGATACCAACAATAGTGGCCCATTATTTTCAAACATGTATATTATAATTTTTTTAATGATTATTCATTATATTACAAAAAAATAGTGGCCCAAGAACCATAAATGTTTAGTGACTTGGAAACATGAAAACACAATCTTCTAACTTGGGGAAATATCTCCAATGTATCTGATAATGATCTTCCCCTTTAGTACTCCTACTTAAAACCATTCTTCATAACCTGTGGAAGGGAAACTTAAGAATGTGTGAGCTCAGATGCACAATATGGGTAAATAATGTAGATATGTAAGAATAACATGAACATAAGTGTATGAGAACATGACTCTAACATCTGGAAACCACACCCTTTATATAGAAGATCATAATCAAGAGTCATGGAATAAAGATTTGAAGTTTATAAGACATCAATCATGGGATAATCAAATAACATAATCCATGATATCATAACATTTGAATAAGGCATGAATTTATGGAATACACATTATAGTATGACATTGTGAACATTTATAAATAGATAAAGGTTCACTCATTTAAGTTCTGGACATTAAATAACGCACTCAAATGAACTCATAGACATGAAAATAGGCCCATGCATATCATTATGGACATGAATGATAGGTACATGCATAACATTGTGAACAAGTAATTAGGACTACGCTCAACATTGTGAACATGTAATTAGGTTCACACATAATATTCTGAACACATAATAAGAATCCCACAAAACATCATTAACATGTTATCATGTTCACACATAACATTGTGGGCATCTAATCACACTATGGGGAATGTTGCCATTAGCGAAGGGTTAGTGGCCATTAGCGATGTGTTAGTGACCCATCATAAATAGTTCGTCGGAATGATTTTTTTTTGCGACGAGAGAATGAACTTGTCACAAGTAATATGGTTTTTGCAACAGGGTGATGAATCCCGTCACAAATGGATTGGTGCGCCCTATGCACCAAACTGCAGGAAAGGGTATTTGCGACGGGCTATAATACCCCATCGCAAAAAGATTTTTAACCAGCGCCCATAATTAATAAGGGCGGTGGACATTTATAATGGGTCCAATCGCAACTAATGTAACCTATATATACCGCTTTTTGTTTTATTCCATTTAACCCAATTCTCTACACCCCTCTCTCTAGTGGAAACTTTTCTCGAAAAAATTTTCATAGTTTAAATTTCTAATTCGTGGCATTGTTCGCGACATATATACTTCGAATGCTTTAGTTTTAATATATTTATATATTAATTTTATTTTTTACTTAATTAATATTATTATTTTTAGTTATAATTATTGTTAATTAGCTGCAATTAAATAAAATTAGAATTAGATAATTTTATTTATCATTGTTTATGTTTATTTTATCAATTAATTATGTGTGATTAGTATGAATTACTATTGATTAATTGTTATAATATTATTTATTATTAATCAGTAATAATTTGTATAAAATTATAATAATTAGTATTATATTATAATAATTAGTATTAAATTATAATAATCAGTAATAAACTGTAATAATTAATAATAAATTTTAATAATTAGTAATAAATTTAAATAATCAGTAATAAATTGTAATAATGAGTAATAAATTCTAATAATCAATAATATTTTATAATAATTAGTAATAAATACTAATAATAAATAATAAATTCTATTAATTAGAAATAAATTGGAGTAATTAGTAATAAATTGCAATAAATTGTAATAACAAGTAATAAATTGTAATAATTAGAAATAACATATATTAATCGGTAATAAATTATAATAATTAGTAATAAATTCTACTAATTAGTAATAAATTGGAAAACTTAGTAATAAATTAGAATAATTAGTAATAAATTGCAATAATTAGTAATAATTAGTAATAATAAGTAATAAATTCTAATATTTAATTATAAATTATAATATTTAGTAAAAATTATAATAATTAGTAATAAATTCTAATTATTAGTTATAATTAGTAATAAGTTCTAATAATTAGTATTAATTATTATTAAATTGTAATAAATATTAATATTTGTTAATAAATTGTAATACTGAGTAATAAATGATAATAACTAGTAATAAATTATAATAAATAGCAATGAATTATAATAATTAATAATAAATTATAATAATTAGTAACAAATAGTAATAAATTATAATAATTAGTAATAAATTCATATAATTAGTAATAAATTGTAATAAATCGCAATAAATGGGAATAATTAGTAACAAATTACAACAATCAGTAATATTTCATAATAAATTCTTGTGATTAGTAAGAATTGACAATAAATTCTAATAAATAGTAATAACTTCTAATAATTATTTATAATTTATAATAAATTCTAATAATTAGTTATAAATTCTAATAATTAGTTATAATTATTTATAAATGGTAATAATTAGTAATAAATTCTAATAATTAGTAATAAATTCTGAAAATTAGTAATAATTTCTAATAATTCATTATAATTAGTAATAAATTCTAATAATTTGTAATAAATTCTAATAATTATTAATAAATTGAAATAATTAGTAATAAATTACAATGAATAGTAATAATTTGAAATAATTTGAAATAAATTTCTATAATTAAAAATAAATTGCCATAATTAGTAATAAATTTAAATAATTAGTAATAAATTCTTAGAATTAGTAATAAATTGCCATAATTAGTATTTAATTGAAAGAATTAGAAATAAATTGCAATAATTAGTAATAAATTTCAATAATTAGTAACAAATTAAAATAATTATCAACAAATTCTAATAATTAGTAATAAATTGAAATAATTTGTAATAAATTGTAATAATTTGTAATAAATTGTAATAATTAGTAATAAATTGCAATAATTAGTAATAACTAGTAATATCTTGTAATAACTTGTAATAAATTGAAACAATTATTAATAATTAGTAAAACATTGTAATAATAAGAAATAAATTGTAATAATTAGTAATAATTTTACATAATCAGTAATAAATTTAATATTATTACTAATACATAGTAACAAATTAGAATAATTAGTATTAAAATGCAGTAATTAGTAATAATATAGTAATAAATTCTAATAAGTATTAATAAATTGCAATAATTAGTAATAATATTTAATAAATTCTAGTAATTAGCAATGATTTATAATAATTAGTTATAATTTGCAACAATTAGTAAGAATTAGTAATACATTCTTATAGTTAGTAATAATTAGTAATAAATTCTAATAATGAATAATAATCAGTAATAAATTCTAATAATTATTAATAAACACTAATAGTTAGTAATAAATTCTAATATTTAGTTTTAATTAGTAATAAATTCTAATAATCAGTTATAATTTGTAGTAAATTCTAATTATTAGTAATCATTTCTAATTATTAGTAATAAATTATAATAAATTTTAATAATTAGTAATAAAATCTAACAAATTAGTTATAGTCAGTAGTAATTTCAAATAATTAATAATAAATTCTAATTATTAGTTATAAATAGTAATAAATTCTAATAATTAGTAATAAATTATAATAATATTTTATAAATTCTTAATTATTAATAAGTTCTAATAATTAAATAAATTTATAATAATTTTAAAAAAATTATAATATATTCTTTTAATTAATTATAATTAATAATAAATTCTAAAAATTAGTAATAATTTTTAATAATTGGTTATAGTTTGTAATAAAACCTATACTTAGTAATAAATTCTAATAATTGGTTAAAAATTCTAATAATCAGAAATAAATTATAATAATTATTAATAACTTTCCATAATTACAAATAATTAGTAATAAATTGCATTAATTAGTAATATTTTCTAATAAATTGCAATAATTATTAATAATTTGTAAAAAATTATAAAAAATCAAAAAATTACTAAAAAATTGCAATAATTAGTAATAAATTGTAATAATTACTTATTAATTGTATTAATTATTAATAAATTATAATAATTGGTAATAATGTGTAATAAATACTAATAATTAGTAATAAATTAAAATAATTAGTAATAAAATACAACAATTGGTTTTAAATTGACATAATTAGTAACAAATCCTAATAATTAGTAAAAAATTGTAATAATTTATAATAATTTGAAACAATTAGAGATTATTTGTAATAAATTATAATAATTAGTCAATAATTTCTATTAATTATAAACGAATTTCTAATAATTAAGAATAATTACTAATAACTACCAATAATTATAAATAATTAACAATAATTAGTAATAATTACCAATAGTTAATAATAATTAGAAATCATTACTAATAATTATAAATAATTAACACTAATTAGAAATAATTAGCATGATATTATAATAAATTATAACAAATCATAATAAATTTTCACAATTTTCAGTGGATTGGTGGCTGCATTTTCCACGACTCCGTGTCTGCTTATAATTTTCTCCCACTGAAATAACTACGAAAAATATTTCCTCACGTATGGATATTCATTTTTGTGTTCTTGAGAAAGGAGAGGAGCACAGTGGGGCCTTCCTTCTCTCTATTCTCATGCATACAAAAATGGATATGTGTATGTTAGAGAAGATTTTTCAAACTGATTTCTGTCAGAGAATGTCTTAAAGAGATGAGACATCGGGAAAAGAGGCTCTTTTTCCCGACAACTCATCTACTTTCAGATTTCTTCTAGCGAAATCACTATGAAAAATCTCCTTCAACGTATGAAAATCAATTTTTGAATGCCTGGTAATAGAGAGCAGTGTTGTGAGGCCTACCTACTCTCCATACATGTGCATAAAGAAATGGATATATATAGTTCTACGCATAATTTTCATAGTGATTTCAATTAGATACAGTTGAGATGAGTCATCGAGCAGAAGAGCTAATTCTAATCCACTAGAAATTGGGTCGCCGGTAATTAACAATTATTACTATAAATTAGTTGTAGTTAATAATAACTTGTGGTAATTGGTATAAATTATAATTGGTTAGTGTAGATTAGTTTGAATGTTTGAAAAATATATAAATAAGTATGACATAATAGATATGATTTGAATTTAAAAAATAATGAATTTAATTGTCTTCTCTTTTTTAGATAGTGTTTTTCTTATATCAAATTATACAGAAAAACTAACTGTTTTATATTTTGTAAAGAAATATGGAACAAGTAAGTCGAAATAAATCTTTATTAGATTATCATTCTTGGATAAATCCGCACAAAAATCCAAATGGTTCTAGTTTAAATCCTTTATATATTTAGGATGTTAAAGCTTTTTTAGCATCAGCATAATTAAAATCAACATTTGTTTTAGAATGGAAAATTAAGTGTCAATATAAAAAATGTTCTCTCAGGATGTTTGACACATTTGAAATTATTGGGGTTATTTATTGAATTTTGGTTTTCAACAATATTATGTTTTTAGTATCAACATGGTGAATGTTATTCCAAAGAAGATACTAATAATTTTGTTCTAGATCTAGAATAATTTTAAAATTTAGTACATGATGTGGTAGGTTCATCTTTCCAATAAGATGAAACTCATGAAGATATTCATTTAAATATTGAGTTGTAACCATCTCATTTTTATGAGTAGTTGAGGTCTGTTGACGATGCCTTATATCTTGGTTTAAAGATAAGAAAATTTGGAGTAGTTGCTAAATTTATGGATATTAAATCAGATAATGGAATTTCAAAGACAAATATTGATTAGATATTATCTTTTGTAAAAATACTTCTACATGAAGGAAAAGTGTTACCTAAAAAATTTCTATAAGAGAAAGAGGTAGGTTTATAATATGGGTCTTCATTATTATAAGATTCTTGTATGTTCAAATGAATGCATATAATATTATAGTGAAAATGATTCGTTGAATAGTTCTCTCATATGTGGAAAATTGTGGTATAAAGAGGCTCAACAAGGAATTTCTGGATTTATTCCAATAGAACAATTTAGATATTTCCCACATACACCCTGATTTCAATGTCTATTTATGTCATAGAACATAGCGATCATGATTTCACGGAACTAATCCGAAATTCCAACTAGTAGAAACTTTAATCATCCCTCTTATGGTTACATAGTGAAACATTTTGACCAAGTGCATCTGTATTTTTATTTATAATATCGAAATGGGTGATTGGGTCTTTAAACTGACAGGTTCTGTACATTTGGTTCTTACGGTAGTTAGTATTCATGTTGGAATGTCTTTATAACTCCATACAATTTACCTCCTTGGATGTTGATAATGGAACCACATAAATTTTTGATATTATTAATTCTAAGAGATCGAAAAACGAATATTGATTCATATATAAAACCATTGATTGATGAGTAAAATTCATTTTAGATTAACGGTGTCAGTACATTTGATGTTGTTGTGAAACCAAAATTTCTAACTGAAAGTTACATTGATATGGACAATTACTGACTTCCTAAAAAATGGTATTTATATATCTAGAGTACATATAGTCCCAAATCATGATCGTACTATATAATAGATAAAAAAGAATTTATTCTCATCAATGGAAAAAACCTTGTTCTTTCGACGGTCATCGTAGAATCCTTCTAATTGATCATCCTTTTAATAGGAACACATATCATTTCCAAAAATACACAATTGAAAAATATGACACTCCAAAAATGATCTTAGGTATAGAGTAAAAATAAATTGTCTCTTCATTACCTTCCATCATATTTGGACCAACAATAAACCAATAGAAAATTGATGGATTTTAAAAAGAACCCAATTGGTTAAAACGCCACATTTTTTGAGATTTGCCTTATTGGTCTAATTTGTTAGCCCATCACATGTTAGATGTCATGTATATTGGGAAGAACTTATTTTATAATTTATTTCATTCAGTTTTAGATACACCAGGTAAGACTAAAGATAATGTAAAGGCTTGATTAGATCATACCAAAATTTGTAGGTGACTATAACTTGAACTATTTAAAAATACCAGATCATATAAGTTAATTAATTAAAAATATTCTTATACACTCTCCAAAGAGAATTGATTATAATTTTTTCAATGGATTTTAGATTTGAGACTTCCAAATAATGTTGCTTCTAAATTGGGTAGATGTGTCAGAAATGGTTATATTACCAGATTAAAACGTCAATAATTTCATGTTATAATGAATGAAGTCTTCAAATTGGATTAATATTTTTGTTGAGTTATATGATTTGGGATGCCCTAACAGACATATCCTATTTTTCCAAGATATTTTCATGGTGAAAAGTGACTATTATGAATTAAAAAGATTACATGAAGTTGTTATTTTAAATTTATATAAATGGGAAAAAATATCCCTGCTTGACTTATTTGACTCAATGGAACATTTGATATTACATTTTCCACGTGAAGAAAAATGTGAATTTCTAGTACAGTTCTGATGGATGTACCCATTCAAAAGATGCATGAAGAAATTGAAGAAAAAAGTACGTAACAGAGCATTGGTTTATGGTTCAATTGCTTAAGCATATTTGTAATAGGAAATTTATTTTTCTGCTCTCATTACTTTCAATCTAAATATCCCTCAAATCACAACCATATGGGATGTAACAAGGGAAATTGTGACGATGAAATGAGAAATAAATTATCATTTTTCAATCATCCTGAACATGTCTTCGGTGGAGGTCATGAACGATGACTTTCAAATTATTAACATCACAGAGCTCATACATATGTTCCTATAAACTATGATGAAATGAAACTATTTTTACAATGAGTTCTCCTATCGCTTATTCTATAGTTTTTTATTGTAAATTAATATTAATTTATTTTTAGGTTATATGATAATCATACCAAGAAAGATCTTCCCAAAATTACAGCAACTGCTATTAAAGAACGTCGGCGAAAAAACATTTCCTATTGGTTTCCAAAACATGCAACATAAATTATGTTTTTATTTAACATATAAAATCAATTTATTATCTATTATATTGATAATTATTTTAAAAATTATCATGTATCTCAATGTGCTAAAAAATTGATAATAGATTGTGTGTATTTAGTAACCCACTATAGAAAAATTGTTAAACCTTATAATCCATTCTGGTGAATGGTTTTAGATTTCATACACATTTATGTGGGTAATAAAAATACAATGAATATTGATGTTTTCTTGAGGGTATATCATCATAGAGAAACTGATGATGATGTTTATAGCTTGCTGGAAGAAATTATTGATGTGTGTTATCTATGAAAACATTACATAATGATGTTTAAATGTTAGTGGTTGGATACTGAGAGGGGCTTGCTTGTTCATCCGACCCATGGAATCGTTGATATTTAATATAAATTTCTTCTTTTAGAAAATAAAAAAATTTATAGGATCATAATTCACATCAAATTTATTATACAAAACAGTGGGTTACTTCAAGAGAGTTGAGTGATTGTTGGAGCATAATAAAAATTAAATCTCAGGAAAATAAGTTTAGTCAATGTGAGTGTGGTTCTAATGAAGTAGAAGGAATTGGATTTTTTCAAGAGAATGTTTCAAATCCATATTTTTGAGGATGATACACAAATATTGATGATGACACCCCAAAATTATGGGATGATGGTGATGATGTAGTTAATGATGTTACAAATGAATTTGAAATGACATGAGATGATGAAACTGAACACATATAGAAATTAATGATGCTGATGAGGAATATAGAGATATTGACATTATTAGATATGGAGATGAGAATGAAGATGAACATTTACACAATTAAATTTTTGTTATAATCATATATAATGTATATCTATATATAATATATGTTTTCACATATTTTATAACAATAGTTATTTTGTGTTTCAGATGGATGAGGATCTATATCATATGTTGCAGGAAGCTAATCTACCTTTGGATGAGCAGAATATTGGGCCATCTGACCCTTAGACTACTAGAAGTTCAAGGGGGACACAGAGGGGGTGTGTTCTTGCACAATTGATGATTACTGTCCCCATCCATGAGTGATGTCCATGTCTTGGCTTCAATCCACATGTGTAGAGTTATGTTTACCTCTGTATTATAGTTAAATTTCAATAATTTATTTATATACTGATTGTTTGATTATTTTTTATTTTTTCATATCTTTACCCATATAGCTACTAAATAGGGAAGCACTATATTGTACAATTATTTTTATGAAGAATGGGTCTCATGGGATCAAATCCGGATTTATCTACAGCACTTCATGTTCCCTAATTGGCTGGTGCATAAAAAATAATATTTTTTGAAATTAATTTAATTAATAAATTGATATTATAAATAATATATATGGTTTATGGTATCCCATTGATGAGATAATGCATGAAGATATATTTAAGTCATGTCATGGGACTACATTTCAGCGTTGCGGTTAGGTTTTGCACAATTTCAGAAAGAAAGTAATACATAGAGAAGGAGTGATAGAGTTTGACGACTCTTGTCACAACCACCTTCCTTATCACATTACATTTCAGATTTGGTATGGATTATGTTCACATTGGTTGGGTGGCCATTTTCAGATAAGAACAAGGTATGTCAACAAAATCTGGAGAGACAGGAGGTGACACATCAAGCCAGTAATCAAACATTAAATATCCAAAGGGCGCATATGATAATTACTTGTTTTAAAATATATTATATAATTTTAAATGTTAGTGGTTTATTTTATATTTATATATGTAGTTGAACAACCTGATGTTGTGCGGTATGAGGTTTATAAGAGGATATATAGTAATTAGACCACTTGAGAGATTAAAGGTGGTAACCAACATCAGATTTTCGTCTGTATATTTTCTATTTCTGTTTGAATTTTAACTTCTAATAATATTTTAACTATTTTAACTTTATAATTCAATTGAAGAGGTAATATGGGGCTATGACATCTTAGACATAGACACAGGGTCAGGCAGAGACCGATACTTGAAGAATTTCCTACCAATTTGATACTACAGTATGGATGCAGGTGACCAAGTATGCCATTGAGAAAGGTCGACTTGTTCGTATTAACACTCGATTGATGCATGTGGATTATTATGGAAATGCTACGATGTCGGCATCCAACTCAAGAGGAGATTGTAGAGAGTCATCATCATCTACCGCCCAGTATCAGGTGTAGTGGTGATCTTATAGTGAGCATATAGAGAGTATGCATAGGGAGAAGGACCAGATGCATCAATGGTAGCCACAACAATAGTAAGAGCTCATACGAAAGCAGTAGCTGCAATATGAGAAGTAGGAGGAGATGCACTGGTGGCAGCAGGAGTAGAAGCACGAGTAGTTAGAGTACATGTGGTGTTTGGCTCATGGGTTAGTGATGGAGGTCAATCCATTATCCCCTCCATCTCCTATAGAGGACCCCCCCTCGGTGTTCTATTTATTTTTTATGATAATATATTTAAATTTAAATTTTGTTTGTATCATTAACTATCTACATTTCCATATAGTTTATTTTTTATATTGTTTCAAATACTACATTTATAATTATATATATAATATTTATTACTTTATTACATTATTTAATATTTTTATTATTTTTATTATTTCATTAATTATTATTTTGGAACATTTTCTTTTCATTATTTTTTATATTTTTTGTGAATATTAAGGTTTCATTATTTTACTTTTTTTAATATATTTATAATATTATTATTACTATTTCATTAATAATAATAATAATAATATAACTATATTATCAATATTCATTTTATTATATGAATATTATTTTATTACTTTATTAATTAGTATTTTTAATTATTCTCTTTTGATTAGTATTTTATATTTTTCTAAAATATTCAGGCTTTCATTATTTTATAAATTTTTATTATATTATTAATATTAATATCACTATTTCGTTAATATTAATAATAATAATATTATTATTATATTATAAATATGATTATTAATATTATATTATCAAAATTATTATTATTATATAAATATTATTTTATTATTTTATATTTTATTTTATTTTACTACTATTAATATTAATATTTCATTAATATTAGTATTATTTTGTTAATGTTATTTTTTTTTTATTTCTTTCTTTCACTTTTTGCAATGGCCCCATCCCAAATAGTATTTGCGATGACCCACTGAAAAAAGGATCAAAAACTCAGCAAGGCTTTTTGTGATGACCTGTCGCAATAAGGTATTTACAAATCACGAGGAAGCTATTTGCGACAAGTCCACATTCTGTCACAAATAGTTTCTTTTTACAATGGACCATTGCACAAAACTATATTTGCGACACCCTTTTTCTGGAAAAGGGTATTTTCGATAGGGCCCCATTGCAAAGTGGTATTTTCGACAGGATCCCATCGCAAATTTCCCAATTTATTGTAGTTTTATGTTCACACATAACATTTATACTCATGAGTAAACCATATTTACTTAATATATTAGAGGGAAATATAGGTTCCACTTGTCACATAATGAAAATAATACATATGTGTGCCATAATATCATAGACATTCATCATATCATAACCCATGAAATTAATTGAGTATCATTAAAATTTCATCAATTATAACATACGAATGATATATAGTTTTCAAAATCATTTCATCATATTATAACCCGTGAAAAGTAGTGGGATTCACAAGAATTCTATCATGGTATAACCCATGGAAGAGAAAAGTGTTTCATAAACAACTTATCATCATAAAAATAAACCATTCAAATAAGTAATAAGAATTTTTCCCTTGGATCATATCCCTAGTCAATCATAAACTATATAAAAACATTTCCACTTATATAGTAAAGGATTTTTAAAAATAACATGAAACATTTCTTAATGAAAATAATATTTCATTGAAAATAACATTTTAAAACATAAAATAATTTCAAAATAATTCTCACTCAAAATGACTTGGAAAACATATAAATTAATCTTTAAAATAATTTAAAAATTTTCTTTAGGAAAATAACCTTTCCACTTTGAAAAAAAAAACACTTTTTAAAACAAAAAAGTTTAAAAAATTAATTTTATTGAAAATAACTTAAATTTTTCATAAAGGAATATTTGAAAATAATTTTAAAAAATTGTTAAAATTGAAATAAATATCAAAATACTTTTACTTCAAAATGCCCTTAAAATATTATTTAATAAAACTTAAACTTTTTTAGAAAACATTATTTTTAAAGAATATAAACTCTTTATCGAAGAGAAAAAAAGTATTCTTTTCTTGAAAAAAATTTCTTAATTATATTAATTAACAATGAGTAGAAAATGGTGAAATTATTTTAATATATCCTCAATAAAAATTAGAAAATAAAATAGATTTGATTTATTGATAGTTATATCATAATATTTCTCTATTGGAGACATAATCATACATTATCCAGATAAATGATGATATTGTATCTTAAAGTAATTACAACATTGGTAACCTAAAATCATAAGCCCCATGAATGAATAACATAAAATAAAACATAAAATTTCATGAGGATGAAAAATTCCTGATATTACATGTCAATGTGGTTTTATATGCACCTCATGAAATAACATAGGTGCATAACGTAATGTATGTATGAAATAAAACAAATTGGGAAAAAATCCCATGCCATTTTGGTAACATTTGAAGCATAAACCCCATGAAAGGGAGATCCTAAAATGAATATATAAATAATATTTATTTTCTATATTATCTCCATCTAATAAATTCATCATTTTTATATACACTACATAAATTACACATGTGGGGAATATGGAATTTTCTCACAAAAAATTAATGTGAGATTGAAATTCAATACCTTAAGTCTTGACATCTTTCATACACATTCAAACCTCATTTATAATAATTATAATTTTATTATTCATATATTAAAAAAATATTCATATACATAATATAATATATTATTCTATTATGACCTTTTATTATCCTTTTATTAACAATTTTATGTTTAAGTTTCATTTTAGGTAATAATCGCTTTGTTTTTCATATATGTTTTCACAAGTTATATTTTTGATTCTCTAACATTAATAATGATTTTATAATCTACACAAAGATAAAAATTATATAAATAACATATTTATTCACTCTATATTTATTTATAGTAATTTATAAAATACATTGTTGTGAAATGATATATACTGTTCATGGAGACGGTAGGTCATATGTATGCAAGAAAATTGTTTCCATTTTATTTTCATATTGAAAGAAAAAAGTTAAATAGTATAAATATATATAGTATTGAAGAAAATTTTTTATTTCATATATATGGAATATTTTTATTAAACTCATCTGTAATATATTCCATGTAATGCGTGAATTAATCACATTACATTATGAGGTGGTAGTTTTCTATAAACACGAACGCCGTTAATATATTACCAAAAAATGTAAAGCATGATTATATGTGTTATATGAAAATTCCAGAAGTGTAAATATATTCTAAATATCATATATATCAAATATATCATATATTAATAGTATTTACAACATTTTTTCTGACCGTTAAAGGTTGTAATAAAAAATGAGCTACATCGGTTCACCATACGGTAGTACACCCTACACACAAATGATAATTTCATTTCCTATTTGATGGAAGTATGTGTGGTTTTTGGAAGTTACCATTACATAAAAATATCTTATTATATGGAATATACAGATGATTTTAAAAAATCATGATGTAAAAATAATTTAAGGTGTTTGAGGAAGAAATGAAAAAACAAAAAATTCATTGATTAATGTTACCTCTTCATGAGGAATTTAATTTTTAGTTTGTAATAATGGAATTAATTTTTTGGATTTATACCAAAATTAAGTATTATAGGGTGATTTAATGGAAATTTAGATATTCTTTTTTAATTTTTTTGTTTATCATTATGGCTTGATAGGTACGAATAAGTAGGGATATTGATTTCTATTTATTATAGAGGAGGAGTGGATTTCATATAAAAGCATAGAAGTATTCAATATTGGGAGTAGTCCAATACCTCATGTAGATCCAAATTTGAATAATATTGATTGTTAGGGTAAATTTGGTCTATAAATACCTCCAACATAGAAAACATAAGTTCATTTTTATAATGTTGTTCCTTAACGTCTATGTTTCCAATCTTTTATGATTTTAGCTTTTATTAAGTTAACTAATTGTCTAACCTAGGTAATTATATTGATAAAAAATTATCTTTAAAACTAAAATTAATAACATAAAATATTATGTTTTGTCCCTATCTCAAATATTTATAAATATTAAAGGAAATGGATTTTCTTTTTTAATCATTTTTTCTTTGATTAGCTTATTATATAGGTACGTTTCATGTAAATTTTTTCCAATAAATCATAAAGTTATATCTTAAGGTTTTAAGTGTCTAAATAGGTTAATCCAATGGGTTTTGAAAATTTTGGTAGGTCAATTTACACCTTATATTCTATGTTTAACGACAAAGTAATCGTATTTTTTCATTAATCGTTGAAATTAATTTTATCTATTTTCATTAGTTATCATGGGAAAAAATTAAGCTGATGATATTTGATAGTATAAAATATTATGAATCTAAATATTTGATCCAGTGTTTCAAATTCAACTCACATAATTGTTAAAACATAATTCAAAATTAACCCCATATATGTGACGAGAAAGCATGTTTTTAAAGTGAAATGATCAAAAAGTTTTAAATGTTTTTATCTCAAAATAAAATATGATAATTATTAAAATGACTTGTATTAGATTAATAAATATGTAATTGATCTATTTTTAATTTAAAATAAATTCAAAATATAATTTATCATTATAAATTATTTTTTCAAAAAGATAGTTTTCAATAAAAATTTTGTATCTTTAACTATTCCTCAAAAAATACTACATTTCAAAAAATACCCATGAATTCATAATAATATAATTTTTAAATTAAAATTTCAAAAAGGAATTTATTTTTATGAAATTAATTTTATAAAATTTAAAAAAAAATGTTTTAAAATATGTTCACCATAAAAAAATAACAAACTTTTTTAAAAAAAAATGACTATTTAAAGTAATAAATTGGTTTTCTCTTATATAATATATAGAAAACATATAAGATGAATGTTAAAATTTTATTGATTATGTAATATATAATTTTAATTACAATTATTAGCCAAAATTTATTTGGTTAATTTGTTGTTATAAAACGCACATGGGTGCATAAAAATAATTTTGTGAAAGATTTCAATATGGGTTTTATTTTCATTTATAATTGTTTGATCACCATAGAATTAATTATATATATATATACCATATTTACATAATTTAGTCAATCCTATTCATACCCATCATTCCAATGGCTATGAGATAACAATTGTTTATAATAATATTTTAATTATAGGTCACATTTCTTTTAAAGGCATTGTTGTTTGTAACATAAGAGCTAAAATCAAGATTGTGTGTGACACATGTTTAACATAGTGTAACATGTAATGCAAGGTAACCTAGTATTGTGTGTATTGGAAGCCGTCAAATATATTTAATTTTTTCTAAAAAAATTAATTCAAAAAAATAGAGGTGTCACAACATAAAATATGGATACAGAAGGGTGAGCTATGTGAATTATCCAATAGCTCCTTATTTATCTTAGGAGATGATGTCACAAAAATCCTTATTCAAAAAAAATTACACTATCATCATCTATGTGGAACTCATGTAGCTTTCTTTCATTTTCTATACTCACATTCTTTTTTAGCTCTATATCATCTATTTATTCCTCCTTGATCTTCTCTTGGATAGATGGTCGGTTATTCATTTGGGAAAGGTAGGATGTATTTCCTGCTATTATGATATCCATATCCATCATTTCTATATCCATCAAGAGAGGGTCTTTCACATTTGACATCATAGATAGAGTAGTAGCTTTATTTCTTCTAAGATCATATTCTACCTTGTTCCCCTTTCTTGGAAGGTAGTGAATAGAGAAATCATAGTCCTTTATTAGATCTCACAATCTTCTTTAAGGGATGTTGATCTCAATATATTTGAATATATACCTTTGCATCTTATGGTTGGTATATATGTCACACTTTTCACCATAGATATAGTCCGAAAAAATCTTCAAGGAAAAGATCCCAGTTTCTAACTCCACATCGTGTTTCATGTAGTTTTCCTTATGAATTTTCAACTATCGTGCTAAATATGATATCACATTGTCATTTTTCAGGAGTACACAACCCTATATTTTCATTGAAGCATCATTGTATATCTCCAAACGTTGTACACTTGATGGTATTGTGAGTACATGTTTTATAATTAGACACTTCAATATCTTCTTAAATATTTCCTCACATTCTTCAAACCATACACAAATTAACCCTTTTCTTGTTAACATAATTAGTGTGTCATACTACCATGAGAAATTTCTCACCAAACGTTAGTAGTACCCTACTGTACAAAGGAATCAATCTATTTATAAGACACTAGTGGGTATGGGTGATTCATTATTATTTTTTTCATTGAAGGGTCAATAGAAATTCCCACACTTGTGATCACATGCCCTGAGAATGCGACTTTTTACATCCAAAAGTCCCACTTGATGAACATTTCTTAAATATTATTATTTATTAATATCACCAATATAAGACTTGGATTCTCGTTGCATTAATCCATTAACTTTTGAGTAAATTATAATATATAAAATAAAAACTACCAAAAAAGTTTCTAGGTATTCTCTAAATACTCTATTAAATAAATCCATGAAGTGTTCAGGGGCCTTAGTATATATGATGGGCATCACTATGAACTCCTAGTGATTATAAATTTTATGGAAGGCTGCCTTCAAAATATCTCCCTTATTCACCTTCAGATGATGATATTAATAAAAAATATCCACCTTTGAAATTAATTGATCACCTCATATATAATCAGATAGTGAATCAATCCTTGATAAGGAATACTTTTTCTTTATGTTAATTATTTCAAATTCTTGGTAATTGATACATAGTAGCGATGATAAAAATTTTTCATTATGAATATAATTGATGCACCCCAAGGTGATGCATGAGGTTATATAAAACCTTTGTCTAAATTCTCTTGAATATTCTTCTCTAAATCCTATATTTTGACCACGTCCATCCTATTGGGGAATTTAGAGACTATATTGGCTCTATGTATAAGTTCTATGGAGAACTAAACTGTATTATCTAGGGGAAATAGGGAAAACTATTTTGGAAATACATCAGTGTATTCACTAGTGATGGTAATTTCCTCCAAAGTTGGTACCTTATTTTGAATCAATAATTTAGTAAAGGTATTATTCTTCATAGGGTATCAATACCTACACAATTGATTTATTTTCCTATAGAGATTCATGATATTCCCTTCAATTTTTTAGGATCAGGGATTGGTTAGGAAAATGAAAAGATATTTGATTTTTCCAATAGTTAATGTGTACTCTAATAACGATATCCAATCCATTCACAATATATCATCAAATTCCACCAAGGGAAGTATTATGAGATTCACTAGAAAATTTATCCAACATATGCTATTATGAGAAGTGTCCAATACTTGGGTTGAAATGATCACAAAACTAGATGTTTTTATAAGTATATATATACCATGGTATTACGGTTTCGATTCAATTGTTATAGAAAATTTATAGGATATAATGGAATGTATAGAAATAAAATCACAAAAAGGAATTTTTCAATTCCATTGTAAAGAGGAAGTGTACCTTTTATGACTTTTTTTAATTCTCCACTTCAGTTGTATTGATGGAATAATCTTTACCTTTCTTCATTAAGTTCATTGGTTGTTAGTACTGATTACCCTTAAGGACCCATGGTCTAGTGCATTAGACATTATATTTTCCTTGATCTATATAGTTGAATCCTTGCACCAAGGGTTGTTCAATAAGATGAGATTTTCATTACTCCATCATGTTAGTGGTATTCTTCAAGTCTCTTTGACAATCATGTTTTCGGTGGCCTTATCTACCACACCTCAAGAATTTCCCCATTCCTTTGTGTTAATTCCCATTATGTTTATCTCCAAAATTTTAACATGTGGGTAGTTGGATCATCTTTTCTCTTTTTTTAATTTGACCTACCAACTTAAAACTCCATTCTTCTTTTCTTATCGTTGTAACCATGTGACCATACTCTGACCTCCATCTCTAAATGAATATCACATTGAACTAATTATTCATAACACCCGAAGTCATAGATAGTTATATCCATTAAAATTTTTTGTTTTAAAAAAATATTTAATCTATCTAATTTTATATCATTATTGATAATAAAACATGAGGAATATATGTAAAGCCTCGTGATGTTTTCCACATAGGTCACGAATGATTCAACTTCCTTTTTATTTATCAATTTGAATTTAATATCTTTATATTTCCATAGAGTTGTAGATAAGTTCATACTAAGTAATATTTCCTAAATATTCCCCACTCCATCTCTTTCATTTAATCTTTCAGATTGGTGTTCTTTAACCATGCCCATAATTTATTGTCTTCTCTATCAAAATGATAGATGGCTAGATTCAAATTATAAATTTCCAAATAGTGGATCATTGAAAATATATTCTAAATTAATTTAACCGACTATCCCATGATAGGTGGACCTTAAGATTTACAAAATATTGGTGGTTTTTTCCATATAAATGACTCAATTACTATTTGTTCCGTCTTCTATGAAGGAGGAAGTTCCACATGACTCGAGTTATTTTTTATAGCATGAGATATATAGATAATAATTTCTCTAAATATTTTAAATCCACCTCCCATGGAAATGGGGATGTCATTTGGGTAATCACCGCACATGAGTTACTATCATGGTACCTCCAAGTTCCCACTATTTTCTAAAATATAAATTTTATTAAAAATAAAGATAAAAATATTGAATAAATAATTTATTCTTTTTTGAAATTAACTATAAGGTGTATCTTATGGGATGCTGATGTTTTTCATTTCCTAACATAAATATTCTTGGATATTTACATATAATTACTCTAATCCTAAGGATTTGTACTAATATTTTCTAATTTTAAATCCCAAATTAACTAAACCATACCTCAATACCAAATTGTGCAACCCCTATTTCCTACATGTTTATTACATAATTTTAATGATAAATAAAATAATTATTATACAATCAAAGATTGGAATGTTTAGTATCTTGGGAAAATTATGATCATACATCACTTTTACAAAATATAACATAAAAAATTATCTATATTCTTATTATTGATCCTTATAAAATCACACATTCTCTATAGTACATGTATTCACATAAGGATATAAATCAAACAAATGGGTCAGATAAAATCCCAGTAAGAGGAGGAATAAGGTTTGTGAATCAATATAACATGGTTGAGCATAATCTCCCTCATCACATCATAATAATTGGATCATAATCAAAATCATGAGGGAAACATTTGATAAAGTCATGGAATGGAAAAATTCATAAAATGAAATATAATTTTATAGAGGTCAAATACCACACATTGTATTGAACAATGTTGGTATCATGTTCTTGCATAACTTATTTTATTATTAATAACATCATACTTGTAGAAAAATATAGCACCATGTTTAAACATAATAAACATTGCCTCTTGAGATACATAAAATTACTCAATGTATATTGAGGGATATATATTTACTGTCCCACCTTTCACTTCACATTATTTATATAATCTTGCATGCCTCATAGAATGTACCACAATCATATTCTAGAAATAAAACATTTAATAGAATCTATTTCATAATTATTTTTTAAATAATTTTTTCACGAATAAACTTGGGTTTTATAAAGAAAATGATAAAACATATTTGTCATAAAAAACATCATTCTTGAGTGAAGAAGAAAATGCTCAAGAGGAGTGAAAAATGTGTTTTGAAAGAAAAAATCATTGTAAAAAATATCTATATTTGGATTAAAATCAAAGTGGAAATATGTATATCTCTAAAAAAAGGGAAGAATAGTGAAAGGATATTTAATAAGAATTATACAAATATATATATAAAAAATTGTGTGAAATATGGATAACCCAAATAAATAGAGTTGGGTTCCAGAATCCCCTTACCATAGATCCCTCTTTATTTCATTAATTTTTCGCCTCCTAAATAATAAACATAGGATTATTAAAAAATAGTTCCAGAAGTTAATTAGGATAATTTTTTTCACTATTTATCCATTATAATTTTTTTATTCAATTTTATAACACACTTTGTCAAACATGAATTATTTTTAAGTTATGTTTTCATTGAATTTTGTTTCTATTTTTCTAATTTCATTCAAAGTATTTATACAAGAGTATAATTAATTACATAATATTATAATGGATGTAATTAAATTTTTATATATTATATATAATTCATAATATCCATCCATGATTATGGTTATAATTTTTGACAAGAAAATATCTATATAGGTGGCCAAATGACCTTCGACATGATATTGTCAGGAGAATGGGAAAGGGAATTTTGAGAGTTGAATAAATCATAAATATGATACGTAAAATATGTTAATATAATTAATATAATGTTAAAACACTTCATAATTAATCTTATAACTTTTGGTTTTGAAATAGGTGATGAAAATAAAGTGAATATCAAAAAAATAGTTGATTGAAACTTACTTAATCCTCGGTGTCTCTTCTCTTTTAAGATAATAAACCCACTTGGTCATTGGAGTTTGATTACTCCAAAATAACCATAGGTATTATAAGTTGATTTATAGGGAGTAATGTGGAAGAAAATTATCTCTCTCATGTAATAGAGGAGAAGTTTTTCAGGGGTAGGGAGATGGGTTATTTATACTTGAGGAGAGGGGTACTTTTAGTATAAAATATTTAAAATAAATATCAAATGTAAAAAATTTAATATGTAATTATTTAAAATATAAATCAAATATAAATATAAAATAAAGGTTTTAATACTTTTTAATTTTTTATAAATGGAATTCATTATTTTATTACAAAAGAATGTAGAAGGAAATAAAAAAGTTTTTTTAAGGGATCACTTTTTGACATTTGGTTTTAAAAGACACTTTCTTGGTTTTGAGTTTAATTTAATTTTATTTTAATGTCTCATTTATGAAATTAAATATTTTTTCAATGAAAATATATTTATATAAATTATTAGTTCATTATTACATCACGAATCATGTTATTTAGGATACACTCATTATAAGAAAAATGATATTTTTACTATTCTCCTAAAAATTGATTTATTTCCAAAAAATGTAAAAAATAATCCTTTGAAAATTTCAGCATAATGATCAAAACAAAGTTATTAATTTTAACAAAATACACTTCCAATATAGGTAATAATATATTTTAATATAAAAATTATGATTTTTACAAAATAATTTAAACAACAATTTATTAAAATGTGCCTATATTTTCTTTGAGTTTTTTAGTCATGATATTTATATGTTTGAATTATAATATATATTTACTTAAATTAATCATGATAAATTTTATTTATATCACAATTTAATATTTTGAGGTAAAATTACTACTCTAATAGTCAGCTTAATTTTCCCAATGGTCAAGTTACACATTCAATGGTCCCAATAACATTCTAATTGTAACATTACCCCTTATATACACTAATTTTTTATTTCACTCAATATTCACTAAAATTACACTTGATGTTATATATTTCAATTTTCTAATATTTTTATTAATTTAATAATATCTTTTTTTATTTTATATAGTTTTGGGATTTGGAGTAATGATTTTTGTAGATTGGGGTGATCCATGTTTTCCCATTTTTAGTTTTTATGATTTATATTTTTTGCCTAATTGTAATGACCTGAATTTTTTATAGTTTTTATGTTGATTAATGTAACAAAATTTATCAATGAAATAAATTTTTTTCACTATATTCATGAGAATAATACTATATAGTATATTATAACACACATTTATTTCGTATAAAATATATCATTTATAAACTCTGGGTTATTACACGAAATCTCATTTTATTACTATATTCCAAAGAACATCAAATGTTACTGATTGTACATTTCTTGAGAGAGAGAAATATGATTCTATTTTTTATAAATTTGGAGATCCGTAATATACATTATATCTACCAACAATAACATCTCAAGAAACTTTTTTAAATGGTTGTATAATTCATTCCAAACCCAATAATAATTTCTAATAATGATAATATCATTAACATATAGAATAAAATTGATAGAACCCATTTTTATTTATTTGGTGTTGAGGATACATTATATTCTTCAATTTTTAAAATTTAATGAATTTTAACATTATTCATGTTTTTAATTACATGATCTTGGAGAATTTTTTAACTTATAGGGTTTATTATTTACTATAAAAACAAATCTTTCATCATCAACAGGATAAAATTCTTTGTCATTCGCAATATGCTTATCTTATTAAAGTACTCTATCAAATAAACATTACTTGAATTTCATGTGAAAAAATATTATATCTTCATTAAGAAAATAAATAAATAAGTTTTCTTATCATTTAAAAACATTGAATTAGATAAAATTTCTCATTTGTACCAATCTCATCCACAAGATAATATCCCTTGTGAATAATTCATTATTACCCATCACTTATGCTCTCTCATTTATCACGTTACAGAACACCCATATTATTCATATAAAATTTGGGTTTTCATAGAATAGAAAATAACTATATATTATTATTTCTTATCTATATGATCGAGTTTATTATTTATAGAATTATTATACTCGTTATGATTTAACTATTCTTTAACATTATTTGGATCCACATGTGATAATAATTAGGTATGATATTTCTCAAAAACATTCCCATTTGAAAAAATTCTCATTGATCATGAATTATGTTTTTAACTTAAACTTGTAATATAAACCTTGGATGAACTAAATATTTTTCTTATTAATAATGTTATAATGTTAAATAATTATCTTCCTTAGTTTAATAACTAAAATTCTTACCATGTTTTTAATTTCTTGTATATTGTCTAATAAAATATGCTTGATCTAAATCATTTATAGAAAATTTAATTTTAAATTTTTACCCATTAAATGAGTTTTATAACACATTTAAATCAGTAAATTAAATAATATTAACTAATTTTTTTTCTATATTAGTCATATCATCTTCTATTAGGTAATATCCAAGAAAAATTCCCTCAATGCCACTTTTCTCAAACTAATTTAGAATTACGCACTTTAGTTGTATCATATAAGGGATTCCAAAAAACATTAATTTGGCTCCCTGGTTATAGTTAATAAAAAGTAAATTTCATGTATTACTATTATTCATCATTAGATTTTATAGATTCTTTTTTACTATACTAATTTTAAGAAATTTTTTCGGATAAAAGAGAAATACATTTTTCTAACCAAATTGTTTTACAGGAATTAAATGTATTTTTTTAAATGATAAACTATTTATTTTAAGGAATTTAATTTGATAAAATATAAATAATTTTTGGATTCATTATGTTGATTTTATCTTAGGGTTACTTTTGGTATTTTTTCCAAATATTAATTGCATAGTGAATTGTGAAAAATGAATATTTTTACAAAATTGACATTTTTAAAGAACTAATTTATAAATAATGGTTTTATTATATATATTTTAAAGTAAAATAATATATATATTTTTAAATATAATATAATTTATTCCATTTTAATTTGTATTATATTTTTTGTTGGCATAATTTTATTCTTATTCGTAAAACGCATTATTTCAAAAAACTATTTTTTATCATTTTTCACAATTACATGAAATGTAATTTATGAAACTTATAAAAATTGGAAAATTTAAAAATTGAATTCATATATTAAATCATGAGGTTTGAATTTAATAATAATTTAAATTTGAATTTTTCTCATTATGAATAGTAGTGTTGGTAAACATGTTGTCATAATGGTAAATGGGTAAAACAAGTTAAAAAAGATTAATACTAAGTGATAAGGCCAACAAATATTATCATAATTTTTATTTTAAGATATTATTTCTACCCTTATTACCTTATATTATAATTTTAATTGTTTAAGGTCAACATTCACATGAATAATAATTTATATTAATTTAAATCTCTGAATAATTACCAGATTCCCCCCATTATAAAAGGGCATCCCATATGCTCTTTTAATCACATTATTTGAGCCCTTCATCTCAAAATATAAATACCCAAATAGCTTAACAAAATATCTCACCATGTACTAGAGTAATTTCTCTCACTAATGTAACTATACTAGAAGTATTAAGGCGTACTCTAATGGATATTTTCAAAGAAGAGGTATAACTCAAAATCAAGTGTTTTCATGTTTATTACCCCTTCTAACTTCTTCCTAAATTTGTTAACCATGATGATATAATAAGATTAGTATATTATATATATAAATATAATAATTTTTATGTAAAAAACATTTTCAATATCCTTTTTATTCTTATGGGAAATGAAAATTTCACTCATATATACATGTGGACTACCACCTCTATGAAGTGACATGTCTCATTTTTTATCGCAGGCTCACATGGTTGGTTAAAATGATGGATCAAATGATTCTATATGATATTTCTGAAATAATTATCATTATTAAAACATGATATATTAATTTCCTAATTACCTTTCCATCCATTGGAAAATGATAACGGTGCTCATGCATATTGTGAACTGCCACCTCTACAAAGCGATGTGATCTGTTTTTATTACCACCTCACATGGTTTATTATAATGAATGATATAATGAATAAATATGAAATTTATAAAATTTTATGATTATTTAAATGGAAAATATTATCAATCTTATTTATTTTTTATCTATAATTAAAATGAAAATGTCATTCTTGCATATGTATGGACTACAGTCTCTATGAAACGATGTGCCTCATTACTCAAATTCGCCATAAATAGATAGTTTTAAAATTATATTGACTGTATAAAAAATAATTATAATTTTTTTATTATTTTTTATTTTATGGAAAAATGAACCCATTGTACATGGTAAAAATAATGATGTTAATTTGTGGTTATTAAATGAACGAATCGAAAAAGAAAAACGTGAACTTAACCATTTTACTAACTAAATTACCAAGAATAATAATTGAAATAAAATTAATAATAATAATGAAATTAACAAGGAAATTATCACTAACAAATCAAAAAACTAATATAATTTTATTATTCATGTTTTAGAGAATTCATTGAGTGAGATGAGACTTCAGGCGATGGATTTTTCTTTAAACCATTATTTTTAATTATTATATTAAAATATATACCCTTAATATATTTAATCATCAAAATGGTCCATTAAATAACTTATTTATAAATAAAGTATTGTAATTTTCATTTCTAATAATTTTTACATTCTTTAAATAGGTTGGAAAAACAATCATTTTAATATTTACAGTACTTGACATTTTGACTTTTATACAAAAGTGAAATGGAAATTTTTTAATACATGTGCTTCAACATCATATTACCACCATTATATTTCTAATTCATTATCAATGTTTCTCATTAAATGTTTAGTTTTTTTTTATAAAACTTATTTTTCCCATTATTATAGAAATATTTCACTTTAAGAGTTTTCAAAAGAAAAACTATATTTCTCTTAATTTCTCTTTGAAATTGTAAATTTCATTACTTATGGGTTAAAATGAGTTTTATGATTTTTATTATGAAAACGTGAAATATTAAAAAAAAACTATTCAAGATATGGTACTATATCATTACATATTATGGAAAGTGAATATGATATGGCTCACAGAGATGGGTGATCTTAACATATACCTATAAAGCATTTGGGAATGAATAATCCGTGAAGGTGATGAATGATGGAGATAACCTGGTCGGTTACTCCTATAAAATTAATTAGGTGCCATCTATTTCTAAAAAGGATAAAAATGAACATGTCTTATAAACTGATTATCTAAGATACTTATTTCATAACTTATAAGTTTTTTTTGGTAAATATTTTGGTTTCATGAGGTAATAAAATTTTAAAAACCTTTAAATAAGAATGGTTATTTTTCAAGGTGTGTTTTATTGAATTCTCATATAACTCATGGTTCCTCAATGATTTTATTTGATTTTTTTTGGTTTTCAAAGGTAATTGTTTAGAAAAGTTTAATTTTCTCATGTTGATATGTTTTATTTATGTGATAAATATTTTATTGTGGAAAAGCTAAACTTTTTCATCAGTTTCATGCTTTTTACAAAAATAATGGGATTAATTTATTTTTACATCCCTTAATGACCATTTTTCTCATCCTATGTTTTATAATTTTTTAAATAAGTATTTAAAGATGTTTAATAATAATAGAAAGGTAAAACTTTCCACTTTTAACTCTTCTTAAATGAATTAAAATTATCTTGAATGAAATTGTGTTTTAAATATAAAACACAATTTTTTGGGAAAATGATGAACATTATGTGGATGTTTCCACTTTTTAATGTAATTTTCTCATAATTCTATAAATCTATAAATCAAAAAGGTCGTGGGAATTTAAGAAAAATTATAACCCTTGTTATAAATCAGGTAATTTTGAGTTTTTTATGATACAAATAATTATAATTGATATCAGTACAGAGGTTTATAAACTATTAGAGGTCAGAGTGATATAAACAAAGGCACTTCTAAGAGATTTTAATTTATGGTAATCTTATAATAAAAATATTTTAATATTTCTTTTTTTCACATAATACATGTCCATTTAGAATGGATTTTCATAAATTAAATTGGGTAGTTAAAGTAAGAATGAGTCATAAGGAGGATAACATTCTAAATCAATAACATTAAATGGTTGGAATAGAGTAGTTTCTGGTAGTGTCAACACAGTTATTGGATCCTATTAGTGTTGGTTTCCATGATATATAGAAACAAAATTCTCTATTTGGGAATATGTTTATAGTTAATCATTTCATTAAATATTACCCTCCATAATTTATTGAATCCTCATAAATGGTGATAGGTGATGGATTGATTAATTCTATAGATAATCTATTTGATGTTTTGGTATGTATAGAACATACAAATATCACTCTTTATATTTATAGTTTTGATGTTGAGGTCGATTGATGGTAATACCTGGTTAAGAATATCATGGAAAATGATGAGATTGATTACCATGAGTAGATGTGTTTTAATAATCATTTTCTTGAGAACTATTTACCCAAATTTCATTAACTAAAAAGGATTTTAAATTTTTATATTATGATAAAGTTTAGGAAGACTTTATGGCCACTTATGAATCAAATTTTACCAGACTGTCTAGGTAGACACCAAATTTCATTATGGTCTATGAGAGTGAACATGATATAATTTACATTGGCCTAAAACAAATTTAATGAACATAATTTTATTTATGAATTTAAAATTCATTAGGATTATTTTTTTTGTGACAAGAAGGCTTAAATGGAGAATGTTGACACTTATTTAATTTGTGAAAATTAAAATAAGATGTGATTAATGTGTATGGAAATAAAAAATTATTCAATCAATAATCTAATAAGTAAGCCCCTAAATTTACTAAATGTGGTAACATGTGTTTTGAAGATTTTATTGGTATGATTGAGAATGTGATACTAGTGTTATAGTCTTGGTGATTCATCTCAAGACTATATAGAGAAGTTTCTTAATTTTAAAACTAATGTAAAAATAGACATTCTTCCAATAGTGAGACGTTTTAGTATTAATGAGTTGGTTTATTATACTAATGTATGTCAAAAATTACTTACTCATGGTTGTAATCATCATGATTGGAACTAAAAAGGTGTCTAAATGTGTTTTTATACAACTACAACAAATTTGGGGCCCTTAAATGAATTTGTTCAAGGAACATTAGTTTTATTAGATTATTATGATGTCTTGTCTAGTTTGAGATCTATACATTCTTTTATATATAAGAACTTTTATAATTAAGTGAAAATTCCATCTCAACTAATAATATTAAAAATATTGGTCGAAAATCATGTTGAAGAATAAAGAAAACAAGACTTTATATAAATCTTCCAGTTATCATCTGGGGGATTATTTTTTCTAAAAAACTTATCATATTTCACATTTTAGAATTTTATGTTATTCTTGATAAGGAATATATTTTAGTTTATCATGTTAAGATAATTGTGACAGTAAAAAATTGATTTTTTAAAAAATAAGTTTAAATTTATTTTTATGACGGAATTTATACCTTTTATAACATATCATGAATCTAAATAACTAAATAATTATTGCAGTGAAGTTTATCTTTTAACTATTTTTCAGATAAAGGAAATATTCAAATTAGTGATGTTCTCATAGTAAATGAATATCTAGATGTACATACTTGTGATTTTAATGGTGTTATTCTTGATTGAGAGGTTATATTTACTATTGAATTAGTTCATAATTACAATCCAATTTAATAACTCCTTTGTCGAATGGATCTAGTAATCATTTGGATTTGAAAAAACATTTACGGGATATTAATGATAGGGTTGCATTCATCCCGAAACATCACCATTGGGTGGTACTTTTTTTAGGGATGGTTCCAAGAGAATTTTTTTTTATTACATAAACTCAATAACATTCCTATTAAGAAGAACTATTTGTTCCTCAAATATTTGATTATTTTGATCTTCTCCATGGAGGTAAATATTAAACTCATGTCTAGGTGTCCCTAGATAATAATTATAGTGGAATACATTATGTAGATATTGTTTCAACCTAGATATGGACATATTGAGTTTTTAGTTATGACTTTCTAGTTGATGAATTAACTATTTGTAATTATGGATCATAATATTAAAGTTTTCCATTATTTTTTGGATAAATTTATTATGGTATTCATTGATTAAATTTTTATATGTTCTAAAAGTTATATGAAATATGATAATATTCTAAGGATTATTTTTTATAATTAAATGATAATATGTTATGTGGAAAATTTAGAAAATGTGATTTTTAACGCCAAATTTCCTTCCATGGGAATGTTGTTTCTAAATGTGGAATAACATTTCAAACTGGTAAAACAAAATTTTTGGAAGAAATAAAATGAACTATAATTTTCACTGGGATTCAATTTTTTCTTAGATTAGTGGGTTACTACTAAGGGGCTATTGAAAACATTCTTATATTTATAGATAATAGAGTAATTCTAAAAGAAAAGGAGTTAAATTCATATGGACAGAGGAATGTGATGAATTTTTTCAATAATTTAAATGAATATTGTTTAATTATCAAGGGTCATCCACTCTCATAAGAAAAGGTAAATTTGTGATTTATAATGATTCTTCATTGACGGAACATGTTTTTTACTTGATGAAATATTGTTTGTTAATTTTATATGCATCACATCAATTGCAACACCAAGAATAGAATTATCCTACACATGATTTTGTGTTTGTAGTGGTTGTTTTTTATTTAAAAATTTGTTGCATCTTATTTATTGGGTAAAATGTAAAATTTTTTATTGACCATGAAATTTTAATGTATGTACTCAATAAAAAAATAATTAAACAGGAAGCATAGAAGATGGTTTGAACAAATTATGGATTATTATTTCAGTATTCTCTAACACTAAGGTAAAGTAACTATGGAAATTTATTCCTTGTGTAGAAATTATAATATAACTTTTACCATGATACGTTTTGAACATGGTACTTTGGCCATTAATTTAATGATTTTTTCCATATAAATTGTTCATACATCCACTTCCTCTGTTTTGGATTAGGTGTTATTAATGTTATATTTTTCAAATATAATTATGAAGGTTAAAAAATTATTTTCATTTGAATGAAATGAAATAATTGTTCAAGAAGTGTAAGTTACTAGAATTAACAATGATAAATAAGTTATTATGAAATTTTGGAAGAGTTTTTCTGAATTAGTAAATTCCCAATTGAAGAATGAATTGTTTAGTCAAACTCATATATCTCTACTTTCTATTCCTCACAGCATCAATAATATGTACAAAGACCATCATGATTTTTTCTGTTAAATAATGAAAAATGGTATTTTTTATTTTACCAATAAATTTTCAATTTTTGAAATATTTTAAAGAAGGATGAAAACTACTAAATGGAATAGTTCATATTTTTTTAGTACTTAAATAAAAATGGAATAATATATACATATAGTTCATTATTTATTACCACATATATATATAAAAGTGATTATGTGATTTGGATATTTTTGATCATTTGGCGAAATATGCACACCTTTATAATATTCAAGATAATATGTCTTTAGACTTACATTATATACTTTATTTTAAATATATTGTTATATTACATGGAGTTCTCATCTCTATTAAATGTGATTTTGATCCCATATTTACCACAACTTTTTTGAATTGAATTTAGAGGTCAATGGGTATTGAATTAACATTTAATTAATTCCATCATCCTTAATCTAATGGATAATAAGAGAGAAAGATTTATACTTTAGAATATATTATTCCGGATTTCTCTTTATATTATCAGGGAAATTAGGATTAATATAATTCATTATTTTATTTTTCTTCAAATAATATTTTTCATTCCATTATATAGATGACACCTTTTGTGTAATTATATAGAATGTGGTGTCCAACTCTAGCATGTTGGGAAAAAGTTTGTGAAAGGATGTTTTTACAACCAAAATATGTAGAATATATGGATTACAAGGTAAAGATGATTAAATTTTATATTAAGGTACCTAGGATAAAACAAAAAATTTATATAAATATCCATAGGAAATAAAACTTCATTGAGGTAGATGACATTGTTTTTTTAAATTACCTCATTCGAAAAGTGTTATTCATTTTGGCATGAAAGGAAAATTATGTCCATGATATACTGGTCCACAAGAAATTATATAAATTTTTGATCAGTTTCATACTAAGTAGAAATACCTATGAATTTATCCTAGTTATATGATGTGTTTCTTATTTAATTGTTAAGGAAATAATTACATGATGAATCTAATGTCTTTATCCATTAAGAAGTTCTGGTATAAGTGAATGTCACTTATGAGATAAATTTAGTATATATTTTAGATCATAAAGATCATGTTTTTTGGAATTAGGTGAATTATCAGGTTAAGTAATTAAGTATGAATATTGTTATTAAAGAAGCAAGAGTGAAGTTTGAAAAATCTGACGGTAAAATACCATCACTTGTATAAATAATGAAATAAATTACAAGGAAAAATCATTAAAGGGGTAAATAATAAAAAAATATTAAATTATAATAATAAATCAACTTTATTTCTTACTATTATTTATGATTTTATTTTAATGGAATATTTACAATATAGAAATTTTAAGTAATTTTTCACTCCAAAAAATAGGTTTTTCTAACCAATTTGTTTTCCAAGAATTATATAGTTTAGTTTTTGAAATACATATCAAAATTTTATGAATATAATTTTATAAAGTGGGATTGATTTTTTATTCATCATATTTAATTAATCATATGGTCATTTTTTGTAATTTTTCAAAAAAATATTTATTTTTAAGTAAATAGTAAAAAATGTCAATTTTTAAAAAACTTCCAATTATTTTATTTAAAAATATTTATTTAAAAATAATCTTTATATTTTGGATTTTATTTTAAATAAAAAAAATCTCTATGTATAAATATAATTTAATTAATTATCTATGAATACTTTTTGTAGTTGATTTTGTCAAAACTTCATTTTTTTGCTCAAAACACATTTTAAAAAAACAAATTTTCTTTGTGTTTTATGAAATTATATTAAATTTCATTTCCCTCACTTTAAAAAATTTAAAAATAAAAAATATATTTCATACATTTAATCTATAGTAACTAATTTATTAATGAGTACAATTTCATTTTTTGTCATTGTAAATCATAACCATGGTAAAACATCTGTTTCGATTCTAAAAGGGTAAATTAGATTAATTAAGTTAATAACTAAGTGATAAAGTAAAAAATTATTATATTAATTCATGGGATATTAAATAATTTTTCCCTTTATCTCCACATATTTAAATTTTAATTTTTTATGTTCCAATTTGTAATCAATAAATCTTTTTATTTTTTTAAAACATTGAATAATTACAAGAGTACCACTCCACTCCCTTATAAAGGGAACCCCCTATACTATCTTATTCACAAACACTGATAATTATCGATCAACCTAGACCCACCAAAATACATTCCCAACATCACTCCCCATGTACTAGATATCCTATTCTCACCAAATTACCAAGCCTATATGGCTTACTATTTAAACCAATTGATGTTTTTAAATAATAGGTATAACAAAAAATGAACTATTTTCATGTTTATTTCTCCTTATAAATCCTAAAAAACTTATTTAAAATTTATGATATAATAACATAAATATTTTATATATACAAAATTGTTATTAGTTTTCTTAAAAACTCATTTTTCATCTCTTTTTCTATCTTATGGGAAAGGAAAATATTACTCATGCGCACATGTGGACTACCACCTCTACGAAGAGATGTGTTTTTTAATAATCGTCTCATTATTTTGGTTAAAATGGTTGATCAAATGAAAATATATGAAATTTATTACTTAATTATTATACTATAAATATGGTAGACTACTTAACTTTTTTCCTTTCCTTCTATTGTAAAATGATACTATCATTCATCCCTACGTGTGCACTACCACCTCCAAAAAGTGATGCAATTTATTTTTTTAGTGCCTCACATGATTTTTCATAAGGATGGATTTAATGAATAAATATTTTATTTATAACATATATTTGACTATATAAATATATTTTTTATCTAATTTATTTCTTTTCCACCAATTAGAAATACGAAAATGTCGTTCACACATATGTATAGACTACCACCTCCATGAAACGATGTGGATCATTTTTCATGAGATCATTACATGTATGGTTATAAAATTATATTCAACTTATAATCATCTTAATTATAAAAATTTTAATATTATTTAGATAATTAAATAAAAAACACATTTAATCTTTTTCAACAGACTAATGTTATTTTTATGTTATTAACCAAATGACTCCAAAACTACCAACATGGAATTCGCTATTTTAGTAACTAAATAAGTCATGATAATTAATTAAAAAAATTAAATAATAATAATTAAATCAACATGAATAATTTTATTAATTAATCATAAAAAAATATTATTTTATTATTTAGGAGTTAATAAATATATAAAGTTAGATAGGGTTTAATACAAGGGGTTTTTCTTTAAAACCTTGTTTTAATATATTCATTTCAAATATTTTTCCTATATATCCTTGTTCTCGAAAATTTTCCATGAATATTTTTATTCATACATAATATATTATTAAATTCTTTTTAAACTAATTTTGACTTTCTTTAAGAAAATTAAAATGGAATCTTTTAAACATTTACCATATGGGTCAATGTTATATTTTTAATAAAGTGAAAAATAATGTTTTTTAACATATAAAATTTGACCAACTTTTCCTGATATCATAAACATTATTTACTATATATATTCCATTTTTATTTTTCATGTTTTTTTAATATATGTAATATTATTTTACTTATAGGAATGTTTCTCTTAAATATTTATTAATGGAATGTGATAATTCTCTGTATTTTTATGTAAATATGGAATATTCTTTTATTTTGGTTTCAAATGACTTTTTCAATGGATTTAGGATAAAAAATTGAAATATTACACATTTTATATCATATTATGGTACGTTTGAATTATATATGAAGAAGGGTGAGCTCGATATAAATCATGATTTTGGGTGATCCCAATATAGCTCTCTAATGCTTTTGGTAATCAATAATCTTCGAAGGTCAAATTGAGGGAGGTAACATAGTATGTTACTCTAATGGAATTAACTAGGCCTTAGTTATCTAGTAAATGGGTTAAATGTGGTTGAAAATGTGTTATGAATGTGATCCTATATGATTATTATACCATTCATACTATGTTTTTTATGTAGACCATTTTATTTCACAAGGAATGGAATGATTATACACTTTTAAAAGTGAGTGGTTTTTTTAAGGAATGCTTTCTTAAGTTTTAATACTCCACTTGTTTCCTTCATTATTTTCTATAATGATAATTGGTTTAAATGGTTTTCCCTTATGAATTTTTTATTTTATCTTATGTATATGTTTTATTTAATTTCACAAAGTTTAATTGTGAAAATAATAAACATTTCCATTGGTTTTCATGATTTTAATTGGACTAACATAATTCCTTTATTTTTTATCCCTTATTATGATTTTTTTCTAATAAAATGTATTCCAATATTTTTAATATGATATCTGAAAGTTAATGAATTATATATTGGACAAACGTTCGATTTTATACTCATTTCAAAATAATTAAAAGTATCTTGAAATAAATTTTGGTGTAAACTATAAGCCCTATTTTTGAGGAAAAAAATGCATGCTATGTGGATGTGTCCACTTTTTTGTAAAATTTTCTTAATTATCAAAAACAACAAACCTAAAATATCATGGGAATTTAGAAAATTTAAACCCTTATCTTAAATCATGTAATTAAGTGTTTTTATGATATAGGGTGTTAAACATAAATAATTTAAATCAGTTGTTTTATTATAGTATAGTTCATAAAGAGACTTATAAAAAATTTAATGATCTAAAAAAAGATTTTGTATATGAATAATTTCTAAATATTATTTCTCAAAATGAAATAAAAAATTTCTAGATCCACTAACATTATTTGGATAATATTCACTGAATGTATACTCAAACTTTTAGTGGAATCATTTTGATAATGTATATTTTGACTTATACCCATTCCAAATAGCATTATTCTCTAGATAACCTTCAAATATTTCCCTAGTGTACACATCCTCTTTATTTGATTTGATTAATTTTAATTAATATCTACACTCTTTTTATATATTTCCCATCAAACACATGAACATAAAAAATTCCTTAAATATATGTTTTGTAAACCTAATGAATTTAATTTGAGTAAATTCATTAAGTATATGAATAAATAATCTCTAACATATAAGAATTTTAGATCTAATTTCTTGTACAAGGAGTTAACAGTCATCCCCTTTTATGATAAGAGGAAAATAAATTCTTTTTCCCTTTTTTATTGATTCGTAAAAATATTTTCTCATCAAGTATACGTTTTAATGTTCTCTTTTACAGTGTGGAAAAACCCTCATGGTAAAAACACATTTCACATTTTAAAATAAAAATATCTAGTATATTTATCTTTATCCACATGAAAGATACTCCTTGTTTCTTTTCCACCATTCATTACATGGATACCATTAAGACATTTTACTAATAATATTTAAATTAGAAAAAATAACTACATTTATTTCATCATAATGTTCAAAAACATTGAGTAAATTATTCTTCAACCAATCATCTGAGATTTCTTTCATTGGAATTAAATTATTCACTCTAATCCCTACATATCCAAATATTTTCATTTTGAATGGCCCATCAGTCTAAAATGTATTATATCCATCCTTTCACATTTCAATTTATTTAATAATATTTATGTATCCAATAAAATGAAGATGAAAACATACTAACTAGAATCCATGAACTTTACTTTTGTGAGTATTCCATTGAAACATTCATCATAGAATATTTTAAATTTATTTTTATATTATTTTTATAAAACCATTGATTATTATGGTTCACACTTATCTAAGATAGATATATGGTTCATAGATTCTGAGTATCATGTCCTGGTTATCCAAAACATCGATAATTGTTTATAATATCATAAACTTAATTTTTTTTTTCATTTTTCTGTATTTTAGGATTTTTCTTGAATTTTTATTTTGGAGTTGGAATGTTCAAATTAAAATAATACCTTCCAAATCTTATATAATAAAATTAATAAACTTCAGTAAACCAAAATCCTCACACCACATGTCTAAAACATAATCAAGATAATTATTTTCTATAAGTTTTTTTTCTCACATTGATATCATGCTTTCCCAAATATATTAGGTATTGTGTACCACTAATTTCCAAATAATTTTTGAACCATTTTCAATATTAATGTTTTGGGATACTCCTATCATATTCTTCAATGTATCATATAACTTCATTTGAATTTTAACACTTTCCATTTACAATATATATTTTCCTTAAAATTGACATTTTAGTAATTTTCATATTTTTTGACTTCTTCTTTAACACTACTTGATTCAATTTATTAGAATTTTACTTATTTTATTTATTTAAATTTAGAAATATAAGGCCCAAATTCCAATTGAATAAGGTTTATTTTTAATAACACGCTCATAAAGATTCATTGAAACTTTAATAATATTTATATTTCCTTTTATGCATTATTTTATTTCTTAAATAGATTTCTAGAATTTGAACATGAAATAATTCATATATTATATTTCATATAAGAATATTTTATAAGAATTTACAAGTTCCTTTTCCCAATCTTTGATATTCTCAACCATATCCTCTTTAAACTTATTTTCATTAGTACGTAACACCTTCAAATCATTAATTTCCTTCAAAAACTGTGATTCCCTGTCATCATATAAATAATCGCTATTATTTGATGTTTTTGATTCTTTATTTGAATTATTATTATATTAATTAAAATATTAAATATTGGAAATAAAATTAGTTGAATATAATTAGACCATAAACGTTATGCCAGTTTCATTTATCTTTTTTCACCATTTTATGTACCACTAGTCAATTCCTCATTATTCACTTTAAGAATAATTAACAACTCCTATACATCACTTAAATTTTGAACTTTATCCTCATCATTACCACTTTCTTCATCCTTAAATTAATATAAATAATTATTTTTCTTTTTTAGATATTCCTAATCTATCTATTTTAATAAAACATAAAAAAATGTAACCTTAAATATTTATTTCATAAATGAAATCTTGGTGAATCAATATAATATTTACTATCATCTAATTACATGATAGAAAATGTGAAGTGAAATGTCTAATATATATCCATAAGAGTAAAATAAATGTATGGTTAACTTTTTATTTCCCTTTTTGTTTCTGAACACTCCTTGATGTAAATAATATTATTTCATAAAATTTAATATCAATATCTTCATCATATTATGAATTTTCCTCATCTTTCTTGAGTTCTGTTTAAATATTCTCAGGATTTTGGGTTTTAAAATATACTTATTCTCATTCCTCACTCATTTTATTAATAATACATTCCTTCTTTATTTCATAAAAATAAGAAAATTATAAAAAATTGCAACCAAATTTTTTTTGTTTCATGTTCCTCTCACCCCAAATATTCTTTAATAAAGGGAGAGATGTGGTGAATTCTTGATTCTCACCTATAGTAATCCACATGTTGGTGACTAGAAACTATGGTGTTGTAAACATGAATATGGGAGGAATAACCATCTAAGGGAAACGTAAGGAAGATGTATATAAGAAGTATAAAAAAACACCTACCTACACACATATAAATTTATAAATAAAACAAAAATGAAAACATGTAATGTCTTATATTACTAAA
This sequence comes from Viscum album, assembly GCA_963277665.1. Taxonomy (NCBI): domain Eukaryota; kingdom Viridiplantae; phylum Streptophyta; class Magnoliopsida; order Santalales; family Viscaceae; genus Viscum; species Viscum album. The sequence continues at coordinate 1,644,847,660 of OY728132.1, forward strand.
CAACTGAAAGGGAAACTAAAAATAACAAAAAGGTAAAGATGGTAGAAACCATGAAGCCTAGACAGTTCCTTCTAAACTCTAAGCTAGTAATATCCAACCCATTCACCAACCTTCTTTGGCTGAACTCAACAAATAGTTTATATATATATATATATATATATATGGTGAGAATAACAATATACTCAGTAGGATCATCCATGGAGTCACAAGAAAAAGATAATGAACGCATGTTAAATCCTAGTGAAAAATAGTGAAACTAACTCACTTCCTAAACAGTGACACTATGTTCCCAACCTTAACATATATAAATATCACTGAGTATAACATGCAAGAGAGTATATAATATAGTAATAAAACATTAAGGGTAACCCTCTCCTACAACCCCACCGGTTTACCGCTTGGCCCCTACATCGTACAACTTTATCATATCTCTCCAAATTATTGCATCCTAAAAACACTTGGGAAAGGTATCACAACACGCACCACGTGCATTACATAACCACACCATCCCATCTCATAGTCCAAAAATTGTAACCAAGTAGTTTTTGGGAGCCACCATATCCATATGATGTATATCTAACAATAAGTGTTATACCTCAAGCCATTACATCCCATAAATTGAGTAAGTACCTGAAGCCATTTTAGCTTATACACATCATACCTATAATAATATTTTGAATACTATATCTAGTAATACATGTTTGTGGAATGATCACAATTCATCGTAGACAACTACACACATATATATATGAAATAAACCCATCATGCACACCAACACAAGTAACTACCAGTAGAAGAGAGTCGGGCTAGAGGGGGTAGTCATCTATCCATTCTCCCACCAGGATGTTAGATAAAAACACCATTACAGAGTCAACTGGGTTTCAGTCACCCTAACCTACATGGATGGGGAAGCATATTAAATCACATAATATAGAAGAAATAAAATAGCTTATAAGCACACTATAATAATAAACTAGTTTTATATTCAACTACAGATAATATTACTCAAACCCCCGGTTACCCCTACGATGACTACATATCATTTAAGAACACAAGCACATAAAGTTATACATTAATTATTCTTTCAGTATGAAATTCACGTTACATATATTAATTCAATATCTTTTAATTTCCCATTTAACAGTATTCCTCATTTAATTACATTGCAATACATATTTGAGTAAGGTTTATCCCCACTAAGAATTTGTCCAAACCAAGGACTTGGTTTGTCAAGATTAACATCTATTAAGCATTTTTATTCCATCATCAAACAACCCCATGGTTTAAAAAATTATTTAATCATTATTATCATCATTACATATCCAAGTACTCTAGTAAAACCATACAAATCTACCACTAGGATAAAAACATGTAACCAAGCAAATATGACTACCTCATATAGTGGAGAAAGTATAAAGATAAACAAAAAACTGATCCATCAACCTTTAAATAGGCTCAATAGATCATATTATCTCTTAGGATATCATCAATGGGTAAGAGTAGCTTCAAACAATTAAATCACTTGTGGTTCCATCCCTAGAACCTACATGCATATACTAATGAATCTCTCCAACACATGAATCATATTACACCATGTCATATCGACCTCCCACCCCACATATCACAATAGCTATCCCAGGCTCACAGCACATCTGGGCCTCCCACCCCCAATTCACACATCATCCCTATAGGATTAGCCATATCATGAACTTAACACAAGGCTTGTATCTAGAGCAGATAACATGGTATATGGATTACAAAAAAGCTATCAATTTGAAAACTGGTCCCTCAAAATAATGCATTCTGCCTCCTCATGAAAACGAGCTCTCGTGTCTCCAAAATAAGGCACTATACCATCTCAAGAAAACAAGAAAATAAATCTCGGTAATAAATATTCACAAAATAAAATGGTTTTATTGCATCATTAATTAAATAATTCATTTATTTAATAGAAATTAGTTAATGAAACTAAATCATGATAATTCTTGTTGATAAAAATTATCATAGAATTAAATTAACCTCACGATTACAAACAAGCCACTTCTTTAATTAATCATAATATAATTAATTATTAATAATTTATAGCTTTATGTTCTTTAACAATTTTCATCAAGATAAATATTATAATAAACAATTTCATAGATATCACACTATCTAGAAAATCATGTGGGAAACTGTTATCATGTTATAAAGCAACAAAATCACCAACATTTGATTTCGACCAATTATTTACTCTTCATAAATAATTATTTGGTTAATTTTATTTCCATTCAAAGGGATAAATAATGCCAAAACAATGATTACACATGAAAAAAATAAAAGAAACAAATTTACTACCTCAAAATCCATCAACATTATTTGAATGAGAACATACCACATTATGGATCTCCAATCACCTCTCCCGCAATAACTTCATCCATACAAGGATGATGTGGCACAACCACACCAACCACAACCAAGATAAACCCAATTAGAAACATGGTAGAAAAAATTATATTGCATAGTGAGATGATATTGGAGAAAACTATATCAAACCAAGAGATACCATAAGAAAACAATGGAAGAATTCACCTAAGATTACTACAAATCACCAAAGATTGAATGTAGAAGCCGAGATTTGATCCCTGGTTGAAGGGATATAGAAATGTTGAAGGGGGAAGTTACTGGTTTCCAAGAATGATAGAATCAGTAGGGTTTATAGAAAGCTAAAGTGGGTGAATCATTTAAATGTGTACAACATATTGGATTTAATAGATGTCTAACCCCATTTAACATTGTGTAATATTAGGGTATAGGTTTTCATAAAAAAATGAGTTGACTTTTTATTATTTAACCCTAATTAAATAATTATCATGAAAAGGACCAAAACAATTCATGAACCATAGTTACATAGATAATAAGGATTAAAATGTGTGTAATCTCCCTACTTTCATCATTTTATATTCAAACCCCTTCAGGGCACTTCAAAGACTACTCCAATATCCACTATCCTTAGAAACTCACAATGGGTTGGAGCATATAGATTTTGTCCCTTTCATTAGATACCACTCAAAAAATTATCATGATTTAAAATATAAAACCAAACAAGATAGAGATAAATTAGGGTCATCTGAACAGCTACACAATGAGATACCTCTCAATGGTCTCTCTACCATTAGAGCTCAACCACCTCACTAGATGAAAAAGGGAAAACCATGCAACAATATCAAACTGATCCTAAAAACACTCCCAGTGTTGATAACTCTCAAAAAATAGTAAATCCACCATAATAAATAAGTGTAAACCATCAAATAAACCAAAAATATCAACATCCACAAAAAATATCATTATAAGAGAGAATCGAACATCAAACAACTCATGGTACTAAGAACACATCTATGACACACATTCCCATGTAATCTCCTCTATGAAATTATTTCACCACAATATAGAAACCAAGTTAATAACATGCTCTTAAAATACCTTCTCTTAAATTTCTTGGATCTCTATAGGACACTCATTGAAGATCACATCTTCATCAACCCTGATCTCACCCAAATTGATAACACGAGAGTCATCATGAAGATAATTATAGATCTGAGACACATGAAAAACATTGTGTATCCATCTCATCATTGGGAGAAGTAATATCTGATATTCCATGGATAAAACACAATCCAACACCTCAATGGTACCAAAACCTGTGGATAATGCTAACTCCTACATCCAAACCATAACTTCCAATGATAAAAATTAACCTTCATGAACACATGATCACCAAAATAAAACACTATAGGTATAATCCAATGATCAAAATTGTATTTTTTATGATTCAGTGCTATATTCATCTAATATTGAATTACTTGAACCATCTCTGTTGTATTCATCACTAATTCAATGCCACAAATTGTTGTATCTCTGAAACGATTCCATAACAACAGAGAATGGAAAGTTCGATCATACACATATTCAAACAAAGCCATTCCAATGGTGGAGTGGAAACTATTATTGAATTTAAACATGACCAATGGTAGGTACCTCATCCATCAACATCAAAAATCTAGGACATAAGTGTGAAACATGTATTCAAGAGTCTAGATGGTATGCTCTATCTAACCATCAAATTATGAAAGAAAAGTTGTGTTAAGGTATAACTAAGAAACCACAGTATTCTAGAGACCTATAAAAACCCTATAAATAAAATGACTATCTTAATTAAAAATGATAATCCTAGGGACTTTGTGGAGTTACACCACCACCTCCAGATATTTCTCAAAATAAACCTCCACTGAGATTGACTCCTCAATGACTATAAAGAGGGATTATTTTATAACATGATCCATTATCACCCACACAGAATCACAACCTCCTAGACATTGTGGTAAAATTATAACGAAGTCCAATGAGATATCGTCCCACTTCCATTGTGGAACATCTAACAGCTAGAACTATCCAAAGGGAACATGGTGGTAACAACCCAAACTTTTATTAATGAAAATTCCTCTTGATCTAATTAAATATATTATTTTGTAAAATGGTTATATAAAACATATTCATATCCATGGTTTTACGTTTTTGGAATTTAATATACTTTTAATAATTGTTACGTTTTCTAATATAGTTTTCGAACAATGATCACATGATTAGTATAAATATAGGGATTTAACATATCCCATTTACTCAATCAAAGAAGTGATGCCCTATTCTAGTATAATTTCTCTATACGAATTCCATTTTTTGGAGCTCAAAAAGGAGGTAGGATCACATGGATTTTCTCTTGAACAATCTCTATTCGAGATTCAACATGTTAATATTGAACAGAACCGCCTATGGGAGAAGTGGATGTTGATAGAGATTACCACCCGAACAATATCATTCGAGCTGTCCCAAGAGTTTGTCAACATCACACACCTAACCCTTAGGTCTTCTATGGCTGTTATAAGGGGTTATGTAACAAGACCCTAGCACTATTATTATGTGCATTATTTTATTATATAATAAATAATATACATTCATTTTATTATTATAACTTTTTAAATGATTTTTAAAGCACAAATAGTATTTTTAGTTAATATTCAATTATGAAATATATTTTTATTAATTAATGTATTTTTTAATTAAATAATATTTCAATAAAATATTATTACCAGATTAAATTTTTTAAATATAAATGATCGTATAATTTTTATTTATATGAATGTAATTTTCATTAAGTCTTGAAAACTATTTTTGTCAAGACCATTCAATTTTCAATAAATGGCAGTTTTTATTTTAAAAGTGAAAATTCACATATTTAGAAAATTATATATATAAGATGAATATTATTTTCGGATTAAGGATGTCAAAATTATCTAATGGTGATTTTTTCATAAATTTCTGTGACAGTCAAATTTTTATGTAAAAATTAAATAACGTTTAAATATGTAATATGTTTATTGACATCAAAATGACGCAATAGTGTTGTGATAAAAAACTATAAAATAGATATTAGGCCAAAATATGTTTTACCTTTAAAATAATGTGAATTTATATTTTTTTTATTAATTTTACAATGCCTTAGTGGACCCTCCAAGACTTATAAACTATTTTATCATTTTAAAATGATTTCCTTGAGAGTGTGACTAACCTCTACATAATCAAGCCTAATTTTTTTTATATTCAGAAATTTTACTTATAAATTATTATTTTACACTCCACTTTGGAAAAATACATGGTCAAAAACCATGGGAAAACCCATGGTATGGTTTGTGTTTTTGATTACTTTAATGTGTTGTGTCCAAAACATAAATAATAAATAATACCCTCTCCTTTCTTATATAAACACACTCAATATCCCATTCCTCTTCACTAAAAATTATTAGAGATCTACCAACCACTTACCTTATATCTCTATAATTTTCTAAAGGAACTCCATGCACTCAGGAAGCCCCTCCTCATGCTCTTAAAGTCACACACTTTCAAGTAAGGGATCATCACTTTCTTTCCTTCCTTATTTTTGTCCTAGCATTATAATTTTATTATGACCTTTTCTTTTCAATTAATAATGTTTGGGGTATTATTTCATACCTCCCATATAATGTCCTAATTATTTTTGAATGATTATATACCCCTTTCTCCCTCATTAATGCCTCACAAGTACACTTGTTACCATACCAAAATTCTGTAAGGGATTTTCTCCTTTCTCACTTTTTTTCAAGTTTATTTATGTTGTAATACCCTTATATTTTCAATTAAAAGTGTTGGAGTATGATTTAATACCTCAAACATACTTCCATTCTTATGTTTTGATGATTATATACCTCTTTCTCTCACATTAATCCCTCCCATCTACACCCATTACCATGCTGAAATTTCGTAAGATTTATTACCTTTCACCTCTTTCTTCAAGTTTCATTATTATGTTGTGCCTTCTATTTCCAAATTTCAGTTGTGGGGACATGTATCTATATTACCCCCTTACTATCCATTTCATGTACATGTGATGAGATATGCATTTCTATCTCATAATCCATTTTTATGAATTATTATTTCATGTTGTTTTGGAGCCAAAATTGAACCGTGGTTTTCAAAGCCAAAATCATTGACTAGTGAACATCATACCCATTTATCTATCAAGGGTATTCACCTTTATGCACATATACATATTTAATGGTACTTACATATATGTATACCATGTTTCTTAATCATGGAATAACAAATTATGTTGAATTATTCCATTTATATGATCCATGTGGCACACTTATGCATGAAATGAAATGTTTATAAATGGTGTGCCCTGATAGCATTCCAATGTATTGGGTAAAGAATAGTATCATGATACTCCATGTGAAATGAATGTTTACGGATGATAATTCAATGGAAATGAAGGTTTACTCATAATAATTCAATTGAAATTAGGGTTTACTCATGCTCCATGTGAAATGACTCGTGGCTCATTCTAATATCATGTTAAATGTTGTTGCCACATCTCCATGTTATGATAATCATGCTATCTCATGTCTTTATGTTCATGTTTCTCTTGTTATACATTGGTATTTATATTTCCTAACATATACTCTATTCTTCGTGTTATTCATTGTTTACTCCCTTACAGGGCTTTATAGATCACCATTTTCTTATGTATCTTCTCAAGTTATCCCATGCAATGCTAAGTACGAAGGAATATAGTGGTCATGTAAAAAAAGTTTTCAATAAATATGTTGTATTATATGTTCTAAGTTGTTATGTAATGTTCCTAATTTCTCAAGACACTAGACCTCCCAATCCATATAGTTGTCTTAAGTGCAAGTTTATGTAATAAATCGTGTTTCAATATGTAATAAAGAGCATGGTTTTTATGATAGTGAACATCCTCAACCTTCTTGAAGAACAATCATCGAGAAACAAACTCTTTAACTGTATGCTTCAACCAAGGACCCAAAAACTAATCTCTCAATGATTAGGTCATCTTTATCATTCTATGATGTACCAATAAATGTGAACTATGGAACTATTAGTGAACCACCTCATGCATTGCTGAATGTAAAAAATACTGCCTTGAAATGAAACCTGGTGTTTCCCATCCTCATACCAACAAAAAATATCATCCCTAAAAACAACTTGGTGTCTCCATACCTCCACCTCAAAATCCCCCAACTAGGAATCCTCCACATTCAGCAGAAAATACCACCTCACTATCAAATGAAAAATACAACATATTCCACTAACCTCTCCCATATCAAGATTCATAGATGATAGATCATTCCCAACTCCCTAGGAATACCTTGATCCACACTCCAAATCAAAATATTACTTCCTACTCAGTGTATTGGCAATAAAATTTCCCTTTTTCATAATATAAAAAATCTCAAATTTAAAATCATGTATTTATTCCATCCATCGATATTGATGAATGTTCACATCACACTAGGATAAAACATACGTAAATATCTCATGGTCCGCAAAATCTACACAACACTAAACAATGAGTTAATTTCACAACAAGAACAATGAAAACAACACCACTATAGACAAATCAAGATCATGCATGGAATTTTTATTCTAATAGTTACAAAACATAAAAGATCTGTAAGAAACAATGGATCTACATTGAATCATAACACATCCAAATCCAATAGGTGAAGCTTCATAAGAATCCTCAAATTGAACTCCCTTGACTAGAAACCATGGAACTAGAGTACTGACCAAATTCTAATTTAGATACTTAAAATATTATAAACAATGTTCTATCCAAATGAATTCATGATCATTTCTGGTCAAATTTATCTGTGGAGTTTCAACCTAAGTGATGTTGACTACAAACCTCTTGTAATAGCATAAAATTACAAGAAAACTCCATACCTCTTTCACTATATTTGGGGCCTCTAAAGATCAAACTGCCTCTGTCTTTGAATGATACAAAACTAATCACTGTTGGGATACAAAATTACATAAGAAACAAACTTCAAAATACCATAAGTGACATTTAGAAAAAATCTTAAATAGATGGTCATGTTGGAGAACTCCCAAAATGGAATTCAGATGGTCTTCGTGCTTCTATTTATACACAGAGTACACAAGGATTTCATTGATGAAAACCACCATGAACGTATCTAGGAACTCTCTGAAAAATCCATTCATCAACACTGTGAACATAGTTGGAGTGTTAATAAAATCAAATGGAATTTCAGAAAAATAAAAGTTCCCATGATTAGAATAGAGAGTTGTATTCTGAATACTCTCACACTTAACCCAAATCTAATGATATCTTAACCCAAATAGATATTTGAAAAAGAAATTTCTCCCTTCAGTTGATCAAATAAATCATCAATTCTTAGAGAAGGATAGAGTTTCTTCATTTTTAAATGGTTTAAGAAATGATTATGGATATATAGCTACAAACTAACATTATCCTTCTTTATGGACAAAACTGGAGCACCCTAATGTGAGAAACATGGTAGAACAAAACCTTGCTACAATAGATCTTCAATTTCTTCTCACAAACCATACAACGTATAAACTTTCATCCTATATAGAGACATTAATATAAAAGACATTCATGGATGTAGCTCAATACAAAACCTAGTCTCCCAGTAAGGGGGTAACAATACAACTTCCTCTAAAAGACATCATGGAAACCATCAAAAACATTGGGATACAAAAATTTCTAAACCAATGAAGAACTCTGCATCAACTCATCCATTAATGATGACATGAATGAAATAAACCTCTTACCCATCTGAGGATATTGCTCACCAAAAAATACCATTTTCTCTCCATTTTTATCATATAACAAAAAATAATAAAGAAGAAATCCATGATATCTAGAATATAATAAAACCAATAAATTCCATGCATAATTTCATATGGTTGTATTTTTTAACATAAGAAATCTCTCAAAGAGTGGTGTTTCCCTATCACCATCTCACGAACTCGAAAAACTCAATACAAGTCAACTTGACCTCTAACTAGCGTAGTCAATGCCAAGGGAATTGGAAGCTTCTCAACATAAAGTTAAAAATCATGGAAAATGGTAGTTCATATCAAGAAGTGTGTTCTTCCTGAGTCATACAAGGCATGAATTCTTGTTAAAAACAATCAAATTGTACCATGAAAGATGTCTTTCTAACCTGGTGCTAGAAAAATTAATGTATGAAGATGACCATGACCTACTCCTTCGAATCTCTTAACCTACTAACAACCACCTCCAAAAAATCATTCTACTCTCTAAGGATTATGTGTTTCTTAGGGATATCCTCTACTGTAACCATCTTCTATCTGTTGATCCCAAACTAGAACACTTTGTTTGTGCTTCCTCGGCTAAAAATCCCTTAATGGAGGAACCTAAGGTATAAAAACTAGAACACACTATCTTCTTGGAACCTACAAGAAATCTTGCCACTAATGACAATTGCCTCCACAATAAAAACACTAATATAGACCGTTGGAATAAGTCTAAGAGCCACCAACCAAGAAAAAAAGAGATGATGAGGACTAGGACCTACCCATGACTAACAGAACCTACTTTTTTCTTTACACTTGGGTACCCTAGACCATATCACTACTTCGTGAGGAATCACGATTACTCCCTTATCAGGATGACCCAGTTTTAGAAAGCATCCTCTTGGAATTATATGGTCCCTCCAACACTTTGAGACATGTATTTAGCATATATAGGCAGACTTGGATCTATATCTACAGATGTAAAGCTTCATTGAAATTCCTCCCCCTATCCCCATCATCTATAAATAGGTTTGATCTATATCAATAAGGGTCCAAAAATATATCTCGAACCGTCGAACACTAGAGTTCCCTTGTTAAAGGTGATGTATCTTCTTGTGATTGGATTCCATCAAGGTCAATGAAATAAAATTTATTATAAATTTGTCACAAAAGATATCTCAAGAGACTACTGACTACTCATGATCCCTATGGAACAGTAGTAACCTCTTCCTCAATACTCCATGCAGCATCACCACAGCCAAAAAAACACAGTTCTCCTTCCAAGAATAGATCGAACTGATGGGTATCTCAACCTCCTATAACAAGACCTCTTCAACAGAATCTGAAACAGACACTTAATTCTCTTAGAGATTGTGGTACTAAAATTTATAAAGTGTCCTCTTCCATGTTTCTTCTTTATTGACCTCTACTTTGTGGTGATCGACTAGAATATTCTGTTAAACATCATTAACACGAACCTAATGAGGACCTTATCCTATATCCATGTTTGAAAGAAGAAAAAACATGCTATAATTCATAAACATAGAATATGGAATACTGAAAACAATTTGTTAACTTTATTTATTTATTGTCTTGTTATAGTTTTCAACCAATCAAAAGTTTTACCCATTTCGAACATAAGCACAAAGAAGAATAATTAATGATCCATTGATAACTATATACCATTAAACTATTATTAATTAGTTTAGTATGAATAGTAAAATTAAAGTTACATGCATCAGATCATAGGGGGAACTAAATACCCATGTCTCTAACTATCCCCAGGTTAACATTGTTTGTTGAGCTAGCTGACATTGGTTCCCTACCAAACCACCCAACCTCACCTATGCCTAACTCCAAAATCCATCGTATATCTCAACATAAACGTTTTATACCACTCTTTCATGAACTGTCAACCATTAATACCATAATGTGGGAATAGAGGTGGTGACTAATGGAGTCCCACCTATAGAAGTCCCTAGGTTGGTTACTAGCACTTAAGGTATAGTAAACATGCATATGTGAGGAATTACCCTCTAAGAGAAACTTGTAGAAGAGATAGTTAAGAAGGATAAAAAAAACCAAAATCTCTCTATCCATATATATATTTGTATATAAACTAATCTGAAAAAATCAATGTCATGTAGTTATAAACAACTAAAAGAGAAACTAAAAATACCAAAAAGGATAATATGGTAGTGAGCATGAAGGCCAATCAACTCCTTCTCATAACTGAGCTACTAATATCTAGCCCGATCCCTAACCTTCTTTGGATGACCTAAAAAATATTTTTATATAAATATGGTGATCATAATATTTTACTCAATAGGATCCTACATAGATCCTCTCTTGGAAAAGATAAATAAATCATGTTAAAGCATAGTGAACAAAAGTGAAACTAACTTGTCACATAACTAGGTGTACTATGTTCCCAACATCACCATGGATAACTCTCACTAAGTATCAAATAAAATTGTGAATATAATATATTAATAAAACATCGAGGGTACTCATATCCCACTTCCCCACTTTATTTCTACTCTAAGACAATTTCACACGTCATGGGTATCTCTCTCCAAAAGTATTCCAAGTCGAAAACACATAGTCAAGGTGTTAGAACATACACAAAATGCATCCCATAACCAAACCATCCCATATCACCATCCACAAATAGTAACCAAGTAGAATATTAGAGCCACCATATCCATTATGATGTATATCCAACATCGGGTATTATACCTCAAGAAAATACAACACATACATCGAGTAAGTTCATCAAACCATCACAACTTATACTTACCATACCTATAATAATATTTTTGACAATATATCAGGTAATAAATGTGTATGAAAAAACCAAAATCCATTGTATACCTCTACACAAATATATGGGAAAACTAAATTTCACTCATACATGCATAAGTAACTACAAAGATTAGAGAGCCGGGACAAAGGGGGTAATTAGTTATCCATCCTCCCACCAAGGTTTTGGGGGAAACACCCTCTCAGTATCCACTGTGTGTTTGTTACCCTAACCAGTATGGGTGGTTAGGCACATGAAATCATAGAATATACAAGATTTAATATATCTCAAAACTGTAATATGGGTATAACCTTGTCTTAGACTCAATTGTAGCTAATGTTGCTCAAACTCTTGGTCGCCACTACTATAACCAAATACCCTATAAATACATTGGAAAATAAAATAGCTACATTAATTACTTATTTCATTAAGCAATTCAATTTACAATAATTAATTCATTATACATTAATTACCCATTTACCATTATTTGAAATTTTATTATATTTCATTACATATCAAATTAAATTACATTCCCTCCAAGAATATGTCCAAACCAAGGACCTGGTTAATCAAGATTAATATATCTTAAGCATTTTCATTTATTCATCAACAAACCACATGGGTTAAACATTTATTTAATAATTATTACCATTAATAAACATCTTGGTACTCTGAGAAACCCATCCAAAGATACCACTAGCAGAAAAAAATGCAACTAAACACATCAAGCTACCTTAATTAGTAGGAAAGGTAATGTAGATAAACAAACAACCCAACTAGTGAACATTAAAAAAATTCAAGAAAGCATACTTTCTCTTAGCATCTCATTAACTGGAAGCAAAAAATTTAACTCATTCCATCACCTCTAGTGCTATCCTTAACATAGAAATGCATATACCGATATACCACATTATCACAGGCATCATCTTCTGCCACATCATCAGAGACACCCTACCTATATATCACAATATCATTCCCATTATCACGTCACATCTGGGCCTCCCCAAACAATATCACATGTCAGCCCTGATGGCTCATCCATATCTGGAACAAAACACAAGGCTCATATCCAGATCACATCGCAATGTTAGTTGGAAAACAAATAAGAAAGGAACAGGGAAACAAGGCTGTTAAAACAAGTCATTCAGCCTCCTCATGAAAATGAGCTCTCACAACTCTAAAAAAAGTCACTCATCCTTCTCAAGAAATTGGGTAACTCAGGACCCAGCAAAAATCATTATAAAAATGGTTATTATTATATATTGAATTAATCGATTAATTTATTTACAGGTTATAGCAATAGGTAACCTAAGGAATCAATCTATAACAAGATATCAAAGGAAAAAACATGATCTTGGTATTTATTCGAGTTTCAAAAATCCTAGATATATATCATTATCAATTAACATGACATTTTCTTTATTATAAACATGAATAACCATGATTTAGGTTCACTAACCAATTTCTATCAATTCCATTAATCCCCTAGAGGAACATATTTATAACTAAACATGAAATTGTATCAATTTTATTATAACCTAATTACATTGACCACTAGATTACAATGAATTATCTTCATTACTGTATCATATTACAGTTAATTGTAGATTAATTATAGATTAATATTATTTAACAATCTCCAAAAAGAACAAAATGATAACAAATAGAGGCATAGACATCACACAATATATCAAATCCTGAGGCTAACCACTATCACAATATAAAGCAACAACATCGGCAACATGTGATAGCAACTAATTCATCAATCTGACCCAATAATTATTACATTAATTTCATTGAAATTTAAATCACTAAATTGGGAAAAATATATGATTTCACATAATTAAGAGAAAAGTGAAAAATCTACTTCCTCAAATGATATCCACATTTATTGGGCGAGAACGAGCCAAATTACTAATCTCGGGTCATCTCTCCCAAAAAAACTACATCTATATAAAGATGATGAGGCACAACCACACCAAAAAAACTAAGATAAACCCCATTATAAACATAGGAGATCGTATTACATATCATGGAAAGAATTTATGTTATGAAACATAATCAAACCCAGAGAAACCACAGGAAAATGAAAGAATAATGCACCCTAGATCACCACAGACTGCCAGAAATTGAAGGAAGAATCCATGAATTGATCCCATGTTAAAGGGATCTCTAAAAAATGAAGGGGGAATATTATGGTCACCTGGAACGTGAGAATCCATAGGTTTTGGAGAAAAAATTAATGGCTGAAACATTTAATGATGTACAACATCAGGGGATTACACAACATGTAACCCCCTTTCACTTTGCCTAATCATTAGGGTCTGGTTTTCCCTAAAAACATGTAATTACTCAAATTTTATCTGTTTTATTTTTAAATTCTAATTGGGAAATTTCTGAGACCAAGAACTGATATGGCGTGCATTTACAAGGCCTGGTGTGCTAAGAATGGTTTTGAAAAAAAATGTTAAGTTTTTAAATAGAGGATGTGATCTTTTTTCCTTAAAAATGGAATAAAACTTAAACAGGTTCCAAGATAATAAATCCAATGTCATCAATGCATTCAGAGTAGAGGTTTTTCCCTAGGTGTTCCTTAAGAGTATTCTGTGTGGGGATATTGTGGAAAACAAGAAAAATAAGTAACCGTAAATAAAATAATAAAATAAAATTATTTTACTGTTTAAATCTTTTTAACTCATGACGCTAACTCATATTAAAAATTAGAGACCCCACGTGAGCTCATAAGGATGTTCTTTCCCTAGATGGGGCCTAACCTCAACCAGCGCGGGGCGCGGGTGAATGTTAGTTTTTAGATGTTAACATCATTAACATATTGAGTAAACATAATTTAATTGATGAAACATGGAAACAAAATGTTGTTTTTCATTTATTTGAGCCTTTCATGTAAGTCCAAGGTTATCATCACAAGCATAGATTTTTCTTTAGGCAAGGAGGTGGAACCCTCTAGATGGTTAATGATGGAAAACAATGGATTGAGATCTCTCATCGATGGATCACCATCAATGAATAATCCTCTTCTTCGACTGATCTGAACTCTAGGTATGGTGTTGATTTCTTTTTCTCTTTTTCCCATTCTTGATATTCCATGACGAACGTGGACCAATAACAAATAAATTGGCATATGGATCAATCGTTGTTTTGGTAGGGGTTTTACCTTGCGGGGTTTTTATGAGAGAACAACCTTGTAATTATTATGTTGGATAAAAACTATCATTCTAACATTTAATAACCATGATCTACAATAACATCGATTGAGTTTTTTCCCTTTTGGTTGATTCATGATTTTCTCACTTCGTTCTTCATTCATCAAGGGTGTTCTCATTTGGCCCATGACCCAACAATTTGTGATCGATCAATCATTATGCACCCGATGCTTGGCACACTGATACGACATCACAGACTTTTGATGGACACTGCATGAAGGAGGTGCGATGATGACCATGGCTATTGGATCAAAGCGGTATGGGAGATATTGATGCTTGAAATATCTTTCACTGAGATGGAGTGTGGCATGGATTTGATCCCATGATAGTGGAGGTGGTGACCTTAGGATTCCATAACATCTTCCATATCGAAAATTGGAGCATCAAAGGAGACAAGGTGGTCTTCAAAGCATAGGATACCAACGGCTGGCTCTGGAGGTGCATAGAGGTGTGGTTCGCCAATAGGGCACGGGTGGAAGGGGCGTATAGTGGCATGGTCATGGGCTTTGACTAGGGCCACCAGAAGGGTGTCCACCAACATCCACATCCAAGACATGGTAGAAGGACACATCATGTGACTGGGAAACTATGGTCTAGCGGGACTATTACAGAACTATGTAGAAACCACCACGGGGTGGGTCACGTTGTGGCCAGTCGCGTTAACCAGGCAGGTACGCGGCGCTTGCCACATCCGGTGGACCAAGAATATCAACTCCATGCAGACCGGATGGGACATATCAGCCAGGCAATCCAAACTGGAGCTAGCTGGCCAGGATGGCAGTAGGGTAGTGTATAAAAACAGGTCGGTCTAGACTCGGTGGGTTTGGTCGGACCCAGTGGGTTTGGTTGGGTTAGACCAGACTCAAGCCCAATTGTCCCCTTTCACTTAAAATCCAATAACTCTCAAACAGTGTGTCCATTTTATGATCCATTTGCGGTGTTGGGACTATTCTTATGAGTCAATCCTTTTAAGATACTTTAAGTGAGTTTTCGTGGAAGTTAGAGTACGACCTATTGGCTCAAGGAGGATGTGCTCTCAGAATGAGCATGCTAAGGAAAATATTTTGTGGCTATCTGTGAACTGTAAACTATGCGATTACCAAAAATACATTTGTTACCAAGAATATGGGTCTTATCTAGACATTGTGTCTTACCAAGACTGAGTTAGTACTCCCCCATCCCACTAGGGTGTGAGTCCTCTTATCTTTGATGAAACTACATGTGTTACCTACACTCTATGTGCTACTAACAATCAGTGTGTTATCTAAACACTATGTGTTACCTACAATTCATGTGATACCTAAACTCCATGTTTTACCTACACATATTATGTTACCAATTCTATGTATTTTACTACTTGCGGGTTATATGGATTCCTATGAAAATCATATTTATGTTCCATAGACCTATACTTGGAGTGAGATGACTCTTGTGACTCTCTTGATTATAACATTAGAGGCTACACTTCAAGTGCCTCATTGGTAGCCTATATGGTGCATTTACTTTTTCTCTTCCACACTGTTTACTTTTTTTAAGTCCTTGGGGTCCATGCACCGATGTCTTAGAGAGCTTCGTAACGTATCGAGTCTAGATGTTCTCTTGGATTCTTTTGGTAGACTTGTTCGACCTACTTATTATTAGATAGCTTGTGGAGTGAGATCTCTGGGAATCGAGTAGGTAATGAAAAGAACCATATATATGGAAGTGGATGAGACCGTGAGTCTTGGAATCCTTTAAAATAATACTAGGATGTTCTTGTAATATGTGTTGTTGATACATACCTGTGTTGAGCTGACTGTATCATCTTAGTGGTGATTTATTTGTATTATTTTACCATGTGTTTCATTGTTCCCTACAGAGTATTGTTTTACTCAATCCTGCACGAGTTTCTCCCGCATGTGTCATGTCTTGTGCAGACAATTGATGCGCTGATAGAGTCCTTGGTGGATCGGGTCAAGGTGTGCTTCTACGGCTTCAGACTACTGTTTCTATACCTATCCTTCATGGGGGGTTTTCTGTATAATATTTTCATAGGTACGTACATTTACATTTTTTTTGTTTTAGTTGGGCTTGTATTATGGCCTCTTTTACCTTCAGTTTTATACTATCTTACCTTATGTTTGTTTACCTAGTGCTTTTACCTTCCGACATCTACGGCTAGGAGTTTTGTGCATGTGTACAGGTGCATAAGAAAATTCCACCCATTGGTTTGGTATATGCCTACTCAGCACTAGTCTCCAACCCCAGGCCTATGGTTGGATAGCATGGGGTAGTCAAGGTATGGGCCCTAGGGGAAGGCTCGTGATATGGTGGAATAAAAGGAGGTTGGTTCTACCTTGAGAAAGTAGAGTCTATGATTTTTGTTTGGGGAAATAGTGTTAAGTGTTTCAAGTTTGGATTTTAGCCCAGGGAATCCAGTGTTGGTGTGGTTTCCAACATATCCATACACTAGGACCCTTAATTATTATTTTCAATGTGGTACATGAAAACCCTAGTTGTCGGGAAAAACAATTGTACCAGCATCGTATAGGAATGTATTGTGTTTTCCATTTCCTTCTTGAGTCAGCTCACCAGCTATAGTCTATTGATCAAGATAAATCTTGTTTTTCTCCAAGAATCTTCCATGTAGATAGCCATCCATGATTCCACAATGTGATCTTCTGTATGATCTAAGGGGTGGTGGGATGGGTATAATATTTTATACCAGATAATACACCTCCGGGTGGTGTACCAATTATACCACCAATTGTGAAGTAGAGAATAGTACTTGTATTACAAGCAGATGAGATGCACGGGTTGAGCACACATCACAAGTTTCGACAACAGAGATCCATAAGGATCTGAGGTGATCCTGAATCATAGGAAGCTAAGGACTGCGTTGATGTGGTGACTAAGATTTTCATCCCATTAGGACAACATTAGATCTTAAGGTAGTCCTGGAAATGAGGCTTCTACATGGCTCAATAGGGAGATGGAGGGGTTTGGATTACCCAAACATATGATGAGGTGACTCTTCCATCGAAATATTTGAGAACCTTTCTTAGAGAAGGGGATCTCAACATAAAATCTAAGGGATATTCTTGGATAAGAGATTCTATGTCTTCAACAAGACAACATATCGGTAGCTGAGTATTCACTGAGGCATAATAACCATTCTATATACTTGATGAATATGATATTACCAAGTGTTTTAGGGATCTGACATTCGAGAAGGATGTGTCTAGGGACATACGATCCAACATTATTCTTCTGAGCATTCCTACTTATTCTAGGGTGCAAGAGAAAACCTTTTAGGTTGAAAGTCCTTTGGATGAGCGGGTACAACCATTGGATGTCATCATTAGGAAAATATGAGTAGAGACCTTGGGATAAGGAATCCAATTCTAGTTTTAGTGACATGGATGTGTGAGACTTTCTGATAAGAGATCCCAAGATAGGTGATCTACATCTCTAGGTTCATAGGGTGAGTCCAGTTGGACTAGAGAGAGGCAATGATTTTGATAAGATGGTAGGGGAACTATTGCTAGATATTTTCTATCATGACTTGCAATTGGTAGTGAAATGGTGGGTGGGACACTGATGTAGAGATATTTATATGAACAGATGGATCTATAGGGTGGTAGATGTGGAAAAGGAGCTAGGAGTGTAGTAGGAGGTGGTGTACACTTCGACATGTTACCACCACCACCCCAACTGGTCCAGACCTGGCTCCGGGAGCTGGAGGACATGGGAGGGGGTAGGTACATGAAGTCGAGGCATATCATATAGGGGCTCCACAAATGTTATGAGGTATGTTATGTGTCTACTCATAGCTTATGTGTGGATAGAAATATGAGTTAATCATTTTTTTCTTGTCATGAAACTTGATCTAGACATAGTGTTTCCAGTTAAACCATTTAATTGACCCCTGTGTCTAGAGATACCTATGGAGGGAGAAACTAAAATCACACTAGTGTTGATAGTGTTATTTTACCCTTGAGGTGAGATTTTCATTTGGAATCTTTTGGTTGAATCATCGAGGCCTTACAACATCATTTTTGGTATGCATTTGTTATTGATAGTCCATGCTCCAATTGATAGTTTTAGGCAAAAAAATGTGTGGTATGTATGTAGAGATGGAATGAATTTTTCCTTGTTTAGTGAAAAAGGAAACCTAGGTAGATTGGTATGGATTCATTCATAGGATGGTTCATCTTATCACACAATAGTGGGCTATACTTACCCATGAAGCTGTAGATGTTATGATTTTTCATGTTTTCAGTAGTAGTCAAAGAAAACAAGGAAGTCTTTCTAAGAGATGTTTCTAGGTTTAACTCCCCACAAGTACATAGACATTTGCATTCTTCTGAACCCTGAGATGGAACCGATATCAGAATCATTATTTCAAATAGCTTTCACAGAGCTTTTCGAGCTAAGGGTGCGAGTGGAGGACTTATAGAGGAAGGTCATAGTGAGACCCAGTGTTTGAGGTTATGTGTGGATTATCAGAACATAAAACATGTGACTATGGATAATGAGTATCCACAACCAAAGGGTAAATTAACATTTTGATTAGTTGAAAGGGGAATCATTTTGTGTGGATACAGAGGTGCCTGCATTATTTTCAGTAGTTAAGACAAAGTTTGACGAGTACCCTCATCTTGAGTTTTCTATAGGAGGGAGTTGTGTACATAGTGTTATTTGATACATTAGATACAAAACCTGGTTGTGTACTAATACTGAGGCATGTAGTGATTTCCTATGGTTCACATTAGTTGAGACGACATGAGCAACACTACGTGACGCATGATATTTAGTTGGAAATGGTAGACATCGCATTGATGATGTTGTGACACTACCAGATGGGTATGTAGTTTATCATGTACTCAAACCATAGGAGTATCATGTATATATTCTCTCATATGGTTCTGAACATGAGATAGAGGTGTTGGATAGGGTTCCTTCAGGATTATGAAAAAGATAGATTCTATACTCCTTGGGAGGGAAATGTCGTAGCAGATTCTCTCAGAAGGAGAACTAGTTCATAGTTGCCGAATGAGGTGACAAATCAGTAGGCCTCATTACAGTTATCCTTCTTGGATAGATATGGTGAAGCTTACCTCTATTTGGTTGTTATTACCTCTTCACTCTTAAGCAATTTAGGAAGGAACGACTCGGTGACACTTACTGTAAGACATTACATGTTTAGTTTTCCATGGGGAATTCCATTAATGGATATTCAAAAGGTGCGGAGCATGTCGTTCAATTCATAGGACCCACAATAGTAGTAGTGAATGCCTTGAGTGGCAATATGAATCAAGATATGCATGTGGGTATCAAATAAGACACTGGGGATGATGGAACAGGTTGAATCTAGGCTTACCTATTGATATGAATTTTTAATGCTTGTTTGAATTAGTTTCATGGTATGTCAACACATAGTGTTGATCCACAGTGCTTGGAAGGGGTTTCTCTTTTCTTCTGTGGGGTTCTAGAAATGGAGTGAGAAAGGATATTGATGGACTTCAGGATGTTTTTACCATGTATTTAAATGGTACATGATACCATCTAGGTGATAGTTGACCAACTCACTAAATTTTTCACTTATTATCTTTTTAGGTGTAGAATTCAGTATAGAGCTTGGTATTCCACTACATGAAAGAGATTGATCAACCCTATGTAATCCCTTAGGATACATCTTCTGATCAGGATGCTTGCTTTACATCCCATTCATGGAGATCAAGGATCTATAGGCGGTAACCCTCCAGGGGTAGTCGATTCCTTTAGTGTGTGTCAGGTGGCAGCATGAGAATATATGGAAGGGAACATGGGAGTGGGGGGGATGAGGTTCATGATCATACCCTCATATGTTTTTTTATCCCATGGTTAGGATTTCCAAGACTTAAATCCATAATTTGGGAGAATTTAATGACTCATATTTTCCTCTATTTATATTTAGAAATTAATTGGGAAAATTCAAAGACCATGGGTTGAGACAACATGCGATTTTGATACCTAGTGTGCCTAGAATGGTTCGATGATAAATGATATGTTTTTAAATAGTGTGCAAGATTGTTTTTCATATAAAAATTCAATAACTCTTAAATAGTTTCTTAGATAATAAATCCAATGTCACCGTTGTGTTAAGAACATTGGGTTTACCCTAGGAACAACTTAAGTTTAATTTGTGTGGGGCTGGTGTGGAAAAAACAGAAAAGGACATAACCATTAATAAAATAATTAATAAAATATTTTATTTTTCAAATACTTATAAATCATGGATAGTAACTTGTATTAAAAATTTGAGGCCACCATTAAGCTCATGAGTATGTGATTTTCTTAGGTGGGGCCTAACCTCGACCTACACAGGTAGAGTATGAATGTTAGTTTTTGGACGTGAACATCATTAAAATAGTTAATAAAAATATTTTAATTGATGTAATATGGAAACACAGTTTTGTCTTCCTTTTATTTGAGCCTTATTAAGAAATCCATGGTAATCGTCATAACCCTGATGTTCTCCTATGGCAAGGAGGGGGAACCATATCGTTGGTGAATGACGCCAAATGAAGAATCGAGAACACCCAAGGTTGGAACTCTATTAATGAAAAATCCTACTCTTAGACTAATCCAGACTCTAGGTAGGTTGTTTTGTTTTGTTTCTCATTTCCCCCATTCTTGATACTCCTTGAAAAATATAGACCAGTTAACAAATATATTGGCCGACAGATCCATCTTCGTTGTGGGATGGGTTTTACCTTGCAGGATTTTTAGGGTTAAACAACGTTATAATTATAATGTTGGATTATGACTTTTGTTATAAAGACGATGAACCACAATTAAAACTAACTTCAATCGAGCCCCATCCCTTTTTCTGGATTCACGATTTTCTCCCTCCATTCTTCATTTGTTGTGGGCGTTATCTTTTGGCCCATGACTTGACAATTAATTATTGATCAATCATTGTGCACACGATGATTGGATTACCGATGTTAAGTTGCAAACATGTGATGGGCATGGAATGATGGATGTGTGATTATGAAGGTGGTGATTGGATTGAAGCATTATGTGAGATATCTCATCTCAAACATCCTTACACTAGGATAGATCATTCCATGGATCAGATCCCAGAGTTGTGAATGTGGTGACACGGGGATTCCAAAACAACTTTTCGATTGTAAATCTGAGCACCAGAGGAGACAAGGTGGTACATGGAATAGAGGCCACCGGTGACTGGATTTGGGGGTGGCACATGGCGGTGCAGCTCACTGGTAGGTCATCGACTGAATGGGCGAGAGGAGGCATGACCATGGTTGGAAACCAATGCATCCTGTGTAAGAAATTGGATCTTCGGTTCAGGTATGGATCTTGATTTTAGACATTTTTTAGAAAAAAGGGACTTTTAAAAAAATTACAAGTACATTCCATGTACCAAGTTGCTATGGGAAGCCATGTAATAGTTATGTACGGCCATGATAAGGACCTATGAGGTGACCTTGATATTTCCTAAAGTAGGGACTAGTTGAGGCATTTACACTACATGTACATTAAATGAAAACATCATGTACTTTTTCATTTATTTGATATGTCAAACCGGGGTTGCGTCTAATCCCCAAAAATGTATTCTTATAACATTGTTTCATCCTGGAGAAACCAAAAACCACAATTCTTCTCTAAGAAACTAGTTTGTCGTCTGTTATGTAAATCAAACACCATCAGGTGCATTGGAATCTGACCGTTGAGGTCTTCCTTCTTCTGGAGCCTCTCCCATAATTTCTTCTATCTCTTGAGTTATTCAATGTTAAAAGTTTTTGAAATTGTTTTGTAAATATATGATGTTTTAGGTCGATTCAAAGGTTTAGTTTCAACTATATCAATCATACAACATTGAGGTAGGTGTTTTGTTGCCTTTTTTTTGTTTTCTTTGAGTTTTATATGCCAATGTGACAATTAACCATGTTTCGGGTATTTTGGGTTACGAAAATTGACCCCTATTTTATCTATCATAGATTTATTGTTGAATTAAGGGTTGATTGATGTGATATTATGTGGAATTTATTGTTTATGAACACCCCACGGGTGATTTCCTTTATTGAATGATTATGTATGTTTGGTATAAGTTTTTTATGAGGTAGACCTTGTTTCCTTGCCTTGCATCATAGGATGGAACTATTTTAATTTTTCTCTATATTAAATGCTTGTTATATGTATTGGTATTGTTTAGGAATGGAGTTGTTGCGATTACTTTTATTTTTTTGATATTATTTATGAATTATTGAATTGTACAGGGCTGTGAGAACCTGGTGTAGTTAGACCATAGGTGGAATTGGCATTGAGTGCTCCCTCATAGTGTCTGTTATATTTCATGCTACGAGACCATAGGGGGGATTCATGGTGAGTTCTACCTCATAGTCTCTATAGTTTATGTTACAATACTATATGGGAAATTGATGCTGAGTGCTTTCCCAGAGAGTCTGTATTTTTTCACGAAAGACCATAGGGGGAATTGATGGTGACTGCTTTCTTAGAGTGTCTTTTTCTTTTTATTGCATTACTTGGCCAGAGGGGTTAGAATATGTGAGATATCCAGAGGGTTTAAATAAATATTGAATGTTTGTGAGGCGTCTGCAAATCCAAATAACAATCTTGGATTTGGTTCAATTAAGAATTCTTTTGAGATACCTATTATGATACTTGATTAAATAATGAATATTAAATGATAATGAATGTAAATGGAAACCGTAGGATTTGGTTACTTTTGTGTACTCCTAGATTCTTTTATATATTTCTATTATTACCTACAATATAAACTCATTAATTTTTACACATAGATCTTGTGGTCATTTCCTTTTAGGATTCATCTCTCACCCTATTTGGGTCATGATTTTAGACCCAAACAGATTATATGGTTGGAGTTATTGATAATGGAAAATTCTTTTCTTCCCCATGTACTGGATTATTGTGGAGTTGGAAAGCGTGGAACCAAGCTAAGGCTTGTGATACTCAAGGAGTTTATTTATTTTCTTCTATACATGGGATTAGTACTATATTCCAGTATTTTAACTTGTTTGGCTATTTTCCTAGACATGTGTGACATGCATCATTTATATATGTTCTCTAGTTGTTTATTTACTTTTAGTTTTCCATTTTTTAATTATGTTGTATGGTATTATTGTGTCTTCTATTTTTTATTATTATTATTATTATGCTTTGTTTCACTGCCAATGAGGGCACAATTTCTCCACTATCACACCCAAGACCCTCGATGTTAGTCAGAAAACTCAAGAATTTAATAAATGATCTCTAGGACATGTGACAAACCAGGTACGAGGCACCATTGGGCGGCACATGGAACCAGGACGTTAAAATTGAAATCAAAGGCTGGTTATTTTATACATTTTCATACTTTTTGGGGCATATAGACAGTGTTAACAAGGAATGTGTTTTTGGTAATAAGCTATTCCTTGGAGTAGCTAACCCATGTTCAAGGAAATTCCAATATACCTAGAATATTTCAATTTTTCTTATTGTAAAATTATTATAGTTGATTTGATTTTAATGTTGGATTATTCGCATGATTTTTTCTATAATCGTTGATATTATTGAGGTTCTATTTCTGTTGAAACCCGATGAGATGAGGGTATGCCATCTAATTCATTATATAGGACCTTGATAGGGATCACATGTGATGGATTATTATCAGGCCATTTGGGGTGCATTCATGATTTCATGTCGTTGGGAAAAATGTTGTTCTATATATGCATGCTATTGTAATAGATGTCTTGATAGAATAAAAACTATTTGATCGGGTATCAGGATATGTAATGTTTAATTTGGGTGGATGACAAATATGGGTCCCTGAGGTGTTATAGGCCCTCTTGGATAAGAATTTGGTGGATCATGTTTAAATTTTAATTGAATTTTTTCAGGTTATGATATGAATAAGGCTGCCAAACATTGATTTGGGTGAGTATGGGCTCTCACAGGTCGGAATTTTTCATTCCATGGAAAAATTAGTTTTAAAGGGTTCCAAAGTAATTTTTGAGGCTTACTATCTGGAAGAACCCGGAATACATGGTTTGTGATAATGAACACACACCATGTATCCTTCTATTCAGGAAAGAAATGCTTTTATAAAGTACATGTTGTGTATTGTATGAACACGTTGTATAGTCCATAACCGTGTGACTAAATGTCTGTGCAGAGACACGGGGTTAGAAAGTGTTTGGTGACACACGCCATGTACATGGAGTACACTCTGTGTTGTAAGAGCCGTGTATCCAGACATGTGAACAATGACACGGGTGGATGAAACTTAGGTTGAACATGTCGTCTTCTATTATTTCATGTTTTGTAGAGTCAACTGTGTCATTGACTATGTCACTAATGAAACAAGTGGTTAAAACATAAGTTTTACATGACATGTATATGATTAACACACTGTGTAGTGTTACCCAAGATCGAACTGTGTGGTTTATCCATGTCGAAGAACATGGGAAGAAGGGAACATAAAAGTACATGCCTAGTCTCAAGGAGAACACACTGTGTGTATGGGGTGTTACACAACCACAGTTTTCAGAAGTACACACCCGTGTAAAGACTTTAGGGAACATGATGTGTAGAGTCTATACACGCTATGTAACCTTGTTTTGAAGAACTTGAATGTTTCCTTTCTCCAATTTCCTTATTTCACTTTTATGTTTCAGTCCTTGATAATCTTGAAATGATGTGTGCACTTGACCTTGCAGAGTAATGCCACTGAGATGTCTTCTAGCTGTACTCTAGGTTTGGGGAGATGATCAGACATCGGAAATGGAATATCAAGGACTACCAACAGACCCTCCTATCATGCCCATCTTGTCACCAGCTATTATACTAGACACGAATACTGATAGATAGTTCCGTGAAGGCTTCATGAGGATGATGCAGACTTTCTAGGGACACTGCATCCTTCCCTATCTATGGAAGGGTTGACGCGGGTTTTTCAGCAGCAGCATCCTTCCACTTTATCAGAGGATGGAGGACCTTAGGCTGCAGAGTCATTATTGGAATCCATCTGTTCTATCTTTGAGCATCTTGAGATGCCTCCAGAGATGAGGTTGAATCATATGGTGTACATGCTATGTGATTCTTCTAATAGATGGGGGGATGTGATATCACGGGAGGGACATCATGGTGTTAGGGCTTGGGATGAGTTCTAGTGGACTTTCTATTACTACGTCTACCCAGAGACCTTGAGGCCTGACTGAGCCCAAGAGTTCATGAGTTTGGAGTAGGATACACTCTTAGTCATGGAGTATTCTTCCAACTTCATTGAGCTACATTGATTCAAACCCATTTTGGGGGAGATAAGTTATTTTTGGAATGGAATTTTGGGGATGGACTTAGGCATGGCATTCAATATGAGGTGAAAATATTTAGTTTCACTTGAATATCAACTATAGTCAACCAAGAACTGATCACTGAGCTCAACCTATGAGATTCTGGAGCTATTGGACAGGGCGGTTCATCATCCAGAGTTGGTACCCTTCCGACTGATTGCAGGAGGCGTCACAGGTAGTCTACGAGTGGAGATCTGAGTAGTAAGGATTTTCCTTCAGGTAGCCAGGTTGTGTGATACAAGTGTGGGAAGGGTGGACATAAGAAACCTAAGTTCCTAAGAGACCCATTTTAGATCTAATCTTTCTACAAGATGGGATATCTTCAACGTTTCTACAATTCCCTCCTTCCAGTAGCTAGTGGGGGGGGGGGTCTATTTTGACTCCTCGTACTAGAGCTGAACCACCAATCCCACATTAGACACGGGGATGAAGTTTTTTAGGCTATTTAGGCCAAGGTTTTGGTCATGGCCATAGTGGTCAGACATAGTGTTTATGACATTCTAAGGATGGATTAGCTCAGGGATCTCAGACAGCTTCACCGGGATAGGTTGTAGGTTAGGATTTTCCACGGTAGCAGATCCAACAGAAGCAGGATCCTAGACTCTCTATATTTAGAGGTAAAATTTTGGTTTCATCAATTTTAGCTTCTGCTTTTTCGATACAGGGTCATCCCATAGCTTTTTATTTGTTCCTGTTGTGTAGATCCTTGGGCTATGTATCTTTAATTCTGCAGATATTATGAAATTGGACAATCTTTTGGGGACTATAAAGGCTAGTGTCAGTCAGTGCAAGGAGTTCCCTCTTGAGGTTGGTGGGTGTCACTTCTTATGGGACCCTTCTATCTTAGATATGATAAGCTATGATGTTATTCTTGCAATGGATTGGTTAATTCCCTTATAGGATATTTTCAATTTCTATTGTCCTAGGGTGAGTTTCACATCACCAGAGGGTGGATTTTTTCAACATAAGGGTGAGTGGGATGTCCAGATGAGTAGAGCTGGACCCAAGCATCATGAGTTGAGTGGTGTTACAGCCAAGATTTCTATTCTATATCTGGATGACCAGGGGACTTCACATATTTAATTTCCTCCAGTGGTCGATCATTTTAGGGTTGTTTTTCCAAATGACATTTTTGGGTTGCCTCTGAAGTGAGAGGTATACTCTTCTTTTGATCTTGTGTCAGGGGTGGAACCAGTGTCAATTCCTCTTTATAGGATGGATACACTAGACATACAGGAGCTCAAGAATCAGTTATAGGAGTTATAGGAAAAGGGATTCATCTAACCCAGTTCTTCTCTATAGGGCTCTCTTATCCTGTTTGTGAAAAAGATGGATGGTACCCTCATAATTTTCATGGATTATCGGTAGATGAAATAGTTGATGGTCATGAACCAATGTCCTTTACTGAAGATTCATGATCTCTTTTTTTAGATTTGAGGAGCCAAATTGTTCTTGAAAATTGGCTTGAGATACGATTATCATCAGTTCCACATTAGACCATCATATATACCTCTTACAGCCTTTCGGAGTAGGTATGGTCTATATGAGTAGCTGGTTAGGTCGTTCGACGAACATGGCTATTGTTTTCATGGCACTGATGAACCGAATTTTCCATCCTTACATGGATTAATTTATTGCAGCCTTTTTGGGAAATATCTTCTTGTACTCTTATAGTTGACACGACCATGATATCCATTTGGGGGTCATTTTGAGTACAGTGAGAGATCATCGGTTATTTCCAAGCTCTCATAATGCCACTTTTGTATGGACCATATTCACTTCTTGGGTCATGTAATCTCAGAGACAAAATTGTTAGTATACCAAGAGAATGTGAGAGAAGTAGTTTCCTAGGAGCATCCAAAAAAATTCTTTGAGGTACAGAGTTTTTGGGGGCTCGATGGTTACTACAGGCACTTTATACAGGACATTTCAATCTTAGTAGCACCACTGAAGGGCCTAACTAAGAATGGTGAAAAGTACTCACAGATAGATTCTTGTGAGTCAGCCTTTTATGAACTAAAACTGATGATGACTTCAGCACCAATACTGGTTTTTCTAGAGCTATAAAAGAGTTAAACATTTTACTGTGATGCATCAGGTATCAAGATGGGATGAGTACTTATGCAATGGGAAGGAGTTGTTCCATATGGGTCTTGGTAGTTGAGGCCACATAAGAGAAATTACCCAACGCGTGATCTTGAGTTGGCTATAGTTGTGCATGATTTGAACTAATAGATACATTATCTTTTAGGAGATCAATTTATGGTGTAAAATGACTACAAATGTCTCAAGTATATCTTTACAAAGCGTAAACTTAATTTGAGACAGTGAAGGTCGGTTGAGTACCTTCAGTCCTTTGACATTGAGCTTACCTACATGCATGGGAAAGAAAACGTAGTGGCTTATGCATTAAGAAAGAAGAATAAGATACAGAAAGTACATGAATCTAGGAGTGAGTGGCATCTCATGGATCTGTTCTCTGAAATGAATTTGGAGTTTCACGACTGACTAGGGCAGACATTTCATTCTTTTGTAGCTATAACCTATACTCTACTTGATCGACTACGAATCATGAAGCTATAGGATTCTAAAGGCCTAGTCTTATGGGAGGGTGTATCAGGAGAGGACCCTACTCTTGGGTGGACCATAGGTAAGGATATGGTCCTGTTATTTCATGGACACGTAATGGTGTTAGCAGAAATATAGAAGAAGCCGATGCAGGGTTTTCATTTCTCAGTTAGGGTATTCATCCCACTATCACAAAGATGCAATGAGATTTACACTATCTGTATTGGTGATTAGGTATGAAGAGAGATGTTGCAGGTTTTTGGATGAGGTTTTCCACCTGTCAGCAGGTGAAGGAGGAGCACCATCCATCAGCTGGGATTTTACAGTAGTTTCCCATTCCTTAGTGAAAGTGGAATTATGTCACGATGGATTTCATGATAGGGTTACCAAGGTCACCTTGAGGGAATTATGTAGTTCGGGTTTTCATTGATAGACTCCTGAAAGTTTCAAATTTTTTCCAATCATGGAGACCATCGGTTTTAATGATCATTGAAGGATGTAAATCCGAGAGATTGTACGTTTAAATGGGGTTTTTCACAATATCATTTTAGATAGGGACGCCCACTTTACATCTTGTTTTTGGAAAGGTCTATAGAAGGATTTGGGTAAACAAGTACTTATGAGTATAGCATACCATCCCTAGAGAGATGACCAATCGTAAAACACAATTCAGGTAATGGAGGACATTCTTCAAGCATGCATCCAAGATTTTGGTGGTTCATGGGAGCAAACACATACCTCTGGTAGAGTTTTCCATCAATAATACTTTTTAGGTAACTATTCAGATGGAATCTTATGAGGCATTATACGGTAAGCCATGCTGATCTCCCCTATGTTGGCTAGAGATAATAGAGGCAGCTATATTGGGACATCATTTTATCAAGGATACCATAGAGTAGGTGGATTAGATTTGAAAGAAGATGGGTTCTGCACAGTCATGGTAGAAATCTTATGTTGATCGACAGACATGACCTCTGGTGTTTGAGGTCAAAGTTTTGGTTTTACTACGTGTCACACCAAGGTTGGGATGCATGAGGATTAGGATACTGGGGAAGCTTTCACCGAGATAGGTCAAAATTTTTGAGGTTTTTGAGAGATTTGGGCCGATTTCCTATCGATTAAAATTACCTAAGAGGTGTCGAGGTTTGCATGATATCTTCCATGTTTCTCAACTACAGCGTTAATTCTCAGATCTATCTCATTTTTTTCAACCCAAAGAGGGTGATTTGGATGTAGACACATCATTTGAGCAGAATCCTATCTGGATTATGGATCACAGTATGAAGGTTCTATATTTACAGCCTATTCCTCTAGTACGGGTGCAATGGAAAAATGGTGAGTACAGGACGAGACTTGGGTTAGAAAGGCTGATGTGAGATCACAGTGGCAGGAGCTATTTGAGGATTCATCTCTACCACCTTATTAGGTAAATTCAGGGTAAAACTTATTTAATGGGGTATGTTAGTAAGAACCCAGATCTTCATTTCAGGTATGGATCTTGATTTTGGGTGTTTTGGTGAAAAAAGGGAGTTATGGAAATTTTAGAACTACACACTGTGTATATGGGAGTACACACCGTGTACCAGGTTTCCATGGGTAGTTGTGTACTGGTCATGTAAAGGCTGAGACATGTCCATGTGAGGTGACCTAGAGACCACCTAATGTGAGGGAAAGTTGAGTCATGTACACAACATTTACATTAAACGAACACACCGTGTACTATTTTTTTTATTTGATAATTCAGACTAGGTTCACGTCTAATCCCCAGAAACATCTTCTTCTAACCTTGTTTCATCTAAGAGTGGCTGAGAATGATGATTCTTCTCTAAGACACCAATATTTCATTTTTTCTTTGAATCAAGCACCATCAGGTGAGTTAGAATCCCACCTGTGAGTCCTTCCTTCTTCTATATCCTCTCCTCCTGATTTATTCTCTCTCTAATTATTCATGGTTGAACGTTTTTGTTGTTTTTGTATATCTATGATGTTTTAGGTTGATTAAAAGGCTGAAGTTCATCTATATTGATAGTACAATGTTTATGTAGGTTGATTGTTTCCATTCGTTGGTTGTCTTTATGTTTTATATTTCAATGTGCTAATTACCAATGTTTTGGGTATTTCAGGTTATGGAAAATCTACCCTATTTTATCTACCTTAGATAGATCATTGGATTAAGGGTTTATTGATGTGATATTATGTGTATTTTTATGTTTATGGAATACACCATGGGTGATTTTCAGTTTTTGAAGGATTAAGTCCATTTGGTCCAAGTTTCTCATGAGGCAGACCTTGTTTCCTTACCTTTCTTGATAGGATGGAACTGATTTCCTTTTTGCACTTATTAAATGCTTGTGATATGCATTGGAATTGTTTATCCATGTATAATTTGAGATTGCATTGGGATGCTTGATGTCATTTATGCACTATTGACTTTCACGGGGTTGTGAGAACCTGGTGTAGTTAGAACACAGGGGGAATTGGTATTGAGTGCTTCCTTAGAGTGTATGTTATATTCCACGATATGAGACCAAAGTAGGGATTGAAAGTGAGTGCTCCCTTAGAGTGTCTATAGTTTATGTTACAAGACCACAGGGGAAATTTTCATTGACTTCTTTCCCAGAGAGTATATAGTTGTTATAGAAAGACTATAGGGGGAATTGATAGTGAGTGCTACCTCAAAGTGACTTTTATTTTTATTTTATTACTTGGCCATAGGGGTTAGACTGTGTAAGCTACCCATAGGGTTTACATAAATATTGATTATTTGGGACACATCTTCCAATACAAAGAACAAGCTTGGATTCGGTCCTATTAGGTAGTCTTCTTATACACATGTTTTGTTACATGATTAAATGATGAACATTAAATGATAATAAATTTAAATGGAAATTATAGGATTTGGTTATTTTGTGTACTCCTAGTTATTTTTTCTGCATTTCTATTATTACATACTATATATATTAACTAACAGTTAGGAACGGATCTTGTGGTGGTTGCCTACTGTTATTCATCTCACACCCTATTTGGGTCATGCTTTTAGACCCAAGAAGATTATATGGTTGCAGGTCTAGATAAGGGAAAGTTCCCTTCTTACTTAGGTACTTGATTGCTTTGGAGTCGTGTAGCATGAGACCAAGATGAAGCCTGTGATGCTGATAGAGTTCATTTGTTTTATTTTGTAAATGGGATTAGTACTATATTCCAGCATTGTGACTTGTTTGGCTATTTTCCTAGACATATGTGACATGCATCATTTATATATATTATCCAGTTGTTTATTAACTTTTAGTTTTCTATTGTCTACTTATGTTGTATGGTCTTACTATTTCCACTATTGTTTATTATGATTAATATGCTCTGTTGCTCTTCCAATGAGGGTATAGTTTCCCCGCTGTCATATCCTAGGCCCTCGCCACAAGTCAGCAGCCTCTAGAGTTCAAGGAAATGTGATTGAATCCATGTTACCATCCAGGTACGGGAAACCTTAGGGAAGCACCCGAAACCGAGATTTTACAGCTAGTAGGGAAGCTGACAGAGGCCTGAACGAGATGTGGTAGAAGGCCGCATCACATGGCTAGAAAACCGCAGTCCAGTGAGACCGTGGAAAAACCCCACGATGGCCAGCCGTGTTGAAAATGTGGGGATGCGGCACATGCCGTGTTAGGTGGACCAAGCCAGTATGCTCTATGTGAGCCGGGTGGGCCATCATGGCTAGGCGGGCCTAGCTAGATCTGGTAGGCTAGGGTGTGATTGAGCGGGCAGGCTGGACCGACTGAAGGAAGGACCAGAAGAACCAGTCAGACCCATCCAAGGTGGGCCGAGCCCATCGGGTCAGGTCGACCAGGCGGGGTGGGCCATGCGGGAACCGGTCAGGTCGGGTAGGTTTGGTCCGATGGATTCAGACTATACCCAGACCCCACCGTCCCCCTTTTACATAAAATCCTATAACTCAAAAATTGTGTGTCCATTTGGTGAGCTATTTATGGATTTGGGACCCTAGAGATGAGGCGGTCCTTTTGATACACTCTAAATGTGTTTCAGTTGAAGTTGGCATATGGCTTATTTGCTGAAGGAGGAGGAGCTCTTGGAACAAGCATTCTAAGGAAGGAATTTTATGGGTATCTGTGACCTAGAAGCTATGTGATTGCATAGAATATGTGTCCTACCTAGACTATGTGTCCAAAATATACTTTGTGTATTATAAAGAATTAGTTGGTACTTCCTTAACCCACCAGGGTGCGGGACCTCTACTCTTTGAAAACACTCTGTTTGTTACAACACTATGTGTGCTACTTACACTCCATGTGTTAGCCACACTCCGTGTGTTTCTTACACTCTGTGTATTACCAACACTCCATCTATTACCAAAACTCCGTATGATACCAATGATCCATGTGTTACTACTAGAGGGTAAATTGGATTGTTATGACAATTCATATTTACATACCATATACCAATACTTGGTGTGAGATTACTCTAGTGACTCTCTTGACTATACCTCTAAAAGGCTACACTTCATCTGCCTCTTTGCTAGTCTAATTGGTTTATTTCCTAGTGCTCTTCCTTATGGTTTACTTTGTTTAATTCCTTGTGGTACCTACACCGATGTATCAAGGAACTTTGTAATGTATCAAGACCTAATGTTCTCTCAGATACTTTTGGTCGACTTGTCCTACCTTCATACTATCAGATATTTTAAGGAGTGAGATCTCCTGAAATCGACCATGAAATGAGAGGAATCATATTGCTAGCAATGGATGAGACCTTGAGTCTCAGAATCCTGTATGATCATCCATAGATATTCTTATTATATTTTTTGTTCGCATAATTTTATTCTTATTCGTAAAACACATTATTTCAAAAAACTATTTTTTATCATTTTTCACAATTACATGAAATGTAATTTATGAAACTTATAAAAATTGGAAAAATTAAAAATTGAATTCATATATTAAATCATGAGGTTTTAATTTAATAATGATTTAAATTCTAATTTTTCTCATTATGAATAGTAGTGTTGGTAAACATGTTGTCATAATGGTAAATGGTTAAAAAAAGTTAATGAAGATTAAAACTAAGTGATAAGGCCAAAAAATATTATCATAATTTTTATTTTAAGATATCATTTCTACCCTTATTACCTTATATTATAATTTTAATTGTTTAAGGTCAACATTCACATGAATAATAATTTATATTAATTTAAATCTCTGAATAATTACCAGATTCGCCCCCCCCCCCATTATAAAAGGGCATCCCATATGCTCTTTTAATCACTTTATGTAAGCCCTTCATCTCAAAATATCAATACCCAAATAGCTTAACAAAATATCTCACCATGTACTAGATTCATTTCTCTCACTAATGTAACTATACTAGAAGTATTAAGGTGTACTCTAATGGATATTTTCAAAGCAGAGGTATAACTCCAAATCAAGTGTTTTCATGTTTATTTCCCCTTCTAACTTCTTCCAAATTTTTTTAACCATGATGATATAATAAGATTAGTATATTATATATAAAAATATAATAATTTTTATGTAAAAAACATTTTCAATATCCTTTTTATTCTTATGGAAATGAAAATTTAACTCATATATACATGTGGACTGCCACCTCCATGAAGTGACATGTCTCATTTTTTATCACAGGCTAACATGGTTGGTTAAAACGATGGATAAAATGATTCTATATGATATTTCTGAAATAATGATCATTATTAAAACATGATATATTAATTTCCTAATTACCTTTCCATCCATTAGAAAATGATAATGTTGCTCATGCATATTGTGAACTACCACCTCCACAAAGCGATGTGATCTGTTTTTATTACCACCTCACATGGTTTATTATAATGAATGATATAATGAATAAATATGAAATTTATAAAATTTTATGATTATTTAAATGGAAAATATTATCAATCTTATTTATTTTTTATCTAGAATTAAAATGAAAATGTCATTCTTGCATATGTATGGACTACAGTTTCTATGAAACGATGTGCCTCATTACTCAAAATCTCCATAAATAGATAGTTTTAAAATTACATTGACTGTAGAAATAATAATTATAATTTTTTTATTATTTTTTATTTGATGGGGAAATGAACCCATTGTACATGGTAAAAACAATGATGTTAATTTGTGGTTATTAAATGAATGAATCCAAAAAGAAAAATGTGAACTTAACCATTTTACTAACTAAATTACCAAGGATAATAATTGAAATAAAATTAATAATAATAATAAAATTAACAAGGAAATTATTACTAACAAATTAAAAAACTAATATAATTTTATTATTCATGTTTTAGAGAATTCATTGAGTGAGATGAGACTTCAGGCGATGGATTTTTCTTTAAACCATTATTTTTAATTATTCTATTAAAATATATCCTCTTAATATCCTTAATCATCAAAATGGCCCATTAAATAACTTATTTATAAATTAAGTATTGTAATTTTCATTTCCAATAATTTTTACATTCTTTAAATAGGTCAGAAAAACAATTATTTTAATATTTACAATACTTGACATTTTGACTTTTATACAAAAGTGAAATGGAAATTTTTTAATACATGTAGTTCAACATCATATTACCACCATTATATTTCTAATTCATTATCAATCTTTCTCATTAAATGTTTAGTTTTTTTTATAAAACATATTTTTCCCATTATTATAGAAATATTTCACTTTTAGAGTTTTCAAAATAAAAAGTATATTTCTCTTTATTTCTATTTGAAATTGTAAATTTCATTACTTATGGGTTAAAATGAGTTTTATGATTTTTATTATGAAAACGTGAAATATTAAAAAAAAACTGTTCAAGATATGGTACTATATCATTACATATTACGGAAAGTGAATATGATATGGCTCACAGAGATGGGTGATCTTAACATATACCTATAAAGAATTTGAGAATGAATAATCTGTGAAGGTGATGAATGATGGGGATAACCTGGTCGGTTACTCCTATAAAATTAATTAGGTGTCATCTATTTCTAAAAAGGATAAAAATGAACATGTCTTATAAATTGATTATCTAAGATACTTATTTCATAACTTATAAGGGTTTTTTGGTAAATATTTTGGTTTCATGAGGTAATAAAAGTTTAAAAATATTTATATAAGAATGGTTGTTTTTTCAAGGTGTGTTTTAATGACTTCTCATATAACTCATGGTTCCTCAATGATTTTCTTTGATTTTTTTTTGTTTTCAAAGACAATTTTTTAGAAAAGTTTATTTTTCTCTTGTTGATATGTTTTATTTATGTGATAAATGTTTTATTGTGGGAAAGCTAAACTTTTTCATCAGTTTCATGCTTTTTACAAGAATAATGGGATTAATTTATTTTTACATCCCTTAATGAACATTTTTCTCATCCTATGTTTTATAATTTTTTTGAGAAAGTATTTAATGATGTTTAATAATAATAGAAAGGTAAAACATTCCACATTTAACTCATCTTAAATGAATTAAAATTATCTTGAATGTAATTGTGTTTTAAACATAAAACACAATTTTTTGGGAAAAGAATGAACATTATGTGGATTTTTCCACTTTTTAATGTAATTTTCTCATAATTCTGTAAATCTATAAATCAAAAAGATCGTGGGAATTTATGAAAAATTATAACCCTTGTTATAAATCAGTTAATTTTTAGTTACTTATGATACAAATAATTATAGTTGGTATTAGTACAGATGTTTATAAACTATTAGAGGTCAGAGTGATATAAACAAAGGCACTTCTAAGAGATTTTAATTTATGGTAATCTTATAATAAAAATATTTTGATATTTCTTTTTTATTCACATAATACATGTCTATTTAGAATGGATTTTCATAAATTAAATTTGGTAGTTCAAGTAAGAATGATTCATAAGGAGGATAACATTCTAAATCAATAACATTAAATGGTTGGAATAGAGTAGTTTCTGGTAGTGTCAACACAGTTATTGGATCCTATTTGTGTTGGTTTCCATGATATATAGAAACACAAATTTCTATTTGGGAATATGTTTATAGTTAATCATTTCATTAAATATCACCCTCCATAATTTATTGAATCTTCAGAAATGGTGATAGATGATGGATTGATTAATTCTATAGATAATCTATTTGATGTTTTGGTATGTATAGAACAAACAAATATTACTCTTTATATTTATAGTTTTGAAGTTGAGGTCAATTGATGGTAATACCTGATTAAGAATATCATGGAAAATGATGAGATTGATTACCTTGAGTAGATGTGTTTTAATAATCATTTTCTTGAGAAGTATTTACCCAAATTTCATAAACTAAAATAGATTTTAAATTTTTATAGTATTATAATGTTTAGTAAGACTTTATGGCCACTTATGAATCAAATTTTACCAGACTATCTAGGTAGACCCCAAATTTCATTCTGGTCTATGACAGTGAACATGATATAATTTACATAGGCCTAAAACAAATTTAATGATCAAAATTTTATTTATGAATTTAAAATTCATGAGGATTATTTTTTTGGGACGATAAGGCTTAAATGGAGTATGTTGACACTTATTTAATTTTTGAAAATTAAAATAATATGTGATTAATTTGTATGGAAATAAAAAATTATTCAATCAATAATCAAATAAGTAAGCCCCTAAATTTACTAAATGCCACATGCGTTTTGAAGATTTTTTTGGTAGGATTAAGAATGTGATACTAGTGTTCTAGTCTTGGTGATTCATCTCAAGACTATATAGAGAAGTTTCTTAATTTTAAAACTAATGTAAAAATAGACATTCTTCCAATAGTGAGACGTTTCAGTATTAATGAGTTGGTTTATTATACTAATGTATGTCAAAAATTAGTTAATAATGGTTTGAATCATCATTATTGGAACTAAAAAAGTGTCTAAATGTGTTTTTATACAACTACAACAAATTTGGGGCCCTTAAATGAATTGGTTCAAGGAACATTAGTTTTTTTAGATTATTATGATGTCTTGCCTAGTTTGAGATCTATACATTCTTTTATATATAAGAACGTTTCTAATTAAGTGAAAATTCTATCTCAAGTAATAATATTAAAAATATTTGTCGAAAATCATGTTAAAGAATAAAGAAAACAAGACTTTAAATAAATCTTCCAGTTATCATCTGTGGGGTTATTTTTTCTAAAAAACTTATCATATTTCACATTTTAGAATTTTATGTTATTCTTGATAAGGAATATCTTTTAGCTTATCATGTTAAGATAACTGTGATAGAAAAAAATTGATTTTTTAAAAAATAAGTTTAAATTTATTTTTATGAATGAATTTATACCTTTTATAACATATCATGAATCTAAACAACTAAATAATTATTGCAGTGAAGTTTATGGTTTAACTATTTTTCAAATAAAGGAAATATTCAAATTAGTGATGTTCTCATAGTAAATGAAAATCTATATGTACTTCCTTGTAATTTTAGTGGTGTTGTTCTTGATTGAGATTTTGAATTTACTATTGAATTAGTTCATAATTACAATCCAATTTAATAACTCCTTTGTCGAATGGATCTAGAAATCAGTTGGATTTGAAAAAACATTTATGAGATATTATTGATAGGGTTGCATTCATCCTGAAACATGACCATTGGGTAGTACTTTTTTTAGGGATGGTTCCAAGAGAATTTTTGTTTATTACATAGAAATCAATAACATTCCTATTAAGAAGAACTATTTTTTCCTCAAATATTTGATTATTTTGATCTGCTCCATGGAGGTCAATATTAACCTCAAGTCTAGGTGTCTCTAGATAATAATTATAGTGGAATACATTATGTAGATATTTTTCCAACCTAGATATGGACATATTGAGTTTGTAGTTATGCCTTTCTAGTTGATGTATTAACCATTTGTAATTATGGATCATAATAATAAAGTTTTACATTATTTTTTGGATAAATTTATTATGGTATTCATTGATTAAATTTTTATATGTTCTAAAAGTTATATGAAATATGATAATATTTTAAGGATTATTTAGTAGAATTAAATGATAATATGTTATGTGGAAAATTTAGAAAATGTGATTTTTAAATCCAAATTTCCTTCCATGGGAATGTTGTTTCTAAATGTGGAATAACATTTTAAACTGGTAAAACAGAATTTTTGGAAGAAATACAATGAACAATAATTTTCACTGGGATTCAATTTTTTCTTAGATTAGTGGGTTACTACTAATGGGCTATTAAAAACATTCTTATATTTATAGATAACAGAATAATTTTAAAAGAAAAAAAGTTAAATTCATACGGATAGAGGAATGCGATGAATTTTTTCAATAATTTAAATGAATATTGATCAATTATCAAGTGTTATCCACTCTTATAAGAAAAGGTAAATTTGTGATTTATAATGATTCTTCATTGACGAAACATGGTTTTTACTTGTTGAAATATTTTGTTAATTTTATATGCTTCACATCAATTGGAACACCAAGAATAGAATTATCCTACACATGATTTTGTGTTTGTAGTGGTTGTTTTTTATTTAAAAAAATTTTACATATTTTTTATTGGGTAAAATGTAAAAAAATTTATTGACCATGAAATTTTAATGTATGTACTCAATAAAAAAATATTTAAACAAGAAGTATAGAAGATGGTTTGAACAGATTATGGATTATGATTTCAGTATTCTCTAACACTAAGGTAAAGTAACTATGGTAATTTATTCCTTGTGTAGAAATTATAATATACCTTTTACCATGATAAGTTTATTACATGGTACTTTGGCCATTAATTTAATGAGTTTTTCCCTAGAAATTGTTCATACATCCACTTCCTCTATTTTGGATTAGGTGTTATTAATGTTATATTTTTCAAATAGAATTATGAATGCTAAAAAAATATTTTCATTTGAATGAAATGAAATAATTGTTCAAGAAGTGTAAGTTACTAGAATTAATAATGATAAATAAGTTATTATGAAATTTTGAAAGAGTTTGTCTGAATTAGTAAATTCCCAATTGAAGAATGAATTGTTTAGTCAAACTCATATATCTCTATTTTCTATTTATCATAGCATCAATAATATGTACAAAGACCATCATGATTTTTTTCTGTTAAATAATGAAAAATGATATTTTTTATTTTACCAATAAATTCTAAATTTTTGAAATATTTTAAAGAAGGATGAAAAATACTAAAGGGAATAGTTCATCTTTTTTTAGTACTTAAATAAAAATTGAATAATATATACATATAGTTCATTGTTTATTACCACATCTATATAAAAGTGATTATGTGATTTGGATATTTTTGATCATTTGGATAAATATGCACACCTTTATAATATTCAAGATACTAAGTCTTTAGACTAACATTATAGACTTTATGTTAAATATATTGTTATATTACAGGGAGTTCTCATCTCTATTAAATGTGATTTTGATCCCATATTTACCACAACATTTTTGAATGGAATTTAAAGGTCAATGGGTATTGAATTAACATTTATTGAATTCCATCATCCATAATCTAATGGATAATAAGAGAGAAAGATTTATACTTTAGAATATATTATTCAGGATTTCACTTTATATTATAAGGGAAATTAGGATTAATATATTTCATTATTTTATTTTTCTTCAAATAATAATTTTCATTCCATTATATAGATGACACCTTTTGTGTAATTATATAGAATGTGATGTCCAACTCTAGCATGTTGGGATATAGTTTGTGAAATGATGTTTATAGAACCAAAATATGTAGAATATATTGATTACAAGGTAACTATGATTCAATTTTATATTAAGGTACCTAGGAGAAAAGAAAAAATTTATATAAATATCTATAGGAAATAAATCTTCATTGAGGTAGATGACATTATTTTTTTAAATTACCTCATTGGAAAAGTGTTATTCATTTTGGCATGAAAGGAAAATTATGTCCATGATATACTGGTCCACAAGAAATTATATAATTTTTTTATCAGTTTCATACTAAGTAGAAATACCTATGAATTTATTTTAGTTATATGATGTGTTTCTTATTTAATTGTTAAGGAAATAAGTACATGATGAATCTGATGTCTTTATCCATTAAGAAGATCTATTATAAGTGAATGTCACTTATGAGAAAAATCCAGTATATATTTTAGATCATAAAGATCATGTTTTTTGGAATTAGGTGAATTTTCAGGTTAAGGATTTAAGTATTAATATTGTTATTAAAGAAGCAAGAGTGAAGTTTGAAAAATTTGACGGTAAAATACCCTCACTTGTATAAATAATGAAATAAATTACAGGGAAAAATCATTGAAGGGGGAAAGAATAAAAAACTATTAAATTATAATAATAAATTAACTTTATTTCTTACTATTATTTATGGTTTAATTTTAATGGAATGTTTAGAATATAGAAATTTTAAGTAATTTTTCACTCCAAAAAAATAGGTTTTTCTAACCAATTTGTTTTAGAATAATTATATAGTTTAGTTTTTGAAATACATATCAAAATTTTATGAATATAATTTTATAAAGTGGGATTGATTTTTTATTCATCATATTTAATTAATAATATGGTCATTTTTTGTAATTTTTCAAAAAATATTTATTTTTAAGTAAATAGTGAAAAATGTCAATTTTTAAAAAACTTCCAATTATTTTATTTAAATAAATTTATTTAAAAATATCCTTTATATTTTGGATTTTATTTGAAATAAAAAAAAATCTCGATGTATAAATATAATCTAATTAATTATCTATGAATACTTTTTATAGTTGATTTTGTCATACCTTCATTTTTTTGCTCAAAACACATTTTAAAAAAACAAATTTTCTTTGTGTTTTATGAACTTATATTAATTTTAATTTCCCTCACTTTAACAAATTGAAAAATAAAAAATGGATTCATACATTTAATCTATAGTTACTAATTTATTAATGAGTACAATTTCATTTTTTGTTATTGTAAATCATAACCATGGTAAAACTTCCATTACAATTCTAAAATGGTAAATTAGATTAATTAAGTTAATGACTAAGTGATAAAGTCAAAAATTATTATATTAATTCATGGGATATTAGATAATTTTTCCATTTATCTCCACATATTTAAATTTTAATTTTTTATGTTCTAATTTTCAATCAATAAATCTTTTTATTTTTTTAAAACATTGAATAATTACAAGAGTACCACTCCCCTCCCTTATAAAGGGAACCCCCTATACTATCTT
This sequence comes from Viscum album, assembly GCA_963277665.1. Lineage (NCBI taxonomy): Eukaryota > Viridiplantae > Streptophyta > Magnoliopsida > Santalales > Viscaceae > Viscum > Viscum album. Next base: position 1,644,890,009 of record OY728132.1, read on the forward strand.
ATTCAAAAACACTGAGAATTATCGATCAACCTAGACCCACCAAAATACATTCCCAACATCACTCCCCATGTACTAGATATCCTATTCTCACCAAATTACCAATCCTATATGGATTACTATTTAAACCAAATGATGTTTTTAAATAATAGGTATAACAAAAAACGAACTATTTTCATGTTTATTTCTCCTTCTAAATCCTAAAAAAATTATTTAAAATTTATGATATAATAACATAAATATTTTATATATACAAAATTGTTATTATTTTTCTTAAAAACTCATTTTTCATCTCTTTTTCCATCTTATGAGAAAGGAAAACTTTACTCATGCGCACATATGGACTACCACCTCTACGAAAAGATGTGTTTTTTTAATAAGCGTCTCATTTTTTTGGTTAAAATGGTTGATCAAATGAAAATATATGAAATTTATTACTTAATTATTATACTATAAATATGGTAGACAACTTACCTTTTTTCCTTTCCTTCTATTGTAAAATTATACTATCATTCATCCCTACGTGTGCACTACCACCTCCACAATGTGATGCGATTTATTTTTTTAGCGCCTCACATGATTTTTCATAAGGATGGATTTAATGAATAAATATTTTATTTATAACATATAATTGACTATATAAATAGATTTTTTATCTGATTTATTTATTTTCCACCCATTAGAAATATGAAAATGTCGTTCACACGTATATACAGACTACCACCTCCATGAAACGATGTGGATCATTTTTCATGAGATCATTACATGTATGGTTATAAAATTATATTCAACTTATAATCATCTTAATTATAAAAATTTTAATATTATTTATATAATTTAATAAAAAACACATTTAACCTTTTTCAACAAACTAATGTTATTTTTAGGTTATTAACCAAATGAATCCAAAACTACCAACATGGAATTCGCTATTTTAGTAACTAAATAAGTCATGATAATAAATTAAAAAAATTAAATAATAATAATTAAATCAACATGAATAATTTTATTAATTAATCATAAAAAATATAATTTTATTATTTATGAGTTTATAAATATATGAAGTTAGATGGGATTTAATATAAGGGATTTTTCTTCAAAACCTTGTTTTAATATATTCATTTCAAATATTTTTCCTATATTTACTTGTTCACGAAAATTTTCTATGAATATTTTTATTTATACATAATATATTATTAAATTCTTTTTAAACTAATTTCGACTTTCTTTAAGAAAATTAAAATGGAATCTTTTAAACATTTACCATATGGGTCAATGTTATATTTTTACTAAAGTGAAAAATAATTTTTTTAACATATAAAATTTGACAATCTTTTCTTGATATCATAAATATTAAATATTATATATATTCCATTATTATTTTTCATGTTTTTTTAATGTATGTAATATTCTTTTACTTATAGGAATGTTTCTCTTAAATATTTATTAATGGAATGTGATAATTCTCTATATTTTTATGTTAATATGGAATGTTCTTTTATTTTGGTTTCAAATGAGTTTTTCAATGGATTTAAGATAAAAAATTGAAATATTACACATTTTATATCATATTATGGTAAGTTTGAATTATATATGAAGAAGGGTGAGCTCAATATAAATCATGATTTTGGTTGATCCTAATATAACTCTCTAATGCTTTTGGTAATGAATAATATTCGAAGGTCAAATTGAGGGAGGTAACATAGTATGTTACTCTAATGGAATTAACTAGGCGTTAGTTATCTAGTAAATGGGTTAAATGTGGTTGAAAATGTGTGATGAATGTGATCCTCTATGATGATTATTCCATTCATACTATGTTTTTTATGTAGACCATTTTATTTCACGGGGAATGGAAAGATTATACACTTTTAAAAGTGAGTGGTTTTTTAAGGAATGCTTTGTTAAGTTTTAATACTCCACTTGTTTCCTTCCTTATTTTCTATAATGATATTGGGTTTATATGGTTTTCCCTTATAAAATTTTTATTTTATATTATGTATGTGTTTTATTTAATTTCACAAAGTTTTATTGTGAAAATAGTAAACATTTCCATTGGTTTTCATGATTTTAATTAGACTAACAGAATTCCTTTATTTTTATCCCTTATTATGATTTGTTTTTAATAAAATGTATTCCGATATTATTAATATGATCTCTGAAAGTGTATGAATTATATATTGGACAAAATTTAGATTTTATACTCATTTCAAAATAATTAAAAGTATCTTTAAATAAATTTGGGTGTAAACTATAAGCCCTATTTTTGTGGAAAAAAATGCATGCTATGAGGATGTGTCCACTTTTTTGTAATATATTCTTAATTATCAAAAACACCAAACCTAAAATATCATGGGAATTTAGAAAATTTGAACCCTTTATCTTAAATCATGTAATTAAGTGTTATTTATGATATAGGGTGTTAAACATAAATACATTAAATCAGTGGTTTTATTATAGTATAGTTCACAAAGAGACTTATAAAAAATTTAATGATATAAAAAATGATTTTGAATATGAATAATTTCTAAATATTTTTTCTCAAAATAAAATAAAAAATATCTAGATCCACTAACATTGTTTGGCTAATATTCACTGAATGTATACTCAAACATTTAGTGGAATCATTTTGATAATGTATATTTTGACTTATACCCATTCCAAATAGCATTATTCTCTAGATAACCTTCAAACATTTCACTAGTGTACACATCCACTTTATTTGATTTGATTAATTTTAATTAATAACTACACTCTTTTTATATATTTCCCATCAAACAGAATAACATAAAAAATTCCTTAAATATATGTTTTGTAAAATTAATGAATTTAATTTGAGTAAATTCATTAAATATATGAATAAATAATCTCTAACATATAAGAATTTTAGATCTAATTTCTTGTACAAGGAGTTAACAGTCATCCCCTTTTATGATAAGAGGAAAATAAATTCTTTTTCCCTTTTTTATTGATTCGTAAAAATATTTTCTCATCAAGTATACGTTTTAATGTTCTCTTTTACAGTGTGGAAAAACCCTCATGGTAAAAACACATTTCACATTTTAAAATAAAAATATCTAATATATTTATCTTTATCCACAAGAAAGATACTCCTTGTTTCTTTTCCACCATTCATTACATGGATACCATTAAGACATTTTACTAATAATATTTAACTTAGAAAAAATAACTACATTTATTTCGTCATAATGTTTAAAAACATTGAGTAAATTATTCTTCAACCAATCATCTGAGATTTCTTTCATTGGAATTAAATTATTCACTCTAGTCCCTGCATATCCAAATATTTTCATTTTGAATGGCCCATCAGTCTAAAATGTATTATATCCATCCTTTCACATTTCAATTTATTTAATAATATTTATGTATCCAATAAAATGAAGATGAAAACATACTAACTAGAATCCATGAACTTTACTTTTGTGAGTATTCCATTGAAACATTCATCATAGAATATTTTAAATTTATTTTTACATTATTTTTATAAAACCATTGATTATTATGGTTCACACTTATCTAAGATAGATATATGGTTCATAAATTCTGAGTATCATGTCCTGGTTATCCAAAACATCGATAATTGTTTATAATATCATAAACTTAATATTTTTTTTTCATTTTTCTGTATTTTAGGATTTTTCTTGAATTTTTATTTTGGAGTTGGAATGTTCAAATTAAAATAATACCTTCCAAATATTATATAATAAAATTAATAAACTTCAGTAAACCAAAATCCTCACACCACATGTCTAAAACATAATCAAGATAAATATTTTCTATAAGTTTTTTTCTCACATTGATATCATGATTTCCCAAATATATTAGGTATTGTGTACCACTAATTTCCAAATAATTTTTGAACCATTTTCAATATTAATGTTTTGGGATACTCCTATCATATTCTTCAATGTATCATATAACTTCATTTGAATTTTAACACTTTCCATTTACAATATATGTTTCCTTAAAATTGACATTTTAGTAATTTTTATATTTTTTGACTTCTTCTTTAACACTACTTGATTCAATTTATTAGAATTTTACTTATTTTATTTATTTAAATTTAGAAATATAAGGCCCAAATTCCAATTGAATAAGGTTTATTTTTAATAACACGCTCATAAAGATTCATTGAAACTTTAATAATATTTATATTTCCTTTTATGCATTATTTTATTTCATAAATAGATTTCTAGAATTTGAACATGAAATCATTCATATATTATATTTCATATAAGAATATTTTATAAGAATTTACAAGTTCCTTTTCCCAATCTTTGATATTCTCAACCATATCCTCTTTAAACTTATTTTCATTAGTATGTAACACCTTCAAATCATTAATTTCCTTCAAAAACTAAGATTCCCTGTCATCATATAAATAATCGCTATTATTTGATGTTTTTGATTCTTTATTTGAATTATTATTATATTAATTAAAATATTAAATATTGGAAATAAAATTAGTTGAATATAATTAGACCATAAACGTTATGCCAGTTTCATTTATCTTTTTTCACCATTTTATGTACCACTAGTCAATTCCTCATTATTCACTTTAAGAATAATTAACAACTCCTATGCATCACTTAAATTTTGAACTTTATCCTCATCATTACCACTTTCTTCATCCTTAAATTAATATAAATAATTATTTTTCTTTTTTAGATATTCCTAATCTATCTATTTTAATAAAACATAAAAACATGTAACCTTAAATATTTATTTCATAAATGAAATCTTGGTGAATCAATATAATATTTACTATCATCTAATTACATGATAGAAAATGTGAAGTGAAATGTCTAATATATATCCATAAGAGTAAAATAAATGTATGGTAAACTTTGTATTTCCCTTTTTGTTTCTGAACACTCCTTGATGTAAATAATATTATTTCATAAAATTTAATATCAATATCTTCATCATATTATGAATTTTCCTCATCTTTCTTGAGTTCTGTTTAAATATTCTCAGGATTTTGGGTTTTAAAATATACTTATTCTCATTCCCCACTCATTTTATTAATAATAAATTCCTTCTTTATTTCATAAAAATAAGAAAATTATAAAAAATTGCAACCAAATTTTTTTAGTTTCATGTTCCTCTCACCCCAAATATTCTTTAATAAAGGGAGAGATGTGGTGAATTCTTGATTCTCACCTATAGTAATCCACATGTTGGTGACTAGAAACTAGGGTGTTGTAAACATGAATATGGGAGGAATAACCATCTAAGGGAAACATAAGGAAGATGTATATAAGAAGTATAAAAAAACACCTACCTACACACATATAAATTTATAAATAAAACAAAAATGAAAACATGTAATGTCTTATATTACTAAACAACTGAAAGGGAAACTAAAAATAACAAAAAGGTAAAGATGGTAGAAACCATGAAGCCTAGACAGTTCTTTCTAAACTCTAAGCTAGTAATATCCAACCCATTCACCAACCTTCTTTGGCTGACCTCAACAAATAGTTTATATATATATATATATATATATGGTGAGAATAACAATATACTCAGTAGGATCATCCTTGGAGTCTCACAAGAAAAAGATAATGAACGCATGTTAAATCATAGTGAAAAATAGTGAAACTAACTCATTTCCTAAACAATTACACTATGTTCCCAACCTTACCATATATAAATATCACCGAGTATCACATGAAAGAGAGTGTATAATATAGTAATAAAACATTAAGGGTAACCCTCTCCTACAACCCCACCAGTTTACCGCTTGGCCCCTAAATCGTAAAACTTTATCATATCTCTCCAAATTATTGCATCCTAAAAACACATGGGAAAGGTATCACAACACGCACCACGTGCATTACTTAACCACACCATCCCATCTAATAGTCCAAAAATTGTAACCAAGTAGTTTTTGGGAGCCACCACATCCATATGAAGTATATCTAATAATAAGTGTTATACCTCAAGCCATTACATCGCATAAATTGAGTAAGTACCTGAAGCCATTTTAGCTTATACACATCATACCTATAATAATATTTTGGATACTATATCTAGTAATACAAGTGTGTGTAATGACCACAATCCATCATACACAACTACACACACATATATATGAAATCAACCTGTCATGCATACCAGCACAAGTAACTACCAGTAGAAGAGAGTCGGGCTAGAGGGGGGTAGTCATCCATCCATTTTCCCACCAAGATGTTACATAAAACACCATTACAGAGTCCACTGGGTGTCAGTCACCCTAACCAACATGGATGGGGAAGAATATTAAATCACATAATATAGAAGAAATAAAATAGCTCATAAGAACACTATAATAATAAACTAGTCTTAGACTCAACTACAGATAATATTACTCAAACCCCCGGTTACCCCTACGATGACTACATATCATTTAAGAACACAAGTACATAAAGTTATACATTAATTATTCTTTCAGTATGAAATTCACATTACATAAATTAATTCATTATCTTTTAATTTCCCATTTAACAGTATTCCTCATTTAATTACATTGCAATACATATTAGAGTAAGGTTTATCCCCTCTAAGAATTTGTGCAAATCAGGGACTTGGTTTATCAAGATTAACATCTATTAAGCATTTGTATTCCATCATCAAACAACCCCATGGTTTAAAAAATTATTTAATCATTATTATAATCATTACATATCCAAGTACTCTAGTAAAACCAAACAAATATACCACTAGGATAAAAACATGTAACCAAGAATATATGACTACCTCATATAGTTGGGAAAGTATAAAGATAAAAAACACTGATCCATCGACCTTTAAATACACTCAATAGATCATATTATCACTTAGGATATCATCAATGGGTAAGAGTAGCTTCAAAAAATTAAATCACTAGTTGTTCCATCCCTAGAACCTACATGCATATACTAATGAATCTCTCCAACACATGAATCATATTACACCAAGTCATATCGACCTCCCACCCCACATATCAAAACAGCCATCCCAGGCTTACAACACATCTGGGCCTCCCATCCCCAATTCACACATCATCCCTACAGGATTAACCATATCATGAACATAACACAAGGCTTGTATCTAGAGCAGATAACATGGTATAAGGATTACAAAAAAGCTAACAATTGGAAAACTGGTCCCTCAAAATAATGCATTGAGCCTCCTCATGAAAACAAGCTCTCGTGTCTCCAAAACAAGGTACTATGCCATCTCAAGAAAACAAGAAAATCAATCCCGGTAATAAATATTTATAACATAAAATGATTTTATTGCATAATTAATTAAATAATTCATTTATTTAATAGAAATTAGTTAATGAAACTAAATCATGATAATTCTTGTTGATAAAAATTATCATACAATTAAATTAACCTCACGATTACAAACAATCCACATCTTTAATTAATCATAATAAAATTAATTATTAAAAATTTATAGCTTTATGTTCTTTAAAAATTTTCATCAAGAACAATATTATAATAAATAATTTTATAGATATCACACTATCTAGAAAATCATGTGGAAAACTGTTATCATGTTATAAAGCAACAAAATCACCAACATTTAATTTCGACCAATTATTTAATCTTCTTAAATAATTATTTGGTCAATTTTATTTCCATTAAAAGGGATAAATAATGCCAAAACAAAGATTACACATGAACAAAATAAAAGAAACAAATTTCCTATCTCAAAATCCATCAACATACTTTGAATGAGAATATACCACATTATGGATCTCCAATCACCTCTCCCGCAATAACTTCATCCATACAAGGATGATGTGGCACAACCACACCAACCACAACCAAGATAAACCCAATTAGAAACATGGTAGATAAAATTTTATTGCATAGTGAGATGATATTGGAGAAAACTATATCAAACCAAGAGATATCATAAGAAAAAAATGGAGGAATGCACCTAAGATCACTACAAATCACCAAAGATTGAATGTAGAAGCCGATATTTGATCCCCGGTTGAAGGGATATAGAAATGTTGAAGGGGGAAGTTACTGGTTTCCAAGAATGATAGAATCTATAGGGTTTATAGAAAGTCTAAGTGGTTGAATCATTTAAATGTGTACAAAATCTTGGATTTAATAGATGTCTAACCCCATTTAACATTGTGTAATATTAGGGGATAGGTTTTCACAAAAAAATGAGTTGACTTTTTATTATTTAACCCTAATTAAATAATTATCATGAAAAGGCCCAAAACAAATCCTGCACCATAGTTACTTAGATAATAAGGATTAAAATGTGTGTAATCTCCCTACTTCCATCGTTTTATATTCAAACCCCTTCAGGCCACTTCAAAGACTACTCCAATATCCACTATCCTTAGAAACTCACAATGGGTTGGACCATATAGATTTTGTCCCTTTCATTAGATACCACTCAAAAAATTATCATGATTTAAAATATAAAACCAAACAAGATAGAAATAAATTAGGGTCATCTGAACAGCTACCCAATGAGATACCTCTCAATGGTCTCTCTACCATTGGAGCTCAACCACCTCACTAGAAGAACAAGGGAAAAACCACGCAACAATTTCAAAATGATCCTAAAAACACTCCCAGTGTTGATACCTCTCAAAAAATAGAAAATCCACTATAATAAATAAGTGTAAACCATCAAATAAACCAAAAGGATCAACATCCACAAAAAAATATCATTATAAGAGAGAATCAAACATCAAACAACTCAGGGTACTAAGAACACATCTATGACACACATTCCCATGTAATCTCCTATATGAAATTATTTCACCACAATATTGAAACCAAGGTAATAACATGCTCTTAAAATACCTTCTCTTCAATTTCCTAGATCTTTATAGGACACTCATTGAAGATCACATCATCATCAACCCTGATCTCACCCAAATTAATAACACGAGAGTCATCATGAAGATAATTATAGATCTGAGACAAATGAAAAACATTGTGTATCCATCTCATCATTGGGAGAAGTAATATCTGATATTACATGGATAAAACACAATCCAACACCTCAATGGTACTAAAAACTGTGGATAATGCTAACTCCTACATCCAAACCATAACTTCCAATGATAAAAAGTAACCTTCATGAACACATGATCACCAAAATATAACACTATAGGTATAATCCTATGACCAAATTAGGATTTTTTTTATGATTCAATGCTATATTCATCCAATATTGAATTACTTGAACCATCTCTATTGTATTCTGCACTAATTCAATGCCACAAATTCTTGTATCTCTGAAACGATTCCATAAAAACAGAGAATGGAAAGTTCGATCATACAAATATTCAAACAGATCCATTCCAATGGTGGAGTGGAAACTATTATTGAATTTAAACATGACCAATGGAAGGTACCTTATCCATCAACCTCAAAAATCTAGGACATAAGTGTGAAACATGTATTCAAGATTTTGAATGGTATGCTCTATATAACCATCAAATTATGAATGAAAAGTTGTGTTAAGGTATAACTAAGAAACCAAAGTATTCTAGAGACCTCTAAAAACCCTATAAATAAAATGACTATCTTAATTTAAAATTATAATCCTAGGGACTTTGTGGAGTTACACCACCACCTCTAGATATTTCCTCAAAAAAACCTCCACTGAGATTGACTCCTCAATGACTATAAACGGGGATTATTTCATAACATGATCCATTATCACCCATACAGAATCACAACCTCCGAGACGTTGTGGTAAAAGTGTAACGAAGTCTAATGAGATATCCTCCCACTTCCATTGGGGAACATCTAACAGCTAGAACTATCCACAGGGAACATGGTGGCAACGACCCAAACTTTTATTAATGAAAATTCCTCTTGATCTAATTAAATATATTATTATGTAAAATGGTTATAAAAAACATATTCATATACATGGTTTTCTGTTTTTGGAAATTAATATACTGTTAATAATTGTTACTTTTTCTAATATAGTTTTAGAACAGTGATCACATGATTAGTATAAATATAGGGATTTAACATATCCCATTTACTCAATCAAAGAAGTGATGTCCTATTCTAGTATAATTTCTCTATATGAATTCCATTTTTTTGGATCTCAAAAAGGAGGTAGGATCACATGTATTTTCTCTTGACCAATATTTATTCGAGCTTTAACATGTTAATATTGAACATAACTGCCTATGGGAGAAGTGGAAGTTGATAGAGATTACCACGCGAACGATATCATCTGAGCTGTCCCAAGAGTTTGTCAACATCACACACCTAAACCTTAGGTCTTCTATGGGTGTTATAAGGGGTTATGTGACAAGACCTTAGCACTATTATTATGTGCATTATTTTATTATATAATAAATAATATATATTCATCTTATTATTATAACATTGTAAATGGTTTTTAAAGCACAAATAGTATTTTTAGTTAATATTCAATTATGAAATATATTTTTATTAATTAATGGATTTTTTAATTAAATAATATTTCAATAAAATATTATTACTAGATTAAATTTTTTAAATATAAATGATCATATAATTTTTATTTATATGATTGTAATTTTCATTGAGTCTTGAAAACTATTTTTTTCAAGACCATTCAATTTTCAATAAATGGCAGTTTTTATTTTAAAAGTGAAAATTCACATATTTAGAAAATTATATATATAAGATGAATATTATTTTTGGATTAAGGACGTCAAAATTATCTAATGGTGATTTTTTCATAAATTTCTATGATAGTCAAATTTTTATGTAAAAATTAAATAACGTTTAAATATGTAATATGTTTGTTGACGTCATAATGACGCAATAGTGATGTGATGAAAAACTATAAAATATATATGAGTCCATTATATGTTTTACCTTTAAATTAATGTGAATTTATATTTTTTTTTATTAATTTTACAATTCCTTAGTGGACCCTCCAAGACTTATAAACTATTTTATCATTTTAAAATGATTTCCTTGAGAGTGTGACTAACCTATACATAATCAACCCTAATTTTTTTTATTTTCAGAAATTTTACACATAAATTATTTTTTTCCACTCCCCTTTGGAAAAATACATGGTCAAAAACCATGGAAAAACCCATGGTATGGTTTGTGTTTTTGAATACTTTACTGTGTTGTGTCCAAAACATAAATAATAAATAATACCCTCTCCTTTCTTATATAAACACACTCAATATCCCATTACTCTTCACTAAAAATTATTAGATATCTACCAACCCCTTACCTTATATCTCTATAATTTTCTCAAGGAACTCCATGCTCTCAGGAAGCCCCTCCTCATGCTCTTGAAGTCACACACTTCCAAGTAAGGGATCATCACTTTATTTACTTCCTTATTTTTGTCCTAGCATTATAACTTTATTATGACCTTTTCTTTTCAATTAAGAATGTTTGGGGTATTATTTAATACCTCCCTTATACTGTCCTAATTATTTTTGAATGATTATATATCCCTTTCTTCCTCATTAATGCCTCCCATCTACACTTGTTACCATACCAAAATTCTGTAAGGGATTTCCTCCTTTCTCACTTTTTTTCCTAGTTTATTTATGTTGTAATACCCTTATATTTTCAATTAAAAGTGTTTGAGTATGATTTAATACCTCATCCATACTTCCCTTCTTATGTTTCAATGATTATATACCTCTTTCTCTCACATTAATCCCCCCCCATATACACCCTTTACCATGCCTAAATTTCGTAAGATTTATTCCCTTTCTCCTCTTTCTTCAAGTTTCATTATTATGTTGTGCCTTCTATTTCCAAATTTCAGGTGTGGGGACATGTATCTATATTACCTCCTTACTATCCTCTTCATGTACATGTTATGAGATATGAATTTCTATCTCATCATCCATTTTTATGAATTATTATTTCATGTCATTTTTCAGCCAAAATTGAACTGCGGTTTTCAAAGCCAAAATCATTGTCTAGTGAACATCATACCCATTTATCTATCAAGGGTATTTACCTTTATGAACATATACATATTTAATGGTACTTACATATATGTATACCATGTTTCTTAATCATGGAATAATATATTATGTTGAATGATTCCATTTATATGATCCATGTGGCACACTTATGCATGAAATGAAATGTTTATAAATGGTGTGCCCTAATAGCATTCCAATGTATTGGGTAAAGAATAGTATCATGATACTACATGTGAAATGAATGTATACGGACGATAATTCAAGGGCAATTAAGGTTTACTGATAATAATTCAATTGAATTTAGGGTTTACTCATGATCCATGTGCAATGACCCGTGGCTCATTCTAATATCATGTTAAATGTTGTTTCCACATCTCCATGTTATGATAATCATGCTATCTCATGTATTTATGTTCATGTTTCTCTTGTTATACATTGGTATTTATATTTCCTAACATGTACTATATTCTTCATGTTATTCCTTGTTTACTCCCTTACGGAGCTTTATAGATCACCCTTTTCTTATGTATCTTCTCAAGTTATCCCATGCAATGCTAAGTACAAAGGAATATAGTGGTCATGTAAAAGAAGTTTTCAATAAATATGTTGTATTATATGTTCTAAGTTGTTATGTAATGTTCCTAATTTCCCAAGACACTAGACCTCTCAATCCATAGAGTTGTCTTAAGTGCAATTTTATGTAATAAATCGTGTTTCAATATGTAATAAAGAGCATGGTTTTTATGATGGTGAACATCCTCAACCTTCTTGAAGAACAATCATCGAGAAACAAACTCTTTAACTGCATGCTTCAACCAAGGACCCCAAAACTAACCTCTCAATGATCAGTTCATCTTTATCATTCTAGGATGTACCAATAAATGTGAACTATGGAACTATCAGTGAACCACCTCATGCATCACTGAATGTAAAAAATACTTCCTTGAAACAAAACCTGGTGTTGCCCATCCTCATACCAACCAACAATATCATCCCTAAAAACAACTTGGTGTCTCCATACCTCCACCTCAAAATCCCCCAACTAGGAATCCTTCACATTCAGCAGAAAATACCACCTCACTATCAAATGAAAAATACAACCTATGACACTAACCTCTCCCATATCAATATTCATAGATGATAGATCATTCCCAACTCTCTAGGAATACCTTGATCCACACTCTAAATCAAAACATTACTTCCTACTCAGTGTATTGGCAATAAAATTCCCCTTTTTCATAATATAAAAAATCTCAAATTTAAAATCATGTATTTATTCCATCCATCGATATTGATGAATGTTCACATCACACTAGGATAAAACATACGTAAATATCTCATGGTCCGCAAAATCCACACAACACTAAACAATGAGTTAATTTCACCACAAGAACAATGAAAACAACACCACTACAGACAACTCAAGATCATGCATGGAATAGTTATTCTAATGGTTACGAAACATAAAAGATCTGTAAGAAACAATGGATCTACATTGAATCATAACACATCCAAATCCAAGATGTGAAGCTTCATAAGAATCCTCAAATTGAACTCCCTTGACTAGAAACCATGGAACTAGAGTACTAACCAAATTCTAATTTAGATACTTAAAATATTCCAAACAATGTTCTATCTAAATAAATGCATGATCATTTCTGGTCATATTTATCTGTGGAGTTTCAACCTAAGTGATGTCGACTACAAACCTCTTGTAATAGCCTAAAAGTACAAGAAAACTTCATACCTCTTCCACTATATTTGGGGCCTCTAAAGACCAAACTGCCTTTATCTTTGAGTGATACAAAACTAATCACTGTTGGGATACAAAATTCCATAAGAAACAAACTTCAAAAATCCCATAAGTGAAATTTGGAAAAAATATTAAATAGATGGTCATGTTGGAGAACTCCCAAAATGGAATGCAGATGGTCTTCGTGCTTCTATTTATACACGGAGTACACAAGGATTTCATTGATGAAAACCACCATGAACGTATCTAGGAACTCTCTGAAAACTTCATTCATCAACACTGTGAACATAGTTGGAGTGTTCATCAAATCAAATGCAATTCTAGAAAAATAAAAATTCCCGTGATTAGAATAGAGAGTTGTATTCTGAATACTCTCACACTTAACCCAAATCTAATGATATCTTAACCCAAATAGATATTTGAAAACTAAATTTCTCCCTTCAGTTGATCAAATAAATCATTAATTCATAGAGAAGGATAGGGGTTCTTCATTTTCACATGGTTTAAGCAAATATTATAGATATATAGCTACAAACTATCATTATCCTTCTTTATGGACAAAACTGGAGCACCCTAATGTGAGAAACATGGTATAAAAAAACCTCACTACAATAGATCTTCAATTTTTTCTCACAAACCATACAACGTATAAAGTTTCATCCTATATAGAGACATTAAGATCAAATACATTCATGTATTTAGCTCAATACAAAACCTGGTCTCCCATTGAGGGGGTAACAATACAACTTCCTCTAAAAGACATCATGGAAACCATCAAAAACATTGGGATACAAGAATTTCTAAACCAATGAATAACTCTGCATCAACTCATCCATTAATGATGAAATGAATGAAATAAACCTCTTACCCATATGAGGATATTGCTCACCAAAAAATACCATTTTATCTCCATTGTAATCGTATAACAAAAAATAATAAAGAAGAAATCCATGATATCTAGAATATAATAAAACCAATACATTCCATGCATAATTTCATATGGTTGTATTTTTTAACAAAAGAAATCTCTCAAAGAGTGGTGTTTCCCTATCAGCACCTCACGACCTCGAAAAACTCCATACAAGTCAACTTGGCCTCCAACTAGCATAGTCAATGCCAAGGGAATTGGATTCTTCCTACATAAAGCTTAAAATCAGGGAAAATGGTAGTTCATATCAAGAAGTGTGTTCTTCTTGAGTCATACAAGGCATGAATTCCTGTTAAAAACAATAAAATTGTACCATGAAAGATGTATTTCTAACTTGGTGCTAGAAAAATTAATGTATGAATCTAACCATGACCTACCCCTTCGAACCTATTAACCTACTAACAACCACCTCCACAAAATCACTCTACTCTCTAAGGATTATGTGTTTCTTAGGGATATCCTCTACTGTAACCATCTTATATCTGTTGATCCCAAACTAGAACACTTTGTTGGTGCTTCCTCGGCTAAAAATCCCTTAATGGAGGAACCTAAGGTATAAAAACTAGAACACACTAACTTCTTGGAACCTACAAGAAATCTTGCCACTAATGACAATTTCCTAAACAATAAAAACACTAATATAGACCGTTGTAATAAGTCTAAGAGCCACCAACCAAGAAAAAAAGAGATGATGAGGGATAGGAGCTACCCATGACTAACAGAACCTACTTTTTTCTTTACACTTGGGTACCCTAGACCATATCACTACTTCGTGAGGAATCACGATTACTCCCTTATCAGGATGACACAGTTCTAGAAAGCATCCTCTTGGAATCATATGGTCCCTCCAACACCTCGAGACATGTATTTAGCATATATAGGGAGACCTGGATCTAGATCTACGGATGTAAAGCCTCCTTGAAATTCCTCCCCCTATCCCCCTCATCTATATATAAGTTTGATCTATATCAAAAAGGGTCCAAAAATATATCTCGAACTATCGAACACTAGAGTTCCCTTATTGAAGGTGATGTGGCTCCTTATGATTGGATCCCTTTAGGGTCAATGAAATAAATGTTATTATAAATTTGTCACAAAAGATATCTCAAGAGACTACTGACTCATCATGATCCTTATAGAACAGTAATAACCTCTTCCTCAGTACTCCATGCAGCATCAACACAGCCAAAAAAAAAACAGTTCCCCTTCCAAGAATAGATCAAACTGATGGGTATCTCAACCTCCTATAACAATACCTCTTCAACAGAATCTAAAACGGATACTTAATTCTCTTAGAGATTGTGGTACTAAAATTTATGAAGTGTCCTCTTCCATGTTTCTTCTTTATTGACCTCTGCTTTGTGGTGATCTACTAGAATATTCTGTTGAACATCATTAGCATGATCCTAATGAAGACCTTATCCTATATCCATGTTTGAAAGATGAAAAAACATGCTATAATTCATAAACATAGAATATGGAATACTGAAAACAATTTGTTAAATTTATTTATCTATTGTCTTGTTATAGTTTTCAACCAATCCAAAGTTTTACCCATTTTGAACACAAGCACAAAGAAGAATAATTAATGATACATTGATAACTATATACCCTTAAACTATTATTAATTAGTTTAGTATGAATAGTAAAATTAATGTTACATGCATCAGATCATAGGGGGGACTAAATACCCATGTCTCTACCTATCCCCAGGTTAACATTGTTTGCAAAGCTAGCTGACATTGGTTCCCTACCAAACCACCCAACCTCACCTATGCCTAACTCCAAAATCCATCATATCTCTCAACCTAAACCTTTTATACCACTCTTTCATGAACCGTCAACCATTAATACCACAATGCGGGAATATAGGTGGTGACTAATGGAGTCCCACCTATAGAAGTCCCAAGGTTGGTTACTAGCGCTGAAGGTATAGTAAACATGCATATGTGAGGAATTTCCCTCTAAGAGAAACTTGTAGAAGAGATAGTTAAGAAGGTTAAAAAAACCAAAATCTCTCTATCCATATATATATTTGTATATAAACTAATCTGAAAAAATCAATGTCATGTAGTTATAAACAACTAAAAGGGAAACTAAAAATACCAAAAAGGATAAGACGGTAGTGAGCATGAAGTCTAAACAACTCCTTCTCATAACTGAGCTACTAATATCTAGCTCGATCCATAACCTTCTTTGGATGACCTAAATAACATTTTTATATAAATATGGTGATCATAATATTTTACTCAATAGGATCCTACATAGATCTTCTCTTGGAAAAGATAAATAAATCATGATAAAGCATAGTGAAAAAAAGTGAAACTAACTTGTCACATAACTAGGTGTACTATGTTCCCAACCTCACCATGGATAACTCTCACCAAGTATCGAATTAAATTGTGAATATAATATAGTAATAAAACATCGAGGGTACTCGTATCCCACTTCCCCACTTTATTTCCACTCTAACACAATTTCACAGTCATGGGTATCTCTCTCCAAAAGTATTCCAAGTCGAAAACACCTAGTCAAGGTGTTAGAACATGCAAAAAATGCATCCCATATCATAGTCCATAAATAGTAACCGAGTAGAATATTAGAGCCTCCATATCCATTATGATTTATATCCAACATCAGGTATTATACCTCAAGAAAATACAACACATACATCAAGTAAGTTCATCAAACCATCACAACTAATACTTACTATACATATAATAATATTTTTGACAATATATCAGGTAATAAATGTGTATGAAAAAACCAAAATCCATTGTATCCCTCTACACATATATATGGGAAAACTAAATTTCATTCATACCTGCATAAGTAACTACAAAGATTAGAGAGCAGGGAGAAAGGGGGTAATTAGTTATCCATCCTCCCACCAAGGTTTTGGGGGAAACACCCTCTCAGTATCTACTGTGTGTTTGTTACCCTAACCATCATGGGTGGGTAGGCACATGAAATCATAGAATATACAAGATTTAATATATCTCAAAACTGTACTATGGGTATAACCTTCTCTTAGACTCAATTGCAGCTAATGTTTCTCAGACTCATGGTCGCCACTACTATAATCAAATACCCTATAAATACATTGGAAAATAAAATAGCTATATTAATTACTTATTTCATTAAGCAATTCAATTTACAATAATTAATTCATTATACAATAATTACCCATTTACCATTATTTGAAATTTTATTATATTTCATTACATATAAAATTAAATTACATTCCCTCCAAGAATATGTCCAAACCAAGGACCTGGTTTATCAAGATTAACATATCTTAAGCATTTTCATTTATTCATCAACAAACCACATGGGTTAAACATTTATTTAATAATTATTACCATCAATAGACATCCTGGTACTCTAAGAAACCCATCCAAAGATTCCACTAGCAGAAACAAATGCAACCAAACACATCAAGCTACCTTAATTAGCAAGGAAGGGAATGTAGATAAACAAACCACCCAACTAGTGAACATTAAAAAAATACATGAAAGCATAATTTATCTTAGAATCTCGTTATTTGGAAGCAAAAAAATTTAACTCATTCCATCACCTCTAGTGTTATCCTTAACATATAAATTCATATACCGATATATCACATTATCACATGCATCATCTTCTGCCACATCATCAGAGACTCCCTACCTATATATCACAATATCATTCACAGTATCACGTCACATCTGGGCCTCCCCAAATAATATCACATGCCAGCCCTGATGGCTCATCCTTATCTGGAAAAAAACACAAGGCTCGTATCCAGATCACATCGCAATGTTAGTTGGAAAACAAATATGAATGGAATAGGTAAACAAGGCTGTTAAAACAAGTCATTCAGCCTCCTCATGAAAATGAGACCTCACAACTCTAAAACAAGTCACTCATCCTTCTCAAGAATTTGGTTAACTCAGGACCCAGAAAAAATCATTATAAAAATGGTTATTATTATATATTGAATTAATCGATTCATTTATTAATAGGTTCTAGCAATAGTTAACCTAAGGAATCAAGCTACAACAAGATATCAAAGGAAAAACATGATCTTGGTATTTATTCTAGTTTCAAAAATCCTAGATATATATCATTGTCAATTAACATGACATTTTAATTATTATAAATGTGAATAACCATGATTTAGGTTCACTAACCAATTTTTATCAATTTCATTAATCCCCTAGAGGAACATATTTATAACTAAACATGCAATTGTATCAATTTTATTATCATCTAATTACATTGACCACTAGATTACAACGAATTATCTTCATTACTGTATCATATTACAGTTAATTGTAGATTAATTCTAGATTAATATTATTTACCAATCTCCAAAAAGAACAAAATGATAACAAAGAAAGGCATATACATCACATAATATATCAAATCATGAGGCTAACCACTATCACAATATAAAGCAACAACATCAGAAACATGTGATAGCAACTAATTCTTCAATCTGACTCAATAATTATTACATTAATTTCATTGAAATTTAAATCACTAAATTTTGAAAAATATATGATTTCACATAATTAAGAGAAAAGTGAAAAATATACTTCCTCAAAAGATATCAACATTTATTGGGCGATAACGAGCCAAATTACTAATCTCGGGTCATCTCTCCCACAAAATCTACATCTATATAAAGATGATGAGGCACAACCACACCAAAAAAACTAAGATAAAGCCCATTATAAACATAGGAGATCATATTACATATCATGGAAAGAATTTATGTTATGAAACATAATCAAACCCAGAGAAACCGTAGGAAAATGAAGGAATAATGCACCCTAGATCACCACAGACTACCAGAACTTGAAGGAAGAATCCATGAATTGATCCCATGTTAAAGGGATCTCTATAAAATGAAGGGGGGAATATTATGGTCACCTGGAACGTGAGAATCCATAAGTTTTGGAGAAAACATTAATGGCTGAAACATTTAATGATGTACAACATCAGGGGATTACACAACATGTAATCCCCTTTCACGTTGCCTAATCATTAGGGTCTGGTTTTCCCTAAAAACATTTAATTACTCAAATTTTAACTGTTTTATTTTTAAATTTTAGTTGGGAAATTTCTAAGACCAAACACTGATATGGCGTGCAATTACAAGGCCTGGTGTGCTAAGAATGATTTGAAAAAAATGTTAAGTTTTTAAATAAGGAATGTGATCTGTTTTCCTTAAAAATGGAATAACACTTAAACAGGTTCCAAGATAATAAATCCAATGTCACCAATGCATTCAGAGTAGAGGTTTTTCCCTAGGTGTTCCTTAAGAATATTTGGCGTGGGGCTACTGTGGAAAACAAGAAAAGAAGTAACCGTAAATAAAATAATAAAATAAAAATATTTTACTATTTAATTCTTTTTAACTCATGATGCTAACTCATATTAAAAATTAGAGACCCCACATGAGCTCATAAGGATGTGCTTTCCCTAGATGGGGCCTAACCTCAACCAGCGCGGGTCGCAGGTGAATGTTAGTTTTTAGATGTGAACATCATTAACATATTGAGTAAACATAATTTAATTGATGCAACATGGAAACACAATGTTGGTTTCAATTTATTTGATCCTTTCATGTAAATCCAAGGTTATCATCATAAGCCTAGATTTTTCTTTAGGCAAGGAGGAGGAACCCTCTAGATGGTGAATGATGGAAAATAATGGATTGAGATCTCTCATCTATGGATCACCATCAATGTAGAATCCTCTTCTTCGAATGATCCGAACTATAGGTATGGTGTTTATTTCTTTTTCTCTATTTCCCATTATTGATATTCCATGATGAACGTGGACTAATAACAAATAAATTGGCACATGGATCACTCGTTGTTTTGGGAGGGGTTTTACCTTGCGGGGTTTTTATGAGAGAAAATCCTTGTAATTATTATGTTGGATAAAAACTGTCATTCTAACATTGAATAACCATGATCTATAATAACATCGATCGAGTTTTTTCCCTTTTGGTTGATTCATGATTTTCCCCCTTCATTCTTCATTCATCAAGGGTGTTCTCATTTGGCCCACGACCCAATAATTTGTGATCGATCGATCATTATGCACCTGATGCTTGGCACACTAATACGGCATCACAGACTTTGGATGGAAACTGCATGAAGGAGGTGCGATGATGACCACGGCTCTTGGATCAAAGCGGTATGGGAGATATTGATGCTCGAACAATCTTTCACTGAGATGGAGTGTGGCATAGATTTGATACCATGACAGTGAAGGTGGAAACCTTAGGATTCCATAACATCTTCCATATCGAAAATTGGAGCATCGAAGTAGACGAGGTGGTCTTCAAAGCATAGGATACCAGCAGCTGGCTCTGGAGGTGCATAGAGGCGTGGCTCGCTAATAGGGCATAGGTGGAAGGGGCCTATAGTGGCATGGTCATGGGCTTTGACTAGGGCCACCAGCAGGGCTTCCACCAGCATCCACATCCAAGACATAGTAGAAGGACACATCATGTGACTGGGAAACTATGGTCTAGCGGGACTATTACAGAACTGTGTAGAAACCACCACGGGGTGGGTCACATTGTGGCCATCCGCATTAACCAGGAAGGTATGCGGTGCTTTCCACGTCCGGTGGACCAATAATATCCACTCCATGCAGTCTGAATGGGACATATCAGCCAGGCAATCCAAACGGGAGATAGCGGGCAAGGATGGCAGTAGGGTAGTGTATAAAAATAGGTCGGTCCAGACTCGGTGGGTCAGGTCGGACCCGGTGGGTTTGGTTGGGTTAGACCAGACTCAAGCCCAATTGTCCCCTTTCACTTAAAATCCAATAACTCTCAAACTGTGTTACCATTTGATGATACATTTGTGGTGTTGGGACTATTCTTATGATTTAATCATTTTAAGATACTTTAAGTGAGTTTTCGTGGAAGTTGGAGTACAACCTATTGGATCAAGGAGGATGTGCTCTCAGAACGAGCATACTAAGGAAAATATCTTGTGGCTATCTGTGAACTAGAAACTATGCGATTACCAAAACTACATTTGTTACCAAGAATATGGGTCTTATCTAGACATTGTGTCTTACCAAGACTGAGTTAGTACTCCCCTATCCCACTAGGGTGTGAGTCCTCTTATCTTTGATGAAACTACATGTGTTACCTACACTCTATGTGCTACTAACAATCAGTGTGTTATCTAAACACTATGTGTTACCTACACTTCATGTGATACCTAAACTCCATGTTTTACCTACACTTATTGTGTTACCAATTCTATGTATTTTACTACTTGTGGGTTACATGGATTCCTATGAACATCATGTTTATGTACCATAGACCTATACTTGGAGTGAGCTGACTCTTGTGACTCTCTTGATTGTACCATTAGAGGCTACACTTCAAGTGCCTCATTGGTAGCCTACATGGTGTATTTATTTTTTCTCTTCCACATGCTTTACTTTTTTTAAATCCTTGGGGTCCATGCACCGATGTCTTAGAGAACTTCGTAACGTATCGAATCTAGATGTTCTCTTGGATTCTTTTGGTAGACTTGTTCTCCTACTTATTATTAGATAGCTTGAGGAGTGAGATCTCTAGGAATCGAGTAGGTAATGAAAAGAACCATATATATGGAAGTGGATGAGACGGTGAGTCTTGGAATCCTTTAAAAGAATACTAGGATGTTCTTGTAATATGTGTTGTTGATACATACCTGTGTTGAGCTGACTGTATCATCTTAGTGGTGATTCATTTGTGGTATTTTACCATGTGTTTCATTGTTCCCTACAGAGTATTGTTTTACTCAATCATGCATGAGATTCTCCCGCATGTGTCATGTCTTGTGAAGACAATTGATGCGCTGATAGAGTCCTTGGTGGATCGGGTCTAGGTGTGCTTCTACGGCTTCAGACTACTGTTTCTATACCTATCATTCATGGAGGGTTTTCTGTATAATATTTTCATAGGCACGTACATTTACATTTTTTTATTTCAATTGGGCTTGTATTATGGCCTTGTTTACCTTCAGTTTTAAACTATCTTACCTTATGTTTGTTTACCTAGTGCTTTTACCTTCTGACATCTATGTCTAGGAGTTTTGTGCATGTGTATAGGTGCATAAGAAAATTCCACCCATTTGTTTGGTATATGCCTACTCAGCACTAGTCTCCAACCCCAGGCCTATGGTTGGCTAGCATGGGGTATTCAAGGTATGGGCCCTAGAGGAAGGCTCGTGATATGCTTGAATAAAAGGAGGTTGGTTCTACCTTGAGAAAGTTGAGTCTATGATTTTTGTTTGGGGAAATAGTGTTAAGTGTTTCAAGATCGGATTTTAGTCCATGGAATCTAGTGTTGGTGTGGTGGCCAACATATCCATACACTAAGACCCTTAATTCTTCTTTTCAATGTGGTACATGAAAACCCCAGTTGTAGGGAAAAACAATTGTACCAGCATCGTATAGGAATGTGTTGTGTTTTCCATTTCGTTCTTGAGTCAGCTCACCAGCTATAGTATATTGATCAAGTTAAATCTTGTTTTTCTCCAAGAATATTCCATGTAGACATCCATCCATGATTCCACCACGTGATCTTGTGTATGATCTAAGGGGTGATGGGATGGGTATAAGAGTTTATACCAGATAATACACCTCTGGGTGGTGTACCAGTTATACCACCAACTGTGAAGTAGAGAATAGTACTTGTATTACAAGAAGATGAGATGCACGAGCTGAGAACACATCACAAGTTTCGACAATAGAGATCCATAAGGATCCAAGGTGATCCTGAACCATAGGAAGCTAAGGACTGGGTTGAGGTGGGGACTAAGCTTTTCATCCCATTAGGACAACATTAGATCCTAAGGTAGTCCTGACAATGAGGCTTCTACATGGCTCAATAGGGAGATGGAGGGGTTTGGATTACCCAAACATATGATGAGGTGACTCCTCCATGGAAATATTTGAGAACCTTTCTTAGAGAAGGGGCTCTCAACATAAAAGCTAAGGGCTATGCTTGGCTAAGAGATTCTATGGCTTCAACAAGACAACATATCGGTAGCTGAGTATTCACTGAGGCATACTAACCATTCTATATACTTGATGAATATGATATGACCAAGTGTTTTAGGGATCTGACCTTCGAGAAAGATGTGTCTAGGGACATACGATCCAACATTATTCTTCTGATCATTCCTACTTATTCTAGGGTGCAAGAGAAAACCTTTTAGGTTGAAAGTCCTTTGGATGAGCGGGTACAACCATTGGATGTCATCATTAGAAAAATATGAGTAGAGACCTTGGGATAAGGAATCGATTGCTAGTTTTAGTGACATGGATGTGTGAGACTTTCTGATAAGAGATCCCAAGATAGGTGATCTACATCTCTAGGCTCATAGGGTGAGTCCAGTTGGACTAGAGAGAGGCAATGATTTTGATAAGATGGTAGGGGACCTATTGCTAGATATTTTCTATCTTGACTTGAAATTGGTAGTGAAATGGTGGGTGGGCCACTGATTTAGAGATAGTTATATGAACAGATGGATCTATAGGGTGGAAGATGTGGAAAAGGAGCTGGGAGTGCAGTAGGAGGGGGTGTACATTTCGACATATTACCACCACCACCCCAACTGGTCCAGACCTGGCTCCGGGAGCTGGAGGACAAGGGAGGGGTAGGTACATGCAGTGGAGGCATATCATATAGGGGCTCCACAAATGTTATGAGTTATGGTATGTGTCTACTCTTAGCTTATGTGTGGATAGAAATATGAGTTAATCATTTTTTTCTTGTCATGAAACTTGATCTAGACATAGTGTTTCCAGTTAAACCGTTTACTTGACCCCTGTGTCTAGAGAACCCTATGGAGGGAGAAGCTAACATCACACTACTGTTGATAGTGTTATTCTACCCTTGAGGTGAGATTTTCAGTAGGAATCTTTTGGTTGAATCATCGAGGCCTTACAAAATCATTCTTGGTATGGATTGGTTATTGATAGTCCATGCTCCAATTGATAGTTTTAGGCAAAAAAATGTGCGGTATGTCTGTAGAGATGGAATGAGTTTTTCCTTGTTTGGTGAAAAAGGAAACCTAGGTAGAGTGGTATGGATTCATTCATAGGATGGTTCATCTTATCAAACAATAGTGGGCTATACATACCCATGAAGCTGTAGATGTTATGATTTTTCATGTTTTCAGTAGTAGTTGAAGAAAACAAGGAAGTATTTCTTAGAGATTTTTCCAGGTTTAGCTCCCCACAAGTACATAGACATATCCATTATTCTGAACCCTGAGATGGAACCGATATTAGAATCATTATTTCGAATGGATTTCATAGAGCTTTGCGAGCTAAGGGTGCGAGTGGAGGACTTATAGAGGAAGGTCATAGTGAGACCCAGTGTTCGAGGTTATGTGTGGATTATCGGAACATAAAACAAGTGACTATGGAGAATGAGTATCCAAAACCAAAGGGTAAATGAACATTTTGATTAGTTGAAAGTGGAATCCTTTTGTGTCGATACAAAGGTGCCTTCATTATTTTCAGTAGTTAATACAAAGTTTGATGAGTACCCTCATCTTGAGTTTTCTATTGGAGGGAGTTGTGTACATAGTGTTATTTGTTGCATTAGAGACAAAACCTTGTTGTGTAATAATACTGAGGAATGTAGTGATTTCCTATGGTTCACATTAGTTGAGACCACATGAGAAACACTACGTGACCCATGATATTTAGTTGGAAATGGTAGACATCGCAATGAAGATGTTGTGACACTACCGGATGGGTATGTAGTTTATCATGTACTCAGACCATATGATTCTCATGTATATATTCTCTCATATGGTTCTAAACATGAGATAGAGGTGTTGGATAGGGTTCCTTCAGGATTATGAAAAAGAGAGACTCTATACTCCTTGTAAGGGAAATGTGGTAGCAGATGCTCTCAGTAGGAGAACTAGTTCATAGTTGCGGAATTAGGTGACAAATCAGTAGGCCTCATTACAGTTATCCTTCTTGGATAGAGATGGTGAAGCTTACCTCTATTTGGTTGTTATTACCTCTTCACTCTTAAGTGAGTTAGGGAAGCACGACTTGGTGGCACTTACTGTAAGACATTACATGTTCGGTTTTCCATGGGGAATTCCATTAATGGATATTCAAAAGGTGTGGAGCATGTCATTCAATTCATAGGATGCATAGTAGTAGTAGTGGATGCCTTGAGTGGCGATATTAATCAAGATATTCATGTGGGTATCAAGGAAGACACTGGGGATGATGGAACAGGTTGAAGCTAGGCTTACCTATTGATATGAATTTTTAATGCTTGTTTGAATTAGTTTCTTGGTATGTCAACCCATAGTGTCGATCCACAGTGCTTGGAAGGGGTTTCTCTTTTCTTCTGTGGGGTTCTAGGAATGGAGCGAGAAAGGATATTGATGGAATTCAGTATGTTTTTACCATGTATTTCCATGGTACATGATACCATCTAGGTGATCGTTGACCAACTCACTAAATTTTCCACTTATTATCTTTTTAGGTTTAGAATTCAGTATAGAGCTTGGTATGACACTACATGCAAGAGATTGATCAACTCCATTGAATCCCTTAGGATACAGCTTCTGGTCAGGATGCTTGCTTTACATCCCATTCATGGAGATCAAGGATCTATTGGCGGTAACCCTCCATGGGCAGTCGATTCCTTTAGTGTGTTTCAGGTGGCTGTATGAGAATATATGGAAGAGCACATGGGAGTGGGGGGGGGGCTAAGGTTCATGATCATACCCTCATATGTTTTGTTATCCCATGGTTAGGATTACCAAGACGTAAATCCATAAGTTGGGAGAATTTAATGACTCATATTTTCCTCCATTTATATTTAGAAATTAATTGGGAAAATTCAAAGACCATGGGTTGAGACAACATGCGATTTCGATACCAAGTGTTCCAAGAATGGTTCGATGATAAATGATATGTTTTTAAATAGTGTGCAAGATTGTTTTTCCTATAAAAATTCAATAACTCTTAAATAGTTTCTTAGATCATAAATCTGATGTCACTGTTGTGTTATGAACATTAGGTTTACCCTAGGCACAAATTAAGTTTAATTTGTGTGGGGCTGGTGTGGAAAAACCCAAAAAGGACATAACCATTAATATAATAATTAATAAAATATTTTATTTTTCAAATCCTTATAAATCATGGACAGTAACTTGTATTAAAAATTTAAGGCCACCATTAAGCTCATGAGTATGTGATTTTCTTAGGCGGGGCCTAACCTCGACCTACACAGGTAGAGTATGAATGTTAGTTTTTGGATGTGAACATCATTAAAATAGTTAATAAAAATATTTTAATTGATGTAATATGGAAACACAGTGTTTTCTTCCTTTAATTTGAGCCTTATTAAGAAATCCATGGTTATCCCCATAACCCTAATGTTCTCGTATGGCAAGGAGGTGGAACCATCTCATTGGTGAATGACGCCAAATGAAGAATCAAGAACACCCAAGGGTGGATCTCTATTAATGAAAAATCCTATTCTTAGACTAATCCAGACTCTAGGTAGGTTGTTTTATTTTGTTTCTCATTTCCCCCATTCTTGATACGCCATGACGAACATAGACCAGTTAACAAATATATTGGCTGATAGATCCATCATCGTTGTGGGATGGGTTTTACCTTACAGGATTATTAGGGTTAAACAACATTATAATTATAATGTTGGATTATGACTTTTTTTATAAAGACGATGAACCACAATTAAAACTAACATCAATCGAGCCCCATCCCTTTTTCTAGATTCACAATTTTCTCCCTCCATTCTTCATTTGTTGCGGGCATTATCTTTTGGCCCATGACTTGACAATTCATTATTGATCAATCATTGCGCACACGATGATTGGCATACCGATGTTAAGTTGCAAACATGGGATGGACATGGAATGATGGAGGTGTGATTATGAAGGTGGTGATTGGATTAAAGCATTATGTGAGATATCTCATCTCAAACAGCCTTACACTAGGATGGAGCATGCCATGGATCAGATCCCAGAGTTGTGAATGTGGCGACACGGGGATTCCAAAACAACTTTTCGATTGTAAATTGGAGCACCGGAGGAGACAAGGTGGTACATGGTACAAAGGCCACCGGTGACTAGCTTTGGGGGTGGCACATGGTGGTGAAGCTCACTGGTAGGTCATTGACTGAATGGGTGAGTGGAGGCATGACCGTGGTTGGAAACCAGTTCATCCAGTGCAAGAAATTGGATCTTCGGTTCAGGTATGGATCTTGATTTTAGGCAGTTTTGAGAAAAAGGGACTTTTAAAACATTTTACAAGTACATGCCATGTACCAAGTTACTATGGGAAGCCGTGTAATATTTATGTAACGACCATGACATGGACCTATGAGGTGACCTTGAGATTTCCTAAAGCAGGGACTAGTTGAGGCATTTACACTACATGTACATTAAATGAAAACATTGTGTACTTTTTCATTTATTTGATATGTCAGACTGGGGTTGCGTCTAATCCCCAAAAACTTCTTCTTATAACATTGTTTCATCCTGGAGAAACCAAAAACCACTATTCTTCTCTAAGACACTGGTTTGTCGTCTGTTCTGTAAATCAAACACCATCAGGTGCATTGGAATCTGATCGTTGAGGTCTTCCTTCTTCTAGAGCCTCTCCTCATAATTTCTTCTGTCTCTTGAGTTATTCAAGGTTAATAGTTTTTGAAATTGTTTTGTAAGTCTATGATGTTTTAGTTCAATTCAAAGGTTTCGTTCCAACTATATCAATCATACCACATTGAGGTAGGTTTTTTGTTGCCTTTTTTTGTTTTCTTTGAGTTTTATATGCCAATGTGACAATTACCCATGTTTCGGGTATTTCAGGTTACGAAAATTGACCCCTGTTTCATCTATCCTAGATTTATTATTGGATTAAGGGTTGATTGATGTGATATTATGTGTAATTTCTTGTTTAAGAACACCCCATGGGTGATTTCCTTTATTGAATGATTATGTAAGTTTGGTCCAAGTTTTTTATGAGGTAGACCTTGTTTCCTTGCCTTGCATCATAGGATGGAACTATTTTCATTTTTCTATCTATTAAATGCTTGTGATGTGTATTGGTATTGTTTAGGAATGGAGTTGTTGAGATTACTTTTATTTTTTTGATATTATTTATGAATGATTGAATTGTACAGGGCTGTGAGAACTTGGTGTAGTTAGACCAAAGGGGGAATTGGCATTGAGTACTCCCTCATAGTGTTTGTTATATTTCATGCTACGAGACCATAGGGGGGATTGACGGTGAGTTCTACCTCATAGTATCTATAGATTATGTTACAATACTATATGGGAAATTGATGTTGAGTGCTTTCCTAGAGAGTCTATAGTTTTTCACGAAATACCATTGGGGGAATTGACGGTGACTACTTTCTTAGAGTGTCTTTTCCTTTTTATTGCATTACTTGGCCAGAGGGGTTATACTATGTGAGATATCCAGAGGGTTTAAATAAATATTGATTGTTTGTGAGGCATCTGCAAATCCAAATAACAATCTTGGATTCGGTCCAATTAGGAAGTATTTTGAGATACCTATTATGATACTTGATTAAATAATGAATATTAAATGCTAATGAATGTAAATGTAAACTGTAGGATTTGGTTACTTTTGTGTACTCCTAGTTTCTTTTCTATATTTCTATTATTACCTACAATATAAACTCATTAATAGTTACACATAGATCTTGTGGTCATTTCCTTCTGGGATTCATCTCTCACCCTATTTGGGTCATGATTTTAGACCCAAACAGATTATATGGTTGCAGTTGTTGATAAGGGAAAATTCTTTTCTTCCCCAAGTACTTGATTATTGTGGAGCTGGAGAGCGTGGAACCAAGCCGAGGCTTGTGATACTGAAGGAATTTATTTATTTTCTTTTGTACATGGGAATAGTACTGTATTCCAGCATTTTAACTTGTTTGGCTATTTTCCTAGACATGTGTGACATGCATCATTTATATATGTTCTCTAGTTGTTTATTTACTTTTAGTTTTCCATTTTTTAATTATGTTGTATGGTATTACTGTTTCCACTATTTATTATTATTATTATTATTATGCTTTGTTTCACTGCCAATGAGGGCACAATTTCTCCACTATCACACCCAAGGACCTCGATGTTAGTCAGCAAACTCAAGAATTTATGAAAAGCTCTCTAGGCCATGTGACCAACTAGGTACGGGACACCTTTGGGCGGCACCTGGAACTAGGACATTACAAATTGAAACCAAAGGCTAGTTATTTTATACTTTTTCATAATTTTTGGAGCATATAGACAGTATTAACAAAGAATATGTTTTTGGTAATAATCTATGCCTTGGAGTAGCTAACCCATGTTCAGGGAAATTCCAATATACCTAGAATATTCCAATTTTTCTTATTGGACAATTATTATAGTTGATTTATTTTATTGTTGGATTATTCGCATGATTTTTTCTATAATCGTTGATATTATTGAGGTTCTATTTCTGTTGAAACCCGATGAGATGAGGGTATGCCATCTCATTCATTATATAGGCACTTGATAGGGATATGTAATGTTTAATTTGGGTGGATGCCAAACATGGGTCCCTGAGGTGTCATAGGCCATCTTGGATAAGAATTTGGTGGATCATGTTTAAATTTTAACTGCATTTTTTCAGGTTATGATATGAATAAGGTTTCCAAACATTGATTTGGGTGAGTATGGGCTCTCACAGGTCAGAAGTTTTCATTCCATGGAAAAAATTAGTTTTAAAGGGATCCAAATTAGTTTTTGAGGTTTACTATCTAGAAGAACCTGGAATACATGGTTTGTAATTATGAATACACATGATGTATCCTTATATTCAGGAATGAAATGCTTTTATAAAGTACAAGTTTTGTATTTTATGAACATGTCGTATAGTCCATAACCGTGTGACTAAATGTCTGTGCAGAGACATGGGGTTAGAAAGTGTTTGGTGACACACACCATGTACATGGAGTACACTCTATTTTGTAAGAGCCGTGTATCCAGTCATGTGAACAATGACACGGGTGGATGAAACTTAGGTTGAACACGCCATCTTCTATTATTTCATGTTGTGTAGAGTCAACTGTGTCACTGACTATGTCACTAATGAAACAAGTGTTTAAAACATAAGTTGCACATGCCATGTGTATGATTAACACACTGTGTAGTGTTACCCAAGATCGAACCGTGTGGTTTATCCATGTAGAAGAAAATGGGAATAAGGGAAAATAAAATTACATGCATAGTCTCAAGGAGAACACACTGTGTGTATGGGGTGTTACACAACCACAGTTTTCAGAAGTACAAACCCTTGTAATGACTTCAGGGAACATGATGTGTAGAGTCTATACATGCTATATAACATTGTTTTGAAGAAACTGAATGTTTCCTTTCACCAATTTCTTTATTTCACTTCTATGTTTCAGTCCTTGATAATCTTGAAAAGATGTGTGCACTTGACCTTGTAGAGTAATGCCACTGAGATGTCTTCTGGCTGTACTCTAGGTTTGGGGAGATGATCAGACACTAGAAA
This sequence comes from Viscum album, assembly GCA_963277665.1. NCBI lineage: Eukaryota > Viridiplantae > Streptophyta > Magnoliopsida > Santalales > Viscaceae > Viscum > Viscum album. The sequence continues at coordinate 1,644,921,224 of OY728132.1, forward strand.
TGGAAGATCATGGAATACCAACAAACCCTCCTGTCATGCCCATCATGGCACCAGCTATTATACTAGTCATGAATACTGATAGACAGTTCCGTGAAGGATTCATGAGGATGATGCAGACTTTCTAGGGACACCGTATCCTTCCCTATATATGGAAGGGTTGACGCGGGTTTTTCAGCAGCAGCATCCTCCCACTTTATCAAAGGATGGAGGACCTTAGGCTGAAGAGTCATTATTGGAATCCATCTATTCTATCTATGATCATCTTGAGATGCCTCCAGAGATGAGGTTGAATCATATGGTGTACATGCTATGTGATTCTTCTAGGAGATGGGGGGATGTGATATCACGGGCGGGACATCATGGAGTTAGGGCTTGGGATGAGTTCTAGTGGAATTTCTATTACTACGTCTACTTAGACACCTTGAGGCCTGACCGGTCCCAAGAGTTCACGAGTTTGGAGTAGGATACACTCTTAGTCATGGAGTATTCTTCCAACTTCATTGAGCTACATTGCTTCAAACCCATTTTGGGGGAGACAAGTTAATTTTGGAATGGGATTTTGGGGATGGACTCAGGCATGATATTCAATATCAGGTGAAAATATTTAGGTTAACATCCATATCAACTATATTCAACCAAGAACTGGTCACTGAGCTCAACCTATGAGATTCTGGAGCTATTGGATAGGGCGGTTCATCATCCAGAGTTGGTACCCTCCCGACTGATTACAGGAGGCGTCACATGGAGTCTACGCATGGAGATATGAGTAGGAAGGATTTTCCTTCAGGTAGCCAGGTGGTGTGATACAAGTGTGGGAAGGGTGTACATAAGAAACCTAAGTTCCTAAGAGACCCAGTTTAGTGCTAATCTTTCCAAAAGATGGGATATCTTCAACGTTTCTACAATGCACTCCTTCCAGCAGCTAGTGAGGGGGGTCTATTTTTACTCCTCGTACTAGAGCCGAACCACCAATCCCACATTAGACATGGGGATGAAGTTTTTTAGGCTATTTAGGCCAAGGTTTTGGTCATGTCCACAGTGGTCAGACATAGGGTTTTTTACATTCGAAGGATGGATTAGCTCAGGGATCTCAGACAGCTTCACCGGGCCAGGTTGTAGGTTAGGATTTTCCGTGGTAGCAGATCCAGCAGAAGCAGGATCCTATACTCTCTATATTTAGAGGTAAAATTTTGGTTTCATCAATTTTAGCTTCTGCTTTTTCGATACAGGGTTATCCCATAGCTTTTTATTTGTTCATGTTATGTAGAGCCTTGGTCTATGTATCTTTACTTCTGTAGATATTATGAAATTGGACAATCTGTTGGGGACTATAAAGGCTAGTGTCAGTCAGTGCAAGGAGTTCCCTCTTGAGGTTGGTGGGTGTCACTTCTTATGGGACCCTTCTGTATTAGATAGGATGGGCTATGATGTTATTCTTGAAATGGATTGGTTAATTCCCTTCTAGGATATTGTCAATTTCTATTGTCTTAGGGTGAGTTTCACATCACCAGAGGGTGGATTTTTTCAACATAAGGGTGAGTGGGATGTCCAGATGAGTAGAGCTGGACCCAAGCATCATGAGTTGAGTGGTGTTACAGCCGAGATTTCTAGTCTATATCTGGATTACCAGGGGACATCACATATTTAATTTCCTCCATTGGTCGATCATTTTAGGGTTGTTTTTTCAAATGACATTTTTGGGTTTCCTCTAGAGTGAGAGGTATACTCTTCTTTTGATCTTGTGTCAGGGGTGGAACCGGTGTCAATTCCTCTTTATAGGATGGCTACACTAGAAATAGAGGAGCTCAAGAAGCAGTTATAGGAAAAGGGATTCATCTAACCCAGTTCTTCTCTTTGGGGCTCTCTTATCCTGTTTTCGAAAAAGGTGGATGGTACCCTTATAATTTTCATGTATTATCGGTAGCTGAAATAGTTGATGGTCATGAACCGATGTCCTTTACTGAAGATTGATGATCTCTTTTATTAGCTTTGAGGAGCCAAATTGTTCTTGAAAATTGGCTTGAGATACGGTTATCATCAGTTCCATATTAGACCATATTATATACCTCTTACAACCTTTCAGTGTAGGTATGGTCTATATGAGTATCTGGTTAGGTCGTTCGACGAACATGCCTACAGTTTTCATGGCACTGATGAACCGAATTTTCCATCCTTACTTGGATTATTTTATTGTATCCTTTTTGGGAAATATCTTCATGTACTCTTATAGTCGACACGACCATGATACCCATTTTGGGGTCATTTTGAGTACAGTGAGAGATCATCGGTTATTTCTAAGCTCTCATAATGCCACTTTTGGATGGACCATATTCACTTCTTGGGTCATGTAACCTCAGAGACAAAATTGTTAGTATACCAAGAGAATGTGAGAGCAGTAGTTTCCTAGGAGCATCCAAAAAACTTCTTTGAGGTACCGAGTTTTCTGGGGCTGGATGGTTACTATAGGCACTTTATACAGAACATTTCACTCTTAGTAGCACCACTGAAGGGCCTAACTAAGAATGGTGAGAAGTACTCACAGATAGATTCTTGTGAGTCAGCCTTTTAAGAACTAAAACAGATGATGACTTCAGCATCGATATTGGTTTTTCTAGAGCTATAAAAGAGTTACACATTTTATTGTGATGCATCAGGTATCAGGATGGGATGAGTACTTATGTAAGGGGAAGGAGTTATTGCATACTGGTCTTGGTAGTCGAGGCCACATGAGAGAAATTTCCCAATGCGTGATCTCGAGTTGGCTATAGTTGTGCATTATTTGAACTAATAGATACATTATCTTTTAAGAGATCAATTTATGGTGTAAACTGACTAAAAATGTCTCAAGTATATCTTTACATAGCGTAAACATAATTTGAGATAGTGAAGGTCGGTTGAGTACCTTCAGTCCTTTAACATTGAGTTTACCTACATGCGTGGGAAAGAAAACGTAGTGGCTTATGCATTGAGAAGGAAGAATAAGATACAGAAAGTACATGAATCTAGGAGTGAGTGGCATCCCATGGATCTGTTCTCTGAAATGAATTTGGAGTTTCACGGATGACAAGGGCAAACATTTCATTCTTTTGTAGCTATAACCTATACTCTACTTGATCGACTACGAATGAGGAAGCTATATGATTCTAAACGCCTAGTCTTATGGGAGGGTGTATCAGGAGAGGACCATACTCTTGGGTAGACCATAGGTAAGGATATGGTCTTGTTCTTTCATGGACATGTAATGGTGTTAGCAGAAATATAGAAGAAGCTGATGCAGGGTTTTCATTTCTCGGTTAGGGTAGTTCATCCCACTATCACAAAGATATAATGAGATTTACACTATCAGTATTGGTGATCAGGTATGAAGAGAGATGTTGCAGGTTTTTGGATGAGGTGTTCCACCTGTCAGCAGGTGAAGGAGGAGCAACATCCATCGGCCGGGATTTTACAGTAGTTACCCATTCCTTAGTGAAAGTGGAATTATGTCACCATGGATTTCATGATAGGGTTACCAAGGTCACCTTGAGGGAATGATGCAGTTTGGGTTGTCATTGATAGACTCCTGAAAGTTTCACATTTTTTCCGATCATAGAGACCATCAGTGTTAATGATATTAGAATGATGTAAATCTGATATATTGTACGTTTAAATGGGGTTTTTCACACTATCATTTTAGATAGGGACGCCCACTTTACATCATTTTTTAGAAAGGTCTATAGAAGGATTTTGGTAAACAAGTACTTCTGAGTATAGAATACCATCCCTAGAGAGATGACCAGTCATAAAACACAATTCAGGTGATGGAGGACATTCTTCAAGCATGCATCCAAGATTCTGGTGGTTCTTGTGAGCAAACACATACCTTTGGTAGAGTTTTCCAACAATAATACTTTTTAGGTAACTATTCAGATGGCATCTTATGAGGCGTTGTACGGTAGGCCATGTTGATCTCCCCTATGTTGGCTAGAGATAATAGAGGCAGCTATATTGGGACATCATTTTATCCAGGATACCACAGAGAAGGTGGAGTTGATTCGAAAGAAGATGGGTTCTGCACAGTCATGGTAGAAATCTTATGTTGATCGACAAACACGACCTCTGGTGTTTGAGGTCAAAGGTCTGGTTTTACTACGTGTCACACCAAGGTTGGGATGCATGAGGATTAGGATACTGGGGAAGCATTCATCGAGATATGTCTAAATTTTTGAGGTTTTTCAGAGATTTGGGCCGATTTCCTATCGATTAAAATTACCTTAGAGGTGTCGAGATTTGCATGATGTCTTCTATGTTTCTCAACTACAGCGTTAATTCTCAGACCTGTCGCATGTTTTTCAAACCAAAGAGGGTGATTTGGATGTGGAAACATCATTTAAGCATAATCCTATCTGGATTATGGATCACAGTATGAAGGTTCTATATTTACAGTATATTCCTCTAGTACGGGTGCTATGGAAAAAATGGTGAGTACGGGATGAGACTTGGGAGAGAAAGGCCGATGTGCGATCGCAATGGCGGGAGCTGTTTTAGGATTCATCTCTTCCACCTTATTAGGGAAACTTAGGGAAATTTTTTTTAATGGGGTATGTTAGTAATAACCCAGATCTTCATTTCAGGTATGGATCTTGATTTTGGGTGTTTTTGTGAAAAAAAGGGAGTTATGGAAATTTTAGAACTACACATTGTGTACATGGGAGTACACACCGTGTACCAGGTTTCCATGGGTAGCTGTGTACTATTCATGTAAAGGGTGAGACATGTCCATGCGAGGTGACCTAGAGACCACCTAATGTGAGGGAAAGTTGAGTCATGTACACAACATTTACATTAAACGAACACACTGTGTACTATTTTTTTTATTTGATAATTCAGACTAGGTTCACGTCTAATCCCTATAAACATCTTCTTCTAACCTTGTATCATCTAAGAGTGACTGAGAATGATGATTCTTCTCTAAGACACCAATATTTTATTTGTTCTTCGAATCAAATACTATCAGGTGAGTTAGAATCCCACCTGTGAGTCCTTCCTTCTTCTATATCCTCTCCTCCTGATTTATTCTCTCTCTCTCTCTAATTATTCATAGTTGAACGTTTTTGTTGTTTTTGTATATCTATGATGTTTTAGGTTTATTAAAAGTCTTATGTTCATCTATATTGATAGTTCAATGTTTATGTAGGTTGATTGTTTCCTTTCATTGGTTGTCTTTAAGTTTTATATTTCAATGTGCTAATTACTAAGGTTTTGGGTATTTCGGGTTAAGGAAATTCTACCCTATTTTATCTACCTTAGATCAATCATTGGATTAAGGGTTTATTGATGTGATATTATGTGTATTTTTATGTTTATGGAACACACCATGGGTGCTTTTCATTTTTTGAAGGATTAAGTCCATTTGGTCCAAGTTTCCCATGAGGCAGACCTTGTTTCCTTACCTTGCTTGATTGGATGGAACTGATTTTATTTTTGTACTTATTAAATGCTTTTGATATGCATTGGAATTGTTTATCCATGTATAATTTGATATTACATTGGGATTCTTGATATCTTTTATGCATGATTGACTTTCACGGGGTTGTGAGAACCTGGTTTAGTTAGAACACAGGGGGAATTGACATTGAGTGCTTCCTCAGAGTGTATGTTATATTCCACAATATGAGACCAAAGGATGGATTGAAAGTGAGTGCTCCCTTAGAGTGTCTATAGTTTATGTTACAAGACCACATGGGAAATTTTCATTGAGTGATTTCCCAGAGAGTATATAGTTTTTATAGAAAGACCATAGGGGGAATTGATAGTGAGTGCTTCCTCAAAGTGACTTATTTTTATTTTATTACTTGGCCATAGGGGTTAGACTTTGTAAGCTACCCATAGGGTTTACATAAATATTGATTTTTTGGGACACGTCTTCCAATCCAAAGAATAAGCTTGGATTCGGTCCTATTAGGTAGTCTTCTTATACACATGTTTTGTTACTTGATTAAATGATGAACATTAATTACTAATAAATGGAAATGGAAATTATAGGATTTGGTTATTTTGTGTACTCCTAGTTATTTTTTCTACATTTCTATTATTACATACTATATATATTCACTAACAGTTAGCAATGGATCTTGTCATGGTTGCCTACTAGTATTCATCTCACACCCTGTTTGGGTCATGCTTTTAGACCCAAGTAGATTATATGGTTGCATGTCTAGATAAGGTAAAGTTCCCTTCTTACTCAGGTACTTGATTTCTTTGGAGACGCGTAGCATGAGACAAAGCTGACGCTTGCGATACTGATAGAGTTCATTTGTTTTATTTTGTACATGGGCTTAGTACTATATTCCAGCATTGTGACTTGTTTGGATATTTTCCTAGACATATGTGACATGCATCATTTATATATGTTATCCAGTTGTTTATTTACTTTTATTTTTCTGTTGTCTACTTATGTTGTATGGTGTTACTATTTCCACTGTTGTTTATTATGATTATTATGCTCTGTTGCTCTTCCAATGAGGTCATAGTTTCCCCACTGTCATATCCTAGGCCCTCGCCACAAGTCAACAGCCTCTAGAGTTCAAGGAAATGTGCTTGAATCCATGTTACCATCCAGGTACGGGAAACCTTAGGGAAGCACCCGAAACCGGGATGTTACAGCCAGTAGGGTAGCCGACAGAGGCCTGACCGAGATGTGGTAGAAGGCCGCATCACATGGCTAGAAAACCACAGTACAGTGGGACCGTGGAAAAACCCCACGATGTCCAGCCATGTTGAAAATGTGGGGATGCGGCAGAGGCCATGTTAGGAGGACCAAGCTAGTATGCTCTATGTGAGTCGGGTGGGCCATCTTGGCTAGGCGGGCCTGGATAGATCTGGTAGGCTAGGGTGTGATTGAGCGGGCAGGCTAGACCAACTAAAGGAAGGACCAGAAGAACCAGTCAGACCCATCCAAGGTGGGTCGAGCCCATCGGGTCAGGTCGACCAGGCGGGGTGGGCCATGTGGGAACCGGTCAGGTCGGGTAGGTTTGGTCCGATGGATTCAGACTATACCCAAACCCCACCAGCCCCCTTTTACATAAAATCCTATAACTCACAAATTTTGTATCCATTTGGTGAGATATTTATGGATTTGGGACCCTAGATATGAGGTGGTCTTTTTGATACACTCTAAATGAGTTTCAGTTGAAGTTGGCATATGGTTTATTTGCTGAAGGAGGAGGAGCTCTTGGAACAAGCATGCTAAGGAAAGAATTTTATGGGTATCTATGACCTAGAAGCTATGTGATTACATAGACTATGTGTCTTACCTAGACTATGTGTCCAAAACAGACTTTGTGTATTATAAATAATTAGTTGGTACTTCCCTAACCCACCAGGGTGCCAGACCTCTAATCTTTGAAAAAACTCTGTTTGTTACCAACACTATGTGCGCTACTTACACTCCATGTGTTAGCCACACTCCGTGTGTTTCTTACACTCTGTGTATTACCAACACTCCATCTTTTACCTACACTCTGTATGATACCAATGCTCCATGTGTTACTACTATAGGGTAAATTGGATTTTTATGACAATTCATATTTACATACCATATACCTATACTTGGTGTGAGATTACTCTAGTGACTCTCTTGACTATACCTCTAAAAGGATACACTTCATATGCCTATTTTCTAGTCTAATTGGTGTATTTCCCAGTGCTCTTCCTTATGGTTTACTTTGTTTAATTCCTTGTGGTACCTGTACCGATGTATCAAGGAACTTCATAATGTATCAAGACCTAATGTTCTCTCAGATATTTTTGGTCGACTTGCCCTACCTTCATACTATCATATATTTCAAGGAGTGAGATCTCCCGAAATCGACCATGAAATGAGAGGAATCATATTGCTAGCAGTGGATGAGACCTTGAGTCTCAGAATCTTGTATGATCATCCATAGATATTCTTATTTTATGTGTTCTTGACACATACCAATGTTTAGATGACTATATCTTCTTAGTGGAGTTTCCTTTTTCATATTTAACTTTGTTTTTTAGGGTGCTCTATTGAGTATTGTTTTACTCACCCCAGCACGGGCTTCACCCACTCATGTTTTTTCTTGTGTAGATGATTGAGACTTTATTGGAGTCCTTGGTGGACCGGGGCTATATGGTTCTTCGAGTGAACCAACAGATGTGGCATGCTTGTACAACAGTAGATAACTATTTTTGTGCCTACCCTTCAATTAGGGTTTTCTATAGAGGAGTTCCAAAGACTTGTACTTTTAATTTTCTATTTCATTCAGTCTTGTATTCTGGCCCCATTTACCTTCAGTTTTATAATGACATAAATATTTTTGGTTTACTTAGTGTTTTTACCATCCATCATTTTTTCCTTGGTGTCGTGTGCATGTGTATTCGTGCTTACGAAAATACCTCCAATTTTTTTGGGATGTTCCTACTCAATGCTAGTTGATAGCCCCTAGCATATGGAAGGTAGGCTTGGGGTAGTCCCATCATGGGACCTGGGAGATGGGTAGTGACAAAAAAAAATTCTTTTTTATTATTTAACCAATGCCATTTACACACCATGAACTGGGCCTATATAAGTCGTGAACTGCACTTCACGACATGTAAGTATTACATGGCATATAATCTCCCTAATTCTATCATTTTACAGACAAACTCCTCGAGAAAAATTTTAATCCACCTACAATCTCCACTAATCCCAGTAACTCACAAAGGGTTGGACCACATAGATCTGGTCTCTTACAACTAAGATCATTTTCATCAAGAGAAATACTTTTCTATCAATGTTAGTGTAACAAATCGGGCTCACGGTCCTAAACATGTGTTTTTCCCTATGAAAACCAAATATTTTAATAAATAATTTTTTCAAATTATTTTAATTCCTTTCATATCTTGTGCTAAACACAACACTTAGTTTTAATGAAACATGACATAACGTTAGAATAGTTTTAGTTAATATGATATTAATCTTCAAGATAATTGAAAGAAGGGTTTGAATAATATTAAATAATTAATAAAAATATATGTTTTATACATGAATAAATAATTAATTCTTTAGTGACTAATTAATTATAAATTAAAATCAAAACCATTAGTTAATAAAGGAAATATTTTTCTAAAAACTATACAGCATAAAAATTCATTTTACATCAATAAATTAAAAAAAACTTTTTCTGGGGGATTTTAGAAAACGTTTTATATTATATATTCAATCTAATGTTTAAAATTCATCTCATGTTTTTTCTAGACAATATATAAGAATAAATCCCATTTTAAGATTAAAAATGAATTTTTCTAAAAAGTTGTTTTTTATCATTTTGCACACTTATTTCAAAATTTAATTTTAGATAATTTTAGATAATTTTTTAAAAAAAAAATAATTTCTTATATCATAATTTCAAAATTATATTTGGTTGAGGTTTTAAGAATTTATTACGAAGATAAATATTTAGTTCTATAGTGAATTTTCTTTGTTTTTTTTAATTTTTTTTATATTAAAACATTTAATAACATAAAAAATTAGGATGGTTTTAAAAATAATATTAGTTAATATATATATATATATATATATATATATTGATCCAATTTATTTCATTGAAACCAATTTCATATTGATTCTTTATATAATATATTTTTAAACTTTTGATAATTGTCTCATGGAAACCACTTTCTCACCGCGTGTGTGGGTTTATTTTTAAATAAACATTTTCCACTAATATGAATTTTATTTTGAAAAATGGATTTAATATTTGGAATCAGGAAATTTTTTATTTTATAATAATAGAGACATAATATTTGGTCAAAATTTAAAGTAAGAACAGTAAAAATTGATTACAACAATTAAGGTTAAAATGGGTTTACCGATGGTTAAACTAATACTATAAGGTATAAAATGATCTAGAAACTTATTCAAAAAGAATTTATAGAAATATTTAAAACATATATCCTCTAATATAGGATAATAAATCATATTTTAACCTTGTGTATTGTCAAACTGATGGGTATGCTTAATTATTTTCAAAACGTATATTTGTGACCTCTCTCTCACTTATAAAAGGCCACCCCATATCCCCTCCCATTCAAACTTCCAAAATCAGTTTTTTGTCCTTGAAATGACTAGATATTTTCCATAAATACATCCTTATATTGTATATTAATTTTTCAGATCATAAATCCAATCAAGGAAGTCATTAGGTTAAACAGAATTATGTGGTTTGAAGAAGAGGTAATGTTTTAAACAGTGTTTTTTACCTCTTCTTCTAATGCATTTGAAGATTATTAAATTAAAATTATATAATTGCATAATTATCTCCAAAATAATGATATATTAAAATGTTAATTTAATAACTTATATCAGTCCTCTCTACCATCAAATAATAAATGAATCTATTGATCTTTTTTACAATAGACTATCACCTCTCGAGACGATGTGATGCCTTTTTTATTTGTATTTTACTTGGATGGTAATGATTTTATATTAAATGAGGATATATTATATTTTTAACATAATCTCACTTAAATAATGCTTATATAACATATACCTTATTACTTTACATTCCTTAGGGGATAAAATAACATCGTTTGTGTGTACAGTGGTTAGCTTCTACATGATGTTATGTGATTTATTTTTCACTAAAACATCTCTGGGAAGGAAATAAGGGTAAATTTAATCAATATGATAATGGAAACAACATTTATGTGTATGTGCAAAAATTTTCTCTATAAAAAGTGTATTTAATTTTATATATATTACTTTCATGGAAAAATATAAATAAATATATACATAATTTATATGATAGCTATGTCATAGTTAATGTTTTGTATATTATGGAACCTTATTCAATGTAAGAGGATCAAAAATTCAAAACAAAATCATTTACAAAAACCCAAGTAGTTATTGCACGAAACATGATTCTAACATGGGATTATTAATATAAGGGTAATAAAATGTCATAAGAAAATCATATATGGTATGATATATATAAAAATAATGTTCTTTTATATATCTATAATAAAATTTCATTTATTATACAAGATTTTTGAATGTGTATGAAGAAAATCAAGGCTTATGGTAAAGTATTTATTGTCTCTCTTTTATTTTTAAGAGACAAATTCCATACTCACTAATAATTTTTTATTGGTGGTGTATATAATTCCCCTTCAAAATGTAATTTCATGAATGTCCATATTTTCATGATATTCCAAGATTTATTTTTTTATTCTTAAATTGGTCTTATGATTCAAAAGAATACCATAAGAGTAAGGCATTTTATCTAAATTTTTCTTCTTTATGACATATGTTATTTTATGAATTATTTTTTATCATGTTCACATATATCCTCTTTGACATATAATATCATCAATTTAAATTTTTATCCTGATCTTTTAAATTTAATTTAATTTTATTCCATCATGGGGCATACAGTTCAAAGTTACCGAAGTTGTAAGGTCTTTATGATACAATCTCATTATTTATTGGGATTGCATATGTTTGTGCTTCTAATGATTAAATATTATGATATATATATATTAGTAAACTCATGATATTGTTTGTCCTATGATTATTTCTATTGAAAAACTGTGTTACCTTTATTTTTCCCTCTTTATTTACTCATGATTTCAAAAGAATGTTTTTAAATAAAAACAACTTTATTTTTATCCTTAGTAAAAAATTCTTTTTTTCATATCAATATTTTCAAAAAATGTTTTAAAAAATGTTTTAACATTACTATAAGATTTTTTAATGTCATTTTAACCATTTTTTATCTTTTAAAAAATGTTTTTAAAGTAATCTTCGTGTTGTTTTCAAAACATTCCCATTTGTATTTTACTAAAAATGTGAAAATAAACATTGTTTTAAAATGTTTGAAATTTTACTTTATCATGACTACTCAATGTTTTAAATATTCTATAATATTATTTCATATATATTTAAAAAAAAGTATTTTGAAATTTTTATTATGTTTTAAAAAGGTTTTTTTTCAATTGGAAAGGATGTTTTTTCTCATGAAATGTTTTAAATGATTTTTTAATAATTAATTTTTATGATTTCAAGGTTATTTTAAGAGAAAATGTTTTATTAATGTTTTATTTTTAAAAATATTTTTTTCAAGTAGAAAGGAAATTTTACTCATAATAATTTAAAAGTATATTTTAAATTTTCCATTATATGTTTTTATGTTAATACTCAAATAAAATTATTTTTGGGATTTTTTATTTTTTAAAAAGCATTTTTCAAGTGAAAAGGATATTTTCCCTATGAAAATTTTTAAATTATATTTTCAAGATTATTTATGATTTTTCATGCTTATTTTTTAAAAAAAGTATTTAATTAATACTTTATGAAGTTATAGTTTTCAAAATGTGATTTTTAAATGATAATTATTCTCCTCAAAAAAATTTCCAGGTGATTTTACATAAATATTTATTTTCCATCTATGATAATACAATTTGATGTTATTTAATATTTATTGGGGATATTATCCAATAATACCAGGTTTATTCTTTCTCTAGATGGGTTATGTTTATGGTGAAATGTTTTTATGAAATCCATTCCTCTTCTATGGGTCATAAAATTATAAAATAGTTATGAAACCCACTTGTCTTCCATGTGCTATAATGAAATGACTATGAAACCTATTTCTTTTACATTGGTTATGCTATGATGAATTTTTTATGAAACCAATTTCCTTTTATGGGTCAAAATATTATAAATGCTTTATGATAGTATGGAATACATATTTTTAATTCTCATTTTGTGATGTGTCAGACCTATATATCCATACAATGTATTTGGTAATTATTATTATACGGGCTCAAAGGGTACATAAGAGGTTATCCAATAATTGAAAAAGGATACATGGGAGGTTATACCAATCTTGAAAGAGGGATCAATTGTGGTTATTTGAAACCAAGAAGTATTTATATTATTGTTTATCACATGTCTAACATGTTATAAATGTCTATGTGGGTAGCCTTGGAATAATATTTCCTATGCTTATGTGTATGCCAATAATCAATGTCTCATGCCAATGGTATGCTCTCATGCATCATGTAATTTTATTTCCTTTTCATTGAAGTCCTATTAAATTTAAATCTTTCTTCCATGAATCAATATTTCAATCTTTTTTATACAATATTTGGTTTATATATGTCATTCTAATGTTATCATACCCTTTTTTAGACATTTTGTTTACAAATTTCCAATTTTTACTGATACTGAGCATCAGAGCTCACCCTTACTTTTGTTTATTTTCCACAGGTTGTGATGGTATTTATTATGTGTGATATGTATACGAAGGGTTATAGTTATGAGGAACTATGTGGGATATGATTTAGAACTCCAATAAACTAGTTGATTATGTTTCCATGTTTCCAAAGGAATAATACTATTATGATCCATAGGCCTATGTTTGTGTAAATTAATTAATATTCATCATTAAATATTTAACATCTATATATGAGAAGTTTTGTTTGTTATATTTGGTATTATAGGATAGATTTAGCTATACTTTTGAAATTATGATGATAATAATTTAGTGAAATATTTAAGTATATGTATAAGTATAATTCTATGGATAATATTAAGTATAGTAAAATAAAATAGAAAATTGGTAATGGATAGAGTTAGTGGTTTTTATAAAATTGCATCCCTATCAGGATACTACATGTGGATGTTGATATGATATAGTTTTAACAAGGGTAAAACTTTATAAATGGAGAATTGATCTCACTTAGTCATCACCCAGTGCACAACAATGGTCATATCTGCATACCTAGTATGACAGTCTCTTGCAATGTGAATTAAAAATTCAAAAATTCATTAAGAAACATCATGATGGATTTGATTAGATTTTTCCAATAAATGTAATATGTTAAACCCACTGTGTAATAAATTGAAAATATTTTTTTATGATTTACACATCCTATAAGTGATTTTTCATTATTATGTTGTCTTCCACAATGAATATTATTTCTCAAACTATGAATTTTGTATTTAGAAAAATGAGCGAAAGATAATTAACTAGGTTTACATTAAATGTGATAGAAAATGTGTTTATGAGAAACCAAATGGTATGATAAATGGAGTAAAGTATATTGGGATTAATCCTAATTATATGTCATGATATATGATTAACAACTTGCACATAACGAACTCTATGACTCACCAAAGAAGATGAGGATATTGTTAATTAATAGATTGGGTGGTACAGACCATGGAATAATGAAGATTCAACATCCTATATATTGATAATGTGGAAATAATCACTCTAGGTAACATCTAAATGGGCGTATAACATATTTTATTTTTAGTGAAGAAGTGTATTGTGTAACTAATTACTGAGGAAAAATAAAAATTTAGTTAATATAATGAATGAGAGTGATGATATCCCTAAGGTATCATCAACGGTTGAATGTTTTGAGTGTATTTTGTATGTAAATTATGAAAAATGATGTCCTGGTGAGAAATCTCATAAATAAAATTACAAAAGCTATATGATTAATTGTTATAATGCTGATGAAGATGTGACTAAAAATGACATACTAAAGGTATGGGTTTTATGACATTATCTTTTTATTTTATACGTAACGAGCATTATAAAATTGATCATGATAGATTTTAAGACATGATTCATTTTTACTATTATAGGAAATAAGTATTGAGGAATAATATAATGAATCCCAATTAATTATTTTATAATGAAGTTGGATGATTATTGTGTTTATGTATTTTAATTCAAGAATTATGTATAAGAATCATGCAATATATAAGTATTGTTTATTATATGTTTTTCTTTAAGGATTTTTTGAGAATATATGGAATAGTACCAACGAACTAGAAAAGTTATTTAATGGAAATGTGTTATTGTATGAAAATGATACAATTAAGGGAAGATAATAATTAATATTTTCCTCATGTTGTGATAATGACGTTGGGATTAATAGATTATGGATCTGAATAATGTAAATTGGATAGTATTGCTAACCATAGAACTCATTAAAGAGTTATTGAAAATGTGGTTGTTGTTAGCATTGTTGCATTTTATATTTTTATTAGATTTATGGAATATATTTAATAAACTCTGGTTTTATAAAAGTAAGTAGGGAAAATGTATGTTTTCATTAATGTTTTACAGTAATTTGGGTTATTATCATGTTTTAGTATAATATATGACCAAGGTATTCACATATTTTTTGTGTAACAATTGAGAGGTACATTATGTAATTTTTTGGATTAATTTTTGTTGATCTTTATAATTGTGGTGACCTTGTTTATAAACTTCTAAATTTGGAAGGGTAATAGAGTTAACTATTTATTGAACATTTTATGTCAAACTTTTCATGAGGTTTTAAAGATTAATATATTATTTCACCATCTGGAGATTTTTTCATATTAGATAAGCTATTATAACTATTTTTTTAATAATAATTTGAGATAAAAGTAATGAATTATAATTATTTTATGGATCTTATAATCTATTATTTCTTCAGGCATGAATAATTCATCTCTTAGAGTAAGAGATTAAGTTGAAGATTGATTAAATCAAAACCAATGGATGAGATTGTTCTTATGAAATGGAATTAATTCAAGTATGTATATATTCTCATTAAATTTACTCAACATGAGTAAAAATTATCATAAAAGAAATAATTTTACCGTAATACATTTATTTCTAATGAACTTATGGTCTTTTCACTCATCTCAAATTTATGGATTTTTCGATGTTAAATTTTATTTAGATCATTCATTGTATTATGATCAATGATCTATATAACTCTACATAATTATTATTCCTTATTTCCATGTCCAAATATTCACTTACCTCTCCAATGTTATCCCATTTAGAAATCTAGTTATTTGTTATTCAATATGACCTTCATAATTTATTTCTCCTCCTTTCAAGAAGAATTTTTATTATCACTTTTTATAATGTGGTTTTTCCAAGAAGAAATTTTCAAATTTCAAAACCACTGGGAACCAATAAAAATTCAAAGGATGTAATATTTTTTGAGGGGTTTAATGTATGACCCATGTATTTTATAAAATATTTTTTCAAATAATTTTAATTTCATTTAAATCTTGCGCTATACATAACATCGAGTTTTAAGAAAACATAACTTGCTATTAAAATATTTTTATTTAATATTATAGTTATCACCTACACATTTGAATGGAATGTATGAATAGAATTAACTAATTTATGAAAATATATGGTTTAATAATGTTTATAAAATTAATTTTTTGGTTACCAATTAATTATTAATGAAAATATGAACCATTCAAAAATAAAAGAACTCTTTTTTTTGAAAAAATATTTTTCTACACACAAACGTGATTTAACTCAAAAAATTAAACAATAAAATTTTGGTGAATCATTTTATTTAAAATTATATAATATATATTATAAAAAATATAACATTAAATTTTTTTGTTTTTTTAACAAGTGATAAGAATAAATCAAATGTTATGCTCAAAACTGTATTTTTACTAAAAAGTAGTTTTGTCACATTTTATGCAATTATTTTAATCATATTTTCTATAAATTTTTAAAAATATATTTCTAAAAATGAAATTATTTTTTTAAATAATCAGTTAAAAATTATATTTTGTTCATTTATTCAGAATTTTCTTAGAAGATAAATTTTTTGATGAACAGGGAAAATTACTAGTTTTTTAGGATATTAAATTATTTTAAGGAAATTAATGACATCATAATTGTTTTAAGATTATTTTAAATGTAAAATTAGTTAAATTATATATATATATATATAAACACAATTTATGTCACTTTAATCAAATTCATGTTGAATTTTACATAAAAACTTTCTAATCTTTTGGAATTTTCTCATTGAAAAACAGTATTCCTGTCGGGTCTATGGGTTTCATTTTATATAAAAAACATTAAATTATATGAATTTAATTTCAAAAAATGGATTAAAATTTTTTAATCATAATTTATTATATTATATAATAAGTCAAACTTAATTTTTTTCAAAATTAATAGTAAATTGTTTATGAATTTATAATTGTTGTTATTGTTAAAACCGGTTTACTGGGGGTGTTAAACCAAAAAAATAAGTGGTAAAATGACCTAATAACATGTCCAAAAACAAATTTATATCAATATATAGACTCTAAAGCCCCTAATATTAATTAATATCCTATTTTGGATCCTCATGGAATGTGAAAAATGTGTTCACACTTTATTATTTTCAAAAATTTCTTTATGTGTCCTCTTTCCCACATATAAAAGTCCACCCATCTACTATCTTAATCAAAAATTAAAAACACTTTTATTTGGAGAATAAATAACCAAATATATTAATAACATCCCTCCCAAAATCCTAGAGTCCATGGTGAGATCATGAATACAAACTAAAAATACATTAGGTTAAAGTTATGAGGTTTTTTAAAAATGAAGTAATGTTTTAAACATTTCATTTATTGTTTTAGTTATTATTATAAATCCTAAGAATCATCTTTGATGATACTTAAGGTTTACTAGGGATATTATCTATTGATACCACATTTATTCTTTCTCATGATGGTTTATATTTATAATGACATGTTTTTTATGATAGTGGTTTCCCTTCCATTGGTTACACTATGATAAAATGATAATAAATACAACTTCTTTTCCATGATTTATGATGAAATGATTATTAATACCACTTATTATGAACAAATTATACAATTATGAGATTTTTATGAAGAAGGCTTTCCATGATGCAATAGGGCTAGATGGGGAATTTCCAATTTTTCATTTTTTTCATGACCAATGATTAAAATGATCTTTACATAATGATAAACATTGTGATCAATAGAATTTAATCAAAAATATATAAAATATAGAAACATCAAAAAAATTCACCAATTCATCAGATATTATTTATAATTAATTTTAGAGACCGAGAATCACATTATAAGAATTTGTTTCTTCAGTGATTGAACTGACAACATATCTACATGATACCATCATTTTGTTGTAAGATACAAGAACACATTATCTTTAGTGGTGATCAAAAAGTGTTCAAAAACATTCAAACTTCATAGTATGAATATTTGGGTTCTATCATGGTAAATCTTAACACTTAAATCATTCACCTTTGAGCACCCAGAGAACCACTTCAAGGTAGTGCTCTCTATGATCTCACTTGAATTGAGAGTGTTGGATGAGGAGTAATGCTCTCTATTATTGAGGGAATTATTGGAGAGGGTATACCTAATGATTAGATATAATTACATCAAGATATCATTATTCGTAACACAAAATTAAATGGATCTATATAAAAATTATATAATTGTTTTTATATACTGCTAAGGTTAGAAAAAAATATTTCGACATGTGCCCTTATTATTTCTTTAATATCCACAGAAATCCATGTATATAATAATATTATTATTATTTCTTGATATGTGTTAAACTCAAGAATTAAATTAAATATTATTTTTAAATAATATTAAATATATATTATTTCTAACCAAGCTGTTAAACTCGTTCTTCCATTTCTAAAAAAACATTATTGGGACTTGAATATTTTCTATCTTTTAGAAAATAAATATCACTTCATTATTTTTCAATAAATAAAAAATATTATATTAATTAAATAGAAAATAAATATTTAATAAATATTATTCCCACGTTATATTCTTTCAAATAACTAATGATGGAATATATGTGATCCGAAAAACATGAATAATTATTAAACCACATATGGGATTAATATTTATTCAAAATGTTAAATAATAAAAAATAATATATTATTCAACTTAGATTCTAGATACAGTTAGTGTGTGACCCTATAATCCTCTTTCTTGTTGGCATTCGGTAAAGAATCCCAAAGTCCATGGTTAGCCTCTAACAACACTCCAAAAAACCCATCGAGAACTAACTTTTTGTAAAAATGAAAAAAAACCTTAAAAAATATTATTATTATGATATATAATTACTTTCTCATGAGATCTCAAGTTATGAAGGTTTCATTCTAGATTCATCAACCTATTTTGTGGATGTCTCCTTCTTTGTTTTTTTGGAAATCATACTTTCCTATAGAGAATCATATATATGGATTTCGTAAAGTAGTATAATTTCCGTCAAATGCCCTAAGATATCAACTTCTAATATGTTATTGAATTTTCAAATCCTTTTTCTCATTATTCATTAATAAAATATTTCTCATGATGCCCAAAAGGTATATGACCTCCTAGTAGACATATGTTATAATAATTTTCATTAATACATCTATGTCTGTGACTTATAATACTCATTAATAATAATATTAATGACTCAGGATCACTACACACATCCATCAATAGAACCATCCAACGACACATATAAATGTGGATTTTTTTGCTAGTATCTTTCTCATAATATTTTATACTAGATATTACCAAAGTTGTAAAACATGATATGGTTCCTTGATGTCTTATGAGTATCCACCCCTAATTGATTTTATGATATATGTCCCCAAAATTATTTCATCTGGTTGTAAAAAATATATTTAATAAGAATTTTCTGGATCTTATGGGTTTTCATAATATCATGGAACTAAAATGAACTTTTTAGTGTGATAGATACTCTTTGGATGTTATCACATACTATGTTACGCAAAATAAATATCACGAAATGATATAGTTTGTTAATATTCATGAAAAAATGTATATAGTTTATCATATTTTTCATAGATGTTAGTTCTATGTTACCAACTCCATAAAATTCCCACTTCTACTAGATCCAATGGCCAAAAACATTCATCCCACTAGCTCTCACATGATACTCAATCACCTGTTGCAATAGGCCTTCGGTCAAGGGATCTTCCATATTTTCTTCAATTTAAATTATTCTTACTAAAATATCACCCCTATAGTAAATATCCATTAATAGGTGATACTTTTGGGGTTTTCATTTTGTCTATTGATGTGGCATTTTCTCTTTTGAAAGATCCAATGGTGTAGTATTGTCACAATACACAATGATATTGTGTTTACCTCTTGGTAACACATTAATATCATATAGAATACCTCAAATCAAAATATCTTCCATGGATCCAACAAAATCCAAAATATACTCAGACTCTAATATAAAATTAGTGAAAACTGGATTATTTAAACTATAGAAGCTCACAACTCATCTATTAATATAGAAAATATCTCTTGGCTACAATATCAGATCATTCAGATCAATTTTGAATTTAGAATCAATATAACCAATTATGACAAGCTCATCATCTCCTCCAAACACTAGGAACATATCCTTAGGTCTTCTCAAATATTTTAGGATATCCTTAACATTATACCAATGTAGTTCTCCTATATCTTCTTGATATATTCCTTCCATGCTCAATGTACATAAATTATAATTTCTATTACATTACATGGAAAATATGATTGATCCTATAATTGATTATTATGGGATTTTACTCAAAATATATTTTTCCTATTATTACTAAGGAAAAATTTTCAGAGAAATATATATACCATGTGACACTATAACCAATCCCCTATGGGAATATTCCATACTAAATCACTTCGGCAACTGGTCAATGTATATTATTTGACTTATTCCAATTACCCTATTAGATCTATCACTAATGACCTTAATCCCTAGAATGTAGTTTCTTTAACCTAATCCTTTCATGAAGAAACACTGGTTTGACCATTCATTAACATATTTTAATATTGGTATTTCATTTCAAATATGTAATATTTCATCAACATACATAACTACCCTAACAACCACATTTCCACTAAATCTCTTATAAATACATGACTTACATTCCTTCATAATGAAAATAAATTCATTTTTAGCTTAATCTAATCAAACGTTCCACGACCAAGATGCCTTATTCAATCAATAACAACATATATTCAAATTTTATATCCCTATGGATCACATGGAGTTACAAACCCTTCTAATTATGTCATGTAAACATCTTCTTGAAATTTCCCATTAAGGTAATTTGGTTTTCAATCCATCTTCCAAATTTCATATTCATGGTATGATTCCATATAAAGTAAAATGTTGATGTATTTAAACATGGAATATGGTAAAATTTATTTATCAAATTAAATTCCTTGATTCTATTTAAAAATTTTATCCACTGACCTTTCTTTATAAGTTTTTATATATCCTTATATGTCCATTTTCTCATGAATTCCCACTTACACCTACAAGATTTATGATAACTGGGGCATCAAACAGAACCCAAACATAGTTTTGATACATGAAATACATTTCATAATTCATGTCTTCTTTCTATCATTTAGATGTTTAGCTATCTACTTCCTATTGAAAGGAGATAGGTTCATTTTTGTCAACCAATAATGATTCACCGTATTCGGTGACTAGAAAACCATATCTCTCTAGTTCTCTTACCTGTCTATTTCTCATACACAATACTTTAATTTTAGGGACTACTTCTTCCATAGTGACCACTAGAATCTATTAGTATAACAACTATTACATAACATGAACATCAAATTTATCGATGTCATTCTTTCTCTAAGTATCCTTTTGGAATATATTCTCTCTCTGAGGAGTGATAGTTTTTATGTTGACATTCACTTTCTTATCTGATGAGTTTTATAGGTATTATACATGTGTTTCTTTCAGATACCCTATAATAATTTTCTTTTTTCATTAAGGTACTATTTTTACCTTAGAAGTAATTATCAAATTCCTTACCACCCCATACTCATGTATGTGAAAAAATGGGTTTCATTCCACTCCAGAACTCGAAAGGGAATTCTGTTTTCCCCGTTTCTTGGTACTCAGTTTAGTTTGTATTACATAGTTTGTAATTTTTATCCCTTAAATTATAATGTTAGATATTAGTGACTATTCATAAACCCTGCCATGTCTAAAATTTTATGGTTTCTTATTTCGCTATTATAATTACACTATGGTGTGTACAGTGGAGTTAGTTGAGATAGAATCTCAAACTCCTTTAAAAGGTTGATAATATCTTGGTTTAGATATTCACCACTTCAATATGATCATACATTATTTATTTTATTTACATATTTATTCTCTATTTCATTCTTTAATTCTTTGAATTTATCAAACGACTCAAACTTATAGCTCATCAAGTAGACATAGTCATATCTACTCAATTAATTTGTAAAAGTTATGAAGTGAGAATAACCACCTATAGATTATACTATAAATACTCCACACACATCACTATTTATAAATCCTATAATATCTAATGTCCTCTACCCATGTTCAATGAATAGTGGTTTGTTCTTTTTTTTATAAACAATATTGACATCCTTCAAGTGGGTTTTTATCAAAAGAGTCTATACAACCATGTTAATAGATATTTTTCCAAAAAAATAATTTACATGACAGAATTAGGTATTCCATATCTAGGTGTTATATGATTCATGTGAACATGATTCGTTATCTATTTATAATTCTATTTTGGTAATTTAATTCATAAATGCTATTATTTAAATGTTCTATACTGTAACATATGTTGTGTTTATAAAATAAACAACATTAATTTCAAAATTTCAAAATAAAACCATATATATCTTTGAATAATGTAGAAATTTTGTTCTCAATAAGAGTTTTTATATAATAAAAATCTCATAAAACTAATATAATTCATGTTGTAAATAAAATTTTGTGGTCACCAAAAACTAGAGTATCCAGCATCAGACCATTGATATCTTCCAAATACATGTATCCTTTGGTAATCTTTGGAAGTCTACTTTTTTTCATAAATCTTTATAAGTATGTGAACACCACAATCAGTATCAAACACCTAATGTGTAGAAATTGAAATATTAAACACAATAATGAATGCACCATTAGCTTTACCTTTCTTCTAGGTGAAGTTCCTAATCTAGGGGCATTTCTTTCAACATGAAAAATATACTTCCTTCTTTTACATACCCATACTCTGGATCATCCACTTCGTGAAATGATAGTTCATTGGGGATTTATACTTGTTATTTGTATTTGGACCCTTCACCTTATTATTCTATCCCTTGTTCATTATATGGAACATGAGTTTTTCATACCCCATGTCCTTGTCCACTTAGAGAATCAAAGTTAGAATTTATGAGGAACTCTTCTCATTATTGATCATATTATAATTAACAATAAATCTAAAAAAATACTTGGGTATTTAGGAATGTATGAGATCTTTTTGAAACTCATATTTAATCCATAATAATTTTAATAATTAAATGTAGAAAATAATCTTGACTACATGAGGCCCAACAGCTGTTGACTCTCCAATATTAGTTGTAAAAAGAGCATTTGATATCTAATATCCCTCTTGTCTCATCTTTCCTTTATAGAGATCATGAATGTGAGGCATCATTCTATGTGAATCCATGTAATAATTTTGATTCAAATGCCCATTGGTCATGTATTAAAGCATGAAATACTGAAAATTTGTTCAATTATTAAAATTTTTCTCAAAGAGAGATTACTCTTCCTCACTAGCCTCATTACCAGGTGCATCTGGAATAGTTTCTTCCATTACATATAATTTCATTTCATGGTGTAGTATAATGCATAATCACCAATTCATCTCATGGAAATTTCATCAGGTGATAATGATTTCCTTCTCAAGTATAGATCACAGAGATATGTCTGAATTCATTATATTTTTCTACAAATAAGATAAGAGTTTTAGTACATTTTTAATAAAATTTAGATAGAAATTAATTATTATATTTATCGATCTCACAATATTTTATCAAAACCCAATATCCATCATCATTGTATTTTTAAAATAATATTTCTTTGATAATCTAGTGTAAATGATCCATATTCCCCACTCAACACAATGAGATTATTCAGTCAATAATGTTTAAGGGTTCTATATAGGAATTCCAAATGGTAATTATGTTTTCTCCTAATTCCTTGATCTACTAAGTGGAATACCCAATCCTAAAATCCTTAAATTAGATTTTCTCAATGTTCCCCTATTAGGTAAACTAATTTCTACTTTATTTTTCAACCGTTTATTTGAACTGAGTTCATTAACCAAAATATTCAAGTTAGAATTCTCCAATAATTAAAAGCACTGCAACTTTGGTTGGTCAAGCACATTAAATAATGGTTCAATTTTAAATCATGTAGTTGAATTCAATACCATCTTAATATATATAATTGAGTTATTTTTTCCATAATATTAATATCATTTACATAAGTGGATAATCATGTGTTAGAAAATGTTTCTTCATAAGTCAATTTAGTTTAGTTTTATCTTATATTATTGTTATTTAATTAATTCAGGTGCTCATGAAAAAACATTAACAATGTAATTTCCATGATAAATGATAGAAATTAAATAATAAATTGGTATGATCATGAGATTTTACTAATGGATATTTTATTTAGTGGATCATAAAATAATCATTGGACTATAGGAAAACACCTCGAACCGTTTATTGTTTGTGTTGCTGCTTTCTACATGTGCACCTATGTATCTCTATTAGATTGGTTTCATCTAAGCTCTAAACATAATCCACATACACTATAATTGGAGCTCTATCCATTAAATATGATTTTACTCACCTGTAGGTGGGGGAGAAAAAAGGACTGGTTAAGTGATTTGCATAAAAAAACATTGTCTCATAGGACCACACAAAATGAGAGGATAGATGACATGTGTTCTAATAATTTACTTTAAAAATAAATTAAAAAGACCAATCACATATAAAGGTCTGTTCAAGTATCATTGTCATCCTAATGTATGCAGCGAATTACACATTGAATAAAATTATCATTTAATTCTAATCATTGTTATTAAAGATAAATCACACTCAAATTTATTAATTGACTGATTTAATTAATCAATTATTTTATCATATTTTCTATATATACATTTTTGAGATTCACATCCACCACAATTTTAACAAAATTAAATATATTTACAATAAATTTACTATGTACAAAACTATACATTGGATGAAACACAATGAGTACCCATATAAACTACCCAGTTTGTATTATTGTCATATATTATTTACTCCTATGACATTTGGAATACATCAATTATCACATTTTTTATTGTGTGTACTATAAACTTAATGGCCACAAGGAACAAATGATATTTATGTAGTATGTTATGATTCAATGAACATATATGTATCACTGTAACATGACTTATACAAGATATGTAGAACCAAACATTAGAAAAACATTGATTAGACAAGTATATATATAACTCATCATATGGCGTTTGTTGCCCACTTAATGTCCACAAAAAAATGTTGACAAGGTTTGATCCTTATAAAAAACTAATTTTCAATTCTTCATAATTTAGTAAAAGTATGTGGTGTTTATATTTCATTTTATATAACGTGTATTATTCTCAAGGTAAGTCTGTAGAACACTCCAAGGGACTCGGTTTTTAATCATTAAACCAAAAATGATACAGTACATGATGTGTACATAAGAAAAATGGCATGTGGTCTCTGAGTTACACAACCACCAATCATGTTGACCATGTAATATGGTACATGACTCATATATGACTAAAGGAATACATGTCTTGTATGGACGTTACATGACATGTACTCTGTCTGACTGTGTGTAAGGATTTCTCTCTGTTCTTGGGAGTGTTTATAGAGAGAGAGTTTTCCAGGGATTTGATTGGTTTTTATCTAGATCTCAATTTGTGAAAAAAAATGAATTGGTTTTATAAAATAATAATATTATATTTGGATTTACATACCTCTAGGGTTAAGAAATAATAATTTCACAAAATATCATATTATTTCTTAAATCCCTACTGAACACTGAGTCTGTAATAATAATATTATTATTATTATTTCTTGACATACAGTAAACATGAGAATTAAATTAATTCTTATTTATTAAAATATTATATAATATATATTATTTTTCATCCAACCATTAAACTCATTCTATAATTCCCGCAAAATATTTATAGGACCATGAATAATGACTATTTATTTGTTAAATAAATATCACTATATTATCCTCCAATAAATAAATATGTATTATATTCACTAAATAGAATATAAAAATTTATTAAATTTTCTTCTCACATTATATAAAATCGAATAACAAATGATGGAATATATGTGATCATGAAAACATGAATAATTATTAAGCCACATACATAAATAATATTTATCTAACATGTTAAATAATAAATAATAACATATTATTTAACTAAAATAGAGGATACACATTATTTTTTTCCCAATAGGCCTTTTTCTCATTGTCATTAGGTGATGGAACCCAATGTCCAAGTAAAGCATCTAAAAACATGCTAAAGAACTAATATGAAAATTAGTTAAATCCATAAAAACATAATACCTCATACAAACACTTATTGTGTAATATAATCCCTTTATCATGATATATCTAATCAAGTAGGTTTCATGCTAGTTCCATTAACCTATGTACTCAATGTCTATTTATTTTACTTTATAGAAATAAAACTATCCTATAGAACACCATGGACATGTATTCATTAAGATATATCATTTTAATTAAAGAGTTTAAGATATCAACATCCATTAAATAAGGGAAGAAAAAATCATTTCCCATATATTCATTAATGAAATATTACTCAAGATGCACCCAACATATCATAATTCCCCATGAACATATTTCATCATAGTTTTCATTAATTAATCAAATTATATGACTTATAATACTCATTAATAAAAATATTAAAGTATATGGATCAACACACATATCTGTAGATAGAAACATCTAATGACACTTATAAATTTGGATTTCCTTATGGAAGGTATCATTCTCATAATATCCTATATGGGATATTAATAAGGGAATACATCAAGATAAGGTGACTCAATATCCTATGACTATCCACCCAAGATAGCCTATTTAATTTGTGTCCATAAAATTATTTCTTCAAGTTGTAGAACATATATTTAATAATATTGTCATTGAATTTCTTGGTACTTATCATAGTGGGAACTTCTATGAAAATTTTTCTGTGACAACTACTCTTAGAAATTATCACATACTTTATTATAAAGAATAAAAATCTTGAATATATAATAATATTGTTAATATTCAAAAAATGCAGTAAAGGTAACCATAATGTACACATAATACAGTTCTAAGAAACCAACTCTAACATATAAAACCCATTTATTTTCAAGTGATCTGATATGATGAATGTTTTATAATCTTTTTGAACAAGTGTGTATAATTTTTATTATGTGATAGGTGATACCTTTTTCTCCCTTTAGTAAATTACGTAATGATTCGTGTTATTTGATCTCAAAGGGTACAAGGAAGGTTATCCCATTTCTGAAAGAGGGTATATGAGAGATTATCTCTATCCCATAAGAGGGTACATGAGAGGTTACCCAAATACAGAAGTAGGTACATGGGTATTTGTTATAATATTTACATGTTATAAATGTATTGGTCTATATCCTAAAAATAAGAAATTATTTTCTTTTGTGTATTCCAAAAAACTATGTCATATGCCAATTTATGCACACGTGGATCATGTTACATAATTTTCATATGATTCTTATCTTATGAACTATGGTTATTATTTCATGGCTCTATATTTTGATATTGATATAGAATGTATGGTTTTTATATCATATGTTCATGTTTTGATACCATTAATCTCATGTTATTTTTATGTATTCATGGTGTTTTCCCTTACTAAGCGTATGTGCTCAAACTACAAAATATTTCACTTTTCCCAAAAATGACATATCTTTTGGTAAAAGTGCATTTTATGTTGGTAAAACGTTTTACCAACATATATGTCCCTATCACTAAATTGTTGGTAAAAAGTCTGTCACTAAATGTTTTTATGACAGATAAAATAGTTCCGTTGCAATTATAATTATACCAACAGATAATATATATGTTGGTTAAAGTGTTTAGCAACAAGTTATGGTGAAAAATTTATCTGTTTCAAATAATATTTCCAACATATAATATATATTCTTTTATAAATTACATTCAAATAAAAATTATAAATTTTTCTTGCTAGTAAAATTCTATATTATACTTACTACTTTATCATATATAATACATAAAATATGATTTTAACACAGGTTCCAACTGAGATAAAAATTAATTATATTAATAATGAAATATTTATACAAAATGATTGATCCCCCAATATTAATAATGAAATATTTTATACCAAAAACTGGATCCCTCAATCCCCCCCACCATGCCGGATCCCCCAATATGGTCCACCCCACCTCTAGGCGACCCATCCATAACATCTAGTCATATCCAGCTCCAGTTCCCCAACCATTCCATCACCCCATCCATGCCATCTAGTCACCTCTAATCCAGTCACCAAATCCAAATAAAATAAAGTTTGTATTTGATCGGAAATAGAGGAGGTTTTGGTATAGTCTCATGCACATCTTGATCCACCACAATGTAGGAAGACAGAAGCTAGTTGTCATACTCCTCTATAATCCATCCATGATTTTCCAACATAAACCTACTTCAATACTAATACTTAAAAAAAGAAATACTTCGCCAAATTATAATCAAAACACAAGAAAAAAAAAAGAAACTCAACCAGTACATCAAGATTTACATTCAATATAGAAACTCAACCTGTTAAAAAAACTAAAACCCAAGTTGCATCTCATACTCCCCTAGCATTCATCCCTGATCTTCCAACATCAGTTGTCACTATAATGATTCCCAACAACGTTCTTCGCACTTCCTATGTGCAGACATCAATATACCAAAGGGATATCGGCACTCAATCAAATACCAATTTCATTTAATTTAAACTAGTAACAAACCCATGTATTTGCGCGACATAATCATTTAATTACAGATTCACATATACATGTTCATAATTTTAAGTAATTAAAACCTTAAAATAGATTAAATATAATAAGGGAAATAAAAATAAAGATAAATAATAATTGAAACATAAGACAGAACTGAATTACAAATAAACAATTGCACAGTGGAAGACTTTAAATTTAAGTTAAAACATGATATTTCTGTCAAAAAAATGGCATAATTAATATATATGAAATGGAAATTTTCCTTAAAATTGATGTTTATATTGATAAATAATTGGTGTGAATAATTTAAATGAGACTTAAAATGAAAAATCATTACTAAAAGAGCATGTATAGATTCATTTTTTAATAATAATAGTATACTGTATGCATTTAAAAGAATACAATTAAATTAAAATGAATAATATATGAATATATAAAAGAGAAATTTTAAACATACACATGAGATGAATCTACATGGAGTTTTAAAACACCTCCTCAATTTACACACTTGTAATGACTATCAATGTTCACATGAAAAATAAAATGTCACCAAATAGGACCCCCAAAACAGGTTCAACCATAAATGATTCCACCGGGCCTATAGGAAACCAGTATTGATATCCCCCTTAAAAACAGATTCAAATACATTTAAGATAGGTAGATAGGAAAGTAATTGAATATTAAATATGATAATATTAATTTCAAGTTAAAATAAGTACATAAAAAAATCATAAAAAGCAGTGCAGGGTATCCGTGTACCTACTTCATCATGAAAGCAGTACAAAGATCATACCAATTGAAAATGTAAATAGATGTCGAGTCATGGATTATATTAGACATGACAAAGCATGTGGTGAAATAAGAAAATGGGGGAAACTAAGGTAATAAAATCCATCACAAATAATAAGTTCAAAAACATGAAAAGGTTACACCAACATGAAGAAGTAAATGTCATTACATGCATAGAATGAATTACAGTGAAGAATGGGAGTTTTTTTAGGAGTAAATGAAGGAGGAATTAAAATAAAAAATATTTATTCAATGAAAAAAAACATAAGGGCCTTGATAATCCATATAAATTAACACTGAAAAATACCTTACATTGAGGCGCTAGTGCAAACCTGTCCAGAAATAAAAACTATAGCAGGAAAGGAAATAGAACACCCAGTACATAGTGGCTCTTATGAAAACATGTCCAACAAATAAAGGAAGAAGATGGTTTAACATACAACTAAAAGAAATAGAGAAATAAGCTTTACACTTACCATAACATGAACAACATTATTAAATCCAGCATAGAGAGAGATGAAATTATCAAACAAATAATGCAGATTGAATGCACTTACATAGAATGGAGTTTGGGGTTTCCATGTACCTACTTCATCATGAAATCCTTGAAAAATTAATACATATTGAAAAAGTAAATATATTTAAAGTTATGGATTAGATTAGACGTTCTAGAGCATGTGTTGAAATAAGAAAATATGTGAAACTGAGTTAATCAAATACAACATAAATAAAAAGTTCAAAAATATAAATAGGTTACACCAACATGAATAAAAAAATGTCATTACATAGAATGAATTATAGTGCAGGATGGGATATTTTTGAGGAGTAAATGAAGAAGGATTGAAAATAACAAACATTCAGTCAATGAAAAAAATACATAATGGTGTTGGTATTCCATATAAATTAACACAAAAAAATACTTTTCATTGAGGCGCTTATGCAAACCTATCCAGAAATGAAAACTATAGAAAGAGAGGAAACCAAACACCCACTACATATAGGCACTTATGAAAACCTATCAAACAAATAAAGGAAGAATATACTTTAACATATGACCAAAATAAATAGATTAAGAATCATTACACTTACCAAAACAAGAACATTATTAAATTCATCACAGAGAGAGATGAAATTCCCAAACCAATATTGCATATTGAATGCGCTTGCATACAAGGTAGTACAAGGTTTTCATGTAACTACTTCATCATGAAAGTCTTGGAAAAATCATACATATTGAAAAATTAAATAGATGTCCAGTCATGTATTAGATTAGACGTGATAAAGCATTTTTTGAAATAAGAAAATGATAAAAACAGAGGTAATCAAATCTAGCACAAATAATAAGTTCAAAAACATGAAAAGGTTACACCAAAATGAATAACTAAATGTCATTACATAGAATGAATTACATTGTATGATGGGAGTTTTTTGAGGAGGACATGAAGGAGGAATTAAAAAAATAAACATTCAGTCAATGAAAAAAATACATAACGGTGTTGATAGTCCATATAAATTAATAGCAAAAAATACCGTGTATTGAGGCGCTTATGGAAACTTTTCCAGATATGAAAACTATAGAAAGAGAGGACATTGAACACCAACTATATAGAGGCACTTATGCAAACCTTACCAACAAATAAAGGAAGAATATGGCTTAACATACACTGAAAAAAATAGAGAAATAAGCTTTACACTTACCAAAACATGAACAACATTATTAAATCTAGCACAGAGAGAGATGAAATTATCAAAAAAATAATGCAGATTCAATGTGCTTACATAGAAAGTAGTGTAGGGTTTCCATGTACCTACTTCATCATAAAATCTGTGCAAAAATCATAATTATTGAATGTGCTTACATAGAAATCATTGCAGGGTTTACATGTACCAACTTCAACATGAATATCATAAAAAAATCATAGCTATTGAAAAAGTAAATAGATGTCCAGTCATTGATTGGATTATATGTACCCGAGCATGAGGAGAAATAAGAAAATAGGGGAAACTAAGGTAATCAAATATAGTATAAATAATAAGTTCAAAAACATGAAAATGTTACACAAATATGAATAACTAAATGTCCTTACATAGAATGAATTACAGTGTAGGAAGGCCCAAGATGCTTTTCATACTTCCCTATAATCCATCCATGATCTTCCAACATTAACCTACTTCAGTACTAATACTGCAGAAAAGCATTACTTCACCAAAAAAAAATTTGATGAAAGAAGGATTATATTAATGGTGAATATCAGCAGCCGTACATAAGTAGAGACAAGAGGGGGAATTTCCTAGCCATAGTTGGATGAAATCGAAGGGAACATAGGGCACCAGCTGATGGGCTGCATTGTTTCCTTCCATTTTGGTAAAGGAGAAGGTGCAGTAAGAGAAGTCGTGGTGCAGCGAGCGGATTCATCGGACGATAACGCCAAAGGCCTAGAGTCCAGCGTCACCGTGGTTAATAGCATTGATAACCGAAAGGCGGTCCGACTCGATGATGATATAGTCCCATCCGTGTTCCACAGCGAGCATAATCCCTGCAAGTATAGAAAATGCCTCAGCAACAGTCAGTTCCCATAATTCATAATGTGGTTCATATTTTGTTGTAATGATCTACCCTAGATGATTTCGAGCCAGGAGGCCAAGAGAAGCAGGCCCATCCTTGGGGAGAGAGGCATCTACATTAATCTTAAGAATCCCTTCATTTGGGGGGATCCAGTAAGAGGACCAGGATGGGGAAGTGCCTGGTAGAAAGTTCCCTTCGCGGTTCTTCCATCCCTCAATCCAAGAAGTGGCTCATTTAGTCCAGAACTCGGGAGGCTGGTGGACATGATGGAAAACTGAATCATTACGCCGGACCCAAATGATCTAGGCCAGGGTGCAATGGGAGCTTGCAATAGATGATGAGAGAGAGTAATACCAGCGCATCATAAGATCAGGGAGATCAGCGGCAATGTCTAGTGAAGCATCTGGAGTCGATCCCCATTTATTCCAAATTTACTTGGCCCTCGGGCAGTGAAAGATGGCGTGCCAGGGGGTTTCAGGGATATTCGGGTAGAAAGGATAGGAGTTAGCACTGTATATATGGCGGTAAACAAGGAGGCTAATGGTAGGGAGGGTGCCCGTGCATACCTGCCACCAAAATTGGGGAATTGTTTGGGGGACGTTGAGCTTCCAGAGTGCATTCCATGGTCCCTCATCCCGGTCGAGAGTGTGAAAACCAAGAGACAGTATGTATCTGGATCTCACCGTGTAGTCACCTAAAACATCATTGTTCCAAAAAATATTGTCAGGGCCTGCATCAGGGAAACAGGGGATGCTCAAGATAATTCTTTGGTCTCTTTCATTAAACCATTCCTGGATCTTTTCCACGCACCATCTCGGACCCTTGTTTGAGAAGAAGAAGTTGACAGTGGCGGCCTCTAGACCTGGTTGGGAGGGGGATGTGGCTCGCATACCATCTTTATCGACAAGCCAGGGATCGGTCCAGATGTTGACAGATGAGCCATTACCAATCCTTCAGCCCACCCCTTTCTCAAGGAGATTTCGGGCCCCCCAAATACTTCTCCAGAGTAAGCTAGGACGGGGGCCAAGGAAGGATCCAAGGAAGTCCATGTGGGGATAATACTTTGAATGGATAACTCGCACACAAAGAGATGAAGGACGGTTCAAAAGGCTCCATCCTTGCTTGTCCAGATGTGTGTCATTGAACAAAAGAAGATTCCAGAATCCCATCCCTCCCTTCGACTTGGGTTGGCAGAGTTTCTCCCAGGCCAACCAGTATGGTCTATTTCTTCCATCGTTTATCCCCCACCAGAAGTTGGAAGTATGAGAATGGATCAGCTTGACGATGGCCGTCGGGAGCTTAAACATAGACATAAAGTAGCTGGGGATAAACTGGATGAAAACTTTAATGAGGGTTCCTTTTCTAGCTTCAGAGATGTTTTTTGGGGTCCATCCTTGAATTTTTTTCTCGATTCTGTCCACCAGAGTTGCAAAAATTTCTTTCTTGGACCGGCCAATCACTGTAGGGAGTCCAAGATACTTTTGGTGTTTATTGACCATATGGATTCCTGTAGAAGCACAAAGCTCAGCTCTCTTGGCAGGAGGCACCCCTGCGCTGAAGGAGATCTCCGATTTTTCATGATTCATAGACTATCTAGAAGCCCGCTCATATTGTTGGATCGCATGGCTGATCACCCTGCATTCATTAATAGTGGATCTGGAGAAAAGGAGGCAGTCGTCAGCAAAGAAGAGAAGTGACACTTGTTGTCTCTCACAACAGACATTTTCTCCATGAATAGACCTAGCGGATTCCTCCCTGGAGATAAGGTTAGAGAAAACATATACCACCATGATGAAGAGAAAAGGGGAGAGAGGATCTCCCTGGCGCAGGCCTCGGGATGGGGTGAATCCTCTGGTGAGCACTCCATTGACCTTGATTCTGAAGGAGACGGTCGAGATGCATTGCATGACAATATCTGTCTGTTTAGTGAAGAATACCATTCTCAACAACACACCTCTTAGGAACTGTCATTCCACTTTATCATATGCTTTGATCATGTCCAGTTTCCAGGGCATGGTTCCTTTTTTTGCTGTGGAGCGCGTTTTCATAGAGTGGAAAACATCATGGGCCATAATAGCATTTTCAGTAATCAGCCTCTTGGCCACAAAAGTGCTCTGGTTTTCAGAGATAATATCAGGAAGATAAGGACACAACAGATTAACCAGGATTTTTGAGAAGATTTTATAAGAGACATTGGAGAGGCTGATTGGTCTAAAATCTAGGATCGCCTGAGGTTTCTTGATTTTGGGGATGAGGATGAGGACAGTTTCATTGATGGCGGAAATACTTGTGTTCCCCGCCCAGATGTTTTTAATCATTTTGCATATGTCGGGACGGATAATGTTCCAGTAATGTTTGAAAAAAATGGTGTGGAAACCATCCGGTCCTGGGGCCTTAGTCAGGTGGATCTATTTCAGATCCATGAGAATCTCATCATTCGTCACATCTTTTGTAAGTTGCCGATTAATCTCATTGGTAATCATGAGTCTGATGAATTCTTCCACATCAGCCGACATGGAAGGGGTACCTGTGGAGAAGAGGTTTTGTAAATAGCCTACCAAAGCTTAGTGAATGCCGCAGGTGTCAGAAACACCTTGTATTAGGCTCATTATAGAGTTTTTTTAACGCCTAGCTAATACTTTCATATGGAAATACCTTGTATTAGCATCACCCTCATTAATGTGGTTGTCACATGCCCGTATAGCCCAGAAGATTTTTTTAACATGAAGGGCCCCGTCCAGCTCTCTTTGAGTAGCGCCAATCCTGGAGATATTGCCATTGGATGAGGGTTTCCTGAGAAGGTTGTGCAACTTCTTTTCAAGGATTTTGCAATTCCTATCAGGTTGGTGGAATTTCTTGTAACATCAAGCTCTCAGACCAGATGCAACCTATTGGATATTGAGGCCAACATATTCGTGAGAACTTTCCCATTATGATCAGATCACCTCTTCACATTCCTGGTCTTTTGACCAGATTCTCTCAAATCTGAAGGGTCTGCTGAGTTTTCATTGTCGTTCACCTTGCAAACAATCAATGAGAATAGGGAAATGATCCGAACAGTTAAGGGCCAAGTGGACCACATGAAACATGTTGAACAAATTAATCCAATCAGTAGAACCCAATAATCAATCATGCTGCTCAGTGATGTGGGTACCTTCAGTGTTGTTGTGAAACCATGTAAAAGGATTACCTGTGTACCTCAGATCGACCAGGTCCGCCCTAGTGATTGTGTCCTTGAAGTTACACATCGAGGCTGGGTTTCGAGTGCTTCCACCTCTTATTTCCTTATGGAACATGATCTCATTGAAGTCACCACCGAAAAGAATAGGGCTAGGAAGATCGTGTCGCAGCTTTCCCAAGAGGACCCATGATCGCACCTTATCAGCATGGGACGACCAACCATAGAATCCCACAAAGGTCCAGGGTGGGTGCAAGTCCGTTTGAACAGTTGCAGCCACATGGTGTGAAGAGAAAGACAAAAATTTTATGTCAATATTATCCTCCCAAAGGAGACAGAGGCCCCCAGAATGGCCTTGTCTTGGCACTTGAAAACATCCTTGGAAACCACACTTCATGGAAAAAACATTGGTCTCCTTGTTTTTCATAATGGTTTCGGACAAGAAAACCATATCGGGGAAACTTTAAGCGCAGTGGCACTGAAGCATGCGAATCGTTCATGGGTTTCCAAGCCCACGATAGTTCCATCATAACACAATCATTGCTCTAGGTGGGGCTGGGTATCGCCCACCGCCACCTTTGGTTCCTCAAGACTTGTTTCACCACCTGTCGTTTTCCGTATTTTGGTAGGGCTCCCCCCGATTGACATGTTTCAGTTTGTCTTTTCCTAGCCCCGGGGTTAGGTTCTTCCACTCGATCATCACTTCTTCTAAGTTTCACCCTTTTCCAAGTGCGATGGGTGATTGGGCCCAACATTGAAGTTCCGGTCATTCCATGGGCCTCTATTGGTGGCATGTCGATTACGGATAGTTGTGGACCTGGATACGGATCCAGATCTAGTGGTTCGAGGTGTAGCGACTTTGGCATTGAGCATTGTCATGGTGGTTCTTTGTGCTTCATCTCCGACCTTGTGGATGATTGAGTTTTTTCCTTAATGGGGTTAGGATGAACTCCAGTTTCTCTCTGAGTGGGATAACCAACATTAGAGAACTCTAGAGGCCCCAGTATAATGACTTGTCCATGTGTGGGTTCCGCATGATTGGTATGTTCCCACATGAGACGGGTGCAGTCTTTTTGTTTTTCCGTCTCAGGGATGAAAGATGATTTATTCATTCCTGCACGGAGCCAAGGGCCATATTAGAGTGTGATGTCACCTGATCCAATATTCGGTTTTGTGGAGCACGTTCTTTCAGGTGGCCAAGACGACCAAAGGAGAAACATAAGAGCGGTAGTTTCTCAAATTTGAATGATATCCAGGAGTTGGCATCATCAATTTTTAGGAACATTCCTCTCATTAGGGGCTCTGATACCTCAATTTCTGCCTTGATTCGAACCTCAGGGCCCCATTGTATTAGGTCTGAGCAGTCCCATTCCAGAAAGTGTCCAAGGTTGTCCCCAATTTTCCTCATTATGCATTCTATTCTTGCATGGAAGGGGATTCCTTTAATTTGAATCCAGAAGGGGGAGTGTGTTAAATTCACCCGCTGGACATCGTCTCCCCCTTTGAATTCTTCCATGAGGAGAAGCTGATTATCGAACGACCATGGTCTGCCATGCAAAATTTTGTCCCTATATCCCTCGTTAAAGAACTCGAAAATGATGTGATTAGTTCCGGCCTCTCGAATAGCCACTCCTGCATCAAGTTTCCAGATGTTCTAAAGAGTGTTTTTGAGAGCCCTCTGATTAACCGAAATGTGTTCAATGAACATTCCCACCACAAGCAGAGACATGCATTTTTCCAAGAGTAAGTCTTCATTTATCTATGCCTTGATCACCACTTTTTCTTTGTCTGTCAGGGACAGTCTCACCCATTGATTAACAAGGTCAACATTCATAGTGAAAATCAAATGCTGAAAACACTATCCTCCTTAGGGTTCGACA
Organism: Viscum album; assembly: GCA_963277665.1. Lineage (NCBI taxonomy): Eukaryota > Viridiplantae > Streptophyta > Magnoliopsida > Santalales > Viscaceae > Viscum > Viscum album. The sequence goes on from OY728132.1 coordinate 1,644,958,393, forward strand.
CCTGTATAGAAGCCAAACCACCCTTACAACAAACAATACCTAGTCCAATGACCCACGTCTCCCCCCCCCCCAAGTCTTCGTGGGGCAACACACCATGAAAGTCCTTCCTGGATTCACAAATCCTCAGGCTCTTCGTAGGGAAAATCCCTGCGCCGGGCTTTCGCGACTTCAAGCTCTGCAAAAAACTCGTGAACCAGCAAATTCGTGCACACCCACCGCCACAGGCCTTCATGGAAAGTGCTTCGCGGATCAAAATAGCGTGAACACACCCCCTTCGTGAGCTCTCAAACGCGGCCAATTCTTCGCAACACACCCCCTTTGTGAGCAGATGCTTCACGAAACTGACTCTATGCAAAACGCCCTCCTTCGCGGCTGGATGCTTCGCAATTCCACCTCTTCACAGAACAATCTCCTTCGCGGCTGGTGCTTCGCGACACACCCCTTAGGGAGTTCTCAAACGCATTGATCCATCACGGGTAAGGTTGCTATAATGAAACCCCAAATTGTCGGAACTTTGCAATAGAGTGGAGGCTGAGTCCCGCCCCCCAATCCTCTTCCGACTTCGCGGCGCTGGCGCGAGAGGCAGCCCCGAACAGAGAGCAGACAGGTCCATAGTCACGGATCCGTGAAGACGGTAAAGCTTGATATGATTGAAATCTGGAATCGTCCTCCCACTCCTCGATCTATAACCCATGAGGGATTACGGCGCCGGGAGAGCTTGAACGACCTCTTGGAGGGTCGGACCTACGCCGAACGGAGATTACGAGCAAGGAAAGACGCTGAATCCATCTGCGCCACAAGAGGTTCCAGGAACAGGCGGAGACTCCCAGGGGGCCATTCAGAATTTGTAGATTCATCGCGGGGAAAATAGGGGAGGCACCGAAGATGGGGGTGCGAATGTGGCAGAAGAGAAAACGCTGCTGCCGTTGAAGATTCGAAACGAACCGAACTGATGCCATAGATCCAGAACTCCGAGGAAGGAAGAAGATTCCGGCCCTAGGAAAACCCTAGGAGTGAACTCTCAACTGTGGAGAGATAATTTAATTCACCAACTTATAAGCAAAAAAACACAGAAAAAAACAGAAACTGAACCAGTACTTTAAGAATCCTAAAACATTTTCAGAATAGTGGGTAGCTATAAGCAGGGTGGAAACATCAATTGAATACTAAGGGATTTAACAAATAATCTAGAAAATGATATATCATTAATCATTGATCCATTAAGTAATGTACACATTGTGTTGTTAAAATAGATATATTTCACATACTTAACAATTAACAATATCGTAGGCTAATTTTTAGAACCACTGCCTTTAACTGGAAATCAATCAATGCTTCCAACAGTTTACACCAACATGAAAGAAGAAACAAAATATCACATAAAGAAACCTAGATCACAGAAAATAAATATCAACACCCAGAATAATTTTTTTCAAGATATTAAATTGCTACAACTAGAAAGAGATGAGAATAGAGAGGAAAACATATGAAAAAATGGATTGGGGATCATATACATGATTGGGTTGTCTGAAATTGTGCATGGAACTCCAAAATTACATGGAATCACCTAGGACATGAGGGAGGTGGTAAGCTATAGATGAAGGGGTCCTGGGGGGGACGGAGGATCCATTGGGGGATGCTGGTTAAGAACATGCAAGGGGTTCATTTGAGGATGTCAGTGGGGAAAACCAGGGATGATGAAGGAGCCGGTGAAGACACAGGTCGCGCTGTTGAGGCCAGCGACTAAGGCTGGGGGAGGATGAGGTGGGGTGATGGGAGGTGAGGTAATGGGAGGTGAGGCCATAATAGGGTAGTACGGGATGTGAGGAAGGAGAGTGGGATGAGGGGCGGGCAGTGCGGGATGTGAGGTGGGAGAGCGGGATGAGGGGCAGGGTAGTGAGAGGCGAGGCCGAACACAGGGCAGGGGGCGACGATGGATGGTGAAGAGTCACTAATTAGGGTTTTTGGGTGTTAATTTTTTTTTAATTTTTTTAAATATTTATTAAATAAATAATATTCAAAATTATAAAAATAGTTAAAATTTTGAGAAAATTGAATAAAAAATTTTAAAAAATTTAAAAACATTAAATATTTTTAGAAAATTAAAAATTAATATTAATTATGATATGTTTATAATAAAATTCTGGGATATAAAAATTTATTTTGGTCAAATATATATATACTATGTTTCTCTTGATTGGTTATTGATAAAATATATTTTTTTGTTATTGAATGGTTTGTTGTAATAGTTTTTATTGACGGAAAAATATTTGTTGATAATAGTGTTATTAATAACATATTCATGTTTTGGTAAAAAAAATGATGGTATTAGTGTGATAAAGCAATAGATTTAACTTTTGGTAAATGATATCTTCGTATTTAAGGATCAATATCAACAGATATATCTGTTTGTAAAAAGAAGTGGTAGTATTAAAAATTAATACCAATAAAACATAATATCTATTGGAATTGCTCATTTTTACCAACAGATATATTATCTGTTAATAAATTTCTATTGGTATAAGCCTTTTTTTTGTAGTGTCACCCATTGTAACGACCCGAAACTTTGAATAAATCTTATTTCATAATTTTATATGTTATTTTATTTTATTTTTATACTCAAAAAAATGTTTCATTTGATAACATGAGTATAATTAAAATGAGACTGTTGGGTTTTGACTATTATTTGACCATTGGTCAATATGAACACTGGAAACTAAATGTTTTGATTACTATATCTAAATACAAGCAATCTTGGTTAATTAATATAGAAAGAAGATTCGATGGCCTCACCCAGTAGTCTTGGACCGATCGAAGCCCATCTAACAGAACTTGGGAAGGAGGTAGCACCACTGAGCTTTGCTCTGGACCAAACCCAAGCTGAACATTATCGTGTGAAGCTAGAACGGGATCGCCTTCGCGAGAAGTTCAAACTAATAGAAATTACGACTCGTACGATGTTGGCCGAGCCTCCCTCAGATTCTCTCACCTTAGCACACCTTACACTTAGGTCCTATGCTGGTGTGATAAGGGGCTATGTAAGGAGACCGTAATTACCTTGTGTAATCCTTTATTTTAAATAAAAATTTGGATTTCTTCTTATGATGAAGTTTATGAATTTTCAAATATAGTATGCATATTTTTGATAAATTTTAGAGAATGGATATTTTAAAAATGTTTATGTAAACTTTAAATAAATAAAAATGTGTAATGATTTTCAAAAAATGGTCTTCTACAATTATGTTCACTACGAAATTTCGAGTCTAATAAGATCAACTTGATTTTTGATGAATAGTAAATTATGAATAGTGATTTTACGCTGAGGATTAGTAATGTGACCAAATGGATTAGTAATCTCAGTTAAAGAAAGTATTAATATAATCTAGGCACCTTGATTAAGTAATGTTATTCAATAAAATGGTTAAATAACGGTTTCATAAATTATTATTCAAGTATTAGTTTTTTCGGTTGAATAGTGTTTTTTAATTAAAAATATAATTAAAAATATTTAGAAAATTATTTTTATAAAACGGATTTCATTTTTGAACTCAGAGCACCAATATTATGCGATGGTAATTTTTGGGGTTTTTTCTGAAAAAATGAATTTTCGGTGAATAGTGTTTTCATTTAAAAATTAAATTAAAAATATTTAGAAAATTATTTTTATAAAATGGAGTTCATATTTGTAATCAGAGCGTTGATATTTGGTTAAGGTGAAATTTTGGGATTATTCTGAGAAAGTTGAATTTTCGATGAATAGTGAAAATACAGTTTTTAAGTTACGGGAGTCTAATGACATCATTAAATGATGTATTAAGTATATATTCAATATGGTCGAATTTTGAATAGTAAGATAAGGTATGAGGTGTCCCAAGTGGCCAATACCATGGGTAAATACCATGGGCAAGCCCATGGTTTTGCCAAAACCACTAATGAGGTGTCCCTTGACCATTAATATCTTGTCCCCTCACTTTCCCTATAAATACCCACCCATTCCTCCTTTGGTTTTCACTCCCAACTCTCCCCCAACGAAGTTCTGGTCTCCTTACCTCCCAAGGAGTCCTCCCAAGGTGCCCCCAAGCCCTCAAGGTCCAAAACATTGAGTTTCAAGAGTCACGTTTTAAGGTAAGGGATCCGACCTCTCTCTTTCATTTCAAGTAATCTCTTTTATGTCATTCCTTTTATGCTACATGTTATTATGTTGGAGGATGTTCTTTTATACTCCTCTTACTGCTATTTTTATGTTCATATAATGAGAGATCCCCTCTTACTCTCATTATTTCGTTTTATGAAGTTTTAAGTGGCGCCGTTAGGCTGCCGAAATTTTTGTAACGGACTCTTTCTCCCTTCTCATTTTTCAAGATCTATTTTCATGTAAAGTATTTCAAGTTCCTTTTTATTATGTTGGGGTATGATCTCTAAATTTATCATACTGATCTTTTATGATAATATGATTAGAGACCCCATTTTATCTCTTCAATTCAGTATTTTGAAGTTTTAAGTGGTGCCGTTAGGCTGCCGAAATTTTAAGTGGTTCTTCACCCTTCTCGTTTTGAAGTTCTACTTTCATTTCAATTCTTTCAAGTTCCTTTTTATTATGTTGGGGTATTATATCTAAATTTATCATACAGATCTTTTATTATCATATGATGAGAGACCCCATTTTATCTCTTCAATTCAGTATTTTGATGTTTTAAGTGGCGCCGTTAGGCTGCCGAATTTTTAAGTTGTTCTTCACCCTTCTCGTTTTGAAGTTCTACTTTCATGTCAATTCTTTCAAGTTCCTTTTTTTGTTTTCTTGGGGTATGATCTCTATATCTATCATACTGGACTCTTATGTTCATATGATGAGAGACCCCATTTGATCTCTTCAATTCAGTATTTTGAAGTTTTAAGTGGCGCTGTTAGGCTGCCGAATTTTTAGGGGATTCTTTCACCCTTCTCATTCTTTTCAAAGTTCTACTTTCATGTCAAGTCTTTCAAGTTCCTTTTTAATTATGTTGGGGCATTATATCTATATCTATCATACTGAACTCTTATGTTCACATGATGAGAGACCCTATTTGATCTTTTCAAATCATTGTGTTTGAAGTTTAAGTAACGTCGTTAGGCTGCCGAACTTTCATAAGAGAAATCTAATTTTTGTCTTTCTTCCTTGTTTTTCATTTCAAATGGTACGTCCTTGAAATTTCATTACCATGATCATGTATCCTTCTTATTCTGTCCATATACTTTTTTATGGGTCATTTATGAATGTTTGACCCATTTTCCCTCTCTTTTTAATGTCTTCTAAAACCTCGTAACATAGCCGTTATGCTGCAGAATTTCCATCTCAAAATATCTCTCTCTTTTTCTAAAGTTATTATATATTATTAAGTGAATACTCAAAGATATTTCTTCTAAAGGGGTATTCACATATATACCAAAATGTTCTATTTTAAATTATGTGATTTACATACATGAGACCCACCTTCCTTTTCTGTGGGTTTTAAAGTGATGTAAAGATCATGTCTTTAAAGCAGTTTTTAAAACGTTATGATTACGAAATGAAACCCATTTATTTTGTGCTACATGGGTTCTTTATGAAATGTTTGATGATGATATATGTGGCTCACATGATAATAAAGGCAAATTTAAGGGTGCGCCCTGATAGCGCTCCAATGCATTGGGTAAAGACTTAATCTCTAGAGATGACCATTTTTAACGACGCCTTGGTGAATAACCTTGGTAATTTTTAATGACACCTTGGGGATGGACCTTGGTGAAACAAAACGATTGTCAATATTAAATGTTGCAGCCACATCTTCAAGTTATGAAAAATGTTATTTTTATTATGAAATGCCTCATTATTTCTTTCTCATGCCTTAAAGTTCTTTTCATGTCCTTATTGAAGTATCTCAAGTTCACATGTAAAATGTTCATTTTGTTTCCCTTACTGGGCCTTTTGCTCACCCTTTCTTTTGATGTATGTCCCCAGGTTATGAGATGCAGTAATGAACCTAGGATGAACATAAGGAGAATCCTTTCAAGTGTTTAAGAGGAATGTTTTATGTTGTTTTCATGTATTATGTTCCTAGTTCCCAAGACACTAAAACGTAAAGATCCTCAGTTTTGTGTAATGTAATGAAAGTTTATGTTATAAAAAGGCGGGATGATATAGTTGGTATCAAAGGATGGTTTAGTTATTTGTGGAAATTAGGATATGAAAACTCTAGGAATAACCCTATAGAAAAGTTAAAATATAGAAAATCTTCCTGGTATTTTGGTGAGTATTGAGTGAGGGGTTGCTAAGCAAATACATCCCTGTCTGGATACGAGCAGGTAGAGGTGGCTCTGGCACAGATGTACATAGGGGTAAAACCCGAAAACACCGCTTTGAGCTAGACTCAAACGGGAACTGGTACACGACAACGGGCCTTGCTGCACTCTTGGTTACGACACTCCCGGGGGATATGCTTTGGTAAATTCATAAGCTTAGTATGAACCATTGTTAAAGGAACAAATATAAAATAAAATAAAGATTCACATAAGAATATATGATCATGGATAACCTAGATGGGAACCTAGGGGATCACAAGTTAGGGTATAATTATCTTCTACGAGTTATCCTTATATGCTTTCAGTTCCTTTTCATGATTATTGGCTAAGTACTTAAGCCCCTAATTATTCTTTCTCTTAATAGATAATGGTGGGAAATGGAAGAACATGTCCAAACAACCAATGTGATAGGAAATGCGACGATTGTCGTATTAATATGACAGGGATGATTAGGGGATTAAAATATGATTATTATTTTGGAAGATTTTCACTATTTTTGGGACCCTATATGATCGAGGTAAATAGATTACTACGGTATTTTCATTGAAGAGTAGGGTTGACTTATATTTTGAAGAATCTATGAATTTAAGGTGGAATTATAGTAATTTAGGTTACTTATGGAAATTATTAACCTATCTTGGGGAAAATATGTTTAGGTTAGTTACTTTTTTGTTAGGAGTGGTTGATGTTGCTTGGAGATGAATGATAAAGTTTACCTTGGAAGACTATGTTATCAAATCCTTCTTATATTTGGGTTTCAATCATAGTTTGGTTTATTTTGAGGATTTTTTAAGGACATTTATTTATGGAATGGAATATGATGAACTTTGGGTAGTACCATGGAACGTTGAATATTTAAAAGTAGTTTACATTCCTATGGGATTATTTCTTTTTGAAGAGTTGTTAACCTTACCCTTTCTGTTTTTGGGATAATGTTTAAAGATAGAAGAAATAGATAGTTAATCTTTTGTGGATTATGAAGATGATTCTTGTGTTTTGATGAGACCAAGTAGTTTTGAATGCTCATAATTTGGAGAAAAGATTAGTTTTGGGTAGAAACTTATTAAATGATGAAACTCTACATGAAGATAGGTATATTTTCTTATGTTTTTGTTTTATGTTGTAAATGAATTCCTAAAAATTATGAAAAGGAACGTGAAACAAAAACGTTGTTGGTTTACGTTTCCTACTTGGTATTCAAAGACTGTTTACACACATCATAAGTTTGGGATTTTCTTATGGTTAACGTTCTCCTAATCATGTTCCCTATCACTCTCCCCCAGAAATTGACCCTTTGTTTTTCTTCCATGTCCATGTTTTCCTCCATGGAATCCTGGTATGGGTTAACTCGGGTGACCTTGGTACTTCCCTTTCTTTCTTTTAAAGTAATAGTTTTACTGACTCCTTTTCCGATGTGGGACTTTCAATGAAATGTCAAAACCCAATTTTAAAAATTGCGAGGATGCAATTTCTTAAGGGGGGAAGATTGAAACGACCCGAAACTTTGAATAAATCTTATTTCCTAATTTTATATGTTATTTTATTTTATTTTTATACTCAAAAAAATGTTTCATTTGATAACATGAGTATAATTAAAATGAGACTGTTGGGTTTTGACTATTATTTGACCATTGGTCAATATGAACACTGGAAACTAAATGTTTTGATTACTATCTCTAAATACAAGCAATCTTAGTTAATTAATATAGAAAGAAGATTCGATGGCCTCACCCAGTAGTCTTGGACCGATCGAAGCCCATCTAACAGAACTTGGGAAGGAGGTAGCACCACTGGGCTTTGCTCTGGACCAGACCCAAGCTGAACTTCATCGTGTGAAGCTAGAACGGGATCGCCTTCGCGAGAAGTTCAAAATAATAGAAATTACGACTCGTACGATGTTGGCCGAGCCTCCCTCGGATTCTCTCACCTTAGCACACCTTACACTTAGGTCCTATGCTGGTGTGATAAGGGGCTATGTAAGGAGACCGTAATTGCCTTGTGTAATCCTTTGTTTTAAATAAAAATTTGGATTTCTTCTTATGATGAAGTTTATGAATTTTCAAATATAGTATGCATATTTTTGATAAATATTAGAGAAAGGATATTTTAAAAATGTTTATGTAAACCTTAAATAAATAAAAATGTGTAATGATTTTCAAAAAATGGTCTTCTACAATTATGTTCACTACAAAATTTCAAGTCTAATAAGATCAACTCGATTTTTGATGAATAGTAAATTATGAATAGTGATTTTACGCTGAGGATTAGTAATGTGACCAAATGGATTAGTAATCTCACTTAAAGAAAGTATTAATATAATCTAGGCACCTTGATTAAGTAATGTGATTCAATAAAATGGTTAAATAACGGTTTCATAAATTATTATTCAAGTATTAGTTTTTTCGGTTGAATAGTGTTTTTTAATTAAAAATATAATTAAAAATATTTAGAAAATTATTTTTATAAAACAGATTTCATTTTTGAACTCAGAGCACCAATATTATGCTATGGTAATTTTTGGGGTTTTTTCTGAAAAAATGAATTTTCGGTGAATAGTGTTTTTATTAAAAAATTAAATTAAAAATATTTAGAAAATTATTTTTATAAAATGGAGTTCATATTTTTAATCAGGGCGTTGATATTTGGTTAAGGTGAAATTTTGGGATTATTCTGAGAAAGTTGAATTTTCGATGAATAGTGAAAATACAGTTTTTAAGTTATGGGTGTCTAATGACATCATTAAATGATGTATTAAGTATATATTCAATATAGTCGAATTTTGAATAGTAATATAAGGTATGAGGTGTCCCAAGTGGCCAATACCATGGGCAAATACCATGGGCAAGCCCATGGTTTTTCCAAAACCACTAATGAGGTGTCCCTTGGCCATTAATGCCTTGTCCCCTCACTTTCCCTATAAATACCCACCCATTACTCCTTTGGTTTTCACTACCAACTCTCCCCCAACGAAGTTCTGGTCTCCTTACCTCCCAAGGAGTCCTCCCAAGGTGCCCCCAAGCCCTCAAGGTCCAAAACATTGAGTTTCAAGAGTCACGTTTTAAGGTAAGGGATCCGACCTCTCTCTTTCATTTCAAGTAATCTCTTTTATGTCATTCCTTTTATGCTACATGTTCTTATGTTGGAGTATGTTATTTTATACTTTTCTTACTGCTCTTTTTATGTTCATATAATGAGAGATACCCTCTTACTCTCATTATTTCGTTTTTTGAAGTTTTAAGTGGCGCCGTTAGGCTGCTGAAATTTTTGTAACGGACTCTTTCTCCCTTCTTATTTTTCAAGATCTATTTTCATGTAAAGTATTTCAAGTTCATTTTTATTATGCTGGGGTATGATCTCTAAATTTATCATACTTATCTTTTATGATCATATTATGAGAGACCCCATTTTATCTCTTCAATTCAGTAATTTGAAGTTTTAAGTGGCGCCGTTTGGCTGCCGAATTTTTAAGTGGTTCTTCACCCTTCTCGTTTTGAAGTTCTACTTTCATGTCAATTCTTACAAGTTCCTTTTTATTATGTTGGGGTATGATCTATAAATTTATCATACTGATCTTTTATTATCATATAATGTGAGGCCCCATTTTGTCTCTTCAATTCAGTATTTTGAAGTTTTAAGTGGCACCGTTAGGCTGCCGAATTTTTAAGTTGTTCTTCACCCTTCTCGTTTTGAAGTTCTACTTTCATGTCAATTCTTTCAAGTTCCTTTTTTTGTTTTGTTGGGGTATGTTCTCTATATATATAATACTGGAATCTTATGTTCATATGATGAGAGGCCCCATTTGATCTCTTCAATTCAGTATTTTGAAGTTTTAAGTGGCGCTGTTAGGCTGCTGAATTTTTAGGGGATTCTTTCACCCTTCTCATTCTTTTCAAAGTTCTACTTTCATGTCAAGTCTTTCAAGTTCCTTTTTAATTATGTTGGGGAATTATATCTATATCTATCATACTGAACTCTTACGTTCACATGATGAGAGACCCTATTTGATCTTTTCAAATCATTGTGTTTGAAGTTTAAGTAACGTCGTTAGGCTGCCGAACTTTCATAAGAGAAATCTAATTTTTGTCTTTCTTCCATGTTTTTCATTTCAAATGGTATGTCCTTGAAATTTCATTACCATGATCATCTATCCTTATTATTCTGTCCATCTACTGTTTTATGGGTCATTTATGAATGTTTGACCCATTTTCCCTCTCTTTTTAATGTCTTCTAAAACCTCGTAACATAGCCGTTATGCTGCAGAATTTCCATCTCAAAATGTCTCTCTCTTTTTCTAAAGTTCTTTTATATTATTAAGTGAATACTCAAAGATATTTCTTCTAAAGGGGTATTCACATATATACCAAAATGTTCTATTTTAAATTATGGGATTTACATACATGAGACCCACCTTCCTTTTCTGTGGGTTTTAAAGTGATGTGAAGATCATGTCTTTAAAGCAGTTTTTAAAAAGTTATGATTACGAAATGAAACCCATTTATTTTGTGCTACATGGGTTCTTTATGAAATGTTTGATGATGATATATGTGGCTCACATGATAATAAAGGAAAATTTAAGGGTGCGCCCTGATAGTGCTCCAATGCATTGGGTAAAGACTTAATCTCTAGAGATGACCATTTTTAACGACGCCTTGGTGAATAACCTTGGTAATTTTTATGACATCTTGGGGATGGACCTTGGTGAAACGAAACGATTGTCAATATTAAATGTTGCAGCCACATCTTCAAGTTATAAACAATGTTATTTTTATTATGAAATTCCTCATGATTTATTTCTCATGCCTTAAAGTTCTTTTCATGTCCTTATTGAAGTATCTCAAGTTCACATGTAAAATGTTCATCTTGTTTCCCTTACTGGGCCTTTTGCACACCCTTTATTTTGATGTATGTCCCCAGGTTATGAGATGCAGTAATGAACCTTGGATGAACATAAGTAGAATCCTTTCAAGTGTTTAAGAGGAATGTTTTATGTTGTTTTCATGTATTATGTTCCTAGTTTCCAAGACACTAAACCTTAAAGATCCTCAGTTTTGTGTAATGTAATGAAAGTTTATGTTATAAAAAGGAGGGATGCTATAGTTGGTATCAAAGGATGGTTTAGTTATTTGTGGAAATTAGGATATGAAAACTCTAGGAAGAACCCTATAGAAAAGTTAAAAAAATAGGAAATCTTCCTGGTATTTTGGTGAGTGTTGAGTAAGGGGTTGCCAAGCAAATACATCCCTGTCTGGATACGAGCAGGTAGAGGTGGCTCTGGCACAGATGTACATAGGGGTAAAACCCGAAAACACCGTTTTGAGCTAGACTCGAACGGGAACTGGTACACGACAACGGGCCTTGCTGCACTCTTGGTTACGACACTCCCGGGGGATATGCTTTGGTAAATTCATAAGCTTAGTATGAACCATTGTTAAAGGAACAAAGATAAAATAAAATAAATATTCACATAAGAATATATGATCATGGATAACCTAGATGGGAACCTAGGGGATCACAAGTTAGGGTATACTTTTCTTCTACAAGTTATCCTTATATGCTTTCAGTTCCTTTTCATGATTATTGGCTAAGTACTTAAGCCCCTAATTATGCTTTCTCTTCATAGTTAATGGTGGGAAATGGAAGAACATGTCCAAACAACCAATGTGATAGGAAATGCGATGATTGACGTATTAATATGACAGGGATGATTAGGGGATTAAAATATGATTATTATTTTGGAAGATTTTCACTATTTTGGGGACCCTATATGATCGAGGTAAATAGATTACTACGGTATTTTCATTGAAGAGTAGGGTTGACTTATATTTTGAAGAATCGATGAATTTAAGGTGGAATTATAGTAATTTAGGTTACTTATGAAAATTATTAACCTATATTGGGGTAAATATCTTTAGGTTAGTTACTTTTTTGTTAGGAGTGGTTGATGTTGTTTGGAGATGAATGATAAAGTTTACCTTGGAAGACTATGTTATCAAATCCTTCTTGTATTTGGGTTTCAATCTTCGTTTGGTTTATTTTGAGGATTTTTTAAGGACAGTTATTTATGGAATGGACTATGATGAACTTTGGGTAGTACCATGGAACTTTGAATATTTAAAAGTAGTTTCCATTCCTATAGTATTATTTCTTTTTGAAGAGTTGTTTTACCTTACCCTTTCTGTTTTTGGGATAATGTTTAAAGATAGAAGAAATAGATAGTTAAACTTTTGTGGATTATGAAGATGATTCTTTTGTTTTGATGAGACCAAGTAGTTTTGAATGCTCATAATTTGGAGAAAAGATTAGTTTTGGGTAGAAACTTATTAAAGGATTAAACTCTACATGAAGATAGGTATATTTTCTTATGTTTATGTTTTATGTTGTAAATGAATTCCTAAAAATTATGAAAAGGAACGTGAAACAAAAACGTTGTTGGTTTACGTTTCCTACTTGGTAATCAAAGACCGTTTACACACATCATAAGTTTGGGATTTTCTTATGGTTAACGTTCTCCTAATCATGTTCTCTATCACTCTCCCCCAGAAATTGACCCTTTTTTTTCTTCCATGTCCATGTTTTCCTCCATGGAATCCTAGTATGGGTTAACTCGGGTGACCTTGGTACTTCACTTTCTTTCTTTTAAAGTAATAGTTTTACTGACTCCTTTTCTGATGTGGGACTTTCAATGAAATTTCAAAACCCAATTTTAAAAATTGCGAGGACGCAATTTCTTAAGGGGGGAAGATTGTAACGACCCGAAACTTTGAATAAATCTTATTTCCTAATTTTATATGTTATTTTATTTTATTTTTATACTCAAAAAAATGTTTCATTTGATAACATGAGTATAATTAAAATGAGACTGTTGGGTTTTGACTATTATTTGACCATTGGTCAATATGAACACTGGAAACTAAATGTTTTGATTACTATCTATAAATACAAGCAATCTTGGTTAATTAATATAGAAAGAAGATTCGATGGCCTCACCCAGTAGTCTTGGACCGATCGAAGCCCATCTAACAGAACATGGGAAGGAGGTAGCACCAATGGGCTTTGCTCTGGACCAAACCCAAGCTGAACTTCATCGTGTGAATCTAGAACGGGATCGCCTTCGCGAGAAGTTCAAAATAATAGAAATTACGACTCGTACGATGTTGGCCGAGCCTTCTTCGGATTCTCTCACCTTAGCACACCTTACACTTAGGTCCTATGCTGGTGTGATAAGGGGCTATGTAAGGAGACTGTAATTGCCTTGTGTAATCCTTTGTTTTAAATAAAAGTTTGGATTTCTTCTTATGATGATGTTTATAAATTTTCAAATATAGTATGCATATTTTTGATAAATTTTAGAGAAAGGATATTTTAAAAATGTTTATGTAAACCTTAAATAAATAAAAATGTGTAATGATTTTCAAAAAATGGTCTTCTACAATTATGTTCACTACGAAATTTCGAGTCTAATAAGATAAACTTGATTTTTGATGAATAATAAATTATGAATAGTGATTTTATGCTGAGGATTAGTAATGTGACCAAATGGATTAGTAATCTTACTTAAAGAAAGTATTAATATAATCTCGGCACCTTGATTAAGTAATGTGATTCAATAAAATTGTTAAATAACGGTTTAATAAATTATTATTCAAGTATTAGTTTTTTCGGTTGAATAGTGTTTTTTAATTAAAAATATATTTAAAAATATTTAGAAAATTATTTTTATAAAACGGATTTCATTTTTGAACTCAGAGCACCAATATTATGCTATGGTAATTTTTGGGGTTTTTTCTGAAAAAATGAATTTTCGGTGAATAGTTTTTTTATTTAAAAATTAAATTAAAAATATTTAGAAAATTATTTTTATAAAATGGAGTTCATATTTGTAATCAGAGCGTTGATATTTGTTTAAGGTGAAATTTTGGGATTATTCTGAGAAAGTTGAATTTTTGATGAATAGTGAAAATACAGTTTTTAAGTTACGGGTGTCTAATGACATCATTAAATGATGTATTATGTATATATTCAATATTGTCGAATTGTGAATAGTAAGATAAGGTATGAGGTGTCCCAAGTGGCCAATACCATGGGCAAATACCATGGGCAAGCCCATGGTTTTGCCAAAACGACTAATGAGGCGTCCCTTGGCCATTAATGCCTTGTCCCCTCACTTTCCCTATAAATACCCACCCATTCCTCCTTTGGTTTTCACTCCCAACTCTCCCCCAACGATGTTTTGGTCTCCTTACCTCCCAAGGAGTCCTACCAAGGTGCCCCCAAGCCCTCAAGGTCCAAAACTTTGAGTTTCAAGAGTCACGTTTTAAGGTAAGGGATCCGACCTCTCTCTTTCATTTCAAGTAATCTCTTTTATGTCATTCCTTTTATGCTACATGTTATTATGTTGTAGGATGTTATTTTATACTAATCTTACTGCTCTTTTTATGTTCATATAATGAGAGATCCCCTCTTACTCTCATTATTTTTTTTATGATGTTTTAAGTGGCACCGTTAGGCTGCCGAAATTTTTGTAACAGACTCTTTCTCCCTTCTCATTTTTCAAGATCTATTTTCATGTAAAGTATTTCAAGTTCCTTTTTATTATGTTGGGGTATGATCTCTAAATTTATCATACTGATATTTTATGATCATATGATGAGAGACCCCATTTTATCTCTTCAATTCAGTATTTTGAAGTTTTATGTGGCGCCGTTAGGCTGCCGAATTTTTAAGTGGTTCTTCACCCTTCTCGTTTTGAAGTTCTACTTTCATGTCAATTCTTTCAAGTTCCTTTTTATTATGTTGGGGTATGATCTCTAAATTTATCATACTGATATTTTAGGATCATATGATGAGAGACCCCATTTTATCTCTTCAATTCAGTATTTTGATGTTTTAAGTGGCGCCGTTAGGCTGCCGAATTTTTAAGTTGTTCTTCACCCTTCTCGTTTTGAAGTTCTACTTTCATGTCAATTCTTTCAAGTTCCTTTTTTTGTTTTTTTGGGGTATGATCTCTATATCTATCATACTGGACTCTTATGTTCATATGATGAGAGACCCCATTTGATCTCTTCAATTCAGTATTTTGAAGTTTTAAGTGGCGCTGTTAGGCTGCCGAATTTTTAGGGGATTCTTTCACCCTTCTCATTCTTTTCAAAGTTCTACTTTCATGTCAAGTCTTTCAAGTTCCTTTTTAATTATGTTGGGGAATTATATCTATATCTATCATACTGAACTCTTATTTTCACATGATGAGAGACCCTATTTTATCTTTTAAAATCATTGTGTTTTATGTTTAAGTAACGTCGTTAGGCTGCCGAACTTTCATAAGAGAAATCTAATTTTTGTCTTTCTTCCATGTTTTTCATTTCAAATGGTATGTCCTTGAAATTTCATTACCATGATCTTGTATCCTTCTTATTCTGTCCATCTACATTTTTATGGGTCATTTATGAATGTTTGACCCATTTTCCCTCTCTTTTTAATGTCTTCTAAAACCTCGTAACATAGCCGTTATGCTGCAGAATTTCCATCTAAAAATGTCTCTCTCTTTTTCTAAAGTTCTTTTATATTATTAAGTGAATACTCAAAGATATTTCTTATAAAGGGGTATTCACATATATACCAAAATGTTCTATTTTAAATTATGGGAATTACATACATGAGACCCACCTTCCTTTTTAGTGGGTTTTAAAGTGATGTAAAGATCATGTCTTTAAAGCAGTTTTTAAAACGTTATGATTACGAAATGAAACCCATTTATTTTGTGCTACATGGGTTCTTTATGAAATGTTTGATGATGATATATGTGGATCACATGATAATAAAAGCAAATTTAAGGGTGCGCCCTGATAGTGCTCCAATGCATTGGGTAAAGACTTAATCTCTAGAGATGACCATTTTTAACGACGCCTTGGTGAATAACCTTGGTAATTTTTAATGACACCTTGGGGATGGACCTTGGTGAAACGAAACGATTGTCAATATTAAATGTTGCAGCCACATCTTCAAGTTATGAAAAATGTTATTTTTATTATGAAATGCCTCATGATTTCTTTCTCATGCCTTAAAGTTCTTTTCATGTCCTTATTGAAGTATCTCAAGTTCACATGTAAAATGTTCATCTTGTTTCCCTTACTGGGCCTTTTTCTCACCCTTTCTTTTGATGTATGTCCCCAGGTTATGAGATGCAGTAATTAACCTAGGATGAACATAAGGATAATCCTTTCAAGTGTTTAAGAGGAATGTTTTATGTTGTTTTCATGTATTATGTTCCTAGTTTCCAAGACACTAAACCTTAAGGATCCTCAGTTTTGTGTAATGTAATGAAAGTTTATGTTATAAAAAGGCGGGATTCTATACCCATGCTTATCTTTCTTTTCCCCTAGGTTATGATGATAGGTGTTACATATTGTATATATAATTAAAGTGATAGTTATGAGGATATAAGTGGGTGATTATATATAACTCTTATGAACTAGTTGTTTATGTTTCCATTTTTCCAATGGCATTATACCTTTAGAATCCTAAGGTATGTGTTTTTGTAATATAATGGACATTAATTTATTGAGATGTAATATCTTTCTATGAGATTTTTGAGTCATTATATTAATGAACCAGGGTCAGAGATCATCTCGAGGGATCATCCCAATTCTGAAAGGTATCTTGTGTGAAACTTTGAGAAATTGTGTACAACTCCACATTTTGGTGTCCAAGTACCTTACTTGTGGACGGTGATGGTACCCATATTAGTTTGTGTAGATTTTGGAAAATTCATCAAAAAATAGGGAATGTGACAAACTAATTTATTAATGATAAAAAAAATACTAATTTTCATGAAAATCACCTTGCATAAGGAAGTAAAAAATCAAACTACTCCCTTTTATGATCGTTCCCTAGTGAAAAAAATCATTTGGTGTGAAGCCTATAGTTTTGGGACCAATCACCAATTTGGAACCATGATCAAAGATGTTTGACCAGTTACCTGGATAGTCAAGTTTCCTATAAAGAGTGAATCCCCATGGATTTTTAGGGATGATCCCAAATAATATGACGATTTTATCTCTCTATCATGCAACTCAATGTTTCATGACATCTCATTGCACCAACCTCTCATAGATTCTAAAAGGAAGAGAAGTTTTTTCAACTATACTCACATGGGCCCAAAATATCCCAGACTAATGTTTGAGTAGTACTTTTGTAATATTCACTAATGAATATGTGGGTTTGTGCATGATTATTTTCATAGACACAACACCTTGATTCTTGAAAATGCATAATTTTCCTGAATCTATCCCCCAATTATATATTATATATTCTTATACTATGTACCCTATCTTTCACAACCCATATTGTGCATTCAATTCCAATATTGTGAGAATTAACCATTGAATCCCTGAGTTGACACCTCTTTCTACCTAAAATATTTGGATGAAATTGGAGTAATGAGGTTCCCCGCACCAAGTCCAACTGGGTTCTACCTCAACTTAATCACTTTTGAGATCAATATCATCAACCCTCACATCTGAGACCTTTGATCTAAGAACATAATAGAAATTTTTTATGCCTATTAACTCTAATAACAGGCACCCTAACATCAGGACCCCTAAAAGTCACCCAAACCTTGAAATTTTTACTACTTGTGTCATCCAAATAAACTTGTGTAGTGGACACATAATCTCCGAAGATGGTATCATCTCGAGAAACTCACCACCATTCCCAATGAGTAGGTCTAGAATTATAACTTTATATACAACCTATAAATGGTTTCATTTTGTGTAAATCTAATCAATTCCAATCTAAAATATATTAAACTACAAATCCTAACATCTTATTAACAAAACATTAGACTACACAACAATTTCCTCATCACATGATGTTCAAATAACTCCCTACCATGTAAAATGTGAATATAATTCTCTTTGTATGAATGGAATATAATTATACTCCACCTCACGGGAAACACATATTCATAATCACCACACCATCCAAATTTTTATCTCTTTCTATGGCCTAGGAATCCTTACAGCGTGATGTTAAAATGAATGGAATGTTCCCATCACACAACCTTAAACTATGCACTTTAACTATTCGGTTTTGGATCCTTGACAACAAAAAAGGTATGTATAACAAATCTCTAAGGTTTAATATTGAAAAATGTGGGACACCTCCCTTTATTTCAATCCTGGTATCACAAAATCACCATTAAACTTTTCTATCACCCCTCCAATGTAGAAATTTTGAGGTTTGATCATTCCCCCTAATGAACAACTCAACCTCACCAATTGAATGAGATGTCCCCACTAATCCTTGAAATCTATATGTGGGTCTTACCCATAACTGTCCTAGTTTGAAACAATTGTGCATGGTAAACATCCCCAAAATAATTTAAACATGTGACCATGTCTCCAAAAGACTATAAACCTATAACAATGTCCCTATAAGTTATTAGTCATGTGATGATTTCCCGAAAAGACTCTAAACTTGTAACCATATCCCTATAATACATTAAACTTATGAACACATCCCCTTGAGGCATTATAATTGTGACCACATCCCACTAAGGGTTTAAAGCTATGACCATGTCCCAATGGGACATGAAACCTATGACCCCCATAATAATCATTAGAATTTGTACCTGTTTTGATAACCATGGGATGCATATAGAAAAGATCTTCATAATCCCTATGCCCCTCGATAAAATTTCTTAAGGAATGACATGTGATTCCTTGGGTTTTAAAGATAATATTACTCACCATGATATGTCATATACTTCTAAATAGTATGAATATTTAGGTTCCCAACACACTCAATGTGTGTATACTTCTAGATGTGTCTAATGTCACTATTATCATTGACTTTATGTAGCTACCTTATTATGAAATAAGTAATGTAATTAACCATTTTCCATATCAATATGACACTAGGAATGATATTTATAAACATGAATTATATTTCTAAGTTATAATTGGGATAGGAAAAATTCTCTATGTTGGAACCAATGGTGGGAGGATCTAAAATACCATCTTTTCATTCAAATCATCAAGCCAACATCATCAAACATGGTGGTAGAGGACACCTACCTTTAGAGAGCGGGAATATGGGGTGAAGAATGGTGAATAATCACCCTCAATGAACACCTATAAAGAAAAAAATATAAATAATATTAATAAACCCAACATTAAACTATTAACCTTCAATAGTGAGTAGATTAGTAACATTAGACACCACTATATTTGGATGTCAATGGATTCAAAAATTTGGTGGTAATCCCCACCTAACCACACGTTGGGCCTGACATGAAACTTTTCTCCTTTAAATGGGGTAAAAATTAAAGAATTTTGGAGTCTATGGACAAGGACATCATTGACATTAATCATCCCTCCACCTTAGAAGGAATATATAATTTTGGGAACATTTGGCATCTTCATCATCATAATTGTACTACAAATTGAATTCATTCAACACATAAGACTCAGGATATTGAAACTATTTTACTACCCACCACCAGTAGGAATGGAGGCAGGAGAATCAGTGATGCAGAAACCCTACACAACAACATTCCTACCATTGAAGGCACCACATTCATAGATACTGGGTAGCGTTGCCCCGTATCCCCCTCCAAGATTATCTAGTGGAGGTTCATCAATGAAATGTTTCATCAGTATGAATTGGTAGGGGTAATCCCAACTAGGGACATGTCCCAACATTACTTGGAGTTCTTGATACCCTATTGATCTCACTTCCCCCAAGGTCCACATTAGGGGAATCCCCCATTCAAAAAGGAAAATCATTTTTGGAGACTCATAAAAATTTTCTATCAGCTAGATCTGGTAGGTGATGTTTATGTCTCATTGATGGATACCACCAACTAGGGGCCACCCATGAGGGCTCCCACCCAATCTCCCTAATAGTACTGACCAGCTCCATTGGTTGATGAGCTGGTCGATCAGATTCCTTCTCTACGTGCCCTAATCCAAAACACTCAATGTTGATGTTGAGGGAATGTAACCAACCCTTCTTGGAAGGATTATTATTCATTAGCTCTAGTGGCCCCTAAGACCATTGTATCACCTCATACAACCCTCAAAACTTCTTTTTTGATGTCTATTTTTCCCTATTGGGATCAAGACCCTAAGTAACACCCCGTGATTTTACGAAAAATATTTTTTTAATTTCATTGATGTCGTGTGTTGTACGCTACACCAAAAAGAGCTTTCACTACACGCATCCCTGACTTGGCATTCATTACACGCAATGGCGACCTTCCACGATATCGTGTGTTGTATGCAATACCGAGTTTCACTAAACGACGATATGATATATAAACTAGCCGTTATGAATAGTAATACCCACTTTTTGAACTTTTATAAATTTTATATTTCAAAATGGACTTCATTTTTATATTCGTAATATCAAAATTAGGCTAGGATAAATTTTTGGTATTTTTCTGAAAACATTCAATTTTTTGATGAATAGTGAAAACCCTAGGTTACTATTTAAAAGATGCCTTTTTATCTAAATAATTATTTATTTGATTTAAATTTATTTTAGGTAAAAATTGATACATAATAACTATATAAGTTCAAAATAATTAATTGGAGTCATTTTATAAGAATTTTAGATATATAAAAATTTTATTGAACTTTTCACCGTCTTTTACCCACCACCTAGGAGAATTTGAAAATTTGCATAGAACATAATTTTACCACTTATGTGAGTGGAATTTAGAAAATACGAGAGACACAGTTAATATCAAGGAGTAAAATTTGGTTCAATAAGATATAAACAATTTTTTTAATAGTAACTTTTTACATTTATTTACCACAGTTAAAAGTAAATAGGGTAATTAAGGGTAAAAATGATATTATTCTTACCCTAACACATGTCCTAATTCTATTGGATAAGTTTAATTAGACCAAAAACAACCTTAGGAATAAAATATTACCCTTTAGGTCCATTGGTATTAGATTAGGACATTAATTAATATTTTATTTAAAGAAGAATTAAAATAGTTAAAATCAATTTTTAATAACTTAAACATTTTTAATATAGTGTTATACAAAAGATAAATTATAATATAAATATTCATTATAAATATAAAAATATTTCCTACATAATTTTATTTTCTTTATAATTTTTATACATTAAATAATTTAATTTATTTATGACACAATGATGATGCAGTAATTACCTTATTAATGAAATATTATCATAATTGATGTTATAAATACCCAAATAAATGTGATTTTAGTCTTTTTATGAATTACACTAATCTTATAGGTCAATATGACATGCTAGTGTTGATTTAATTAATTTTTTGCGAACTAATAATGCTGTTATGATTTAAAAAAAATCAATTACCAAATAGTGTCAAAATTGACATAAAATAGTTTTTAAAACAAATATTATATTATTAATTGTTAATTTATTCCTAAAAATCTAAGTCTTGGCCAAATGACTTAGATAAGGTTATATATATTAATAAGGAACCAATTGGGGTTCATTTGTCTTGTTATAGTAAGTTTATTAACCATATAGTGTAAGAAAACAAGAAGACACGGTAAAAGATAAATTATTTAACTTAGAGTTAAATCTAAATGATAAGGATAAAATAATGACCTAAAGTTTTATAGAACCTATTTTTTGAGATTATTTCTATCCATACCCTCTATATATTTTAAATAAATCAATTTGGAGCTATTATAAACCGAATATGACTTTATTATAAAATAATATTTTATGTTTTTCCTAAGCTGCCCCTCTCCCCCATTATAAAAAGGCACATCCTCCCTCTTCTCTTTACACAATTTTGAGCTTTGAAGCTCATCCAACCCCTGAAAATTTCTATTATACACTTCCCTAGAAACATTCAGGAGGTTTTGGTCTTCTCAAAAGACCAACTCTACTTCCTTAAGAGGAAGCTTAAAGGAGGTGCGTTGAAGAAGAGGTAATCTCTTCTTCCTATTCTCTCAAGTTTCTTTCTTCTTCTACTTCTGCTTATTTAGTTGAATATTTATAAAATAATAAAATCAGTGTTACTTATATACTGATATGTTATTATAAATATGAAACAACCCTATTTAACCATCTATCCATCCTATGGAAAATCAAATCACCGTTCGTGCGTACGTACAGAATACCGTCTCCACACCGTGGTGTAATCTGTTTTCAACCACCACCTTACTTGGATGGGTATAATGGTGTAATTAAAAAACTATATATGATTATTGTAAAGTTACATTGATTCTGAAATATTATACATACACTTCAATACAATTCCACGATCATTGGAATGATATCATCGCTCGTGCGTACGTGCGGACTACCGTCTCCACGACGTGATGAGATTCATTCTCCATGTTAACCATTCATGAATGATTATAATGTATATAATGAATAATAATTAAATATATGACATAACAATGATACTGGATTTATTTATATATATATATGTATTTCATCTACTTAATTCCATTCAATTCAATAAGGAAATGAAAACAACGTTCATGCGTACGTACGGTCTACCGTCTCCATGAACGGTGTATTTTATTCCATTTATCGATATATCATATATATATATATATGTATATGATGAATATATATTATATATAAATAATTTTTTAAATTCTGAAATTAATTAAATCAGGATATTAGTAATAATATCAAGAACAACAAGTCGAAACACGTACAATAAATGAAACGATTTTACCCAAATCACTGCTTTTACATCGAATTTACAAAAGAACAGGTAATATAAAGTCATAAGTAAACAATATATGATATCATAACAATGAATATGATTATGTAATAAGTAAATTCCATTATTTAAATCATTATACAGGAGGTTAGGATACATACAAATCATATCGGACATAAGGTTAGGGATAACTATTCCAATCTCGTTCTTATCCGAGATTGTTTATTCGTAAGTATTTATTGGGGTTATTGTTATAATACATGTATATGTTTTATAAAATTGTTTTCAAGTATGTTTAATGTCCTTTTTACCCATTTTTGAATTTACCACATGTTATGAAAAGAATATTACTTTTATTTACCACATGAGGAACTTTTTGACTTTTCTGACAAAAGTATGAGGAGAATGTTGTTTTTAACTTATACGGAATGAACAGATTTTTACGGTTTCATAGAGCCTCATTTTCATGAAGCTTCCTCTACAATATTGCATGATTGTTTTCAACAAAACCCTTTTCTTTTATAATTTCATGGCATTTTGTGAAAAGAAAATTATTTTGAAGAAGAAAGGATATTTTCCTCCAGAATTCATTTCAAGTTTTTTATCAAAACCATTTTCCATCTAAAATGACATTATTTATATGTTCATGTTTCAAGTATAATGTATCCATTATTTACACGGTTTTATTTTTCTTATGATGAAATGATATCCATTTTTTTATATGGATTATGTTATGATGGAATGATTTTTAAGAATCCCATTCTATTATATGGGTTATGCTATGATGTATGATTTATGATTTTGTGTCACACAAAAGAATTATTTCATTATGAGATGAGTGGGACCTATATCTCCCTCCAATTCATTGGGCAAAGATTTATATCTCATGAGATAGACATGGCTGGAACGATAAGTTAATCTGGTTCAGTAATACATGACTGGAATGATGAGTGAACTCGATTCAGAGAGGGAATTTCTCCACTAAGATGGTCTTGGAATCAATGCATTGGCTACTATGGAAATAATATCATGTTCTTAATGGTTTCCACAATAACATGTTTTATTTACATTCAATTTTATCATGATTGATGTTATTTTATGATATATGCCTCACGTACTTTCCAGATTTATGTCTTTGCTCAAGATTTTGATGTTTAGATTTTATGTTAAGTTTTTACATTCAAATGTTTATGGATTGTTTTATGTTCTCTATGCTTTCCCTTACTGAGCATTTGAGCTCACCCTTTATATGTTTTCTTTTCCCCAGGATATAAAGAAAGGTTTTACGTAATAAAACTATTGGAGAAGATCTTTATGGGAGATATTGAAGATCTTTCACCACGATTAGAAGATTATGTTCCGAGTTTCCAAATACACTAAACTATTACGGTCCTTGTGTGTTTGTTTTTGTTATGTATTATGTATTTCGAAAAAGTAATGTAATGTCCATGTACGTCAAGCTTTGTGTCTTTACATGCTAGCCATCCACCAAGAATGTTGTGTTGACTCTCTCGAAAATATAAACTGCTATAAAATATTTATGGTCACCCAATGATTAGGAATTCTACCATGGAGGTCCTCCCCACAAAACAATAAATAAACATATAGGTCATCTCAACACTGAAAACTTCCCCTACCCAAAATATTTCTCATAGAACAAGTGGAAAAACAACTATTGTAGGGGGGCAACTACATCACCAACCTTAAAACATAGTGATGGAATATATGTGATCTCCAAGTGATCATTATTGTGTAAATCCAACATTTCCTGAGGTTTTAATGAATAAAACATCAAAATAATATTAAATATTTCATAGTCTGAGGTGATAAATGACTCAAAGGAATCACGTTTTTGCCTCTCCCCTAGAATTGGGGGAAGAATATCATCGACAAAGCCTAACCATCCCTAAATCTGATGTCCATAATGTCCAAAAATCTCTCTTCATCATCCTTCATATATAATTTGTTTTTTAATAATTTCATGTACAATCTATGAAACGTTAAATACCTCCATCAACTTCCCTCCTCTCAACCAACACCTTAGAAGTAGCAGAGACATCAATATCTCAACACGTTCCCTTAGGTGATGGTGATAAATCAATTGAGCCACATAGGAAAGATGTCCTTCCTAGTCATTATGAATATATAGACAATCCATCCTATATGAAAACAGTATTGAATATTCCCCTACCTCTAGAAGACACTCAAAATTTCTAGGGATGGTTGACCTATTTGATTCCCACTACTAAAAATCAAGTAGTATAATAGGTCTTTATCACTATCCCCCCTAGTATATCGGTCTACTCTTATTGTTTCTTGGGGAAATAATGTTCCAAAATCCACCTTCATAATTAATATGAGGATTGTTTTTGGTAAATTCCTTAAACAAACTATATATTGGTAATATTATAGCCACCGTCAACCGTAAATTTCATAATACCAGAGTTTGTCACTAAGGGTCAAATGGCCTATTTCTGATAGAATTTATGTGTGACATTCAAAATTCTCTTGTATTTCTATATGATCTATTTGGGGTTCCTAGAACACCTTGATATAATCTGTAAAAAAAATCCATGATATCCATATTGGTGCACTTCTAGTGGCTTAATTCCTTAATTCATATTGATACCACTAGACTTTATAGAGGATAATCATTAGTCTCCTCACTAGGATCCAGTGAATTATGCATGGTGCATCCCACATGTGAAAACTAGGGGTTGGGGGATATATTATTATTTCCATTTCAGTACCCTTCCACTATAATGACCAGATCACCAAGCCATCCCACTAAATGATAGTGATAATTCCCCACCAACAACCACCCATATGAACATCATCACGATAAACCCACTGGATGATCATAGAAACAAATTAGATAAAACTAGTTGTGATAGAGAAATCCCACCCTAATGAGAGACACAATATTAGTTAGATAGTCTAGTAGGTTCCCTCACTCATCGGAAGAGATGGAAAATGAGCCTTAGATGTTCCTCCAATGAGGAACTTCCAATTTCTAATCATCTTCTTGGAAAAGATAGTGGTTTTAAAAACCCTATTGGACTATCTAATGTTATTCCAAAAACTGCTTTAGATTCTAGGTTGATCACATATCAATCAGGGATTGAGGACTACAAGAGAATCAGTACTAATCTCCTCATTGAACAACGTCCATAGTGAGATAATAACTTAGGGGACACTACCCCTCCACCAGCTGAACTTCCATTCCTTATCTGCAAGGAACCCAAGGTTGTGATGGGATGTCCTACACAAACAATCAGTTTATTGGATAGAAACCCATGTAAATTAACCAGATATGACCTATATACCAAACCTGAGAAGTATGAATTTCTAAATTGGGATCATAAGCATTTTTTCTCATGATTTAGTAGACTTGTAATAGTATTGGTGAATAACAACCCCCTCCATGATGACATGGTATCCTCTCTTATTTCATTCCCTGAGGATCTAGAGATGCCGTAAATGTCGATCCCACATACCAGTAAGCCATATTAAGAATGGTTGTACCATGTTCATCTACCCCCAGAGTTTGTAAATCCTAGCTTCACCCTATTAAATGGAATGAGATACCCATTATAGAACATGGAAAACTTCACCTTACATTTTTTTTGGATGCACATGACTCTATAAAAGTAGTAGGTTTCCAAGGATTGATGTCCAATCTTGGACTTGGAAGGAATTTACATTTTTTAGTATATCCAAATGGTTCTACGATCCAATTCTAATTGGGGGAATCTCCATTGAAAATTATTATATTGTTTTAGATCCACCTAGTGGACAATAAGCACCACTGACCCCTACAAGTGTAAGAATAGGTCTATTTTGTGAGTTGATGAATTCATTTATAGATGGAAGGAGAACACATTGTCCTTCGATGTGCATCATTTCTAATAAAATATATTGATTATGTTCATGGATATTTTCAATGATAAGGTGGTACCTACCCTCATCTCCAAGACATATTACGGTGGGCTTTGAGAGTTTGATGAAATAGTTCAGTGTCTAGAATAATACTGGTAGCTATCCATGATTCCAGCATGACAAGTACATATTCCAACTTCTGTCTAAGGACTTTTGAATGAAGAAAAATTCACAACTATATAGGATGAGGCCCCATAGATGGTCCACCTTTAGGAACCTATACTATATAGGAATTGGAAACCATGACCTCTTCAAGCATAGACTTTCCTTGAAAATTCCAACCAATCTCCATATCTGGTCAAGACACGTAGGATTCCCATTGAAGAGTAGAATAATAAGACCCATTAAATTAAGGAAACATATGAACTGGGGTACATGATTAATTCCTTGAAAAAGAACATCCTGAAGTGAGAAAAATATAGAAGACCTAAGGAAGATAATCCCACTGATTTTTTAAACCATTTCCACTACCACAAGGTTCTTATAAATTTCATCAAATAATGCTTCATCTTTAAGGATTTTATTGAGGAACAGTTAAATTGTGGCCCAGTACAATTGATTTCAGTCCTGATATAGGTACCACATGAATTTATTGGCCCTAAAAGTGGTGATGATGACTCTGGTGAAGAGAAATAGGTTTCATGAACGGGTACACAAATGAAAAATGATTGGATATTCCGTAATGTAGTAGATAAAACCTATATAATTATTCATACCATCTTGATAAAACCAAAACCCCTTGTGGTCACCACATCTGTATCATAGCCTTCAAAATATCAAAAGAATATTCACTAAAAATTCTAGGGTATCAAATTACCCCACCAGTGTTGAAACTAACATATGATATCTATGACTTAGTGCCTCCAAAATTGAGAGATAACCCACGAATTAATCCCATCCTGGAATATTCCACTAATAAAAAATAAGAATATTCTTTTGTGAATGTTTTCAAGATGGTGGATCGATGCAATGTACTCAGTGATGAGGAACACGATGTGCCCCCTGAAGTAAACTATTTTCAGTGACATCAAAAGCGATATAGATGCAATTATAATAGGAATAATTTCTAATATAGTGCTCTAGAAGATACTACTTATTCCAATGAGACTTAACTAAAAGAATCATATAAGGCTAAATAGTTGACACTCTCTTAGGTTTTTATATTGGGGACACCTCTATGCCTGGTTATATTGACTGATTGAGTAGAATAGACACGTAAACACCGCGTTCATCCATGTCAAGAAATGCCCCAACCTCAACCACCTAGTACTCATCCAAAACCATCAAATAAAAAATCTAACATAGACAACACCATCCTTGAAACACTACCTCAGACAATTGCCCCCGCTATGCTCCCTGTTAGGTAGTGGCCCTTGGAAGGCAAAAAAATCCATTTTATTGAAAATAAAATTTTATGAATTACCTTGTTATTATTCCAGTAAGGTTATTTGTCTTTGATGCACCATTATAGTCAGAGGAGATGAATGAGGACCTTATTGGGTCTTTAAAGAGACCTCTCAATTTAATGACTGAAGTAGAAGCTGTTGAGGCGTAATATGTAAAGAAATATAAAAAAGAAGAATTACAAGTCATCATCTCCTTTTCTAAATAGGATGAGGGTTCCAATTTCTAGGGTTAAATATTCCCATTTTATTTCATGGGCTAGTTCATAGGAATAGAAACCCACCACTACCAAGTTCATACTACCACTGGGATCAATATCATCTAGGAATAAACAGTCCACGAGATGGGGCTTATAGAATTTTATCTGAATCCCCTCGATAAGAAAATTTAGGGGTTTAAATATAGTAATAAGAAATGGAACATTAGGAGTTGGTTGAAGACCCAATTCTGTTTCAGGGTAACAACCACAATGTTCTAGGTTTCTTCATAAGAAATAACATAAATCACTCTATTGTGATTTCACTAGCTCTATATGCCTATGGTGTTCCATTATTTATACTATTAATGACTCAAATAATCCATTGCTGGTCGATTAGGGATACTCCAAAGTGACTCATCTCCCTTCCATTGTTGTGAAACCCACTAATTAGATGTTGGGTACTATAAAAAGGGAGGTTAAATGGCTTGATAATGATGGGTTCATCTGTATCAACGACCACAACAATCTAACATCCAATTTAGAGGATCCCTAAGAATATTTTTAAGATTGATTCATTCTTCTAATATATTTTTTGGAAACAAACACCCTAAATCTAGGGATCTACATCATAGACTCCAAAAAGAAATATGGTTCATATACTACCTAAAATCGTATTTGGTAAAGTCTTGGCTAATTATAGGAAATCATACTTCTATGGGTTAGAGAAAATTTTCCCAATATCTATTGATTCAAAACATTATTTCATAATTCATAAGGTGGTGATGAATTGGTTGAGGTTGACTGAATACCAGTTTTTTTTATCAATTATGGGTCTCATGGTCAGAGACTAAATGATATTGGATAATAGTATTTTTTTCACCATGGTCTATATTGATAAAGAATCCCCTAATAAGTATTATACCCTAGAAAGGGTATATGAAATTATCACTCTCGATTATGAAACCCCAAGGGAGTCTCCACCTACAACTGGTCCACATGTTTTAGATGATGAATATGATCAATATGGTACTCTGAAAACATTTAATAACGATGTATCTACTATGTTCAATCATCCGACCCAAGTCAATATCATCATATATGAAGACTTAAGGCTGACACTGATCAATGTTGTGATTTCACCAATGGGGAAGTAGATGTATTTGGAATTATAGATACAATATCGCAATGTGTTCACCTGGAGCAATAATAAACATTTAAGTCCCAATCCCTTTGTTCATTTTCATCCCCCTGTCCTCCCAATTGGTTATTATGGGATCAAATAGCCACCAATAAAGATGAACCATTCCAATAGGTCTGTGGTTGAGGTTGAAGTTGACAATCCTATCAATTCTAACTTTAACAAGTATTTCCAGTTTCCCATGTAACTTTCTAATATTTTCGTGTTCGGGAAGATAAAATTATAGATGAGAGTCTACCAAAACATCTATGACCTAAAATGCCACTTCCCAACTAATGAGTTTCCCCTTCTGATGATATAGTTTTTTATCAATTATAAAACTATTTTTTAGACCTCTCCTTCATTTACGGGTACTATAGGTATAACTAGATCTATATAGACCTTGAATATGAACAATCCACCACTTTCAGAGAACCTCTGATAAAATTTAGCTACCAGGTGATTCAATTTGTTTTGAAGAATTATAGAGCTATATACTAGTGTTCCACGAAAAATATATTCAAACCACTCCTTAAGAATTTATTTGAGTTCTATGTAGATTATTAGGTGGTAAAATCTATTGAGAAGTAGGATTTTCATACATAAATATGACATATTTTTAGATGAATATTCAATACATTTCATAAATACATTCCTAAAGAGCATAATAGGATAGTGTATTTAGATAGTAGAAATACAATATTCTTAATTTATAAAATATCATCAATATATCCCATAAATATCTTCTCACATATTATAGCCCTTTGATATACCGTATCTAAACCATTATTTATAACCTGAGTAATGAATCATAAGAAAATATGATCTCATATGCTCATTGAAGGTAAAAATGGGAGATATCAAAGTATGATCATTTTAATTAATAATAAAATAACAAGGGTTTTTAATAATGAACAAGAATTATGAAGTTTATACCCAACCTATAATACACCATAAACATGACTCATGGAATTAAAAAATATCATTTCATAAAACATGGCCCATAAGAATGAAAAATCATCAAAAATCCACATGTCCATATTTTCATGTCCAAAAAGTTTTGAACCATAATAAATATAGAAAATCATTTCGTATGAAAAGGTTAAATACCAATAACATCAACATATTGGACAAATACTTATTACCCATTCCCCATTGTGGATCAGGACTCACATGTTTCCCATAATGGATTATAACTCACTTGTTTACCATAGTATATTTGGCCTATATACTTTTTTCTATTTCTATATCACGGGATATAAAGCTTTATCTAATAAATTGGTGGGAGATATAGATTCTACCCATCTCATAATTAAAACCATACTATTTTGTGCCACAATATCATAAAATAATCATCATAACATTATAACATAACCTTTGTAATGAAAATGGGTTTCACAAACATTTCATCAATTCAATATAACATAACCCTATAAAAGTAAATGGGTTTCATAAAAATTTCATCAACATAAAAATTATTCATCTTGAAAATGAATAAGGATTATATATGTAACACTCATCCCTGATAAATAATAATTAACATCAAAGGATGATATATTATATGGAGCATTATTTTGAAAGATCACTTGGAACATTTCTTGAGGAAAATGGAATTCCCACTTTAAGAAAAACTTTATACAACATAAAATATTTTCAAAATTATTTTCTACTAAAATAACTTTTGAATATTATAAATGAATGCCTAAAATAATTTTTAAAATTTTAAGATTAAAATAACTTCCCCACTTTGAAAAAAACTTTTTATAAAATAAAAAATTTTCTAAATCCTTTTCTTTGTAAATAAACATTTAATCTTATTAAGTAATCCAAAAATTAATTTAAAAATTTCTTATAGAAAATTGCAATTACAATTCAAAAATCACTAAAATTTAGGAATATATTGTATAAATAATTCTCATTGAAAACCAAATATGAAACTCATAATGAATTCATTAAAAAATTGACTTTCTTATTATGATGGGAAATACAATTCATTTCATATCAGTTAAAACAAATATTTAGTTCATTTTTTTGGTAATAGCCAAAGGGGCCTCATTTTTTATTAAACATATTGATTAATTTTAAAACATTTTTTAAAATGTAAAAAATGGGTAAAAATATATTTAATAAATAATTTGAAGAAATTTAAAACATTTTTTTATTTTTTTATAAAACATTGATATGGAATAAAATGTGTTTTTTTGACCGAAGATAAAAATAAAGATGATTTTTATTAAAAATATTATTTTAAAATATTGAGAACATTAATATATGAAAATGAATGAGAATGGATATTTTTATGATGTCACTATTGGAAAATAAAATTCATTTGTTTCTTCACATATAGATCATAATATCTCATCACCAGAACCATAGATATAAACAATCTTGATGAACGACGAGATTCTACCATAAAACCATTACCACTTTGGTAACATCAAATCATAAGACCCATAAGGTAATAGAAGTAAAAGAACCATAAAATTTCATGATAATAAATAATTTCATGATATTAAATTTTAATGGGGCTATAAAAAACCTCATAAAATAATATTGGTGTATAAAACCCCATATGTCTAAATAAAGGAAAATTAAGACACAATTCCATTACCACTTTTGTAAATTTTTAACTATAAACCCCATGAAAGAGAGATCATAAAATGGATATGTAAATCCCAATTATTTTCAGTATAATAATAACAAATTAAATTTATTTTTAGTATATACTCCACAAAAAATAAACACGAGGTGAATATGGCATGTATCTCATAGAAAATAAAAGTGAGACAGAAATACCATACCTTAATTGTAGTCATCCTTATTTCATGTTTGAACATAATTTATAATAAATAAATGTTTCTTATAAATATATTAATGAACCAAATTTTTTTATACCATACCATATATGATTTACTTATGACCTTTTGTTACATTCATGTTAACAATTTCATGTTAAAGTCGTGTTTGGGTACTAACTGCTTTGTTTTTCATGGATGTTTGGATTTAGAATTTTCTATAGTATTACTTTGTTCATGGTTAAATAATATCTATAATGTTAATCTAGATGAAAATATAATATATATTTATTTTTTATGTACTTATAGAAATCCATAAACATAGAAAGAAAATGAAATACAACTTTCTTGAAGATGGTAGGTCGTACGTACACATGAATTTTTTTTTATTTGCTCAATGGATGAAATAAAATAAAGTAAAATAATATATTAACACAATAGAATAATTTTTATGTCATATATATATATATATAAAATATATTACTTAAATTAACTCTAATTACCTTACATTCATAGAGTTAGTACAAAATGAACCACATCACATCGCGAGGTGGTAGTCTGTCGCACACATGAACAAAGTTATCATATCAACCATGGAATGAAAAGAAAGAAGTTATATATGCAATAATAATTTAATAGGTATAAATATGTTAAAAAATCATATATATTAAATTAATATATCCTTATTACCATCCATGTAAAATGAAAATGAAAAATAGATCACATCGGTTCGTGAGGTGGTAGTCTGTTCTACCGACAAGAAACATTATTATTTTCCCATGAATTGGGTTGTAAGAAGTGATATATGGTATTATAAGTCCATAGGTATATTAATATCTTAAATATAATATATAAACATTAAATATATCATTATATACTTCCATTCTAGTTGGTGATGGAAAAAAATAACATCGGTACGTGAGGTTATAGTCTGTTATACACAATAATAATGATTTTCTATCACATTAATGGAAGAAAAGATAGATTTATGTTATTAAATTAAAATAATAAAATATATTTATATTTTATATAATAATTTTATTATATTTTAATAATTTATTAATATTTTAAGGAGTTATAAGAATAAGTAAAAAAATGCATAGTTAAAAGATATACCCCCTCTTTAAAAAACCTCTTTATGTTTAACCTAAATCCTTCCTGTATTCGATTTACGATTTCAAAAATGCCTATAATATGTGGTTATGAATATAATATATTTATTTGTTTATTTATTTTCCTAACCTATTTTTTTTTTGATATGTGAAGTGGAGTTGATAGGGGGTGTCCTGTTATATATAGGGTTAGTGGAAAACAAGTAATTTTTGAAAAGAAAAAGGTATACCAATGTTTTGTATATTCAAAAATGCATAAAAAGGGCCATTAAAAATAATATAATATATAGGGTGTGAATATTTATATAAAATTTTGTTTTTAAATGTTAATATTTCATTTTAAAGATTATCCTTTTTGTTTACCCTGCCCCCTGTAAACCTATTTTTACCTTTACAATTGCAATTAATTTTTTCTATTTTTACTATTCAATATGATCAAAAATTAATTTGACCTTATTATATTAAATAAATTATTATTATTCTAAATATGGATTCAATTTTTCCAAATTTCATCCATATAAGTGGGAAATTTTAATTTAATATTAATCTTACAAATGTGATGAAATGGATGTTTCACTAAGAAAATAGTTTTAAAACTTTAAAAATATCCTATATCAAAACTAAAAATGGAATTGAATCCAATAAATAAATTGGATTCATATATATATATATAATAATTTTAATTTTAAAACCATGTAAAAATAATTTTTATGTTATAAAGTTCATTAAAAGAATTAACAATTCTTAATAAAAACTAGTATTTTCCAATATTCCTAAAAAAATTAACTTCTCCAAAAGTTCACTCAAATATATATTTTAAATGATTTTGTAAAAATTTAATTTAATTTTTTCAAATAAATTTTCCAATATTGTAATAATTTAATTATAAAATAAGTTTGGAAATAGAGAAAAAATTGTTTTCTAGAAAAATATTGTTTTTAAGGGTAAAACTGGATTTATTGCAATATGTTTTCTATAAAACACATAAGATAAATTTTAAAATTTCTATTGAATATAAAAAATGTAAATTTTATTATAAGTATTAATAAAAAGTTATTTTTCATATATTGAGGTAAAACACATTTGTGTGCCTAAAATCGTTTTTAAGAGAAAGATTTTATTTGTTTTCAAATGGTTTTTATATCCATTTATAATTAATTGATTACCTAATAATTCATTATATATACATGTGTAAACCATATATTTTCATAATTTATTTAGTCCTATTAATACCCATAAACCAATGGCCATGTGATACCTATCATATTAGATAAAAAAAAATTAAAAGTATCACATGTTTTGTAAAAACTCGATATAGTGTGTGACATAAAAAATCCAAAATATTAAATTTATTTGAGAAAAATATTACAAAAAGATATAGATTTATAATTCTACACTAATTAAATAAATCTAAACCTCAAAATTTGAACATATGATAGGTAATCAAGGTATTAATAATAGAAAATACATTTGTTATAAACCCACATTATAAAATGGGTTAATGAAAATTTATCTTGAAAATAGATAGAACGATGTGTGAAAGGAATATTAAATAATAAATAACAAGGTTTACATGTAGGGTAAAATTTTTGGGAAGTGAAAAAAAGGACATAGAAGAGAAAAATTACACCTAAATACTAAGGGATAGTAATAGAGAACACAGTCTGTACAAAATTATTGACCACAAGGCCATAAATATATGACAGGTGAAAAGACCATTCATTCATAAAAAATAATAGTAAATTTAAAACATTTTATTTCAATGTCATTCTATTAAATATTAATAATGACCACAAGAATGTTTACTCACTAGATTTTATTCTATTTTAGAAGAATAATCACATCCTTTGGTTGTATTTCAATCAACTTTCAACTTTATGCCTGTCTTTAAGAGATGAATTTTTCATGTCTGAACCAATAACTGATAATATGATCCACAAAAAATGATAATAATTTTATTCAATCACTAGTTATGATAAAAAAATATTTATCAAAAGTTTTCCAATTGTCATAAATAATCATATGGTGAAATAATTCATTAATATCTAAAACCTCATCCAAAGTTCTACATAAACCATTCCATAAATTGTTAACCTTATGATCCTTATTAAATTTAAAATTTGTAAATGAGGTCACTAAATATCAAAAAAAATCTTAACATTAATTCCATATATAACCTAAAGTATCTCTTTATTGATAAATACCAAATATGTGAATAACATGGTCATCTATTCTCTTTAATCATGGTAATATCTAAAATTTATATAAAACCTTAACAAAAACATACATACTTACCCATTAAATGACTAAAACCAAATATTATTGAATAAATTTTACAAATACAACAATGTGGAAAACTCAATCAATGATAACATAAACCCCTTTATCTACAAATCATTAATCAGTCCCAAGATCGTCAAAACTATCTGTTTTTTATTCATATCCATCATCTATTTCTACCAAAATCACAAAAATAGAATATTTAAAAATAATTTCAAAACAATGTTGATTAAAATAGCCTTTCAAAGTTTAAAAACACTTTTTTAAAAATACAATTTAGAAATATGTTTCTTTAAAAATAATACTATAAACTTCTAAATAAATCTTTAAAATCATTTCAAACATTTTTGGTATCAGCAAATTGGGCCTTGATTTTGAAAATTATGTGATGATTCATTTTAAAACATTTTTAAAAAATTAAAATGTGTATAAAAATTTCTATAATAAATCCTTTGGACAATGTCCAAAAATTTCTGAAATGTTTTTTCAAATCATTGATATGGAAGTAAAGTTTTTTTGTCCAAAGAGAGAAATAAAGATGATTTTTCATATAAAATTTATTTTGAACTCTTTAGTACATAAATGGAAGAAAATTAAGGTTAAACATGTATTCTCTTGAAATAAATATAGGATAACAAAAATCATTTTTTATTAATATATGGATCATCATATCACATCATCAAAAGTATAAACATAAAAAATACCAATAAATAATGAGATTGCACCCTAAAACTATTACCACTTTGGTAACATTGAATCATAAGAAAAATGAAATAATAACACTAAATAAAACATAAATTATCATTAGAATAAATAATTTTGTGTTATTACATGTAAAATGGTATTTAAATGAACCTTATAAAAGAATGTAGGTGCATAACACAACACATGTCTCAACAGAGAAAAATCAAGACAAAATTCATGTACCGATTTGGTTACCATGGAATAGTAAACCACATAAAAAGAGATACTAAAATTTATATGTCAATTAATATAATTTTCAGGAGATTAATCATAAAATATATTTTGTTTCATCATATACACCACATAATATAAATAATTTGTAAATATGGTATGTGCCTCACATAAAATAATAGTGAGACGAGAATCCCTTCCCTCAAATCTCAACATCCTTTATACAAGTTTTAAACTACTTTATAATAAATTTATGTTTAATATATTTATATTAAAAGATATAAATTTATATATTATACCATATATAATTTACTTATGACTTGTTTTACCCATTTATTAACAATTCCTTATTAATGTCATTTTTTCGGTAATAACTACTTTTTTCGTTTTTGTTTTCATTTTTTTATTTTCAGTCATGATAATTTTATCATGGTTCCATCATCCCCATTATTTCAATAATTATATAAATATCATATATATTTATTATATATGTATTTATATTAATCCATTAATGTTGGATATAGAAAATGAAATGCAACATTCATGTAGACGGTAGGCCATACGTATGCATGAATGTTGTTTCCATTTCCTCGATAGATGAAATGATAAAAAGATAAGTAAGATATTATCATTACATAATAATTACAATTTAATATATAAATTACATATATTAATTAATTTTTCCATTAATTCTCATCCATTAAAAGTTTTAGCAAAATATGAATCACATTACATCATGATGTTGTAGTCCACTATACACACCAACAACATTATGGTATACCCCATGGAATAGAAATAAAGATGGTATATAATATTTAATATATATATATATATAATAAGGCTAAAATATATCATATATATTCATTTAATATATCCTTACTAGCATCCATGTAAAGAAACAATGAAAAATGCATCACATCGGTTTGTGAGGAGGTTATCTGTTGTACACACAAGCAATGTTATTATTTTCCAATGGGTTAGGATGTAAGAAGGTATATGTGGTATTATAATTACAGAGGTATAATAATATGAAAAATATATTTCAAAAACATTAAATACATCATTATTACCTGATGTGAGTGTTAGTGATGTAAAATGAATTATATTAGTTCGTGAGGCTCTAGTCTGTCGTACACATGAATGATGATTTAGTATCTCATTTGATAGAAGAGGAGATTGATATTGGTTATTACATTATAATAATACCATATTATTATATGGGATATTTTTTTATCATATCACAGTAATTTAATATTATTTTAATGATTTTGAAGAAAATGTGAAACAAAAATGCATAGTTAAACACATTACATCGTATTCATACAACCTCTTAAGGTTCGATCTAAAGGCTTCATATATTTGTTTTATGGTATCATAAATGACTCTAGGATGTAGGGATGGATACAATGAATTCATCTTCATAGTTTTTATCATAAAAATGGTTTTTTAAATTGTGAAGAAGAGAGGATTGGGGGTTTCCTATTGCAAGTGAAGTGAGTGGCACACATGTAACTCTTGAAAATAAAATCGTGTACCCAACTTTTTCACATGTAATAAGGAAAAAAATGGTCAATTACCGATTATAAAATAGATAAGGTTTATATATCACCATAAAATTGGTTTTTTAGATGTTTCTATGTCACATTACCGCTTATATTTTTAGTTTATCCCCCCGGTAAACCAGTTTTAAGGTTAACCGTGGTAATTAATGTTTTTCTATTTTTACTATTCATTATGGTAAATAAATAAGTTTACCTTAAAATATAATACATATTATTATAATTCAAAATATGGAGTCCATTTTTTTAATTCCATTTACATAAGTAGAAAAATTAATTTAAAATTAATCCAACAAACATGATGAAAAAGCAGTTTTCCAAATAGAAGACTCAAATGTTTAAAAAAATTATATAAACAATTAGTCTGAAATTGATTCCAATGACCTAAAAAAATTAATAGATATAAAATTGAAATAATTTTAATTCTAAAACTAAAATAAAATAATTTTTTATTTTTTAAATTCATTAAAATAAATGATAATTCTTAATAAATACAAGTATTTTTCACTATCCATCGAAAAAATTATATTTTTTGGAAAATTTTCAAAAATTCACCATAAGATAATTTTCACATGGCGATTTAACAAATGATTTTTTATATTAAATTTTCTAAAAGTGAAAAAAAATTATTTTTTTATATGTACAGAAAAGGTGACAAACTTTTTTTTAAGAAAAATATAGTTTTTAAGAGTAAAATTATGTTTATTAACATCTCTTGTCTATAAAAAATAAGATAAATGTTAAAAAAAATATTGAATATATAATAAATAAATTTGAATAGCATCATTCAATAAAAGTGATTTGTTTAATTTTTTGAGGTGAAATTATGTTTTCCACATAAAAATTATTTTTCAGAAAAATATTTCCTTTGATTCCAAATGGATTTTATTTTAATTTATAATTAATTGAAAATTATATAATTAATTATATATACATGTGTAAACCATATATTTTTAGATTTTAGTTAATCCTTTCCATAATCTATATCCTAATAGCTTGGGGATAAGTATCATATTAAATAATAATATTTTTATAGTATGTCGTATTTCTTTAATTCTCATTGTTGTGTTTATGGAAGAATATCGAAAATATTAAATTTAATAGAATATATATATATATTTCACAAAATTTAAGGGTGCTAAAAAATCCCACCAGCATCCGGATCATCCCAAGGATCTTGATAATTTGATTGAATTAATCTTCTCACATCACCAAAAAATAACCCCCAAAAGTGTGTGTTCAGGGTTACCCTTGGAATGAACTATGGATTCATTGTTTGGTATAGAGGCATTAAGATCAATACAAAAAAGATTAAGTCAATTAGCTAGATGTATCCTCTAAATAGCCATCAAAAGTTGTGAGGCCTCTAAGGACACCTAGAATATATCCAATTATTCATTTTTAATCTACTTGGTATGTGAAATCCCCTTTTTAGACTCATGATGAAATGACCCACCTACCCGTGGGATGTAGATTTCCAAGTCAAATTCATTAAATTAAGTAGTATTTTATATATTCTTATTTCTTTATTCCACCCATCCATGGGAAACCTTTTTTCATTTATATGAAGACCGTATAATAGTCCCTTAGAACTCATTTTCATGACCCCCTCCCTTCAAATATGCCCCTCCTAAGCTGGAAATAGGGAAAAAGAGATAATGTCCCTCGAGTCCCACCTCTAGTAGGCCCCGGGGTAGTGACCATCACCATGGGTAAAAAAAATCTCACAAAAATGGGAGGCATTACACATTTTATATTAACAATGATTGGGAGATAAGATTTATCAACCTCAAAACAACTCCATGACACTATATATATAAAGGAAAACCAAAATCTATCACAAATGTAGGTTTAAAATGTAAGAAATACAAAAGAAAGAGTCTCCAAAGTAAATACTAATAGAAAATATAAGCACTGACACAAAAATTGTCCCCAACATTCAAGCTAATAATTCCCATGGTTCATGTAGTCCCCAAGAAAACCTAAAAGTACTTTTATATACGTATAGGGATCATACAAGTATACTCAGTAGGAAAAACCAAGTCTCACATGCCCAAGTGGAGAAGCATACTAATTCCCCTGTAAGAAAACAGTAGAACCCAATAGCACCCAACAAGGTAAACTAGCCACCCCAACCTCACCAAAGGCACACTCACCAAAGGCACACTCACCAAATAAGACATGTCATGTAAACTATTAGAGGGAACATCAATGATAGGGTACCCCACAGAACTTTCCCACTGATTATCAACTCTCACACCCTAATGGAAAATGTCTTGAAACTCTCACCTCTTCTAAAATTACCACGTCACAACCCACCCACACACACCTGTGCCTCACAGATAGTCTTTCAACCTAAGAAAATGAAGCTCATCACATCTCACCCACACACACCTAGTACTCATGACCACGTCTCTCCCATAAACACATATGCCACATACCACGTTACATCCCAAAAACACCCGGGAAAGCACAACTAATCTCATCCAAAAGACACTTAAAAAACCACATCTCATCGCATCCTAAAGACACCTATGTAAACACAACTCGGTCACATGCACTTGGGCCTCACAAACCACTACCTTAAAAAATATTCCTAGACTATCACCACTTGGAAGTGAAAGTAGGGAATAATGGGTGCCCATCCAAACATCCTCCCACTAGGAGTTTTGGGAAATACACCCTCTCCCATGATAATGGGGGTGTTCCCCACATATTGCTCAATAAGTGTGGGGTGAATATAGAAAATAATAAGAAAACAAAGGAATTTATATATAGTATCAAACAATCAATCCCAACCTATG
Source organism: Viscum album (assembly GCA_963277665.1). NCBI lineage: Eukaryota > Viridiplantae > Streptophyta > Magnoliopsida > Santalales > Viscaceae > Viscum > Viscum album. The sequence continues at coordinate 1,644,999,585 of OY728132.1, forward strand.
GGTTTTCAATTAAACAACCAACCACCCTATGATAATTCCAACTATAATGCTACCTCTAAATTTATTACTTTACACTAACAACATTTACATCATAAGATGATAAATGAAATCCATCCACAATAAGCCACAACTCAAACATACCCCCAGTCAGCTCATTTAACCAATTATCATTATTTATTAAAAAACCATTTATTCATTCCATCCATACCTAGGAAACTACCAGTCACAACACAAGAAATAGTTCTCAAGAGGTAATGTGTTTCCAATCACACCACATAAAAAACCACAGAGCCAACCAACGTACTTCACAATTAATCTCTATTTAACACCCATATCAACCACTTCCATCATCATTATTCAATGTTATTACACCCTATCCTTACTCTCAATAAGTAAAATCCCAAATTATAGCCAAACCCCACAACACACCTCATCACAACCAACCCCGGTAGCCTTGATGTATAAAAACACCACACCAGTAACATTAACATAGCACAAATTGAATCTACACCCCTGATGCCCAACCAATGTCCATCAATTCCACAATAAAAAAACATCTCAACCTGAGATTCCATTTCACCAACTGTACCACCCCAGCAACATTCGTTCTCTCAACCCCAGAACTACATAACCACACTAGGAACAACATAGAACAAATCCAAAAACAACACAAAATGACACCAGCAAAGAAAGGTGTGTTCATATTAAAAACACTCTTTAATTCCAATTTAATAATTCATGGGTTATCACCGAGCATGTTTGATCTTGAAGAATACATTTATTTAACTTCATATTCAAAGTTAACCAATTTTGTATTTATATGATCTTCCATAGAGGATCAATAATAAACATCCACAAGCCATCATAGGTTTGAAAACAAAGACCACCAAAGACCATGATTTTTTGTAGACATATAACATATACATATCACAATACCAGTAACCAATAAACGATAAGCATGTATCACTTTCCCCCGACCCATATATGTTTGTATTAAACAGATTAAATTAAAATTATTTATTCGTAAATTCTTCTCTCTTCATGAGAGAACATCCATACACCCACCTCCCATGATACACAATTTAAAAGACATGAAGGGATCCCTACCTAGAGGAATAAATGATCAGAAACACCTCATAGAGACAAAATTGGGGGTCTGAAATTACCAGGGGAACCACTGCATAGATTCGATCAAAGGGGCTCAACAAAAATGCACGATCACTCAAGGAAGACGGGTTTTGGCATGCTTGGGAACCAAGGAAAAATAGAAGGAAGGAATGAAGCAATGGTTTCGGACATTGGAGTACCAGATTCCTGACTCATGGGATATTAAACCATTTTAGGATACTTATTAAAAGTGGATATTGAATACACATTTTGACTAACATAAATCCTCTCGAGCATTATAAAATTACATATATATTTGTCATACTTTGAAACAGATTAAAAAAACTTAACCATGGTTTTAAACTCATTTCACAAGAAATAAAACTTTTAAGGGGAGAATCTCGAAAAATGGGTGAAAACTGGAATATTGAAAAATTATAGTAAATAACACATTGTTGGGTAAGTCACCGATGTGAGTCACAAAACACTGAGTCATCGATGGATGATTCACGGTAGGGTGACTCACTATTGGATGAGTCACTGATGTGACTCACTAACTCCACCTTTCCGACACCACAAACAAACTCCCCCTACCGTTAGTGAGTCCCTATCGTGAGTCACTGATGCGACTCACTGGCACGACTCACAATCGGGTCTTACTAGTGGATGACACACTGTTAGATGAGCTATTGTTGGAAAAACTATATTTTTGGAAAACTCCTAAAATGAGTCACAATTGCCTCCCAGAACACCTCAAACAACATATTTTTACAAAGTAATGGACCATGGAGGTCTAGGACATTATATCAGATACCTCTCAAACTATTCTCATCCTCAATAATTTAGAACCAAATCCTAAATAAAAAGGTTTTCGAATAACAACCCCATAATATATCTCTCATGGATTCCTCTATAATTGAAACACTACTACCAACAAAACAAACCAAAGTTCAATGATAAACCACCTTATATTTATCAAAATCTAGAGTGAATCCTCAAAATCCGTGAACACCTCCTCCAACACCTAATACCCTAGTTGAACACAATTAACACCACACAAGCACCCAATTCCACACCACCCAGATATATAAATCAGGGAACTCCTTCTACCATGTCAATATATTATCTAATCTTGGTGGTGCTGAATCTCCCACATAGGTTTAATTGCATCTCAACTAATGTTTGTCGATTAGAAATCTGGTCTTCCCCATAACAATGTCGGGACTTTATCAGACATCAAAGAACAAGGAAACAACTCATATCCTAAAAAAATGATTAATCATCACATTAAAAATTAAAATATTACAAGGAAAAACATAGAACAACTCTGGCTACTGGGCATGAATCTCTTCTTTTTTCTCCCAATTACTCTCCTCTAAGAAACCATTCCTCCACAACACACGAGCCAAGGGAATGGTCTGTCCATGCAGCACCTTCTCATGAAAATCACAGATGTCCCCTGGTCATTCCAAAAAATGTCATGGAATCTTTAATATTTGACTCTCCACAGTCAGTGACATAGGATTCATCATTAAGATAACATAGAATTTGAGAGAAATGAAAGATTTTGTGATCATCTACAACTGTTGTGGTAATGTTAACTGGTATTCCACCTCACCAACTCATGAAAACACCTCAAAGTGTACAATGATCCTCAGAGAAACCTTGCTCCCTCTACCAACCTATGCTTCCCAAGTCGATAGGAAACCTTCAAGAATGCATCATCCCCATCCTCTAATTCTAAGGTCCTCCTCGTGTGATCAATATATTATTTTTTTCAAGTCCATTAATTCTTTCATCCACTCACGAACAAGATGAACCTTCTCTATTGTACTCTACAACATGTCTAGAACAAGAATTGTTTCCTCCCCAACTTCTATCCAGCACAAGGGTGAACGACACGGTCTCCCATACAAAGATTCGAATGGATCCATGATAATGCAAGAGTGATAGACATTTTTGTAAGAAAACTCAACCAAGGGAATGTGTCACACCCAATATCCATCAATTTACAAGATGCATTCCAGTAGCATGTCCTCCAGCATCTGGATGGTCCGCTATATCTGTCCATTTTTTTGAGGGTGGAATATAGTGTTGAGGCATAACTAAGTTCAAAAAACTTACAGAAATTCCCTCTAGACTTGCGAGGTAAACCATTCATCCCAATATGAGATGATTGATACCAGAACTCCATGAAGCTGCATCACCTCATCCACGTACATCTTGGCCAAGTCATCCACTGCACCAGAATCCTTAATTGCTAAAAAGTGAGCCTATTTCATCAGCTGATCCACTACTACCCAGATTACATCACATCCTCCTTGAGCCATGGGTAACCTAGGGAAGAAATCCATTATGATTTCAACCCACTTAAAATAGGGGATATTTAGTGGCTGCAACAAACAAATGGTAACACGTTGCTCAGCCTTCACATACCGGCACACTAAGAACTTTTCCACAAACTCTTCCACTATCTATTTCACCCTGAGCCATGAAAACTTTTCTCTCAATTCATGGTACTTATTATAAATTCTTGTGTGTACCACTAAGTGTTACCTACGAAACTCACAGAGAACCCCATCGTGTGTCGTCACTCAAAAATACAACCTCCCATGGAATATCATCTGATTCTGACCATCCTCCAATCATCCCCCCTGAGCATCACCCTGGTCAACATGATAATGCAGCACCTCTAACTTCGAGTCTCCCCATTGAGACTCCTCCACCTACTACATTAGGGTGGACTGCACTATCATCTGAAACATACAGCCTCTACCTCCATCCATTCACACATTTATGTGGAAGGATGACAACTCCTAAATCTCTTTCCAAGCAACCACATATTCCCAAAAAACATCCTTCTATGAATTCCTACACAAATAATCATCCACAACATTACCCTTTCCAAAAGTTCATGAGATCTCAAAATCATAGTCCTTGAGAAACTCCATCCACCTTCTCTATCACAAGTTCATATCTCACTGGGAAAAGATATACGTCAAGTTCTTAGGATCCCTGAAGACCACAAAGTTCCCTATAATGATGTAATTTCACCAAAAGTTCAATGTGAACATGATCACATCTATCTCAAGATCATGGGTGGAATAGTTATGTTTTGGCGGACATAACTTCCTAGACCCATAAGAGATCACTCTTCACTATTCAATCAGCATGCATCCTAATCTCGGATAGGAAGAATCCCAAACCACCTCAATAATTACTCCTTCATCTAGAAACTAGATCACTAGATCACTGAGAAACATTCCATTTAGACAGATGAAAGCTACATGCCACTTCTCACTCCACAAAAAAGTCTAGTCCTTCCTGGTCAAAGCCATCAACAGAGATTCAAAACAACAAAAATCGAGTACAAATATCCGGTAATAGCCTTCTAGAGAGAGAAAACTACAAACACCTACAACATTATTGGGTGTTTTCTAAGAAAAAATTACCTCAACCTTTGACCGGTTAACTGTTATACCCTACTGTGACACCACATGTCCAAGGAAATGCACCTCTCATGTTCAGAACTTAAACTTAGACAAAATTCTGTAGATCCAGTGTCATCAAAGGACCTCCAAGATGGTCCTGAGATGCTCTATATGGACCTCCCATGGCATTAAGTTGATCAGAATTTCATCAATCAATATGATGATGAATTAGTCCATGAACTCATGAAAGACATATTTCATGATCCCTATGAAGATGGTCGGTTCATTTGTAACCCCAAATGGAATAACCCTGAACATGAAGTTCCCATACTTTCACCTGAAAGTAGTCTTTAGGATATCACCTTTTTTCATCCTTAGCTAGTGATACCCAGACCTGAGATCTATCATAGGGAACCAACTTTCCCCCCTCAACTAGATGAAAATATCATCTATCCTTGGGAAAGGTTAATGGTTCTTTACTGTTACCTAATTCAACCTACAGTAGTCAATGCACAACCTCATACCACCATCCTCCATTTTCAAAAACAAGACCGGAGCACCCCATGGTAACACACTAGTCCAGATGAATCCCTTATTCATCAGATCATCAATCTAAATCCTTATCTCCCACAACTCATATTGTGTCATCTGTTAAGGATACATCGAAATCAGAGAAGCACTCAGATGCAAGTCTATCCCGAGATCAACATCACATCGAGGATGTAGATTCAAAACCTCCTCTAGAAACACATACAAGAACTCCCCAAAATTGTTAGGAACCTCCACCGTCTCATTATCCACTAATTCCACTGACAGCTTGACCAACAAGGAACGAAGGGGCTCCATACATCGACTACCCATCTAACAACCTCGCTCGCCAATGAAATCCACACACTATCCATATAAATATTAAAACATGACTCTCCTTATGAAGTATTAAATAATATAATGCATAGAATAAAACTATTTTATGAAAAGGTTGATATCGTATGGTTGTATCTATAGCAAGAAGTGATCCCCATGGGACTAATGTGGCCCAATCACCAGTTTACATTCCTAGAATATGTCAAAAAAACTACTCATACCTCTGACAAGAATACTCAACACCAGGGGCACGAAATTAATCAAAAAATATAGACCATGGTCATGGGATAGAATAGGTTCAAAAATTGTTTGTGAAGCTATTGAATAAAACAAAGTGTATGCAAGAGTACTGAACAAACTGATCGTACCTCGAACGATCTTTGACTTTTCTAGAACTACTGCCTCTATGGCATGTCACTAACCACACCCATATCCTCTACCCTCTGCTAGTGATCGCCTCCTTGACCACACCTAGGCCTAGGTCCTTGAGTTTGGCCCTTACCTTCCCTATCTCCTCTCAGTGGAGCAAGATCCTACTGTCACTTCTGCTGGAACTGCCCTGTCAGAAACTGCTACTAAGGCAGGTGCTGAACCTTCCCACCTCCTCCATACTGACCTAGAACTTCTAATGTTCACTAAATCTAAATATTTTAATAGACCCCATATATAAAACACACCATCCCCAAGACCACAGGATAGGGACTAGGAATACAAGGTCGAAATGGAAACTGCAGAGGCTGCCTCCCCACAGGTCAGAACCTAGAAGACTCTAGCACCTGAGACCTACTACTGATAACCTTGCCCTTTGATGAACTATGGTGACTCCCCTCCATAGGTATAACTCCTCATCAGTGCATCCACTCAAATACCTCCACTTTCTTTTGGACCTCCAAGTATGTTGGCAAGGAAAAGGGAGTAATCACATACTGGAGGGAAGGATAAAGTGACTCCTCTAGGAATCTCGCATGAGACTCGTCATCCAAAAATAGATCTATAGAAAAATAAAGGAGATCCTTGACCATAATCCCTAAATATCATACCAAAATACTCCCATATTTGAGGGAGATTAACTCCTACATCTTCTCAACCTTCATGGTTGATGAAATAAATTTTTCTTGGATATCCCTCTCAAAATCGATCCATATAACACTAGCCTCCTTCCTCTTCACTAAGTAAATAATCCACCACTAATGCTCAAATCTATGAAAATGGAACCCAGTACACCCTCAGACCCAGATTATGATGAAGGTGATCAGAAGCTCCTCGAGCCTACTCTCTATCTCTGTGTTGTAAATTTTGTGCTCGTACATCCCCAAAGTCTGTCATTGTAATGAACATAACATTTTTTTCCATTGGCCATCCTCCTCCACTCGGTCAACCCGTCGTCGATCAGCCAGGTTGGACTGCAAAGCCTCCACTAGCTATACTACACACACACAAAAATCGGGTCCCATAGATGAATGGTAAAAAAAATATTTCCTAAGCTTTAATAGTGTGGAATTTTATTTAAACTTTATTTTAACTCAATTTTCTGTTATCCCTTACAAACATTCACATGAAACAAATTAAAGAAAGAATATTACTAATTATGATGCATGTACCTTTCTTAGGGCCTCTACACTTCAAATGGTGTAGCCTCACTTGGTCATTCAATAGACTCAGAGTCCTTGAATCAGATCACGAGGGCCCTAAAATCCCATGTCCTTGCGGATCTTCCCTGCCCTATGTCACATATGAAGATCACCTAACATTGTTTCCCTACCAACCCATGAAATCCTTGTTGTGCTTAAATCAAAACTACATCCTATCACTCATCTTGGCTCTGATACCATTCTATCATGACCCCCTCCCTACATAGATTCCCCTCCTAAGATAGAAATGGAGAAAGAGAGATAATAACCCCTGAGTCCCGCCTCCAGTAGGCCCCGAGTTGGAGAACAACAACAAGGTTATACAAATCTCACAAAAATAGGAGGCATTACACTTCTTTTATATTAACAAAAAATGGGAGATGAGATGTATAATCCTTAAAACAATTCCAAGATAATATATATATTATGGAGAACAAAAATCCATCCAACATGCATGTTTAAAATGTAACTAATATAAAATTAAGAGTCTACAAAGTAAATAATAAAAGAAAATCTAAGAAACAACACAACAATGGTACGCAACATACAAGCTAGTAATACCCATCACGGTCCATGTAGTCCCCCTGGAAACCATAAATTAGTTTTATATACATAGGGTGAAAATACAAGTTTACTCAATAGGAAAATTCAAGTCTCTCTTGCACATGTGGAGAAGCATACAAATGCCTTTGTGAGAAAACAGAAGAACCCAACAACACCTAACAAGTTTTACTAGAAACCCCAACCTCACTAAAGGCATGCTCAACAAATAACACAAGTCATGTAAAGTAATATAGAGAACATCGATGATAGGATAACCTGTACCAATTTCCCACTTATTTTCCACTGTTACACCATAATAGAAAACCTCCTAGAACCACCACCACATCCAAAAGTACCACATCAAAACCTTCATGCACACACCTAGGCCTAACCACTAGTCTCGCAACCAGGGAAAACAAAGATCATCACATCTCACTTGCACACACATGGGCCTCACGGCTAGGTCCCACCCACAGGCACATGGGCCACATAACACATCACATCCCGAAAACAACTGGTAAAGAACAATTCATCTTATCCGGAATACACTTGGGAAGCCACAACTCATCAAATCCCAAAGACACTTGGGAAAACATAACTCGATCAAACACACCTAGGCCTCACAAACCCCTACCTACCCAATGATTCTTGGGATATCACTGCTTAGAGGGGGGAGTAGGGAAGAACTGGTGGCTATCCTTCCACCCTCTCATCGATATGTTTGGGAGAGACCCCCTACACAATAACAATGTGGGTGTTAGGAACATAGTGCTCAATGAGGGCGGGGATAGTATTGAAAACAAAAAAGGAAAATACAAGTATGTATATATAATATAAAACACTCAATCCCAACCTATGGTTTCTAAATCAGACATCCTACCACCCTCTAATATAATCAACTCTTCTGCAACCTCTAAATAAATTATTAAACACAAGAAACATTCAATTTGGAAGTCGATAAATGAAGGCCATCAACATAAAGCCACAACTCAAACATACCCTCCATTTAAATAGTTTTAAAAATTCTAATTATTTATTAAGGAAAACATTTATTCATTATATCCCAACCCTAGAAACTACCATGCACAACATAAGAAACAGTTCTCAGAAGGCAAAGAGTCACCAATCAAACCATGTGACAAACCACACAACCCAACAACCTACCACATATTTCATCTCCATTTAACACCCTTACCAACCACTTCTATAATTATTCTTCAATGTCATTCTTCCTTTTCCTTCCTTTCAACAAGAAGAGTCTGAACTTATATCCAAACCCCGAAACACACCTCATCACAACCATACTTGACAACCGCACTACATAACAACAACACACCAACCACAGAAACTAAATAAAAATTGCACAACCTAAACCTACAGCCCTGTTACTCAACCACTACCCATACATTCCACAATTTAAAAATCTATCAACCTAAGATTCCATTTCACCACCCGTATCACCCAAGAAATAGTTGTTCTCTCAACCCCCGCACCACACAACCACACAAGGCACAATATAGATCAAATCCACACACATCGCATAGCCACACCAATAAAGAATGGGGTATTTGTATTTATCAAAAACTCATTCTTTAATTCCATTTTGATAATTCCAATGTTATAGAAGATCTTTTTCGATCCTGAGGCATCAATTTATTTAACCAAATATAAATAGTTAACCAATATTATATTCATATAGTCGTTCATATAGGATAAAAAATAAATATCCACAATACATCATAGGTTCTCTAAAAAATACCACCATTGGCCACGATTTTAAGTAGGCATATAGCCTATATATATCACAATATCAGTAACCAACAAAACCTAATCATGATTTAATTTTTTCCAGCCCCTGTATATCTATATTAAACAGATTCGATTATCTTTATTTGTTCAAAAATTCTATTATCTTCATGAGAGAACATTAATACACCCACTTTTCATGATGTTCAATTTGAAAAAGACAAAGGGATCTATAAATGGAAGAACAGACAATCAGAAACTCCACCTTATGCCAAAATAGGGGTTGTGAAATTTGTGGGAGGAACCTCCATGGGGACATGATTCTAGGGGCTCTCCAAAAATGCACTATCACATGGGGAATAAGGGTTCTGAGATGCCTGGGAACTAAGGAATATAGTCGGAATGAAGGAAATGTGTATAACATTCAAGGACCATATCTGGGACTCAAGGGATATGAATTTCTTTTGAACTCCCCATTAAAATTGGTTCTATAATACATGTTTTTACTAACTTAAAGAATATTGAGAGTTGGAAAATTAGATATATATTTCACATCCTTTGAAACTACATCAAAACCACTTAGACATGGTTTGAAACTCACTTCACATCAAATAAAACATTCAAGTGGTGAATCTAGAAAAACTGTAGAAAACTGAAATTTTGAAAGACTATTATAAATTACTCACCATTGGGTGACTCAACTATGAGAGTCATTAATGGTTGAGTAATCTATGGTTAAGTGATTTTTGGGTGAATAAATATAGGATGAGCCACCAATGAGACTCACCAATGCCATCTACAGAAGCCGCATATTAATTCCACCTACCGTAATGTGACTCAGTGATGCCACTCACCATTGGGACCTACTAGTGGATGACCCACCATCAAATGATATGTTGTCGTAAAAACTATTTTTTTTTTGAAAAATATTTAAATGAGTTATGTTACCTCCTAGAACACCTCAACCACAATATTTTCACAAATTAATGGGTCAGGAGGTCTTGGACACTCAAATCATATATCACACTAAAACATTGAGGGTAAGAAAAATGGCTTACATTACCTCAGTCCCATGATCCTCAATATAGATACTAGATATTATCCCATTGAGAAGAGTTTTTTACCCTGGTATTTTTGGTCTATAAGATGCATCACTACATTTAGTACCATGGCATAAAATTGATATCCCATGTTGATCTAATGAAGTACATTCTTAACTGATCCATTTTTATAGTCTGATTTATCTATTGGGTAGTAATATTAAAGTAGTTCGACATCAAAATTTTCCTCTACAAATATGTCAAGGGCCAAGAATTCGATTATATCTTGGATATAAATATAACCCCCCAGGAACTACCCTTGGATGTTGACATCCAAGATGATTCCATCGTCTCTGTTGATCAGATTGTGTCATCTTGGAAAAAAATTGATGGTTCCTCCCATAATTTGGTTGGGAGAGGGATCAAGAACCCCAAACATAAAAATTTTGTCCTTGATATTTTATTCATCACTCCCATATAGTCCATATTTTGACACTTATTCATGTTTACAAAAGGATTCACCAATATTTAGGCGAATTATCTAGCTATTATCATTATCCATATGTTAGCTCTAGAGATTGATGTCTCCCATTTTCATTTGAAGGGAGCCTCTTAGCTAATTATAAAGTAGAACAATGGAGAAAATGTAATTAGGAAGAAGGAACTCATCCCCTTACTAGAGAAAGATGATGATTTAATAGCCCAGTTCCCTTACATGATGAAGGTTAATCATGATCCCCAATCATTGAATGAATAATTCAATTATTTTTCATGTTTAGATTCATCTCTTGAAGATCCCAATGAATAAAAATTATTTATACATGTGGGAAATTAATGGTTTATCACCCCCATTACTTTTGATAATGACTACTCATAATAAAATCAGTTGTTCGTAGGTACTTCTGTTGAAGGGAACTCAATTTCCCCAGATGTTGTGGAAACACCTAATTAGATATCTACATTCATGGATTATCTCTATCATTGAAATTTAAAACTATACCTTGATAATCATGATTGAATTTTTCATTTCATAGTGTAATTTACCATTTTAGATGTCCCTAATCGATAGAAGACCATTTATATGCATGGGTTTCATAGAATCCACCTATATTGTATATAAGGAAAGTATATCCCTTATTTCATTAAAGAGGTCCATGTCGAGTCTTCTAAGGCCCATCAAGTAGGATTAGTGATTCATAACTAGGTACATAGGTTGGGTTAATTCTTTCCCACCTTAGTCTACAACAACATCAACATCACCAATAGGTGTCATTCATTTTATATCCATGATAACATTGTTAATCTACTAGCAAATCTTCTCCATACTGCCAAGTACTCATAGCCCTTTTCTATATGGTGAATCGATGTTGTGGGCCCCTACCTACCAAAATATCTCAAAAATATAGTTTCATTCTAACTACTACAGACATAATTTCAAAATGGGAAGAGGAATCCCCCTCAATGTGATCAAAACCTAGTCTGGGATTGAATTTTTAATGTCCCAAGTCATCCATCAATTTAGGATTTATCACACTATTCCCATAGACCATGACACCAATTTTCAACCTTTTAGGTTAAAAAATATAAATATAAAGTATGACATCTAGACCAACCATACCTCCTACTACTAAAGGTAGGTGAATGGAAAGATCAATGAATTCAAAAAAAAACCCCCTCTCTAACATCCTATAGAAGATAGTAGGAAAAAATAAGAAGATTAGTCCCGATAAGCACTCTTAATTCCTCTGGGCCTATCAGAAAACAACTCAAAACTACAACCAGGATACCCCATAATCCCTAGTGTATGGGATTTAAATAGTTCTACCTATAAGGTTTAATCTTTTATTTCTTTAGACTATCATTTATATTCTGTGGACACTGGAAAAAAGGTAAAAAAAATTTTGGTCATGTTGGAATCAATTGAGGAAATTACACTCCATGCATTGCATAATATGGAAAGGAATTAGAACTATGTAACCTGATTGTTCATCAAAAAGTTATTCCTCCACTCCTTCCTTTAGGGTGATATGGTACTAGATCTTTTGATGCTAATGATACCTACAAAGAAGAAACTGAATCATGAGCCCAAATGGGAAGGATCTTACGTCATTCATAAGGTGTAATCCAATGGGTATTACTTATTTATCACCATGGATCAGTATTTCCTCGCACATCCCACCAATGCCATGTTCCTCAAATGGTACATTATTTTAATAAACCCAAAGTCTGCTTTTTATTACTTTAAATAGAAAATACCAATTTCTTTGTCACATGGCATGAAACATTACAACATTTCCCTAGCTACATGATGTTAAACTATGGTGTACCCTTCGAATCAAGAATAGGATTCCTCATGTGATGAAATGAGATGCCTTATGTGATAATCTTGAGATGATCCCCCGATTTAATGGGCATGTTACTTGCACAAGCCTCAATTATAGCAATGTCCTGGCCATAATATATTAAATTGTATGGTACTATGATCAAATTTGTACAACCTAAAATTGAACAAATAACATGTACTCAGTTAATGATGTTGGAATGTGTGCTTAACATTCCTTTAAAAAGATGTGAAATTTTATTGTCCATGTCCCTAATGCATGATATGAAACTAGGTAATTACATAGGCCCTCACTTGAGAGGGCTCCCTTCTTTCTGATGTGGGTCATCTATCACATCATGTTAAAGAATAATGAATGGAATTATTACCATGTCTAATGGGATATTTAGTGACTCCCGAATATCATATCTTTGACATAACCCAACCACCAACATATTATAGGGCCTTCACCCGTGTAAACGTTCACAATCCTTACATATTGATATTATCATCTAGTGTGTTTGAGTGCATAGAAAAATAGATTCCCCGAGTGTCTGACTTCCCCCTAATAATCCCAACATATCTATTTACCCACATATTACCTTCCTTGGTTTTGATCATCATCACACTAACAATATGAATATTCCCCTAATGGAAATAGTGTCTTTCCAAAATGGGTCACTTATCATCATGGTCTCGTACCATGAAGGATCCCTATGGAAGATGATGATTCTCGTGTTTTGAACATGGACAAAAGTTGACCCCATATTTTTTCATTCTATCTTTGACCGGTGAGGTTTTGGACAAATCATTTGGAGCATGTTCAACAATCATTCCCAACCCATTTATTTCCCTATTTCATGTTCTAGATCTCAGAACTCATGACTTCTCTTCTTTCCACCCACCTTTGTTATGGTGGAGTTTTACAACCATCAGTGTTATCCACTTGTGAAATCATGCACATCGATCAAGAAAGTTGTTGTCATTGGAACCTTCCGATGTCAATTTCTTATACTCTATCTCATTATCCCCATTATGAAAAGTGTAATTCCTTTGTTCTCCTTTCTTTACATACTAGGAAAGGATCAAGTGGTCTTATTAGTCATTTTGGAATATTCTCCAACATGGTTGAGATGCATTAAAACTACAAAATGGAATGTCAATCCCCATTATTCTAAGAATAATAATCTCAAACTATGTGAATATTGTCTTATAGATTCTTTACTTGGAGTTATGACTTCATAGATCTCTCTTTAAATTAGATTTTTTGCACTATTTTATTTCATGATCACCTTAAGAACATAAACCACTATGATCCAAGCATCATTACCATACATTATTTGAAAACCCATTGTAAAAACTCTATAACATCAAGCTGGAATGAGTATCCTTTTTGTCAAAATCATCATGACATTAAATTGTTTGTTTCATTCCCTAGATACATTTTCATGACATAGGTAATCATTTTACCTCACTTTATGGAAGTTTCAAAACTCTTTGGTGATATATGAATCCTCCCAAAACACACAACCACTTTGGTCTAAGAATCGAGACCATATATTGTATACAAACCCATGATCTATTATCTATGAGGTTAAAATAGTACCAGGTACATTTGGTATTAGATACATGACCATAAACTGTGTAGTTTGGTTCTTTTTGAATAAAATTTTAAATGACAAGGTCTTCTTCTCATTCTCAATGGAGAGTATATCCCCCACTTAGGACAATGGTCACCAACGATATCGCATCCTAGAATTATTTGTCTCTTGACTCCTAGTTCCATGTGATATTTACTGATAACTATAACTCTTATCTTAGGACTAAATGAAAATTTTCCATCTTTTGTAACCATGACCACTAGTATTTTTCCCCATAATTCTCTATTTATGATACATTTTTTGAAGAATGAATGATGAAATATTATAGGAATCCCCAATATAGTTTAAAATCCATGACCTTAGTCTTTGTATAACTTTTATTAGGGATGTTTCATGTGACACTCTTCCATCTTGGCCCTTTCTTTGCATCTAGTTTCTGCACCTTTATGTTGAATGAACATTTCCCTATCACATTCTCCCATTGGTCCAAACTATATGGCCTTAAATTAACATCCGGGGTATGATAATTATTACCTTAAATAATGTTCAATTTCCCCCATGTGGCCCATTATATGCATTTTATTTGTGTCGCCCTATTTTTTCATCAAACGAATACCCCCTCTTTTATGGAATTTTCACTTGATGGGACTAACCCTTTTGGTATTGGTCTCCAACCATTACATATACAAGAACTATGTTTGTATTGATTCCCTATCTAGTAATATATTTCGAAAATTCTATATATCCGATCATCAGCTCGGCTGTAGATATTCTCGCCTCCCATTCATTTTTTTCCACCTCCTATCCCATAGTGGCCCCTACCTTCTTCACATATTCTAAGGTGGTGTGATGCTAAAATACATGTAGTCTAATATCTATGAACTTAAATTATAATCTTGAGCCCAAGAATCATGATCATAAACTATGTGATTCTATAAACATATATTCCCCTAAATTTTCACATCCACAGTCTAACTGGATGAACACAAACTCCCCCATGAAAGGGGAACATATACCTCTAATGTTCAGAACCTGTTGAGAAAATCTTATAAAAAGTTATAATCATTTTGAACAATTTTACCTAGTGGTATGTTAAAAATTTATAATGTGAATGGAAGTGGTCTAAATCTAGCATGACTCATCATTGAACCCCTAAAAAACTTGGATTTGTTTGGTGAACTCACTAGTTCATGCAAAAACTATATCCACACACTAAATCCACATACTTAATTGTGTCCTCAATGAGTAACCACCCCTTATGTTCCTTTTTTCATGCATCCCACTACCTTAAAAGGGTAGATTTTCATTTGTGTCAATTCCCACTTCCTAGTCCGAAGACACTAAATTATGCCACAAACATCCTAATCACAATATGCTAAAATGTTCTACACACTTACTAATCATAATACATGAAGATTTCTTACACACGTCCTAGTCAATAGATGATAAAATCTAATGAATAATGGTTTTCAAACATACACATTGCATTTTTTTATGAACGTTCATTACATTATCCAAGAACAGGATTGAGGATTGTAATGTTATAGTTCCTTTGGAAACGTAGATAAATAAATAACTTATTCATAAGAGTTTTTTTGTCGTATCCCACTTACTTCTTCATAACTATGACCCTTATATGATATATAAAAAATAATAAATATCATAACAACCTGGGGAAATGAAACATATAAAACATTTAGATAAGAATATTAATAAAGGTAAATATGGTAAATATATAAACATAATTTGAGAATATTGGAATTAGAATGTGTGAACCACATTTGAAAACAATACCCAGCATATTAAACATCAAAATGTTGATTCATGGAATAAAAAATGGAAGTTCATAAGACATTAATCATAAGTAAATCAAATAACTTGATCCATGATAGCATACCATTGAAATATGGCATGGAATTGTTGCATACACATAAATATATGATATAATTTATATAGTAGTCAAGGTTAATTTCCAATTAAAAAATAGTGTAATTGGTTACTCCTAAAACCATTATAGTAGTCAAGGTACACTCTGAAGATTATCATAGTGGAAAATTCCATTACTGAACTATGTTCAGTCCCCATTTCAACCCTAATTATTTCATGAGATTTCAATATTTTAATAATGAATTGAATAGAGATATAGATCCCACCCATACTGTAATGAAAATCATAAATACATGTTTCATACAGTCATTAAACATTAATCATATCAAAAACCATGAAAATAATTTGGTTACAAATTTATTTTATCATATTGGAAACTATTAAAGAAAATTAGTTATATAAAACATTTCATCATAGTATAACATATGGAAATGAAACAGTTTTCATAAACTTCTTTTAATCATAAACATAAAACATCCCATGAATTAATATATATAGTATTATTGGATCTTATCCCTATTAAATATTATTTAACATCAATGGATGTAAACTTTGATGGAAAATTATTTTGAAAGAAAACCCACTTTGAACATTTTTTGAGGAAATAACCATTCTTTGAAAATATAATTTTTAAAACTAAAAATTAATATAATATTTTTTAAATCCATTTATTTGAAAATTAAATTTGAATAATATTAAGTAATATTTAAAACATTGAGTAGTCATGATGGTCAAAATTTCCCTTTATGTGATACACATTAAAACAAAGATTCCTTTCACATTATCAGTAAAACCCAAAAGGCCCTTGTTTGGAAAGTGACATAAAGATTCATTTTAAAACATTTTTTATGAAAATTAAAACATGGATAAAAATTTATTTAATCAGTAATTTAAATAATGCTAAAATATTTTTGAATTTTTTTTATAAAACATTGATATGTAAGAGAAATATTTTTTTATTGATTGGAGAAACAAAGGTAGTTTACTATAAAACATTATTTTTTGAATATTAAGTATAAAAAGAGAAAATCATTAATGGAAAAAAAGTATTCTCAAGGAATAAAACTATGATAATATAATTCACCACGTTCTTGAGAATTATATCATAATATTTCATCAATGAATGAATTTTCATAAACAATATCGATATGAAATGAGATTATAAAATCAAGCACTTTCCACTTTGGTAACTTTTGAATCTTAGTCCTATAATAGCCCAAATTTATCATGCATATATATCACATATTAACATATGTATATTTATTACATTATAGAAACACACACATGGGTATTATAAAGTTATAGTACCTTTGGAAACATGGAAACATACACAAGAAGTTTTTAAGTGTTATATATCACCTCCTACATAGTTCATCATAACTAGTACCCTTATTATAAATATCATGCATAATACCTATCATCATAATCTGGGGAAATGAAACATAATAAATAATTATCTTAGTTGTTTAGTATGGTTAAATAAGGTAAATACAATATCATAACTTGGTCTTAAAATTATGGGAACATTATCATAACATACTAAAACCATACAATGCATATCAAAGACAAAAATAACGAGTCATGGCATAAAGCATGGCAGTTCGTAAGGAATAAATCATAATGAAATCAAACATCATGATCTATAAGATAGAAAAATTATCAAAAGACTTACATTTTTTCCATATACATAATCATAAAAAATATTATTTCAAGGATATCCAACAAGATATTTATAACATGTTAGGTTTGGGCTAACCACCCTTGCACCTACTTCATGCATGGGATAACCTCCCACGTAACCTCCTTCAGGCATGGGATAAAATCATGTTTACCATCATTCAGTCATGGGATAACCTCCCATACACCATTTTATATAATATAACATTAATCATTACACAATTCATTATATGAAGGTATAGGTTCAACCCATTAAATAATGAAAATCATACATATGTGTGCCACAAGATCATAAAACATTCATGAAATCAGAAACCACCAAAATAAATTTTTTTATAAACATTTTATCAGAGCATATCCTATGTAAAATAAACGTGTTTCATAAAAATTTCAAATTTTCATCATAACCCATTGAAAAGAAGTGGGTTTCATAAGCATTTTATCTTGTTATAACCCAAGGAAGAGGAACATGTTTCATAAAAAAATATTTCATCATAAACATAAACCACAT
This sequence comes from Viscum album, assembly GCA_963277665.1. Classification (NCBI taxonomy): domain Eukaryota; kingdom Viridiplantae; phylum Streptophyta; class Magnoliopsida; order Santalales; family Viscaceae; genus Viscum; species Viscum album. Next base: position 1,645,017,943 of record OY728132.1, read on the forward strand.
ATGGAAATAATAAAGATGGTATCAATAGATAATATCCCTAAAAAACCTTATGTAACATAAAAATATGTCATCTAATATGTAAAATGATTTTGAAAGTAAAATCACTTAGAACATTTATTGAAGAAAAAAATAATTCAATTGAAATCCCATTTTTAAAATGTAAAATCCAGAATGTATTGTGGAAAAACATTTCTTCTAAAATAACTGAAAAACATATAAAATAATATTTATAATATTATTTAAAACATTTTTTAGAATAGAAACATTTCCACTCAAAAAAATATTTTAAAACCTATAATATTACCAAAATAAATTTCATTAAAAATAAATGTAAAAAAAGTAAGTGATAATTTAAAATATAATTTAAAAACCTTATTAAGGAAAATATCATTTCTAATTAAAATATAATTTTCAAAACCTAAAAAAATAAAATCATTTTCATTGAAAAGATACTTTAAAACATATAAATGATGCTTTACAATATCATTTTAGCCCATTATTGAGGATAATATTCTTTCCACTTGAAATTTTTTTAAACAATAAAACCTTTTAAAAATAAAATCTTTGAAAATAATATTTAAATCATATAGTGGAATATTTAAAACATTAGGTATACATTATGTCATGAAATTTTGTACACATTAAAATAAATATTCCATTATCATTTTCAGTAAAATCCAAATAGGGATTAAATTGAAATTGAAATAAATATTCCCTATATTTTTTTAAAAGTAATAAAAAGGATAAAAATTAAATTAAAAATCAAAATGGAACATTAAAATATTTTTTGGAAATATCTTTAGAAAACATGGTTTTGGAAAGAAAGCGTTTTATCCTAAGATAGAAATAATTATGGTTTTCATTAAAAACGTTATTTTGGAATCATAAAAACATAAAGAGATGAAGATAAAAGTAGATAAATTATTATAGATAAATAACAATAGGAGAATAAAATTATTGAATTTATTGAGATATATATCATAAAATTTAATCATCAGAACCATTAATATAATCTATCCCAATAAATGATGAGATGATATAGTAAAACCATTCCAACATTGGTAACATTGAATTGTATGACCTATGAATAAATAACATTAAATTAAACATATAATATCTTGAAAATAAAAAAATTTATGACATTACATGTCAAATTGGGTATATATATACCTCATTAAATAATATTGGTGCATAACATAACGTATATCCCAAAAAAGAAAAATTGAGACAAAAATTCCATACAGCTTTGGTAATATTTGAAATCATAAGAACCATTTAAGAATAAAATAAAATGAAACATTAAATATCATTTAACTAATTATATTATTGTTATATCATTACATAGGGGTAGTATATAGTCCACAAAAAATAAATGAGTAGTGAATATGTAATATGTCTCCCAGAAATAAAAGAGAGACTATAAATATCTTACATTAAATATTGACTTTCTTCATACATGATTGAAAATACATTATAATAAATATAAGTTAATTATAATATAATAAATATATATAATTATATATATATTACTATATTTTATTTACTTATTTTCATTTATTATCTGTTTATTAACAATTCCTTGTTAAAATTGTGTTTTAGGGAATAACTGCTAGGTATTTTTTGGAATGTTTTGATTTTTTATTTTAGGTCATATTTATTTTATCATTGATAAATTATGTATGAAATTATATAAATTATATATATATAATATATATCCATTATATTTTTATTTATAGTAATCCATAAAAGTAAGAGATAGAAAATGAAATACACTGTCCATGGAGACTGTGGGTTCTACATTGTCATGAAAGTTGTTTCTAATTTCTTGATGGTTGAAATAAAGGAAAGTAAAATAATATATTAAAATTAAAAAATAGTTTTAAATTCATATATAACACATGTATTAATTATATTTCCCCTTATTACCTTCCATACAAATCAATAGTGAAAAATGAACCACATCACATCACGAGATAGTAGTTTGGCGTACACACGAATGATGTTATTGTACCCCCCCCCCGTGAAATGGAAAGTAGGAAGGTATATGTGATATAATAATTAAATAATAATAATTATGTCACCAATATCATATATAATCAATTAATATATATTTATTAACATCCAATAAAAATTAAAATGAAAAAAAACATCTCATCGGTTCGTAAAGCGATAGTTTGTCGTAAACACGGGCGACGTTATTATTTTCCAACGGGTTGGGATGTAAGAATGTATATGTGGTATTATATTTAAACAAGTATAATAATATTATAAATATAAAATATAAATATTAAATCTGCTATTTTATCCATCCATGAGAGGTGGTGGTGGAAAATGAAAAGCAACGGCTCGTGAGGCGGTAATACCCTATAAACACAATTGATAGTTTCATTTCCCATTAAATGGACGTGGAGATAGATAAAATATTTTTCATTAAAATAAAAAGATATAATTATATTTTAGATAATTTTGTTTTTATATCATCATAATTGTTTAAAATTTTATTGATTTATAAGAATAAGTAAAATAAAAACATATAGTTTAAAACATTACCTCTTCTTTGGACAACCTATTTAGTTTAACCTATATCCTTCCATGATTGGAATTGTGATATCAAAAAGGAATATATGATGTTATGATATATTTAATGAATATATTTTTTAGGTTTCCCCCAAATCAAAGGCTATTCAAACTTTGAAGAGGAGAGAAGTGGTGGTGGCCTTTTATAAGTGGGGGAGAGGATACACTTGGATTTTTTGAAAACAGTAAAGCATAACCAAATTTTTAACATGAAAAAGGTCAAAAAAATTGGACATTGTAGAACATTAATGTTTATATGGTCAATATATGTCCATGAAATAGGATTTGGAAAAGTTTCTAGGTATTTTTACACCTTTTTTATGTTTAATCACTGGAAAATGTATTTTAACCTTAACTATGGTAATTAATTTTTAGTGTTTTTACTATTAATTATAGAAACAAATTAATTTGACCTTATTAGATAATATTAATTATTTTTATTCAAAATAAGGAATCCATTTTTTTAAATTCCATTCACTGAATTAGAAAATTTTAATTTAATATTAAACCTAGAGACGTAATGAAAATGGTGTTTTCCAATGAGAAAATCATCAAATGTTTTAAGAATTTTCATATTAAAATTCAAAATGTAATAGATTAAAGTGTCCAAAATTGGATTTATAAATATATAATTTTATAAATTTTACTTTGAGAAACATAATAAAATAATTTTTATGTTTTAAAATTCCTTAAATGAAAAGGTAATTCTTAGTAAAAACCAATATTTTCAATATTGAGTGAAAATTTTATATTTTTAGAAAATTATAAAATATTAAATGTAAGATAATTTTACAATATGGTGTAAATAGTGACATTAACTTTGTATAAAAAATACAAAAATTGGGAAAAATTATTTCAAAATTATTGTGCAAAGTGAGAGAATTATTTTTTCAGAAAAATACATTTTTTATGATTTAAATTGAATTTATTCTTATCTCATGTCCCGAAAACCAATAAGACGAATGTTAAATATTCTTCTAAATATATATAATATATTAATTTTTTAAAAATCAATCACTAAAATTTATTTTTTTAATTTATTGAGGTAGAACTTGTTTGTGTATAGTGAAAAAAAATTCAGAAAAATATTCCATTTATTTTAAAATGGTTCTTATATTCATATCTAATTAATAGGAATCCAAAGAATTATTTTTTTATAAATGTGTAAAAAAATCCATAAATTATTTAATCTTATTTTTACTCATAATTCCAAAACATATTTGATAACTATCATATTAAATAATAAAATTTTAACAGTATGTCATGTTTCATTAAAACTCGGTGTTTTGTGTAGTGCAAGTTATGAAAGAAATTAAATTTATTTGAAAAACATATTTCATAAAATATATAATTGTTAAATTATACCCTAAATAAAATTAATTTTTACTTTGAGATGAATCACTCTAATAAAATAAATTGAGGATAATTCTGCCTCATTTTAGCCTTAAGTTCCCACATAGCTTCCTCAAGCTAGTGGTTTCACTACAAAACTTTTACCAGTTGACTATTATTGATTCATAATACATTTTTTGTATAAAAAAAATTGAAACTTGTTATTCCTTATAATAAAGATCATTATTTAGCATTATGACCTCAGAGTTGAGTACATGTGATGGATCATGGATTTACTTACTAATGAGATATACGTGGAACACATTGTGGACTTTAGAGGGATTTGGTGGAAGTTTCAATCAATAGGGTAACATACCAATAAAATAAAAAATTACAAAGGGAACAATATACCAAGGGATTATTATTCCATTGTTTCATAAAAACAATTTAATCCCATGGATGTGATTCTATCAATTTATACTTCATCTCTTACTCTAATAAATTAAGATGAATTTGTTATTTGTGAAGCACTGAAAGATTACAATATCCATAATAGAGTGATAATTAATTCCTTATATCACTAGTTATCATAACAACTAAATGGGTATCTGTCACAGCCCGACCGCAGATATCTTTATTTTACTTCTTTCTTGGTCCCGATTTATTTTTTTTTTCGAGGTTTAGTTGTGTCGGCGGTTTCGCGCCGGTGCGCGGTCATCGCATCGCTAGCGGTGATCGTGCATTCGGCCCGGTCGACTATGTGTTCGCCCGCCATTTTAAATAATAATGTTTTTACGTTGACTTTTATTTTTATTACTTTTTGAGTTGCGTTACTATTATTGTAGTTATTTTCCGTGTATAAGTATATATATATATATATATGTCTATATATGTGTGTATATATATATACATATGTATACACTTTAATACGTTATGTTTATATATGTATATATATATATAATGTATCTATGTGTATATGTTTATATATAGGTATATATATATATATGTGTGTTTAGGTATGCGTATATCTACACAGGTATTTTGATTATAATAATAATTATTAAAATTAACTAACATTTATTTATTATCATTATTCTATTATTATTATTATTATTATTATACATTTTATTATTATTATTATAATGTTTTACAATTATTATTATTATTATACTTATTAACATTTTTATTATAATGTTATTATCATTATTATAATAATAATTATTATTATTTTTATCATATATATATATATATATATTAATTTAACCCTAATCCTACCCCCTACCCAGCCGCCACCCCGTTCCCCTTTTTTCTCTCTCTCTCCCTCTCCTTCTCCCCCATCTTTCTCCTTCCCCACCCCTCCTGGTTCGGCCGGCGCACCCTCCTCCTCCCGTCGCTGTGCCCCTGCCGCCTTCGCCAGCCAACCGCCGGCCTCCGCTCCGCTCCGGCGCTCCGCCCCGCTCCCCTCCTGTTCCCGTCGCCGACCCCGTTTCCCCCCTGCTTCTCCGCCTTGCGCCGACCCCGCGCCGCCATCCCGGCTTCCCCGCGCCGCCCTCCCTGCTCCTCTCCGCCGCTCGCCGTCCTGCCGCGCCAAGCCACCGACCTCCTCGCCCAGCCACCGTCCCGGCTTCCCCGGCCCCTCCGCTACGCCAACCTCCTTCTTTCCTCTTCTTCCCCAGCCTCGCCGGCCTCCCGACCTCCGGCACACCATCTCCCCGGCCCCGGACCTCCATCCGGCGACCCTAGCCGCCGGCCCGCACCCCCTGTTTTGGCTCCCCCTCCCGCTCCATTGTGAGTTTTGTTTTTATTTTCATTTTGTTTTTATTTTTTTTATATATATTACATTTTAATATTTTTATCATGTTAATAATAATAATATTATTACTATATTATTATTATGTCATTATTATTATTATATGATTATTATTATTATTTTGTTAATATTTTTCTTATTAACATAATTATTATTATTATTATTATTATTATCATGTTATTAAGTTATTATTTTTATTATTATTGCTATATTATTATTATGATTATTTTATTAGTATTATCATTATTATTACTATTATCTTATCATTTTTATTATTATTATATTATAATATTATAATTATTCTAAGTTATTATTATTATCTTTATATTATTATTATTGTGATTATATTATTGTTATATTATTATTATGTTAATATTATTCTATTATTATTATTTTTATTATATTATTGTTGTTATTATTGTATTATTATAATTATGTCATATTATGATTGTTATTATTATTATATCATTATTATTACTCAGGGTTTCACTTTTGCTTTGTTGAGGGTTTTTCATCAATTTATATTTGTTTTTGGAAGGTTTAAGATTTTAGGACCCGCGTAGGGCGTTTATGAGAGAGCGCCATCGCTGCGCCTTGTTTCCGAGGTTCTGCCGTCTCCGCGCCTCAGTTTCGAGGTGAGCATTTCTCCCTGACGCTTGGTTTTGCATGCTCTAGTGAGTTTTTGTATGGGTCTGAGTCCTTCATATCTATTATGCAGAGTGTTGGACTTTATCACGTGGCTTCGGACACACATCGTGTCATCGCGCCTTGGTTCCAAGGTCGTTATACCGTCGCACTTGGATCTTGAGGTAGGTCTCCCTTTGCACTCGCCTTTAAATTTAGAATTTATTTATTCCTTGACTTTTTATTAAGTTTCAATAAATTTAAAAGTATTATTAAGTATTTGTTTATAGTGTGGTGATCTGCTAATGATTAAAGCTGTTTTAATTCTAGCGGTTCATTGAAAGCGTTTTCTTGGATTTAATTGTGTGTTTCCATGGTAGTGTTGCTAAATGGTTCCTCCTGAAAAATGAAATTTATGTTGAATTGTGTTTTGAAATGTCTTTGGTGTGTGAAAATTAGTAGGTGTATTGTTAATGAAAAAGGTGTTTCTTAGAACCTGGATTAGAGAAAATGACTGTATGATCTTTAAACATGATTTTGGAAACCTTAAGTGTGGTTCTGGGTTGATGAAAAATGTTTTCATTTGTCCCGCGAACAACAGTTTGGATTTAATTTAAGAAGTAGTGTTCCTTAAAAAAATGATTAAAGGCCCGTTTGGCTCTTGATAAAATTGGCATGCGTTTGGATATTGGAAAATGATTTTTGCTTGTGATGCCAGTGTGTTTCAAGTTTAATATGCTGTTTTGAGTTTCTTAAGTAAAGTTTTAAGTGTGTTCCTGGTTTTCATTGAAATGGCGTGTGTCATATCCCTTTAAAGATGCTTTAGTGTTTAATGGTCAAAATGAAAGTGACATGATGGCCCGGTTGGCACTTTAATAAATGTGAAGTGATTATACATATACTTATATATATATATATGTACTTGTGAGGGCATCTCTACAGGGGGACTTCCCTTCGAGGGTTGTCGTGTAGCGATGTCCGTGTAAGGGGTTGGCAAGTGCGGTGAGATGAGTCACGCATGCGAGGGTCTCCCACTTACACAGTGTTACTAAAACAACCATGGGTTCTTGGGCATCTTGTAGATTATCGAGTGACGGTTGCTTGCTAACCCTGATTAGACGGGTTGGTACCCCCCGGAGTCGTGGACAGGCCAGGTGGGATGTGCCACTGGTTGGCTATTAGGGAGGCCAGTTGGTTATTGACTGTGGAGTACCATGTCGGCAGGTAGTCTGAACCCGAGTACGTCCAGGGGTTTTCTAGGGATGTTCAGGATCGCCCATGGTTATTGCTGATAAATTCTAGTTTATTTTGCTTGCACTTGGTTTTCCTTGCTTGTTTCCCTTTACATGCACTTGTTTTCCCTACTTGTTTACTTTCAGTCATCCTTCACAGCCTGTATTGTTAGACTTTGGGAAAATGGTTTTCAAATGAAAATGCTTTATTCTCTTTGGGTAAGATTTGAAAATGTAACACTTTGTTTTTTTTTGAATGAGTTTAAAACTGATAAAAGGGAACTAACATTCAAAAAGAATAAGGGAAATGTCTCATGTTTGATTTTCAAGTAAAGCATTATAAAAGCTTACTTTTATACATTGTAGTTCAAACCTGGAACATGTAGATTCTTTATTTATTGGTAGTTCTTTGGGGTTTGTTGTTGGGCTCCCCTACTGAGTACTTTTGTGCTCACGCCTATCTTTTACCATTTCAGCTGCAGGTTCCTTGCGTTTAGGTTTTCCTGGCTTGAGTCGCTCAGTGTGGGAGCGACGTTGGTTGTAGTTGGGTGGTGACCTGCGAGGTCACGTGGAGGTATGTTGTGGAGTAGTTTTGTTTATGTCTTTAGTGTTTGTCTGTTTGTTTAGTTTACTTCCGTTCTTTTGATCCTGTTTTTAGTTTGGGCTGAAATCGTTCCCAACGATTGAAATTTTAATGCCCGGCACTTGTTTCCATCCCGGGGGGATCGGGAACGCCCCTCGGGACTTGCCGTGGACTGGGTCGGGTGACCGGTTCAGGGTCGACCCGGGCTGGTTCATGACAAAATGGTATCAGAGCTGGTTCTTGTTATTTGGGTTGTCCGGTAGAAGGAGATTAGGACTGTCGTAACTCGAGGGGTAGGTACGGGAAGAGTGTCGCGAACTCTTGCTCGCACTGATCTTCGAGTTACCAGGGGTAGTTCGGGAATTGCGTCCTTGTCTTTTCTGGGTTGTCTTGGATTGAGAGATGACAACGAAGGCAAGCCGACGTTACTTTGTGACTTCACCTGGAGTAGTGACCCATATGGAGTCTGAGTACATGGTTTGGATTCCTCCTAGTGGTCGACGATGACTTGGGACATGGCCCACTACCATGTCGCTAGGTTGAGCGTGACTACTGGTCCCTCATTTCAGTGATTGATGCAAATTTGGATCCTGCTTTTGTTTTGGTCTGTGTAATTACATTGTTGGAAATGAAAAAGGTTTTTGAAAAAATTGGACTGGTTTCTTTTAAAGGACTTTAAATATATGAAATGGGTTTTAAAACTGAAATCTCTTGATTTGGAAATCTGTTGTTTTCTCGGAACTGGTTAAGAATGATTTGGGTTGAAACCTCGGTTCCTCTTTATGAACGTCTGCACATGTGTGAGAATGCATGGAAAGTGTGTGTTGATGCATGTATGAATGGAATGTGGATAAAGACATGTGCAACGGGTCATGGGAGTACCTGGGTGTGTTTGAAATTTAACGCTTGACTTTGTTTTCTAAATTGGTTTTAAAGGGGAAACAGTTTTGGAATGTTTTGGTTTGAAAGTGGGTTGGTTTTGGAAAGTAGTCTTGAGAAAAAGGGTGGTTTTATAATCTAAAATAAAAGGGGAATTTTAAGAAGGAGATCTTATTTTGGATTGTGTTCATATTTGTTTGGTCTTTGTGCTGACTGTTTTTGAGGAAGCGCTTTTATTGAGGTTGCTTTGGGTTGATATTGGTTTTGGCTTTGTGTTTTATATGCCGCTCAGGAAATGCCGCCCAGAAAGGTCTCTAAGGATTCTGATAGGTCATCCCCATTTTTTGGTCCTCTTCAGACTTTTACTATTCTCCTTGGTGATCAGGGTCCTTTAGCGGCAGTGAAATGGCTCGAGGAAGTGGAGCGTTTCTTTAGAATGTTGGGAACTCCCGATAATGTTAAGGTTCATGCAATTATGGAGTTGTTTGAGGGTCCAGCTCTGGACCAGTGGAAGAAGGTTACCCCATCATCAACTCAAGTTGAAATGGCGTGGGATGTCTTTAAAATCGTTTTCATCCAATGGTTTGTACCTGAGGAAGTGAAGCTGGAGAAAAAGGGAGAGCTTGTGCATATTCAACAAGGCCAACAGACGGTGAAGGCATATGTTGACCATTTCAAGGAACTAGTTTCCTTTTCTCAAGAGGTAGCATCGCATGAGGTCATGAAGGTCTCTCTTTTCACTGGGGGTCTTCGTCTAGAGATCAAGGAGCGAGTCCTCCCTTATAAAGACCTTTGTTTCGAGAAGCTGGTGGAGGAAGCTTTCTTGGCTGAGTTGGTTTCTGGTGTGCGGTTGGTTAATACTTCAGCATCCCCTGTTGTTCATAAGAGTTTCCCATCTGGTGAGGAAAAGGCGCCAGAGATACCTATTCCTAAGGAGTTATCCCCTTTGGTCCCAGCTTCCGGTTCATCAGATCATTCAATGGTATGCTATCAGTGTGGTTGTTTCGGGCTTTCAAAGCCGTCTTGTCGCACTCCTCCGAAGACGTGTCATCGATGCGGCTGTCTGGGTCATATGGAGAAGTTTTGCAAGAAGCGTCGCTTGAAGAGGAAGCTATGATTGGAGAATGTTAGTACCTGACTGTGATGCAGGAGATGCTTCAGCCATCAGATCCCCAACCATAGGTCTTGGGGTGAAGCTCGCGCGTAGTCTGGAGTTCCCAGGGTTGTGAAGCCTTGGTCCTGGTTCTGTTTTCCATATTGATGGTGGAACAATTAGAAACCTCTTTCATACTTGTTTTCCTACTACAAAAGTTTCAACAACATTGTAAATGCATTGTTTTTCTATAAAGTGATGATGGACTTGTTCTATGATAAATCTAAGTGGACTTGTCGTGTGAATTTAATATTCAAAATCGTGTGTCCTTCTTAAAAGTGTGTTTGACTCTCGTGTGGGTTGAGCTCGTTTTAGTTATGTTGTCGATGTGGTTATGCTTTGTGGACTTCGGTGGATCATGTCTCCAATTTTATATTGGTTAAATGTTTTTCTATGGATTTTCCCTGGTGTTGAAGGTTGTTGACTCTAGTCAAGGATTCAATGTCTTGACAGAGGTGTTGTTTTAATCGTGCTATAAGAGTTGGTTGAATTAGTTGGGAGTTCCCGCGTCGACCCCCCATTTTTCCTAGGGTTGTCTATTTAGATGGTAAATTTTTCTGCACTAGTTGAGTTCTTGTGGTGGGGAGAACCCCATCGTGTTCTCCCCTCAACCTCGGACTCCAGTTTTCTCTTGGATGGGTCGGTTGTGACCTGTGTGGGGTAAGGTTATCCTGAAAATCTCAGTTATCTTCAGTTCCTTTAGTTCTGTCTGGGCATAGACTTGGATTTTTGGCTAACTTGCGGCTTGGTGACTTTCTGGGGGCAGAAAGTATCTGTGGTGGGGAGAATTGTCACACCCCGACCGTAGATATCTTTATTTTACTTCTTTCTTGGTCCCGGTTTAATTTTTTTTTGAGGTTTAGTTGTGTCGGCGGCTTCGCGCTGGTGCGCGGTCATCGCATCGCTAGCGGTGATCGTACGTTCGGCCCGGGCGACTATGTGTTCGCCCGGTGTTTTAAATATTAAAGTTTTTACGTTGACTTTTATTATTATTACTTTTTGAGTTGCGTTACTATTATTGTAGTTATTTTCCGTGTATAAGTATATATATATATGTCTATATATGTTTGTATATATATATATACATATGTATACACTTTAATACGTTATGTTTATATATTTATATATATATATAATGTATCTATGTGTATATGTTTATATATAGGTATATATATATATGTGTGTTTAGGTATGCGTATATCTACACGGGTATTTTGATTATAATAATTATTATTAAAATTAACTAACTTTTATTTATTATCATTATTCTATTATTATTATTATTATTATTATTATTATACATTTTATTATTATTATTATAATGTTTTACTATTATTATTATTATACTTATTAACATTTTTATTATAATGTTATTATCATTATTATAATAATAATTATTATTATTATTATCATATATATATATATATATTAATTTAACCCTAATCCTACCCCCTACCCAGTCGCCACCCCCGTTCCCCTTTTCACTCTCTCTCTCCCTCTCCTTCTCCCCCGTCTTTCTCCTTCCCCCCCCCCTCCAAGTTCGGCCGGCGCACCCTCCTCCTCCCGTCGATGTGCCCCTGCCGCCTTCGCCAGCCAACAGCTGGCCTTCGCTCCACTCCGGCGCTCCGCCCCGCTCCCCTCCTGTTCCCGTCGCCGACCCCGTTTCCCCCCTGCTTCTCCGCCTTGCGCCGACCCCGCGCCGCCGTCCCGGCTTCCCCGCACCGCCCTCCCTGCTCCTCTCCGCCGCTCGCCGTCCTGCCGCGCCAAGCCACCGGCCTCCTCGCCCAGCCACCGTCCCGGCTTCCCCGGCCGCTCCGCTGCGCCAACCTCCTGCTTTCCTCTTCTTCCCCAGCCTCGCCGGCCTCCCGAACTCCGGCGCACCATCTCCCCGGCCCCGGACCTCCATCCGGCGACCCTAGCCGCCGACCTGCACCCCCCTGTTTCGTCTCCCCCTCCTGCTCCATTGTGAGTTTTGTTTTTATTTTCATTTTGTTTTTATTTTTTTTATATATATAACGTTTTAATATTTTTATCATGTTAATAATAATATTATTATTACTATATTATTATTATTTCATTATTATTATTATATGATTATTATTATTATTTTGTTAATATTTTTCTTATTAACATTATTATTCTTATTATTATTATTATTATCATGTTATTAAGTTATTATTTTTATTATTATTTCTATATTATTATTATGATTATTTTATTAGTATTATCATTATTATTACTATTATCATATCATTTTTATTATTATTATATTATAATATTATAATTATGCTAAGTTATTATTATTATCTTTATATTATTATTATTGTGATTATATTATTGTTATATTATTATTATGTTAATATTATTCTATTATTATTATTTTTATTATATTATTGTTGTTATTGTTGTATTATTATAATTATGTCATATTATGATTGTTATTATTATTATATCATTATTATTAATCAGGCTTTCACTTTTGCTTTGTTGGGGGTTTTTCATCAATTTATATTTGTTTTTGGTAGGTTTAGGATTTTAGGACCCACGTAGGGCGTTTCTGAGAGAGCGCCACCGCTGCGCCTTGTTTCCGAGGTTCTGCCGTCTCCGTGCCTCAGTTTCGAGGTGAGCGTTTCTCCCTGACGCTTGGTTTTGCATGCTCTAGTGAGTTTTTGTATGGGTCTGAGTCCTTCATATCTATTATGCAGAGTGTTGGACATTATCACGTGGATTCGGACACACATCGTGTCATCGCGCCTTGGTTCCAAGGTCGTTATACCGTCACGCTTGGATCTTTAGGTAGGTCTCCCTTTGCACTCGCCTTTAAATTTAGAATTTATTTATTCCTTGACTTTTTATTAAGTTTCAGTAAATTTAAAAGTATTATTAAGTATCTGTTTATAGTGTGGTGATCTGCTAATGATTAAAGTTGTTATAATTCTAGCGGTTCATTGAAAGCGTTTTCTTGGATTTAATTGTGTGTTTCCACGGTAGTGTTGCTAAATGGTTCTTCCTGAAAAATGAAATTTATGTTGAATTGTGTTTTGAAATGTCTTTGGTGTGTGCAAATTAGTAGGTGTATTGTTAATCGAAAAAGGTGTTTCTTAGAACCTGGATTAGAGAAAATGATTGTATGATCTTTAAACATGATTTTGGAAACCTTAAGTATGGTTCTGGGTTGATGAAAAATGTTTTCATTTGTCCCGCGAACAACAGTTTGGATTTCATTTAAGAAGTAGCGTTCCTTCAAAAAAAAAATGATTAAAGTCCCGTTTGGCTCTTGATAAAATTGGCATGTGTTTGGATATTGGAAATTGATTTTTGCTTATGATGCCAGTGTGTTTCAAGTTTAATATGCTGTTTTGAGTTTCTTAAGTAAAGTTTTAAGTGTGTTCCTGGTTTTCATTGAAATGGCGTGTGTCATATCCCTTTAAAGATGCTTTAGTGTTTAATGGTCAAAATGAAAGTGACATGACGGCCCGGTTGGCACTTTAATAAATGTGAAGTGATTATACATATACTTATATATATATATGTACTTGTGAGGGAATCTCTACAGGGGGACTTCTCTTCGAGGGTTGTCGTGTAGCGATGTCCGTGTAAGGGGTTGGCAAGTGCGGTGAGATGAGTCACGCGTGCGAGGGTCTCCCACTTACACAGTGTTACTAAAACCACCATGGCTACCTGGGCATCTTGTAGATTATCGAGTGTCGGTTTCTTGCTAACCCTGATTAGACGAGTTGGTACCCCCTGGAGTCGTGGACAGGCCAGGTGGGATGTGCCACTGGTTAGCTATTAGGGCGGCCAGTTGGTTATTGACTGTGGAGTACCATGCCGGCAGGTAGTCTGAACCCGAGTACGTACAGGGGTTTTCTAGGGATGTTCAGGATCGCCCATGGTTATTGCTGATAAATTCTGGTTTTATTTTCTTGCACTTGGTTTTCCTTTCTTGTTTCCCTTTACATGCACTTGTTTTCCCTGCTTGTTTACTTTCAGTCATCCTTCACAGCCTGTATTGTTAGACTTTGGGAAAATGGTTTTCAAATGAAAATGCTTTATTCTCTTTGGGTAAGATTTGAAAATGTAACACTTTGTTTTTTTTTTGAAGGAGTTTAAAACTGATGAAAGGGAACTAACTTTCAAAAAGAATAAGGGAAATGTCTCGTGTTTGATTTTCATGTAAAGCATTATAAAAAGCTTACTTTTATACATTGTAGTTCAAAACTGGAACATGTAGATTCTTTATTTACTGGTAGTGCTTTGGGGTTTGTTGTTGGGCTCCCCTACTGAGTAATTTTGTGCTCACGCCTATCTTTTACCATTTCAGCTGCTGGTTCCTTGCGTTTAGGTTTTCTTGGCTTGAGTCGCTCAGTGTGGGAGCGACGTTGGTTGTAGTTGGGTGGTGACCTGCGAGGTCACGTGGAGGTATGTCGTGGAGTAGTTTTGTTTATGTCTTTAGTGTTTGTCTGTTTGTTTAGTTTACTTCCGTTCTTTTGATCCTGTTTTTAGTTTGGGCTGAAATCGTTCCAAACGATTGAAATTTTAATGCCCGGCACTTGTTGCCATCCCGGGGGGATCAGGAACGCCCCTCGGGACTTGCCGTGGACCGGCTCGGGTGACCGGTTCAGGGTCGACCCGGGCTGGTTCGTGACAGTATCACAAGATATAAAATATGCATAAATATTTATATATTGGAGTAATATATTAACCTTTATAAATTTAGATTAAACCATTCCATATATGGTTAATGTTTTTACCCTTGCAAAGGTCAAATTTTTTAATAAAGATCGCAAAATTTACCAAAAATACTCTTAACATTAATCCCACAAATATCAATACATATATCATAATGGTTACAAACCAAATATCTGAATACCTTGGTCATATATCCTCCTAAAGCATGGTAATAACCAGAATTTACATAAAATCTCAATGGAAATATACAAGATTCCTCATTCCTAAAATAAAACCATATATTATAGAATCTAAATATACAAGTGTTGACAAATTTACTAATGATAACATATACCACCATTCCAAAAAAAATAATTAATCAGTTCCATCATCATCAATACTATCCAAATTACTTTATTCATATCTATCATGTATTTACCATAAGAAACTTATCTCAATATCAAGTACATATTAATGGTTATATTCTCGTAGTCATGTATTTTTCATAAAATATTAATGTTACATTAATTAACTTTTCTATGTCATCAAAACTATTCAGAATATTATTTAAAAGATTTATGAAAAACATATATTGAACAATACTTCAGTAATTTTTATTTATGTAACATAATTATTGAATCCCGATACATAAAAATTTCAGTCACTCCATGTCATTCTTAAATAATTAACTAGGTTTCATCCTCTTATTCATTTATAAAAATGTCCTAAAATATGTAATATGAATCATTTCTTAACATTCATCGACCTCAATTTAATCATTCATACCACATTTAACATAACCAATACTATTAGAAAAACCCATACCTTTCATATTTCATTCTTGATCTCTTCATCATTAGCTGTTTAACCATTACTTCTACAAACTTCATAATTCTATTTATGAGCATACCCCCTAGGAAATATATTAATATAATTCCCATACATTACACATTTATAATATTTAACCATTGATGGCACCATAGAGAAACCACTATTCTCATCCATTTCAATAAAAAATATTTTCATTTTTCCTAAACCATTACATTATTTGTTTCCTTTTTCCACCCTCAAAACATTAACCTATTCCTTTGATATATTCAATTTAGTACTTCTTTTAAAATCATGAACATATAAGAAAATTATTCTTCATATCTCTATGGTATCCACCACCAAAACTCTCAGTGAAATCTATCTCTCTCTTCATTGGTGAGTATGATATTTGGTTGTGGTTCATGTTTTTAATCATATATCATGATAACTGATTTGGAATATTCATAATATCTTTATCTCTAGTCATCACCCCATTTAGTTCCACATCAAAACATTTTCTATTACATTCAACATTAATTGAGTTGCATCTGGTTCCCATCATTGAATAAAATAAAAAATTATAGTGTCATAAATAATAATTATAGTCATAAATAAGGTAATATTAATAATTCAATTATAAGATGTCATAATCATGACACCTTCATTTCAATCTATGAAACCTTAGGTTTAACCAAGGACATTATTCAAATCCTTCCTGATAGTTTATAAATATTTTATTAATTCCTAAAGAATATTCCCTAGTAGTGTCAAACTAGGTATAAAGTAAGGCATGATTTTGTGCATCAAATGATGATCAAGAAAATATTTATACACCATTTTTTGAGTTATTCCTCCTTGGTACAACTATTCCATATCCAAATACACATGTAGTACCCATATAAAGATGTAATTTCATGGAAACAAGTCACTCAATCCTTCACCAATATTCTATTATATTTTCTTATACTTAAAATTTCATTAAACTTATCACTATACATATCCCTAGGAATCTCACCAATGTTTTCTCATCTACTTTCCTAAAGGCTGGATAAATATCTCTATTGATACCAATAATAACAACACAAACATTTCATAAATAGATATTACATCTAAATATATGAATATGTATTACATTACACAAACACATGTACTAGTATTGTAAATTTATAGTGGATTTAAAAACATAGAAGCATAAATAACAGGGTTATAATATTTCTACATCATCTCCCACTTAGTTCCTCATAACTAGAACCCTTCTTAGACATACCACACATAATACTTATAATCATAACATAGGGAAAGGAAACATAATAAAGGGCGAGATCACATGAATTGTAAGGATAAACAAGGGAAATACGTATACATAACATGATTATATGGGTACGAGAACTGGTTCATAATATATGAAAACCATACCCTATGTATCAAATATCAAAATCTTGAGTCATTGAACAAAGATTGACAGTTCATAAAATATGAATATTAAATAAATAAATGAAATTGATCTATGAGATTATAATATTTTCATAGTAAATATATTTGTTTAATAAACATAATTATTGAAAATATTATTTCAAGGATATCCATAAAGACATTTATAAGTTTCTATTCTTGGGCTAACAACCCATGTACCTACTTTCGGTTGTGGATAACCTCTAGTGTACCATCTTTTGGGCCTGTTATAACATCATATTTACCCATTTTCAATATTGGGATATCCTCTTATATACCCTTTGAGATAAAATATCATTAATAATTACCCAATTCATTGTAGGGGACATAGGTCCCTGCAATACATAATTAAAATCATACATACATGTTCCAAATGATCATAAAACATTCATCATATTAGAACACAATAAAACAAACAGTTTCCATAAACATTTCATTATAGAATATCATGTGCCGAAGAAACATATTTCATAATAATTTCATCATTTCATCATAACCTGGGGAAAATAAGCGAGTATCATAAGAATTTTATCATGGAAAAACCCACAGAAGGGGAATAAGTTTCCTAATAAAATTCTCTATAAGAATAAACTATCTAGAGAAAAAATATACATGGTATAACATGATAATATCCCCATTTTATCATAAGTAACATCAAATTATGTCATCATAGATAGAAAATTATTTTTAATGTTAAATCACTTGGAAAATTTCATTAGTAAAATAACCTTTCTCTAAAAATGACATTTTTGAAACTAAAAACTCATAATTTGTTTTAGAAATCCATTTCATTTAAAAAATACCTTGTAAACTTATAAAATATGAATTTAAATATCATTTAAAACATTTCTTGATGAAAATATCTTTTCAAATTAAAAAAAAAACCTTTTAAAAAATTAAAAAAAATCAACTTCATTTTCTCAAAAAATAAATATAAAAAAATTGTAAAAAAATCCTTAAAATATAATTTAAAATATTTCTTGAGGGAAATATATTTTCCACTTGAAAAATATTTTTAAAATTTAAAATTTTATCAATATCCTTTTCATTAAAAATAAAGTTAAAGACTTATAAATAAATCATTAAAATATCTTTTAAAATATTTCTTGAGGAAAATATATTTTCTACTTGAAAAAAAACATTTTAAGAAATAAAAAAAAAAAAATCAATTTCTTTTAAAATAAACAAAAAAACATAAAAATGAATCCTTTAAACTATTAGTGGCCATATAATCAGGTAATATTTTACATGTTAAAATAAATATTCCTTTCACAGTATTAATAAATTCCAAACAAGCCTTATTTTTAAAATGACAAAAAAAATCCATTTAAAACATTTCTTAAAGAGTAATATATGTGTAATTATTAATTTTAAAAATCATATAATAACATTAAAACATTTATTAAAATCATTTTATAAAACTTGCATCTGGTAAAAAATTTGACGGAGGAGATAAATAAAATCGATTTTCCTTAAAAATATTATTTTGGAATCACTAGTGCGTAAATTGATAAAATTGAAGGAAAAACATGTATTCTAAATAAATAAACATATAATTGTAATATTAATGAGTTTATTGAGATATATATCATAATATTTAATCATTTATATCATTAAAAAAAATCAATCTCAATAAATTTTGATATTGAATGAATAGACCGAAGGCCTTTTTTTTTATTGATTTTATGATAACCCCCCTTTCAAGGGATGAGGGGGAACCCTTACAAAGCATGTAGGATTAGGTATTACATTGCTCGTAGGCTTGGAGATATTATAGGACCCTTAGGTCATAAAGAAAACATACGGATTGCGACTACTTAAAACTGCTTCTCCCCAGCATCTACATCGTGATCAGCTCTCCATGTTTGCTAGATTGATTGGCTAGCATGTCTATGTGCAGAGGTGTACAGGCATAGAACTGATGAAAAATTTCATACCCTCTCATTATTTCTAAGTCTATTTATCCCTGCTCTAGTGAATGCACCCTACTCTTTAATCCTCTATAGAGGTTCCTTATTGAATCTGTTTGTGCAACTGGAAATCAGGTGGCCCTGAAGGCCTTGAGGTGTCATGAAGGCCATGAGGTGGCCCAAAAGCCTTACTGACCTGAAGGCCTGGGTTGACCACAGTCCTTAAGAGCTCCAATACCAAATGGTGGGCCCAAGGTGAATAGTAATGGTTGCTACAGTATCGAATAATAAATTCTACAGTAACTGCAATTGTACCTCCTACAGTACCTACGACAGTGCTGCTATAGTGCATGCTAGAGTACATGCTATTGTGCTTTTTATTGTATCATATAACCCTTATCGCTATAGTAAATTTGAATCATATGACCCATGAAGGAATAAAATCTAATTTACCTTAAAATGTAATGATAATAAATAAAATAAAAATATTAAATTATAAATTTAATGTATAAAAACCTCATAAAAGAATATAGGTACATAACATAACATATATCCAAAAGTAAGAAAAGTTGAGACCAAAACCCCTTACCACATTCATAATTATTAAAATATGAACAACCATTTCAGAATAACATAAAATTAAACATTATATATAATTATAATAGTTATATTAATGTTACAAAATTTCAATGTGGCATTATAAACACCATAATAAATATATGCGTGTTGAATATGGAATATGTCTCCCAGAAATAAAAGTGAGACTAGAAATCCTTTACCTTAAGTTTCGATTTCCTTGGTAAACATTTGAAAATACTTTATATATATATATATATTTATAAATACGTTGATGAAAAATAGTTATATATATTATATCATATATAATTTAATTATGACCTTTCATTACACGTTTATTAATCATTCCATGTTAAAATATTGTTTCGTGCAATAACTACTTTGTTTTTTGTGTATGTTTTAAATTTTTATTTTATATCCTATTAATTTTATCATTGTTTAATAAAATAAATAATATTATAAATGATATAAATATCATATTTATTCATTATATATTTATTTAGATTAATCCATAAAAGTTCGATATAGAATGTGAAATACCCCATTCATGGAGACGGAAGGTCATATGTATGCATGAATGATGTTTCCATTTTCTCAAAGAATGAAATAAATGAAAGTTAGATAATATATTACCATTTTAAAATAATTTTTATATCAAATATATTAATTAAATTTATCCTTATTTTCTTTAATGAAAAGCATTAGTGAAAAATAAATCCCATCGATTCACAAGGAGGTAGTCCACTGTACACGTGGATGGCATTATTGAATATATTGTGGAATGGAAATTAAGAAAGTATATGTGATATCATATTTATATAATTATAATTATTTTAAAAATATTATATATATATATATATATTTAATTGTTCCTTATTACTATCCATGCAAAACAAAAATGAAGAACACATCGCATTGGTTTTGCGAATCGGTAGTCCATCGTACACACGAGTGATGTTATTATATTCCAATGGGTTGGGAAGTAATGTGGTATGTGTGGTATTATAATTTAATAGGTATAAAAATATCATAAGCATCATATATAATTATTAAATACAACATTATATTCATCTGTGAGATGTATTTATTGAAAACAAATAAGATTAGCTCATGAGGCGGTAGTCCTCAGGGCACATGATAGACTGTTTTTTTCATTTGATTAAAGAGGAAAAGAATATAAGTTATAAAAATAAAATAATAAAATAATATATTATGTGATATAATTATGTTATTATATCATAAAAATTGAATAATATTTTAAGGAGTTATAAGAATATGTAAAAACCATATATTTTAAAACATTAGCTCTTCTTCAAACAACCTCTTTAGGTTTAACCTAAATCCTTCCAAGATCTCATTTATGATCCCAATATGGAATCTTAGATGTGGGTGTAGATGTATGGAATATTTTTTCTTAGGTCTTGGATGAACCAAATGGTTTTTTAAGTGTTAAGAAGAAAGGATAAGGGTGTCCTTTTATAAGTGGGAGTGAGGACATAGTTGGAATATTTAAAAAAGAAGAAAGTGTACCCATGTTTTTCACATGATAAACATATCAAAAATGGTTCATGGACAAAACATGTATGTAATATGGTCATAAAATGGCCATAAATATGGTTTTTAATAAGTCTATTAATCATTTTAACCTTTACCTTTTTATTTTAACCCTCTATTAAACCTATTTTAACCGAAATGATGGTAATTAATTTTCAAAAAAATTTACTCTTCATTATGGAAAAAAATTAATTTTACCTCATTATATAATATTAATTATTCTTATTAAAAATATTTAATCCATTTTCTCAAATTCCGTTCACATAATCGAAAATTTCAATTTAAAATGAAACCTCTATACTTGATAAAAAATGGTTTTTGAAAGATAATTTCTTCAAAAATTTAAAAAGTTTTCATTCTAAAATTATATATGAAAATAATTAAAATAGCATATATTTGATTAATAAATATATAATTGAATTAATTTTATATTTCAAACCATCTTAATAATAAGGTGTATGTTTTTAAATTCGTTTAAAGGAAATGAAATTCTTAATATTAACTAGTATTTTTCACTATTTACTGAAAAATGTATATTTTCTTAAAATTAACACAAGTTCACCCCAAGATAATTTTGAAATTTTGTTTTCAAATATTAATTTCAATTTTTCAAATAATTTTTTTAAAATTAATTTAATTAATTTTAAAACAACGATTCAAAATTTTGCAAAATTATTTTTTAGAAAAATACACCTTTTAACCGTAAAATTTCATTTCTTATTGTCTTGTGTCTAGAAGATACATTAAATGACTGTGAAAATTTTTATTAAATATATATAATATATAAATTTCATTAAAATCATTCAAAAAAATTAATTTTTTGATTTATTGACATAAAATGTTTTTGAACAAAGAAATATATCTTTTCTGAAAAAAGGTATCCACTTTTCAAATGGTTCTTATTTTCAAATATAATTAATTGGTCTCTAAATAATTAATTTTAAATACATTTTTGAACCATATATTTTCATAAATTATTTAATCATTTTTATACTCTTCATTCCAATGGATATTAAATAACTATCTCATTAAATAATATTATTCTAATATTTTTTTGTCTTTCATTAAAACTCATTGTTGCGTGTAGCGCATGTTATCGATGAAAACAATTATTTGAAAAAAAATATTTCATATAATATTGAGGTATTATGAACACCAATTATATAATAAAATCATATTATTCTTTTAATATCATTAATATAATTATATTTATGATATAAAATATCAAATGCGTAATATATACACCTCTTAAAATAGCATAAGTTCTTAACATAACATCTATCTCAAAGAAGAAAAAATTGAGACAACAATATCTTACCTTAAGTCTTGACTTCCTTCTTATACATTAGAACATCAAATATAATGAATATAACTTTTTTATAAATCTATTTTAGAACAATAATCATTTTTATCTTACCAAACATGATTTACTTATGACTATTTATAACTTGTTTATCAATAATTCATTGTTAAAATCAGGTTTTGATTAATAAATTCTTAATTTGTCATTATTATTTTAGTTTATTATTTTTTATCATTTTACATTTATCGTGGTTTCATAATCTCTAGAAATTTAAAGATGATATAAATATCATATATACTCCTTACATATTTATTTATAGTAATTCATTAATGTTAAATATAAAAAATGAGTTACACTATTCTGGGAGATGGTAAGTCATTTTTGCATGAATGTTGTTTCCATTTTCTAGGTGAATCGAAAGAGTGGAAGGTAAATAATATATCACCTTCAATGAGTCATTATTATTTCATATATATATATATATATAATTTATTCATTAATTTTCTCCACTATTACCTTCCATGTAATTTGTTATTGGAAAGCAAATCACACTGTTTTGCGGGATGGTAGTCCACCATACACACAAATGATTTTATCATTTATTAAATGGATGGTGAGGTATGAAATTGTATGTTATATTTCATTTTCATAATGATTAATATTTCATGTATATCATATATCAACATAAAATTAATCCTTATTACCTTCCATGAAAATCGTATGTGAAAAAAATCACATTACTTCGCGAGGCAGTAGTATATCTTACACAGGAGCGACGTTATCATATTCCATACAGAATAGATAGTAAGACTTTATTTGTGATATTAAAATTAAAGAAGAATAATTATATCATATAATATTATATATATAAATTTTATAAATCATTTTATTGATATTTAAAAAGGTTTCATGGAAATTTAATTACGTCAGTTCTCATGGCGATAGTCCGTTGTACTCACAATCACCAGTTTTGTATCCCGTTTTAGCGAACAAGATATGGATATTGATCATAATATTAACATAAAAAATATATTAATATATGTAAAATATTGTTTTAATTATATCATAATTGTTTAATAATATTTAATTTTTTTAAGGATAAATAAAATAAAATGCTCGGTCAAAGGGTGTTTCCTCTTCTTTAGACAACTTCTTTATGTTTTCACCAAAACAAATTCTAGGATGGATTTATTTTCAAACTGATAATTAAAAGAATAGGGGTGGGAATTAAGTAAGTTATTTGAGAAGTTAATTTCCTATTTAATTGGTTTGAATGTGTGATTTCGAGAGGATATTGGGTGGTCTTTTATAAGTGGGGGAGAAGACACACATAGAATTTTTGAAAAGACTAATGTGTAACCATGTTTTCACATGACAAACAGATCTAAAATGAGTCATTATTTAATCTTAGAGGTTATAAATTTTTAATGTGGTTGTAATTTTTTTTCAAGTTTATAGTTCAATTTACCACCAATTTATTAGTTTAACCCCTCGGTAAACCAGTTTTAACCTCAATTGCATTATTTAATTTTTATTGTTTTGACTATGCATTATGGTCATAAAATAATTTGACCCAAATAGATAATATTAATTATAATGTTTCAAAATACAGAATCCATATTCCAAAATTCAAAGTGCGGAAGTTCTATAATATAATTTAATATTAAATCCTCACATGCGATGAAAAATGGGGTTTCCAAATAGAAAAGTTTCAAAATCTTAAAATGTTTGTATATAAAAATTCAATATGAAATTGATAAAAATGGACTATATTTTTTATTTATGATACATTTTATCTAATTTTAATTTTAAAACCGTTTTAAACTAAAATTTAACCTTATTATTCCTTTAAATGAAAATATTGTTTTGATATAAAAAATTATTTTTCACTATTTATTATAAAATTAATCTTTTGGGAGAAATACAAAAAAATAAACCTAAGATAAATTTGAAATGTTTATTAAAAAAATGAAGTTTATTTTTTAAAATAAATTTTCAATATGTTTCAAAATTTTACTTTTATTATTTTTTCACAAAAATCAATAAAAGCCTTTATGAGAAAATATAATTTTCAAAACATTTAAATACTTTACCAAAAATTAGTTACTTTTTTATCAATATGTTATATTTATATAACACAATTGTAATGAATATTTTAAATTTATTTATTCTTATTCATACCTTCAAGTTTAATAGCTAGGTTGTAACAAGAATTCTAAATAGTAATATATATAATATATTTTCATTTGTTAGTACTTGGTGTTGCAGTAGCACAAAAAATCAAAGAAATTAAATTTATTAGAAAAAATATATTTCAAAAAATCTTCTGTTGATAAATTATACCCCCATAATTTAATTTTCACCCTCAAAATTACATTACATGGGTACAAAAAACTAAGGATACTTATGTCTCATTACATCCTTGGGGTTCCAAGTAGCCTCCTAAAATTGGTGTTTTTCCACAAAACATTGACCAAGTGTGTGGTCATGATTCATAGAAATTTCTCTCTATAATCCATAATCTCATACATATATTCTTTATAAGAAATATATCACTATAGTGTTACTAACTCAGAGTTCAACACATGTGAAGGCTTAGGTATTAACTTTCTTAATAAATATACATTGAACACATCCTGGACTTGATTGAGGTTTGGTGGATGATTCTTCTGATAGGCTACTATCCTGATATTATCAAGAATTTAAAAGGGATAGATATACCTATGGATTAGTTTTTCATTCATTCCAAATCTAAATACCTTCTTCCATGGATAAATTATTAGAAACATGTTGTCACTCACTTCAAATTCCAGATAACATCGAGGATTATCAATATAACTTTTCTATTAACTTTTTTCATCCCTTATGCATTGTTGAATGGCTATAACCTTATCTACCATTTCATTAGTTATATTAAGTCCCAATAAATTTATTTCTTAAAATTCATTCCATCATGTTAGATTTATAAAGTTCATTTTAAATAGGGATTCATAAGGATATATTTTAATACATCTGTGAAAGCTATTACGGTATAAAAAATATACTACAAGAAGGTGTTGACCCCAACAACCCATGAAATCTAAATAAAAGTATCTCAAAAAATCCTACAATGTTTGAATTATTATCTTCGACTGAACATATTATAGATTAGGATACATAATGATAAAACTCAACATTGTATTAAGAGCTTGTTTAAAATGTCACCAGAACATTGAGGTAAACCTCAAATCCTGATTAGAACTAGTGTAATGTTGTATTCCATAAAACCATACCACTCCCTTAATGCATATCATGGAAATATTATCCAAATAGTAATATTCTCTAATAGAGATGAACTGTTATGAGTTTGTAAAGAGTGTGACTACAACCCCTATAGAATTATTCAATTTAGACACTTTGGGGAGTCTGATGAAAAAATCCATGGTGTTTTTTCCTTTTTCCATTATGGTTTGTTTAATAGAGTGAATAATCCCTTGGAATTTTGTCTTTAAGTCTTAAATTTTTGACAGACCAAGCATCAAGATACAAACTCTATGATATCTCTCTTCATGTCAGCCCACCGGAAATTATATTCAAAATCCATATACATCTATATAATTCTAGAATTAAAGGAAAAAAAAATAATAGTGAGCCTCCTATAACAACTATTTCTTCAAATCTGGTTTGGCTGGAACACATACATTGTTCGTAAAACTTATCATTCCAACACAATCGTGATTAAACTCAGAAAAAAAATTATCACCTTCTTCTACAAATCTGTATCATCTTTAATTGTCTATTTAATCTTCACATGGATATATGGTTGTACATTCCTATTATAAATATTAGAATTCACCAATTCATTGAAAAATTCCAAAACCATCCTATCCAAATCCAGAAATATTGGGTCTTTTTTACCTCTTTATAGATAAGTTCTGAAGATCCTTTCAACTCAAAACACCATCCACCTTGTTAGATTTTCTAGGGTGGTAATTTATTCCAAATTCATAATATTTAATCATATATAAACAACTTCACTAGTGCATGATCAAATCCTTTTGTGTGAATATATATTTTAATGTTTTGTGATCAATATATATATAACACATTTCTTTGTAAAGATAATTCTGTTATAGCTTAAATGAAAACATTACCGTATATATATCCAAACCCGGATTTGGGTAATTTTTCTCATGAACATTAAATTTTCATGAGGAAAATACTAAAACCATCTCATTTTTTATAATAAATCATCTTAATCCCTTCCATGATTCACCATTATATAT
Source organism: Viscum album (assembly GCA_963277665.1). Taxonomy (NCBI): domain Eukaryota; kingdom Viridiplantae; phylum Streptophyta; class Magnoliopsida; order Santalales; family Viscaceae; genus Viscum; species Viscum album. The sequence goes on from OY728132.1 coordinate 1,645,044,674, forward strand.
TACAAACCCTTTTTCAATCTAGGGAAATTTAAGAATGATTTTGATGACTAATCTTCTCTTTAATTAATTGAAAATTTCCTTGCATTAATATGTTCAAAGGAACTTGACTCACTTTTGAGATAACTTGACGAGTGAATTAGATTATCATGGTATACTTTCCACAAAACATCTATAATATCCATCCAAATCAGGAATTCTTCTAATTTCAGTCACTGTGGTTGGTCTAAGAAAACACTAAATATTCTCTTTATTTGATGGATCCACCGATATACGCCTGCATGACATTATATGACCCAAAAATTATAAATTTTGAATCCAAAATCCAAATTTTTTAATTTTTTTATACAAATTCTCCTTCATCAAGGCCTTATGTACCATTATTATGTAATCTTAATGATTTTACTTGAACTGTGAATAGATAATAATATGATCTATAAAGACTACCGCAAACTAATCAAGGTAATCTCTACAGACTCTATTAATTAAATCTAATAAGATAGTGGGAGAAATATTATGACCCAATGGAATCACTATAAACTCATAGCGTACATAAATTCTATGGAATGTCGGTTTGGGTATATCCTCCTTCCTAACCCTCAATGGATGATATCCAGAATGAATTCCGATTATCGAAAAGTATTGAGCTCCACACAGTTGATCAAACAAGTCATCAATACATGGCATATGAAACTTGTTCATGATTTTTTTTATTCATATCTCAATAATCAATGAAAGGTCACATCAATAAATCTTTATTTTTGGAAAAATAGAATGGGTTCTTCCAAAAGTGATATACTTGAACAAATGAATCCCAGGATAATATTCTCCTAGAGATTATTATTCAATTCTAGCAAGTCAACTGGGATCATTATATTTTGTTTCATTAAAATAGGTGTGGAACTATGCATGAGATCTATCAAAAACTCAAATTCACAATTCACAATAATATAATGAATATCTTACATAAATATATAAAAAACTCCTATATAATAATCATATCATTTATTTTTAGTTTCTCCCTAACCTTCTAAGATAAATTCCCCTTATAAACAGGAATGAAACGTCGTACAACTAATGTTATTTCCATTATAATTTCATATTTAACATCTCATAAATAAATAATCATAGCTTGGTTTGGAAAATCAAACCCAAATTCCCTTTCTCAACAATTGATGTGGTGTTTATGTAGAGAAATCAAATTCATGCCTAACATTACATCAAATGAAACCATAGAAAGAAATAAAATACTTTCAAGAAAAATATTCCCACTATCTTAAATTAGAGAGTAATCTTATACTATAGTTGATATCATCATAAATTTAGGGGTTTCCATTGATAATTATACATAAAACCATGTTGGTGGAATCTCGATACCCTTAGAAAATTATTCAATTATAAATGAATGGGTAGATCTAAAGTCAAATAATACATTAGCAGTCTTGGAATGGATGGTATGTAAACCTTTCACTGTGTCATTATCTGAAAACTCATCAGAAATATTAATCCCAGGAGATTTTACCTTTTCCCTCAGCTTAAGAGGTTATTGATGTGGATCATCATTATTAACCATTGTATTTGAGAACTAGTTTTCATAGTTTCCATACACCTTATATTTGAAACACTAGAGTTTGGGTAGTGAATTTTGATATCTGTTCAATCTATTTATATCATTAGTTATCTTCTTCCCATCACTTCAACATTAGATTTCCCAATGAACTCTTTTTCCAGACATAAAACAATTACCATTACCATTAATACATCTTCCTCCATGTTTTCTTCCACACTTCTTGTATGAAGTAAAAGTCATCTTCTTCTCTCCATGGTTCTTATTGTTTCCCTTGAACACCATATTTATTTTCTTATCAAACCCATGTGATTATTGGGTAAATCCAATATCCATTTAAAACTAAAGAGTACATAGAAATTTTTTTTCATATCTAATTAATTTCATTATGGTTAAACCCCTTTGGAGACATGGTTTTATTGTAACACTCCAAAATTCTAAAATAATAACATTTTATTCTATTATATCTATGACACACAACACCAAGCATATAAGGGAATATAACATCTTGAGGATTTAAAGAATATTTAATATTTTAAATAAATACAATATATGATATAGTTTACAATTCATGTATCACCGAGTTATCTTCTGTTACATGTAACAATGACTTTCTTTGAGTGATTGTGTCACATTCAAAATCGAGTTTTATTGAATATTAGTAATATTATTTTTTTAAATGAAAATTATCTCATAAATGTTAAATTGAATGTTATTAATATAATTAACTAACTTTTGAAAATTTATGGTTTATAAAAAATAGAAAATGAATTCATTGGTTACCAAATTAATTATAAATTATAATTAAAGCCAATGGAATATATAGAAAATGGTTTTATAAAATGATATATTTTATGCTCCTAAAGACGTTTTATCTTTATAAATTAAATTAATTTATATTAGTATATTATATGAATGAAATTTATATATTACATATTTAATGAAATAATTTTTATGTTCATAAAATATATTTGATAGGCATATGATAAAAACAAATCAAATTTTATGCATAAAAAACTCTATTATCCTAAAGGCGGTTTTGCCACCTTTTAATGGTTTTATTGTTTTTAAAATATATATTGACACTTTAATAAATTTTATTTGAAAAATTAATAATTTTTGAAATTTTAATGTCGAATTTTTTTTGGTTTAATTCTTAATATTTTTCAGAGAAAATTATTTTTTTGAGGAATAGTGAAAATGCTAAATTTTAATTGAAACTAACATTTCATCTAAATAATTTATAATGTTAAATTATATTATAAATTGGTTTTAATGAAAAATTAGATAAATTATACATATATTAATCCAATTAATATTTATAATGTTTATTAATTCCAACATAATTTTTTACTATTGTGATTACTGAAAAGTGTTAAAAATAATAACAACGATTAAGAGAAAAATATGATTACTAAGGGAAAAACATTAAACATAAGGGGACAAATGACCTAGATATTTCTCTAACACCAATTTTATACCCATATTTTGAACTTATACCTTATAAGATCTAAAATTTATCATCATTTGATCCAATTTCCACTGAAAAAATGTGGTTGCAATTCCCTCTTTCAAAAATTGACAAGTTTTCCACTCACCCCACATATAAAAGGCCTCCCACTCCCCTCCTTATTCACACCTATCAAGACACTTTTTATATCAATTAATAAATGAATAACTAAAAACATTCAATCCCATTATATAATAATCATTATATTGGGTATAATTCTTACTTAGGTAGGAATTAGTGAATACATAAAAAAGGATACCTGAAGAAGAGGTAATTTTTTTCTAAAAGCATTATTATTTTATTCTCTTCTCTACTTCTATAAATTATTTATATATCATTATTATATAGAAACATAAGTATCCTAAATATAACTAGATTGTTTAATATTAATATTATGACATAGAACTTCATATACATCCATAAAATGATATATGTAATCATTGTTTTTATGTATGATGGGCAACCGCCTCCCAAACTGATGTCGTTTATTCTTACACTACCACATTTTAAGGTTTATAATAATGATGGATTTATAGTATATATTTTATATATATGATATTTATGATGTTATTAATCTTATTTAATTATTATTTCATAGATACCTTCATGTTTTACATTTTGGGGGAATATGGTAACATCACTCGTGTGTACGGTGGACTACCTCTTAAGAAATGATGTAACTCATTCACACATTACATGTAATGTATTAAAAATGGTTTGAATTAACATATGTGATATATATGACATAAATATAATAAATAAATAATAATATAAATTTATATCATTTTATTTTATTTCTTTAATTCAAAAATAACATGGAAGTATCTAACATGCATACGTACGACATACCATCTCCACAAAAAGTTTACTTCATTTCCTATAACTAAATTCTATCAATTAGTATAAATACATATTTAATTTATAGATATGATATTTACATTCTCAACATGATAAAATCATGATCGACTTATGAATATAGTCAAAACATACTTGAAAAACAAGGTAATTAATACCAAAAATAGTGAAAATAATGAATAATTATAAACAAACAGATGATAAGATGTTATAGAAGAATAAAATAAAATATAATATATATTAACATTTTTCTTTTATAAGTTAACAACTTTTTAAAAATCACTATATATGATGTTAGATCAAGTATGACCAAAAGGAAATCGTAAGGAAATGTATTTGTTCTCAATTTAAATTCCATTGAGAGTTATTTATTTTTATGAACCAATTCACTTTTACGTAATGTATATACTTCCAATTTTACATATAATAGCATTAATAACTTAATATTCATGGTACTATATGTTTAAATTTTATTTTATTTCATCCATAGGGGTTTTACTTTAAAATTACCCAATGGTAAAAATTACTTTTCAATCTCACTCTCTTTTGAGATTATTAACATTATCTTAAAACAATCCATTTTTGTAATAATTTTTCATTAGAAATTAAATTTTATATTATGTATACATATGATATATTAATGGATATTATTATTTCCTAAACGTTTTAATATTTTTACATATGGTGTTTATTTTGAATGTTATTTTATTAACTGGGGAAATATTGATAAATCTGTATCTTTAACTCAGTAAAAATATTTGATAAGGCACATTATTTTTGAGTTAAATCAACCATTATATATATAAGGAATTATTTGGAATAAAATGAAATGGGTTGGAGAAATTTTAATATAATCTCCTCGATGAATCATTAGTCTCATGAGATGAAATAATTTTGAATCAAACACATCGCATGTATAACCAAATAGTTTAAACTATCTAGAGGATATATCTTTATATTAGAGTCTTATGGAAGGCCTCACACAAATAAGATGGGTTTTTAAAAATAATTATTTAAACAATATTTTGGATTTATCTTAAAGGTAAAGGTAACATGTTCTAGGGAAGCATGACATCCAATAATTAACCATTTCTTTCATTCATATTCAGTTTTTATTATCCATGATATTTTCACTATAACAAAATCTATGTATATATTTCATTCGTGGTTTATTGATAAAAGTGTGAAAATTAGTTATTTACCTTTTTATATTGGTTCTTTTTTATCTACGCATGCATTCAAGTTATTTAAATGGAATGTGTTCTCAATTATTTACCTTTCCATATTGATTATTAATATTGATTCGTTATTAACTCTATTATACTTAAACCTTTCTGACCATTAGATATCACCCTTATTTTTTTTAATTTCCATAGGATTCCATGAATTATACTATTACTAATATGTAGATATATGTAGATTACTCATTTATGTCACTAGTTAACCATGTCTACTAAACTAAATAGTCCTTCAGGATTTAATTCATGGTATCTTATGCTAATGTAATGGTATTGGGAACCATCACTAGGATTTCTATGGTCGAGTCACTATAATTGATATTAAAGGAATTTAAGTGGAAACCTTGGGATCAATATTTATTTAAACTATTATTAGGAAAGATATCCATATAATAGAATTTGAGGGAAAGTATAGAAAAATAACCTATAGTTATAAAGGTAGAGTTTATGTGATCTTTCCCAGGAATAGACCCCTATCTTAATATTAAAAGTGGATATGGTTTTGGAATAGATGTACCTAGGCATAATAAACCCAAAAATGATGTGTTGGTATTTCTTTGATCATAACATGGTATATGAAAATGGGTCTTATTGTGCCCCTATTTTGAAACTCCTGAGATATATTCTTTAGAGAATTACTATTTTCTATATCAGACATTATGAAAAATTGGAAAAGATAATGACAATCAATTACCTAGGTTAAATCCTTTATCAAGTAAGGACCTATGTGGAAATAAAATGGTCGATTTATTTACTGTTATTATATAATTAAATTATAGAATTATTTTACCACTATTTTCTTATATATTATAATCAAGAAATAGATATGAATTGTGTTAAAATTTTAGAAGCATATGTCTTTTAATTAACTTAAGAGTTATGAATAACATTATGGGATTAATTTACTAAGTTTTATCACAAGTTATAAGTATTAAAAACCTCTTATTTTATTTGTAAATGATGTCTACCCAAATAAATGATATTTCATAAGAAAATTATGGAAATAGTTCTCATTATTTTAGTACATGTTTTAGTGGAACTGTTATTTATGTAATAATGCCTTTAAATATTAAAGACATGATTTTAAACATCTTGATAAAATTTATTGTGAAAATGGTAATTAATATTATTTTAATAATAGTTAAATAAGATTATTATACTTTGAAAAAAATAGGTTGTAATAAAATCTATAGAGAAAATGTTATTTAATGATTTAAATTTCAAGGATGTCCATAATTTTTTTTGGAACGTTATAGGAATCATATAAATATAGATTAGATTAAGGAAAACTTATATGTCTTGTGAAGACTCATCGAATATAGATAGTACATTGGTTTTAAACCCACAACCAAAGGATGATAAGTTTTGAACTCTAAACACTGACCTACGCAATGTCCTTATAAATATGTCATTGTTTTTAGTTAAAAAATTGATGACTAAATATAAATAGTGAACAAGTAGTACTACTTTTTAGGTTTAGTGATTAATTTATTATATTGGACGATTTATTATAACCATATTGTTTTAGAAAATAGTAGTGATAAATATTAATACTTTTCACTCTTTATAGATCTTATTATCCCTTATAATTGAATTTTAGTGCTTCAGGCATAAAAAATTCATTTTTGTAAGTTCATTTTATGATATAAGGGATGAACTAGAAATTGATCAAAGAAAAATAAAAGATGAAATTATTTTCATGAAGTATAAATATATAAAGAAAGTACATTTATTTATATTCTTATACAGTAAAAGAAGTACAAACCTTTAGGAAATGGTTCCTGGAAAAACATATATCATATCACATTTATATCTGATGAATCAAATTGTCCTTTAGATCATAATAGATTTATGTATTTGAGGACTTTAACATTCTATTTATCACTCACTTTATTATGATCAATGACATCAATAACCCCTGTAATTATTTATTCATTTCCTATAATTCTACATTTTCACTTCCCAATAATGTTCTTCTACATAGAAACCTATTTATATGTTAATCTATGTGACCATTATGCTTCCAATTATCCCTTATCAAGTTGATTTTTTATTAAAAAAATCAATGTGGGTTTTCTGAATTTTTTTTAAAAAATATTAAACCCTAGATTACCAAGATCAGGTTTAAATTGTGAATACACTGTTTTTTTTAGGTGTCCAAAATGTAAAACCCTGAATTCTTAAAGAATAAAATAGTATTCAATAGCATGTTTGACATGAAACAATAATTGTATAAGGTTATATAAAACCAATAAAAAATTAAATATATTTACTATTTTAAATTAATATAATATATTTTATATCCTTAAATTCATGCAACATTGATTTAGCTTGTGTTACATGAAAAAAAACTTTTTTTTGATAACTTGTGTTACACGCAATACCAAGGTTTATTGAATAATATTAATACTATTACTTAAAATTTAAATTATATTTTAGTCCTTAAATTTAAATATATGAATTGGATTAAATAACTTTCTAAAATATAGGGCTTGTAGAAATATAAAATTAATTAACTGGTTTCCAATTAATTATAAATGAAAAAAACCAATTGAATATAAAGGAAGGTTTTTTACAAACAAAACTATTTTATTCTCTAATGGAATTTTATGTGAATAAATTAAATTAATTACTTTTACTGAATCATATTAAATATATTTATATATTATATATTCAATAAAATATTTTTTATATTCATTAAGTATATTTGATACACCATATATTAAAACAAATCCAATTGTACGCATAAAAACTGAATTTTTCTAATTCCATTTTTGTTGCCTTTTAATGGTGGAGTTATTTTAAAGCTAATTTATAACCCTTTTATAAATTTTATTTGAAAAAATAAAAATCTTTTTTTGAAATTTTAATATAAAAATTATCTTAGTGTTGATTTTTTTTATTTTTCAAAGAAGTTTTATTTTTAGATGAATAGTGAAAAATACTGAATTTTAATTTAAAAATAACATTTCATCTATAAGAATTTTAATGTTAAATTATATTTTAAATTAATTTTAAAGTAAAATTAGATCAATAATACATATATTAATCTAATTTATGTAATTTTAATCATTTTTATATTTAATTGTGATATAAAAACATAGTAAAATTTAGTACAATTTTAGTTTAAAAACCCGCTTTCTAGTCCCGTTTGCTGGATTAATTTTAAATTAATATTTTCACATATATGAATTAAATTTTAAAAAATGAATTAAATATTTGGAAAAAAAATAATATATAAATTCTAAGAATTATAACTTAGTTTTTAACAATTTTTTTTTCTAAAAGCTGTTAAAATTAATTACAGTGAATAAGATAAAAAACTTGTTTACCAAGGGACAAAACTTTAAACATAACAGGCCAAATGACATGAAAATTTTTCCATAAAACATTTTATGGACATATATTTACCTTATAACTTATATTATCTAATTATTTTCATTATTGTATCCACTTTACATGAAAAAATGAGGGTAGAATTCCCTCTTTAAAAAATTTACAAGTTTTCATCTCACCCCACTTAGAAAAGGCCTCCCAATCTCCCCCTTCTTTACACCACTCAGACCAATTTGGTTCAGAAAATCCCTAAATAAATAAATCCCCAGGATCCCTAAATATATTAAATAGTACTTATATTTGTTATAAATCCAACTTATAAATTAATTCGTGATAACCTAAGGAGGATACGCGAAAAAGAGGTAATGTTTTTCTCATGGCATATTTATCTTATTAACTTTTCCACCTACATATATTATTTTTATATCATTATAATATATTAACCTAGGTATCTTAAATATAATGAAAATTTTTAATATTAATTTCAAGACCGAAAACATTTTACACATCCAATAAATGGTATACACAATCATCATTCATTTTTACCCCAGACCACCGCCTCACGAACCGATGTGGTTCACTCTTCCATTACCACCTTTCACAGTTGGTATTAATGATTGATTTATAGATTATATATTATATTTAATAAATTTATTATGTTATTAAGATTTTATATTTATTATTTCACACCTTCTTTTGTTCTTTATATTTTTTGGATCACGATAACGACGTTAACATGTACGGCAGACTACCGCCCTGTGAAGCATTGCAACTCATTCACGCCTTACATGGAATATATTAAGGTTTGTTGTAATAAAAATATTTGATTTATATGACATAAAAATAATCATATAATAATAATATTCAAATATTTCATTTAATTTTCATTCTATAATATGACAGGAAAGTAGAAGAAGTGTTCATGTGTATGTGCGACCTACTTTATCCATGAATGGTGCATTTTATTTCCTATCAGTAAATTTTATGAATTTATATAAATAAATAAATAATATATATATATATGATATTTAAATTATTATTTAAATTCTTTATATGATAAAATCATGATCTACATAATAGGAACAAAAAAATAACAAGCCAAATCATACTAAAAAAGGCAATTAACACATGAAACATCCAAAATAATGAAATACTATTAAGAAACGAATAATAGGATGTTATAAAATAGAAATATGTGATATAATATATACTAATATGTCTATGTTATAAGAAAATAACTTGTTTAAAACCACTATAAATTATGATAAATAACATTTAATGAAATGGAATGTGTGAGGTAAGAGATTTGGACGCAATTTATCTTCAATTGAGACATATTTATTATTATTCACCAATTAACTTTTATGTTGTGTATATACTACCAATGTTTCACGTAATGTTAGCAATAAATTATTATTCATGGTATTTTATGTTTAAATTTTAACTATTCCATCCAATTAGGGTTAACATAAAAATTACTAAATGGTAAATGTATTGTGCAATCTCACTTCCTTTTGTGTTTATTAACATTCACTTTTAAATCCCTTAATTATAATAATTTTTTATTTAAATTAAACTTATATTAAATATATATATATATATTGTTTTTTAATGGATTAATGTTTTCCTAATCTATATACCATTTTTACATACAATTTTTACTTTGAATTTTTTCTAATTGACTAGGGAAATATTGATACATTCATATCTTTCACTCAATATGTATCTTTGATAAGGTACATTGTTTATGAGTTTAATATATTATTATATATATGAGTAATGAATTAAAATTGTATAAAATAGGTTATGGACCATTTAAATTAGTCCCCTTGATGCATTAGTTGTCTCATGAGATGAAATCAACAGGAAACATACCCTTTATGTATGTAACCAATCAGTTTAAGTTATCTTGATGATAGATCATGACAGTAGTTTCTTGTGAAAGGCCTAAACATGAATTGGGAAGGTTTTACCTATAATGTTTTAAACCATATTTAGGATATACATTTACGGTAAAAGTATCATTTTTCTAGGAATGGTGACGCCCCATAATTAAGCATTTCATTCATTTAGAATCTGTTATTATTATCCATGATATTTTCACTATGAAAAAATATATATATGAATTTCATTCACTGTTTATAGATTAAATGGAATTTTTTTTATTTACATTTCTATGTTGATATTTTATTATATATTTATAAATTCACATTATTTAAATGGAATGTGTGTTTAGTTATTTACTTTTTCCATATTGATTTTTCTTGTTGATTCATTATTTCTTCTCTTATACTTAACCCTTATTGATCATTGGAGCTCACCATTATTTTACATCATATCCCTAGGATTACATGACTTTTATTATGAATGATATATAGGGATTCTATAAATGGAACAAAGTTTTTTTCAAAATAAAATTTTGTTGTTTTTGTATTCAAATGTAATCTATGTTTCATGTATATATCTAGTTTAACAAGACTACTAAACTAATAAGCCCTTGAAGATTTGATTACTTTTATATTCTATCAATTTAATGATAGTAGAAACTTAATCCAATATTTCATGGTTTAGTGTACTAGATTTAATACCCTGAATAATCAATCAACCTTACATTCATGTTGGGTGATAACTCCCAAATCTTACCTTGAATGTCTTGTAAAATTTTCCACATATGTGCCAAGGGATTTATTAACCTTATACATAATTTCATGTAATTAATTCTCTGTTTTTTAGGAATATAAGAAACTAATTACTAAAATATATTCTCTTAAATACATCCAACTCCATGAAGTCAATTTTACCTTATTGCCTTGTATTCTTTATGAGAGTACTATATTGATTTTTTTCTCCTTCCAAACAATTGGTAAGAAAATATCTTTCACATGATCCAAGAACTATAGAAGAGAAAATATCTTTTTAGTGATACTAATCCATTAATCAACAACTATTTTATTATCAGAACCACAAAAATATGATTGATGTTTCCTCATGAAGAACTAAGTAGAATATTTTCCCTCCTTTTCTCATTTAGATGTTTACTATGATTCATAGTTTGAGAGAGTTGTGTGAGCATTACAATGAAATTCATCATTATATATCCCATAACATTAAATTGATTAGTATAAAAATCATTTCAATTTCAATTACATTCAATATTAACATGATGTCTTTAGGTTCTATCCATAAACTAAAACAAAAAATAATTATGTGAGTAAAATAATCATAGTGCTAAAACACATATTAGTGATAAAATATTTAGAGGATATCTATATCAAGTCACATTATTTAAAATAAACAACACATATAGTTTAACACATGATATTAATGTTAATAATCTATTAAAATCCATCATGATAGTTCAAAAAAATTCAAATTAACAAAAGAATATCCCCCAGTAGTGTCAAACTAGGTGACTAGTAAGTCCCATTATCATATACCTGGTAATGGTCGAGTCAATATAAAAACAAATTTTAAAGTTATTACACCAAGGTATATTTATTTTTAAACCACATCTACTTATTGTATCTAATAAGGGATTTATTTCTAGGTAAACCATATGATCTCTTATATTCCAAAACTTTAGGATGTGAACATATACATAGACTTATCCTTAGGGTTGTCACCAAATTTTTAATATCCTAGTTTCCAAAGGTCAATTAAACCTATCCTCTAATATAACCTATATTTACCCAAGATTTTTACACATAAATATTACATCCTTTTTAGATGAACATCAATTATATTTAACAAACACACACCTAAGTATCTTAAAGGTATAGTGCCTTTAGAAACATGGAAATAGAAGCAATCGGTTCCGATGAATTTAAAATCAACCCGTGCTTAGTTTCTCATAACAAGAACCCTTCTTATACATATCACATGTAATACCAATCATCCTAACCTAGGGAAAATAAAAATTTGTAAGGGTGAGATTAGATGCTCAGTATGGGTAAAAAAGAAAAATACCTAATAATAACATGAGCATAGATGTATGAGAACACGATCATAACACATGAAAACCATAAATTTTAGGTAAAAGATAAAAATCTTGAGTTATGCCATACATATTGGGATTTAATAAGACATTAATCATAAGTAAATCAATGAATGTGGGAAATAAGAACATAACATTGATATAATACATGGAATTGTGGTACAAACATAAGAAAAGACAATAATTCAAATAATAATCAAGGAAAATTTCCAAGTTTATCATTGTAGAATAGGTTCACTTACCAAACCATCATAGCATTCAAGGTTCAATCCCAAGACCATCATAGTGTACGAAGTCCCTTACTTAACTAGGTTCACTCCCCATTCATGTCTTATTTATATAATGAGATTTCAATATATAAACAAATCATTAGAGGGGGATATACGTCCTACCCATTACATAATTAAATTCATAAATATTTGTTCTATAAGATAATAAAACTTTAATCATATTAGAACACAAGAAAAGAAACGGGTTACCTAAAATGCTTATCATATTAGAACCCATGAAAAGAAATGGGTTTCTTAAAACATTTCCTCATGGAATAATCAATGGAAATGAAATGGGTTTCAAAAAAATATTTTAATAAAAAACATAAAACATACAAATAATGAAAAAATATATTATTATAGGATCTTATCCCTAGTAAATATTATGTATCATCAAATAATTTCTTCTTAGATAGAAAATGATTTTAAAAGAAAACCCAGTTAGAACATTTTTTGAGGAAAATAACCATTCCTTTACAATCACAATTTTAAAACTAGTAATTATTATAATATTTTGTAAATAATATTTTAAATTTATTATATAATATTTAAAACATTGAGTGTCCATTATTGAAGGAAATTTCATTCATTCCTTACACATTAAAACAAATATTCCTTCCACAATTTTGGTAAAATCCAAATAGACCTTGTTTGAAAAATGAAATAAATATTCTATTTAAATAAATTGTAAAAAAAATAAAAAATGGTTGAAAATTTATTTTTTAAATTATTTTTATGATTTTAAAACATTTTTATAACATTTATATAAAAAAATTATATCTAAGGAAAATAGTGTTTTAATCAAAGAGAGAAATAAAGTTGGTTTACTTCAAAAACATTATTTTTTAATATTGAGTGCATAAAGAGAGGAAAATTAATGGAAAATTATTATTAAGTAATAACTAGATTATATAAAAATTCATGAAATTATTTATAATAATATCGTTATAATTCATCATTGTAATCATTATCATAGACCATCCTGATAAACAATGAGATTGTAACATCAAACCCTTATGACATAGGTAAACTATGAATCATAATACCCATTAAATAATAACATAAAATAAAATTTTAAATATCATGAAAATAAGGATATTCAAGATATTAAATTTCAATGTGTCATTATATACACCTCTTTAAAGAATATTGGTTCATAACATGACTTATTTCTCAAAGAATGAAAATAGAGACAAAATCCCTTACCTTAAGCCTCGACTTATTTCGAACACAATTGAAACTCTTGTATACTCAATATTAGTTTATTATAAATATACTAGAAAAACATAATCATAATTATAGAATTATTTTGATATAATAAAAATTATTTCTGAAATCAGCACATCAAAATTAGCCAATAGTGAATTTTTCACAATTTTATGAGACACTTTATTTTTTGGATAAAAACTAAATATGGTATATTTATATTGTATGTATTATAAAATAATAAAAAATTAATTTCTTAAATTATATAAATATTACCCATGAATAAAAGTATGTTTCCCATTTAAAATACCTTTCCAAGTGATTTTATTAAATTTATAAACCATGATGAATCCTATAAAACCGATATTATATTTTAAAGTTTTACAGTAATTTATTCATAAACATTACTCACTTTTATATCACTAAGGGTATCATGTTAAGGATTCAGGTACATACCCTTATTAAATAATTATATACCCTCCACTTTGGCAGAAACCATGGGCAAAAACCATGGGTTGGTTTTTAGTTCGGATTAATTTTTCATATATAGTCTAAAAACTATGTTTAGAAATTAATAAAGATATTTAATCTCTTTTTTATAAAAAAATCCAAAAATACCATTTAAGTTCAGTAAAATTCCCTTTAAAATTAATGTATTCTACCTTTTACTCTATAGAGACCTCCTAAGGTTCCCCTAATACCTTAAGAATCTCCTCCCAATATTTTCAACGTTTTTTCTCAAGGTAAGGGATCCTCTCCTTATTCTATTTATTCAAGTGCCTTATTTATGTTATTCCTTATAATTTATGATTTTATATTTTGGGATATTTTTTATCACATCACTATTGTTTTCCTTATAGTTTAAATGTGATGAAAGACCTATTTTAATTTAAATAATCCCGCCCATGAATATTTATGTACCCTCATTATGATGTCTAAATTGTCAGGTTCTTTTCTATAAAAAACCATTGTATACCCATCCCCATTAATAGTCATGGGTATTCACCAAGATAAACTTATACATCATTTATTGGGGACATATTGGAATGTGTCCTGATATAGCTAATATTTCCACTACTTTTAATGCCTAATTAAATGATTTAAATCCCACCAATTTAATATTTTTTAAGTGAGCTGCATTGTTTTGGAATTCAAGGATGTTTTGAGCTTGAAATATAAATTTCCATATTTCTATAGTTTTAACTATTTTTAATTGTCTTGTGTAGCATAGGATTCTAGGTAAATGGCACTTTTCACTACGATAAAAGCAAAGGGGTGCAACAAAGAAATTTGGAGAAATAAAGTGGAGTTGGGAACTAAAGAAAAATTCTTACGTGCCGTCTAATGACCTTACACATTTTGATCTTTTCAAATGGGATTTTCCACAGAGGACATGTAATAAAGTTAGTAAAAGTCATGAAAGGAAGGTACAAGTCTTGATTCCCTATTTCACGTTGTGACTGGAGTCAATGTTCCAAATGAGAATTATGAGAGATTCACGCACGTGGAGGAAAAATCAGATGTAGTGCACGATGTGAAACCTTATTTCATGTCATGATAATAATGACGCACTAAAAAATAATGATGTTGTGGCCAAGGATTTTGATGGATTTTTCCTATAAATATCACTCTCATCCACAATTTTAAAGTAGTTTGGGATGAGATGAAAAAGAGTGACACAAAAAGACACCCCCAATGATCTAAAGCCTTGATTTTCCACCTTTATTCCTTAAGAGGGTTTCTGGATATTGAGATCTTGAAGATTCCATTGATTGATTCTATTACTAAAATGAATAAGTATACTCAAGCGATATGTTGATAACTAATAATTTATGGTGGATGGAGATACTCGATGGAAAATTTCTTCTGAGTTGTGTGTTTATCATGTAATCTTTTATTTAATTCATTTTGAACATTTATCTTTCAATGAATGTGGTTGTTTTCTTTCTTGAATATAATTTCAAAAAAAAATTAGATGCTTTCTTGATCTGTGATATAAATTAATTGATTTTAATATTTTAATTTCTTCAGAGTGGTCTTCCAATTTGGTTTAATTACTTGAAGGTATTTAAGAAATTTAATAACTTCAATAGGTGGGGAGAAAATTGTACCAAGGTCTCAGTATGATGTCAATCCAATTTTTATTGTTCACTTGGGTGTCCTTGGGTGTAAATTTATAAATTCAATAGGGAAATATTTTTAAACAAGGAATAAGGGAGTGTCAGAGAGGTTTATTCTTTTCTGTAACCACTGTCTTAAATCTAATATTCAAACCCACTTTATTTTCTATCAATTTTTATATATTTCACTTTATTTCTTGTGAACATTATATTCTATTTCATTGCTTTTAATCAAATCCCCCAATTTCTCTTCATACGAAAACTAGTAAAACAAAAGTGACCATTTTTAACTCAATTTGAAATCTCCTTAAGAGACAACCTTGTGGTCACTACTGTACTTCATTATAAGGGAAAAATATTGATTGAGGTTTTCATGAAAAAAAACCTCAAGTCATGACCCAAACTCCATAATCATGGGATTAAAAGTAATGAAATATATCCATATGTTTTATGATCTATGTTTCAAACATATACATGTGCATGATATGACTATAATGAGTTATCCCAAAATTATATATACCTCCAATGCATTGGGTAATGTTTTTAACTCCTGAGATTCCATGTATAGTGAAAAATATGTTATCATTATAACACTATATAATGATTTCATGGTGGTTATCCTTGACTTATACTTATGATTTCATGTTCTATGTTTTTTAAACTTTCCCATGATTCCTTTACATTATTATTTTATATCGTTCTTTAATGTTCAAGTTTATGATTTTACCCCCTAATAAGTCACCTTTATATGCTTATTTACTCACATGTACTACTTTTATCATGTTACTATTTTATTATTACCTTACTCAGATTTATATCTACCCCCTTTGGTATATACAACCCTAAGTTATCCCATGTAGTTTTACATAATCTAGGAAATTTAAGTCATGTTGTAGAGTTTTTATTTATGTATTTTTATTTCTATTTCATATAGTAATAATTTCTACCTAACAACCCAAAAACACTTGGCCTTGTGATCATTTTGGGTTTTATTAAGTTTATCTTTATGCGATAAATCATGAAATAATGTTTATAAAAGATATGTGTTTTTATTTCCCATATAGCGTTGACTCTCCAATATTGTATGTAATGTTTTATTGCAGATCTTTTATCTTTATTGTCTCAACTTATCATGATATAGTTCCTGAAGGTGAGTTATCATGTTATATGATTCCATGAAATCTTGTTTCTTTATAATCTCAAAATTCATGGATGATATCATGAAATATTGGACATTTTTGGCATAATAAAAAATTTTCTTAGAGAGGGACAACTCTTCATCACTCACTTTTTGTCTAGGTGCTTCAGGAATAGGGTATTCAAGCACATATAATACATTCATGAAATAGGATAATGCATAAGTTCCTTTTCAATTATTATAAATTAGTTACATTCATAATTTTTCCCTTATGAAGTATATATCATAGTTTTATGGTTGATGTCATATATATTTTTGTTTCTACATTTAAGAAGATAAGAACTTTAGTACTTTATCAGATAATAGTAGATAATGAATATTATATTTAAAAGTCTCCAACTATTTTATTAAAATTAAGTATCCCTCGCCATTTTTTGTGAAAAATATAATTTATTGAACATTCTAGTGGAAATTAAACATACTACATTTCTCATAACCAGGACTCAGGACTGACCAAATATTCAAAGGGTTTTAGGTAGGCATTAATATTGGAAACTACATTAAGTTACAATTCCTTGATCTATTGAGTGGATAACCCAATATTAACATCCATAAATAAGATTCCTTTAACCATTTTCTCTTAGTTAAAAAATGACATTATTTTTCAATTATCCCTTGATGTGAAATAATTTTAGTCAACTTAAAAAGTCAGGTTAGAATTTCTTTATAATTTAAAGCACGATCGATTTGGGTTGCTCAAGAACTTTGAACTCTGGTTAGATTTTTGGATAAGTAGTGGAATACTATGCTCACTCAATATATATATATATATAATTGAGGGATTTTTATCATTATTAAATAATTTTAAATTTTAAATTTATTAATTTCATGTAAATATTATGTGGATTTATTTAAGTACTTAACCATGTCTTAGATAAAATTTTTGCATAATCCAATTTATTTTATTTTTATATTTTTTTACTTTCAATTAATTAATTCATTTGATCTGGAAAAAACATCCATGAAATTAACCCCTAAACTTGACAAAAATGACATATTTTACTAGTTTTATCATGATATTTAAATAATTGTTAGTTTATCTATTGGATAATAAATTTACCATCGACCAATGGAGAAAAAACCTTGAACTATTACTTGGTTCGTGTTTTAGATTTCCACCTCTCCACCCATGTACTTATTGGATTTGATTCATTACAATAGAAAACATGAACTAACTCCACTCACTTAGTATATCCATACATTATATAATCATTTACTCAAATTTAGGTGAGGGGAACCAAAGTATTGGTTAATGGGGTTTACATAAAAATTGTGGGCATGTATGCTCTTTTTTAATGAGAGGAGGGATGAAATGAAAGCCATAAATTTAATTTCAAAATAAAATTAAAAGAAAACCAATCACATCCAAAGGTCTGGTATATTCTCATAATCATCCATATACATGAAAAAATAACACAATTAATAAAAAAGGATTCAACTCTAATAATTATTTTTTAATATAATTCATGTTTGAATCAGTTAATTATCACCATTAATTAATCAATTTGTTTACCTCAATTTACATATAAAATATCTTTATATTCTCATATATTAAAATTTTTAACAAAATAAATAAATTTATTTAAAATTATCTTTTTACAAAACATGTACCTTTGAGGGAACATGGTGAGTACCCGTCTAAACTACCCAGCTTGTATTATATTCATATACTATTTATTCATGTGGTATGTTTTATAAATGAATTATCACATAATTTCATGGAATGTATGAGTAAATTAAATGACACACGAAAAAACATGTAATATATATATATATATATATCCTATTATTTTTTAATGTTCATAGAGTAATGATTTTATTACGACCTATACATGATATATAGTTATGCATATTATGAAAAGATTAATTAAAAATTTAATTTATAAAAACCCATCACATTGAGTGTGATTATTCAAATAAATTACAGATGGAACTCATGATGATATGGTTTAAGAAGTATAAAAAATTAATTATGAATTCTACCTAAATTGGTAATATTCTTGGTTTGTACATTCTAGCTATAAGTTTTGTATATTTATAAGTGTCTATCTATGACACATTCCTAGGGAGTAGTCATATTATAATGACACATAAATTAATAAAGTAAATGAATTGTATATGGGATACACATTGTGTTGTATTTATTTTTCACATTCACCAATAATGTAGTACGTGTTAGAAAATACTCATTATATATTTAACTAATGAACTACACATCCTGTATGACAATCACACATCATGTAGTCTGACTATCTATGTATGAAGCTTGCCTGTTTTACATACAGTGTATTTAAATAAACACCATGTGTAATAAATCTACATGGATTAAATTTATTCTAAATTAATTTAGGAATTATCCTTGTTAATTAAAAATTAGTACATCACATGTACTAATGGACTACAAGATGTATACTCTTATGTTATGCAGTCAGAAGCATTAGCATATCATGATGCGTTATTCAAATGTTCTTAATTAAAAAATCTAATAAATTTTTTATTATCTTTGTGATTATGAAGATGAAGAATATAAGATCCCATAATTACAATTAATGTATAATTAAGCTTTAATTGAAAATTACTGATAGTTGTGTAAATAATTTAATGATATTTAAATAATTAAAAACAATTTTGTCACCTCTCTGATATAAATTGATGGTTTTGGGAATAGAGGATTCTCCAAATGGGGAATAAAAAAATTATATTTTATCATAATCAACAAATAATCTAAGATGAACATCGATGATAAACATTGTGGCCAACAAAATTGATTCATGGATTAATTGATGATAGAACACGAGAACCCAAACATAGGATCATCTAATAATGATTTTTAATTAATTTAATCATTTAATAAACTAAATTATGATGAATTATTTCTTTATTGATGGATCTATCAATGAATATAAATTATACCATCATTGCATTATAGTAATTAAGTTTATATTCCTTCTATTGGTGATCCACATATCTTATATGAACCTCTAAATGTCTTCATGGAAATATTTGGGTATTAGCATGGTAGATCCAAACACTTTCATTATTCATTATTAATAAACATAGAATAACTTCCAATAGGATTCTCTTTGATTCCTCTAACATCAAGAGTGGTGGTGAAGGAGGATCTCTCTCAATTCCTGAGAGTGTTATTGAAGAGGGGTGTCTCTTGTGCATTTAGAGAATTATTTATATTTTTTGTGCACAATAAAACAAAAGGAAACTCTTTCTTATAAATAATATATTTTTATTAAATTGTGTTATGGTTAAAAAATAATAATTTCATATACGCCATTAATATTTACTTAATTTCTATAGAACCCCACATATATAACAATATTATTATTATTATTATTTATTGAATTGTATAGAACTAGTGTATTAATTAAATATAATTTATTGAAATATTATTTATCATATAAGCATTAAATTCAATCCATCATTCCTCTGAAATATTTATCAAGCCTTGAATAGTGACAAATTATTTAATAAATGAATATCACTACATTTCTTTCCAATAAATAAATTAATATTATATTCATTAAAAAAAATATTTATTAAATATTCTTCTCATAAAATATTCCCTAAAATTAATTGTGTAAGACTATATATGATCAATATAAAATAATTAATTATTGAACCAAATGTATTAATAATATTTATTTAGCATATTAAATAATAAATAATATTATTACTAAAATGAGGTTTTGGACACACTTAGTGTGTGAACCTCTATGATACTTTCTCAATGAAATTAGGTGAAGCATCCCATTGTCTAAGGATAAAATTTTGAAACACACCAAATAAACCATAGAAAAATATATTAACATTGGAGTGAAATAAAACATCATACTGATTATTACAATGTGATACAATCCCTTAATCAAGATATCTCAAATTAAGAAGGTTTTATGCCAGTACCATCAACCACTATTCTTGTTGTGCCTTTATTGGACATTTATAAAATTGAACATTCCAATACAACATCATAGAAATGTATTTATTTAGCTTGTGTCATTTCCATATATAGTCTTAAGATATAATATTCTATTTAAGAACACAAGAGACAAATCCTTCATTCATTTTTCATTAATGAAATGTTACTCTTGACACACCCAACATATCCTGATTTTACATGAACATATATCAACGTGGGTTTTGTCAATACATCAAATTATGTTACTCATAATATACATTAATAGTTATTTTGAACTCTAAGTATCAATAGATATGTTCATAGATAGAAACATCCATTTACACAAACAAATATGGATTTTATACTATCAGGTCTTTTTTTATAATCTTTTATATGGTAAAATATAGAGGGCATACACTAAGAGAAGGATCATTGATGTCCCCGAGTCTCCGCACCTTGTAGCCTATGTGATTTTTGTCCCTAAAATGATTTCATCCAACTATAAAACATATATTTAAAAATATGTTTTTGTAACTTATGGGTTCTCATCAAATAGGGGTTCTACTGTGATATTGTCAATGAATCAACTACTCTTATATCATTATAACATACTCTGTCATGAAAAAGATCAATCCTCATGTGATAACTATTTTATTAATATTTAAATCTATAAATATAGGTAATCATAAAGTAAATTGATGTTGGTTCTTGAGATCCAACTCCAATATTGTTAATCTCATATCATTTCTACATGAATGCTCGTAGGGACTACCATATAACCCTATACATAAAGGACCACATTGGTTTTTAGAGTCCAATCATGAATTGAATCATCGCCATGTATTTTTTCCATCGTTGTTTGACAATCCATTTTTTATACATGAATATACTTCACCCTCTCTAAGACTAAGTAATAAATAATCAATGATTTAAGGGTCGATATACCCTGATACACCTAAAATCATGTTCATGTCAATGAATAGTCTTATAATATTCCACTTGATACAATATAAATATGTTACCTACCCTTTAGTCTTCATACATTGTGTATCAACCATGACATTAATTTTTCCAAGGGTATATTCCATATGATAATTGAAACACTATAAGGTTCTCAACCCACCACCTATGTTTAAGGATCAAGTCTTATTGATAAAAGATATACTTAATCCTCTTATAAAAGGTATACACTTTAAATATCTCATTAAAAAGGAATTTAATCCATAACCTCAGTGTGTACACTACCATTTAACATTGAAAACCGATGCATCACAATACAATGTATACTCCTAAACCAAATTAGGTATGATGACGATTGGTGCTGAAATCAATCTCACATTAAATTCTTGAAAGGATTTCTTATAAGTTTCAAATAATATGAACTTATACCGTGTTGACCATGAGAGCTATTGGGAATATCTTGAGATCTAAGGGAGATTGTTGAGTCCCAAGTAGAATCTATTATATTTTCGAATTATAGAATAAACCCAATTCATGTGAATTTTCTTTGGAATTTTTTTTAGATATGTGAAGTAGTGAATATATTTTGTGTGATGATATTTTTTCATTTTAGAAATCAAATTCAAGATCATATAAAATTATGTTTATCATGTGATTTGAAGGGGATTTCTTTATTTTGGAGTGTTTAAATATGTATAAAATGAGTTTATCAATGATTATATAGAAACTAAAATGATTCTAAATTTATTTAATTTTTTTCGATTTATATAATTGTATCTATAAATTTTCATTAGTCCTCATAAATTCATATGTTTAATCAGGTTGTTAAAAAATTAGAAAAATTGAAACATTGGAAGAGTAATTTCCAATTTCAAAAGAGTAATCGAATACTTTTTTTGACTGGTTGAGACTTCAATATATTAGTCTAATGTTTGTTATTGTGTCTCAAAAATTGGATGTGTAACTAGTCTAAGAAAAATTAAAAATAAAATATCATAAGAGTATACATGAATTCAAAAGACTAAATGTTGTACTTCAAAAGATTACTCTTTCATTTTATAAAAGTAGTTTTCTACTTTAAAAGCGTATTCTGTTATATTTTAAGAGCAAATGGCCTTTTTAAGAGTAATTTAATACATTTAAAGAGTAATTACTAACTCTATAAGACTAAAAAATGTTATGAAACTGTGAACTCTAAAGAAAGGAGGTATAAATAAAACAATGCATCACTAGATTGAAAATTATTAAATATTAAATTTTTTTTGTCAAACCCATGATTATAGAAAAAATATATAGTTATTTAAATAGTTATTAAATTAGATAACCATGGGGAGAAATTAATTGAGATTTTAAATTTAAAGATTTGAACTTATTATTTATAATAAAATATGCTTATTTTTTAAGAAGTTAGTGACTCGTGAATATTATAAAACCTAGAGTGAATGAAGAAATCTATATTATGTTATGGAAATTAAATTCAAAATTATTATTAGGAAATAAAATAAGAATAAAATAAGAATAATAAATCATGATTATAAAATCAAGGAGAGTTTGTTAATACCTTACTACATTGTAGACTTTCTATATTGAGGATGAATTGGAGAGAAAATAAACTAGCATCAGTGATCAAGAAATATTATTTCTTGTGTTATGAAAATATTAATGACTTAATATATTTTCAAGAAAATATGGATGAGGATAAAAAAATAAGGGAAAATATACTTGTTTTGTGAAAGTAGAAGACGAAGTGGAAGATTATATCACAGGGATGACATAACGAAAGCACATTTAGTGTAAAACATATCTATTGTAAAAAAAATTTCTATAATTATTCCTACAAGGGATTCACATTATACACTGTAAATAGACATAAGTGTAACTTCTGATGAATTATATACCATGATCATTATAATCCACATATCGATACTGGTGAAGCGTATGTTTTCAGGGTGAAATTCAATCATAAGAAGCATTAGCCTTCTCATTTTTATAGGTGAACCTAATAAATCCAATGTTCCTATAGTATAGTATTTTTGGTGTTTTTGATTGGGATCATATATTACTCTTTGATATGTGGAAATTTTTGTTTCAAAAATCATTTTAAAAAAGGAAATTAAATCATTAATTCACCCCTCTTATTGATTTCTCACAGATTGTGTGCATCTTTTCATGTCGTATTAGAGCCAAATTCCATCCATTTTTTGTTTGTTGCTTTTAGAGTATTGGTTATGATTTTTTTACACTAAATTTATATTTTGATTATGGAAATTCAAAATTCAATGAACCTAAATGGAATTCCAAATTTTTATGGGAAGAATTACTACATTTGGAAATACAATAGGATTCCATATTTACTATTACTCATTTTGGATTAATAGAGGCTGAAACTAATGATTTACTCATTATGTTGAAGTCTCTTATATGATAGTAGTAGATATAAAGAATATTGATTATGGTGGATATAGACAAAGTGTTATATCATCTTCTTTTTCATATAAATATTTTATAAAATTTAATGGAATCAAGAATTCTAATGGTATATGGGACAAACATAAAAATATTAATGATATAAATTTAATGGTGAAGAAAAAATAATAATAATATAGTGGATAAATTTTCAAGATTATAAGATGTGTGATGATAAAACTATATATGACCTCTTCACAAGGATGAATGAAATAGTGGTCATAGGTATAAGTTTTTGTGATATTTTTCAGGATTTCAAAAAATTAAGAATATTTTATGCATACTTCAAGACATGATTGATTTAATATTCTTGGTGATTTGAGATACACATCTTGGTTCACATCCTCTAGATTATTTATATATAATTATCATAAATTATGAGATAAGGAAGAGAACTATTTTCAATAAGAATGTTATGAATAAAAAAATATCATTTCAAGTCACAAATGAGGAGAAATAAAATAATAATATTCATGAAAAAGGTGGATATTTAAATTATAAAGAATATTATACTAAAAATTTTGATATATATTTTTCTTTCAGATATTGAAGTATAAAAAGTGGAAAAATAATATCAAAGTGTAAGCTTCCATTAAAAGTTTCCATGTGTGGAACCAAATATGAAAATTATGAAAATTTTATAGATTAAAATAATATAAAATTGGTAAATATGATGATTAAATTCCTAGAAGATTCCATAAGAAGAGAGAGAAAAATACTCACAATTCAAATTTTTCATCAAAAGGGAAGGGGAATATTATCTATAAATTTAAAAAGAGAAACATAACAGAAAGTGTTATTGTAGTGAATGAAGTGATGAATATGAAGATGTTGATACATAAAGTGATGATGTAAATGAAAATATTATCATTGATAAGATAAATAAATAAAGTATCATAAGTAATGAAATTAGTTATGTCGTAATGATAAATAATTAGAGCGATAGTTTTTTCTTAAGAGGCAATTAGTGGAGTGTCTTTAAAATATATCAATGTTTTAAAAGGAGATCAAAATATAAATAAATTTAATTAAGCTTCTATTAGAGAAAAATCTAATCATAGAAAAAAGAATTTTTCTGAATGATATTTATGGTTTGAATAAGTTTTTGGATGATAGGAATATTTCAGAAGTCATGATAGAATAAAGTGATAGAAAATGATAAGGAGGTTGGAATAATTCAATAAAACTGGTCAATGATGAGAAGGAATTGGATAAATGTATATTTAGATTTTAAAACTCAATTATATAAGTTATATATTGTGGAAAACAGGATATATAATATAAACATCAATAAGAATTACACTCCAATGGTTAGAATAATATTATAAACATGGGTGAAAATTTTATAAAAATATGTGTGTGATTCATACTAAGTTTTTTTAAAAATAAAATTATTCTCATTAATCTAAATATTATTGTAATAGAAAATTAAATGTAAAAAACTAATTAAAATAATAATTCATAAAATAAAATATTGATACCTAGGTAAAATAATAATTCATTGGTAGTTCACAAAAAGTTTGGTTCACAATAATGATCCAATTTTGATGGTCGAAATAATAAATAATCCCATGTTTTAAAATGCATACAACATGGTGTTTACAAATGAATGTATACCAATTATTAGTACCATTGGAATAAAATTTTATTTAGAGACACAAAAATAATTTTTTAGTTTAATTTCCAATATTATTATGATACTCAGGGATTTTGGAAGAATTGTTTTTGGGGGGTTATCCCCCTCAAAATTAAAAAATTCTGAAGTGGTTTAAATTTACTGAATATATGTATGAGATAAAATTAAATGCACGTAACATATTTTTTAAAATATGTGGTCATACATGTAGCATTTATAAATATTGGATTTACCTCTCTTATACCCAATTTATTTTTAGTTTCAGTACTCATAAGTCTAAAAAGAATAAAGATATAGGAATTGATAAAGAAATTGTGGTTGAAGTGAAACCTAAAGCATCAAGAGGAGAATGTATATGGATTATAGATAGTGGATTTTCCTCACATATGATATGGTATTTAAAAGATATTAAATGAAACTTAAAAATATAAGGAATTATTGGGGAACTATTTAAATGAATGGTCGGTTAAGATCAAAGGAGTTGGTTCTTCATAAATTGGGAATGAGAAGTTGGAATCTAGGAATAATCTATATATTAATGGGATGAAACATAATTTGTTCATTTTTTATTATATATTTGATGAAGGTAATAAGGTTTTTTTTAATAGGTGTTCAGGGGGAATATATTATAATATGGGCATATTTTGAAAAGATAAAATCAAACAAGGGGTAGAATGTTTCATATTAGTGAGGATAAAAATTCATTCTTCCTACACTTAAAACAACAAACCAAATTGTGGAATTGAAGGCTTAGTAATATTGGAAAATATAATTTGAGATATATTAAAATAGGAGATAATTTTTATGATTTTCATATACAAATAAATAAACTATATGTTCTTCACATGTCCAAAGAGGAAAATTTTAAATTCTATAACAAAGAGTGATGAAATTCACAAATAACTTCTATTAAGGATTAACCATTCTAAACAATTTGGTTCCATGAGGAAGAAATCAGAAAGCTGAGATAATTATTTTATTTCCTTTTTTGATCAATTTACTCATATTACTTATATTATTTTATGAATGATAAACATAAGGCTCTAAAAATATTCTAGAGTTAGATAAGAAGTGATAAAAAAGAGTGTGGTATCTTCTTAAAAAAATTTAGAAAAGTAACAGTGTTGGGTGTTCTAGTCCCATATATTATTATCATTTAATAATCTTCGTATTCTCCATAAAATTAGTGACCCATATACACTGTAAAAAAATGGTTTTACAGAATAGACAATCATAATATTAGTGTACATGGCTTAGACTATGTTGATTGATCATGATATTTCTCAGTATTTTTAGAGATTTGAAATTGACGTAATGATTTTTATCCACAACCACTATTTTTACATGAAAACCCCATATATTACAATATATAACATATATTGTAATATTTTACCCAACCTGAAATACATGAGGGTTTTTTATAAACCTTGAATCATGAATGTCAAACATGAACACCTTCGAAAATTCCAAAGAAATTGAGTTGATCGAATCTTTCTTGGATATCCTCCAATTAAAAGAGGATAAAACTATTGAAACATGCATATCAAAAATAATTATGATATAATTGATTTAAATTTTCTGGGAAACATGAATAAATAAAACATAAATTAATAAAAATGTTTCAGAAGATATTGAAATGAAACTGTTCTTATTAAAAATAATTTATAATGTTAATTAAATAGTGTAAGTTCTATAAATGTGAATAACAAAGATAATTATTCATCAATTTTTACTAATAAATATAATATTCCCTCATCTCATCCAAATCTAATAATTTATAGGTCCAAAATACTATTGGAGAACAAGGAAAATTATATAGACTATGAGAACATTGAGAACAATGACAAAGAATGCACTGTTTTCACATGTTAAAAAAATATTTGTAGAATGATATTTCAAAAATAAATAGTGTATTGATGATATGAATGAATACTAAGACTACATAAAGAGTATTTAAAATTGGGAGTGGTTACCCAATCATAAAGAATATAACATTATTAGAACAAAGTGGTTTATTTAAAACTAGTCAAATGAAATAGGATAAACTATTAGAAATAGGGAATGATTAATTTCCAAAAGTAATTCTCAAGTTAAAAGAATTTATTTTTATGAAACAATTTCACCATTTTCAAGAATATTTACCAATTTATGTTTTATTTTTTTTATAATAAAAATTAAATACATTTTTTTAAGGGATTTAAAATATGAATTTTTTCAATGGAGTTCCAGAAGAAGAGGTATACATTGATCAACCTTTCATATTCCTCATTAATAAATAAAATAAATATGTTTTTAGATTGAATAAGAATTTATATAGGTTAAAAATATAACCTAGATCATGGTATTCCTTATTAGAAACTTGTTATAGTAATTTGAAATTTAAAAAATAATAATAGAAATCAACCTCTATATAAAAGATGAAAACAAGTTATCCATAATTATTATTGTTTTGGTAGATAAAATAATCATTTCAAGAAAATAATAATGATTTAATGAAGGGTTTTATTAATAAATGAAGAAGTTATTTAATGATACATTTAATTGATAAATGAGATTCATTTTTGGTTTAAAATCTCTTAAGAGGAAGATCAAAATTTTCATTCTCAAGAAAACTATGCTCAATAACATTTAAATAAATTTTTTAAGGGAGGAATCAAATCTGATTTATATAAGCAATTTAGTTGGAAGTAAACTTTTTAAGGATAACTATTGAAAATTTGTTAACCTAATATTATTAAGGAAGTTAATTTTATTTTTTTTACTTGGCGGCTTCAAGTATTACGATTATATATACCATAAATTATGTTTTTGATGTCAAAGTATACCAAAGAGTTTCATTTCATATATGGAAAGAGGACTCCTTGATATATAATAATGAAATTAGGTTATGGATTTAAATATAACATAAATGTAAAGATAAATTCTTTTGATATATATATTTAGATATCAAAGGAAATACAGATGATATAATATCTACATCTAGTGGCGTTTTATTTTTTTAGAGAAATGTGTGTATGTTTCTTTACAAAGAATAAATGTTTTTTGACCTTGTTTAATACAAATAAGAATATGTGTCTTCAATTCAATACATAACCCACATTGTGTGGATGAAGAATTATTTGGAGGATCCCGAAATGGAATAAATGGTTCCACTACTTGTGGTTTATAAATTTTTTTTGTCAATTTATTAAGAAATAATAATAATATTTAAATATTCAAGAACACTGATAAAAAATAGAACTTGATTTAATTGATTATGGAGTATAATTTTTGGGGGAAATAATTTTATCTACCATGGGAAAAAATAGAATATGTTTTAACTAAACTATTTCCAACTGATTCATTTTAGATATTTTGGTTTGTGATTATAGTTAAACCTCATTCATATCATGGATAATGTATGATGTTTCATCTACTCACTCATATTTTTCTTTATATATTATTCTCATAGGAGGAGAAAAATGAAAACATAAATCTATTTATGTTTATTCAATTATATATTTAAATAATGTATTTACAAAATCGGAAAACTATTTTTAATTTATTGATTGACATATATATTAACTTTAGTGTGAGGAAACTCTTATTTAGAAGAGTCCATGTATTTATGAATATTTTTTAAAAGGGTAAACGTGTTATGTCAGTATGTGGGTGTGTGAAGTGTCTTTTAATTTAACTATTCTAAATTGTTTTGTGAGTATAGATATATGAATTATTTATATATAGGATAACGAATATTTTTTTTAAAGTGAATGTATTTAGGACACATAAATGATATATTAGGTAACATCAAGGGTTGAATAAAATTGTATAATTATAAAATAGTATCAAAGGATCAATATCTATAAGTAATTTAATAAAATTCATTTATTTTATGGAAAATGTGTTATTATTTTTCAGTTTCCTTGCTTCTTGAATTTAGATCACTCATATAGTTATACAATTATTGAATTATGCTTCACTTATAAGTGATTTGAGCTGGAATGTACCTTGGTTTCCAATAAAATATAGAGATAGAGATTATTTAGGCTAAGAGTGGATTAGAATATATTGATAGCATGGGGATATTTTTGAGACCTATGTAGATATATTTTTTATTATAATTATAAAAATAACCCACAGAATGTATTATTTTTATAGAGAAGTTGATATGAAGATGTGAAGAAGTGGGTGTTTTTTTGTGATAGTTTTTTTGTCAATGTATAAGTAACAGTCAAACTCAAATGAAATAATGGAAATCATGTTAGGTAAAGGTAATTTATATATTCTAATATAATTGATTATTTTTGGAATGGGTTAATAGAAGTTTAAGGATGAACTAAAACAACTATGAATTTATACAGTTTATTTAGGGATTTTTACATTGAGCATGCAAATATTTCATAGTCCTCATAATATCATAAGAGTAATATAGTAGATAAAAATTTGGCTATGGTGTGAATTTAAAGAGTAAGTTCTGTGTTCAAAAGAGAAATAACATACTTTATAAATGTGGTTGAGACTTCGTGATAGTACTATATAGACCAGAAGAGTATCACATACCTCATAAGAGTAATAAGTCTAAGGGAATTGACAATGATGAATATCATAAGAGTATCTCATGAGTTTGGAAGAGTACTCTACAATTTCTGAATAGAATTATTCCACATAAGAAAAGTAGTACACTTCTTCAGAAGTGTCTAGTGATCTATGTAATTTTATCTATATAATTTGTAAGATATTTTACCAAAATTTTAATAGTGAGATACTTTTTGAGTTTTTACTCTGAATAATGGATGTATAAAGAAAATGATGCTTCACTCGATTAAAAAAATCATAACAGTAAAATGTATTTAACTGAATCCATGATTCAATAAAAACAATTTGGAGATTTAAATGGTGATTAAATCAGAGAATCATGGGGTAAAATTAATGAATATTTCAAATTCAAATATGTGAAATTTATATTTGTGAAAAAATATTCTTATTTTAAGGAAGTAGTTTATTTGAGAATATTCTACAACCTAGAATAATGGGTATTTTATTTATTCTATTATATAATTTATATACACACTTATTAATCGGATTAAAAAGGGGAAGTAAATAATACAAAGATAGATAGTTGATAAAATAAAAAAGAAGATTGCATTTATACCTTGAAATATTGTAGACTCAGAGTATCAAGGAGGAAGAAGAGAGAATATTGAACACTGTTACTAGTGGAGTTATAATATTTTTTGTTTCTATGAAAATATTATAGATTAAAAATATTTTTGATAAGATAATAATAATTATGAGAATAATTAATTACTTTTTTTCATGAAAGTATAAGAATAATATGAATAATATAATAGCACAATGACAAATTTAAGAAAACAATTCATGTTTGAGGACTCCTCTATTTTCAAAAATTATTTATATCATTATACATGTGTAGGATACATATTATACACAATTGTGGTAAACATATTTGACATGATTTCATGGATAAATCATGTTCATTGTAATCCACATTTTCATACTATTAGAATGTATGATCTTGGGTGAATTTAAATCATATGAAGGATTAAACATCTCATTTTTTGAGGTGAAACTTTTGAATATTTTATTCCTAGTATGAATGCATGTTTTTTTTGTAGGGACTAAATATTAAATTTTTTAAGGTATAATGAATAAGTAATTTAAAAAAATCAATTAAAATCAATTATTCTCCCCCCCATCCACCAACCTTTTAAGGATTTCATAGTAACCATGAAAGTATTTTTAGACCGTTTATTTGTTATGGCCTTAATTTATGATAACTAATTATCCTCTATAATGTTTTTTTACAATTGTTTTTTTGAAAAATATCATTTTTGTAAGGATTTTTTTGTAATTCCGGTGAAATATGTGTTGAATCTTTTTTTAAAAAATTTCTTTTTGAAGGTTACTGAAAGTCCAAATGGAGAAAATGATTTTTCTAATTATCAATAAAAAAATCGATGAAACATAGTGCATCATCTAATCCATCTAAAATATTTCATCATACATTCTATAATATGATGCCTTATTTGGAAAAAAATAAATTTTTTATAATAAGAAAGTAAGAGGTTGGTGGAAATGTGATTAAGAATGTTAACTTGGTTTCTGACACTCAAAAAGATGGGAAGTTATAGAACATCCAAAACATGTCAGATGATACTTTGTTGTTATTAAAGTTATCAAAATAATGAAAAATATTATGATATAATCCATCCAATAAATGGATATGGTGTAGTTATCTAGTCATAATTTTTTGTTTTTAGGGTCTCTCGTATAAATATCATTAGACATAACAGCATGGGGCGCATATGTTTTCAGAAGACTGAAAACAAATTTCTGCAAAAATTTGAAGAGTTTTCAAAGATTCCAATTGGAAGAGATGAAACTACTGATCAATAAAATGGTATGTAGATACCAATTATTAAAAAGGGATCTATTATAAAAATTGAAGATGATCAGTTGAAAAAATAATAAAACTACAGAAAATAGTTTCTTAATCCTAATAAAAGAAAAAATGGATGAAATATTTCTTTTAATCATAAATGTAGAAGTGTGATGTTGGTTCACTACATAAGTTGATCGTATGAAGAAACTATTAGAATATTTCATGGTTTTTATCAGATTGATTTTATCATATATGAGACGTTATCTAAGTTCATAGTGTTTTTATAAATTTAAAATAAAATTAAATTGTATCCGATGTTGATTCAATGAGCTATTCATTGATACTAATTCATCAAAAAAGATTTTGAGACTGATAAAATATGTGAGAGGTTGACACTGATAAGTCATCAGATGAATATTTCCATCAGACATAGTTTGTTCAAATTAAGTGAGTCATTGATGACTTGTGAATAATGATGTTGAAAAATTCAATGTCTCCTTAGAAAGAAAATGTTTGAAATGATGAATTTGTTACCAGATAGTCATTGTAGGTTTATGAAGTATATATAAAGTTCGCATTATTTTTTTCATTATTTTTTAGTGTTCCTAAATCATTGGTGTGAAAATTTATATTTGATTTATTTTTAATGGTTCCAGAGAAAAAATTTGATGTAAAGTGAACTGTAATGATAAAAAGATTTTCTAGACTAAGATATTCTAGACTTTAAATTTCTAAGAAAAGCTTTTATAAAGATTAATAAAATAGTGGAATATAATTCAAGTGGTTTAGGAGTATTAGACAGATGAATATTTCTTCACATCACCAATTCTAGACTGAAATGTTTTTGTTTCAAATAGTTTTCTCTCTTATTTAAGAAAAGAATAAATTTTAGATGTGTTTTGAAGATTCTATATATTTTTAGTACACACCAAAAGAGATGATAAGGTTTGAAGTGGTAAAAATGAAGTTCAAATGTGACTTCATTTCAAATATTTCTAATTTGGGTGAGTGGGAAAAATCTTAGTTTCCCACTATTACTATTTTTGGAGCACATATATATTGAGATGAAAATTATAGTGGTTCTTGGTAATGTTTAACCATGTTAAAATGTTAAAAATCTACAGAACATGTGTAAAAAGTGATTTTTCTAACCAAAATTGTTTTGTTTATAAGAATATTTTCTAGATAGATTATTCTGATCTAAAGATGAGAATGTGTAAAGTTCAGTTTACCAGTTAAAGGGAATCAGACTGCGGGTATCAGTCTAGGTTTAGAGTAGTTTTTTTAGAGGTTTTATTTAGTTATATATTCATATTTTGAAAAAGGATTATTATACTGAGTTCAAAGGATAGGTTCGATCAGACAAATATATATCAGACAAAGTCTTATTACACATATTTCTGAATAGACCTATATGGATAAAAAAAAATTAAATGTTACTTGTGCTTTTGTGCCTCAAAATTTGTAATATTTTTTTAAATGATGCAACTATAATAATACCTATTAGGTGATGGGATGTTTCTAAAAAAAGTTGAAACATTTTGTATTCACTTCTTCATAATATTTAATTTCTATAGACCCATAGGAGTGTCTACAAAGAGTATATAGGCTCTCACACTGAGGGAAACCCTATAAATAATGTGTTCACTATTTAATTTTATATTTCTACATGCAATTAAATTTTTTAAGAGTTGATAAAAAATTACTCTAAAAAGTTAATGGTTTTAAATTTAATAAATATAATGTTTATAAAAAGGAAACAATTGATTCAAACCCCCATGTTTTTCATCAATCCTTTATAACTTCAATTAGTATCAGACATAGTTTCCCTTATTGAATCATTATCATGGATAATCTCAATTTTTTCAGTAGTATAAGAATTCTTATATATAATGGAAAAAATTTTATGGTTAGGAAAATAAGATGCTTCCATATCTCCTATCTCTTGGCATGGAAGTTATTGATACTACTATAATTGGGTTAACATGCATTGAGAAAGATAACATGATGAATTTTGTGGACAAGATAAATATTGTTGTTGATGGAAAATCTAGAAATTATATTATTACATATCTATTAGAAATTTTTTCATAAAGGTGATGAGTCCCAACAAAATAAAGATTATGTGGGAAATAGAATAAAGTATTTTCGAAGGGAATTCTAAAGCGATTGAAGAAAATATAAATATATGGCATGGTAAGTTTGAATACATAATAATGATAGATTAAGAAATGATTAATATGTACTTAAATTGATTAAATTATGTTTTTTTAACATCCAAGGTTTTAGATATTTTATATAATATTCTTTAATTGTTAAGAAACTCATGAGAAACATTCCATACAGGTTTGATTCTAAAATATTTTCTCTATAAAAATACATATTTTATCTCTTGATGAATTGTATAACTATATTATTGATTACTAAATGAGAAAATTTGATGTTTTAAAAAACCAAATGAAAGTTGAAATTTATTTTCATAAAATGAGAAAGATAAAAACTCAATATGTTGAAGATTTTTATATTTGTGATTTTCAAGATAAATATATTGATGATTTGAATGAAAAAAGAATGTCTCTTATCACAAATAATTATAAAATTTTGAGAGGAATGTATATAAAAATATATACTCTCAAATGTTTCAAGTGTGATAGGATTGAGATATTTTCTATGAATCTCCACCAAGAATAATGTTAGAGAATATTTTGACGATTCTATTGATACCCCTATATGGAAGAAGTGGAATAAAAGTTCTAACAAATGAATCCAATAAATATAAGAATAAATTCATTGGAAAAAAATAAGTATGATGAGTATTAACATTGAATCAGACTCAACTAAAAACAATTCTTCATAATATAAAATTTTATAAAATTTTATAACATTCTGGGAAAAGTTTCAGAGAAAAAAAGATTCATCTAATAGTAAATAAGGAGTTAAAGAATCATATAGAGAGTACTGTATCATATAATATTATGTTTCATATAGTGAAAATATAGAACTCCCAGTAAAGAAATAATAACGATCAATAAATATAGTATAAAATTTGTTATAGGTGGCTAATATTTTTCATGAAGGAATAAGAATATATCCATGAGATCATAAATTATAAACTGAAAATTTCTAAATAGGGATAGGTGATTTAGGATTTCAATAATAATTAGGCAGCTAAGGAAGGTGAAGTTAAACAGTATCAATAAAAACTTCTTGTGTATGAGAGTACTTTAATAATGTTTAATTAATATTTCAAAAATTCATTATAAGTAAAATCTAAATCATTTATGGCTACAAAAAACCTCACTCCAAGAAATATGTGAAATATACACCCACTAAACTGAAAATTTCATCTATTTTTTCTAATATTTCAAGTGTGAATAAAAGTGTTGAAAAATATTTGTTTGATAAGGGAATAAAAAACTTATCCTATATTAAGAAGAATAAAATTAATCATAGATGAATATTTTCACACACCCAAAGGTACTAAATTAGAAAGATTATATGAACCTCAACAATCATATTACAAGGACTGATCATTCTTCTAAAGAAAACCAATATTTTATGGATTCTGTTGGTGTTTTGGAATTAATGTGAACATATATTTGAACTTTTGGCATAACATTTCTCCATTAGGAAAGTGATTTGAACAAAATACAAGAAATGGTGGAAGTATATGAGTAACATTACAAATCCATATAAACATATAAAAGTTAAATCTCAAGATGTTATAAACATTCTAGAAAAAATAAGTTTGATAGTCTAGAGGATAGTTGTGGAATTTGTGATAAACTAGTTGAATATTTTGAAAACATTTCCCCAATACTTCTATAATAAGTTTCTTATAACAGAAAAAAAAATATGGAAAGAATAAAGTTGAGGAAGCATCTTTTTTTATTGAGTCATCTTTAAAATATTTCAAAAATAAAAATCAATGGATACTTGAAAGTGTTACTTCATCATATAAGATAGGTGATTTAAACATCTTTAAAGATGTTAAAGATCATGATAAAGGATCTATTACTTTTGATAATTATAGTTCTTTTAAAAATAAAGGAATATATACTGCTAAGATAAAACCGAAAAAATTAATTTCTAAGGGAGTTCAATTTTTATACGGGCTCAAACATAACATATATAGTGTGTGTCAACATTTTAATGATTTAAAAGAATATTTTTTTAGAAAATTTTATTTTATTATCAGAAGTATTAATGGTGGGGAAATTTCACCAAGGGAGGAATAACTAGCAGAAATATCATTCAAGTTGGAGAACCTTACAACTCCAATTACATGATTGTTGAAGATGAAAACAAGTTGTGACTCAATAGACTTGACCATCATGGGATGAAAAATGTGAAAAAATGCTCTAAAATTGATGATATTCAAACTTTTCCATAATTGAAAATAAAACAATAAGATGTTTGTATAAATTGGTAGAATTATAAGATGACTTATACAAGTAAAAAAAAGTTGAGATTTAGTCTTCTAGCCCCCTTAAACTTATTCATTATGATTTATGTGTTCTGAGGACATAATAATCAACTAAAGAATATTTTCACTATATGAAATTTATTGCTGATTTCACCCAAATTACCAAAATCACGTTTATAAAACATAATTCATAGGCTTTAGAGATAATAAGATTCTTCAAAAATGATGTTAAATGAAATTTATGTTTATATATAAAATTTGAGAACATTATTATGACAGAATTCACATGAAATGATTTTGAATATTATCTAAGAAAGAATATTATCATACATCAGTGTAGTGCTCCCTACACTCCATATCAAAATGGTGTAACTGAAATGAAAAATATAATTTTTGTGGAAATTATAAGAATATTTTAAGTAAAATACAAACATTCAAAGTTCTTTTCAAGGGAAGTTGTGATTACTATTGTTCATATGACAAATTTATGTTTGTTGTGGTTAGAATTAAACATGACTTATTAAAAAATGTGTTATATCAAAAATCATTCATTTAAGTACTTAAATTCTTTATTAATTCTATGTTTAAAAAATATAAAAACCCGTATCCTAGAAAATTGGATGAGAAAGATGATGTAAGTATTTTCATGAGATATACACCCAATGGTATAATTTATTAATTTTGGAACAAGTGTTTAAAAAATTTAGTGTTTTCATATTATGATAATGTTATTAAAAATATGAAAACATCAAAAAATAATGTTAAAAATATTGTGGAAGAAAAAATGAATATTTCTAATGAAAATGAAAGTGAGTCAAAATATACTTCTAAGGATTTATAAGAATTTTGTGATGAGGAAAGTGATGTTGGAAGGAAAATATTGAAATATCTTACTTTAAAGAAACATATTTAAATTTAAAATATTCCTAGGACTTATGAAGATCCTATTTAGTCAAGAATAAGATTGATATTAGAAAAAAAGGAATCACTCATTTTTTAAGTTGAACCAGTATGAGTTTTAAATGAAGTTGAACACAAATAATGGGTTGATGCAATGAATGAATAGTTGGATCAAATTGAGAAATACCAAACTTGGGAACACATAAAACAACAAAAAATGTTATAGGAATTAAATTTCTATTCAAAAATATATTAAATTGACATGGAGAAGTTTTAACAAATAATGAAACTCCAGTTTGTAAGGATATTCATAGGCAAAAATTTTGGATTTAAAAAAATCATTTCCTTGTTTTCAAGATTAAAATCCATTAGAAATTTTATAGAAGTGGATATTTAGTAAAATTAAAAAAATCAGATGGATTTAAATTCATCTTTCCTTAATGGTTCATTATATAAGTAGGTTTAATTTAACAACCATGTGAATTTTTAATTGATATTGATGGATAAATGTTTGTAAACTAAAGAAATACTTGTATGGTTAAAAACAATATTCATATTCATGGTATTCAAAAATTGACAATTTTTTGAGAATGTTTAATTTTTTCTAAAGAAAAATTTGATAAAAATTTATATGTGAAAGATATTAACTCGATCAGCCTAATTTTAATTTTAATATGTATGATATAATTTTTACTATAGGTGAATAAAAGGTTTGAAATAAATTTTCTAAGGTAATGAAGAAGAAATTAGAGATTTTAATATTTGCTGAGTTAGCTTTCTTCCTAGGATTACAAGTTAAACAAAAGAAAAAAATTAAATTTTCCTATCTCAAGAAAGGTATGCCCATGAGTTATTGAAAATGTTTTGTATGGAATTATCTAAAAAAGTTTCTACTCTAATTTTAGTGGGTAGGAATATTAGTAAACATGAATCTTGAAGAAGTGTGAATCATAAATATTTTTGGATGCTGATGGTAATTTTTCTTTATCTCATAGCCTCAAGACCTAATATTGTTTATGTTATGACTTTGTGTGAAATATATCAAAGTGATCTAAAATATTCTCATATTTTGGAAGAAAATATAATTATAAAATTTGTTAAATGAAATAATTCTCATGGGTTATTATATAAAAGAAGTTATAAAACGAACATTCATTTTTTATAGAGGCCGATTGAGCTAGATATTGCAATGATAAAAAAATCAAATTTTGTAGAAAAATTTTCTTGGGAGAATGTTGTGTGATTTGGCGTAGTAATAAATATAGTTCAATAACTTTGATTATAGAAGAATTTGAATATTTTGTATCAACATGGTCTTGTACTCAAATTCTAGGGATTAAATTTCTATTTGAATATTTGAAAGTCGGAATACTCAAACTACAAAATATACTTTGTGATAATCAGTGTGAAATTGAACTTTTTAAAAATCATGTACAAAACTCATGATCAAAGCACACTGATATTATGTTTCAATTTATAAAATAAATTTTTTTTAGAGAAGATTTTTCCCTGGAATATGTGAAAATAAAATATCAACTCGATCATGTGTTCACAAAATAAATTCCCAATGATATATTTGTGTAATTTAGGCTACAACTTTTTATTCATCCTCCACCAAATTCTTCCTAAATAACTCATGGAATACCCCCCACATTTGATTGTCTTATATTGACAAACAGAGAGAATTTTTAAGACATTTTCCTATATTGAGGTAAATAAGACATTTTATTACTTAAATGACACTATATCTATAGTTAACATAAAATGGGGGAGGCAAATTTTATAGGGAATGAAAAGAGAGATGGTAATTTATATTTTCATAACTATAAATTTTCTTGTCACTGAGTGATGGAATTACTTCAAAAACATTACATTAACCAGTATTGTGGTGTTAAGAAATCCAATGTAATAAAGGTTGTGACTTCGTAAATGTCTCAGAAATGAGATGTGAAAAAATTTGTGTTTTTAAAAATTATTATCTTAAAATGTTTTTAATGAAAGTTGATAAAAATCCAATGGGGGGATTAAAAATCATTTTTGATGTTTTTGTTTTAAAAAAGATTTTTTTTGTTGAAAACTGAATTTTTTATATACAATGTTTTCATAAGTCGGGTGAAGGATGTGTTGATGAAGGTTATTAAATTTTTGTTGTGAATGTTTCTTAAATTACTAATAGGGAAAGTGTTTGGAAATATTTCAGTCATTAAATATTTCGGACACATTTCATTAGAAAATCTATTGAACATAGCTCATCATATAGTCTATAAGATGATGATTATTCTGGAAATTAAAATGTTTTTAAGATGAAGAAATTTGTATATAACTAGAAATCATATTCAGAATGTTGTCAATCTTGCTGAGACTTGAAAATCTAGGAAGTCTTAGAACTTCTAAAACAAATGATATGATGCTTTCCTACTCTAAAAGGTATCAATATCATTAAAAATATCTTAATGTAAGATATTGAAAAAAGTGAGATTTTGTAGTTATTTGTTGACATATTATCGTTATCAAGGTATCCTAGAAGAAAAATATTGGACTAAGAAGCATCGAGCACATAAATTTTCAGGGAATGGAAACGTTTTCCCTAAAATTTGAAGAGTTTGAAAAGTTGTTGACCAGATGAGTTGTAGATACTAATCTAATAGATGAGATGCAAAAATTGATTCATTAGATAGTGATCTGTTATGAAAATTATATATTATTAGTTAAACAAATGAAATAACATAAGAAATTTGTTTTTTAAATATGATCAAATAAAAAACAGGAGAAAATATTTTATTTAAATAAAAATTGTAGAAGTTTGAGGATTCTTCACCACATAAGTTGATAGAATGGGGAAGGAGTTAGAAGATTTTTTTTTACTTTCAAATAGATTTTATTGGATAGGATATGGTTTCTATGTTCATGTAGTTTTGATAATTATTAAAGAATAATAATTTTTATCTGATATCAATTAATCGAATGAGGATTTGATACCAATTCATTAGAAATGAATTTGAAACTAGACCCATAGGATGAATGGTTGATACTGAAAAGTCATTGGATACAGAGTTCCATCAAACTTGATTTCATTAGATGAATAGAGTTTTGAAGACTTGTGAAGAAAGAAATATAATAATTTAAATAATCCTGATAAAGAAAATTTTGGAATGGATGAAGTTGTTACTTGA
The DNA here is from genome assembly GCA_963277665.1 of Viscum album. NCBI lineage: Eukaryota > Viridiplantae > Streptophyta > Magnoliopsida > Santalales > Viscaceae > Viscum > Viscum album. Next base: position 1,645,085,820 of record OY728132.1, read on the forward strand.
TAGACATTGCAGGTTTCTAAAGTTATTTAGAGTTACAAAGATGTTGTCAATAATTTTTAGTTGGTCCAAATACTTGGAGTGAGATATTATATTTGTTTTTTTAATGGTTCAATAAAAAAAGATTTTCAGTCAAGAGAACTGGAATGTTAAAAATAGTTTCTATACTAAGATGTTATAGAATTTCAATTTATAGGAAGTGGTTTTACAAAGTATAGGCTGATAGTTGAATATAATTCATGTGGGTCAAGAGGATCATAAAGAAGAAGAGTTTTCCCTATCACCAATTCCAGACTAAAGTGTTTCTCTTCCAAATAGTTTTCAATATAATTTAAAGAGAGGTAATTAGTGAAGATTTATAAATAATCTAGATGTTTTGAGAAGAGATATAATGATAGGATAAGGTCTTAATGGGTCAGAATAAAGTTCAAATTTGATTGAATTTTGGAGTTTTCAAATTTGGTTAATAGGGAATATTATTTTAGTTTCCCACCTTCACTATTTTTGGAGAACCTATAAATTGAGTTGGAATGAACAAAGGTACTTGATACTGTTAACCCATGAATCAAATTCGATACTCTAAAAAAATACTGTTAGGAGTGAGTTTTCAAACTGATATTGTTTCGAGTTTAAGAAGAGTTTCTGAAGGGAGTCTTCTAATTTGATGATCTGACTGAGCTATGTTTAGTTTAATAGATAAATATAATCAGACTGAGGGTATCAGTCTGATATTTGAGTAATTGTTTGAGAAGATCAGTTTTTTTATAAAGGAATATATTAAGAAATGTTTATCTGACTAAGGCTATTGTAATGAATCCATTATATTCAAAAAAAATTCAAAAAAAGGATGACCAAACATAGGCTTCCAGATAGACCTTTGTGCCCTAGAAAGGTTCAAATTTACCTATGTTTTTGTGGCTTACATTTTTTAAGAAATAAATTTTTAAACTGATGAGATTCAGTATAGTCATTACTATATGGGCTTGTAAGGTGTCTAACAGTAGTTGAAACAAGTCTTATCCACTTGTTCATAATAGCAAATTTTGAAAGACCCATTGGATTGACTATGAAAAAGATGTAGATTCTCACACTGAGGTCAAACCTTATAAATCATGTGTACCCATTTAACTATTATATTTAAACATGAACTTGAGTTTTATAAAATTTTATAATGAAATAACTCTAACAAGTTTCAGGGATTAAATTTAATACATTTGAAATTTGTTAAAAGTAAATAACTGATTCAATCCCCCCCCCATCGGTTGTTCATCGATCCTTTGTGACTTCAATATCAAATTTGGAATGTTTTGTATGATTATTTTTTTCACCCAAAGGGTGTGTATTAGATTTATTTACAATAATTATAGATATTTTTAAAATGTTTATTCTTGGAGAACTATTGTAAAGTGGAAAATTATTTTTCTTTGGATTTCTTGAAGAAGTATAGTGATGATGTGAATAGAAGTATTATAAATAAGTGATGCACATGAAAGAACCTTAAGAGGAGTGTTCACATTAAATGCATATCCCGGAGAAGTTCTAATATACAATATGGAAAAGTTTTATAGTATTTTTTATATCTTTGTTGTGGAATATTGGAGCATGAACTGTGATATTCATTTAAATTTTTTTTCAAATCTTAGATAATATTGGAATAGATTGGAATCATATTGGTATTTGTCAACATCATTTGCGATATGAATTTAGGAACTTGTTGTAAAAAATGAGATTAATTTCATTTTCACTAGAATGAAGGTGTTCACACCATGAATTAATGATTATATGTCTTGAATGGTTATTTATTCCATGAATATTATTTTAGTTCCTTTATTTTTCCTTGTTTAAATTTTTTACCAAAAAATATGTTCAATTGGATGAATCAAACATAAAAAATATTTATTGTAGGGCTAGTTAGGCTAAGTGGTTATCAAATTAACATTGAAAAGAAGTCTAAAATTGTGTGAACCTTCATGGTAAAAGGTAAAGTACCATCAATTTTGGGGATATAATTTTATAAAATTTTATATTAGAATTGAATTACCATACCGTAATTCACCCCCCCCCCCCCACACACACACACAAGGTTTACCTCTCAAAATAACCTTTTGAGAGTATCACCCTTAAACCATAAACTTCAAAGAAGAAAAAAACTATTAATATAAAAATAATTATTTTATTACTTCAAAGAAACAATATCATTAATCTTTTAGGTTCTACTCATATGACTACTTCAGATATCATGTTCCCCAAGATGTGCATCACATAGATTTATAACGAACACTTTGAGATATTATCATACAAATGATTCTCTGTTAGTTTACCCAAGATGGTATCTAAAATAGTAGGATGGAACTAACATGATTATGAGTATAACTAGATATCATCACTGAATATGACCGTGAAAAATTATATATAAAGGTGTAAAACTTGATTCATTAAGACCATGAACACTTCCAGTGTGTTCATCAATCTAAAAAACAATCCCAAATACCCATACAATTCGTACCTATTATTGAATGTAGTTCATAGAATATCATAAGTCCCCACACTCATCTAGTGATATCCTAACCTAATGGAAATATTAGATAATAACATATATCCAATCAATTAATCAAACTGCTTTTCAATACAATGAAATGGGATATAAAATTTTACCCATCACTTGGTTAAGCCTTTGAAAATTCAAACATAATTAGAGTGTTATGTCTATCTTCTTAAAAAATAATATAGTAAAACCCTAGTGATATGCTAGGGAGGATAAATACATTTTCCTCTAAATCCTTTATTTATTTTTTTATCTCTGAAATCCCTATAGGATCAATCTTATAAGATGAAATTTATATGGGTTATGTATCTCGAATCATCTCAATTGTAATATCGATGTCTTTATTGGTTATAAACACATATAAATACATCATTAATTATTTTTCTAACAAATTTAGGATATATATAAAGACATATTGACTCATATACTCATCTACCAATGTGATATAAGAAAACTTGGTTGATATAATCTCCAACTAATGATAGTCAGTTCCCAAACACCCAGCTTAAAGTTCTCACTCTAGAACATAGGTATGACTATCCCCCTTTAAAGAAATGAAACATATTTTTCAAAAATAATAGATGATGAGGAATAATTAATAGGATATTAAATCCATATATATGATCACATATAAAATGATCATATCTATCAAGAATAAATCTAAGAAGAACCAATGACCACTGAGCAAGATTTTTCACTTGGGAAACCTCTGAATACCATCAATCTTCACCCCTAAGAGAGTATGTATGGAAATAACACTATATAGGTACTAAAAAACTAAACCAAAATCAATAACCAAATTATCATATATGAATTAATTTAATGCATCCATATTAAATAAAATATATTCCATTATTGATAGAATAATTATTATACCTCAAAATGATTATATCTCCCCACCTGGAATGGTCAGAGTCTACTCAACTGCATGAATCTATCTTAAACATTGATCTTGAGCTTCAAAAACCCAACATCCCTTAGGGATATCACTTTTATAATTCTAATATTCCATGAATTGAGTTCTATAACCACCTATTAGACCTGAACAGTCTACATATCACTAACTACTTTATTACAATTGTTCGTTTGGTCCTACTCAAAATCCCCAACTTTGATGAGATATATGTTATTTAGAAAAATGGTTTATTATACCGTAAAACTTATAAATATACCAAATCTCATTGTAATAGTGCTACTCTATTGGATTCATGTTGTAATCTCAAAGAATATCCCCCTGCTAATAACCCTGGTAGTACTTGTTTAAGGATCACACACTTGATTTTTGGGATTTTTTCTTACTAACCAAATTTTTTTCTAGACTATTATACCACTACATGTTTATCATGAACTAACACACACAAAGAGATGAATATTCCTTGAAATTATAAATTAATATGATTATATGGTGGTGAAACATCCCACTGGGAGTAGGTTGTATAGTTTCATCCATTGCAGATCAAAAGTAACCATGACAAAAACCCATTTTAAGGGTTTTCTAGGAACATTTTGGCCTTAAAACCCCCTTTAAACAAGTTATATCAAGTATCAAGGTAATATTTAATTTATAACGCCTTGATTTTATATCTTATATAGAAAAAAATACCTGTAGGTAAAATTTATGGTTTGTGGCCTCAATTTGATAGCATATAGAGAAAAAAAAGACCTACAGATAAAAATTAATGGTTTTTTGAAGTTGGTATTTTATCATGGAATAAGTCCCATATTGTACATAGCTTGAATTCACAACTATTTTCCCATTGTTTTTCACCCAAGTTTTCTAGTTTATGTCTTAGTTTTATTTGAGGTTTTCCTAGCATATGCACCTAGTTCAACTGACATACATTATGTGCATGCCTAATCTATATGTGGAACATGGAAAAGATTCCAAATTTACCCATTGAAACCCCATCACTAAGGGCCCATATTTTCCAAAAAATAAGACCTTTGTGATCTTCTTTTGAAACCTTTTAGAAGGTAAAGATATGGAATAAATCTTTTATCTCCCTAGTCTCACACCCAATTCATAAAAACCCATAAGGTAGTTTAATTAATCTAAAAACCATGTTAAATTAACAAAAATAGAGTGTGGTTGGGTCTCTTTAGGGCCTATACATTTTGGAAACCATCATTAGAAACCACATCCTCTCTTGTTCTTCAATAATAGGGTGAAGGTACCATACTAGGATGCATACTTGTAAGAACCCTATTTTTCACTCATGTATAGATCCTTTAAATTTTGTTCAAAATATATAATTTGGACCTAATATGGATTATTAATTTATTATTAAAGGTCTCAGGGGTCTTTGGGGTAAGTTTTAAGCCTAGAACGCATCTTTTTTGGGAAACTGGAAAAGTCGCATGGTTGGCGCATGGTTGGTGCATGGTTGGCGCATGGTTTTTCGGACCATGTGGGTGGATTTTTTCAGAAAGAGCCACCTCACATGGTTGGTAAAAGGCCATGTGGCCTAACTGTACATGCTCTAATTTTTCTTAGGTACCTTTTCATGGTTTCTTCATAGTTTTTCAAACCACTCAGACAAACTATGCACATTCTATTTTAATGGTAAATTGTCCTTTTCCCCTTAATGATCAAATTAAACTCCCTCCTTCTTCCCTAATTTGAGATTATGACGGATTAAATTACATGGATTTTATTTTTCAGAAAAATTAATATCTAAGGTAGGAATCAATAGATCTTCTTTATTTGGGATTCTATCGAGCTTATGTTTATCCCATTGGATGCGCAATGGAAAGTACTCGAGTCCTCATGAGCTATTCTCCTTCTCCCATTCTCTTGAATAAGTTATCAGGGTATGAGAATTTTTCTCTTTTCCTTATATCTACTCTAATATGAGAAAAATCAAGGGCCCATATATGAGGAGGAGGATCATACAAGACTAAGGTGGGTGGTCTATAACTCATCCCTAAAGTTCATTGATTTTGGAATTGTCATGTGGGGCCCATCAATTTCATCGGGTGTCATTTATAGAATTAAAGTTCCATTATTATACATGTGAAAACCATTTGGTTATTATATTTCCATATATGTTATTAATTGTTTGTGTTTATGACTACAACTCTTTCCTTTCCATGCGGAAGGTTATTCCATAATAGTCACTTTAGTGTTTTGAAATGTTTACGAAATTGTTCGGGTGTTCCTTGGATTAACTACTCAAAGGGTAAGATTTTCTATATTAAATGGATTGATTTATATTGTGAATTACATAATGGAATGTACCATGTATGCTCGCCACTTAACCTGCCTAAGGTAAGTGCTTCAATTTGACAATGAAATGTGAAATGTGAATTGGACATAATGTAAATGAATAGTAGGTTGTGTATGCATAGCACAACTTACCAAATTAATTGATGGTATCAGAATGAACCTTAATTATGCAATATGCCTTAAATATATTAAATTAAAGGTTGCATGCTACTTGACCTTACCACACTAATTGAAGTCAAGATTTAAACAAATTTTTGCAAGCTACTTGAAGATATCACACTAAAGAAATGCAAGGATTGAACAAAAAGAAATATTACGTGACTTCATAATCAGATAGGATTGTCCTGACACAAGCTGGCCTTGAATTATGATCGGATAATTCCATGAGCACTCGGGAACCTCGTTACAATTTTGGGATTCAGCTTTCTTAGGTTGAGACCCACCTAGATTCCAATCCTTTTCTATTCTAGGATACCCAGTATGACCTAGTAGGATCCCTTAAATATTATTACAGCATTCCTTGGATAAACTCCTTGGACCCTGCATTGACATGTAGGTTCCATGATTAAATCCCATAGGGCCCTTTCTCTGCTTCACCCCATCTTACCATGGATAGTCAGCTTAGATTCGGAAGGGGTATCATTGTAGAATTAGTTGGACTATGCTCCTTGGATTACACTCTTACCCCATGATAGGATAAATTTATTACTGAGCTGGTGACCCTTGAGTTCTATGTCACCTTGGTATTACCTTGGGACTTCACTATGAAAAATCATTACAGGTTTCCTTCTTAAAATGTAGAACCATTGAAATTTCTAACATGTAACTTACTCATAAACTGGTAATAATCAAATAATGAATTGTTGACATTTTCATACACTAGACAAGGGCTGAATCAGGTATTGGGTATTTATTTACATTGTACTGCTCTACATTATATATGCATATTTCATATTATAACATTTATATTACGTGTGGTGTATGTTATAGACATTATTGTTGGTGGCCCATAGAGATTTATCTCACACCCTCTCTAGATGTCATTTAGTACCCGAGGCAGATTTTAAAAATATAGTTGTTGAAAAAGGGAAGCATACAGCTTCAACCGCTTTATTTGTTTCTATTTAGTATGGAACTTGAGAGAAGATGACTAAGTTGAAGCATTGGATTCGTTGGATAGTCTTTTGATTCCTTTATACTTGGTTGAAAATATTATTTTTGTTCTATTTTATCCATTTTTTCCAGTTTTCTAGTGACATGACATATCATCATTAGTTTTTGTATTCTTAGATGTTATTCCAGTTATTTAATTTATTGTTATTATTGTCTCTATTCTCTAGTGTGCCTTATTTTCACTTATATGGATTTCTCTATTTACTGATGTTTACATCCATTCACTACACTACACTTTGGTAATGAGGGAATAGTCTCCCCATGAACACACCATAGTTCCTCGATGCTAGTCAGCAAGGTCTGGTGTTCAGGGATATGTGCTTGAGGCCATGTGGCCCACAGGGCTCAAGGGACCATTAAGTGGAATCTAGGTCTAGGATATCACAAAGTGGTATCAAAGGAGATTCTTTTCTTTCTTTACTATTTGGAGATAATATATTGAAGATTAGGAACGCTTGAGAATTTGTCATGAGCCATACTTGGGCATCGTGAACCCATGTTTAGGGTTAAAACCAAGGTTCCCAAATTATAATTTTTGTTCTTCTTTTTCCTATTACAGTTGATATTATTTCATTGTTGGTTGATTCACATGTTGTGTTGAGTTGTTGATTATTACTCTGACTGAGGATTTTCTTTCATCCTTGGCCCGATTATATGAAGGAAGGATCATTTTTACATGCATCATTATTGAAACTTATAACTCACATGTCATGCATATTTACATGCCATATAAGTGTATTTCACTACTTTCCATTATTTGATATGCATATGATTGTTGAGTGATGTTGTGATAGTTAGCTTATTCTTGTATTACTCTTGGTTTTGATTCTGTGATTTCTTATCCCAATTCATGATGTGTATGGGCCCTCATGCATTAGAACGAGTAATTAAACGAGTAGATCAATTATGATATAAATAAATGGGTGTTGTTTCTAGTGATAGGTGTATGGGAATTGATTCAATGAAAACGGACATCCATTATAAAGTGAATCATGAATTCTAAAATGAATTGGTGGCATATCCTTATCTCGCCTTTTCATGTTTATGAAAGGTAAATGAGTGAACCTAGAAATTAAATTTAAAACTAAATGAAACATATACTTGATCATATAATGATATTTGGCTATCTAAGTAGGTAGTTGGGGTAGTTTTCCATAGGTAGTAATTTTTCTTAGGCTTAGATTTATCTAGAAATATTATCATTATACTTAATATTTTCTGAGGGGTGTTGTTGGAAATTGTAGACCAATATCGCCACGATGTCCTTGTATCGTACACTAGGAGGGTGGCCACAACCATTCACTATATGTGGTGGGACCTAACCCACCACTATTAACTCTAGAAGTGCCCCTCGAGGCACCGCCTGTTGTACCTGATCTGGGAACTAATGCCCATGTTCTTGATAGTTTCCTATGTTTGATGTAGCCCATGTATGGTGCTTCATGCTTGCACCTACGACGGCTAATCTGACTCGTGAGTTCCAGTAGCATCATCCACCTACTGTTTTAGTGGATGGAGGCCCACGGGCTACTGATTCTTAGATAGAATACACTCTATTAATCTTTGAGAATCTAGAAATCCCCCCCCCCCCGGAGGAGAGGGTCAATCTTGACACATACATTCTTCAGGGTTTGACTAAGCATTGGTGGGATGTGATTACCTAGGCCTCTTGTCATCAGATCATGTTATGGATTGATTTCTAGAATACCTTCTATGATCATTTCTTTCCATGGACACTATGATATGACAGAGTCAAAGAGATCATGTATCTTGAGAAGGGTTCTCTGTCAGTTATTTAATATTCATCACGTTTCACAGAGTTGCGATGCTTTTCACTACTTATAGCTAGTGATGAGCCTTCAAATGCTTGATGTTTTGAGAATGGGTTCCAGTATTCCATATGTATGAAGGTAAATGTATTTAACCTACCTAATTTTTTTGATAAATTCTATTAGGATCTTATCACTAAGATTAACCTAAGAGAAGGAAACAGTAATCGGTTTAAAGGATTAGTACCATGTCAGGCAAGTAGTTCTTCCAGTGGTAGGAAGCATTCCCTCGAGGATTCTCATCAGGGAAGTGACAACCAAAGTGTCTGTTTTGACATCTCTAAATTGTTTCAACAGTATAGAAAATGGAGGCATTCAAAGCCTTAGTGTGATAGAGACCCACTAGACTGTAGGGATTTTGGTCATATGGGAAATCTCCAACATTTCTACTGGACCTTTCCGCCAACTTTGAGCGGAAAAGGATCCACAATAGCTCCACCTTCAAGAGAGGGTTTTTCTATGCCACGTTAGGTAGGGAGTTGGAATAGCACAAATAGGTCTAGACAAAGAGATGGATATAGCCATGGTAGCCAGACCCCTAATCACAAGCAATGCCAACAAATTAGTTATGATCATGGTAGTCCATATGTTGCCTAGGGTCGTGGATCCAGTTAGTTGAATTCACAATATCCAATACCCAAGGATCAAGTTAAAGGGTCATCTATAGTATAAGGCACTATTGTTATAGCATATACAATAGTATATTCTTTATTTGATACAAGTGATTCAAACTATTTTATCCCTTTATCTAACGTGGAAATTATTGGACTAGAGATACTATATTACTATGGTGTAATGACCCTAGATACGTTGTTAGGGGTATGAATAGAGGGCCCATACAGGTGTAGGGATTATCCCCTTGGGGTAGGTAGTTACCCTTTCTTATAAAACCTGTTTGTTCTTAAGATGATGGGATTCAATATCATAATCTAGATGGAATGGTTGGTTCACTATCATGCTTTTGTAGACTGCTATCACCAAAGTGTATCTTATACATCACTAGAGGGTAGATGTTATCAACATAAGGGTGAGTGGGATATCCAGGTTAGTAGAGATGGACCATAGCATCATGGTCTAGGTGGAGTGGCCTCCTAGATTGAAAATATCTTCATGGAGGATCAGGGTATATAACAAAGTGGTCCTCCTTAAATATTGGATCATTTATGGATATTTTCCTAGAGAATTTTATGTATTCCCTCCTGAGAAAGAGGTGGAGTTTGCTACCGATCTTATTCCAGAAGTAGATCTAGTGTCTATTCCTCCAAACAAGATAGAACCAACAGAGATTAAAGAGATCAATAATAAGTTACAATATTTAGAAACCAAAGTTATTATATAGCCTAGCACATCCCCTTGGGGTTCACCATTGTTTTTCTCCGAGAAGGAAGATGGAACCTTATGTTTATGGATGGATTACAGACAGTTGAACCAACTTACCGTCAAGAATTGATATCCAATACCTTAAATCGATAATCTCTTTGACCATCTCTTTGGAGAAAAGGTATTCTCTAAGATCGACCTAAGATCGGGTTTTCATCAGAAGTGATTTAGACCATCTTACATACCTCATACATCTTTTTTTTCATGTATGGTTTGTATGAGTACCTTGTTATGTCATTCGATCTTACGAACATGCATTTTGTTTTCATGGATCTGATGAATAGAGTGTTCCACCCCTATTTGGATTATTTTGTTGTAGTAGTTGTGGTTGAAATTTTGGTGTATTCTCTCCCTCTTAGTTACCAAGACAAATATATTGAGGTCGTTATGAGTACACATAGAGAGCATCAGCTTTATGACATGTTTCCTAGGTTCCACTTCTGGATTTGAAAAGGTCACTTCTTAGATCATATTATCTCAGGTTTAGACGTATCTGTTGACCAAGAAAATGTTAGTGCTACAGTTTCCTAAGAGAAACCCAAGAATGTGTTTTGATATATAAAGTTTCAGGGGGATGGAAGGATATTATATGAATTTCAAACAAGATTTTTCACATCTTGATTCACCTCTTACTGGCCTTACAAGGAAGGGTTTAATGTTCATATAGTCAAAAGAATGTGAGAAATCCTTTTAGAAGATGAAAGGGAGGCTTGTATCATCTTCTATTCTAACTCTTTTAGAGCTAGGAATAGGTTACACCATTTTCTATGATGAATTAGGAATAACCCTACAAGAAGTGCTGATTCAGGATAAAAATGTCATCATGTATCAATCTCAGTAGTTGAGGCCTCATGAGAAAAACTATCTAATGCATGACCTTGAGGTAGAAACAGTTTTCCATGCCTTACATTTCTTGATACATTATCTGTTGGGTGTACACTTTTTGGTTTACACAGACCACGAGAGCCTCAAATATATCTTTTCACATCATGACTTGAACCTCAGATAGTGGAGATGATCCAAATTTCTAAAATACATTGATTTTGAGCATGCTTCTATGGCTAGGATGGGAAATGAGGTTGTAGATTTACTGAGTTGGAAAACTCTAGAATTGGTCGTACAGGAAGCTAGTGAAGAGTGGATATTTATGTCCCTATTTTATGATCTTCATCCCATGTTTCATTACAGTCACGATAAGTCTTATCTCTCATCATTTACAGTTATCCCTTCCCTCCTTGAGAAGGTGAAGAGTATACGGTTTTCAGATCTAGAAGCCTTAGTACTCAGTGAGAGTATATCAGGAGATAAATCACCTCTAGATTGGTATTTGGACAAAGACTATGTCATGTTTCTACATGGATATATCTGGGTTCCTATAGATATGAGAGAGGGGTTGATGAAATAGTCTCGTTCTTCTCAGTGGGTAGCTCATCCAGGAATCTCTAAGATGTATCAAGATATAAGATGCTAGTATTGGTGGCCTGGAATGATATGTCATATATTAGGATTTATCACTAGGTGTTACACCTATAAACAGGTGAAGGTGGGGCACCAAATACCTATAGGGTTGCTATAACCTCTTCTAGTCCCATAATAGAAATGGGAAGATTTTGACATAGATTTCGTAATCGGATTACCTAGGTCTCCAAGGGGTAGCAATACTATATGGGTACTCATTGAAAAACTATTGAAATAATCAAATTTTATTACTATTTGAGTGATGTTCATAGTTTATTATATAGTAATTTTTTATGTTCGTGAGATAATACAATTACATGGTGTTCCTCATACTATCATTTCAAATAGGGATTCTTGTTTCACATCATGGTTCTAGAAGGGATTGCTGAAGGCTATGGGAATAGAGGTGCATCTAAGCACATCTTTTTACCCTCAGAATGATGGAAAATCAGAATGGAAATTACATGTTCTAGAGGATATACTCCGAGCATGCATCCTTGATTTCGGTGGTTTATGGGAGAATCATATCCCTCTCAATGAGTTAGAATATAAAAATAGCTTTCAGGTGAAAATTCATATGGCTCCTTTTGGGGCCGTATATGGTAGGTCATTTTGTTCACCCCTGTTTTATCTAGAGGTAGGTGATGTATCCCAACTAGTTCCTCATCTCGTCTAGGAGACTTTGGTGTAGGTTCAGTAGACCAGAAAGAATATGAATACTGCTTAGTCTAGATATAAATCTTATATCGATCGTCGTCGATGGCCTCTTGAGTTTGAGGTCAATGATCATTTTTTTCTTTGGGTATCTCCCAAGCTAGGGCATAGATGGTTACAAAAGTAGGGAAATCTTTCTCCTAATTATGTAGGGACATTTGAGATTCTAGAGAGAGTCGGGTCGATAACCAATTGGTTTCTTCTACCTCATAGGTACCATTCCATGCACAAAATCATTCATGTTTCATAGCTTCACCAGTATCATGTCGACCTATCATATACCATTGATCATATGGATGTTGAGTTAGATGTTGATTATACCTTTGAGTAGTATCTGGTACACATCATTGATAGGAGCACAAAGTCTCTTCGAGGTCGGTATGTCCCTCTAGTACAAATGTTATGGCATCACAGTCAGGTATAGGATGAGACTTTGGAGAGGGAAGCTGGTGTATGTGCCCAATGGCCCGATTTGTTCTCATATATTGTTTCTACACCTTTGGAAGGTGAACTTGGGGATGAGTTCATTTAAGTGGGGAAGATTGTAAGAACCTGATTTTTCACTTTGGAATGGATCCTTTACATTTCAGTCTAAATATTTACTTTGAGAATAATATAGATTCTTATTGGGTTAGTAAAGGTATCATGTGGATGGTGTTTTTCTAGATAGAGCCACCTTGCATAGTTGGTGCACAACTATGTGTCCAAACCATTCGAGTGCCCCTTTTTCTTTATTAATTGTGCATGGTTTTTGCACAATTTTTCAAACTGTGTGGACAAACCGTGCACATGATATTTTAAGGGTAAATTGTTCTTTTTTTCCTTGATGGTCTAATTAACCTAATTCTTTCTTTCCTAATCAGAAATTATGTGGTATTTACCTCAGTGGATCTCATTTTAGAGCACTTTAAAGATCTAAGGTACGAATAAAGAGATATCCTTTATCCGTGATCTGAGGAATCTTTTTTTCATCATGTTTGATCCACAACGGTAAGTACTCAAGTACAGTTGATCTGTTCTCTTTCTCTCTTTATCTAGACTAAGTTATCAGGGTATGAGCGTTTTTCTCTTCTTCTTACATATACTCATATTGAAGAAAAATCAAGGGCCAATATCGGAGAATGAGGATCGTACAAGCCTAATGTGAGTGTTAAATAACTCATCCATAAAGTTCATTAATTTTTGAATTGATGTGTGGGTCCCACCAATTTCATCGGGTTCCATTTATAGAAATAATGTTCCATAGTTATACTCGTTAGAACAGTATGTTTATTCTTTTTCCAAATATGTGATTAGATGTTTCTAGTTATGACTACAACTCCATCCATTCCATGTCAAAGGTTATGCTATATCTTTTACTTCAGTGTTTTGACACGTTTGCACCACCGTTTGGGTGTGCCTTGGCATGACCACTCTAAGGGTATGATTTTTTATATTAAATGGCTTGATTTATATTGTGAATTTTATAATGGAAAGTACCATGTATGCTCGCCACTTGACCCACTGAAGGTAAGTTATTCAATATGATAATAAAATGTCAAATGTGAATTGGAAAGTATATTAATAATATGACTTGGATTTATTATAAATGAGTAGTAGGTTGCATTTATATAGTACCCCTTACCACATTAATGGAAGGTAGCGGAATGAACGTTAATTATTGAATATTCCTTAAATGGATTAAATGAAAGTTTTCATGCTACTTGACCTTACCACAATAATGAAAGGAAAGGCTTGAACCAATGGATGCATGATACTTAACCTTATTACACTAATGAATGGAAATACTTGAACCAAAAGAAATATTACATGACATCATAATCAAATGGGAATGGCCTACCTCGAGCTTGCCTTGGATTCTGATTAGAGAATTCCATGATCACATGGGAGCCCCATTCAGATTCAAGGATTCTTCTTTCTTAGGTTGAGACCCAATTAGATCCTGACTTTGTCTATTATTAGAAGTCTGGAATGAAACATTGGGATCCCTTTAATATCATTACAGGATTCCATGGACACACTCTTTGGATCTAGCATTGACATGTAGATTCCATGGTTAATTCCCATAGCACCTTGTTTCAACATATCCCAATCTTACTATGGATGATCACCTTGGATTATGTTGGCACCACATTGTGGAAATCCTTGGACTATTCTCCTTAGATTAAACTCTTACCCATTCCAAGATACAGTTATTACTCAGTAGGTGACCCTTGAGGTCTATGTCTCCTTAGTTATTACCATTAGACTTCACTATGAAATATCATTAATGGTTGCCTTCTTACAACATGGAACCTTCGAAATTTCTAACATGTGACATATTTATAAACTAGAAATAATCAAATAATGAATTTTTGACTTGTTAAGGCACCAGCCAAAGAAAAAAGTAGGTACTTTGATCTTTAGTTACATTAAACTACTTTACATTATATATGCATATTTTAGAATGTTACATTTCTATTACATGGGTCAGATGTTATAGATATCATTGGTGGTGGACCACTGAGATTTCTCTCACACCCTTTCTAGGATCTGTTTGGTACTTGGGGAAGATTACATAAATGTAGGGGCAAAAAAGGGAAGCATATGACTTCAACCACTTGATGGTGTTACTCTATGTAAGAGGTAGGTGATCACTATAGTACTTAACTATATACTTTATTATGCATTATTCTGCATGAATTCATGAGAACATTGGTTTAAGTAAAATTCTTAGGGACAAATAGTTCCCTAAGTGATGAAATTAGGTGGACTAGATCCACCTTATCCTAGATAGAGTTCTTTGATGCATGTTTAGTGAATTCATATTACTGAATGACTATGTTTCTAAGGAGGTTACGATCTCTATTTAGTTAAAAATAGGAATGGGGTTGGTTTTGGGGATGGGATACATTTTTTGTATCCTAGTTTGGACCACTTAGGTCTTTTTATGCATGAATTCAAGGATTAATAACTAGAAAATATGTGAGGTTCTTTTACATCTCACACATGATGAGGAATACCCTATTTAGGGTGGATTGGAGTCTTGGTGTGTGATTTGAGTGAGATGATTCTTTTGAAGTCAGATTTGATTTATCGGGGTGGGGTTTTTCTAGATAATGGTCTTTATAGATCTCCTATGGGAGATTTGAGATAGGGCCTAGGTATGGGTTGTGGGTTTTATCTTGACTTCATGGATCATAATTTATTTGTGGATTATTATGTGTTAGTTTGGGATGGTCATTGGTTAGTGGGACTAGGTTTTGATAAAAAAAATTGGAATAGAGATAAGAACTATCATCTTAAGGTCAATGCTAGGTAGGGTTTCTGGGGAAATAGATCATCATTGGTTGATAAGTGAAATTTGGAAACTATGATTAGAGACTGGGTAGTGTTTACCAAACCCAATGGATTCCCTTTAAAGAAATATTTGAATTAAAATATCTTATGTATATCATTCTTCATTGATCAGGTCCATCTTAATATGATTATAATTCAGATATAATGGGTTATGTGTCATAGTATTGGTATGAGTGTCTAGAAAGAGCTGGATCTTGGTCATCTAAGCCATGGTGAGCATGTGGTATAGTGTGTTGCACCATGTTATTTTTTGTGTGTGTGACCATCTATGTGTGTTATTGATGGAAATAATTGATTTTGGACCTCACCATGAGTGAGAGGGTACTATAGTGGAATAATCCGAGTGGCTCAGAATTTCTCCAGGATATGGATTTTGGGTATCCTATATGTGATAGGGTATTGGAATGGTCTTCCATGAGTGATCGGATTTTAGTATATTATGTTAATTCTCACCATAATCCTGATTGAGAAGGTACTATAGTGTACTTCTATGAGTGAGAGGTAATTGGTTTGGGATGTTATTATGAAACCCTAACCTGTGTGAGAGAGTAGTTTTTTCGACTATGGTATGAGACTCTACCCTGAGTGAGATGGAATTAATTTAGTTCAAGGTGATTAGCTTTACTTTGACTGAGAGTTTTATGGTACATATTTCTATTAGTGATAGGGTATTTTTCCATGATATGGCTAGGGACCCTACCACTAATGAAAGGATAGATCTCAGGGATTAGTTTGATGTATCTTAGGATTAGTATGGACACTTCCCTGAGTGATATTTTAGTAGTTATAACATGGTATGAACCCCAAAACTAAGTCTTAGGGTATGGGTTGGGGAGGATAAATGTGGTGAATTATTCTTTGGGTTTGGCTAATCTAGGTATAGTCTGGTGTCATGGTTTATTAGTTAGACTAGGAAAACCTGAGGCACATTATTATATGTAGATTCCTTTTGTTTTTATCCTTGTGAACAAATTTGTATATGATTGTGTATATTAGGGGAACTTGGTAAGAACCTAATAATATTATTTTATAATATTCTTCATGAGCACCATGATGTGTGTGAAAAACATGGCCTTGATTTTTAGGTCATTGTTTTTATAATATTTGGGGAAAGATCATAATGAAAATATTCATAGGTGTTTGAGTTGTGTCTTGGGGTTGTAATGAATCCACCATTTACAAATATTTTTATTTATTATTTTGTTATGTGATTGTCCCATTGGGAAAACTATTAGAATATATGATTTTATAAATATATATTCATTTATTATACCGTGTTTTATTATTTATCCTACTAAAATTAATTATATATAATGGATTATGTTTTTTTATATTGGTTATGAAATTGAGGTTATAGTCTCTCCGACATATAGTGCAGATCCTCCCTACTAGTCAGTATCCTCTTATTGATCCAAAAAGGTGTTAATATGGTTTTTTTTCATAAGTGAGGTTGAAGAATTATTGAAGAGAATATGATTGAGTGTGTTGGATTTTCTTTTTCAATACATAAATCAAATTTAAATAAAAATTAGATGATTCCATGTAATATATTATCAATTGATCTATATTGTAATAATTTGATCATGATTTAGGCCTTTTATAATGTTTGAAGGATTTTTTGGTCAATTAAGAATCACCATGATGTATCCTAATCTATTCAAGTCATTGAATATGTTTGAAGATCTATAATGACCAACAATACATCATGGTGTTGGGCTTGGGTATATATAAATTCTCTTATTCAACATGTTGAAGGTAAATATGGTCTTAGAACAAGCTGTGTTAAATATCTAGAGAGATATAATGGGTAAATAAAGTAGAGCATGATATAATGATGGGTTTAGTGCTCATGAGTCTTACTATTTATCATGATAATGATTAATTAAAGACAAACACACCATAGTGATCGTTATGGTGTTCATGGAGTCTTTATATTCAATATGTGGAATTTCATTACAATAATAATAAAAATCATAGGGATGATGATTACTCTATAGTGACCAAATGTTGGGAGTTTAATACGGAGTGTGGAAATGAAGTGTCTCCTATTAAACATGATGAGCCTAACCCGGGTATTATGGTGACCGTAGTGAAAATTAAAGTGGTTTTAAGTGGTTTAGAGTATTTAGACCAACAATGGTCTAACACACTTTGATACAAGCCCTATTTATTAAATTACTTTTCTTTCAAGTGGATCTATTGATGTGGATCATTGTATGATTAGTGTATCACTTTATCAATCTACGGTGAATTTTTTTAAATTATCAACAATTTCTGAATGATATAACAATATATGAATGCTCAAAATGAATTGGGAGTAGTTTATTTGGTTTAAGTGAGTTGAAGGTTTGTATTTGAATTTTAAAATTCAAATTGGATCACATACCGTGTTATTGTTTTTATGTAATTTTGAAGTGTAGATAAAGAATATTGTGATAAATTATGAATAATTTATAATAAGGATTCAAAAAGTCAGAAGAAGAATATGTGAAGAGGTGGAAGTAGCAGTTATGAAAATTTTCATTGAATTAAAAGATTCTACCATAGTTTCTATAGGTTAAAGATAAATCAAAAGAGTAGTGTTGCATCGAAAAAATTAATTATATGTTAATAAGGATTTATTATTATTTATATTAAATTATTTCTCTTAATAATAGTGTTGTAAGAACTATCACAATCATATTACTTATTGTAAGATAATTATAAGGATAAATCATACCTATTGTACATAAATGTTGAAACTACTTTGTATCATGGCCTTGGTAAAATCTAGATTATTATCATGACTAACCATCACATTTAAAGTGGAAAAACATATAAATATACTTTCCCTTCATTTGTTTTTATTGTAAAATGATCAAGATTTACTTATATAGGTTACAAGGGTTGGTTCACCATGGAAACTTTCCAATTAATTGAATCACTAATTCACCACCCCCCAGTGATTATTCACTAATATAGTATGAGTCTCCTGATTTGGTTTCAAATGGAGTTTTTACTCACTTTTTATTTTCTATTCGATGTTTTATAATGAGTTTTATTTTTTTATTGAAGTGTTTTTCACTAAATTTATGGTGTATGTCTTGGATAATCATAATTAAGTGAATAATAAGGGTATTAATACCTTTTATGGAAAATAGTATCATATCTAGAAGTTAGATATGTTTCCTTGTCAGTTTTATATTATATTATAAGTTCACAAGGCTTCAACGCATGTGTTTCCTCTTCATGTTGAGAATATTTATTTGACAAAAATAGATAGAAGGAATCTTGAGAATGATGGTTATTCCATGAAATCTTTACTATCATCATTATATAAGATATAATTTCAAAAATTGAGAGGTATAAATATAGCTAAATTAATTTTGGATAAACCTAAATATATCTATTAATGTAATAAGAATGTTAACTAAGATGAGATCCAAATTTGGATATTGAAGGATGAAGATTTAAAAATAAAAGAAGATGAAATTGTAGATGACTTGTTTATAGGTGAAAATTAGAATGATAGTATAGTTATTAGTAAGGGTGAGAAAATAGATTCTACTATAGAGTTTGGGAAGATACTTTTTATCTTATTGGTATTTTTATCCTGATTTATTTTATTTTAAAGATAGGGATCTAGAAACACTTTCTTTAAATGATTTACATTGAATTATTATAGCCTATTAGATAAGGAATTTTTTTCTCTCAAGAATATGTGTATGGATTAAAAAGAAATATCTTTTATATGCATAAAACAACAAAAGAATAAAAATATGTTTGATGATAAAGATGATTATTATTTAGATCCAAGTTCTAATTTATATTATAAGTTTGATTAGTTGATGTATCTAATATCTATAAACTTGAGAAGAGTCAAGAGAAGGATTAAAGGTAAGATTCCATGAAAATTATTTTTGTGTGGTGTATTCATGTGTTTCACTACAAATATTCATAAGTTAAAATTAGATGGATTCCATGACAAAGAATAATAATAATCTATGATATTATTTAAGGAGAGGTCATGAAAGTTTGAAAACGAGAGGTTTATTTTAACGATAAGAGAAATTATTTATTAACATTCATGAAGTGACATTTCTTGTCTAAGTTGAATGTAGTGATATCAGTGATGAAGAAGAGGAAATTAATATTTCAAGAGATATTGACGAGAAACTTATCATTGATAAGGTGAATGGATTATAACTCACTATTGAAATTTTTGGTGAGGTTGAGGATAGTGAAGAAACTAAGATGGAATTATTTCCCAAAATGGAACTCCTTGAGTGTCTCTCAAAGAACTATAAGTTGAAAAATATATATAATAAATATGATTAAAGAAAATTCAATATTCTATAAGAAATTAATAGGTTCATATTTTAGGAAAATAAATTGTATAGAAATAATTTGATGAATTTGCAAAATATGTTGTTGAAAATAATAATTCAAGAGTCAATATAGAAGGAGTGAAATGGAAAGAGAATGAGTTTTATATTTTATAGAAAATAATGGTGAGTATGGAAGAGTAAATTGAAATATTTAAGTTGAATTTTTATAACTCTATTTAAAAAGTTGTGGAAATATCAGGTAAATGTAAGGCTCAAGGATATTAGGAAATATCCATATCAAATGAAAAGAAAAAAATTGAAATTATGTATGAAGGTTTTGAAAAGGAGAATCAACTTTGGAAGATCGTGTTTATAGTAAAATAAAGTGATTTTCCAAATTCTATAAATTCATAGTATACTAAATTAATTCAAAGCCATTTATAAATGGTGAAGTAAAAAGGATAAAAAGAAGTTTTATATGAAGAATAAATGTCCAATAGTTAATTAATTTTTTTTAAACATGATACAATGTTAAAGGTGGGAATAAGGATTAAGAATATGTTTATAGTTCTAGAAACCATGATGGTTTTTTTCGAAAAATATTATTTTAATGGTAATTATTGGAACTATATAGGTTTTCAAAGCTTGGAAATGTTGTTTTGGTTTATTAAAAATATAATTATGTGTTTATATTGTTTGGATGCCTGAAAATAATGAGTATTCACCTCATTAAAAGGGGAAAAATTCTGAGAAAACCAATGAAATCTTGATTGAAAATTAAAAATAGATTTCAACCATTGGAAGTTGTTTGTGTGCGATGTTAGAAACCCAGTTATCATACAAAGGGGTGTATTATTATGATACCAACCATAATTTAATCAATAGATACTATTTAAAAGTATAATAATAGGATGAGTAAATGTTAAGATAATGAAATGGCTTGTAAAGTTTCCTAAAAATCATATAAAGAAGATTGTCCATGAATTTTGGATAGTGATAATTCCTCACAAATAAAAGGAGATCTAAAACTCCCCAAGGAAATTATAAAAAGTAAATAAAGGTATGTGACCTTTCTAAAATATGGGTCACACAAAATCAAAGGTGTTGGGTTAGTATTGATTGGTAAAGTTTAGTTTAAATCCAAGAGAACGTTGTATGTTGAAGGATTGAAAGATAAAATTATTATTGTGTCTCAGTTATGTGATAAAGGAAATGATCTGATATTTTAGAAAGATTTTTTATGTGAATATTTCAATATATGAATGTCTCTTTACAATATTAAAAAAGAAAATAGTATATTTATTTCCGATTGGTAATACAATGAATTATTTTTATCTGATCATGAAGGAAGGAAATCATATGTGGGATCAAAGAAAATGTTATATAGGAAAAATGAATATGAGTAACTTTATTTGTAGATTAAATTTTCATATTGTTCCTAAGTTGAAATGAGAAAGGAATGGAATGTGTTCCACTATTCAAAAAGTAAATGATTGTGAATACTCAACATAAAAAGGTAGAAATACAATATACACATCCTTCTAAGTTAATTCACTCTCACATTTTCTAGGATATAATGAATCAATAAAAAATGGAGACCAATAATTTAATTCTGTTATTGATGAATAAAAATGAATTACATGTATTATGTTTATAAAGAATAAATCATATTCTTTAAATAGTTTCAATAATTTCAATAGAAGTGTTTATAAAGAGTGTATTTTCTCCTCAAAGATGATTTGAACATATAATATTTTTGAGTATAAAATTGGATGATTTGAAGCCTATCTTGAAAAGCATAGAATTTTTCATGAAATCATTACTCCATAATCATCTCAAAAAACGAAATGGTTGAATAAATTTTTATAATTCTTGTGGAGATGGCTTGGAATATTATGTTAGAGCATGAAACATGGCATTATTTCTAGAGAAAAGCTATAGGAGAAACAATTCATATTCAAAATCATTTTTATAAGAAAATTTAATATATTTCATCATATGAGATGTATTATAATAAATTTATATGAATTAAGTATTTAATATTCTTTATAATCCCTTGAATTACTAATGTTTAAGGTCAAAATATGGGAAATTTTGAAAGAATAGGTGTTAACGGAGTCTTCTGAGGTTGTTAACCAAATAGAAGAGGATATAATCATTAAAAAAAGTGATAGGGAGTATTGTAGATTCTATTGATGTTATAGTGATGGAAGAAATAAATAATGTGAAATCACATATCGTTGAAATTTCCAAAAGTGATTTTTATGAAACTAATTTTGTGAAACAATAAGATGACGTTTTAAAAAATGGTGAGATTTATGAATAAGTTCAATTTTAATATATTGATTCAATAGATTCATGTAATGATGAATAAACTTAATCTCATTATCCAAGGATGATAATTCATGTTTAGGTCTAAAATATCATTGGAAATAATTGAAGATAGATTCAAAGTAGATGAATTTTGATGGAAGCCTATCATATCTTATTATTCTCTCAATTTGAACCAAGAGATGTTTAAGATGAAATAAAATATCAATAGTGGATTGATTATATGAATGAATAGTTCGATAATGTATAAAATAATTATTTTGGGTATTTTATACATAATCCTAGAGTGATTATCATTGTCAATAAAAATTGGATGTTCTGAAACACGATGAAAGAAAAATGTGAAGTGATGGGAAATAAAGAAAGATTGGTGTGTAAAAAATATTTACAGGTTGAAGGAGTTGACTTTAATGAGTCCTTTTCAACAGTTGAAAGGATTTAAACCATAAAAAATTTTCATTCCATTAAAGCATAAAGTAAATGAAATATCTTTAAAATATATTACAGGTCATCCATACTCATTGATTAATTTGAATAGGATGATTATATTAAACTGTGTTATGGTTTCTTCATTACTGAAGATGAGAATTATGTTTTATATATAAAAATGATTTATATGGGCTAAATAAAGCCCCAAAATCTTAGTATTCTATGTTGAACATCGATTTGAAGAAGATTAAATTCAAAAAAAGAAGCGTTTACATCAATATCTACATTAAATATGGTAAAGATGTGTTTCTAATTTTTATCATTTATCTAGATGATTTCATTTTTATAGAAATGATGATCAGTTTTGTGAAGAGTTTTCTAAATAAATTAATAATATTTCTAAAATTTATATGCTTACTGACATGAGATGATTTCTAGGATGAAAAGTTTCTTAATAAAATGATTATATTTTAATATCTCAATATAATTAAGATACTAAAATATTGAATAAGATTTTTTAAGAGTATTTGAATGTTTTTTCTAAACCAATTTTAGTGGGAAAATCTTGAACTAATGAATAATAGGGAAAGTAAGTTGACCCAAGTGAATTGTAGAGGATGATTAGAATTTTAATTTACATGATATATTCATGACTAGATATAATGTATATTGTTACACCTTTCACCGAATGTAAAATTATGCCAAAAGTATATTATTTCATGGATGGAATTTTTATACATAGATACATCTAATGCATATCATACTATGCACTGAAATATGATGGAAAATAGAAATTTGATATGTTTGATTACTCAAATGCATATTGGGAATCCGGTGTTGATGATAGGAGGTCATCATCTAGAGAAGCATTATATCTTGGATAATGCTGTTTTTTTTCATTTAATGAAGAAGAACTCAGTCACCTCGAGAACTTACTAGGATGAATATATGGTTTCCACCCATTCCTTGACATAAATTATGTGGATGTTGGCTTAATTAGAATATTTAAAATTTGATATGAATATTCCATTACTATTAGGATGTGATAATAAAATGTGTTATTATTCATTCACAAAATAAAATACAACATTAAATATCCTAAAACATTGAAATTAAACATCACTTCCTTAGAGTGATAGTGGAGATGAACGAGTTAAAATTTGAATTTATTCCTATAAATTAGTATATTGTGGAGGTGTTCACTAAGACACTATTAAAAGACGCATTTTATAATATGATGTTACAGTTAGAAATACAACCACATTCATTAAAGAGTTAAGGTATATTGTTTCTATCCCATACCATTTTTCCATTTTATATTGTTGTTAAAGTGTATAGAAACAATTATATCATAAATCGTTCATTATATTTTATCTCCATAGAATTGGTCAGAGGGAGAGAATATTTATTAGGGGTATCCTTTGATGGGTGTTTTTTCTCTTTTGGAGGAGAATATATTTTGTGAGAGTTTGTAAAAGGGTTAAGCTATGATTTTGGAATGTGTGAACTATTTTAAGAGGATATTGATAGCTTTTCCAAAAAAAATCATGTTTTAAATGTTGATGTTTTGAGGATGAAGTAATTATAGAAGATTGAGAGGTTTGTGTTAAGGAAGTTTCATATAGATCGTTATCTTATGGAAATCACTGTATTATTTCTTCCATGTTCATGTTTTCAACACTGATTTTACTAATGTATGATTAGAATTATTTTATGGTGACCGTTTATATGTTTTTATATTTAATATATATTTTTCTTCCTTGGTGTAAAATAAGATCCAAAGGGATAGGTTATTGAGTATAAGTGGTGTTGAGATGGTTTTTGTGATAAGTTTGATTTAAGAATTGATGAAGTTGATATGATTGATAATGTTACATTTTGCTGTAAATACATAAATCATATTCAAATCCAAATCATAAAATTCCTTGTAATATATTCATCAATGACATATATCATGATTGGTTGATTATGATTCAAGCCTTTTATGAAGTAGGAATGAGTTGTTGGTGCAATAGGTATCACCTAATCATATCCTAATATATACATTTTTTGGTGTCTATTTGAAGATCCAACATGACCAACAATATGTGGTGGTGTTGGGCAGGCTATATTGTAGTTCTACTATTCAACACGGTGAATGCCAATATAGTTGTGGAACAAGTATTAGTGAATGTATAGAGAGTTAAATTGTCCAATGAAAGTAGAAAATATCATAGTGATGGGAATGAGGATCATAAAGTCTTCCTGATCAATTTTGGGAAGGCCAATAAAATAAAAACATGTCGTAGTGATGGTCCTGGTATTTATGAAATCTTATTTTTCAATATAGGTAAGGTCATTACAACCATAATGAAATTCATAATGATGATGGTTATAGCATGGTGACACTATTTTTGGTGATTCATAGGGTGTTAGGAAATAAAGTGTTTTATGTTAATCATATTTAGTGTAACATGGTAAACATAGTTTCCTTAGTGATCATTGATGCATTTTCGAAGTGGTTCATAGAAGTTTCACCAACATGGGTTCCAACACATCATGTCACAATCCATGGTTAATGAATTACTTTTATTTCGAGTGAATCTGGATACATGGATTCTTGGATGACTTAATGACTGAATTAATTGATTTGTGATGAAATTTTGGGAAGTATAACCAATATCTAAATAATATAACAAGATCCAATGGATCAAAATGAATATGCAGAAGTTGAGTTGGTTAAAAGAATTTTGTGGTTTGAATTTGAATTTGAAAATTTAAATTATGTCACATGATTTATCTTGTTTTGTGTAAATTGGAAATATAGATTGAGAATATTGCAATATAAAAAGATTAATTAATAATAAGATAATAACATTTTAGAATAAGGAGAAGAATATATGTGGAAGTAGTAGTGGGTATGTAAATTTTCATAGAGTGAATAGATTTTACTTAAGTTTCTCTATGTTGAAGAAGAAGAGGATGATCATTATTGTATCACCAAATGAAGGCTTCGACTTGAGGTATTTTTTTCTTATTCAAATCAAGTTATTTTCCATTTTAATAGTATTTATAACACTATCATAGTCTAAAGACATTTTGTAATATGAGTTCAAGGATAAACAGTGCTCATTGTACCTATAAGTTGAAAAAAGTTGGTAGTATGGCCTTGGTGAAATTAGAATCATGTCAATGAATATCCTTCTCATTTTAAGATATGAAACATTTAAATATTTTTTCCCTTCATGTGACTGTTTTGGAAAATAATCGAGAATATCTTTGATTGGTTAATAGGGGTATTTTACCAAGGAAACATAAAAATGATTTGAATCATTGATTCAACCTCCCCACCCCACCCCCCTCTCAATGATTCTTCACTCATCTCAGAGGTGTATTTTCACCTAGATAATATGGTGTGGTAATCTTGATTCTATGTTTCACTCTTTCTATGATATCGATTAGTGTTTTTATCTAGGGTGTTATAGTTGATCTCACTATGTCTAACAAGGTTTCCTTCCTCTATTAACCAACACCATTCCACTATGGTGTATAATTAGTGAGTTGGGATAATATCCTAAAATCATTATGATAATCAATGAATTCTTGGTTAAGATACCCCCTCTGTGATCTGAGTTATTTTCCTTTTTCATCTTACTAAGATTATATTTTTCTTCATTCTTGCATACAATAAATTTATCAACTGAATAAAACTTATACCACATCAAGTAAATATATTCATATCTACTAAAATTGTTTATAAAATTGATGAAGTCATAGTATCCACCTCTAAAATCTACTATAAAATATCCACATACATATGTGATAAATAATTATAAAATCTCTATGACTCTTTTAACTTTTCCACTAAATAATGACTTGGTAAATTTTTCTTTATAAACAAGTATGACATGTATCTAAGGTTTTCAACTTAAAAAATTTAAATACCCTTCTTGATATAGTTTAACTATTTTTTTTTGTTTACATAAAAAATTTATATATTCCATAACTAAGTATGAAATGATTTATTTGAATATGAATCATTATCTATTTCCAAAACTTGATTTTTATATTCTAGTATATAAACACCATTATTTATATAGGGTATACAATAAAATATTCTATATTTATAAAAGTATCATTCTTTAGTTTTGAAAATGAAAATAAAACCATCTATGTAAATATTGGACACATAAATGATGTTTACAGTTACACTAGGATTATAGAAACAGTTCATCAAAAATAAAACCAATATAGTTGATAATGCGAGCTAGTAATCTCCAATATACAATAAAACTAGTATTACTTCATTAGAATATTAAATATCTACCTCACCTAATGTAGTATTTGAAATTATATTAGGTCCTGTATTTGGATAGAATTGTAAAAAATACACACTATATCAAACACCCAATTTTTATATATAGAAATATTAAATACGATAATAAATATACCTAAATATTCCTTTTTATTATTAATTAGAGCATACATCACTTTTTAGTGGCCGTTAAATATATAATAAAAACCCATATAATCCTACTCTTTATGATCTATTTGGATTTATCTCTTCTTAGACGAGTGTTTTTAAGGTTACATAGGCATAAAACCTTCATTATAACCATTTCCTTTTCATTTTATTTTGTTCACCAGGATTACATAATGATTTGTTTGCTTCATATATTTATGTTCTCGAAGAATCAAGGTCATAAAATAGGGGATTGTCTTGTCTATATTTTTCATGTTTAAATTCAAAAAAACATGAGAAAATCAAGGTAAGTGAAGAGACAATGAGGTTTGTGCACAATTCATTAGGCACCATGAGTCCAAGAATTTTCAAATTCTCAATACAGTCAATCATCTTAACAACATGAGGTCCAACTAGAAATCATTCTCTTAGCATTCATATAAATAGTTCCTTGCATATTTCTTGCCCTTCTAATTTTTCTTTATCTTGATTAAAATCACATAGATGATATTTCATGTAGTATTATCCATGTATTCTTGAAGATACTTGATCTCACTAGTCATGGATGATCACATAATGCATTAGACATCCAATAAATCATCTACATGTTTTTAGAATATTTTTTTTCTCTTAATCACAAGCCCATGATAGGGGTCCGTAGGAATTGGGGTCTTATGTACATAAAACATCTGCTCTTTGTGTGGTATAATATTCAAGTATTTGTACTATTCGTGAAAGCTAACATCATTTTTAAGATCATATTTCCCGAATATTTATCATGAGGAAAGTGGCATGGTTATGTTTCTTGATATTTTCTAAAACAATAACAGAAAATTGTGTTCCTTATCAAAATTTGTGACTATTGATTAATTAATAAATGGATTAATTATTCCCATTATATTTTTTTCAAATCCCAACATCCCTAACCAGTCAATTAAGAATATCCAGTCACTCATATATTTTAGTGGCAAGGATTCAAATAACCTATATAGTAGCCTTTGGAAATTTTTAAAATGTATTTTTTAATTATTTATGTTCAAACTACATTAAATTTAAACACCTTGAGCTATTGAGTGGACCCCCAACCCTTAAATTCTAAACTTGGATTTCTTATACACTTTTAACCGGGTTATACAACATTTTACTGAGGCAATCCACCCCAAAGGATAACTTTTTTAATTCAACTCAATATTTTCAAAAAAAATACTTAATAACTTAAAGAACACTAATGGGGGATAGATTAGTATACTGAACTCATGTTTTGTTCTAAATCATTTTATAGAAGGAATTTTTTAACTTGTTATTTTCATTGATGAATATTGCTGGATAAATTCCGAAATATTCTTCATTTTATTCTTTTAATACTAGTTAATATTATGTATAACTGTTGGCACCAAAATGATGGAAGGAAAAGAAGAGAACAGGCCCCATGAACTGCCTCGCGAAGCCACTTTGGGGAGCCCCTGGGGCCACGTGACCCCGCTGCGAAGCAAGGAGGTGGACCCCCCCCCCCCCCCCCCCCGCGAACACATTTGATGTTGAGATCCCACTACGAATCAAGGAGGTGGACCCCTCCGCGAACACATTTGACGTTCGCGAGCCCACCACGAAGCAAGGAGGCGAACCCCTCCACGAACGCATTTGACCTTCGCAACCCACCGTGAAGCAACCATAGAACTCTTTGCACCACGTAAGCTCTGCTTCACGGTGCCTCTTGCCTATAAATACCTGGCTCCCCCCAAGCCCAAAATGAGGGGACGATCCGACCTTTCAACTTCCTAGCTCCCAAATCACGAAGCACCCTTTTCTCTGTGAATCATTATCTACGTGAGGTACATCCGCTCTGTGAAGTTCCTACCCCTTGCCCCGTTTTAATCCCCTCTTCCAAGAGGGATGCCTTTCGCAAAGCCCAAGGGCCTTCGTAGAGGAAGGGGAACTCTAAGGGGACCTGGTTCGTCATGGAGAATTTATGCTTCGTGAAGCACCCCTCATGTACACATGATCTACATGCCAAGGCAGCATCAATATACTTCGGAAAGAACATCGCTTAACGACACTTTGCTTCGTGAGGCGCCTGTGCTCCGCGAGTCATTGCTCTGCAAATGCCTTTCCACTTCGTGAAGCATCTCCCATATACACCTCTGCCCTATGCTAAGACTGAGGCACCCCACTTCGCGTTCAACACCCCTTCGCAAATTCTTTCCACCATGCGGAGTGGCAGAGCTTCACAAGTCCCATGCCCGTGAACCCCTTTGCTTTTAAATTTTTCTTTCTATGCGACCCTCCAGGTCTGTACGATGTGATTTCAAAGACCCATGGACAACACTTCCCGGTGCATTGCTTCCCCTCATGCTCCTTTTCATAGGAATGCTAATGGCTATTGCTTCTTCGCATAGCCATGCTAACATGGACCCCTTAATAGATCACTCTATAACACCCTCCAACCACGGCCTTGCCGATTCCTTGCCTCCCACAAGGGGTATAGGGTACCGGTTATGTAAGTCATAGGGGTGTGGATCGAGCCCACCTCGTCCGAGCTACAGGACGTTAAACTTCCAAGCTCCAACTTCCTTAACACATGACGTTAAACTATGACCTCACCCCATTCCCCACATGCACGGTCCCCCGCCTTAGACATTCTCCACACCCACTCATCTCCACGGGTATGGGATCACCCCTCACAGGGGATGATATCCTCTTTATCGGAGTGGAGTTTGTCTGTGGGGAAGGGAATCCACCTTTGTGTAAGCCCCTATCCTTTCTTGTAGGAGGCAGCGCCCCTGTTCCTCCTAACTTCCTCGACACCAAATCCAACCAAGGACGTGGTGGGGAATAGTGCTCCCTCTTTTCATCTTTGGTCCCCAAGGCTAACAGAGGACGTGCTAGGGAACGAGATCCCTCCTCTCTTCCTGGGTGCCAAATCCCTCTCGTGCTATGCTTTTTCGCCCTCGGGCCTCTATCCTGGAGTAACTCCCGGCACCATGGACCACTCAACACATAATCCCCCTCCTTATTTCCCACGGACGCACCCTTTGTGATGTGATCGTTTAGTCTCTACAAGCTCTTGTTTCTCACATTGAGAATGACTCATGTGATATTAGAGTGAGCACCAACCATGACCCACCATGGACCGCCTCAGCATGTAATCCCCAACCACCTTGGGCTGCCTCAGAGTGTATGCCCCAATCCTTTCCCGAACTACGAGGAATTTGATCCATGTCAAGGAATGGTACGTAGAAATCCTTTTTGAGGTTCAAGCCCACCACCTGGTCGTTCCGAACTCCATCTCGTCGGCTCACCAACACTCAGGCAGCCTAGAGTGTAAGCCCATCACATCCATTCCCAAACTACGGGGACTTTGATCCATGTCAAGGAATGGTACGTAGGAATCCTCCATGAGGTTCAAGCCCAAAACCATCCCAAACTATGGGGACTTTGATCCATGTCAAGGCATGGTACGTTGGAATCCTCCACAAGGTTCAAGCCCAACACCAATTGGACCCCAGGTCCATCTTCATGTCGGTTCGCCGACACTCCCCATTTCCGAACTACAGGGACTTTGATCCATGTCAAGGCATGGTACATAGGAATCCTCCTTGAGATTCAAGGCCACCGTCCACCTGGACCAAGGTCCTTGTTCATGTCGGTTCTCCAGAATCCATTATAGAACTACGGGGACTTTGATCCATGTCAAGGCATGGTACATAGGAAGCCTCCCTAAGGTTCAAGCCCACCACCCAGTCATTCCGACCTCCTTCACGTCAGTTCACAAACACTTGGTCAGCCTAGAGTGTAAGCCCCACACATCCATTCCTGAACTATGGGGACTTTGATCCATGTCAAGGAATGGTATGTAGGAATCCTCCATGAGGTTAAAGCCCAACACCATCCCGAACTACGGGGACTTTGATCCTTGTAATGGCATGGTACGTAGGAAGCCTCCACAAGGTTCAATCCCAACACCAATTTCACCCCAGGTCGATCTTCACGTTGGTTCGCCGAGACGCCCCATTCCCGAACTATGGGGACTTTGATCCATGTCAAGGCATGGTACCTAGGAAACCTGCCTGCGGTTCAAGCACACCATCCACCTGGACCAAGGTCCTTGTTCATGTCTGTTCTCCGACATCTATTCTGGAACTACGGGGAATTTGATCCATGTCAAGGAATGGTATGTAGAAATCCTCCCTGAGGTTAAATCACACCACCCGATCATTCTGACCTTCTTCACGTCGGTTCACCAACACCCAGGCAGCGTAGAGTGTAAGCCCAACACATCCAATCCTGAACTATGAAGACTTTGACCCATGTCAAAGAATGGTATGTAAGAAGCCTCATGATGTTCAAGCCCAACACCCATTGGACCCCAGGTCCATCTTCACATCAGTTCGCCGACACACACCATCCCAAATTATGAGGACTTTGATCCATGTCAAGGCATGGTACGTAGGAAGCCTCACGAGGTTCAAGCCCACCACCCAGTCATTCCGACCTCCTTCACGTCGGTTCACTGACATCCATCATCGAGCTACGTAGACTATGATTCCATGCCACAGGGATACGTATGAAGTCTCTTCAAGGATCAAGCACAACATCACCGACATCCTCACATCGGTTCCATCTCATTCCCCCTCTACTTCATTCAACCCTCCATCATCCATCCTGATTTTTACCCAGGCAGCCACATCCTGGTAGGATCATTCCAATTCACCTCCCCACTGCTCCAGGCAGTGGTCGGGCAACGAACCATTCGTTAGACCAGACATCATTGTTCCCTCAAGAGGTTACACCCATCTGATCCACTCCAGTCAGTGTTCTTATTAGTCTGATCCGTCCTCGCTGAACGTTAAATTTGTAGAATACCCTGTGTTAAACATGGGAAGTTGAGGAAAACCTCAAGGGCATGCCTATGGAATAGGATTCCCTGCATTCGATGTTGGATGCCTCGGGCTTCTACTCCCTTGAGAAGCCCTATAATAAGGGGAAGAAAATTAGACGCGCTAGTGTTCTAGTGCCCAGACATGATAGCGATGCCTCAACGTGACTACTCCCCTAACTGAAGGTTGTTTCCCGTACCAGACCCCTGGAATTTCCTAACAAAAGCAGTTTAATTAACCTGCATACATGAAAACATGGCACTGTGAAGAGTTTCATTAACTATGTCTTAATCTATAAGGAAGACCCAGACTAGGTGACGAATTTCGAGGAGGAATCCACGGAAGGAAGAACTAACATCCCATCATCCCTTTTCGATCAAGGAGTAAATGTCCCCGAACAGGGAGCAGATGTCACCTGCCTTTGGAAAGCGGGAATACAGGGCAACAGAACAGCGCTGACATCCCCTGAATGTGATGGACGCGTGCTCCCCAGCAAAATCATCAGAAAAAAAACATATATAATTAGTTTATGATATCTTATAAAATAATTTATGCATAATAATATAAATTTAATTTATTATAAATTTTTTATTTATTTATTTATTTATCATGTTTAATCATCCAAATAAACCATTCATTTCATAAATAAGTAAATAAACATGAATCGAAAAAATAAAATCAATATTAGATAAATCCATGATCTATTTTCTACTAGTTGGTATATCGAGTAATAATAATATAATATTTGATCCTAGAGGGAAAACTAATTGAGAATATTCCTGGATCAATTTAAAACATTTCCCCATTAACCAATTTATCTCCTTGGATAGATTCATATCAGCTTGGGTTTTGAACTGTATCATATAAATTGGAACTCCATTTAAAAATTTCTTCTTAAATGAAGGTGATTGGTACTAGGGCTTTAGGATTACATAAAATAAACCTTCAACTTACATACTCATACAAAATAATGTAAGTATGTATGATACTTTGATCATAATGTTTAATTTAATAACTATACTATAGAAAAACATTTTATAAATAATTAAATTAAATAAATAAATCCAATACATACACAGATCATTCAAATCTCATGATCAATGACAATATGAAATGACTATGTATTTAGAATTACTACCACTCATTTCAATTTGTGGTAATTAATATAATTCTACTATAATTAAAAAACCTATTAATTATTTATCTTGATAATCTATCCTAAAATTCCTTGAGATTAATAAGAATCTCATCCTTATTTATTTTAAATAAATTTATTAATTTTAATTTTAATTTTAAAATAATAATGTACTTTGGATGTACTCAGGAATCCAAAAAATGTGTTAATCTACATTAGATTAAATATATTTCTAGTATTTAATACTTATATGACATGTATTGTCACTCATCATTTCTTGTGAATCATGTTATGTATGGCCCTTATTGTATACCTTATACATGAAGTGTAGTTTTGTGGGTTAATTTATGTAATACTCACTGCATGTATAACTACATGACATTCCATAAATATAAAGAAAATATACATAATGAAATGTGCATGATGTAAAATACCTGTAAAATGATGATAAAATGTTATGTAGTTGAATATTTTATGAAACTAATAATTAGTATTCATCTATACCCACCTTACATGTCAATATTTACTTAATATGTTCTTAGTGTGGAAGGAAAATTTTTACATGACATGTACAACTAACTACACATCTTTTAGTTCATGTATTTATTTTATTATTCATCATGTTAATCGTTATGACATGAAAAAAAATCTATCAGTGTGTACCTTTCATGGGTTGACACATGTTACATGATGTATATATCACATATACATAATATACAATTTGTATATCATCCCATTTATCAGTTGGAAGTTAGTCTATATCATGTAATTACACTAAAAACCAACCATGTTATTCAACACAATTTATGTGGAGTGTTTAATAATGTGGGTTTACACAATGTGTAAACTATCTACACATAATATAGTACCTATCAAACCACATGCCACATTTATAGTCAATACATGAATTGTAATAATGTAATATATTGAAGCACACATGGGGTTGAGATTTACATTGCTTGATATTTGTATGAGTTTTCCATGATTTCATAATATATAATTTATAACTACATGAAATGTATCTATGTAGTGGATTTGGTGACCTTTTCACTTTCAAATAGGTTCATTGAGTGTTCTTTAATCAGTTAATGTCTCTTACTTTCTATAAAAACTCAAATAAATGTGTTGTATTAGTCATTTCATTAAGAATAAAAATTTGGAAATAAAAAAACACAAACCATTTCATTGAAATTATCAATTAAATTATAAATATTTATAAATTATAAAGTGACTTCTCTAATGACACTTGAAGGTGACAAGGTGTATCATAAGTGATGAATGAGTTCAAAATTTTTTATGTTAATAAATATAAAAGGAAAATCCTAAAATAATTGATGAACACATACCTAGAATCACCTAGAAAACATATTTCACATTTAATTTAAAATTAATTTAAAATAATTAATACCTAAAATATGATAATCAACTTAATCAATTTTTTTACCTCCCTCTTTAATTTGTTGTTGTGGTGGAGAATCCAAACGAGGATTACTCAAGGTGTATCCATTGGTGATGCACATATATTTAGGTGAAATTATTTAATCTTTGTATTCTATCATGGTAAACACAAGTTATTCACAACATTCATTGTTGACCCTAACAAAGAGTTATTATTTTTCTTTCTTGGCCTTGAGAGGGAGGAATAAAAGATGAATCTATCTAGGGATTTAGATAATTCCTTTGAGAAATTATATATTGTTTAGACAACCACTCATGTAAAATAAAATAATTTATAATTTTTATTTATGATTAAATATTTAATAATTTCATAAATGTCCTTATCTAAATATTAATACAAATTAAAACCACATTTAAAATAATAATATTACTAGTATTATATCAATGAAATATTTTTATGTAAATTTTATTTATTAAATAAATTAATTAATATTTACTTAAATAATATTTTATATAAATTTTTTCAATTGAAATATTAAATTATCATATTTATCCTCCGATAGAATTTAAAAATACATGAATAATAATAATAAAATATTCAAATAAATATCATTCATTCGATAAATAAATAAATATTTTATTAACTAAACTCAGGAATTAATTTCTATTTTATTATTTACATGAAAGTTTAAATATATATATTAATATATTCACTAAATTAGAAAATAAATATTTATTTATTTTTTACCATGTAAATAAATACACAAGTGGTTAAATTCAACCCATATATTCTAAACTTGAATATCGTGTGATTTAATTTATTTGATAAACATTACTTGAATAATTATTATTTCATAAACCAAAATAATATCTAATATTAATATTAAATTGAACATAATTTAATGAGATTCTAGATACACTTATTGTGTAACCCTCTAAACCACTTTCTAAATAGAATCATGTTTAATTACCTAAATTCTACGATCAAAATCTAACAACATATCAAGGAAACCTTTTTAAAAGAAGTTAATCTACCAACCACAACAACATTCCAATTAATTCTATTATGTTATATAATTATTTTAAAAAGGGATATCTTATCAAGAGGAAATAATACTAATTTACTCACCCAATATATTTGATTTATCTTTCTTTGTTTTTTTGAAATGAACTCATCTATAAACTACCATAGTCATGGAATTAATAAAATAGTTCTACTTCTATCAAATTATTGCATATATCTTCTCCCATTAACAAAGAATAGAAAAAATTATCTCTCAACTTATTCAATTAATTTCATTTCACTTATGAAACCCAGTTTATGTGGCCTCACCAAAAGCATAGTTCATCACTCCTTTCATCTATACATCAAAGTTCACAATTCAAGATATATATTAATGATAATCTTAATAATAAGGACTAATGCACACACTGATAGATTGTAATATCCAAAGGAACATAAAACATACAGAACTTCTAATGGTGTATTTTCCCTCATGACCACCATTCTAGAAGATCACCAAGTATAATCTTTATGAAAGGATGGCACAATTGTTTAATATCCCCAAGCACTTGTGAGTAAAACATCATATTTTCCAATTATATTGATGATTTCAAGGCCATATAACAAATATTTATAAATTTTGTTATAACATATATGTGTTATCATTATAGTAGAGAGATATTATAACCTTTCAATGTGATAAATATTATAACAAAATTATCAAATTAATGTCATACTATAGAACAATCATTATGTTAAAATATGTTTTATAACATAATAATCATTTAAAATTCAAATTTAGTTATTTCTAGGGAACCACCTTTAATAAATCACATATTTGTATCCAAATATATGGAAAAAAGAATATAATAAATATTAAAATTTTTAAGCTGAACCTTCATGTTTCTAATTGATATTGACACATAAATCAACTAGGTGAATATCACAAATCCATATTTCCATATGGAAAGATACTTTTAAAACTATTTTTATGTATTGGATGTTACCAAAACATGTGTCTTTGTTTACAATTTTAGAAACCAAAATACATTATTTATTATTTAAAATGAATGTGTCTATGGTATACCATACTTAATTAATAGTATAATTATACTTGAATCAATTATTTATAATATAAAAAATTAATGATGAATATTAAATATATAACTAAAATAATACCTTTTTGTAGAAGGATGGTACGTTTCAAAGTAAAAATAAAAGTAAATAACATGGTTATACCCATATGGGTTTTTATATTTTTTGGAAATAAAACTCTTTGGTATAATGAAAATTTATTTATAAATTTCTTAGAATAATAAATCTTTGGAAATTAAAGGTGATAAATTCATGATGCTTCAAAAATATTTTCAACGATATATTTGTGACCTATTATAAATAGAATCTATAGGTAAACTCATTTACATCATGATATTACTTTAAAAGAATTTATGAATGTAAGTGAAGTAAATAATATTCTCGGTAACCATAAGAGTTGATTCAGGTGGGTGTGCCAATGAATATCTTAATTAGAAATTCTACAATCATTAAAATGTAGAGTGGATTTATTCTTCAAATCACATTACATTTTACACATATTTATTATGGTGTTAGTATAAGGAGGACCAATAATGAGACTTATAAGTAAAGCATGTCTTCCATTACCCATTTTTGAGACATTATTTACAAATAGTGGTGTTTCTACTTAACCATATTCTAACTATAATGATGAATGGATATCATATAGGTTATAATATAAATGGAATTAAATATTTCAAAGGTACATATGTTTAGATGAAAATTATTTTTAAATAATTATTTTACAAACAAAATTTCATTATATAAATAAAAATATTATCTCAATAAATTTTCCAAATGTTTAATTATGAAAAAATATAAATTGATAAGATAGAAACTTTTTAGCCAGTATAAAGACTATATTTCTATAATAGGATGAACATAACTAATTTAGATAGTGGGGAAAAGGTATAATTAAGTGAAATTATTATTTTAGATGTAAATGGATTGGTATAAGAATATAAATCCATATGACACAATGGGAGGAGTTATTCTAGACACATAATATATAAGAAATATAAGACCAAAGCGACATAGATTTATATATATCTTGTTGTGTGATATATTATTTAGTAAGAATACTGAATAATTATCATACAATAAATAATTAATTAAAAAAATTAAAACATTTAAGTTTATTTTGACTCAAAAATTAATCCCATATACCAAAATCATGCTTGGTGTTTTATAAGTTCTTAATGTTGATTAAAATTACATTTATGGGTACTCAAGAAGAAATTAGACATAGAATGTAAATTTAGTGCCTATAAATCATGATTTCAGGCTAAATGTTTCAATCAATTTTAGGATATAGACTATTTGAAACCATTTTTGTCAGTCACTATGGAAAAATACATTAGAATTCTATTTTCTATGGTAGATTTTAATGATTACATAATTTGGAAGGTAAATGTAAATAATAATTGGTTTTTTAAAAAATATTCTAGAGGTTTCATATATGACATAACCAAAATAAATTTTTATTCCAGAAGATCCCAATGAAATATTAATGTTATAAGCATCCATTTATGGAAAAAAATAGGAATCAAAATAATGAAATATTTTTAAAAAATAGTAAGAGAGTTTGGTTTTATTAAGAATGAAATTATATATGTGTTTATAATATGTTAATGTTAGAACTAATTTATTCAATAAAAATATTTTGATAACATGTAGAAAATAGATATGAGTATTTTTTTTAATTAAGACTAAGTTAAAAAAATATTTCTCCAATGAATGAATCAAATTTTTGACCGATGTCCATTATAAAA
Source organism: Viscum album (assembly GCA_963277665.1). NCBI lineage: Eukaryota > Viridiplantae > Streptophyta > Magnoliopsida > Santalales > Viscaceae > Viscum > Viscum album. The sequence continues at coordinate 1,645,124,248 of OY728132.1, forward strand.
ATATCTACCAAGATATATTTGTGGGTTTCATGGAAAAAATATATTTGTATATATATTTATAGAGTAATGAATTATATAAGATAGAATAATTTAGGAGAAAAGTGTTACCTGTGTCATATAGAATGAATCTCTCCAAGACCATGTGTTAATCAAAGAAGGATATTTGGATCCATAATATAAATTAAGATTATTGTATAATAAGATATATCATGTATTCTATGATATATAATCAAATTTTATATTTCTTATAAATAATTAACAGTTAAAAATATTAAATGGAACTAACAGATCTGTACATGGTAGTTGTTATAAATATAAAATAGTACTTCAGAAATTATAAAAGATAAGCTCCAAGTACATAGATGTAGAGACTCGGGTTTTGGCCTTATCAGACATTGGAATATTTCTACGAATAATTACAGAGCTAGGTGCGAAGACGGCATGTGATTCCGAGGCCCGAGGTGCTCGAAATTAATTTTATAAAAATATTAAGTTTTTTTATACTATGCACATAGTGAGAGTTTGATATCTCCTAAATGGTATCTCAGAATGGGAATCTGAGGGCACGGTTGCGACCAGAACATGCCGTTTAACCTAGGCGAGGTGTAAACTTTGCAGGCGCGGGCCCACTGTGGAAAACGCCTCCAGGGGTATTTTTGTAAATAAGTGGAAAAGCTTAATTATGAGAACCGGCTCAAATAACTTCTGAACGGAGTCCTGGATCACTATTCTGAGATCGTGATTGAGTTCAGAATATTGTGTTTACACTAGGGGAGGCCTTACCTTTGTCTGTGTCGGGCGCGGAGTCGGGGGCGTGACGGGCCTGGGAATTGAGCTGATATTAATATCCCTCTTTCTCCCCCCCCCTTTCCTTCTTCACCTAGATGCGCAGCAGTAGCCTACCCCTCTCCATATCCCACCTCTCCTTTGCGGTGGAAACGACGGATCGAAGGCGGAATCGACGGTGGCGGAGCTCGGTTCGAGCCTAGAAGCATCGGCGTTCTGCCCGCAAGTAGGCGATTTGAGTTTTCAGCCCATTCCCCAATTTAAACTTTGTTTTTGTTCAACTGTGTCGTCGGATCGTCGTTTGGAGACTGAGGATGTATAGATCCAGTCTCGGGGTTCCTGAAACCATCTCTCGATCGAATTTTTGACCACCGAATCGTTTCTGGTGGTCCGCGGAAGATCCATGTCGGAAAGGCCAGATTCCGGCGAGGGCAGTGGGGTATGCAGTGGTCCGGTGAGGGGCTGGTGGTGGCACGATCGTCTGGCGATGGAACGCCTCTCAGGCGGCGGCGGAGGAGGCGGGCCGGGCGGAGGTCACCGGAGCGGGCGACGGGGGCACGGCGCGCGACCCCGACAGAGACAAAGACCCACCTTCAGTGGGTCTCCACGCGGATAGAGACCAGCCACATGGGCCGGTTGGCGTGGCTGAGCCACGGGCTGGTTCAGGCCATCCGGACCGGCCAGGCTGGGCCGGTTCAGGCCGGCCGGACCGGCCAGGCCGGGCCGGTCTGGCCGGTTTTCGTACGGGGGTTCTTTAAACACCTGTGGTTTGCAAACCAGGAGTCCCAATCACATGTCCTCTACAGTGACTTGACTCTAGCGATGAGACGAATCCTTCGGTGTGGGTTCAAGAGTTTTATGTTTCGGGATCGTGGCTCAGTAGCTTGAAACATCGAGTAGAATAATAATATTTTAGTATTATTCGACTTCGGGTCGTCGTATCTTCTACCCAAAGTGTCCGATTGACGTGCTGTCAGTTTCGTTGAGACTCTGATGATATGGAAGACTTTTCATGTTGTTTTTCGGGAGTTGGGGACTGAGTTTGGGGTGCGGGCCCGATGAGGCCGGGTTTTGGTGTTTGCTGAGAAACACAACTTTCTCCTCAGGAGTCCGTTTTTGGTGGATGAATAGTCGATCCTATGTGCTTTTCTGAGAGGATCTCAATGGTGCAATCCACTCGATGAGTTTTGAGATCGAGGCATGGGCCCCACCAAAGCTGGCTTCAGTGAATAGTACCTTTTTCACCATGAGCCCGTTTTGGACGAATGAGTAGTCGATTCTGTGTGTTTTCTTGAGGGGATCATTGTGGTATGATCTGCTTGATGAGTTTTGGGATTGTTGTGTGGGCCCCGCACAGTCTAGCTATGTTGAACAGTTCCTTTTTCACCGGTTGTCCATTTCGGGACAGTAAACAGCCTATCCTGTGTGTTTTTTCACGTGGATCGTGTTGGTGGCCTCGGTATTAGCCTTGGTGCTGCGTAGTGTGGCGTTGTTGCGGGTCTCTCTGGTTAGCAACGATTGGACCAGCAGTGGTTGAGGGTACTCCCTTGGTTTGTTCCTACAAGGGTTCATGTGGCATCACAACCCTAGTATAAGTTTGTGATCCTCTCAATAGGATGTTTCATTTTTTAGATTTGTGGCATCCCTCTGGTGGGCCCGGAGTGGGATCCTCTAGCATCGTTTCCCTAGATCAGTTTTTTTTGTATCGTTGTGACCACTTATCCACGGGTGGTGATCCCCTATCTCGTAGGATAACTCCGTAGGGTTTTTGGCATCATAGGGAATACGATACCCTATGTGGTGGGCCATGCTCAGTAGGGTTGTGGCATCATTGGGTATACGATCCCCTACTTAGCATGAGGTTTATAGTAGGGTTGCGGTATTGTTGATTATGTGATCCCCTACTTAGCGCGTGGTGTCGGTAGGGTTTCTGTATCATCAGTTCGATCCCCTAAAGCGCAAGATGTACTATATAGGGTTTTGGTATTTTTGTGACCATCGTGACATGGGTGACGATCCTCTATTTGTGTGTCGTGTTTCTATCGAGCACCAGATCGGGTTGTGGTATCCCCCAGCGGATCCTGGGTGTGATCCCCTATCTGTCATATCTTCGTATACTGGTGTGGGTTCTAGTATTTCCTAGATTACCCTAGGATCGATCCTCTATCCTAGGAGTTTGGTGTTTATGTTGTTTCAGTGAGGTTTCCTCAGTGATTCTATCGGACAAGTGTGATCTCTCGGGTGAGCTTCTGAGAGGTTTATGAGAAACCTGATAGATTGTATCTCTCGGACGAGTGTCATATGGGATGACAGTGATCGTGGAGTGTGCTCTTCGAATTGTGGACAGTTGATGGTGATGAGGTCATTACCTTATGTGGCTTGGTTCGTGAGCTGGGTATATCTGGTTGTTCAAGGTTTATATATGGGGAGACACCTGGTTTGAGCTGGATTGTTGTGTTTAGCCAAGGATGGTCACGAGGGGGAGTTTCTCTCTCTCTGGGTTCCCTTTGGTAGGGATGAGTGGACTCTTTCCTTTCAGTTGCTCTCTTTTTTTTTGGGTTTTTGGGGTGTCTACTGATTATTGTTATACTCACCCCTACACAGGCTTTTCCGGCACATGTTTGTGTCTTGTGCAGACCATAGGCCTTTCGACAGAGTCCCAGGAGGACTCAGAGTAGGTGGAGCTTAGTGAGTGGGTTTGACCAGGGTGTTTATCGGAGCTGTGCTGAGGAGCTTACCGATATGTGTTTTGGCAGTTTTTTCCCTACTTCTGAGCAGGTTGGACACTTTTTTAGTTTTCTTTTGGTTGGATCTGTTTTTCCCTTTTTGTATTTTTGTTGCAATCTGGTTTGGGATAGATGGATGCATGCATTTTCATTTCAGTTTTATATATCTCTGCACTGTTTCATGGAGGTGTATGTGGGTGCGTGTGTATAGGTACCTTAGGCTAATGCATCCCATGTGTGTGATAGCATACTCGGGACTGAACGCCAGCCCCTGGCCTATTAGGGGCGGGCTTGGGAAGTCGCGGCTCGAGCCCCTTTGAGTCAGGTCGTGACAGAGTGGTATCAAAGGAGGTTCCACCTTTGGGATCTCAGAGAATAGCTAGTCTAGTTGTGAGTTTGGTTTGAGTTGCATAGTGGCAGTGTCAAGGTGTTTCGAGTTCGGCTTTCAGGCCAGGGACTCCAATGTTGGTGTGGCGGACAACGTATCCATACACCAGGACTCTAATAACCAGCCTTTCAACTCAGGACATTTGTACACTGGTCATAGGTGAAAAACAGTACATGCATCATATAGGACTGTGGTTTTGGGTTTTTCCTTGTCCTTCTTGAGTCAGCTCACCAGATATACTCTTTGACTGTGGTGCGTCTTGAATGTATTTCAGGATTCCTCCAAGACGACAACCAACGAGGGTTCCGTAGCAGGAGTGTAGTGATGATCCACCCCATGTAGAGGTTGTGGACCAGGGTGCAGGTTCTGAGGCTGGACCTCCAGGTGGTCCGCTAGTTGAGCCACCACCCATCGAGTAACTGGTTGTGTCAGCATTGCAGGATGAGGTTGTGTGTATGTTGAGTGTGTTTCACGAGTTCCAGAGGCAGTGACCTACGAGGTTCCGGGGTGATCCAGGCCCTCAGACAACTGATGACTGGCTCAAAGCAGTCACCCGTGTTTTCCTCCTAGTGAGGACACCTCTAGATCAGATGGTGGTCCAAGCGGCTAGCCTTATTCATGGTTCGGTCGGGCAATGGTGGTGTTTGGTGACGTAGTCCCATGACGAGGAGACACTCACATGGGCAGAGTTTGAGCAGATCTTCAGAGAGGATTTCTATCCGGTGACGCTGAGGTCAGTCCAGTTTCAGGAGCTTCGGCAGTAGGGATTGACTGTGTCGGAGTACTCAGCGAGGTTTACAAAACTGTTGCACTACTCCCTAGATATGGTTCGAGACCCGTTATTTAGGGATCAGAACATTGAGTAGGGCCTACTCCGAGACATCTGGGCAGGTGTGGTTTATTTGTGTCTTCTCACCAATGCCAAAGTGCTGGAGAAAGACTTGGTGTTGGAGAGATTTCTGGATGAAAAGGTTCAGCCCATCGGTGTTGGGCGCGTGGCAGCTGAGATGTCGGCATCTAGTATCCGAAAATAGACTCAGGTGCCCAGACGTGGCTGACGTTTCAATAGGTGACCCCAGGATGGAGGATCTGAGGCACAGGGCTTATAGAGCTCGCATGCCGATTTTGGTCAGCCATAGGAGAGGTGGTGTTATGATTGCGACAGTCGGGGACATCTTACTAGATATTTTCTGACTCATCGTGCGGCTGAGAGGGATCCAGTCGACAGACCACCTTGGAAGAGGTAGCGTCTCGAGGAAACAAGTCTACAGGGTGGCGGACATGGTGACGGAGCTGGTTCAGCAGCAGGTAGGTGGTATCAGTTTCCACCACCCCTACCCGCAGTTGGTCCACGACAATCTCAGGGAGCCGGGTGACGAGGGTGAGGACAGCTACATGCCCTTGAGGCTATTGACCCAGAGGCTCCGTGGATGGATAGAGGTACACCTTGTGTCCTTTATACTTTCTGCAGTTGTTTGATAGACATTGTTCAGTACTACTCTTTCTTTTCCGTTGCTTGATTGAGTTTTGTTAAGGGCATTGGTAAGACCCTGTGTGGGTGTTGTTTGGTGTGCTTTGAATGTGTGTGGAAGAGGGATCATTCCCCCACCGAGATGCATTTTTGTGACATGATTAAAACTGTGCAGGCGAGTCAGTGCCACCCAAAGCAGATAGTGTTGAGGTGTGGTGGATAAGTCTCTCTGAATTATATGTTCGGTCATGGGTGTTTGTTGGCGAACTCGCTGACATGGGAGACCCAGTTGAGAGTCCAGTCACTTCCCTTATGCTTAGGAATTTTCGGGGACCAAAAGTTCTAAGAGGGGGAGGATGTAGCGACATAGGTTTTGGCCCTGTCAGACTTTGTAATATTTCTACGAATAATGCCAGAGCTAGGCACGAATAAGGCATGTGATTCCGAGGTCTGGTGTGCTCGGAATTAATTTTATAAAACTATTAAGTTTTTTTATACTATGCACATGGTGGGGTATTATATCTCCTAAATGGTAGCTCAAAATAGGAATCTGAGGGCAAGGTTGTGTCCGGAACGTGCCGTTTACCCTGTGCGAGGTGTAAACATTGTGGGCGCGAGCCCGCTGTGGAAAACGCCACCAGGGGTGTTTTTGTAAATAAGTGGAAAAGTTTTATTACGAGCGTCAGCTTGAATAACTTCTGAAAGGACTCTCGGATCCCAATTCTGATACTGTGGTTGAGTTCAGAACATCATTTTTACCCTAAGGGCGGCCTTAACTTTGTCTGCATCGGGCGCGAAGTCGGGGGCGTGACGGGCTGGGGAATTGAGCAGATATTAATATCTCTCTTTCTTTCCACCCCCCTTTCCTTCTTCACCTGGACGCGCAGTGGCAGCCTCAACCTCTCCATCTCCCTCTTGTCCTTCGAGGTAGAAATGGCGGATCGAAGGCGGAATCGATGGCGGTAGAGCTCGGTTCGAGCGTAGAAGCGTCGGCGTTCTTCCCATTGGTAGGTTGTTTGAGTTTTCAGCTTGTTCACCACTTTAAACATTGTTTTTGTTCAATTGTGCCATCAGATCGTCGTTTGGAGACCAAGTATGTATAGATCCGGTCTTGAGGTTCCAAAAAACTTCTCCAGATCGAATTTTCTACCACTGAATTGTATCTGGTGCTCCGCAGAAGATCCTTGGCGGCAAGGCCAGATTCTGGCAAGAATGCCAGGGTCTGCGGTTGTTCAGCGGGGGGTTGGTGGCGGCGTAATGTCGTGCATGCGGCGGCGGAGGAGGTCGGCCGTCTGTCCGGCAGGGTGGAGGTCGCCGGAGCAGGAGACAGAGGTCGCGGAATGCGACTCTGGCAATGACAAAGACCCGCCTTCGGCGGGTCTCTGCATGGACAGCGCCTGTCACATGGGCCGGTCAGCGCGGCTGAGCCGCGGGCCAGTTCAGGCCGGCCGGACCGGCCTGTTTTCATCCGGGGGTTCTTTAAACCCCCGTGGTTTGCAAACCAGGAGTCCTAATCACGTTTTGTCTACGGTGACTCGACCCTGGAAACAAGGAAAACCCTTCGGTGTGGGTTCATGAGTTTTATGTTTCGGGATCGTGGCTCGAGAGCTTGAAGCGTCGAGTAAATTAATAATATTTTATTATTATTTGACTTTGGGTCATCGTATCTTCTACCCGGAGAGTCCGATTGACCTGTCGTTAGTGTAGTTGAGTCCCTGATGATATAGTGGACTTTTCTTGTTGGTTTTTGGGAGTTGGGGGGGCTGAGTTTGGGGAGCGGGCCCCACGAGGCCGGGCATTGGCATTTGCGAAGAAACACAACTTTCTCTTGATGAGTCCATTTTTGGTGGACTAGTAGTTGATCCTGTGTGTTTTCTTAAGAGGATCGCAACGGTGTGATCCGGTTGAAGAGTTTTAGGATCAAGGCGTGGGCCACACTCAAGTTGGCTGCTGTGAATAGTTCCTTTTCCACCGAGTGTCCGTTTCTGATGAACGAGTCGTCGATTCTGTGTTTCTTTCCGAGGGGATCGTTGTGGTATGATCCGCTTCATGAGTTTTGGGATTGTTGTGTGGGACCCACATGGTCTAGCTACGGTGAATATTGCCTTTTTCACCGGTTGTCTATTTCGGGTGATTAAACAACCTATCCTTCATGTTTTTCCGTGTGGATCCTGATGGTGGACTCGGTATAGGCCTTGATGCTACGTAGTGTGGCGTTGTTGCGGGTCGCTCGGGTTAGCGACGATTGGACTAGCTATGGTTGAGGGATCTCCCTTGGTTTGTTCCTACGAGGGTTCGTGTGGCATCACAACCCTAGTATAGGTTTTCGATCCTCTCAATTGGATGTTTCATTTGTTAAAGTTGTGGAATCCCTCTGGTGGGCCCGTAACGGGATCTTCTAGCATCGTTTCCCTAGATCAGGTTTTTTTTTGTATCGCTGTGACTGCTTATCCACGGGCGGCGATCCCCTATCTAGTGGGTTAACTCTGTATAGTTTGTGGCATCATTGGGAAAATAATCCCCTACGTGGTGGGCCATACTAAGTAGGTTTGTGGCATCGTCGGTTATATGATCCCATATTCAATATGAGGTTTATACTAGGGTTGCAGTATCGTTGGTCATATGATCCCCTACTCAGCGCGTGGTGTCGGTAGAGTTGAGGTATCGTCAGTTCGATCCCCTACAGCGCGAGATATACCAGATAGAGTTTTGGTATCTTCATGACCATTGTTACATGGGTGAATATCCTCTATCTGTGTGTCGTGTTTCTGTCGAGCACTAGATCGGGTTGTAGAATCCCCCAGCAGATCCTGGCTGTGATCCCCTATCAGTGAGATCTACGAATTCTAGATCAGGTTGTGGTATCCCCCAGCAAACCCTGGGAGTGATCCTCTATCTATGAGATCTTCGTATACTGGTGTGGGTTTTGGTATCCCCTAGCGGACCTTAGGAGTGATCCTCCATCCAAGGAGTTTGGTTTTTTTGTTGTTTCAGTGAGGTTTCCTCAAGGACACTATCCGACGAGTTTGATCTCTTAGGTGAGCATCTGAGAGGTTTGTGAGAAACCCGATGGAGTGTATCTCTCGGACAAGTATCATCTAGCATGAAAGTGATCATGGAGTGTGCTCTCCTGATTGTGGACAGTTTCTGGTTATGAGGTTGTTACCTCATGTGTCTTGGTGTGTGAGCTGAGTATATCTAGATGTTCAAGGTGTATGTATGGGAATACACGTGGTTTGATCTGACTATTTGTGTTTATCCGAGGATGGTCATGAGGGGGAGTTTCTCTCTAATCTGGGTTCCCTCTGGCTGGGATGAGCGGACTGTTTCCTTTCAGTTTCTCTCTTTTGTTTTGGGTTTTTGTGGTGCCTACTGAGTATTGTTATACTCACCCCTACACGGGCTTTGCCTTCACATGTTTGTCTTGTGCAGACCATAGGCCTTACGACGGAGTCCGAGGAGGACCCGGAGCAGGCGGAGCTTAGTGAGTGGGTTTGACCGGGGTGATTACCGGAGTTGTTCCAAGGAGCTTATTAGCAAGTGCTTTGGAAGTGTTTTCCCTCCTTTTAAGCAGGATGGACACTTTTGTAGTTTTCTTTTGGTGGGCCCTATTTTTCCCTTTTCGTACTTCTATTGCACTCTGGTTTGGGATAGATGGATGCATGCATTTTTTTCATTTTTATATATCTATGCACTGTTTCATGGAGGTCTATGTGGGTGCGTGTGTACAGGTACCTTGGGCTAATGCCGCCCATGTGTGTGATAGCCTACTCGGCCCTGGACGCCAGCCCCTGGCCTATTGGAGGCGGGCTTGGGGTGTCGCGGCTCGAGCCTCGTTGGGTGGGGTCGTGACAATAGACATGTATGAATTCTAGTTATTTATTGGATAAAAAGATATATTTACTTTTTATTAATTTGATTTTAAATAATTGTTAGGATAATGAAAAAAAGAAAGGGAATATTTTTTTTAAAAAAAGTGGTATCTATATATATAAATACCAAGTACATCACAGATTTTGATGTAGCTAAAGAAGCTATATAAAATATGCAATGATTTGTTTCATAACCTGAAACTATGAAAAGAGTGTAATGAATTGTCATAATATATATTATGATAATATTAAGACTATGTCACTTGTCAATATGCCATGTATATGATAGAGTATAAATGGTATATACTCCGAGATATTACCTCTTAAGAATATAATTCATATATGTGAAGTCAAAATAAGAATAAAATATATAGTAAAAAATGTGGTATGAATTGTAACTAAATAATTACTTCAGAAGAATAATGAACAACATGTTAGTGATATAAAGTTAAGAATTATTAGTAGTTTTATATAGAGCATGTGGGAGTCTATTGAAGTTGGTGCCCTAAATTTTGCTGAATTTTTACATTTGATTACTAGAATTCATTTATACTTCTATAATAATTATTTTTTTAATATTAAATGGATAATATCCATCGAATATTTATCACATTGATAAGTTATATAAATTTACTACTATAATTATAACCTAGATATTCTTGGATGATATTCCTAAAATTTTTCATATGGCCTAGACAACATCTATCTGATGGAAAATATATTATGTCTAACTATAATGTGTTGGGGGATTATAAGACATTGGGGACTCGTAAATTTTTCACTTGGTGTTATCCAAGATGGTATTTCATGAGTACTTACCTACTAATAATGATTTCTCATGTGTTATGTACATTTTTGTGTCATGAGTTATGTACTTTGATGTAATGATAAGAACCATGATGAAATATTATCACAATGAGTTATTATATATTTTTTGCATCATAATTGATATGGAAATAATTGAATAATTTTAGAAATAATTTTCCCTTCCATACTAATCATACAAATTTCAATGACCCTCTAATTGAAATGAAATTTTCTAAGTAAATCATTGGTTGTTGTAGTTTGTCAACAAGATAATTTCAGAAAATCAAAGAATGATAAATTGACAATGGATGGTGATTTCACTAGTATGCATCCTTTTTATGAGATATTAGGATTAAAATGGCTTGTATTACATAGTAGTGTTTGATGGATGTTTATTTTAGTTTCTATATTGACTTTTTTAGGGACCTTAATATGTTTTTAGATGTTTGTCTTGGAACTTTGGTATGTTCTTCTATTTTCATTAAGAAAGGGTCTTGGAGGGTCACACAATAAGTGTATCTAAAATCTCATAAGATTCTATAGAGTTTAATATTAATAATTAATTAATTTTAAACTTTTATAGTAGTATATATTCAAGTAAATTTGATGGTATACATTCAATCTCATGATATTTGAGTTTCTAAAATATGAATTGATGTTTATCGGTTATTTATTATTCACACGGTAATGTATAAATTAATATTCATTCACCAGTTTAATGAATAAGTTAAAATAATGAGGTATTTAGTTATGTGAATATTAAAATTAATATTTATTTGAAAGTTTAGTGAATATGATATTTTATTAAAGGATATAAGTCAAGTTTAATGATCTATTAGAAATGAAATATTTTATTTAATATCATTATAATAATTATTAATTTATTTATTTATGAAATGATATTGGGTATATTATATGTCATGTGATGTAATAATAATAATAATAATATTTTACATGGTAAATAACTAAAAAATGAGATAAGTTTAACTATGTAATTATTATTATTTAACCCTAAGTATATATTCTTATTGGTATATTTTCCATAGTTTGTATATTGATAAAATAGAGACGTATATTCAATAATTTTATCAAGTCATAGAGAGAAAATCCACTCACCCTCTTTCATAACATAGGTCAAAAAGGAGATATTATTGTGATTAATGATGAATTATGTGAGCAGCTTAACGCTTATGTTCTATCATTCTGAATTAAAAAAAATGGAATTCATAGATTCATTATTCATGTGTGTATTTCTCTATTAGAATCCTTACAATGTCTACACAAAAAGAGTGGAAATAGAATTTGGCCAATTATATTAATAATAATAGAGTAATTATATATTTAAACTGATTACTAAGTATATTTTTGAGCACTCTTGTTATTCCACAGAGTGTTCATTCAATTTTTTAAATATTATCCATTTATATCAATAATAATAAAAAATAAATCATTTAACAGATTATTCCACTATCTAGAAAAACTTTCAAAACATTATCTTCATAATTGGTGACATAATAGAAGACATTAAATGAGATTTTGTTCTAATTATTAAAAGGATTATAATTTTCATATGAAATAATGATAATCCTTATTAATAACATGATGAATTTTTTCAACAGGCGATATAACTCATATACATTATTCTTTATTGCTGATTTGTTGGAAATATTGTGGAAGTGTGGTTGAGATCACATAGAGATAAAAGGTGGAAATAAAATCTCAAGTTGTATGTATTGATGGTAGTAAGTTAGTATAATAGACAATGTTGAAGTTATTAACATAAAATCTTGTTTGTTTCATCAATTTCTGACTTAGTGATCCTAAATGATTGATTAATAACTCTTTGTTAAATATATAAATAACTCATAGAAAATATTATTGAGTGAAAATTCAGTTGAAATATATTTTAATATTAAAAAAATATGTAATTATCAAAATAGTAGAAATAAGAAGGGAATAAGGTTTAAAATTAGATGAAATATATTTAGAGTTTTCAAGATAATAACAAGTGTAGTAAATTTATTAAGTATATAAAAGAGTTATATAATAATATGGGAGTTCAACACTCTAAATATAGAATTTTTGGAAGGTATTAATAGATATTACATTTCCTCAAATATATGAGGGATAATAAATAAAGACAATATAAATTTTATTATAGCGATATAGAAATTGAATAAATGGAATAGAATGAAGAAAAATATTTGACAAGGATACAAATAAAATTTTATTATCAAAGGGGGAGAAATTAAAGAACCATAAATCCAAGAATTAATTTATAGTATTTGGAATTAAATTATGGAGATGTTTTTTTGGATGAATTTAAAAAAAAAATACAAGGGGTATAATGTTTCAACAAAAGGTTATGCATTTGATTTTTTTTTTCAATTAATATTTGATTTTTAAATTCAAGTTTGATTTTTTTTGAGGTTTTGTATTAGATTGTTAAGATGAGCATAGTGATAATTATAATAATATCCAAAAAGGGAATTGGAGAACTAAAGGTTTTGTATTTGATCAAGGACAATGTTGTAACTATGGAAGTATTATCACTAATATACATGCCATTGGTGTGTATATATGGGAATTAAATGACTTTAAATATAAAGAGATAAGTATTTGAGCAATTATAATGACTAAATAGAGTATTTTCAAATGGAATGGTGTTAAGGGATTATCATGGAATACTAAAAAAGTGGATTGAAGTGATTAAGATTACAATTTTGAAAAATGAAGAATCTGGATTGCAAGAATGTTAACTAAGGTAAATATTATTTATTATGGATTATTAATACATTATAAGTTCCATAATTTTACATGGAAGCATTAATATATCTCTATTTAATAATTTATGAATCTGATTATGCCACATTTCAATAAGGATATGCGCACCTCATTTTGTACTTCAAAACAAGGAAGTCACTATAGTATAATCCATTTTTGTTCACATGAGGTATAGAAATGGGTTATTCAGTTATTTTTATGCTATAATAATAGATATGATCCTAGTAATCAAAAAATGAAACATAAATGAGATTTTATCTATGGTGTTGGTTGGAATAGGGATTATGGTCTTATTCATTAAATTAAAAATAGGGAAATAGTGATGGAAATTATCATATTTTAAGTTTTTTGGGTATAAAAATTCATGTGTAAAATGGGTTTCTATGAAATGGGTGAAAAATAAGTCATAGTGGTCATCATATATGATTTTACAAAACATGTAGGTTGGAGTTGGCTATTACATATAGTATGTCATGGTGACTATCATATTTTTTGTAATAATTTGGAAATGGGAATTTTTGTCATCTTTATCATTGTAATGAAATACATTTCACAAAAATATGGACTATTTAATATTATGAAGACATTTTTATTGTGGTGATACAAGGTATGAATGGTTTTGAAATTAAAAATGGTTGGATTTATTAGGATGTGAAGATGTGATATCAAGTGTTTATAGAGACTATGGATTACTTAGACTTGTTAATTACATAGTTAAGGGATGAATATTTCATAGTGGGTGAATATGTTTAAAAATAAATTATTTTGTAAGAATTTAAAATCATGAAGATGTGGTATAAGACTTCAAGTTTTTAATAAATATTTATTATTGGAATTGAAACATAAAATTATGTGGTATATAAGATATGATCATAGAGAATGGAAAGATATTCATTAGGTCCAAACCATTGATCGATATACATAGATATTGTATGTGATTATAAAAATTTTTATGGCGATTCTAGGGAAGTAATAAGATGAATAAAATGAAATATTTATATTAAGTTAAGAGATAAGGTGATCCAAGAATAAGGGAATACATTAATACATCTGGTTTTGTTGAGAAAATAGGCATGTAGAGATAGATTCCAATTGATTGTAATTGGAATATTAGAAAATAAGACAGAGTACAATGAGGTGATTATATTCTAAAATTATTCTAATCTAAAATAATTAAATGTTGTTGTTTTCATATTGTGGAATAGTTATATTAAACTATAAGTAAGGTGTTGATCTCATATTAAGTTAAATAACTAGAAGTTAATTATAACACCCTGATATTTTAAAAAGAAAACATCATTTGATAATGTATATGACATGCAACACAAAGCCTAAACGAAACATGAAATGTTAATATTTAAATATTATAAATATAATATAGCCATTAAATGGGATTTTATAAATAGTATTTACCATATTAAAATATATATATAATTTTACTTTGTAATAAAAATTTATTGATAAATATTTAGTAAGTAATCACTCAACTTTCTTTAAAAACATTTTAAACATCAAAAATACATTTTGTTCAAAATGATTTATATTTCATTTTGAGAGAAATAATATACCAAATTAATGGAAATTTTAAAAATATATTTTTATAAAAATAATACAGTTTTTTAAATCAAAATATAAAAATTATATTTTGGTTAAATTTTTTAATTTTTTTGAAAAGATTTATTTTTCATTGAATAGTGAAAAATACCAATTTTATAAAAAAGTAATTTCTTTTCATAAAAAATAGTTAATTTAGAAGTTCCGTTTTTATTTGTATTTGATTTAATATTAATTATAGTATTATATATATATATCATAACTATTTACATTTTAATCATATTTATATCGGATTTTTTATAAGTTCTTTTTTTGGGTTTAGAAACGTATTTTCTAGAAAATTATTTTTGTCATGTTTTATGGGTTTAATTTTAAATTAAATTATGATAATTTTGTAAAATAAATTTGATAATATGTATTAGTTGTTTTTAATAATTGTAATTAATATTATCTAATATTTTCAAAATTATTTTTAATCATAATTAATAGTTAAAATATTAAGAATTTATTAACATGGTTAAGGATAAAAGAGTTTGACCGACACTAAAACTAAAAAAAAGGTTTAAAATTACCTAAAAACATGTAAAATTTATATTTTCGGGCCAAGTTTATATTATATATCATATAAAAATTTTAATATTCAATTTTGGATCCATTTTTTCTAAATGATACATTTATACATTTTATTCTTTTCAGAAATTTCAAGTAGGTCCTCTCCCCCACTTTTGAAAGGACACCCACTCCCCTCTCTTGACAACAAATAAAAATACTTTTAGATAAGAAAATAACTGAAAAAATACATTAATTATTTCCCTTAGCACATCCTATTTGAAATTTTTATTATAAACCCCTCTTATTAAGGCTTTTGGTGTAAACCTAAAGATGTTGTCTGAAGAAGATATTTAGTTCTTAACCATGCATTTTTATTTTATTTATTCATCCACGTCCTAAAAATAATATTCAACCATGATTATATAATAACATTAGTATATGTCATATAATTATATTTTATTATTCTAATTTCATCACATGCATATTTATACTCTTCCATAAAATGGGAAACGAAACCATCATTCGTGTACACTGCAAACTACCGCCTCGCAAACCGATACAATTTGTTTTCCATCATCACCTCTCATGGATACTTATGATGATGGATTTAATGTTGATATATTATATTTATGAAATATAGATTATTTTTTAAAATTAATATTTTCATATGTTTTCTTACCCTTACATTCATTGAATTATTATAATGTCGTTAATGAGTACATGTGGATTACCACCTCCACCAAGCGATGAGATTCGTTTTTCAATACCAAATCACATGGAAAGTATATATAAGTTTATTTAAAGTAATAATATGATATTTATGATATAAATATCATTTTATAAAGATAAAATAACACTTACCAAATTTCTATAATGATCATTTAAAAATGGAAACGTTACACATGCGTATACACAGCATATAATCTTCATTATTGTAATGTAGTTCATTTATCATCATCATATCTCTTGGTTGGTTTTTAATATATAATTTATATATATAAATTATAATTATGAAATTATTATTATTATTATTTTATTATTTAAATAATAATCCCATTGAACTTGTTAAAAATTCCAAATTGATTTTGGACATATGAGTCATATGTCGTCAAAACATCATGAATCTAAATGATTAAGTAATTGAATATAACATGATAATAAATAAAATAAAAGGAATAATAAAATTGGAAATGTTTTTTAAGAAAGTAAATAATAAACATAAGGTTATTATTTAGGAAGTAAATAATGTATGTTCTGATTCACACTCAAGGTAAGGTATCTCTCCAGACCACTCGTTTCTTTGTGTTATGACAAATCTTGAATCTAAATCACATTATCTCAATGTTTAATGTTATTTAATTTTTATAAGTTATGTATATATTTTTCACACATATATTAATTTATTATTATCCCTTCCCTTAATGTTTTAATATATTTTTTATTATCATTTTTAAAAGTTCTACTTTAATAAATCACTTTTTATTATGATATGTGGAAAGAATATGAAACACATTTTTTATTAGGGTAATTATTATGTTTATGCCTAATGATTCAATTTTTTTTTTTGGAAACACGTAATCATGATCATATTATGATGGGTTCACGCAGATGAAATGCAACGCATTGGGTAAATCTTTTGTCTCGTGAGACATTATGTATGGGATTAGAGAGTAAAATTAAACCATTATGGGACTTTATCCACCATGTGAAGGTGTCTTAGAAGTTATCCTTTATTTATTTTTATATCATGTTTGTGTTTATTCAACGTTTTTATGTATCTATGATCATATGATACCATGATATTTATTTTATGCTCCTATGTAATTTATCATGAGCCTTATCATTTATGATATCATGTTATACCACTGACTCAAAAGTTATGATTCTTTATTATGTTTATCATCTTACCGATATTTTTATATCACCCCTTAATTTTAAGTAATCCACTTGTTATCTCTTATAATTTTAGGATCTCAATGGGATTTAGTAAATCATTATGTTTATTAATGTAAAGAAGCTTTATTTTCATGTTGATGTTTCACATACCTTGTCTTCCAAAGTCACTAGGCTATTTCAATCATTTGGAAGTATTTAATGGATTTTTATATTAATAATCATGTAATATAATGTCTAAATTAGGTCAATATAGTTGGTATCAAATCATGGTATAGTAAATTTTGGTTATATGACTAAAATTCTATAGTTATAACCTTATGGATAAGTCCAAGAATAAGAAAATATCCTTGAGTTATTGTTAAGTATAGAGTGAGTGGATTCCAAAAAAAATACATCCTTGTTTGAATACTGTAGATGGATCTAGTGATTTCATAGTTGTTCCTAGGGGTAATAATGTTGAAAAGAGTGAATTTGGAATTGAATCAGTTTTCACCTAGTGCATGTAAAAAGGACTTTAGGTAGAGTAATCTTGACACTCCTGAGGTATATGATTTGGAAATTCTAAAACTCTTTATGAACAATTATGAAGGACCTGAACAAATTGTTAGGTTAGAAACCTAAAAGGAAAATTTACCATGGATATCTTAGATTGAAACCAATAGACTCATAATTTATGATATACTTATCATGTATAATTTTTTCCTTCTATATTTATACATTTCCCTTTTGTATGTTAATATATTCTCATCTTTTTTTTCTTTTTTAGTTAATGGAGTGAAATATGATAAATTTTCACAAAAAAAACTATGATAATAATTGTAATGATTGTCCCAATGATATACCGAACCTAATAGAATATTGAAAAAATTAATTCATGGATGTTCTGGACAAACTGGTTCAAGTTATGAATATTGTATTAAATCATGTGAAATGCCCTCATCCTAAGAAAGAGAAAGTTGTAGTCATGTTTTTTTTACAAAGAATGACTCATAACATTAGTGTATATTCTAATCCCCTCATCATGGAACAATGGATTAACACCATTGAAAAGATATTCTATCTCCACCAATTCATAAAATAATAGAAATTTCTATTATACATTTTTTAAATGGAGGGAGATGTTGATCGATGGTAGATGATAATCGATAACATGAAGTCCAAAGAGGATATTGATTCCATGGAATGAGAAGAGTAAAACAAAATATTTTTTAATAAATATTTTACCTTAATTAATTGTAATAAAATTGTTATGGAGTTCCTCAGAATAAAGAAAAAGGAATATGAGTCTATTGGGTCATATGAGGAAAACTTCACAAGGCATTCATAGTATGTCTCTAGCATTTTCATCAACACCAAAAGATAGGTGGTTGATTTATTTAGAGCATTAAAGTAGATTCTATTAAAAACTCTACTTATTTGGGGAATTTATAGCTATGAAGAATTTTTTTTTTGTTCAGTCAAAGTTGAAATACAGATCAGTGACTCTCTGTGGTCTCGTGGGATTGATGATAAAAGGTGTAGAATAGATTTTTTTTAGAGGATAAATAGATAAATCCCATGAAGGAAATAAAACCCAACATCCCATATGCCAAAGGGGTGGATAAAAGCACCCTAGAAACTCTCTCAAGGGAATCATAAGATGCTTCAAATATATAAATTAAGGGAATCGAACTATATCAATGATAAAAGGATATACAAAATCCCACTAATTAAATATAGGAAAATATGATTTAGATCAACACTCATCTTATGGTACAACGTTTCAACTATAAGGACCATGGGCACTATATATGGTGATTCCATAATCCAAGGTTTATTAGAGAAAATAAACAAAAACAACCACCAAGACCTATATATAAACGAGGGGAATATGTTATCGCTATTGTTGAGATGGATCCTAATGATGATATGGATATAGGTACACTAGTTATTAATTCAATAATAGAAAAATGTACTTTTTGATATTGGTTCTATGCATTTTTTCATATCTTGAAAGTTTAGTAGAACTATTAAAAAACCACCTAAAAACATTGAGGTTGAGATATTTTTTAGAAAAATAATGGAATAATTATTGTGTACCAAGTATATAACTCCTCTCCGAAAAATATTTTTGGACATATTTTTTTAGAAAATTTAATCTTACTTCATCTAGTGAAGTCTGATGCTAGATTGGTAATGGCTTATATATATTTATATAAATACAACATCAACAATATAGAGAGGGAGATCACTCTTCACATCCCAAGTCATTATCTTATTCCATTAAAGTATAAGTAAGATAATGAATCCCTCTTCAAATATTTTTCTCAATCATCGATATTATTCACTATTATAAATAATATCTATCCTAAATGATTGATAAAAAAGATAGAATCATATTTGAATACTTTCCCATTGATAGGTATTATTATAATGTATTCTCTAAAGAGTTACTTGTTCTTCCTCGTGACTAAGAGGTTGATTACTCAATCAAACATATTTCTGGATCTCTGTCCATATCCAAGACTCCTTATAAAATGGCCACTATTTAGTTGGAAGAACTAAAAAAGAAGATATAATAGAATCTAGAAAGGGGTTTTATATTCCCAAGTGCTTGCTAGTGGGGTGAACTGATCCTATTTTCAATAAGAATTATGGTTCAATGCACCACTATATTGACTATCATGAACTCAAAAAAAACATGATAAAGAAAAACTATCATCATCCATGCGTAGATAACTTGTTATACCAAATATATCAGGATCTATATTTCTATAAGGTGGTACTTTGGTCAAACTATCACCAACTAATAATGGGGAAGGATGATATTCCCAAAACTTCCATTAAAATATGTTATGGGCACTATGAGTTCCTAGTGATGTAGTTCAGAATAACTAATTCTCCAAAAATATTTAAAGACTTATGAAAAGTGTTTTTTAGATTAACTATATAAATTTGTGGTTATCTTTATATATGATATTTTTATATACTCTGAAACCAAGGAGGTGCATGAAAATTATTTGAATACTATGATAAATACATCATGAAAAGAGAAGTTATATGAAGAATATAGTAAATGTGATTTTTGGATAAAGGTATTTTCATTATCAGGGAATGTTATCACCGGAAAATAATTATATATAGACCATTATATGATAATTATAAATGAATAGTGGAATAAAATAGTATATCTAATATGTATCCATAGTTTCCTTGGACTAGCTGGATATTACCAACAATTGGTTAGAAACTTATCATGATTTTTAAACCTATTAACTAAGTTGACTTGGAAAGGAATTGAAAAAGAGGCTTATCAATAGACCAATCCTAATGAAAACTTTACATAGGAAATTTTGTGTGATATATAGTGATGATTCAAATAAGGCTTTGGGGTATTTAGTAATGAAAATGAAAAACGTGATAGCCTATGCCTCAAGAAAGTTAAATGTTCGTGGTAAAACCTATCCAACACATGATCTGGAGGTGGTTGCAGTGAAATTTCTGTTGACAATATGGAAAAATTATCTCTATAGAGAGAATTATAAAATATATACGGATCATAAGATTGTTAAATATATATTCACATAGAAGGTTTTTATGCACTAGTAAAGATGATTAGAGAGGATCGGAGACTATCAATTCTCAATCCATTACTATACTCAGAAAGAAAACAAAGTGGAAGATACTCTAAATAGAAATGATCTGGGTGATTTATCGTTGAAGAGAATTGAGAAGGATCTAATCTACATAGACTTTAAAAGGATATACATAGGAATTATAAAGGAAGGAATCTGATCATTCACTTCTCAAATTATTTCTCAACCATCCCTTATGGTGAAGATAAAGGATGATTAAAGAGATGATGTGTAAATTAAGAGGAAGGTGGGAGTTATAAGAAAAGGTAAACCCTCAGAGATCAAAAATTATAAAGGAGTTTTAATATTTGGGTCATGACTATTTGTACCATAAAATATTGAGATAAAGAAAGAGTTGTTAAATGATGCCAATATCTTGACCTTCTCCTTCCACCCATGGAGTATGGAGATGTATCAAGACCTCTTAGAGAGCTATTGGTGGGAAATATAGTGAAGGATATCAAGGAATATACATCAAATATATTTGTATATTAGTAAGGGAATCCTGAAATAAAAAAGTATAGTGGGATGAAACAACCATTACCCATACCTATATAGAAATGGTAAAAACCACCATAGAATTTTTCATTGGTCTTATAAAAAAATCAATAGGAAATAATAAAATATGTGTTGTGGTGGATCATATTACAAAAAACTTCTCACTTAATGAAAATTCATGAGGAATTATCACTCAATCAAATTATAAGGATATACATCATAGAGGTGGTGAGACTACATAGAATACCTATATCAATTATATCTGACCAGGATACAAGATTTATCTCCATGTTTTTGAAGAGTCTCTAACATGCTAAAAAACTGAGTTGAACTTCAGTATAGAGTATCACCCCCAAAATGATGTCCAATATAAGTTGAATATTTAGACACTATACTACATATTTAGAGAATACTCAATGTACTTCTATGGAGGATGGGATCAACATAATCCATTGGTCAAGTTCTCATACAATAACATCTTCAACTCGGGCATCCAAATGGATCGTTATTAATCCCTTTATAGGATGAGATGTAGACCATATTATTATTAGAAAAAGTTAGTTAATAATAGATATTGGGAACATAAATTGTTGAGAAAATTGTAGAAAGGGTAAATATTATTAAACAACACATCAGCGATACTCAAAGTCAACAAAATAGTTGTGCTGACAATCATTGACAATATATGGTGTTTAAGGTCAGAGATATTGTGTTTCTATCTATATCTTCCTAGAATAGATTCCTGATATTTGTGGATAATATTAACCTAATATCTAGGTATATAAACCAATTTTTGATTCTTGATCCCATTAGATCTGTGGCTTATCGACTAGCACTCCCACCAACCCTTTCTCTAGTTCACGATGTATTTCATGTATCCCTATTGAGATATTACATACCATATCCATCACATGTACTAAAATAGGAAGTGGTAAAACTAGAAAATGATCTATCTTATGAGGAGTATCTGGTGAAAATCTTGGATTCTAGAGATAAAGTTCAATGAAATATGAAAATACACCTAATAACAGTATTATGGTGGAACCATAAATAGGAAGAAGAAATATGGGAACTAGACGAATACATGAAGTATAAGTACCCTCACCTTTTTTCACCATATTATATAATATGAAATTTCAAGGGAAAATTTTATTATGGGAGGAAGAATGTAAAACCATAAGATTTTAAAAAACAAATAATGTTCAATATCATATACGACATGTAACATCGATCTTAAATAAACCATGAAAAATTATTATTTAAATGTTATAAATATAACATACTCATTAAGTTGGTGGGTAAGAATAGGATTTACCAAATTATGAAATATATATAATGATACTCTTAAATAAAAATGTATTGATATATTTGAATTAACTAATCACTCTATTTTCAGAAAATACATTTTATACATCAGAAATAAATTTTCATAAAAATGACTTTTTTTAGAGAAAATAATATAAAAAAATTATAGAAATTTTAGCAATAGAATTTTTTTTAAAAGAATATATTTTTTTGAAATAACAATATCAATGTTTTCTTAGGGTGATATTTTAGAACATTTGTGAAAATATTTATTTTTTAGTGAATAGAGGAAAATATTGATTTTGTTAAACTATCATTTCATTTCATCAAATAAAGTAATTTTGAAGTACAATTATAATTTTAAGTTGATTTAAAAGTTTAATAAGTGTCATTTAGATATATATAATTTAATAAATTAAATTTTAATCATCTTTATATCTGATTTTTGTATAAATTCATTTTTTTAGTTTAAAAATGCATTTTTTAGTTTAAAAATTCATTTTTCTGAAAAATATTTTTCATCACGTTTATAGGTTTAATTTTAAATTATCTTATTAAAATTATGATAGATGAATTTAAAAAAATGTATTCCATATTTGGAATCAGAATACTTAATATTAGGTAATAAGTTCAACATAATTTTTGTTCATAGTGAATAGTAAACACATTAAAAATTTATTACCACAGTTAAGGTTAAAATATGTTTACAAGGGGTTAAACTAAAGTAATAAAGATTAAAATGTCCTAAAATTTGAATAATTTATATTTTATATGAATATTTATACCCTATATTATATAATATTTTGTCATTTTCTATTTTGGATTCATTTGGATTGAATAATCCATTTATACATATTATTCTTTACAAAAATTCCAAGTTGGTCCTCTCCTCCAATTATAAAATCATACACATATCCTCTCTAAAATACACATTATGATCATTTTTATTAATTAATATATGACACAATTCCATACTTAATTCCCTTACCATATCCTAGAGTCCTTTTTTTTGTTATAAAATCCTCATAGGATGGCTTTTAGTGCAATCATAAAGAGGTTTCCTGAAGAAGAGGTATCGTTCTTAACCAAGAGTTTTTGTATTATTTGTTCTTACACCACAATTAAATAGTAATAAAACATGATAATATATTATAATATTTATCTAACATATAATATTATTTTATAATGTTAATTTCATAACCTATACCCATCTCATATTCTATATAACGGGAAACAAATGCATTTTCCATGTGTACAGAGGACTATCGCCTCGCAAATCGATGTAATCCATTTTCCGTTGTCTCCTTTTAATGGATGTTTATGATGATGGATTTAATATATATATATATATGATATAAATTATATAATAATTATTGTATAAAATTAATACTCCATACATTTTCTTTTCATTCTATTCATTTAGTGATAATAATGTTGTTTGTGTGTACATATGGATTACCACCTCTACAAAACGTTGTGATTCATTTTTCATTACTATAATAAATAGATATTACATATAATTATATTTAAATAAATAATATAATATTTTTGATATATTGATGATTATTTAATTTAAAAATAATACTTACCTTCTTTCCATCATCATTGTTGAAAAATATAAATGTCACTCATGCATAGATACAACCTTCCTTATCCATGATTGTAGAATAGTTCATTTTTCAAAACCATAATTCATTGTTGGTTTTAAAATTATACAATATATATATAAATGATAATTAATTATTTATTATTATTATATATATAATTATATAAAATTCACTCTTACATTAGTAATCTTACAAAAGTGATTTTGGACATATGAGCTGAATAACGTCAAAACGTCTGGAAAGAATCTAAATGACTAAGTAATTGAATATAACATGACAATAAATAAAATAAAAGGATTAATAATATTTAAAATATTTATTCAAAAAATAAATAGTAAAAATAATATTATTTTTCTAGAAGATAAAGAATGGGTGTGATGATTCAGACTCAAGGTAAGGGATCTCTCTAAAACACCCTTTTCATCAGGTTATGATCTTTATCTCTATATTTAATGTGTTTAAATGATTATAAATTATATATATGTCACATAATACTTATCTTATTATCCCTAACCTTTATTTGGTACACATTCCTTATGTTAGTTTCTCAAATTAATTATTTAAGAAATCTCTTTTAATTCTGATATGAGGCAAGATTATACAACCCATTTTCTTTCTATTTGTAATTATTAAATTTATTCATTATGATTTATTCATTTTTTTCAAAAAATAATCCTGAACCTATTTATATGGGGTCTCCTAGATAGTTCTCTAATACATTGGGTAATTTTTTTTTCTCATTAGACGTTATGTATGGGATTAGGGAGTAAACATAATCCATTATGGGACTATGTCCACCATTTTATGTTGTCTTGGTATTTTACCTTATCCTATTCTAATGTCATGTTTTCTGTTGTTTCCAAATGTCATATGTTTCTATGATATTGTAACACCATGTTATTTATGTTATTCTCTAATTTTATTACTCTTGTGCCCTATCCTTTATGATTTCATGGTGTACCTTTGACTCACACATTATGTTTCTTTATAATATTTATTCCCTTACTAGGATTTTTGGCACACCACATTCCTTTATGTAATCCCTAGATAATCACATGCAGTTTTAAGAACTGAATATGATTTGTAATCTCATTATATAGATTAAAAAAATACTCTTTATTTTTATTTTTATTTTTTAAATACATAGTATTCCAAAGACATTAGGCCCTTTTTATCGTTTGGTTGTATTTAATGGATATTTATATTAAAAAACATGCAATAATTTTTTTAAAATTCTTATTTTTCTATATTCATGAGATGGATATAAATTTAATATAAAATTTATAGTTTATGGTGATTAATAACTCAATTTCTTATGTTGATCATAGAGATACCACCATGTCTATAAACTATTGAATATTTTATTATTTCATTTCACATAGGAGGAATAATAGGGAGTAACCCTTGGGTGGTAGTTCTCAATCCCTAAACCAATTTTAAAGGTATTAATCTAATGTTTAGTGTGACCATAAACTAAATTTCAATCAATCAAATAGTTTTCAAAAAATTATTTTAGTAAAAAGGAACATCAATATGTATATATACAATGGATGTAGCCTAGTGCAGGTGAACCATGTAAAATCCTTCTTTTTGTTGTTTCTTTACATTCTATATTTTAAATTGAAATTTTATGTGTGGTAATTCTAAGAAGTCATTGATTAAAATTTAACATTATAAAATAGAATAACATATATTGACAAGTGGGGGTTAAGTGGGAGATTATTTTTATTTAGTCTATACCATAATTCAAACCCCCCATACCAGGGTGCCTTGGGGATTATTTCCTAACCTATTTGAAAATATATTTATAAATAACTTATATATGTTTTAATTCATCTTTATAAATACTCATATTTAAAATATATTTTATAGTTAAAGATCAATCATTTCAAAAAAAACTAATCCATGAACATGGCCTTTCATATTCTTCAATAAATTATTTATCCTATTCATATGGGATGGACACTCAATTTTGAGAATCCAGGTGCTATTCTTCATCACTTTAATAGAAATTTTAGTATGGATAAACTTTACCTTCTCTATATTTTCCTTTTATAATACTCTTGATTAGGTTAATAAAATTTTGATACTCACATCATTATTTTATGCACTAGAATTATTCTAATATTCTTCATTATCTTTAGAGGGGTGTTAGTTTTCAAATATATTCATGTTCATAAATCCCACATTTATTGTTCTTAGACTTCTATAGTTTTAATTTCCACTCATTATTTTCAAAAAATAAATAAATTTATGACCAAATATAGAATAGAAAAAACTATTTCCTTCAAATGAATTCATTATCTAATATAAATTATATGCTCTAGTTCCCCTTTGTTGGATTTTGGGTTACCCACCTTTTAGATTGAATTTATCATCCCCGTAATCACTCATCGTCTATCCTCAATACACATAAAATTATCATTTCATCAATAGAAATATTTTCCCACCATTATTTAGTATATTTGGAACCTCTAAAAACCACTTTGGTGTATAATAATCTCTCAATGATTGAGATTTATCTATAAACATTCATTTTTTTCTCATTAGCACATACTATCATGAATATAGATGATTCACCTTAGTAAGAAATTCCAATTTTACACATGTTTTTTTGGATTAGATCATTCAATGCCTTCTCATTACTACACCTTCTACTTAAAACCCATATCATTAACTCTTTAATAGTGAATTTTAAAAACAATAGATTCTTCTTGGAACTATTCATTTTCAATTCATCCGGAAGTGTGTTCTTCAATGAAACTACTTTTTCATTATGAGATTAAAAAAAATTATCTCCATCCTCAATGTATGAATTATGTCCATTAATTATCATATATGTTTCTTCATTTCCTATTTTTAAATAAATATATTCTCTTATATTTTCTTATGAAACAATTTTTTCGTATACTTCCTTCTCTAACCAATTAATTTCAGATTTAGGTTATCACACATACTCTAATGAATCCTTCAATATTGATATTATCCTTCTATTTTTATTCCTTTTTATATTAATCTTCTCATTAATTCATTCACGATCATTGTTTAGATCTATAACTCATTTAGGTAAGTCATCTTCCCCAATTTTTATGGTTATTTCTCTATCACCACCATCATATCATCTGTTAAATCTAATTTGAACTCCGTTTTTAACTTCCTGAAGTAAAATATCATCATCATTAACCTCTTTTAACACCAATATATTCCATTAAATAATATTTTTGGATTTATTTATATATTTTAGGTTTTATTTAGGGTGAAACTATATTTTATATTTTTTATAAATTCTTCCTCACCGTCATCAGCATCAAGTATCCTAAAACGAATCACAGAAATGTGGTTGGACTTTCCACATTTAAAAATTATCAATGGTAACTTTCCCTAAAATCTTCATTTTACAAAATTATATACACAATTGATAGTAATTGATCACTTATTTACACTTATCAATATTCTAATTTATGAATTTAATGTTTCCCCATCACCTACAATTCCATCTATAGATGGTAATTTTTTTCTATTACATATGTATTGAGTAGCTTCTTATTTATCTTAGTCAAGGATAACTCTTTTAGATAAATAATTTTTTTTTATGAACGAAATTAGTAAAAAATAATAACTAAGAATATTTAGATGTGATATCATGCAGTTTTTCTAGATCATATAAAGACATCCATCAAATAATGGAATCCATTAATCATTTATATAATTCATTATATCATAAGTTATCCTATAACATGTTTTTCAATAATAACCTTATCCTCCAAATACCACTTGTTATGATCATAGTCTCAAATATACTTTAAGAGGGGTGGATTAGTGTATTGATTTGTGTTTACTTTAAATAGATCATGTTATCACACTGGTATGAACATGTTGAACCAGTCATGAAAAATCACTCTCTAAAAACAAAAAGAATATAGAATTTAAATGTAGAAACACAATGGTTTTACATGGTTCACAACAAAAGGATATATCTATGGATAATAAACCAAAAACATGTTAATTTCTTATTGAAATAACTACCTAATATATGTTATTAAAATTTTTAAGTAATGATCACTGCTAAAAAAAGGTTTACTACCTTTATCTTCATATTTGGGAACAACTTCAATGAAGATAACATGAATAAATGGCATGAAAATTTATTTCAATGAGTACTATATAAAATATTCCAACATATAAAAAGTAAGGGTGTTTTCCATTGTGATCAAATCAATATGATATCTCTAATCCATTTTTTTGTATTTTTTAAATATCCACTTAAAGAGTTAATGTAGGAACTATATTACACCCAAAACTATCCCAAAAATATCTTCTAATTACATTATAAGAATAGTCTAATGAAACCCATGGGTATACCAATTAAGTGGGAGGATTCCATTGTGTGGTGTACCCCTCAAGAATTATGGTATCTTAGAACCGCGGTAGATGATGTACACAATGACGGTATCTATTGAACCACCCATTAATATCTCCATCAACCAGCACTAGATTACTCTAATATATGTCTAATAATTAGTTTAAATGGACACCTACAACCTTAACCATACAGAGTCTTAAAAAATAACCTAAGGGGTTAAAAAATTAAATTATGTATTTGAGTCCCTAAAACAACATTTAGGTATAATGTCTACAATACACACCCTACCAAAATGAAACCATATATATGATATCATTATAGATTTTCTAGAAAATTTAGATTCTCCCAAACTATTAAAATATGTTTTCTCACTTTTAACTTTTTTTATTCCCTAAATAATGTTCTATTTATTCATTAATAGTTTTCCTTTAATGAATTCCATCTTATATCCTCACATTTTTCTTAAATATATTCTATTATAAATTAATTAGAGTCTCCAATAAAATTTATATCTCAATAAATATTCAAACCTAATAAAATATTAAAAAATTTCAAATCTCCATAGACAAAAACAAGGAAAAAACCCACCACAATGTAGTTTTTTACATGTTATACCATTATTTCAAAAATTGTTCCCTCTTGATTTAAAAGATAATATATTTATTTCTATTTTATCATTATGATTTTTCATATCTCAATAATATATGAAATTATTTTCCTTAAGAACAATATAAACCATTAATCATCTACTTAATAACTATTCTCTATAAAATCATCCCATTCAATGGAAAAAATAATGAATTCACCCCTTTTATAAAAAACTATAAAAAAAGTATGTATTGTCAACTATAACACATCGATATTTCATGAAATATTTTTTCTAATGTATTTAATTTCTTTTATCACTTTTGTTACATGCAACACTGTGTTTAAACAAACAGGGATGTATTATTAAAATATTGTTGTGTGACCATTATTACCTATCTTTTAAATTGGTGGGTATGAATATAATTAAATACTTTTTGATATATCTATAAATAGTTTACTTTATATACATGTGTTGATTAAGTTTTAGGAAATAATCATTTAATTTTTTTCAAAGCTATATTATGCTTAAAAAATAGATTTTCATCAAATAGATTTTTATTGATTTTTGTGAGAAAACATTAAATTTAACTTAAAAAATCATAAAACAAAATAAATTATTGAAATCATCATACCAAATAAATCATAGAGTGAATTTATTGTATTTTTTCGAAAAGATTGATTTCCTAGTGAATAGTAAAAAAAATATTAATTTTTTTAAATGCATTTTTTCCTTAAACTTGTAAAAAGATTAATTTTTTTAAATGGTTTAAAAGTAAAATTATTTATATAATATTTTAAACTATCCAATTGTGTCATTTTAATAAATTTTATGTTTTAATTTTGTATAAAAATATTTTTATATTTAAAATTGAATTTTTTAGAAGAAAAAAATGGTTTTAGGTTTGGAATGTTATTTTTTCATAATAAAATAATTGAATCACTATTATTGAATTATTTTAATGAAATTAATATATTATATATTAAATAAAATTTATTAATATTTATTTAATATTTTTCTATGTGTAGGATGAGAATAAACCATGTTTTATGCTAAAAATGTGTTTTTTTCAGAAAATAAGTTTTCATCACGTGTTGCACACTTAATTTAAAATTATTGTTTTATTAATTAATAATTTTAATTTTTGAATATGGATTCCATATTTTAAATCATGAATTTAATATTTTTTAAACATGTGCCTCTTATTTTTGTTCAATATGAATGGTAATCGTGGTAAAATTTATCACCACTATAAAGGGTAAATCGGCTTAATCTATGATACAAAACATTTATAATGCCATAACAATTGTTACTAATTATTATTTGATGAATCTAATTAAACCCTTATCACTATAATAAAATAGTAGTTTAATGGGTAACTTTTCAAGAAATGACCTATATAATATTAAAAGCATCAAAAGTTACAAAATGTCACTCTTCTTATTTTAAATATCTCATATGTGTTCACATAAAGACAAAAACTAGTAATTAATGAATATTATTAGTAATTTGGATATTAATTAAATTATTTCAATGATTTTAATTTATTACTTATTTTTAGTAAATATATAATGCACTTAAATTCTTATGCAACACCAATGGAGTATTTCTTCAATTAATAAAACAATATATAAAAGGATATTAAAAATATTAAAAGTAATAAAATATGACTGAATAAATTTTTTCCATTAATTTTTTTAATGAATATAAAATATTAACATTATTTTAAAGATTCATATTCTAATGTCCCATTTTTATTGATGTATTTTAAAAAAATTAAATTACTAGTGTTAAAAATGAAATTAATGAAATTTTATAATACATAATATTTAATTAAATGGTATAAAATTCATAAATATCATATATTTATAAAAAATAATGGTATATAGTTTTAAAAATAAACCATTTTCCATTTTTTGGTTGTTTTACATCTTATATTAACATTATTGACCCATAATGAGTATAAATCTTTAATGTTATGGTAATTGTCAAAAGGGTTAACAAACGGATAAAACAAAAAAGTAAGGGTACAAATACGATAAAAACATGTCCATATTTTATTAGATTAGAATATTTACACTCTTACTCATCTTATATTTTAATATTTTCAATTTGGAACTAAAAATTAAATTATATTAATTTAATATTTTAATAAATTACAAGGGTACGCGACCCCTCAATTATAAAAGGGAACCCCTCCTTTCTCTTCTTCATGCCACACTGTGACCTATAACTAGAATAACCTATAATAATTTATATTATCCACTCTAATATCCTCATAATAGTGGTTTTTTTCTTCCCAAAATACCAACTCTAGATCCATTAAGAGGAGATTTCAATGAGATATTTCAAAGAATAGGTAATATGTTTAATCAATCACTTTCTTTTTAATTATTCGCTTACCACCTCTAAATATATATTTTAAATTAATAAAATAATAAATTAACTATAATGAATGTAATTAAATTTTATCATGATTATGAAACCAGTGTCATTCTCCCTCTTTCCATTAAATTTTGTGTGAAAATATCACTTGTACCTATATACGACTTATTATCACCACATAGTAGTACAATTCATTTCTCATCACCTACTTTTATGGATTGGTATTAGGATGAATTTAATATTTATATATTATAATTATGAAATAATTATACTTTTGGAATTATTATATCATATCTAACTTCTTACCTTCTAACCTGATGGAAATGATAACGTCGATTATGCATAAGTGTGGACTTCCACCTCCACAAAGCGATGTGATCAGTTTTCCATTTCTAATAAACATGGATAGTAATAAGGATGGATTTAAGTAAAATAAATGATAAATATGAGATAATAATGATTCTATAAAGATGATTCACTATTTACCTTTCTTTTTTTCTGTTTGTTAAAAAATTGAACCAACGTTCATGCATAGGTATGGAATACCGTCTCCATAAACGGTGTAATTTATTTTTCTATTTTTATATTTTATTAATTACTTTAAAATTGTATATAAATAATATATATTATATTTATATAATTATTTACATTATATATATTTTTTATCCCTGGTAAAAATACAATAACCAAAACTACAGTACTAGAACATACATGAAAAATGAAACAAATATCACCTGGAACAGTTATTTTATAAAAGTGTTAAAAACATGTGAAAAAGTTTTTAATGAAGTCATATATGGTAATATATATATGTGTTTGAATAGTTCTATATAATATATTTATAATATATATATTTATTATACAAGTTGTTCCAATGTATATAATGGAAGTTTGACCTAAGGTAAGGGATTTTCGTCTCATTTTTTATCTATGTGAGACACATGCCATATTATCCACTAATTTATTTTATATGGTGTATATAATTCCCATGAATTAATTTTTAAAACAATTATTTTGATTTTTATGGGTAGTTACATATCCATATATGGTTTTTCGTTCATGGGTATTACAATTTGAATGTTACCAAAGTGTAAAGGATTTATTTTATAATCTCATTGTTTATCAGGATTGGTTATGATTAATTATTTTTATATAACTCTAAATAAATTTATGAATTTTAATTTTTTCTATTTATTAAATGATTATAAATTATTTCCTTTCATTTTCCTCACCCAAAGTACTCAATATACTGAAACTGTTTTTTTAAGGAAAACTAACTTCATTTCTTTGTTCAGTCAATGGTTTGTTATCTTCCATATACATGATTTCTAAAAAAATCATGAAGGTGTATACTATTATACTATGAATTTTTATGTAATTTTTTCTCATGTTTTACTACGAACAAAATGTTTCAAATAATTTTTTTTTATTTCTCAATGAGGTACTTTTTTTATTTTTATACAAAAAAATTAATGGACTATTTTCTTTTAACTTATATAACATGAACATTATTTCCCACCTATATAAAAACTCAATGATTTGAAGACTAAAATATAATATTCTATGGTTATTTTAAAAGAAAATTTTTTCCACAAAATTTTTGACATTGATATATTTTAAACAATTGATTTCAAAATGAAAATTTTATTTTCCATAATAATGTTTTAATGATATATCAATGATATTTCTATTCATAAAAGGTAAAAATATAACAACTGTACTCTTTTATTTCACACTTAAAGATAATTTATTACATAAAATATTTACTTGAAGAAACATAGAAGATAGATTGGTCTACTTTCTTTGGGTATTTGGAACATTACATAACAACATAGAACATAAAACACAACATCTTTATTGAAAACCTCTTTTACAGGACCACAACATTCTTTCATACTTAGCATTGCATGGGATAACTTGAGGACATGCATAAGAAAAGGGTGAGGTATAAATCCTAGTAAGGAAGTAAATAAGGCATAACATGAAGAATACATTACATTTTAGGCAATAGGAATATCAATGGAGTATAAGAGAAACATGAACATAAAGTCATAATATAGCATGATTATCATAACATGGAAAAGTAAAAACAACATTTAACCTTATATTAGAAAGATACAAGGCTCGTTTCATATGTAGAACAAGTAAAAACTCCTTGAACTTGAATTATAATGATTAAACCCTTATTTCACTTGAAGTATCATGATACCAATATTTACCCAATGCATTGCAGCGCTATCAGGGCACACCCTTCTTAATCATTTCATTTCATGCAGAAGTGTTCCACATGGATCGTAAAACATGGATTCATTAAACATGGTCATTTATTCCATGATAAATTAATTTAGAATTAATAAATTAAACTCTATAATAAATATTTAAATGTACATAAAGGTGAATACCCTTTATAGAGAAATGGGCATGGTATTCACTACACAATGACTTTGGCATGGAAAACTGTGGTGTAATTTCGACAGCATAACGGCGTGACATAAGAATTCATAAAAATTGTTGATGATATAGAAAGTGGTGTCTCATCATATTTACATGAAATTTACAGTATGGGTGTCATATAGATACATTTCCCAATAAATTTAATGTAATGTATATTCATAATATAAAAGAATTGATTGAATGTAAATGTGAAGACAGAAATTTATTACAGAATTTCGGCCTGGTAACGGGTGTATAGGGGAGAAATTAATGAGAGATAAAGGGGTATATCACCATAAAAACATGAGGGAATTATGGAAAGGTTCTAAATAATACCCCAAAATTTGTAATTTAAACCAAAAGGTTATAACAATATAATGAAATTTAGACAAAAATAGAAAGGAAGAATTCCTTTACTTGGAAGTGTGAACCCAAAGGCTTGTGAGGGGCTCAAGAGAGGATTATTGGGAACTTGGGCCACCTTGGGAATATTATATAGAGATAAAGACATAGTTTTTTTTAGCACAAAATGTTTTGAGTGAAGAGAAGTGGGATCTTGGGTGGTTTTATATATGAAAAGGGAGAGAATTCATTATTATTTAGTTTTTGGACACTACACATTAAACTAATAAAAATCACAAACCATCACATGGTTTTTTCCCATGGGTTTTTCCAAAGGGTAGTGTAAAACATTATTCTATGAGGCTAATTTCCGAAATTATTATAATATTAGGCTTGATTATGTGGAGGTGAGTTACACTTTCAACAAAATCATTTTAAAATGTTAAAATGCTTTATAAGTCTTCGAGGGTCCCCTAATGCTTTGAAAAATAAATCAAACAAACCAAAAATCATATTATTTTAAAGTTAAACCATAATTTTCTAGAAAAAAACATTTATAGTATTTTATTACATAACTATAGGGTCAATATGATGTCATAAAACACATTATATATTTAATCGGTATTTAAAATTTACCCAAAAATTCGACTATCTCAAAAAATTAGGAAACATTTCCCATTTGATAACTTTTAAATCCTGATTCCAAAAATGATATTCATTTTTTCTAAATAATTTTCTAAATATTTGAATTTTTAATTTAAAAATAAAAACCAACATTTATTGAAAATTCATGGGTTTTGACAAAAACAGCTTTCAAACCTTAATAAAAATTATAATTGTATTCATAAAAATTATAAAATCATTTATATTTAATAAAAATTAATTTAGTAATAATATTTTATTAAAATATTATTTAATTCAAAAATACATTAATTCATCAAAATATATTTTTTTAATTAACATAAAATACTATTTTTGACTTAAAAACTATTTACAATGTAACAAAAAAATAAATGTATATTATCAACAAAAAACTATGCACATAATCATAGTGCTAGGTTCTTTTTACATAACCCCTTAAAACACCTGTATAAGACCAAAGGGTAAGCAGTGCAATGGTGAAAGACTCTTGGGGTGGCTTGTATAACATAGTTCAGGAGGTAATCTCTATTAAATTCTACTTCTCCCATAGGTGGTTTCGTTAATGCTTAACATGTTGAAGCTCTGCTTGGGCTTGGTCAAGAGTGAAGCCTAGTGATGATACCTCCATTGTGAGCTCTGAAAAATGGGTTTTATGGAGAAATTATACTAGATGAGGCCATAACATCCTTTATCTGAGTAAATTGGATTTGTTAAATCCCAGTATTTATATTAATCAGGGGGTAACTATTCAATGACTATATTAGCAGTGGTAACAATTATTAATGGTATTTTAAAATCCAAAAACTTAAAACCAAGGAAGTGAATATTTCTTATATAACTATTTTACATAGTAATACATTTAATCAAATCAAGATGAATTTTTATTAATAAAAGTTTGGGTCGTTACAAAAAAACCCTTGATTTAACTCATGATTTAATGGTGATATGATCCAAGGATACCATCTTTATTCTTTCTCTAGATGGTTTGTGTTTATGATGAAAATATTTTCATGACACATGTTATTTTTCCATAGGTTATTATATGGTGATATGATAACATTTTTATGAAACTACTTCCTTTTCCATGGGTTATGCTACGATGAGATGGTTAAATGTTTATGAATCTGGTCACTTTTATGTGAGTTATGATATGATGACATGATTATGAAACCCATTTTATTTCATAGATTATTATATGATTGTTTTATTATGATATTTTATAACACATAACCATGGTTTTCATTTTATGGAGGTGGTTATATTATAACCAAGGATGGTGGTTATTTTATAAAAAAGGAT
Source organism: Viscum album (assembly GCA_963277665.1). NCBI lineage: Eukaryota > Viridiplantae > Streptophyta > Magnoliopsida > Santalales > Viscaceae > Viscum > Viscum album. The sequence continues at coordinate 1,645,160,158 of OY728132.1, forward strand.
GGTGGTTACATTGTATACAAGTTTTTTGGTCACATTATAACCAATGATTGGTGTGACCTATATCTCCCTCTAATTAATTTGGTAAACATTGATATCTCATGAGATAAAAAAGATTATAATGGGAGTGAACCTAGTTTAGTAAGGGAATCTATCCACTATGAGAGTCTTGGGAGTGAACCTTGACTACTACGATGGTTTGAGAAGTGAACTCAATCCACTATGATATACTTGGTTATAATCCTTAACTAATAAGGAAATTATTTTCAATGATTATGTGTACTGCAAAAACTTATTTCTTATGCCAATGTTATTCCATTATGGCTCATGTTATTTTATTAATTTATGATTCATGTATTATGAACTACCAATATTTATGATTTTGATATGAAGGGTATGATTTTCAAATGTTATGCTCATATTCGGATACCTATATGCCCATGTTATAATCAGGTGACCATTGATATCTTTATTATTTACCCTTGATGATAATATGATCTCTCATTTCTTATGTTTCATTTACCCAGGTTATGAAGAAAGTTATTAAGTATGATATGTCTAAGAAGGTTTATAATTATTAATAACTTAGTGAAAGATTATATAGATCTTTTATAAACATTCTGTTTATATGTCTAAGTTTATTAAATCACTATACCTATTCAATATTGGCATGGAACATTATGTTAAGTAGTGAATATTAATCTATTAAGATTTTATATTTATGCATGGAAAGTTAGGTTCATTGTAGTTTTTATCGTAGAAATTTTTAGTTAACCTTTGAAAACTAGGATGGGTAAATTTTAGTGACAACCATGTGGATAAGTCTAATTATACAATAAAATCCTAATGTTTTGTAATGATCATGAATGAGCAAGGATAAACATAAGGTTTCTTGGAAGAAGGATTCAAGATTTATATATGCTATAAGTGATTTTTCATGATTATGAGGTTTTCCATTGTGAATATTGTTTCTAACACTCAACATTTTGGTTTTAGTTGATGGTTGGAAACCAAAGTAATCGTGTTAATGATTAATGTAGTGGATAATGAAATTATTTTCCTCCTGACAAACCAAATTTAATAGTATTTGGGATGAAAAATATAATTCCTATGATCACAAAAATTTCTCAATATATGAATCATGTTGAACAACCAAATTATCAAATGTGGGAAAAAAGTTCTATGGAGTACTTCATGAGAAATTCCCACCTTCATTTACTATCTCTTTTGATCCACTGGTTTATGAGAAATAGATCTTCACCACAAAAAAAACATATTTTCTATTCTTCAAAGCTTGAAACATGTGAAATTTATTCTAGTAGTTTATTGTTCAAATGATGAATAGAATCATTGTGGAATCTTATAAATAACATGAGGAAATATGAAGAAATCGAATCTATTAAGTGGGATGAGTTTTAGAGATTATTTTTCAATAAGTAATTTCCTAATTTTCTTCACACAAAAATGAAGAAGGAATTACTTGAGATAAGGTAGAAGGATAATGAATATGTTGGTACCTTTTAGGTAAAATTTTTAACACATGAGAGGTAAACTTATTGCATTATCATCCAACAAGAGATTTATGTTTATAAATAATTAAATGGACTAAAACCAAGCCCATAAATTGTGTTCTCCATAGGGTACTTCAAATACTACAAATAAATACTTTGACATTCCATCAAGTTGGATAAGGTGATTTGAGATACCCATCGATTGCATGGTTTTGATAACAAAATAAAGATATAATTTAAAGTAAATTCTAAAAAACATGGATAGAATAAGATAAGACTTCTATTATTCTCAAACTATAGAGATAAACATGTAAGAAATTTTCATATGGTAACTAGTAAATGTTTCATTTGTGGGAAGGAATTTCATTATGAAATTGAATGTCTAAGTTATTTTTAATGGTAATCTAATGATGTTAATATAGATAAATCACCATAGAATTCACCACATGCACTCTTATATTATAAATGCAAGGATTTTTCGAATTATGATAATAAATGACCTAATATAAGGGCTAATGAGTATAATAATCCAAAAAAAATATCAAATTCAAAGGAAAAAAGGGAAATCATATGAAATCACAATATTTGAAGTGAATTTTGATAATTAGGGCTAATTTATCCTCTACTAAAGGGTTGGGGATTTCATATTTTAGTTTTTATGAATGCACCCTCTAAAAATCTTGTTATTCAACCATTAGTGAAATTTTATGTGATCCTAAACATTTATTAACAGTCTTTATATATATTCTATAATAATGAAATCAAATTTGATATTTTGAATCAACTTATGATAGTCTATTGGCAATAGGATAAACTCAAACATTCAATAGAAATTTTTTTGGTTAAGTAAGGATCTTATTTAATGAATAAAATGATAATTATCTTTTGGAAGAATATTTGAATTTATTGTGAATCCATTTTCAAAAATGATTTGGGTATATACATTTTGGTATTATGATTTATATGTGATTCAAATTATTTCTAAAGAATCATTAAGTTGATCATGGAAGGATATACGATTAAATCATTCCATTATTTGGGATTCAATTTTGGTCAGTCAAATTTTTAAGAAACATTGAGGTTAACTATTTATAAAAATGATTATTTTAATCCTTGGATGTTATTAGATAATAGTTTCTCTACATTTGGTCTTTGAAAAATATTTTTAGTTATAAATAATGACTTTTGGATCTTATGATTCATTAAAATTTAATTTTAGTTCTTCAGGGATGAAAAAAGAAATAATCTTAAAAATTCATTTCTTGGAGTAAGAGATAGAGTTGAAATTGACCAAAGAAAAAAAAGGATGTAATAATAGAAATAAATATATTTTTATATGATTTAGATGAGTAAAACAAAAATAAATTAAAATCTATTCAACAAAACATCAAGGTATCCCATAATCGATAGAAAATTTATGTGGGGAATCATCAAGGTTTCCTAGAATATCAATTTTTTAATATGGTTATTCCATTAATTTCTCTATATAATAGGTTTATGAGATTTTATAAAGAATTCAAATATGTGACTTCATTATATTATACATTTCGAGTTTCTTGATTGAGTATGGATGGTATCGTATCGCTTGGTGCTTCCACCAAATATCTCTCAAGTTCATGATGTGTTCCATAGATCTCCCCTGAGAAAGTATATACCTGATTCATTACATATATTAAATATAAATTTCATATCAATGGATAATGATCTTTCTTAAAAATAATAACTGGTATGGATCTTGTATCATGGAGAAAAAGTTCTACGGAATAAGGTAACTCACCTGGTGAATGTTCTTTGGATAAATCACAAATTCGAAGAAGCGACATGAGAAACTGGGGATTTAATGAAATGAATATATCCTCATTTTTTTATATTATAGTGAATTATTTAGAGGTAAAGATTTATGTTATGTGGGATAGAATGTAGAACCTAAGATTTTATGAAATATGTTTTTCAAATATAATTAATTTCTTCGATGTCTTATATTACACGCATCACTATGATTAAATGAACCATGATATTTAATTTAAATAATATTATGTGATTTTTATAACCTAATCATCAAATTTGAGGGTATGAATAGTATTAAGTTATTTATGAGATATATAAAATAATATCCTACTAAATACAAATTTATTGATTAATTCTTATGAAATAATCATTCAATTTTTAGAAAAGTAGTTTAAAAAAATATAATATTTAATTTTAAAAAAATTATATCATAAAACTAACTGAGCTTTCAAAATCATCATATTAAAAACATCTTAGGGTGTATTTCTATGATTTTTCTAAAAATATTTATTTTCCAATGAACAGTAAAACGTATTGATTTTTCTTGAAAATTGTATTTTTTATCTGGAATATGAAATGATCCCTTTTTTATAAATGGTTCAAATGTAAAATCAGTTCTATTATAATTTATATAATATAACTAAGTTCATCGAATTGGTTTTATTTTAGCTTCCTATACCTAGTTCACTCATAAGCAACTGAACCCCGATGGCCACATGGCTTCAAGCATAACTCCTTGTATGCTAGAGGCTACTGAATAGTAGTGAGATCCTAGGGTGTGTCAATGGGGATATTATTACCTCATGTTATAGTATATCATAGTGGTATACAATAATGATAAATAGTGGAAATAGTAATAAATAACCAATAGCTGAATAATAAATCACCCGACTAAAATCAACAGGCTGGAACATAATGCATGTCATATAAAAAATGATTCTCATATTAGGTGATATATAAAAAGGGTAATATGGGTACAAGAATATACATAATTATTTAAAAATATAGAAATTAAAAAAAACTATCTTCATTAGAATCGTGGTCATAAGCTCGGTCCTCTACTCCTGCACTCTATCCTATGCAGACAATCAAGATTCTGTAGCTAGACGCTTCCCATTGTCACTACTTGTATCCATAAGATCTGTCCACGTACCAACCTATGGCCCAAAAAGGCTATGATATATACTCAATAGGCCACAAAAAATGTTTTCTAATAAAATTCAATTGATGCAAATAAAACGAGTAGTGTGCATGTATAGAAATGAAATAAAAAATATAAAATGTAAACGTGTCAACTTCGGTTCCTAAAGGACACCAAGATGACACTACCTTTTTTATCCTAATCCATAAGATCTCTAAAAAAGTGAAAACCAATATATATATATCTGTTTATATATATATTTTTTACTTACATTGTGACATTTATATCCATATGTAAATATATACTAGTAATATTATCTAGGACCCAAGCCATAACTCATGAATCCATGGACTGTAGTATTAATCCTGTAAAATGTTAAGGTATTTCATACCTAGGAATCAATAATCATATGGGTTACTAGTCCCATATATCACAATGTGGTAAACCATGAATGGTTATTACATTTAATTATGAATTCTATGCCTATATATCACATCCAGTTAGAGACATCATGCCCATATTCCAAATTCAATTTGGGAGGTCCAGCTCATATATCCCATTTCATTTGGGACGTCATGCCTATATATCAAAATTCATGTGGGATTCCATGCACAAGTATCACATTTTAAAAGGATTCCAAAATCGTATATCATCTATATATGGGACACCATGCCCAAGGATCACATATATAATGGATGCTTTTCTCGAGTGTCCAAAACATATGGGGTGCCATGCCTCTAAAGTCACATTTATATAATAAGGTCATTCATTATTTAATACATTCAATAGGTGGATTTAAAATTCATTAATATGCCATTTAACTAAGGGTAATAACCTTTATTCATGTATAATTAATGTGAAGTTTTCATACCCCCCATCCCAATTTAATTTAGGTAGTCACATCACTTAGTCATCAAGACCAGACGTATAGAAGATTTTTTTACCATATAACAGTTTAATAATTCTAGGAATTCACATCAGAACACCCTAAGGGGTTATAACTTGTTGAGGTGCGGGACCTTAAACCATAAACAAGGTTACATGGGGAATTTCTAACATGGGTAACAATTTAAGCGAGGGAAAATTATAAATTTATGGTAAAAAATGGAAATTTTTGCATTAGGCAGAATAGATCACGTTATAAAATGACATGGATTTAGGGAAAACTACTAGAACTCCTACCCTAGGTTGGTAGACAAACCCTAATCCATTTTTGGTATTAGATTCTATGTCAAATGGAATAAATTTTAAAAATAAACAAATTCCCTGAAAATAGGGCATATTAGTTCACACTAAAATAGTGCCAAATAAGGAGAGGTAGACTAAAAAATGAAGGGAGATGAGTGAATGTCTTAACAATTTTCATATAATACAACTGATGATGATGAAATCAGAGCTTAAATAGAGATAGAGTCTCATGGCCTAATGGTTGGGGATAGAGGATGATCCCACACTGGTGTATATTAGAGAAAACAAAGGAAGAATAGGGGTTTTGGGTTTTTAATGTGAAAAGAAAAAAATGGTCATTTACCCAGTTTTTAAAGGGTTTATATTTTCATTGAATGGTTTTTAAAACCATGCACCTATACTAGTAAAAGATAACTAATGGTGTAGCCTTGGGTGTATTGTTTAGGAAAACAGTGCAGCCTTGGGTGAACATTTTAGGAAAACTCTGAGGCCCCTTACAATCTATTAGAAATCCCCACATGACCATGTGAGATGAGTTGAATAGTTATAAATAATTTTGTTTCCTGCGTAGTTTAATATATACCCCAAACAATTTATCTACACAGTTAACCCTGACCATGGACTAACTTTGTGGATTAGTCTGTATTTCCAAAATTTGGAGCTCCAAACTTTGAAAAATCCCTATAATCTTATTAAATGATAAATATCCTATTAAGAACATTAATAGGATAGCAATAGAGGTTTTTATATTAAAATGAGTATCTAAAGATATTTAAAAATTATATATGTTACAAACTCCCCTATTTAAAACAATGTATACCTACGTTTACCTTTCAAGGGTGGTAAAGCATCATCTAAGAAAATTTCCAACCATTGAGCATATATATTGGAAACTTTCTCTCTCTGTGGTCTCATCATGTACATAGTCTTGCTACCATAGTACCCATACCGATGGAAGAGACCTACCTCAACGATCCTTCAAACTCTAATCAACAATATGCATAGTATGTTCATAAAAGGACCTATCCACCTCTATCTCAATTTATTTCGGATCAAATTAATGAGATGGGTCCAAATAATAATGTAAATGATATATTTTATAGAATAAACAATGCATATCCTAGTACCTATGGGGTAAAACCAACTGATAGGTTACCATCCTAACTCTCTCCAATATCTCTAAAGGCCTGATGTAATGAGGCGATAGCTTTCCCTGTCTTTGAATCCATCTAGGACCCAATCTAGGAGAAAATAGTAAAATTTATTAATGTCCCACCATGAATTCAAGAGGTTTTAATTGATTCTTGGTATAAGACTTATTCCTATACTGATCTATAGTTGTACTCTTATAAATATGATGCACTTGTTCAGATGTCACCTAAATGAGATGAGGCCCCAATAGTGATACTTCTCCTACCTCTAACTAGTACAACAGTGAACGAAAGGGAATACCATATATGGATTCATTAAGATCATTATGAATTGTTTATTATAAGATGTTATATAAGAAAACTTGAATAGTGGTAGGGATATTTCCTAGGAACCTCTAAAATCAAGAATGTATGCCCAAATATTATTCTCTAACACTCATATTATATACTCAGATTGACTGCTAGTTGGAGGATTGTATAATATAATTGTAAGAACCTGTGAACCCAGTTCCTTATGTATCCTCTAGTAATATTGTGATTTAAATAGAGATTCTTTTTCAGATACAATAGAATGTAGAATACCATGATGTTATACAATATCTGAAATATAAATCCACCAAATATCATCTACTAAAAAGGTATCCTTGATTGATAGGAAGTGAGCAACCTTTCTCAACCTATCAATGATCACCCCAACCACACCGTTTCATTGAGGCAAAATTTTTATGTGTGTAATGAAATATATAGTTACACCATTTCATTTTCATTTAGGAATGGACATAGGTTGTAGAAGTCCAACACTTCGGTGGTGTTCTGGCTTCGCATGCTAATAGGTAGAACAACATATGAAAAAACATGTAGTCTACCTCTTTATACCTAGCCACAAATACTAATGTCATATTCCTAGTTATATATTTTTAATACCAATATGTACATCCCAAATAGAGGCATGATATTCCTATAACAATTATTCTCGTATATCTGTCGGCACCTAGATATACCCATGAAAGTGCAGAATCTCATCCTCATCAAAAACCCAACCTAGTTGTGGGTCCTCACATGATAAACTCTCCCTCAGGACTAGTCCCTCATGATTTGAATTCTTATACATCCTTTCCCATTCTATACAGAAGAAATTCACTACCAAATCAACTAGCAAATGATTCCCATGATATTCCTAAACCTCCCAGTACAAATTTAAAAAAAATCCATCAACTACCACCCACAAATTTCCTCTTGGATGGAATATATCTAATTCTTCTAGGATAGGGCATCAACTACTACCTTTCCCTTCCCTGGTGTATTAGTGAGCTCAAATTTTAATGAATACAGGTGTAATGTCTTGGATTTTCCGTGTATTTTTTATATTATATGGAATATTTTCAAGACCAGGCATTGGGACAATGTGTGATTCTAAAGCCCAGTCTGCCCAGAATAAATATTTTAAATATATTAAATTTATTAAATAGAACTTCGGCATAGTTTTCTTGAAAATTTTGAATAACTCTCATATGGGGACCCAAATCATAAATCTAGTGGCACCATTGATTTCAGAAGGTGAATCTTACCCAATTCACGATATAACTGTTGTCAGTAATGATCATTTGTGAAAATGTTATCACATGTATAAGTAAATAAAATTTATTTATTTATTTATATCATGTAGAGACATATTTTATTCTTTAAGTACATTGTTATATAAATTCCTCAAGGTTAGTCATGTGAACTCAAAAGATTTTTGACAAACAGTTGGAGAGCATTTCTAGGAGGATAATGACAGATAGGGGATAGATTGTGGATTGTCGTGATAATGGAAACCTTAGATATCATCAATGATAGCAACAAAACTGTTCTTTGTCAATTATTGACCCCACTCTATGAAGGGTGTATTTTATTTGGATTTCTTCTCTGTTCTTGATTCTTATAATTAATATGAATCAATCGACTAACGAATTGATTTGTGGATCATGTGTATTATAGGGTGGGTTTTATTATGGGTATTTTTTGGGATAATTCCAAGTAATTTCTTATTATTAAATTTTCATTCTAACAACAACAAATTTAGATCGACACAAACATCGATCGATGTTTATTCCTCTTGATTATTCATGTGCTTTTCTCCCCTATTTCTCGGATCATCATGGGAGATCATCATTTGGACTGTGGTTTTACATCCACCAATGATATCAATCATTGTGCACCCAATTCATGGTGAAAGGATTTGATATCACATATGTTGGATCGGCAGAGTACCATGGAGGTCTGATGATGAAACAGTGGCAGATCAGATGAGGTAAACAACTAATTTTCATGATCTTCGGTGCATAATGAAGAATGAAATATAAATATGTTTTATAAGTGAATTGAAGGGACATAAATTATTATTAGATGATATAATGACTTAATGAGGCTTGATAAATAGTTTTATAGTGAAGAAAGCTTTAGATCAAAGTCTAAATGAAGATTTCGGACTCACGAAACCAAATTTGGAAATTTGAAAAAATCTATGTTACACGATGTTTTAATCGGACCTATAAGACGTGTGGGTACCCTTGGATGTGTAGCTACGGTTTTTTCCAAATTTAAGGATAACACATTCTGTGGCCTCTATCACATGACGTGTACTACAAAGAGTACACAAACATTGGGAAAATTACATGACCATATGGAATGTCATTTACTTATACACAAACACATCTTGGTGTACATGGAATGGTACACAAACACAACCTCGGTACATAGACATGGCCATGCATCATGGGTAAGATCCCATGTATCTCTACATGCCATTTATATGGAGACTACATGTCGTGTGAGGCTCTTCCACATGAGAAGGCATGGGGATAACTGGACAAGCCATGTACCCCCTAGTACACACCGTGTACCCCATTCAAGAGTTATTTTGGCTCTTAATTTTCTTAATTTGGAGTAGTACATGCTGAGTGTGTTCCCTTGGTCATTTCCCTTGATGGTACAGTGTGGAATTACTTCCTTATATCAGGCTTTTTATCCCCTATATAGGCCAAGTCTCTTATAGAGTTGTGTTTTCCCTCAATGAGACTAGATTGTTATCCTCTATCATACTTTGTTCTCTATATGGAGTTTTTTAAATCATCATGACCTCCCTAAGTAATGTTATGATCCTCCATATAGTATGTTTTATCGATATGGTTAGTGGAATTGTTGGTAAACTATCCCCTATGTATTGGGTTCATCCATATTGGGTTTGTGTTGTCCCCCAGCAGTTCTAGGTGTGACCCCATATCAATGATTCATGGTCTTCTTAGACTAGTGAGCTTTCATTTGGAAGGGACCAATGAGAAAGACCTCTTTTTCAAGTGTATCTTATGATATCTTGGATTGTGTAGTGGATTCTCCCGAAACAAGCATTGCTTCGAACAGAATCATGTGGCTTGCATTTGGTTATCACCTATTGGTGGTGTGGTGTATTTCATGAGTATATTTGGTAGTTTCTATTATAAATATATTTTTATATATTTTATTGAGTTGATTATACTTGGTTCTTCATCTTTAGTGTTTTCGATGTATCCTACTGAGTATTGTTAAACTAACCCTTACGTGGTCTTTTCCCACACACGTCATGTCTTATACAGATAACGACCTACTTGACGGTGTTCTAGGAAGATTTGAAGTAGGTAGAGCATAACTAGATCTTGATAGACTAAGTTTTTTTTACTAGGATATTTCATTTGACTTTTGTTCTCTCCATTCGATCATGTTGGACACTTTACATTTTTTGGTTGGGGTTTAATTTGGCCCCTTTTTTATTTTTAGTTCTTCTAATTCCAAACTCAATTATGGGAACTTAGATGTGTGGATGGTTTGATTCAACTGTTTTACATTTGAAAAATGTGTGGTCTTAGAGATGTGTTCATGTGTATAGGTACTTTAGTCTAATGCCTCCCATTTGTGGTATTTGCCTACTTGGCACTGGTTCCGAACCCCCAGCCTATTGGAAGAGGTATTGTGGTAGTCATGGGTCATACCTCGATGGGATGGGTCGTGATAGAGTGGTATTTGATTTAAGTTGTACCTTTGGACCCTAGTTAGTGAGATTGATTTCGGGAAATAGTGTTTAGTATTTCAATTTTATATTTCAGGATAGGGAATCTAGTGTTGGTGTGGAGGCCGATGTATCTATACACAAGGACTCTGATCACTTAACTTTTAACTCAATACATGTGAACATTGGATGTAAGGAAAATTTCTAGTTCATGCAAAAAATATGAATGGTTTGGTTTTCCAGGTCCTTCTTGAGTCATCTCCCCATATATACTATTTCGACCATGGTATATCTTGTTTTATTTAAGGATTCCTCCATTAAAACATCAAGACATGATTCCCCCCATGTCATCATTAGGATGATCCACTTAGTGATGAGGCATCGATATAGGGGCTTGTACTAGAGATAGAAAATTTGGGTGGTTTCCAGCTATACCACCAACCATTAAGCCAAATTTAGTGATTGTAGTACATCTAAGGATAGACATAGTTGGAATATATTACATGAGTTTTAGAGGAAATGAACTCCCAGGTTTTAGGGTGATCCAGGCCCCTAGGTGGCTGAGGATTGTCTTGAGGTAGTCACTGTCATTTTTTCCTTGTGAGGACACTAGAAACCCAGATTGTAGTCTTCAAAGAAATTATTCTTTACGGTTTTTCTGGGTGATGGTGGATCTTGATGAATGAGTCGCATGACAGGATAGCTCTTTCCTAGTTAGACATTGAGAATCTCTTCAAAGAGGGGTTCTATTGGGACATTTTGTGATCGGTATGCCTACAAGAGCTACTATATATACCACAAGGCAGTATGATCATGGTAGAGTATTCAGTGAGGTTTATTGATATCTCACATTACTCCTTGAATATGGTGTGGGATACGTTCTTTAGAGATTGGACCTTTGATTAGGGATACCACCAAGACATCAGGTAATCAGTAGTATCTATTTGCACTCCCACCTATGATGGTGTGCTTGTGTGAGAACCTTGTTGGTGGAGAGATTTCTCAGAGAGCTGACACTGGTAGTGGGAGATAGCAATGGGAACCCAGAGGCTAAGACTATGGATGTAGGAAGATGATGATATTCATAGGGATCAAAGTGTGTTAGGTGATTCAAGAGGTGATCCCAAGACATAAGTTCGGTAGTGTAGGGCTCTCACGGTGGTTTTAATCAATTGAGTGGCATGCGATGTTTCTCATGTGATGGTCTGGGGCATAGAAATTAGGATTATCCAGCCTGTTGTACAGCTAATCATGAGATATTTGAGATGCGACTAATAAAGAGACATTGGGATAAGTAGGGTGGTCCATAGGGTGACCGGCGTGGAAGAGGGTCCAGTAGGGAAGTAAAGGTTGATGGAGGTTTGACCTATAACCACCACCACCCTATGTGGTCTGCACAAGGTTTAGGGAGATTGTGGACAAAGATGAATCTTGGTACAGGCTATAGAGAACTATGACACCGAGGCTCCAGGGATTATAAGAGGTATGATCTATTTATTTGTCATAATTAGATGTAGTATTCATAGACATAGGTTCTAGTCATTACATATTTTTCACTTCTATATTTCAATAATTATATATTCTAGTTGAGACATTGGCTCAACCATAGACATTGGAGACTCTGACAGGTGGTGACTCAATAATTTCACATTTATGCCGATAGTGTGATCTGATACTTGAAGGTGATATTTTTTTCATGGGATCTCATTTTTGTAGTAATGATTCCTTATGATTCAATCTTTGGTATAGACTGTTTATCTATAGTTCATTTCCAGATTGACTATTTTAGATAGAGGATGCCATGTGTCTACAGTGATAGTGATATTTTTTCCTTTGTGGGTGAAAAGTATAACTTGAGGGAGTTGGATGAGATCAGGTATATGAGAGTATAATTGATTACTTTCCATTTGGATAGAATGACTCTTCGAGTAGTGTATGATTTAGGCTATCAGTTTCATATAGAGGTAGAGGAATATGGGGACACATTTTCTGAGAACATACCAGGTTTACCTCCCCACTGAGAGATGGAATCGTGCATCAAATTTCATCCCAAGACGACATTGATATCCACAACAGTATATCATATGGATCTTGTGGACCTTTGAGAGATGAGTATGTAGTTGGATGAATTTTAGGAGAAAGAATTTGTAAGGCCCAGTGTTTCTCCCTAGGCATCCCCAATGTTGGTTTCCAAGAAGGCAGATGGGAGCTTGTAGCTATGTGTGGATTAAAATCACATTAATTAGGTGACCATGAAGAATAAGTATCCACTACTGAGGATTGATGACCTCTTTGACTATTTGAGAGGGGTTTTATGGTTCTCAAAGATTTACCATGGGTCAATCTATCACCAGCTGAGAGTACGAGATAAGGATATATCGAAGAAATCATTCATATTTTGATACGGCCACTTTGAGTTCATGGTGTTGTTTTTCAGCATGATGAATGTCCCAAAAGTTTCCATGAGACTCATGAACCATATCATTCAACCTTTCATAGATTAGTTCATAGTATTCTTCATCGAAAAAATCCTTTTGTATTAGTTCCCAATGAGGAGCATGCGAGACACATGATGATGCTCCTAGACACACTTTGAGAGAACCATTTTATGGGAATCTCTAGAAGTCTCAATTTTAGATTTGATAGGTACAATTTTTGAGGAAGATCATCTAATATGATGGATTAGAGGTAGAATTGAGGTAGTTATTTCATGGTATCCACCCAATAGTGTTACCTATGTGCATAGTTTTCATGGTTTGGTAGGATACTATTAGCGGTTTGTACCTAAATTCTCTAAAGTTACACCAACCTTGACTGGTATGACATAGAAGCGGAAACCTTTTTTGTGGATGTAAAGGTGCCAGTAGTACTTTATGAACTGATACAAAGGTTGAAAAGCTCTCCCATCTTGATATTTCTGAAGCATGGTGTCGAGTATATAGTGTTCTGTGATGCATCAGGGACCATACATGGTTGGTTATTATGTAGAGAAAAGTGGTTATTACCTATGGTTCACACCATTTCAGACAACCTGAGAAGAACTATGTTACCCATGACCTTGAGTTAGAAGGTGTAGTATTTGAATTGAATATGTGGTGACACAACCTTATGGTTGAGTAGTCTATCATTTACTCTGACCAAAAGAGTCTCAAATATATTTTCTCATATAAGGATATTAACTTGAATAAGAGACAGTGGATATAGTTCCTCCAAGACTTTGAATTTGAGATTCTCTATACTCATTAGAAGGGAAACATGGTGGTAGATAGTTTCAGTGGGAGATCTTGTTCTCAGTTGTTGGATGAGGCATCAGAGCTATTAGGCTCAATACAGTTGTCCTTTTTGGACAAGTATGGTGCTTCATATCATCAGTCTATGGATGTTACCCCACTAATTTTATAGTGTGTTAGGGATGATCAGCATCAAGATACCCAATGCGAGACTATATGTACTTAGATATATACAATACATTCTCTTAATTTATATTCTAAAGGTGCGGAGCATGCTATCATTTTCATAGGATGGGCGATGGAACCTTTGATGTTGTAGGAGAAGGAGGAGAGGGAGTTTCATATATCCCCTTTGGTGGTACATCCAAGTGTGGAAAATATATACCAGGACCTCCGATGTTAGTTTTTGTGGTCAGGAATCAAGAAGGGAGTTCTGTAGCTTGTCTCTCGATGCATCACTTGTCAGTGAGTGAAGGCCGAGAACCAAGTTCCAGAGGGTATACCTCAACCCCTTGAGGTTCCATAGTGGGAATGTGATAGAATTTCTATAGAATTCATGACCAAATTACCACATATGTCCAAGAGAAATGATTATTTTTAGGAGATTGTATACCAAATCACCATGTTGTAACACTTTCTAGCCATTTTATTGAAAAAATCATTTACGATTTTGGTACATATGTAAGTATAAGAGATAGTGAAACTCCATGGAGTTCCCTCCCTCAAGGATCGCCTCTCACCGTGATGCTCACTTCACATCTCGGTTATGGGGAAGATTACAAGAAGCATTTGGGAATCATTTGCTCTTGAGAATGGTGTTTTAACCCCGGAATGATAGCCAGATAGGATAGACCATTCTAGTCTTGGAGGAAATATTGTGGTATTTTATGTTGGACTTTAGACATAGTTGGGAGGATCATATACCTTTAGTGCAGTTTTCATACAACAACAACTACCATTCCACCATTGGTATGGATCTATTTGAGGTTTTTTATGGGATAACCTATAGGTAACCAATTTATTGAACTAATACAATTGAGTTAGAACTCATGGGCTTGAATTTGGTGAGACCTGCTATAGAGAAGGTGCAGATCATCTAGGAGTGGATGAAGACTACACAGATCTCTAATATGTCTTATTCAGGACAGCTATGGGGACCTCTATAGTTCGGGGTGATAGACCATGTGATCATGAGGGTCTCACCTCAATGTGGATTGAGGATATTTGGTTAGGGTGGCAAGTTATCTTTGAGATTCATTGGACTCTTCCAAATACTGCGTAGAGTTGGTGAATTGGATTACCAATTATCCCTGACGCCAAAAAGAACTAGGTATACAACATATTATACATGTAGCGGAAGAGGAGGTACATGCATGACCCATCACACTTTATAGACTGGGGAGAGCTATACATCGAGGATATTGATACCTTCGTAGATTACCCAGTGGAGATCGAGGATCAGTAGGATATGATCCTTTGTGGGTGTTCAATTCCCCTTGTATTTATTTGGTGGAAGTGTGGGAATCTTCAAAAGAGAGCCTAGAAGTGGGATACCCAGATGAATTCCCTATACCCTCACATTTTTAATAGGTTTTTCTCCCTTAGATATGAAAATGCCTAAGATAGGGAGAATTTAATTTATTCGAATTTCCATTTTTTATAATATATGGAATATTTTTTATATCTGGCACTGAGAGGGTGTGAGATTATGAGGCCCAGTGTGCTTAGAATAAATTTTTTGAATATATTACATATATTAAATATCATGTACATACAGTATTCCTAAAAAGTTGAATAGCTACAGAATGGGGGACCATATCAGAAATATGATTTCACCATTAAGTTTAGAACATGATTTGTACCCTAGGCGCGACATAACCCTTTTCGGCACAGGCCATCTCTGGAAAATTTATCCTGTGCATAAATAAAAAAAATTACTTAATTAATTATTATTTTTTATATTGTGGCATGTTTTCTCCATTAAGTACATGGTTATATAAATTCCTCAGGGTTATTTGTACAAACTCTATAGATTTAAGACATACCATTGGGTAGATTTTCTTAGTGGTTGATGATGGATTGGGATTGGATCTTGGATCATCATGCCAACAAATACCATGGATCACATCAACTACAAAAACACATCCATTCTTTTTCAACCAATGAACCAACTCCAGGTAGGGAATTTGTTTATATGAATTTATTCCCTGTTCTTTATTCCTATGAAGAATGTGAATCAATCAACTAACAAATTGATTCATAGATCATGCATATTTCGGAATGTGTTTTATTATTGAGATTTTATCAGGATCATTCTGGGTAATTATTTATTTTTGACTATCTTTCTAATGGAAATGAACTAATATAGACATGTACATCGATCAAGGTCCGTTCCTCTTCATACTTCATGTTTTTTTCTCCCTATTTCTTCAGTCATCATGGGAGTTATTCATTTGGACCACGGTTCAACATCCACCAATGATATTAATCATTTTCCACCCGATTCCTAGCACAAAAATTTGATATTGCAGATTTGGGATCGACATGGTGTGACAGTGGTGGGATGATGGAGACGATGATGAATTGGATGATGTATATATCCAGTTATCATGTTCTTCAGCGTGCAATGAATGATAATAAATAAATCTATTTTTTGAATTAATGGAAGGACTAAATATTATTATTCAGTGATGACATGACTCAATGAGGCTCGATATGCAGTTTTGATGAAAATCAATCACTGGATCAAAGGTCGGAGGAACCACCATGATGCATGGATGAATATAATGATTTTTGGAAAAATATTAATTACTCGGCATTTAAGTTAGATCTACATGTTGCGTGGGCCCCCTATCTATGGTGCTGGGGTTTTTTCTAGAGTTAAGGATCACATGGTCGGTGACCCTCTCCATGTGACTCATCATGTCTAGTGAATAGTAAACATACATGGGGAAAAGTTCATGTCCAGATGGCATGTCATGTAATTATACACAGACACGGCTTGGAATACATGGGACAGTACATATATATGACCATAGTACATGGACACATATAGTAAGCACATGAAAGATCTTGTGTGACTCTACATTCCATGTGCTCCTTCTACACACTCTATATATAGAGACTACATCTCGTGTAAGGATATTCCATAGGGGAAGGCATGGGAATAGCTAAACACATTGTGTACACCCTGGTACAATCCATATACCATCCTCAAGAGTGTTTATGGATCTTAATATTATTATTTTAAACCATTATAGGTTGATTTCATTCTCTTGGTCATTTCCTTTAAATTTACAGTGCCGAATTACATCCTCGTTACAGGATTGTGATCCACTCTAGAGGTTGAGTCTTAGATAGAGTTGTGTTGTCTCTCTATGAGACTAAAGTACGATCCTATATCATCTTTTGTTCCTTAGGTGGAGTTTATGGAATCAATGTTACCTTCTTAAGTAAGGATTTGATCCTCTATCTAGAAGGATATATCTATATTATTGGGGGAATCTTTGATATATGATCCCCTACATAGAGGGTTATTACAGATTGGGTTTACGGTGTCCCCTAGTGGTCCTATGTGTGACCCCCTATATGTACATCAAGGTCTTATTAGACGAACGATGTTTTATTGGGAAGGGACCAATGATCTAGACCTCTTCGTCTGGTTTCTCCAATTTTATCATGGCTCATGGAGTGGATTCTCTCAGAACAAGTGTTTCTTTGAATAAAATCATATGGATTCCATTTGGTTATGACTACCTAGTGGCGTGGAGTCTTTCTTGGGTATGTCTAGGTGCTTTTTTTATACATTAATTATTATATAATATATTGATCTTATAATACTTAGTGCTTTGTTTTTAGTGATTTCATGTTGTCCAACTGAGTATTATTATACTCACCCATGCATGGGATTTTCCCACATGTGTTGTGTCTTATGTAGGCGATGACCCATTTGATGGTGTCCTTCGAGGATTGGGACTGTGTGAAGTATAGTTGGATCTTGATAGACCGAGGTTTTTTACTAGGATCTTGAATTTGACTTCATTCCTCTCCCTTAGAGTAGGTTGGACTCATTATTGTTTTTGGTTGGGCTTGTATTTGGACCTTTTTTGTTTTCAATACTTTTACGGTCATACTCTATTGTGGGATCGTAGATATATGCAAGAATTATTTCAGTTATTTTACATTTAAACAATTTTTGGGCTTGAATTTTTGTATGTCTGTTCTGGTAAATTAGGATAATGCCCCCCATTTGTGAGATATGCCTACTAAGCATTGGTCACCATCCCTTGGCCTATTGGAGGTGGGATTGGGTTAGTCATGGGCTGGGCCTTGGTGGGTCTGATCATGACATTAGTTAGTCCACCCACCTGTGAAATCTGAGATTCATGTCACACTTTTTGTAAATGTATTCGAGGATTTTGGTCTTCATGTAAATGAAAAGATACTCCCTGAATAAATAATGCCTCCAACATTGTAAGTAATTAACCACAGTTTCAGGATCGAGGTCCTTTTTAGGGTAATTCCGCTCTTGAGGCCCCAGTTGGTAGGAATCATATGCAATAACTCAATATCCTTTCATTAAAATTTCTCCAAGACCCATTCCTAAAGTATCACAATAGATTTTATAGCTTCTTACTAGATTTGGAAGAATCAGGATTAGAGCTAATGTCAATCTCCCTCTCATATTCTACATGGATGACTCATGGGCTTCATACCATAATAACTTAACACCATTTTTATTTAATCCCATGAGAGGTGATACTCGATGTGAGTTGTCTTGAATGAAACACTTGTAGTATCCATTCAGTTGTAAGAAACTATGTATGTCAAAGACTTTCTAGGACTATTCCTGGAAAACCACATCACTCACTATCTCTCTATCTACATATACTTCTAAGAATGAGATGATGTGGCTCAGGAAGTTGTCCTTATTTATCTATAAGTGGAATTTGGTGATATTAGAATACAAAAACTACTCTCTCAGTGTATTCATCACAATATCAATATTTTTCGAATGGTCTTTCCATGTACGAGAATATGCCATGATATCATCCATGAAGACTACCACAAATGAATCTAGATATTGGTGGAAAACCCAATTCATTATGGCTATAAAAACTATTGGTGAATTCATAAGACCAAATGAAAAAACTATATAATTGTACAAGCTATATGTTCTCTAGAACATTGTATGTGGTATTTCAATCATCCTAACAGACACCTGATGGTAGCCTGACCACAAAGAGTTCATGGGGGAAACCATTTATCCTTAAATATGGTCTAAAGGTTGTTTATATATAGTAGTGGATACTGGTTCTTAACAAAAATCTAGTTCAACATGAGATAATATACACAAATAGCATAGGTGATATCCATGGTGAATAATTGGATCATATTAAACCCTTATCTTCAAAATCATTTATCTTCTTTTTAATTTCTTGTATCTCAATAGGTTTCATCCTATAAAGTGGAAAGGACACAAGTGTCGCTCCTCAAACTATCTCAATAGTGAACTCCACCTCTCTCACATGAGGTAACCTAGAAAATTATTTATGCAATACACCTCTAAAATGATCCACAACCTGTGGTAATTTTATACGTTGTGTTCTTTAATGACTCGTGAATTGAATAGACATATGAACTCCTATTTTTCTCATCCCATGATGCTGGAATCCTTCTCAAATCACCTGTTCATCCCATTCTCCTTTATAGAAATAGGTACCACCCTTAGGTGATGTGAAAGACACCCTCCAGTGATATAAATCAATGTGAACATGATACAGCACTAACCATTCCATTCTAAGTATGATGTAAAAACCCATCATCTCAAGGAAAATGAGGTTCCATAAGAGTTAGTACCCACCTATCTCAAGGGGGATCCCTTTCACTAGCATACACTCTCATATCAAAACCCCAATGGTGTGCCAAGATTAACCATGTCATATAATTACTCTATTTCTTAGATTATACTTCCCATATTTTCCATAAATATGAAAAAGTTTGAAGCACCTATATCAAATATGGAAGAAAATAAAGTGGATTCTATGAGAATAGTAACTCTATCTATAGAATTCTTAACACTCTACTCCTCAGGAGTATGTTATACTACAAATAAATGGATGGATCCATAGCCCTGACATACATCTTGGATACCCTAAGAAGGGCTACTCTACTAGAACTAAATGTCTGGAGTCTAGATTCATAATCCACAACCACCGACTCATCCTAACTAACAAATAGTACTATATCTAACTTACTAGTGAGGGTTTGATCTTTTTCCGTAATGTGGAGTTTATATAGATCTCCTCTCCCAATTAATGGATGGTAAGGTCCTATAAAAATGTTGGAGATTCCCAAGCCCTCCACATCATCCGCACTCAATGAGATATTTGGGACACTAGAGATTCTTATGACCTAGATTTCCGCACTATTTGAACAATATGTACCTATCAGTAGATGTCTTATAATTACTATTACCCATATGTATAGACTCTAATAGAATCTTCCTACCGCTTGGAGAACCACTTCTATATCATGGCATGGAACCGCCTTGTCTCACACTGTTATCTTCCCTTAGGTTTTCCATGATGATGAGGGCATGGTTCGCTATATAATAAATGGTGTTCAAAAAAAATATTCACCTATGATAAAATGTCGTATACAATACCATCCTCTAATAACCTTATTATAATCAACTAATCGCTAGTAAGAGTTGGTGTGAAGCACTAAACTTTAGTAAAATGATCTGAATACACCATCACTGACAAAGAACCCTACTATAGGTGCATTAATTATCTAGATTTGTATTCTATCAGCATATGAGGAAAGAAGTAATCATATAATGCTATATGATAACCCTCTCAAACCAACTCTGAATAACAAAAAACTTGGTTAATCACATCTAACCAATGGTTAGTGGAATCACAAATCATATAAATCTCAAGATTGAACCTCCTCTCTAAAGACATCTCCATATGTTCAAATATCGACAACATGGCCTCTAGCCATGACTCATTATCCTAGGATCCCTTATCCCCCATGAATGTAGGTGAATGATTCTATGGAAATTCTCACATCGACTCTTCCATAGTATGGTTAGTTCACGTAAGTCCTTTCATGGACTGCATAAACTATATGAATATATCTCTAAATTGAGCATCGGTTCCCAGATTTAAAATAACCAGAGGTTCCTTAAGTGGTTTTACTATAGTTAATTTTGGTGGCTCATGGGACACAACCTCTATAGCATGATCATTTCCACCTTACTATAGTATAACTTGATGATTTCATTTAGGCATAATTATACAATTGAAAAATCAACACCTCAAATAAGATTCAATAATATATAGGATCGAAGATAACAGAAGAGTGAAAGTACATAGCCTTCTTATATATGACTCACATCCCACTACCTACTCTTAAATCTAGTCCTAATAGAAAATAAAGATCATATTTTCCATAATAGAAACCTCCTACTAATCACTACTAAGGTCGGGTTAGGTTTAAGGACTCACATTACACAAAGATGTCTTGGTATATAGAGTGTCAATTACAAGGTATATAGGAGATCACCCTTTACTTTGCAATTGGAATACCCATATAATTGTAGTCATGTTTTTATTTAATAATTTAAATTCATTTTTTTGTACTCATTTATATGAATATATATATCATAGTTCATTAACATGTGTCCCCATTCCAATTTATAAAGGCCCACACTCCTTATAAATTGTAATTGGAATGTCTTGTAACTATGACCTGGCCCTTACATCCAGTATCAAGATGTAACATTTCAAATTTAATTATATAATTAAATTAATTACCATTCTCAATTTATATAATTACATTCTTTATAAATTAAAATTTTAATTCATGTAATCAAATCAAATAAAGTTTCATCACATAGAACTAGTGGTCTATGACTCAAACATGACATAACTAGTTAATTAATGTGTCTCCATCGTGATATAGGGGAAAACACCATTTTAATTTATAAATACAATTTAAGTAATCAAATTAGTCTACCCAATAAGAATCATTATCACATTTCAAATTCGACCATCAGGTCACTTAATGAAATCATCGGCAATTAAAGCAATGAGATGCACCTATATGGCATTGCATAATACAAGACATGTAAATTCTACAGTGCCTATAATTATGCATGATATGATACCTATTTTCCATACTAGGACAAGGAAAATAAAGTCCATAATAATAAAATCAACATTATTAACACCAAAAAACATGTGTTTCATCCCAATGGTGAAATCAGTACAAGTAAACAAGAACATACCAAAATAAAAATATCCAAACCCAGGTAATTTGACTTTTCCCTTTACATGGGTAAGATGCTCTCAAATATGGGTTGATTACCAAATTATAATATATTTTTAGTCTATTTTATAATAAAAAACATTAAGGAATAAAATAAAAAACCTCTAATACCACTTTGTAGCATCATGGGCCAGGTTCACTCATATGTAACTTACCTTGGTTGGCCACATGGCCTCAAGTGTGCCACCTCATATACTAGAGGAATACCACTATAAAGGAGGGAATATTTTGTTTCATAGGGGATTCTATTCCATCAAGTAATATTTTATCACAATGAAATATAATAATGATAAACAGAGGCAATATTTACAATTAAATTATAGTGGAATAATGAATCACCAAAACAAAATGAACGTGATAGAACATAATCAATATCATAAATAAAATTATTCCCATGTCATGTGATATTAAAAAAGGAAATATGGGTAAAGGGATATAGTTCATGCTATTAAAAAACTACGAAAAGTAAAAAAACTGTCTCCACTAGAATTATAACAACCCCGGATGCAAACTTCTGAATCATGTGCTGAAATCCATAACTTTATATTTCCAGCTATGATGTCAATAATTGTGACCCAATTTTTTCCCATAAAAATCTTACATTATCAAAAGGAAAAATTGGATCACTTTTATTATCGATAAATTTTATGTTTAGAGTTTTATAAAATTAGAAAAAAAATCTTACATAAAAATTCACATCAACTTAGACTCATAAACAACTAGTTCATAAAGATAAACATCATCTATAATTATACCAATATTTCTTTATTTCACATTAGGCCATTAACATCAACATTGTTAAATCCTTTATATTCATAAATCATTCAATATTATTCATTAAAAAATAGGGAAAATGAAACATAAGATGTGTTAGATCATATAATCAGTAA
This sequence comes from Viscum album, assembly GCA_963277665.1. NCBI lineage: Eukaryota > Viridiplantae > Streptophyta > Magnoliopsida > Santalales > Viscaceae > Viscum > Viscum album. The sequence goes on from OY728132.1 coordinate 1,645,183,415, forward strand.
GGGTAAACATAAGTATTAAAAATTAAATTTCATCAATGAGAATAATAATGCATAAGGGTGTGCTAACATAATCAAAGTGCATGAGAAAATAATAATGGAACTCATACACATCAAAACCTGGATCATCAAATATGAAAACATAGAAAATGAAATAGTCATTATAATTAATAATCATGAGCCATGTGATATCAATCTAAATCATTAGAAACATTAAAACCCATAAAAAGAATACGGAAAACATATCTGTATATTGAAACGTCATCTCAATGAACACTTACAGAACCCTTACAAATTGGAAAAATTATACGGTTGATTTCCAATACAATTATACAGAGAAAATAATCATTACCCAATGCATCGGAGAACTATCTAGTCACACCCATCATATAATCTATATTAGGCTCACCCAATTATATCTAGCCACACCCATAATTTATAATTTCCAAAAATCAAATACATAGATAATTCATCAAAATTGAATGAAACAACCCTTATTCCTTTCAAAACATGATTAACCCATGAAAAGGAAACAGGTTCCACTACAATCTCTTTGAAACACGATTAACCCATGTATAAAAAGTGGGTTCCAAAACAATCTATTTGAAAAATGAATAACGCAAAAAAAATGAAATGGTTTAAATACTCATGTCATTGAAACAAGAGTAGACCTTGGAAAAGAATTTGGTTCCAAAACAATCTCTTTGAATCATGATTAACCCTTGGAAAATAAATAGGATAAATAACAATCTATTCAAAATAAGGGTAACTCATTGAAAAGAAAAGGGTTCAATAATAATCTCTTTGAAATATGATTAACCCATGGAAAATAAATTGGTTCAAGAACAATCTCTTTGAAACATGAGTAACCCATGGAAAAGAAATGGGTTCCATAACAATCTCTTTAGGACATAGTCAAACCATTCAAAAAACGGCTTTCTTAAAAATATCTTTGAAATAAACATAATACATCCAAATAATGAATGAGGATATTATCAATAAAAAATATCCCTAGTGGAGGATAGTTAAGAACAAGGTAATTTGACATTGATGATTGGAAATATCCATAAAATATCATTAAAACATTATTTTAAAAAATAATCTTTAAACTTTAAAAATCATTCCAAACCACTTTGAAAATTTTAAATAATTAACAAAAATAAATGTAATTAAAATAAATGAAACATATAATATCTTTAGAATAAGTAGAATCATGATATAAAATTACAAATAGTCAGTATAAACACCTTATAAAATAAGATAAGTGTATAACATAACAAATGTCATAAATAAGGAAAATTATGACATCAACCCGTTATTTATTTGGTATCATTGAAACTGTAAAACCCATTATAGAATAATCATTAAATGAAAATTAGAATATAATGATGAATAATTAGATTAATGATATAAAACATAAAATATTTAGTATATACATCTTATAAAATAATATAGGTGTATACATAACAAAAATCATAAAGAAATAAAATTGTGATAACAATCCATTACTACTTTGGTAAATTTGAAACTGTAAACACCATGAAAGAATAATAATCAAATGAAATATTTAAATACCATAAAAGTAAAATAATTCAAGATATATTATATCAAACAGTGTGAAAGATACACTGAAGAAAATAAGTTAGTGGTGAATATGACATTTATCTCACAGATGTAAAAAATGAGATTAAAATTTTTTACCATATAAGACATAATCGAATTATAAAACTAATTAAATAATAATATTGAAATAAATTAAATATCATGAGAATTTATAAATTAATGATATAACATGTAAGAGGGTCTATACATACACCTTATAAAATAATAAAGCTACATAACATCAAGATAAGCCTCAATGAAAGGCGATTGAGAAGAAGTCCCTTATTACATCAGAAACTTTGGAATCATGAGATCCATGAATGAATAAAATCAATTAAAACATTGAATATCAGGAAATAAATTAAACAAATGATATAAAAATTCATAGCTAAGTAGATATACCATATAAAATTGAAGTTACAAAAGATCAAAAAACAACTAAGAAGGGGGTTGAATCAGTTGTTCACTTTTTATAAATTTCAAAACATTTAGAAACACAATCCCTACAACCTAATAAGATTTATATCCATATCATATTTTATTAAATACTAATGTATGAAATAGTAGTAATGTAAGTAAATCACACAAGATAAACAAGTTTTGGCCTCAGTGTGAGAACATATATACTAGTTATAGCCACTCTCATGGGTCTCTGTAAATACACTACTAAGAATAAGTGAATAAAACTTGTGAAAACATTAATTAGACACCTTCTATCTCCTGATAGGAATGATTATATTGACTCAGGTTATTTTACAATGTTTTCTTATAATAAAATTGATTCAAACAAAATAATAAATCTTTTTTCAATTTTATCCATAATTTCATAGTTTGAATCCTCAGTCTGATTTGGATAGATTATATTTTTTCTCAATACAATGATACTGGATTCTAGATCTGATTTTCTCAATACAATGATAAGAGATACGATTTTTTCAAAATAATTATTCTGGATCCTATTACCTTAATATGATAATTTTGGATCTGATAATTCTATATCTAATTCTGAATAGGATAATGCTAGATATTATTCTCTAAATACGGTGAACTCACTCTCAATCTACAAAACTCAATCTCTGATAGAATGATCAATTTAATACTTCTTCAATTAGATGGGAAATTTCACATTTGAATTCTCCAGTGCTCCACCTTTTTATCGTGTTTGAAATTTTTGAATGGAAAAATGATCAAAGAAAATATTTATAGGTAAATCGGAAACCAAAGGCGGTAAACATGGAAACTTTACCCGCTTCCTCAAATCACAAAATATCTGAAAATATCTCAGATTTAAAACATCAACATTAACTTCTTAAAAACTCCTTAGATTTCTTTGAGATTTATGAAAATTTGAAATTCACATTTTACCACTTTAATTAATCATACCTTTCTCAACTAATTATGATCATTTTTTTCTTAGCTTCATTATGTTCTATTTTTTTCTCAAATTATTATAATATTATTCTTTCTCATATTCATTACGATCTGTTTCTTTCTCAGCTTCATTATGAGGGTTTTCTTTATCATGTTTTTCATTCTCAACACATTATGATTTTTTCCTTCCTCATGTTATTCTTTCTCATCCCATTATGATCTTTTCCTTTCTCAGCTTTTTCTTTCTCATCCCATTACGATCTCTTCCTTTCTCATATTTTTTTCTCATCCCATTTTGATCTTTTTCTTTCTGATATTAGTATGATCATTTTATTTCTCAACTCAGAAACAACTTTTTCATTATTATCTTTTCTTTCTTAGCTTCATTATAATGAAATACTCATTACAAAAAAATCCCATTACAATGGAATTCTCATTATGATCAAATTCCCATTACGATGGAATTCTCATTATGATAAAATTATCATTATAATGGAATTATAATTATGATGATATTAACAATATGATGTAATTGTTAAATCTATATATTTTAATTCCTTCAAACCTCTCCACTATTTCTTCAAAATCTTTTTTTCATTAAATTCTTCATGATTTTTGAGAACTTCTTGATCAGTAAAGCATCATCGGATTTTCTTTTAGAATGTTTGAAATCTTTCTAACCCATGAATTCACTTTCTTCTTTCAAAACACTTTAACAACTTCATTATTTCTCCAATTATTTTGAATTCAATTAATTTCAATGTCATTTTGATAGACCTGAATACAATTCTCTACATCTCTTGCTTCCAAGTCTGATTATTCTGAATATGAAAACCAATTTATCCGTTTTTGTTTGGATCCAATATTTCAACATTCTTTATAAAAACCTCATTACAATAAATTTTAATATGGTTCTTAGAAAATAGAAACATTCTAACACAAAAATGTTAGTTTTTATCAAATAAAAAAACTTTTTTTAAATCAATTTACCCACAAATTTTCTTCAATCTATCCTTTTTGATTTCTTAAAAAACCTTATTTAAAACTTTTCCAACCTAGAATTTTTTCCCAACTCAACTTTTGACTATTATAAAAAAAGATCCTTTCTAAAAAGAGGGTGTCCTGACACCACACTACTATATAAAGTAATATTTTTGAAGAAACTCCATCCCTTGGTGAAAAGAAAGTTTTGAATCCATATAAAGATAAAATTCCATCACTTTTATCTTTTCTTTTCCCACTTTTCTTTTCCTATCACCTTTCTTTTTCACTCCCCCATTACTTCTTTTCTCAATTCCTTTGTCTTCCCCATTTTATGATAACCACAACATCAAATTCATAAAATAAAGATATGTAAAACTTCTAACAATGTAAAAAATTGTTACTTTCTCCCTACCTTTGTCAACATAATCCAAAGCATGGTGGTGGTAGCCTCTTTATGATATTTTGAAAGACATGGGAGGAGGCTGAACATGAAGTTGCATCCTAAATTACATAAACATTTATTTTATGATTACTTTTTCAATGATTTTAGTAATCTGATACACTGTTGAAATGTATTCTAGAAAAAAATCTCCAGCAACAACTTTCTCTTTTATAAAGTGAAACATTATATCAATGTGTTTTGATCATGAATTTTGGATAGGATTCTGAGAAAGATCAATTGTACTCTAATTATCACAAAGTATCTTTAATGGTTTAGAAACTTTTTCTTTCAAATATTCTAGTGGAACATTCATCCAAAACATTTGAGTACAATATTGATTAGCTACAACATATTTTTATTCGGTTGTTCTCAAAATTACTCAACTTTGTTTCTTACTATGCCAACTCACACAAAATCCAGCAAATAAAAATGTTACTCCTTAGGTTTATTATCTATCATTAAAATCCTCAACCCAATTGACATCAGTGTAATAATGAAACTTCATTTCACTGTTTCTTTTGTATAACCATCCATATGAAGTTATTCCTTTGACATATCTTTGAATTATTCTTTCTAACAACATATGTGATTATTTTGGATTACTTTGATACCTAGAACACAAATTTACAGTATAAAAAATATCAGGCCATGATGCTGTAAGGTAAAGAAGACTTTCTTTCAGCTTTTTAAAGTCTTTCTGATTCACACTTGTTCTGGATTCATCTTTGATAAACTTTATGCTCACTGAAATAGTAGTTGATACTTTTTTTGATTTTGTCATCCTAAAAAATTTTAACAATTCCCTGGCATACTTTTCTTGATATAAAAAAATGTATTTTTCTTTTTGATAAACATTTAATCCAAGGAAGAAAGTTAATTCTCCCAATATATTCATTTCAATATTCTACTTCATTTTCTTAGAAAATGGTATAAAAACATATTCTTTATCCCCATAAAAAATTATATCATCCAAATAAACAATTACAGTGAGAGATTTAGAGTCAAAATCATTCAAATATATGTTTCTATCAACTTTTCCTTTATAAAAGTTCTATATTCTCTAGAAGTTTTCAATATCAGAATATCATGCATGTGGATATTGTTTTATCCCATACAAAGATTTCTTCAATATACAAACTTTTTTTCATTTGCATCAAGTGGAAACCCATGAGGTTGTTCAATGTAAACTTCTTCCTTAATCTCACTATTTAAGAAATAGGACTTTACACCCATTTGATAATCATTGTAATTTTTATGTGAGGATACTAAAAGAAAGATTATGCTAGTTTATATTCCATGAAATGGGGGAAAAGGTTTCATAAAAATCCACACCTTCCATATGATAATATCCTTTAAAACAAGTCTTTCTTTATTTCTTGGAACATCTCCATGATCATTCAATTTGTTTCTATAAACTCACTTGGTTCTGATAATATTTTTATTTTATGTACATGTAACAATTTCCCATGTTTTATTCTTCCCAATCAGGTCCATCTCTTCATTTGTAGCATCCACACATTCTTTATATTGAATAGCCTCTGAAACTGCTTCTAGTTCAACTTTTTAGATAAGTGAAGTATGATTTTCTAATATCAAATTCCTTATAGTCTGAACCAGAGCCTTCTAATTCCCAATATATTTTTTTGATTGATTATTTTTTCATAAGGTAGGAAATATCTAGGCTTTTCTCCCAGCTTTACTTTCCTCACCACATGACTCTTCTGAATCTTGATGATGATGTTTTGGATAAAATTCACTATTATTGGAATTCTCTAATATATCCACCCCAGTATTCTCAACAATTTTTTTAAGAAAATTTTATTTTCAATTACCTTTAAATTATATGATTCCACCAACTTTTGTAATCATTTTCCAACATTTTTATCTTCTCCCATTTGTTGAATAACTCATTAAAGTTACTCCCTCGGATTTATCATCAAAATTTTGCAAATCTAGATTTTTTATTTTGTGAAAACATAGAATTATAAAAACCTTGAAGTATTTAAATAAATATTCTTTGTTATACCATATTTCATAAGGATTCATGTTGGTTTCTGGTCTCAACAAGCATCTATTTTTAACATGTACAGTAGTAATAACTGCTTCTCTCCAAAATAATTTTGAAAGTTTGTATTCTACTAAAATACATCATCCCATTTCCACTAAGATTCTATTATTTCTTTCTACTACTCCATTTTTTTCAGATTATAAGGAGAACTATACTGATGTTTGATACCATTTTTTATCATATAATCTTCAAAATTATTTCTTGTGAATTCAGTACCATTATCTATTCTCAAAATCTTTATGGAAACCCCTATTTCTTTCTCAAAATATTTTCTGAAGAATTTGAGCATTTCAATAGCCTCTATCTTGTGCTTCATGGACATGATGTTTTTCATCCCATCAAAATCATCAATAAAAGTGATAAAATGTAACTATCCTTTTTTATTGATGTCTCATCAAACAACATAAATTGGAATGAATAATCCCAATTGGTTTAGTAGATTGAATCTCAACTCTTTTATGACTTTTGTTAGTCATATTTTTTTTCTGGAATGTAATATAAACATCTTTATCTTTTCTTTTCAATTCTAAAAAAATTATGGTCAACATGAAATTTAGACATTTTATTCATGTTTTTCTTCCCAAGGTGTCCAAGTATTTAGTTCCCCAACTTGTTTTCATCTTTATAACTCAAGTAACATCAGTTATTGAATTCTCTTATTTTGAAGAGATTCCCAATGTTTCTTTATCATTTTGTAATTACATTAATTATTTCACACTTTTGGTGATACAATAATCCTTTAGGAAGATTAATTCTTTTCCATCATCAAAAAGTTTATTTATACTGGGTAAGTTATGTTTTAGCCCATCAACAAGTAAAACTTGATTATATTTTAATTTCATTGATTCAATCATTGTTATCCCAATACCTCTTATTTTTAAGGAACTACTATTTACAAAAGTAATTTCTTCTCCATCGTGACTTTCAACATATTTCAAGAGTTTAATTTCACCTGTCATATGTGAATAACAACCATTATCAAGTATCCATGTTTTTTTCATCTTACATTATTCCAAAGAAGTCTCAGCAACAAAATATCTTTCCTCAACCTTCTTCTTTTCAGGTTTATTTTCCTTTATATCATAAAAACAATTCTAGAAGGAGTGTCATTCATATTTTGGAATCATCTACAAACTGATCAAATCTTCCACAAACTTATTTTAGACATTCATATTTTTTCTTTGTTCGAAAATTTCTAAGATCTTGAGAATTCACCTTTCCAAGTTTCTTGAGTTAGGAGAGTTTCTCATTCTTCTTTAATTATTTCTGACACTTTGCTAAAACCTTTGTCCAGGTAAGGACAATTTGTGCCAAAAATTGAAAACCAGGAGCCTATATATTCCATAACACCATCAATAAGCATAAAATCTTGATTTTATATTTGAGATACGATCTTTCTCTATTGAAACAAGGTTGAGTTCAGTAACTTCTTTCAGCTTTAACAGACTCAAGACATAGACCATATATTATTTTGAGTGAGTTTTATACTTTTTTAGATTTGATAAGTTTCTCACATCCCTTATCCATCCAAACATTCCCAAAAAATTAGAACCAAAAAAAGAATCATATTAAACATTATTTTTTGGTAAGATAATATTTCACATGATTCTCATATTGATCCTTCTCAGCAACATTAGAAGTATAATATTTTACTTCTTAGGCTTTTTTAAAGTTATCATTCATCTTCCTCAATGTGATTTCCGACTCAAGTGGTTTTTATTGAAGCTTTTCAACTTATTCTTCCTTAGTTTCATGCTTCTTACTAAGATCTTCAATCATCATTCGTAGTTCTGAAATTCTATGTTTGTAACTTAAAATCTCCTTGATGTATTCTTCATCCCTCTTGAAAACATCTTTTCTTCCATTAACAAATTATTGGAAATATTTCATTATAACTCTAATTTATTTATTTAGAGGTTTGTTTTTTTCAATACATGCAACAAGTTATGTTCTTATTTGATACTCTCTATAATATTCTCACCACCTTCTTCACTCTCTGAGGAATATTTTGCTATCTAATCTTTTTCAATGAAGGTTTTGAATTGTTTTGAATAGTTATCTTTAGAAGAATTGTGATTGGTTGAGTCTGATTCATCTTTCTTACTCAACATACTTCTTTTTTTTAGTAAAATTCTTCTTGTATCTATTGGAATACTTCTCTTATTTATCATTTTTGTCCTACTTATTCCATCAAGGTTTTACGTTGTAATCATCTTGATATTCTCCAACATTCTTCTTGGGGTAGTTCATAGCAAAGCTTCTGATTCCACCACACTCAAAACATTTGAGAGTAATTTTACCTCCATACATTCTTCTTCTTCTTCAATAGTTCTTAGATATGAGAGACATGATTTTTTTCATTCAACATTTCATACTCATTATCTTTATAGTCACACGGATCAATATCTTCAACATCTTGAATTTTCAACATACTCATAGCTTTAAAATGTATTTCATCATTCATATTCTTTTTAAACATTGGATATTTCCTCATTTCATAAGAAAAAAATAAAGTAATTAAATTCATCAAGAGATAAATCATCTTTATCTTCTAATAAATAAATTTTAAAATCAAAACTATTTAGAAAGTTTCTCATAAGTTTCTTCAGGATTATAGAATCTTCTGTGACATCTCTAAATCCTCTAATGTTGTAAATAATTTCCATTACTCTTGTGAAGTATTCATCAATTTTTTCTTAATCTCTCGTTATGATGTCTTCATACTTACTATGATATATTTTTATCTTTTCATCCTTAACTTTTTTATTTCCTTCAAAAACACTCTCAAGCTTCTCCCATATACTTTTTGAAGTTTTTGAGACCTGTCATCTTCTGATAAAAATAATCTAATAAGGACATAAAGATTGTATTTCTATCCATCCTATCAAATTCTATATTTCTCTTATCAGAAAACATCCAAGGATCATCTTTCTCAATTGGTGTAAAACTAATAGGAACAACATCAAAAATTTTAAGGCTTGAAGATATGAGATAAGGAATTATCTTATTTTCCCATCCATAATAATTTTTTCCATAAAATGTTGGATTTCATTTAATATTTATAGAATTAATATAATCCATGATAATGATTCAACAATGGAACCTTCCCTTTGATACCAATTGAAGTTCCAAAATATTGAATAAAAATTGAAAAGGGGGGTTGAATCAGTTGTTCAATTTTTATAAATTTCAAAAAAATTATAAAATTTACCCCTGCAGCCTATTAATATTTATATCCTTATCAACTTTTAGTAAATAATCATGTATGAAATAGTAGGTAAATAATTAAATAGCCCAATATTAATAAGGTTAGGCCTCAGTATGAGAACATACATACTTTCCCTTTCCACTCTCTTGGGTCTATAGAAATCCACTATTAAGAATAAGTGAATACAACTTGTTCCAACTCCCGTTAGACACCTTATATCTCCCGATAGGAATGATTATATAGAATCTCATCCATTTACAATGTTTTCTTATAAAATAATTCATCCAAAAAATAGAATAAATACTTTGTTGAATCTTCTCCACAATTACTTAGTCTGAATCCTCGGTCTGATTTGGTTGGATCTAATTTTTCTCAATACAATGATGTTGGATTCTAGATCTAATTTTCTCAATACAATGATACTATATTTGGTTCTATAAAAATAATTATTCTAGATCTTATTGTCTATATATGATAATTATGGATCTTATTTCTTAAATACAATAATTCTATATCTGATTCTCTAAATATGATGAACTCACTCTCAATCTGAAAAATCAAACTCTGATATAATTCTCAATTCAATACTTCATCAATCAAATGGGAAATTTTAATTTTGAATTCTCCAGCACTCTGCCTTTTGTGCATGTGTGAGAGTTTTGAATGGATAAATTATTTGGGTAAGTATTTATAGGAAACTTAAAAGCTAGATGTGGGAAACATTGAAACATTCCCCGCTTCCTCAAATCTCAAAATCTCAGAAAATCTCTCCCATTTAAAACTTCAACATTTACTTCTTCAAACCTCCTAATATTTCATAGATATTTATAAAAAAATGAATTAAAGTTTGACCACTTAAATTCATCATACCTTCCTCAACTCATTAAGATATTTTTATTTCTTAACTTCATTATGATATGTCTCTTTTTTAGCTCATTAAAATATTTTTCTTTCTCATATTCATTAGGATCTGTTTCTTTCTCAGCTTCATTGTGATCTTTTTCCTTCTCAGATTTTTCTTTCTCATATCATTATGATCATTTACTTTATCAATTTTTTATTTCTTAGACCATTATAATATTTTCCATTATCAACTTTTTCTTTCTTATCCCATTATGATCTTTTCGTTTCTCATTTTTGTCTTTCTCATCCCATTATGATATTTTTATTTCCTAGATCAGTACAATATTTTTCTTTCTAAACATAACAATATATTTTTCTTTCTTAGATTTTATTTCTCATATTCATTATAATGAAATACTCATTATGATAAAATTCCCATTATGATGGAATTATAATTATGAGAAAATCCCTATTATGATGGAATTCTTATTACGATCAAATTCCCATTATGATGGAATTCTCATTATGATGAAATTACCATTGCGATGGAATTATTTAATCTGCATATTTTAATTCCTTAATACATCTCTACCATATATTCAAAATCTTTTATCATAAAAGTTTTCATGATTTGTGAGAACTTCTTGTTCAGCAAAGCATCATCTTATTTTTTCAGAATGTATGAAATTTTTCAAACTCTAGACATCACTTTATTCTTTCAAAACTCTTTAGAAACTTTTTTCTTTATTCAATTATTTTGAATTTAATTATTTTCAATGTCATGTCGATAGATTAGAATATGATTCCTTTTAATTGGTGCTTCTCATACTGATTCTTCTGAATATATAAAATAACTTCATACCTTTTTTGTATGGATCAAAACTATTAGTATTATAAGGCCCCAGCCTTAAACCTTACTTAATCTTGAGTTATTACAAGATTACACATTGATGATCTTTTTAGGTTTAGAGTTTTAGAGAATTAGATCGTGAAACTTGCATTACATTCCACATTTAAACAAATTGGTTACATAAAAGATAGTATTCATTCTTCCCATCAATGGAAACATATTGAAAAAAACATGGATTCTTTCTTAACACATCCTTGACTCTATCATCTTATCATGTACCTTTCCCTTGACCTGAAAAACATTTCAAAAACTTGGGATGAGCATAAAAAGCTCAGTAAGGGTTATAAAAATATGGAAAGGAAACATGAGTTTATATATACATAAGAATGAAATCATACTTTACCCATAAAACAAAGGCACTTTCATACCTCATCAAACCATGAATAAATCATAGAAATCCTAAGACATAAAGGTAACTTGAGGCATTCATAACATTATTATGTAGGGAGTAACCCTCTTGGTTACGTTTGGAATACCCATCACAGTATATTCCCTAAATCTCTTCGGAGAAACCTTAACGTTTCACTCCTTCGCGTTACCCAATGCATTGGAGAGCTATATCGGGCTCACCCGCCCTTAGTTTATCACGGAACCACCCGTTCTTCATAACAATGCCCAAGAACCATAACATAATTGTATCACATAAACATGAATAAAGTAAACATAACATTTCCACATTTCAATCACAATATAACATTTTAGGATATTGAAATAATGAATCCATTCAAAAAGAAACCATTTCCAAAACCATTTAAAACATTTAATAAAGAGATTTTTGAATCAAAGTGTCCCATACCACCTTGAAGCTTTTAACATTTTAAACCATTAATATCCATATAAATAAATCCTTAAAACCATTTTGAAAACATGTATATTAATAAGAACAAATAATTAAAACATTTAAAACGATATTTTGGTTAAAGGGGTTTTACCAAAATTAGAGACACTTGAATACAATAATCGAGGAATAACATTTAGTCAAAACTTTATAATATCATGAAAATAAAAGGATTCATGATATAATACTCCAAAGGACAGTATATACACCATATAAGAGTGAATTGGTGCATAACAACAATGAACCCTCAATAGAAATGTCAAATGTGATGAAATCCCTTATAAAGAAGGTATCCTTAAATTAAGGACAAATAAATCTCAAAAATATGTGTGAAAAATATATATTCACCCAATATAAGTGGATATTAATTGTAAAACAATAAAAGGTCAATCACACATATTCAATGGATGACATATTCAATGACTACAAGTTGAACCCGAAGAAATCGAAATTGGGTTAAAAAGTTCCCTTGACAGCCTAACGGCATCACATCAAAATGAGTTGATGAGAGATAAAAAGTGTATCTCATCACTTGGACATAAAATTTACATCAATAAGGATGTATGAGAACATATCCCAACATAAAAATATGTAAATTAAAAGACCCAATAAAAGAAGTCTTTTAAAAAAGAGGAGGGTGAAAGGTTCCCTTACCGACTTGGGTATCTTTCAAAACATACACCCCATGAAAGAAAGACAATAGGTCATTGATGTAAATACTCATAAACGAAATTATATTACACAAAGAGTATAATAATTGGCAGTACATACACCACTCACTGGAATTTGTGGCGAATGTAGCATAAATCTCACGGGAATAAAAGTGAGATGAAAAATCCCTTACGAAAACTCGGCAGCCTAACGGCGCCACATAAAACTTCCAAAATGGATTGATGAGAGAGAATAGGGTCTCTCATCTCATGAACATAAAAATTAAAGTAAATGTAATATAAAATAACATACCAATCATAAGAAAGATGAGCCTAAAATAAATGACATAAAAGAGTGTACTTAAAAAGAAAGAGAGTTGTAGGATCCCTTACCTCGGGTCCGACTTTGACTCGATCGTTCTTTAATATCCTGAATAATAAACTTGAGTTAATTTATACTTCCTTAAGAAACTTTTTCAAGTTAATTATTCCTTTTATATCACTTATTACAATATGTAATCATTAAGTTAATAATGATTGTTTTGTCGATATTTGGTTCTTAAGACGAAAGTGGACTTCTTACAATTACATGTTGTTTGTGTGGCCAAAAGTTTATTATATCCAGAATTGTATTCATGATTTAGATATCATATATGTCATATATATCCAGTACATGCATGTATTTATAACATTACATAATCATTTAGAGGTAAGAAATGAAATGCACCGTTCATGGAGACGGTAAGCCGTACGTACGCATAAACGCTACTTTCATTTCTATTTCGTATTTTATAGAATGGAATAATAATGATATAAAGGTATATTATAATTCCATTATAATATCATATATAATATCATATTTCCATCCTTTATACATCCCACATATGGTATTTAACGAATCAAATCACTTTGAGGGGGCGGTAGTCCGCACTTCCTTAAATGAAGATATCACGTATACCCATAATGGAAGCCATAAAGGTAAGACAAAAATGAAAAATACAGAAGCATAAATAAAACATAAACATATTATATATCATATATAAAAATAGTGACATCATAATGTCCACCTTTGAAGGTGTTAAATGAGTATTGAACAATCATCGTTTCGGGAGGCAGAATTTCACCATCCACGGAAACCGTATGTTCTTTAACCATTTGATATAGTTGTGTGAGTGTGTAGCTCGAATAAATCTTATAAAAACATCCTAGTATATTGAAGATACTGGTGTTGTTACAAAAGAAGTAAATAAAAAGAGTTTAGGGGGTTGGAGAATCAAAATAAAACAAATGAACATGAGAGAATGAATTACCTATAAAAGTGTAACTCCTTTTGATTTGAGCCTAAAGGCTTCCTTTGAAAGGATTCTGCCCAAAGGGAATCCTCTAGGATGAGGAGAGGGATGGAGAGAGAGTAAATTGGCAGGGTTTGGCCGAGCCAAAGGCTTGATGAGTGTGTGAAAAGAGGTAGAGGTGGGGGCCTTTTATAAGAGGAGAGGAGGGTCACTTTTGGAAAGTAAGGAAATATTACTTTATTTGAAAATGTGTTTCGGTTTTAAAAGGTCCCACATTGATATAATTCGTGGATAAGGTTATAAGGGTTCTAAAGCCACCCATCCAATAAGTTTTGGACATGTGTAGTTCATAGATTTTACATTATCTTTCCATTTTATTTTAATCGTTAAATAATGATGTCATCACTGCATCATTATGATGTCATAAATAATTTAATTTATTTAATGTCTAAAAATTATAAAAAAATTACTATGATGTAGGAAATCTTTTTATCTTTCCAATTACTATTTATAATCAAAATTTGGACTTGTATAACCCCACTTAACAATTATTTTAGTAAAACACTTTATGTTAGTGTCATTTTCACTTTAACATTAAATAAAAATATATTAATGTCATTTTCCAACTAAAGTGGCTCCATGGGGTCCCCAAGTTTGCCCACGGCTTGTCTTGGTCGGCCATGACTCACCCAATAGGTTTAGGACAGGTTTCATGGTGTTTTCACATTCTTATAATATCATTTTTACCTTAAATTACACTAATTACCACTAATCGCGATTAAAAACTTAATAAGTTACTATTCACCAAAAAATTATTTTCATCCCATTGAACCACATTTTACATACTAATGACAACAATGTATGTCTGATTTTTTAAAATCAAAACACAATGATGGAAAAATTTCATTTAAACGGAAAATCAGTCTTTATAAGTACCACTTAGTGGTTTCACTATTCATCAAAAATTGAAGTTTTTCAGAAAAATCCCAAAAATTCACCCTAAGCTATATTTGATATTCTGAATTCAAAAATGATGTCCGTTTTACAAAATTCAAAACATATAAGTCACATTAATTAATTTAATAATTAATTCCCGCTTTCATGACAAATAGCGTGTTTTATGAAACAATAAGTATCAAAATATTGACACTAGTTTAAGTCTGATTTCAAAGTGAAATTGATTCCAACGACCACTATTGGATTTAATGGTAAAAATATTTTCTAATTTCACTTTAAAACCAATTCAAAATATAATCTAATCATATAAATAAATTATATTAAAAAGTGGTTTTGAATTAAAATACAACATTTTACACTATTCATTAAAAACTGAAATTTATCGGAAAGATACCAAAAATTTACACAAAGTAAATTTTGATGTACCGATTCATAATAAGAGTTTTATTTGGTCCAAAAGAATGTTTAAGAGTGAAAAAAACTATATTTAATGACGGTTCTCCATCAAAAGGTGATAAGTGAACCTTTAGTGAAAACTAGGGCATATACGCCTAAAATTGAATTCTTTCCGTATTTTAAGCCTTTATCTTTTATTGTATAAATGTAAAAATATTTAAGAACATATATAATCATATTTTAGTTATTTCTATCCATTCCCGCCATTACAATGGCTACATGTTAACTACCATTTAAAATAATATTATTTTATTATTAGAGTGCAACGTAAGATTCCCAAGAAACTCATTGTTGCGTGTTGGGTACGCCATCGAGCATAGCGTCCCCTTTAAAGTCATATTAATATTTTATTCACAAATATGGATAAATATGAAAATTTCATATTCCTTATTTACCTGGGGTGTTACATCCTTCCCCCCTTTTGGGAATTGCGTCCTCGCAATTTTAAAATTGTGCTTGGAAACATCCTTGAACGTCCCACATCGGAACAAGAGTCGGTAAAACAATCACTTTAAAATAAAGAAAGATAAGCACAAGGGTCACTCGAGTTGACCCATACAAGGATTCCAAGTATGAAAATATGGACATGGAGGAGAAAACATAGGGTCATGTTCTGATGGAGAGTGATAGAAAACATGTTTAGGAGAAAGTTAACAATAATAAAATCACAAACTTGTGATGGGTTAAACGGTGTTGGGTTCCCCAGTAGGAAAAGTTAATAGACAACATTTTTGTATTAAGTTACTTTTTATTGAGGAATTTATTCATAAGGAAGCATAATCACTTATCATGTTGACTTTCAACTTTTACTAGATTCCTTAGTCAAACTCATATTTTTTCCAAAAGACGAGTATTTAGGGAGACTTGTTCGCATTAAGAGTACTATAATCAACTTCTAGAGAATCACCTAATCCCCAAAAGAGAACTATATACATCCCATGTATTTAGGCTTTAACCAAAACCAAAACCAAAAAGGTTAGTACAAGATCAGATAATCCAGAAAAGGATAACCCTTTATAAAAAGAAAATCTATTCTTAATCTCCAAAATTTGTCCAACAAAACCCAAAGTTCAACGAGGACCATCCGATAAACAATTTGTCCATAAAATTCTTCAAAGTAAACCAATATAAGATTGAAACCCAAATATTTTAAGGATTTAGTCACATAGTCTTCCAAGTTAAATCATAACATTTATCTCCAAACAACATCAGTTGCTCCTAAAGTCTCACATTGAAAAGTAATTATCCTAATCACATATCCTCCAAAATCAACTTACTCTTAATTCATAAAATCATATAACTAAAAAAAATCAGTCAAACTAAACAGGGAATTCATGTAGTCCAGTGGTAGGCGATAAATACCAGTCGCACTTTGGTTGTGGGTTCGATTCCCGCAGCATTGTCCGACGCGATGGGTTGTCACACGGTCTGCGTGTTGTCCTTTTTCCAAAACTATATAATTCTTAAAACATTCCCCAAAATGAGATAAAATCTACAAAGATGATCATAACATATTTTAACCTCAAGTTTATCTCATTCCTTTCATTTTCCATAATATCATAGAGTAACCCATAATTACCTAAAAATTAAGTATCATATAAACCCTAATGGTTACCTTAATAATTATTACCTGAATTTCCACATTGAGTTGGCTATCTCGTACATGATGCATTAGAGAACTCACCAAGGTTGAAGTGGTTGATCATGACTCCTTGATAGTTGGTTTAGAACAACCATGATATTCCTCATTGAATCCCCCATTTTATCTAGTATCTTAATCAGAGAACCACCACTGTTTCCTGCAAACCTGTTGTCTCTCAGGTGCCTGCTAGATCCAGCCATTTACTAAAACCAAAAAGGTCAGTGTGAGTATATCAACAAAACCATCATGTACTAATGAGTAAGATAAACAATAAGATATACTTACTCATTCACTTTATCTAAAACTAAGACTCTTTCTGAAATCCTAACCATTATGGAAATGTCACTTATGCTTAAAGAATACCTTTACCTCTAAAGTTATCCAAACTGACCTCTGATACCAACTATAAGGCCCCAGCCTTAAACCTTACTTAATCCTGAGTTATTACAAGATTACACATTGAGGATCTTTTCAGGTTTAGAGTTTTAGAGAATTAGATCATGAAACATGCATTACATTCCACATTTAAACAAATTGGTTACATAAAAGATAGTATTCATTCTTCCCATCAACGGAAACATATTGAAAAAAAACATAGATTCTTTCTTAACACATCCTTGACTCTATCATCTTATCATGTACCTTTCACTTGACCTGAAAAACATTTCAAGAACTTGGGATGAGCATAAAAAGCTCAGTAAGGGTTATAAAAATATGGAAAGGAAACATGAGTTCATATATACATAAGAATGAAATCATACTTTACCCATAAAACAAAGGCACTTTCATACCTCATCAAACCATGAATAAATCATAGAAATCATAATACATAAAGGTAACTTGAGGCATTCATAACATTCTTACGTAGGGAGTAACCCTCTTGGTTACGTTTGGAATACCCATCACAGTATATTCCCTAAATTTCTTCGGAGAAACCTTAACGTTTCACTCCTTCGCGTTACCCAATGCATTGGAGAGCTATATCGGGCTCACCCGCCCTTAGTTTATCACGGAACCACCCGTTATTCATAACAATGCCCAAGAAACATAACATAATCGTATCACATAAACATGAATAAAGTAAACATAACATTTCCACATTTCAATCACAATATAACATTTTAGGATATTGAAATAATGAATCCATTCAAAAAGAAACCATTTCCAAAACCATTTAAAACATTTAATAAATAGATTTTTGAATCAAAGTGTCCCATACCACCTTGAAGCTTTTAACATTTTAAACCATTAATATCCATATAAATAAATCCTTAAAACCATTTTGAAAACATGGATATTAATAAGAATAAATAATTAAAACATTTAAAACGATATTTTGGTTAAAGGGGTTTTACCAAAATTAGAGACACTTGAATACAATAATCGAGGAATAACATTTAGTCAGAACTTTATAATATCATGAGAATAAAAGGATTCATGATATAATACTCCAAAGGATAGTATATACACCATATAAGAGTGAATTGGTGCATAACAACAATGAACCCTCAATAGAAATGTCAAATGTGATGAAATCCCTTATAAAGAAGGTATCCTTAAATTAAGGACAAATAAATCTCAAAAATATGTGTGACAAATATATATACACCCAATATAAGTGGATATTAAGTGTAAAATAATAAAAGGTCAATCACACATATTCAATGGATGACATATTCAATGACTACAAGTTGAACCCAAAGAAATCGAAATTGGGTTAAAAAGTTACCTTGACAGCCTAATAGCATCACATCACAATGAGTTGATGAGAGATAAAAAGTGTATCTCATCACTTGGACATAAAATTTACATCAATAAGGATGTATGAGAACATATCCCAACATAAAAGTATGTAAATTAAAAGACCCAATAAAAGAAGTCTTTTAAAAAAGAGGAGGGTGAAAGGTTCCCTTACCGACTTGGGTATCTTTCAAAACATACACCCCATGAAAGAAAGACAATAGGTCATTGATGTAAATACTCATAAACAAAATTATATTACACAAAGAGTAGAATAATGGGCAGTACATACACCACTCAATGGAATTTGTGGCGAATGTAGCATAAATCTCATGGGAATAAAAGTGAGATGAAAAATCCCTTACGAAAACTCGGCAGCCTAACGGCGCCACATAAAACTTCCAAAATGGATTGATGAGAGAGAATAGGGTCTCTCATCTCATGAACATAAAAATTACAGTAAATTTAATATAAAATAACATCCCAATCATAAGAAAGATGAGCTTAAAATAAATGACATAAAAGAGTGTACTTAAAAAGAAAGAGAGTTGTAGGATCCCTTACCTCGGGTCCGACTTTGACTCGATCGTTCTTTAATCTCCTGAATAATAAACTTGAGTTAATCTATACTTCCTTAAGAACCTTTTTCAAGTTCATTATTCCTTTTATATCACTTATTACAATATGTAATCATTAAGTTAATAATGATTGTTTTGTCGATATTTGGTTCTTAAGTCGAAAGTGGACTTCTTACAATTACATGTTGTTCGTGTGGCCAAAAGTTTATTATATCCAGAATTGTATTCATCATGTAGATATCATATATGTCATATATATCCAGTACATGCATGTATTTATAACATTACATAATCATTTAAAGATAAAAAATGAAATGCACCGTTCATGGAGACGGTAAGTCGTACGTACGCATGAACGCTACTTTCGTTTCTATTTCGTATTTTATAGAATGGAATAATAATGATATAGAGGTATATTATAATTCCAGTATAATATCATATATAATATCATATTTCCATCCTTTATACATCCCACATATGGTATTTAACGAATCAAATCACTTTGAGGGGGAGGTAGTCCGCACTTCCTTAAATGAAGATATCGCGTATACCCATAATGGAAGCCATAAAGATAAGACAAAAATGAAAAATACAGATGCATAAATAAAACATAAACATATTATATATCATATATAAAGATAGTGACATCATAATGGCCACCTTTGAAGGTGTTAAATGAGTATTGAATAATCATCGTTTCGGGAGGCAGAATTTCACCATCCACGGAAACCGTATGTTCTTTAACCATTTGATGTAGTTGTGTGAGTGTGTAGCTCGAATAAATCTTATAAGAACATCCTAGTATATTTAAGATACTGGTGTTGTTACAAAAGAAGTAAATAAAAAGATTTTAGGGGGTTGGAGAAGCAAAATAAAACAAATGAACATGAGAGAATGAATTACCTTTAAAAGTGTAACTCCTTTTGATTTGAGCCTAAAGGTTTCCTTTGAAAGGATTCTTCCCAAAGGGAATCCTCTAGGATGAGGAGAGGGATGGAGAGAGAGTAAATGGGCAGGGGTTGGCCGATCCAAAGGCTTGATGAGTGTGTGAAAAGAGGTAGCGGTGGGGGCCTTTTATAAGAGGAGAGGAGGGGCACTTTTGGAAAGTAAGGAAATATTACTTTATTTGAAAATGTGTTTCGGTTTTAAAAGGTCCCACATTGATATAATTAGTTGATAAGGTTATAAGGGTTCTAAATACACCCATACAATAAGTTATGGACATGTTTGGTTCATAGATTGTACATTATCTTTCCATTTTATTTTAATCATTAAATAATGATGTCATCACTGCATCATTATGATGTCATAAATAATTTAATTTATTTAATGTCTAAAGATTATAAAAAAATTACTATGATGTAGGAAATCTTTTTAGATTTCCAATGACTATTTATAATCAAAATTTGGACTTTTATAACCCCACCTAAAAATTATTTTAGTAAAACAATTTATGTTAGTGTCATTTTCACTTTAACATTAAATAAAAATATATTAATGTCATTTTCCAACTAAAGTGGCTCCATGGGGTCCCAAAGTTGGACCATGGCTTGTCTTGGTCGGCCATGACTCACCCAATATGTGTAGGACAAGTTTCATGGTGTTTTCACATTCTTATAATATCATTTTTACCTTAAATTACACTAATTACCACTAATCGCGATTAAAAACTTAATAAGTTACTATTCACCAAAAAATTATTTTCATCCCATTCAACCACATTTTACATACTAATGATAACCATGTATGTCGGATTTTTGAAAATCAAAACACAATGATGGCAAAATTTCATTTAAACGGAAAATAAGTCTTTATAAGTACCACTTAGTGGTTTCACTATTCATCAAGAATTGAAGTTTTTCAGAAAAATCCCAAAAATTCACCCTAAGCTATATTTGATATTCTGAATTAAAAAATGATGTCCGTTTTACAAAATTCAAAACATATAAGTCACATTAATTAATTTAATAATTAATTCCCGCTGTCATGACAAATAGCGTGTTTTATGAAACAATAAGTATCAAAATATAGACACTAGTTTAAGTCTGATTTCAAAGTGAAATTGATTCCAACGACCACTATTGGATTTAATGGTAAATTTTTTTTCTAATTTCACTTTAAAACAAATTCAAAATATAATCTAATCATATAAATAAATTATATTAAAAAGTGGTTTTGAATTAAAATACAACATTTTACACTATTCATTAAAAAAATGAACTTTATCGGAAAGATACCAAAAATTTACACAAAGTAAATTTTGATGTACCGATTCATAATAAGAGTTTTATTTGGTCCAAAAGAATGTTTAAGAGTGAACAAAACTATATTTAATGAAGGTTCTCCATCAAAAGGTGATAAGTGAACCTTTAGTGAAAACTAGGGCATATATGCCTAAAATTGAATTCTTTCCGTATTTTAAGCCTTTATCTTTTATTGTATAAATGTAAAAATATTTAAGAACATATATAATCATATTTTAGTTATTTCTATCCATTCCCGCCATTACAACGGCTACATGTTAACTACCATTTAAAATAATATTATTTTATTATTAGAGTGCAACGTAAGATTCCCAATAAACTCATTGTTGCGTGTTGGGTACACCATCGAGCATAGCGTCCCCTTTAAAGTCATATTAATATTTTATTCACAAATATGGATAAATATGAAAATTTCATATTCCTTATTTACCTGGGGTGTTACATCCTTCCCGCCTTTTGGGAATTGTGTCCTCGCAATTTTAAAATTGCGCTTGGAAACATCCTTGAACGTCCCACATCGGAACAAGAGTCGGTAAAAAATCACTTTAAAATAAAGAAAGATAAGCACAAGGGTCACCCGAGTTAACCCATACTAGGATTCCAAGTATGAAAATATGGACATGGAGGAGAAAACATAGGGTCATGTTCTGATGGAGAGTGATAGAAAACATGTTTAGGAGAAAGTTAACAATAAGAAAATCACAAACTTGTGATGGGTTAAACAGTGTTGGGTTCCCCAGTAGGAAAATTTAATAGACAACATTTTTGTATTAAGTTACTTTTTATTGAGGAATTTATTCATAAGGAAGCATAATCACTTATCATGTTGACTTTCAACTTTTACTAGATTCCTTAGTCAAACTCATATTTTTTCCAAAAGACGAGTATTTAGGGAGACTTGTTCGCATTAAGAGTACTATAATCAACTTCTAGAGAATCACCTAATCCCCAAAAGAGAACTATATACATCCCATGTATTTAGGCTTTAACCAAACCAAAACCAAAAAGGTTAGTACAAGATCAGATAATCCAGAAAAGGATAACCCTTTATAAAAAGAAAATCTATTCTTAATCTCCAAAATTTGTCCAACAAAACCCAAAGTTCAACGAGGACCATACGATAAACAATTTGTCCATAAAATTCTTCAAAGTAAACCAATATAACATTGAAACCCAAATATTTGAAGGATTTAGTCACATAGTCTTCCAAGTTAAATCGTAACATTTATCTCCAAACAACATCAATTGCTCCTAAAGTCTCACATTGAAAAGTAATTATCCTAATCACATATCCTCCAAAATCAACTTACTCTTAATTCATAAAATCATATAACTAAAAAAAATCAGTCAAACTAACCAGGGACTTCATGTAGTCCAGTGGTAGGCGATAAATACCAGTCGCACTTTGGTTGTGGGTTCGATTCCCGCAGCATTGTCCGACGCGACGGGTTGTCACACGGTCTGTGTGTTGTCCTTTTTCCAAAACTATATAATTCTTAAAACATTCCCCAAAATGAGATAAAATCTACAAAGATGATCATAACATATTTTAACCTCAAGTTTATCTCATTCCTTTCATTTTCCATCATATCATAGAGTAACCCATAATTACCTAAAAATTAAGTATCATATAAACCCTAATGGTTACCTTAATAATTATTACCTGAATTTCCACATTGAGTTGGCCATCTCGTACATGATGCATTAGAGAACTCACCAAAGTTGAAGTGGTTGATCATGACTCCTTGATATTTGGTTTAGAACAACCATGATATTCCTCATTGAATCCCCCATTTTATCTAGTATCTTAATCAGAGAACCACCACTGTTTCCTACAAACCTGTTGTCTCTCAGGTGCCTTCTAGATCCAGCCATTTACTAAAACCAAAAAGGTCAGTGTGAGTATATCAACAAAACCATCATGTACTAATGAGTAAGATAAACAATAAGATATACTTACTCATTCACTTTATCTAAAACTAAGACTCTTTCTGAAATCCTAACCATTATGGTAATGTCACTTATGCTTAAAGAATACCCTAACCTCTAAAGTTATCCAAACCGACCTCTGATACCAACTATAAGGCCCCAGCCTTAGACCTTACTTAATCTTGAGTTATTACAAGATTACACATTGAGGATCTTTTCAGGTTTAGTGTTTTAGAAAATTAGATCATGAAACTTGCATTACATTCCACATTTAAACAAATTGGTTACATAAAAGATAGTATTCATTCTTCCCATCAACGGAAACATATTGAAAAAAAACATGGATTCTTTCTTAACACATCCTTGACTCTATCATCTTATCATGTACCTTTCCCTTGACCTGAAAAACATTTCAAAAACTTGGGATGAGCATAAAAAGCTCAGTAAGGGTTATAAAAATATGGAAAGGAAACATGAGTTCATATATACATAAGAATGAAATCATACTTTACCCATAAAACAATGGCACTTTCATACCTCATCAAACCATGAATAAATCATAGAAATCATAAGACATAAAGGTAACTTGAGGCATTCATAACATTCTTACGGAGGGAGTAACCCTCTTGGTTACGTTTGGAATACCCATCACAGTATATTCCCTAAATCTCTTCAGAGAAACCTTAACATTTCACTCCTTCGCGTTACCCAATGCATTGGAGAGCTATATCGGGCTCACCCGCCCTTAGTTTATCACGGAACCACCCATTCTTCATAACAATTCCCAAGAACCATAACATAATCGTATCACATAAACATGAATAAAGTAAACATAACATTTCCACATTTCAATCACAATATAACATTTTAGGATATTGAAATAATGAATCCATTCAAAAAGAAACCATTTCCAAAACCATTTAAAACATTTAATAAAGAGATTTTTGAATCAAAGTGTCCCATACCACCTTGAAGCTTTTAACATTTTAAACCATTAATATCCATATAAATAAATCCTTAAAACCATTTTGAAAACATGGATATTAATAAGAACAAATAATTAAAACATTTAAAACGATATTTTGGTTAAAGGGGTTTTACCAAAATTAGAGACACTTGAATACAATAATCGAGGAATAACATTTAGTTAGAACTTTATAATATCATGAGAATAAAAGGATTCATGATATAATACTCCAAAGGATAGTACATACACCATATAAGAGTGAATTGGTGCATAACAACAATGAACCCTCAATAGAAATGTCAAATGTGATGAAATCCCTTATAAAGAAGGTATCCTTAAATTAAGGACAAATAAATCTCAAAAATAAGTGTGACAAATATATATACACCCAATATAAGTGGATATTAAGTTTAAAACAATAAAAGGTCAATCACACATATTCAATGGATGACATATTCAATGACTACAAGTTGAACCCAAAGAAATCGAAATTGGGTTAAAAAGTTCCCTTGACAGCCTAACGGCATCACATCAAAATGAGTTGATGAGAGATAAAAAGTGTATCTCATCACTTGGACATAAAATTTACATCAATAAGGATGTATGAGAACATATCCCAACATAAAAGTATGTAAATTAAAAGACCCAATAAAAGAAGTCTTTTAAAAAAGAGGAGGGTGAAAGGTTCCCTTACCGACTTGGGTATCTTTCAAAACATACACCCCATGAAAGAAAGACAATAGGTCATTGATGTAAATACTCATAAACGAAAGTATATTACACAAAGAGTAGAATAATGGGCAGTACATACACCACTCAATGGAATTTGTGGCGAATGTAGCATAAATCTCACAGGAATAAAAGTGGGATGAAAAATCCCTTACGAAAACTCGGCAGCCTAACGGCGCCACATAAAACTTCCAAAATGGATTGATGAGATAGAATAGGGTCTCTCATCTCATGAACATAAAAATTACAGTAAATGTAATATAAAAGAACATCCCAATCATAAGAAAGTTGAGCTTAAAATAAATGACATAAAAGAGTGTACTTAAAAAGAAAGAGAGTTGTAGGATCCCTTACCTCGGGTCCGACTTTGACTCGATCGTTCTTTAATATCCTGAATAATAAAATTGAGTTAATTTATACTTCCTTAAGAACCTTTTTCAAGTTCATTATTCCTTTTATATCACTTATTACAATATGTAATCATTCAGTTAATAATGATTGTTTTGTCGATATTTGGTTCTTAAGTCGAAAGTGGACTTCTTACAATTACATGTTGTTCGTGTGGCCAAAGGTTTATTATATCCAGAATTGTATTCATGATGTAGATATCATATATGTCATATATATCCAGTACATGCATGTATTTATAACATTACATAATCATTTAGAGGTAAGAAATGAAATGCACCGTTCATGGAGACGGTAAGCTGTACGTACGCATGAACGCTACTTTCATTTCTATTTCATATTTTATAGAATGGAATAATAATGATATAAAGGTATATTATAATTCCAGTATAATATCATATTTCCATCCTTTATACATCCCACATATGGTATTTAACGAATCAAATCACTTTGAGGGGGCGGTAGTCCGCACTTCCTTAAATGATGATATCGCGTGTACCCATAATAGAAGCCATAAAGGTAAGACAAAAATGAAAAATACAGAAGCATAAATAAAACATAAACATATTATATATCATATATAAAAATAGTGACATCATAATGGCCACCTTTGAAGGTGTTAAATGAGTATTGAACAATCATCGTTTCGAGAGGCAGAATTTCACCATCCACGGAAACCGTATGTTCTTTAACCATTTGATGTAGTTGTGTGAGTGTTTAGCTCGAATAAATCTTATAACAACATCCTAGTATATTGAAGATACTGTTTTTGTTACAAAAGTAGTAAATAAAAAGAGTTTAGGGGGTTGGAGAAGCAAAATAAAACAAATGAACATGAGAGAATGAATTACCTTTAAAAGTGTAACTCCTTTTGATTTGAGCCTAAAGGCTTCCTTTGAAAGGATTCTGCCCAAAGGGAATCCTCTAGGATGAGGAGAGGGATTGAGAGAGAGTAAATGGTCAGGGGTTGGCCGAGCCAAAGGCTTGATGAGTGTGTGAAAAGAGGTAGAGGTGGGGGCCTTTTATAAGAGGAGAGGAGGGGCACTTTTGGAAAGTAAGGAAATATTACTTTATTTGAAAATGTGTTTCCGTTTTAAAAGGTCCCAAATTAATATAATTCGTTGATAAGGTTATAAGGGTTCGAAATCCACCAATACAATAAGTTTTGGACATGTGTAGTTCATAGATTTTACATTATCTTTCCATTTTATTTTAATCGTTAAATAATGATGTCATCACTGCATCATTATGATGTCATAAATAATTTAATTTATATAATGTCTAAAAATTATAAAAAAATTACTATGATGTAGGAAATCCTTTTATCTTTCCAATGACTATTTATAATCAAAATTTGTACTTGTATAACCCCACTTAAAAAGTATTTTAGTAAAATAATTTATGTTAGTGTCATTTTCACTTTAACATTAAATAAAAATATATTAATGTCATTTTCCAACTAAAGTGGCTCCATGGGGTCCCCAAGTTGGACCATGGCTTGTCTTGGTCGGCAATGACTCACCCAATAGGTGTAGGACAAGTGTCATGGTGTTTTCACATTCTTATAATATCATTTTTACCTTAAATTACACTAATTACCACTAATCGCGATTAAAAACTTAATAAGTTACTATTCACCAAAAAATTATTTTCATCCCATTGAACCACATTTTACATACTAATGACAACCATGTATGTCGGATTTTTGAAAATCAAAACACAATGATGGCAAAATTTCTTTTAAACGGAAAATCAGTCTTTATAAGTACCACTTAGTGGTTTCACTATTCATCAAAAATTGAAGTTTTTCAGAAAAATCCCAAAAATTCACCCTAAGCTATATTTGATATTCTGA
This sequence comes from Viscum album, assembly GCA_963277665.1. Taxonomy (NCBI): domain Eukaryota; kingdom Viridiplantae; phylum Streptophyta; class Magnoliopsida; order Santalales; family Viscaceae; genus Viscum; species Viscum album. Next base: position 1,645,211,145 of record OY728132.1, read on the forward strand.
ATTCAAAAATGATTTCCGTTTTACAAAATTCAAAACATATAATTCACATTAATTAATTTAATAATTAATTCCCGCTGTCATGACAAATAGCGTGTTTTATGAAACAATAAGTATCAAAATATTGACACTAGTTTAAGTCTGATTTCAAAGTGAAATTGATTCCAACGACCACTATTGGATTTAATGGTAAAAATATTTTATAATTTCACTTTAAAACCAATTCAAAATATAATCTAATCATATAAATAAATTAGATTAAAAAGTGGTTTTGAATTAAAATACAACATTTTACACTATTCATTAAAAAAATGAACTTTATCGGAAAGATACCAAAAATTTACACAAAGTAAATTTTGATGTACCGATTCATAATAAGAGTTTTATTTGGTCCAAAAGAATTTTTAAGAGTGAACAAAACTATATTTAATGACGGTTCTCCATCAAAAGGTGATAAGTGAACCTTTAGTGAAAACTAGGGCATATACGCCTAAAATTGAATTCTTTCCGTATTTTAAGCCTTTATCTTTTATTGTATAAATGTAAAAATATTTAAGAACATATATAATCATATTTTAGTTATTTCTATCCATTCCCGCCATTAAAACGGCTACATGTTAACTACCATTTAAAATAATATTATTTTATTATTAGAGTGCAACGTAAGATTCCCAAGAAACTCATTGTTGCGTGTTGGGTACGCCATCGAGCATAGCATCCCCTTTAAAGTCATATTAATATTTTATTCACAAATATGGATAAATATGAAAATTTCATATTCCTTATTTACCTGGGGTGTTACAAGTATTCTTTACAAAAACCTTATTACAATGAATTTGAATACGATTCATAGAAAAGAAACATTCTAATACAAAAAATTTAATTATCAAAAAATACCAAAACATTGTTTGAAAAAATTTAACCAAAAAGGTTCTTCAAAAGGTAATTATGTTCATAATGACAATTAAGTCTCAATGGAATGTAAATTGAGATAAAACCCCTTACCTTGAGTCTGATTTGTCATGATATTCCTCTATCTTCCTAAATAATAAACATATTTTCATTGTATAATTTCTTCATAACCTATTGAAAAAATTTAGTTTAATTTCAACTATAAATAGGTTATAAACAATTACCTAATTAATAATTTTTAAGTTGTGGGTTTTTACCATATTCTATTTATGTGTCAAAAATGACTTTAGTAGGTAACATTTTGACAAAGGGGAACTTATAAAAACATTTCCAGAATAATATTCAGGAAAAAATAATAATATTTATACATAAATAATACCTTTAATACTAATAAGGAATGATTTTTATGAAAAATTATCCAACATTACATTCATAGAGATTGTAGTTCATACGTACGCATAAATAATATTCCCATTTTTCAATGATCATTATAGAAATAAGTTAAGTAACATTAATATTTCAAGAATTATCATTATATCATAAATAAAAATTTATTTAATCATATATACTTATATATATAATTATTGTGATTTTAAATTAATCACATTGCGTCAAGGAGGTGGTAGTCCACACGTCCACGAACGATACTATCACTTCTTCATGTTTGAAAAGAGTGATAATGAAAATTAAACATTATACTTCCATAAATGTAATTATGTCATTAATATCCTATATATGTAATTTATATCACATATTTTTACTAAAATATTCCTTAATACATTCGATGTAATGTGTGAACATATCAAATCTCTTTGAGGAGGTGGAAGTCCATGAGTCCATAAACGATGTTATCGTATTTTCACAAAATGAAAAGCATGAATGTATATGTTTTATAAAAAATACATAAGTTTTATGAAAAAGTAAATACAATATATATCATATAAAAACATTATCCCATAATAATGACCATTCATGATAGATGGTGAAGGAAAAACAAACAACGTCGTTCCGCGAGGCACTAGTCTTTCGTATACACAAACGGTAATTTTTTTCCCATTTGATGGATGTGTGTGTAGATTTTCATGACCCGACCCTACCGGTCTCTAGCCGCAACTACCTCAAGCCCGATTCCATAGGCCAGGGGCTGGTGACAAGCACCTAAGTCATTACGATCTCGAGTCCTTTGCCTAAGTACTTGTACACACGCCCACAACCCACTCGATGTAGAAGTGCAGAGTAAAAAAGAAAACCAAAGGACAAATAACTATAACCCAACCACAGTCATGCATCAACTTCTAAATAGAACAAGTAAAGTGCTGAAAAGTACTAACAAGGAAACTGAACAGAAAAAAGGGCAAAACACGCGCTCAACCCGAAAGGTGCCACAACCTAGAAACAGGTAAACAAAAGTAAGAAACTAGAGAGTCCTACACATGAAAGACCTACTGCAACCACTGAACACAGCCCAAGCTCCTGTGTCCTCTACGCTCTTTCGTAGTCTCGATCAACCTGTTCATCGTCTTCAAGGGAACATCAAGTGCGGGAAAAGACCAAGCAGGGGTGAGTGTAAAGATACTTAGTAGGATGCTCTGAAATCTTGAGAGGACAACAAAGGATATACTAAAACGGTGAGCATTAGATCGAAAAAATAATAGTGTAAGAGTAAAATAGAGAGAGTGCAGCTCAACCCAACAAAAGAAATGAAGTAGACTCATCCAACCAAGAAAATATAGACACAGAATGTGTAACATCCCAAGTAAGTAATTAATAATAGATATTTTTATCTATGTCTATTTATGAATTAGATAGTGTTTTAGAGGCTTAAAATGAGAATAAACCCAATCTTAAGCATGGAATACACTAATATTTTTAAGAGATTGTTTTACTGCCTTTTGATAGAAAACCATTTTTAAAATCAAACTTTTGAAAATTTTATAAGCTCTATTTGTCAAAATAAACATATTATTTATGATTGGTACATTGAAATTTACATTGGATAATGTTTTGGTATTTTTCTGAAAATGTTCATTTTTAATGAATAGTGAAAAATACAGCATTTTACATCAAAACAGCTTTGTCATCTAATTTAATTATATGGTTAGATTATCTTTTTAATTTTTTTTAAAGGTTAATTAGAATATATTCTTACCATTTTATCCAATGGTGTTCATTATAATTAATTTCACTTTTGAATTGGGCATAAACAAGTGCCAAACTTTTCATAGATATTGCTTCAAAAAAACCCGCTATTTATTTTGACAACGGGAATTATTTTTAAATTAATTATTTCAATTTCTGTGTTTGGAATTTGGTAAAATGGATTACATATTTGGAATCATAATTTCTAAATTATGTAATCAATACTCTTTTGTTTTTGGACATTATGAATAGTTACGATGGTAATTATCTTTAATTATCTTGATTAATTAGTAATCGGGTAGTTAAGGATAATAAAATAATATCATAATAATAAAAAATGACCCCAAAATGTGTCCTAATTATACTAGTTTTTTCAGGTCATTCCATTTTATGCCTTGTGCCAAACTTTGGGACCCCATGGAATCACTTTTGTGTGATAATGACTTTTTATCTTTTTATTTTTAAAGAAAGTTAAATATAACAAAGAATGTATCACCAGAGTAAAACATTTTTACTTTTGTCTACAGAAATGATATATTGGACTATAAATAGTCATTGTAAAGATAAAAACATTTCATACATCGTAGTATTTTTTTTATAATTTTTAGACATTATATAAATTAAACTATTTATGACATCATGATGATAAAGCGATTACCACATTAATGAATGATTTAAATAAAATGAAAAGATAATGTAAAATATAAGACTTACACTTTTCAAAGACCTATTTTATGACTATATTTAGAAATTTTATCACCTTATCCACCAAATACATCAATGTGGGACCTTTAAAATCAGAAACTCATTTGAAAATAAAGTAACATTTTATACCTTTCCAAGAGTGCCCCCTCCTCTCATCTTATAAAAGTCTCCCAACTCTACATCCTTACCCATGCTTCTCAAGCCATTGGATCGTCCAATATCAGCTCCTTTTACCTCTCCACATCCCTCTATTAATCCTAGAATCCTTACCTTAGGTATAAATCACTTCAATAAACCCTTTTGGTTCTAACCAAGAGGAGTTACCCGATTTAAAGGTAAAGACTTCTCTAATGTTCTTTTGTTTTGTTTTGCTTCTCCAACCCCATAAAATCTTTTTATTCATTTATTTTGTAACAAAACTAGTATTTTAAATATACTAGGATTTTGTTATAATAATTATTCAAGCTACACTTACACACAACTACATCTAATGGTTAAAGAACATATTGTTTCCGTGGATGGCGAATTTCTGCCTCACGAAACGATGATTATTCAATATTCTTATAACACCTTCAAAGGTGGCCATTAAGATGTCACTATATTTATATATGATATATAATATGTTTATTTTTTTCTTAAGCTTATGTATTTTTCATTTATGGCATACCTTTATGTCTTCCATTATGGTTATATGTGATATCTTCATTTTAGGAAGTGCGGACTACCGCCCCCTTAAACTTATTTGATTCGTTAATGCCATATGTGGGACATATAAAGGATGAAATTAATGATATTATATATGATATTATACTGTAATTATAATATACCTTTATATCATTATGATTCCATTCCATAAAATACAAAATAGAAATGAAAATAGCGTTCATGCGTACGTACGGCTTACCATCTCCATGAACGATGCATTTCATTTCGTACCTCTAAATGTTATGTAATATTGTAAATGCATGTATATAATGTATATATATGACATATATGATATATAAATCATGAATATAATTCTGGATATAATGGATATTTTACCACATGAACAACTTGTAATTATAAAGAGTTTATTTTAGACTCAAGTACCAATAATCGACAAAACGACCATTATTAACAGAAATAATTACATAGTGTTCATAACATGGTAATAAGTGATATAAAAGGAATAATGAACTTGAAAAAGGTTCTTAAACAAGTATAAATAAACTCAAGTTTATTATTCAGGACATTAAAGAACGATCGAGTCAAGTCGGACCCGAGGTAAGGAACTTCGTCTCAATCTCCTTTCATTGAGGCATATTAAGTTTTATACGCAACTTTATTTTATACGGTTTATAAATCCCTTTGAATTTTATGTTTACTCAAAAATAATAATTTTTATATGAAGCGTTTACTAAACGACAAAAGGGAATATTTTTTTTGTCATACGTATGTGGTGACAATGGCTTCTCCACCGCCGTGACCATTATTTGAACTTCATCTTCCTCTACAAGCCATAACCTTTTTTTTAAATGAAAAATAAATACCATGTTTTACATTTCTTTTATTTTCTTATTTAAAATGGTTTTCATAATGTTTTTATATCAATGTGTTGTATTGATATCTTGTGATTGAAAAGTGGAAATGTTATGTTTCCTTTATGCAGGTTTTATGTGATACGATTATGTTATGGTTCTTGGGAATTGTTATGAAGACGTGTGGTTCCGTGATAAACTAAGGGCAAGTGAGCCTGATATAGCTCCACAATGAATTGGGTAACGAGAAGGGGTTAAACGTTAAGGTTTCTTCGAAGAGATTTAGGGAATATACTGTGATGGGTATTCAAAACGTAACCTTGACGGTTGCTCCCTACGTAAGAATGTTATGAATTCCTCAAATTACATTTATGTCTTATGATTTCTATGATTTATTCATGATTTTATGAGGTATGTTAAAATTATTATGTTTTATAAGTAAATTATGATTTCATACATGGAATAATGTTTTCATTTCTTACTTTTATATCCCTTACTGAGCTTTTTATGCTCAACCCATGTTTTTGTAATGTTTTTCACAGGTCAAGGGAAAGGTACATGATGTGATGATAGGGTCAAGTAAGTGTTAGGAAAGAATCCATGTTTTGTTTTAAATATGTTTCTGTTGATGGGAAAAAATTAATACTATCTTTTATGTAACAACTTTATTTAAATGTGGAATGTAATGCATGATTTATGATCTAATTCTCTAAAACTCTAAACCTGAAAAGATCTCCAATGTGTAGTCTTGTAATAACTCATGATTAAGTAATGTTTAAGGCTGGGGCCTTATAGTTGGTATCAGAGGTCGGTTTAGATAAATTTAGGAGTTATAATTCTATTAAATCATTATCCAAAAATATTTTTTTATGGTCAAATTGAAATGATATAGCATTTGAAGATTATCATGTTGCTTCATCTAGGACATGTTTGTTCAGAATGGTTTTCCTTAGAGGAAACAGGGAAGCAGTGCTAGGAAGGCATACAGAAGGAAATAACCTTCTGAATCAGCATCCTAAGATGGTCGGAATTGGAACTGAATAGTTTTTTGCAGTAATGGCGTAGTTGACTCAAGTGATAAATGGTGGTGGTATCCATGCACGAGATCAGCCAGATCAACCGCAAAGGAACATGTCAGTAGTGGAACATTTCATGAGGAAACATCCCCCATAATTCAGAGGATCATCTGACCATGTTCTAGCTGAAGGGTGGATTAAAGCACTGGAGAAGATTTTCAATGTCATGGGGTGTTTAGACAATCAAAAGGTTAGTCTTGCTATTTACTGTTTGGAGGGTGAAAGAGATCAGTGGTGGTCGATGGCTAAAAATATCAGGGACGCTGATGAGATTGATTCTCTCGACTGGGATGAATTCAAAGGTATGTTTCTTGAGAAGTATTTTACAAAGGTTTTTCGACATAGGATGGAAAAACAATTCCTGGAATTGGGGCAAGAGGAAGACTCAGTGGCTGCATATGAAGAAAGGTTCACTCAATTGTCAAGGTATGCTCCAAATTTTATCTAAGACCTTGATAGTAAAATCAATCGTTTTTACTCAGGATTAAAGCCAAAATATTGAAGGGCTTTAGCTTCTCACGAGTTAAATATTTATGAAAATCTTGTTCGATGTGCTGAGAAGGTGGAAATGGAGTTTTCTGATGATCAAGTGTTCTATAACAACCAGCAGAAGAAGAGACCGAGGTGGTAGGAGAAAGGAAATAATTTTTCAAAAAAGTCTGACGGTAAGAAAAATTATGTTTCAAATTTGTGATAAATGTGGTAAAAGGCATGCTGTGGAATGTCTTCTGAATTCTATAAAGTACTAGCGATGCGGTAAGATGAGACATAAGGCTCGTGATTGCACTGAAAAAGATCAGGATGATGGTAAGACCAAATTTGATTTACAGTTAGTGAAATGTTTTAAGTGCAATGAGATGGGTCACTATGCAAACGAGTGTCCGACAAAGAGCTTGAGTGATGGGAAGCAGTTAGACTACAAGAAAAAAGGGTCGGTGAAATCATTTTCAACTATTTCAGCAGATGTCGGGCCATCAAATGAAGTTGTATCAGGTACTTTGATTGTTTTTTCATATTATGCCAGTGTGTTGTTTGATTCGGGGTCTACACATTCTTTCATCTCTGAAAATTTTTCTAGTAAAATGAGAATACCATCTCAATAAATGACTCTTGAACTTGTGACAAAAACACTTGGGGGAAATGTTGAGGAAAAAATAATTTATAAGAATATTCCTATCCTTATCTGTTGAAAGAACCAACGTGCAGACCTTATTGTTTTACCTCGAGTAGAGTTTGATGTTATCCTGGGTATAGATTGGCTCTCTATTTACCATGCTAAGATTGATTGTAGAGATAAAGAAGTTTCTTTTCAAAAAGTCTTTCAGTTTGTGTACAATAATGAACCCTTACTGTTGATAACATATCAAGAGGCCAAGAAACTTGTAAAAGATGGAAATGAATTTTACCTTGCACGTATCGTTGAAAACAAGGGAACTGTTCAGATTAATGATGTGCCAGTGGTAAATGAGTATCCTGTTGTTTTTTCTGATGATTTTCTTGGAATAATATCATATCGGGAAGTTGAGTTTACTTTTGACTTAGTTCCTGATGCTAATCCAATTTCAAAACCCCCCTATCAAATGGATCAAATTGAAATTTTAGAGTTGAAGGATAAATTACAAGATTTATTAGAGAAAGGTTTCATTCGACCTAGAACTTCACCATGGGGTGCTTCTGTTTTATTTGTTAAGAAGAAAGATGGTTCAATGAGACTTTGCATTGATTATAGAGCCTTGAATAACATCACTGTTAAGAAAAAATATCCTTTGCCTCATATCGATGATTTCTTTGATCAGCTCCAGGGAGCTCAGTTTTTTTCAAAGATAGACCTTAGATCGGGGTACCATCAGTTGAAGGTAAAAGAAGCAGTTATTCTGAAGACCGTGTTTCGTACAAGATATGTCCATTATGAATTTTTAGTAATGCCTTTTTGGCTAACCAATGCACCTGCTGTATTCATGGACCTTATGAATAGAATTTTCCATGAGTTCTTGGATAAGTTTGTGGTTGTTTTCATTGATGATATTTTGGTGTTTTCTAAAAGTAAAGGGGAGTATGAAACACATTTAAGGGTTATTTTTCAAACCTTAAAAGAAAATAAATTGTATGGGAAATTCAGAAAGTGTGAGTTTTTTTTGCACAAATTTATTTCCTTGGTCACATTGTTTCTAAATATGGGATAACTATTGATTTTGCAAAAACAAAGGTTGTTGAAGAATGGCCAAGACCCACAAATGTAACTGAGATTTGTAGATTCCTTGGTTTTGTAGGCTATTACTGAAGGTTTGTTAGAAATTTTTCATTGTTATCTAATCCAATGACTAAGCTAACATGGAAGGGTGTTAAGTTTATCTGGACAAAAGAATGTGATGATTGTTTTCAGGAACTGATAAGAAGATTGGTGAATGCTCCAGTTTTGGCACTACCTTCCAGGAATGGTGAGTTTGTTATCTACAGTGATGCTTCATTGAAAGGACTTGGTTGCATCCTAATGAAGAATGATCAGGTAATTGCTTATGCTTCACGATAGTTGAAAACTCATGAGATAAATTACTCTACACATGATTTGGAATTAGTTGCTATTTTTTCGCTTTAAAAATTTGGAGGCATCATTTGTATGGAGTAAAGTGTGAAATATATACCGATCACAAAAGTTTAAAGTATATATTCACTCAGAAAGAATTTAACATGAGACAGAGGAGATGGCTAGAATTAATCAAGGATTATGATTGTGAAATTCATTACCATCTGGGAAAATCAAATAAAGAGGATGATGCTTTGAGTCGAAAAAGTAATGCTTCATTAACAATGTTGTGTTTGGAACGTGATCCTTTGGTTAAGGATTTGATGAACTTTGGAATAGAAGTTGTTGGTGCAGGATGTTCTTCTGTTTTGTTTCAGGTATCATTGAAATCTTCTCTATCAGACAGAATTAAGCAAGAACAGAAGTAAGACAACGAGTTGCAGAAAAAGTTAGAGCTGGTTCAGAAGGGTAAGCTTCCTGAATTAAACATTGATAATGATTGTGTTTTGAGATTTGGGAAGAGATTGTGTGTGTTGTGTGATTCATAGTTGAAGAGAGAGTTGTTATGTGAAACTCATAGTTCTCGGTTTTCATTTCATCCAGGCAGTAGTAAGATGTATAGAGATCTTCGGGAGTATTACTGCAGGGACGGAATGAAAAGATACATTGCTGATTTTACTGTGAAGTGTTTGACTTGTCAAAAGGTTAAAGCATAGTAGCGGTTATCAAAAGGGATGCTTCAGCCTTTACCAGTGCCAGAGTGGAAATGAGAGAATATATCCATGGACTTCGTTGTGGGATTTCCGAAGACACCTCGAGGTGATAATGCAATCTGGGTTATTATTGATCGCTTGACTAAATCTTCTCGTTTCCTTGCTATACGAGATACTTTTTCACTAGATCAACCTTCCCGTTTGTATCTTAAAGAGATAGTCAGGTTACATGGAGTTCCTCTCTCCATTGTATATGATCATGATCCCAGGTTCACTTCTAACTTTTGGAAAGTCCATTAGGAATCGTTGGATACAGAATTAAATTTTAGTATGGATTTTCATCCTCAATCAGATGGGAATTAATAATGAACAACTTAGACTTTGGAGGATATGATACGTGCTTGTTCGATGGATTATCAGGGAAGTTGGGACCAACATCGTTCTTTGGTTGAGTTTTCTTATAATAACAGTTTTCATTTCAGTATATAGATGGCACCATTTGAGGCATTATATGGGAAGAGGTGTCTAACTCAAGCTTTTTGGGATGAAGTTGGTGAAAGGAAGTTGATGGAACCAGAATTGGTAGAAGAGTTGGCAGAAAAAGTTCAGCTGATACAGAAACACATGAGAACAGCTCAGAGTAGGCAGAAGAGTTATGCGGACAATATGAGGAAGGATCTCTCTTTTGAGGTAGGTGGTCATGTTTTTTTCAAAGTTTCACCATGGAAAAGTGTGATGCGATTTGGTAAGAAAGGAAAGATGATTCCAAGGTTTATTGGACCATATGAAATTCTAGAGATAGTTGGATTAGTTGCATACCGAGTGGCTTTACCTCCGAGTTTATCTCAGGTACACAATGTTTTACATGTTTCAATGTTAAGGAAGTACATGCCAGATCCATCTCATGTTCTGAGTCCAGAGGAAGTTCAGTTGGAAGAGAATCTATCTTATGAGGAACAACCGGTCCAGATTCTTGACCACAGGGACCAAGTGTTGCGGAATAAGTTGATTCATCAAGTAAAGGTTTTGTGGAAAAACTACATGAGTGAAGAGGCAACATGTGAATCTGAAAATGCAATGAGGGATAAATACCCCCACTTATTTGTTAAGTAAATAAATTGCGGGGATGCAATTTTCTAAAGGGGGGAAGGATGTAACATCCCAATTAAGTAAGGAATAATAGATATTTTTAGCTATTTCTATTTATGAATTAGATAGTGTTTTAGAGGCTTAAAATGAGAAAAAACTCAATCTTAAGTATGGAATACACTAATATTTTTAAAAGATTGTTTTACTGCCTTTTGATGGAAAACCATTTTTAAATCAAACTTTTGACAATTTTATAAGCTCTATTTATCAAAATAAACATATTATTTATGATTGAGACATTGAAATTTACATTGGATAATTTTTTGGTATTTTTCTGACAATGTTCATTTTTTAATGAATAGTGAAAAATACTGCATTTTATATCAAAAATGCGTTTTCATCTAATTTAATTATATGGTTATATTATCTTTTTAATTGGTTTTAAAGTATAATTAGAATATATTATTACCATTTAATCCAATGGTGTTCATTATAATTAATTTCACTTTGGAATTGGGCATAAACAAGTGCCAAACTTTTCATAGGTATTGCTTCAAAAAAACCCGCTATTTGTTTTGACAACAGGAATTATTTTTAAATTAATTATTGCAATTTATGTGTTTGTAATTTGGTAAAATGTATTACATATTTAGAATCAGAAGATCCAAATTATGTAATCAAGACTCTTTTGTTTTTGGACATTATGAATAGTAACGACGGTAATTATCTTTAATTATCATGATTAATTAGTAATCGGGTAGTTAAGGATAATAAAATAATATTATAATAAAAAAATGACCCCAACATGTGTCCTAATGATAATTTTGGAGTAATTTCCGACCATGGGATGCCTTTTTTCAAACTTGGGTACCCCATGGAATCACTTTTGTGTGATAATGACTTTTTATCTTTTTATTTTTAAAGAAAGTTAAATATAACAAAGAATGTATCACCTGAGTAAAACATTTTTAATTTTGTCTAAATAAATGATATATTGAACTATAAATATTCATTGAAAATATAAAATGATTTCCTACATCATAGTATTTTTTTATAATTTTTAGACATTAAATAAATTAAATTATTTATGACATCATGATGATGCAGCGATTACCTCATTAATGAACGATTTAAATAAAACGAAAATATAATGTAAAATATAAGACTTACACTTGTCAAAGACATGTTGTATGAGTATATTTAGAACCCTTATTACCTTATCCTCAAAATACATCAATTTGGGACTTTTAAAATCTGAAACTCATTTGAAAATAAATTAACATTTTATACCTTTCCAAGAGTGCCCCTCCTCTTCTCTTATAAAAGGCCCCCACCACTACCTCCTTATGCACACTTCTCAAGCCATTGGATCGGACAATCTCTGATCATTTTATCTCTCCACATCCCTCTTTTCATCCTAGAAGCCTTACCTAAGGCAGAAATATCTTCAAGAAACCCTTTTGGTTCCAACCAAGAGGAGTTACCCGATTTAAAGGTTAAGACATCTCTAATGTTCTTTTGTTTTATTTTACTTCTAGAACCCCCTAAACTCTTTTTATTCATTTATTTTGTAACAAAACCAGTATATTAACTATACTAGGATGTTGTTATAAGAATTATTCGAGCTACACTTACACACACCTACATCTAATGGTTAAAGAACATATTGTTTCCGTGGATGGAGAATTTCTACCTCACGAAATGATGATTGTTCAATATTCTTATAACACCTTCAAAGGTGTCCATTAAGATGTCACTATATTTATATATGATATATAATATTTTTATGTCTTCCTTAAGCTTCTGTATTTTTCATTTATGGCATACCTTTATGGCCTCCATTATGGGTATACGCGATATCTTCATTTTAGGAAGTGCGGACTACCGCCCCCTCAAAGTGATTTGATTCATTAATGCCATATGTGGGACGTATAAAGGATGGAATTAATGAAATTATATATGATACTATACTATAATTATAATTTACCTTTTTATCATTATGATTCCATTCCATACAATTTGAAATATAAATGAAAGTAGCATTCATGCGTACGTACGGCTTACCATCTCCATGAACGGTGCATTTCATTTCTTATCTCTAAATGTTATGTAATATTGTAAATGAATGTATATACTATATATATATGAAATATATGATATCTAAATCATGAATATAATTCTGTATATAATGGATACTTTACCACATGAACAACTTGTAATTATAAAGAGTTTATTTTTTACTCAAGTACCAATGATCGACAAAACGACCATTATTAACTTAAATAATTACATAGTGTTCATAACATGGTATAAGTGATATAAAATGAATAATGAACTTGAAAAAGGTTCTTAATCTAGTAGAAATTAACTCAAGTTTATTATTCAGGACGTTAAAGAACGATCGAGTCAAGTCGGACCCAAGGTAAGGGACTTCGTCTCAATCTCCTTTCATTGAGGCATATTATGTTTTATACACAAATTTATTTTATACGGTGTATAAACCCCTTTGACTTTTACGTTTACTCAAAAGGAATCTTTTTTATACGAAGTGTTTACTAAACAATAAAAGGGAATGTTTTTTTGTCATGCGTATGCAGCAACAACGACTTCTCCGCCACCGTGACCATTATTTGAGCTTCGGCTTCCTCTACAAGCCATAACCTTTTTTTAAATGAAAAATAAATACCATGTTTTAATTTTCTTTTCTTTTTTGTATTGAAAATGGTTTTCATAATGTTTTTATATCAATGTGTTGTATTGATATCTTGTGATTGAAAAGTGGAAATGTTATGTTTCCTTTATGCATGTTTTATGTGATACGATTATGTTATGGTTCTTGGGAATTGTTATGAAGATGGGTGGTCCTGTGATAAACTAAGGGCGGGTGAGCCCGATATAGCTCTCCAATTCATTGGGTAACGCGAAGGGGTTAAACGTTAAGGTTTCTCTGAAGATATTTAGGGAATATACTGTGATGGGTATTCCAAACGTAACCATGAGGGTTACTCCCTATGTAAGAATGTTATGAATGCCTCAAGTTACCTTTATGTCTTATGATTTCTATGATTTATTCATGATTTGATGAGTTATGTCAAAATGCTTATGTTTTATGAGTAAAGTATGATTTCATACATGGACTAATGTTTTCATTTCAAACTTTTATATCCCTTACTGAGCATTTAATGCTCATCCCAAGTTTTTTTAATGTTTTTCACAGGTCAAGGAAGTGTCATGAAAGAATCCATGTTTTGTTTTAAATATTTTTTCGTTGATGGGAAAAAATGAATACTATCTTTTATTTAAACACTTTGTTTAAATGTGGAATGTAATGCATGATTTATGATCTAATTCTCTAAAACTCTAAACCTGAAAAGATCATCAATGTGTAATCTTGTAATAACTCAAGATTAAGTAATGTTTAAGGCTAGGGCCTTATAGAATGCATGTGGCATACCCCGCGCGTCTTCGCCCCTCATAGAAGGGGAGTAACTGAACCTAGGGAGTGGGAACAAAAGTACGGTGTATATATATATATGATCAACAAGAAACCCAAATGAGTGGGTAATGAGATCTCCATCACTACGCTCATCTTAGAAAAAGTTTCCAACAATTATAAGGATATCCATCACTGATGCCCAAAAGTCTCACACGCCAAAGCTGTCTCATAACTGAACCGTACAACCAAGGGTCTCGCTCAGGTAATCATGGAGAAAAGTCACTAACTGGCCTCATAGAAAGGGATGTGTGTGAAAGAAGTCATCGAGTAACCCACTGCCCAGCCCAGCTGGAGGGTAGACCCTAAGATGTCATCGAGTAACCCACTGCCAAGCTCTACTGGAGGGTAAACCCTAAGATAAACAGGTAACCCACTGCCCATATCTACTGGGGGTAAATCCTAAGGTCAACAGGTAACCCACTGCCCAGCCCCGCTGGAAGGTAAATCCTAATATGCAGGTGGGTAACCCACTGCCTAGCCCCACTAGAGGGTAAACCCAGAACTGGTCCGATAACTCAGCACTGCTCGTGCCATCACTGAGTGTCACTAAAATCACTACCATGTGTTGGTTCAGTGTGTATCAAAGGAACCTCCAACCAATGCCCTTTCATGTTTCCATATTTTATGAGATCTCTAATGAGGCTCTGCATGCCCAAACAGATTACACCATTGCAATCCTCATGAAAAAAACGTGAGATCGACTATTTTCTCGTTTGAAATGGACTCCTGACGAAAAAGATAATCAACACCACTTTATGCCCATATGACGTTTTGTGGGGACCACAGATCGGTTCTAAAAACGGTCAGATGAACTGTGCCATCACGATGCTCTTGGAAAAACATGCCAAAACAACTATTCATTCACCCCGAACGGACGTCTGATGAAAAAGCGCAATACGCTTCACACAGCTTAAAAGACGGCCCATGGGACCCACGCCTCAACTCTAGCTTCAACGCTTGAAACCACCCTAGACTACTTCGTCACAACTCCAGGGTAACAATGCTGCTGACGGTTCCTAAAATGGACTTTGGATGTGCTTTCCCCATCTGAAACAAGAATCCTGGCGAGGCACTAAGTAACACATAACGAGCGTGTCGCGCCACCGAGATCCCATCTCGGGAATTAAAAATCTTCAAGACCATCTCAAAACCTCCCTCTCGATCCAAGGATTGCATCTCTATATACGGAAGGTGAATCTAACAGCTCATTAGCAATTTAGATTTGTTTTAATGCCAATGGACGGAGACGGGGTGGGACGGACCGGTTCGGCCGGTCCAGCCCCTTTAGACCGGCGGTCCGCGGCTCGGCTACCCTGACCGCCCACTCCACCGCGGACTACGGTTCACCGCATGGGCTGAACCACCACACCCAGACCATATTTAGCTGGTCTAGATCCTTTCCACGAGACCCGCGCTTTGCGGGTCTCGGTCGGGTCCCAGGTTCGCGACGACCCCAGTCTCACGCTGCACGCTGACCGGCGAAGCCGGCCAACGTGCGCCCCTATCCTCTCGCGTATGTCGTCGTCGCCCGCAGACGCTTGCCCGAAATCGGCCATGACCTTGCTCGAGACCCCATGTCACCGTCTTCACCCGCCGAACCGCCGCGCGGAGCCACCTGACAGCCCTGGAACCACCGGAAAATAGAGGTTTGGCTGGAAAACTTATCGGGGCCACCCAGGACACCCTGGGACTCTGATTTTCAATCCAAAAAGATAGTCGGAAAAGCTGAGATCGAAACCTACACATCTATGTCTTTATATAGACAAATAAACATCATTTAGACACTATAATTTGAGTTCAAATAGGATGAGGGAATTTAAAATGAAAACGCACGACCCTACCTCGCATGGCATAGCCCAACGCTTCACAATCGACCCGCCAGAGCTGTAAACACCTCACTGGGGAGGAGGCGGAGCTTGAAGGGAGGTGGATCCTTTGTTGGGATAACTTCCACCAGGGAGATTTTCTAAGGGGGAAGAAGGGGGTGGATGTGTTTAAGTAGGGAAAATTAATTAAAATTTAATTAATTTTAAACACCTACCAGTAGGCCCATACCCGAACTCTCGACGGGGTCGAGGTTAAGACTCTCCTAGGGTAAAATCCACATTCTGAGTGCAACTGTGGTCTCAGAATTTTAATCCAAGCCACTGTTCAGAATTTATAATGTTTACGCCTGAGGCCGCTAAATTATGAAAATTCCTCTGGTGGCGTTTTCCATAGAAGGGTTACGCCTGAGAAAGTTACACCCCTCTTAGGGTAAAAAGCATGCTCTAGACTCAATGGTTCCCTCAGGTTTCCCTTCGGAGTAACCGTTTCAGAGGTATTCTATTTATTTGGCATGTCTAGTGTGAACACAAATAAAATTTAATTCCGGCCACACTGGGGAATGGAATCACACACCGTCAGAACGCCTTTCTCTAGATTAACATCAATAAAATTTCAAAGTCTTACTGGCTCAAAACCCGAGTTCTTACATCATTCCCTCATTAAAGATTTTCGTTCCCAAAAAAACGAGAAAAAAAACTCGGGATACTGAGCCCGCATCTGGCTCTCCCATTCCTAGGTGCTCTCTTGCCCCCTCCCGTGCCGCCACATCACACGAACCAAAGGAATGGTCCGTCCACAAAGAGTCTGCTCCTGCCAGTCATCAATCGCCACTGGGTGCTCCGCAATGGTGGATCCATCCTCAATGTCCATCTCTCCCCAGTCGATGACGTGCATGGGGTCATGCACATATTTCCTCAGCTGCGTCACGTGGAAGACGGCATGCACCATCACTAGTTTTGGGGGTAGATCAAGACAGTAGGAAACCTCACCAACCCTGCACATGATCTCAAAGGGCCCAATGAACCTCGGGGATAGCTTTCTTCCATGGCCAAACCTCTGTGTTCCATGCCACATGGAGACTTTCAAAAAGACATGATCCACCTGCTCGAACTCCAAAGTCCTGCGACGACAGTCTGCATAGGACTTATGTCCACTCTGACCCGTCCTCATCCGCTCATGAATGGCCTGTACTTTCTCCATCGTCACCTACACCAACTCTGGACCCACGAGGGAGCTCTCACCAAACTCTTTCCAGCACAATGGTTACCTATATGATCTCCCGTAGAGGGCCTCAAAATGTTCCATGTTGATAGTAGAGTGGTAACTATTATTATACGCGAACTCCACCAATGGCAGGTGATCCTCCCAGCTTAGGCCAAAGTCTAACATGCACGCCCTGAGCATATCCTCCAACACCTGGATAGTGTGCTCCGTCTTCCCATCTGTATAGGGGTGGAAAGCTGTACCAATCCTCAGCTAAGTCCTGAATGCCTTCTTCAGGCCTCACCCCAATCATGACATAAACTGTGTGTCACGGTCAGAGATGATTGTCGAGGGTACTGCATGGAGTCAGACGATCTCCCGAATGTACAGCTTCCCCAGACATTCCACCGAGCTCTACTATCTAATGTAAAGGAAGTATGTCAACTTTTTGAGTCAGACCACTATCATCCAAATGGAATCATGGCCCTTTTTTTGCATGGAATCCCTATGAAGAAGACCATAGATATGTCATCCCACTTCCCATCCCAGATATCAAGGGGCTGCAACAACCCTTCTAGAACATGATGCTCTGCCTTCACCTGCTGACAGGTAAGACACTGAGAAACAAACTCATCTACGCTCTACTTTATACCATACCATCAAAACTACCATTGAAGGTATCTATACATCTTCCCCACACCGGGTTTCACAGCCAAGGGAGAAGTGTGGAATTCATGCATCACCTCCTCCCGCATCTCCACTAGTACTACAGCTCACCCCTGGAACAAGATCTCATGATTCCCTCCTTCAGAATACCCATTGGGTGCGTCGCCCATGGATATATGATCACGCAGTACCTCGCTGTCGACATCCCCTAGCTGAGACTCTCTCACGTGCTCAAGGAGAAAAGGAGTCAACACCATCAACAGCAGAAAAGTCGTACCCTCCTGCTCCACCAAGTTCAGTTGTAGGGAAGCCAACTGCTCTGAAGCTTCCCGCACTAGACGAGCATGGGACTTTTTTATAAGGGCATATGCTACTATATTTCCCTTCCCTGGTGTGTAGATTATCTCAAAATCATAGTCCTGTAGAAACTCCAACTAGCGCCTCTACCTCATATTTAGATCCCTCTGAGTAAAGATGTACTTGAGGCTCTGGTGGTATGAGTAGACCACAAAACGCTCACTAAGAAGGTAGTGTCTCCATAACCTCAAGGAAAAGACCACGACTAACTGCTCCAAATCGTGAGTCTCATAATTCTTCTCATGGGGCCTCAACTGCCTCGACCCATATGCAATCACTACTTGCTTCTGCATCAGCACGCACCTGATCCTAGCTCCTGAAGCATCGTAGTATACCACAAACTCAACGCCCTCTTCTGGAAGCCGCAGCACTGGAGCACTAGTCAGCCTTTGCCTCAACTCCTCGAAGGCCTTCTGGCACTAATCAGTCCATGTGAATATTCGTCTCATCCATGTCAATGTGGTCAAAGGGGAAGCAATCTTGGAGAAATATTCTACGAACCTCCTGTAGTACCCTGCCAAACCAAGGAAGCTCCACACCTCTTACTCATTCTTGAGTGGCTCCTAAGAAAGTACAACCTATATCTTAGTGGGATCTACAACCAAAATCTGTTCCAAAATGACATTCCCTACAAAGTGAACCTCCTGAATCCATAACTGACACTCTGAGAGATTTCCATACAGCTGGTGCACCCGGAGTAAGTCTAGGACCCTCCTCAAATGCTCCGCGTGCTCCTCCTCTATCGCATAGTATATGAGTATGTCTTCAATAAATACAAACACAAACCGGTCCAAGTACGGCTGGGAGATCTAGTTCATTAAAGACATGAAAATGTCATGGGAATTTTTCACGGAAAAGGGAATTACCAGAAACTCGTAATGCCCATAATGACAACAGAAAGCCAACTTTGGGATGTCAGCCTCATGAACCCACAACTGGTGGTAGCTGGATTGAAGATCATTCTTGGAGAACCACTTCACACCTATCAACTATTCAAAGAGGTCATAAATCCTCAATAAAGGGTACTTGTTCTTTATCGTGGCCTGATATAGGTGACGATAATCCACACAAAGCCGCAGACTACAATATGCCTTTTTAACAAACAAAACCGGAGCTACCCAGGGGGACACACTGGGCCTGATGAATCCCTTATAACGAAGGTCCTCCAACTGAATTCGTAGCTCCTGAATCTCTGTGTGTGCCATCCGATATGCTGCACATGATATCGGGGTAGTCCCCGGCTGCAAGTCAATGAAAAACTCCATCTCTCACCTCAGAGGTAGTCTCGGTACATCCTCAGGAAAGATGTCCATGTAGTCCTCTACAATGGCAGGGATCCAGGTTCCTATAGTGTTTGCTGCTCCGAGATCCATGCTAGCCAACTAGTGTGAAAATTTCGTGGTCTCCTACTCAGAGTACCTATCTGCTCTACCACGAGGTCTCGTTCACCAAAGATGGTGAACCTCTTCCCATTAGAATATATGTATCTGACTAGTCTACGCTGGCAGTCAATCTAGGCGTGAACCATGGAAAGCCCATCCAAGCCCAAGATGATGTCATAAGGTTCCATCATGATGATGAGTAGGTCCCATGTGAAAGTCTCTCCTCCGAACGACAGTTTTCATTGTCTGCAGATAAAGGTCACCGACGAGGCACTTCTTGTAGGAACCTCGAGGCTAAGCGCGTGTGTCAGCGCCTCTACTAGGAGCTCCAACTCCCATACCAAAAGCTACGATATAAAAGAGTGGTTGGCGCCTGTGTCTACTAGTACCGAAGCAAGCGTAGAGTAAACAAAAAAGCGTACTTCATACCATCTCATGTGTTGGGGGGTCATGAACACCCATAGCCTGAAACTGCCTGCGGCCCCTACTACCAGCTCCCTGAGCCTGGTGTGGGCCACCCGGTGGTGGCGGTGGAAGGACCTCGAAACGGCATCCCCCACCTCCAGGTCCTGCCACTCTGCCTGCGCCCCCTCACTGGGGACCACCCTATCCTCACCTAGGATATCCCTGGTCATGGTGCGGCCTCTACCGCTGCGGAGTGTCCACTGCCTACCACGACTGCTCGGTATGCCTGGTAGGGCAGTCCCATCCTGGTGACCCTATCTGTCACAAGCATAGCACCATCTTTCTCCTGATTTCCCTGGTGCTCTACGGCACCACTACGGTGTACGACCCTACCTCTGAGTCAGCTCATGGAAGGTTCTCCTCGACTGAGGCTTTGATACCACTTTGTCACGACCCGAACCTAAAGTTATCGAGCCGAAACTACCCCAAGCCTACTTCTATAGGCCAAGGGATGGTGAAAAGTGAATAAGTCTTAACGATCTCAGGGAGGCCTTCGCCTAAGTACATGTACACACGCACACAGCCCACTCGATGTAGAAGTACAGAGTAAAAAAGAAAACCAAAGGACAAACAACTATAACCCAAACATAGTCATGTATCAACTTCTAAATAGAACAAGTAATGTGTTGAAAATTACTGACAAGGAAACTTAACAAAAAAAAGGAAAAAACACGCACCCAACCCGAAAGGTGCCACAACCTGGCAACAGGTAAACAAAAGTAAGAAACTGGAGAGTCCCACACCTGAAAGACCTACTACGACCACTAAACACAGCCCAAGATCATTTTTCCTCTACGCTCCTCCATAGTCTCGATCAACCTATCCTTCATCTACAAGGTCACACCAAGTGTTGGCAATGCCCAAGAAGGGGTGAGTATAAAGATACTCAGTAGGATTCCCTGAAAGCTCAAGGGAGAAACAAAGGAGGTACTAAAATGGTGAGTAGTAGACAGAATAAAGAACAGCGTAAGAGTACAATAGAGAGAGTACAGCTCAACCCAACAAAAGATAAGAAGTAGATTTTTCCAACCAAGAGGAGTTAGACACGGAAAGGAAGTGGTATACCCCGCGTTTATTCGCCCCTCCTAAAAGGAGAGTAACTGAACCTAGGGAGTGGGAACAAAATTAGGGTGTATATATATATATGCTAAACAAGAAACCCGAACGAGTGGGTAAGGGGATATCCATCTCCAAGATCATCTCAAAAAAAATTCTCCAACAGTTATAAGGATATCCATCTCTGATGACCAAAAGTCCCGCACGCCAAAGTTGTCTCATCGTTGAACCGTACAACCAAGGGTCCCACTTCGGTAATCACAGAGATAAGTCACTAACTAGCCTCATAGAAAGGGTTGAGTATGAAAGAAGTCATCGGGTAACCCACTGCCTAGCCCAGCTGGAGGGTAAACCCTAAGAGGTCATCGGTTAACCCACTACCCAGCCCTGCTGGTGGGTAAACCCTATGGTTAACAGATAACCCACTACCCAGCTCTACTATAGGGTAAACCCAAAGGTTAAGGGGTAACCCACTGCCTAGTCCTGCTGGAGGGTAAACCCTAAGAGGTCATCAGTTTACCCACTGCCTAGCCCCATGGGTGGGTAAACCCAGAACTGGTTTAATAACTTCGTACTAACCATGTCATCACTGGGTGTCACTAACATCACTATCGTGCGTTGGTTCGGAGTGCATCAAAGGAACCTCCGACCAATGCTCTTTCATGTTTCCACATTTGATGAGATCTCGAATGAGGCTCCACACACCTAAACAGATTACACTTTTGTAATCCTCATGGAAAAACGGGCGAGATGGACTATTTACTAGCTTGAAACAGAATCCCGATGAAAAAGATAATTAACACCACTTTATGCCCATACGGCATTTCGTGGGGCCCAAAGCTCGGTTTTGAAAAAGGTCGGACGAACTGTGCCATCACGATGCTCTCATAAAAACACGCCAAAATGAATTTTCATTCACCTCGAACGAACGTCTGATGAAAAAGCGTAGTAAGTTGCACACAGCTTAAAAGTTGGCCCCGTGGGGCCCATGCCTCAACTCCAGTTTCAATGTCTGAAACCACCCTAGACTACTTATTCATGACGACAGGGTCACAACACCGCAAATTGTGCCTAAAACAGACTCCGTATGTGCTCGCACCATCCGAAACAAGAATCTCGGCGAGGCGCTAAGTAACACTTAACAAGTGTGTCGCGCCACCGAGCTCCCGTATCTGGAATTAAAAATCTTTGAAACAATCTCAAAACTTCTGTCTCAATCCAAGGATCATGTAGTCATAGAAGACATGTGAATATGATATTCATTTATCAATTTAAGGGGGTTTTAATGACAACGGACGGAGACGGGGTGGGTCGGGCCAGTTCGGCCGGTCCACCCGCTTTAGACCGGCGGTCCGCGGATCGGCCTCCTTGACCGCCCCTGTCCACTAGGGCCCACAGTTCACCACGTGGGCCGCACCGCCTCACCTAGACCAGTATAAGTTGGTTTAGATCCTTTCCACAAGACCTGCGCTTCGCGGGTCTCGGTCAGCTCTCGGGGTCGCGACGACCCCGGTCTCGCGCCGCACGCCGACTGGCGAAGCCGGCCAGCGCGCGCCCCTGGCCTCCCTCGTGCGCCACCATTGCTTGAAGTCGCTCTCCATTAGCTAGCCGCGCCACCGCCTGAGACCCCTCACCATTTTCGTCACCCGCTGGACTACCGCACAGAGCCGCAGAACTGCCCAGGAACCACCGGAAAACAGATGTTTCGTCGGAAAACTTCCCAAGGCCACCACGGATGCCCCGGTACTCGGATTTTCGATCCGAAAAAATCGTTAGAAAGATAGGAAGGAACTCAATTAATAGATGGATATCCCTCAAAAAATAAACAGCATTTAGATGCTATTATTTGAGTTAAAATAGGATTAGGGAATTTAAAACAAAAACGCACGACCCTAGCTCGCAGGGCGTAGCCCGTCGCTTCACAAACGACCCGCCGGAGCCGGAAACACCTCGCTGGGGAGGAAGGGGGGATTGAAGGGAGGTGTATCATTATTTTGGAGAGCTTCATCTAGGTAGAAGTTCTAAAGGTGGCAAGAAGGGGGTGTATGTGTTTATGTAGGGAAAATTATTTAAAGTTTAATTAATTTTAAACACCTACCAATAGGCCCGTACCCGAACTCTCGATGGGGTCGAGGTTAAGACGCTCCTAGGGTAAAATCCATGTTCTGATCAAAATGGTGGTCTCATAATTTTAATTTGAGCCTCCTTTTAGAAGTTATAAAGTTTACACTTGAGGCCACTAAATTACGAAAATGCCCCTGGTGGCGTTTTCCACAGAAGGGTCGCGCCTGTGAAAGTTACACCCCTCCTAGGGTAAACGACACACTCCAAACTCAATGGTGCCCTCGGTTTTCCCATATGAGAAACCTTTTAGGAGTTATTCTGTTTATTTGGTGTGTCTAGTGTGAACGCACATATAATTTAATTCTGGCCACACCGGGGCTCAGAGTCACACGCCGTCTAAACGCCCCTCTCTAGAATAACATTAAGAAAATTTCAAAGTCTTACATGCTCAAAACTCGGGTTCTTACATAGATGTAGGTAGAAACATAAAATAATAACATAAAAGTATATTAATGATGCATATATTGTTATACAATCATTTAATAAGAATAATTTAGTTGGTGGATAGAGAAACAAATTATAAATTCATGTTGAAGAATGTTACCTCTTTTTCAAGTAACACTTTTTTATTTTCACTAAAAGGATTCATTTGATGAAATTATGCCCAAAGTAAGGATTATAGGTTTAGTGGAGTGATGTTTTGAGATTATTTTTTCATTTTTTGGATGAAACAAATGGTTTTAGAGGTGTGGAGAAATGAGGAAGGGTGAGTGACTTTTTATAGTGGATGGGGAGTGGCATTCTTGTAAATATAAAATGGTAAACCCTATTGAGAGGTCTCCCTTATATCATGTGCCTCAAATATTGATCCAAATTAGATAAAATAGGAGATATGGTTGAATAATGTCCATAAAATGGGTTTTTGGAAATTTTTTATTTCATTTAGAATCTTAATATTAAATTTTAACCACTTAGTAAATACATTTTTACCTTAATCGTTGTAATTAGTTTTTATTGATTTCACTCATATTTTTGAAAAAAAACTAAGTTGAACGTATTATACAGTATAAATTATTCTGATTAAAAATATTGAATCCATTTTCCTAAATTCTAATCATAGAATTAGATGAAATTAATTTAAAATTAATACCATAGACAGGATGAGACATCAAATTTTTAAATAGAAATTTTCAAACGTTTGACATGTTTTTATATCCAATTTAATGGTGAAATTGACTATAATTAAATAAATTGTATTTTTTTATATAAAATTGATCTAGTTATACATTTAAACTAATTCAAAAAATAATTTAACTATATAAATAAATTAGAATAAAATGCAGTTCTGAACTAAAATTCATTATTACTATTCATAATAATATGAAAGTTCTCAGAAAGATACTAAAAATTAACCCAAAGTAAATTTTGATATTTAAATTTAAAAATTTAAGGTTATTTTTTCATATAATAATTATAAAATTTTAAAAAATATATTTAAAATAGGTCTTCAATTAAAATGTAGTAAAACTGTTTTCTAAAAAATAAAGCCTTTCATGCTTAAAATTAGATTTATTGTTATCTTAAACCAATAAAACTTATTGGATGAGTATAAAAACATTTTATTAAATATATATAATATAAATTTCATTAATATATTTAACTATTAGTTATTAATTTAATTTACTAGGATAAAATTCCATTCCAGTTGTAGAAATTATTTTCATAAAAACACATCCTTTATATTCAAATGGTCTTTATTTTCATTTATAAATAATTTTTAACCAATGAATTAATTTTATAACCATTTATAAAATATTATTTTATAATATACTTAATAATATTAAATCATTTTATTAAAACATTTATGTGATAACTATTATTTTAAATAAATAATATTAATAGTATATTGTTGTTTGGAAAGTCTCGGTCTTCCATGTAACATAAATAATCAAAGGTACTAGATGTTGTGTGAAATTCAAGACAAATTTCTTGTTTTGTGTGATCCAGTATAAACTATTTATTTTTTGTAACACAATCTATTAAATAATTTAAATTAATTTGATAAAATATATTTCATAAAATCTTAGGACGTTACATCATACACCCCTTAAAATGAATTTTTCCATCAAAATTTGTCTTGGTTATTGAGGATTAAAATTTATAAAATTAATTTATTAAAAAATAAATTTTAAAAAGCGTAAATAAAACATCCTCTTAAAAAGAGAAAATGGGAAACGTAAATATCACTAGACATTACGTATTACTAGTTTTCAACATAGGGAGATCTTTGGTGGAAAATTAAAATATTGATTTTCCATTGACTAATAGAGAGTGATAGATAATGTGGTCAATATGATGTAAATGATTTTTAAATCACAAACCAAATAGGTGTGGAAAAATTCACTGATTTCATTAATAAATATGCTAATAGAATAATATTTTATTTCAAGATCCTTTTCCTAAAGTTGAAGGATTTTTTTTCACCATCTATACTAAGGGCATAAAAAAATATACTTACATGGAAATTGAAATTCATCATCTATCATAATAAAATATTTTTCTCCAAATTATGAATATTAAAGTGGGATTTTTGTCACACCTGAAGAACTAAAATAAATTTTTAAAGACCACATAATCATAAAAGGGATAGTCAAGCTATTCTAAATATCTTTATACATTAACTGAAACCAAAAAATGTTAGAACATGGTAAGATAATTCCCAAAATTAGTAAACCTTAAAATTATATACTAATATTCAAAATTAAAATGTAATACCCAAAGTTTAAACTAAATTATTCAATAAGTAACTATCCTTAAATTTTTCAAACATTTCCTGACTGTGTTTGAAACCCAAATATTAAAAGGATTTGATCGTATATTCTTCCAAAATAAATAAACCATTATTCCTCAAATAAAATCCCATAGGTTTATTTAGTAAATATAATCATTACCTTTAAAAAAATCATTCTAAACCTAACATTATGTAGGCTAGTGGTAGTGCTAGAAACCCTTATCATCCTTCAGTTATGGGTTCAATCCCCACTTCCTAGATGGATGCGTTGTGTAGTCACTGAGAAAACGAGTTGTTCCCGATTTTTTATTTAATAATAAAAAATAATTACACCCTAAAAATAATTCATTTTGATCCAAAGGGTTAAAAATACTTCACCCCAAAAACATTTCTCCAAAAAATCATTGATAACCCCAAACTTTTTACTACTGAAAATACTAATGTGGGGTGTCTTGAGACTTTGAACACATAATCAAACATTATATTATATTAAAATGATGGTTTCCATATCTATTAAGATGGCCTGTCATGAAAACAACCTAATCTCTAAAGTTATATAAATCTACCTTTGAGACCAACTATAAGAACCCAAGACCCACACTCTAAAATCCTGTACTAAAATCCATAACATTGCATTTGTGGCTATGATTCTAATAACTATGACCCAATTTTTCCCATCAAAACCTTACAAAATAAAAATTGTAAACTTGGATCACTTACATTCTAGATGAACTTTTAGATTTATAGTTTTAGAGAATTATGAAAATATCCTACATAAACAATTCACATAAACTTGGACTCATAAAAAATCGGTTCATAATGATGAGCATCATCTCCCATTATACCCATATTTTATTATTTTACATTAGGTAATCAACATCATCCTTGTGAAATCCTTTATATATTTAAATCATTATACATAATTATTTAAAAACTGGGTAAAGGGAAACATAATAAGGGTGATCTCAGATTCTCAGTAATGGTATACATAATCATTAAAAATTAAATATCATTAATGATAATAAGAGTACATAAGGGTTTGATGACATAATCAATGTGTATGAAAGAATAATAAAGTAACTCATACCCAAAAAAACCTGGATCATCAAATATAAAAACATTTTGAAGGAAAAAACTATCAGAATCAATAATCATGATCCTTGTGATATCAATATCAATCATTAGAAATATTATAAACCCATAGAAAGAATAATAAAATCATATTGATATCATGGAACATAATATTATTAAACCATTATAGAACCCTTATAGAACCCTTAAATTGGAATAATCATAAATATAACTTCTAATATAATTATTTAGATAAAATAACAATTATTGAATGAAACAGAGCACTATATTGGTGCACCCATTGTACAAGCTATATCAGACTCACCCGATGCTATCTCAGTGCAGCAATAATTTATAATTTCCACAAACCAAATAAATAGAAAAATCATCAAAACTTAATGAAAACCCCTATATTATTTTTAAAACATTATTAACCCATAAAAATGAAACATGATTCACTAAAATCTCTTTGAAACATGATTACGCCATGGAAAATAAGTCATTTCCAAAACAATATCTTTGAAATATTATTAAAACATGGGAAAGAAATGAGTTAAATAAAAATCCCTTTGAAATAAGATTAAACCATGGAAAATAAGTGGGTTCCAAAATAGTCTTTTTGAAACATGATTAACCCTTGGAAATTAAATATGTTAAAGGATAATCTCTTTGAAATAAGAGTATCCCATGGAAAATAAATGGGTTCAATAACAATATCTTTTAAACATGATTAACTCATGGAAGATAAATGGGTTTGAAAACAAACTCTCTGAAACATGAGTGACCTATATAAACTAAATGGGTTCTATATTAATCTCTTCAAGATATAATCAATCCATGGAAAAGAAATAGATTTCATAAAAATATCTTTGAAACAAACACAATCAAAAAAAATAATGAATGAGGATGGTATCAATAAAAAATATCTCGAATGGAGGACAATTAACAACAAGGTTTTTTAACATTGATGAATAAAAATAACCTTAAAATATCATTACAATATTCTTAAGGAAAATAATATTTAAACATTCCAAAGCGTCCCATACAACTTTAAAACATTTGAATCATTATCCATGTTAATGGAATACTAATATATTAAATTTTTTGTATCATGATAATAATTATATTTATGATATAAAATTTCAAAGATTAATTATACACAACTTATGAAATAATATAGCTATATAACCTAACAAGCATCACAAAGTAGAATTTTTTTAGAATAATCCATTATTTCTTTGGTAACATTGAAACCATAAACCACATAAGAGAATAATCATTAAATGAAATTTAGAATATCATGAGATATTAGTAGATTCATAATATAGTATGTCTAATATGTATTACATGCACCTTATAACATAAAAAAGGTGTATAACATAACAAACATCATAAATAATGAAAATTGTGATAACAATCCCTTATAGATTTGGTAAATTTGAAACAAAACCCCCATGAAAAAAAAATTAAATAAAAAAAATAAAAACCATTATGATAAAATAATTCATAATATAATATATCAAAAAAAATTATATAAAGCATAAAAAAATAATTAAGTGGTGAATATAACATTTATCTCACGGATGTAAAAAAGAGTGAAGAAAATCCCTTGCCACATGAGAAACACTAGAATTATAAAACTAATTAAAGAATAAAATTTAAAAAAACTTTAAATATCATGAGAATATATAAATTCATGATATAACAAGTCAATGTGGTTTTACATACAACTTATAAAAGAATAAAGGTGAATAACATCAAGATAAACCTCAATAAAAGGCGATTGAGACGAAGTCCCTTATTACGTGATTAACTTTTGAATCATGAGATCCTTGAATGAATAAAATTAATTGAAAATTTTAATATCATTAAATAAATTAAACTCATTATATAACAAGTCATACGGTTTTAGATAAACTTTATATAATTAACTAGTTTTAAAATAATAATTAAGTCTCAATGGAATGTAAATTGAGATGAAACCCCTTACCTTGAGTCTAATATTTCATATGTGTCATCTATCTTTCTATATAATAAACATGTATTAATTATATATTTTCCTAAAAACATTTTTCATGGTTATTATTAATTTTATTTTACATATAAATAGCTTATATACAATTACTTAATCAATAATTTTTAAGTCTTATGTTTTGACCATATTCGATTTATATGTCGAAAAGACTTTCCTTGGTCAACTATGGTCAAAGTGTAATTATTAAAACATTTATAGAATAATAATAACTTTTTAATTATCATAACTTTAAATCAATCGTAATTTTAAAACCAATCATGAGTTATTTTTATGAAAAATGAACTAACGTTATAATCATGGAGATGGTAGGTTGTATGTTCACATGAGTAACATTATCATTTTTCAATTATCATTATGGAAAGAAGAAAATAAACAATAATATTTCAAGAAGGATAATTATATCATAAATAAAATTTTATTTATTAATATATACTTATATATAAAATTATTTTGATGTAAAAGGAATCGCATCGCATCAAGAAGGTGGTAGTCCACATGTTCATGAATGAAGTTATCACTTTTTAGTGTGTGAAAAGAGTAATAAATAAAATGATATATTATAATTATATAATGGTAATTATTTCAATAATATCTTATATATTTAATTTATATCACATATTTTTTTCAAACTCATCCTAAATAGATCCCATGTAATTTCTGAATGTATCACATCGATTTAAGGGGGAGATGGTCAACACGTCTACAAGCGATGTTATCATATTTACACAAAATGGAAATAATTAAGGTATGTGTTATAAAAAAATTAAAAAAAATATTAAGAAAACATTAATAAATATAATATAAAACCAATTTTTCCATAATAATTCTCAACCATGATAGGTGGTCAAGGAGAAACAAACGACATCGTTTCGTGAGGCGGTAGTCCTTCGTACGTATATATAGTAATTTTATTACCCCTTTTATGGAAGTGTGAGTTGGTTTAAGTAAAACCATTAAAAACATATAAATATATTCAGGATTATTATGTTAATATAAAATCATGTAATAAAAAATTAATAGGGGGATAAAGAAACAAAGGATAAATGCATGTTAAAGAATGTTACCACTTTTTTTGGGAAAATCCTTTTTGTTTGCACCAAAGGTATTCCTTGGATAGAATTATTCAGTAAGTGAGGATTATTGGTTTATGGGAGTGATTTTGTGATATTATTCAGAAAGTTTTTTATGATAAAAAGGTCTTTATAGGTGTGTAGAAATGGTATAGGTTGAGTGACTTTAATAGTGGTGGGGGAGTTCCATTCTTGTACATATAAAAAAGTAAAAATTATTAAGAGGTCTCCATTACATCATGTGTTCTAAATAATGATCCTAATTTGATATAATAGTTTATATGGTCTAATAATTTCCATAAAATGAGTTCTGGACAATTAACGTGGTTATTTAGTCTCTTAAAATTTAATTTTAACCACTAAGTAAACTCATCTTTTCCTTAATTGTTGTAATTAATTTTAATTTCTCTCACTCATGTTTTCGGGGAAAAATCAGTTTAATTTAATATAAATTACAAATTATTCTCATTATAAAAATTGAATAAATTTTCCTATATTCTAATAACAAAACTGGCCGAAATTAATTTATAATTAATTTCATTGATGAGATGTGACAGTATGTTTTGAAAGGGAAAAGGTAAAAACATTTATGAGTTTTATATCCAATTTCAATTTGAAATTGATTCCAATGACCTGAATTGAATTTTTTGATATAAAATTGATGTAATTATACATTAAAACAAAACCAAAACATTACTTAACTATATTAATAAATTAGATGAAAATCTATTTTTGAACTAAAATTCATCATTATTCGTTATTCATCAAAATATGAAAGTTCTCAAAAAAATACCAAAAATTCACCCACTTAAAATTTTTTAATTTAAATTTAAAAAATTAATTTTATTTTTTCATATAAAAATTATAAAAGTCTCAAAATTATATTTCAAATATTTTTCCCATTAAATGGTTGTAAAACTACCTTTTAAAAATATACTATTTTTTATGCATAAAATTGGATTTATTTTTATCTTATCCCTATTAAACTTATTAGATGAATTTACAAAATTTATTAAATATATATATAATAAATTTGATTAATATCTTTCACTAGTAGTGATTAATTTAATATATTAAGATAAAACATCATTCTGTGTATAAAAATAGTTTTCTTAAAAACACGTCCTTTATATTCAATTGATCTTTATTTTCATTTATAATTAATTCGTAACCAATTAATTCATTTTATAACCATGTTTAAAGTATTATTTCATAATATATTTAATAATATTAATTTCTGTCATTCAAAATGATAGGTGATAACTATTATTTTAAATAAATATTATTAATAATATTATTGACTGATAAGACTCGGTCTTTTAAGTAACATAATTCATCAAAGGGAATTGATGTTGCATGCAATGTAAGATAAATTTTTCTATAATGTGATGAAATATAAAATGTGTATTACTTATAGCATAGTCTATTAAATAATTTAAATTAAATTAATGAATACATTTCATAAAATCTTTAGATGTTATAAGCATCATGAGAAAAATATCAATTTTTCTCATGTACTCTATCCTTAAGTAGACAATCAAGCATCCAAAGTTGAATGATTCATTTTGTATCTACATACATCCATAATATCTATTCATGTAATTATTTGTGGCCCAAATAGGTTGTGATATATTCTCATAAGTCCAGCTCTAATGGTGTCTAGTAAAATTCATATAGAGCATATAAAAAGACAATTGTGCATGAATAAAATTGTAAAAAATCATATAAAATATAAACAAGTCATATCTGGTTGATAAAGTAAACTAGGTTGAAACTACCTATTTTTTCTAATATGAAAGATCTATGGACAATTGAAAAGCACTATGTGTGTGTGTTTGTGTGTGTGTGTGTGTTCTATATGCATAATGATTCTTATAGCCATATATATAGATACTACTATTATCCAAGACTTGATGTGTAACTCAGGCATCCCTAGATTATAGTATGAATTCTATAGAATGTCAAGGGATACCATGCTCAAGTATCAATACTCATATGGGTCCCCATGCCCGTGTATCACAATATGGGATGTCATTCCCTATTATCACATTTAATTAGGGTATTCAATCTCATATATCACATTCAATTCGGGATTTCAGGACCACATATCACATTAGATTTGGGACATCATGCCCATATATAACATTTCATTTGGGACTTCATATACTACATTTAATTAGAGATTCTATTCATAGGTATCACATTTACATGGGATTCCATTCCCTTATATCACAGATATATGGGAATCCATGCCTGAGGATCACAAGTATATGAGACAACTTGCCAAAATATCACAAATTTATTATACTCTATACTAGTAAATCAAATTTATATAATAATTTCATCCATTCTTTTATATGTTAAAATGGTTGTTTCACACTTCATTTAACATTCCATTTGACTAAGGGGAATAACCTTTATTCAGATATAAATCACATGAAGTGTTCATACCACTCATTACCATTTAATTATGTAGTCTCTTTACTTAAGAATCTGGAAAAGACCACTTAAAAGATGTTTTGTAAATATAACCATTTAATAATTCAATTACATCACATAAAAAACTCTAAAGGGGTGTCACTAGTCGGGGTGGGGGACCTTTGACCATAAACAAGGGTCTAAGAGGCATTTCCAACATGAGTAATAGTTTAGGTGAATAAAAATTATATATTTGAGGTGACATGTGGAAATTCCATCATATGAAATGATGGTGTATATTATAAAACAACTCAACTTTATATAATAAGTACTAGACCACCTACCTTAGGATGGTTGATGAACCCCCATTTGTTATCATCTTAAGATTCAAAGCAGAACAGGGGAAATTAGAAAGATAGAAATATTCCAAAAAATATGGAATATTATCTCACACCAAAATAGTTATAAATATAGTGAGATAAACCAAGAAATAAAGGGATTGGAGTGAAAATATAAATGATACACATACAATGAAACATATGACAATAAAATTGGATCTTGGACAATGTTGGTAGTTCAAAGCCTAATGATATGGGAAGGAGGAAGCTCTCATACAGCCAACTACATTGGAAAACAAAGGGAAAATATGGGTTTTGGGGTTTTAAGGGGAAAAGGTAAATATTGTCTTTTTACCTAGTTTTGGAAATTCACATGTTTTTCCAAACTATACACCTAATTGTGCGCCTATATTGATAAAGTGGAACTAAGGGTGAGTCCCCTTCCATGCCATTAGGAAGACATGCATGGTAGTGCATCCTGAGGGTCATGTTTAGAACTAATTTTCCACTCATCTACTAATTTATTCATCACTCACAAGTATGATTCAGATGGTTATCACTAATTGTGCGCTAATCATGTGGGTTGGTCTATCTTTCCAAAATTTGGAGCTTCGGGCTCCAAATTAGCTTTGAACTCTCCAGAACTTCTCCTTATCCACTTAATCACATTACTAGAATAAAACAAGAGGTTTTAATAGTAAAATAAGTATGCATATGACTTTTAAAAATCATGTATGATTAATCTATATTATAATTTGGTATAAAAACATGTTTATGCCTTAAAAGGCATTTTCTAGAAAAAAAATTTGTTTTTATGCACATCGTGTTTTCTTACCTAAAAAATTAAATTAATCACTATCTGTGAATTATTTTAATGAAAATAATATATTATACATTTAGTAAAATCATTAAACAATTATTTAATATTTTTGTTAATAATTGGATAATAATAAACCATTTTTTTCTTAAAAATATACTCTTTCTAAAAAGTGGTTTTTTCATTTGTTGTGTGATTATTTTAAAATTATATTTATTACACCTTTAGAAATTGAATTTTATAGAATTTATTCCATATTTTTAATGAGTTTGTTCATATTTTGTAAATATTTTCCTTTTATTTTTTCAATATGAATAGTAACCATGGTAATATTTATCACTTCGATAAAGGGTAAATCGGGTTAATTGAGTTTAAAACTAATTGAAAAGGCCTTAATTTTTCATCCTAATTATTATTGGATTAAATTAATTCTTCCCTTATCACATTGGGCAATAAATTTATATTTTTAATGTACACTTGTCCACAAAAATTACATATAATATTTAAAGTGATGAAATTTAAAAAATGTCACTCACTTTATTTTAAATAACTCTTATGTGTTCACGTAAGGAAAAAAATATTTATGAATTAATTATAACATTAATTTTTATATTGATTAAATTAATTTCATGATAGAAATTTATTTATAATTTTTATTAATTATAGAAAGTCCCCAAATACTTATGGAACATCGATGCATCATTTTTTCCAATTGATAAAAGATATTAAATGATTTAAAAAAATTAATATTGTTTGAGTGATTTAATGTGCAAAGATAATTTTTTAGATGAATATGAAATATTAGTGTTTTTTAAAATATTTATATTAAAATTACTACATTGTATTGATGTATTTAGAATCCAATTAAATGAATATTGATAAAAATGACTTTAATGATATTTTATAATTTATAATATTTAATTAAATGATATAAAAGTCATAAAAACAGATATTTAGAAATATAAATGAGGTATAGTTTTAAAAATCATCCATTTTATATTTATTGGTCGTTTGACATTTTATAGTAACATTATCAAACCTTAATGGGTATAAAACATTAATGTTATGGTAATTATCAAAAGGGTCAATGAAGGGTTAAAACGAAAATATAAGGATAAAAATGAAATCCATATTTGAAAAAAAAAATATCTATTATAATATTTCAACTAATCCTCTTATTATCTTCTAATATTATCAGTTTCTATCCAATTTTAAATGATAATTAATTTATATTAAATTAATGTTTTATGAAATTCCAAGGGTGTCACTCCCCTCAATTATAAATGGTCACCCCCTATCTTATTCACACAACATTGAGCCTTCAAAATATACCAACCAATAACAAGTTATCTTATCTTCTCCCTTATCCATATTCTATATGTACTTTTATTCCTAAAATACTAACGAGGGATCCTATAAGATGAGATCTAATTTATTTATTTCAAAGAAGTGGTAATTTCCTTAATTAATAGCTTTCTTTTTAATTATTAGTTTACCTCCTATAAATTTATTTTATTATTCATAAAATAAAAAAAATTAAGTATCCTATATATGATTAAATGTTATTATTATTTTTAAAACACTTTTATTCACCCTCTTTTCATCAAATGGGAAGTGAAAATATTGCTTGTGCATAGGTATGATGTACCGTCTCCACATAGTGATACAATTTGTTTATAATTACCATATTTTTTGAATGGGTATTACGATGGGTTTACTATTTATATATTATAATGATAAAATTATTATACTACTGGGATGATAATATCATATATACCTTTTTACCTTCAAAACCTTTGGAAAATGATAACATCGATCTTGAGTATGTGTGGACTACCACCTTTGTGAAGTGACGTGATTCATTTTTCATTTTCATTTTACATGGATAGTAATAAGGATGGAATTAATTAATATATATTTTATAATAATTATTAAAAAAATTAGATTTATTCTTTACCTTTCTTTCTTTCCCTCCTTTGAAAAATGAAAACAACTTTCATGCATACATACATACTACCGTCTCTATGAACGGTGTAATTCATTTTTCTATTTCTATCTTTCATTGATGACTCTAAAAATTTATAAAAGGAATATATCTGATATTTATATCATGATTATAATTATGGATATTATTTAACAATGATGAAAATACATGTACAAAATCTATGAAATGAGAACATACATAAAAAACGAATCAGATATCACCCAGATTAGTACTTTTAATAATAAAGTGTTAAAAAACAGGGGATAAAAGGGGATAAGTAAAACATATATGGTATAATGTATATTATTTTGGTTATTTATAAGGTTTATAATAAATCTATATTTTTTATACCGTATGTTCAAATGCGTAAAAATGAATTTAGACCTGAGATAATGGATTTTCATCCCATTTTTATCTCTATGAGACACATTCCATATTCACCACTTATTTATTTTATGTGGTGTAAATAATTCCCATGAATGTATTTTATAATTATTTTTTGAATTTTATGTAGATTTATATATCCATATAAGGTTATTTATTTCATGGGTATTATGATTCAAATGTTACTGAAGAAGGAATGATTTGATGTTATTATCTCGTTGTTTATCAGGATCGTTTATAATTAAGTTTTTTTATAACAAATTATATTGATCCACCTATCAATAAACTCATTAATTTTCTTATCCTCTAGTAATTTATTGATAATACATTTTTTATTTTCATTTCCCTCACTTTATGTACTCAGGAGAACAAAAATATTTTTTCCAGTAAAACTGACTTCATTTCTCCCTTCAGTCAAATATATTTTCTCTTCCTTGTCCATGTTTTCTAAAAAACATTTAAAGAAGGTTTTTTCTCTTATACTATGAATGTTTAAATTAATTTTTACCCATTTTTTAATTTTTTTAAAATGTGTCAAAATTATTATTCATTTTTTCCCAAATGAAGAACTTTTTATTTTTTAAAAAATGTTTAAAAGGAATGTTTTATTTTAACTTATAAGGAATAAATAAAATTTTCCACCATCATGACTGATCAATGCTTTAAAGATTATTTTTTATTATTTTTTGGTTATTTTAAATTAAAATATTTTCCATAATATTTTTTAATTTTTTATATTTTAAATAATTTATTTCAAAATGGAAATTTTATTTTCCTCAAGAACTTTTTAATGATCCTTTAATAGTATTTATATGAGTCAAATACAACAACACATGATTTAACTTATAATTTACTAGGGATATAATCCAAGGATATCACCCTCATTATTTTTACGGATGGTTTTTTATTATGATTATAGTATATTTATAGAATATTTTCCTTTTATAGGGGTTATAATATGATTAAATGGTTAAATGTTTATGAAACTGATTCTTTTTCAATAGGTTATTTCGTAATTAAATTATAAAATATTTATGAAACCTCTTCCTTTTCCGTGGGTTATGCTATGAGGACATATTTATGAAACCCATTTATTTTAAATAGTTCTTATATAATAATTGTTTTATGATCTTGTGGCACATGTATATTTGGTTTTCATCATGTGTTATTGGTTAAATTATAACCAAGTATGGTGGTTATGTTATAACCAAAGACTATGGTCACATTTTAACTAAATATGGGTTGTGCCGATATCTCCCTCCAATGCATTAGGTAATGATTGATATATCATGAGATAAAAAGGACTAGAATTGGGAGTGAACCTAGTTTAGCAAGGGAATATTTCAACTATGATAGTCTTGGAGTGAACCTCAACTACTATGATGGTTTGAGGAGTTAACCTATTCTACTATGATAGCCTTGATAATAATCCTTCAATAATAAAGAAATTATTTTATATGCTTCTGTATATTCCTTAAACTTATGTCTTATTCCAATGTTATTCCTTCATAGATAAAGTTATTTTATTCCTTTATGATTTATGTATTATGAATAATTAAAATTTATACATATGATATGTAGTGTATGATTTTCAAATGTTATGTTCATTTTCTCATGCCCATATGTTCATGTTATGCTTAAGTGATCATTGATATCTCCCTTTTTTACACTTACTAAGATCTAATATCACCTTTTATTGTGTTTCTTTTCTCTAGGTTATGAATAATGGTAATAAGTATGATATGTCTAAGAAGAGTTAAATTTATGAAGAACCTATTGGAAATTTATGTAGATATTTTATAAACTAATTGTTCATGTGCCCATGTTTCCAAAGGCAATATACCTATATTATTCTAGAATGTATCACTAGATTATGTGATTAATATTCATCAATTAAGACATGATATCTATGTATGGAATTTCTATGTCACTACATCAACATTATGAACTTTTCTAAATTACTAAAAAATTCATATTTATCTAAAATAACAAACATTATGACATGATCAAAATAAGCTCCATATTTTTATTATCACATAAAGAAAAAACAATATATTATTTTTCTTTACATCATTGTAATATTCTCATCTTAGTTCATTCTAATCAATTTTATGAAGCATGACTAGTTAATGAAACATATTAAACCTATACATCCTATTTTTCATCAGCATAATGAATCTTGACTAGTTTCTGCTCTAAGATATGAGCACCAACTAATTTTCCACTACACTATGAATTTACCCATGACCACTTTTTTTCTTCTCATAACATAAAAATATTTTATTTAATAAAATATATTCCATGATAATTAAAATATCTAGCCTTTGTTGTATTTTATAAGATCATGATATAGTCAACTACTTTATCGTGTGATCATTTTTTCCTTCAACATAAGTATATTAAAACGCTATTATAACTTATTAACTCTACTTAAATCTCCATGCCATGCTAAATACAACTTCATATAATTATTTTTTAGAAATATACTAAAAACAAATATGACACCTGGAAACCATAATTAAGATATCAACAAATTAAACCATCATTATTTAAAATATTTGACTTATATTGAAACATTATCTATCACTAATAACCTTGGTTCCAAGAGTTACAGATCATGATTATATCAAAATGATTAATAAGTGAATTCAGAGTAAAGAACTCACATAAAGGTAAAGAGTGTTCCCTTTAGTGGGAATAATTAGTACACAAGATGGGGCATGATACAATCCATGGAGACAAACATATATGGTGAATAATGATAACATATTTATATGATATTAGTTATTTAAAAGTGGGTGAATATATATTATATTTAATGGTTTGTATTTTAGAATATGATTTTCTCTTCATCTCTTTATTTCTACACAAATAATTACTCAAATATATTTAAAGTTATAGCTAAGTTATTCTATTTATATTAAAAATTGGTAAGGTTTAGAATTATTTAATTTCACTCTGGAAATCCAAAATACCCAAATAGGGATAATATTGGAACCAAGTTTATTTATTATGGAGAATTATGGAATCTAATTCACTTAGAGTGGATAATTATGGTTTGAAAAGTTTGTAGCTTTATTAGGGTTACCAAGTACTTTTCCAATGTCAATATATGAATGTAAATTGAGTGTGTGGAA
Source organism: Viscum album (assembly GCA_963277665.1). NCBI lineage: Eukaryota > Viridiplantae > Streptophyta > Magnoliopsida > Santalales > Viscaceae > Viscum > Viscum album. Next base: position 1,645,250,378 of record OY728132.1, read on the forward strand.
TGATATTCGTAATTTTATGAATCTCAATGTACTTTCATGAATATGAAATATATTTTTAAGGTTTGTTTGTTGAAGTATGAACATACCATACTATAAAGTAGTAGACTATATCATCATATTATAAACATTGATAAATCCTAGGGATTATAATCATGGTGGAAGACATTTTATTGAAAAAAATTTATGTATAACATAGATCAAGAAAAATTAGACATGTTTATGGTCATGGTGGAATTAAAATCATGGTGTTACTAATGGTTTAAGGAGATTTGGGTCATGTTTCATTGGATTATTGGAAAATGGGATGATCATGCTATTTTTTTGTCATGGTTCAAGGAATAAAATGTAGAAATCTAAAAATAACATCTACATATCACTAAATAGTAGTGGTGTTCATTTAAAGAAGATTAAAATTATGTAGTATACTAGAAATGGGAAATAAGGATAGTACCAAGAATTTTGGATGATCATTTAATAAAAATGGGGAGTTATCCAGGGTTATTGATGTGGTGTGGATCATTTTTATAGATAATGGTTTTAAATTAGAGAAATATTCAATTATTTTATGGTTTACTAAACCCACATCATGGGATGTTGTGAAATGAAAATTTCAAAATATTAAATTGTTTGAAATTATAGTCACTTTAAATTATAAGTTCTTTCATGACAAAAAATTAAGATGAACCAGACCACATCATGGTGGGGTTTCGTTATGTAGTGGTCTATAAAGAATTCAAAATTTTGATGATTATAATTTTTTGAAATATTTAGAGATATATGGATTTTCTTTGGGACGCAAATTCATTTATTATGGATACATTTAAAGAAAAATAAATGTTTCACATAGGTAACTTTATTTATGATTGAAATGGGAGACAAAATTGAATATATTTATAAACTATTTGTGGAGTTAAAATAGAAAAAAACAATTTCTTAGAGTGAGGGAGAATTATAAACATTTGCAATTATATGAGAGAAGTTTTTTTAGTAATTAAAATATTTAATGAAACATATTTGATCAAATAATATGGATCATAATAGAAAACAACCTTACTGAATTTTCATTTGAATATTATTTTATAATCGTTGAGAGCATTCTATGTCTCATTTATTATTATTTTATTCTTTGAAATAGTTTTTTATGTGAAGATAAAGGTAGTAGACCTTTTTTTGGTAGTGCTAACTATCTAAACTTTTTAATCACATATAATGAGTAGTGATTCATATAGTACATTAGTACATTATTGGTGCATAATCCTTAGATATTACACTTTTTGTGTCACTGTATTAACTTTATGTATTTTATATGTTCGGTATAAGTTATTGTATATGATAAATTTATTTTTTTCTTTCCAATGTGATAACTAGGCCCACTTGATATGGAAAATAAAAACAAACACCCCCATCCCTCCAAGGTGTCTCTGTGACTACAGTCATAGAAAATGTAAAATATAGGATTATTTCACTATTTCATAATTCATTCACAAATTTATTGGGATTTAATATTTAAAAATAAATATGGTATAAGTTTGGGATCATTTATAAATGAAAAACTAAAGTAAATAATTAAAATTTTAAAATTTTGGGAGAAGGTATTAGAGATATAAAGATAACTGATGATGAAACAATTGACAATAAACATAAATGAATTACATAAAATATAATATGGAATAAAAATATAAACTTAAAAAAGGATAATATGTATTAGGATGAGCAGATAAATTTTTCACTAAAAATTGAAGTAGTATTTTAATTAATAACGAACAATATGATAGCTCTACTTAACGCATTTATTCAATAGTTGAATAAAGTACCGAAAAAACAAAAAACCTATATATATTATATTGAGAAATAAAACAATTATTCAATAAATGATAAATGCTATGAATAGTTTTATATTGATCATATGATAAATCCTTAGTTATAGGATTATCTTGAAAAAAATAACATGCTTAGGATGGAGATCTAGATATAAAAAATGATACTAAGATGTGAAAGGAAAATAAATTTAGGTTACTTAAAAAAAAGCTAAATACATTAAAGAAATCAGGATTAGAAAATTTCATTTTTTTAATAATATAAAATCTAGAAATATATTTATTAAAACATTTCTATAAAGTTTAAATAGTTATAATAAATCCAATCAAGGTGTATTGATACAGAAAATACCATGAAAAAAATGAAATAAGAGTATGATGAGGCCCTTGTGGTGAATATTTAATCATTAGATAATATTGAGAGAAAATTTTATACCACCATTGGAAAACAATGATTGGTAATCTCTAGATATATATGTCTTATAATATCTATGTAAAAAAGAGGTAAAATGTATTCTAGAAAATTTTAAAGAAAACAAAACTATTTTTATTTACATTGTAGGTTTAAATTCCAATTCAAGGGGAATATGTGTTGGGAATTATTTTTTAAAAACCATACATATATCAAGTTATAATGTTTATAATGGTAGAAAAATATTTCTCTAAAATAATACCAAAATATTATTCATTTTTCTCTAAATAGTGAGAAACTAAATCTAGGAAAAACATATTTCATAATAGAAAATAAATATCTTCTAAATATTGTTGTTGTTGTAGAGTATATAGAAATAAATATATTGAATTATAGTATAAAATGTCTTATTTTTATATAAGTAAAAGAAATAATTATATTAGAGTGGATTTATCCATGAATATGATAAAAAATATAGAGATAAAGGAACTTATAAAAGAGGAGAAATATTATAATCTTTATACTCAAAATTTAATTTTTTTGAAGAAACGTATGGGAAATATGATGAAACTAGTTACTCTAGAATAAAATGATTGAATATACTTATAAAAAATTAAATAATGTTTTTAATTCAACAACTAAATAATAAGAATAATATTTTTAATAGTATTATATTATTTAAGTATCTCTGAAAGAAATGAAAAAAAAACAAGAAAATCATATTACATAGTGGTTATTCATCTCAAAATATCAAAGATCGAAAGTTATAAATGAATATTTAAATTAATAAAATAGGTTGTGTGATATTAAGTAATAAAAATTATATTAAGATAAAATATATATGAACTATTGAGATTAAATCTCAAAACCCATAGCCTAATGAAGTTTAATTTTCTAATGAGATGAAACATATTTTCTAAAAAAATATAAGTTTTTTATGATGGACATTGAAGTTCTTTAAAGAAAAAAAACTTTTGTTATCAATGTATTGAAATATAAAAAATTTAAAACTAAATTTAATAGAATTATAGGTAACCTATTTCAAAATTGGTAAACCATAGAGTTCTTGTTATTTTTTTTAATAATAATGAGTACAAACTATAGCATATAAATATTGCTCATCGTGGACAAAGGAGAATATGAAAATTTTCAAAAAATGAACCTACAAGATATCTTCACATAATAATGGAGAAATATATTTTATTTTTAAGATTTTACATAAAGGTAAAATAGTGAAATAAAATCACTAGAAAGTGGAGATACAATTAATAATGCCACTTTAATTAATCTATTCTAATTTATATGGACCTATGAGATGTCGTCCAACACAAATTTATTTTTATTTTAATAAATTTTTTAATGATTTCAATAGGATTACTAATTTTATATTTATAAATCCAAAACTCTTAAGTGATTAACAAATTCATGATATTTAGAATACATTTTCAAAGCGATATTGGTTTTTTATCAATAATCTTAGAACCATCGTTGAACAGAATAAACATGTAATGCTTTTTATTTTTTATCTTACTAAATATAGTATTAAACTTGAATAAAACACTCTGTATAAACCATAATAAAATTAAGTAAGGAAGGGAATAATAAAATTTGGGTGGATGTGGTAAGAAACATTCTTTTTGAATTCAAAATTTCAAAATTATTTTAAAAGGAGGTTGTATAAACTATTGTTAATTTTGTAAAAAAGTGATTGCTAAGATCAGAATCCAACATGACTAATTTTGAGATGTGTTATAAGAGAAAACTATCAAGGAAATATTTTATAATATTTATCTATATATGTTTAAACAAATTAAATAATTATAATTTTTGGAATTTTGATGAAAAGGCTAAAGAAAATATTTTTATAGGTTATTTATCTGATGGGAGTGTCTACTAATGCTAGAATAATGGATTTATTTAAATTGAAGGTAACTATAATATAAATATAATTTAAATTGAACATATAATGATCTATTTTAATGATAAATATTGTGAAAATATATAAGAAGTTTTCATGTATAATTATAAATGTAATAGTGAAAATAAACTTTATATTGATCAAATGATAATAAATTTGGATAAAAATGTACCATTGATTAGTAATTTACTGTTATAAACTCAAAAAAAATAAAATGGTGGTAAAAAATAGGTTAACATGGAAAATGTCATTGGATGCCGAGATATACCAGCAAAAACTAAATAAAGTAAAGAATTCACTAACTAAATATCCTTGATATCACAGGTAGAAATATAATTTTTTCATGAAGTTATTAAATATTATGAGTGGGTAGTTGTGCTAATTTGGATTTTCTTTCCATGACTAAAAGGGAACAGTGTTGGTTGGACAAAGTGGGAATTTAGAAAGAAAGTCGATGTTAATGTTAAGGTCAAAAGGAACTAATAAATACTAATATAGAAAGGGTTCTATCAAGAAGATGAAATTTATTATGAAGAAAAACATTCAAATATTGCTTGAGTCAAGGTAATTAAAATTATTCTATTTTTTATAGTTTATAAATAGTAATAAAAATATATCAAATAGTTGTAAAATATTAATTATTTAATAGTGATATAGAAAAATATTTATTTATGGAGAAAATTAAATGATTCACTTTGGATAGTGATGGAACAAAATTATGTAGTTTAAATAATTGTCTTTATGGATTTAAATAATATTTAAGATTCTAGTACTCAAAATTAGATAACTATCAGAATATGATTGATTTTATTAATGGAAAATTAGAAAAAAATAACTATATGATATATATTAGTATTGATACTCTTATAGAAATTGTTTATGTTAATAGAATAATTTTTACTATAGAAAAGGAAATTTATCAATAATAATACATTGATTCTGGAGAAAAAAAATCACTTATTTCTTGAGTTAAGGCTATTCAAATTTTTCTATTTTTTGTAGTGTATAAATAATAAAAAATATGTCAAATAGATGTAAAATCATGATTATTCAATTTTTATCTAGATAAATATGTATTTATAGAGAAACATTAAGCATTAATTTAAAATAGTGATGGAACAAAATTATGTATTTTGAAGAAATATCGTTTTGGATTGAAATAATTTCCAAGAATCTAGTACTCAAAATTGTATAAATATCAAAATATTATGCATTTAATTAAAGGAAACGGTAAAAAAAATAACTATGTGAGAGATATTAGTATTGATAATATTATTTAAATTTTTAATGTTAATAAAATCATTTTTATTAGTGACAGAGAGTGAATCTATGAATTATTTATATAAAACATGAAGATACGTTTTAAAATTTCAATTCATAGAGAAATGAAAATTCTTTTTCGTATTACCTAATTTTATATAGAATAAAATTATCTTTATTTTTTAGGTCAAATATTACAATAAATTATTAGAGAAGTTTGTAATGTAAGATTCAAATGGGGTTCCTACACCTATGCCTACAGTTTTAAAGTTAAGAAAAAATTTATTGGTACTAAAAAATGTTACATGAACATTGTCATCATAAATATAGTATGAACCTCACTTTAATGATATGTGGTGACTTAAATATGAAAGGTTGTGAAAATCTATAAAGAATACACAAATGGGAAAACCTTCGGTCACATGATTTTTCAAACATAATGGGGTGGATATCCTTCAAAAAATCACATTCTAGTGATGTAGTGGTGAGAACCTTCCCATAAGATTAATCCATAGATTTCATCTACTGTTTAAAAAAATTATTCTAGTCATAATATACATTTTAAGAGACTTTGAAAAAATATTTTGTCCATTTAAAACACATTTTATAGATAAAATCAATAACCATTGGGGTATCTCATTTTGCAATCATTGATTTTATAGCTCATATAACCCAGCTGCACTTATATAACATTGGTTATGGTTATTATATCTTTTTATTTAATAATATAGTTTCACTAAATTTCACACTCATGTCTAGATGAACTCCACATGAACACTTAATTTTTTTGTGACTTGTTTCCATGTTCCTAGAAGAATTCCCATCTTTCCAATTCCCACACACCCAGTTATGAGATTCCCAATTCCATATCTGGGTTTCTAAAGGGGGTAGAGGTTGTTACAGTCCACATCCAGTTGCTCATGTCTGGGTTTTCCTATAAAAGAATCCACCATGATCCCAATTTGACACAAAATATAGTTTGAGAGGACATGATTGAATGGAGAACATGTATACATGCTCGATTAATTCATAGAATCACATAAGTGATTTTTAATTCAAACATAAGAGAATTATATCAAATAAAAGTGTGACATTCCCTAGCACCCGGGTATCCCAATGTGGATTTGACCCTGATACCCAAAGTGGAACCATGCTCAGGTCTTCACAAAGTGGATTAATGCCTAGAACTCATGAATTATTTCACATCCTAATGCCACTCAGTTAAATATTTTAATTTTTCATAACTAAATTATTTTTTATTATTATTGGGGCATTTTTATTGATTTTGGGAAATTCTTGAGTTTTTTGACATGTACATGGTTTGTACACAATTAGGCCAAACTGTGCGGAACTCCTAGGAAACTATGTGGCATGTGTTGGTATGGGAAAGTATAATTTCACATGTTTAGTTCATATTTATCCAAACCATATGAAAAAAACAAGAATCTATTTTAGTGAATATAAACAAGTATATTTTTGGGTCATGGTATACCAAATAGTGTGACTAAACCATGAAATGGGAAATAAATAATCAAAAAAATCCTTTTTCAACCCAAAATGCATCTTGTAAACCCCCTTCTTACACCTGAAGCCTATTATTTTGAACATAAGGATTTTCCATGTAGATTTTCGATAACCTAAACCTTATAAAGATTTTTTTATCGATCTTTATGCATTGGATCTTGGAAACTCAATGGTAAGAGACTAGTTATTTGTTGTTTTTAATCATTCTTCAACATATCCATTTTTTTCTTGAAAGAAACCATTGATTGGGGATGTTATGGATTGATATATGGTATGTTTACTGATATTGTAAGTTTTATTATAGATATTTTGTGAGAAATGAAGTTAGATACTAGATCTACCAAGATATTTGTAATATTATTCGATAATTGTTATGTTAAGTAGTTTCTTTTAGAACAATTGATCATGGGATTATTGAATCAAGGTTTGTTGATATTGGTTTCATGGTTTAGGGATATTATTTTCTTCTTATGAACCATTATTCATCTTATCCTATGGATCCCATTCAATCATTGGGTGTACCAAGTTTTTGTGGTTTGTGGTTTTATAAAAAGTATTTTTTTTGTAAACATTTCAAGATTACTCATAATAAATTAATTTTTTAACTATTTTAAGGCATGAAACATCATTTATTGAAAGAAAAAAAATTATAATTTAATGAAATGGATTTCCCCTTTTTTTGATGAAAAAATATTCCAAATTATCTTTTATTTATTTTTAATTCCCTTTGAATTACTTAATCCATGTAAATGAAAGCCTACAAGTGTTGAATATTTATGAAATTGAAAGCCTCTAAGTGTGGTATATTGTCCATGGAAACATGGGGTATATAATAGGGGGATATATTGAGAAAATCACACTAATATACACTGATTTTACCTCTCATGGATTTAAACTACAACTCTAACAAAAAAATTATATCATGGGATTCACTTATCAGGGTGTTATCCCATCATTTGGATTGTGTTCTAGGTATTTTCGTGCACTTAGTAATTTGATCACTGTGGTGTGAGGATACAAGATGGATCAAACCTAACCTACCCTAGGGATAGTCTCCATGGTTCTCCTTTGGGGTTTTTTTATAGATTCATTGAAAGTGGATTGTTGATGAATTCTTTATAAAAATTTATAAAAATGGTGGATTTCATTTTTTATAGAAAATAGTGTAAATATATTTTTATGGAATATATTTATTTAAATGAGTAAAATTGGTTTTTTGTAGAGACTTATAATTAAAAACTTAGTGGGATACTACTGGGATTGTTTTTCTCACAACCTGCACATACCTTTGGGTATGTGTAGATCTTGTTTTATCTGATATAGTTAAAGTTAAGGCATCAAATGGAGGAAGTGAGTATCCATATTAACATGGTTTAGTAGTTAAGTGGTTGCATGATTATACATTAACCCACATATCACATCAATATTGGTTATCTATTATTTTATGTACATTGTTTTACCTATTTTGGTTTAGTACTTGTATTTACACATCTCTTTAACTTTTTATATTTTTACTTTTGTTGGAAGGATTTCTCTCCTTTATATATTCTATTTGTTGGACATTTGGTTTTTATGGGAAAAATCATTCCTAAGGGTAGTTCTTTATGCCAAAGTAATTATTGAAAACTCATGGGGATCAGTAAAACAATTTGTTCCCTACTATAGGTTTGCTCGAATGATTTTTTCATTGATGACCAAGGTTGGTTCATGGAAAAATGGTATTGGAGTTTTTTTTCTTTTTCCATGACCTTCATGTACTAATATGTTCTCGTAAATAAAATATAGGATTTTTAGAACATAATGGGCATGTTATGAGTGATTTTATGTCCAAATATCATAATAATTATATTTATGATACCGCATGATGTTGGGAAGTGTTTCTCTCATGTTGATTATTGGTCTAATATCAATTATTTTATTACATTCTCTTGGTTAAAACTATGATTACTCATATATCCAGTGGTTCCTTTTTTTCATTGATGTAGTACCATGACCCCCAAACGGATTTCAGGAATTCTATAAGAGGGTTCTGTGGATTATATTTCATGTTTAAACCCTCTAGTAAATCATAATATTGTTGAAGAGGTAGTGTGATGGGTCTGTATCATGGTCGAGGGTGTTGTCCTCACCCAGGTTCAATCTAGGGAAGTGAAACTAGAGACTTTAGGAGATAAATATCAAACCTAATATTTTTTACACTAGAAACCACCATCCTTACAAGGAAAAAATGATCCTAAGGAATTTGAGGACTGGTTAGAAAATATTGAGTGGATTTCCAATTTCGTAGAAAATCTATATTCTTTTAACGTGAAATGTGAAACCATTATGATCAAAGGACCTAGAAGGATATGGTGGGACATGATTGTTTAGGAAAAAATAAAGAAGGTTTAGAGTAAAAAGAATTCAACACCATCTTTTTCTAGTATTTTGTTTCTTAAATCATTGATAATGACTAAATCCATAGAGTTTATTTCCCTTTGAAAAGGGGATCAGACGTTAATGAAATATGCTAATAACTTATAAAAACTAGTTCATTTATCACCTGAGATTATATTTAATGATAAGTTGAAGTCTCATAGGTTTCTGATGGGAATTAGAATATATATTAAATCACTATTTTTCATTTAGAAGCTTGTTATCTATGTTGATGTTGTAGACAGATCCATATAGGTGGAAATTGACATTGTAGGAAATTCAGGGCAATTTGGGTTATTTTCTATTTATTAGTGGTTTTAATGGATCTTATAGAATGAAGAAGAAGTGGGATGAGGTTTTCAAGTGTGTTAGCTATGGATCCAAGTATCACACTTATACCCCACCTTTGGATATAGCTATTAGTGGATCTTTAACTTGCTAATAATGTGGTGAGACAGGGGACATGATATGTACTTTCCTTGCACCTCCTAAAATTTGTAACTCATATTGACACTGAGGTAAATTTTAGAAGTTATATCTAGATCTTTATACTCCATGTTATGGTACAGGCTTATCAAAACCTAAAGTATCTAGAGTGTAGTAAGATGCTCCAAAGAATATTGGGTTTTAACCATAGAATTATAGAATTAATATATTTTATTTTGTGGAAGAGTATCTATTGAAAGTTGACTTGATCCTTGTAACTATGAGAGGTACTATCTTTGTTGCTTTATCTTTAGAGACTTTAATAGTGTAATTGAAATCTTCTATATTTTAAATTAAAGGTTGTAAATGATAATTTTAGTTGAGTTAATAAAATTAAATGGGTATAAATATATTTTGTTTATAAATTATTTTAAGCTATTTTATAATCCATATAATTTATTTTTATTAAAAGATGGAATTATAAAGAACATTTCTTAATCCAGTGATATAGTTTAAAGTATTTTATCTTTGAGAAATTTGAATGAAACTGTTTTGGTAAATATTTTTTATTTTCATATCCAGTGGTATAAGGAATATTTTTATATAATATTTATTAAATTAATATCAAATTCAAATGGGGGAATAACAAACATAAGTAATTATGAATATAAAATCTGAGAGTTTCTGAATAATCTATTAAAATTTTATATTTTATAAAATATCAAAAATTTGCACATAAATATTGGAAGCGGGTTTTTATTGTTTTTTATAGCTTAAAAGTGATTTAGAGTTAGCTAATATATTTAAATAATTTTTATTTTTTAGAAATATGATTATCTTACAAAGAAATTGGTTATGATTGATTGTTTATAAAAAATTAGGTGACCATGATGAATTCAATTTGAATTAGGAAAAAAAGTGGAGTTTCTAAGAAATAATTCAGAATCAATAATAAAGAAAACTAAAGTGGTCATTAATGAATCAGATTTGACATAATGATATAAATAAAATTTCCTTTGATGAGTAGGTTTGATCATCAAAAACAAATGAGGTGATCATGAAAAGGTAGTGTAGAACATGTAGTTCCAGAAATTAACCATGAATTTCTATCTTTTTCTAAGTTATTAGATTCTATGAAATATAATATAGACTATTTCAAAAGATTTTATAATGTGAAACATTTTCATTATTTCATATTACTTTAATTTTTTTTCAAAATTTTAAGATAGGATATGATGGTGATGATGTAGTCCCAACCAGAATTGATCAAGTAAATTTTTTAAAGATTCATTGTCCAAGATTTCATATATTTAAATATAGATTTTTATCTTCATATTTCTAGTTAATGATTAGATTTTTATTTAAAATATTCACTACTATCAAATCTATATTTCTTAAAGATGTGTAAGTGATTATTTTGACTACTTAATTGATAATAATAGTTGCCTAAGTGAGAAATATATTTATATAATAGATATGTTCATGAATATAAAGCTATATACATTTTATTTCTTGTTACATATGGGTGAAGAATAATTTTTTAAGGTTATTTAAGAAAGTTAAACACTATATATATGTGAATAATGAATTATTGAGCAATGTATGTGGGATTTTTGGGATATATGTTACACACAAGCTCCTATAACCTGAATCTATTTATTATATTAATATATTGTCATAATATGAAATAGATAACATCCTCGATGATTGAATAGTTTTATTTTCTTAGGAGACTAGACACATTAATAATTCTCACATTACATTAGAAATAATGAAATATAAATTAAAACTTTTTGTGAGAAATTTATTATTTTATCCAGTATATCACTGAAATCATTACAATATCCATTCTTGGAATCTTGGATAAAAATAAAACATAATAAATGGTGATATAAGATGCTTGGTAAGGGAAATATTACCACAAAATATATCATAGAATAAATAAAGCATAAATAAATTCCAGAAATAAACAACAATCAATATTTACAATAAAACTATTACTATAAAATGGTAATATATCCAGGGATGAAATAAAAAACTAAATAAATGCATGGTTAATAATAACTAGTTTAATAATGCTATAATTTATAATTACAGACACCATAATCACACCATTAAGGCCTCATGCCTTGAAATCATACATAAATAGTTAAGGGGTATGATAAATACCTTAACTATTTTGTCTCACTAGTCATTATGATGCATTGGGGGGATAAAATGAGACCCTCCCATAACTTAATAAGTCTAATAAATCCATTATATAAAATAAATGAATAAAAAATTAGTATATAATCAACATAATGAATTATATTGAAAAACTAGCATTTTATATCTTAAAATTTTTCTCAATAAAAAAATAGAAAAACATGATCATAAACCATATAGAAAAATAATTTGGATGATATCATTAGATTGTATCCCTATTAAAGCATAATAATCCTGAAAGGATGTTGACATAGATGAAAATACTTTTAAAATAATATTCAATCCTTTCATTAAAAAAATGAAAAAAATAACCTCTTCTTTGGAAAAAATTTTAAATAAATATTTATAGAATAATGATGAATTTATTTTCATTGAAAATAACCAAAATAACATATGAATTATGCTATATATAAAATAATTGAAATAAATTTTGGAAGAATTGTTCATTTAGTAAACTCTAAAAAGATGTTTCTTTTTACATTTTTGGTAAAAAAGTCAAAAGTACCTTATTCAAAAAACGACAAGAATATTATTTTTAAAACGTTATAAATAAATTCAAATATATTTAAAAATTAATTTAAACAATCATTGGATTATATTAAATAATTCAATAAAACATTTTAGTGAGAATGGATATGGTGGAGAATGATTTCCAACCAAAAGGATAATTAAGGTAAGTTTTCCATAATAAATTTTTTTAGTTATTTTTAGTACCAAAGAGAGGAAAATGAAATAAAAACATATAAAATACATTTTTAAAAAGATAATAAGATAATATGGAAAATTTAAAATAGAAATATATTTTTATATCCTTCAGTGTAAATTTAAATATAAATAATCCCAAATAAAAATGAGATTATAGAATAAAACCTTACATCGAGTCCAACTTTCCACTTTTATAATTTAACTAATATATAATAAACTTATTTTAATTTTCTAATTTCATAAAAAATTAGGTTTATTCCATTTTTATATTACTTTTTATTTCATTTATTACCAAATCTTCTATAGTGAGTAAATCGGTTAAGTTCGCATTGGATATTTTTGGGTCCTTCAGTTTATAACCTCAAAATAACATCAGTGTATTTTCAATTATAAAATGGGATATGGTTCAATTATCTACATGATATTAATAAAATTATAATTTTTATACATTAAATAATATTTTATAATATTCATTAAAAGGTAGATAAGAAAAACTAATCACATCACTTTGTGTAGGTGGTAGTGCACATGTACGCATGAATGGTGTTATAATTTTTTAATGAGTTGAAGGGTAAGAAGGTAGATAATAACTTATATTCCTAGAAACATAATTATTTCATAAATATCATATATAACCTTTATTTATATCTTTATAACCAATCATGTTAAGTAGTGATGAAAAGAAAATTACACTTCTACATGGATACAGTAGGTCGTACGTATACACAAGTGATATTTTCATTTTCTATAGGATTTAAAGGAGATAAAATCGATTATACCATAAACATAATAAAATTTTAGTATATGGGAGATATTGATGTTAAAATATCTTAATATTTATAGAATATTTCAAGGATTTTGAAGCATAAATAAACATAAAAAAACTCAGTTAAGAGTTATATCTATTATTTGGAAAACATCCTTTATCTTACACATTAATCCTTCTATAGTAGGAATTTTAGTGAGATAGAGTCCTCTAGGTCTTTGGGAGGTTACTTGTTAATAATTATGGTTAGTGAAACACATGTAATTATTTATTAATGTTAGATATTATAATTTTCTTCTCCATGGATAAGTGGCACTTAAACAATTTAATTTCAAATATAAGTGGATAAGGGTAAAAATCCTCATATACATTGATAATTATGATGATATTTTATTACCTCGTCATATTTTTTTAACCTTGATTAACCAATTTACACCTTTATCATGGCGATAGCGTTTTCTCCTTAATTTCTCTCCATAATGACTGTAAATTATATTTTCCTCATTAATAATTTTGTACATACTGATTCTAAATATGATATCTATTTTAAATTATGAAGTTTATATAATTTTTATAAATTAATTTTAATGAATGTTTACAAAATGAAATGAAAAATAGTTCTGTTTTTAGAAAAATTTGTTCTTAAGAATAAATTAATATTATAATACAACCAAAAATTATATGGATTGTTATTACCTTAATTAAATTATATTTAATAAAAAGGATAATGTTTTACGTTAAAAAATGAATCAAATACATAATGGTACTTTAAAAATAAAAGATTCAATGAAAATAAATGACCATTTTTTAAAAAATCTTTATTTTTCACTATTAACACTAAAATTAACTATTTATGAAAAATCATAAAAATTTACCCTATGATAAATTTGATATTCTAAACTAAAAACTTATATACATTTCATGTAATAATATTTCAAAAATTTATAAATTTTACTTTTAAACATAATCATGATATGTTTTTGTTATAATGGAAAAATTATAGGATGTGCATTGTGAAGTAGACTAGGGGTGTAATATTTCCAATTATTTGCTGATATTGGGTATTACATTATCCCCCTTAAATAATTTCATCCTTTAAATTTTGGAAAAAAATAAGTTCTTAATAAATGTGGGTAATCCTTCCTTATAGATTCTTTAGGCTCCCATGTTTCCTCTTCTAGTTTGTGATTTCTGAAAAGAAACTTCACCATCCAAGTTGTCTAATTCAGCAAAACTTTCTCTCTAGTGTCAATAATCAAAATATTCTATTTATAGTAGGATAAATTTGGTTTTAATTATATTTCCTCATATGTGAGAATATGCATCAGGTTTGGAATGTACTTCCTCAATAATAAGATATGCAACCTGACATGAACATTTGAGAGGAAAGGTAGAATTAAAAAATAGTGAACCATGGATCTAATTTATTGTATACTTTTAAAAGTCCTGATGTACCTAAGACTTACTTTTCCTTTCTTTAATAACCTTATTACACCCTTCTATGGAGATTCTTTTAATAAAACACGATCTCTGACTTGAAATTCTAATTCTATCCATCTGTTAGCAGCATATATATTTTGTGTACTTTGGGATACCTTAATAGGATTTTGAATATTAATTAATTTCACTATGGTTTATTCCATGCTATTTGGACCTAAAATCTTGCTTTTGTAAAATTCATCCCAATGAGTTGTAATATGACACCTCTTTCTTTACATTGCTTAATATGGTTCCATTTGAATTATTGAATGGAAGCTATTATTATATATAATTTCCACTAAAGGTAAATACTTATCCCACATACCATGAAAGTTAATTAAGAATGACAAAAACATATCTTCAAAATTATGAATAGTTTTTTTAGACTACCCATTAGTTTGAGGATGATAGGTGGTTCTCAAATGTACCTTAGTGTCGAGATACTTATAAAAACTATTCCATAATTTTAATATAAATTATGGGCTATGATCTGACACAATTAAAAGTGGTACACCATGAAGTCTCATTACTTCATTAATATAAAGTCATATGAGGTCTTCAAGAGTTATATCTTCCCTTATAGAGATTAAATATGTAGACTTGGAAAATTGATCAATAATAACCTACATGAAATATTCTTCCTAGGATTCGTTGGTAATCCATTAATAGTGACTTTGTTAATATCATCTCATTTGAATACATTATTAGGTAGAGGTTCCATGAATCCTTTAGGATATATTCCCTCAATATTTACCTTTTTTAAAACCATGTGTCTTGATATACAATCTGAAATTTTTAATTTCAGATTTTTCCACTAAAAATATTCCTTCAAATAATTATATATTTTTAGGGATACCAGAGTGTATAGAGAAACTTGACTTGTAAGATTCATCTAATAATTATCATTTTAGGTCAATAATGGGTGGAACACACATTATATTCCCAAATTTCAATATACCATATTCATATTTGATTTATAACATCTTCCCAATATTCAGGTTTTTGATTTTCTTTAGAATATTATTATCATAAAGTTTAAAACCCTTTATTTTCTCAAACAAGGATGGTTTGCAATCATTTGGAATAGATGTGATGTTTCATCTTCTTTAATTATTCCCATATTCAACTTTACTAAATACATGAATATATGATCTTTATCAATCCTAATTTTAGGAAAAATTCCATGATCATTTCTACTCAAATAATAGGTCACTATATTTTCCTTCGTAGGGTTGTAGTGTATTGAGAAATCATAATTCATGAGTTTTTATAGCCATCAATTTTACCTCATTTTGAGAAATTTTTATGAGAAGATCTATTCCAAAATTTTGTGATCCATATATATTTCACATATTTCAGTATAAAGGTTTTGCCTCTATATCTTCAATGAAAAGATTATGGCTACCAACTCAACATCATGGGTTGGATAATTAGATTAATGAATCTTTAGCTACATGGATACATTTGAAAAAACTCTATCATTCACTATAAGGACACATCCAAGACCCTTCTTTGATTCAATTATATATATCGCAAATCCATCCTTCCCAATGGTAAAGTCATTATAGGTAAATTGAACAATCTTATTTTTAATTATTAAAAACTTTACTTAGATTCTTTTTTCCATATAAACTTAACTAATTTACATTTCAACATGGTAAATGGGTTAGGTAATTAAGAAAATTATTTAAAAGGCCATTTATAGTGACTTTCTAATCCAATGAAACTATATACATCAGTTATAATCATTGGCATTGGATATTCCATCACTTACTTTTTCTTTAGAGGATAAATTATCATTCTATCCTTATAAACAAAATGACCAATAAAATAAACATCTTAAAGCAAAAATTAACCATTTATAAATTTTACATATACCTCCTTTTTTCTAAGAATCTCAAGAATGATTCACAAATGAATCTTTTACCCATCATATTTGTTAGATTATGCGAAGATATCCTCAATAAATACCAAAATTATTTTATCAATATAATCACTGAATACTATGTTCATTAGACCCATAAAAATATAGGATGAATTATTCCATCATAAGGTAATTATTTTAAATTTATAATTTTTATACCACATAAAAAATGTTATCTTTGGAATATCATTCTTCTTTACCTGACATTGATGATACCCAGAATGAGATCAATCTTTTAAAAATATTAACCTCCTTGAATTTAATCAAAACAATAATCAATGTAGAGAAGATGATACTTTTTTTAGATAGTAATAACATTTATTTCCATGTAATCAATGCAAAACCATATATAACCATATTTATTATTAACAAAAATAATAGGGAGAGACATAGTGAAACATTAGGGTATATAAGTTGCTTAAAACACAACCCATAAAATTGTTTCTTCAGTTCCACTAATTCTACTATGTTCATCCAATTTGGGGTCTTAGAGATAGGTCTTTCATAAAGGATGAGATCAATATAAAACTAAACATCAATCTCAGGTGAATTTCAAGGTAGTTATTTAGGAATAAATTAAATCTATTCCAACATAATAGTTATATCCTATATTATAAGGAATACTTTCCCATTAATAGTTTGTGTTTTCTCTTATTCTCTAAGAGTTTCTTTAAGGGGATCTATTGTAGGTGAATACAGATATGATTCAGATAATGTTGTCTCCCCACTAAAGACAAGGGTTTCCACATCTCTATCATGAATCATAATCTTATTATCATGTCAATAAATTTTAACATTATAATTTTAAATTCAATCCACACCAAGGATTATATCAATGTCAACCATAGGTATAATAATAAATTTTATAAATATAGTATGTCTATGTGTCATAATGAGAACTTACTAACATATCCTTGTTGAAATAAGATTTCCACTAAGAGTCTTGATTGAAAAATATATTCTTAAGTTGATTGTTAAATATTTATTTTTCTTATAAAACATTGAAGATATATAAGAGTGTGATGATCTAGAATCAAATAAAGCATTATAAAAATTTGTGGTTATGATACCTTCCACCATATCAATAGTAAATTTAACCTCATCTATAGTCATAGTATAATCTTGGTCTTTCTCTTATTTCCTTTTTTGAGTAAAAGTACCTTGATGCTTGGGGAATGCATTTAAATAGTACCCCAACTCCTTGTAGTTAAACTATTTAACATTAGAGGCTTTATTTTTACACTTGAAACCCTGAGATGGATAGCCTTTATCTCCATACTTGAAGAAATATCTCATTCTAATCAAGTATGTTCCATGGTTTTTATTGGCATAATTATTTAATGTTAAAAATCTCACCCTTTCCTTTTTACTTATTTAATTTTTCAAAGTTCTCAGCCACCCAATTCTTTTATTGTTTTCCTTAGAAAATATTAGACTTATTAAAATATTTCTCTATCTTGATAAAAATTTATACTATATCCTCAAATAATGAAAATTTCAAAGATAATAATTCCCTTAAAATTCTTGGTTTTGTCCTAAAAAATAATCGATTTTTCTTACTTATTTTATTACATAAATAATCCACAACATGAGTTTTATACCTTGTAAAGTTAGATTTCTATTTGATAAAATTTTCTCATTCCTCATTCCTTATATTGATGAGTTGACCCTCTATATCAAATCATTTCTCATGAGGAATTTATTTTTCAAAGAATATCTCCATGAAATTGTTTTACTCTATATTACCCATTTCCTTCAACTCCTTAGTATTTTGTGTTAATTACCTCCCTTGATTTCTATCTCCTTTAAGATTATTGATTTTCATTATAACTTTATCGCTTTCACTACTTATTAATATGTGAAATATCTTCTCTAATGACTTGATTCATTTCTCAGTTATTAATGTATTAATATTCCCATTGAATGATGGTGCACTACTAAAGAATAAGATTTTATCCGTGCTAGAAAATGATTTTAACAGTGCTTGAAAAGTGTTGTTAATCTCAGCGAAGATAAGGGGGTCCCCTTTAATAGTGATAAAAAAGCGTTGATAAAGGGTGTCTTTAATAGGTGCTGAAAAAGTGATAATAAGGTCAACCATTTATATGTTCTATTTTAACACTGATAAAGGATCCCTTTATTAGTGCTATTTTGAGCGCTAATAAAATTTAGCTTTATCAGCACTTCAATTAGGATTGATAAACAGTGCTTTTATCAGTGCTCCAAATTTCATTGATAAATGGTTTCTTTATCAGTGCTCTGAGTAGCACTAATAAAGTTTGCCTTTATCAACGCTCAAAATAATGATGATAAATGATTAGCTACCTTTAGTGTGATGTTTATATAATAGAACACCCACCAGCAACACCTTCACATACACCTGCACAGCACACACACACCACTTACACAAAACAGCACCTGCACAATGCACACAACAACAAAGAAGTGCACACAAAAGTTTGGAAAACAATTCTATATACATTTGAAACAATGTTTTATATAATTACATTTACAATTATCCAAAAAATAGATAAAACATTAATGCTTCATCCTTTTACATTAGTGATCCCTTCTCAAAAATTTCCTCCCATGGTATTAGTTTCCAAAAAAATCATCCCAACTCAATAAAAAGCTTACACCTATATAATAAAACAAATATTATGTTAGTAATACTATAAATAAATAAATTAAACATTAATATGAAAGAATACATTAATAAAATGTCAATTTTTAGTAAAAAATATACATTTTGAGTTATACAAGTCACACCATGAATTATATTGAGCTGGGGTTGATTACTACATGTCACAAATGAGTTATGGATCATTTTCATAAAATATCAAAGCAATATGAATGGGTTTTCTTGGTTTTGATTATGTCCCTTGTTTTTTTATTAAAATTAATATCAATTTTAAAAGACATAGTTGAATTTTTACCAGTCAAAAAATTCATCGGATTGAGGTGTTGTTGATTTATAAAAATAAAAAATGACTCATGTATCGTTGTTCTAAAGTATCAAAACAATCTGAATGGTTTTGCTCAGTTTTCATTATAACAGTTGTGTTTCTCTACTAAAATATTATTTCAAACTAGAAAAACCCATTTTGAGTCTTACCAGTCACATCGTGCATCAGTTTTTTTGTGAGACTGCTTCATACATGTCACAAAGGACTTATGAATTTCTCTCCTAAATTATGAAGACATTTAGAGGGAATTTTCTTCGTTTTTAGTAAGTGAAATGTTTTCACCTAAAATTTAAATTTTAAACTCATAACAGATACTTTTAATCATACTGGTCACACCATGCATCGTATTGAGGGGAAGTTGATTAATACACATCACAAATGACTTATATATCATTTTCCTAAAGTAAAAAAACAATCCAAATGTGCTTGCTCGGTTTTTAGTATGTCAGTTGTGTTTTTTAACTAAAATATCATTTCGAACTGGAGAACATGCATTTTGAGTCATACAGGTTTCATCATGTATCAGTTTGACATGATACTACTTCATACACATCACAAAGAACTTATGAATCATTTTACAAAATTATGAAGACAATCAGAGAAAGTTTTCTTGGTTTTTAGTGAGTTATGTGTTTTGATATAAAATTTCAATTTAAAAATGATAACAGACACTTTTAGTCATATTGGTCACACCATTCATCATATTGAGGTTTTGTTGATTCCTACATGTTAAAAATGATTTATGTATTGTTTTTCTGAAGTATCAAAACAATCTAAATGTGTTTGATTTGTTTTCAGTATGTCACTTATTCTTTTTGCTAAATTTATTGTTAATTTATTATAAAAATACACACTTAAAGTCATAACGTTCAAACCATGTGTCGTATATAGGTGAGGTCGATTCCTATATGTCACAAATTACTTATGGATCATTTTCATAAATTATCAAAACAATCAGAATGTTTTTTCTTGGTTTCCAGTATGGCAGTTGTTTTGTTTACTTAAATTAATGTCAATTTTAAATAAAAATGCACATATAGACTAGACAAATCATGTGTTTTATTGAGGTTTGGTTGATTACTAAATGTCAAAAATGACTCATGTATCATTTTTCAATATTATAAAAATAATAAAAATATTTTTTCTCACTTTTCAGTATGCTAGTTGTGTTTTTTTTACTAAAATTAATGTCAATTTTAAATAAAAAATAGACACTTTGAGTCATACCGGTCATACTTTGTGTTGGATTGAGGTGAGACTGATTACTACACATCAAAAATGACCTATAGACCATTTTCCGAAAGTATCAAAACAATCTGAATGCATTTTCTCATTTTTTTTTAGTTTTCTAGTTGTGTTTTTTTACCAAAATATCATTTCACACTAGAAACCTGCATTTTGAGTTATACCAGTCACATCGTGCATTATTTTGATATGATACTACTTCATACATGTCAAAGGAACTTATTAATCATTGTCAAAAATTATTAATATAATCAGAGTGTCTTTTCTTGGTTTTTATTGAGTGATGTGTTTTGAGATAAAATGTCAATTTTAAATTGATAATACACTTTTAGTCATATCAGCCATGATTTTCATCCAATTATGGGTTGGTTTATTTCTAAATGCCAAAAATTACTAATGTATCATTTTAATAAATTATCAAAACAATTAGAATTCATTTTCTTTGTTTTTAGTATGTCACTTTTTCTTTTTTCTTAATTTATTGTTAATTTATTATAAAAATATAAACGTAAATTCAAAACGGTCACACCATGTGTCAGATTTAGGTGAAGTTGATTCCTACACATCAAAAATGACTTATGGATCATTTTAAAAAAGTATAAAAAAAATCTGAATGTGTTTTCTTAGTTTTTATTATGGTAGTTATTCTTTTTAGTTAAATTGACTTAAATTTTAAATAAAAAATACACATTTAGATTTATACTTATCACATCATGTGTTTAATTGAGGTAGGGTTGATTCTAACATGTCATAAATAACTCATGGATCATTTTAAAAAACTATAAAAACAATCTGAATACATTTTCTTGGTTTTCAGTATGCTGATTGTGTTTTTCTACTAAAATTAATGTCAATTTTAAATAAAAAAGACACTTTGAGTCATATAGGCCGCATGGTGCATTTTATTGAAGTCAATTTGATTCTTACATGTCAAAAATGACATAGATATCATTTTAATAATGTATCAAAATAGTCTAAATGATTTTTCTCAGTTTTTTGTATGTCATTTGTATTTTTACTAAAATATCATTTCAAACTAGAAACATGCATTTTGAGTCATACCAGCCGTATCGTGCATTAGTTTGACATGAGAAAACTTTATACCCATCACAAATAACTTATTAATTGTTTTACTAGATTATAAATACAATCGGAGAAATTTTTCTTAGTTTTTAGTGAGTGACGTGTTTTAAGCTAAAATATCAATTTTAAACTTATAACGGACACTTTTAGTCATACTAGTCACACCATTCATCAGAATGAGTTTTGGTTGATTATTGCATATGTCAACTGACCGATGGATCATTTTATTAAAGTATCAAAACAATCCAAACACATTTTCTTAGTTTTCAATTTTTCACTTGTTCTTTTTGATAAATTCATAGTTAATTTATTTTAAAAATACACACTTAAATTCAAAACGGTTGCACCATGTGTCTGGTTTTGGTGTTGTCAATTCCTACACATCAAAAATGACTTATGAATCATTGTCCTAAAGTATCAAAACAATCTAAATTTTTTTTCTTGGTTTTCAGAATGGCAGTTGTTCTTTTTTCTAAAAATACTGGCAATTTTAAATAATAATAGAAACTTCGAGTTATACTGGTCACATCTTCATATTATTTTTGTACATTCTTCCATCAGGTATGCTGCCTATTTGTTTCTAAACAAATCTATCTCATATTGTGAATAGGAGTCTTTTTACAATCATGTAAGTACTGAAAAAATATAAATACACAAATATTAATAAGTATTTTCAATTAAATGGTAATTATATTCAAAAATACATCTTCAAGGATGTTGGTTTGCTCATGGAATAAGATATCTTTCAAAAATTTACAAACATAATAAAAACAGTCTATATCATTTGTTTTTTCTAGGCACTGTAGAAAAATAAATAATTTTTTATGTGTTAGGATAGTGAAATTTTATTATATATACTCTGATTTTTATCTAGTCATAGTACTTTTGATGTTTTTTGTCATTTTCCCCTGGCCTCATTCCATGATGTAGAAGATAATCATTCACTAAGAAATCATAATATAATTCTCATTAAAATATAATATAAATTATATAATTAGATGTTTCGTTCTAAAATTTTGGATGTAGTGTATTAAAAATTGACAAACGCCATCATTTGTTGTCAGTTTATTGGATATCCATGCATTTAATCCAAGAAATAAATATTTGGAGTATCCAAATTGAATGCAATGAGCATCCAATGCTACATAAAAACACAAAAAAGAATAATTAATGAACGAAATTACAATATATTTTACATGATTAAATTGTACTATTTTACCCCTACATCATTGGTATTAAGAAGAGTCTCTCATCCGTAATTTTGATGTTAAACATTTTGAGCAGGCCTACCACTATTTCATCCTCTTTCTCAGATTTTATATCATTTAGTTTTGTAGAGGCTATGTGAGGACTAATGAGTGCAAATTTCTATTCATGAGGAAATCTATTCAATTATTTTTCATATATATGCCTACGAAAAATATGAAATGTATTTAGTCATAATTATCATAGTATATCATTTGTTCCAAAATAAAATTATAAAAACATACCTCATGTAATCATTTACAACTGAGATGTCTAACCAACCATACTCGATGATTTCACATACATTATCAACACTAATGAAATATGGATCTTCCCTAGTGTACATATTTTCATCAAAAATAATTGTGTGAACTGCATCATCCTTCAACTTTTTATTCACATGATTCAATAATCCTAAAAAATGTGGATATAGAACGTGTGGTTTTAAGTTGATTTCGGTTGATTGTTTTAATTGGTTGGTTGATCTGTGAGATTGTTTTGAGTCTCTCTTTCTTTTAAACCCCTTCCCTATGTCTGTCTATATTAACATTCATTAGTTCATACATTTTTTATTAAATTTTATATGTTTATCTTGAAAAAATGGAAATGAATACCTCATTGTCGAAATGAATTTTTACAAGATGTGATGGCCATGTGATGATTATTCCAAGAGCTTGTTCAGCCTTATGGATATCTTTATGATCAATTGGAATAGGTAGCTTGATGCTCGTCTCATGGTCTACGTTAATCATCACTTTGATATAACCTTTTGTAAGTGGTCTATTGTGTATCATTGTGTTCTAGATATTGAACATTGTAGTCATCTTTAAAAGGCGATAGGTGGGTGTTGATAGATATAAATCACAATCATTTTTACCCTGTACAATATCAATACAGGTAGGGTATCAATGTCTATCTGATTAAAAATTCCTAGAAATAACTATTATAACATTTATTACCTCATCTATGTATAGTTTTTGAGGGGAATGGATCACCAAAAATCTAGTGGGGGTGAGGCGGGATCTTTACACGTTGGTTGTTATTGAGTTGTTTCTTCTCCCTCCATCATATTTCTCATGAACTCTCTTTGTAATTACATATGTTTGTCAAGGATAGCTATTCTTTTTCTCATTGTTTTTATTTTTTCACTTTGATCCTCCTCTTTTTTTCTCATAAAATTTCCATGGTGTCACCCCAAAACCCACACCTCTGACACGGTCATACTTTTATGGATACTTCATGGCCACCGAATGTCTGTCTACATCTGGTTTGGGTGTTTCTAATTCCTATGACTATTCTAGATAGAAAATATAGGAAAATAACTAATTATTGTTATGTAATATCAATTTATGGAAAAATAAATATTTATTATTCATACTTACATGTGTTTCCCACACTTTTTGTGTATTTTCATATATTAGAATCCCATATTTATTTATACATGCCTATTTCCATAGAACATGGTGTGGGATGGAGATGAAATTGGACATGGATTCATCAATTTGCATATAAGCATAGTGATATAGTTATGGTGTTATTTTATGTCACATAAAAGTACTACAGTAGATTTAAAATGTGTACCAATTTTTTTTAAGTGAATTGTACCCCATTCTTGGTTTGGGGTAAGGGTATGCCAGTATTGATGCTCGTTCCTTATTTTTAGAACTCATTTGTTGTTTCATAAATAAAAAACTATCAATCAAAGTGATGAATACACGTATCATCATACAATGTATTACCAAACACAATGTAGCTAAAAATACTGCTCCTCGCGACAGCTAGTAAATGCATCCCATGCTCCTTGGGTTATCATGTGTGCATAAATAGGAGGTGGGTGAGGGATTATTTTCCCTTTAGAATCTTCAAGATAACATTTAGTTAAAATTGTGTGAAATCCTCTATGAATCCTTCTAGAAACCCTTAATATATAGTCTTTATGTGAGTCATCCACTATAAGTGCACTCTATAAGGGATGATGAAGAGTAAGTCAATGTTTCATTATTTTATTTTTTAGTAAATTAAAGAAATGATATATTGTAATGTTACCATCATATCTCCCCACATCAGTGTCTTAAGCTTGGTGACAACCTGATGCCATGACTGTACATCAATTGGCATGCATTTATGAGTGATGATTCCAATGTAACTACTAAACATGGCCTTGTTGGGGTTAAAATTCTAGCCCCTCTTATTCCATTTGATCTTGTATTTTATGTCATTCACTTTTTCCTAAAGTATTTTTTATAACACTATCAAACTATGGTGCTCTTGTTTTTTATGCACCGCCGGTGTTTTAGTGCCTACTATTTCCTCGTTTTCAACATCATAAATATGTTACTTTGGAGCGCTAGCATTAGCATATGCAGATGGTGGTTATACCTATGCACTCGGATAAGCAACATAAATAGGTTGAGAAACTTTTTGGTCCTCTGTACTATGAGCAGTAGCAGGTTGAGAAACATGTTGTGACTTTAGATTAGGAGCATCATCTTGTGTATAAATAATTATCTACAGAAGTGGTTCAACATTTAATTTATATTTCATAAAAGAAGTAGCGAAAAGATAATAATTTAAGGTAACATAATGTATATTACAAAAATATATAAACTTATTATTTATCTCTCTTTTTTTAAAGGATGAAGGGATTTAAACCCTCTATCGACCTTCAAAATCCCTTCATTGTGGTATCCTCTAACATACAAAAAGCCATCTATATTGGGACCACTATGAAATTATTGAGATATACCAATGAAATGGTCTTCCTATGTTGAATTTTCATCTGAACCTTTAGTGGTTTTGGTGGATAAAGAACAATTGACCAGTTTCAGTTTGTGGGATCTGGAACATAAAATACTTGAACTGCTTGTGATTCCATTATAAATGGTTCGTCTTTATACCCTTCCTTACTGAAATCACCTTTTATAAATTCCAACTCATCTATTTTAATAGTACTTTTATTATTAATAAAATTACATTGATAAATCAGAACTTGGAAGTCCATATAATCCTACTCCCATATTCGTTTAATGATTCCAAAATATGACATATTCACATAAATTGGATTTCTATCCTTAGCACCATAAAAATGAATCACTTCAACCACAAGTGTAACTCCACTATTATGAATGGTACTATCTTTATCATATTTATTAGTAGAGAAGTTATAACCATTAATAACATAAGCATCATAAGATAATACATAAACACATGGTCCTCTGGCTAGCCATCAAAGTCGTTCTAAAATTGAGTCTAGATTTTCATATGAATCCATAAATATGTGGTCATGAAACCATCCTATAAACTGTCAATTATGTTTATTTGATATCCATTTTTTAGTAATTGATGGATTGAAATTCCAAATAATTTCTTTGTGCGTTTATACATATCGGTCAACCTTCAAACTGTTATGAAAAACATTAAGGTGGACCTGCTCTTGATCTGTAATATGGATTGTGACAACCTCTCTTCCAGAAATTCTATCACCCACAAGCCACCCAGTGTGAGAATATTTCAGTAGAACAATAATTTCCACACCAGAAAGGTATTTATTATAGAATTCAATGTCTTCCTCAACAATATATATCTCTGTAATAAAACCCTCTAGCCAACATCAATTTTTGACATACCCTTTCAAAATATTCAAATACCATTCAATGGGGTACAACCATATATAGTGTACAGGACCCCATATTTGAATCTCTCTCACCAATTGAACTATAAAATGAACCATCATATCAAAGAATATCAGTGGGAAGAACATTTCTAATTCACATAATGTGATGGAAATTTTTATTTCCATGCTCTATAATTTTTTCAGGTCTAGAAATTTTCTTCCTATAGATTTCAAGAAGAAAGAAAGCTTCATTAATTTATAACATACATTATTGGAAAAAATTCTATATAAATCTATAGTATTTAGATCTTGCATCAAAATGTATCAATAATTTGATTTCACACCCTTTAACTTTAAATCATTCATTGACATAATGTTATTGATATTTGATTAATACCCCTCTGGAACCTTTACTTAATTTAAGAAGTTTTAAAACTGATATCTATCCTTCCTAGAAAGAGTGTAAGGAGATGGAGGAAGAAATATTAATTTTTCACCCTTCACTAGAACCAACTCTTCTTGTATTCCCATGTAAACCATGTCCAACCTAGCCTTATTTACATCCTTTGTTTTTTCAGGTTCATTTAGCAATGTGCTGATGACATTGTCACATACATTTTTTTAACATGCATAACATCAAGAAAGTGTCTGATGTACAGACAATTCTAATATTTTAATTCAAAAAAACTTCTTTCTTCTTTAAATTGGTTTTCGAATGTTTTTTCAAAAATAGTATACCAAAATTAGTGTCCACATATTTTACATTCTCAAGTAGTTTATCAACAGTTGGTGGATATGGTGTTGTATATTCTTCTAAACTTCTATAAAATGATGTCATGCAATATTGGTACTTATGTCATCAGGGTAGAAATATTTGATGTCATAGAAACATGGTTTTTGATGAATGTTTCAACCTAATTGACTATGTACCTATTTTGCAGACGGTACACCCATAACTTTCTTTAATGCTATATCCTCACAAATTCCCATAAGCATTAAAGTCATTATCATCCCCTACAATATGGATATCAATGTTAAATCTTCATTTCTATAAGCATCATACAACGTAAAACCTGAATCCCCCAATAATTTCAAATCATAGATTAATGGATCAAAATAAATATCAATATAATTACCCATTTGTTTCAGTCATGATATAAGAATAGATAGCATGATGTGATTTTGTTTCACGCATAACCATGGTTTCAAGTTATAATTTACCAATATAACCAGCTATGTACTGTGAGTTCTACTTTGAAAACGAAAAGGATTCAATCCATCTATAGATAATGTAAAACAAAGGTTTCTCAACTTGTTTCTGAAATCAGAATACTCATTATCAATTCTATTCCACTGAGGTGAGTTTGTTGGGTGACATAGTTTCCCATATTTATTTCTTCTGTCTCCAATTCCACATCAATTTACTTCCAGTCTTCTCACTTTCATATTGGCGCCTAAACCTTGGAATGATTGGAAAGTACTATACAAATTTTGTAGGACCAAATTCATATTTATTTTATTGAGAATCAGCACACTCTGGGAATTCTCTAAGTGATTTTTGGGCCTTGAAAAACAGTATACAGTCATTCAAGCAGGTGTGTATTCTTTCAGAGATCATGCCCATTTAATGTAGCATTCGATTGGCATCGTAAGTTTGGCTCGGGAGCTCATTATCTTCTGAGAGTATGTTATTCAATAAAGAAAGTAATTCTATAAAACTAGAATCACTCTATCTATTTCTGGATTTCAAATTATACATCTTTAATACAACTTACAATGTTTTATATTTAGAGAAACCTCCATAAAAAGGTGTCTTTGTACAACTCTTTAACGAATCAAAAAATTTTGGGCAATTAAGAATTTTATCATCAACTATGCTTTTCATTTATTTAATATTATCTTCATCATCATTCACATTTTTAATCACATCCTTGATATGGTCTTATTCCTTGTCCACACTTGTAATCGTATCAGGAGATCCATAAAATGCATTGTTATCCCATCCAGTAGCTACATTAACTTTTTCCCCATGTTTATTCCAACATTTATAACATCGAACTATTCTATGATAGATCAAGTGTTCTTCCAACTCCTCTAGACTAACTTTTCCTAAATAACAACTGCGTAAACACAGACAAAGGATTTGAGAAGGGTCATATAAAATATCTTTTTCAAATTTGATGAACTCTTTCACTACATCTTCATACTCTCTTGTCAAGTGATTGGAATCCATCCAGTCTTTATTTATAGCCATCCTATTTGATTCAGTGATATTAATATTTAAAAAATTAAATAGATAAAAAATTGATATAAAAATTAACCAAGTATAAAAACAATTATAGAATTTATGTATCCTTTAAAAACTATTTATAAAATCACATTTGAAATCCCATTAAAATATCCAACCATTTACACATATTCCTCTTTAAAATAACATGCCCTTTTTAAAATAAACCAATCAGTTTCAAACACTATTTCTCATAACCCCAATTCCTTTTTTATAAATCATTCCATGAAACTTCATGAACCAATAATGTTAATAATTTAAAATGACCAAAAACCCTATATATTTTAAAATTTTCATTTAAAACTTCACACACCCCTTCTTAAAATGAAACTAGAATTACATATACTTTCAAAATATTCACACCCCTTTATGAAATTCAATCAGGTGAGTGGAAAAACACTTTTCATGAAACCTAGGTCCATGAAAAGTGTTTAAATCATTTTAATGTTATTTAAAAAAAATGTATGTTGAACAGATTTTTAAAAAACTTTTTTCATGTATTCCCATAACACCTCATAGAAAGAACCACTATTTCCAATTCTAGAAAAGGATTTAGGAATTTTCTCTTATGTGTTCTTAACTATCTGGACCCATAAGTAACCACATGACCATCATGGACTAAAATTGTTCAAATCCTGACTCTTGATACATCACAATATAATCCATACTCATTACCCAGCTCATTTATGGTTAAGATTGGTGTTTTCATCAATCTCCCATTAGGATCTTAGAAAGATCACTCATGAACATATAAATACTCATATTGAGATACACAACCTATGTCAGGTCTCATATAATGTCATTCCTATTTCAATGGTATTGTCATATATGGAAATTTTAAGTTAGTACATCATCCCTATCACATATAATTCAAATCTCATCAGAGAATCCTAGATCATCTCACAGAGTCTTATCTACTACCATTCCTTATCCATACCATCAATATAGGGAGTATAACAAGCCTATATAAACTTAAGAATCATTACAAAGGGTAGTGATTAAGAACCCACTCCAGGATAATCACTTGATTCCTAAAAAAACATAAGTCATTATTACTAAATCATCCTAAAAGGAAAGCTAAAAGGGAATAATAACCCAAATAACCCCAACATCAAAACTAGTGACTCCCGGTAACTCATCACATCTAATCGTCCAACTAGGGAACAATCTAATCATCAAGAAAAAAACAAAATAGGGAACTAAAAAAGAAGATATAATAATGTCATGCACTCTCATCCACCAATTCATATGTAGGGTGTCATATTAAAATTCTTTGTAAGATCTCATAAAGAATTATCTTTGAATCCCTTAATAATATAGTTCATAAAGTGCTAGTGTTAACATAAGGTATAAAATATATTTTCACATGAATTATAAAACAAGTATAAAAACAATAAACTTACATATTTTCAAACAACCACCCTTTTAGAATATAAAATCAAGGATGACTAATGATTTTAAATAAAAATATCAAAATATGGAAAGAGGGAATTTAAAACCATATAAGATGTGTCAAATCATAGTTTATCCCTATTTTATAACATTTTATGATAAACTCTTTTTCATAAATAACTACAATGAAAATCCATTTTCTTAAAACTTATTTAACAAAAAACCAATTTTTTATTTTTAAATTAAAATTTTTAACCATTTAAATCAACCTATTTGAAAGTAATAAAATACACACTTGAAGTGAAACAATGATCATACATAGTCACCAAGGAAAAAATAAAACATAATACAAAAAACAACCAAATTATTGTGCCATATAATAAAAAAACTAGGGGAATACAATCTAGCCAAGAAAATAAATCCTCTAAAGTATCCTAAGAATAATGTAACAATCATGTAAAACTTTTTTTAAGACTCATGAATTTGGATCCTAAACTAGATATGAGGAACCTAGGTTGATATTATTTAAATTTTCATATCCAAGTAGTCCTATAGAACTCACTAGGATCTATCACGAACAGGGGATCAAAAGAAACCCTAGTCCCTTCCAGTACATTCTAGGGACATTGAAACATCTCAGAAACTCACTCAATCTAATTGGGTCCTTACACTAGGAATCACACTTCACAGAAAGGATTTCACTTATTTGGATCTCAACTAGTCTCCTACGACACACATGACATTTCAATAGTGGATGTGAGAAACCAATGAAAAATAATAGATCATTACATAAATATAATTTCAATAATTTTATATTTAACCTCACCCCACCTCCTAAAAAATCACAAGAAACAAACCCTTTAACATCATTTTATAATCTTCAGAATAAGAATATGAATATAAAGAATCCCCAATGTGGTCGTGATCCACAATAGGAACAATAAATTCATGGAGCTAAATTGAGGGTCTCTCGTATTTATAAAAAAACATTCTTTAAATTTCAACTAGTATTTTACAAATGTGCTCAAGAAGCTAATAAATTTTCACCCCATTTGACAACAAGATTTCAATATTAATCTAGAAACCATTTATCAAAAAGCACTAGAAAGCCCATCTGGAAACCCAACAATTATCTATAAATAAATTTTTTAAAAAATAAACCTTTTTATTTTTGAAGGAAATATGTTCTAAAAACTCTTTTATTAAAATCAATATCCTTTTGAAAACATATTAATCCACTATGCGATTTAAGTGTCTCAAAACCATTTAAATAGGTTGTAGGTCAATTCCATTAATTTTTCAAAAACATGACTTTAAAATATCTCATATTCACTTTAAATAAAAACAATGAGGACCAAACTTTCAAAATATTTAAATTCCCTTAAAAAATCCAATCTGGTATTTTACAAATCACTTGGCATGGGGAATACGTCCATACCAACTCTTTAAACAATTTTCAAGCCAATTGAAACACAAAAAAGTCATAACATAGGATTATAATTTCATAATAAATCATTTGAAAATAGCCAAGAAATTTATAACATTTATTACAAGGGAGTTCCAAATAAACACCTACCTCACTCAAGAAAAATTAAAGCTAAAACTTATCGACATTAATGGAGAAAATATAAATACATCAAGTGACATACTAATAAACCCGTAATGACATAAATCCTCATCATTAAAAAAATTAAACTATGATCTAGTGGCATCACAATTCAAATGCATAACCAAGTCACACAAAATCAAAGAAAAAAAATATGAGGAACACCAACCAACATGAAATTATATTATTGCGCAAACAAGGATAACCAACGACCACGATTTTCAGTGGGTTGTTTAGCCCATTAAAATTCATAGTATACCATCAATATCAAACTATAATCACATGAGAACAAGATGAAATGAATGACAAATAGAAGAAAACTCACTAGCATAAGAGAGGTGCACAATGGAGGTTTGGTACATGACAGAGGTGTGGCGCGCAGTGGAGGAGAGGTTCCTGACAGCTGGTTCACAAGGCTTGTTGAGGAGATGCATGACGATGTGTCGTGTGGAGGAGGTGACGGCTTACAGTGGAGGTCTGGTTCAAGGTATATGAGAGGCAGTGGGAAAGGAGGAGGAGGAGGAGGATTTGTAAGGAGGGGATGGGCATGACAGCTGGTTCGCATGACTATTAGAGGATACCCACGGTGGCTAGTAGAGGAGATGTGTGGCAGTGTGGAGCACGACAGAGGTGATGGCGCATGGTGGAGGTGTGGTTCATGGTCGAGGAGAGGTGGTGGGAGAGGAGGAGGAGGAGGAGGAGGAGGAGTGTAGGGGTCATCTTCTACGAGAGCTTGAGGGGTGCAAAAATAAGTAAGACTAGTAAGGTTTTTTATAAAACCCAATGAATCTTTTATTAGTGCTAGCTAAAAAGTGCTGATAAAGGTATGTTTTATCAGTGCTAAAATAAAAAGTGTGGATAAAATGAACCTTTATCATCACGTTTTTAGCACTGATAAAGATATTATGTCAATAATTTATTTATAGTCATACATATATTTATAAAATTATATATATAATAAATATATATTTATTTATTTATAATTATAACTATAAATATTTATTTATTTATTCATTTATTTATAAAATTATAATTTATATAATTATAAAATTATAATTAATATACTTATTATATTTATAATCTTAGAATATAGATAATAAATATATTAATTATATATGTTTATAAGATTATAGATATATATAACAATATTTCTTCTAATTTTATAATTATTTACATGAATATATATTTATTTATTATATGAATATATATATATATATATATAATTTCTTTTAATATTATAACAAATTAATATTTCTAATTTTTATAATTTTATTTATATATTTATTATAATTGTATAATTATTTAAATATATCTGTATTTATTTATAAATATAAATATCTTTATTTTTATTTATTTATCAATATTTCTATATTTTTATTTAATTATATATTACAGTATATATGAAAATAATAAATATATTTTTAATAAATTAATAATTATTTTAATAAATATATATTTATTTACATTTATAAATAAAAAATATATAATTATTTTTAATTAAAAATTATAATAAATAAATATTTATTTATAGTTGTAATTATAAATATATATATATATATATATATATATATATATTTATAAAATTATAAAAAATATATTTATAATTTTATAAATATATATAAGTATATTTATTATAATTTTTAAATTATTTTAATATATCTACATTTATTTAGAATTATATTTATAACTATTTGTATTTATTTATAAATATTTGTATATAAATATATATAATTAATATATTTATTATAATTTTTTAATTATTTAGATATATTGATATTCATTTAGGAATTATAATTATAAATATTTGTATTTATTTATAAATATTTGTATATATTTATAAATACATTTATTTAATTTTATTATAACTTTATAGGTAGTATAATAAATATATTTATTATAATTTTTTAGTTATTTACATATATATAGTTATTTATAGTTATAATTATAAGTATAAATAAATACATTTATAAATTTTTTCATGTAAGTATAAATAGATATATATCTATGTATATATATATATTTATAATATAAGTATTTATTGTAATTTTATAATTATTTAAATATATATATAGTTGTAATTATAATTAAAAATAAATATATTTAAAAAGTATTTATATATATAATTAAAATTTTAATAATTATAATTATAATAAGTATATTTATTATTGAAAATATATTTAACGTAATTTTATAAGTATTTTTTGAGAACGTAAAAGTATATATGGTTAACATGAATTAATCATATACTTAGTAAATATACATAATAAAAAACGAGCCATCAATGGACAACATAAATAATAAGAAAGGGTGTTTTGTGTAAATGAACATTAAGATACATAACATATGCACGCATGATCAATATATTTGTTGACCAAATTCATTCGAATGTATATATTTAATAATTAATATAAATATATATACTTAAAATTTTATTTATATATGTTAATTATAAATAAATAAATATATTAAATATAAAAAATAAAATAAATAAAATAATCTAATTAATCTAATAATATAATAAATAAATCTAATAAATCTAATAAATTTAATAAAACTAATAAAACTAATAAATCTAATAAATATATTTATTATTTAATGAAATTTATTATAATCCTATAATTATTTAAATATATATATATTTAATTATAATCATAGAAATGCTTTTTTTAAAACATTATATATATATATATATTATTTTATTATTAAATATATATATATATATATTAATTATAAACATGCATTTTTTAGTTAATTTATCAAAATAAACAATATTTTTTTAATATAAATTATTAAAGAAAATTATCAGTGCTAAATATAGCACCGATAAATGAATCCTTTATCTGTGCTAATAAAAGCGCTGATAAAATATTTGTGATTTCATGTATCGCTAAAAAAGGATCTCCCTTTATCAGTGCTTTCTTCTTAGTGATGATAAATCAAGGTACTTCCCTTGCCCTTTTTTGTGTTAGTGGTGGTTATTACTAGATGAAGCAATCTAATATTGTTTCACTATATTGTGGATCAGTTGGTTTCTCCATATAAGAAATATTTTTGTTCGTGACCTGAGTCGACTACCTCTATATAGTTATAATTTTTTTATCTTCATCTCCATCATTATTGTCTTTCAAAATAGGGACGTTCATACATAGATTATGTGCATTGATACTATTTTCATTCCTTCCTCTTGGTTTAATTTATAAAAAATGGTGTATAATGAATTATCTCATAACATTATGAATTTTAAATCTTAGTTTATAATTATAAATTCGATGTAACACTTAACATAAATTGAAAATTTATATATAAATAATCTCATAATCATAAGCTTATTATCTTTGGGAATATCTTCAAATTGTAACAATATTTTCAAATATTTCATAATGGTTCATGAAGAAAATGTGAATTAACCAATTCATGTCTCTTTTGAGTGTTAGCTAGGTGTAAAGTCTTAGATCTACCCATTTTGCACCAAGTGAAGAGAAATTTGATACTCAACCAGCCTTTTCGGGATATTTAAGCCCTGGCGCATCTGCGCCATAGCCATATACACATTCCAGTAACCAAATAGTGATTTCATTTCTAAGAAACCAAAAATTCCCTAACTTATATAAATTTCATGAAATTTTCATATACTTAGACTTATCCTTAGAGTCATCCATAAGGCTTTGTTCTCTAATTTATGTTTTCCCAAATATAGTTCACATTGATTACACTAAACATCCTCTGATACCAACTATAACACCTCAACTCAAATAACTCATAGCCATTGATTATCTTTCTAAATTATCACATGATATGAGAGATCATTTCCCAATTTATCGAATAGTTTAACAGTATTCGAAGATTACATAAATACATGATTCCTATATTATATTTCAAAAAAATACAACTTAAAGTTTTAAGTGTAAAAATTATTATTTATTCTATTATATCCCTAAAATCATTCATATATCCCTTCTTCATATCATATGTAATGTAAAAGATAAAAAAGGGTGAGCTTAGATTATCAGTATGGGAAATCATACAATAGAGACTTTCATAGTTTAAATAAAGAATGAATAATATGTCATAGTAAAACAATAATCAAATATGTTATACAACTAATATTAAAAAGGGGGAACATTACCATGTATGATAGAAAATAATAAATAATAACATGGATAGAAATAACTTGTTTCACAATTATAGAATGCATAATGTCATAAATCATTATCTTACCCTTAATGCATTATTCATATACATCATAAATAAATAGGTAAGGATTTTTCCAAATACTGACACTTGTTTGTCTTGTGAGACCTATTAAGGAATTTAGGTTCTATAATGGGCCCCTACTATCAAATACTAAGTACAATTAATTCATCATATGAAATAAATGAATATAAATTTAATATGTAATCAACATAAACATATATATTTAAAAACAATCATATGATATGTTACCATTTTAACCAATAAATAAATACAAAAAAATATCATAATTCATATATATAAATAAGTTAGATGGTATAATTAGATTATATACCCAGTAAATTATAATAATCATAAAAAAAATTAACATGGATAAAAATAACTTTGAAAGAACATTTGACCCTTTCTTAAAAAACATGAGAAAAATATATATTAATTTAGATAAAATTTTAAATAAAAAATTCTAGATTATTGGGAAAATTATTTTCTTTGAAATTAGTAATGAAAAATTTTGAATGAATATTCAAAGAAAAGAATAATTATGATGATGGTAAAAATTGTTCATTCGATAAAGGTCAAAAAGATGATTTCATTCACACTTTTGGTAAAAAAAATAAAAAGTGACTAATTTGGAAAAAAAATAAGAATATTCCTTTTAAAACATTATAGAGAGAATAAAATATACTCAAAATTACTTTAAATAATCATTGGATCATAGTAAAAATATTATTGATAAAAATATGGAGAACTTTGATATGGGGGAGAAAAATTTATAACCAGATTGATAAATGAGTTCGATATTCCATAAAAAATTATTAGTCATTTTAAGTACCAAAGAGGAAAAAATAAAAGGAGAACCTATAAACTACATAGATAACCAAAAAATAAAAATTGGTTTTATTTTAACATAAAAAAAGCTTATAACTCCATTCAATTAAAATTTAAACATAAACAATCTCGAATAAAAAAGTTATTATAGAATTAACCCTTACCTCGAGTCTAGTTTTCCAGGTACGTACATTAACTCCTATTTGATAAACTTATATTAATTTTATAATTGATTAATAAAAAACATTAGGTTTCTTCCCTTTTTATAATCCATTTTATTTTATTTATTACTATGTATTATATATTGATTAAATCTATTAAGTTTATAGAGACCCTATCCTTTTACATATAACATTACATGATTTTAAGCATAATTATAAATAAAATTATAAGCCAAGGATTGTGAAGTCTAGTTTCTTTGAAGACTAGGTACATAAAACTAAAAACATGGGACAAAAAATCACTTCTCTATTTAATATTCAATAAGAGATACTAACTTCCATTGTTCTAAAACATCTGCATATGGTACCCAAGGGAACACTGAACAAAGGGATGAGCTAAATAGCCCAGTAAGGGAATAACCATAAAAACAAAGCATTAGCACATGAGATAAAATGAATGACATGATGATATAAAAAAACATGTAACATGTGGAATCATAAATTATAAACATGGAATCATATAAACATGAAGTCATAGTGTTGTGGAAAAAACATAAAAAATGATTTTTTTATGATTCAAGGATAACTTCCAAGACCGTTTCCTATAATAGAACAAACCAATGCTAACCGCCAAGACAGTTGCACATAGTAGCACAAGTTTAGGTTAATCGCCAAGATTGTCGCACATAACGTATTATGATACTCAACTATACCCAATTCATAATAGATATATCTGTTCACACCCATCTTATCTTTTCATGAATATTTTTTCTACATGAGAAACCATACATCATCAATCATATATAAACATAAGGGTTGCCCATGGAAAGGATTGGGTACCATAATCATGACATAAAGCATAAAAAATGTGTGTATCATAAAATTTTACATGAAATAAAGGAACTAAAATGTACATGTACATTTATAAGGGAAGATAGGAATTTATCATGGGATTTTATTTCAATTATAAGTGACAACATGTAAGAAAATATTTAAGAAATTTTAGCATTAAAACATTTTTGAGAGGTTTTACGGAAAATACTATAGAGCCTTTAAAATAGAAAAGGGAAAAATACTATATACAAAACCCGAAGTGAACCCAGAAGGCTTTCATAATAAAAAGTATTGGTTTTATAAAGATAATGGTGGCTTAAAACAAAATATATAGTGAACTTCAAATTGGGTAAGCATTTTGGAAGTTCACTTAAAACGGGTTTGCTTATTATGAAGTATTGGGGAGGAAATCACTTAAAACCATGTATATCAAGAAAAAAAAGAACTCTGTAAGGTTATGGATAAATGAATTTTTTACATGTAAATATAATTTAGAATATTCACATAAATAGATAAGATAACTTCATTTTGGTAGAAACAAAGATAAAGAAACCTGAAAGAATAAATGATGTTCTGGTAGAATTCCTTACGGATTATCGGCATGGTATTGGGTGTACTTAAGAGGGATTCATGAGATTTAAATGGGTTTCACATCACTTATAAATCATGAGGGAAGTATAGGGGAGGTTTTAAATCATACCCCATTCTTAGGGATAACAGATAAAATGGAATAGCATAGAGGACATTCTTGAATACAAGTGGAATGGAGAGGATCCCTTACCTTATGTCTGACGGTGTTCTCCACTTGTTTTTAATGACATGAATAAAAAAATTAAGTGTATTAATTAATAATCACAGAAAATATTCTATATTTTAAAATATTTATTAAAAACTTTTTAAGTTTATTCATGACCTTTTTTATTGGTTATGAGGTTCAATTTCATTGTTTGGGTCAGTTTACTTCCTTGGTTTTAGTGATCAGTTTTATGTTCACGAACGGAGAATCATATGAAATGAGAATGGTTGTCCTGAATTGAAGTTATATGTTTTTAGTGAACATCCATAATATTAAATTTTCATAAATTTAATTTGGTTCTATGGATTTAAGGTGAATCATTATATTAAACATTAATGATAAACACTTGATTTAATTTTAGCGCTTTTTCTCACAATTTACTTGTTCTGTATTTTTTTTACATCATCAGTGCATAAGGATTAAAGAACATTAAATAAGATAAAATAAAAATATAATTATATTTTTCAACCATAAAATTGGTTTCATGACTAGAATTGAAGACAGTAATAAAATAAATAACTTTTCATCCTTGAATGTGCTAAATTAACACATCTCAAATAGTGTTTTCATTTCTTTCAAATAAAAGGAGGGAAAGGAGAGATGATAATTAATTATCCCATTAAAATAACAAAATTTCAGTACATGTATGTTACTAGAGTTTTCATACCATTTGTATGAGTATATATTTCAAAATAAAATATAATAAAATAACTTAAAAATTAAAGAAATGAAAAGGTGAATTTTACCTCTTGAATCAACCATCCTTGAGAGCCTCTTAAGGGGGGAGGATTTGGTCTTTTAAAGAGGATAAGGGATATTGGAAGTGGGGGAGTATGTTGATGAGATATTTGGGTAGAATATAGGAAAGTAACAAGGCTTAATAGGAGTGAAGAGAAAAGGTAAGGAGAGGTGGTATTTATAGTGGAGGAGAGGGGAGTTTTCATAATATTTAATTCTTTAGTTTATTATTTCCCCTCATGACCAGAATTAGTGATGATTCTATAAAAAACAGTAATTTTTGAATTTTAGTTCAATATAACGTCCTTACATTAGCCATACATCATCAAATGACATCATAATTCATGTATTTAACATTTATCATAAATTATCGTATTTTACTATTCATTAAAAATTCAAGTATATTATTAAAATCCCCAAAAATTCACCCTAACCATTTTTTGATGTACTGAATCCAAAAATGAAATCAATATTTGAAAAATAATTTTCTAAATATGATTAAATTATATTTTAATTAAAATAAAAATTTACTCAAAAAATAACAATTTTAAAACCTTTATTTTATTATTCCAAGATATAGGTAGATCGTGCTTCCACTTGAATTTATTTATATACTATCCTAGGTAATGTTACTATTCATTAGGGTATGTTATTATTCATAAGGGTAAAATTACTATTCATAATGGTTTGTTACTATTCACCAAAAAAATATGTTGGTCATATTAGACTCCAAAAAACTTACTAATCACAATTGTGTATGTCAGATTTTAAAAATTCAAAACACAGAAGTGTAAAAATTATGTTCAAAGGTCACATAGCCCTTAGTAGATCATTGTGTTGCGATTTCATATGATTATATGACATATTTATAAGATAGAAATTTCCATTGAATGCATTGGGTTATTACATTATCCCCCCTTATGAAATTCCACCCTCGAAATTTTGTTTTACATTCTAAGCAATAAACAGGTGTGGGTACTTTTCCTTTATTTTCTCTTCTAGTTCCCATTTTTCTTCTTCGTACTTATGGTTCCACCACAGTGCATTAACTAGGTGAGTAGTCTTGTTATGTAGAATATTATCTCTACGATCCAAGATCTTCACAGGATGCAACCCATAAGAAAGATCGTCCTCCAACTATACCACCTCGGAATAGTTTACATGTGAAGAGTCTAGTTTGTACTTACTTAATAGAGATACATGAAAGACATCATGTACTTTGGACATGGTAGGTGGAACTTGTAGTCGATAGGCCACAGCTCCGACTCGATCAAGGATCTCTAATGGGATGATGTACCTGGGAATTAACTTTCTTTTCTTCCCAAACCTCATTACCATCTTCCATGGATATATGCATAGAAATACTATATCTACAACTTTAAACTCAAGGTCTCATCGACGATTTCATACATAAATCTTTTATCGACTTTGGGATGCCTTGCTATGCTGCTGAATGGTTTTCACCTTCTCCACCTTTTCTTTTACTATTTCAGGTCCTAGAATCTTACGCTCACTGACTTTATCACAATATGAAGGTGTTCTGCACCTTTTCCTATAAAGGTCTTTATATGGTGACATTTGGATGCTCGAATGGAAACTGTTGTTGTAGGAGAATTCAACTAGTGGAAGATGTTGGTCCCATCCTTCTTTGAATTCCATAGAACATGCTCTTAACATGTCTTTCAGTGTATGAATGGCTCACTCAGATTGGTCATTAGTTTGAGGATGATAGGTCGTACTGAAGTTCATTTCAGTTCTTAATGCATATTGGAGACTTTTCCAGAACATCATGGTGAATCTCGGATAACAATCAGATACAATAGATAGTGGTACTCCATGTATACTTACTACTTCTTTAATGTAAATCCATGATATTTGTTCCAATGAGAAGTCATCTCAAATTGCG
The DNA here is from genome assembly GCA_963277665.1 of Viscum album. Taxonomy (NCBI): domain Eukaryota; kingdom Viridiplantae; phylum Streptophyta; class Magnoliopsida; order Santalales; family Viscaceae; genus Viscum; species Viscum album. The sequence continues at coordinate 1,645,292,120 of OY728132.1, forward strand.
ATAAAGTGAGTTGTCTTCATAATATGATCTACAATGACCCATATATCATTGTTTTAACTAGATTTCCTTGGAAGTCTAATGACAAAGTCCATTGTAATTTTCTCCCACTTCCATGTTGGTATAGGTAGTGGTTTCATCATTCTCTTAGACTTTTCCTCTCAGACTTTACTTGCTGACATACCAGGATCTTTGATGTATATTCAGCAATCTCTCTTTTTAATTATCCCACCAAAATTTCTCTTAGAGATCTTGATACATCTTTGCACTCCCTAGGTGGATAGTTAAGGTTGATCTATTTGTGTCATTCAGAAGATCTTTCTTTAACTCTGTATCGTATGGTACCCATAATCGTGACTCAAATCTTACAACTTTGTCCTTGTCTAATTTTAAATCGGAGGATTTCCCATTTCTGATAGCTTCCACCCTTTTCTAAATTTCCACATCATTTCTTTGAGCATCCTTTATTTCCTCCATAAGGGATGGTTGAGTAATCATTTGAGAAAATATTGATGATGTTCCTCAATTAATGATTCCCATTTCTATCCTCTACAAATCTTAGAAGATCATATACTTCTCAATTCTCATCATTGATAAAGAGTCGGGATCCTTTCTACCTAGAGCATTTTCCACATTATTTTCCTTATTGAGATGGTAGTGGATTGAGAATTTGAAATCCTTTATGAGATCTATCCATCTTTATTGGTTTATATTAAGTTATTTCTTAGTGAATATATATTTGAGACTTCTATTATTATTATATATCTCACACTTCTCCACATAGAGATAATGCCACTAGATTTTCAATGCAAAGATCACAGCCGCAAACTCTAGATCATGTGTGGGATAGTTTTTCTCATGGATTTTCAGCTGCATTGAGGTGTATGCTATCACTTTATCATTTTTCATTATCACACATTCTAATCCCTTCTTTTAAGCATCATTGTACACCACAAAGAGTTCTCCACTTATTTGGAGTTCGAGTACTGGTGTAGTGATAAGACTCTTTTTCAACTCAAGGAAACAGTCTTCACATTCTTGACTCTAGAAAAAACATTACTCCCTTCTATGTTATCTTTGTCATTGGGTTTGAAAATCATGAAAATTTCTTCACAATTCATTGATAATACCCAAATAGACCCAGAAAGTTGTGGATCTCCATTACAGATATTGGCATGGGCCACTCTCCAATCACCATTGTCTTTAAAGGGTCCACATATTTCCCTTCTTTGGTGATATCATGCCTCAAGAATGATACTTCCTCCATCCAAAGCTCACATTTACTATACTTTCTATATAGATTCCCCCTTCGTGATTTCTTTAACATAGTATTCAAATACTCCTCATGTTATTCGTTTCCCTTAGAGTAAATTAGAATATATTCATTAAAGACTACCATAAATTTTTTGAGGTAATATATAAAGACTATATTGATTAAATCCATGAAAATTTGTGTATCATTAGTGAGTCCAAAGGGCGTCAGTATGAACTCATAGTGTCAATACCTCATTCAAAAGGCTTTATTGGGAATATCTTCCTTTCTCACCTTTAATTGGGGATATCCCAATCGAAGGTCCACCTTAGAGAAATAAATAGCCCCATAAATCTGATTGAACAAGTCATCTATCTCAGGAAGAGGAAACTTGTTCTTTATTGTGATTTTATTAAGATCATGATAATCAATGAAGAGATGCATTGATCTATCTTTCTTCGTGGTGTAGAGGACTAGCACACCCCATGGTGAAGCACTCGAGCATATAAAACCTTTTTCTATATTCTATTGTAACTACTTATTTAGCTCTTTCAGCTCAACATTATACATTCTATAAGGTGTACTTGATATAGGAAAAGATCCAGAAATAAGTTCAATTGAGAAATCAACCTCTCAGTCATGAAGAAGACCAATAAACTCTTTAGGTAATACATCAGTGTAATCCCTCACGATGGGAATGTCTTCAAGCATGATTTTATCATTTGTCCCAATCATTTGAGCTATAAATGCTTGCTTATATGGAATTAATATCCACACTTGAGACACTGATTCTAGAAGATATTTATCATCCTCCTTACACTTTTAATGAATTGGATAATTCTTTGGGATGTGAAGAGTGATCTCACATTCCCAATAGTTGATGTTGGCACTGTATAAAGATCATAAATCTATGCCCAAGATATCATCAAACTCCACTAAAGGAAGTATAAAAAGATTTTTTGGGAGGTTCATTCAACAAAAATTAACCGAGGAGGAGTTATAAACCATGGATGCAATAATTACCCCATTCTATGTTCTTATAGATAACTTATACTCCAAATTTTTATGTGGTGTTTGAATAAATCTACTAATATTTCAAGATATGAAAAAATGCGTAGAACTAGAATCAAATAGTATGTTCTCTATTCTTGAATGAATAACTAGAATACATGTCACCACACCATTGTCCAGCTCCACCTCAACTATAGTGATATCATAATCCATTCTTTGTTTCCTTGGATGTTGATGTTTATTACCTTCTAAAAACCCTTGGCTTAGGGAAATTTTTTCCATAATTCCCATTCTCCTCTCAGTTGTAACATTACACCACTATCTAAGAATTGATCTGAACCTTACCTTCTTCTTCCAAATTAAAAGGATTATTTATATCTTGTTGGCAGTTTTTAGTCAGATGTCCCAACTTTCCACATTTGAATCAATTCTTGGTTCCCTTTAGATAGTTCCAAATATGCTTCTTCCCACAACTTTTACAAGTGGGATATTTAGGATTCTTTACATCATGGGATTTTTTTTTGTTGAACCACCCATGTTTTTCTACATTTTCTACTTCTTTTAACTGGGCTCACGACACCACTTAGAGTCTCCAATCTCCATTTCAACCTTGAGGGCACAATGGAAAATCTCCTCATAACTGTCGAAGTCTCAAATATCCAACACCATCCATAGACTTGTATTTATCCCACTAAAGAAGTGGTCCACCTTGCTTTCGGTGTTCATGACAAAGATATAGGCATAACTTGAAAGCCTTGTAAAGTTTTCTTCATAGGCCCCGATGGACTCATCTTCCTTCTGCTTGAGTCTGAGGAACTCTCTTTCTATCTTGAGAAAGAGGGTTCAAGGAAAATATTTTTTGAAAACATTCTCTTGAATTCCTACCAATCCATCAAATCAATTTTCTCTTGGGAATTTGTATTATTGATCAGCTTCTGTCAGTGATCAGCTTCCCCATCAAAATGATAGACTACCAGTAAAACTTTATCTTCTTTCGATCACTAGAGAATAGAGAATATCTTTTCAATTTAGTTACTCCACTGTTCCAGGAGGAGGGGATCAGAAGATCTACTAAACATGGGAGGCCTTTTTTGCATGAAGGATTATCTGGAAACATTCTATTTCCTTAGATAGTAGGGAATTTCATATGATTCAAGTTATTATTCATAACATGAGCCAGCTGAGCAAGTACAATCATGATGTTTTGAGCACCTGTTCCCGTCATATCAGTCATATCATTAGGTAAATCATCACATTCCCTATCACATTGATTTTTAAAACGTGTTCTTCTATTTCCAACCATTAACTAAGAAAAATAACTTATAATTAGAGTTCTTGAATACTTATATATTGAGAATATAAAAGGAAACTTTTAACATAAAAGGATAAACTTGTAAAGGATAATTATATCCTAACTTGTGATTCCTTGGGTTTAAAACTAGGTTATTCATGATCTATTTCATAAATTATAATCTTATGGGATTTTTTTATTATTCCTTTAATAATTTTTTGTACTAAGATCGTGAATTTACCAAAACATATCCCCTGGGAATGTCAAACCAAGAGTGAAGAAAGACCCATTGTCGTGTACTAGGATACCTCGGGTCAGACCCGAAACTCCATGTCGAAGTTTTCACTCCTGGGTATATCTTTACTATATCCACCTCCATCTATTTCTATCTAGATAGGTATTTATTTTTCGTGATAAACCACTTACTCTATACTTAAAAAAATAGGGATTTTTTCTTATACTTAGTCTCATTCATAAGATTCCCACTAAGGTGCTCTATTATTAATCTCCAAAAATCACTAGACCATCATCTGATACCAACTATTGATACCCTAGACTTTTACATATAAATTTACATGATTTTGAGAATAATTATTCATTATATTATAATCCAAGGATCATAAAGTCAAGTGTCTTTGAAGACTAGGTACATAAAACTAAAAATATGGGACTAAAAACACTTCTTTATTTAATATTTAAATTGAGATCCTAAATTCCATTGTGCTCAAAAATCTGTATAGGGTACCCTAGGGAACACATGAACAAAGGTATTAGTTAAATATCCTAGTAAGGGAATAACCAAAAGAACAAATCATTAGCACATGGGATAGAAGGCATGACATGATGATATAAAAAAACATGTAACATATGGAATCATAACTTATAAACATGGAATCATATAAACATTGATTCATTGTAATTTCATAGAAACATAAAACATGAATTTAGTATGATTCAAGGCTAACCACCAAGACCGTTCCTCATAGTAGCACAAGCCAAGAGTAACTGCCAAGACCATTTCACATAGTAGCACAAGCCAAGGCTAACCGCCAAGACCATCGCACATAACATCTCATGAGACTCAACATTACCCAATTAATTAGAGAACTATCTGGGAACACCCATCTTAACTTTACATGAATATGTTTTCCACATAATGAATCATTCATATTAAATCATATATAAACAAAATGGTTACTCATATAAAGGATTGGGCACCATAATCATGACATAAATCATAACAAATGTGTGTATCACAAAAGTGTCCATGAATTAAAGGAACTAAAATATACATAGACATTAATATATTAAAATATTCATGTATCATGGGAATTTATTTCAATTAAAAGTGACAACATTTAATAAAATTATTTAAGAAATTTTAGCATTAAAACATTTTTGAGAGGTTTTAAGGAAAATACTATAGAGCCTTTAAAATAAAAAATATAACAATACTTTATAAAAAATCATAAGTGAACCAAAAATGTTTTCATAATAAAAATTACTGATTTTATAAAGGCAATGTCTTCTTAAACAGAATATAGATTGTAATTCAAATCTGGTAAGAATTTGGGATGTTTCCTTAAAACAGATCTTCTTATTAGGAAGTATTGAGGAGGGAATCACTTAAAAACATGTATATACCAAAAAGAGAATGATGGAAGGGTCTGGATAAATGAATTTTATGCATTCACACATCATTTATGATATTCACATAAATATATAAGATAACTATATTTTGGTAGAAAGAAAGATAAGACAACCTTAAGGGATAAAGAAGATTCTGGTAGAATTCCTTACAGATTATCGGCATGGTATCAGGTGTACTTAAAAGGGATTCATGAGAGTGAAATGTGTTTCCCATAGCTTATAAATAATTAGTTAAATATGGTTTAGGTGATAAATCATACCCCATAATTAGGTATAACACATAAAATGGCATAGCAAAGAGGACATTCTTGAATAAAAGTTGAATGGAGAGTATCCCATACCTTTAGTCTGATGTTGTCCTCTACTTGTTATTAATCACCTGAATAAACAAATTAGGTTTATTAATTAATAATTACAGATACTATTATATAATTAAAATATATTTTATAAAATTTTTAAGATCATTCATGACCTTTTTTATTGGTTATGATCTTCAATTTAATTGTTCGAGTATGTTTGCTTCCCTGGTTTTAATGATCGGTTCACTTATGTTCATGAACAGAGAATCGTGTGAACTGAGAATTTTTGTCCAGAATTGAGGTTATATGTTGTTATTTAACATAAATAATATTAAATGGTTTTGAAATTAATTTTGTTCTTTTGATTGAAGGTGAATCATTATATAAAACATTAATGATAAACGCTTGATTTAATTTTAGCGATTTTTCTCACAATTAACATGTTTTGTATTATTATTTTACATCATCAGTGAATAAGTATTACATAACATTAAATAATATAAAATAAAAATATAATATTTTTTTCAACCATAAAAATAGTTTCATGACCATAATTTAAGATATTAATAGAAATTGATAACATGTCTTCGTTGAATATGCTAAATTAACACATCTCAAACTGTGTTTTCATTTCTTTCAAATAAAAGGTAGGTAAAGGAGAGATGATAATGAATTATACAATTATAATAACAAAATTATAGTAAATTTTTGTTACTAGAGTTTTCATACCATTTGGATGATTATATATTAGGAAATAAAAGATAACAAAAGAACTAAAAAATGAAAGAAAAGAAAATAAGAATTTTACCTCTTGAATCAACCTTCCTTGGTAGCCTCTTAAAGGGAGAGGATTCAGTATTTGAAAGATTATAAGGGCTGTTTGATGTGTAGGATGATCTTGAGGAGATATTTGTGTAGAATATAGTCAAGTCACAAGGCTTCGTAGGAGTGAAGAGAAGAGGTAAGGAAGGGTGGTATTTATAGTGGAGGAGAGGTGAGTTTTCATAATATTTATTTCCTTAGTTTATTATTTTCTCTCAACACCATAAATATCAATTATTCTAGGAAAAAATAGTAATTTGTGCATGTGAGTTCCATATAATGTCCTTACATCATCCATACATCAGCCGATGACACCATAAATCAGGTATTTAGAATTTATCTAAAATTATCGCATTTTACTATTCATCAAAAATTCAAGTATTTTAGAAAAATTACAAAAGATCATCCTAACCATTTTTTGATGTTTATAATCCAAAAATGAACTCAACTTTTCAAGAATAATTTTCTAAATATGATAAATTTAATTTTTAATTTAAATAGCAATTTACTCAAAAAAATAACAATTTTAAAACTTATAATTTCTTATTCCTAGATATAGGTATATCCTACTTCCACTTTAATCTTATTTATATTATATCATAGGTAAGGTTACTATTCATTAGTATATTTCAATATTCATAAGGTTAACATTACTATTCATAAGGGTATGTTACTATTCACCAAAATATAAGTTGGTCATATTAGACTCCAAATAATTTACTGATCGCAACCGTGTATGTCATATTTTCAAAATTAAAAACACAGAAGTGTCAAAATTTTGTTCAAAGTTCACATAGAACTTATTAGTTCATTTTGTTTTTATTTCATGTGATATTATTACATATTTATATGAAGTAAATTTCAATTGAAAACTTTTGTTCGTTACAAAGTTCAAGTTAGACATTTGTGGTCCATCAGTTTGTGGCCTCAAAATAACATTAATGTGTTTCCCATGTTCAAAGGTGCCATGTTTTCATTATATCAATAATATTAATAATGATATAATTATCAATTTTATACATTAAATAAAATTCTATAATCATCCATGAATGTTGAACATGAAAAACGAATCACATCGCTTCATGGAGTTGGTAATCCACATGTACTCATAAGTGATGTTGTCATTTTTTAACTGGTGGAAGGATAAGATGGTAAATGATATATTATATTTATATAATAATAAATATATCATAAATATCATATATATTCATTAGTTTTATCTTTATAACCATACAATTAAATTAGTGATAAAAAACTAATGACATTATTGCATGGAGACGGTATGTCATACATACGCACGAGCGATGTTTTCATTTTCCATCAGATGGAAAGAGGATAAAAAAGGGTTTTACCATAAAAATACTAAAATTTTAATATATTTAAGATACTAATTTTTTCAACTCATCATTGTTATATAATATTTGAACCAGTTGGAAGAACAAATAAATATGAAATCACTCAATTAAGAGTTATACCTCTTCTTGTAAAACATCCTTTTTGTTACACATTAAGCCTTTTAAGACTTGTTTTTTGTTAAGAAAAGTACCTATAAAACATGGGGGTAGGATTTTAGAATTTATTTTGGTATATATTGGTTGAGTTAAATGGATTTTGTGGTGTGAAGAAGAGTAGGCGAGGTGGTTCCCTTTTTATAATTGAGGTGGGAGGCACACTTATAATCATTCTTAACAATTAAATATTATAAGAGTATTACTCAAGGATAAGTGGAACTTTAAATTCTAAATTTTGAATATAAAGTGATAAGTATTGAAATTATATCATTAAATAATAATTGAGATGTTATTTTATGACCATATCACTAGTTTTTAATCATAATTAACTTGTTTTACCCCTTTATTGTGATAAAAACATTTTTACCAAAGTTATTATTCATAATAACCAAAAACGAAATTGTACATGTTAATAAATTTTAAAATACTAATTAAAAATATGACAAATTTTTTTAAGATTAAATTTTTATACATGGAAAAAATAAATTTTAATATTAGTTTTCAAAACTAAATAAAAAACAGTTTTGTTTTTAGAAAGTCATTTTTAATCATAAAAATAATCTTATACCAATAAAACATATAATAATGATTCATATTGGATTTTTTTAAATAAAATTCAATAAAATATATCATATTCTACTTCAAAACCCAATATTAAACATAATGATAATTTTGAATTACCTGATTTGAAGAAAATAAATGAATGTTTTACAAAAATTTTCATTTCTCACTACTGAACCAACAATAAACTATTTTTAAAAAATCCAAAAAAATAGTCCAAAGATAAATTTTGAAATATAAAAATAGAAATTATATCCATTTGATATAATTCAATTTCTAAAATTTAGAAATTTTACATTTAAATAAAACCATGAACTATTTTTATTATAATGAAAAAATGGTAGGATGTGCATTGGGAAATAGTCTAGGGATGTAATTTTTACTTGATATAAAATTATCTCAGGTATTAAAATTTATTTGTCTTATAATAGTGATTATTTTATTTTTTTATGAAAACTTATTCTTTACATTCAATTTTTTATGATATTTAATTCTTTAATTGAAGGATTTTATTAGTGAAATAATTATAATTTTTTGGTAAATATTCACATTTTGTCCAAGCTAGTTTCATACCATTAAAATTGTAGGTGCATGATAAATTTCTATAGGAAACTAATGTAGTCTTAGAAATTTAGATTTAAAAATAGAGATAAATATATTTAATAACTTCTACATGTGTGTGATACACTTTAGTTAATGAGAATAATTTAAACTATGTGAGTTGAAGGCTTGTGATATTACAGTGATTGAGTGAATCATATTCTAAAGTAGATCTGAGTACTACGTTTCTTCTACTAAAATCCGAACATGTGAAGGATATCTTTTTCATTGAACTTTTTTTATTCTAATCTCAAGAGAAGATCATTTTCATTCCAATATAGACTTTTATTGAAAATTAGATAGATCTTGCATCACTATCAACTGATATACAATCAGCCTTGGATGATATCGTCCCATATCTATATTCACTTTATCATAACGGTGAATAATTAGTGACTTAGATTTTTTGGTCAAAACAAGGAACTACACACCTACCCTAGCAACGAACCTTACAAAAATCTAGTTTTATCACTATAATTAATTCATTTGAATATGGTTAAGTAAGAACAATGAAAAGAACCCTAATCTAGTGGCACAAATTTAGTGGTTACTTTATTACATTGGTACTAGATACAAGTGATCACATACTAAAGGACCTAATAGTTTATTAGTCTTAGAAAACCAAATACATACTTAAATATTGCATTACATTGATAAAATAAAATACAACATTGTATTTTATTTATGAAAAACATTATTCCCTCCATTATATATCTATATATCAATAATAATACACTTCAAGTAATCTTAGTGAAAGGAGTCATAATAAATTGGTGAGATTATATGATTAGTAGAGAAATATATATAGTAGAAACCAGATAAGGAATGAATAGTATAGAAAAAATAAATGAAATTCAAATAATGTCATATAAAAAATTGTAAGAACCTGTGTTTTTTCGGACTGTAGTTTTGATCAGAAATTTTAATTTTTACTGTGGGATGCTCATGAGGGGTAAAATGGTCATTTTCCCCTAACATATGTTCTCAGATAATTTTTCTGACAACTCCGTTGGTCCTGGAATAGGTTTTTTACCCTAGGATAGGAGTTTGGTGGAAATCTAAGATGTTCGAATTTTGGTGGAATATTTAATATTTAATATTATTAAATTAAATATTAATTTATTCACGCAAGTTTGTTTGAAAATATCATCTAAAAGTAATTTAGTATTGTGATTTCGTCTGTGTCGTTGAGTCCGGAATGGGGAGTTTAGCCTAGGGGAGGCATAAACTCATGTCGGGCATCGGGGCCGGTCAGGGCCCCTTTTTTCTTCTTTTCCCTTTCATTTCTTCTTTGCTTTTGTTTTCTCTCTCTTCCATCCTCCTCCTCCTTTCTCATGCTCCACGTGTGATCCTCCTTGGCCATGTCCCATGGGAGATTTTGGATATCGTGAAATAGGGAGAGACAAAAGGCAAGAGGGGTACCGATTCGAAGCCCTCGATGCGCTGAGTCGGCGTGCGGCATCCGTAGACCGTGAAATCAACCAAGTCTTCAGCGGTTTCCGCCCAAAGGTAGGTCCGTTTTTTTCTCCATATATCCCCTTTAAACAAGTTTTTTTAAGTTTTTAAAGCCTTATATTTTTTGCTTGTATGCCCATGGGGCTAGATCTGTTGTTTCGGTGGTGAAAACGGTCAAATCGAGTGTTTTTAGGGATTTCCCATCGGAAAACCCAGTATACATGGCATGTGCTCCAGGGGAACAGACCATGTATTCTTCCCATTTGGGGAAGATAATGTTATTTTAAGTACATGTAGTGTACTTTGAGTACACTCCATGTAGTGTTGGCCGTGTGACCGGTCGTGTGAAATCGAACGCGGTTTTAGTGGTTTTTTTGAAGTACACGCCGTGTACAGTAAAGTACACATTGCGTAGTGGTACATGGGCATGTGTTCAGGTGAAAACGGACACGGAATAACTTTTTTGTGAATATTATATTCCATGTACAATAATGTACACATCGTGTACTATTACACAGGCAGGCCTAATGGGTTCTGTCCATGTACTCTAGCCATATACTGCTTCAGTTTGGTAATTTTGGGATATTTTTATGCTCTGGAAGTCAGAATTGGGCATGTGAGTAGTTGATTCTGAGAATGTGTATCCGTATATTATGATGGTGTAATCCTTTTGACATCAAGAGGACATATAAATGGGGTTTTGGTGGTTTTTATCTAAATGGAGGGGTTCTTCCTCCAGTTATCGAGTTCAGTTGTCACCTGAGAGTGAGACTTGGCATGTATGATAGGTTGGGTGTTCGGACCAACTTAGTTGAGACCTTTAATAAGAGATGATGTATGAGCTATCTATAGTAACCTTTTAAATAGAGTACATTTCCTTTGTGATACGTGCCCTTCTGGCCTAAGAGGTCATGAGACCGAATGCTTCTAAGGGTCCCCTGAGGGATGCCTTGCTTGTGTGACGAACTAGGGAGTCATTGTAGTAACTCTCTCTTGTTTTCTTTGAGAGGAACCCTATTATGGGTTGCCTCTTTTGTTCTTCATTCAAGGATCCCATGTAGGATTCCTTTTTGCTAAGGATCCCATGTAGGATTCCTTCTCTCTAATTATCTGGAGGATCCCGAGTAGGATGACTCCTTGGTGTTTGAATTGTGGGACCCGACGGGTGCCCGTTGTTTGACCAACCTGAGTTGTTATGTCAGGTTTTGGTATAGAAGGTGTTCAAGAGTCATCTAGAACCCGTACCAAACTAGTAATCCTGTGGGGTTATGTTTTTAATGTTGGGTTGGGTGTTCGGTCACCCTCACTTGTTTGTTTATATCTGACATGGGTTGATAATGCTGTACTGGTTACCAGAGGTGCTTCCTGGTTGGTGGCTCTTGAGCCTGACATGAGGCACCTTCCTGTTTGTTGGGATTCCTACTTTACCTACTGTTCCTGATTAGTAGGTGTTCTACTGTTTAAATTCCAACTATTATGTGTTTTTTGTGTATCGTTGTGCTACGAACTCGTGGTTGAGGTGTCGTATGGCTGAGGCCTTTGCTGAAAGATGTCTAGAATTGCATAGATAATATAATGATGTGTTAAAACTAATGTTTGGGATCACTACTTGGATCCAGGACCACCTAGGGGTTCGTTCCTCTGTTTATCCGTTTGGCCCGGATACCCAAGGGTATGCCATGTTCATATTGAGCATTACGTTTTCCTTGAAAGGAGTTGTATATAAAATTTATTGTTATGCTTTGGGCTTGGACCAGTTACTTTCACCAGAGGGAAGTGTTTTACTTTAGCCTGAGGGTGTTGTTTTCTTATCCCGAGGTCAGTAGTTTTTTAGCCTGAGGTCAATGCATCTTATGACTGAGGGAAATATTCAGTATTCCTGAGGGAGAGATTCCATACGCCTGAGGGAAATATTTGGCAGCATGAGGGAAAGCCTAGGGGCATGCTTATATTAGCCTGAGGGTGTGGTTCTGATTAGCATGAGGGTGTGGTTGTATTTAGCCTGAGGGCATGTTTATATTAGCCTGAGGGCATGTTGATATTTATCCTGAGGGTAATTCTTGAGGGAAAGGTTACTATATTAGCCTAAGGGCATGGTTACATGTAGCCTGAGGGAAAGGTTCTGATTAGCCTGAGGGCAGGGTTCTGTTTCTCCTGAGGGAAACGTACTTATGGCTAAGGGAAGTAGCTTCCTTTCCTGAGGGAAACATTATTATATGTCTAAGTACAATGGTTACTTGTTGTTAGTTAACTTGTTCAGAGATATATTTTTCCAGCGTTGGCCGAAGCATGTACATGTCGATGGGATTACGGACCCAGAAATCAACTTTATGATACACGACTTGAGTGGCATGATGTCCACCTCAATTTCCTTGCACAGGATGTCCAGGAGATCGGTCTTATGGTCCCAAGGATCGACTACTGATGTTGTTTCTTGTTATTTGAATCACTTAATCATGAATATTCATATTTATGTATATGTGTATAGGTATGGGGCTATACATGTGTACGTATATAGATATAGACATCCATGGTGGAACTTTCCAGTTTATAGGGATTACATACCCTGAGTTCGACTGTGGTTTCAAGTTTGGTTTACTTCTTTTGTTATGTTCCAACTAGGCTGAGCACATTGTTGTTGCATAAACTTTTAGCAACACAGTTGTAGGTTTCTTGTTAGGGATCCCTACTGAGATTATTTCTCACCCCTCCACGTGCACCTCGGTGTACATGTAGACCTTATGTCTGCTTTTCAGTTTGATCATGAGTTGCATGGTGGATAGGGCTGAGTCCCAGTGTTGCATGATCGAGCGGAGCTGCTCGAGTGGTTCTACTGATCAGGTTGTAGCAGTTCGACAGTGTCTGGAGATTGGGTACGTGGTTTTTCTCAGATTTAGTAGTAGAGCCCTGTACTTTTACTTTTAGTTTCTTTTGTACTTGTATCTGTATGGTTGGCACGGTGGGTGACCAGTGTTGTATTTTATTTCATAGTTGTTCGGGCTTTTATAGAATTTTACTATTACATATTGTCCTATTTCAGTTGATTATTGCTTTTGCACTCTATTTACTTTCTATTGTGTATGATACTTAGTTATTTCTGTTTTTTTTTACTCTGGTATGAGGGAATAGTCTCCCCAATATCACACCCTAGTCCCTCACTGCTAGTCAGAATCCTCTGGCGTACAGGGTGGTGCGCTTGAGGCCTTGTGGAGAACCGGCTCGAAGCACCGGTTTAGTGGCTTCGGAGCAGGCCGTTACAAGTGGTATTAGAGGAGTTATCTATCCTGGTCTTTACTATTTTGGATATGGTAGACAGGAGTATTAGGAATGTGTCAGAACCTGTGATGGATATCAGGCTGGTGCATTGAGAACACTTGTTCGGATAAGAAGTCCTGGTTTCCAGGGTTTGGGATTTCTGTTCTGATTGTTGTGATGTTACAGTTGTATATGATTTTCACCTTGAGCGACACACATGTTTTGTGGTGTTTTGATTTACTATGGATCACTGGCTCTTGTTCATTGGTAAGATACTAGGGATGGATTTTGACTCTTGGCCGGCAAAGGCAAGAGGCGTCTCATGCATTATACTAGGCACTTAGGATTCACATCATATCTCTTGGCCATTGGTAAGATGCTAGATATGGATTTTGACTCTTGGACAACAAAGAAAAGAGGTGTCTCATGCATCATACTAGGCACATAGGATTCACATCATATAGGCCTGCTAGTGTGTGTTTTTACTGATGACTGAGCCCTTTTGGTCTGCTTACACATACTTTTCACTCTCATGGGAGGTTACGTGGATCTACATTGAGGCATTTTTGTTGAGGATGATGACTCAATCCTTGTGCATTGGTGGTGCAGTGACCCCAGTTGGTCTATGTGGCACGTGATTCCTTTCTGGTCAACCCTTATTGGGTGTTGTTTCTCAGGTTTGTGGTTATCTAGTCGGATCATTGAGAATGATGTCAATAGATACTAAGGCTTTTCTTATGAATTGGACCTCCTTGTGGTATTGTTGTATAAAGATACATGATGATCATCACTTAAGTTTCTCTTCTACTTGGGTTGTTAACTCTAGGGTGTAGTTCCTTCTGAGGATGCTTGGAGAGGATCCGGGCCCTTGTATGTTGTGTTTTGGTTTTTTTTTCTTGTTCGTTGTGATCTTTACCATCTTCTAAGAGGTTGTGGATATTTTGGGCTAGGTGGTTAGACCTTGTGACCCATTTGTGAGGCTTTTTCTGTAGGGCTAAGTGGAAGACCTAGAGACCCTTGGTTTTGACTTGAACCTTTGTAGGTTGATGTCTGTTTTGTTCTAGGGAAACCTATGTTAGGATGGTTGACCCGTGTTTGAATCCTGGTCAGGTTTTGGTAGGATGTTAGCATGGCTCAGAGGGAGTTAGACACGCCTTTAGTGAAATCTCAATGTAATCTTGTTAGATATGATCATGCGCTATCTTGATTCGTCTTGAATATGATGAGAGAGCTTCAACCTTACATCGAGCACTTTTTCCTTTCTTAATGTTCTTCCCTGTGAGGATGTAAACTGTTGTGGTTGTGCTCTAGGAGCGGTGTAAGGAAATCCATATGGTGGGGAGTGCACCATTGGCCATTTGATGGTGGTTTTCCTCTTTCTGATTAAACTTTGGTGTTTTCTAGGAGCTTTTGAGCTCATAGTTTTCTCTTAAGATGATGATAAGGGTATTCCTATGGTGGGGAGTACCAGATCGGGCGTAGTTGAATGTCTTCTGTGTAGAAAGTGTTTATTAATGCTTTATGGATGGTCGTTGGAAAGTCCAGATAGTTTGGTTGTATAGATGCTCGGTTTGAGAGCATGGATGATGGTCCTTTCACTGGGCTTCTCAGGTATGAGAAGGTTTATGGTGGGGAGTTTGTAAGAACCCGTGTTTTTTCGAACTGGATTTTTGTTCAAAAATTAGAATTTTTGTTGTGGAACGCTCGTTAGGGGTAAAATGGTCATTTTACCCTATTAGATGATCTCAGATAATTTTTCTAACAACTCTGTTGGTCCCCAAATAGGGTTTTTACCCTAGTATAGGAGTTTGGTGGAAATCTGAGAGGTTCAAATTTTGGCGGAATATTTAATATTTAATATTATTAAATTAAATATTAATTTATTCATGCAAGTTTGTTTGAGAATATCTTCTAAACGGAATGTCGGATTGCAATTCTGTATGCGCTGTTGATTCTGGAATGGGGATTTTATCCTAGGGGAGGCATAAACTCATGTCGGGCACCGGGGCCGGCCCGGGCCCATTTTTTCTTCTTTTCCCTTTCTTTTCTTCTTTTCTTTTCTTTTCTCTCTCTTCCTTCCTCCTACTCCTTGCGCATGCTCCATGTGTGCTTCTCCTTGTCCATGTCCCATGTGTTATTTTGAAGATCACGAAATAGGGAGAGATATAAGGCAAGAGGGGTACCGATTCGAAGCCCTCGACGCGCTGAGTCGGCATGTGGCATCCGTGGACTGTGAAATCAACCGAGGCTTCGGCGGTTTCCTCCCAAAGGTAGTTATGTTTGTTTTTTTCCATATATCACCTTTAAAAAAGTTTTTTTATGTTTTTAAAGCCTTATATTTCTTGCTTGTATGCCCATGGGTCTAGATCTGTTGTTTCGGTGGCGAAAATGGGCGAATCGGGTGTTTTTAGGGATTTCCTGTCGGAAAACCTAGTATACATGGCGTATGATCCAGGGGAACACACCATGTGTTCTTCTCGTTTGGTGAAGACGAAGTTTCTTTAAGTACATGCTGTTTACTTTGAGTACACTCCATGTAGTGGTGGTCGTGTGACCGGTCGTATGAAATCGAACACGATTTTAGTGGTTTTTTTGAAGTACACGCCGTGTACAGTAAAGTACACACCTTGTAGTGGTACATGGGCATGTGTTTGAGTGAAAACGGACATGGAGTAACTTTTTGTGAACATTACACACTGTGTACAGAAATTTACATTCCATGTACTATTACACAGGCAGGCCTAATGGGTTCTGGCTATGTACTGCTTCAGTTTGGTAATTTTGGGATATCTTATGCTCTGGAAGTCAGAATTGGGCATGTGAGTAGTCGATTTTGAGAATTTTTACATGTAAATCGCTATGGTGTAATACATTTTACATTTATAGGTCATATAAATGGGTTTTGGTTGTTTTTATCTAAATGTAGGTGTTCTTCCTCCAGTTATCGAGTTTAGTTGTCACCTGAGAGTGAGACTTGGCGTCTATGATAAGTTGGGTGTTCGGACCAACTTAGTTGATACCCTTAATAGGATATGAGCTATGAGCTATCTCCAATAACATTTTCTTTAGAGTAAATTTCCCTTGTGATACGTGCCCTTCTGGCCTAAGAGGCTATGATACCGGATGCTTCTAAGGGTCCCCTGAGGGATGCCTTGCTTGTGTGCAGAACAAGGCAGTCCTTGTAGGAACTCTCTCTTGTTTTCTTTGAGAGGACCCATGTTATGGGTTGCCTCGTTTGTTCTTCATTCAAGTATCCCATTTAGGATTCATTTTTGTTAAGGATCCCTTGTAGGATTCCTTCTCTCTAGTTATCTGGATAATCCCAAGTAGGATGACTCCTTGGTGTTTGACTTGTGGGACCTGGTGGGTGCCCGTTGTTTGAACGACCTAAGTTGTTACATCTGGTTTGGGTAGAGAAGGTGTTTGGGTGTCATCTAGAACCTGTGTCAAACTAGTAATCCTACGGGGTTATGTTTTTAATGTTGGGTTGGGCGTTCGGCCGCCCTCACTTGTTTGTTTATATCTGACATGGGTTGTTGATGTTGTACTGGTTACCAAAGGTGCTTCCTGGTTGGTGGCTATTGAGCCTAACACGAGGCACCTTCCTATTTGTTGAGATTCCTAATTTTCCTGGTGTTCATGATTAGTAGGTGGTCTGGTGTTTAAATTCCAATTTTTGTGTGTTTTTTGTGTATTTTTGTGCTATGAACCTATGGTTGGGGTGTTGTATGGCTGAGGCATTTGCTGAAAGATATCTAGAATTGCATAGAAAATATAATGATGAGTTAAAACTGCTATTTGGGATCACTTCTTGGATCCAGGACCACCCAGGGGTGCGTTCCTCTATTTAGTCGTTTGGCCCGGATACCTGAGGGTATGCCATGTTTATATTGAGCATTACTTTTTCCTTGAAAGTAGTTGTAAATAAAATTTCTTTTTATGCTTTGGGCTTGTACCAATTACTTGCGCTTGAGGGAAGTGTTTTACTTCAGCCTAAGGGTGTTGTTTTCTCAGTATGAGGGCAGTAGTTATTTATCCTGAGGGAAACGCATCTTGTGCCTGAGGGAAATATTCAGTATGCCTGAGGGAGAGATTCCATATGCCTGAGGAAAATATTTGATAGCCAAAGGGCAAGCCTAAGGGCATGGTTATATTAGCCTAAGGGTGTGGTTCTGATTATCCTTAGGGCGTGGTTTTATTTAGCCTCAGGGCATGGTTATATTATCCTGAGGGCATATTGATATTTAGCATGAGGGAAAGGCCTGAGGGCAAGGTTACTATATTAGCCTGAGGGCATGGTTACATCTAGCCTGAGGGAAATGTTCTGATTAGCCTGAGGGAAAGGTTTTGTTTCTCCTGAGGGAAATGTACTTATGCTTGAGGGAAGTAGCTTCCATGCCTGAGGGAAAGATTCTTATATGTCTGAGTACAATGGTTACTTGTTGTTGGTTAACTTGTTCATAGATATATTTTTTCGGCATTGGCCGAAGTAGATACATTTCGATGGGATTACGGACCCATAAATAGAATTAATGATACACGACTTGAGTGGCACGACGTCCAACTCAATTAACTTGCATAGTATGTCTAGAATATTGGGCTTATGGTCCCAAGGATCGACTGTTGATGTTGTTTCTTGATATTTGAATCAATTAATCATGAATATTCATATTTATTTATATGTTTACAGGTATGGTACTATACATGTGTACGTATATAGATATAGACATCCATGGTGGAACTTGCCAGTTGATAGGGATTACATACCTTGAGTTCGATTGTGGTTTCATGTTTGGTTTACTTCTTTTGTTGTGATCTAGCTAGGTTGAGCACATTGTTGTTGCATTAACTTTTAGCAACACATTTGTTGGTTTCTTTTCGGGGAGCCCTACTGAGATTATTTCTCACCCATGCGCGTGCACCTCTGTGTACCTGTAGACCTTATGTATTCTTTTCAGGTTGAGTATGAGTTGCATGATGGATAAGGCTGAGGCCCAGTGTTGCATGATCGAGTGGAGCTGCTTGAGTGGTTTTACTGATCGGGTTGTAGTAGTTCGACAGTGTCTGGAGATCAGGTATGTGGTTTTGCTGGGAGTCAGTAGCAGAGCCATGTACTTTTAATTTCAGTTTCTTTTGTACTTGTATATGTATGGTCGGCCCGATGGGTGACCAGTGTTGTATTGTATTTCATAGCTGTTTGGGCTTTTACAGCATTTTACTATTAAAACTTGTTCTATTTCAGTTGATTATTGCTTCCATGCTCTGTTTACTTTCCATTATGTATGATACTTAGTAATTTCTTCGATTTGATTACTCTGGTATGAGGGTATAGTCTCCCCAATATCACACCCTAGGCCCTCACTGCTAGTCGGTAGCCTCTGGTGTACGGGGAGGTGTGCTTGAGGCCTTGTGGCGAACCAGCTCGGAGCACCGGTTTAGTGGCTTCCGGGTTGGGAAGTTACAATAATCACATGAGCTTATAATGTATCAATAGATATCATAAATATTTAAATAATTTCACAGACTTCAGAAACTAATTTTATAATGATGTAATGAATAATTATAGATATCTTAAGCATAAGGTTGAGACCTCACGCTAAGACATCTACATAAATGGTTAACGATTTAGAAAATACAAAACATTTTTTGTCTTATTAGACCCACTCATGCATCAAGGGGATATATAATTCCAGGCCCCACCAATCACTTAATAAGTTCAATAAATTCATCAAATTAATAATCAATGAAAATTAATAAACATTCCTTAAAAATAAATAAATCTTTATATTAAAAGAACTAGTATTCAAATTATCAATAATTTTCCATGTTAAATTGATCATAAACCATACAGAGAAATAGAGTGGATGGTGTCATTAGAGTATATCCTAAATAAAGCATAATATTAATCAAATTATGTTGAAATAGATTAAAATACATTAAAATTTCACTATAATGTTTCATGGTGAAAATATACTTTACAATTTTAAATCACATATTTAAAATATAAAAAATTACCAAATTTTAAGCGAATATTTTTTCAAAATGACCTTTGATAATTTTAAAGTAATCTTAAAATATTTGGGTGGTCATTATGGTGGGAAATTTCATTCATGTTTTATATTTTAAAATAATGATTCATTTTACATTTTTGGTAAAATGGTTAAAATTACCTAAGTCAAAAAATGTCAAGAAGATTCATTTTAAACCATTTTTAAAAAATTAACACATGGGTTAAAATTTGTTTAATAAATTATTGTATAATAGTAAAAAACATATTTAATAATTTATAAAGAAAGTATGAACTTGGAAGAAAAACATTTCTCACTAATTAGAAAAAATAATTTCGGTTTTTCTTTAAAAAAATTCAATATCTTTTGTAATTAAAGAGGGGAAAATTAATGGAAATTTGTAATTCCCAAAAATAAATAAATGAGAAATAAATATGTTGCGTTTAATATAGAATGATCAATTAATTCCAAAAATTGAGATTTAAAAATATATAATCATGAATAATGATGAGATTGTGAAAATTTACTTATATCCTTTTATCACCCATTTATTAACAATTAATTTTAAAAACCACTGTCTCGGGTAATAAGTGCTTTGTTTTTCAGGTATAGTAGTTTTGGTCGCTTAACATTGATCATGGTTCCATAATCTAATATTTTTTAATAATGATATAACTATAATATGTATTCATTATATGAATATTTAGTATCATTAATTAAATATACTGATAGATAAATGAATTACACCATTCATGGAGAGGGTAGGTTTTATGTATACATGAATGATGTTTTCACTTTTCGACAGATGGGACAAAATAAAGGTAAATAACAATTCACCTTCAAATGATAATTTTAATATTATATATATATTATGTATTCATTAAATATATCCTTATTACCATCCATGGAAAGTGGAAATGAAAAATAAATCGTATCACTTCGTGGAGGTGGTGGTTCACCCATATACACAAGCGACGTTATTTTTTTTCATTTGATGGAAAATAGGTTGGATATTGGTGGTTTCATAATCATAAGAAATTTTCATTATATTAAGGATACTTAATTTATTATTTTATGATAAATTTCATAAATTTAGGGGAGGTAAAAAGAATAAGTAAAATTAAAGTGATCAATTAAGGTTGTTACCTCTTATTTTAAAAAAAATCATTTAAATATCCTCTTAAGGACCCTAGTATTGGTCTTAAGAAATAATACAACGTCTAGGAAATGTATAAGTATTTTTTGGAAGGATTTCTTTAGGGTTTGGTCAACCTATATGTCTCAAAGTGGACTGAGGAATTGAGATAAAGGAGTATCATTTTATAAGGGAAGGAAAAGACACACATGGATTTTCTAAAAAGGTTAAAATATAAATAAGTCATTATCAAGAAAAATTCTTAAAAATTGATAGAGATCCAAGTGAAAATATTCCAATGTTTATATATCCTCATAAAATTAAATTTATACCAGCTTCGGTATTATTTTAAACCTTGTCTTTTGGTTGAACCTCTTGATTAACTAGTTATAATTTTAACTACAGTAACATCTTTTTCAATCTTAATGGGTTATAATTTTACTTATAAGGTGAAAATTGTCTTACAAATATAAAAGGGTTTAAATTTAATATGATTAATTATCCCCTTGTCCAATTTAAAAATTTTTCTGATTTCAAATAATTTAACAAAATATAATTTTCATAAAATATAATTAATGGAATTTTTGGACCCTATTCATTTAATTTGGCATTAAATGCATCAAGAAAAATATGGCATTTAAATAAAATCCCTTCACATATCCATAATATGTCATATATATCAATAACATTCATGGAGTAAAATAATTCATCCAAATTTTATTACATTAAATACTTTTAAAATCATTTATTTTATTTTTCTATTAATTAAATAAATTATATATTAGAGGTACATAAGAATTGAAGGTTATTATTTCATAAATATAAATTAGAAATAAATTACCATGATAAAAAAAATTATTTCAAATAAAAATTTATAACTGAACTTATCTTATTTTTAACCCAATTTAAATATTTTATAGATATTAAATTCAAGAGAGTAACATTTTGTATTTATTATTTCATTAAATTAATATAAATCATATAATCAAAGAAAAATGGATCCAAGTGGCCATATATTATATATTTTTATGAAAATTATTGAATTCCACTCATCCAATAAGATAAAGGTAGCTTTTAGAATGATTTTGAGACCGTGTTGCATGGTTGTAACCCTATTTTACCCATTTTACCCTTACCTTAGTGACAAATATTTATCATGGTTACTATTAAAAATGAATAAAAATAAAAGTTGCCTATTTACCTAATTTAAAACCCCTAATTACAATTATTTTTTTCAATATTTTATTTTAATAAATTGTAAAAATTCATTTTAAAATAATTGCGCAAAAACACGATGAAATCCTTTTTTAAAATACATTTTTAAGAGTAAAACTATATTTATTCTTATCATGGGCCTTGAAAAAAATTTAGATGGATGTACAAAAATATTGAATATATAATAAATAATTTTAATTGAAATCATTAATAAATAGTGGTTAATTTTATTTATTAAGATAAAAACACATTTTGCACATAAAAAATAGTTTTTTCAGAAAAATAACTATTTTACTTTTAAATGGTTTTAATTTTTATTTCTAATAAATCAGTAACCAATGGATTCATATTATAAATGTTTAAAATATAAATTTTTTATAATTTAGTTAGTTTTATTCATACCTACCAATCCAATGACTAGGTGATAACTATCACATTAAATAATAATATTTCAATGGTATATTGTGTTTTATTTAAACTCTATGTTTCCTTTAAAGCACAATATTAAGGAAATAAAATTTAATTATAGAGAAATGTATCATAAAATATTAAGTTTTTACATTTTACCCCCTTAAAATAAACTTCTCCCTATAAATTTCATTACTCTGATACAACCAACTAAGGATACTTCTTACTCATCACATCCTTAGGTTCCTATTCGATTTCCTAAAATTTATGGTTTCCCCACAAACATTTTACTAGGTGAGTGTTCTTTTTTTAATCACTTTCTCTCTACGATCCAGAATCTCCACCCGTTTTTCCTCATAATATAGATTTTTATCTAGGGGTATGACCTATAAGTTTAGTATATTTGAAGGATTAGGTATGTACTTCATCCAGAAAGATACATGGAAGTCAGCATGAACTTGAGAGAGATTTGGTGGACGTGTCAAGCAATAAGCTACCATCTTGATACGATCAATAATAACATAGGTTATAATATACCTAGTTCATATATTTCACTTATTTTCAAATATCATTACCCTATTCTATTGAGAAATTCCTAGAATTTCCTTCTCACAAACTTCAAATTCTAGATATCATCGATGATTACCATAATAATTATTTTATCAACTCTCAAGTGTCTTTATGTGATATTGAATAAAACTAACCTCCTCTTCTATCTCCTAAAATAAATCATTCCCCAATTGATTTATTTCTCAAACTTAATTCAAACACATTGTATTTCTACACTTATTTCCACACAGGGCTTCATAAGTACCAATCTTAATACTCAAGTGAATCTATTGTTGTAAGAAAATTTTTTCCAAAGGAAGGTATTGGTCCCAACCACCTTTCAAGTCAATAGATAATTCTATCAACATGTATTCTTGAGTTTTAATTGTTCTATTAGACTAAAAATATGTATAAGGATGATAATAATTGTTGAAAAATATTTCTCAAGACTTTTCCAAAATATTGAAGTAAACCTCAAATCCTGATTAGATAGAATATAATGTGGTACTATATGAAATTTTTCCACTTCTTTAATGTATATTATATCAATCTGATCAAGAGAAACATATTTAATAATAGCAATAAAGTGTTCTGAATTTGTATAGAGATCTACTACAACCCAAATAAAATTATTTCTTTTAAATTTTTTCAGGAGTCTGAGGATAAAATATAGAGTGATTATTTCCCATTTCCATTCTTGTATGGGTAATGATTGTAACATCCCCTTAGACTTTAGTCTCTCATCCTTAACTTACTAATATACCATGCAATGAAATACATATTATGTAGTAACCTTTTCAATATTATCCCAATAGAAACAATTATTCATATCTCTATACATATTTTTTATTTCTAGGATAAATAGAGAATTCTCAACTTTGAGCCTCATCCAATAGATACTTCTTCAAGTATAGTATTGATGGGAAAAATACCTTCTGCCTTAATATTTTCAATCTTGAATGATCAAATTTTAACTTAGGAACATTCATTACCATGTTCTATAATTCTATATTATCCTTTTATGACTACTTAATCCTCTTATGGATTGATGGTTGAACATTCATATAAGAAGTATAAGATATTTACAATTTCCTCATAATTTAAAGATCATTTTTTTCAAGTCTATAAATATTGTATATCTTTATATTTGTATCATGGAAAATCTAGAATGGTATTTTTGACTCAGAGTATCAACCGCCTTGTCTACCTTCCCAGGGTTATAATTTATTGAGCAATCATAATCATTGATCAACTCCAACCATATTCTTTGGAACATATTCAACTATTTTGTGTAATTATATACTTCAATATTTTATTATTTTTATATATATCATTCCTCTCCCCATAAAAACAAATCCCATATATCTTCAATAAAAAAATTACCACTACCATATCCAAATCATGAGTCTTGTAATTCTTATCATGAATTTTCAATTGGAGGGAGTCATAATCTATCACCATATCATTCGATAAGAGGAATAATCCAAGTCCCTTATTTGATTCATCACTATAGATTACAGACAATTCTCTACTATATGGTAGATTCAGTACATATTCTCTAACTAACAATCTATTTTTTTCATTGAAACTATCTTCACATTCAACTATCCATAATAAATTAACCCTCTTCAGAGTCATCTTTGTGAGTGGATTATATATTCATGTAAAATCTATCACAAATCATCATTAGTATCTATATAACCAAAGTAAGCTATGGATTTCAGTAAATGTGGTTTTTTTAAGCCACGTATAAATAACTTACATCTTTGAAGGATCCACTTATATACCATCACTTGAGAATATATGACCTAATAATGAAAAATTGTAATTCCAAAATTCATACTTAGAAAATTTAGCATAGAAATTCTCCTTCCTCAATCTATTCAACACAATTATCAAATCTTCACCATGATATTCCTTGATCATTGAATATATAAGTATATCAACTATTAAAACTATCACAAACTAATAAAGGTAATGTCTAAAGACTCTATTTATTAAATCCATGAAGATAATAGTACCATTGGTAATTCAAAATGGAATTACTATAAATTCATAATGACCATACATCATACATAATGGTATCATGGGTAAATACTCCCTCTTGATCCTTAGAAGATGATATTTAGATCTAAGATCAATCTTCTAAAAACATAGAGCTCCTCATAATTTATCAAATAGATAATCGATATGAGGAACATGATACTTATTCTTGATCGTAATCTTGTTAAGTTCCTAATAATCAATACAAAGATACATTGACCCGTCATTCTTCTTAACAAAAATAATAGGTGAATCCCATTTTAAAACACTAAGTAAAATAAACCCCTTATATCAATTCTCATAGAGTTAGTTCTTAAATTCCTATAATTTTGTTGGGGTCATTCTTTAAGAAGAATTTGAAATAATTATAGCACCAGTTATGGGTTCTTTTGAAATATTTACTTCAATATTTAAGGGAATACTATGAAAGTCCTTAGAAAATAAATCATCATATTCTAAAAAAATAGGAACATTTTCAATTTTGAGTTTCTACCCAACCATTTGCAACATATATCCCTCATGAATAGGTAACAACCCATATCATGGAAGAAATTTCTATTGGTTGTTTGGGATTATCAACACACTAATAGAATATTAAAGGTTGATTCGGAATATCAAATGATACTTAACTTCCTTAAAAATTTATATGGTCTCTATACTAGGATATATAATCTATACCTAAAATTATATCAAATTCTACTAGAGGAAAAAATAACAAAATCCACAGAAATAATATTATCATAAAATTTTATCAAAGAGGATCTATATACTTGAGATGCATCCACCCTACCATTAGGGTTTTTCATCACTAACCCAATATCTATTCATTGAGGTGGTGGTGTGATACCCTTATAAAATTACTCATATATAAAATAGTGGTAGAACATGTATTAAATAAAATATTTGTAATAGTGTTTAATAAGTGTACCTTTCACCATATTATTGGGAATATTCATTTTGGTTGTAGTAATTGTGTGATCTTTCCCTTATCCCCTTGGATTATTTTGGGTTAAGTTCCCTTGAAGTTTGGGGAATTTTATAGAATTTTTCCTCATCTATTTATAGTTAAATCATTGTAATTTGATATATTTTCTCTTACCCTGGAATTCATGAGAATGATGGCCTTCTTCCCCAGACTTGAAAAAAATATTTTTCCTTTTATGTATATACCAAGGTGTTTCCTCCGCCAAGTTTCATATGTTGTAAAATCATTCTTTCACTTCTTCCCCTTATCTATTTTTTTTTATCTGCATCCCTCTTCTTATTTTTCTTTCCTTCAAAGTCATAAGACTTGGAGAAATATTTATTCATTTTGATAGCATGTGATTCTATATACTCATCTGATGAGAATATATGGGAGACTAGTTCCCTTTAAATTATTGTCATCATCCCCTTAAATAAATGTTCAATCATTATATTTGGATTATTTATATATTCCAAAACATGTCTTGATAACCTTGTAAAGTTATCTTCATAATTAGAAACATATTCCTCTTCCTTTTATCTTAGTCTCAGGAATTATCTCTCTATATCAACTCATTGTACATGAGGATAACATTATCCAATAAAAATAACTTAGAATACTTCAAATATATGATCTTTATTTCCTCCTCATAATTTTTTTTAATTAATGGACACCATTGATCTACAACCCCAAAGAGATAATAAACTATCATGTAAACCTTCTCCCATTCATTACTTTTTAAATATAGAAATATATTCTCTAAGGACTTGCATATTTATTAGATAAAAAATTATTTTTATACCATTAAATGATGGAGGTTCTTAACTAATTAAATGTTCTAACATTTTTACACCATATTGAGGATTGGTGTATTAATCCCTATGGGAAAGTTTATTTGTCATAACTTGATTCAAATTCCTCAATATGGATATAATTTTTTCAGTTCCATCTCTAGATCTAGATCTAGATTCATTATCATTCCTAGGAGTGAAATACCTACATATATTACATGTATTGATACGATTTCCATTACTTTTACTAGGAACCATTTATAAACAATGTATTATACTATGTTATACCATAACATTATGAATTATAATGAATAATTTTGAAACTAGTGAAGTGAATAACATAAATTAAAAATTTATACAAAACTAATCATAGAAAAATAAACTCAGTTTCAGTGAGAATATTATCAAATCATACAAAAATAAAATATGACATAATGGTTGTGAGTAAAATTTAAATTAATGATATCATATTCCTTGAGAGTGTAAAACTAGGTGTGTATTATTCTCACACTCATCATGCACCAAAATTATGGTTGGGATATACTTGGGAAACACTTTTGGGGTTTCTACAACAAGATGCATCTCTTCCAAAATAATGTCCTCTTTTAGTATCCTAATAGGGGTATATTTCTAATAATTCCATGTAATGTATACCTTACAAAAGCTTTATGATGATATTATATACATATAATTATCCTCAAATTAAGTTATGCGGTTATGTTCCCAAATCTATGTTTTCCAAAATCTTGTTCTCAAGGTTTCTATGAAACATTCTCTAATTCTAGCTATAAATACCCCTATTCTAGTGGCCCATAGTCAATGGTTAATTTATTACACTGGTACTAGATATAATTTACTATATCCCAAAGGAAGAAATAATTTTTCAGTCTTGGAAAACTAGATACATACTTAAAACATACTTGATATTGAACAAATAAAATACAATATAGTATTTTATTTCAGAACACCGTTATTCAATCTAGTATATCTCTTCATATAAATCATAATACAATTATTGAAATCCTATGGAAAGAATAAATAATAATGGGGGATATCAGATTCTTGGTAAGGTAATGCATACATCGGAAGCTATATAAGGCATGAATAGTATAACATGAATAAATCATATTCAAGTAATTAAATATAAAAAATCACCTGAGCATGAAACTTATCCATTGATATAATAACTATTCAAATAATTACATGAACATTAATAACTATTTACATAAATACATAATGAATAATTATGGACATCTTAAACATAAATTTGAGGACTCGTTCTAAGACATCTATATACATGGGTAAGGCCTTAGACAAATACCCAACTTGTTTTATCTCATGATAATTACTAATTAATTTAATGGATATTTAATTTCATCCCCCACTCATCACTTAATAATTCCAATTCATTAATCATATGAATAAACAATGTTACTTAATCAATATGCCTTATAAAACACTTACCATTTGTTTTAGAAGAACTAGAACATAGAATATTAACACTTTCCTTAGTCAAACTGATCATAAACCATCTAGATAAATATGGTTGATGGTATAATTATATTATACCCTCAATAAATAATAATATTCATCATATTATGTTTACATATATGAAAATACTTTAAAATATCGATGGAAATTCTCTCAAGGAGAAAAAAAATTACTTTAAAATCACTTAATTAAAATAAATAAATTTCCTAAATATTAAGGGAATTTTTTTTTAAATAACCTTTGAAAATTTTAAAGTAATTTTAAAATCCTTTGGTAGTCATCATTTTTTAAAATTAATTTATTTCCATATACATTAAAATAAATATTCCTTTTATATTTTAGGTAAAATGGTCAAAAGTACCTCATTTGGGAAATTAAAATATTATTCATTTTAAAAAATTAAAAACTAAAAAATGGGTAAAAAATTATTTAATAAAACATTTTAAAATATATATAAAAATATTTAAATTTTTTTAAGTAAAATATTGAAAATAAAGAAAAATATCCTCAACTAAGTAGAAAAACATTGTCGGATTTCCTTAAACACATTATTTTGGTTTCATGACTTCATAATGAGATGAAAATAAAAGTAAAAACTGTAATTTACATAAATAACCATATTATATTAAAATATATTATTTTTAAATTAGAAATATCAATTGAGTCCCACAGTGGAGACTTAAACCTAAACAATCACCAATAATGAGGATATTGTGAATTAAACCCTTACCTCATGTATAATTTAAATTATATGTGTATGAACCTTTAGTATAATAAATAATATATTTATAATAAATATATTCCATAAACATACTCATATATATCATACTAAATATGATTTCTTGTAACCTTTTATCTCCAATTTATTAACAACTCCTTATTAAAATCACTATTTTGGATGATTACTACTTCGTTTTTCATGTATGTTAGTTTTGGTACTTTTACATTGATCATGGTTCCATATTCTCAAGAAATTTAATTATGATATAAAATTTATATATATTAATTATATAAATATTTAGTATCTTCCATAACATATAGAGATAAAAAATTAACTACATCATTCATGGAGATAGTTGGTAAAACGTATGCATGAACGTTGTTTAAACTTTTTGACGGATGAAATTAAAGAAATGTAAATTAAAATTTAACTTTTTAGGATCATTAATCTATCATAAATATCTTATTTTTTTATAAAATATATCTTTAATATAATCCATTTAAAGTGGAAGTGAAAAATTGAATCACAACGCTCAGTAGTGGTGGTAGTCTACACATACACATAAGCAACATTATTACTTTTCATTTGATGGAAAAGAAGGTGGAAAATGGTAGTTTCATAATCATATTTATATTTTAGTATATTTAGGATACTTAGTTATAATTTTATGATAAATAACACATGTTTAGAAGAGATAAAAGGAGAAGTAAAAGAAGAAAGTGATGTGTTAAGGAGATTACCTCTTCTTTAAAAGAACTCCTTTAGATATCCACTTAAGAACCATGGGATTAGTATTCTTTAAATTTAATCACCTATATAATGTGAATAACAATTTTTTTAGGGAATTTTTTAGGGATTCTTCATGCTATATGACTCAAATTGTTATGATGATTTGAGATAAAGGTGTTCCATTCTATATGGGATGGAAAGGACACACTAGTAATTTTTAAAAAGACTAAAATATAATTGAGTTATTCTCAAAGAAACTTATTCCAAATGGATATATATTCAAATAAAAACTGTGTCATTAATAAATATCATCATATAATTAAATTTATTTAGGTCTTTGTTTTATGTTAAACATTATCTTTTAGTTTTAACACATTAGTTAAACTATTTTTGTCATAAATGCGGTAATGAATTTTTGTTAATATTAAAGGGTCATAATTTTTCATATAAGGTGAAAATTGGAATATAAATGGAAATGGTATGAAATATATAACTCTATATTTTCCACATTTTTTATTTTGAGGTTTTTATTATTTTCAAATAATTTAATAATATATTTTTCTCATAAAATATCATTAATGTCATTTTTTATACTATTCATGTATTTTGGCTTTAAATACATAAATACAATAATGTAATTTGAATATAATACATTCACATATCCATAATATGTCATATGTGTCCATTAAATTTTTTTGGAACACAATAATTCATCCATAGTATATTACATTTAATATATTAAAATCATTATATATATATATTTTTATTAATTGAAAAAAATACTATATTAGTGTTGTGTAATAATTTAAGGTGATTATTTAATAACTAATAATTAGAAATAAATTTCCATGGTTAAAAAAATTAATTCACCTTTCAAATAAAAAAATTATTGTTATTAAGTTCAATAGACATATATTTTGTATTTATTTTTTCCTTAAATTAATATAAAGGTCATAATCAAAGAAAAATGTAACCAAGTAGCCACCTATTCGATACATGGATGTAAATGGACAATATACACACATCCAATATGATAATTTCATGTTCAAGGTTTATTTTGAGACCATATCTCATTATTGTACCCCTATCTTATCCATTTTACCCGTACTGAGGTAGAAAATATTTATCAAGGTTACTATTCATAATGAAAAAAAAATAAAAGGGTCCTAACTTTAAGATTTTAATAAAATGATTACAAATATTTTTTCAGTTTTTCAATATTCAATTTTTAAAATTATAAGAAATTAATTTAAAAATAAGTGTAAAAATGCGATGAAAACCTTTTTTTGAAGAATACATTTTTAAGAATAAAAATTGATTTATTATTTTATCATTACATGTAAAAAAATTATATTAATGTTAGCATATTTAATTGAATATATAATATATAAATTTCAATAAAATCTATCACCAATAGTGATTAATTTAATTTTTTATGGTACAAATACATTACGCTCATTAAAATAATTTTTCAAAAAAACAACTCTTTTATTTTCAAATGGTTTTTATTTTCACTTATAATCAATTGATAACCAATGAGTTCATTTTATGAATGTGTGAAAAATGAATTTTTCATAAATTTTTAGAAATATTCATACCTCCAATCTAACATCTAGATGATAACAATCACGTTAAATAATAGTATCTCAATAATATATCGTTGTTTGTTTAAACATGGTGTTGTATGTAAACAAGGATATCAAGGAAATAAAATTAATTTATAAGGACCAATATCAAAAAAATATTGGGGTTATAAAAAATTATATTTTTTGATAGGATCCATAATTTAACATGTACCATAGGTTAATTTTAAAGATAAATCATAAAATATAGAGTAATAGTCCTTCACCCACCACCCTTCTTAGGGTTTTATTCTTATTCATTACTTGACACATGATAGAAAAATATGTATTCTGATGAAATTATCAAACATAATAATATATGGGGAGTGAAATGTTCAAAATACCACCTATTTCAAAACCAAAACCAATGAAATGACCCTAATTTCTTCTACATATTCCACTATTCCTTTTGTTAACTAATTACGAACAACACTATCCCCTTTAACCTTTCATATTTATCCTAGAACACACATTATGACTTTATCTCTCTATGTGATAAACCTTCATACATTATTCTTAAAAAACTGATCCTCAAAACTTTACTAGTGTTATACTTCAAATGTTACCTTTTATAAGCCATACACCATAAATGTAGAGAGATAAGATATTAATGTTGTTTGTAATATGTGGAAATATTATCCATTCATCGCTAAAAAAATTTTGTGGAAGGAATTAAGACTAAAACATTATCTATTTTTCTTTAATGGGTTTAATTATTCCCAATTAATTTCCCACAATTTTATCATGACAAGGGTTAAGGTTGAGTCGCTACCTTCACTATTTTCATGTTCAATGCTATGCCCAAAACGTTATAGATATTATTTTTTCACACTAAAGATATTTGAAATAAACTCATCACATTACCTTTATATGTTATTCAATAAGAATTATCCCCATATAATAATTTTATTTATTTAAATTCTTCTAACTATCCATACTAAAACTTTGGAATCTTATTATCAATGTAATATACTTTTTAATGACATTAGTTATACCACACATAGATCAAATATAATGTATAGAATCTAAAAAATCCATGTAAGAAATGTCCATAACCAAAGTGTATCTAATATTTCCCATGTGTTTTTTGTAAACACCACTCCTTAATGTATCTGTTATCTATGAAAATAAACACTCATTTTTTTAAACTCTTCCCTTTTAAAACAAATATGAAGAAACTTATCTGTGATTCCAAAATAACTAAACATGAACCTTTGTGAGAAATTTTGTTTATGGGAAACATGATTGGTTAATTAAGATTTCAAAGATATTAATTATTCTGGTAATATTTCAAGCCCCTAAAATAGACTTCCCCAATAGAGAATACTTGAATCATAAAATACACATATGGGGGAGAAGTGTTATTTCAATTTATTAGACAAAAAATTTTGAATTAAACTCTAATTTTTTTATTCATTTCATATGATGGTTTGAAAAAATATTTAGTGAGTAGTTCGGCTACTTGGTCACCAGTGGGAATATATTCAATATTTACTATATCCTATTTGACCTTACTCTTAATAAATTATATTTAAATTATATATTCATTATTTTCTCTAATATTTTAATTTTTTCAATATGAACATTTTTTTAGGTTCAAATATTATTCCAAAATTCAAATAGGTGGCTTAATATTCTTGAAAACACTTCTAAAAATGGGAATTAAAAAGATAATCTTGATCAAAACCAATAATATATAGGAAACCATTCAATTTAATAATCAATTAGATGTAAACTTTACAAAATATTTCACTTTAAAAAATTCCATGATGTTATAGAAATTATTTTACCTTTTCTATGGATCGATAATCACCTAGATATCATTCCACCTACAGTGAGATCAAGCTAATACAAGGATAAAATCCATGTATATCTCATCCCACTAACAAGTTTGATTGTGAAATTTTTGCAACATACCAACGAATTTTTTGTTCTCAACCTTCAATTGTTGACAAGTGATCAAATGAGTAACATATCCAATAATTTTTTATTAAAACCTAAACACCCATATTATCATTTTATATTATCATACATCTTGGTAGCACCTAGATGAAATGTGAAACATGATAGTTGGAAATTTCTCATCACCTATCCTATTAGAGAAACATGAACTACTATACTTTCCTTGAAAAAAATAACACTATTATACTTATGAAACTTTTCATTTATAGTCTTCTAATATTTAAAGTTTCTATATATAATAAAATTAAGACTCTAATAAATTTTCATATTTGATTGGAACCTAAAAGGATGGAATAGATTTTATAACTAACAATAATATCTTATCCACATCATTTTTCACCTCTATATTCCATTCTATAAATTTTCTCATCAAATACTATTCATCCATGAACTCATACACATCCAGTGGTGGAAATTTTCAACTCAGAGAATTTGTGAAAACATTTACACTCCATTGAGTGTAAGAAATATCAAAACCAATGTTCTGTAAATACTCAACTCACTATATATACCACATATTTAAGTTATTTTGTAAAAATATGTATCGTAAACTTTTATTATTTAGATAAATAATATATTTTTATTCAAATAGAAAATTTATAGAATATTTTAATGCATGGATGAAAAAAACCCAAGTTCAAGATAATGGGTCGAATAATTCTTATCTTGTGGTTATAATTATAAGGAGTTATATACCACCATAATATTATATTTCCTGAGAACACAACTCAAACCCTTATTATGCATCAAAATGGATTGTATATTCCTTACCTATTTCAAGTAGGATCAATACAACATCTAAGCAGTGTCTTTTCTTTGTTTATTGAATACCCTTTGACACTTCTCATTCCATTCAAAATTAATCCTAGCGGTGAAAAACGGGCTGCGGGCCCACGGGTTAAGTGGTCTTGGGGCGGGTTTGGGGCGGGGTGGGTTTATTAAAAATAACCCACATTTAAAATGGGCTTATATGGGCAGCCCGCACGGACATTCAACCCGTGCGGGTTTACCCGCACGGATACGGGCTGGCCCGCGGGTTAATGGTGTAATTTTTTTTGTAATAATTATATTATATTAACTTTAAATTTTTTTATAACCTTCATTTACCAAGGCCATACTTGATTGCATGCCTCCCGTCTCGTCGCCTCCCTTGCCCCCTTCATTTCCCAATGTAGCCAAGCCGTATGCGCCTGCCTTTTTAATTAGCCTCACATGTTCCCCAGGCTCCTTCGTTCCATCGTGACCCCCGCCCCTCCTCCTTCACACTCACCTACAGTTGCACTGCACTACACATTAACTCTCAGAGTCGAGTCCTCCACTACCCCCCGGCCCCATCCACCTACCGCCCAGCCCCGACCTCCCCCGCCGCTACCCCCGGCACCGTCTCCTCCGCCGCAAACACCCGGTCGGCCCCGACGTCCTCCGCCGCTACACCCCGGCCTACTCCGCCACTACCCACTGTCCTCCTCCTCCACTGCTACCCCGGCCCCATCCTCCTCCATCGTGACCCCCGGTCTCCTCCGCCGCTAGCTACCCCCGGCCCTGGCATCCTCTGCCGCGCCGCGACCCCCGATACCCCCCGACCCCGGCCTCCTCTGCCGCGTCGCGACCCCCACTACCCCCCTGGCCCCGGCCTCCTCCACCGCTACACCCCATACCCGACCTCCTCTGTCGCGTCACGATCCCCAGTACCCCCCGGCCCCGGCCTACTCCGCCGCTAACCCCCGACGCCGGCCTCCTCTGCCGCGCCGCGACCCCCGGTACCCCCCGGCCCCGGCCTCCTCTACCACTACCCCTGTCCTCGGCCTCCTCTTCTGCGCTGCAACCCCTGCTACCCCCAGCCCCGGTCTCCTCCGCTTCTACCCCTCGGCACCGGCGTTCTCTGCCGCTACCCCCAAGCCTACTCCGCCGCTACCCCCGACATCCTCCACTGTTGATACCCCCGGCCCCGGCCTCCTTCGCCCCAACCCCCGCAACCCCTTCCCCGCCTCCTTCGCCACGCACGACTGCCCACCTCCGGCGATTCCTTCCCCGGCTCACGACCCCCCACCTCCGGCGGCTACAAACAAGAGGTATGTTTTATTTATTTATTTATGTTATTTCATAAAATTATTTTATTTTTTAGTTTTAATTTTTTATATTTTCCACATTTTCATTGTGTTTCTCATAATAATTTAATGTAAGTTTAAAAAATAACATATAATAACATCAATAAATATTATATCACATAAATCACACCTTTATTATTTAATTTAAAATATAAGTATTGTTAGAATATATATATATATATATATATTATTTTGTTATTTATATAGTTTATTAACTCTTAATATTATTTTTTATTTTTGAAAAATTGTGAGTTTTTTTTTCCTAATTTCATTTAAAATGAAATCATTCATTTTTTAATTTTTAATTTTATAAGATTTGATTATATTAACAAATTTTATCATTTATGTAATTATATTTCAATTATAAATTATTAATTTTTATTGATTAACATTTACGATTGTAAAAATATAATTCTTTTAATGTTTAGTGTATTTTTTAATCACCAATATCGTATTAAAAAAACTTTATATAAATTATTTGTCTAATATAGATATATTATTTTGTTATTGTAGGTTTTATTAAACATGTATCAACCTCAAAATGATCTTGAATTGGAAGAAAACCATGGCATTAATGATAGTAACTCCGTGATACATGATCATGTGGATAACACTTCCCAATTTAGTCAAGACATGGATAAAGATGAAAATAAAAATGATGATGTTCAAGTTGCAGCAAAAAGATCAAAAAAGACCACAACTGATGTTTGGAGTTATTTTGAGAAAATGGGTGTAATTGATGAAAAACCGAGAGTTAAGTGTAAAGGATGTGGATTAATATTGGTAGGAGGGGGAAGGAAATATGGAACATCAACTTTGTCTTGGCATAGCGAAAAATGCAATGGAATCAAAGTTTTAAAAGATCGTAGTGTTCCTTCAATGATCATAGACCATTCAGGAAAGTTGCAAAATAAAAAATTTGATTCAAAGATGTTTCGAGAAAAGATGGAAATGGCCATTATAAGACATGACCTTCCATTTAAATTTGTTGAATATGAAGGAGTTAGAGAAGTTTTCAGTAATTTGAATCCAGAGGTGAAGTTTTTTTCTAGAAGTACAGTAAGTTCGGATGTGATGGAAGTATATGATCAACATAAAAAAAATTTAAAGATATTTTGTCAAGCATTGGTGGTAGGATATGTCTTACTTCTGATTTGTGGATGGCTTGTACTAGTAAGGGGTATCTTTGTTTGACTACTCATTATGTTGATTTGGAGTGGTAGTTAAAAAGAAAAATTCTTTCTTTTATTGACATGCGACCTCCACATTCTGGTGCTGAATTGGCAAAAAAAGTAAGAGAAATATTAGTTGATTAGGGCATACAAAATAAAATTTTTTCTCTCACCCTTGACAATTCTTCTACCAATGATACCATGCAACAAAATCTGAAAGATCAATTGAATTTGGAAAAGAATTTTCTTTGCATGGGTGAATTTTTTCATGTTCGATGTTGTGCCCATGTTTTAAACCTTATTGTTCAAGAAGGTCTGAAATTTATTGATTCTGCTTGCCAAAAAATTGGAGAAAGCATTTCTTATGTTAAAGGTTCTGAGGGTAGAATGATATGCTTTCAAGATTGTGCAAAAAGTGTTTCAGTTGATAGTGGTGTACTTTTGAGATTGGATGTTCCCACCAGGTGGAATTCTACTTATACAATGTTAGAAAGTGCATTGAGGTATAAAGATGTCTTCAATAATTTGGATATTTATGATCCAAATTATAAGAATTGTCCTTCATAAGAAGAATGGAAGAGAGGTGAACTGATTTGCAATTTTTTTAAGCCCTTTTTTGATATGACGAATTTGATTTCTGGATCCACATATCCTACATCAAATTTATACTTTGGTCAAGTTTGTAAAATTGAAAGGTTTTTGTTGCATAATATAAATAGTGATGATGATGTCATTAGAACAATGTCATGCCATATGAAGAAGAAATTTGATAAATATTGGAGTCATTATAGCATTCTACTTGCAATGGCAGCTGTGTTTGATCCTCATATCAAGTTGACAATGTTGGAATTTAGCTATCAAAGTCTTGATTCATGTCATTATCAAGAAAAGATTTTTATGGTGAAAAATAAGCTATATCAGCTTTATGGAGAGTATGCAAAGGATTTCTCTTCTATTCCATCAATGGGAACTAATCAAATGGGTTCATCTTCTACTTCTCTTAATTCTTCAACAACGGAAAATGTTGATGTAATTGATGTAAGTTCAGTTTTTTGTTATTTAAATCGTTATCTATGTATTTCATTTCATTTTATTTTATTTTATTTTTTTGTTTATAATTTTTTTTGTAGATGTGGATTGATCTAAAAAATAATTTTTTTGGCCCAAATGATGTAAAATCTCAATGGGATATTTATTTGGAGACGCCATTGGTGGATATGTCAATTTATAGAAATCTAAATGTGCTTGATTGGTGGAAGGATAAGAGTAAAATATTTCCTATCTTATCACTCATGGAATGTTATTTGTTATGTATTCCTATTACCATGGTGGCCTCAGAGTCTGCCTTTAGCATTGGCGAAAGGGTGTTGAATAAATATAGGAGTCGTCTTCTACCAAAAAACATTCAAGAATTAATATGTGCTCGGATTTGGATTCATGGTTTCGAACCTATTGGTAACTTTATCAATATTATGTTTTATCACATTATATATATAATAATTATATTAACATTGATTTTCTTACAGTATTGGAGGATGAAAAGGTGGAATTTGGCTTGGATGAAGATTCTAGTTCTGAAAATATATATGTGGAAAGCACAAGTACTCCTTCGATTTTTTAAATTTATGTCTTCCTAATAATTAATAATGATACTTTACTTTTATTAATATATTTTCATAAGATTTTTTATCAAAATCAAAGTCATCGATATTTTTATTTTTTAATATATTTTTTATTTTATATTTGTTTAAAAGTTTATTTTTAATTGTGTTTTTTTGATGTAGGATTTGGAGGAAGCATAAAAGGAGACAAGGGTGCATGAAATATTGAAGAAGCATGTGAAATAGATCTACTTCTTCTATATTTTTTGTTTAGTGTTATATTATTTGAAACTTTGATTTTGAAACTTTGGACTTTTTATGCTAATCATGGACAATTTTATAATGAGGTGGAATTTTGAATAGTTATTACAATCATTTTTTAATTTTTTTTATATTTTCAAGCTTACATTCTCATTCTCATATACTTTCAAACCATAATTCGACTCATTTTTCATGAGGGCTTTTACGAGCCTATTAAAATGTAAAAAATTATAAAAAACAATATTGAATGCGGGTTGCCCGTGGGCTTGCCCGCATCCGCTGTGGGGCGGGGCGGGCTTGATAAATCCACCCGTTTTTTATGCGGGCTTTTGCCGGTCTAGCCTGCATGGGCTCAAGCCCGCGCGGGCTTAGCCCGCCCCGCCCCGCCCGTTTTGCATTGCTATTTAATCCCATTACAAGTAATATCTTACAAAAGTGATGCCTACCCCGAGATATCATGATAAAAAAATATATAATACCCAAATTATCCTAAGAAATATATAATTTAAAATATATTTTAAATATTTCTCATGAAATCATAGTTTAGAACTTCTATAAATTTACCAATATTCCCTTATCAAATATCACGTGTCTCTAATATTTATCCTATTGAATCCAAAACTACCACTTAGGTTGTTGTACAAAATAGAGATGATCTATGAGATTATACAAAATAATCTCAAGATAATAATCATGATCCTATGTTGACATTAAACAAAAGAAAATATAATCCAAAAAATCTTTAAAAAATTTATAAATATATTTAAGGAACATACAGTTCATTAAAGATAAAAATACCATAGGATAATACATAAATCCAATGTGGATCAAAGTATATTCAAAATTCCAAAACCTACTCATGAAGTTCATCAACAGAATATCTTTATCTTTTAATTTCAACTGGTGGAACATAGGTATTAGGTATATAATTAAAAATCATTTTCCAATATTTAATTAGTAAAAAATATTATCATTATTTGGAAATGGATAATTATCATTTATATTCTCTTAATTAACTTTTATAAAATCAATACAAAGGTATAAAATCCTATCAGTTTTTATAAAAAGCATAACATGAGTATCACATGGTGAAATACTCAAACAAATAAAACCTTTAACATTTTTTAAATAATTTTGGTTTTTGGAAGTGTTCCAAATAAGAAACAAACATCACTTTCTAATGGAAACCCAAATAAATTATTAAGAAAGACTTAGAGATATTTTTCCACTATAATCATAAACTTTCCCATATAATTTTTTTAATAATTTCAAAAAATAAAGTATCCATATAACAAGATATTTTCCTCTTAAATAATAGGTCTATATCTACTTTATCAATGACCACACTCACTCCAGAAGACATAAGTTTCACCCTAAAATGGGGTGAAAATATATTTTAGTGAAAACAATTTATTTCGGATTTAAAGCATATTATCTAGTCCTTTATAAAAATAAGAAAAATGAATTCCATATCAAGGATAATAAAATAAAATATTATTTCACATTTGAGAATAAAAATATACAATAAAGAAACGCAAATCCCTACTCTTTTCTTTTCTCCAATGTTGTATAATTCTCTATAGAATAGGGATTCAACTCAACAGGCAATTGATCAATCACTTTAGTATATTTAAATTAATTCTATAAACCTACATATAACAAATCCATAATCATATATTGGGTAATAATTATCATACCATGAATAGTTTATGGATCATATATTGAGTTAATTGGTTCATGGTTGGTTGCAAATAATTTCCTAGATCCAGGCATCCCTTGAGATTCTCAACCTAATTAAGGTCTTTCTTAATAATAAATCCTCCATCAATAAGATTAAGACTTTCTACTATGATCATAGTTTCATGTTCTAGTTTATTTTTTTGTGTTTTTAAAGAATTGATATTATAAAACCAGGGATCATCCTATAGCAGGTAAACACTACATCCCTAGACTATTTCCCAATGCACATCCCATTATTTTATCATTATAAAAGAAATAGTTCTTGGTTATATTTAAAATCCAAATTTCAAAATTTTAAAATTTTAAATTGATAAAATGGATATATTTTTTGTCTCATAAATTAAAATTTATCCTAGGAGAATTTTTGTGCTTTTTTAGAAATGTTTGATTTTTGGTTAAATTGTGAAAAATGCAAATTTTCTCAAAACTGTCATATCTTTTATTCATTTAATTTTCTTAAAAGTCCCATTATATTTTATATCTGTTTTTGAAGTAAAATAATATTATTTTTATTAAAAAAAATCTAATTAAATTCATAGGAATAAACAACATATTTTATTTTGGTATAATTTTACTTTTATGCTTAAAAACACATTTTTCTATAAAAAAACTTTTTTTCATTGTGTTTTGTGATATTGTATTTAAATTTATTTTTTTAATTATACAATTTTACAATCAAAAATTTGTTTAATATTTGGAATTTTGAGGCTAAAATTTACTAATGATGTCTATTTCATTTTTGGTCATTATGAATTTAAACCTTGGTAGAAATGTTGTCACCACAATAAAGGGGTAAAATAGGTTAATTAAGGTTAAACTTTGTGATACAGTCATAAAATCTCATCTTAATTATTATTTTATAAATTTATTTTGACCCATATCATCTTATATTATAAATAGAATTACGTTAGTACCACATGACCATTAGGAAGACACTTATAATATGTAAAATTTAAGAATAATTACAAGTGTGTCACTCTCATCACTTATAGAAGGGTTCCTCCTCTCCTCACTTATTCACAAATTTTGATCACTATATCATAGAGAACAAATGATCAAATACATTAGTAACTTCATTCCCTACATCCTATGGGTTTTTCTCACAAAAATACCAACCTAGATGGTTAAATGTGTAATCCAAAGGAGAGGTATCACTCTTATATAAGTACTTTAATATTTATTTCTTCATAAATATACATCAAAACTATCATAACCATGATGGTATAATAAAATAAGTATCTAACTTAAATTTTATTATATTTATGTACACCCTTCTTCAACTCCATTTCCAACCTATAGGAAATTGTAACATCACTCATGCATACATGTGGACTACCACCTACACGAAGCGGAGTATTTTTTTCAACACCACCTAACATGGAAGATTATAAATATTGAATTAATGAATATATAATATTTTTATGAATTTAATATGATTCCATAAAGATGTGATATTATATACCTTTTTTAAAGGTTGGGGTCGAGGCCTCAGTTATTATTTAAAGTAAAGCAAAGACCTCTTTTAACTAGGTAAAGGGATACCCATTACATAGACTGAAGGCCCAGTGGAAAATTAGCATATTATATGGCCCGTAGGCCCAAATGTTTTTTCCAAGGCCCATTCTGTGAATAGTATTTCTACAGTACTCTACCTTCTATAGTTCTGCACAGTATTCGCTGCTCCTACAGTACCCTATCTCTTCTATAGTGACATGCCTCCACTACAGTGCCATCCATTGCTACAGTACCGCCACTGCTACATTGCGCTACAATATTGATACAGTACCTTCTCCCAATGGGTTTTGAGCCCCCATTTTCATCTGTTGAAAAATGATAAGGTCACTCATGTGTGTGTGTGGACTACCACCTCCATGAATTGGTGTGATAGTTTTTTGTTACCTCCTCACATGAATAGTAAAAAGGATAGAACTAATGAATAAATATGACATTCATAAAATATTTATGATTGTAAAAAATAATATATTACCTAATTTATTTCCTTTCCATATAATAGATAAATGAAAACTTTGTTAACATGTTTGTACGGACTGCTGTCTCCAAGAAAAAATATATTTCATTTTTCATGAACATTTTTAATGGATAGTAATAAAATTATATTGAATATATAAACATAATAATTATAGAAATTTTATGAATTATAATATAATTAAACCATTACCACGGTGTATGGTCCAAAACTATCAAACCAAAACATGTATGGAAAATGGGATAGTTAATACTCAAATATTAATTTTAACAATCAATTATTAATAAATAGATAAGAAGAGATTATTAATGAATATTGTCTTAAAATATAAATCCAAATAATTTTGTGCAAAATATTTTTAATAATTATAAATTTATTATATATTATATTAGATCATGTTTGACCAAGAAGAATTCTAATGTAAGGTATTATTTCACAATTTCATTCTTATATGATATTGTTTATGTATAAGTTTATGTATAAGTTTATATTGTGAATTTTTTTATATTTCTCTATAATACCCAATCTATTTTTATCTCCTATGGTTATTTATGGGGTTTTAATGTTTACCTTTCATTTTCCCCCTATTTTTATTCAAAATGATTAAGAAAATATTTTTTTAGAAAATGTCACCTTATTTCTTCTATTTGGGTCCAGAATCTTTCACTTCCATGTCAATAATATACACATTATTTTTTTAAAGTTATTTTCCACTTTTAAGTAATTTATAAAGGTAGGTTTTTACTATATTTTAATTTATTTAATAAAATTTTAATGGAATCATCATTTTGTTTTCCATAAAATTATTTTTTTCAAATTTGAAAAAAGTGGGAAAATAATGGTTTTTTAATATTTACTACATGACCAAATTTTCCTATAATCATGGAAATTATTAATTGTCCAAAATAATCTATAACATTACATGTTTTTCTAAATAAAATCCTATTCCAATTATTCTATGAATTTTTATTTATAAAATTATTAGAAAAACTATATTTTTTCATTTTCAAAGAGAGTTTCTAATATCAATATAATTTTGTTTCTTATATATGAAAACATTCATTAAATATTATTATGATTTACTAGGGATATACTCTAATGATACCATTTTAATTTATTTCCATGAAAATATTATGATCATGTTGTTTTATTTATTTAATGTGGAAAATATTTACATTTCATATATTATTTTTAAATTGAATGTTTATGTTTTTTATTTATTGTATATTTATTCATTTATATCATATTATTAATGAATTAGACTTAGTAAATAATGGGCGGGCCTGATATTTGATATCCCCTTGATGCATCAATAGTTATCATGAGATAAACTAGTTTGGGTATTTGTCATATGCCTTACCTTTTTAAGTATGATGTCTTGAAATCAATTCTTGATGGTAAGATTATGATGTCTAACATTATAAATTCTATCATTTTGAAACTATTAATTTAATCTCCATATGATAATTTCTATTTTTATTTCATCCAATGATATATTCCCTAATAATGATATTATTTATATGATATATTTTATTATTGTTTATTTCATCCATAATAATCATGTTTTATCTATTCTATGATAGATTATATTGTATAATTTCCCTTAATAGGTATATGAGCTCACCCATTACTATGTTTTACTTTCCATAGGGTACCAAGAAGTGAATATTGAATGGTTTCATGGATATACAAGAAGAAATAATAAATTTCTTAATAAAATTTTAACCTTTATTTCTTGTTTTTAATGTAATGTGAGAATTATGTATGTATTTAGTCTCTCAGGACTAACAAACAATTCAATCCTATAGGGTGTGATATTTTGTATTTCATATTAATGTCTTAATGTAACCACCAACTCTAAGTTATTACAGTTAGATTTGTTACAGTTGGTAAC
The DNA here is from genome assembly GCA_963277665.1 of Viscum album. NCBI lineage: Eukaryota > Viridiplantae > Streptophyta > Magnoliopsida > Santalales > Viscaceae > Viscum > Viscum album. The sequence goes on from OY728132.1 coordinate 1,645,336,225, forward strand.
ATATAAACATTGTTAGGTCCCTTAGGAACTAGATCTAAAAAACATAGTATAATATAATTATAAAATTATAATGACCCATTAATATATTAAATAAACTATTTTATAATATTTTACATATATGGGAATCATATTTTATGATTAAATATTCAAGATTTTATAAGCTAATACATTATATACCATTATTTAAAAATGAAACGTAGTGTAAGGGATGAAAACTATACCAACACCCAAAACTTATATAGGGATTTCCCTCATGATGATGGAAATGAAGTCAATGAGACCAGTGTTGGATAAGAGAGGATTATTACTATATTGGGTTATTAGTCTCAATACATGACCAATAATCATTCCTATATGGAGAAGCTGACTAATCCATAATATGGTTAAATAATGTTATACTGATTTATATGATAGTAAACACCATCTTTCAATTTGAATACTAATACATTAGTAGCTAAGAAATGTATCATGTCTTAGGATAAGATATTTATTAACTTGGTAAGTAATTAAAGAGGTAAATTTATCATCTAAGTTTATCATTTAAAGGGATATATTGATCATTGGTGTCCATTTATCTAGAACACTAAGGGGTTAGTGGGCATATAGAGTATGGAATAGAATACTTTTAAGGAGATATTCTTCAAAAAATAATTTAATCATGATAAATGAGATGATATGGAAATAAAATTCCCTAATATAAGGAAAAACGGAGAGGATAATGTTGTTGAATATGAAGCTAAATTCACAAGGTTAAAAACTCGTGTTGTAAATTATGTATATCATCTAAGAAAAAATATTGGTCACTTTTTTATGGGATAAAACCTAACCTTAAAATGGAAAAAGACTCTCTTTAATTTTTAGTATATAAGGATATAATATCATTTTCCATCAATATAGAGAAATAATTCTCCAATTCTTATGTTTTATAGGGAAATAAAAAAAGGGGTAGTTGAGCAATCTTTGGAAAGAAATATAGACAAAGAGAAAAAGGTAAGGGTGGTATTTAAATCATGTAATAGTTATGGAAAGAAACACTCTATAACTTTATGAAATGGAAGGGTAGTTTAATTTAAGTGTGGATAAAAAGGTCATTAAAATTTTAATTAAAAGGTGAAGAAATAATATTACAATGTTTAATGATTTAACTATAAAAAGATGGGTCACTATTTAAATAAATTCCCCAAGTTTCATGGGAATATACCTCAAAAAAGGACAAAAGATAAAGGAAAATGTTATGTGATCACTAAATTTGAGTTTGAAGTCCCAAATGATAATATAATGGGATCTTTGATCATAAACTCAAAGTTAGATAATTATTTATTTGATTCTAGATCTACACACTCTTTTATATCTTGTGTATTTAGTAAGATCATTAAATCATCCCCCAACACTCTGAGTAAAGGGTTGTCAAAAAAGATACCTAATTGGAATCTTATTGAAACAAGGATATATCAATTGTATCTATTCAAATACATAGATTTTATCTAGTTTTGGAATTTATTATCATACTTATTATTGACTTTTACATAATCATTAGCAGACATTGGATCTTAGAGTATAATGAAATAATTTATTACTAATAAAATGAGATTAATATTTCTGAATGGGTAGACAACCATTTGTTTTTGTGGGGAAACTTTATTATCTACATATTTTATGGATCTGCCTCTATTACCTCACCTTAATGAAATTTTGGGAGATTTGGCAGAGAAAACTGTATCTTTGGATTGGGAATAAATCATAAGGATAAAGGATGTGATTTTTTTAAAGGAATATAGTGATATATTTCCATAATAATTATTCATACATCCAACTATGTGGGAACTTGACGTTTCTATTGAACTCATCCCTTATGAAAAACTTATATTTGAAACTCCCTATAGAATGGAACTAGTGGAATTGATAGAGTTAAAGAAATGATTATAAGTGTTTTTTGATAAGGGATTTATATTCCCCATTGTTTCACCTTAGAGAGAACCTATCCAATTTTCGAAAAGGAAGGAGGGGTTTATAAGGTTGTGTGTTGATCACAAAGAGATCAATGCCATTAATATGAAGAATAATTATCATTTTCCAAGAAATGGTGTCATATTTTGTCAAATTCATGGATATAAATATTTTACAAAGAACAATATTAACCATGGTTATCACACGTTAAGGGTAACAATGGGTGATATACTAGAGATCACGTTTCATAGGATGTGTGGTCATTAGGAATTTAGTGTAATGCCCTTCAAATTGACTAATTCAACTTCTATTTTTTTGATTTGATGAATATATTATTCAAATATTATATATAAAAATTCATAGTGGTATCCATTTATGATATATTAATGTAATCTAAAATCTATGAAGATCATGATAATCATTTTTGATTAATTATTAAGACTTTTAGAGATAAGTAATTATATAGTAAATTCAGAAAATATTAATTTTCGCTCCAAGAAATATATTTTATTGGCCATGTTGTCTATAAGGATTGAATATTTTTTTATATTTAAAATAAATAAGTAGTCAAGGAATGGACTATACTGAAAAAATATAACTAATATACAAATTTTATTTGGTTTAACATGTTACTATTAATGGTTTGTTAAAAATTATGTTCGATTGGTCAACTCATTAACTAATTTTAAAAGTAAAAAATTTAAATTTTCTTATTAAATGGAATGTGAATAATGTTTTAAAGTGATAAAGGTGATATTTTTTAATGAAATGGTGTTGAATTTACCATCATTAGAGGAAGGTTCAGTAATATATTGTAATGAATCAAAGAAATAAATGTGCTGTGAAATTATACAGAATAACAGAGTGGTTTCTTATTCATCAAAGTAATTGATAATCCATAAATAGAACATTCCAACTCATTATCTTGAGTTGGTAGTCAAAATATTTTTATTGAAGATATGGAGGCACTATATTTATGATGAAATATGTTAAATATATACAAACCACAAAATTTTTAAGTATATCTTTTCTAAGAAAGAGTTCGACTTGAAGAATAAATGATGATCAGAACAACTCAAGGACTGTTATTTTTTTATACACTACTATATTGGGATGGTATTAATATTTAGATATGGTAATTTTTAGGTAAATGTAAATATCATCCATTTTATAATAAATTAAAAAACCAGTTTTTACATGGAATAATAGAGAAGTCCCAATATGATGATAAGGATACAAAAGGGATTATTAAAGTTGTAAATGTTGGAAAATTTTCCTAATTCATCTATAATGATAGAGTGTTGATTTTTGGTAAGTGGTTGTGTATCCCACACATACTGAAGTAGAAAAGGGAGATACTAGATGAATCACATAGTTCAAATTTCTCTATTTACCCTCGTAGAAAAAATATGTACAAAGATTTAAGAGAATATTTCTGGTGGGATGGAATGAAGTGTGAAATTACAAACTATGTGTCTATATGCTTAGTGTTCCAGTAGGTAAAGACAAAAATAAAACATTATAATGGATTAATTCAGCCTCTTACTATAAAAATATAAAAGTGGTACAATATTACAATAGAATTTATAACTGGACTTCTGAATACTCTTAGGAAGAATGATACTATATGGGTTATTTTTTATATCATTTCCAATTATGAACATTTTTATTCGTATGATAATATCTACCCATTGATCACCTTTCCAAACTCTATATTAATGAATTTGTGAGAGTTTATGATGCACCTCTATCAATTATATCTAATCATGAACCTGGGTTTATATTGAAATTTTAAAGGATTATTTAGGAGTATTTTAATATGATACATTTGAGAATAACTTATCTTCCCCAAACTAATGGGAAGTCTGAAAGGACTATTCAAAAAATATAAGACATGTTGATATCTTGCTCACTTGAATTTCAAGTACATGGGATCGTTATATACCTCTAGTATAATTTTTATTTAATAATATATTCATTCTAGAATTTAGATAGAACCATATGAAGTATTGTATAAGAATAGATTCTATATTCCAACATGTTAGGAAGAAGTTTGTGAAAGGAATGTAGTAATATCATAACTTTTTATATAGACAACAATGAAAGTATGGTTTATTCAAAATCATACCAAGGCATATCATTGTAGGAAAAAGAGCTATGTTGGTAACTGAAAGAAGGATCTATAATTTCAAGTGTGAGATTAGGTTATCTTAAAGTATTATATAGGTAAATGGGTTATTGTATTTGGTAAAAAAGGTTAATTCAATCCCTAGTTATATTATACATTTTAAAATTTTAGAGATAATCGGGGTTGTGGATTACTGATTAGTAAATTCACCCAAACTCTTTAAAGTACACAGCGTCTTCCATGTTTCTATATTTTGGAAATACATGATAGATACAATGCATGTGGTTTCCTATAGGGGAATATATTTGGAAACTAACTTATCTTATAATTAATATCTTATCTAAATTATTGACACAATAGATTAAGTGTTTTAGAATTAAACAACTCGGTCGGTTAAGTTTCTTTGGAGAATTACCAAACTAGAGGAGGCAACATGGGAGCCTAGAGTAGCTATGAGCAAGTATTACCCAAAATTATTTAAGAACACAAATTTATCAAAATTTCAGGGATGAAGATATTTAATGGGGTATAATTAAATACCCAAAATCATCCTATAGCAGTTAAACACTAAATACTTAGGTTATTTCTCAATTCATATCCAATTATTTTATTATTATAATATAAATAGTTCATGGTTATATAAAAAATTAAATTTTTTAAATATTAGAATCTAGATTTAATAAAATGTACATAAATTTTTAGTTCATAATTTTGAATTTACCTTAGGGAACATTTTTGGTATTTTTTAGAAATAGTTATTTTTTCATTGAATAGAAACAAAATACTGATTTTTTCAAAACTGTCTTTTCATTTCTTTAAATAATGTAATTTAAATTTAAAAATAAATTTTGGAATTATTTAAAAAGTAAAATAATATCATATTTATTGAAAATAATCTAATTAATTCTGAATTAATCAACAATATATTTTATTTTAGAATAAATTCATTTTTTTACTTAAAAACACATTTCTCTGAAAATATTTTTCCATGGAATTGTGTGAACTTATATTAAAATTAGTTTATTTAAATTATATAAATTTAATATTGAAAAATTTATTTCATATTTTTAATTATAAGATTTAAATTTATTAATTATATGGATTTCTTTTTTATCACTATAAATAGTAACCTTGGTAAAAATGTTGTCACCGCGGTAAAGGGGTAAAATTTGTTAATTAAGGTAAAAACTCTATGATAAGGTCATAAAATTTTATTTTAATTATTATTGGATAAATATATTTAAACCATAATCATCTTATGTTTTTAATATAATTGTTTTAGTACCACTTGACATTGAATAAGACACATATAATATTTACAATATAAGAATAATTACAAGCGTGTCACTCCCCTCACTTATAAATGGAATATCATCTCGTCACATAATCAAAAAATTTGTACAATTTATATCTTATAGTACCAAACAAAATATCTTGCTAACATCATTCCCTACATACTATAGGTTCTTGTCTCACTAAAAGACTAACCTAGAAGTCTTAAGGTATAAGCCTAATATGGTTTTCCAAAGAATAGGTATAACTTTTAATCGAGCTATTTTAGGTTTACTTTTTCTTATAACTCATTAAAAACCATCATAAAAATGATGGTATAATAATATAAATATATAAAATATAATAAAATGTTATTATGTTTAGGTTACACCATTTTTAACTCCTTTTCTATTATATGGAAAATGAAAACATCACCTGTTCGTACATGTGGACTACCACCTCCACAAAGCGATGTATTTCATTTTTCATCACTACCTCAAACATATGGTTATAAATATGGAATTAATGAATATATAATATTTTTATTAAAATATTGTTATTTAATAAATATTAGATATTATATACCTTCATACCCTTCCATCTATTGAAAAATCATAATGTCACTAGTGCATACGTGTGGACTATCATCTCTATGAAATGAAGTGATTCATTTTTCATTAATGTCTTGTATGGATGGTCATCAGGATGAAAATAATGATTAAATATTACATGTGTAACATATTTATGATTTTTTAAAATTAAAATATTATCTAATTTATTTCTTTTCCACCCGTTATATAAATTAAAACATTGTACGTACAAACTACCTTCTCTATGAAATGATATATTTTATTTCTCATTAAAATATTTAAAAATGGTTATAAAATTATATTGAGTGTATAAATAAGATAATTATTAAATTTTAATTATTCTAAACATGATAATATCATGAACAAGGTGAATAAACCATAACTATCAAACTAAAACATGTATGTAAAACGGAATAGTTAACACTCAAATATTAATTTTAACAAAAAAAATTAATAAATGGGTAAGAAGAAATTATTAATGAATATTATGTAGTAAGATAAATTAAAATATGGTTATAATAAATATTTATAATAATTATAAATTGATTATATATGATATTAGATCATGTTCGACCTAGAAAAATCTTGAGGCAAGGGTTTATTTCACAATCTCATTTTTATTCATTATTGTTTATGATTATTTTTACATTGGGGGAATTATATGACCTTTCTCTATTGAAACCAATATATTTTATTATTTTATAGTTATTTATTATTTTTTAATGTTTACATTGCATTTTCAACCTATTTGGTATTCAAAATGTTTGAGAAAATGTTTTTAAGAAAATATGACCTTATTTTTTCTGTTTGAATCGGTAATATTCCTCCTTCATGTCCATGTTGATAAATTTGTTTTATATAATTTATTATCATATTTTAAATGATTGATAAAGGTATTTTGAAACTTTATTTGGATGTATTTACTATTTTTTAATGGAATACTCTTTTCATTTTTTTTGTAAGTCATATTTTTTAATTTTTTTGAAAGTGGAAAAAGAATATTACTTTAATGTTTACCATATGGCTTCGTTTTACTACCTTATAAACATTATTTTTTATAGATATTAATCTATAGTTTCTATATTTTATTCATAGAAAATCATATTATCATTATTATTGTAATTTTAAGTTTTAAAATGATTTAAAAAATGTATATTTATTCTCGTTTTCATAGAGACTTTATAATGTATTTATAATGGATTTTATCATCTATGTAGATGTTATTTTATGATTTTTATACTTCATTATGGATAAAATCTAATGATTTCATCCAAATTATTTCTTTTTAAGGCTTATAATCTTGTTGTACTTTTAATTTACTAGGGGAAATATTTATATTTTATATTTCGGTTTTTCAATATGGATGTTTATGCTGATTAAGTATTATATTTTTATTAATTTACATCATATGTGGAATACATTGGACATAATAAGTTATGGGTGGGAAATAATGTTAGATATCCCCTTGATGCATTGATAGGTCTCATTAAATAAAATGGATTTTTTAATTTTCATATTCTATAAATATTTATACATAATGTCTTCGCATGAGGCATCTATGGTAAGATTATAATGTATGACATACGGAATTCTGTCATTATGAAACATGTTATTGGTTATATTTTTAATTATTTATACTTTAATATCATCCATGGATATATTCCCCAAAAATTATATTAGTTATATGACATATTTGATTATTTTTTATCTCATCAATATTATTCATGTTTTATTTATTCAATAATAGCTTCATTTGTACACTTTCCCTTACTATGAATTTGATATCACCCTTCAGTATGTTTTCCTTTCCACAAGATACCAACAAGTGTTATTTTTTTTATTTTAGGGATGTAATATCCTACATTTTTTATGAGATAAAATTATCATAGGATTTGAGTTTTTCATTTGGTGGATGAGAAAAATTAAAAAATGAACTTTGGAATGTAATTATGAGAGTTATAACACTTTAAAGTGTTATTTCTTGATGGGTTTTAAATATTGGAAGGTGTATTAGGAGACTGTATGAGTTTCGATAGAATCAGTATTTATAAAAACATTTTCAGGAGAAACATCTCAGGGCACACAGTTAACGCTAACCATGCAGCTCCAACTGTGAGGCCTAATTATATAGGAACATGGTTTGTTCAAAGAATGTGAGGGGCTCTAGATAACTGAAAAAAATGTGTAGAAGATTAGACGGTCCCACACGGTTGGTGCACATTTTGACTAATTGTGCACTATAACAGTGTGACGTATGGTCTGTGGGATAGTGAGGTCTGCTCGATAGGTGCACAGTTTTCTTAAACATGCAGCCAAATGGTGTCGCTCATTAAAGATCTTGGAAATTTTCATTTTCCTTATTTTATTTAACTCCAATCCACCCTTTATCCTCCCTCATTACACATAGTTTTCTAACTATGGGAGCTCTTCTCTCATCCTTCTTTAGTCTTTGATGTTTTTCCTCTATCCAATAATGGAATTGACTATCATTATTCATGTAAGATAAACCTAGAAAACTCTATTATTCCTTTTCATTCTTATATCATTTTATCTCACCATCTTTGGTGTTATCTCTATGTGAGATAATATTCTCTATTTTCAGTTTTTTTATAGTTTCTTATATTTCTTTCATTCTATCTTGAATCAAAGGAATATATTGGATGAGTGAGGATTTCTAATCATCTTTTTGGTGGTATATGGATTTTCCATCAATTTATATTCATTTATAAATAATTTCCACTATTTTATATTATTTACTTTCCATGTGTTTCTCTTAAATTGATTAACTCCTTAAATTAATTGTCTATACAATTAATTAGACCCCTTTTTGGATACATTTCAATTACTGGAGGGTTAAAACCTAAAATATGATAAACCCTTTGGGTGATTCCTACTATTTACCCTCATTTTCCATTACTTTTAATTGACCAAAACATCACATAGTTGTTTTTGGTAGCAATGCAAAACGAGCGGGGAAGGGCGGGGCGGGCCAAGCCCGCGCGGGCTTGAGCCCATGCAGGCTAGACCCGCAAAAGCCCGCATAAAAAACGGGTGAATTTATCAAGACCACCCCGCCCCGCAGCGGATGTGGGAAAGCCCATGGGAAACCCACATTCAATATTGTTTTTTATAATTTTTTACATTTTAATAGGCTCGTAAAATCCCTCATGAAAAATGAGTCGAATTATGGTTGGAAAGTATATGAGAATGAGAATGTAAGCTTGAAAATATAAAAAAAATTAAAAAATGATTGTAATAACTATTCAAAATTCCAACTCATTATAAAATTGTCCATGATTAGCATAAAAAGTCCAAAGTTTCAAAATCAAAGTTTCAAATAATATAACACTAAACAAAAAATATAGAAGAATTCGATCTATTTCACATGCTTCTTCAATATTCCATGCACCCTTGTCTCCTTTTATGCTTCCTCCAAATCCTACATCAAAAAAAAACAATTAAAAATAAACTTTTAAACAAATATAAAATAGAAAATATGTTAAAAAATAAAAATATTGATGAATTTTATTTTGATAAAAATCTTATGGAAATATATTAATAAAAGTAAAGTATCTTTATTAATTATTAGGAAGACATACATTTAAGAAATCGAAGGAGTACTTGTGCTTTCCACATATATATTTTCAGAACTAGAATCCTCATCCAATCCAAATTCCACCTTTTCATGCTCCAATCTTGTAATAAAATCAATTTTAATATAATTATTATATATATAATGTGATAAAACATAATATTGATAAAGTTAACAATAGGTTCAAAACCATGAATCCAACTCCGAGCACGTATTAATGCTTGAATGTTTTTTGGTAGAAGATGAATCCTATATTTATTCAACACCCTTCCGCCAATGCTAAAGGCAGACTTTGAGGCCACCATGGTAATAGGAATACATAACAAATCACATGCCATGAGTGATAAGATAGGAAATATTTTACTCTCATCTTTCCACCAATCAAGCACATTTAGATTTCTATAAATTGACATATCCACCAATGGCATCTCCAAATAAATATCCAATTGAGAATTTGCATCATTTGGGCCAACAACTTTATTTTTTAGATCAATCCACATCTACAAAAAAATAAACAAAAAAAATAAAATGAAATGAAATACATAGATAATGATTTAAATAACAAAAAACTGAACTTACATCAATTACATCAGAATTTTCCCTTGTTGAAGAATTAAGAGAAGCAGAAGATGAACCCATTTGATTAGTTCCCATTGATGGAATAGAAGATAAATCCTTTGCATACTCTCCATAAAGCTGATATAGCTTATTTTTCACCATAAAAATATTTTCTTGATAATTACATGAATCAAGACTTTGATAGCTAACTTCCAACATTGTCAACTTGATACGAGGATCAAACACAGCCACCATTGCAAGTAGAATGCTATAATGACTCCAATATTTATCAAATTTCTTCTTTATATGGCATGAAATTTTTCTAATGAAATCATCATCACTGTTGATATTATGCAACAAAAACCTTTAAATTTTCCAAACATGACCAAAGTATAAATTTGATGTAGGATATGTGGATCCAGAAATCAAATTTTTCATATCAAAAAAGGGCTTCAAAAAATTGCAAATTAGTTCACCTCTCTTCCATTCTTCTTCTGAAGGACAATTCTTATAATTTGGATCATAAATATCCAAATTATTGAAGACATATTTATACCTAAATTCACTTTCTAACATTTTATAAGTAGAATTCCACCTGGTGGGCACATCCAATCTCAAAAGTACACCACTATCAACTGAAACAATTTTTGCACAATCTTGAAAGCATATCATTCTACACTCAGAACCTTTAACATAAGAAATGATTTCTCTAATTTTTTGGCAAGAAGAATCAATAACTTTCAGACCTTCTTGAACAATAAGGTTTAAAACATGGGCACAACATCGAACATGAAAAAATCCACCCATGTAGAGAAAATTATTTTCCAAATTCAATTGATCTTTCAGCTTTTGTTGCATGGTATCATTGGCAGAAGCATTGTCAAGGGTGAGAGAAAAAATTTTCTTTTATATGCCCCAATCAACTAATATTTCTTTTACTTTTTTTTCCAATTCAGCACCAGAATGTGGAGGTCGCATGTCAATAAAAGAAAGAATTTTTCTTTTTAACTGCCACTCCAAATCAAAATAATGAGCAGTCAAACAAAGATACCCCTTACTAGTAAAGTCATCCACAAATCAGAAGTAATACATATCCTACCACCAATGTTTGAAAAAATATCTTTCTATTTTTTTTCATGTTGATCATATACTTCCATCACATCCGAACTTGCAGTACTTCTAGAAAAAAACTTCACCTCTGGATTCAAATAACTAAAAACTTCTCTAACTCCTTCATATTCAACAAATTTAAATGGAAGGTCATGTCTTATAATGGACATTTCCATCTTTTCTCGAAAAATATTTGAATCAAATTTTTTATTTCGCAACTTTCCTAAATGGTCTAAGATCATTGAAGGAACACTACGATCTTTTAAAACTTTGATTCCATTGCATTTTTTACTATGCCGAGACAAAGTTGATGTTCCATATTTCCTTCCACCTCCTACCAATATTAATTCACATCCTTTACACTTAACTCTCAGTTTTTCATCAATTACACCCATTTGCTCAAAATAACTCCAAACGTTAGATGTGGTCTTTTTTTATCTTTTTTATGTAACTTGAACATCATCATTTTTATTTTCATCTTTATCCATGTCTTGACTAAATTGGGAAGTGTTATCCACATGATCATGTATCACCGAGTTACTATCATTAATGCCATGGTTTTCTTCCAATTCAAGATCATTTTGAGGTTGATACATGTTTAATACAACCTACAATAACAAAATAATATATCTATATTAGAAAAATAATATATATAAAGTTTTTTTAATATGATATTGGTGATTAAAAAATACACTAAACATTAAAAGAATTATATTTTTACAATTGTAAATGGTAATCAATAAAAATTAATAATTTATAATTGAAATATAAATACATAAATGATAAAATTTGATAATCTAATGAAATCTTATAAAATTAAAAATTAAAAAATGAATGATTTCATTTTAAATGAAATGATGAAGAAAAAAAACTCACAATTTTTCAAAAATAAAAAATAATATTAAGAGTTAATAAACTATATAAATAAAAAAATAATATATATATATATATTCTAAAAATAATTAGATTTTAAATTAAAAAATAAAGGTGTGATTTACGTGATATAATATTTATTGATGTTATTATATGTTATTTTTTAAACTCACATTAAATTATTATGAGAAACACAATAAAAATGTGGAAAATATAAAAAATTGAAACTAAAAAATAAAATAATTTTATGAAATAACATAAATAAATAAACAAAACATACCTCCTGTTTATAGCCGCTAGAGGTGGGGGGTCGTGAGCCTGCGAAGGAACCGCCGGAGGTGGGCGGTCAGGGCGAAGGAGGCTAGGGCAGGGGGTAGTAGCGGTGGAGGCGGTCGGGGGTAGCGGCGGAGTAGGCTTGGGGGTAGCGGAGGAGAACGCTGGGGCCGGGGAGTAGAAGAGAAGGAGACCGAGGCTGGGGGTAGCAGGTTTTGTAGCGCAGAAGAGGAGGCCAATGACGGGGGTAGCGGTGGAGGAGGTCGGGGCCGGGGGGTACCGGGGGTCGCGGCGCGGCAGAGGAGGCCGGCGTCGGGGGGTAGCGGTGGAGGAGGCCGGGGCCGGGGGGTACCGGGGATCGCAGCACGGCAGAGGAGGCCGGGGACGGGGGGGTAGCGGTGGAGGAGGTCGGGGCCAGGGGTAGCGGGGGTCGCGGCGCGGTAGAGGAGGCCAGGGTCAGGGGTAGCGGGGGTCGCGGCGCGGCGGAGGATGTCGGGGCCGGGGGTAGTTAGCGGCGGAGGAGACCGGGGGTAGCGGGGGTCACGACGGAGGAGGCTGGGGTTGGGGCAGTAGCGGTGGAGGAGGCCTGTGGGTAGTGGGGGAGTAGGCCGGGGTGTAGCGGCGGAGGACGTCGGGGCCGGCTGGGGGTTAGAGGCGGAGGAGACGGTGTCGGGGGTAGCGGCGGGGGAGGCCGGGGCCGGGCGGTAGGTGGCTGGGGCCAGGGGTAGCGGAGGACTCGACTCTGAGAGTCGATGTGCAGTGTAGTGCAACTGTAGGTGAGTGTGAAGGAGGAGGGGCGGGGGTCATGACGGAACGGAGGAGCCTGGGGAACATGTGAGGCTAATTAAAAAGGCAGGCGCATGCGGCTCGGCTACGTTGGGAAATGAAGGGGGCAAGGGAGCCGGCGGGACGGGAGGCATGCAATCAAGCATGGCCTTGGGAAATGAAGGGTATAAAAAAATTTAAAGTTAATATAATATAATTATTATAAAAAAATTACACCATTAACCTACGGGCTAGCCCGTATCCGTGCGGGTAAACCCGCACAGGTTGGATGTCTGTGCGGGCTGCCCATATAAGCCCGTTTTAAATGTGGGTTATTTTTAATAAACCCGCCCCGCCCCAAACCCGCCCCAATACTACTTAACCCGTGGGCCCGCAGCCCGTTTTTCACCGCTAGTGTTTGGTTAGACTTCTGAAAAAGTGAATTGATTAAATGATAAAAAATTAATTTATTAGACTTCAATATGGTTTGTATAATTACTTTTCCCTCCATAACTTGGGTGTCAAATGAAAAATGAAATTAATCATTATATAAATGTCTTGGAGACTTACCTACCATATGTTGAATAAGAAGTTTATCAATCTTTCCTTATAACTAAACCACCTAATGGGTGTGTTGAGATCACCACATACTGGTGGTATGCCTTAATTAAATTAAATGTATCAAACAATTATCTGAATATATCACTTATCCCATTATAACTTGTAAGTGAATCAATTAATAGTATTAATAATTCTATTGAACCTCTTTAATTGTAAATTAATGGGTAATGGTTTAAACTATATGGAAATTTTAGAATGGAATGAATATTTTTTGTGGCCTATATTTAATTTTTAAATGTAACATGCATGTTTATTTTATTATGCCTTAGGTGATAATTGGATTCAATTATATAATTCCTTGGTTGGTCTCATAAGGAATATTAAATTGAATGAATTATAAATAGTCAAGAGATATTGTACATAGCACTCCTCATCATTTATTTGAAAATGATGGACATGGAAATCCTCATTATTCATTTGAAATAATTGGAAATGGAACTCCTCATTAATTATTGGAATTTTTAGATATGGTGATCCTTATCATTTGTTAGAAAATGATGGGAATGATGCTCCACAGTCCATGATTTAGGATTTGGACATGGTCTTCCTCGCCTTTTATTTGAAAATGCTTGTAGATGATGCTCTAAGATCCATTTGTTTAGATGCTTGGATTCATACCTACTTATTTAAAAATAATACCCCATATGATTATTATTGTAAACAAAAAACTTGGTTATATACCATTGATCTTGAGTATTTTAATATAAAATTTTAAATTATCAAAGACATTCCATCTTAGGCTGAAGCAGGTACGGTCTTTCAGGTATCCATGAGGAACCTATTCCTAACTTAGTTTATATTTACTTGAATACTTTACTTTTAATATGTATACACACTATTGCAGTTTATATTCATAGTCTAGATTTTTATTAGACATCATTGGTGGTTTTGTACTGTGTTTTACTCACACCTTATTTAGGGAGTTGTTTATTACTCAGAAAAACCTTCGATCTATAGGTTATGACTTTGATCGTGCTTCTATATTACTGTATCTTCTGGGTTAGGACTTGGCATATCATCTGAACATGTAATTGGGATACCATTAGAAGTTGGATTCATTTATTTATTTATTATTTGATTCAGTTTATCCTTTCTACATGTATTGCCTATAATATGTTGACTACTTGTATTTATGGCATACATATTCATGCACGGTTGGTTTTATTGGAACTTTTTGGGTCATTTTTTATTAATCCTTGTGGGTTATTAATATATTCTAATTACTTTTATTCATTTATGATTTTAATATATTTAGTATTGATCTAGAGTGTATAGTCTCCCCATTGTACCACCTTTGGACCCTCATTTCTAGTCAGTAGCCTACAGAATATGTGGAGGTGTACTTTATGCCATGTGACCCAATGGGTTTAGTTACTTATGAATGAACTAGGTATGGGATGTCACAAAGTGGTGTCAGTTATTTCTTTTGTATTTTCTTTCCATTTTTGTGTTGGTATATAAGATACTAGGATTGAGATGGAAATTAGTAAATAACTTGTGTCTTGTAATAGCCAACCAATACATGGGGGAACATAAATTTTCCTTGTATGGGACTATTGTTCATGTTGTTCATTATTATAGTTGATTATTATTTCACCTTGAGTGACTATTAGTATTTCCGATGGGTTTTGATTTATGGGATTTATCTCTTGGCATGATATGGAAATAGATATGGTGTGCTCATGCATCATTTTTGGCGCATAAGATGAAAATTTCATTATCATATATATATGTATACCATACTTGTGTGGTTATTACCATTTTTACTAGTATTTTATGTTGATTTTATAGCTTTATATCTTACGGTATGGTATATGTTGGGTTAAATAAATTTTTTTCATAAACATAAATTGAATTTTAGCATATGGCATGATGGTGTAATTATATTTACCCATCCTATAATGAATTAGAAAAATTAAATGGATTTAAATGATCTAATAAATTAACTTTAATATAATTTTTAGAATGAAAAATAATTGGATTTGTTTTTTGTAAAAATCAAGTCATTTATTATGGATATTGATTAAATAGTGTGTTAATTGCAACTTATAGAGGATTGTACCTCTATAATATGGGAATGACCACCCATATAACTGAATCTTTATGTACTTAACTCATCCTTTGTTGGTAAGTTTTTTCATTGTATGCCTATGAGATAAACCCACTAAGGGTGTTTTAAAATTTTAATTATTTGAGTTTCACTTAAATATGAAGAAAATTTTAGTTTATAGATAGTTGAATCCATAAATTGGTAAAGGATGCCTATATAATTGAACCTAGACTGTTAATACTAGACCCACATAGGTCAACTCTGCCTTTATATAAATTGGTACTTAAACCTTTGGGGGTTTGTTTAAGATAAATAGGGATGGTTATTTAAATTTTTATCTACCAATTAAATGGTGTTTCTATAAATATATGGTGGCATGTTACTTAACCAATTCCATTTCCATAATAAAGACCATTTTTTTCATTTATTGTTATGAGGAATTAGTTAATTAAAATGTTAGTTGTAACCTAAAGGGTATTTTCCTCTATAGATTGTGATTGAAATTCTCTTTAACAAATCTCAGTTCTGAGAAATTTGGATAAATGAATGGTTGAATGAAAATTATGAGATAGATTTCCAAGAATGTTATGAGACGTCAACTAAAAAGAGAACCAAAAACTATTTTACCTTTCTCACCAGTACGCCACATTTCATTTATTAAAGCCTCTTTGATTTTTATAATAAATGTGAATCGATTTATTTTCTTGAATAAAACTTTTTAGTGATGTTCATCACATGGACCCTCGTGTAAGAATTAATATAGTGTTTCCTTTAGAGTGTCCTTGGATGGGAACATGAACATTCCCCATGGGTCCCTCATGACTTCTTATACTACATTAGACTTAGTGGTTATGTGGGTGAGCCTAGTTATATTTTTTTCATGACCCTGGTTTTGGATTTAATTCCTTGAATTAGTAAAGACTTAGCCAGTTGTGGTAGTAACCATGGAAATATAAAGTTAGTGGGCCTTGGTGTTGGGTTTTTAGTCATGGAATGTATTGAATGTCTGATAGTTTGAGTTTAGTAGGACTCGTAGTTAGATATATATTCCTAGGATGGGTGGGTGGTCATGTGATAATTTGATCATTTTTAAGGACATGATCATCATGAAATGGTCTAGATCAATGGACTAGACAAGCCTAAGGTATAGTCAGCCACTCTGCTGATCGGGTAATCTTTCGTCTTTTTTATAGATGAATTTAAATTTTGTTCTCTAGGTAAATAGTCATATAGAATAATATGGATTTGTTTCAATCATTTATATAGTTTATCACACGTTGGGATTCATAGATCCATTGAACTAGTGATTTAAAATAGAATGGGTGTGCCTATTATGATATTGTGATATCGAGGTAGTTTAAATTTTAATACATGGTGCTTATCAAATTATAAATTTTATGCAACGAACTATATGAAGCTCAATTTTTATTGGTAAATCCTTATACAAGTTTGAATGATGAGGTCTTGTAATTCCTTGAACTTTTTTTGTTTCATAATTTCTTATAGAAAGTGTTGTGAGTACGTGAAGGATATAATCATGGGTCACCAACAGAGTAGAGTGACCTGAGAATTGAGATATTTTTGGGATCATGGTATCCTTGAGATATTAATATAAATATTAGTTATTTCAATTATAAGGTTGAAATTGAAAAAAAAGGATTATGTGTTATAACACCGGTGGTTGGAGTTGGTTTGGATTTTACGTCAGATGTTAAGGATGCATGTGAGCATGGCTTGGAAGGATCATCATGTGTTCTTCTAAAGTGATCTTAGTATAGTGTGATTTTAAGTGGATGGTTTTTCTCACATTTCATGTTTAATCTTGGTATAAGATTTTGATCCATGTCTAATAACCTCATTTGGTGGTGGATAGGGAATGTTCCATATGATGAGTTTTCATTCTAAGTAAGGATATGAGTAGGACACTCCTAAGGTGAGGATAATTTTTTAAGTTTAGAGAAGCATGTCTATCAATGTAGAGGGAAAAAATCATAGAGGAACATTCTAAAATAGTTAAAAATAACTTCTAGAATATGGTGGGATGGTAAGTTCAATATTATTAGCCTCAGTGGAAACATTGGGTCTTAGACTTAAGTATGAGTATGATCGAGTCTAGATGTTGTATTTAGGCTTGGGGTGTGTAAGTAATCCGAGTGATCTAACAAATCAGTATCTCATCAATGCCTTCAAGGTAGCATGATGTAGAAGTGGTTTCTTGATAACCCAACCATTGATGGACATTGAGGTTCGAGGTTAGAATTTTTTGGTTATTACTTAATGTTCAGGGGTACCTTTTTGATTGAAGGTAATGTGAAAAAAAACCCTTAAAATATTTATATGTTGATTTGGATGTCATTTAAATAGGTCATACGTAATGGGATCAACTAATGTTTCAATAATAAATTTTATATTTTGAGCTAATAATATCTTTTGTGGAACGTGTTAAATGTGATGGGTGCATTTTAGAGTGTGAACATTAAAACTACATCATCATGGTATGATAATGGTTTTAGAAAATTAGGGATTAGTTGTGAGTTATTTGTGGTAAAAATTGAGACTTTGGGTATGTATATTTTACTGAGGATAGTGTGTGATCCTAAATTAGTGTACTTGAATGATCATGGTATGCCTTGAGTGGTAAGGTAATCATGACTTGGTAGTGATGACACATCGATGGATGTGGCTGAGTGTTCTGTTAAATAATCATCAATAGGTGGTTCGTCACTCTTGTCTACAAGAATTTCGATGTTTTTGGTTGTAAAACATGTTGGTAACTTCATTTTGGATATTATGGGAGTGTCTTAGGCTCTAATTTAAGGCCAACATGCTCATTCTAGGAATGGGTGATGAGAAATATCTAGAAATAAATTGGGTTTTGTGAGGCCATTGTCCCATGGTTGGACCTAGACTTACATTTATAAGAGACATCATTCCAGGGGTTGGTTAAAATAAAGTATAACCTCATTTTAAGAGATCATAACTTAGGGAGAGTGATATATTACTTTCAATATAATCTTAGTGTACTTCTAGTTTAGATGTGATCATTTCCCAATATCTTGACATTATCTTGAGTATGATGAGAGAGCGTTGACTATGCATTGAGCTATGTAAATATCTTTTTATGGTTTAATGGATGGAATCCTTGGAATTTACACTTGAGTATATATATAAGGTAATACATATGGTAGGGAGTACACCATTGTCCATTTGAGTGGAATGATCCTCATTGTGAGTATAAACTCAGTGAATGCCATGATAACCATTCTTGGGAAATAGAAATAGGTGATGGGTGAAGTTTGCGTTAACACTTAGGAATGACTAGGTTCTAGACCATGATAGTTGTTGTGTCTAGAGAATTATGGGGCATGGTTTTTAGTAATGAGGGACTCCTTTTTTGGTATTAGGATGAATATTATCTTAAGGTGGGGAGCGGGATGTCAGTCGCTAGTGGGTAACCATCATGTGACAAGGGTCATGGGGCCTTGAGGCTATTTGTGTGACATTTATTTGGATCTCAAATGTAGTTGGATAAATAGATTAATATATGACTAGATTTCTTTGTGAATATCAATTACATGTTCAAACATAAACTTGGGTGGATTTTGAGAGTACGAATTGGGTCAGAGGTTCCTATTATGGTACATGGGACGGGTTGGCCAGTAAATGTCAACATAATTTGGGCATGGGCTATGTTGAGAATTCTTGGGATGGTCTTGGTGTTCCTTAGGATAAAGGATTTGGTTTTTTTTGACATAATTCATCAGTAGTAGGATTCGATCATTTTGATAAAGGTTTTATATAGTAAGTTTGACTTGGGTTCTCTCAAATAGTCGAGTGTGGTTGGTGAGGAATAGTGTTGGGCTTGTTATTGTGAGGATACTAGTGTAGTATAAAGGTTTCCATAATCTTTTTAAGGAAAATCCAATATAACCAAGCTAGATTGATTAATTTGAATTCAACAGTTAAGATCAAATCCATGACTGATAGTATCATCCCCATGTTTGATTATGTGGGGTGAGTAAAAAAAATTCCAAGAGTATTATTAAGACACTGATAGAATGATTATATTGACAAGTTTGATGGAGGAAACACTATAGTTTGAAATTGGATATTAATGGTTCGAACATATAGTGGGTAGCACCATAGGTAAATTGATGAAAGAGAGAAAGATGTGATCACGTATTGGGTTAGAAGAGCTGAGGTAATGACTGTCTTAGTGTTCTTTTGGTGGTTATAATCATTGGATTGGGTTTTAGTGGTTTAAGTGTCATATGATTTAGGTGGTTCATAGAGTCATGTTGGGAATTTTGAAATTCAACGTGGCCATTTGAATGGGAATTCTCAACCCAAGTAGGTTAGGTGTAGTTTTTATTGTCCACTAAGGCTTCTTAGGGATGAGAAGTTCTAATGTGAAGATATTGTAAGATCCTTGATTCTGATAAGATTATAATTTTCAAAGTATTTTGGGTTCTTAGTTTTGTGGATGGGAAAAATTAAAGACTAAACTTAAGAATGTAATTCCAAGAGTTAGAAAATTTTAAAGTTTTTATTCTGGATGGGTTTAAAAGTTAAAAAGGTGTCTCGAGATTTGGGATGAGTTTTGAGAGCATTGGATTTCGAAAACATGGTTTCAAGAGAAACATCTTGGCGTGCATGATTATCAAAAAGCTATCACTAATCGTGCAGTCCAAACCATACGGCCTAATTATATATTTACATGGTATTGGGAACAAGTATTCAAGATGTTTTTTTAAGCTACAAGAAGTTTGTTTTGAATGCTTTTTCTTTTATTGTTAATGAGAAAATAAGTCACCTCACTTTTTAATTGTTGAGAATCAGACTCACCATAAAAATCATAAAATTAGACACAAAATGATTAAGAAAGTCTGTCATCTTGTGGGGAAGGTTTCTTTAAGAAAAGGTTTATCAGACTCATCTTGGGTTTGAAATGAAACAAATATCACAATGAGAATCTATAACATAATCTGAATGGATCTGATGTAAATCTAAAAATTCTTTACTGATATTGGAGTTCACATAAATCATAATTTTTTTGGAAAAGTTTTGATGAAAGCCTTATGATGTAAAGGGTGATAACAAGTGTTTCCAATCATAATGATCAGTTTTGAAATAAAGAAGTTTATGGAAGTATGAAAGGTTATAATACATTCAAATGTAAGTCAGAATATTCTATACTGATCTTAATTTTTTTAAAATTTTGGAGGAATTCATTGTTATAAGATGAAGTTTGTAGAATAATAAATTTTTTGATGAAAAAGTGTTCTGGTCTCAGCTCCTCAGTTTGAAGATCAGAGGATGAAAAATTATTTGAAGGCTAGGGATTTTTTTGTTCAAAACATGAGAAGATGAAGATATTTGTTTTTAGTTAGAATAATAATCCATAAGATATAAATAATTAGAGAAATAAGTTTATGAGAATCATAATCAAAAATGGAAAGATGTAGTTGAAGTTGAAGCTGCTGACACCAATGCGGTGTGTCATCGATCATCAGAGTAATCATGACATAGATAATCAAACATAGTGATAATTGTAAAATGAATTAGATGAAGAATTATGTTCATTGGGAGTTGTTGGGTCTGATGAAAAATGAAGTTAGAGACCAATCAATAATTTAGTCAACCATTTTCATCAGAATGATTTTTTTTCTCTCTGTCAATTTGGTTAAGTGAAAAGAAAGAACTGTGATATATTTTCATTTATTTCAAGATGAATATAGGTCTTACTTCCTTAAAAATTGGGTAAATATTCATCATACTAGCATTGACGCCGATACATCTGAGTAAAGTAGAAATCGATCCATCAAAAAGAGGCTCACACTAATAAAATCATCGGATGCAAAAACATTGATATGAAGAAAATGAGAAAGGGATATATTTTTTCAAGTATCCATATAATTTTTGTCAAAATATATCTTGAAACGTTGTTTGAAGATGATTAGAATAAGTGCTGGCTTGATGAATTTTGAAGCCGATACTGATGTTTTTTCTTGAAAGTATAGGAATCTTTAGAATTTTACACTATGTTTATGAAAAAAGAAAAGGAAACTGAAGTCTAATGAATTAGTAACAATGTTTATAACATAATGATTTTTTATGTGATATTTTTATCAGCTGATATGGAGAATCTGAATAAGAAGATTGATTTTTCTTTGTAAAGAGCATCATATTGGGAAATGTGTGTTTAGTTGGTTTTGAGAATTGTAATGAGAAGACATGTGTTTATCATATCTTTTCATTGGAATGGATCAATGTAATGAATATTATTCTATCTTCATAATAATAGGGAAATATTAATGTTAATCATAATTGGAATTAATATTTTGAAGAAAGTTTTATGTGATCTAATTTTTTTAGAATATTTGAGAAAGTTTGAGAAGAAATGAGAATAGTTGAGATTTTTTGAAGAAGTTAAAGATGCACCTGAAATTTAAGGTAAATTAAAGTTTAGGAAAATTTGGTTAAGTGGGAATTTTTTCAGAATCTTTCCTAAACCACTTTTTGAACACCTATAAATACTGGAAGTAATTTTTACTTTCTTACACTAATGTACTCTTCATGGTAGGAAAAGATAGAAAGAAGAGCGTTGGATGTTTCTTGAGAGACAGAGTTTCCATATTGAGCATTTCTAATAAATGTTTCTGATCATAAGGAGAAGAATAAGAAGGACGATTGTTTTCAAGGTTTCTAGATTGGGCCGAGCTATCAGATTGGAAAAGTTCTATTATAAAACTAAGAAATCAGATTGGTTAATTAGACTAGGTATCATAATAAGTATCAATACCTAGTATAGATAATTTCTTAACTACTTCTTGGTAGGGAAGTGAAGAATTTTTTTTTGAAGAGAATATTTGTGAATGTTTATAAGGAAGAACAGTAACATGTTTTGAAGAAACTAGTAAAAGTATCTTAAATTGTTACACAAAATTTTATGACATCATTTCATGCTACTTTTAAGCTTATGCACTGTTGTAATGAACATAGTACTACACAATTTTAAGGGAATATCCTACTTGTTGTATCCACAAAAAAGGGATTGTTTTCCAGTGTATTGTGTGGTATTTGATTGTTTACAAACCATACCAAGAATGTAGATAATCCTATTGAGTAGTTAACCTTGTAAATTATTTTGTTCCTACAGATGTGTGATTGATTTTCTTCATCAATGTAACAACTCTTTAACAAGAAGAAAATGTTGTTTCAAAAATAAGACAACTTGAGGGAAAAAGATATCACTAAAAGGGAAAGAAAAATATCTTGTTGTAGAAACATATCTTAAATCTAAAAAAGGATATTTGTCTTGAATATTGGATAGTGGTTGTTCTTCTCATATGATAGGAGATTTAAAATTGTTGAATAATGTAAGAGAATTCAGATAAGGAATGTTAACATTTGGAAATGATGAATCTCTCATAATCAAAGGTGTTGGATCAGCCATCATTGGAGGAAAAATTTAAAATCCAAGAAATATTTTTTATTGGTGGGATGAAACACACTTTTATAAGTGTTTCACAGCTTTTTGATGAAGTAAACAAAGTTATTTTTAGAAATGATGGTTTTCTTGTAAAAAATGAGGAATATGGGAAAATAGTTACAAGAGGGAAACATATAAAAGAAAACTTGTTCCAAGTTGGTGAAGCTCAAAAATTTTATTACATAGGCATGGTGGAAGAGAATCAGTTGTGGCATAAAATTTTGGGAGACATGTGTTAGAGAAACATGAGAAATTTTTCAAATTAAGACAGTGTCCAAGGTATTCTTGATTTGTCAAGAATATGATATTGGTCTTCTGAGATTTGGCATAAAAAATGAAAACAAACACTATTACTAATAAAATTGAAATTCTTTTAAAATAACCTCAAGAAAATATTCATTCTTATATCTATTTTCCAATGAGAAAACAATCAACTCATAGAGATATGTACTTCATCACTTTCATTGATGACATTAATCACAATAATTGTGTTATGTATATGAAACATAATTCAGATGCTTTGAAAATATTTAAATTTTTTAAGAGGAAAGATAAGATGTAATGTGAGTATTCAATGAATAAATTGATAACTAACAATGGTGGTGAATACAAAAATTAATATTTTTAATGTTATCCTAAGAATCATGGAATTTAGCATGGTTTCAGTACTTCATATACACCTCAACAAAATGGTGTTGCTAAAAGAAAGATTAGAAGTTTGGTGGAAATATAGTGAAAAGTGTTACTTGAACATGGTCTACCTAATTAATTTTAGAGGCAAGAGGATATATATATTTCAATAAATAAATAATAATATTATTTGATTCTTTTTATTTTAAAGTTAATGAAAAATATGGGGAAGATGTTAAACAAAACCATAAAGATAAGGAAGATAAAAAGGATGAAATAATGTCTAGTTACAGTTTGGATAAGGATTCCAACAATTATAATCTTACACAAAGAAGAATAATTAGATTCATTTATTTCAATTAATGATGAATAATATCAAAAAACTCATATCAGAAAGAGGATTGAAGTGGAAGATCAAAACATAATTGTTGATCAACATCAAAAGGTTCATAAAATAAGAACATCAAAAGTTCTTACACATACTTCCTTGTATTCATAATTTGAACTGAAAGATGTGAATGAATATTTTGATCATATAGAATGGGTTTAGGATATGAATGAATAGTTGTATCAGATAAAAAATGATACTTTGAAACTCATATCTAAACCAAACGAAAAAAATATATCGATACAAAATGAATTTTCCAGAATAATGTGAATGAAGATAGTGAATTGATAAGGAACAAATCAAGATTAGTGTGAAAATGTTACTCATGGATAGAAGTTATTCATTTTAATGAAAATTTTTCTTTAGTGGTAAGGTTAGAAACTATCAGAATCTTTCATTTTATTTTCGCAAAGTAAAATTACAAAAAAAAATTAGATGGATGTGAAATCAAAAATTTTAAACGGTGATCTTGATGAGGAGGTTTATATTGAACATCATTGTTTCCATATTGTTTGGAAAGATGAAAATTTTTTGTGGAAGTTTAATAAAGCCTTCTATGGTCTAAAACAAGTACCAAGAGAAAGGTATTCAAAATTGGAATCCTACTTAAGAAATATGAGTTTTAAGACAGGAACGGTTGATGGTGATATTTATATCAATGAAAGACATAAGTTTTTTCCCATTATAATTGTTAATATTGATAACATTATCTTTGTTTGTAATGATGAAAGAACATGTGAAATATTTTCTAAATGGTTGAAAAAAAATTTGATATGTCCATGTTGGGTGAAAAGAAATACTTTTTTAGGTTAAAAATATCACAAAGGAAGAAACCCATTTTTATTTCTCAAGAAAATTATGCTAAGTAACCTCTTAAGAAGTTAGGAATGAAAGATTCAAAACCTATTTCCACACAGATTTCAGTGGGAACCAAGTTGGAAAAATAAAGAATAAGGTAAGATAGTTGTCTATAAATAGTTTCATAAGTTTATTAGAAGTTTGTTATATTTTACTACCTCAAGAACTGAAATTGTTTATGTTGTTACCTTATGTGAAAGGTTTCAAAGATCTCCAAAAGAATCACATATATTGGTTAGAAAAATAATTCTCAGATATATAATAGTTATAAAAAATCATAATTTGATATGATATCTCAAAAAGTATTGACTTCTTTTGGTATTCACATGCTGATGGGAAGGAAAAGTTGATAAAATAAAATTCACATCTGGTAGAGATTTCCTCCTAAGGATGAGGTTGTGTTATTTTGCATATAAATAAAAAAAATTAGTAACTCTTTTAATGGTGAAATATGATTATGTTATTTCCACTCAAGCTACTACTCAACTTATGTAGATTAAAATATTATTGGATGAGTTACTCGTTGAAGTAAAGTTACCTTTTCACTTGGGTTGTGATAACAAAAGTGCTATCAACATTACAAGAAACACATTACAAAATTAAAATTCAAAACATATTGATATCAAATATCATTTCATCAAATAGAATGTAGAGAAGAATGAATTTAATCTGGAGTATGTTCCAATATCGGAACAAGTTGTATACATTATCATAAAACCTTTACCAAAGGAACCTTTTTATAAACTAAGGTTGAACATGGGTTTCCAACCTCTTTCTAATCAATTTTGAGTTATGTGTTTCTATCCCCTCTCATCTATTATTTTTATAGTGTTTCCAAGGGGGTAATTGTTTCATAAATCTATCCATTGATATATGCTAAAGATTTTAAGGAAGCATGAATATAAGGGGAGTTGTGGGAAATTTTTAATCAATTGTGTAAATGTGTGAACTATTCTAACATTGTTTTCGAGTGATTTTAGGAAAAATTTGTTTATAGGAAATTTTATGAAGTGATTAAAGAGGAGATAAAAAGCTATGGAAGTTTCATGAGTCGCTATTTTTGGATAGCATGGTTTTTCTATTAATGATTTTTTTCCTAAAATGAGTTAACTCATATATGCTTAGAATTTTTTATAAGTAATCCATAAGTTGAGGTTACAAATTTTAGTTATTTATGAACCTTGGTTGAAAAAAAAATCCAAAGGGGGAGACTATTGGGACCTAGCTGTAAAGATGTTGTTTTTTGAAGCTAGAAGAATATAGTTTTTCAAGTGTTGTATTTTGTTGTCAAAGAGAAAATAAGTCACCTCACTTTTTAATTGTTGACAATAGGACTCACCATCATCATCATAAAATCAGATGTAAAAATTCTTAAGAAATTCCATTTTCTTATGAAGAAGGTTTCTGGAAGAAAGGGTTTATCAGACTCATCTCAGATCTAGAATGAAAGGAATATCATAATGAGAAGTTGTATCGCAGTCTGAATGGATCTAATGTAAATATGAAAATTCTTTTTGGATCTTGGATTTCATATAAATAATAAGTTTATTGGAAATTTTTTTATTCATTTCTTTTGAAGGAAAAGGGAAATAAGTGCTGACAATCATATTAAGGTTCGGTTTGGAAAGAAAGAAGTTTATAGAAGTATGGAAAGTTAAAATACTTTATAATGTAATTCAGATAATGGTATGCTGATATTAGTTGTTTAAAAAGTTATGATTAAGTCATGATTAAAAGTTTATGTTTGTAGAAGAATAAAGTTCTTGAAGAAAAAATTTTCTAGTATTAGCTCATCGATATGAAGATCATCAGATGAAAAATTATTTGGCGGCCAGGAAGGTTTTTGTTTAAAACATGAGAAGATAGAGATTCAGGTTTTATTCAAACCAATAATTCACAATATATAAATTCTAATTAACTATGTTTTTAAAATGAAACACTATGGTCAATAATGTACATGATACACCACATCGATTTTAAACGAACAACTAAATATTATTATTTAAATGTTACCATTATAACCTAGCCATTAGAATAGAAATCATGAACAAGATTAACTAAATTATGTAAATATTGTCACACATGTATATATAATTAATTATTTTTTGACCAGTTAATAATAAATGAATGTAAAACCCACTTTAAAATAAAGGGAAATGTTTTTCTGAAAAACTATTTAAATGGGAAAAGGGGTGTTTTATACCAATAAATAATAAAATCACTCTTTAAATATTATATTAATCTAATATTTATATAATATATTCAATATAATGTTTAAAATTCATATTATGTGTCTTCAAGACATGATATAAGAACAAATACAATTTTAAATATAAAAGAAGTATTTTTTCTAAAAAGATAGTTTTGCTTCCTTTTGATGATGCACTTATGTTAATTCTAGTTTTCTGAAACTTTTATAAGTTATATTTGAAAAAATAAACTTATTTTTTTAAAATCATAGTTTCAAACTTTACTTTGATTTAATTTTTTTTATTTTCCAGAAAAGAATCATTTTTTGATGAATAGTGAAAAAATACTACATTTTAATAAAAAAATACTTTTTCAGGAAATTTATTTATTGTGTTAAATTAAATATTTGAATGGTTTTAAAGTATAGTTAGATCATTTTTTATCAATTAATCCAATTTAGTTCATTTTAATCAATTTCACATTGAAATTGGATAAAAAAACTTTGTGATTTTTGAATGTTTTTACTTTAAAAAATTGTTTTCTTATATCGTCAATGGGATTACTATTAAATTAATTTTATCCACTTATGTGTTTTGAATTTTAAAAAATTGATTCAATATTTGGAATTAGAATTTACAAATTTAGTAAATAGGTCCCTTTAATTAATTTAAAATATGATTAGTAACTTTAGTAATTATTTTTATTATCACAGTTAAGGGTAATTTGGGTAATTATGGGTAAAAATAATATTATAAAATATTATAAAATTTCTGAAACTGTAATGTCCCAAAAATTCCATGTAATTTTTTTTTTAATTATATGGAATTATTTTGAGATCGTGAAATCTAACCGCACGCAATTCTGAGGCCCGGAGTGCCCAGAAAGATTCGTCGAAGTTTTGTTGAGTTTTAATTTGCACACATAAGCAGTTTTCCTGAAAAAGTGGAATAAGTCTTAAAGGGTAACTTGGATCTGAAATACGAGGGAAGAGTTGCATTCAGGATGGTGGCTTTACCCAAGGCATGACTTAAGTTTAGTCAGCACAAGTCTCCTGTGAGAAAACCCAAAAATGGAAAAACTGTAAATAAAATAATTAAATAAATTATTTTATTTTTCAAATGATTATAACTCACAAATGGTAGATCGAATTGAAAATATGAGACCATCGCTGAACTCATGAGGTAATTCTTTATTTAAGAATATACTAACTTTGGTCGTTGTGGGCCACCAGTGAAAGTTAGTTTTTGGCCGTAAAGAAAATAATTAAGTGACAATTATTTTATTATAAAATTCATAACTTTTAAATGATAACTCGGATCGGAAATATGAGAATACCATTGGGTTCGTTGGGGCGTGTTTCACTTGGGCAGAGCCTAACCTCAACCGGCGCGGGTCGAGGGTGACTGTTAATAATTTTCTGAACTTTTTTTCGGCTACATTTAGTAAACGTGCGAGTGGCGTTTTATAACTTTTGAACCGGAACGTGGAATTAAAATACGAGGACACTGTTGAAATCATAGCGCCGATATTCGCTTATGTAGACCTTCACCTTGACCGTAGTGGGTCTAGGGTGGAAGTTAGTTTTTCAGATTTTTGTGGGAGAAGAAAAAAATAAAATAAATAACTTTTTATTTATTTTATTTGAAACCACAATTTTGAATGCTTGGTGGTGGGGACCAACTGAACTCCCAATTAATTTGGGGGAAACCCTTGGTATTCCTCTAGTTAATGTGCCAACCTCAATTTACTTAAGGAACCAACTTAACTTGATAAATTAATAAACTTAATTTAATAAGTTGGCTCCTCTTTTCCTTGAGTTTGGGGAAAGCATTGGCAAAGGGAGAATTGGGGAGAGCTTTTGGAGGATCATCTTCTCCAACGAAGAACACTCTCCAATGAAGAGTATCCTCCAGAATTGGAGAATGAGGACAGCGCTTGAGCTCTTATCAGAAACATCTAGCGGGACCAATGAATGTCTAATTCACTATCTCATCGACTTCGTCTTCTTCCTCACGCCACCTCCAATGTACAATCGAGGTAGGGGTTTTTATATGTGTTTGAATTTGTTTTATTGATTCTTCATATCCTAAATTCATGACGACGATGGCCAAACGAACATGGACATCCTTCCGCACATAAATCATGCTCCTCTTTATTTTTATTCATCACACGTTTTTCTGGTGTTCTTCAATGCCTAATATTTATTGGCACTGGAAACACATAGTTTTGCTGAGTACAATATATGGACATGAATCCCTCGATGCAAGGATCGAAAATATGCAATTTTTTAATTTTTTGGGCATAGAACGAAGTCACAATGGCTCATGGAAGGAGGCATTCAAATATTTATTAGTGCTAGAAATACAATATTCTGTTGAGGATAACATATGGACACGGATCCCTTGACCCCAGGATTGAGAATATGTGATCATTTTATTTTTCAGGTTTAGAACAAAGATGCAGTTGGCCGCGGAAGGGGAAATGTGGAGGTTTAATTCTGGAACGTCTTTGGGGTGTAGCTCTAGGCAAGATAGGTGGTGAGATGGAGGTTCTAGACATGTGGAGGAAGCCTACGGTTAGAGTTGCAGGAGAAGTCCTGGGCTTGATTGCTTGCTGGAACAGTGCATGAGAATTGTGGGGAAAGAAGAGTTAATTGGAGAGAGAAATAGTTGAAAAGAAATTAATTAAAAATCTAAAGAAATTAAAAATTAAATCATTGGAATAAGGGTAAGGCACTACCCTTGTGCATGAATCTCAATTGAGATGGGTTATAAGGAAAAAATGAATAAAATAATAATAATATAAACAATTTTATTATTATTTTTGGTTTTAAAACCATAATTCGCCTGTAACTTATCCTTGCGACCTCGGTTTCACAAACCGTTAGCGGTATTACAGCCCTAACTTCAAGACGGAAATTATGAGTCCAATATTGGATGTCTTTTTTGGTTTTTTGGATTGGGTACCCAAAATGCTCGAATAATAATAATATATTATTATTATTATATCTTAGACCCTCAATAACTACTGCATGTGATGTCTGATTGACTTACTATCTGTGGCGACGTGATCCTGTCATTAAGACGGTTTATTTAAGTCTAATTTTGAATATTAAATTCTGGTTCATAGATCAGGTTCATGAAACACCCAATAATAATAATAATAATATTGCGGGATCATGTATTCGACATATTTCCCTCATACGGTGTCAAAATGACGAACCATCTGTGGAACTAGAAACCTTCGATTGAGACGATCCTTTTGGTATACCCCAATTGAGTTTTGGATAAAGTTAGGGTATGGCCGAGTTGGATCGAGCATGAATCCAACTAGGCCCTTGGGACTAAAAGGCCAATAAATTACAGACCGGACGTTCGATTGATGCATCGTCTGTTGTGTAGAGACCCCTTTTATAGGGTGATCCTTTGAGATGCTTCTTCGTGGGACTTCATGGTAGTTGGAGTATTGACCAGTGACTTGAGGAGAAGATCCTCCCAGAATCAAGTGAGATTAGTGAGGGAACCATTTAGTTGGCTATAACATGAGAAAAGGAACCTTTGTGGGTCTATGCTTTGGGAACCTGTGTGGGTCTGTGTTCAAGAGTCTCACATGGATCCACTCTAGGAACACACGTGGGACTACTCTAGGATCCTACGTGTGTCTTCTATACTAGGATCCTGTGTGGGTCTAATGATTTAGGATCATGTGTGGGTCTGATGATTTAGGATACTGTGTGGGTTTTATGATTTAGGATCCTGTGTGGGTCTGATGATTTTGGATCCTGTGTGGGTTTGATGATTTAGGATTCTATGTGGGTCTGCCTCTTAATAGAGTAAGATGATTTAGTAGTTACATATAATCATCTTTACTACTGTACCTTAGTTATACCTAGTGTGAACTGAGTCTTTACCTTTGTGGTGATACCTTTGTGGTATTCTTTTGTGATCCCTACCTATGTGGTACTTTCCTTCGTGGTGCTACCTTGGTGGTATTCTTCTATGTGGCATACCTGTGAGGTACATACCTTCGTGGAGATACCTTTTTGGTATTCTTTTTTGTGGCGTACCAGTGTGGTACTTTCCTTCATGGTGAAACCTTTGTGGTATTATTCTATATGGAATAACTATGTGGTACTTTCCTTCATCGGGATACCATGGTCATATTATTCTATGTGGCGTATCAGTGTAGTACTTACCTTCGTGGTGATACCATTGTGGTATTATTCTGTGTGGAGTACTTGTGTGGTACTTTCCTTGATGGTGAAACTTTTGTGGTATTCTTCTGTGTGGTGTTAGCTTTGTGGTGTCACCTTCATGGTATTTCTTCTTTTGTGGAACATTTGAGCTTTGGGATTTTGAGTTGTACCTTGTGTTTCATCATGAATGAGATGGGTATACTTGATAACTTGGGTATATGTATGGGCTTATACCTAAGTAGGGTTGTCAGATGTTTACATGCTTTGTGTTTTATCCTTTATGAATTTCGTGAGACCTTTGATGGTCTCGGGGTCCCTACTGAGTATCGTTATACTCACCCCTGCATGGTCTATGCTCACACCTTGTTGTGTTTGGTGCAAATGACGGACAGCGCTGACTGAGGACGAGAGTACTAGGACTGAAGGTAGTTCAGAGGTGGACATTAGATGGTCGTACTGCAGAGATGGTCATTCGAGAGCTGTACCTACCCTTTAGGTGGGATCCTTGGTGGGTGTTCATAGGAGCTATTTCAGTTTTCTTGAACTTTTTCAGTTTTCTTGTACTTTCCAGTTGGTCTTGTATTTTGGCCTCTTTTTCTTACTATACACACTCTTTTTACTATACAGTTTACTTGTGTTCATATCTCATTGTGTTCTTGGTTTCATGTGTTTATAGGTTATAAAGTCAATTCCTTCTCAGTTTTAGGGAATGCACCTTTTGGTTCCAGTCACCAGCCCCTGGCCTATGGAAGGCGGGTTTGGGGTAGTCATGGAACGAGCCCCGGGGGACGGGTCATGATAAATTGGAATCATAGGAGTCTTTTCTACCTTATAACATTGCACTCTAATCTTTTTAATGGAAATAGTGTTAAGTGTAGTGAGTGTGGTTATTAGTTGAGGGAATCCAGTGTCGGCACAGCGGCCGACGTATCCATACACGAGGACCCTGACTTCTTATTTCTGACTTAGTGCACGAAAACACTGTTTGCGTGTGTGATTTGAAAAAGTTTGGTTGTGTTTTCTTTGAGTCAACTCACTAGGTATAACTTAATGATCGTGGATCACCTGTTCCTTATTAGGATTTCACTGCGTAGACAGCCAGCTAAGATTCCCGAGAGAGTAAACGATGACAGCCCACCGAGCGATGATGCTCCGGTGTAGGGTCCTCTTACTGTGTTGGCACCTTCAGGTGGTGTACCTGCAGCACCACCACCCATTGGGAAGAAGTTACCACCAGCCACACTGGAAGATGGTGCATGCTGACTGAGCACATTTCATGAGTTTCAGCGGCAGAAGCCTCTGAACTTTCGGCGTGAGAAAGATTCCCATGCGACTGAGGGCTGGCTAGAGGCAGTTTCTAGAGTTTTCCACCTAGTTAAGACACCAGTAGAATAGTTGGTGATCTTAGCTACTAGTATTTTTTAGTGAGTGACCATGAGGATAGTCCATATAGTGATGATTCTTTGGTATGTGGACCATTACCCGAGATAGTACCTTCGGGTAGTGTGTCAGCTATATCACTACCTATTGGTCAGCAGTTACAACCGGTGGTATCGGTAAAGGACACCTATAGGCATAGTTCCTTACGCGTGATTCAGCATCAGATACCCCTCAGGTTTCGAGGTGATCTCGACTCACAGGTGGCTGAGGACTACCTCGAGGAGGTGGTTGAGAGTTCTCTAGAGATTTTATAGCTTCGGCAGGATGACATTTCGGTAGCTGAGTATTCATCAAGGTGTACCGATCATTCCTGGTACTCGATGAATATGATACGATTAGTGCTTCATAGCTCATACCTATGAGCGAGGTGTCTTTAGGGACATCTGAGCTAGTACTATTCTTCTATGCATTCCTACTTATGTTAGGGTTCTAGAGAGAAACATTTTGGTTGAATATTCTTTGGCTGAGTGGATGCATCCACTAAATGTTAGTAGTGGGAAATTATAAAACTGGCACTAGTCTTAGAGACTTGGGCATGTAAAAATGTTTCGAGAAGAAGAAGTGTTAGGGACAGATGAATCTGTAGGGCTTCAGACATGGAAGCAGTTCTAGGGGAGCAGTATGAGGTGGTGTGTATTTCGACATGTTACAACCACCTCCCATTGTGGTCCCCGCCAGGCTCAGGTAGCTAGAGGAAAAGGAAAGAGAGTAGTTGCATGCAGTCAAGGAGTGTGACCCAAGGGCTCTAGGAATGATTCTAGGTATGGTCGGTGTCTATTACTAGCTACCATATCAATAAACATAGGTACCAATCATTCCTTCCTTCCAAGAATCTTGTCCAAGACCTAGATTTTCTAGTTAAACCATTGACTTGACCCTCACATCTGGAGATACATTTCGGAGGAGAATCGATAATCACACTTATGTCGATGGTGTGATCTGACCCTTGAGGCGATATTTTAGGTTGGAACCTCTTGGTGGTAGTGTCGAGGCCTTAAGAAGTTAGATTGAGTATGACTGGACATCCACAATTCATACACAGATTGACTGTATTAGGAAAAAAAGGTTGTGTTTTATCTACAACGTTGGGATGATGTTTTCCTTAGTCTGAGAAAAAAGGAAACCCAGACAGAACAAGATAAACTCCTACATAGGAGGGTGCAGCTGATCACTCATGAGTTGGCCAGCCTTACCCTCGTGGTAGCATAAGTTTTGTGTTTTCAGTTCCCAACAAGAGTTAGTATATTTTCTCCAGGACTAAGACTTTGAGATAGTCTATACTCCTAGGAAGGGGAATATGGTAGCAGACGCACTTAGTGAGAGTTCTGGACTGTAGCTACTGAGTGAGGCGATATAGCAGCTAGTAGCTTTGTAGATATCCTTTGTGGATCAAGATGGAGCAGCTTTTCTTCGGTCTCTTACAGTCACTCCCCCACTTCTTCAGCGATTCAGGGAGGCGCAGCTTGGGGATGCTGACTGTGAGGTTCGATGTGTTCTGATATTCTTAGGGCGGACACATGATGTAATTTCTGAAGTTGGGGAGCACATCATACTCTTCAGAGGACGAACCATGGTACCAGTAGTGCTACAGAAGGAGGTGTTGAGGGAGTTTTATATGTCCCCTTTGGAGGTACATCCCGGTGTGGTGAAGATGTACCAGGATCTTCAACATTAGTACTGGAGGCTAGGGATGAAGAAAGAAGTGGTATATTTTATATCATGATTCCTCACTAGTTATCAAGTGAAAACTTCTCAGATCCGGAATAAGTCTCAATCCAACAGGAGGAGGGAGATCATGTCTTCCTATGGGTCTCACCTCGATGAGGTTTGCGGAGATTTGGCTGAGGTGGAAAGTTATCAGCGAGGTATATCGGTCCTTTTCTGATCCATCGGAGGGTAGGTGAGGTGGAATACCACTTGGATCTTCCACCGTAGTTAGAGAGGGTGCGCAACATCTTCCATGTATCTCATCTGATAGGATACGTGCATGACCCATCTCACATCATTGACCATGTCGATCGGGACTTAGACGATGGGGTGTTTTTTATGAAGGTTCTAGTGGAGATTGAGGATTGATAGGAGAGACTCTTTTGTGGGAGATTGATACCTTTAGTTCATGTATGTTGGTAGCATAGGAACCTCCAAGAGAGCACATGGGAGTGGGAGGCTCAAATTCAAGCTCAGTACCCTCTTTTGGTTGTTTTGACTTTGTTGTGGCTTTTGGGGACATAAAGCCCTAAGGTGGGGAGAATGTAATGTCCCGTAAATTCTGTATAATGTTTTTTAATTATATGGAATTATTTTGAGACCTCTAAATCTGACGGTGCATGATTCGGAGGCCCGGAGTGCCTGAAATGATCCGTCGAAGTTTGGTTGAGTTTTAATTAGCGCACATAAGCATTTTTTCTAAAAAATTAGAATAACTCTTAAACGTTAACTCGGATCAGAAATATGAGGGAACCTTTTCATTCCGTATGGCGGGTTTACACTATGAGTGACATATGTTTAGTCAACGTGGGCCTCCTGTGAGAAAACCTAAAAAAGGCATAACCATAAATAAAATAATTAAATAAATTATTTTATTTTTAAAATGATTATAACTCACAAACAGTAGATCAGATTGAAAATCTGAGACCACTACTGAACTCGTGAGGGCATTCTTTATTTAAGAAGATACTAACTTTGGCCAGCGCGGGCCACGAGTGAAAGTTAGTTTTTGGCCGTAAATAAAATAATTAAGTGAAAATTATTTTATTGTAAAATCTATAAGTTTTAAATGGTAACTTGGATTGGAAATCTGAGAGTACCATTGGGTTTTTTGGGGTGTGTTTCACTTGTACAGAGCCTAACCTCTACCGGCGTGGGTCGAGGGTGACAGTTAATAATTTTCCGAACATTTTTTCAGGTACGTTCAGTAAATGCACGAGCGACGTTTTGTAACTTTTGAACCAGTACTCGGAATTGAAATCCTAAGACACCGATGAACTTGCAACACTGATATTCTCTTAAGGATACCTTCACATTGATCATAGTGGGTCAAGGTTAAAAGTTAGTTTTTTAGATTTTTGTGGGAGAAGAAAAAAAATCTTTTTATGTATTTTATTTGAAACCACCGTTTTGAATGCTTGGTGGTGGGGACCACCCGAACTCCCAATTAATGTGGGGGAAAACCCTTGGTATTCCTCTAGTTAATGTGCCAACCTCAATTTACTTAATGATCCAACTTAACTTGTTAAATTAATAAACTTACTCTAATAAGTTAGCTCATATTTTTCATGAGTTTAGGGAAAGAATTGGTAAAGGGAGAATTGGGGAGAGCTTTTGGAGGATCATATTCTCCAACTAAGAACACCCTCCAAAAAAGAGCATCCTCTGGAATCGGAGAATGATAATGATTCTTAGGCCCGTATCGGAAACATCTTGCGGGAGCAATGAATGCTGACATCACCATCTCATCGACATCATCTTCTTCCTCATTCCACCTCCAACGGAAAATTGAGGTATGGGTTTTTATATATGTTTGAATTTGTTTTAATGATTCTTTATATCCTAAATTCATGATGATGATGGCCAAACGAACATGGCCATCGTCCTGCACATAAACCATGCTCTTCTGTCTTTTTATTCTTCCTGAATTCTTCATGCGTTCTTCAACGCCTAATATTTATAGGCACTGGAAACCCATAGTTTTGTTGAGCGTGATATATGGACGCGAATCCCTCGATCCAACGATCACAAATATGAAATCATTTAATTTTTCATGCTTGAAAAGAATCTGAAATGGCTTGTGGAAGGAGGCAGCCAAATATTTATTGGTGTTGTAAATGCAATATTATGTTGTGCATGACATATGGATGCAGATCCCTTCACCCTAGGATCACTAATATGCGATCATTTTATTTTTCAGGTTTAGAATGAAGATGTAGTGGGTCACGGAAGGGGCAATGTTGAGGTGAAATTCTAGCGTGTCTTTGGTTTGTAGTTCTAGGCAGGATAGGTGGTGCAACAATAGTTCTAAATGTGTGGAGGAAGCCTGCGGTTAGAGTTACAGGAGAAGTCATGGGCTTCATTGCTTGCTGGAACAGTGCGTGAGAATTATGGGGAAAGAAGAATTAATTGGAGAGATGAATAGTTGAAAAGAAATGAATTGAAAATATAATGAAATTAAAAAGGAAATCATTGGAATAAGGGGGAGGCGCTACCCATGTGTGTGAATCTTAATTGATATGGGTTATAAGGAAAAAAATAATAAAATAATATTAATATAAATAATGTTATTATTATTTTTGGTTGTAAAACCATAATTCGTCCGTAACTTATCTGTGTGACCTCGGTTTCATGAACTGTCAGCAGTAGTATGACCCTAACTTCAAGACAGAAATTATGAGTCCAATATTGGATGCCTTTTTTGGGTTTTTGGATCGGGTACCTGAAACACTTGAATAATAATAATATATTATTATTATTAAATCTTCGACCCTCAATAACTCCTACGTGTGACATCTGATTGACTTACTATCTTTGGCGACATGATCCTGTCATTAAGAAGGTCGATTTAAGTCAAATATTTAATATTTAATTCTGGTACATGGATCAGGTTCATAAGATAACCAATAATAATAATAATAATATTTTTAGATCTTGTATTCAACATATCTCCCTCTTACAGTGTCAAAATGACAAACTGTCTGTGGCACCGGAAACCTTGTATAGAGACGGTCCTTTTGGTGTAACCCACTTGAGTTTTGGATAAAGTTGGGGTATGGTTGGTTTGGATCAAGCATGAATCCAACCGGTCCCTTGGGACTAAAAGGCCAATAACTTACAGACCGGGCGTCCGATTGACGCACCGTCTATTGTGTTGAGACCCCTTTTACATGGAGATCCTTTAGGATACATATTTGTTGGACTTAGTGGAAATTAGAGTATCAAACAGTGTCTTGAAGAGTTTATCCTCTCGGAATCAAGTGAGCTTAGTGCGGGAACGTTGTAGCTGGCTGTAACATGAGAAAAGGATCCTATGTGGGTCTGTGCTTTGGGATCCTGTGTGAGTCTGTGTTCGAGAGTCTCACTTGGATCCACTCCAGGAATCCACATGGGATTACTCTGTGATTCTACGTGGGTTTTCTATTCTAGGATCCTGGGTAGGTCTGATGATTTAGAATCCTTTGTGGGTCTGATGATTTAGGATCCTGTGTGGGTCTGATAATTTAGGATCCTGTGTGGGTCTAATGATTTTGGATCATGTGTGGGTCTGATGATTTAGGATCCTATATGGGTCTGATGATTTAGGATCTTGTGTGGGTCTGATGATTTAGGATCCTATTTGGGTCTTTCTATTAACAGAGTAAGATGATTCAGTAGTTAAATCTAATCATCTTTACTACTGTACCTTAGTTATACCTAGTGTGAGTTGAGTCCTTAGCTTTGTGGTGATACCTTTGTTGTATTCTTCTATGTGGCGTACATGTGTGGTACTTTCCTTCATGGTGATACCTTTGTGGTATTCTTCTATGTGGCGTACCTATGTGGTACTTACCTTCGTGGTGATACCTTTGTGGTATTCTTCTGTGTGGAATACCTATGTGGTACTTTCCTTCGTGGTGAATCCTTTGGGGTATTCTTCTGTGTGGCATACCTGTGTGGTACTTTCCTTCCTGGTGATACCTTGGTGGTATTCTTTTGTGTGGTGTACCCGTGTGGTACTTACCTTTGTGGTGATACATTTGTGGAATTCTTCTTTGTGGTGTACCTGTGTGGTACTTTCCTTCATGGTGAAACTTCTGTGGTATTCTTATATGTTGCATTACCTTTGTGGTACTCACCTTTGTGGTGTTACCTTTGTGGTATTCCTTCCTTTGTGGAATAGTTGAGCTTTGGGATTTTGTGTTAGACCTTGTGTTTCCTCATGAATGAGACTGGTATACTTGATAACTTAGGTATATGTATGTGAATATACCTAAGTAGGGTTGTCAGATGTTTACATGATTTGTGGTTTATCCTTGTAGGATTTTGTGAGACCTTTGAGGGTCTTCGGGTCCCTACTGAGTATCTTTATATTCACCCCTACACAGGCTACGCCCGCACCTTATTGTGTTTGGTGCAGATGACGGACATCGCTGACTGAGGATGAGAGTACCAGGACTGGAGGTAGCTTCGAGGTGGACATTAGATGAGGAATACCATAGAGACGATCGTTCGAGAGTTGTACCTACCCTTCAGGTAGGATCCTTAGCGGGTGTTCATAGGATTTGTTTCAGTTTTCTTGTACTTTCAAGTTGGGCATGTATTCTGGCCCCTTTATCTTACTGTACACACTATTCATACTATACAGCTTACTTGTGTATGTATCTTATTGTGTGCTTGGTTGTGTGTGTTTATATGTTATAAAGGCAATGCCTTCCCGGTTTTAGAGAATACGCCTTTCGGTGCTAGTCTCCAGCCCCTGGCCAATGGAAGGCGGGCTTGGGGTAGTCACAGCACGGGCCCCGGGGGACGGGTCGTGACACTAATGCTTGTCCAAATTTCAGTATATGCATTTTTTTCAACCCAAATCATCCTTGGTCCGATTTTGTGAACTCTTGGAGCCACATAGATGAATTTGAGACATTTATAATATTATATTCAAAGGAAATTCAATTTTTCATTCTTTTGTTTTTAACAAGAATGTTTTTTTAATATGGGATTATATTCAGTATATGTTTGACTATAAATATTATATTTAAATATAAAATATTTATTTACATCATAGTAATTTATTTATAGTTTTTATGAAAGAAATATTTAAATTAAATGGTGACATAATGATGATGCAGTGACTATTTAATTAATGAAAGAATCAAATAAATGATATAAATAATATTAAAATACATATAATATGAAATAATTGATTTCATACATGTCTTTTATAGATTATTTTACCATTTTAGGGATTAATTAATAGAGTTTTTTCAAATATATCAAGTTGTTTTGATATTTTTAAAAATTCAAATATTGAATAGTGTCAAAATTGACAGTTATGATATTTTAAAATAAATAATATTTTATTAAATGATATAAAATTTCTAAAAATATAATATTGAGACAAATAATTGTTATAAGTCCTAAAATTTTATAAATTACTCATTTATTGGTCGTTTTTTATTTTTTAGTAATTATATTAACCCTCAATGTATAAATTACATTATAACACGGTAAGAGATAAAGGGTTAAATAAGGGTTAAAACAAAAAGATGATGATTAAAAAATAATAAAAACTTGTCCAAAAATTATTATATGAACGTTATTTGACCCTTATCACCTTAATAGAGAATTTTAGTTTTTTAATGGACTCCTTTCCATGAAAATTACATGTATATAATTTAATTCAAGGATAATTACAAAATGTCACTCCCTTTGTATTTAATATTTTTATATGTCCATATAGGGTTAAAATAGAGATGTGAACAAAAACAAATTCCTATTTTGAAATAAATGAAATTACATTCATTATATAGATTTATTTTTAATTTTTTATAAATTATATAATTACTTTAAAATCTTCTTCAACGCTAAAATGGTATTTATTTAATTAACAGAAAAATAAAACAATTGATTTTCATAATATTATTTTTTATATTTTTTTGGATAGTTTAATGTTTCTAACAAATTTTATAGATCCATAATATTTATTATAGATGCTTTAAATAAATATATTTGAATTACCAATTTTTTTTGAAATATTTAAATTCAAACAAAATGAATAGTATCAAATTTGATAATAATGATATTTTATAGAATTAATTTATTATTAAATTATTTAAAAATAAAAAATATAAATAATACCAATAGGGAAAATATATGTTCTAAAATTTCTTCCCCTATTCATTTATAGACCATTTGAATGTTTTTCTCTATAATAGCCTTATTATATTTTAATATTTTCGGATTTCCCAAAGCACCCCTCACCTCAATTATAAAAGGGAACCCCTTATTCAATTTTATTCACACTTAAAAACCTATTTGGTTCAGAAAATATCTATCCAAATACCTTCCTAAAATCCCTCCACACATTCTAGAGTCGTTATTTTAGGTAGAACTCCCTCTTTAGCGGTGTTAAGGTGATAATAAAAGGAGATCGTCTGAATAAGAGGTATCATTTTTAATTTAGTATTTCTATTTTATTTCTTCTTACACTACCTAAGAATATTTTTCATCCATTATGATATAATAAATATACTGATATGTTGTTATATAAATATCATCACTTAAATCTATATCCTCTTCCATAAAATGGGAAGAGAATTAATTGTTTGTGCTTACGTGTGAACTATCACCTCCATGAACCGATATAATTCATTTTCCATTATTGTCTCTCAAGATGGGTTATAATGATGTAATTAATGTTTATATATGGTATTAATGACATTTTTATCATTATAATAGAATAATTTATCATTTATTTTCTTATATTCCATGCACATAAAAATGATAATGTCGTTTGTGCGTGCGTGTAAATTATCACCTCCACAAAGCGATGTGATTCATTTTTAATAACCACATCAGATGAACAGTATATATAGGTATATCTAAATTATTAATATGATTTTAATTATAATATGATAATTATTTAATGATAAAATAAAACATACCTTCTTTCCATAATGATTATTGAAAAATAGAAATGTTACTCAAGCGTAGGTACGGACAATCGTCTTTATAATTATAACATTATTCATTTTTCATAAACATGCATAATTTATTTTATTTAAAGTTATACTTGATGTATGAAATTTATTATTATTTCATGAATATTATTCTGGAGATTATGGACTAATGGCCACTTTTACTATTGATACATTATCGATGTCATTTTGGACTCATGTATCGAATATTGACAAAACATCCGACATTAACTATAATAATTAAGTGATTCTTATAACATGATATTAAGTGATATAAAATAGATACTAAACTTGAAAAAGGTTCTCAAGAGAGTAAATAATTAATATAAGCCTATTATTTAGGAAATTAAATTACATATGTTATGAATCAGACTAAAGGTAAAAGATTTTGTCTCAATCTCCTTTCATTGAGGCATTTCATGATGATCTGAACCTTTATTATTTTATAAGGTGTATAAACAAACCCTTTTACTTAGCATGTAATTTATTTATTTATTATCATGTTATTTAATGTTTTTTAAAATCTATTCTTTTATGGGGATTAGTATTTAAATGTTCAAAGTGATATAGGACACCTTGAATGTTTAAGTATTTAATTGTCACATATTTTTATTCATGTCAATATATTTTATATTATTTTAAATATTTATTATATGGATATAAAATAATTTTCAATTAAATTTTATTTATATTTTTAATTTCAATCAAATTTTTTCAAAAGGATTCTTTTTACATATTTTATTCAAACATTTTCAAAAAATGATAAAAGGAATGTTTTTTTAACATTTATGGCAACAAAAACTTATTTTCCTCCATGGCCATTATTTGATATTTGGATTCCTATACAAGCCTTAATTTTATTAAAAGAAAAATAAATCCCTTATTTAATTTATAGGTATTTTTGTATTGAAAATGGTTTTGAAAATGGATTGGTTATTTCAATACCATGAAATGATTTCTTATGATTGCAAGTGAAATGTTATGAGTGAAATGCTGAAAATTGAAATCATTTATGTATTATGATTATATAATGGTCATGGAAATTTGATGGTAGGTAACATGATAAATCAAGGATGGGTAGTTTTGAGACAAACCAAGGATGGGTGGTTACGTTATAAC
Organism: Viscum album; assembly: GCA_963277665.1. NCBI lineage: Eukaryota > Viridiplantae > Streptophyta > Magnoliopsida > Santalales > Viscaceae > Viscum > Viscum album. The sequence goes on from OY728132.1 coordinate 1,645,378,979, forward strand.
CTCAAATTCATTGGGTATGGAATTCGGTTGTATGTTTATTCCATTTCTAAGACTTACATGTATTGAAGTCAACTGCATGGTTATTCTATTATAAGAGTGAAAAGTATAATTATGTCCCAAATCAAATTTATTTATTTTCTATTATTTTTATGGATTTTATAGTAATTTTTTGATTATGAAAAAAGGTATTAAATGATATTATTTTCAAAGGAAAGTATTTATTACTTTTTAAGGGTGAAAAGTATTACTTTATGATAAAGTTTTCATGGATTTTAATGTTTATCAATGGAATAATGATTAAATTATATTTATATCCCTTACTGGTCATCTTAGGATCATCCCATGTTTTATAATTTTTCTCAAAAGACTTATTTATGAGTAAGGATTTGGAGATGTCATGTTGAATGTCATGAAGATTTTTCATAAATGTGAACATAGTTTATTTTAAATGTTTTAGATTATGGGAAAAATGGATACTATTAAGAAGTGTCCACTTTTTATTTTTATGGTTTTGTTATGTATGATTATGGTTTATTTATCTAATTCCATAAAACTAAAAATATCATCAATTTGAAAGAATGTAAAATTCTTGAATTAACACAACATTATTTAATGTTTTTGGTTGGTTCCCTATAGTTGGAATCAAATAAAACATTTAAATAACTTTAGATATTAGGATTTATTCTTAAGAGTTATGGATATCATCATGGATTTATAATTTTAATTTTCCCATAAGTTAAATGAATTATAAACCCCCTTTTGAGGTTATAGGTTATAAAATTTTAAGAAGATTAGCGGTATGTTTTGAGACATTAATTTTTTAGGTCATTATAGGTTATTACTTTTTGGGATAAAAAATGAAATGTATGAGATAAAATTTTAGGTTAAAACATGTTATGATTATTTTTTAGGAATTTATCATAATTTTGGAGTGTTATAAGAATTATATAGTTTTATAAAAATGGAAACCCATAGGATGGATGACTACCCAACACGTACATCAAGTCCATGGGAATTGAACCCACAATTGAAGGGTGACAAGGGTGAATCGCCTACCATTGTCCTACGTGATGTATTGGTTAGTATGAATTTTTCTTTTTAGTTAAAATATTTTATGGATGGATAATAATTTTATTTTGGGAATATATTTTTTATTTAATAGTTAACCTTTGGATAGGAAAATGATTTAGTGATTAGGTGATTAGTCTTATTAAAGAAGACAATAGTTATTTTGGGAAAATTATATGATTAAGGTAAATATATTATTACGGGATTCTATTGAAACAACATATGTTGGAGTATATTTTATATGGAAATATTATTTTTTTGTTATTTAGGTTATTTATGGAAATGATTAACATATCTTGAAGAATATGTGATTAAGAAAATTACTTTTGGTATGAGACTTCAAGAGTAATTGATTTTATTTGTAGATAATTCATAAAACATATCTTGGAAGATTATGTGATAAAATCCTTCTGATATTTCGGTTTTAATATTAGTATATAATATTTTTTTAGGAATTTTAAGGACATTTATTTGTTAAATGGTCTATATTGAACTTTGTGTATTACTGTTTAATTTTTTAAATTGTAGTAGTTTTTTCATCATGTAAGGTTTATTCAATTTGGGGAATTATCTTTTCTTGTACTAACTACTTTGGTTATGGTTAATATATAAATATAGGAGAAATAGATATTTAATATTTTTTGGATTATTTGACTCTCTGGAAGTTGACTCTAGTGCTTCAGGTGTGAAAAAATCATCATAAACACTCATCATTTGGAGAAAAATATGAGTTTTTGGTGGAAATTTATTAAAGGATGAAACTATAATTTTCAAGTAAGTATATTTTCTTATGTTCCTATTCTAGGTAGTAAAATAATTCATCAAATCTATGAAAATGGACTTAAAACAAAAACATTATTTGTTTACTTTTTAGACTAAGAAATGAATAACCTTTTAACCCATCACGGATTAATGGTTTTATGATTGATAACTTTCCCATAAAAATTTTCTCTATAACTCTCCATTAGAACATGATAGTTGTTTTTTTTCTTCTATTTCAAAGATATCCTACATGGAAGCCTAGTATGTATTATCTCATGAGATCATTATACTTCCCTTTCTTTACTTTAAACTGGAAGATTTATTTATCTTTCTTTCTGATGTGGGATTTCAACAAAGGTATTTTGAAAAGTTAATCCCCTAATTTTCAATATCAAGTTCCAATTGTGAGGAAAAATTTCATTAAATGAGGATAATGTAACATAATGAGTTTCTAAAATGAAACACTATGTTCGATAGTTAACATGATACACCACATCGATCTTAAATGAACTAAATATTATTATTTAAATGTCATTGTTATAAAATATCCATTAGAATTAAGATTATAAAAAATATTAACTAAATTATTAAAATATGGTTTACATATGTATATATAATTAATTATTTGGCGACCAATTAATTATAAATTAATGTAAACCCCTTTTAAAAATATGAGGAAATATTTTTCTAAAAAACTATTTAAATGTGCACAAGATTGTTTTATACTAGTAAATAATAAAATAACTCTTTTTGGATTATATTAATGGAATATTTATATAATATATTCAATATAATGTTTAAAATTCAACTTATTTATTTTAAATACATGATATAAGAACAAATGAAATTTTAAATTTAAATGAAATATTTTTCTAAAAAGGTAGTTTTGACACCTTTTTATGTTACACTTGTTTTAAATCTATTTTTTGAAACTTTTATATGTAATATTTTACAAAATAAAATTATTATTTGAAATAATATTATCAAAATTTACTTTGTTTGAATTTGTTTTATTTTCATGATAAGTTTTATTTTTTAAGGAATAATAAAAAAAATTGTATTTTAATTGAAAACTACTTTTTCATAAAATTCATTTATAGTGTTGAACAATATATTTCAACTGTTTTAAATTATCATTAGAAATTTTTTATCAATTAATCCAATTTAGGCCATTTTAATTAATTTCACATTGAAATGTGAAATAAAAACATTGTGAACAAGTTGAAAGTTTTTACTTAAAAACTAGTTTTCTCATTCCATCAATGGGATTAATATTAAATTAATTTTATCCACTTATGAGTTTTAAATTTTAAAAAGTGATTCCATATTTATAATCTTAACCTCCCAATTTAATAAATAGGTCCATTTAATTTTTGTAAAATATGAATAGTAACTTTAGGAATTATTTTTATTACCATGATTAATGGTAAATTGGGTAATTAAGGATAAAAATAATAGTATAAAATTATCCTAAAAATTGTAAAAATCATTGTATGATTTATTTTTAACCAAAATAGTACTTGGTCTTATTTTTTTATCTCTTGTAGCCACTTAGATGACTTTAAGACATTTATAATATTATATTCAAAGAAAAGTCAATTTTTTCATTCTTTCATTTTTAATAAAAGAAATATTTTTAATATGAGTTTATATAAGGGATATGTTAGACTATAAATATTATTTTTAAATATTAAATGTTTATCTACATAATAATAATTTATTTATAATTTTACAAATTAAATAATTAAATTATAAGGTGACACAATGATGATGTAGTGATTGTATAATTAATGGAAGAATGAAATAGAAGATATTAATAATATAAAAATAAATATAATTTTAAATAATTTATATCGTCCAAAAAATTCTAGATTATTCTCTAGTGTTAGGGATGATTTAACAATGTTTTTTCAAAGATATCAAGTTCTTATGATATTTTTTTAAATTCAAATAATGAATAGTATCAAAATTATCATTAATGATATTTTGAAACAAATAATATTTAATTAAATGATATAAAATTTATAAAAAGATAATATTCATCAAAATAATTTTTATAAGTCCTAAAATTTTCTAAATTACTCATTTCTTTGTCATTTTACATGTTATAGTAATTATATTAACCCTAAAAGTGTAAATTACATGATAACGAAGTAAGAGTTAAAGGGGTTAAATAAGGGTTAAAACAAAAAGATAATGATTAAAAAACATGTCCAAAAATTATTGGATGAATATTATTCTACCCTTATCACCTTAAGATCTAATTCTAGTTGTTTAATGGAAACTTTTCCCTGATAATAACATATATATTATTTTTGTCAAAGACAGTTACAAAATTCCACTCTCTTTGTATTTAGTATCTTTAATGTGTCCACATGGGGTGAAAATGAAGATATAAACGAAAATAAATGTCTATTTTGATATAAATGATATTATTTTAATTATAGAAATTTATTTTTAATTTTTTGAAATTATATAATTACTTTAAAATCATTTTCAATCCTAAAAGAGTATTTATTTAATTAAGAGAAAAATAAAATAATTGATTTCAATAATGTTAATTTTGATATATTTTGGATGATTTATTGTGTATAATAACTTTTATAGATCTCTAATATATATTAGAGATTTTTACGGTTATTATATTCTAATTTCACTTTGTATTGATATATTTATAGTCAAATTAAATTAATAGTATCAAATTTGACAATAATGATATTTTATTGAATTAATATATTATTAAATTATTTAAAAATAAAAAAATATTAAATAATCAAAATTTTGATAATAAATGGTCTAAAATGTCTTCATATATTCATTTATAGATCCTTTTTTAGTCTTTAGATCTATAATAGCCTTATTGTATTTTAATATTTTTGGATTTCCCAAAGTGACACTCACCTCAATTATAAAAGGTCACCCCTTATAATCATTAATTAACACATAAAAATATATTTGATTTAGAAAATATCTACCCAAATCCTTTCCTAGTATCCCTCCCCAAAATCTAGAGGTCTTACTTTAGGTATAACAACCTCCTTGGAGGTGTTAAGGTGATAATCAATGGATATCGTCTGAATAAGAAGAATCATTTTTAATTAAGTATTTCTACTTTATTTCTCCTTCCAATTCCTTAAAATATTATTCATACATGAAAATATAATAAATAATTTATCATAAATATAATTAGATTTTATTTTGTTAATATCATCACCTAAATCCACATCCACTTCCATCAAATGGGAAGAGAATTAATGGTTCGTGTGTAGGTGTGAACTATCACCTCCACGAACAGATATAATTTGTTTTCTGTTACCCTATCTCAATACTGGTTATAATGATATAATTAATGTTTATATTTTATATTCCAGAAATATTTATCATTATAATATAATAATATATCAATTATTTTCTTACCTTCCATGCGCATAAAAATGACAATGTCGTTCGTGTGTATGTGTGGACTATCACCTCCACAAAGCTATGCGATTAATTTTTAATCACTGCATCACATGAAATATATATATATATATAAGTATATTTATATGACTAATATTATATCAATTATATTATTATAATTATGTAATGATAAAATAATACACACCTTCTTTCCATAAATATCATTAAAAAATGGAAAGTTTACTCATGTGTACGTCTGACCATCTCTCTCTATGATTATAATGATGTTAATTCTTCATAAACATACGTAAATGGTTTTATTTAAAGTTATAATTGAGTTATAAACTTTATTATTATGTCATGAATTTTATGTTTTAGATGATGTACTAATGACCACTTTGACTATTGACATCTTACCAAAGTCATTTTGGACTCATGTACCGAATATCAACAAAACATCTGACATGAACTTTAATAATTAAATAATTTTTATAACATGATATTAACTGATATAAAAGGAATAATAAACTGTAAAAAGGTTATCAAGAAATTAAATAATTAACATAAGTTTATTATTCTAAACATTAAAGGACATATGTGACAAATCAGATAAAAGGTAATAGATTTTGTCATAATCTCTATTTATTGAAGAATTTATTGATGATATGCACCTTTATTATTTTATAATGTGTATATACAGCCCCTTTTACTTATAATTTCATTAATTTATTTATTATCATGTTATTTAATATATTTTTAAATTTTATTCTTTTATGGGGATTAATATTTAAATGTTCAAAGTGGTATGGGACACCTTTAATGTTTAAATATTTAATTATCATATCTTTTTATCCATGTTAATATTATTGATACTGTTTTACATATTTATTATATGGATATAAAAGTATTTTAAAGGAAATTTTATCAATATTTCTAATTTCATTTAAATATTTTCAAAAGGAATATTTTTACTTATTTTATACATAATGTTTTGAAAAACTATAAAAGAAAAAAAATTAACGTTTACGGGGAGAATAACTTCTTCTCCACCATGAACATTATTTGATATTTAGATTCCTATAGAATCCTTAAAGTTTTTAAAAGAAAAATAAATCCCTTATTCCATTCTCTATGTATTTTGGTATTGAAAAATGATTTGAAAGTCAATTGGTTATTTCAATACCTTGAAATGATTTCTTGTGATTGAAAACACTACTGGAAAACTAACCTTTACCAATGGTTTGGAACTATTGGTATAGGCCTCCAAACCATTGGTATAGCCTATACCAATGGTTTGGAGAACCGTAGGCAAGTAAGCCGTTGGGATAGGCATATACCAACGGTTTTCCAAAAACCGTTGGTATAGACCTATACCAACAGTTTTGGAAACCGTTGGTATAGGTAATATGAAATCTATACCAACAGTAATGGAACCGTTGGTATATAAATTCCAAAAATAAAACATCCGCTGGGATTTGATCCCAGGACCCCTCTTTTATCATTGAACGACTCAACCACTAACTTAAAATGACTTTTGTGATCATAATTACATAAATATATATATGTATTCTCATAAATATTTTAAATTTTGATTTATATAATGTTCTCGGTACGAAGGTCTGATAAAAAATGGAAGTACCTATACCAACGGTTGTTAAAACTGTTGGTATAGACTTATACCAACGGTTTTAACAACCGTTGGTATAGGTATTAGGCTGTGATTTTCATTCTGGGGAGGATGTTGAATTTTTGGGCCACTTTTCCCAACGGTTTGGCCAAACCGTTGGGAAAAGTGGCATATTTAGGGACTTTTCCCAATGGTTTGTCCAAACCATTGGGATAGGTCTACCTTTCCCAACGGTTTGGCCAAACCGTTGGGAAAAGTGGCATATTTAGGGACTTTTCCCAATGGTTTGGCCAAACCGTTGGGATAGGTCTACCTTTCCCAACGGTTTGGCCAAACCATTGGGAAAAGTGGCCAATTTGGGGGACCTTTCCCAACGGTTTGGCCAAACCGTTGGGATAGGTCTACCTTTCCCAATGGTTTGGCCAAACCATTGGGAAAAGTGGCCAATTTGGGGGCCTTTCCCAATGGTTTGGCCAAACCATTGGGAAAGGGGACCTATACCAACGGTTTTTTCAAACCGTTGGTATAGAAGCGTTGGGAAAGATCTAATTTCCAGTAGTGAAATGAAATTTTATAAATGAAATGTTGAAAATTGAAATCATTTATGTGTTATGATTATATAATGGTACTGGGATTTTTGATGAGTGGATATGTGATAAACCATGGATGGTTGGTTACATTATAACCTCAATTGCATTGGGTATGGAAGTTGGTCGTATAGATATTCCATTTGTAAGAGTGACATGTATGGAAGTTGACTGCATGGTTATTCCATTATAATAGTGATAAGTGTAATTATGTTCCATATTACCTTTATGTATTTTCTATGCTTTCTATGGGCTTTATAGTAATATTTTGATTAAAAAAGGTATTAAATGAGTTTATTTTTAGAGGAAACTATTTACTAATTATTAAGGGTGAAATGTATTATTTATGATAAATTTTTCATGGGTTTTAATCTTTATCAATAGACTAATGGTTTCATTATTTTTATATCCTTTAATAATATTTTTATGATCATTTCATGTTTCTTAATTCTTTCATATGAATTAAGGATGAGTAAAAATTTAAAGATTTCATGTTGAATATCCTGAAGAGTTTTCATAAAAGTGGTCATAGTTTATTTTAAATATTTTAAATTATAGGAAAAATGGATACTGTTCAAAACTATCAACTTTGTATTGTTATGGTTTTTTAATGTATGTGTATGAACTATTTCTTTAAATCCCTAAACCATAAAAGATCATAAATATGAAAGTAATTAAAATTCTTAACTTAACTCAAGGTTATGTATTGTTTATGGTTGGGTCCTTACATAAAATATTAGAAAAATAAGTTGACAAAAATCGTAATCAAAAAAGGAATGAATTTTCTAAAGATGAAGATGCTAACACTGGTTCATCAAATATGGTGTGCCACTGATCATCAGAGTAATCCTAACACTAATAATCAAATTCAATGATGATTTTAAAATGAATAAAAGTAAGAATTGTGTTCATCTATATTTCTTGGGACCAATGAGAATAGAAAAAATAAAAGTTGTTAGGACTGATAAAAAATAAAGTTAGATACCAATCAATAATGTAGTCAACCATTTTCATCATGATGGATTAGTTTGTCTCTCTATTAATTGGGTCAAGAAAAAAGAAAGATCACTCTTATTTTCTCATTTGGGTTAAGAGGAAAATAATTCTAACTTCTTTAATAATCAGGTTAAGAGTCATTAGATTGGCGTTAACACTAATACATCAGAGTGACTTAGAGACCAATCCACCAGACACAGGCTGACACCAATAACATCATCAGATGTAGGATCAATGCATTGAATAAAATAATAAAAGTATATTTGTTTCAAGAAGTCGTAGAAGTGTTTTAAAATGATATCTTGAATGGTTGTTTGAAAATTTTCAGCAGAAGTTCTTGTTTGAAGATGTTTGAAGCTGATGAAGAAGTGTCTCTATGGAAGTGTAGGAATATTTAGAAGTTTACACTATGTTTATAAAAAAATAAAAGGTAACTAAATTCAAAGTAAGTATCAAAAATTTTTATAGATATGTGGTTTTTAATAGGATATTATTATCTATTGGTATAGAGAATCATAACAAGCATATTGTTTTTTTATGGAGCATCAGATTGGGAAGTGTGTGTTCTATTTGTTATGAGAATTTTAATGTGAAGACATAAGTTTTTAATATCTTTCAATTAGTGTAGAGAAATGTAATTAAGAGTCTTATCTCTTCATCATAATGTGGAAATCATAATGGAAATCCAAATCATACTGAATATTTTGAAGAAATTATAAATCAAGATGAAGTTATGAAAAGATTAGAGATTGTTCAAGAAGAATTGAGAAGTGCTAAAGAAATCAAATAATCACCTTCAATTTAAGGGAAATTAAAGTTTTGGGAAATTTTTTTAGAATCCCACCTAAAAAAATTTTTTAACACCTATAAATAGTGTAATTTCTTTGTACTTTTTTACACTGATGTATTTTTCATGGTTGGGGAAGAGAGAAGAAGGTTCATTGAAAATTTCTATAGATAAGGAATTTCTGGATTGAGAATTTATGAGAATTATTGTCATATAGAAGAATAAGAATGAATATCATTATCAACGTTTCTGAATCTGACTGAGAAATCATACTTAGAATTCCAAACTAAGATAGAAGAAGTTTAGTTTTTTTACTGGTATTCGAGTAGAGCTATATTATTTGACTGAGAAATTGGACTGGCTAATTGGACTGGGTATTGTACTAAGTATCATTCTGAATTCCAAATAAGTCCATAAATGTTTCTGGGTATGAAAGTGAATAATTTTTTTAAGAGCATATTTGTGAAAGTTTAAAAGGTATCACAGTAACATTTTTGGATGAAACTGGTGAAAGTTTCTTAAATTCTTACACAAAATTGTATTACATCATTTCATGATACTTGAATAACATGCAATATTTTATTTAACATAGTTCAAAACATGGGTAAGGGAATATCCTACTTGTTATATCCACATAAAATTATTTTTTTCTAGTGTATTGTGTGGTATTAGATTTTTTCAAAACCATAACAAGGACATAGCTACTCTTATTAAGTAGTGGACCTTGTAAATTCTTATATTCTTATGGATGTGTGATTGTTTTGTCTTTTTCAAGGTATAAACTTTTTAACAGGAGGCAAAGGCTGTTTCAAGAAGAATAAAACTTAAAAGAAAAAATCTCACTGATTTACCCCCTCCCCTTCTCAGTGATACATTGATCTTTATAGTCATTCTCACATAGTTTCTTAAAATCATGTAATAATCTCCATTAAAATATGAAAAATGGGGAATAACATCAGAGGGACTCTCATGGTTGGTGCATTATTTTTCTAATTGCGAGTTAAAACCATGTAAAGTAAGGTTTGTGGGATAGTAATTTCTGTATGATTAGCATATGGTTTTCCTAATTGTGTGGCCAAAACATGTGGATCATTAAAGATCCTAGAAATTACCATTCTTCACCTCTTTTATTTAATCATAATCTACCCTTTATCCTCCCTCATTTTTCACAAGATCATGACTATGGGAGCTCCCATATTTTCTTCCATTAGCCTTCAACATTTCTCCTCCATGTGAGCTTCAAGTTGGCCATTGTTCATCATGTTGGATTACCCCAAGTATGTCTATTATTCCTCTTCCTTTTTATCTCATTTTCTCTATCCATCATTGACATTATCACTTTGTGAGCTAATATTCCCTTTTTTAGGTAATTTTTCTGGTTTCTTTGATTTCTTTCATTCTATCCTGAATTAAAGGCCGATATTGGTTGAGTGGGGTTTCATCATAATGGGATGGTTAGTCTATGTATTTTCCCTTAATGTCCTATTGTTTATAAATTGTTTTCATTGTGTTTTACACCAGACTATTCGTGTGTTGCTCCAAATTTTTGTAACACTTAACATTTATTATTTAGAACATTACCTAGACCCCTAATTAGATACATTCTCATTTTTGGAGTTTTGTGACCTCAACTTGGATCCCCCCTTTAGATTATTACTATTATTTACCCTCATTGAACATTTAATTTAATTGACCAAAACATCACTTAGGTGTGTTTTTTTAAACTCCTAAAAAGAGAATTTATTAATTGATAACAAATGAATTGATTGAATTTCAATAAGGTTTGTATACACACTTGTCCCTTCATCACTTGGGAGTGAAATGACTGATGAAATGAATTATTATCTAAATGGTAGGGAGACCTTCATTTCCTATGTTAAATCATCAGTTTATCGATCTTTCCACATGACTAAATCACTTTATGGGTGTGGTTATCTCATCACTTATTAGGGGGTTGCATTATAATTAAATTAAATGTAATAAAAAAGGATATGAATGTATCACTTGGATCATTATCACATGTAATTCAATTGATTAATAGTATGAATACCTATTTAGACCCTTCATCATTGTTAAAAGAAATGTAGTGGTTTAATATAATGGAAATTTTATATTATCATGGAAGTTTTTTCATAGAATATTTTTAATTATCAAATGTAAAATGCATGATTATTATGTTATGCCTTGGGTGATAGTTGGGTTCAATTACAGAATGCATTGGAGGGTTTCATAATGAATATTTAATTAAATGAACTATAAATAGTCAAGAAATGATGGACATGGAACTCTTAATAATTTATTTGAAATTGATGGACATGGTACTCCTCATTATATATTATAAATCATTGTACATGGAATTCCTCATTAATTATTGAAATTATTGGAAATAGTGCTCCTTATCATTTTATTGTAATTGTTTTATATGACGTTTCACACCCCTAGATTCTAGATGTTGTACATGGCACTCCATAACTTTTATTTTGGAATGGTTGGACATGATGATCCATGCTCCCTTAGTTTATATGCTTACATTAATGCCTCATTATTTAAATATGAAACCCCATATGATTATCATTATACATGGAAACCTTAGTTACATACCATGAGTATCAAGACTTTTTATATAAAATTTAATGCTCAAGAACATTCCAACTTAGTCCAAATTAGGTATGGTCGGCCAGGTATCTATGAGGAACATAAAACCGACATGGTTTATATTTACTTTAATGATTTACTGATTATATACTATCACACTATTACAGTTTATATTCAAAGACTAGATTTTTATTAGACATTGTTGGTGGTGGCCTATTAAGTTTTACTCTCACCCTATTCAGGCCACCATTTGGTACCTAGACATACCTCTTGACTGCATGTTGGGATTTGGCCCATTCTTCTTTTTTGTTGTATCTTTTGGGCTATTACTTGGCAAGGGAGCATCTTCTGATTGTGTACTCAGGATTCCTTATAGATATAGATTCATTTATTTATTTATTACTTTGTTAGTCTATTTCTAATCTATATATTACCAATTATATATTGACTACTTGTATTTATGGAATATAATGTTCAAGTATGGTTGTTTTTATTAGCACTTGATGCATTGTCTATTTATTATTACTTATCGGTTATTATTATATTTTTCTACATTTAATTCATTTATGATTATAATGTATTAACTATTAATCCAAATGGTATATTCACCCATCTGTACCACCTTTATACCCTCACTGCTAGCTGGTAGCCACTGGAATATAGGGAGGCCCACTTAAGACCATGTGTCCCACTATGTTTAGTTACTTATGAATGAATCTGGTTTTGGATATCGTAAGGGATATTCTAGAATAAACAATAAATTTCTCACTATAATTTTATGTTTTATTTCATATTTTGAAATGTAATTTTAGATCAATGTATGAATCTAGTATCTCAATACTACTAAACTATTCAAACTTAAGGGATGTGGTTTGTTTTATTTTTCACTAATGTATTAAGGCAACCACTGGATTCGAGTTACTAAATTCAAGTCTTTTGTAGATATTCACTTGAAACATTCAAACCAACCATGATTATTATTGTAGGAATACATCTGTAACATTGCTTCAGATGTACCAGTATATTATAAGAGTGGAAATTCTTCAGCTCCCCTGGATAGTTTGGTATTATATTACTCATTAGGACACATTGATAATGGTCCCGATACAAGTTCCTTGAGGGATATATGAATATAAAATTTTAAGATCTTTGATCACTCCCACCACAACCCTATTTAAAGTTTTATTGATTCATATTTTCACTAGAGGAGCTTCTTCATCTTCACCTTATTGAGAAGGTCACAACCCTAATACTAGTCATACCAGTGGAATTTATTTTCACCATAAAAACCTTATTCACCATCTTCATATAAAATAAAAATTTAATAAAAACATCTTTGATCAAATATTATAGCAAAACCCATTTCAAAACAATGATCCTTAAAGATGTCATTTACGATTAGATCGATTACAAATTTCACTAACTCCGCAAATTGGTTCATATTCTCTATCACTAAATTTATTCCTTATTAAAGGTATAAAATTTATATAAAGTTTATATTCTCAAGGTTTTAGTATAGTATTGTTGATTAAAAAAATCTAGAATCCCTTATAAGAAAGGTCATCATGCACTTTATCCTATACAAGGGACTCTCGCTACTTAGGACGTACACCATCCAATATATAGGTAGTAAATTTCACTTTAAATATTTCATATTTTTGAATAAAATCAAAGATCCTTTCAATATTTTTAAACTATTATTCATTACCCTATATTACTTTATCCTCTTATAATTTTGGATTTTTATTATTAATAAAATCTCAAACACATTCCCTAGATCAAGAAGATCTTGATCAAAATCTCTTACCGTATTCTAGATGGTTTGGATTGTTTGTAATTTCCAACCACCATATTACCAGAAGTTAAACCATCATGGGATTAAACATGTAGAAAAAAGCTACAAATACTCCCTAAATCAAAAGAACCCCTCTATGATAATTCACAAAAACAAAATATGTCGATGAACACCCTAAATCACCGCACCAATTTGACACTACACTCAAACAAACACAATTCATGGTGATAAAAATTCAATAAAAATAAAGAAAAAAACTAGAGATAAAAAGATTTATATGGTTTTTACATTATTCATATATCCATGGGAGACATTATAGCTTCCTTTTATTTCATGGAAGTTACAATATTCAAATAATTATTGAAAAATTTCCCAACTTAATCACTAATCACATTATATATGTATAATCGGTCCCACCCCACCTTAAAGTGGGGGTCTATTAGTTTCAACGGTTCCACCACCCACTGATATTCTCTAAGGATCTACTATTCACCTTGTCCACCTTCAATTTCCCATTGGGTGCCTCTACTCTAACTACCAAATTCTGGTGAACTGAAAACTTTTTTCATCTACCACTTAGATGACTCTTACATACCATCCTTTACTACAGAAACAAAATATAAGGAACCTTTACATGTTATCATCCATGAGACAACCCAACCTTAGCTTACATGCATATTACATAATTTTAGATGAATATTCACTACATCTCATAGAAAATCACACCCTATAGCCTATAGGTTTATTGTATTTGGATATTAGATACATAACTAACTCATTTACCATAACATCAACATCTCCCACATATATTATTCACACATGATTCTCTTCAAGAAATATTATACCTAATAGTAATCTCCTTAACCAAAGGAATATAAACAAAAAAAGCACTACAAAAATGTCGGGATCAATAAACTATAGTTTAATTTTCATAAGAAGAGTAAAAGGTAGAAAACTCAAAATAATAATAAGTAGATTGAGAATACATAGAATTTACATGATTTAAAAATAATTCCTACTTCGATAAAAAGGTATAATGATTTAATTATATTAGATAGAAAAATATAGTGTGAATTATCAGAGTTTATAAACCCTAGCTCAAGGGGAGATCATAAAGAAACATGGTACTAGAGTAACCTACTTTCTATAACACTAATCAGCACAGCAAGTCCATTGTGCAATAGTATTTGTAGAAGTAATACTTTAGAGATAAAGTACCCCATCGACGTCTCTAGTCAAATTAATTTATAGTTTCATGTCAAATTCCACACTACAATAGTACCACTATAGGTGCCTCTAGTTATCTCTACTATAGAAATTCAGCATTACTATTGTGCTCTAAATTCATCTAATGGATCAAGCTACACTATTCTAACAAAAGTATGAGCTCAAATTCTCAGTTTGGGTAAATATAAGAGATATCAATTGAAGGAAATAAGTGAGAATAAGATGAGAATATGGTTATGAGAAAATAATCAATGATCTTGTACATAAAATAAGATAATTTTACCTAATAAAACCAGGATCATGAAGTATGAGTCATGGAATAAATATTTATCATAACAGAAAACATGTGTAATAGGGGTGTTGAGAGATAAGTCAACAATCATGATCCATGAAAACATAACATTGGAATAATAATGTCGCATAAAAGTCAGACACAAACATAAGTATATAAAATAATTTCCTTTTTCAAGGTTGATTTCCAAAAACATCATCACATTGGGGAAAGGTCCCTTAGTAGATTGGGTCCACTCACCATTTACATTAAACATTAATGGACTAGGTTAACTCTTGATTAACTTTTATGCCATCACATGAGATATATGGATTTATCCAATTCATTTGATGAATATATAATTCTGGTCCCAAACATAACATAATTAAAACTATACATATGTGTTTCATATGGACATAAAAACATTCAAAATTCACCATTGTTTAATTAACTATTGATAAATAAATAGGTTTCATGAAAACTTTAAAAAAAACATGATCATAATCCATAAATAGAGAGAGGGTGGATTATATCATTAGATAATATCCTTGGTGAATCATATTAATAATCAAAGTTTATTAACATAGATGAAAAAACACTTTTCTAAGAATGTTAGAAAATTGATTTTAAAAAAAAGAAAAATATCATTTTCTATTGATAACCTTTATTTTAAATCTAGAAATTCATAAAAAGTGGGAATATAAATTACTCTACAAAATAATGAAAATGTGTAATTGAAACTTCATTAAGAAAATTGATACAATGGTTGTAAAATTCATTCAAGTGGAGATAATTAAAAAAGATATTCTTTTCAAAAAAATTTAAAGATATTTAAAAATGAACCATGTGGAAAATGATAAAAATATTCATTTTAAACTTTTGAAAATAAATTTATAGTAAATAAGAAATGTACTTATGAAATAAATGAATTATAGATAAGAAAATTGAATTAATAAATGAGATTAAATAATAGGTGTATAAAGAAGACATAAAATAATGACTAAGGAAAGGACAATAATTATGTTGAAGACTTGATTCCTTACTTAGAGATAATCTTAAAATGTGGGGGTTTGTGACTCCTTCTTGTGACCAGAGGTGAAAAAGAGTGGTAGAGGGTTGTAAGATAGATAATTTTGGTAGGGATTATAGATAAATTTTTAGGAAAGTTTTGTATTGAGATGGGAAGAGGAGAGGTCGTTTTATAGGTGAGCTTGAGTGGTGCCTTCACAAATACCCATTAACTAATGTATAAAAATGTCATTTTAAAATAGAAAGTGGAAATAAGTGAAAAAATAATAGATAAGTATGATGTTAGTTTGATCATACCCTTATATATCCAATTAAATATAAGTTTTTGTGATATTTCATGTCCTTATCCTTAAATTTAATCTTTTCACATTATTTCAGTCGTTATCATGGTGAATAACTTTTATCTTTGTTACTTATTTTTATGCCTAAAATCTAAATTGACCTTATTACCAAATTTTTACATGTCAATTCCAAATATGAGAACCATTTTAATAAATACAATTTATAATTATTGTAAAAAATAATTTTAATATTAGTACACATATTGAAGTAAAAATAGTTTTGAGAAAATGTATTTTTAAACATAAAAATTAATTTATACTTATTAATTACCAAATAATAATCAATAAATGATTAGTACCTTGGTTAAATATAAATATATAAAAAATTAATTAAACTGTCAACATTAAATATGGAAAATATAAAAAACTTATATAATATACAATAAAAACAATGTTTTTAAACGAAATATTTTTTTATCCAGGAGTAGTTAAAGTAGTACTCCATATAGTTACTTAATTATTTCATATATGTTACTAATTGAATTTACTAATTATTACTTTAATTTTATCAATACATATTATTGATATCATTTTTAAATGTAGTAAATTTATCAAAAATATGTAATTCATAAAAATGGTTTTATTAAAATCATTTTTATTTTATTATATGAATTAGAACCATTTTATTTTAAAAAATAATTTATTCTGATAAAAAATCTTCATTTAACTATATTTTATTTTATTTATTTTTTATTATAATAATTAATTGTCTAATTTAGTTTAGTGTTTCATGTATCACAAGATATAAAAGACACTTTATTTTTTTAATGGATGATAATTGTTAAATCATGGTGTGTTATAATCATTGACCCTAACAAATTTTTTAACATACCTTTATTTATCATTAAAAACACTATCGATATTTACACTGGGTTCCAAAATATAACTTTCAGTCCACTGCTAGACATCTTCTACCATGAGTATAAACATCAAGATGAAACTAAATTCCAGACATTCCCATTATAGATTTATGAATCAAAAAAAATATATAAACATCAAATTTCGTAAAAATACCCCACTTGAATACTTCTTATAATGAAATCATGGGAACCATGGAAACATAGGTATGCCTTTGATCACCCCATATTTTAAGCAACAATAGTGTATCCACCTCAACTTCTGGTCTCCCAAGTCCAACAAAGGTGTAATGATACCTAAGGTTATACTATTCTAGAACCTTGGTTAACATGTATCCAATATCTAAACATTCATGGATCATCCAAAAATCAAACGCTTCATCCCCCAGAATCTTCCAAAAGAAATAATGTTTCATGTCAATGTGTTCCATCGATGAGTGAAGTAACGTATTTTCCTCCAAATGAATTACACTCTGAATGTCTGAGTAAAGAAATACATTATCCTACCTTATTCTAAGTTCCTACATAAAACACTTCATCCATATAAATTCTTTATCTACTATTTTTATTGTCATATATTAATATTATATTGTAGATAGTGATACCACCAAATGTAACCTCAACATCAAGATTATGGGTATCCCTCTGAGTATAAACACAAAACTTGTATAACTATTCAATTTATCAGTATCTCCTCAAAATTTTGTATCCATATAACTCTATAATTAATTATATATTCTAAAATAAAATGGTATATTTTCCAATACATTGAGATATTGAAGAATCCACTTCACAAATTCCTATTGTCCTTTTCCTAGATTCTTAATTAACCAACTAACAACTCTCACTTAAATTGAAATGTCCAAACTTCTAAATACCATGGACTAAATCATAATTCATACCACTAATGAAAATGTAACCTTGACCATATACTTAGCCTCATATTCCATTTTTTATGCTTTCCTATATGGATAATTTAAACTGTCATACCAATAGGGTAGACATTAGCTTATATTTAATCATTCTAAATCTCTTGATGACCTTTTAAATGTAATCTATATGAGAAATAAAAAAACATCTTATCTTCTTATCTCTCTTAATACACATTCCCAATATTTTATTATCATCTCCAAGATCCTTCATCTCAAATATTTCTAATAAATCAGATTTCACTTTATAAATCTACTTAATATAAAAATCTTCCAAAGCATGTGATACATGTGAAAGAGAATGATAACAAAACTACCATCCACGAACACCTTTCGATATAAATAGTGATCTAATTTTATCTAAATGAACCCCTTATTATCCGTGAAATAAATGAATATATGGTTCCACTTCATTTGTTCATGATTCATACCATAAAGACTTCTCTTCATCTTATAAACCAATTAATCTTTTGGTTTTTCCATGAAACCATTGAGTTAATTCACATAAATTTCCTCCTATAAGATTCCTGGAAGTAATTCCTTCTTTACATCCATCAATTCCAAATTCAGTCAATTAAAAATAACCAAACTTCATAATATTCAGGTATTTGTAAAATTAAATACCAATGAGAAAATTTTAGACAATTTAACTCTTTAATTTGACTAAAATCCTTTCAAATATATCATAGTCTAATACCTCTTTCTACTATCATATTCAGTTTTAAACTAGAAGACTGATTTATTCTCTAATTATTTCCCCTTATTGTAGTTTTTTTATCTCCCATGTTTTTTTGTATCAAAAAAATAAATCTCATCTTTCATATTTAACTCCTAAATTTTATAATCAACTAATCTAGCCACTTATTTCAGGCTCTCGATATTCTTTCCATCTATAAGAGATAAGTAATTAAATTTATTTTCGTACCTCTAAACTCGTCATCTGACTCTGGTATATCGAAGCAATTGAACCTATATTTTTCTCCTTTATGGAACTAAACCTTTAAAAACTTCACCATCTATAACTCTAACTAAATATTTTCCAGTCCTTGAACACTCAAGTATATCTTCTACAAGCCTGAATTGATTCTCGAGGATTTAAACACCCCCTAAATATTCAAAAAAAATCCTTTATAAACATCCATTTAGATCAATTTAGTTTTTATTAGTGGATTATTTATTATAAAATCCTTTTTTCACAAGTTTTTAGTCTTTTCACAAGACCATCTCATTAAAGAGGGCATTTGATCTTTTAATGATCATTCAAAAGTCATTATCCCAAAGTGGTAAATGAAAGTTTTAATCACCATATCTCACAGAGAAAAAATCATGGGACTTATCTTCAAGTTCATACCAATCCTTTATATCCAAATGGACATCAGATAAACTTATAAAATCTTTGAGGTTTGTAATTTTTTAGGTTTTTTATTCCATATATATTATAAAATATACCAACCCATCGATGTGGAATAACTCCTATTAACAAGGTATGCTAAAGAATTGATTAATTTCACCAAAATGTTAATAGACATTCTAGAGTATAGTATTAAACTTTGAGAATTTTTAATTAATTATTAATTTATTAACTCCATTATAACACTTCTTTCTATTTTTCTAGGTATATTTTTTTGAAATATGATTCCTTTACTCTAGAAAAACATTAGTAAATACTAGTTAATGTATTTTCCACAATTATAAAACCTTAATAATTTTAGATTATTACTACTATGTTCTCTACCATGGGCTTACCTCAAATAAAAATTCTAAACACCTATGATTTTTACATAATGAATTGATACCATAACTTTCTAATTGAATCATCTATAAATGTGAAGAAGTACAAATACCCACCATGAGAATGGACTGGTGTGGGCCCCTAAATATTCATATGAACAAGTTATAACTTTCAAGAATTTGTTTTCTATCTGTTCAAGTTTAATGGAACATTTATATTCTTTGTAAGTATAAATTACTAACAATTTTTAAACTCTATGGGGTCAAGATTCAAAAAACCATTTTCTGATAGAACATGTATGTTATTCTTACAAAGGTTCCCAAGATTATGGTACCACAACTCGGAACAATAGGATGATATCATTATGAAAATTAATTTACTATCTTTTCTTCCCATCAGATATAACATACCATATTTTAAACCTCTAGAAATAAACCATCAAACCCCAAGATAAATTTTACACTATATTTAAAAAATATAGTTATAAATTCTGATTTATCTAGTTGATCCACAAAAATTAATTTTTTCCATAAACTTAGTAGATGATAAAATCTCTATAAATCTAGTAAGATTCTATCTTTCATTCAGCCATTGACATCACTCATCCCTATGATCTTGATAGATTCATTATCATCCAATCAAAACTTCCTAAACATTCTAGATACACAATTTTTCATGCACCCTTTCATATCCATAGATTGGAATGAAAACCTAGAATCAAATATCTATGATTCTAAAGAAATATTGGTACTCACCATAAAACTGTTACTACATTTACCAATATAATTCATAAAAATTGAACCACTAAAATATACCCTTCTAGGGTTCACCCTAAAATCCCTACAATCCTTTATCAAGTATCCATTTTTTCCATAGTTCCAACATTTTGGTATAATCCCTATTGATTTAACTAAAAATCTCTCCCTTGAATTATTTTATGATTTACTTTGACCTCTTTAATGGATTGGATGTAAACTACCTTCCATATTTAGTATGGTTATAGAAGTTTTCTAGACTTCTCTTCATCAGATATCTTCATTTAGAATGATATATCTCATGTCTTCAAACATTGGTCCTGTTTTCCCAAAAGAGATTCTCAAGGAATTTATAATCTTGTCCCCTAATTCTAATTATAATTATAATAGTAATAGATCTCATACAACATTTATAAGATTTAATTTAACTAATTTGGGTTGACTTGGAATCATGATAAATCTATTTACATGAATATATAATATTCTTCCTTCCAATAATCTCATGTTGAATAACATATTTATTAAGAACACTTTTTTTTTAAGCAATTGGATTCTCATATATATCTTCTAGATCTTTATCCATATCCATTGTGGTCTTTAACTCCTGCATATTAAAATAAATGTTTCATGCCAATGAAATTAGAATCAATCTAAGTGAATTTATATCTATCCTTTCTCATTATACTTTTTATATTGTTTTTAGTTTAACCACTTTTAATGTAACCTCAATGTTCTTGTAAATTAGATAGTCTTCCATATTAATCCTATATAATCCAAAGTATATCTAATCAAATATGTTTATACAAAACTTTCCTTACTCTGTGGGTATACCTTATATATCAATTATTGGTCATAGTGAGTAACTCAAGAGGGGGTGAATTGAGTTACCAAAAAATATTTCTATAAATAAACTAGATAATTAATCAAAATATCAAATTGATATAAGATCTATCCTTTTTAAAGATTTATTAATGGGTGATTAGGTCTCAGTAAAAATATGGTTTAAATATACCTTAACTTTTGAGATCAATTTACTTATATAGAAATATATATTAACACTAGTTAAGATTAATTATCAAAGAAATCATTTTTTAAGGAAATGTTATCTTGAATAAGATAGAAAAACAAAAAAAACATATCGACACAATAGAATAAACAAGAGGTTTAGTCTCAAGGTGAGACTTAATCTCCTCCACTTGAAAATCACCTTATTCCAAGCATATTATAAATATAATCAAGAAAATACACAACCTCTATTAGGTATACATTCAATAGAAACAAGCTATGTAGGCTAAAAATCCTCTTCCACAGTTATATGTGGGGTGAAAGAAAAACATGGGTCACATAAGGTCATCTTCCACAAACCTAGGTGGGAATAAATTGAGGAAGGAGATAAAAATAAGTATTCTTCTAGAATATGAAAAATATAGTGTGTATTGGATAACAGTAAAACAACACACTGCTCAAAAGTAAAACAAATAGAAAAAATAGAAAGAGCTTAGTCTGATGTGTTCTATAAGTTTGTAATCCTCATATCAGAAAAGGTAAGAAGTATGTGCTTTTTTCTGGAATAATTAGGTAGAACAGAGCATCATAGAAATCTGCAGTAATTCTTTAGTTGATCTCTATATATTATCTCAATCAATCTCAATAATGGGTTTAGTTCTTCTGTGTCATTGATCTTCGCAAAATGTGAATCACCAAGTTCAAGAGAGTTCATAGATTTGATCTCACACTTTTATTGTTCATCAAAAATCATTGTATTATCAAAATAAACATCATTCCAAGAGATAGATCCTTCATGAATATATACATATAGTTTCTTGTTAAAGGAGATCCACATTCCGTGGATCAGATTTTACTATGTCTTAAAGACTTGGTCAAACCATCTAGGAATAGATTTTTTCATTGAACTATTTACGCTAAAGATCTCGGATAGCAATGGTAACAAGAGTGTTGGCGGTGACTCAACAAATGGAAGTGACTCTTTTAATAGTACCTTGTTTGGTGGTAGCGGTGACTTGCTTCTAGTGGTATCTCATCCTAGCGGTAGGTCATACTAGTGGTAACGGTGACTGTTCTCTAGCGGCAACTCATCATGGCTACAACAGTGACTTATAGCCAATGGTGTCTTTCCATAACTCTTAACAGAAATATTATAAAATTAATATGTTCAAATAAATTGATATCATACAACATGTAAAACATTAGTAATAAATGAATCATGGTTTGTGATAATTAAAATAATATATTTCAAACACACTCCATCCAATAAGGTTCTAACATTATCCCCTTTTTATGATCACAAAACATTGAATTTTATAAAACATGTACTAAAATAGCTCCAGATCAAAGAATGGATCTAGATCAACTCCCTAATTTATCACAAAATGATATTTTCTATTTTAGATGCCAACAGTTTTGTTAAACCTAGAGAAGAAGATGAAGATAAAATGGGTGGTTTTTTCATATCAAAGATAATCTACAAAAGAGTGAAAGTGATTTGGAATCCCTAGAAGGGATATTGGGTTATGGATAATAAAAAACTATATGATGATTTCAATCCTATTGATCACCCAACAAGAAAAAAGTATATTGTAGATCTCGGTCTTGAACCTGATTAGATTCTTGAGAATTATATTACAGATGTTATTGCTAAAAGAGATGATGAAGAAGAAGAAGGTGAGTCAATTGAAGAAGGGAGTGATCCATAGATCATAAATTCTACACCAAGAGTATCCAGTGATAAAGTTAGTTCTAAAGGATATCTACCTTCTAGAGAAACAATCTTATATTAGCATGATAATATAGAAGATACTAAAGTTTATTAAGAATCCCAGTATAAATCATCTACCTCTGAGACGTCAAGTGAGGATAGTAATGATAGAGTAAATGATTTTGTTTATGAAAGTGTAGAAAAAAGATTGTGGATATTGAGAAACTAGATGAATATTATAGTGGTTTTAAAAAGGATAAAGCATATTAAGCTCTTGATGAGACTCCTGATGCTGGACATTATGGAATTGGCTCTTATCACAGAGTTGATCATCACAAAGAAAGTGGTTTTTCTCATGAGAGGAATGCATAGAATGGTTTTGATCCAGTTAATCCTACCCAAGAGTTAGTTTAAATTAAACCCTATGCACTAGTTGGGTCTAGTATCATCGAAGAAATTCATACTATGGACACACTTATGAAAGATATTTCAACAGGTCTTTCAAAGGATAAGGAATCATCAAGTGAGGGGGATAAAACTCTCAATCCGGATAAACAATTAGCTAAATTGGCTTATTTGGAATAAGTGGAGACCTTGGAAACCAATCAAATAGTAGTTCTACAATCTATAACTAAGGGGGAGTTAACTAACTTCCTAGTTACTCAATCAGTGGATAAGACTCCACAGACACCCACTTTACAACTGCAAGATACATCTTATATTCCCACATGAACTAAAGTTGGTCAAAGTTCTCACAAGACTAGAGACACTCCAATTCTTAACTATGTTAGATCTTTAGTTAGACCCTTTGAAGAATAAGATATATATCCCAGTTTTGTAAGACATGGGATGACATACAGTAATTTAGATGATGACTCTGAATTTAGAAGAGACTGATTCCTAGTGAATCATATAGATGAAGCTGTCGAGTTACAGCCTTTCACTCCCATGGAAACGAAAACACCAACTAAAGATGTAGTGTCACAAGAACAAGGAAATATTCCCACTCCTTCAATATTTTTTCTTAATAATGTTGTAACCTGAGTTGGTTTATATTCTTTATAGAAATATGTTCATTTAGATATGGAAACCTTGAAAAAGAAAATGGTCTCAGACTCTTGACAAGTCTTCAACAATCAGCCATATCCTATTTCTCTCCTTAATGAAGACAATTTTAGATATATAGTTGAGCTAGTAATATATTGTATTTAACCTAGATTTTGTATTCGTATTCAATAAATGGAAGTGTAAAATAGAATATTGGCATATAAGGTAGCAATTTTGAAATCTTTAGTGGAGGTTCAGCACACCTCTTTTTTAGATTTTATGAGTTCCACTTCTTAGAAGTTGGATAGTTTAGATTCTATTACCTATACATCATATACACATCATCCTACTCTAGAATATTTTGATAGGGATATTTTTTAATATTTTCTCAGATAATAAATAAGAAATTTCTTGGGTTATGTCAGCAGTACTCATGAATACCAAATTAGAAAAATACATCTTTATGGAGAACATGTTATTCAATTCATAAAAGAGTATTCTAGTGATCTTAGAAAATATAAAGAAGTGATCAAAAAGGATATCCAATATTATTTTTAAAGGATCTAAACTAATCATGATATTTCAGATAATTTCATGTTTATTTTTACGAACTTGAAAATCCCACCAGTGATAAGATCTTTAAAGAACAGGTGAGTCAGTTAAACTTTCTTACACCAACTCTTTATAATTTTTTAGATGAAAAGGAAGATTTATTTAATGAAATGGAATGGGATGGAATCATAATTATAAAATTTATTAATATTTTGAAACCATACCTCTATGTCCATTAAATGATTGTTATTTCTCGAGAGGCCATTCATGTTTCTCGGGTTCTTTCAACCAAAAACATAGGGATAGTTCAGTACATGCTTGCTATAATCTCTCAGAAAACCAGTATTATGCCTCCATAATTTTAACCACCCTTTCTATCTCTATTTGATGCTATCAGAAAGCTCATACCAGTTCTTTTAAGAGAAATACTACCTCATTTTACCACTCTTCCATCTGTTACAACCTTTTCCCTAACTTATACTTCGACAGTCGCTTCTAAGGATAATGATATAGATAGGGAAAAAGATAAAGGAAATGAGAAAGTTGATAAAACACCAACCTCTATAGAGTAAATATGTTTTCAGTGATATCTCTATGATAGATATCCTAAACTTTCTTTATTTCATCTTTATCTTATATCTTTTTTGTACTAATTTAGTGAAATTCCTTTATGTTCTTTTCTATTCTATATTTTTTATTAATGTTTTGATAATATGAAAGGGGGAGATAATTGGGAATTTAAAATTTTGATATAATAATATCTATGTCTAATCACTATTAATTATGTATTTAGTACATGTTTTATAAAATTCTGTGTTATTTTATCATCAAAAAGTTGAAGAATATTGGAACCTCTTTGGATGGAGTGTGTTTGACTTCTCTTAATTTAATGATCACAAACCATGATTCATTTATTACTAATGTTTCACATGTTGTATGATATAATTTTATTTTAACATATTACTTATATAAGATTTTCATTTTGTACAATTAGATTTAATGTGTCCTTTCCTCTTATATTCATAACAGGTAACTTTATTTTGAGTATTATCTGTTTCCGGTCTTTTTTCCACATTCCTTTTTTATCATAATCTCCTCTAAAATTTGACTTTTTTAGGAACTTATTTTTCCTATATAATCTCTTGAATTTTCTTTCCATGTGTTCCATTTCTTCATCACTAGAATTAGGAGATCCTTCTTCATTGAAATCATTGAGTTGTACTTTTTTTGGAGGTAGTAGATTTGAAAGATACTTATTTTATTTTTGGTTCATCTTCATCAATCTCTTTGTTGAATTTTTGTTCCTCTTCAAACATAATCATCTTTCCTATAAATTCCATTATATTTAATTTACTTACATCACATTACTCTCTAATTAACATAGATGTTCTTCTCTATTTGTCGGGTAAACATCTAAGCAGTCTCACCACTTGATCTTTTTCTGTCACTTACTTTCAAAGTGAGTACATAGTATTAACTATTTCATTTAACCTGAGATACATATAAGAAATAGGTTCATTAGATTTCATTTTAAAAGTATTATACATGATTTTATTTTTATCCAGTCTCATTTCCTTAACATTTTATATTCCTTCATGTGAGATAGATAAGGTATCCCATATTTCAAAATAAAATTTTCAAGTAGATATTCTATTGAATTAATCATCTCCTAAAGCATAAAAAAATAATTTGTATCTTTATAATTATTATTGTAAGTATTTTTTGTAGCACTACTCCATTCACTTCTAGGATTTTGTGGTATTTCATATTGATCTTCTATTGCAGTCCATATATCAAAACCTATAATTTCCAAATGCATTCTCATTTTGATTTTCCATTGAGCATAGTTGTTACCATTAAAATAAAGAGGTATGTTGGTAGAATATCATTATTTTCTATTATCAATAAAGAACTAAAATTTATAAATGAAAAAAATAGATTGTAATAATAAAACTAAAATCATAATAAAAATAGGTAAATTTCAACAACCCTTTGATACCAAATGTTGGTCGGAGAGAGTAACTCAATAGAGGGTGAATTGGGTTCCCAATAAAAAATTATATAAATAAACTGGATAATTAATCAAAATAGTATATACATATAATATTTATCATTTTAAAAGATTTCATAAATATTGATTAGGTTTCAGTCAAAATATGGTTTAGAAATACCTTAACTTTTGAGATAAATTTACTTAGATAAAAACACATATAAAAAATAGTTAATATTATTTATCAAAGAAAATATTTTTTTGTTAATGAAATATTATCTTGAATAAGATAGAAAACTAAAACAAACAACACAGTGACACTTTAGAATTAATAAGAGGTTCAGTCTCAAGGTGATACCTAATCCCTTTCACTTGGAAATAATCTACTGCTAAGAATATTATAAATATAATCAAACAAATCCACAACCTAGATTAGGTATACAGTAAACAAAAAACAATCTATTGAGACTAAAAATCTTCTTCCATATTTATACATGGGATGAAAGAAAAACATAGTTCACACAAGGACCTCTTCCAAAAACATAGTGGGAAATAGATTGAGGAAGGAGAGAATAACATGTATTCTTCTAGAATATGTAGGAGAAGTTGTGTGTTGGATAATATTAAAACAACACACTACTCAAAAGTTAAACAGACCGAACAAATATAAAGAGCTTAGAAGATGTGTTTTGTATGTTTTTAATCCTCAGAATAGTAAAGGTAAAGATTCTATGCTTTGTTTTGTAATATTGATACAGAACAGAGTATTGTATAAATTTGTAGGAATGATTCTGTTGATCTTTTTCTGTTTTCTCAGTCAATCTCAAAAATGGGTTTAGTCCTTTTTTCCATTAATCTTCTTAGAATGTGAACCACCAAGTTCAAGAGAGTTCACATATTTGATCGCACACTTTTCCTGGTCATCAGTAATCGTTGTCTTAGAAAAATAAATGTCATTCCAAGAGATATAGATACATCATGAATATATACTGGCGCTTGTTAAAGAATATCCACATTCCTTATATTTTCTTTTAATAAATCATAAAGACTTGTTCAAACCATTCACGAATTTATTTTTCCATTGAATTATTTATTCCAAAGATCTCAGACAGCAATGGTAACAAGAGTGTTGGTGGTAACTTAGAAACTGGTAGTAATTCTGCTGAATGTAACTTCTTTGGTGGTAGTGGTGACTTGCTTATGGTGGTACCTCATCCTGGTGGTAACGGTGACTCATCTCTGGCAATAGCTCATCCTAGAAGTAACGATGACTTGTAACCAATGGTTTCTTTCCATAACTCTTAACAGAAATATTATAGAAGTAATATTTTCATATAAAATGATATCATACAACCTGTGAAACATTAGTAATAAATGAATCATGGTTTGTGATCATTAAAATAAGATATGTCAAACACCCTCCATCCAAGGAGGTTACAACATCAATAAATACTACTAAATTAGAAATAATAAAGATAAGAGTGTTACATGAACTGTTATTAAGTGTCCTTTCAAGTCTTATTGAACTACAATATCTTATAACACTTTTTGGAATTCACCAACTACCAAATCCCAAGAAGTTAATTCAATGTAATTTTCAGTATATGGAAAAAATATTTTAATTCTCTCTAAATTATAAGAACACCTCAAAATCGATGTACTGTAACTTAGGAAGTAATGGTGCACCATAAATCACTGCACCAATTTGACACACCATCTGCATTCAAAAAACATAATTTATGGTAAAAAAATATAGTATAAATAAAGAAAAAAAATATAATAGAGAAAAAAAAAATATGGGAATTAGATTTTATTCTTACATATATGGAAGAACAGTTCTTTCTTTCTTTTCTTGGAAGTTATAATATTACAATCACTATTGAAAAATCAAACAATTTAATCACTAATCAAATTACGTAATTATAAGAGGTATCACCCACCTTATAGTGGTGTCCCACTAGTCAACTAGTTCCATTACCCTCCATAATTCATGAGGGAACCATTTTTCACCTTGGATACCTCCAATCACTGTAGGTTCCTCTGTCCTAATCTATAACTTCTAGTAAACTAAACAATTTACTTTTTTATATCACTTGGATGACTCTTATGTACCATCCTATTTCATAGAAATGAACTGAATAGAACCTTTATGTGTCATTATCAGTGACCCTAACATATTTAGTAACTTCTTTCCATCAATCATATGGACCACTAACCATCTGTATACTAGGTTCTAGAACATAAGATTTTGACAACTACCTTTGGTGTACTTTTACTATTGAGAGTCTAAATATAATACCAAAACATAATTTCTATAATTTATAATTATATTCATCTAAATAAAATCTTGAAAGATAATTCACATTTCCAAATATTAATAACTATATCCACCAATTTTTGATCAATAGGAGGATTATTTTGTAAAAATTTATCCATGGCCAACTCACAAAAATTTACCGGTGCTCTTCTAATAGGTGTGTCGAAATAAAATATTTAAAAAAATGAAGTTATGTCAAAAAAATACTAATCTTTCAAAATAAAATAATTAAATTCATTACTCTTTATAATTATCTTATTAGTAAATAAAATACTGACAAAAATATCTCTAACAAATTATAAATACCTATAGATTTTATGAAATCATAGGAATAAGTTTTAAAATAAAAATATCTCTTATATTGTAAACATTATGATTACACAATCCACTAGACTATGTATCTAAACATGAAACACTTAATAGATTCCTCTAGGTTCATTTAACGGTATACATGCATAGTTTTCTAATCATACAATATGACCATGAAATAAAAGTTTTTCTCCATTCTCACTAGAAAACTCAAAAATATCTTAATATTATCCATAAAAACATCAATATAAATAATAAAACTAATTTTAATAAAAATTTAATGAAAATAATTGATAAAATAAAGTTTATATCCAAAATAAATTTACCCAACATCCCATAGAAACTAAATTCTCATCACTAAAAGTTCCAATCAAACACATTTTTTATAATATACCCCTTGATTTATAATGATGTTATCTCTTATCTTCTATGACTCTCTAACTATCAGGTTTAAAACTAGGGATCTAATACCATTTTTTCAAGTACTAATGTGAATATCATACCATGATTCTTTGGTCAACACACCATAAGGATTAAAGAATAACTCTAAATCCCTATAGTCTAGCACAAGTTTCAATGATATCAGATAATTATATGGGAGATTATTTTTGCATCAAAAAATGAGAAAGAAAATTTAAGGATTTTCATAAGGAATTTAGTATAATGTATCTATATTTTAGATTTATAAAACCCTTAAAAAATGGATAATAAAATATCTAGAAAACCAAAAGAGGAATAATATGAAAACTATATAATAATTAGTAGTAATTTTCACTATCCAATACCATTATACATAAAAAATAAATATATTAATATATTAAAAACAAATAAAAATATATATATCACTAAAATAAATAGATAAAAAGGGTCATCTGATATGGATAGATAAGGGTACGTAAAATAAAAAAATATAATAAAAAAGTCACAAATTATCAATGTGACACGTGGTAATCCTCCATATACCACAACATCCAAAGAATAATGGTCACATGGAAAGAAACACTACTAGAGAAGGATGTTTACCATGACATATATCACAAGTAACATAATCTATAAAAAAATATGTTTGTGCAGTTAGTGAGTAAGAATCCTAGTAGGATTCCTCCAAAAGTTTTATATCAAAATCATTCATAAGATAATAAAAATTTTAGTTTCAAATTAAATATATTAAAGTAATAATAATTGTTTCCAAGAAAACAAATATTATTGGTTTGATAATATATAACCCCAAATATACAAATGATATTTAGTTTATACTATAATTATTCACCTGTGGATCAAGAAAACTATGGGAAAAAGAAGAAAACTATAATTTTTTGTGGCCACTTACTCACTAGTTATTGAAGTGACCTATCCAATTCCATTTAGTTCATCAACTATGAGATATAAGACCAACCCCCTATCTTAGTATGGAGTGCACCACCTTAAATATATAAGTCATTTAATTTATTCCCCATATAATAATAGAGTACATCACTAATAAGGGGTAATTACATCATTTTATCACTATATTTTTCCCCAAAATAAACAACGAGTTCAATTCATGTGGCTTTGTACCCAACCAAGAACCACATTTAAAACAATATCAAAAAAATGTTCAATAAAATAGTTTTAAACATGGCCTAACATATAAAATAGTTACAAATTTATGTCCTAATGGATTTTCAAATCACTTAAAAATATCAAAATCACTTTTATCTCAATACAATAATTAAAGAAACTCCAAACTAACTAAAAAGGGTACTAAGTTATCAAAAACTTATTTAGTAACTCATCAAAATTCATTTAAGATAAAATTAAAATTTCCAAGAATAAAAACATAACCACTATTTTTATAAAACAAAATTAAAATTTTTTAAAACTTTATTTTAAAATCATTAAATTAATAAAAATTGTACTTACTTTATGTCCAAATAAATTACTATATCAAAAGCACATAAATTAAAAGATACTCTGATAAACCTTTTCCAAATACAATTATAGGAATGTAAAGAAATCATTTAAATCATAAAGTAAGGAAAAATTGTAAACTTGATAGATTGATGTCAAATAAATGGAAATTAATGTAGATTTACATACCTCAAATAATGTAATTGGAGGTTTGATGAATTGAAAGAGAAAATAAAGGCTTGAGAAAAGTTCCTCACAACCTAATAATAAAAATCCCCAAAATAGATCAACCCAAAATCAATAAAATCCCCCCACAATAGCATATTGGAGTTTATATAAATAATAAGACAGTTTATAAAATAGATAATAAAAGAGAGGGTATTTTTAATAATATCATTTGAATATTCAAGCTAAAATCAAGAAGAGAGGGGTTAGAGATGGATGGTAATTTCTAGAGAGATCTTGGTTGGAGGCCTAGTTGAATAGAATAAGAATAATACAAAATTTACCTAAAGGATTTATGAATTAAAATTTTTATAACTTCTTTAGAATAATATGCATGTTTTAATATCATAATCTTCCAAATGTTTAAACAAACCATAAAAAACCCACTAGATGGGTTTTTTTAGCTTTTATAGTCCCTTGGACCTTACAGTCTACCCACTCATTCTTTTAAAAGTTCCAAACTTTGTAAATTTACCAGTAGTTCTCAATTAAATTTAATAAAATAAATAATAGAAAAAATAAATACATACCACCAAAATCATGGGTATCAAATTCTCTAAATTCATCCCAAGATAATTCACATCATAGATTATTGTGGATTATAATGTAATGTTAAGACTGACATGGATTATTTATCATATGAAGTCATCATATTTTAACTCATAAAAATATAAGTTATGAATATATATTTAAAGAACTTATTTAATGACATTACATATTAATTTTTATGTCTACTATATAAATTTATTATAGCATACATTCATTATTATTCCATATACATGAGTTAATGTATTTCTATAGGATGAAATGTTATGTATATTGACACTCATCTTATGTTGTTCTTTAGTTTCACACCTTATAGGGAGGTTGGTTATGGTGGGCTTTTTAGGATTATAATATGATAAATGCAGTGGAAGAAACACATTAAAGTTCCTAATAAACCATCAACAAACTAACTTCAAGAGTATATATAACATAAGTAAACATATATACCTCTATATTAGAGAGCTCCCTCTCAATCAAACATGATAGTGTTTTCTTGATGTAGATCACCAAGAAATAGTTTTCTCACTCCCATATCCATTGGTAGTGCACTTACCACTAAAATCCTTCTTTATAATGAGAGGAAACTCAAACTCCAAAGGTGTTCCAGCTCCTTCACCTCACTAATAAATAGATAATTGGGATGAAGATATATTTTTACATGGGTTTTTAGAGCTACATATACTCAATATTACGATCCCATCAATTTATAATAGATCTCTTCATTCAATAAATAGAATCAAACATTAATGCTAAATAGTCGATATACGCTATGTTAACATGTACTTATTGAGATATAATTGATTAAACATTTACAATTATTATGTGTATCTATAAATGGATCAATACATTGATTCATAACTAAAGGAAAATTCATGGAAGATGTGGTTAAAGTCATGAACCTATATTATAATCCTAATGTAAGCTATGGTATAGATATCTCTTTCCTTACATGATAACAATATATTGTAATCTATAATATATATCACATGAATATCACAGGATATGAAATAGGTTATATCATATAATATTATATACAAATTTTAGTGTATTTAAAAAAATCTCCCATTTTCACTAAAATTACATAATTACTTTATGAAAAACTTCATAGCTTCTTATGAATCTATCCAAACTCTTTTAGATACAATTTACCAAACTCTCTTCATTTTGAAACAAACACATTACCCAAAATTTTATCCTAATTCAAAGGAATGATTATGGACCCTATGAGACTTTTTATCTTTCAAAACAAATTTAAAATATCAATTATAATGATATAAGAAAATATAGACCTAAAATAAACATTAAAAATACTAAAACTACAAAGGGGTTTGGTGTGATTTAAATTAAACATATTCATATCTCTATATGAACATATCCACCATAAGATGTTTCATATACATCATATTTATACCTATATTGTCCTTTTTTCCATGACATGGTGTATCAAATAGACATAAAACATGTCAAACTTGTATAATTTATCTCATACATTCATTATCCTCTAAGATATACTGACCAATTCATTGAATACATCAAATATCTCTCATACAGGTAGTTTAGCACATCACATTCACTCAACTAATAATGTAAATGAATTTACTTGGTCTAATTCAACCAAGATCCTATATTTACTTAAATCATCATATGATTGGATAAATCTCATGTTGGATGATATAAAAGTGATGAAATGATCAAGAACATAGTCAACCACCCCCTGATTATCTAATCCTTGATGATTGCATAAGAAAGGTATCAATGTATTAAAATGCTCATTCTAGGTATATATATAGACTTAGGTAATATATATTCATAGTAATAATACACCCTTAACTATATTAAAGAGCATACTACATTACATGTGATATACATTAGCGGGTCAATTCAGATAATATGACTCAAATTGTTACCCCATTAGTCTAGTCTTTATATCTCATATACAACTCTTTGTATTGAGTAAACAAATTTAATCATGCCAGTATTTACATATCATCAAGATCCATAATACTCTATGATGGTCATTGATTAGGTACAACTTAATGTCATACTTTTTAGGGGTATTTTTCATTTCACTTCACATAAAATGTGCATCCAACATGGATGGTTGATAAAGTGGATATTGACTTTTATAGAATATAATGCATTTTAAATTATTAGAATCACTAAAGAATACTAATAAAAATCATACATAAGTTCTTATATATCATATCATATATTATATACACCTATATCTTTCATATGTTTTCTGCACTTTCAATGGTTTTGTTAAGCTCATTCCATATCTATATAATTCCTACCACAACCCTATTCAATGAAATGATAAAACCATCCTACTAAACTCTTTAGTGATTAACATAAGTGAAGTAATATAGTTTTAATAATGGTGATATTTAGGAATTATATTCCAAATTTTCAACTCCTTGAACATATTCAAACTCCTTAACTCCACAACATCAAATGTTATGATGTTAATAAATCATGTTGTCTATTTAGAACTCTTTGTATGTTCTTGGAAATCATCATTTCACGAACACTTTCTATAAATATTTTCCCTTGAAACCATTTATTTATTAATTTAACTATTTACATTATCACTTACAAACACATTGTAAACACTTTTAGGATAATATGGAATTTATTTTTCTATAGTAACTAAATATAACTCTTTACATTTCTCTTTAACAACATACTCGAAACACTTGTAGGATATTAATTGAAATTTAATTACAATTTTTGACTAACATAATCTTTTATTTATAAATTTTAAATTTTATATGCACAAAAACACTCCCAATAACCACTTAGACACTATATTCTCTTCAAAATATCATGCTAATATTTAAAAAACACATTTTTATAAGAAAATGATGGTTATTTCATTAAGTGGTAATGTTTAAAAAAGAAAATATTATACCCATATCACATATGGTATTCTAAATGTTTGTAAACTTTTCTTAAAAAATACAATTATTGAAAATATTCTAATAATAGTGGTGTAATTTCAATTCCTCATATTTTAAAAAATATATAGATAAACACCTTTTGACTAGATAAAACATTTTTATCCATATATTTTCCTCAGAACATGCTATAGAATCTGATGAATCATAAACCATGTGAATTATCCATTATCTCATGTTTTTTATAACATCACGTTATTAAAAAAACATCACTTATAATATAAGAGTAGTGAGATGAAGATGTAAATACTTTACTTATATCAATTTGTGCTCAATACATTACATTATATTAAAAAGTATCAACTTGTTCGAATCACTTGAATCAAAACTACAAGATCTATTTATTAATTACTTTATTTTTAAATCCTATATATTTAAAAAAAATTAAATATTTTTTTTTCATCATATACTCTTTAAAATTGAAAAATTCATTTCTATAATAGTGATACATGACATGGATATTCCATGAATTATTTTAACCTCTATCAGGTATTCTGAAAAATTCCATCATATGGAATCATTACTCATACATCCTAATAAAACATTTAGGTTTAAATTTCCATGGATATTCATAAGAAGAAATGTTATTAGACTCCCCAACTAAATTTACTTCTTATAGTTTTGAAATTTTACCTACTTTTACTATTTACACAATGCCAAAACCTAGAAATAATATGTCCTAGTTTATCTTCTATATAAACTTTGAAATGATTAGGTTATCATTTCTTGAACTCATTCACATTATAAGAACATTACCATTGATGAAAGAAAAATAAATTATTTATCTAGATAAAACATTAAGTAAACGTCTAGTATCACACAGTTTCACCTAGTCATTGGTATATTCAATCATATCATGTATATGAGTGGATAATAAGTTCCTTAGGTAATTCTATATATAATGCCTATAAAAAATTAAGTGAAACATTATATGATTCACATAAGAACCTAAATTCAAGGTTTAACCAAATTTAATACTATGTTACTAAGGATGGTTTACTCCAACACAGAGTATATCGCTTACTTAAGAACTTTCCTCAAGTTAACATGTTGAGGAGATACTTACATTAATATTCCCATTTTAAAGGATTGATTTTAAATTTAATTTTGATGATGATGATGATGAAATTATCTACAAAATAATCTTCTATTAGATTAGAATCATGTTTTACATTCAATAAATAAGTAATTTTATTTTTTATTCTCACACAAAAATGATGACCCATTTAAATTTACCATACCCATTAGTGGGGAACGATCTATATTTCATCATAACTTAAATTTTGTATCATGTAAATAATTCATGATTACATCTAGTACAAAAATATTTTCAATAATATTATATATAACTATTAGATAGCTAATTAGATAACTCTTTACCCAAATTTATCATGTGGATTCACTCACGTCAATTCCTCTGAAATTTTAATAGGTATGGTTTCCCAACTAATTATAACCAAAAAAATACATGAAAAGGGAAGATAATGGTTAGGGTAATTTCCTTACTTACTTTCCTTACAAATGATAATATTGGCGCACCTAAATTTGACATTACCTATTTGGTTTGATGATCAATATCCGAGAAAGTACTACTTTGGAAGGAATCTAACACTTCATATTTTTAAGGGGATTTAATCTCTCCATATAATCTCATGTATTCCCCTTACATATAAATGATTATAATGATTTATTATGGAATATTATTCCTTCCACAAAATCAGTATGTTAAAACTATATTAGTGTGTAACTACTTACAAAAATCACGGTTTGTGTTACTCTCCCAAAAATTGAATTTAAAAAAAAAATCACATATCCAAATTCATTAAATTAATAAGGAAAAAAACCATTTAATTTAAAGAATTATAATTATATTAAATAAATAATATTCACATTAGTCAGTCTAGATCCAAAAATAGCCAACTCCCACAAATCTAAAAAATGGAATAAGCCTCTAGGCTAGTGGGAAGTCCAGCCCAAAATCCTTCTACCCAAGGATAATTTACTCAAGTGAGATTCAAATTCATTATAACTATACTAGTTAATATGTATAAACTATATTCATTAACTAAATTAAATATAATTACATTAATTAAAAACCTAAATCAAGGTAGAATAAAACTAAATCTTTTATCATTCCTAGAATGTACCTCCTTAAATGAACGTATGATAATCTTAGAAGTATTTTAAAAAACATTAAACTAAATCATACACAAATAAATAATATAAACTATTTTTATCTTATTAATAAAGTAGTGAATAAATTTTTTTAAAAATAAAATATTCACATATTTAAACATCAGGTAATCATTTATGAAATATTTATAAACAAATATAAAAATAATAATTTATAACTTATTTAACCTTGAGAATATTCCATAATTTTGAATATAAACATTTTATATTCATTTCCTGATATGAAATCCTTAATATTATTCATTATATGACATATATCATATTACATGAAATATATAAAAAATATTTCAATTTATATTATTTAAATTATATAAATAATCCAAGTATCACATATTAATTATTATTTAATCCTTGTTAAAATCAGTAATTAAAACTTATTTTGATGTAGTTAAAATAATTTCATTGAATAAGACATTTAATATGAACAATTTAAATTAACAATTATTAATAATTCATAATTTTAAATATAAACTCTTATTTTTTGACTTATTTTTTAATTTATAAACACTTTATAAATTATGCTTGTAATTTCAATAAAAAACATTGTATCTAAACAATAACTCATTCCATATAAGTTCAACCAAATTAATATACCTCATATGAATATTAAATCTATAATTATCACATCCCATGAAATATTAATTGTTATATGTTTTATTACTCTATGAATTCTTAATAATCTATAATTATTAACATATCTATAATTATTTCATACATAATATTCATATTATAAAATATATATATATATTAGTATTTGAAATGAAAAAACAAATCAATAAACATTTTATTTATTTTCTAAACAATTGATATTAATATGAACATTTCATATTTAATTTAATCATGAAAATATCCTATTTTTATTTCCTGGCACTTATCTTTTACAAAAAATTTATAAACCATAATCATTTTTTGTGAAAATATAAAATTTATATATTTTGGCTTAAATTGTATATTATGGTTGATAAGGAGATTATCAATTTTATGCCATGACTCAATCATAAAATACCCTTATATTTTATTTTTTTAGAAAGGTGAAAAACCTTAAATATGGGGTAACCTATACACAAGAGAATCATATAAAACCCTTACATAAAATTTTTTACTTCTTTGGAAAAAGGAAAATCTTATGTATTGGGTTTCTCATACATAATAATATCTCTCGCACAAATGAAACAAATTAACGTATAGGGTAACCCGAACATAAGTGATTCTATCCAGTAGAGGATAATAACTTATATATGGGAAGTTTATTACATGAGTTCTAGGAATAATAACGATATATGTTATATCATAACTACAAATCAATGTTTTGTTTTCATCTAACCTCAGATTCCATCATATCCTATGATATTCCAAATCATATCATAAAATATAGAACCAAACCATGGGTTTGTTAGTGCATTGTACCTTAAGATACACATAATTCATACCTTACAACTAGAAACGCAGCTTACATTATACTATAATGTGATTTCGAGCAACCAAATTAGTTATCCAATTACTAACTTTCAACCACTCTATATCGCACACTATGATATAGTTGAAGAAGATTATGGTATGCATGTTCTTTATAAAAATAGTAAAAACATGTTGATATGATGATGAGAGTGGCTCTAATAATTCTCAATAGTTTTTAAGGATTATCATATGATCATTACAATAGAATAAACCCTTTAAAGTTCTCAATCTATCATCTCTAGGCCAACATGTAGAATATGAAGAACATAAATAAATAGGCATACCTCTATCATAGTAAGCTCCATATTTATTAAACATGATATAGTTTTCTTTATGGAGATCGCTAAGAAGTATTTTTCAAAATCTCTTATATATATGTTTTACCCCAGCCACTAGAATCATCATTTGTAATGAGAGGACCCCCAAACTCTATAGGTGTGTTAAAACCTTCACGAAGATGATAAATAGAGAACCGGTTGGAAGATATCTTCCATAATATCTTGGTAGTGTCATACATACTTAATAGGGGGAACCCATACATTTATATAAGCTCTCTATATTCAATAAAGATATTTGAATATTGGTTTCTAACACTTGATAGTCATTATATATTACGATAAATTATACCTATTGAGATATAACTATTTGAATAGTTTAAAAGATTATGTGTAGCCATAAAAGAATCAGCCTATTCATTTACAACTGAAAGAAACCACCACAAATAAAAAATTAGGACACGAACATACCTTTATAGTAATGTATGGAAAATTTTTGGTTGTAGGGTACACTACGACTATAGTTTCATAGAAACAAAGTTTATAGTAAAGACCTATGACCATGGTCTATATTTACTATGGGTGTAGTCATTTCTCCTGACGCATATGACCATGGTTAATGTAGACCATGGATTTTGGTTCCAAGAGCCACCGTGGTTTGTATTTTAATAAAAGTATAATAATAATAATAATAATATAAAATTATATATACATAAATATATATATATATATATACTTATATATAGTTTTTTACATCATAGTGGTAAAGTTTTAAATTAAATATAGCAGAGGCTCTAGGGTAAGATTCCACCAATATATTTAATTTTTCAAATGATATGGCCATAGTCATGAACCATGTCCATAGATACCCTATAGCCATGGTCCACCCAAGAAAGATGGACCCTATGGCCATGGGTACAAACCATGGTTATTTTCTGAAACCTATAATATTTAAAATTAGGCCCATGGTCTATTTGGATCATGGACAAAGGCTTTAACCATTATCATGGGTCCTAATTCTATGGTTTTGTCTCATGAGATCAGGAAAATTTGTAATGACCTAGATTGATCCTCCTAAATGGCACCTGTGTGGGGACGTTGTTGGACATCAGGCACATCATCCCATTTGGAAAAGGAATTTGACCCGTAGAGAGGTCCTAATATAGCCCTATAAATAATAATACCTCTAATATAAATCTTAGGGGGTCTTATATGATTCTATTGAAAGGTCATCATGACCCGTCTGTATATCATGCAACCCAAAATATCTATAGACAGAAAACAAGGAACCCACTAGGCCCCCAAAATCTAGAATAAAAATTGGTAAAATAGTCTATATGATTTATCAACCATAAAAGACAAACGATAGAAAATAATAAATAAAATAAGCATCATATAACCAATGGAATAATGGACAGTCAATGTAAATATATAACTAAAATAAAACTAAAATGTAATATGGCCTTCATTCCAACTCACTATAACCTCCATGTCAACGAATCAGCCTTTACAACCCCCCCCCCCCCCCAAGACTTGCACAATTATCTAACCCCATGTAGAACATGTGTCCTAAGATAAAATAGGAAGATCTAACCACATACCAAACAAGTCCTACTAAAAGAAAATATTCTAACCATTTATGAATATCTAACCACATACATCAAAACTAATGTAGTGTATGTAGTTGGGGGTGAGTCTAATAACCTTGTAGGAAATCTTTAATGCCTCAAAAATATTGAGCCCTATTGTGATCATGTGGATGCACATTAATTATATATATAAACAGTATATTAATGCCCTTAAAACACACTGAACTATAAATATAACACAAAATAACATGAAATATAAATTTTGGGTGGTGAGGTGTAACCACCTTGAACCCCAATGATACCTACTTTGGCCAATTCAAGATGTCTCTGTCTATAAGTAACTACTCTGTAGTATCAAGTCCTACCCCAAAGATAGTACCCAATATCATACCTTATCCAGTCAGTGTCAGAGTGTCTCTTATCACATCATGGGGACTATACCAACCAAATACCTATTACATTTCCAATCTACTATTCTCATTCTTAGTAGTCGGTTATTTTGAGCATAACCTAGATAATATAATACACACACATAGGCCACATGAGAGGATCACATCTCCCACCCCTAGTTCCAAGTAAATCATCAAAGGAAATCCAAACTATTTATCTATATTAATCTATGGAACTCATCCAATTCATTCCAAAATAGGCTCATAGGCCACATGGGAGGGTCGCGTCTCTTATCCCCAATTACAAGGAACCTTTACAAGTAAATCCAAACCAGTATTAGGCATGAAGTCTAGATCCAAGATACTAGTTCAAAACATCCCATGTATCTCATATACATCTCAATGGGAAGTGAGTCCCACCAAAATAACCTTATATAACATATTCTAATTTGTTGTATATGTACTCAGACTCATCCATCATTAAAAAAATTATCATCTCAAGTGCATGAACCAACATCATCTCATCCATAACAGACCCACATATTGGATTCTATTCCTAGGGTGGAACCTATAATCGCATATACTTATATTTTTCATGCATCCACTCTAGGTTCAATATAGCATGGTGGCACCCAATAGGGTCCCATGGTTCACCTCACTTCACGGACACCCTGAATGAGTTCCTCAATCACACTTCCATATATTAGTCCCAACTCATCCTTATAGGCTTAAGATATCTCAATATCCATTGGGGTCCTTCACACCCACCTCTACCCTCTAAGGTTTTATCGCATCTATTAGTATCAAGATACTTCTTCAATACCAAATAAGGTTCTCATAGGGATACAACACAACACACATAATCATACAAGAATTATAATCTATACTCAACCAATAAAAGTAAGCTAAACAAAGAAATCATACTTTATAAAAATAAGTTCTTTCCCTCATGAGGTCAAACATACCAAAATATGCCAATCAAAGACCTTTCAAATTTCATTTAAAACCCAAACCAAAACCCTAATTCAAACCATTTTAAAATTCCATGACTTTCAATTTTACGCATACTATGTGTAATGATCTGACCCCAGTTACCCAGATTCGGTGCATTATGACATAACATTGGAATGATCACAAAATATCAAATCTCTAATGACCGATTAGTTTTGTAGCCTTCGAAAAACTAGATACAATCATAAGTATTACATTACATAATAAAGTAAAAAACTACAACAAAATCTTGTCTTCATATTCCCTCATACTATCCTTCCAGGTCATTCATAAAATACTTCTTCACATCCTGGGAAAAATAAAGCATTGAAAGGGGTGAGCTCAGATGCTTAGTAAGGATAACAATATAGTGGAAACTTTCTTAAATAAACATAAACATTTAAGGAAATGTATAACTTAAACAAAAGCCTTTTAAACTTAAACTTCAGCATAACATGGAAAAAATAAATTGAAATAATTTCATTTACTTATTAACATGAATATTCTACTAGTCGAATAATCACATGCAATATCAATAACCACTTTCATAATGATGGAATGCATAATTTCAGACTATCATAACCACATAGTCAAGGCCTCGTGCCAAGACTACAAATAAGATTTTGTCAAGGCCTTGTGCCAAGACACTGGTTTGTCTCATGAGACCTATCGATGCATAGAGGAGCTATAGCAGGCTCCACCCGTCACTTATTAAGTCCAATTCATTCCTCATATGAACAGGTTTAAACATAACATAAAAATTTGTATTAAAACTAGCATACGAAATGTCAATACTTTCTCCATAAACCATGAATGGTATAGAAATAACATATCCGCAGTCAAACATATCACAAAACCTTAAATACAATATAGAAGTTTTGTATCATAATAAATCAACTTCAAATAAGCTTAAAATTCATCAAATGATGTTGACATAGATGAAATCAAAACTATTTGAGAGAAATATCTCTTTTTTGAAATCATTTAAGAGTCACACATTTATAAAGGAAATAATTTAAAAGAGATTTTTGAATAAAAGTGTCCCATACCACTTTGAAACTGTTGAAAAGAAATATCATTTCAAAACACTCATTTCCATATAAATAAATCCTTAAAATCATTTTTAAAACATGGACATTAATTAAAAATATTTAGAAAGATAAATCTTTAAAAAAATTAAAATTCTGATCTTGATAAAGAGTACCTTTCACAAATTCTTAAAATATTAATTTTGAAATAATTTAAAGGTAACATAATTATAAAATAGAACATTTACTTTAAAGATATTCTTATAAGGTTGTAAGAGAAGCATCGACAATTTTATAACGGCGGAAAATAGCAGCACCTTCCATATAAGTTAAAAAAACATTCTTACCTTAATTCTGTCGA
Organism: Viscum album; assembly: GCA_963277665.1. Classification (NCBI taxonomy): domain Eukaryota; kingdom Viridiplantae; phylum Streptophyta; class Magnoliopsida; order Santalales; family Viscaceae; genus Viscum; species Viscum album. The sequence goes on from OY728132.1 coordinate 1,645,422,568, forward strand.
AAAGGTTAAAAAGGACCTTGTTTTGAAAACGACAGAAAGATTCTTTTATAAAATTCTTATAAAAATTAAAACAATGGTATAAATGAATTTAATCCATATTCTTTAAAATAGTAAGAATGTTTTGAAAAAAAAATTAAGAAACATGGATGTGGATGATAAAGAGGTCCTAGTAGATAATTACGTATAAACAACCTCGGATAATGAAGAGATTGTGAAATAAACCCTTACTTTGTAATTTTACTTGGTTGGGGGTAGGTTAACCTCCTGTATAATGGTGAAATAATTGTTATTAAATTATACAAGAATCATATACATTAATATTATATCATATATGATCTTTTAACATTGATTTGTTAATAATATCTTAGTATTATCCTCGTTTCAGGTGTTAACTAACTCATTTTCTTTTATATGTTTTGTTACAGAAGTCGTGTTTGTTATAGATAGGTTGTATATTATTTATATCCATAATTATATCAAGTCCTTAAACATTATTTTTAATCATAAAATGAGAATTTTATTTTAATGGATACAATGGAGAATGAATCTCATCGTGTTCGTGGAGACGGTAGTCCGTATGTACGCACGAGTGATAATATCATTCTTTTGATATTAAAATAATATATAATTGGATGGTATATCATATATAAAGAATCATTATAATGTTATATTTATTATTTAAATGAATTACACATCATTATTATATCCATCCAAATAATAATGTATTGAATAACAATTACACCACGATGTGGAGATGGTAGGCCGTACGTTCGCACGTATGGTGACATGTCATTCAAAGGATGGATAGAATACTGAATATGGTTGTACCATATTTATAATAACATCACAGTGTATATAAGATACTGGAGTTATTATTTTATAATGTAAATAGCAAAGAAAGAAGAAGTTGAAGAAGAAAGGAACTTGAAAGAGGGTGGTGAAAACATTTCCTCTTCTTCATGTTCTTCCTTTTGATTTGATCAAAAGGGCTCCTTAGGTTGGATTTATGATAAAACTAAGGCATCTAGGTTTAATTGAGGGAATTTTAGAGAGTATTTGGGCAGGGGTTTGCCGAACCAAAAGGCTTTTAATGTGTGAATAATTGGTTATAAGTGGTGTCCTTTTATAAGGGGGAGGCGGGGCTCTTTAGGAAAAACTTAAAGTATTATTTTATAATAAATTCATATTCGGTTTATAATGGCTACAAAGTAGATTATTCAAATTATAAGGTGGTATGGGTCTAAAGCCTTTCAAAAAATAGATTTTAGACATGTTTGGGTCATTATATTAACCTTATCTTTTAGTTTTAACTCTTAGTTAATTAGTTTTACATTTACCATGTCACTTTGTATTTTTATATTATATAGTTAATAAACGTACTATATACATCCAAGAGACACCAAAGTGGTCCATTAATGATACAAATATAATGATATAAGTCCTTTGGCTGAAACTTAGATTTTTAGAAATAGAATATCAATTAATAATTCAATATTTCTTTTAAAAACTCATTTTTGTCAATTTTGACACAATTCAATAATTGATTTTTTTTAAAGTCATAAAAACATTATTAATTCGAAAAAACTTCATTTAATCAATCCTAACATGTCATATTAACCAATAAAATTCGTTTATGTCATCAAAATTTTCAAATTATACTTATTGTAACATTTATAATACCAAATGTTTGATTCTTTCATTAATAAAGAAAATATTTCATCATTATTATGTCATAAATAAATTTAATTATTCAATGTCTAAAAATTATAAATAAAATACCATTATGTATGAAATATTTTTATCTTTCTAATGAATATTTGTAGTTGAAAATATAACATATATAACCCTGTTTAAAAAAAATTCTAAAAGATATATGCTTATGTCATTTTTGTATTTACTTTAACTTAATTAATATAAAGTGTCCTTATCACCTACAAGTGGCTCCATGGGGTCCCAAAATCGACCCAAAGATGCCCATGGTCGTAAATGTATCAATCAATAGGGTTAGTACACGTTTTACGGTAAATTAATATTATTATAATATAATTTTTTACCCTTATTTACCAGATTTACCCTTTAACCATGGTAAATAAAATATTTACCTAAGTAATTATTCAAAATGTCTAAAAATAAAAGTTACCTATTTATACAATTTGGAAATCCTGATTCAAAATATGGAATCCATTTTTATAAATTCAAAACACAGAAGTGGCAGAAATTAATTTAAAATTAATTCATGTTGTTAAAACAAAAAAAGCGTGTTTTTAAGAGATAATAACTATCAAAACATTGACACATGTTTATGTCTGGTTTAAATTTGAAATTATGTCCAATGACCAAAATTGTATTAAATGGTAAAAATATATTCTAAATATAATTTAAAACCACTCAAATTAATAATTTATCACTATTAATTATTTTGATTAAAAAAGTTGTTTTTAATTAAAATTTAGTAATTTTCACTATTCATCAAAATATAAAAGTTATCCGAAAAGTACCAAAATTTTTAACCTAGGATAATTTTGATATTCCGAATCCAAAAATGAAGTCCATTTTGAGTGATAAAATTTATAAAATTTCAAAAAGTGGGTATTACTATTCATAACGGCTACTTTGATTGGTCTCGGTGTGTTAGAATCTTGAAGTTGCGTACAATGCAAGCAATTGCATTATTCAAAAGGAAACATACTGTGGATTCTTGGGGTGTTAAACTATGCCCTTTCACAAAACCCATTTAAGGATTCTTTAAAACTTTGATTCCATTTTAAAATCCCGTTTTTGAACATGTTTCTCAATTCATCCATTTTACTTTAAACTCTATTTCATTACATTCATTTTTATTAAATCATAGTTTATAATGGCAGTAATTTTCTTTGAAAACCAACACACACCACCAAACTAACCATAAGTTAGGCCACTAACACTCATTCAATTATGGTTCTAGCATTGAATCGTTTAGTAAGTTATACGGTCCATATTGACTACTACATTGATTCGGGCCCTTACCAACCTTATGGAGGAGTCACAAAAGTCAATTAAATATTAATAAATTATAATAATGAAAGAACAAGAATCTAAAATCACCAATAAACCAAGATACTTCAAAAATTAAATGCTACCTACATCAAAGTCACAGTAATTTTCCTTGGAAATTATGTTCGATCATCATCTCCCAAGCTCGTCCAAGCTCCAACATCATCCTAGGATCCTAACCCAAACCACAGCATCATAAATAATTAATTATAAAATTTTATAATAATTATTCAATTAAATTTAACCAATTATAAAAATAAATAATTTATTCACAATTTAAACTTATTTGGTATAATTGTAGAATTTCTCATCAAGAAACATCATCACATTGAAATGGAGACCTAATATGTGTGGAAGGTCCAAAAAACACTCATTACATCAACATGGGAACTATTATTAATAATAAACACTGATTTAATATCAATTTAATTTAATTTAATCCAAAACCCCTAAATAAGTATGCAATGAATGATACCTCAAGTTAATTAAACTGTGGCATCTTGATTACATCCTCATAGGACCTCCTCTACAAACTTCACACAAAAACCTCATGAATATGGATAATCTCTCCCATGATCCAATGGATATCATACAAAACCCTAACTTGTATGATCCCAAAATCAAAGGAAAATAATGGAAAATATTGATAGAGAAAAATAGAGGAAGAAACATACCATGAATTTCTAAAATAATCACCCGAAATGCCAAAAATTGAAGGGGTTTCAAGGAAATAAAAGGGGGGATGAATGGGAATGTGTGCGTAAGATGGAGGGAAAAAAGGGGTGTTTTAAGTTAAAAGTTCAAAGGTAAAATCAAAGTTTTCTACTTTTAATGAGTTTCATGATTTACCAAACTTTGCACCAACCATGCGGCCATCAATGTCCAAGGTAGATCATCCTACACTATTGGGAAACATGGTTTATCAACCCATGTGAAAACCATAAAAATTACCTCTATAATTGAAATTATAGGCCCAACATGGTTTTTTTTAAACTGTGTAGTAACTATACTCCATCCTCCAGAAAAAAAAATCAACTTTAATGGTTAGGAAATATAGTTTCTCCTAACCATGCATAGGGAAAAATACTTCCAAAATCCACAAAAATAAATCTGATGCTTTGGGAACTCACTCGTACACTTCAGGAAGCTCTCGAACCTCAAAATACATCCAAAAATATAAACAGGGGGTACTCTAACTCTCAAAATTAAAATTCAAATCCTAGTTTGAAAAATGAACCCTCACCAAAATTTTAAAATTTTAAATTTCCATTGAAATTCATAACTCGAAGAAGAGTGTAGTTTTACTACCTTCCATCCAAAATAATTATAATCCTCAAGAATCCTTATAAACAATTCAAACACAGATCATAAACTATCCCAATTTATAATTCACAATAAATTTTATATGCTCCATATATAAATGTTGAACGTGATTCCACGGCACACCTCTGAACAAAAAACACTCCATCATTTCTTTAAAAAACTAATATAATATTAAAACACCTAATCCATGTCCTAATCAATGTTCCAAATGTATTTTCTAACACACTGCATCCAATTTCACTTAAAACACTAGTCGTTCCATCACTAGATGAATTTCCTCAAAACACATGGCTCCATTGCTAGTGCACCACACCATTATCTAAAAATAATGCCTCATCACTCAAAGGAATCACAAAACAATTCAAACACTCACACCAAACTCTAAAAATATATTCGAGTGTAATTATATTATTTGATATCTAACTGGGCCATTCAACTATCACACTCTATCCATGAGCACCAACACATCTATGATCAGAATAATGCTTGAATCCTATCATTACCCCCACTGATTACATCACCATCACATGAAATTTGATCAATATCACATGAAAATCCTCAAATTAGGTCTATCATCTCAACAGAATACCACTACAATCTCAACCATCCATTGACTAGTTTCATTGTACCCATGACCCTCTAAACATGAGGGTAATACACCCATGACTAAGAATATTCTCCCATCCATAGAGAATCACTATTTTCACCTTCCCAAATTAAATTTCTAATCAATAACTACCAAGATAGTGCATAACCACACCCATTGATCCATAAACATTTAAATAGAAACCATCAATTCATCTATGGTTTACGGCGCTCCCCATCATAAGAATCGCCTACCAAAGATCAAAATCAACTTGTCCCAACCATGGACCCTATCAAATATGAAACTCACTACTTTTCCCAATTTCATACAACAATAAAATGTGATTTCAATATGAAAATATATTAAAAACATTTAATGACAATAATATATGAAAAAAACCACTCGGGTCACTCCCAATCAACTATAAGATACACTAAAATTAGTCTAAACAAGTATCAGTAACTTTTTATGCACCACATCAATCACGTCATACACACCCACCAACCAAACATGGTGGCGTATAATTAAAAATGTGATATTTTACAACTTCATAATCAAGCATCTAGTTTTTTATCATCTGATAAAAATGAAATCAAATAGTTGGTTCTCCCTCAGTCGATCATAAGAAAACCAAACAGATCAGTCCACCCCTAGTCAATCATAATAAATCCAAGCATACCAGGATACATATACATTTTCCACCTACTTAAAAAAAGTTCTAAAACATTTTAAACACCCTAGAACTCATACAACTATCCAAAACTACCCTTTCAATCCAATGGTTTTTACTAAAAATTGAATTTACCAAAATTCCTAGCCTTATCACTCTTTTTTCTAAAATATAAGCCCATTTTCAAATCCACTTTGACCTCAAATTTTAGAAACAATTTTACTTATATTTTCTAAAAATCTATAAATTCCAACCATTTAAAAATCACAATCTCTATGAGTCACCCTAAGAAAAAAAATTATGAAACCATATAGATACACCTCATGACACCACATGATATTTCCCTTTAAAAACTAGGTATTCACCAAAATTTTAAAATCCCTAAAACATTTACACTATGGAGGCCAAAAAAACACATCACAATCACAACCAATCAAACAAGACCATTATATACAAATTAATATAATAACCAATTATAATATATTCATGAAAACACCAATTATATTACAAGTTTCTAAAATTAATATGGATTCTAATGAGGATTCATGTCAAACAAAATCACCCATAGGTGTGTGTATCATGCCCTAAGAATTTCTCTATCATGATGCATAAACAAATCATCATATCCCAAAAAATCCCTATGACTTAGCCTAAGTCTCTTCCATCCTACATGGCATTTTCATTCCAAACCAACACCTCACCCATCCGATATTTCCTAGACCCAACACTAGAAATCTCTTAGAAACTCAAGTTTCGGCTGATGTCATGTTAGACAGACATGTTCTTGGTCTACCTCCCAAGTCCCAACATCATATAATATTCTCTAAATAGCAGTATCTCATCCCAAAACACTCTCTAATACAACTTTTCTATTCCCTCACTCGAAATTCCTAAACATTTCCCATGTGGAGATGCAACGGGACCTCTGGAGTACCTCCCTATATGCTAGAGGCTACCGACTAGTGTCGAGGTCCTATGATATTCATGGAGAGAAAATTCCCTCCAATATAAATCCTAGATTAAAAGCCCGAATCTACATAAAATTCATCATGACCCACCCATATATTAGGAATCTTAAAATATCTGTAGACATAAAACAAGAATTCAAATAAGCCCCCATATCCCAAGATAGAAAGTAATAAATTAATCTATATAATTCATTAACCACAAAATAAAATAGAAGAAAATAATAAATAAATTGTGAATCATATATAACCAATGGAACACTTTCTATTACATTCTGATCAATATCTAAAATAAAACTAAAAAGTAAAATGGTCATTGGCCCAACTCACTATAACCACCTTGTTAAGAACTCATCCACCATAACTTTCCAAACTAGCTTCAAAAATCCATCTTTAAGCAGTACCTATGTCCTAAGATAAAACATTAAGATCTACCCACATACATTGAAACCCATTTCATGTACATGGGTAGGGGTGAGTCTAATGACCCAGTAAGAAATTCCCAAAGCCTCAAAAATACTAATTGTTATTTAGATCAAGTGGATTTTCATGCAATGAATATTTAAAGAGTTTGGTCATACTCATGCAATACACCCACCTAGAAACATAACACACAATAAAATCAAATATAAACATATATCCATAATTTGTTAAATGAACCACATTGAACTGTGACCATACATACTTAAACTACTATCAAATTTATCTATCCAAAAGTAACTACTCAAGGGGACCAGGTCCTACCTCGAAACTAGTACCGAAATTTATAGCTTCTTCATCCAGTGTCAGAGTGTCTCTCAGCATTTCAAGGAAAATGTGAAAACCAAATAATCATCCCATGTCCAATCCATTGGTATAATAATGAAAAGTTGATTTCTAGGGTTATGTCATTGGTAATAAAAATTATACTCATAGTTCACATGGGAGGGTATCATTCCCCATCACTGATTCCAAGGAACTCATCCTATAAAATCAAAACCAGTTTTCTATATGAATATAAGGAACTCATCCAAGGAATTCTAAAATATTCCCATAGGCCACATGGGAGGGTTTCATCCCCTATACCAGATTCCAAGAACTTTTCCAAGGAAATATAAACTAGTATCAGGCACAAATTTTGGATCCATGGAACTCATCCAGATATCACATGTATCATATATATATATCGGTGGGTAGTGTATCCTACCTGAATCATCTCATGTAACAAATTTTGAAAGGGTTTTAATCTGCCTAAACCCATCACTCATCACAAAGGTCAACCACTCAAGTGCACCACCCATCACTGTCTCATCTATAAGAGGCTTGAATATCATATTTGGGTCCTTGGGTGGAACTCATAATTGCATATACTCATGTTTCACATGAACCCTATCTAGGGTCAGCATAGTAGGGGTATACCCATCGGGGTCTAGTAGTTCATATCACTACCCAAACACCCTATATGGGTTCCTCAATCACACTTACATCTCTCAGTCTAAACTCACCCTTCTAGGCATAACGCCTCTCAATAATTGTCAAGGTCCTTTATATCTCCCACTACCCTCTAAGTTTCTATCACATCTATAAAGATCAACCTATTACTTTGATACCATTATAATGTTATTATAGGGTTAAACACACAACATTCATCATCATGAAATGAGTACAAACCATATACATCCACATACATGAATCACAATAAGGAAACCATATTTAAATAAAACAGGGAGTTTCCCTCATGAGGTAAAACTTACCAAATAAATCAATCCAATCCCTTTTCAGTTTCATTTAAAAACCAAACCAAAGTCCTCTTTTAAATCATTTTAAAAATGAAACACCGAACATTTTATCCATGATAGTCCCTTGGACAAATCACAATAAATCATTCTTTAAAACTTTGTTTCTATTTTAAAATCCCATTTTCAAACTCATTTCTCAAATCTTACATTTTATTTTAAAATCCATTTTATTCAATTACCCTTTTAAAATAATACTTAAAAATTGAATTAATTTTCTTTAAAACCTAACACACACCACCAAGAATTTCATAAGGATAGCCATCAACACTCATTCATGTTAGGTCCACTAGGGTAGACACCCTAAGAGGGGGGGTGACTTAGGGTATGACTTATTAAAACAACTTCCCCTTTTGATCTTATTTTGTTGTTAGAAAAAACCATCTTCTCTCTCTTCCTCCAATTTCAGAGTATGAATGAATCTTAATGCATGCACAAGACACATCAATTTTACTTGGTTCACCCTCACTGGGCTACATCCAAAGAGCATACACTGGTGATGTGTCGATGTACCAAATCCACTATAAGTGCACTGTTGTTTACAAAGTTTGGGCTAGATCACTTATATTCCCAGGCTCACTGCCTTTACAATTTTTAGGGTTAGATCACTGCTTTCCCAAGGGTCACTCCTTATTCCTCTCTCTCTCTGGCTCACTGCTGGTAGAAAGTATCACCTTCTTCCTCTTCCTTTTCTCACTGCTCTAGAAAGGATCCACACACAGTTTATGGACTTGTAAGTCCCTCCACCATCACAAATGAATGAATCTTCCTCTATATGTATATGATCTATTGAAGTTCTACTTTCATCCACTGATGAATACAACTTAACATGGATGTACCAAGAAATACTCCAACTTGTCGTGAAACCCTAGAATAACTGGTGTGCTTCTCTATGCTTGGCACACTTCTCTATGCTTTGGCATGCTTCTCCAAACCTGGCGCGCAAGTGTCACCAAACCACTTGCACGGCACCCCCTTATTCAACTCTAAACTTGGTAAACACACACCCTTTTATGACCAAACCAATATTGGCACATAACTATCAACTGGTGCACAACTTCTGAGTATCTTTATACATGCACGACCAAACCACCACTTGCGCGACCAAACCACCTGCGCGATTGGAGCTCTAATTTTCTCTAAGTGTTGAACTCTATTAAAACATAGGAGAGGTGGACCTCTATTTATAGGCATTTTGGACACCCTGAGCACTGGTGCGCAAGTTTCCTCTCGGCGTGCAAGTCCAGTCGCCCTAGTCTCTGTCACCCTAGTAACTTGCACGCCCAAACCAAAACTTGGGTGCCCCTCTTTCCTTTGCTTTATTTTGATGTTTTGATGTTGAAAAACATATGGTGCGCAAGTTTCCAAGATTCCAATACATCGGTGTTCAAGTCCATTTTCCAAAAACACTTTTCTCTATTTTTCAATTTTGAGGCCTAAAAATTTGGCAAACACTAGAAAACGACGACACCTTGTATCTTCTCTTTTTGTACTGACTCCATATCGTTCATTCCTTTTTCGAGGTTCTTCAATAAATCATGGATTTTTAACAACATCCATTAAACTCAAAATGTCACCATAAAAACCCCCTTTGTCAACAAATTTGTACATTGTGGTCTACTTTGTCAACAAACACAACACGGAGGCCTGCTTTGTCAACAAACACAATCACCTCAAAAATGATTCAATGATACATTGAGGTATTTTTTCCCAAAAATTTGACTAGGGTTCCACCATAAAACTATTTAACATGCTATATTGTCTATGTTGACAATTAGTCTAACATTTTCCTGTCTGAAATTTATGGTAGAGTCACATAGGTCAATGAAAATTCATTATGTATAAAAATGATGTCACGTGAATCTAAAATAAAATATAATTCAATATACTTAGAAAACTTAAGGCCACCTACCTTAAACATAGAGATTACATCTATTAAAAATAATTTTGGCCATCATCTCCTAATCTATTTTAAAGGTCTAATATCAACCCAAGATCTTATCCCAATATCTGACATCAAAAATAATTAATTATAAAATTTTATAATTAATTATTCAATTCAATTTAACCAATTATAAATATTAATTATTGATTCATAATTTAAACCAATGTGGAATAATTATTGAATTACTCACTAGAAATTCTCATTACATTTAAATGTCAACCTTACATACACATAATTCCTAAAACACACACCTAAAATAAGCATAGGAAAAAACACTAACATGTAAGGTCAATTCAACAGAAATTTTATTTAATTTAATCTAAAAACCTTAAATAAATCCAAAAAGAAACATACATTAATAAAAATGATGAATAGTAGACTTATTACATCTCCTTAAGATCTCATCTATGAACCACACACAAAATCCTCAAGAATTGGGATGATTTATAACATTCTATGGTGGAAATAATGACAAAATCTAAACCAAAGGATCTTTAAATCAAATAAAAATGGTGGAAAATAGTAATAGGGGACAATGGAGGAAGAAACATACCTTGAATTTATAAAAGAATCACTCAAGAACACCCAATTTTATAGGGATTTAAAAGGAATAAGAGGGGGAGGGTGGTTTGTCATCTGTACACAAGAGGTAGGGGAATGGGGGATTTTATTTTAAAAGGTATGGAGATAGAGTTGTAATAATACACTTTTAATGAGTTTCATGTCTTGGTCACTTGGTTTACTATGTTTTTTCCCAACCATGTGGCCTTCACTTTTTAATTAAACACATCCCACACAGTCAGGCTGCACTGCTTACCAAATCTTGTTCCAACCATGAAAAACACCACTACAACTAAAATTACATGTTGAATATGGTTTTATTTCAATTATTTTATGACCATGTGATATCCCATAGAAAAAAAATAAACCTATATGCTTATTCAAAATAGTTTCTCTTAACTATGTTCCAACCATGTATAGAGGAAAAGACTTCCAAAATCCTCTAAAAACAACCCTAATATCCCAACACTCGCTGAAGCACCCATGAAAACTCTCAAGCCTAAAACAATATACAAAAACATCAAATATGGGCACACTAACTCTTGGAATTTAAATCTATATCTTGGTTCAAGAAATAACCTCCTCTCCAGAATCAAAAAAATATATATAGTTTCCACTAAAATTAATAACATGGAAAGGAGTGGTGTTTTATAAAATTTTCAAATAGTGCTCATCAAAGACAATGATGAATCCATTTACCCATAACATAATTGTATAATAAGTTGTGATAGAGGAATATCATGCCTTATACAACATTAGGATATCATAATCTGTGATATGAATCTGATGCATATTGTGGACTATGACATAAGGTATATCATAAAATATGATATACCCATTTTAATGTAATTCCAATAGGGTGAATCTCTAATCATGAGGTGGGAATAGTTTGAAGAAATATATTATTATTTATATATAAAACAAATACACATTTTTAAAAAATATTAATAAATCATGTTACTATACCAAGATGTGCACATAAGATGTGAAAATATATTTTTTATTAGTTTACTTATAGTAATTGGTAAATCATGAGTCAATCATTGGGAATATATCATTTCTTTAGCATATAATTAATTTTGAGAATAAGGGAACTTTTGATAATTATTTTTGTACATATTGATTGATGGGATCAGACTATCATATATCTTAGGAAGAAACTATGTGTAGTTAGACACCACTTCCGATTTTTATTATTTATATGCTACAACCAATTCTATGAATAATCTAAGTGGTCTCTCAAAGGAAAATAATGGAATGTATTAGTATTAAATATAATTAAATAAAATTGAATTTGTTTATTTAATTGTTTAATTATTTAATTCACTATGACATAAGATTATTTAATTACATTGGGTGTATTAATTAATAATATTTATTTAAATTAAATTTAAATAAACTTAATATTAATATTTATTTAAATATGATTTAAATAAGTATACTGGGAGAAGATTTTCCATGTAACCCTTTGAGATTGTGTAAAATAAAACTTCACATTTCCTTCACGTTTGAAGGTGGAAAACATGATGGGAAACTATGAGATAAATATATGAATATATTTCCTTTTGATTTTTTCATAATGATAGAAAATATATTTCTAAATCACTAATGAATGATTTATCCATCATCTCTCAAAACCTCTACAAATAGATGTGCACATAGGAATTCAATATAGATATTTTTTGGTGTCTTGTAATGATGGTGTAATAGAAGTTTCATCCACACAAAAACCAAGTGATATTTTTACTCCTCATATCACATAATCTTCTCTATTATGTTTATATCATGTAGATGAAATTTAAAAAAAACTATAGTAATATTAATTTTATTATGGATACACTCAAATTCGTCATTGTTAAATCAGTTCTTGGTCTAGTTCAAATAACGTAGAACTTCAACTACTATATATTGATTCAAGAAATCCTATTGCAGTATATATTATTTTATAAAAAAATTTGAATGCATAGTTATAATGAGATATTCTCTAATGATTTATTTACTTTTTATGTAATTAAGCATATATCATGGTGTAAGATATTGATATATTATATGGTATGAAATATATAAACCAAGGTATATCATATTCCTTAGGTTTTGGAATATTATAGAGTAAAATATATTTACATGACATCTCTACGTATACTATTTCATATTGTATAACATGTCTATATAATAAGAATAATGATATGGGTTAATCATATTATATGATTAACAAGAGTTTTTAAAATGTTAAATTTTAACAATTGAATCTATTATATATAAGGATGTCATTATCATAGACTTTACGTAATATGAAACACATGGGAGTTGGATTGGTCAAGGGTCACATACAGTTGTAACCATATAATTACTCAAGAATTTTATAAAATTTGAGTAAATGTTCCATTCACTCATGTAATATCCTTGAGGGATATATAAGGAGAAAAATTCCATTGAGATGGTGGTTTTACCTTACCCAATTTTTACTCGATTATTCTAACATAATCACACATCCTCTTCCTATCCTTTTACACCCACAATATACTAGGATATCATGGCTATGAGGAGTGTCATTCTTGAGTTCTGGGTGAATCAAATTAATATCATAAATAAACCATGGATTATGGAGTTAGTTGGATACATATCAAGGGTATTTATCAAATATGTTATTGAATATAGATGTGAAAACTATCTTTCATATAAGGAACATATATATTCTTCCTTTATAGTTTTCATTTTTTTTATTTTCATGCATGGTGATCTAAGAAAATTGAGGCTTTAATTGTCTTATATTGCATTAAACAAGAGTTTTTCAATCCATAAAAACTCACCAATGGTATTAAAGCAACAACATTATTTGTGATTATCAAAATCATGGTTGAAACTGAATAAGATCATATATATTTATGAAGTCATATTCTATATCATAAGAAATGATTGGATTTTTAAACTAACCCTAATATTATGATATGTGATATTGTAGGCTATTATTGGATTGTATTATATGATATGGGATATATTATTGATAAAAACTATATAATCCTTTGGTTTTATATATATCACAGTGTATGATATAAAAATTCATAGTCGACAATAGTGTTATGACACTTATGAAAAAATGGTTATTGTATCACTAAGGAGATATTACGACATAGCATAAGAAACAATTCCCATGAATCAAAGGGTTACACTAACTCAAGTTATTGTAGTAGTTCATGTTACAAACTATAATTCCAAGTCACTGAACAAATATTCATCATGCCACCATGGGTTGGGTTAATGTTATAAAAACCATATTATCAATCATAAATTATGATTGATAGTGCTAAAAAGGGTTTGATATAAAAATTTATTTTCAAAATTTTATTTTATTAATAAAATGTTTGTAAAATAATTTATTATAGAAATTTTATAATTAACTAATTAATTAGTAATGAGACATTTATTAAATAAATATCCATAATATTAATTATTAATATTACAATTCATTTTGAGATTATATGTCATGAATTATAATTTAGATATATAAGTGTTTATATGGAAATTATATGTGTAATTTATAAAGTTTTTATAAATTATAGAATAAGGAAAAATATAAAGTTGTTTATATTTAATATTGTGAATTGTTCATAATAATTATTTTTAAATGTTCAAATTAAAGTCCTAGTTTTTGAAAATGAATAAACCATATCAAAATAGATTTTCATAAATGATATGATAAAGGTATAAATAATATTAAATTTTTTATATTTATATTATATAAATTGTTTACATAATAGACTTAGAATATAGAAATAATGGTATTTAATTTAATATCATATATTTAAGACTCTATATAATAGGAGGATATGAAAGTATAATGGCACAGGCTTTTTATGCACAAATATTACATTTATTTAGATTAATATTCAATATATAATAATATAATTCATGCTAGAATTGTAAAGGTTTCGAGTCTTTATAGATTAGATAAAAAATCTTGTTATTTTATGAAAGTTCTTTAGTATCTTCCATAAAGATCTTCCCATGTAGTACTCTTCATTGGAATACCTACTAAAACTTTCTTTATATCCTGGGGAGAAGAAACATAAGAAAAGGGTGAGATCATATTATCAGTAGGGGTAAATAGAGGAGATATCAATTATTACATAAGAATAAGGGTATAAGACCTACTACTTAAATACCTTCTTATCATCATATAATTAATTTTTATTCAAGAAAAAAACAGTTCATGCACAAGGCCTGTCAAGGCAGGCTGGTGGAAAATAGGACTATGGAGGCCTAAAATGGTGGAGACTGAGGGAATCACCTCTAATGATATTAACCCCTATTGGTTTGAGACTTTCATGGTGGTGAAAAAATAATCTCTCTGATCTGGGAGTGTCTAACAAGGCCAGGTAATCTGCTGCCTTATTCCCCTCATGCCAGGTGTGGGACACTTTGGTATTGGTGTCAAGGATATTGTGGAATTTTCGAATGATATAGATAATTGACCAAGGGGTAGATCCAAGGAAACGAAGGGCGTTGTGGACTATCATAGAGTCAGTCTCTACTTCTGCTGGATCCAATCCCCATCTGCCTACAAATAGTGAGACCTGCTAACATAGACTTTGCCTCTACCAGCATCAAAGATCCCTAACTCAGATGAATAGAAAACACCAGGATGGTTGAACCAATGATATTATTAACAATCCCTCTTCTATACATGTTTCTAGAAACACATGATCCATCAGTGTTGATCTTCAAGCCCCACTGGAGGGGATTCCATCTAACCCATGTTCCAGCATTAGGACTGATGACAATATGGATGTCATTGGAAACTTGTTTGAACCACTACAAGGTTGGAGCCTCCCTAAAATTGCTGAGAGATATAACAATATTGATAAGTGGGGTTTTAATTCTAATAATGATTGATCTCTTGAACGATTCCATCCCTTCATGGGTCCACTTGTTTTGTGCCTACCAAAGACACCAAAATTTTGCATTCAACACAAGAGCACAAACCCTTCTCTCCAGACCCATCACCCCTGATCCACAGAACCAATGGTCTAAGAAATTTTGCTCAGCCATCTCATGAATAGAAAATGCTATGAACTCGCCAAAAATTCCAGACCTCCTTCATCCACTCACTCTCTAAGAACAAGTGCCTCAAGATCTCTTCCTAATGCATCCTGTATCATACACACTTGGACTCCATGCTCACATAGAACTTTTCCAAGACTATAATAGTGGTATGTGGTCATTCCCCAACCATCATAGTGGTCAAGGTTCACTCCCAAGACCATAATAATGTATGAATTCCCTTACTGAATTGGGTTCACTCTTCCTTCCAATCATGTCAATCACATGAGATATAAATCATTACCCAATGAATTGAAGGGAGATATAGGTCCCACCTATCAAATAATGAAAAACAGGAATAAATGTTTTAAAAGAACATAAATAATTCATTGTATCAGAACCCATGAAAATAAATGGGTTTCATAATCATTTCATCATAGCATAACCCATGGAAAAGGAATAGGTTTTATAAATATCATACCATCATAAGCATAAACTAACCAGAGAAAGAGTGAGGATGGTATACTTGGATAATATTCCCATTAAATCATAAGTAACAACAAATAATGTTATATTATATGGAAAATAATTTTGAAATATCTATTCAAATAATTCTATAAGAAAATATCCTTTCCATTTTGAAATCATTTCTTTTTAAAAAAATAATGTGAACAATTATAAAGGAAAAAAGTTTCTTTGAAAATCACATTGTAAGATTATAAAAGAATATTATAAACATTAAGGAATAATTATGGTGATAAAATCTCCTCATACTGTATAAGTTAAAAAACATTCCTTCTAAATTTCTTTGGAAGATACATAAATAACCTCATTTAGAAAAAGATAAAAATCTTCCTTTCAAATTATTTTGTAGATATTCAAAGAATGGTAAAAAAGATTCTAAAAAATTGTTGGGTAATATTAAAAACCTCTTTGAAAACCTTTTTAGAAAACATGAAAATGTAAAATAAATATTCCCTAGTGGATACTTAAACATAAACAATCCTTAATAATGATGTGATTGTGAAATAAACCCTTACCTTAAGTCTCACATTTCCTTGTTTACATTAAAACCTCATGTATAATAAATTAATATTTATTATAAATATATAACATAACCATATATTTATTATACCATTTATGATTTATTTTTAACATCTTTTCACCCTTTTATTAATAATTTGTTATTAAAGTCACTATTTTGGGTGATAACTGCTTTGTTTTCCATGCATGTTTCAGTTTGGTAGTCCCAGCCCATATACTTTGATCATGGTCCCATAATTTCCGTAATTTTAATCATGATATAAAAATCATATATATTAATTATATAAATATTTATAATCACAGATAAAAATTAGAGATTGAAAAATTAATTACACCATTCATGGAGACAGTATGTTATACGTACACATGAACGATGTTTCCACTTTTCATTTGATGGAATGAAAGAACGTTAAATAATAAAAATAATTTATGGAATAATTATTATTTTATATATATAATTTATATTCCTAAAATCTATCCTTATTACCATCCATGTGAAATATAAATGAAAAACATATCATGTCGCATTGTGGAGATGGTAGTACATACATACGTATGAAGGACATTATAGTTTCCAAAAAGAATGGATGATAAGAGGGTAAACATGATATTATAATTATAAAAGTATAATTATTTCATAAATTTCATATATAATAATTAATACTATCATAATATCCATCCATAAAATATGGTTATGAAAAATTAATTGTATCACTATGTGAAGACGAGAATTCGTACATACGCACAATCGATACTTTCATTTCTTATTCGATGGTAAAGAGGGTGTGTAATTGTGTATTCATAATAATAAAGTTTAAACATATTTTGAATAATAAAATTATTATTTTTGATCAATATCATAGATTTAGTGGATTTAAAGAAGATTAGAAAAGGAGATTGATTGGCTACAACGATTACTTCTTCTTCGAAACGACTCCTTTAAATATCCTCTAAAGGGCTCTAGGGTTGGTATTTCTGAATGTAAAGAACATCTAGAATGTGTATATGGAATTAGATAATATAATTTTGTAGAATATATTTTATATATAAGGCTAAATTTTGTGTAATGAATTTAGGTAGATGATGTCCTTTTATAATTGAAGAGTGGGGAATTTTTGGAATTTCTAAAAAAGATTAATTTATAACAAATTCAATATCAATACAAATAAAATTATGGAAATTGGTTCAAAATAATGTGGTATATGATTTTATTAACATCATCCTAAATATTTTATAAATGTTTTGGGGTAATTTTTATCCTATTCATTTTGAATAACACTTAGTTAACGTATTTTAATTTTAACTATGGTAGCAAATTTTTTGATATTAAAAGGTTGTAGTTTTTACTTATAAGGTTTCAATTGGAACATAAATGTTCAATTTATGATATTTTAAACCATAAATTATACCATTTTTCATTATTTGGTATTTTTATTATATTTTAATTGTTTAATAAAATATTATTTTTATAAATATCATTAGTGTCAATCTTGACACTATTCATTACTTTGACTTCAATAACATCAATAAAAAATTATAATTAGAACCAATTATTTTAACATATCCCAAAAATTTCATGTTCATATATAAAATTATTTAATCTTCTTAATTATCTAAAATTATAATACTTTTAATATTTTTAATATCATTTATTTGATTTTTTCCATTCATTAAATAATTGTTGCATCAATGTTGTGTAACTATTTATGGTAATTATTTAATTCCTAAAAGTTATAAAAAAATTAAGATAATAAATATAATTTCATTAGGAACAAAATTACTATTAATATTCATTCATAACTAATTTGTATCCTCATGGGAACATATTAATGGTATTTAAAACAAAGAGAGTGGCATTATTTCACTTCCTTTGGTTTAAATAATACATAACACTTTTTCATGGAAAGGTTTCCATTAAATAACTAGATTTATAACCTTAAGTGTTAAGGGTATAATTTAATCCATCCAATAATATTTAAGTTGAAAATTTATTACCTTATCACCGAATTTTAATCCAAATTAACCCGATTTAACCTTTATTGATGTGATAAATTTTACCACAATTACTATTCATATTGATTGAAAATAAAAAGAGTTTAAATACCAAATTTAAAAATTATTATTATAAATATTTAATTAATTTTATCTAATTAAATACATATAAGTTTAGGAAATTTATTTTAAATTAAGTGTGAAAAATGTAACAAAAACTACTTTTTAAGGAAAAATAAATTTTTTAGAGTAAAACTAGATTTATTCTTATACAATTATTAGAAAAACAAGTTGTTGAATGTATAAAAAATTTGATTAATTAATTAATATATAAATTTCATTAAAATAATTCACCAATATGGATTAATTTAATATTTTTATATAAAATTCATTGTACATATAAAACAATGTTTTTAGAAAAAACATCACTTTTATCTTAAAATAATTTTTTAAATTATAATCATTTGATAATTAATGAATTTATTTTTAAAATTTTATAGACCGTATATTTTTCCTAATTTAGTTATTACTACTCAAATCCACCAATCTAATGTCTAGGAAATAAGGGAAACATAATATTTTAACAATGTTATGTGGTTCATTTAAACTCACTGATACATGAAGAAATCAAATTATTTTAAATGAAATGTTTCATAAAAATATTAGGGTGTTACATTATACCCCCCTTAAATTGAATTTCACCCTCAAAATTTGTTATTGTGATACAAAAGGATGAGTATTCCTCTACCTCATTACATTTTCAGGTTCCCATGTAGCTTCCTCAATTTGGTGGTTTCTCTATAAAACATTAACCATGAGAGTGGACTTATTTCATAGAACATTCACTCTATGATCCAGAATCTCTAATATTTGTTCTTCATAATAATGATATTAATTTGGTGGTATAACCTCTAATTTTTTGTACATTTAAGGTATTAGGTATGTAATTCCTTGGGAGAGATACATGGAACACATCATAAACTTGTGAGAGATTCGGTGGCAGCATCAATTGATAAGATACCATCCCGATACGATTAAGAATTTCAAAAGGAATTTTATACCTAAGGATTAGCTTTCCCTTATTTTTAAAACTCATAATTCTATTCCAGGGAGATATTAATATGGATTCCTTATAACCAACTTCAAATTCTAGAACTTTCTAACAATTATCATAATAACTTTTTTGTCGAATCTGAGATGCTCTTATGTGCTGCTGAATAGATATAACTTTATCTTCCATTTCCCAAGCTAGATTGGGTCCCAATAGATTTATTTCTCTAACTTAATTCTAGAATATTTTATTTCTACACTTCTTACCATATAGGGATTCATAAGGATCCATATAAATTTTGGAGTTAAATATATGGTAGTAAGAAAATTATACTAAAGGAAGGTGTTAATCCTAACCACCTTTGAAATCTATAGAACATGATAAAAAACTTTTATTATAGCATTTTAATGGTCCTCTTAGACTGACCATATTTTTTAGAATGATAAGTAGTACTAAAACTTAACTATTTATCCAAATACTACTAAAGACTTTTATAGAACATTGAGGTAAACCGCATATCCTAATCAGATACAATGGAAAGTGGTACTCTATAAAATTTTAACACTTAATAAATATTCCGTAATTAGGATCAAGAGATTAATATTATTTGATAGTAATGAAGTATTTAAACTTTATAGGTCGATCAACTATAACCCATATATCATTATGACATTTAGATTTTTTGGGGTGTCCGATGACAAAAAATTTTAGGACCAATATGATAATGAAGGTGATTCTTTTTAGATATTGTCTTTTATTTTAAATAAATTTTAAGAAAGAATAAAGAAACCTTTAGAAGAAAATAAAATCACCTCAATTTGTATTTTAATTAGACTGACCATTGTATTCAGAAAATCAGACTTGCAATTCTTTAAAAGGTCAATCATATTGAGTAATAATCTTTATGGAAGTAAATAGTCATCTTAGTCACTCTAAATCCAATTTGAATGGTTTGATCATATTGCAGGAGAATCGAAGTCTATAAGACTATAATTTAAATTTAATGATGCTTTTTTGATCTTGGAGTTCTCATAAATCACAAGTATTTGGAAAACTTATGATGCAAGATTAATGAAATAAAATGGGAGGTAAAGTGATTCTTTCAATTGTATTAAGATTGATCAGATCTAGATAGAAATTGAAAAAGGGTGGTGGAGATCATATTCAACCTGATCATAATCATGTTGATCATAATTAGTCCAATCGTATTCAGGTCAATTGAATTTTGGGAAATCATATTTAGGATGAGTTGTAGAGAAAGCTGGTTGTTGGATTTTGGGAAGTTACAATACTTTCCAATGTAATCCATGTGATGATAAAGTTGGTCCTCAATGTATTCCAAGTCATGAAGGAAACCATGGTATAAGAACAAGTTTTTGATTAAAGGAAGTTGTTGAAGTCAAATATACTAAAATTGGTCCATCATATTCAATATTTCATCATATTCACTAGAATCTGAAATTATTTATTTAGTATAAGTTAGTGTCATCGTATTTAGAAGGGAAATATGAACTTTGATTTGTTTTCAAAAAAATCAATTAGGTAAAGATCCATCATATCAGAATTGATGCCAATTTATCTTTCTAAAGAGAAGAAGAAGTATATGTTATTGAATAACTTCATTCAAATGGATTGATATAATAGATAAAAAAATAGTTGGATGTGTTATTGAGGGGGAGCTTGAATTTTGAATAATATGTTTTGATTCATTAATTGGTAGAGAGCATCATAATGAAGAATCATAATGGAATTTGAGAAAAGGATGAAATATGTCTATTTCTTCATACATTTACATTCAATTTGTATAGATCATCATATTAAGGAAATTGGATTGAGCTAATCAGGATGGGAAATTAGAAATATACTGATGTTTGAAAAGAATGTTTGAAGGAGAACCGAAGTTTTGAATAATATTTGAGAAGAACCGAGAAGCATTGATGAAGTCATAAATGCACCCAAAATTCAAGGAATAATAAAAATTAGGGGAATTTTATTAAGTAGGAAACCAATTCAAATTACATCCAAAACCACACTCGGGTTACCTATAAAAGTTGAGAAGTGTATAGTACTTTTTGGATATTCTAATGAAGAAGTATTATTCACGAGAGTATAGAGAAAAAATCTGAAGTTTAAGGGAAAGATAAGTTTTTGTATTGTGCTATGTTGAAGAAGTTTCAATAGAGGTAAGTGAAAGGAGATGATAAAAGATCACAATGTATTCAGTTAATCATTGTATTTAGTGATCATCATATTTATCTGACTATAGTATTCTACTTTTCATTGTATTTGGTTTTTCATCGCACCAGGCTGGATAATTGGATTGGGATATCCATATTGGGATTTCTAGACTAGGGAAGGAGTTCTGGATTGAATCGATTGTATTATGATAGAGATATATTATCAGATTGGTAAATTATATTGGAATAAATAGGTTGGAATATTTTGATTAGGAAGATCAAAATGGTCAATTAGACTAATTTTCATTACAAATTCCTTGAAGTTCTTACCATCTTTTGAGTAAGAAAATGAATAATTATTTTGAAAAGAATACATTTGTGGAAATTGAAAAGGAAATAAATGTAACATGTGTTGTTACACAAACATTGTATTACCCCAATTGTTATAGAGGGTACACACACACTATTGGATTGTTTACATAGTGCTAAATGAGTGTAAGGGAATATCCTACTCATTTTATTCCACATCAAATGATTGTTTTATAGTGTATTATGTTTTATTGGATCATTTCTAAACTATACTAAGGACTTATCTATTATTAATTAATAGTGAACCTTGTAAATACTTATGCTCCTGTGGATGTATGATTTAATTTTTTTTAGCAGGGAATGAAATCTTTAACAAGAGTTGAAGGTTGTTTCATTTGAAAGGAAATATAAAATAAAAAGTATCACTGATTCACCACATCCACCTCTTAGTGATACAATTATCCTGACTGTGCACTTTCAAAAATTAATGGTGATCTTTTCCCATTTCAATTTAGGTATGGTTAATGTTTTTAAAATCCCTTTAGACTTATACCTCTAAACCTTAACTTGCTAACAAACCAAGCACTAAGAAATATACTCTGTAATAACTCCAATCCCACCAAAAATACTCTTTCGGGTCTCTATATATATTTGTACTTCTAAGATGAATAGAGAATGATGAACTATGAGACTAATTCAATAGCTCCTTCTTCAAATATGGTATGGGAAAAACACATACATGGTTCATAAAAATTATCATTCCATCACAATCGTGGTTGAAATCATGAACTTTTCTCGCCTTCTTTTATAGTTATAAATCATACTTATATGCCACTTTAAGCTTCACTTTGATAGATAGTTGAACATTCATTTTATTCATATAAGATTTCTCTCCTTCCTTTAATATTTCCAATTCCATCCTTTATAAATCAATAAATATTTTATCTTTTTTTATCCTCATCATACATAAGCTATTATGATCCTTTCAGCTCAAAGCATCTTTCACCTTGTTCTCTTTTCCATGATGATAAGGGAATGAGAAGTCATGATCATTAATCAGCTCAAACCAAATTATTTGGTACATGTTCAACTCTTTTTGAGTGAAAAATATACTTTAAACGTTTTCTATCATTGCATATGTCACATCTTTATCTATAGAGATAATGCCTCCATATATTTAATTTAAAAAATACTGCATCTAACTCCAAATCACGAGTTTTATAATTTTTCACATGGTCCTTCAATTGGTGTGATCCATAAGCAATATATGACAACCATGATCTTTTATTACACAATTAAACATAATTTATTACATGAAATTCACTTGATACGACATATAATATCGACAGGTGTGGTGTCTTTGGGGCTTAGGATCATTATGTAACAACTTAAAACATGAAATATGCAACATCTTTATTTAAAACTTTTTTTACATGACCACTACATTCCATAGTACTTAGCATTGCATGGGATAACCTGAGGACATGCATAAGAAAAGGGTGAGCTACAAAGCCCAGTAAGGGAATAAACATGGAATAACATGAGGAATACAATACATGTTAGACAATAGGAATATCAATAGATAACAAAAGAAGTATAAACATAAAGGCATTATGAAGCATGATAATCATAACATGGAAATGTGGCAACAACTCTTAACATGGAATTAGCATGAGCCAAGGCTTATTGCACATAGAGCATGAGTAAACCCTCATTACACATGAAGCACGAGTAAACCCTAGTTTCACTTGAATTACCATGATTAAACACCCATTGCACATAACGTATCATTATACTATACTTTACCCATTGCATTGGAGCGCTATTAGGGCGCACCCTTCTTAAACATTTCATTTCATGCATAAGTGTGCCACATGAATCATAAAACATTGAATCATTCAACATAATCATTTATTCCATGATAAATGAATGTTGAATACATACATGAAAATCTTTAAACAATAATTAAATGTTCATAAAGGTGAATACCCTTGATATATAAATGTGCATGGTATTCACTACACAATGACTTTGGCTAGGAAAAACGCAGTGCAATTTCGGCAGCATAACGGCGTGACATAAGAACTAATAAAAATGTATGATGAGAGAGAAAGGGGTTTATCATCATATTGAAATAATATTGACAGTAAGGGGGTAATATAGATACATTTCCCAACAAATTTAATGGAATTTATATTCATGATACAAAATAATTTCTTGAATGTAAGTGAGGAGAGAGAAATTCCTTTCGGAATTTAGGCATAGTAATGGGTGTACATGGGAGGAATTTAATGAGAGAGAAATGGGTATATCATCATTAAAACATAAATATGGAAGTATAGGAGAGGTCTGAAACCATACCCCAACATTTATAATTGAAATTAAAAGGGAATAATAATTTAAAGAATATTGGACAAAAGTGAGAAAGGAAGAAAAACCCTTACTTGGGAAGTGTGCTTCCAAAGGCTTTGGAGAGGCTTGAGAGAGGCTTCTTGGAAGATTGGAGCACCTTGGGAGGATTCTAGAGATAAAAGGGTAGAGTTTGGACGAACTCCAAA
This sequence comes from Viscum album, assembly GCA_963277665.1. Taxonomy (NCBI): domain Eukaryota; kingdom Viridiplantae; phylum Streptophyta; class Magnoliopsida; order Santalales; family Viscaceae; genus Viscum; species Viscum album. Next base: position 1,645,447,597 of record OY728132.1, read on the forward strand.
GGCTTTTAGTGAGGAGGAAGTGGGAGATTGGGTGGGTTTATATAGGAAAGGTGAGGGTATTCTTTATTATTTAGGTTTGGGACACCTCACATTAAACTAATCCAAACCACAAACCAGCCCATGGTTTTTTCCAATGGTTTTTGGAAAGGGGAAGTGGAAAAAAATATTTTATAAGTCCAAATTCCAAACTTCTTAAAATAATGGGGTTGCTTATGTAGAGGTGAGTCACACTCCCAAGGAACACAATTTAAAAAGACAATATATTAAGTCTTGAAGGGTCCATTAATGCTATGTAAAATAAGTCAAACACACCCAAAATCACATTATTTTATTGTTAAAACATATATTTTCCGAAAATAAAGCTTATAGTATTTTATTACATCACTATTGGGTCATTATGATGTCATAAAACACATTATATATTTAAACGGTATTTAATTTTTACCCAAAAATTTGACTGTCTCGAAAAATGATAAAAAATTTATTGTTGGATAATTTCAACATCCTGATTCCAGAAATATTATTTATTTTATCTAAATAACTTTATAAATATGTTAATTTTCACTTTTAAAATAAAAAACGACATTTATCGAAAATTCACGGGTTTTCAAAAAAATGGCTTTCGAACCTTAATAAAAATTACAATTGCATTCATAAAATTATACGATCATTTATATTTAACAAAAATTAATTTAATAATAATAATAATAATAATTTATTAAAATATTATTTAATACAAAAAATCCATTAATTCATCAAAATTGATTTCTTAGTTGAATATTAAATAAAAACACTATTTGTACTTTAAAAACTATTTACAAGGTAACAATAATAAAATGAAATTATATTCATTAATATATAAAAAAAATAATGTACATAGCCATAGTACTAGGGTCTTGTTAAATAACCCCTTAAAACACCCACATAAGACCGAGGGGTGAGGTGTGTGATGGTGAAAGACTCTTGGGGTGGCTCGGATAACATTGCTCGCGTGGTGATCTCTATCAACTTACACTTCTCCTATAGACAGTTCCATTTGATCTTAACATATTGAATCTTGTCTTGGGTTTGGTCACGAGTGAATTCCAATGACACCACCTCTTTTCTGAGCTTCGAAAAATGGGCTTCGTATGGAGAAATTCTACTGAATGAGGCCATCGCTTCATTTGTATAAGTAAATTCGATTTCTTAAAACCCATATTTATACTAATCATGTGATCACTGTTCAATAGATACAAAATCAACGGTCACAATTACTAATGGTATTTTAAAATCCAATATGTTGTATAACCATTTCATATATTAAGACATTTAACTATATCAAGAGGTATTTTCATTAACAAAGGTTTGGGTCGTTACAATCTTCCCCCCTTAAGAACTTTCGCCCTCGAAATTTTATTTTACATTCTAGGCCACAAACATATGTGGGTACTTTCCATTCATTTCTTCCTATAGTTCCCATTTTGCCTCTTCGTACTTATGGTTTGGCCATAGTACCTTGAATAGATGAGTAATCTTGTTGCTTAGAAATTTGTCTCTACAATCCAAGATCTTCACTAGATTCTCCTTATAAGAAAGATCATCCTCTAACTGTACCACCTCGGAAGAGAGTACATTTGAAGGGTCTGGTATGTACTTCCTTAAGAGGGATACATGAAATACATCATGTACTTTGGCCATGGTAGGTGGAAGTTCTAGTCAATCGGCTACAGCTTCGACGCGATCAAGAATATTGAAGGGGACGATGTACCAAGGTCTTAACTTCCCTTTCTTTCCAAACATCATGACCTTATTCCACGGAGATATGCGTAGAAATACCATGTCCCCTAATTTAAACTCAAGGTCTCGTCAACGGTTATCTGCATAACTCTTCTGTCAACTCTGGGCTACCTTGATATGTTGCTGAATGGTTTTCACCTTCTCCACCATTTCTTCGATCATTTCAAGTCCTGGCAGCTTATGCTCACCGACGTTATACCAACATGCCAGTGCTCTGCACCTCTTCGAATATAGAGCTTCATAAAGTGCCATTTGGATACTCGAGTGGAAACTGTTATTATAAGAGAACTCAACCAAAGGAATATGTTGTTCCCACCCTCATTTCAATTCCATTTAGCATGCTCTCAACATGTCCTCAAGTTTTTGGATAGTCCGCTCATATTGGATATCAATTTGAGGATGATAGGCTATACTGAAGTTCAGCTCAGTATCCAGAGCATGTTGAAGACTCTTCCAAAACTTCGAGGTGAATCTAGGATCACGGTCAGATACAATAGATAGTGGTACTCCATGTAGCCTTACCACTTCCTTCATTTAAATCTACGCAAGTTAATCTAATGAGAAGTCCTCTTGAATCATGATAAAGTAAGTAGTCTTTATGATACGATCCACAATGACCCATATAGAATTATTTCCTCTGGATGTCCTTCGAAGTCCAGTGAAAAATTCCATGGTAATGTTCTCCCAATTCCATGATGGTATGGGTAGTGTTTGCATCATCCCCTTAGACTTTTGTCTCTCAGCCTTCACTTTTTAACATACCAGACACTTTGATGTATATTTGGAAATCTCCCTTTTCATATTGTCCCACCAAAAGTTTTCTTGGAGATCTCGATACATCTTTGTGCTCCATGGGTGGATAGAGAAGGTCGAGCTATGTGCATCATTCAATAGCTCCTACTTAATCTATAGATCAGATGGTACACATATTTGCATCCCAAATATTAAAACTCCTTCCTCATCAACATTGAAATCAGAGGATTTCCCATTTCTAACAGCTTCCACCCTTTTCTGAATTTCCACATCTTTTCTTTGAGCATCCTTTATTCTCCCTAAGAGGGATGGTTGAGAAATAATTTGAGAAAGGATCTATGATGTTCCTCCCTTAATTATTCCCATGTCTATCCTTTAAAAATCTAAGAATATCGGATCCTTTTAAATTCTCATCATTGATAAAGATGCAGGATCCTTTCTACTTAGAGAATCTGCCACCTTTTTTACCTTACTGGGATGGTAGTAGATTGAGCATTCATAATCCTTGATGAGCTCTATCCATCTTCATCGGCACATATTAATCTCTTTCTGTGTGAATACATATTTGAGACTCTTGTGGTCATTATATATTTCACATTTCTCCCCATAGAGATAATGCCGCCATATTTTCAAGGAAAAGATCATGACCGCCAACTCCAGATCATGCGTTGGATAGTTTTGCTCATGGATTTTCAACTGCTTTGAGGCATAGGCTATCACTTTATCATTTTGCATTAGCACACATCTTAATCCCTTCTTAGAAGCATTACTATACACCACAAAGAGTTCTCCACTTGTAGGGAGTGTGAGTACTGGCACAGTGATAAGCCTCTTTTTCAACTCCTTAAAACAATCTTCACAATCCTGTTTCTAGAAAAACTTTACTCCCTTCCTTGTCAGCATGGTTATTGGGATTGACAATCGTGAAAAGTTCTTCACAAATCGTCGATAATACCCCGCTAGACCCAAAAAGTTGCGGATCTCCATTACAGAAGTTGGCCTCATCCACTCTTCAATTGCCTTTATCTTGGTAGGGTCCACAGATATCCCTTTGTTGGTGATAACATGCCCTAAGAATGATACTTCCTCCATCCAAAACTCGCATTTAATGTACTTTTCATACAACTTCTCCCTTCACAAAGTCTTTAACATAGTTTTCAAATGTTCCTCATGTTCCTCATTGCTCTTGGAGTATATCAGAATATCATCAATAAAGACTACCACAAATTTTTCAAGGTAATCTCTAAAGAATCTATTCATTAAATCCATGAAAATTTTTGGAGCATTAGTGAGTCCTAAGGGCATCACTATGAAATAATAGTGTCCATACCTCGTTTGAAAGGCAGTCTTAGGAATATATTTTTACCTCACCTTTAATTGGTGATATCCCAACTGATGGTCTACTTAGAGAAATAACTGGCACCATGAAGCTGGTCAAACAAGTCATCTATCTGTGGTAGGGGATACTTTTTCTTTATCGTGATTTTATTGAGCTCACGATAATCAATGTAGAGGTGCATTGATCCATCCTTCTTCTTGATGAAGAGGACCGGCGCACCCCACAGTGAAGCACTCGGGTGTATAAAAACTTTATCCATATTCTCCTATAACTGCTTCTTCAACTCTTCCAGCTCTACAGTTTCCATTCTATAAGGTGTCTTTGAGATTGGTAGAGATATAGGGATAAGTTCAATTGAGAACTCAACCTCTCTGTCCAGAGGAATACTAGGCAACTCTTCATGGAATACATCAGTGTAATCCCTCACGATGGGCATGTCTTCAAGCATTATTCTCTCCTTTCTCTCAATCATTTGAGCTATATATGCTTTCTCATAAGGCAGCAATATCCACACTTGAGACAATGATTCGAAAAAATATTCATCTCCCTCCTTGTACTTGTAAAGAATTGGAGGATGCTTCGGGATGTGAATATTGATCTCCCTTTCCTGAAATTTGATAGTGGATTTGTATAAAGACATCCAATCCATTCCCAAGATAGAGTCAAACTCCACTAAAGGAAGTATGATGAGATTTTCTGGGAGGTTCAGTCCACAAACGTTAACCGGGTAGGAGTTATAAACCATGGATGAAATGATTTCCCCATTTTCTATTCTCACATATAACTTTTCCTCCAAATTTTGAGGTGGTGTTTGAATTGTTCTACTAAACTTGCAAGATATGAAAGAATGCGTATAATCAGAATCAAATAGTATGTTTGCTATTCTTGAATGAATAACTAGCGTACCTGTCACCACATTGTTGTCTGGCTCCACCTCAACAGTAGTGATAGCATAGGCCCTTCCTTGTTTCCTCGGAGGTTATTGTTGATTGACTCCAACAACCCTTGGCTTAGGGCAATGGTTTTCATAATGACCAAGCTCCTTGAAGTTGTAAGACTGAACTGCCAGCTAAGTGTTGATCTGAACCTTCCTTTCTTCTTCAAAATTAGTGGTATTTTTCATATCCCTTCGGAAGTTATTGGATAGATGACCAAACTTTTAGAATTTGATGCAATTTCTGGTTCCCTTGAGATAGTTACCAGGATGTTTCTTCCCACAATTTTTGTAAGGGGAAAAGTCAGGCTTCTTTCCATCATGGAATTTGTTTGATGGACCACCCATGTTGTTCTCCAATTTATGCTTCTTTTAACTGGTCCCAAGAGACCATTGAGAGTCTCCAATCTCCATTTCAACCTTGAGGGCACAATGGACAATATCCTCATAACTTTAAAAGTCTTGAATCGCCAAAGCTTTTCGTAGACTCAGCTTTAGTCCGCTAAAGAAGTGATCCACCATGATTTCAGTGTTCATGACAAATCCAGAGGCATACCTTGCAAGCCTTGTAAAGATTTCTTCATAGGTCCCAATGGACTCATATTCCTTCTGATTGTGTCTGAGGAACTCTCTTTCCATATTGAGATGGAGGGTTCGAGGAAAATATTTGTTGAAAAACATCCTATTGAATTCCTCTCAATTCATGGAATCAATTTCCTCTTGGGACTTTGTATTCTTAATCAGTGTCCACCAATAATCAGCTTCCCCATCAAAACTATAGACCGCCAGTACAACTATTTCCTCTTCCAAACACTGGAGGATGGAGAATATCTTTTCAATAGAGTTAATCCATTATTCCGTGAGGAGGGGATCAGAAGATCTGCTAAACATGGGAGGCCTTTTCCGCATGAAGGATTTTACAGAAACCTTCTCTTTCTATGGAGGAGGAGGGAATTCTGCCTGATTCAAGTTATTATTCATAACTCGATCCATCTAAGCAAGTACTCTCATAAAGTTTTGAGCATCCACTCCCGTCATATCAGGCATATCATTAGGGCAATCTTCACATTTCCTATCACATTGGTTATTGGAACGTGTTCTTCTATTTCCCGCCATTAACTAAGAAAAATAACATATAATTAGAGGTCTTAAATACTTATACATTATTCTTGAAAAGGAAACTTTGAACATAAAAGTATAAATTTATAAAGAAGAAGTATATCCTAAATTGTGATTTATTATGTTTAAATCTAGGTTATCCTCAATCTAGTTCTTAACTTATATTCTTATGGGGTTTTTTGTCCCTTAATAATGGTTTGTACTAAGCTTGTGAATATACCAAATCATATCCCCTGGGAGTGTCGTAACCAAGAGTGCAGCAAGGCCTGTTTTCGTGCACCAGTTCCAATTCGAGTCTAGCTCAAAGTGGTGTTTTCGTGTTTTACCCCTAGGATACATCTCTTCCAGATCTGCCTTTACCTGCTCGTATCGAGACAGGGATGTATTTTCTCAATAAACCACTTACTCAATACTCATCAAAACATAGGGATTTTTTATTATACTTATTCTTGTCTCTAAGGATTTACTAGGGTTTTCTAATCCTAATCCCAAAAATAACTTAACCTATCCTCAGATACCAACTATGACAACCCTGATCTTTTATTACATAATTAAACATAATTTATTACATGAACTTCACTTGATACAACATAGAAGATCGATAGGTCTAGTGTCTTTGGGGATTAGGATCATTACGTAACAACTTAGAACATGAAACATGCAACATCTTTGTTGAAAACTTTTTTTACATGACCACTACATTCCGTTGTACTTAGCATTGCATGGGATAACCTGGGGACATGCATAAGAAAAGGGTGATCTACAAAGCCCAATAAGGGAATAAACATGGAATAACTTGAGGAATACAATACATGTTAGACAATAGTCATATCAATAGATCACAATAGAAGTATAAACATAAAGTCATGATAAATCATGATAATCATAACATGGAAATGTGGCAACAACTCTTAACATGAAATTAGCATGAGCCAAGGCTCATTGCACATAGAGCATGAGTAAACCCTCATTACACATGAAGCATGAGTAAACCCTCGTTGAAATTGAATTATAATGATTAAACACCCATTTCACATAACATATCATGATAATATACTTTACCCACTGCATTGGAGCGCTATCAGGGTGCACCCTTCCTAAACAATTAATTTCATGCATAAGTGTGCCACATGGATCATAAAACATTGAATCATTCAACATAATAATTTATTCCATGATAAATGAATGTGTAATACATACATGAAGCTATTTAAACAATAATTAAATGTTCATAAAGGTTAATACCCTTGATATAGAAATGGGCATGGTATTCCCTACAAAACGACTTTGGATTGGAAAAACATGGTGCAATTTCGACAGCATAACGATGTGGCATAAGAACTCATAAAAATGGTTGATGAGAGAGAAAGGGGTTTATAATTATATTTACATGACATGGACAGTAATTGTTCATATAGATACATGTCACAATGAATTTAATGGAATTTAGATTCATGATACAAAAAAAAATCTTGAATGTAAGTGAGGAGAGAGAAATTCCTTTCAGAATTTCAACATAGTAACAGGTGTACATGGGGGGAATTTAATGAGAGATAAAGTGGTATCCCATCATTAAAACATAAATAGGGAAGTATGGGGTAGGTTCTAAACCATATGCGAACATTTATAATTGAAATTAAAAGGGCATAACAATTTAAAGAATATTGGACAAAAGTGAGAAAGGAAGAAAAACCCTTACTAGGAAGTGTGCTTCCAAAGGATTGAGAGAGGATTGAGAGTGGCTTCTTGGGAGATTGGGGAACCTTGGGATGATACTAGAGAGAGGAGGTTAGAGTTTTTACTAACTCAAAAGGCTTTTAGTGATGAGGAAGTGAGATATTGGGTGGGTTTATATTGGAAAGGTGAGGGAATTCTTTATTATTTAGGTTTGGGACACCTCACATTAAACTAATCCAAACCAAAAACCAGCCCATGGTTTTTTCCCATGGTTTTTGGAAAAGGGAATTGAAAAAAGTATTTTATAATTCCAAATTCCGAACTTCTTAGAATAATGGGTTTGCTTATGGGGAGGTGAGTCACACTCCCAAGGAAAATAATTTAAAAAGACAAGATGTTTAATAAGTCTTGAAGGGTCCATTAATGATTTGTAAAATAAGTCAAAAACACCCAAAATTACGTTATTTTATTTGTAAAACATTTATTGGCCGAACATAAAGCTTATAGTATTTTATTACATCACTATTGGGTCATTATGATGTCATAAAACACATTATATATTTAAACGGTATTTAATTTTTACCCAAATATTTGACTGTCTCAGAAAATTATGAAAAATTCACCATTACATAATTCTGACATCCTGATTCCAGAAATAATATTTATTTTATCTAAATAATTTTCTAAATATGTTAATTTTCACTTTTAAAATAAAAATCAACATTTATAAAAAATTCACGGGTTTGGACAAAAATGGCTTTCGAACCTTAATAAAAATTACAATTTCATTCATAAAATTATATGATCATTTATATTTAATAAAAATTAATTTAATAATATTATTATTATTATTTTTTTAAAATATTATTTAATACAAAAATCCATTAATTCATCAAAATTGATTTCTTAGTTGAATATTAACTAAAAACATTATTTGTGCTTTAAAAACTATTTACAAGGTAACAATAATAAAATGAAAGTATATTCTTTATTATATAAAAAAAATACTGTGTATAGACATAGTACTAGGGTATTGTTAAATAACCCCTTAAAACACCCACATAAGACCGAAGGGTGAGGTGTGTGATGGTGATAGAATCTTGGGGTGGCTCGGATAACATTGCTCGCGTGGTGATCTCTATCAACTTCCACTTCTCTCATAGGTGGTTCCGTTTGAGATTAACCTTTTGAAGCTTGGCTTGGGCTTGGTTAATAGAGAAGCTCAATGATGCCACCTATTTTCTGAACTCTGAAAAATGGGCTTCTTATGGAGCAATTCTACTGGATCAGGCTATCGCTTCCTTTGTCTGAGTAAATTGGATTTGTTAAAACTCGTATTTATATTAATCATGTGATATCTGTTCAACAGCTACAAAAGCAATGGTCAAAATTCTTAATGGTATTTTAAAATCCAAAAACAAAATAAGTTCATATGTTGTATAACCATTTCACATATTAAGACATTTAATTAGATCAAAAAGGATTTTCATTAACAAAGGTTTGGGTCGTTACACTATCACCATATAATTTTTCATGAGAACACATATCATTATCTTCATTGATGAATCACTATAGATCAAAAACCTTTATCCACTACAATGTAGTGTGATATTTTTTGCACTGAACAACCTTCTTTTCAGATCCTTGAAATTTTCTTCAAATTCCTCTTTCCATATGGTCTTAACACATTTTCTGGGTCAAATTGGTGAGTGAATTAGATAATCATGATAAATCTTTAGAGAAACTTTGATAATATCCATCCAACCCAATAAAACTACATATTTTAGTTACCATGGTTGGTCTAGTCCATTTCTCTATAGCTTATGTATTTTTAGGACCAACTAATATACCCTCAATGGAGATTAAATAACCCAAAAATGAAACTTTTAGAAGCTAAAATTCACACTTTATAATTTTTTCATAAAGATTATACTTCTTATGGGTCTTCAACATAATCCTCAAGTGATATTCATACTCTTAGTTTATCTAGAATATATAATAATATTATCTCTAAAGACTACTACAAACTGATTAAGATACTATATAAATACTTTATTCATTATGTATTTGAAGATAGTGGGGATGTATTAAGACTATATTACACCACTATAAATTCTTAGTGTCCATACCTTCTACGAAATATCATCTTGGTTATATCTTCATTATTAACTCTCAATTGATGATATCCAAAATAAAGGTAAATATTTTAAATGTAATGAACTCCACATAGTAGATTGAATAAGTCATAAATAAGGGTAATATGATACTTGTTATTGATAGTGATCTTGTTAAATTCTTGATAATCAATGCAGAGTCACATTGATCCATCTTTATTCTTAACAAAAAGAATAAGTGACACCAAGGTGATTCACTTGGGTGTATGAATACCTTATAAATATTATCCTATAGTTACATATTTAATTATTGCAACTCAATTGGCTCCATTTTATCAGGATTCTTTGAAATATGCATAGTACCATGTATGAGTTCTATTGGAAACTAAAATTCACAATTTAGTGGAAGGCCTAGAAATTATTCTAGGAATACATAAAGAAACTCTCATAAAATAGTTTTATCCTTAATTTTGATTTTATCCCCAATCATATGATATATATAACATTCATGTATAGTAATTAAGACCCACAAGATGGAATAAATTTCCATTAGAAGTTCATATTCATGCTTGCATCTATAAATGATTATAGGTTCATTCAGAATATGAAATGCGACTTCCCTTCCTTATCAATTAAAATAAGCCCCATATAAATAAATATAATCTATTATAAGAATCACATATAATCAAACTAAAGGTAGAAAAACAAGATTTGTAGGAAGTGATTTCCCATAAACTTCAATTGGAGAAGAACTATAAACTTGAGATGTGACTGTTGTGCCATTAATATTTTTCACAACTAACTCGATATCTAATTTTTTAGTTGATATGGTGATACACTTATAAAATTATTTATAAAAAAATAGTGTGTGGATCCATAATAAAATAATAAATTATTTTTTCTATATTAAAGGATAATTTTACCTTTCACCATGTCATTGTCATAACCCACTTTAGCAGTCATGATCACATGAGATTTCCCTTTGTCTTTGGGATTAAGAGTTTTTTTATTTTTATCATCAAAAACGATCATATCCAGGCACACTTTGGAATAATTCTCATAATCCTTTGAATTTAATCATTAGAGAATGGGTGGTGCATTATTTGGAGGTTTTTATCTATTCGCATCATTAGTTAACTTTTTCCCATCACTTCAGTATTAATTTTCATGATGACCATCCTTTATACACTTGAAAAATTTACCAATCCCCTTAAGAAAACTTCCTACATGTTTCCTTTCACACATAAAGGAAATTTTGTATTTTTTTCTCCATGGTTTTTAGAATTACCTTTAAATTCAATTTTTATTTTCTTATCAATACCATGAGATTGATAAGTAACTCTAATCTACATATCTACATTGAGAGAACATTGAAAATTTTCTTAACAACTACTGAAGTCTCTTATAAATAATTCCCTTTAGAGACTTGGTTTTTTTCTACAAAATAATTGATCAATTTTAATTTTTTTATAACAAAACCAGATTCATACCGTGCAGTCCTTATAAAATTTTCCTCATATGTATTGATGGATTTGTCATCCTTTCTCTTCAAATTAAGAAATTCCTTCTCCAACATTACACATTGAATACCTAGGAATTACTTGATGAGGAATATACCCATATACTCATACCATTCCATTGATTAAATTTATTCTTCATGCCTTATACTCTTGGTAAGATTCTACCATTGCATTTCTTCTCCTTCCATATGATAATTAGCTAGGGTAAATTTTTCATGTCCTAAGCATTGAAGAATAGAAAATATTTTCTCAATGGTATTGATACATTACTTAGTCACTAGTGTATCCAAATATCCACTAAATAAAGGTGTATTTTTCCTCATGAAATTTTAAATAGTATGTTGTTCCCTAATTCGATCATTTAGAAACTCGACATGAATTATAGCATAAGAAAGTTTCATGAGCATTGTAGTAAGATTCTATTTTTCATCTCCCAAAACATTTGGTTTCTTAGGTGTACAATAATTTAATTTTCCATCACATTCAACATTAATAATATTACTTTCAATTTCACCCATTGACTAAAACCAAAAAAAATAATGGTGTTAGAAAAAAACAATCATAGTGAAAAAACATACAATTATAACAAATAATTTATAGAATATCAAAATCATGAAACATTCTTCGATGACACCTTAGTTTTAACCTAGTTCATTCATGATCATTACCAAAACTTTAGGATTTTACTCTATACTTATACATACACCTAATATTTTCATGAATGTTTTCTAAATGTAATCTATAAAGATTGAATAAACCCTACTCTAATACCAACTATAATGTCCCAATAATTTTATACACAAATATTAAATTTATTTAAATACATATTCAATACATAAAAATATAATTTATTATAAAACCATAAATTTTTAGAGTCTTTGGATATTATATATAAAATATTCTTATTTTATGAAAGTTCTTAAACATCTCTAATAAATATGTCCCTATGTAGTACTCTTCATAGTAATACCTACTAAAACTTTCTTAATATCCTAGGGAGATGAAACATAAAAAATTGTGAGATCATAGATATAAATGATTAAATAAGAATAACATAAGAATATGGATATAATAACATGAGCATAATATTTAGAAATTATACCTTGCATATCAATGATCATAATCTTGATTCTTGGAATAAATCATGGAATTTTATAAGACATGAATCATCAAAGAATCAGTGAACATAATCCATGAGAGCATAACATGAAATTATGGAACACAGATAAGCATAGAAAATATTTTCCTTAGTAGTCAATTCACTTTTACAAAACTATCATAGTGGTATGGTTCAATACCCAACCATCATAATAGTCAAGCTTCACTATAAAGACCATCATAGTGGGAAAAGTCCCTTACTAAATTTGGTTTACTCCCTATTTGAGCCCTATATATATCATGATATATAAATCATTACCCAATGCATTGTAGGGAGATATAAGTATCACCAATCACTTAATGAAATCCATGCATATGTTTTCCATAATAATTTAATAATTCATCATATCAGAATCCATGAAAAATAAATGGTTTTCACAAACATTTCATCATAACATAACCCGTGGAAAAGGAATAGGTTTCATAAATATCATTACATCATAAACATAAACTAATCAGAGAAAGAGTAAGGATGATGTCATAGGATAATATTCCCAATAAATCATAAGAAACATAAAATAATGTTATATTATATGAAAAATTATTTTTAAATATCACTTGAAATAATTCTTGAGGAAAATATACTTACCATTTTGAAATTTTATCTTTTTAAAAAAAATAAAATTACAAAAGAAAAATATTTTATTTAAAAATAACCTTTTAATCTTGTAAGGGAGGCTTTAAAAAATTAAGGATTCATGATGGAGGTAAAATCCACTTATACCATATAAGTTAAAAAAACATTAATTCTGTATTTTTTTCATAGAAAGGACACAAAGAACCTCATTTAGAGAATGAAATAAAGATTCAATTCAAACCATTTTATAAAAAGAAAAAAAATGGTAAAAAATATTTTAAAAAATTATAAGATAATTTTAAAAAACGTATCAAAACATTTTTTGAAAATATGGGCATGGAAAATAAATATTATCCAGTGAAAATTTAAACATAAACAATCTCGAATGATGATGAGATTGGGAAATAATCCCTTCCCTCAAGTCTCACATTTCCTTATTTATGTTCAAACCTCCTGTATAATAAATATGGATTTATTATAAATTTATTCCATAAAAATATATCTATCATAAAATTTATGATTTATTTTTAACATCTTATCAACATTTTATTAATAAATAGTCATTAAAATCACAATTCTCAGTGATAACTGCTTCTTTTTCTAAGCATGTTTTGGTTCGGTAGTCTCAATACTTATACATTAATAAGGGTACCATAATTTAAAGAATTTTAATAATTATATAAAACTCATAAATATTAATTATATTCATATTTATAATAATTCATAAAATTTATAGATAGAAAAGTGAATTACATTGTTCATTGAGATGGTAGGTCATACGTATTCATGAATGTTGTTTCCATTTTTCATTTGATAGAATGAATGAAAGGTAAATAATAATACACCATTACATAATAATTATTATGTTATACATATATATATATATATATTATTCATAATATCTATCATTATTACCATCCATGTGAAATATATATGAAAAATGAATCACATCGCATCGGGGAAATCATAGTCCATACGTATACACAAGCGACATTATCATTTCCCAAAAGATTAGATGATGAGAAGTTATACATTATATTATTATTAAATAATTATAATTATATCATAAATTTAATATATAATCATTAATACCATCATAATACTAATCCATAAAATATTTTGATGAAAAATAAATTGTATTGCTAAATGGAGATGGTAAGTCGTATGTACGCATGAGTGATACTTTCACTTATAATTTGATTAGAAAGAGGGTGTATAATGATTTATTCAAAATAATAAAATTTCAAAATATTTAGGATACTGAATATATTATTTTATGATGAATATCATAGATATATAATAAGTAAATAAGAGTATAAAAAGAAAGTAGTCAGTTAGAGCAATTACCTCTTCTTCAAAACAACTCCTTTAAATCTCCTGGGTTAATATTTTGGGAAGAACATAACCTCTATAATTTTTATAGTGAAGTGTAGAAGAGAATTTTTCAATTTATTTTCAATATATAAGGCTCAATTTGGTGTGAACAAGTGAGGTATGTGGTGTCCTTTTATAATTTAATTGAGGAGAATTTTTAAAATTTCTCAAGATATAAATTTATATAAATATTTAAAATCAATAAAAATACCTCAAAATGAAAATTTATTAAACTATAAGGTCTTATATGGTTGTAATACAATCAAAAAATCAATTTATACATGTTTTTGTGTAATTTTTAACCTTATAATTCTGATTAACCCTTAGTTAACCTATTTTAATTTTAACTACGGTAACAAATTTTTCAATATTAAAATGTTGAAATTTTTAATTATAAGGTATAAATTGAACCATAAATGTCCAATTTATGATATTTTATACCATACATTATCAAATTTTTCTTTATTTATATTTTCATGATTTGTAAATAATTTAATAAAATTTTATTTTCATAAAATATAATTAGTGTCAATTTTGAAATTATTAATTACTTTAACTTTAATAACATTAATAAAACACTTATAATTAAATATTTAATTTTTATCTATAAAATTATTTTTTCCTTAATTTTGTCAAATTTTTATATTTTTAATATTTTTAATATCATTTATTTGATTTTTCTATTAATTAAATAATTACTACATCAGTGTTGTGTAAGTATTTAAGGTAATTACTTAATTACTAAAAATTATAAATAAATTAAAAAATTTAATGTTATTTCATTATTAATAAAATTCCTATAAATATTCAATCATAACTAATTATTTTACCTATATGAACACATCAATGATATTTCAAACTAAGAGGGTGACATTTTTTCACTTCCTTTGGTTTAAATAATACATAAGTCATTTTCATGGAAAAGTGTCCATTAAATAACTAAATTTCAAACCTTAAGTTTTAAGGGTATAATTAATTCATCCAATAAAAATTTTGATAAAAAATTATAGCCTTATTAGTTATTTTTAATCTATATTAAACTAATTTAACCTTTACAGAAGTGATAAATTTTAGCACGTTAATATTCATACAGATATAAAAAAGGTATTAATTACCAAATTAGATCCTTATGATTATAAATATTTAACTCATTTTATATAATTCAGTACCTTTAAATGGAACAATTAATTTTAAATTAAGAGCACAAAATGTGACAAAAACTTCTTTTTTTGGAAAAATACATTTTTAAGCATAAAACTGGATTTATTATAATCTTATGCATAGAAAAATATTTTTTGAATGTATAAAACATTTTATTGAGTAAATAATGTATAAATTTTATTAAAATCATTCACTAATAGGGATTAATTTAATATATTGACATAAAATTCATTGTACACATAAAACAATGTTTTCAGAAAAAAACGTCACTTTTATATTAAAATAATTTTTTTTTCTTTTTATTATAATAATTTTATAACTAATGAATATATTTTATAAATGTATAGACAAAATATTTTTCATAATTTAGTTATTAATATTCATACCCAACAATCTAACAACTAGGAAAAAGAAAACAAATAATATTTTAATAATGGTATGTGGTTCATTTAAACTCATTATTGCGTGAAGAAATAAAATTATTTTAAATGAAATATTTCATAAAAATATTAGGGTGTTTAATAAGGAGTTAATATTAGGAACAAATATAAATATTTTAAATTTATTTTATTATGGAATGTCTATAATGCATGTGAAAATTATAAAGTGTTTATAATTTCTTTATTGATGAATTTTTTCATAAATAGTTTATCTCATGTTTATTTATTTGAATTGTTAATTTATTAGTTTCTTCAATGATTTATTTATTAATATAAATCTTTTATATTATTAATGGATTAATTATTTAGTTTAAATTGTTAAAATACTTCTATATATTATCATGCATGCATCTAAGGGGTTATATGCTTGGTATGATGATGGATTTAGTTTTCTTTTACCTTGAATTTGGCATGTACTTCATTATAAGCTTGAATTTGGAAGTTAAAAATAGTTTTTACTTATTAGGTGATATAATTTTGATGAAATTAAGGTCTTTATTAAGAAAAATATCCTTGTGTATATGGAATCTGGTTTGTACTTCTCATGATCCAAGAGGTTTATTCCTTTTCTAGAAAATTGGGGGTTGGCTATATGTTGCTCCAAGCTTACTATTATGGGGGTTATTTCTTTCAAAGTAATTTAATAAATTTAATGAAAGGGTTTCATGTACCTTATTCATGAAATAAATTTGAATATGTGTGAATATAGTTGGATTTTAATTTGGGTTACTAACACAAGCTATGCGTTTTTAAAGAGTTACATGACAATACCGTTTGAACATATTGATTTGTTGGTGAAAATAGGGTTTCAAAACTAAATAATTAGAATAATGAATACATGTAAATGTAATAACATGATATAATATAGTGAAATTAAATCCCCTTAAATAATTCTAATTGTTATATTCCTTCTAAATAAAACACTTTTCAAGTCCTCAATCATCCAACTAGGTAGGTCATGCTAAAGATGGGTTCCCCTAAATTATCTTGTGTATGGAAAGAAAGTATTGTGTGACCATAATAGGATTAGTTTATTATTTTAATCATTTTATTTTTTTTACACATAGTTAGGATAACCTAATAGTATTAGGTTTCCAATAGAATATGGTTGATTTTAACTATATTATGGATTGGGAAAATAATTTTATGCTCAACTATCCAATAGTCATTTATGAAATGATTGGAATTATAGTACCTAAATTACTATATAATGTGAGAAATAAAAAGTGACTCAAATATTACTAAAATGTGGATATTCTCCCACTAATGGATATATTTGATTTTAAAATTTGTCATTATTTTAGTGAGATAAAGTTTAATAAAATTCCTTGTTAAATGAATATAAAACACGATACTCATCTAATAAAATCTTTTGTTATAGTTATAAAAGGATCAAACATAATACAAAATTTCTATGAGATAAATCTTATAAAGTAGAGTCCTAAATTAACTGGTATAAAAACATATTAATTATTCTTAATCAATAAAAATTATATATAATACCTTCTTGAGTAACCAAATGTTTAAGTTGTTCAAAAAAATAATCTAGCAGCTTATGAAAATCATATAATGATTTACTTGAGGTTGCAAAAGCATTATATGCGAGATGACTAGAGAAAATTTAGTCTTCACTGATATACTCAATTATATTGAGTGTTCCAATGACTTTAAGAGACAAAGTATATTATCTAAGGATTGTTTTATATATAGAATTCATTCTGTTGTCGTTGTTGGAAATTTTTTGCATTGTGAGTGTATTCAAGAAATTTTTGCCCTGTTTTTTCAAGGTTTTGAGGATAGATAAATTGGGAATGTGATGTTCATGTTCAACTATTATTTTGAAAATAAAATTGGGTAAATTTTTAAGTTAAAATAAAATGTATATATTTTTCCAATAGTTGTCCTCATTCCTTGAAACTTGAAGGTAGTGTTAGAAAGTACGTAAAATTATGGATTTTTCTAGGATACATGAATTGGTTTAAGAAGCTCCATTGAATTTACATGTCAATTATCAGTGTAATAGAAATAAATTATTCTATTTTTAAAAATATATTATACCATGTATAAATTTTACCAATTTTTTAAGTATATAAGAGTTCAAAATCAAGGAAAGAATGTATGGTCCTTGTAGTTTTCATTCACATGGTGAAGTAAAGGGTTTCTAAATCTTGGATATGAGTACAAAAGAATTTATCAAGATCAAATAGATCTTAGTAAAGTATGTTTATAGTTATCTCACTTCCATTGTGTGATAAGAGAATTTTTTTATTAACAAAGTATGTTTACGAATAATATGAGATGTTATATAAATTTCAAATTCTTTAATATTAATCGAATTATATAGCATGTTTTGAAAAAAAATATTGAAAAAATTTATCTAACATAAATTTTTTTATCAAGATGATTTCTAAAATATGATGGATTTGATCCCACCACACTTAATTGGAAAATTTAAATAATAAATTATTCTTTTCAGAATAATTCTCCAAACACATAGAATACCATATAAATTATTAATAAAATAGTTTATTCTTTTAATAATTCCTAATAATAGTAAATAAGAGTTATTTCATTTAATAAAATAGTTTGTGTATCATAGGATGATTTCTTGAAGAGAATATAGTGTTTAAGAGGCTAGTGGGAGTATGATTGGACTTTGAGAAGTTCAAAGATAACAAAAAAAGATTATTCTAGTCAAAATACAATTCAAAAATCATTTAATATTGTAAAATATTTTTAGATTATATCATGTAACACCCCAACCCAAACCACTAGGTTTCATCTAGAGAGTCACATGACCTCATTTGTGCCTCCCCATGTGAAAGAGGTTACTGACTAGCATCAAGGGTTTGTATACCTCTAATGGGGAGACTATACTCTCGGTATCATATCCTTGTAAAAATATAAATAAAATATAACAATTGAAAGTAAATAAGGTGGATAAAAATAATATCATATGTCACACATGTCATATAAATAAATAAACATCTCACAAAGTGGAAATACAAACCAAAGTATATGTACATGAAGATAAATAAATAATTCCCTATTATAGTCCTTTGGATTTAATCCTTTTACCTCTATAACTTAATACTCCTTAGCTCAACCATCTATCATGGGCCATTTTACCTTACCTGGATCAGGATTCCTGTAGAGGGTGTGAGTAATAAACCCTATAGGATACCACCAATTCCTACTTAACATAAGTAAAAATCATATATAATAGTGTATAAAATTATATAAATTAAATTCTCAAATAAACATATAACCATAAAAGTGTAATGTTATTATGAACTAACCAAGCTTCCATGAACCCTATCCCCAGCTACATTGGTATGATACCGATAATAATGACAGATATATCTTCACATGTCTCTAATTCCACACACTCCACCATGACATTGGTAATTATTAGGAACACCACATGGCCCACGTTGATGGTGTCTATTATTAAGAACACCACAAACCCACCCTAACAGTGTTCGTTATCCCTGGATGATGGTAAGTCCCACATGACATGTTTGAAATAACTAGATAATCACCTCACATATACATGGAATTCTCCCAATTTGGAATATAGTCAATGGTCTCTCATTTTCCATACATGTTCTACTCCCATGTTACTAGAAAAGTCTGTTATCTAAACCATACCTCTAAATGAGTCCCAGATCGTATCCATCATCATGATGTCACACTTCCCCTCCAAGGGTTTGTCTAGCTAAAATTGTGTAGCCTAATCATCCTAATACTTGAAATAGGGTTTGATAGGCTATAAAATACCACAAGAAATATATATCATAGAAATAAAAAATAAGTAATGTAAATAATAATTCTTAAGAGCCTACACACAAATTATGTGATCAAGAACAGGCAAGAGATCAAGGCCACTTTCATACCCACATGAAAAGACATAACAAGCATGGGTTATCAAGCATAAAAAAACATGTCATAAAAAATCATATAAAAGGAATCTTATGGTAAGTAACTTATTAAGTCAAGATTTTTTATGAATAACTTAAAAACTCATCAAAGGATCGAAGACAAAACATTGCCTCACTCCCATGAAGAATGAGTTCACATTCAAAGGATTCCTAAATCGAGTTACATTTTATCAAGAATGAGGTTTAGAACAAAGACTAAAATCCCAATCAAGAATAGTAATTCTAAAAATTTCTAACTTAATAGGTCTACCCACTAAACTAAATCTAATTTATTTTAAAGGAGAGGTCACCAATTCATTAGATTTATTGTTTATTCAATAACAGGCCATGAATTCATCATTAATTATAGAAGATATCCTCATAAATAGTCAACAATCATTGATCCACCATCAAACTAGCATAGGAACAAGATGATATTTAAGAAAAATAGAATCTTAAGATGATCATTCTATGATGAATTACATTAAAACAACCATCATTTATAAAGGAATAAATCTTTGGTTAAAGTTATGTTATAGACATATTGATTCCACCCCCAATATTCCAAGTATCATTAAGGAATTATAGTTCTATCATCAAACCACCATTAAGAATAGTTATATGAAGATGATACATAAACACTTTCCCAAAGAACATCTATATTAAATGGTAGATTTTGATTTTATCAATGAATGATGTCAACTCACTATATATACCACTATTCTATGAATAGAGGAAGAAACAATCATTGGAACTTCATGGAAAACATGGATCCAATGTAGATCTATATAAAGATCGCATGGAAGAAGAATAATTTGGAGAAAATATAGGAATAAATCGCCATTCTAGAATTACTAGATCATATTAACATTAAAGAGGTAATGGTAGAAGAATGAAAAAACCAAGATTCATGATAGAAGATCTAAAATCTGAAATAGGCACCTGGGGTTGGAATTTGGAAAGTAAAAGTGTGAAAATGAGTGTCAATAAAATTTAATGGGGTTTAATAATTAAACCATCATACTATGTATACCTACAAGGTGTTGAGCCTCACTGTATGGTTGGTGGGGTTTACAGTTTCCTGTCAACCCATAAGAACTCCACTAGTGAGCTGGTAGAGTTCACCAGTGAGCTGGTATAAGTCTTCTACAACCACCAGGTCATGTCTCCTCTACTTATTTCAACCACCAATTCCCAAACCCTTTAACCATTAAAACAAACCTCTTTAACACCCATATAAAATAAAAAAACAATAAATATATATATAAATTTATTAAATTTAAACATATCATACATAAAAATTTAGTGTAGATTTTACAATTCTCCCCCTCTAATGACTTCTCATCCTCAATATATACCTTCAAAAGTTCTTCTCAAACAACTCAATCCATTGAGCCTGAAAATTAGTCCCTTTCTCCCAAGTCTCCTATTGGATCTATCTATGATTCCATTTAAACTATACTAGTGGAATAATCTTCCCTTAAAGTATTTTCTCACTCCAATATACAATATGTACCAATCACTCCATGTACAATGTGTCGAGTTCTAATCGATGTCATGCATAGGATTGGGAATGTACCACCAGATCTGAATCACATGAAACACATCGTTCATACATTAGTAGTGAGAAGTAATATCTATATGGTATTCCACTATTTTAATCCATTAATGATATTGAAGGGTCCAACATAGTATGATGATAGATTCCCTTGATTCATAAAACATAGGTGGACTAACTAAGGAGTCACTCTTAGAAAAACTATGTCACTGATATCAAACTAAAAAATTTTCCTCCTATTATTTTCATAAGGCTTATAACTACTCTGAGATATGATCAACCTCCTCTAAATCAGTTTCACTCTCTTAGAGGTCGCTTGTACCATAATAGTCCCCACAACTTTTTTCTGACCTGCTTCATTCCAATAAAGCAGTGAACAACATGTCCTACAATTAAGAGCCGCATATGGTTCCATATAAATCAAATATTGTTAAATATTATTGTATGAAAACTCTACTTAGGATAAGTGATCACTCTTTGCTCCATCTAAGTCTAGGATGTAAGCTCGAAGCATGTCCTCTAGTATGTGAATCTTTCACTTGGATTGTCTGTATGTCTTGGGATGGTATGTTGTACTTAATCTTAACTAAGTATCTAAGGCCATCTATAATCCCTACTAAAATAGATACATAAAATGTGTATCTCTATCATATGTGATTCTCAAGGTCACTCCATGAAATCATACTATCTGATATACATAAAGCTTTTCTATCTCATCAACTAAGTGAGTCTTATGGATCGATAAGAAATGAGAAACTTTCATTAGCTGGTCAATAATCACCTAGACTATATCATGACTCATCAGGGTCCTGGTTAACCACATCATAAAGTCTATAGTGTTTTCCTCCTACTACCACAAGGGGAAAGTAATTGAATATAGTAGACTACTAAGATGTCGGTGCTTAGCCTTTATCCTCCGATAGGTAAGGCATTGCGAAACAAATCTGAAAATGAACCTCTTCATCCCTATCCACCAGAACTTTCACCTAAATTCATGGTACATATTTTTCACACTATGATAACTTCCCACTTATATTTATATAAGTCTCTCATAAGATCTTCCCTAATGAAAGTAGGGAAGGAAACTCTCTCATGTACTAGGATCACATTATCTTTATCCAATGACCACTTGGGTATCCAGTCACCACCTTATAACTTCTCTCACATCATAGAACACTCTATCTTGGTCTCCTATCTAGCCTTTACATTTTCTACCAAAGAATATGTGACCACCAATGGGGTACATGTCATTTATCCCTCATCATCGGAAGAATACATCCTTCAATCATCCAAAGAGCTCATTAATCACCACATGTACTCTGAAGGTCATTCACCAAGATCCTAAGATACCTATGTCTTAGGATTAAGAGAATCCATAACAACATTACATTTACCTTGTTCATAGGATATCTCAAATTCAAACATCATTAGGTACTCTACCCATTTCATCTTCTTCAAAATGAGTTCATGTTGTGTGAATTTTTAGTTGAGGCTCTTGTGGTAAATATATACAAAAACCCTCTCACATGAGATATAGTTTCACTAGCACTTCAAAGTGTGTACCACTGATGCTAGATCCACGTCATGGGTATGATAGTTCCACTCATGTGATCATAGTTTTCTTAACCCATAAGTTACTACCTACTCCCTCTACATCAATATCGCACAAAAACCAACACTTGATGCATCACAGTATAGATTATAGTCAATCCCTAGTTTAGAAAGTATCAATAAAGGATCTTTATTCAACTGCCTCTTTATATCATGAAATTCCTCCTCACATTGGTCCAACCACTTGAACTTCACTCCCTTATTCATCAGTACAGTCATTAGTGTCGATAAATGAGAGAAATACTCAATAAAACATTGGTAGTTTCCAAATAAACACATAAATCTATTGATCTTTAACACACTATGGGTCCATGTACAAGATATCACTTCCTAATCCTTCTTCGGTTCTATGTATATAACTATCTCAGAATCCACATTCCTTATGAATTTCACCTTTTAATCCAAAATTTATGCTTCAAAAACATGGAATTAATCCTATTTTCTTGAATCATACTTAGGACTATATCAAGATGTTTGTCATGATACTAAGGGGTTAGTGAGTTGATGAGGATTCCATCAATGAACACCATGATGAACTATTCAAGATATGGGTGGAAGATATTGTTCATGAGATCCATGAAAACAGTCATCACATTAATTGGTCCAAACTGCATCACCAAGTACTCATATATCCCATACCTACTCTGAAATGTTTTCTTTAGGATTCCTTTTTATCTAACCTACAACTTGTGATATCCATAATGAAGATAAATCTTGTAGAACCATCAAGCACTCCACAACTAATAAAAGAGAATTTCAATCATGGTAAAAGGATATATGTTCTTCACTATCACCTAATTTAGCCTATGGTAATCTATGTGGAGTTGAAAACTACCATATTTCTTATTAGAGAACTAAATAGGTAAACCCCATGGTAAATTACCTATCCTAATAATTTATTCTCTAAGTACTTGAGTGGAACCTTGATATCCTTTAACTCAACTGGTTTTGTATGATAAGGGGGTTTTGAAATTTTATAAACACCTCTCACGGTATCTATCTCAAAGTACACACATCTATTAGGGGGGAAGTCCTGTGAAGTATTCTATGAAGAAATCCTTATAGATATCCACAACTGGAGGAAAATATAAGGGGTTACCATTGATACTATTGAAAGATATATACCTAAAATATAAATCATGATCACCCCCAAGATGACTCAAGTCTGGACCAACTCTCCCTACTCCCAATTCCCACTCACTGGTCATCACTAACTTATCTCCCCTTAGTGAAGTAAATAATACCCATCTCTGATCGCAATCAATGTGAGATCAGAATATGATAAACCAGTCCATGCCAAGAATACATCAAATATCATCATCTACAAAATCACGAGATCCCACAAATGTCAATAATTAGTAATGACTATAGGAAAATTTTTAAATTTCTAAATAAATTCCATGTTCTATCCCAATGATGTATCAATGGAAATTAACTGAGAAGAAAACTTGACTAGTGAGTCATGCTAAGAAATAAAATATAGAGATATAAAGGAATAAGGGTCACTGGTATTAAAATCAGTGGTAGAAATTGTAGAAATAATCAAGACCATACCTCTAATAGTAGATAGACCCTCTACACCATCTTCTAGAGTCTGATCCACTACATAAACTTAGCATGTATCTACTCCATATCCTATCCCTTGAGTCACCATAGTTTGAGAATTTTTCATACTCTATTGAGTCCCTCCACTCCTAGATTTACCTGATCTCCCAGTACTCCTCTAATAATCCCTAATGAAAAAATTTCAAATACAACAGGACCTTACACAATAGTGTCACCCCACAGTCGACTTCCTGCAATAATTACTAAAATTTTCCTCTTGGACCGCAATTGAATCACCTTCTAGAATCATCTACTGAAGAGGACACTGAGGAAGTGTTATTGTAACCTATCTTACTAACTCCCTAATACTCTTGATATATCTTCCTTTTCTTACTACAAGAAGAGTCTCCCGTATTAGTAACTGGAAACTCATTTACCAGACTACTATAGGCTAGATGTGGACCTACTACTCTCTTATCCTTTAGATCCTTCTCAAAATATAGGGCATTTCAAAGAACCTACAAATACGTCATCAGTTCAAATCCACTAACCTGACTTCTATGATCTAGGTGAAGGCACATCTCAAACATATGATCCTTATATACCTCATTCTCATCCAATAGAGAAGATAAATGAAGTCAGTCCATGAATCAAGTTGAATATTAAGAGATATTAATATACCCCTACTATAACTCCATTAAATCCTGGGTATGGTCTAACTTCATCATGTTAAGAAAATATTACTTGAAAAATAGCTCCTTTAGGGTCTCCTAAGTAAGACCCTCTCATATTTTAGCATAATTCATGGTACTCCACCATCTCTTGGAAGGTACTTTGAACATGAAGGTCTCCATAATCACTCTCCCATACTTAAAATACTATACTAGCTTGAAAAACCTCTCAATAATATTCATCCATTCATCTCCATCCTACAGGCCACCAATGCCATAAAAATTTATAGTATTCTATAGCTGGAATCCCAAGCATGGTTTTTTTTATGGTAGTCGGGATGTTTCCACCTTAAATGGGCACAATCCAAAATATTCTTGGCTGAACTAGATTAAAAGCCTGAATAACCAGTGTTTGTGAAGGATCGTGATGGTGTACATCCCCCTCTACCACTAGTTGTGACATAATGGATTCCCCCTAATAGGAGCATACTAGGTTGACATAGATGGTGGTCCCATAAAATTTCTACACAATGGAATTTATGAAATGACAATAAATATATCAAAATAGCATGGAAAAATATATATCACTCCATCAGAGAATATAAGCCTATCCCAAACAGATAGCACAAATCATGTCATTAAATTAAATAAATACTAAATAGCACACAAGTTACATATATGGAATGTGATCCTACATTATTAATCACGATGTATGAACACAATCAAATCCCATAAAACGGTAATAGTAATATCATCAATGGTGACTTCAAGATCAATTCTACATGAGTTGTCCAAGCACATAGAAATAGCCCTACCTGAGTCCCACAAAGCCTATCTTCTTTATATCATGTCCTAGTTTGGTCAAAAGAAAATATTTAATCTATAATCTAATACTATTTTGTAACTCTCCAACCTAAATCCCTAGGTCTGAGCCGGAGAGTCACATGACCTCATGTGTGCCTCCCTATATATAAATGGTTGTTGACTAGTAGTGAGGGTTTGTATATCATTAGTTGGGAGACTATACCATTAGTATCATATCTATTAATATATATATATATATATATATCAACTCTGTGTAAATAAGGTGTAAGAAAATAATATCAGATATCACACATATCTTATAAATAAATAAATTAATCTCAAAATGGAAAGATAAAATAGATTATAAGTGTAGCAACATAAATAAATAAATCCCTATAGTAGTCCTCTGAAGTCTATCCTGGTACACCTATAACTCTATGCTTCTTAACATAATATTCCATCATTGGACCCTTTTCCTTACCTGGATCCCTATAAGTTCATATAATATATAATATTTTATGCCATGCCATGATATAAATACTCAAATAAAAATACAACCACAAAGTTTTGAGCTATTATTCACTAACCAATCTATCATGAACCTCATCCCCACGTACTTTGGAATAATTTTAGTAAGAACGTTAGGCCTATCACTACATGTCTCTATATCGCATGCCCTAACCTGATAGTGGTCATTATTAGGAACATTGAACACCCCAACCTGATGGTGGTCATTATTAGAAACATCACACGTCCCAGCCTAATGGTGGTCATTATCCTATGATAATAGTAAGTCCCACATGACTTGTCGAAAATAACTGGATAATCACGTCACCCTTGAATGGAATTCTCTTAATTTATCATTTCATTGATGTAATCTTATTTCCCATGCATTTTATACTCCCATTTTAGTAGAACTAATTGTGATCTGAATCATACCACAAAACTATTAATATACAATATCCATCATCATGTCTTCATTCTTCCCATATAAGTGTATATCTAGCTGAAATTATGTAGTCTGATCATTCTGATACCTAAACCTAGGTTCTACGGGCTATGAAATACCATAGTTAAATGTATCAGATAAAGTAATAGTAAATCATATCAAGAATAGTTCTTAAGAGTCTATACAAAAAATTATGAGATCACAAACAAGAAAGGTCTCAAGGTCACTGTCACACCTATATCAAAACACATAATAAGCATCAGTTATGAAGCATAAAAAAAATTCTATGAAAAAATCATATACAGGGTCCCTTTATGGTAAGAAACTTCATACCTTGATGTTTTTTAGGAAGAAATCAAAATATCATCAAAGAATCCAAGGCCAAAACACATCTCACACCCATGGATAATGATATCACACATCAAGGATTATTAAATCAGGTTTTTTTAAGAAATATGTTTAGAATAGAGACTTAGGAATAATCCATGTCAATAAGGGTAGTTCTAGAATCACATACCTTAATTATTCCACCAATGGAACAAAAATCCAAGGTATGTCGAGGGAGAGGTCTATAATTCATTGGATCCATTGTTGATTCAAGAATAAATCATGAATTATTCTTCAATTATAGAATATATCCATAAGTCTAGTCGACCATTACTGATCCACCATCAAATAATCATAAAAAAAGATATCCAGGATGAGATTCAATAAAAAGGAAATATCAAGATGATCATTCTATGATGACTTACCTAGAAACATCCACCATTTATAAAGGAATCAATTTTGGTAAAAATTACATCATTAACACATCGATTCTATCCCACATATACCAAGTATCATAAATGGATTATAGTTTTATCAACAAAATACCATCAATAAGGGTTCTAGGGATATGATCCATAAATAGTTACATATAGAACAATCATATTTAATGGTAGATCTTGATTTTATTAAGGAATGATTTTAACTTATATATCCACCATAGTTCTATTAAGATAAGAATAAAACATCATTGTATATTCAAAGAAAGAATATATCCAACATACATCTATGTATATCTCTCATGGAAGAATAATAATTTGGAGCATATCTAAGAAGTACTCACGGTTATTTCATTGTTGAATCATCTAAACATTCAAGAGGTAAGGGGAGAAGAATGAGAGATCCAAGATTCATGAGGGGATATAAAATATAAAATATGAACTTGGGGGACTAAATATAGTAATTAAGTGTTTTAAAATGAGTAACAATAAAAGTTTGGGAGGTACACTAATTACACCCTTGGGATAGGTGCACCAGCTAGCTGATGGGCCACACTTTCTATCCAGTAGCACCAATAGCCAGACTGTGTGTTGGGAAAGACCACCTCGGTTCTTCCCACACCACTGAAGGGCTGGTGTATCCCCACAATCTAGTTGGTATAACCCCACCATCTATCTTGTGGGGTCTTCAATTTTGTACAGTCCTACATGAACTCCACTGGTAGGCCGGCGGCAGTCTGCTGCCACCATAATTCCATGCCTCCTCTCTTTAATTTAACCAAAATTTCCTTAACTCTTTATCAATGAAAAAAATATTTAACAACCATATCAAATAATAAAAAAAAAAATAGGGTTGGATAATTTGATTAACTTTAACCATCTCATATATTGAAAACAAGCGAGGATGTAAAGTGTCAGTAAATATATATGTAAAGAGTTGCATTTAGTTACTGTAATGAACTGGTTATCACTTTACCCTAAAATATTTTAAGATGTATTGGAAAATAAAAATGTAAATAGTTGCATATTGTTACTAATATAATCTCAAGGAAATATTTTAATGCAAAAAGTTCCAAGAATAATGTGAAACTTAGAAAGAGTTCTAGGTGGACAACAAAATTTATTAATATCGTAACATTAGATGTTGTGAAGTAAAGGAGTTTGAAAACTCTATTAAAAGAGTTGAATATTAGGAATTTGATTCCTATGTCTCTCTATTATTCAAATTATATTACTTTATATATGTTTCTAATTACATGAGTTTAGTGTTAGAGTTTTATTAGATGGACACATAGAGATTTAGAATGAATTACATAGGGATGTAATGGGTTTAAAAAAACTTGAAAAATGAAACAAACATGAATCCTATCTAGTTTATCTATCATATTTGATATGGTTATATGGGTTATTATGAATGGTTTTATTAATAATATTAAAGGTGTTTAAGAATATAAAATATATCAAGTTATATAAAAAGTAAATCTTCATTTTATCATTATTTTACATTGGATGCATATATTATATGAAGTAAATTGATAATTAACCACTCAGATTATGACTTTGAGTAATTCCTAACTAATGTTCATCATGGGATATTATATCTTGTGAAAAACTGTTAAGCTTAGTATGTGTAGGATTTCATATGGAGATGTTAAATATGGTCGTGAGGGAAAAAATGGGTTTTGTGTGATAGATGACTGATCAAGTATACCACATGGAGTCTCATATACTATGTATTTGGTATTATAGAGATACATATTCCATAGTTGAATCTAACTATACCTAAGTTTGATTAAATACATAGCATGATAACCTATATAATTTGATATCCTTCTTATGCAAGCCTTGTGTCTTAGCTAATTAGGGCATGGATGGGTATGTTATTGATCATTTTATTAGCTGGAGCTTAACCAAGATGATGTTTTTCATCTTATATGATGGGTATGAAATTTGGGACCTTGATTAAGATAGGTTGAAGGAGTTTATGACCAATTTTATCAATTGGATAAGGGTTGTGTGATATTCTTATCCATAAGGGTGAATGACTTGTGATGTATTCTTTGACCTGGTTATTTTATACTTAGAAAATTGAGAACAAATGTATAACTATACAGGATTTACATAATTAGTGTCTCATGGTTACATGATATCTTGGACAAATGGATCATATGTAAATTATTTCTTATATATGATATAGATGGTGGGCACAGGTATAGAGATATGTGTGTTTCATGAAGATCATATCATATCACTTTTTAGATTAAGTAATATTAATGTTTTTCTAGAGGTCTCTATTTTCTTACATTTATGATTTTGTGAACTCATATATATTTTAAACACTACAAAGTCCCATGGGGGTCTAATTTTTTTATTGACTAAATGAGGATTGAGTTTCACTCAAATATATTCTATAAAATTATTTTTACTTAATCCAAAATGAGTTTTGGATGAATATTCACAAGGTATTTCAAATGATGTGATACATGTTGAATATGATTATTACATTCCAAAAGTTTCCTAATGGTATCCAAAAGTATTTTTGGGTATGGTTTCAAAATTTATTGTATATAATATAATGTAAAGTGAAATGGAAAAAAATTATGAGGATTTAGTGCTCCTGATAGATTAAAGGATACATTCCCTAAATCCTTATTTACATGTGATGAAATAAAGCACTTATCATAGTATAAAATATTGATATTTCATGTGGTGACAAATATATAAATCAGGGTATATTTTACTCCTTAGGTGTTTTCATATCATTGGGTTTAATTTATTGACATCACACCTCTACCTCTACCATGTCATATTGTACAACATATTCATATCATAATAATCATGGTATGAGTTAATCATATTATATTATTAACAAGAGGTTGTTGACTTATAATATCCAATGTTTTTATAACTTCCATGTAAGGTTATCATTATCATAAACGTTTATAAGAAGAAACATGTAGTTTTTTTCTTGGATGACGGTTATAATGAGTTATAACCATATCATTACTTGAATGCTTCATAATTTTTGAGTAAATACTATATATACATAAGAAGTGACCCTGAGGGCCTATAAAGAGGGAAATTTAATTGATATGGTGGTTTGACCTTACCCAAACATTGGTTGATTCTTCTTGAATAATATATCTTCCTCCTCCTATCCTTCACACCCTTGGGATACTATCATATCGTGGATTTGATGTGTAACATCCCCACCCCAATCCACTATGGACAGTTAAAAAACTGGAGATTTATGTGTCCTCAAACACAATTCCATATATTCCAGAGGCTACCAACTAGAATCAAGGGTCAAGATTAGTACCATGAGGAGACTATATCCCCATATCAGATTTATAAATACAAATAAAATAATTAAAATCATCCACGACAATAAATAATCATCCGAGTACATGAAAGATATAATTCCAAACATTAATAATAAATGATGCATAATAATACGGTCATTCATCAATACTGATTTCCCATTGGTCTGATAACATATAAAAAATGAGATATAATAATAAAATAAATGTACATGATGCATTGTTGTATCCCCAATCCTCACCTTTTCCCATTTACTAGACTCATCTGAGCTATTACACTTGATCTAGCTACTTTGTGCCTCTATCCATTCTGAACCTATGATCAGTGAGGTCTTCTAAGGTACCCCAGTGTTAGGGTTGCTCGAGTAGGGTGTGAGTATAACTCAATAGGGAACCACCAACAAGGTCCCATATATAACTAGTAATCGTTTTTTATACATGTGATATGATCGGAAAATAAATAAATTACCATGGTATCATAAATAATTAATCATTATTGATCCTCAAGTTCTACCATGGAATTCGGGATCAACCCAAACCTACTTCGGCCAGTGTTGGGGTGTCTCTAAGAACATTATGAAATTTTTCCAACCAAAAATGGTCCCAAAATAAATATAGTAGTATGAGTAAATTCTATATTCTAGTTAATATCCCAAGGCATCCACATAGTGTTAAGAAAAACTATAGGATCCAAGGAAAATTTATAAGGAATACCGTTATAGTAGGCCACAAGGAAATCCTTATGAGGTAATACTAGGTGATCAATAGTTATCATACATCATATCTGAACCATCATAGGTCATCTTGGTCATTCCATAATCATCAAAAATCATTTTCAAACCCCATAGGACAATCTTACAAATTTCATAGTCATCAGGCATCATTATTGAACCATGGGGGTAATCCTGAATATTCCATAGTAATTAGGTTTTATTTTTAAACCCTACAAGATAATAGTGAGGATTCCATAGTCATCTAAAATCATCTCTAAAACACACGATATAATATTGAGTGTTTCATGGTACTATCATCAAAGTTCAGTTCCAAGGAGAATATCCAAGGCATCCCTTGTATCTCAATACATCCTAGTGGGTAGTGAGTCCCACATAAACCATATTATAATATGCATCTCAACATGTTGTCCATCTACCCAAAACCATCCTATAAATTGAGGTCATCCCCTCTTGTACATGACCTAACATTTTCAAAGCTATAATGGACTCAAAACATAAATTTGGGTTTTAAAGTGAAACCCACAATCATCACTTCCCATTTACCATACATACCCTTTCTAGGGTCAACATGTCACTAGGGTATCCACAAGGGTCCCATAGGATGCATCACATTCATGACACCCCATAGGGGCTCCTCTATCGTGTCCTTATCTCTCAAGTCAAAACCCATCATTTGGAGGGAATCACATCCCTCTCCATAGTAAAATTCTCATCACAGACACATAGACCTCCTATTTGAATTTCAAAAAGGAGATATCATCAATAACATCCCCTTCCCAAGTCACTCTAGGTTAGTCTGAACACCCAACAAATCCATCAATCTCATTAGGTTCTAGCCACCCAATTCTTCACATCTCAGTGGAGGAGGAGAACTCGACCCACAATAATATCTAAATAAAAATGGTTTTAAGGCCTCACTTAGTTCTCAAACGATAAACTTGGGATAAAAATCCATGTTCATTAACTCAATCTACTAGGATTTCACTAAGGGTGCCTATTCTAAGGGGAAATATGTTTCATTGATCTCTTTTTTAATTTAATTTACACCCCTTATGGTATAATTTTCATATGAAACATCAAAAAAATCAATTACTTGTCCATCAACAGCTGGGGAATTCGCATCAGTGCCCAAGGGTTCATCATGGACCTTGACACTTAATGTAATATATTCAAGGGAATTTCATTAAAAAAATATTTAATTTTAAACAGGCTAATCTACTTTGGCATAAAGACCACACATATCATATTCATATAAAAAATACATAATATTGTAGGGTATATGTGAGGGACCACCTACCTCAATCAGAATCCATTCCCTTTTTTAAGCGCATCCCAATAACTCTTACTCAATATTATCCTATCCATTCATCCATTTCCCTTCCATTCGAGGCCTTAATTCACACCATAAAATCCCAAAAAAAATATTATAACAATTATAACAAATTAAAAAATCTTATTTTAATATATATAAATTACAAGAAATAACTATTAGACCATATTTCACCAAATCTACTAGTAATGAGGTGTGGTCTTTTCCTGATGAACCCCCATTCCTAATAAACAAAAAATACCTAATTAATATAGATTTTCTAATGGAAAATTTTACCCAATATTAAAAAAATACTAGTAAATTTCATACGGAGACATACCTTCACCTAAATTACATTTGAAAGTGTTAAAATATCATCTTGGGTCATGTTCTATATAAGCCAAGCAAAATAACCTTCAAAAAATAGCTGATTCCACCATGCATCAGTGGAATTATAACCAAAAACCTAAACCAAATCAATCAAAACAAGTGGAAAATAAGGGAAACAAGAATAGATAAAGAGGATAGGGTAAATGCACTCAAAATAACTTCCAAAAACTAAACTGAATTAATGGGGAAGAAGTGAGGGTGGGGACATCCATCGACCCTCATATTCTCATGCACCTTTAGCCAAAAGAAATGTGGTATGATCCCCATTTTATAATTTAACAAAAAACTATTGACCCTAATTCGAGGCCTGAACTAATGGTTCACATAGTGAACCTCCTAGGTAGTGGACCCTAGCCCTATGTCCTGATTATTCACTTCAGTAATCACTAATTTACGGTTTGAATAGCCTGTAGTAGCTCCTCCCTACAACCCATTTACTCCAAATCATCTCTGATACTCACCTAAACCCCATAGGAATCCACTGAACCTTAAACCCCATCAAAAAACAAATATTTTGTGCATTCAAACTCTCAAAACCTCATTTTGAGTCTCATTAATCTAAATGAACCATCCACTAAATAGAAAAATTAAAATTCTCTCCAAATTCCATAACCCATCTAAACATGGGGTATTACAATCTCCCTACCATATAACTTATCATCCTCAAAAATTATATTCAATCATTCAATCAATAACCCCAACCCATTTGGGTCACTAACTCCTAATAAAATCATTATGTTCCATCCCCGAACACTGAATGAGCTTCCATTATCCAACTCCAATCACAAGGAACACTATCCATAAAAGGTTGATCCACCACTTGATACAATGGTAGAAACATTAATATAGTTATTTCCCACTCTTTTCTATCCCAAAACACCATAGTGTCGTCAAAAAACTAACCATCAGGATTATGGTGATACCCACCATAATCCTAAACTCATAACATCCAATCTAGATCCATGGTGCCCCCCACCATCAAAACTGCTTAATAAAACACATCATAAAAGTCCAATAACCCACTTAGAGTAGTTTCAATCCCATCACACCTAATCACATAAGAAAAAACCAGTCAAAATACGGTACTACCTCTTTTCACTAATTCTAAACCAAATCATATGAGCTTATAACACCCACACATAGTGCCCACATACACCGACTTTTACTTGAAATGTCCTGACCAAACCCTTTAATAGCCCTGTTATACCAAATAAAACATACCCAAAACATTGTACCAACTCCCCATGATTTCATAAAAAAATTATCTCAATATAAATATTCATTGTGTTTCATCAAAATATTTAATCCCCATATCATGTGATGAAACAGATTCTCCCCCAGAATCAAGTGATGAAACAAGTTCACCCTTAAACCATGTCATAGACTAGGGTTGAACACTTGAAACATTATATGAATCACAATTCACCCTATGGAGCATGCCATGAATTTTTATTCACCCCATGAATCACCTTCAATTTTCATCAAGATCATCTTGAGTCTGATTCCAATGCCCTAAATCCATCCAACATCACATCCAAATCCAAAATCTAGTATTTTCATGGGGCCAAATAAAATCAAATTCACCTACTCACTAGAATACAAATGTTCTATCAACCTACTAAAACTAGTGATAACAATCCCATGGACCTACCATAATTTGTTTTCACCTCCATAAACCACACTCCATCCATTACCACATATAATGACTGGATGTGAATACATCACTCACAACTAATATCCAACACACATATCAATTTCTTACTATTTCTAACTCACCTGAAATTCCATTCTTAGAATCCATGATAATTTAAATCATAATGAGGTACATTCCCTCAATTTACCAATGGATAAATTCCCACCATATGGTTATCTTCATACCACTCTTAAAGAACCACCTCAATAGGTTCCTCCTCAAACGCATATCTCTCACCTTGAGCCATGCTCACTTATCCCTGGAAACACTTGTCTAGGATCAATTCTTGGATTGACTGTACCACCACACCCGATCTATTTAAAATGTATCATATACCATGGAGGAATATTTCTCACTATCATAAACCCCTAATAAACCAAGCTTGTAAGAATCTAATTTATCCCATCAAACCTCAACTTGCACACAGGCACTCATTGATCCTTCTTAATTCAACATCATAGCGCATAACGAGCACATGTTTTTTATAAATTTCTTCCAAACAAATGGGTGTACAATTAAATACAATCCAATAATAATCCAACTCAATATACTATTACTTGTATGCCATTGAAACTAGGATCATGTGCTGAATGAAACCACTAACGATGCCTCACAGTATCAACCTCTTCAAAACAAATCACCCCTATGTACTTTTCCAAAAAATCCTAATATCCATCACATGTTAATGAAAATAATATGATCTCCCAATAACAAATTTCATTACAAAATTATAGGAATCCATCCATGCTCTAACCATTCCACTATAATCATATCCAAAATATATAGGGCTAGGTATACTATCAATCCTAGCCTCTGAAACCCACATTGATACCAATGAAATAGCACTCAAGGTGAATTCCTCATGAAAACTCAAGGCATAATCAAGTATATTCCACATATGGAAGTACCTCATGTGAACTACCCTCAAGGAAAGGCCCCTACCCATGCCTTCCATGTGCACAATATCTAATGAATCACCATTATTATATCCCATATTCTATAGCAAATTTTGTTCACCAATATCAATCTCGAATCATCTACTCATGATTTCGTATATGGGGAACTCGCAAGTCAGGGATAACTCTCACTTAGGTTCCTCTTATATATCTCATCTCATCTATATCAGATGAATCACCTACTGTGAGCTATATTTAAAAAAACTAGGCCCTCCCAGTTAAACCATAGGTCACATCTCACTTTGCTCATAACTCATAGGAAACACCTCTATGTTCCCATATTTACTGTCACATGGAGAATTTCATGCCAAACTACCCACTATAATGTTTTCATATCAGTCTCATGTATCACATGACAAATCTCCACCTACTAGGCCACTGATTTTCACTAGGAATATATATATATATGGGACTACCCCCTCAAGAATCCATAATCTTAGGATGATCCTCACCGATCATCCACATATATGAGCTTCCCCATTTAGGAAAAAATTAGCATATGTTATAATGTATGTATAACACATCTCTATAACACAATCCTTATTGAGAAAACCCATATTTATAGGGTTTGGTTAAGTATAAATACAACACCAAGATATATAGTAAAATTACAAATAGGTTATTACTAATGCTTTAAATAAATGATCCCATTTTCTTTTCGAAACTTGTATCATAACCAAATTCACCCACAATGGGTTCATCTCTATAGCATAAAATGCATATACCAACCTACTAAGGTCACTGCACATCCCTTACATGAGGTACTATGTATCCATCATCATCAAGAATATCACCATAGATCCACATGACCTATCATCAAAAAGAAACTATATCATGTTCCAAGAGAATAGAATTCCACCAACAATCTATGTAGGAGAACACCATTTAGGTTGTTACTGACACTTTAAATAGTTGAACCCTCATATTAGTGTTATCAATCATAAGAATCACTCATATTTAATGTGAATCCCATAATTTGAATATGATATATTAAATCGACTTCTTGCACCAATATAAGATAAAAAACCAATAATAAACCATAAATATCATAAATACAAGTCATATGTTTGTCACTATAGGTGAAAAATATATAATTGTATCATCAAAAATAAATAATGGAAATATTATATCACTGGTAACCTAGACTTATTATCAAAATAGTTGTTCTTGATGCACAAGTATGATATCCATCACAACCTATAACACATTCCTATAATACATGTCTACCATATATCTAAATATTAAGTCAAAATAAAAATCTTATAAACTATTTGTTATTTGTTTTAATAAATATCTAATACCACTTTCTAACACCCCCACCTTAATCCACTATGAATATTGACATGACCAAAGAGCTATGTGGCCTCAGGTGCACCTCCCCATATTCCAAAGGCAGCTGACTAGTATAAAGTGTCTAGGGTAGTTTCATGGGGATACAATACCACCATATAAAAGTATAAAATAGAGATAAAATAAATCAAACACCATCCAAAAAAGTAAATAATCATTAGATTACATAGAATCAATAATCACAAACATCAGCAATAATTGATGTGGAAGTATACAATCATACATTAAGATCGGTATCCCATAATTCTAATAAAATATAATAAAATTAAATAAAAGAATAAAATAAAAGTATAGGAGGATATACTAAATTCCTAAGACTCACCTCATCTCATTCTTCAGAATCATTCATATTATCCCACTTAATATAGCTACTTTGGGCATATTCCCATCCTAGACCTGTGATCAGTAAAGTATGTTTAGGTACTCAAGTGTCATGGTCGGCCAAGAAGGGTGTGAATACAACTCATTAGGAAACCAAAAAATAGGTCAATTATATAACTATTAAATTTAGTATTTACATGTGATATGGTTATAAAATAAATAAAGTGCAGCATAATCATATATAAATAACCATTATCGATCCTCAGGTTCTACCATGGAACCTATGATCAATCCAAACTGACTTTGACCAGTGTCAGGGGTGTATTTGAGCATGTTGGGAAATTTTTCAAGCCAAAACTAGTCCCAACAGACATATAGTATCATGAATAAATATCAGATCATTGGTGGTATCCCAAGGTATCCATATAGTTTCATGAATAACTGATGGATCCAAGGAACATTTCCCACGCATCCCATTGTACCAGGTTGCAAGTAGATCCCTATGAGGAAATCCTAGGGGATAATCCTAGGTGTTCCATATGATAAAATCCTAGGGGATAATCCTAGGTGTTCTATAGTCATCAGGCATCATTATAGAACCATGGGAGGTAATCTTGAGTGTCCAGTAGTCATCAGGTATCATTAGCGAACCTCAATAGATAATCCAAAGTGTTTCATAGTAGCATGATCAAAGGTCATATCCAATGAGAACATCTAAGGCATCATATGAATCTCAATACATCTCATTGGGTATTGCATCCCACCAAAACCATATCATAATATACTTCTTAATAGTTTCTTAATCTCCCTAAATCCATCCTAAAAACCATGGTCAGACCCTTTATTTCATTATATGTCATCATCATAGCATTAATAATCTCAAATCAACGTTTCAGGTTATAATATGACACCTACAATCATCATTATCCATTTCCCATACACACACTTTCCAGGGTCGACATATCATTGGGGTACCCACCGGAGTCCCCTAGGTTACATAATATTAAATACATTGTATCTCATCTATCTTTTCGACAACCATCACTTGGAGGGAATCAAATCCCTCAACATATTCAAAATATAATCATGGCCTCACATTCTCCTATAAAAATATCATAGAGATAGTATCAATCCCATATGTAACACCCCAACTACAATAGCCTAGTTCCAGTGGTTATTTTACTACATTGGATCAAAATATAAGGGATTACATACTGAAGTATTGAATAGTTTATTATTAGTGGGAGATTATATACAGACATAGTTTTCATATTACTTCTGAAAACATGAAATATAATATAATATTTCTTATGATAACTTTATTATTTTTTATAGTAGATCATGGATTTCATTAATAGAACCCTTCTTGGTCTCCTGGGGAAAGTAAAACATAATAAAGGGTGAGAAAATATACTCAGTAAGAGGAAGCGTACAACAAAAGCTATCATAAAGTAATAAAACATGAGTACTATAGTCGAGATAAACAACAATAAAATATGACATATAACTAATTCTATAAAAAGGGGAAAAATATATGGATAAATAAAAATAAAAATAATTATATGGATAAAAATAACTATTTTAATAATGATAGAATGTGTAATATTGTAAATCAAAATCATACCATCTAGGCCTTTTTCTAAGATAACCTATGTACAAAGGTAAGTCGTATGCTAAATACCCAAACTAGTTTTTCTCATGAGACCTATTGATGCATCAAGAGGATATAGTGGTACACACCCATAACTTATTAATTGTATTTCATTCATCATATGAAAGGGGTGAAACATAATAAACATAAACATTCATATCAAAAAACTAGCATACAAAAGGTTAATAATTTCCCCAATCAATAAACATAATCATAAGACATATAGATTAATATGGAGAACGGTATAAAAAAATTACATCCCCATCAAAGTATAATAATCACCAAATAATATTTAAATAGATAAATATACTTAAAAAATATCACTGGAATATTCCTTGGGGAAAATACCATCTTCATTTTAAAATCACTTATTCGTAGAATTTCCAAAATATTAAGGAAATTTTTTTCTTTGAAAATAACATTATAAAATTATAAAGGATGCTTAAAAACTCAATCGGTCATGATTTTAGGAAAAACAATCATTGAATATATGTTAAAAGAAAACATTCCTTTCATACTTTTGTAAAAAAATCAAAAAGTACATATTTCGGAAAATAATAAAAATATTCATTTTAAAATATTTTTTAAAAAGTAAAAAATGGGTAAAAATGTCCTTAATAAATCATTATAGAATAGTAAAAAAATATTTAATACATTTTAAGGAAAATATGGACATGAACAAAGTCATTTTTCCTTAAAAACATTAGTTTAGTATCTTGAGTACTTAAATAGAGGAAAATGAAAGGAAATTTTTTAATTTGAAAAAATAATCATAGTATAAGAAAATATATTGGTTTTATGATAGAAATATCAAATAATTCCATCATTAGATACTTAAACATAAACCATATCAAATAACAATGAGATTGTGTAATAAACCCTTACCTCAAGTATGAATTTCCATGTATATTATTTATCTTCATAAATAATAAACTTATGTTAGTTATTTACTTTATTAAGAACCTTTATCAAGTTTATTATTCCTTTTATTTTATTAATTTCCATATTATATTTAATTACTTAATTAATTAATTTCACATATGGTGTTTTGATAGTATTCAGTTCATATGTCCAAAATTACTTTGGTAGGTTGAAAATGGTAAAATATGTCATTATTCCATCATCTCTAGAATAGTAATCATGAAATATTTATCATTTTTATAGATAAATTATACTTCTTAAAACAATAAAAAAAAATATGGTTAGGAAAATGAATTTTGTTTCAATCATGGTGATGGTGGGTCGTACATATGAATGAGTAACATTTCCATTTTTCAATGATCATGATGGAAAGAAAGTAAGTATTATTCTATATGTATATAATTATAATTATATTATAAATATAATTATATAATAAATATCATTTTATTTATTTAAATAAACTTTTATATACAATCCATTTGATGCGGTGGTGAAAAATGAATCACATCAATTTGTAGTAAAAAATGAACTATGTTGCAATCATAGAGATTGTGGGTCGTACATATGCATGAGTAAAATTTCCATTTTTCAATAATCATGATGGAAAGAATGTAAGTATTATTTTATATTTATAATTATATAATAAATATCATTATATAATAAATACCTAATTATTTATTTAAATAAAAAAATTTATACTATCCATGTGATATGGTGGTGAAAAATCAATCACATCACTTCATGGAGGCGGTAGTCCACACATACACACGAACGACATTATCATTTTTCAATTAATGGGAAGGTAATAAATTATATTATATATTAATTTTTTCAAATGATAAATATTTCATAAATATCATATATATACATTAAATAAATCATTATAACTCATTGTAAGGGTTAGTTATGGAAAACAAATTACATCAGTTTGCGAGGTGGTGACCCATTGTACACATGAACAATAGTTTCGCTTACCAATTAATGGAACATAAGATGGATATAGGTTATTCGATTAACATAATAACATCTAAATATATTTAAGGTAATATTTTTATTATTTAATCATGGTTTTATAATATCTTAAGGATGTAGAAGAAGAAATAAAATGAAAATGTGTGGTTAAGAATTATACCTCTTCATCGGAAAACTTCTTTAGGTTTATACCTGAAACCTCCCAAGGATGGTTTTATGATCAAAAATTGGACCCTATGTCCTAGGGATTGAATTGAGTAATGGATTTTAGTTTTTCTTCATAAAACTAAAAGGATATTTAAGTATAGATAGGGGAGGATAGGGGGTTTCCTTTTATAATTGGGGTAGATGGCACACTTAGAAATTTTAAAATGAATATAATATATTAAATAATTACTCAAGATAGATTTGTCAAAAATGGAACATTCTAAAATATTATATGATATAGGGTAAAAATATGTCCATAAAATATATATTATACAAGTTTTTAAGTTATCTTAATCCTTATATCATTATTTTATGCCCCCAGTAAATCGATTTTAACATTAACTATGGCAACAGATTTTTACTCTTTTTACAATTCATTATGACCAAAAATTAAGTTGACCTTATTAAATAATATTAATTATGATAATTAAAAATATTTAATCCATTTTATCAAATTTAATTCACCTAAGTTTCATAAATTAGTTTAAAGTTAAACCTGAAAAATGTGATGAAAATGGTTTTAAAGAAAAATATCTTTTTAAGTATAATAATGTTTTTACACAAAATTCAAGTAAAAAATTC
Source organism: Viscum album (assembly GCA_963277665.1). Taxonomy (NCBI): domain Eukaryota; kingdom Viridiplantae; phylum Streptophyta; class Magnoliopsida; order Santalales; family Viscaceae; genus Viscum; species Viscum album. Next base: position 1,645,489,770 of record OY728132.1, read on the forward strand.
ATTAGAAATACCATAAATATAATAATAATAATATAATTAAAAAAATCATTGAAACCATTAAAAAATTTATATTTTTTAATTCTTGAAACAAAAATACAAGTTTTAATAAAAAATGTTATTTTTTACTATTCAATGAAAAATAAAAAAATTTAGAAAATTATCAAAAAATCATCCTAAGATAATTTTTAAAAGATTAATTCAAAAATTAATTTCATTTTTTAAAATTAAAGTCATATAATTTAAAAATAAATAATTTAAAAAACATATAAGGCATTAAAATACAAGTTGGATTGAAATAAATCTTTTTTTCCTTTTGACTGAGAGATTACCAAATATTATTTTAATGAATATAACTTTGTAAAATAGAATTAATGCATATGAAAATGATTTATTTCAATATTAAATGTGTTGTTAAATTATTTCCACCTAAAAAAATTTCATCCTTAAAATTTTCATGGATATTACTTTCTAAAGAAATGAGTGAGGTTCTTCTTTATAACATCCTCGGGTTCCCATGTTCCTTCCTCTGTTTTATGACTTCTCAAAAGTGCCTTCACCGGTCAAGTCATCCAATTCCTCAAAACTTTCTCTATAGTTTCAATAATATAGGTAAGATATTCCTAGTAAGATATGTCAGGTTCCAATTATATTTCTTCATAGGTGATAAAATGTGTGGGGTTAGGCATATACTTCCCTAACAAACATATGTGGAACACATTATACCATTTAGAGAGGCTTGGTGACATTACCAATAAAAAATCAACAACTCTGATTAGTTCCAAAATTTCAAAAGGTATGATATACCAAGGAATAATTTTTTCCTTCATACAAAACCTTATAACACCCTTTTATGGAGATACTTTCAAGAAAACATTATCTTCCACATGAAATTCTGAGTCTTTTATTCAGTTTTCAGTATAAATATTTTGTCTTATGTGAACTATTTTAATATTAGTTTGAATAGTATTTAAATTTATCATTGTCTCCTTGACAATTTCTAGTCCTACAAGTTTCTTTTCACCGAATTTATCTCAACAAGTTGGAGTATAACATCTCTTGTTATATAATGCTTCGTAGAGTGCCATTTCAATACTTAAAAGGAATCTATTATTATAGGAAAACTCTAAAAAGGTAAATAATGATCCCACATTCCATGAAATTCAAGTTATTTTAATATCTATAGTCTTAAAATGTTTGAATCCTTTCATATTACCCATCATTTTGATGATGATAGGTGGTGCTCAAGTAAAGCTTAGTACTAAGAGCCTTATGAATACTTTTCTAGAATTTTGATGTAAATTTTGGATCACGATCAGACATAATTGAAATAGATGCACCATTAATTCATAAAAATTTATTAATATGGATTCGTGAAAGGATATAAAGAGGTAAATATTATCTCATAATGAGTAAATGTATATATTTGGTTAGGCGAACAATAATAAACCATATTACATCATTCTTTCTAGTAGTCTTTGGTAATCCAATGACAATGTTCATTATAATTCCATCCCATTTCCAAATAGTAATATCTAGAGGTTTCATGACTCCTTTATGATATTTTCTATCATTATTTACCTATTTCCAAACCAAACATATTGATTCATAATTAGTGATTTCCCATGTCATATTATCACACCAAAAATGTTCCTTCAAATCTTTATACATCTTAGTGCTACCATGGTGTATAGAGAAATTTATGATATGAGCGTCATCTAATAACTAATTTTTCAACTTAGGTATAGATGGAACTCATAACTTCTTTCCAAATTTCATAAGTCCTTATTCATATAAGAAGTTTGTCAAATTTCCATCATTTATTGTGTCAATTTTCTTTTGAATATTCTTATCATTAAGATGAGAACTTTTTATCTTTTCTAATAATAAGTTTTGGAAATAATTTGAAAAAAGAGTGATGTTTCCCATTACTTAATAATTCTCAAATCCATATTTACTAAACCCATGAATAAAGGATCCCTATCGATCCTCATTTTGGTCAGTATTTTGGGATCTTTCTAAATCAATTCATCTACTACCTTATTTTCCTTTCCTATGTGGTAATTTATTAATAAAACATAATACTTGATCATCTCAAGCCATATCCTTTGACTCATATTGAGATATTTATTTGAAAATATAAATTTCAAACAATTTTAATCCATATATATATCACATCTTTCACCTTAGTGATACTATCTCCATGTCTTCAAAGAAATTATTATGATTTCTAACTCAAGAACATGGGTTTGATAGTTTTATTCATGAGTCTTTCACTTATTTGATGCATATACAATAACTTTATCATTCTGTGTAAGGTTAAAACCAACTCCCTTATTCGATGCATCACAATATATCCTAAATCCATCATTTCTCACTGGTAGATTAAAAATTGGGTAATTCACCAATCTTCTATTCAATTCTTCAAAACATTATTCACATTCTTTTTCCCATATAAACTTAACCCAATTACTAGTAATATTTGTTAATGGGTTAGTAAATCGAGATAATTTTGAACAAATCACTGATAGTAACCTATCAAACCAATGAAAATACTTTCCTCAGTTATGTTCATTGGTGTAGGCTATTATTTAACTACCTTTTTCTTTACATGATCAACTGAGATTCCATCCATAGAGAAAAAATAGCCAAGAAAATAAAAAAAATTATGCCAAAATTCACACTTATTAAATTTCCCATATAACTTCTTTACTATAAGTGTCTCAAGAATTATCTATAAGTGATTATAATGGTCCTCATAGATCTTATAGTAAAAAAAGTTATCATCAATAAATTCCACAAAAAAATTATCAATATATTACTTTAATACTAAATTCATTATATCCATAAAAATATAGTATTAATTAGTCAATAAAAATTGTATTACTATAAAATCATAATTTCCATAATTCATACAAATTTTTATCTTCAGAATATCTTTATTATTTAATCTTAATTGATGATACACGTAATGAAGATAAATCTTTGAAAAAATATTGATCTCTGCAAATTTGATCAAATAAGTCATCAATGTGAGGTATAGGATGCCTATTCTTTATAATAATAGCATTTATTTCATTATAATAAATTCACAACATCATAGATCCATATTTCTATATAAAAAATAATAGGGGATCCCCAAGGGGAAACACTGTGGAATATAAATCCCTTTTCACACAACTCTTATAGTTATTTCTTCATCTACACTAATTCCACAGTAGTCATTCTATAGGGAGTCTTTGATATCGATCTTGCATCTGAGATTAAATCAATATAAAACTCAACCTCATGATCTGGTGTATGTTTAAGAAATTCCTTTAGAAATATATCAATGTATTATTATAAAATAAGAACATCCTCAATTTGAAGATTAACCTTTTCCATCTGTAGATTTTTTTTGTTCTTCTTCTTAAAGAAACTCATTTAGAAGATATAGTGTGTGTTGATTTAGATATGAATAAGATGATGAAGTATCCCTTCTAAATATAAGAAATTATACATCTTCATAACAAATTATAGTTCCATTATATTAGAAAATAATTCTTTCATTATTTTTTAAAATTCAATCTATACCAATTATTATATTAAATTACACTATAGGTATGATAATAAAGTCTACAAATAGGTCATGTTTATATGTTATAATATGAACTAACTGACACTTAATTTTTTTGGTGTGACTTCCACTAGGAGTCTTGATTTAAAAATCCCATATTAAGGTGCTAGGGAAATATTTAATTTTTCTAGAAAACAAAGAAGATATAAATGAGTGTGAAAATACTAAATCAAAGAGATAATTAGCTAAATTTGAGGTTATTATCAAAGTATCTGCCACAACATATTTAGGGATTTCAACCTCATGTATAGTGATTTTATAAGCTTGTATTCTATTCCTTTTCCCTTTATATGGAAAATTACTTTGAAAACTAGGAAAATAATTCATATAGTTCCCAATATCCTTATAGTTGAAGCATTGAACATTGGAAATTTATTTATTACCCTTTAAATCATGATATTTATGGCCTTTATCTCTAGACCTGAAGCAAACTCTCATTTTAAGAAAAAATGTTCCATAGTGTTTCTTTCCACATTTTTTACAATTTGAAAATTTCATCCTTCATTTCTTCCTTATTTCCTTATTTACCTTTATGGAGTTCTCATCCACCCTCTTTTTATCTTTCTTTCCTTCAAATTCATAATCCATGGAGAATTATTTATCTATCTTGATAGCACATGAGGCTACGTCCTTGAATGCTAATAAGGATTAAGATACTAGTAAACTTTAAAGTAATGTATTTATCCTATCAAATAAATAGTTGATATTACTCTTTTTATTATATAGATAGTATGCAACATTCCTTAATAACCTTTTAAATTTGGATTCATACTTAAGAACATCTTCATCTTCCTTTTGTCTTAGACTTGGTAATTGTCTCTAAATATCCTCTCATTACTCATGAGGAACGTATTTTTCCAAGAAAATTACTTTTAAATCCTTCCACTCCATGTTTTCTATTTCCTCCTCATCTATATTATTTTGAATTAATGACCACTATTGGTCTGCATCCCCCATGAGATGATAAACTACCAAGAAAACCTTATCCATTTCATTACATCCTAAAGAAAGACATATCTTCTCTAATGAACTTATCCATTTCTCAGATAAAAATGGATTTGTAGTATCATTGAATGATTGAGGTTGTTGACACGTGAAGTGGTATGACATTTTCACACAGCATTGTGGATTATAAGACTACTTCATATGGTAAAATTTATTATTCATAACCTAATTCATATTCCCAAATATATTTATAATTTGTTTAGCTCAATCTTAAAATCCAGGTCTAGCTTCATTATCTTTTTTTGGAGGGAAATTCCAATATGTTTTATATACATTGATACAGTTTCTATTCCTTCCACTAAGTCCTATTTCTAAAAAATTTCATTCACTAGATTAGGTCATTCAATTATAAAAACATAATGTATAATTTCAAAACTTATGAAACACTTAATGTAACTAGAAAATTTATTCATATATAATATTATAATCATAAGCTTAATATCATTGGTAATATTCTCAATATTTTAAAATCCTTCATAATGGTTTGTAAATAAAATTTTAATTAACCTAGGCATATCCCTTGGGAGTTTCAAACTAGGTGTGTAGTAAGGGAACACTCAACATGCACTAGAATTTCAGCCAGTATATACTCAACCAACTCTTTTGGGGTTATTACCCCTAGATGTATCTATGATAAAACCAAATCCACTTATAGTATCTATAAAAAGATATATTGATAGGAAAACCACACAGTCTCTACCTTACCAAAACATGAGGATTTTATCTTATACTTAGACTTATCCTAAAATTCATACATAGATTAATGTTCCCTAATATATTTTTTCCTAAATCTAGTTCTTAGGGTTTCTACTAAACTTGATCTAATAAAAACAGTAATACCCCGACTTCAGTAACCTAGACCCGGTGGTTATTTTACCATATTGGCACAAAATACAAGGGATCACATCTCAAAGGATCGAATATTTTAGTAGTCTTAGGATATTAGATACAAACATTATTCTCACATTATATTTTAAAACATGAAAAATAATATAATATTTCTAGTGATGACTTTAATATTTATTATATTAAATCCTTTATTTCATTCATAAATCCATTATTTGTGTCGTGGGGAAAGGAAAACATAATAATGTGTTAGCTTATATGTTTATTAAGTGAAAGAATACAATGGAAGATATCATAAAGTAAATAAAACAAGAATAATATGAATGAGATAAACAATAATAAAATACTACATATAACTGATACCATAAAATGGTACTAAATCAATAGAAAATATAACATCATATATAATCACATGGATAACAATAACTAGTTTTATAGTTATAGAATACATAAAAATGGGCATCATAATCTTACCACGATTGCCTTGTTCCAAGACAAAATATGTAAATAGGTAAGTTGTACACCAAATACTCCAACTAGTTTTTCTCATTAGACCTAAAATTCCCCACCCATCCCTTTCTAATCCCAATTCATTCATCTTATGAAATGGTTGAAATATAATCAACATAATCATTCGTATAGAAAAACTAGCATATGAAATGTTAAAAATGTCCCCAATAAATAAACAAAATCATAATAAATCTACAGTAATGTGGAGGATGGTATAAAAATAGTACATCCCCAATAAATCATAATGTTCACTAAATAATGTTGCCATAGATTAATATACTTTAAAAAGATCACTGGAAGATTTCTTAATAAAAATACCCTTTTAATTTTGAGATCTCTTATTCAAAAAAATTCCCAAATATTAAGGAAAAAATTTTCTTTGAAAATAACCTTGTAAATATATAAATGAATCTTCAAAGTATTGAGTAGTCATGATGGTGGGGAATTTTTTTCATGCTGTATAAGTTAAGAAACATTCCTTTCATACTTTTTTAAAAAATCCAAAAAATAACTCGTTTGAAAAATGATAAGAATATTCCTTTTTAATTATTTTTTAAAAAGTAGATAATGGATAAATATGTCCTTAATAAATAATTGGAGAATATTAAAAATATTTTTTAAAATGATTTAAGGAAAATATGGACATGGAAGAAAATATTATTGGCTGAGTAGGAAATAAAAAACAATTTTACTTAAAAACATTAGTTTTGTATCATGGGTACTTAAAGAGGAAAAAAATTAACTTCCACAAATAACTAGAGGAGAATAAAATATATTGGTTTTAAGATACAAAGATCAAATAATTCTCTCATTGGATACTTAAACATAAATCATCTCAAATAATAATGAGATTATGAAATAAACCCTTAACTTAGGTCTGAGTTTTCACATACATTATTTATCATCCTAAATAATAAACTTATGTTAATTATTTACATGCTTAATGTATCATCCCACCTTGGAGTCCACTTATTGGTTCCCCGAGACGGTTCCCAAAACACCTCAAGTGTGACTCCCTAAATGCTAGAGGCATCCAACTAGCAGTAAGGGCCTAGGGTGTGTCTATGGGGAGACTATTCCCTCATTAATCATAGTAGAGCACAGCAATATACATAAAATAAGAAATAGCAGGAGTAGATGCTATATCACTAGACCAGTAACCTGCCATAGCAGAATCATTAATATTAGATAAATATCAGCTGATTGGAAATAATAAATAAAATAATATAAATAAACAACTAGTAGAAGCTAAAGTGAAATATATATAATGATGGTGATGATTGTGATATTATACAAAATAAGAGTACATAGGGAATAGGGGATACAGGAACATATTATATTCTACATAAAAAAATACCAAAAACACCAAAAACTATTATAACTAATATCTAGAGCATAAGATCAGTCCTCTATCCCATACTCCACCCAAGAACTATAAATCAAGCATCAGAATCTGGTCGCTTCCCTTTATCAATGCCTACAATCATTAAGTCTGCTTGGGTACCAAAGGCTTACAAAGAAGGGTGTGAGATATAATCTTAGTAGGTTACCACCAATGGTTTCTAGATCAATCCATCTCATGAAATATAAAATAAATAGTGTTCTATAATAGTAAGTTCAATATATAAGTAAATAAATAAATAAATTGGGATGGGTTCTATTAGGATACCCACCTGGTTCTACCATCTTCGACCTAAGCCAGTGAGTATAGACTAAGGGATCTTTCAAAAGTAAAGTGAGTGATATAATGTGTAAGAATATAGAATATCCCCAATCTTGTAATTGGTCCTGGTGAACCCATACCTAAATTTCCAATTTCAAGGTTTATTTCTTATTTAAAACAATTCTCTTACTTTTTAATTCAATTTAACCTCTTTATAAAATATAGAGATTCACCCTATGCTCATCCACATCAATTTTGAGAGAATTCCAAGTGTCTCTATAGGGGGATCAATATAAGTCTAATTCCTGGGAGTCCATCCAAGGTGACCCAAGAATAATATATCGAGTGTCGCTTCAGGCAATGTGTGATGACAGTATGAACTAACCTCTGATTCCATCCCCGGTATCACACGTAGGGGCCTGAGTCTCTCTCATGGCATGGTACAACCATCATGTCAATGAGTCTATCCAAGGGGTCTCCCCTAGGGTATCAGTGCCACTCTTTTAGAGGTAAAAAAGGAATAATGCTCAATGATCCCATCCAAGTCATAGATAGTGTTTCCCCCCAACATGTTTACAAAGAATTAACCAATTCTAACTAAGGCATGATGATCCCATCCAATGGGTTCTTACTTCAGAACCCATTGTATTTCTCTCATCGTAAGGTATGGATATAACTTGGTTATAAAATCCGTACAAATTAAAAAACAATAATTTACAACATGAAATACATATTGTTCAATGCATTTACAATAGGCAATCTATTTATGGCATGAGGCATAAGGTGCATTGACTAACCTCTTGTCCAATTAAAATTAGTTTAACAATTTTGTTTATAGAATGAAGGTAAGGCCCAACTCACGTCTCATCATTAAATTCAACTTAATCATTTTAAGGTATAAATTACTAAGAAACAACGCTCAATTGAAGTTTAAACTATCTAAGTTAAGGGTTAATTAAGCCTCAAAGGTGGATCTCACCCATTAGGGTGGAATAATTCAAGGTGATCAACCCATGGGGTTGATTCTCTAATATCTAGAGTTGCATTTGGCATGGTAATTATTTTAATTTAATTTTTTCAATAAATAAGGGGTGTCACTAGAAAGTCTCATCTAGGAGCACAATGGCGCTTGACATAAAATAAAACAAAACATAAGGAAAGAACCTAGAACACCTACCTTGGACCTATAGTGCTTCCCTCATCTAAATTTTTCCTTTTATTTAATTTATAATGGAAGATATTGAAGAAATAATCAAAATACCTAAAAATGGGGCAAATGATCTTACACCAAAATAGTGAAATAGAGGATGTAATCAAGGATAAATAAAAGCATGAGTGTATAGTTTAAATCAATATTTATATTGCTTATGAAGGTGCGTCACTTGGATGAAAGATTATGGAGATATCTTGATCCCTAGATGTTGATGGAGGAGAGTTATTATAGGAGGAGGAAAGTAGTGGTATGCTGAAGAAAAAGGAAAAGAGGAGGAGGTTTAAACATCAAACATTTTAGGGTTAGAAATGTAAATTTACCCACATAGGTAGGGGTGCATGGTTTGGATGCACATTTTTTCAAATTGTGCACCAACTTTGTGCTAGGGTCTACTTCAAGGGGCACCTCGTATGGACTAGGTGTGTGGTTTGACCCACCAAGCATAGACCATGAAAAAAACAATGTAACTTGTCTGAGACAAGTTTCACAGGAAAGTGGGATCCATCCTACAATTTCATAGAAACCATGTGGAGACCTAGTCCCCACTCTCTCGGGCCACATAGTTAGATAAACTAAGTGTGTTGGGCTGCATGGTTTTTACTAACCATGCGGACCAGTATATTTCTTGAATTTCTAGGGATTCAGGCTTTGAACAATCCCTAAACACCCTGATAACCTCTAAGACTCCATTATTCATCAAAATTAGGTCCAAATCAAGGAATTTAAAACCAAAATAAATAATCCCTACATTTTATAAAATTTGAGATGTTATAACCTCCCCTCCATAAGACAACTTGTCCATGAGTTTCCCTTATGATAGTGGTAAAATGTCATCTAATAAAAGTTCTATCCACTGTGCACATACATCAGCCTCATATTCCCAAGTATCATTCTATTTGCGTCTGTGCTACCATAGAACCCAAACAATAGGAACGGACCTACCTTGGAGAGCCTTCGTGCTCTGATCAATGATCTGTATCTGATTCTCCTCAAAGGATGCATTAGCCTCCATCTCAATATCCTTGGCGTCAAACAAATGACATGGTTTGGGGTGATAATGATAAAGTTGTGATACATGGAATACATCATGCATGAAATGGTACCTCTAAGGTAGAAACAACTGATAGTCTACCTGTCTGACTCTCTCCACTCTCTCAAAAGGCTAGACATATTGAGGTGATAACTTTCCCTGTCTCAGAATTTTTTTATGACCCAATTTATGTCCCACATAAAAATCTAGAGGCAAATGGAAATAATCAGTATAAGACTTCTACCTAGATAGAGTTATAACCATGTGCTTTTTAATCATCTGGACTTGTTCTGAAGTCTCCTAAATGAGATGAGGACCCAGTAGAGATGCCTCACCTTCCACTATCCAACACAAAGGTAAAAAGAACAGCCTACCATAAAGTGATTTATATGGATCCATATGAATAGTTTCTTGAAATCTATTATTATGGGAAAACTCAACCAAAGTAATATGCTTTTCCCATGAACCTCCAAAATCAAGGATGAAGGCTTGCAGTATATCCTCCAACACATGTATCATCTTCTTGAACTGCCCATTGGTCTAAGGGTGATATTTTGTACTCATGACCACCTGTGAACCCAGTTCCATTTGAAACCCTTTACATAAATGTGAATTAAACTATACATCTTGGTACAAACTTATAAAATGGGGAACACCATGAAGGCACACTATCTTTTGAATATAAATCCTTCATAGTTCATCAATAGAGAAGGTCTCCCAGAATGGTATTAAGTGTGAAACCTTGGTCATCCTATCAATAATTACACATACTGAATCAATGCCTCAAGGGGATCTTGGGAATCCCATAATGAAATCCATGGTTATGTCAATCCATTTCCACTATGGAATGAATAGACATTTTAGGAGTCTAGAAGGTCATTGGTGGTCTTCCTTCACCTACAAATAGGTGGAGCACCTTGTGATGTAATCAGTAATCTACCTCTTCATGCCTAGCCACCTATATTGATGATGCATGTATTGGTATATATTATTAAGACCAGAATGAACTACCCAAACAGAATCATGATATTATTTCATCAACTCTTCCCATATATCATAAGGCACCCAAACATTCCCATGGTAGAGTACGATCTCATTTCCATCAACAACCCAACAAGAAGGTAGGTTCTCTCTTGTGATACTCTCCCTCAAAACGAGGCTCTCTGAATTGGATAACTACCTCATCTAAACCCACTCTATAAGGGAGTATGTTCCTTTTAGAGCTAGTAAAATGGGTTACCCATGTTGTTCCTGAACCTTTAGGTGAAACTCAGAAAACATAGCCATCATCTTCCACTCACTGTTGGCCTCCTAGATGGCTTGTGTCTGAGTCTTTCAGCTCAAGCCACCAACCACAGTATTTCCCTTTCTAGGTGTATGATAAATATCAAAATAAAAATATTTTAGGTATTCAACTCACCTACACTACCTCAGATTCAATTCTCACTAAGTGGAGATGTATTTGAGACTTTTATGATCCATGTAAATGATGAACCTCTCACCCAATATAAAATGCCTACAAAATCATAAAGCATGAACCATGGCTTCTAGCTTGAGTTCGAGCATAGGGTAATTCTGTTCTTCAGTCCTCAACTAGAGGGAACCATATTCCATGACTCGATATCCTTACATTAGAACTTCACCTAGATCTATCCCTAAATTATCACAATTGATTGTATAACTTCTTCCTGGCTCTAGAAGAATCATGATTGGTGCATAAGTAAGTCTTACCTTTAACTCTTGAAAATATATCTCACAAGATTTAATCTAGGTGAATTTCACACCCTTCATATTTAGTCTCATAAGAGATGATGTTAAGTGGGAAAATCATGAATGAATCACCTATAATATCCATATAACCCTAAGAAGCTTTGTTTTACAAACACATTCTTAGCATGATGATAGGAAACTATGACACTTACCTTCTCTAAGTAAAAAGATATATCTTCATCTAAAATTATATGACCCAATATTTGAACCTTACTAATCTAAAAGTGTAATTTATTGAGCTTCGCATATAGATAGTTCTCACTCAATGTATTCAGCACAGTCTCAAGATGATTGGCATGGTCATGTCTAGTGCAAGAATACACTAAGATATCTTCTACAAAGACCACCACAAAAAAATCTAAGTACGGGTGTAAAATCTTATTCATGAGATTCATAAAGACTTTTGGTTCATTCATTAGACCGAATGGCATGACTAGATACTCATACAAGTTATACCTTATCTGGAACGTCATATGTGGTATGTCTGATGGTCTCACATGCACCTGATTATAGTTTCACCTCAAATAGACCTTAGAGAAAACTATTTATCCTCATATCTTGTTGAAGAGGTCATCGATACAAGGTAGTGGATTCCATTTATTCACTATGATCTGGTTTAATCAGCGATAATCCATGCACAATCTAAGGGTACCATTTACTTTATTGGAGAAAAGGATTGGTGAACCCCAAGGTGATGTGTTGGTATGGATAAAACCTTGTGAATCTAGATCTTCAAGATGCTTCTTGAGTTCCTGGAGCTCTGTAGGTTTCATCTTATAAGGAGGAATGGAAACCGATGTTGCACCTAGCATAGGCTTGATGGTGAACTTGACCTCTATCTCAAGAGGTAAGATGGAAAAATATATAGGGAGTGCATCCCTCAAATTATCCACCATAAGATGGAATTCCAAAAGATTCATTCCTTGATTGGTAATAAAGATAATATCCATCTGGGTTTTCTCTCTACCTATATCAATATTATTGGGTCTAATTTGACATGCCTAGATATACCATTCACCCTTATGGATATGTGTTTGTCCCTCGGTTGATTTTAATGACACCCAATGATGATATTAATCCACCTGGGCACGATAAGGCACAAGCTAATCCATACCAAGAATGAAGTCAAATTTGGTTATCTCGAGGATGAAGAAACTCCATAGAAAATGGTACCCACCGATTTTAATGGGGAAATATTTTCACTAGTGTATACCTTATTCTCAAACTCATATGGGAATTTCTAGATTCATAACACCATAGGCGTAATCTATCACTAGGAATAGACTTCCCATAGTTGTAGTAGATAGAAAAGTGTGTGATTCACCTTTATCAAACAAGGCATATACTAAAGTAGAGAGTACCAAAATAGTACCTCATATAGTAGAAGACCCTAGACTTTGGTCCTCAATAATATCATGAATAGCATAGATATGGCCTAGAACCACATCCCTGAGATACTTCCTTAGTATCCTGAGTAGGCCCATTCTATTAACTCTAAAACTCTGATCCCTAAGTGCCTCAGCCACGACCACCCCCTCAGCAAAATTGGATGGTAGAAGACAAACTCCCAACTTTATAAGGAATTTATGATCCTATACCTAAAGGCAGTGTTGTCATAGAACCCACTCACTAGGAATAGAAGTAAAGGATCTGAAGAAATGCCAAAGGTGACCCATATTACCACAAGACTAACACTTGAGAGGGTTCCTCATACACTAGGGATTTTTATGTTCTTTCCTTCCATAATAGTGACACACCATATAGATTCTAGTGTGTTCCACCTAGATGGTACTACCCCCCCCCCCACGTGTACCCTCGAAGCATCACATCCTGCCACTGGATAAACCACTACTCAACCTGGAAGATTAAATGGCCTATTTCACATCACTTAATTCCCTTAGGTTATGCTTCTTGGGTTTGGTGGCCTAGAACCAACTACTTTGTACTTTATACATTAATAAATACCTTATCACATCTTGATTATTCTTATGCATGACAATTCATGTGATAATGTCCTAAGGATAATTATTGCATTAAAGGGTCATAGTGGATCCCTACTATGATGAGAACCCGGAAGTTCCATAACATTGTTCTTTAATATATGATCTATGGTCAGATGATGTTATTTGAGGGACACAAATAATACAGGCTATTAGGGGTGAGGACTCATAAAACTTTGAGGCACCTTCTCATGGTGTGCGCCCTTGGTAATATCCAGGAGGATATTATGAGAATGAGACCCGCCAGAAGGAAATCCACATTTCATAGTGTCATTGGATGTTCCTATCTGTGGATGTCTGTATTGGTCTTTAGACTTTAAGATTTTATTAATGGTTATTAAAACTCGTGCACTTAGATATATTGAAGAAAACTGTGACGACACACTATTCGCAGTGAGATAGGATACGTTGGGTATGTCATGAGTGATACTACGTTAATAGATAATGCGAGAAAGGATTTGTCCATTCTATTCCATAACGGAAGTAGATATCTCGGGCCCTTTGATGGAATTGATATAGCCTAAATAAATCCATGTCCATGGTGAGGAATGGGAAAGTTCAATTCCGAAAAGTCAAAGAAATAATAATCAAGCACATGGGTTGATGGCACTAGCATGCAACCCACTTGATTCAAGATATCGAGACAAAGGGATTATATTACACGGTAAGCGTTCGTAGGAGGTGACATGTCATTTCGGCGTTAACTTCTTTCTCTATGGGTACCTTGGCATATTTCAAGACTCTAACCTTGGACTTTAGGTAGGCTCCACCTAATTTCACTAAGAAATAGGCATATAGGGTCACACACTAAGTGTGTCCAAGTATCACAGTTAAATATTAATTTAACAAGTTAAATAAATATTATTCCTGATTGTGGTTTAATAATTATTTAAGGATGCCTGATCGCATTTATTTCGACACTAGTTATTCAAGAGAATATATTGTGAGCGAAATAATATATTTATTATTGAGTAATGAAATGCTATTTATTTTAGAAATAAATAGCCATTATTCAAGGTCTAATAAATGTGGTGGAGTAAATAAAGAAAAATGGAAAAATAAAAGTACATGTTGTGTATATTAAATATACACGCCGTGTATTTTTTTCTGAGAATTTATGAGAAATAAATATTATTTATTTAATTAAATAATATTAGGTGTAATTTTCTGGTCGAATGTTAGGTAATAATAATATTCAACTGTTATTATTATACATGGTGTATTACTAATAATTAAATGAAATGAATAAATGCTTTCAGGTAATTAATTAATTTTATTATTCTATCTAATTAAATATCCCAATTATATATTTCTCATTATATTAGCCTTTTTTGTGGTTGTGCACAACAGATTTGGAAAATCTCTCAAGCCAAGAGAAAATTCTTTTTCCACCAAGAACACTCTCAAGCTACGAGATAGATATCCACCTCCACTGGATCAAGGCGATCGAAGGCCGACATCGCAAGTGATGGCTCTTCCACGCTATCACCCGGAGATCTCTTTTGGCAACATCCAAAGATACATGGAGCACGTGTGGATCACCGCTAGAGGAATCCTACACTTGGATTCTATGACACAATGATGGATCACATCATATCGTGACCGAAAACATCAACGAAGAAAGAATTCCATCAAGGTAATTCTTATCAATAGATTAAATTAATTATAACCAACATATGATGATCTTATTTATGGTTTCGGGACTCCAATCTTTCTTTTTCATTATTCATTATATTCCAAATATCCGACGTTTTATTATCGTGATGGATCTCGGATTGATCATTGTTAACACTGAAATTAAAGTTAGGTACACCCACCAATGCGCTTCCACTGCACCCAGAGCCTACAAGTTTAAGGTTCCGGGCGCAGTGGAAGCACGTTGCTGGGTTTTCCCAACTTTTAATTTTAACGTTAAACAACGTTCAATCTGAGATCCGTCATGATTTAAAACATCGAATCTTCAGAATAGAATGAAGAACGAAAAGAAAAGAAGTGTCCCGGAACCCATGAGGAGGATCATCATATGTTGATTATAATTAATTTAATTAATTCATAAGAATTACCTTGTTGAAATTCTTTCTTCATTGGTGTCTCCGATCATGATCCTATGATCCGCCGTTGCGTCGGAGAATCCAAGTGTAGGATTCCTCTAGCGGTGATCCACACGTGTACCACGTATCTCTAGACATCACCGAAGGGAACTCCGGGTGCTAGCGCTGAAGATACTTCGCTTGCGATGTCCGTCTTCGATCGCTTTGATCCGGTGGAGGATCTTGCTTTCGTAACTTGAAAGCGTTCTTGGTGGAAAGGAAATTCTCTCTTGTCTTGAGAGTATTTCCAATCTGTTGTGCACAACCAAAATGGATAACCCTTTTTAGAATAATGTAATTGGGATTTATAATACTTAGAATTAATAAAATGAATTAATTGCCCAAAAGCATTTAATTATTTCATTTAATTCTTAGTAATACCCCATGTCTTAATAATGATAGTTGACCATCATTATTACTTGACATGCATCCAATGTATCACATTTAATATCATTTAATTAAATAAATAATATTTTTCTCACAAATCCCGAAAAAACAAACTACACGGCGTGTATATAAATATACACGGCATGTACTTTTATTTTTCTATTTTGTTTATTTCCTCCACCATATTTATTAGACCTTGAGTAATGACTATTTATTTCATAAATAAATGTAACTGCATTACTCACTAATAAATTTATATATTATTTCACCCACAATATATTCTCTCCAATAACTAGTGTCGAAATAAATGCGATCAGACATCCTTGAATAATTATTAAACCACAATCGGGAATAATCTTTATTCAACTTGTTAAATTAATATTTAACTGAGATACATGGACACACTTAGTGTGTGACCCTCTAGGCCTCTTTCTCAGTGGCATTAGGCGGAGCCTACCTAAAGTCCAAGGTTAGCGTCTAGCAACATGCCAAGTCACCCATAGAGAAAGAAGTTAACGCTGCAATGACGTGTCACCTCCTACAAACACTTACCGTGTAATATAATCCCTTTGTCTCGATATCTCCAATCAAGCGGGTTGCATGCTAGTTCCATCAACCCATGTGCTTGATTATTCTTTCTTTGACTTCCCGGAATTGAACTTTCCCATACCTTAACATGGCCATGGATTTATTTAGGCTATATCAATTCCATCAAAGGGAACGAGATGTCTACTTCCGTTATGGAATGAAAGGGACAAATCCTTTCTCGCATTATCTATTAATGCGGTATTACTCGTGACGCACCCAACGTATCCTACCTCACTGCGAACAGTGTGTCGTCACAGTTTTCGTCAATACATCTAAGTGCGCGAGTTGTAATACCCATTAATAATAATCTTAAAGTCTAAGGACCAATACACACGTCTGCAGATAGGAACATCCAATGACACTATGAAATGTGGATTTCCTACTGGCGGGTCTCGTTCTCATAATATCGTCCTGGATATTACCAAGGGCGCACACCATGAGAAGGTGCCTCAAAGTTTTATGAGTCCTCACCCCTAATGACCTGTATTATTTCCATCCCTCAAATAATATCATCCGGCCACAGAACATATATTCAAGAACAGTGTTATGGCACTTCTGGGTTCTCATCATAGCAGGGATCCGCTATGACCCATTAATGAAACAGCTGTCCTTAGGACATTATCACATGCATTGTCATGCAGAAGAACAATCAAGATGTGATAAGGCTTTTATTAATTAATAAAGTACAAATTAGTTGGTTCTAGACCACCAACTCCAATAGACTCCCACTTGGACTAGAGCCAACTGCTAACAACCTTTAACCCGCTAGCTCTCACATGATATTCATGCTTCTGCTAAGATAGTCCATTAGTCATGAGGTCCACCATGTTCTCTTCCATGGACACTCTGCTCACTGCAACTTCACCCCTTTGATAGAAATCCCTCAAGAGGTGATACTTCCGGAGTATGTGCTTTGTCCGTTGATGTGACCTTGGTTCTTTTGCAAGAGCCACAACTGAAGTATTATCACAATACAATGTAATGGGATCTTTACTGCTAGGCACCACATCAAGCTCCTGGACAAAGTTCCAAATACAGACGGCATCTTTGGCTGCATTAGAAGCCGCTATATACTCGGAATCCACTATAGAATCAGTGAAAACTGGCTGCTTTGAACTCTTCCAGCTCACAGATCCTCCATTGAGACAGAAAACATATCCAGATTGCGACTTTAGATCATTCTGATATTTTTGAAAACCAGCATCATCATACCCTCTGATGACAAGCTCCTCGTCTCCTCCATACACTAGGAACATATCCTTAGTTCTTCTCAGATACTTAAGGATAGTCTTAACAGCAGTCCAATGCTGTTCTCCAGGATCTTCTTGATATCTGCCTACCATGATAAGTGCATAGGCAACATCAAGTCTGGTACATAACACGGCATACATGATGGATCCTATAGCCGAAGCGTATGGGATCTTTCTCATCCTATCTTTCTCATGTTGTGTCTGGGGACACATTTTCTTAGAAAGATGAAGCCATGTGACACTGGAACCAATCCCTTCTTGGATTTTTCCATACTAAATCTCTTTAGTATCTGGTCAATGTATATACCCTGACTTAGTCCAAGTAGCCTCTTGGATCTGTCACGAATGATCTTGATCCCTAGAATGTAGGCTGCTTCTCCTAAGTCCTTCATGGAGAAACACTTGTTCAAACAGTCCTTAACTGACTGTAAGGCTGGTACGTCGTTTCCAATAAGAAATATGTCATCAACATATACCACTAGGATAACGACTGCATTCCCATTAAACCGCTTATAAACACATGGCTCACATTCGTTCTTAATGAAACCAAATTCCTTTATGGCTTCATCAAATCGAATGTTTCATGACCTGGATGCTTGATTCAATCCATAAATGGATTTCTGCAACTTGAAAACCCATTTGGCTTCACCTGGTGTCACAAACCCTTCTGGTTGTGTCATATAGACATCTTCCTAAAGGTTACCGTTAAGGAATGATGTTTTGACATCCATTTGCCAAATCTCGTAGTCATGGTAAGCTGCTATGGCAAGTATGATTCTTATGGATTTAAACATGGAAACTGGCGAGAAGGTTTCATCATACTCAATTCCTTGACGCTGTCTGAATCCTTTAGCCACTAGCCTTGCTTTATAGGTGCTAACTTGACCTTCCATGTCCAGCTTTCTTTTGAATACCCATTTTCATCCAACAGGCTTTACATCAACTGGCTCATCAACCAGAACCCAAAATTGGTTCTGATACATGGAATCCATCTCAAAATTCATAGCTTATAGCCATCTTGCAGCTTCTGAGCTTTCTACTACTTCCTTGTAGGAGAGAGGTTCATCATTGTCCAACAATAATGATTCACCATCCTCAGTGACTAGGAAACCAAATCTCTCTGGTTCTCTTACCTCTCTTGAGCTCCTACGCAGTACTTGTGTTTCTGGAACCTCTTCCATGGGGACTTATGGAACTTGTTCCTATACCAACTCATGTGTATCTTGAGCATCAACTTCATCAAAGTCAATCTTGCTCCCACTATCCTTATTGAGGATGTTCTCCCTCTCAAGAAAGACGGCTTGTCTGGCGACAGTCACTTTCTTGTCTTGAGGGTTATATAGGTAATATCCTTTCATTTCCTTGGGATATCTTATAAAGATACACTTCGTGCCTCAGGGTGCTAGTTTGTTGCCTAAGAAGGCCTTAAAAAACGCATCACATCCTCATACACGTGTGTGCGACAAAGTGGGTTTCCTTCCATTCCATAACTCGGATGGAATTCCATTTTCCGCCTTAGTCGGTACTCGGTTTAATGTGTATGCTGCAGTTTGTAATGCATATACCCAAAAGGATAATGGAAGATCCACATGACTCATCATCGACCTCACCATGTCCAACAAGTTGTGGTTCCTCCTTTCACTAACACCATTCCACTGTGGTCTATAAGGAGGAGTGATCTGAGATAGAATCCCAAACTCCCGTAGAAGATTGATGAACTCTTGGTTCAGATATTCTCCACCTCGATCCGATCGAAGCTTCTTTATCTTCTTACCAAGATGATTCTCTACTTCATTCTTGAATTCCTTAAATTTCTCTAAGGACTCTGACTTATACCTCATTAAGTAGACATAGCCATATCTACTCAAATCATCAGTAAAAGTAATGAAGTAAGAATATCCACCTCTAGCTTCTACTGGAAATGGTCCACACACATCCGTGTGTACCAATCCTAGAAGCTTTGTGGCCCTTTCACCTTGTCCACCAAAAGGCGGCTTGGTCATTTTTCCTTGTAAACAAGCGTGACATCTATCAAGTAGTTTTAGCTCAGTAGAGTCTAAATAGCCATCTTGGCAGAGATTTGTCAAGCGCTTCTCGTTCACATGACCAAGGTGGTGATTCCATAACTGGGTGATGTATGAGTCATGTGAGTTTGTTTCGTTATCGATTTCCAACACTTGGTTTTCATAATTTAATACATACAAACCATTATTCAAATGTGCCATACCATAACATACATTGTTCTTATAAAAGAGAAAACCCTTATTTCCAAACTTGAAAATAAATCCATCCATATCCAAACAAGATAAAGAAATTATGTTCTTAGTAACACTAGGCAGAAAATAACAGTTTTTGTAAAACCAAAATCATGTCAGTTGGCAATGAGAGGTGATAGTCGCCAATAGCCAACGCAGCCAGCCTTGCGCCATTGGAAGCTCGAAGATCCACCTCTCCTCTGGTGATCTTTCTAAATCTACTTGGTTCCTGCATTTGAATACAGATGTGAGCCCCACAAGCTGTATCTAATACCTAATGTGTAGAAATAGAAAGATTTCACTCGATAACGAACGCACCTTTAGCATCCCCACGCTTCTGGGTGCAGTTCATCTTCCAATGGCCCTGCTTTCCACATGAAAAACACACTGCCTACCATTCCTTTCCCTACCTCTAGATATTCCCCTTCTTGGAGGGATAGTGCATGGGGGATTTAGACCGTTTATAAGTCTTTGGACCCTTTGCCTTTTCCTTCCTTTTCTTGTTCACCATAAGGACCACAGGTTTGTCACGCCCCATGTTTTTATCTACCTAGAGAATCAAGGTCAGAAGCTTTGATAGACTCTTCTCATTGCCGCTCATGTTATAGTTGACAATGAAGCTAGAGAAGGTCTTGGGCAGTGATGATAGGATGAGATCTGTACGCAACTCATCCGGGAATTTAATCCCTAAGATGTCCAAGCGTTCAATGTAGCCAATAAGCTTGACTACATGAGGCCCAGCTGGCGCAGACTCTCCAAGATTCGTGGTAAACAAAGCATTGGAGATCTCATACCTCTCCTGTCTCACCTTCTCTTGGTAGAGATCTTTAAGGTGAGACATCATGCTATACGCATCCATGTTTTCATGTTCCTTAAAGAGCTCATTAGACATGGCCGATAGCATGAAACACTGGACATCTGTGGCATCATCCATGTGTTTCATGTAGAGAGATAATTCCTCATCACTAGCCTCTTTCTTAGGCGCAACTGGAATAGGCTCTTCCAGCACATATAATTTCCTTTCGTGGCGAAGGACGACGCGTAAACGCCTCTGCCACTCTTGGAAATTGGTGCCGGTGAGAAGGTTTTCTTTTTCGAGTATGGTGCACAATGATATGTTTGAAGTCATTTTCTTGCCTTTTCTACAAATTAAGATGAGAAAACGTTTAGTACTTTACTATAAAAATTGAGACAAATAAATTAATACTTATTAGTCTCCCACTATTTTATTGAAATCCAGTAGCCCTCACCATTGACTTTGGAATATTCTGTTGCATGAATATTCTAGTGGAAAGGATCCATATTGCCCTTGGAATTACCCCAACTAGGGTTGGTCAAGCAACTTGAAGGGTTTTAGGTACGCATTCCAAATGCCAACTGCATTAACTCGCATCTCCTTGATCCGCTGAGTGGACTCCCCAATCCTGAAATCCTTTTTGGATTTCCTCAACCTTTTCCTCTTGGTCACACCAAGTCCTGCTGTGGCAGTCAACCCTTGATGCGAACCAAGTCAAGTCAACCCAAAACCTTGAATTAGAATTCCCCGATAATTGAAAGCACCCCAACTAGGGTTGGTCAAGCACTTTGAACTATGGTTCGATTCTAACCAAGATTATGGAAGGCTATGCCGACTTAATATTTATTTTGAGGGATTTTATCCTTATACGTAAATTTCCATTTTATTATCTTTGATTACATGATTGTTAATATTAATTGGGATATACTTAAGTGATTAACCATGTCTAAGATAATATTTACGTATAGGCCGTTTTTATTTCAGTTCCATCTTGCATGCTCGTTTAATTCATTAATTTTGTGATCGTGACAAAACACCCACAATAAATAAACCATGCAACTGACAGAAATAAAATAAATGGTATGATAATGAGATTTTCTATTGGTTAGTTTATCTAGTAGTTGATAAACTAACCCAAGACCTAGGGGAGAAACACCTTGAACCTTTCGAGTTCATGTTTACAGCCTTCCACCTATCCACCTTTGTATCTCCTTGGATTGGTTTCACCATGGCTCCTGACTTGAGCTGACTCCACTAGTTTGGGAGCTTCATCCATTACATATGCATTTATCTCACATGCAGGTGAGGGGTAAAAAGGGGTTTTTACATAAAAGAATCCTTGGGCGTGCAGGCCCTACATATTAATGAGGAGATGGCTCGCAGGCCAACAAATTTAATTTAAATAAATTAAAAGAAACCATTCACATAAAAAGGTCTCGGTCTAGCTCGTGATCATCCATATATGCAACGATATTTACGCATAAATAAAACTAGCATTCAATTCTTTAATCGTTCTTGTTTAAGATAATTCACGCTTGAATCAATTAATTATATTTAATTAATCAATCCTTTTATCTAAAATCCCTTTTCTGAATTTCCTTGAGATTCTCATCCATCATAATTTTAAACAAATAAATTCATTTAAAATTATCCTTGCACGTAACTTGTACCTTGGAGGCAACCCGGTGAATTCCCATTTATTACGAAGATGTTAAATTAAACACATATATATATAACACTTATCACGTGTTGTGCCTCAGCTTTACGCCTGCACCATGGTACACGTCTCAAGGGTTTGTATAATATAATAATTAAATTTTAATAAATCTGCATAATTTGGGTGAGTACACGGCGTGTAGTTCCAACTATAGGGCGTATAATTTTTTTCACCGTCCATTCGAAGTACACGCCCGGGGACATGGTGTGTAAATGTACTTCGGAAATTTTCGGAGTACACGGCGTGTTCTTTTGGACACACGTCGTGTAGTTTCCGCATTACACGGTTTCCAGCAGGGCAAGCTGTGTACGGGGTACACAGCCCAACCCGAACCCGAAGGGACTACACGCCGTGTTCATTTGGACCACACGGCATGTAATCCGGAAACCGTGTGCCACCTGTTTCTGGTCAACACACAGTGTCATAAATGACCTCAATACACGGCCTGATTTGGCGGATCGGTCAATGCATTGAACCTAGACTACACGGCATGTACTTTCGAATACACACCGTGTATTTTGGTGTTATACGGCTAGAAACGTTTGGCTCCTCTGGATGAGTTCCTCTATTTTATTTTAATCAAAATTAAAAGAAAAATTCGTTTCTGTGAGGTGAACGAGAAACAAGGGAGGAGGAATAGATCTCGATATTCATATTTCCAGAACTATTAAAGTTGAATTGAAATAACTAAATTATTAAATGCGTAAATCACCAACGAAAAAATAAATAATTATAATCAATGATATGACCTCCCTCTGATATCACTTTAAGGTTCCGGGCGTAGCAGAAGTGTGTTAGTGGGTTTTCCCAACTTTTAATTTTAACGTTAAAAAACGTTCAATCTGAGATCCGTCGCGATTTAAAATGACAAATCTTCGGAATAGAACGAAGAACTAAAAGAAAAGAAGAGTCCCGGAACCCATGAGTAGGATCATCATATGTTGATTATAATTAATTTAATTAATTCATAAGAATTACCTCGTTTAAATTATTTCTTCGTTGGTGTCTCTGGTCACGATCATGTGATCCGTCATTGCGTTGGAGAATCCAACTATAGGATTCCTCTAGCGGTGATCCACATGTGTTCCACCTATCTCTGGACATCACCGAAGGGAACTCCGGGTGCTAGCGCGGAAGATCCTTCGCTTGCAATGTCCGTCTTCGATCGCTTTGATCCGGTGGAGGATCTTGCTTTCGTAACTTGAAAGCATTCTTGGTGGAAAGGGAATTATCTCTTGGCTTGAGAGTATTTCCAATCCGTTGTGCACAACCAAAATTTCTAACCCTTTTGAGAATAATTTAATTGGGATTTATGATACTTAGAATTAATAAAATGAATTAATTGCCCAAAAGCATCTAATTATTTCATTTAATTCTTAGTAATACCCCATGTCTTAATAATGACAGTTGACCATCGTTATTACTTGACATGCATCCAATGTATCACATTTAATACAATTTAATTAAATAAATAATATTTTTCTTACAAATCCTGAAAAAAAAACTACACGGAGTTTATATAAATATACACAGCATGTAATTTTATTTTTCTATTTTGTTTATTTCCTCCACCATATTTATTAGACCTTGAGTAATGACTATTTATTTCATAAATAAATGTAACTGCATTACTCGCTAATAAATATATATATTATTTCGCCCACAATATATTCTCTCCAATAACTAGTGTCGAAATAAATGCTATCAGACATCATTGAATAATTATTAAACCACAATCGGGAATAATCTTTATTCAACTTGTTAAATTAATATTTAACTGAGATACATGGACACACTTAGTGTGTGACCCTCTAGGCCTCTTTCTCAGTGGCATTAGGCGGAGCCTACCTAAAGTCTAAGGTTAGCGTCTAGCAACACACCAAGGCACCCATAGAAAAAGAAGTTAATGCTGCAATGAAGTGTCACCTCCTACGAACGCTTACCGTGTAATATAATCCCTTTGTCTCGATATCTCCAATCAAGCGGGTGGCATGCTAGTGTCATCAACCCATGTGCTTGATTATTCTTTCTTTGACTTCCCAGAATTGAACTTTCCCATACCTTACCATGGAAATGGATTTATTTAGGCTATATCAATTCCATCAAAGGGCCTGAGATATCTACTTACATTATGGAACGAAAGGGACAAATCCTTTCTCGCATTATCTATTAATGCGGTATTACTTGTGACGCACCCAACGTATCCTACCTCGCTGCAAACAGTGTGTCGTCACAGTTTTCGTCAATACATCTAAGTGCGCGAGTTGTAATACCCATTAATAACAATCTTAAAGTCTAAGGACCAATACACACGTCCGCAGATAGGAACATCCAATGACACTATGAAATGTGGATTTCCTATTGGCAGGTCTCGTTCTCATAATATCCTCCTGGATATTACCAAGGGCACACACCATGAGAAGGTGCCTCAAAGTTTTATGAGTCCTCACCCCTAATGACCTGTATTATTTGTGTCCCTCAAATAATATCATCCGGCCACAGAACATATATTCAAGAACAGTGTTATGGCACTTTCGGGTTCTCATCATAGCAGGGATCCGCTATGACCCATTAATGCAACAGTTATCCTTAGGACATTATCACATGCATTGTCACGCAGAAGAACAATCAATATGTGATAAGGCTTTTATTAATGAATAAAGTACAAAGTAGTTGGTTCTAGACCACCAACTCCAACAACAAGTGGTATCAGAGTGGTCATATCGTTGGGTATAATTATTTAAGTTTTTCGTTGGCGATTTATGCATTTAATCATTTGGTTGTTTCAATTCAAGTTAATCGTTCTTTAAAATCTGAATCTTGAGATATGTTCCTCCTATCACGTTTCTCGTTCACCTTACATAAACGAATTTTTCTTTTAATTTTGATTAAAATAAAATAGAGGATCTCATTTTGAGGTTCCAAACATTCCTGGCCATACAACACCAGAATACACAGTGTGTATTTGGAAGTACACACTGTGTAGTCTAGGTTCAATGCATCAGACTGGTTCGCCAAATTAGGTCATGTGTTGGAGTATTCCTAAGTCATAAATGACAATGTGTGTTGACCAGGAATAGGTGTCACATTGTTTCCAGATTACACGTTGTGTGGTCCAATGAACACGGCGTGTAGTACCTTTGAGCTAGGGTTGGACCGTGTACCCCGTACATGGCTTTCCTGGCTAGAAATCGTGTAAAGTAGATACTACACGGCGTGTGTCCCACTGAACACGCCGTGTACTTCGAAAATTTCTGAAGTACATCTATATGCCATGTCCCCGGGCATGTACTTCAGATAGACGGTGAACAAAAGTACACGCCATGTAGTCGGAACTACAGGTCGTGTACTCATCCAAATTATGCAGATTTATTAAAATATATTATTATATTATACAAACCCTTGAGACGTGTACCATAGTGCAGGCGTAAAGCTAAGTCACAATACGTGATAGGTGTTTTATATATATGTGTTTAATTTAACATCTGTGTAATGTTCATTTCTACTCATTGGGTAGTTATGAATGGGAATTCACCGGGTTGCCTCCAAGGTACAAGTTACGTACAAAGATAATTTTAAATGAATTTATTTTTTTAAAATTATGATGGATGAGAATCTCAAGGAAATTCAAAAAAAAGGGTTTAAGATAAAAGGATTTATTAATTAAAGATAATTAATTTATTCGAGCGTGATTTATCTTAAACAAGAACAATTAAATAATTGAATGCTAGTTTTATTTATGCATAAATATCATTGCATGTATGGATGATCATGTGCTAGACCAAGTCCTTTTTATGTAAATGGTTTCTTTTAATTTATTTATTTAAATTAAATTTTTTGGTCTGCGAGCCTTCTCCTCATTAATATATAGGTCCTGCACACCCAAGGTTTATTTTATGTAAAAATCCCTTTTTACCCCTCACCTATGTGTGAGATAAATGCATATGTAATGGATGGAGATCCCAAGCTAGTGGAGGTGGCACAAGTCAGAATCCAAGGTGAAACCAATCCAAGGAGATACAAAGGTGGACAAGTGGAAAGCTGTAAACACGAACCTGAAAGGTTCAACGTGTTTCTCCCCTAGGTCTTGGGTTAGTTTATCAACCACTATATAAAATAACTAATAGAACAAGCTCATGATCATACCATTTATTTTATTTCTGTCAGTTTCATGGTTTATTTACTGTGGGTGTGTTGTCACAATCACACAATTAATAAATTAAACAAGCATGCAAGATGGAACTAAAATAAAATCGACTTATGTGTAAATATTATCTTAGACATGGTTAATCACTTGAGTATATCCCACTTAGTATTAAAAATCATGTAATAAAAGATAAGTGGTAATTTATGTATAAGGATAAAATCCCTCAAATAAATATTAAGTCGGCATATCCTTCCATAATCTTGGTTAGAATTAAATCATAGTTCAAAGTGCTTGACCAACCCTAGTTGGGGTGATTTCAATTATCAGGGAATTCTAATTCAAGGTTTTGGGTTGACTTGACTTGGTTCGTATCAAGGGTTGATTGCCACAGAAGGACATGGTGTGACCAAGAGGCAAAGGTTGAGGAAATCCAAAATAAAAGGATTTTAGGATTGGGGAGTCCACTCAGCGAATCAAGGAGCTGCGAGTTAATGCAGTTGGCATTTAGAATTCCTACAGAAAACCCTTAAATTTTCTTGACCAACCCTATTTGGGGTAATGCGAAGGGCAATATGGATCCTTGCCGCTAGAATATTCAAGCAATGGAATATTCCAAATTCAATGGTGAGGGATATTGGATTTCGATAAAATAGTGGGAGACTAATAAGTATTAATTTATTTATTTGTCTCAGTTTTATCATAATAAATTACTAAACCTTTACTCGTCTTAATTTGTAGAAACAGAAAGAAAAATGACTTCAAACATATCATTGTGAACCATACTCTAGAAGGAAAACCTTCTCACTAGAACCAATTTCTAAGAGTGGCAGAGGCGTTTACTTGTCATCCTTCTCCATGAGAAGAAATTGTATGTGTTGGAAGAGCATGTTCCAGTTTCACCTGGGAAAGAGGCCAATGATGAGGAATTATCTCTCTATATGAGACACATGGATGATGCCACAGATGTTCAGTGTTTCATGTTATCGGCCATGTCTAATGATCTCTTGAAGCAACATAAAAACATGGATGCGTATAGCATGATGTCTCACCTTAAGGATATCTACCAAGAGAAGGCGATACAGGAGTGATATGAGATCTCCAATGCTTTTTTTACAACTAATCTTGGAGATTATATGCTATTTGGGCCTCATGTATTCAAGATTATTGGCTACATTGAATGCTTGTACATATTAGGGATTAAGTTCCCGGATGAGTTGCGTAAAGATCTCATCCTACCATCACTGCCCAAGACCTTCTTTATATTTATTGTCAATTATAACATGAGAAATAATGAGAAGAGTCTATCAGAACTTCTGACCTTAATTATCCAGGAAGACAAGGACATGGGGCGTGACAAACTCACGGTCCTTATGGTGAATAAGAAAAGGAAGGACAAGGAAAAGGGGCCAAAGACTTATAAACGGTATGAGGCCTCCAAGTATCATCCCTCCAAGAAGGGGAAGATCCAGAGGTAGGGAAAGTAATGGGAGGTGGTATGTTTTTCAAGTGGAAAGCAAGGCTATTAGAAGAGGAACTACACCCATAAGCGTGGGGATGCTAAAGGTGTGTTCGTTATCGACTGTAATATTTCCATTTCTACACATTAGGTATTATATATAGCTTGTGGGGCTCACATCTGTATTCAAATGCAGGAACCAAGTAGATTTTGAAAGATTTCTAGAGGATAGGTGGATCTTCGAGCTGCCAATGGTGCGAGGCTAGCTACGTTATCCATTGGAGATTACCACCTCTCATTGCATACTGGGATGATTTTGGTTTTACATAATTGTTATTATGTACCTAGTGTTACCAAGAACATAATTTCTGTATCTTGTTTGGATATGGATGAATTTATTTTCAAGTTTGTAAATAAGGGTTGTCTCTTTTATAAGAACAATTTATGTTATGGTATGGCACATTTAAATAATGGTTTGTATGTTTTAAATTAAAAAAACCAAGTGTTGGTAATCGATAACGAAACAGACTCAAATGACTCATACATCACCTAGTTGTGGCATCACCGTCTCGGTCATGTAAACAAGAAGTGATTGACAAAGCTCTACCAAGATGGCTATTCAGACTCTACTGAGCTAAAACCACTTGATAGATGTCACACTTGTTTACAGGGTAAAATGACCAAGCCACCTTTTGGTGGACAGAGTGAAAGGCCCATAGATCTTCTAGGATTGGTGTACATAGATGTGTGTGGACCATTTCTAGTAGAATCTAGAGGTGGATATTATTACTTCATTACTTTTACTGATTATTTGAGTAGATATGGTTATGTCTAATTAATGAGGTATAAGTCAGAAGCCTTAGAGAAATTTAAAGAATTCAAGAATGAAGTAGAGAATCAACTTGGTAAGAATATAAAGAATCTTTGATCGGATTGAGGTGGAGAATATCTAAACCAAGAGTTCATCGATCTTTTAAGGGATTCTGGGATTCTATCTCAACTCAATCCTCCTTATACACCACAGTAGAATGGTGTTAGTGAAAGGAGGAACCGCACCTTGTTGGACATGGTGAGGTCAATGATGAGTCATGAAAATCTTCCATTATCCTTTTGGGGATATGCATTGCATAATGTAGTATACACATTAAACTGAGTACCAACCAAGGCAGCAAATGGAATTCCCTCCGAGTTATGGAATGGAAAGAATACCATTTTGTCACACACATGTGTATGGGGATGTGAGGCATTTTTTAAGGCCTTCTCAGGCAACAAACTATCACCCCAAGGGCATGAAGTGTATCTTTATATGATATCCCAAGTAAACGAAAGGATATTACCTATATAACCCTTCAGACAAGAAAGTGACTATCACCAGATAAGTTGTCTTTCATGAGAGGGAGGACATCCTCAAAAAGGATAGTGGGAGAAAGATTGAATTTGATAAAGTTGATGCTCAAGATACACAGGAGTTGGTACAGTAATAGGTTTCATGGGTCCATGTAGAAGAGGTTCCAGAAACACAAGTACTACGTAGATGCTAAAGAGAGGTAAGGGAACTAGAGAGATTTGGTTTCCTAGTCACCGAGGATGGTGAATCATTATTGTTGGACAATGATGAACCTATCTCCTATAAGAAAGTAGTAGAAATCTCAAAAGATGCAATATGGATAGAATCTATGAATTCTAAGATGGATTACATGTATCATAACCAAGTCTGGGTTCTGGTCAATGATCCAGTTGATATAAATATTGTTGGATGCAAATGGGTATTCAAGATAAAACTAGACATGGAAGGTCAAGTTAGCACATATAAAGCAAGGATAGTGGCTAAAGGATTCAGAAAATGTCAAGGAATTGACTATGATGAAACCTTATCACCAGTTTCCATGTTTAAATCCATAAGAATCATACTTTCCATAGCATCTTACCATGAATATGAGATTTGGAAAATGAATGTCAAAATAGCATTCCTTAACGAGAACCTTCAAGAAAATGTCTATATGACACAACCAGAATGGTTTGTGACACTAGGTGAAGCCAAATGGATTTTCAAGTTTCATAAATCCATTTATGGATTAAAGCAAGCATCTAGGTCATGGAACATTTGATTTTATGAAGCCATAAAAGAATTTGGTTTTATTGAGAACGAATGTGAGCCATGTGTTTATAAGTGGTTTAATGGGAATGAGATTGTTATCCTAGTAGTATATGTTGATGACATGTTGCTTATTGGAAATGATGTACCATTATTACAGCCAGTTAAGGACTGGTTGAACAAGTGTTTCTCCATGAATGACTCAGGAGAAGAAGCCTACATTCTAGGGATCAAGATCATTCGTGATAGATCTAAGAGGCTGCTTGGACTAAGTCAAGGTATATACATTGACCAGATATTAAAGAGATTTAGTATGGAACAATCCAAGAGGGGATTGGTTCTAGTGTCACATGTCCTACATCTTTCTAAGAATATGTGTCCTCATACACAACAAGAGAAAGATAGAATGAGTAATATCTCATACGACACATGAGCCTCAACCCAGTTGGTGAGGACTCGCTAGGTGCATCCAAGAGACCCGAGATCAAATCTAGGTGGAGGCATATTTCTGGGTACTGTAGCAGTACTATAGCAGGCACTGTTTGGTATTGTAGCAGCTGGAACTATTCATCCATCTGGGCCATTGGGCCACCGGTTTGGTTCTCGGGTCCTGCAAGGCTTTTGGGCCACCCAAGGCCTTCGGGCCACATGAATGTAGGCCCCAGACACACTACAAAAAAGGAGCAGCCCTAGAAGAGGATTCAGAGAAGGTGCACTCACCAGAGCAGACCTAAATGGATTGTCAGAATGAGAGGGTATGGCTATGCCATCGGTACCAGTCTGTTCTTGCACGGGAAGCCTAGCCAGACGTTCATGCAAAGGTGGAGAGCTACTATTAGGATGCAGATGCTAGGGAGGGGCAGTTCCTTGTAGATAGTCTGGTTGAATTCCCTAAGTCCTTCAGGTCATGTAATCTCCTAAGCCTACGGGCCATGTAATATTTGAGTCTACGGGCCTTGTAAGGGTTCCCCCTCATCCCTTGAAAGTGGGGTTATCAAAAATCAATAAAAAATGAAGGCCTTCGGGCCATTCATGCAGTAATATCCCATACACTTTGGCTATAGGATCCATCATGTATGTCATGTTATGTACCAGGCTTGATGTTTCCTATGCACTGAGCATGGTAGGCAGATATCAAGAAGATCAGGGAGAATGGAATTGGACTGATGTTAAGACTATCCTTAAGTATCTGAGAAGAACTAAGGATATGTTCCTGATGTATGGAGGAGATGAGGAGCTTGTCATCAGAGGGTATGCGAATACTATTTTTTAGACAGATCAGAACGATTTGAAGTCACAATCTGGATATGTTTTATAGTCTCAATGGAGGAGCTATGAGCTGGAAGAGTTCAAAGCAATGAGTTGTCGCTGATTCTATAGTAGATTCTGAATATATAGTGTCTTTTGATATAGCCAAGTAAGTTGTATGGATTCAGAACTTTTTCCAGGATCTTGATGTGGTTCCTATTAGTAAAGATCCTATCACATGGTATTGTGATAATACTACAGTGGTGGATCTTGCAAAATAACCAAGGTCACATCAACGGACAAAGCACATACTCTAGAAGTATCACCTCTTGAGGAATTTCTATCAAAGGGTTGAAGTTGCATTAAATAGAGTGTCCACAGAAGAGAGCGTGGTGGACCCCATGACTAAAGGCCTATCTCAGCAGAAGCATGAATATCATGTGAGAGCTAGTGGGTTAAATATTGTTAGTAGTTGGCTCTAGTCCCTGTGGGAGTCTTTTGGAGTTGGTGGACTAAAACTAACTACATTGTACTTTATTCATTAATAAATACATTATCACGTCTTGATTGTTCTTCTGCATGATAATGCATATGATAATGTCCTAAGGATAGCTCTTGCATTAAAGGGTCATAGAGGATCCCTACTATGATGAGAACCCAGAAGTGCCATGACACTGTTCTTGAATACATGTTCTATGTCTGGATGATGTTATTTGAGGGACACAAATAATATAGGCCATTAGGGGTGAGGACTCATAAAACTTTGAGTCACCTTCTCATGGTGTGGACCCTTGGTAATATCTAGGAGGATGTTATGAGAATGAGACCCGCCAGTAGGAAATCAACATTTCATAGTGTCATTGGATGTTCCTATCTACGGACATGTGTATTGGTCCTTAGACATTAATATTATTATTAATGGGTATTACAACTCGCGCACTTAGATGTATTGATGATAACTATGAAGACACACTGTTTACAGTGAGGTAGGATATGTTGGTTGCGTCACGAGTGATACTACATTAATAGATAATGCGAGAAAGGATCTATCCCTTATATTCCATAATGGAAGTAGATATCTCAGGCCCTTTGATGGGATTGATATAGCCTAAATAAATCTATGGCCATGGTGAGGAATGGGAAAGTTCAATTCCATAAATTCAAAGAAAGAATAATCAAGCACATGGGTTGATGGCACTAGCATGCAACCCGCTTGATTCAAGATATCGAGATAAAGGTATTATATTACACAGTAAGCGTTCGTAGGAGGTGACACATCATTGCGGTGCTAACTTCTTTCTCTATGGGTGCCTTAGCATATTGCTAGATGTTAACCTTGGACTTTAGGTAGGCTCCACCTAATCCCACTGATAAAGAGGCCTAGAGGGTCACACACTAAGTGTGTCCAAGTATCTCAGTTAAATATTAATTAAATAGGTTAAATAAAGATTATTCCCTGATTGTGGTCTAATAATTATTTAAGGATTCCTGATCGCATTTATTTCAACACTAGTTATGCGAGAGAATATATTGTGGGCGAAATAATATATTTATTAGCGAGTAATGCAGTGATATTTATTTTAGAAATAAATATCCATTATTTAAGGTTTAATAAATGTGGTGGAGGGAATAATGAAAAATGGAAAAATAAAAGTACACATCGTGTATATTAAATATACACGCTGTGTATTTTTTCTGGGAATTTATGAGAAATAAATATTATTTAATTAATTAAATAATATTAGGTGTAATTCGTTGGGCGCATGTTAGGTAATAATAATAGTCAACTGTTATTATTATACATGGGATATTACTAAGAATTAAATGAAATGAAAAAATGCTTTTGGGTAATTAATTCATGTTATTATTCTATGTAATTAAAAACCCCAATTATATATTTCTCATTATCTTAGCCATTTTTTTTGGTTGTGCAAAAAATATTTGGAAAAGATCTCAAGCCAAGGGAAAATTATTTTTCCACTGAAAATGCTCTCAAGCTGTGAGAGAGAGATCCACCTCCATCGGATCAAGGCGATCGAAGGCGGACATCACAAGTGAAGGCTCTTCTGCGCTAGCACCCGGAGATCCCTTCAGCGACATCCAGAGATATGTGAAGCACGTTTGGATCACCTCTAGATTAATCCTACACTTGGATTCTATGATGCAATGATGGATCACATCGTATCGTGACTGGAAACATCAACGAAGAAAGAATTCCATCAAGGTAATTCTTATCAATTAATTATAACAAACATATGATGATCCTATTTATGGTTCTGGGACTCCACTATTTATTTTTTTTTCTTCATTCTATTTCGAAGATCCATCATTTTATTATTGTGACGGGTCTCGAATTGATCATTTTTAATGCTAAAATTAAAGTTGGGTATACCCACCAACGTGCTTACATTGCGCTCAGAACCTATAATCCTCAGTGATGAGGTCCTAGTTCACTATCTCAAAAACATTGGTCAGTCGAAATACATTCACCTAAAATTGAATGGCACATGCAAGACCATCCTTGAATCACCTCATAGGTTCCATCTCATCATCAAACAAGGTCAGTGAGAAATGATGAAAACCAATGAAGCAAGATAAATATTCATCACTGACATGTCACCTTATGGAAGGTGTATGAACTCCCAAGAATGATCTATTATCAAGGTATTTGAAAAGAAGTAGTCAAAGATTTTTGTATGAAATTTCATACAGACCATACCCTGATGTCCACTAGCATGAGTGAGAACATCCCACCAACACTTGGTGGAGTCATGTAACATATAGGTTGTGAGTTTGATGCTTATATCTGGAGGAGTCTTGATATGGTCAAAGATAGATATCATAGCCTCTATCCATAACTCAGTATCCTAAGGGTCTATATCCCCTGAAAGAGTGGGAGGATGTTATTATTGGAATTCTCAGGTTATCTCTATCATAGAAGGGGTAGGCTGGGTAGAACCATTAATAGACTACATGAAATAAAATATGCTCTCATGGAACTGGGAATTGGTAACTAGTGAAAGTTCTATAAGAGGTTCCTCGAGTGGCACTACAGGACTTATCATGGGTGGTTCCAATCCCATCACTTCTAGAGTTTTCTCATCACCACTCTCTTGGAATACAGAACGAGAACATCATAAAATTATAGCTCTAAATTTCCCAATCATACACCTCATATAAGATTTATAATCGATAGGAAAAGTGATAAGGAAAGGAAATATATAATGCCATACTAATACAGAAACACACCCCTCTACCTGCTCCATGGGTCAGATTTGGGTGATAAGAATGAGTCGTATAAGGATCATAGGAGACACATCATATTTCCCACTACTAAGGTCATATCATGTTCAAGGTATCGTGTCGCACATGAATGATGACCATTTCATTTTAAGAATTATTTTCATTATACTTTCACATTAATTTATGTATTTAAGTTCTTTTAAATGGTTGAGTTATATGGATTTCCATTTCCAATTTATAAGTACCCATACACCATATAAATTTAAATATGGTGTCTACTTAATCCTAACTATAACACGTTCCATCCCATGTGACAAATGGTCCATGGTTCAATGTGGCATAATAGGATACTTAAGGTGTTTGATTTAACTTATGTAGGAAAACACTATTCCGGTTAAGGAAGACACTTTATGTTCCAATTATGTTTTTCTTAGTCCTACAATTAAAATTAACACATCTTTATATATAATAATCAAATAACTAAAAATCATGATAATCAAGGTACATATAGAAATCACATGAAAAATGGGAAATGCACACTGATAAATAGATATGGAATGGAATAATTCATGAAATTTAAATCCTTGTGTGCCTAGTATGATAAATGAATTATAAACCCTCATATCATCGGTGCATGGCTAAATAATACATATTAATAATATCAATATTCATAACAGAACAAAACAAGTGTGTTACCCTATGGTGAAATCAATAAAACTACAACTACATAAGAAATATCAACATTTACCCATCCCATGTAATTTGGTTTTCCCTTATACGTGGGTTAGATACTCCTAGGAATAGGCACATTACCAAATTTATGTATCATATTCTTCGATCTAAACCCAAATAGTAAGATAAAAAAGTAAAAATACCGCTTTTAATACCACCTTGTAACATCTTTCCCCATATGTCAATTATTGGTGCCTTGAGACAGTAACCACAAGACCTCAAGTGTGCCTCCCTGAATGCTAGTGGTTGCTAACTAGAAGTGAGGGTATAGGGTGTGTCCATGGGTATAATGTTCCCTCATTGATCAAAGTGGACCATAGAAATATATATTAAATAAGATATATTATAAGAAGACTCTATATGACCAGACCAATAACCCATCGTAGTGGAAGAAGTAATATCAGAAAGATAGAAGCTAATCATAAATAATAATAATAAAAGATAAATAAACAATTGTAAAAGTCTAAAATTAAATAGACACAATGATGATGATGATCATGATTCTATAAAAAATAAGAGTACATGGGGAATATGGGATACAGGCATATACTACATGCTACAAAAAAATACCAAAAATACCAAAAAAATGTTATAACCAGCATCTCGAGCATAAGCTTAGTTTTCGGCCCCATACTCCATCCTAGAACTATAAATCAAGCATCAAAAGATGGATGCTTCCCTTTATCATTACCTAAAATTGTGAATTTTTATTGGGTACCAAAGGCTTCCCATGTAGGGTGTGATATATAATCCCAGTAGACGACCACCAATGTTGTCTATATCAATCCATCTCATGTAATATAAAATGAACAGTGTTCTAGAATAGTAAGAAAAAGATAGAAGTAAATAAATAAATAAACTATATTAGGTTCTATTAGGACACCCACCCAGTTCTACCTTCCTTGGCCTAAGTTGGTGAGTCTGAACCAAGGGGTCCTATGATGGTAAAGTGAGTGATATAATGTGTAAAAAGATGGATTGTCCCCAAGCTTGTGATTGGTCTTGTCAGACACATCCCTAAATATCAAATTTCAAGGTTCATTTTTTATTTAAAATAATTCTCTTAAATTTTAATTCAATTTAACCTCTTTATAAAATATAGAAAGTTTCCCTAATTTCATCCATGGTAATACTAAGAGAATTAAAAATGTCACTCTAGGGGATTGGTATAAGTCCAATGCCTAGGGATTCTATCCAAGGTGACCTAATAATAAGATCTAAAGTCTCACTCCAGGCATGGTGTGATTATAGTATGAATTAACCTCTAATTTTTTCCCTAGTATCGCACATAGGGGATCGAGTCTCTCTCATGGAAAGGTAAAAACATTGTGCCATTGATCCCATCCAAGGGGTATCCCCTATAGACTAGTGTCACTCATCTGTAGGTAAAAGGTAATAATTCTTGGTGACCCCATCCCAGGCATATCTAGTATCGCCCCCAGAATGTTTAAAAAGTATTAACTAATTCTAACTAAGGCATGATGATCCCATCCAATGGGTTCTTAATTTGGAACCCATTGTATCACCCTCGTCATTAGGTAAGGATATGACTTGGTTAGAAAATCCATACTGATTAATAAACAAGAATTTACAACATGAAATACATATTGTTCAAGGAATTTTCAATAGGTAATTCATTTATGTGATGATGCATAAAAAATGGTCTAACCTCTTTTTTAATTCAAATTAGATCAATAATTCCATTTATATAATGAAGGTAGGACCCAAAT
Organism: Viscum album; assembly: GCA_963277665.1. Taxonomy (NCBI): domain Eukaryota; kingdom Viridiplantae; phylum Streptophyta; class Magnoliopsida; order Santalales; family Viscaceae; genus Viscum; species Viscum album. The sequence goes on from OY728132.1 coordinate 1,645,527,154, forward strand.
CATTACTCATCATTAAATTCAAATTAATCAATTTAAGGTATCAATTATTAAGAAACACCCCTTAAGGGATGTTTAAACTATCTAATTCAAGGTTTAATTAAGCCTCAAAGGTGGAGCACACCCATTGGGGTGGCATAATTCAAGGTGATAAACCCAAGGGGTTGATTCTCTACTAACTAAGGTCACATTTTTAAAGGTAAGAATTTTGATTTAACTGCTTAAAAAAATAAGGGGTGTCTCCGAAAAGGTCTGACTCATGGAACAACAACACATTATATAAAATGAAATGAAACATTGGGAAATAACCTTGACCACCTACCTTAGCCCCATAGTGCTTCCCTCATTTAGAATCAACCATTGATTTGATATATAATGTAAGATATTAAATAAATCATCAAATTCACTAAAAATAGGGTAAATGATATTACACTAAAATAGCACAGCAGAAAATGGAAGCAAGGAGAAATAGAAGAAAGAGGAGTGTATATCTTACTCAATATTTTTGTTGCTTCCAACAGCAAGTTATTTGGATGATAAATGGCGGATATATCTTGATCCCTAGATCTTTATGGAGGAGAGTTATTATAGGAGTATGAAAGGAGTGGTCTTCTAGAGGAAAAGGAAAAGAGGGGTAGGCTTAAACTTAAAACATTTTATGGGTATAAATGTAATTTCATCCACATAGGCAGGGGTTCATGGTTTGGACGCAAGGTTTTCCACACCATGCACCAACTATGTGCAAGGTTTTTCTTCAAGGGGAACCCCACATGGGCTAGGTGAACGGTTTGTCAAATAGTGAAAACCCTGTATAAAATAGCTCTAAAACTTGTCTGAGACAAGTTTCATGGGTGTGTGGGCTCCATCACATGGTGTCAGAGAAACCATGTAGAGACCTGCTCTCCATTATCTCAAGCCACATAGTTATAGAAATTGTGTGAGATGGGCTACATGATTTATACTAATAATTCATCCCATTTTTTTCTTCAATTTTTGCGGATCTAGGCTTTGAACAAGCCTCGGACACCCTCATGACCTCCAAGACCCCATTAGGAATCAAAATTAGGTCCAAACCGAGTAATTTAAACCCAAAACAAATGGTCCATAACTTTGATAAAATCTGAAATGCTACACTTAATAACCATTATAAATTTTATTATTCCTTTTATTTTATATATTACCATGTTATATTTAATTACTTAATCAATTAAGTTCGCATCATACATTTTGATGATATTCGGTTCATATGCCCAAAATGACTTCAGTAAGTTGACTATGGTAAAACATTTCATTATTCCACCATATCCAGAATAATAATCATGATATAAATATAATTTTTATACATCAATTATACTTTTAATACTAGTAAATAAATATTTTTATGAAAAATGAACTACGTTACAATCATGGCGACAGTAGGTCATATGTATGCATGAGTAACATTTCCATTTTTCAATAATCATGATTTAAAGAAGTTAAGTATTATTTTATATTTACATAAAGATAATTATATCATATTATTTCTTTAAATAAACTTATATTTACTAGGCATGTGATGCAGAGATGAAAAATGAATCGCATTGCTTCGTGGAGGTGGTAGTTCACACGTACGCATGAATGACATTATAATTTTTAAATAAATAGAAATGTAAAAAAAATATGATATATTAATTTTATATAATGATAATATATTGATAATATAATATATACATTTATTACATCATTATAAAAATTCTTTGGGTGTGATAAAAAATTAATTACATCATTTCACTAGGCAGTAGTCCTCCGTATACATGAAAGACAGTTTTATTTCCCATTTGATGGAAGAGGATATGAATATAGGTTATTACATTAACATAATAACACCTCAGTATATGGAAGATATTGGTTTTATTATTTAATCATGATTTAATAGGATTTTTAGTAGGTATAAGGATAAATAAAATAAAAATATGTTGTTAAGAACTATACCTCTTCTTCAGACAACCTCTTTAGGTTTATACCAAAATCCTTCCTAGGATGGTTTTTTGGTCAAAAAATAGACTTTATTTCGTGGTTTTTCATGTAAAAAGGTATTTTAGAATGGATTTATTTAACCAAAAATCTCTTTAATTGTAGATATGAGAGGATTGGGGATGTCATTTTATAAGTGGGAGAGAGGACGCACTTTGGATTGTTAAAAATAATAAAATATATTAATGTAATACTCAAGAAAAATGGATCCAAAATGGATAATTCATGAATATTATATGATATAGTGTCTAAATATTTCATATAAATAGAAATTATACATATTTTTAGTTTATTTTAACCCTTATCACATTAGTTTAACTTCCAATTCAATGATTTTAACATTAACTGCGGTAACAAATTTTTACTATTTTTACAATTCATTATGAAAAACAATTAAGTTGAACTTATTGTATAAATTATATTATTATGATTCCAAATATTTAATCCATTTTATCAAGTTCAATTCATATAATTGGAAGAATTTAATTTAAAGTTAAACTCGCAAAACGTGACGAAAACGGGTTTTCAGAAAAATGTATTTTAAAGTATAAGATTGTTTTCATACCAAATTAAAGTATAAGAGAAATTAAAAATACCATAATTGGATTAATAATAATATAATTGAACATATTTTTATTTTAAACCATTTTAAAACAAAATTTGACATTGTAAATTTTAAAAAAAATCAATAAAAAGTTGTATTTTTTACTATTCATTGAAAAATAAAAAATTTCAAAAAATTATTATAAATTCATAATAAGATAATTTTGACATGATAAATTAAAAAATGAAGTTAATTTTTTAAATTATAATTCTATAATTTTTAAATCAATATTGTAAATAAAATCATATAATGTATGAAAACCCAATTTGGATAGAAATAAAGCTTTTTCCTTTTAATAGAGAAATTACCTTATATTATTATAAATAATATAAATATATAAAATATAATTAATAAATATGAAAATTATTTATTCTAATGTTTCTTATGTTGTTACACCATCCCTTTCCCAAGACATTATAGGATAGTTTGAACACCCAACCCATTCATCAAACTCATCAAGGCTTGCCTACCCAAGTCATCACATCTCAGTTAGGGAGGACCACTTTCTCCATGGTCACATCACAAGACAAATGGATTTAATGAATCACTTAGGTCTCAAACAGCCTACCCAATCCATACATCCTAGTTCATTGCCTCCCTATACTTGGAGGTCACCAAGGGGGCCTATGATAAGAACCATTATGTCTCATTTATTTCCTTTTTAATTTAATTTACATACCTTAGGGTCCAAGTGTCATAGGGAATATAATAAAAACCAAGGCATTGGACATAGGTATTCAAGAAAATCAATCCAATTTCTAAGGGTCCATCATGGCCCTTTGAACTTTTTCAAATTCATTCATAGGAATTTCATTTAATTAAAATATTTTATTTAATTTTAAACATGTCAATCACATTCAGTGGAGATACCACACATATCACATTCATATAACTTAACTCATGATACCAAGGGGTATGTGTGAGGAACTTCCTACCTCAATCAGAATTCATTCCATTTTTAAATATAACCTAATAAATCTCACTCAAACTCACTTCATTCAATCAAACCATATCCCATCCATGTGAGGCCATAACTCACACCATAGCATCCTAAAAAAATTATTATAAAAGTTATAATAAATTAAAAAAATTAATTTAAATAAAAATAAATGAAAAAAAACCCATTGGTCAACCTCATCACTCCAAAACCACTATAAAAGAGGTTTGGTCCACTCAGGACTCACCCTCAAGCCTAATAAACATGAAATACCCAAGTAATATCAACATTCCAATGTCCAATTTTACCTAAAATCTACAAAAACCATATAAAAATTCATATAGTGATGTACCTTTACTGAAATGACATGTAACAGTGTGTAGATACCATCTTGGGTCCTCTACACAAGTTGACCAAAATCCCCTTCAAATACCTCTAATTCCACCATGCTTTGGTGGAATCAGAATCAAAAACCTAAACCAAATCAGATGAAATTATAGGAAAACAAGGGGAAAATATAGGAGGAAGAGTAGAGGGTAAAATCACCTAAATTACCCACTATAAACTACTATGGGTTGAGGGGGTAGAAGGGAGATGGGGTCCAGTCATTGCCCCTCCTGTGTGCATGCTCCTATGGCCAAAATAAAGGGGGAATGAACCCCTTTTTATCTTTTAAAAAAAACTTTTGACGCCTATTCATAGCATGAACCAATGGTTCACATAGTGAACCATTGGGGAATGGGACCCCGAACCTTTGTCTCAGTTATTCACATCATAAATTCCTACATCATTTCATAAATTTCTTGTAATATCTCTTCCATGTATCTTGACCACTCATACTCTTCTTTGATGCTTACCAAAACCCCAAAATCATTATTTGAACCTTAAAAATCATCCAAAAACACAAATTTAGGTAATTTAAACTATTTGAACCTCATTACGAATCTCATTTATCAAAATTAACCATCCAACCAAAAAAAATTAATTCACCCTAAATTCCATAACATGTCTAGACATGGGGTATTATATGAGAAGGTTCATGGCTGAGCATATGGTGACTAATATTCAACCCATGGATATACCATAGTAAAGGGAGTTTGTTTTATTCCTCTCATCAGTCTTTATCAAATATGTTATTGAAGTAAAATGGAACATATACCTTCATCATAAGGTACACATGTATTCTTCGTTTACAATTTTCAAGGTTGTGGTTTTCATGTGTGGTGATCTTGGGAATTCAAGGTTTCTATTATCTTATACTAGGTTGAAAAAATGTTTTCAATCATTAGAAACCTATTACAATCATTGTATAAAATTTTTCTCTTTTGTTAAAAAACTCCACATTAATTCTTATTAAATAGATCCCCCTATTAGGTTTTTTTGTGATAAATATTTTTTAGTAAAGTATTTTAAATTTTGAAAGGGGTATTTTCTAGAATTTTGATAATATAACCAGATAGAGGTAGTTCATAGACACTAGGTAAATTCTGAAAACAAGCAGTAGCAGTAATAATTGACATGTGAAAGATGCATTTTTCGAAAGAAGAGAAAAGTCTCAAAATATTAGTGTGGGAGGATTTGCTCGAGATGATACATTGTTCACTAAAATAAAAGATATAGTTGATGTATTCATCATGTAGATGGAGTTTTCCTAGATTGATTAATGGATTCCCCTAAATATTGGAAGTTATTTTGGATGTTAGAATCCACTAGCTATTATAGGGAACATATATAAATAAATGTGTTTAGGTTACTTTCCTGGTGATGAACCAAAAGTCAAAGGTTACAATTTCAGATGTGGTGAAGATGAAATATCATAAAGCCATAAGGAAGGAATATAAAACTAGAAAATTAATAATTTGAAGAGTATATAAGATCCAAATTATACCATATGTGTCATTATAGTTGGATAACTTATGGAAGTTTTTTTTTTTTTGAAATCATTGGATTCATCTTATTTTATATTTGGGTAAGGTTTTACAAAGTTAGATCCCTTGTAACTAAAATGGTCTTGGTAGGGTTTTAGGATTATAATCTCCCTTATAAATCATATGTTTTCTCTCTTTGTTCTCACATTAACATATATAGTTATATTTTTTATCCATTTGATTAATATTAAGATCTAAACAATATTATTCTGTGTGTTCCTTGTGTTTATTTTGTTATTCCGATTCATTAATCTTTATATGGTCTTATTTAGAATTTTTAATTTGGTGTGGTGGATGGGGTGTGTGTCTTCTCAATTTTGTAGGATCAAAGTCATGTTACATCATGTTCTATAACTTCTGTAAGACTTTTTTCATTTTAGGTTTCAAAAATATCATTTGGATTGAAGTACAGTGACCTTAGAAATGTAGGTTTTGGTACAAAAAAGTGGCATCAGAGCATAGTTGTAGATTTTAGTTTGTTATTTAGGTGTTTCAGAGCTCATTGAAGAGAAAAATTTTGAATCTAACCTTGTAGGAGTATTATGGAATTCAGTTCCTACCTTAATTATTTTTTGTTTTAGTGGGAGTTCAATTTTAGATGGATTTCATTAGGGAAGGTAAGTTTTGGATCGATGGGACTCCACCAAAAGTAAGGTTAAAGGAATAAGGGGAAGACTTTTTCATAAGGAACTAGGATTTTTAGGAATATGTTGGCTTGGAATATGGCCTTTGGAATTCCGAATGTAAAATATATGGAAGGATTTCATGTCAAAAATGGACAAGATATTTAAGAATAGTGATTCAGTGTGTTTTAAAATGGTGGTTCCATTGAATAATCATTCTGAAAATTAGATTCTAAATATTTCATCCATAGGATCCATTTTGGATGTTGTAAACAAATTTTATTTGAGTGTATCCATCCCACTTGAGTCATAGGAATTTGACTATAGAGATTTTTTCACTATATTTCCAAGATAGAGGATGCATGGAAATTGTGTCTAGGATTTTTTTTTAATATGAGATCACCTTATGGATAGTGATTCTCTCAATTTCATGGAAGAATGGTGTTTCTATCCAAATCTTGGAATAGAATCTTACTGATATTTAAAGGGACATAGCACATTCAAGGTATTTTGGAATTTTTAGATCTTGGTTAAATGATTGACCATTGTGGGCTTGTATGTTGGAATGGGTCCCCTAAATCCAACATCTAAGTACATGATGATTACATGTATTCATTATCTTGAATATTAATGATGTTTCTTTACATCATATTTATTCCTCTGCATGACATAGTTTGTGATAATGTTTTAAGAATAACCCTCACACTAAAAGGTCATAGTTTTTCACGGATATGATGAGAACCCCAAGGTTCCACAATAGTAGTATTGAATATATATGTTATGTATTTGGATGATATAATTTGATGGAACAAAAATGGTACAGTCTATTAGGGGTTGATACTCATAGAAATTTGAGACACTTTCTCATAGTGTGTGCCCATGGTAATTTCCAAAGTAGAATAATATGTGAATGAGACCTCCAAGTAGAAAATATACATTTATATGTATCATTGAATGTTCATATCTACAGACATGTTTATTAATCCTTAGACTTTAAAATTATCATTTATAAATATAATAAGTCATGTACATTGATATATTGATGAAAACCATGAATACATATGCTCATAGTGAAGTTTGATACATTGTGTATGTTGCGAGTGATATGAAATTAATAGATAATGAAAGAAAAATATTTATCCCTTCCATATATTAAGTAAAGATGATATCTCAGGAACTTTAATAGGAATGGAATTGGCTAGATAAATCAATGAAAATGGTGTTCTATGGGATATTTCATTCTATAAAGTCAAAAGAAAGATATTTCAAGCACATAATTTGATGAAAAATCATGCAACATTCTTGTTTGTAGATTCATGATAAAATAATTGTATTATACAATAAGAATTTATTGGAATTTGTATTTCATTATGACATTAACTTCATTATCTATGGGTGCCTTAGTGTGTTACTAAACACTAACCTTGGACTTTAGGTGTCTCTGCCTATTGCCAATAATAAAGATTCATATAGGGTTAAACACTAAGTATATCCAGAATATCGATTAAATTTATTGTTGAATTAAACAAGTTATAATGAATATTATTCTTGTTTTCAGTTTAATAATTATGTAGGTTGGGTTAATTTCCAATAATTAATTATGAGTTATTCAAAATAATATGTGATTTGAATAATAATAAATATTTATTTTCAAGGTTTGGAGAATATAATATTTATTATATTTATCAATGAATAATGTAGTGATATTTATTTGTTAAATAAATAGTCATTATTCAAAGTTTGGTAAATGTTGAAGAGGATTTATAGAATGAGTATAAAGGTCTGGTCAGAAATGATATAAATGATATTTATTTATTCTTAGGTGATGTGCATGTCAACTAAATAATAATTATTGTATTATTTTTAGACATGGGGTTCACTAAGAATAATTAAGTGGTAAGGGATCTATGTGCAAAGACTTCACCCCAAACCTTCCAAAATAAATATCTAGTTATATCACTTTCTTGAAATAAAACTCATGAAAAACAGATAGAAAAAAGGGATCTCTCAAGAATTGAGAGAGAGATCTAAAGAACTCACTAAAGATATAGAGTGTTATTCCTACTCACCTCTCAAGTGATTGGGAGAGATAAAAGAGGTCCTCACCCATGAATAACTTCTTTCTGTGGTGAAAAAAGGATGATAGAACCGATCAGGATCAGTCATCCTAGCACCTGGTGATTCTATGAAAGTGTTTTGAGATTTTATTACATGTGTGGATCACTGCTAAAGGGATTATACTCTTAGATCCTATGATTCAATGATGGTGTGACGATAACAAGTCAACTAATTCATTGATTAAGAAATATTTACAAGTTGAGGTAATTATAGATCTTAATATAGATTAATTATAAATTACATGAGATGATCCACCTTTGGTTCAATCATTTAAATAATTCAATTAATCTTGGATTTAAGTCCATTTTTCATGTCATCATTTGTTATGTACAGCTCATATTATTCATCGATTATGACTCAAATTTATTTTGGGAATTCCAAATAGGAACTTCTACTATTCTGAAAACTTATAAGTTGTATTATAGTGGTCAAATGGTTAATTTATAATTATTTATTAAATCATTGATTGAATGGTATGCATTTGAATTTTCTTTTAATTAATATCTATGTGTTCTTTCAATTTGAACATCATTTTATCTTTTCTATATTTGTTCTCACTCACATGACTAATAAATGATTTAAATAAAAGTGAAGAAACTTCTAAAAATTCTATCTAGACATTCCAAAAATTATAGTTGGATAATGTAACACTACATACTATATACTAAACTACACATAATGTAACTGAGTATCTATAATGTATCTTACATGGTTATTAGATCAACATGATGATGTCAGATCAAATATGATAAATGTGAATCTACAGATATCCAAATCAGAAGTCATGTAATTTGAAGAACTAAATGTCATATAACTCATGTACACGACATGTAGTCCTCATGTTCTCATAGTGGATAACACATTTAATACCCCAAGTTTTTGAAAATAAATGAATTTTATAATCTATCCATTAAACACAATTTTCCTATACTATGTTTTTAATTTCCAAAAACAGTCATCTAAAGTTGTGACAAGTAAGTTATTTGGAGTCTGATAGAACAAACTTGATTTTTGGTAAATAGAAACATACCCTTATGAATATTAATATGAAAATTAATATGACCCTTACGAATAGTAAATAATGATATTATTTTATTTTCTTAAGGTGATAAGATAATGAGATCTTAATTAATTTTTCAATGTGATATAAAACTAATAAAACCTTAAAATTGTTATTTTTGGAATTAACTATGATTTTATTTAAAAAATAAACTAATAATATTTAAAAAGTTATTTTCAAAAAATGGAGTTCATTTTTGAATTCTAAACGTCAGAAAATGGTAGGGGTGAATTTTAGGGATTTTTCTAAAATACTTGAATTTTTCATGAATAGTAAAAATACACTTTTGAGTTTTCGGTAGTTTAATGAAATCATAATGAAATAATAATTAAAATAAAAAGGTATGGTAGACTTTTTTACAGTAAAATAAGATATTAGGTGTCCCAAGTGGATAATACCATGGGAAAATACCATGGGCAAGCCCATGGTTTTACAAAACCCACTAATGAGCTGTCTTTTTAAATTAATAAAAAAAATATCTCTTTTACTATAAATACCCACTCATCCATTCGTTTTATTTCATTAAAAATACCTCATAATAGAATATCTGGTGGTTTTACCTCCCTATGATTCCTCCCAAGGTTTCCTTATTCCCCCAAGGTCCCAACCTTCAAGTTTTGGGAGTTACTTTACAAGGTAAGGGAATCCTTCACCCTCCTCTTTTAGTCAACCCTTATTTTATGTTATCTCTTTGAATTTTCATTCTTATATTTTAGGGTTGATATTATTTATTCCTATTACTATAATTTTTATTTCCATATGATTATATACCCTTTTATCTCATCAATTCATTTAATGAAATTGTAAGCGACGTCGTTAGGCTGCCGAATTTTCATACGAGATCTCTCAACTTTTCATTTATTTTCAAGTTCATCTCTTTTATTTTTATCTCCTCACCTGATCTGTCAAAATGACCCTGATAACTCCATTATAATATATATACTTTAATTATATCATGTTAATGTAATAACCAACATCAATATTCTTACTCCCTCCCTTTTATTTTTTTAAAGGAAACCAACATTCATGAGGTTCCAATTTATAACCTTCGTGGGCGACGAAGTTTTGTTCTTCAATTTCTCCTTAATTAATGGTCATAAAACCATTTATATGGTTTAAAAATACTAAAATATTTTTATTATAACCTAATTAATATTCAGGAACTAGTATATGTACATATTATTAATTTATATGACAAAACTAGTTCTTAATAATCTAAATACCACCAAATAATCAAAGTGGATATCATATAATGATTCATCCACTTTAAAAGTAAAAAAATGATATAATTGATCATTAAAAATTATATATGTTCATAAAGAATATTTAATTTCAATTATGGAGATTTAAAACCATTCCACGTGAATTCCATTACTTAAAAACAAGTGAACCGGTTATGAAAATCAAGAAAGAAAACACTCTGGAATGACGAATTTCAATATAATAACTTATCAATAAGAACATAAATGAACTAAATAGAATTACGATAAACTAAATACGTGTCTATTAGGTTATTAAATAAGTTATTAATAATTATAATTTTATATTCTAGGACCTTAAGTTCAATAGAGGAACACATTCGGACATAAGGTAAGGGTTTTTCACCCGAACTTCCATTTTCTTTCGGGTTACTTTCATTGTCTAATTACCTCAATGAAATTCTTATGTATTATTATTCAATCCTCATAAATTCTATGTGAGTATTCTATAAATGTACACCAACCATATTCCTTCCCTATTTTATGGATAGTTACATGTTTTAAAAGAAACTTTCTAAACTATTTCCAAAATACAAGCCCGATTCAAGGGAATTTCTCAAATTCATATCTATTTTCAAGGGCACTCTATAATCTGTTTTTGGAAAATATTATCCTTCTAAAAACACACATTTTATCATGAAATACTATCTTAATTCACTTCTGGTTTTATACAAATATTTTTCCAAAAGAACTCTTCTTTTCAAATAAAAGAGTATTTATATCAAGAATTGCTTAATGATTTTATAAGAGTATTTTTGTTTGATTCAACACTCTTGTCGATTCCTATTTATTATTGGGTTTAATAATTTATGATTTAATCTACCATATTTTATTTAATGGTTTATGACTAATTTTATTTTGGGTGATCTATCCTAAAACCATTCACCATATTGCTCAGAATGGTTTGTGTTTTATGTTTGATGGTTGGGGAAAGTTAGTTACATTTCATATGATAGTTTCAATATGAATGTATATGTTGTTTATATTGATCCCCACTCATATGGGGAATTCATTGGACTTATTATGTGACATGTGGGGCCTACTATAGCCCCTCCATGCATCAGTAGGTCTCATGAGACAAATAAACGTGGAAATGGCTAAGTCATTTCCCAATGTGATATATGGATTTGGTCGAGGCCTAAATAATTTTTAGATGTATTGGTCAAGGCCTTGAAAAAATGTTTTAGAATGTCTGACATATGCACTTCCCTCATTATAAAGCTAGTAATTAAAAGTACATGTGTTTTTTTGACTAGTAAAATACCCATGATTGTGTTTTATTTATGGAATTATTTACGCAGCTCATATTCCTTCCATAATGTTTTCAAGTTTATTATTTTTAAAGGAATGTGTTTTCAATTATTCACCATATCTTATGTTTATGTTATCTTATACTATATTTATTACCCTTACTGATCCTTTGATCTCACCCCTTTCTTATGTTTCATTTCCTAGGATATGAAGAAGTTAGTTATGAGTGACTTGCAGGCTTAATCTAGGAGGCTTGGATGTTTCTAATGGAATAAATTAGTGTTGTATTTCCTTTCATGATGTAAAGTTGAACTTATTTGTGTATATTGTTTCCAAAAGATACTAAACTACTTGGTCCTTTGGGATGCATATTCCTTGTTTATATTCTAATTTAATAAAATAAGGCACCAACTCTGGGCAACTGGGGTTGGGTCTTTACAGTTGGTATGAGAGGAAGTTTAGTAGATTACTTGGAAACTAGATTTAGAAAACATAGATTAGGGAAGATCCCCTAAGATAGTATTTGAGGATAAACATACAAGAACGTCCTAGTATTTTGGTAAAGAATGGATTATATGGATCTCTCAAGTAGTACATCCCTGTCTGGATATGAGTAGGTAGAGGTGGATCTTGCATAGATATACCTAGGAGTGAAAGCTCCGATAAGGAGTTTCGAGCTTAACCCGGGGTATTCTGGTACACGACAATGGGCCTTTATGCACTCTTTCTTATAACACACTCAAGAGATATGCTTAGGATAATTCACATTTTCTTTACAATCCATTATGAAGGATTTAAATGTAAAATTTTCCTCAAAGATACCATGTTTATGATTAAGAAATTATTTATTCATAGAATTTCGATTCATGCTAATTATTTTTCTAAATTGAGATTATACATTATGATTCATACCCTAATCTATTGTATGCTATTATTTAGAAATGGATCCTAGTGTAAGGAATGGAAACCGCATGAACGCGTGTGTCCCCTGTAGGGATTTCCCTCCGATGCAATATAATGATGTCGGCTATGGTGTTGTGATGGGTGTTGAGCAACTTATAACTATACTGGGACAACTTACTCAGGTTATGAATAATAACCTTACCTGTATAGAGCATCTGGATCCACCATGTGGAGGATCTATGTTAGATCGCTTTATGAGACAACAACCACCATCATTCAATGGGACTACAAACCCATTCCTAGATGAGTAGTGGATAAGTTCCTTATAGAAAATATTTCTCACTTTGGGATGTAATGAAAGAGAGAAGGTCATCATGGCAGTCTATAGTTTATCAAGAGATGTGGATCAGTGGTGGTATTTAATCCAAAACACAAAGGAGGAAGAATAAATAGAGGAGATGGAATGGAGGGACTTTAAGGAAATCTTCCTAGAGAAATAATTTCCTCATGAATAGAGAGCAGATATAGAGAGGAAATTCTTGAATCTAAGGCAGAAGGAAGATGAGAATGTTTCAAAGTTTGAAGCTAACTTCACAAGGTTAGAAAGACATGTTGTGAACTACATACAAAATCCAAGGAGAAAAATTGATCTATTCTTTTATGGACTAAAGCCATTCCTCCAGCAGGCACTGGTCTCCAAAAGTTTTTCATCATATGAGGATATAGTTTCATGTGCAATCAAGACAGAAAAGGAATTCTCTAAGTCTTATGACTTTAAGGGAAAGTAAAAGAAGAAGAGGGCTATTGAAAACTATGGGAAAGAAAGTAAGGAAACAAGGAATAAGGGAAGAGTTGAATTTATACCCTATGATAATTATGGAAGGAAACACCCTGGTGCATGCTTAAAGGGAAAAGGATTATGATACAAATGTATACATAAAGTCCATCTTGCTGGTGATTGAAAGGGGAAGAAAGAAGCTATTAATGTTCAATGTTATAATTGCTGAGAGTTGGGGCACTATGCTAATGATTGTCCAAAGCATCAAGAAAATGTGCCACAGAAAAGGCCAAGGGAGCAAGGCCAAGCTTATGCGATCACAACAACAGAGGTTGAAGTTCCGAATGATGTGGTTGTAGGTACATTAATCATTTCATCAAAATTATACAATATCTTATTTGATTCTAGATCATCACATTCATTTATATCTTCCTAGTTTTCCAAGAAAATTAGATATGTTCAATTTGATTTAATAAATGAGTTATTAGTTAAAACTCCTAGTGGATGTATCGTTGCAACAAAGGAATGTCAATTAGTCCCCCTCATGACACATAAATGTGCTTTAGTTGCTGACCTTATCATCATACCAATAACTGAATTTGATATAATTCTTGGTATGAATTGGCTGTCAAATTATGATGTGAAGATCTATTACAAGAAGAATGAAGTTACAATTTTTGAGAATGGTGTGGAATCCCTTATCTTTAGGGTAGAAACATCACCATCTAATTCTCATCTAGATCCACCCTCAGTAGCTATACTAAATTCAATTATTAGGGAGGAAGAGAATTCAATAACTATGGGAGAGGAAAAGAATGTTCAAATAGAAGATGTACCTACTGTGCAAGAATGTATTGACGTATTTCTATAAGATTTACCTAGACATCCTCTATAGTAGAAAATTGAGTTTTCCATTAACCTAATTTCTGGTTCAAGGCCCATATCAAAGACCCCTTATAGAATGACCACTGTGGAGTTAGTGGAACTAAAGAAACAACTAGAGCAATTGAGTGATAAAGGATTTATTCGACCTAGTATTTCTACATGGGGAGCCCCTATCCTCTTTTTCAAGAAGAAAGATGGATCCATGAGGCAATGTATTGATTACAGGGAAATAAATCCTATTATACTAAGTAATAAGTATCATCTACCAAGAATTGATGATTTATTTAATCAACTTCATGGATCCCAATATTTTTCTAAGATTGATCTTCGATCTAGATATCAACAGTTTCTTGTGAGGAAGGAAGAAATTCCAAAAATAGTATTTTGAACCATGTATGGGCATTACGAGTTTACAATAATGCCTTTTAGACTAACTAATGCACCATATGTTTTCATGGATCTAATGAATAGAGTTTTCAAGGAATATCTTGATGACTTTGTAGTGGTGTTTATTGATGATATCCTAATATAATCTAAAAGCTATGAAGATCATGAAAATCACTTGTGCACTTTTCTGAAGACTCTTAGAAGAAATGAATTATATGGGAAGTTTAGCAAGTGTGATTTTAGGATTTAATCAGTTTCTTTTCTAGGACACAACGTCTATAAGGTAGAATATTTGTAGATCATATGAAGACAAAGGCTATGAAATAATGGGATACTATAACGAACATAAATGAGGTACATAGTTTCATTGGTTTGGCAGGTTATTATCGGCATTTTGTTCAGAACTTTTCCTATTTATCCAACCCAATGACCAAGATCACATGAAAAGGGGTTAATTTTGTTTGGAAAAAGTAATGTGAAGAATTTTTTGAAGAATTGAAGAGGAGGTTAGTGGATGATCCTATCCTAACCCTACCATCGGGGAATTATGGGTTTGTTATCTATAGTGACGCATCAAAGAAAGTACTTGGTTGCATCCTTATACATAATGATCAAGTCATTGACTATGCATCTAGGCATCTAAAAATTAATGAACAAAACTATACAACTCATGATCTTGAGTTAGAAGCAGTAATATTTTCTATGAAGATTTGGATACATTACCTCTATGGTGAAAAAAGCGAGATATATACAGATCATAAAATATTGAAATATATAATCTCATAGAAATAACTCAACATGAGACAAAGGAGTTGGATTGAGCTACTCAAAGATTATTATTTCATGATACACTACCACCCGAGGAAGGAAAATAAGGTAGAAGACGCTTTGAGTAGAAAGAACCATGGAATTCTGAACAAGATGAGAGTTGAAAGGGATCCTCTGTTCATGGATCTAGTAAAGATGGATATGGGAATTATCAAGGAAGGTAACACATCACTACTTTTTCAAATAGTTTCCAAACCTTCTTTACTAGAAAGGATAAAAAGTTATCAGGATGAGGAGGAGGAGTTTCAAAAGAAAATTAAAGCTGTAAATGATGGTAATTTGATTGACTTCATATATGAAAGTGGCGTTTTGAAATTCAGAAAGAGGCTTTATATTCCCGCTATTCCTGAGCTAAAGAGGGAACTATTGGACGATGATCATAGCTCTAATTTCTCTAAACACCCTGGTAGCACAAAAATGTATAGGGATCTAAAGGAATATTTTTTGTGGGAAAACATGAAGAGGGAGATTTTTGATCATGTGTCGAGATGTTTGGTGTGTCAACAGGTGAAGGATGGAAGACAACATACTGGAGGAGTCATGAAACCCCTTCCTATTCCTATGTGGAAATGGGATGATATTATAATGGACTTTTTCATGGGGTTACCAAAGACTCCAAGAAATAATGATTCTATATGGTTTATTGTTGACCATCTTATAAAATAAGCACATTTTCTTGTTATAAGATAAAATTTACCACTTGAACTTTTAGAAAGACTATATATTAATGAAGTTATAAGACTTCATGGTGTACTTTTATTAATTGTTTATGATCATGATCCCTATTTTACATCACAATTCTGGAAAAGTCTTCAGAAGGCCCTAGATACCGATCTTTATTTGAGCACTGATTACCACCCACGAACTGATAGATAATCAGAACAGACTATTCAAACTTTGTAAGACATGTTGAGGTCATGTTCACTTGGTTTTCAAGGTATGTGGGATTAGTATTTACCTCTCGTAGAATTTTCCTATAACAATATCTTCCATTCAAGTATTCATATGGAACCATATGAAGTGTTATATAGAAAGAGATGGCATACACCAACTTTTCGGGATGATGTTGGGGAGAGAAAGCTCATAGGCTTAGAACTTTTTGAGGAAACATCGGAAAAGTTGAAGATTATCCAAACCCATATCAAAAAATCTCAAAGTTGGAAAAAGATCTATGCTGACAACCGAAGGAAGGATTTGGAATTTCAAGAAGGAGATTAGGTTTTCTTAAAGGTATCTCCATAGAAGGGTATTATATGATTTGGTAAGAAGGGAAAATTAAGCCCCAAGTACATTGGACCCTTTGAAATTCTAGATCAAATTAGAGTCGTATCATACCATTTGGAAATGCCTCCAAATCTCTACAAAGTTCACAATGTGTTCCATGTATCAATGTTAAGAAAATACATGTAAGACCCAACACATGTACTCACCTATGAAGAAGTAGAACTTGAGCCCAATATGTCTTATTATAAAGAGACTATCCAGATTATTGATACCAAAGAACAAGTATTGAGAAATCGGACAACAAATCTGGTAAAGTTTCTTTGAAGGAACCATAAGATGGAGTAAGCAACATGGGAGACTGAGGAGCTTATATTGAAGACATACCTGAATCTTTTTAGGTAACATTTTATGAATTTCAAGGATTAAATTTTTGTGAGGGGAGAATGTAACACCCAAAGGTTTTGAAAATAATGACATTTTATAACTTAGCCATTATAAACAATTTTTCCTCTACAATGTTTTTAATTTCGAAAAACGGTCATCTAGAGTTGTGACCAGTAAGTCATTTGGAGTCTCATCGAACAAACTTGATTTTTGGTGAATAGTAACACACCCTTATGAATAGTAATATGAATAGTAATATGACCCTTATGAATAGTAAATAATGATATTATTTTATTTTCTTAAGGTGATAAGATAATGAGATCTTAATTAATTCTTCAATGTGATATAAAACTAATAATACCTTAAAATTGTTATTTTTCGAATTAATTATGATTTTATTTAAAAATTAAAATAATAATATTTAGAAAATTATTTTTGAAAAATGGTGTTCATTTTTTAATTTTAAACATCAAAAAATGGTAAGGGTGAATTTTTGGGATTTTTCAAAAATACTTGAATTTTCATGAATAGTAAAAATACAGTTTTGAGTTTTCGATAGTTTAATGACATCATAATGACATAATAATTAAAATAAAAAGTTCTAGTAGAATTTTTTACCTTAAAATAATATATTATGTGTCCCAATTTGATAATACCATGGGAAAATATGATGGGCAAGCCCATGGTTTAACAAAAACCACTAATGAGGTGTCTTTTTAAATTAATAAAACATTCTCTCTCTTTTACTACAAATACCCACTCATCCATTCATTTTATTTAATTATGAATCCCTCATAATCGAATATATGGTTTTTTTACCTCCATATGAGTCCTTATAAGGTGTTATTATGCCCCCAACGTCCCAACCTTTAAGTTCTAGGAGTTACTCTACAAGGTAAGGAAATCCTTCACCCTCCTCTTTTAGTCAACACTTCTTTTATGTTATCTCTTTGAATTTCCATTATCATATATTTGGGTTGATATTATGTATTCCTCTTACTTTCCTTTTTATTTCCGTATTATGAGATACCATTTTTCTCTCATCAATTCATTTTATGAAATTTTAAGCGACATTACTAGGCTGCCAAATTTTCATAAGAGATCTCTCAACTTTTCTTTTATTTTCAAGATCATCTCTTTTCTTTTTCTCTCCTCACCTCTTATGTGAAAATGACAATGATAACACCAATATCATCTATATACTTTAATTATATCATGTTAATGGAAGAACCATCATCAATATTCTTACTCCCTCTCTTTTATTTTTATAAACGAAATCAACGTCCATGAGGTTCCAATTTATAACCTTCGTGGACGATGAAGTTTCGTTCTTCAATTTCTCCTTCATTACTGGTCATGAAATAAGTTATATGGTTGAAAAATAATATAATCTATTTATTATAACCTAATTAATATTCATGAACCAATATATGTACATATTATTAATTTATATGACAAAACTAGTTCTTAATAATCCAAATACCGCCAAATAATCAAAGTGGTTATCATCTAATGATTTATCCTCTTTCCATGTAACCAAATGATATAAATTCCCATTAACAATTATGAATGATCATAAATAATATTTAATTTCAATTTTGGATATTTAAAACCATTCCACATGAATTCCATTACTTAAAAACTAGTGAACTGATTATGAAAATCAAGAAAACAAACACTCTGGAACGACGGAATTAAATATAATAACTTATCAATAAGAAAATAAATGAACTAAATGGAATTATGATAAACTAAATAAATTTCTATTAGGTTCTTAAATAATTTATTAATAATTCTAATGTCATATTCCAAGACCTTAAGTTCAAGAGCGGAACATGTTCGGACTTAAGGTAAGGGTTTTCCACCCGAACTTCCATTTTCATATGGGTTACTTTCATTGTCTAATTACCTTAATGAAATTCTTATGTATTATTATGAACTCCTCATAAATTATTTTTGAGTATTATATAATTGTAAACCAACCATATTCATTCCCTATTTTATGGATAGTTACATGTTTTAAAAGAAACATTCAAAACTGTTTCCAAAATATAAGCCTGATTCAAGGGAATTTCTCAAATTCATGTCTATTTTCAAGGGCACTCTATAATCTATTTTTGGAAACCATTATCCTTATAAAAACACTAATTTTATCATAAAATAATATTTTACTTTACTTCTGGTTTTATACAAATATTTTTCCAAAATAAATCTTCTTTTCAAATAAAATAGTATTTATCTCAAAATTGCTTAATGATTTTATAAGAGTATTTTCTTCTGATTAAACACTCTTGTTAATTCATATGTATTATTTGGTTTAATCGTTTATGATTTAATATAAAATGTTTTATTGAAAATTTTATGACTAATTTTATTGTGGGTGATCTATCCTAAAACCATTCACCATATTGCTCAGAATGGTTAGTGTTTTATCTTAGATGATTGGGGAAAGTTAGTTACATTTCATATGATAGTTTCAATATGAATGTATATTTTTTTTATATTAATCCCTACTCATATGAGGAATTCATTTGAATTATTATGTGATGTTTGGGTCCCTCTATATCCACTTGGTACATCGGTAGGTCTCGTGAGACAAATAGACATGGAAATGGCTGAGGCCTTTCCCAATGTGATATATGGATTTCGCTGAGGCCTAAATCATTTTTAGACGTCTTGGATGAGGCCTTAAAAAATGTTTCAGAATGTCCATAATATGAACTTACCTCATTATGAATCTAGTAATTAAAATTTCATGTGGTTATTCTACTAGTATAATACTCATGATTATGTTTTATTTATGGAATTATTTACTCAGTTCATATTCCTGCCATAATGTGTTCTAGTTTATTATTTTTAAAGTCATGTGTTTTCAATTATTAACCATGTCTTATGTTTATGTTATCTTCCTTTTTATTGCTTACCCTTACTAATCCTTTGATCTCACCCCTTTCTTATATTTCATTTTCCCATGATATTAAGAAGTTAGTTTTGAGTGACTTGTAGGCTTAATCTAGAAGGCTTGGATGTTTCTAGTGGAATAAATTAGTGTTGTATTGTATTTCATGATGTAAAGTTGAATTTATTTATGTATATTGTTTCCAAAATCTACTAAACTAATTGGTCCTTTGGGATGCATATTCCTTGTTTATATTCCAATGTAATAAAATAATGCACTGGCTCCGGGAAACTAGGGTTAGGTCCTTACAACATGGGGGGTCTAAGCACGTCGTGTATATACTAAAAGACATAGGGACTAAAAAACCATGTAAATTTATGGACACATGTTGTTTAGTAAAATAACATGATTTTTACCTCATACATGTCTGTAGTAGACAAACATTCCCATTATCTAGGCGTTTGTTATGGAAAAAAGAATAATAGATCACATATCATATAGTCTACTACATCAAGTATTCTTAATTTAACATGGGGACAAGAGTTAATTATATAATTAAACCTGTTCACATGTGTTTCATGTGTTATTTATATGATAGTATACACCATGTCATAGGATTGTTGATTCTATATTAAATTAATTTCTATGTTAATTTCTAAATCATCAAGTTTTATGTGGTGTTTTATTATAGTTTACTCCACACACATCAAGATCATCACATGTAGTATAATTCACATATGTCATGTGTGCCATTTGTTTGATAGTACATTCCATGTAATTACCTACCATGCCATATATGTTGGATGCCAAGGGAATATATAAAAACACAGATCATGCTAGGTAGTTTTGATGAGTACATACCTTTACTCCAAGTGAACTTGTGTACTTGACTAAATTTAAATAAAATTAATTTATTTAGTTTACTTAAAATTATAGATGATGGAATTTTAAGTATGCTCGAATGGTATTAAGATAAATTGAAATAATTGGATTAATTCAAGGATATTTGTCTAAATTAATTAACGAATTGTTGTAATTGATGGATAGTTTTCAAATTTATGTTTGTTTAATGTTCTATAGATGATCATGATCTTATATTAGACCTATGTATGTGATTGGTTTCCCTTGAATTTATTATTATCTTTAAATTAAAATGATTTCTCATGTGTCAACCCCTCCTCCTTATAATGTAAGGGTTTGTGAACCCATGGATTCTTTCATGTAAATCCCTTATCCAATCCATTAGATCCCATCATATATGTGTGAGTAAAAACTAATATAAGTATGAATCACCTAGGTGAGAGGAGGCAGTTAAAGTCTTGGATACTAGGTGAAACTAATCGAGGTGATACATAGGAGCCAAAGTAGAATACTGTAACACAAACCAAGCTACGGTTCAAGGTGTTTTCTATTAGGCTAAAAAGTTAGTTTATCACTTACTAGATAAAATAACCATTAGATAATCTCATAATCATTACACTTATATTTTATTTTTATCAGTTTCATGGTTTATTATTTATATAGATTCTACGTGATCGCTTAATAAATGAATTAACAAGAATTTAAGGAAAAATAAAATAAAACTGGACTATGTATAAATTTTATCATACATGTTTAATCACTCTAGTAAAATCCAATTAATATTAACAAGTCATGTGATAAGAAAAAACTGGTATTTATTCATATGGATACAAATCCATCAACTAAAATATTATACTTTTATATCCTTCCACTACTTTAATTAGAATTGAACTCATGGTTCAAAGTACCTAACCACCCAAAGTTAGAGTGTTTTCAATTATCAGGGAACTTTTAGCTTGAATTTTTGTTTGTTTAATTAACTTTTTTCACATAAAGGGTTGACTAATCAAGTATAACTTTATGTAAATGGAGGGAAAGAGTTGATTAAATCTTTATCTAGGATTTCAGGATTGGGTAGTCCACTCAATAGATCAAGGAACTATATAAGTTAATATAGTTGGAATGTTAGACCTACCTAGAACCCTTATAATAACTTATCAATCCCAAGTATGGGTTATGATAATGAGAATATGGATCCTTCCACTCAAATATCTATGAAATTGGATATTCTAAAACTAATGGTGGGGGATATTAGGTTTCAAAAAAATATTGGGTGATTAATAAAAATTTATTAATATAAGTCGGTGATCAAGGAAGTATTACTAATCTACTCTTAAATTTTGGTATAAATTTAAAACCACATGACTTAGACCATATCACTATGATCTATACTAGATAATGAAAACCTTATCACTGACTCTAATTTCTAGAAATTGTATAGGCTCTTACGCATTATACTATTCCATGGGAGAAAATTGTAACTGCTGAAAACCCCACTTACTGAGTCACTTGTGGAATATTCTAGTGAGGAAGAAATGTCCCTATAATTAAAACGTGTGGAAAATTCAATGGATGTACAATGTTTCATGATATCCTATTTTTTTAGTGAACTTATAAAGCAATATAAGGATATGTATGCATATATCATCAAATCTCAACATCGTGATATTTATTAGGAGAAGGTGAGATAAGTGAGATATGAGATCTATAATTCACTATTCATGTGAAAGATGGGATATACAACACATGTAGTCAAGATTATTGGCTAAATAGAATTCTTATACATTTTATAGTTTAATATCCCTGGTAATTTGTGTATAAATATAATTATTTCTTCACTACCTAAAACCTTCTCCAACTTTATTGTGAATTAAAAAATGAAACATAGTGATAAGTCACTTTCAAAGCTTCTTACTCTTATTTTACAAGTTGATAAAGACATGGGTGTAAAAAAAGGTCCTTATGGTCAATAGGAAAAATAATAAAAATTAAAATGGTATGAAGACTCATTACAAGTCTAAGGATTTCGATCACTCTTCTTTCAGGAATAAGAAGATACAGTGGAAAGAAAAGGAGCATAATGTGGTGTGTTTTTCATGTGGAAATTAATTACACTAGAATATGAACTTTACCTAGCCAAAGAAGTAAGTAGAAGCTTCATATGTGATCATTATTAGGTGTAATATTTCTATATATACAATTTGGGTAGTAGATAATGCATGTGGTTCTCACATTTTTATACAAATGCATAAACCAAGTAGATTTCAGAAGGTTTCCAAAGGCAAGGTGGATCTACAGCTGCCAATGGAATGAGGTTGGATGATCTAGCCATTAGTGACTGCCACCTCACATTTCCAACATGAATGATTTTGGTTTTAAATAATTTTTATTGTGTTCTTAGTTTCACTAACAACACTGTCTCTATTTCTTATCTAGACATGGATTGATTTATTTTCAATTTTTGAAATAACAGCTACTACTTTTACAAATATGGAATATGTTATAGTGTTGTATAGTTGAATAATGGTATTTATGTATTAAATTATGAAATCCAAATATTTTCAATTGATAAACAATAAAATTCACAAAATTCATTTAAAACCTAGTTGTGGAATCACCATATTTTTCATGTAAATGTGAAGAATTCAACAAATATCTATTAAGATGGTTACTTAAACTATTTTGAGATTAACCCACTTCAAAGATGTCATGATTTTTTACAAGTAAAGATAACCAAACCATCATTTCGTGTTCAAGGGTAAAGGTCCATATAGATTCTATAATTAGTACACAATGATGTGTATGTACATTTTCAAGTATAAGTCAGAGGTGGGTTCTCATATTTTATGAATTTTTCTGATGACTTGAGTAGGTATGGTTACATCTACTTGATGATGAATAAGTCTAAATCCTTTTAAATGTTCAAGGAGTTTAAGAATGAAGTTGAGAATTATCTTAGTATGAATATAAATAAAATTTTATCGGATCAAGACAATGAATACCTTAACCAAGAGTTCATCTACTTTCTATGGGATTATGTGATTTTATCTCAACTCACTCTAACTTATACACCATAGTGGAATGGTGTTTGTGAAAGGTGGAACAACACCTTATTGGACATGGTAAGGTTGATGATGAGTCATGAAATCGTTCTATTATTCTTTTGAGGATATTCATTACACACTGCATCATACATACTATAACGTCCCCATCCTAGTGCTCCCTCGAATGATTGAGTCGGTTAGCTATGTGACCTCATCCCCCCCCCCCCCCGGTATGCCAAAGGCTATCGACTAGCAGTGAGGGTCTAACAAATATAGTGGGGAGACTATACCATCAGGTGTAGATTTGTAATTAATGTGAAAAATAATAGAAGATCAGTAGAAATATTAGAAACAATAAGAATAAATAATTAGGCAACCAAATCAAAGAAAGAACAAACTGAATAAATCCAAATAATAATATAATAAAGTAATGAAAAACTGAATGAAACTAAATGACATGTTGGAATTTATACAAACAAATGACTAAGTAGACTCAAATAAAAAATCCAAAGAAACCATAGTCCTGAACCCCATGTTGGTCTTAAATCCAAGCTCCTACACATTCAGTAAACTACAAATAAACAATAAAGTCCCTTTACTTTGTCAAAACGTTCATCCATGAAATCTATTTGGGTACCAAACAGCGCCCCATCCAGGGTTTGAGTACAACTCAATAGTTTGACACCACCATTTTTAAACAAATCCATTCTGATAAATATAGTTCATTAAATAAAGATAATAACATAGTATTAATTTAATAAATTAATATTTCACATGAAATAAACATTCTAACAATCAAATTTTGAGTGACACCAGGGGCCATCCCCATACCTACTTCGGCACTTTTCCAGATATCTCTATCCAGGGAAGTATCCTCCTGCATTAGGATGGATCTCCCAATTGGTAGCATATTCTCCTACCAAGGATTAATCACACAAATATCAAGTACAAAAATGGCCTCTTACTATAAGATATCTAGAATCTCACCCTTGGGAATCCAATGACTATACATATGGTCCTCATACATCCACCCTCAAGCATCCAATACCTATGCACCTAACCCTCAAACAGTTGAAAAAATCATGCACTAAGCCCTTTGGCATCAACATAAATAATTATTCATATCCAAAAAAAATCAACATTACAATAATTATCCCACCCTTAGGTTTTAATCACAATGATGTCACATAATCTCACAAGATAACAAACAAAATCACATGGGAAATAACACAAATAATAGATATATCATCATAAGACGTAATGATCAATTTATCAAATTATCATTTTTCTAATAGAATATTTTTCATTAATTCATGTTATTAATTATCATCATAATTATACCAAACCTATTTCATTTATCATTTAACTCTAAGTTCATTAACATATCAATTAAGCTAATTTATTTGAGATGATTCTACTATAAAAATCACATAATATACATGTTATTCCAATTAATAATATTAATACAATAATTAAAAAATTTATTCCCAATTTATCACAGGTCTCTAAAGTCCAACTGACCAAGTCTTAATGAGGTCCAAGGATGGAAAACCTATCGGGTGGCCCTGGGTCTCAGTTTCTATGCCTATAGACACAATAGTATCTAATGGATAGTATAAAAAGAAATGTTATAATTTAATAGGTATTATCCAAATACATGGTTTTGTGAATGGAATTCCATTACAATCACACATATCACGTATATGATGGATAATTAAATCATACAAAAAGGGGTATGATTTAGACCGCTCGCCATGAAAATACAGAAGGTGACGAAAGATTCTCATATCCACAATAGTGATCAGATTCTCCTTTCCCTTCAACAAGAACCAAAAATTACATCAAAAATGGATTGAGAAGTTGAAGGAGAATCATAAGGATTACCTTTGATCTTCTAGTTTGGGACACCAAGATCCAATGTGATCTTTATTCGATATCATAAGGGATTTTCAGACATCATCCATATAATTTCTGTGGTGAAGATAAAGGGGATATGTTTTATAAAAATTCAAAACATTATAGGGGTCATTTAATATTAATCCCAAAAAATTCACAACATGAATTACTTTCATGACGTGAAAGTATCATATCCCATAAACACTTAGAAAATAATTACCTCGGATTAAAAATCCATAATAAACCTATTTCACATCATGAATCTATTATACGACATGAATTCATGATTCAGATCTTACACAATGTGAATTTATGATTCACAGCTTTCCTGGAACCATTCACAACATGTATGGTTTAAATGAGTATGAGTAGAACATATCACATCATGAATAAAATTCACAACATGAATGAGTTATATAGGTATAACTCACCACTCATCCTACTGCACTCCCGCTACACTTAGATGGTTGGACCAATGTTTTATTTACATGGTTTTAGACCAAAAACAAACCACTTAGGGAAATTTATAAAAACTAAAAAAATAAGTACCTAGAAAAAGATGGTATCTTACACATATTAAATTGAGAAGCAATAAAATCATAAAACAGTATTCATTTTGAGTAATGGAGTGGAAATAAACCAGTTTTTCACATATTAATTCATGGGGGTGAGAGGTGTTTGTTAAGTCTAGCTCAAGAAACAAACTACCACCTCAAGACCTGAATTGTATCTTTATATGTTAACCCAAGGAAATGAGGGGATACTATGTATACGATCCCTCAGATAAGAAGGTTATAGTTGTTAGTAAATTTATATTCCTTGAGAGGGAACACATCCTCAAAAAGTAAAGTGGGAGAACGATTTACTACTTAGAATTTGATGCTCAATATACATAAAAGTTTGTACAAAAAATTATTCCATAATTACTCATGGAAGATACAGTTCCTAAAACACAAGTACTATGTAGAATCACTAGAGGGGTTAGAGAAATTGAAAGATATGGTTTTATAGTCATCGAGTTTGGTGACTCATTATTGGTTGACAATAATAACCCTATTTCCTATAAGGAAGTTGTAGAGAGATCATTTGATAAAAAATAGAAATACGTCATGAATTATAAGATTGATTCCATGTACCAAAATCATGTTTGTTTTTTATTCGGTTTGCTAGGAAATGTAAATCTCATTGGGTGAAAATGGTTGTTCAATATAAAGATATAAATGGAAGGTTATTTTAGTGCCTATAAAGAAAATCTAGTGGATAAAGGGTTTATACATTTCCAAGGCATGGACTATGATCAAACCTTTTCTCCAGTTTCTATGCTTAAATTCATCAGAATATTACTTTCCATAAAAAAATTTCATGACTATGAGATTTATAATTTGGATTTGAAAATATTTTTCCTTAATGGGAACCTTATAAATATCTGTATATGACATAATCAAAAGTTTTTTTGACACAGAAAATTATAAATAGTTATGAAAGCTGTAGAGATCCATTTATGGATTAAAGAATCAAGGTCATGGAATATTCAATTAAATAAAACTATAAAATAATTTTGTTTCATTATAAATGAATCTTGTTTATGTGTTTACAAGAGGTTTAGTAGGAGTACTATCATTTTCATAGTAGTATATTTTGATGACATATTACTAATTAGAAATGAGATACTATCCAAACAAGAAAGTAAGGCGTGGTTGACAAAGTTATTATCCATGAAGAAATTAGGTGAATCAACTTACATTATAGGGATAAAGATCATGCTTAATTGATAAAATAGGCTTCTTAGACTAATTCCAAGTACATAAATTGAACATATACTAAAGATGTTCAGTATAGAAAAATCTATTAGGGCATTAGTTCCAATTTAACATGGTATACATCTTTCCATGAAAGGATGTACTTAAACACAACAGAAAAGATAGAGAATTAGTATGATACCATATTCTTATTCTAAAGGATAAATAATGTATTCTATGTTATGTATGAGGATGGATATTTCCTATGTTTTAACAATGGCATACAGATATCATGTTAATCTAGGAAAACAACATTGGATAGTCGTTAAAACTATCCTGATCTATATGAGGTGAAAGAAGGTTTTATTCCTCATATATAGAGGACTTGAATATCTATTCATTAGGGAATATATAGATGCTATATTTTAGATATATTTTAATTATATGAAGTCATATTTAGGATTTTCCTCAGTCTCAATAGAGTAGATATGAGATGGAATAGTTTAAAGCAGCCAGTTATTGCTGATTTTACAGTCAATTTTGAGTATATTACGGCTTTAAATATAGATAAATAAGTGGTTTGGATTCTAAAATTTGTACAGGATTTTTAGGGGGTTCCTATTAGTTAATACCCTATCACAATTTACTATGTTAACACTATAGTGGTGGCTCTTTTAAAAGAGATAAGTTCACAATAAATGACAAAGCATATACTTTGTAAGTTCCATCTCTTGAGGGATTTTTCTCAATGAGGTAAATTTATAGTGAGAAGAGTATCCATGGAGGAAAACATGGAGGACCACTTGAAAAGGGATATATCTTAGCATAGGAATGAGTATCATGTTAGAGTTAGTAGAATAAATTTTATTAACAGTTGGATCTAGTGAAAGTGGGTGTCTATTGGATTTGGTTCCCTAAAACAAAATTGTATGTACTTAATGATTACATGAATTCATTTTCTTGAATATTAATGAGGTTTCTTATCACATCATGATTGTTCCTATACATGAAATTGTATGTTAAATGTCATAAAAATATATTCACACTAAAAGGTCATAGAAATTCCCCACTATGATGAGAACTTAGAGGTTCCATGACAGTATTCTTGAATATATATGATTTGTAGTCAGATGGTATCATTTGATGGGACACAAATGACATATTCTATCAGAGGTGGAGACTCATAGGACTTTGAGTCACATTCCCATAGTGTGTTCCCTTTGTAATTTTTGGAATATGAGATTATGAGAATGAGACCCACCAGTAAGAAATCCACATTTATATGTTTCATTGGATTTTACAACATGTTGATGTGTGTATTAATTCTTAGACTTTAAAATTATAATTAATGAATATCATAAGTCATTTACATTTATGTATTTATAAAAACTATGAAAATTTATTCTTGTATTGAAGTAAGATATGTTGGGTATGTCATAAGTGATATGGAATTAATAGATAATGTGGTAAATTTATTTATCCCTTGTTTCCATTAATGTAATTCAATATATTGTGAACTTTGATAAAGAAAAACTACATGAATAAATCTATGGACATTTTGTTCAATGAGAAATTTCATTCTGAAAATTCAAAAAAAATGACATCAAGAACATAATTTGATGACACCAACATGCAACCCTATTTATTTTAGATATCATGATAAAGTGATTATATTATACAATAAGTTTTTTAAGAGGTTTTATATCATTTAAATATTAACTTATTTCTCTATGGGTGCCTTAGAGTGCTTCTAGACACTAACCACGGACTTTAGGAATATTTTCCTATTGGTAGTGAGAAAGAGGCCAAGAGTTTCACACACTAAGTGTATCCAAAATCTCAATTAAATTCAATGTTAAATTTAACAAGTTGGAATTAAAATCATTCCTTTTATTTAATAATTATTCATGTTTTTTTTATCACCAAGATTTAATCATGAGTTGTTCTAAATAATATGTGAGTTAAAATAATAAATATTTATTTGAAATGTTTGGTGAATAAAATATTTATTATACTTATTGATAAATAATTAAATGATATTTATTTATTAAATAAATAGTCTTTATTCAAGGTTTTATAAATGACAATGTGGATTAATTTATTAAGTTTAAATTTATGGTCAAAAATAATATAAATGATATTTATTTATTCTTAGGTGATTCACAAGCCAAGTGAATAATAATTATTGTATTATTGTTAGAAATGGTGTTCACTAAAAATTAAATAAATGGTAAGGGATCTATGTGAAAATATTTAACACTAAATATACCATAATAAATATCTAGTTATATCACTTTCTTGATATACAACTTGTTGTTCACAATGGATAGAAAAAAATATATCTCTCAAGAATTAAGAGAGAGATTTTAATAATGCACTTAACATATTGAACACAGATCCTCCCTACCTATCAAGTGTAGAGAAATAGAAAATTATCCCTCACCCATAAATAAATTCCCGCATTGATCAACAATTAATGATACAAGCAATCGTGATTAGTAAGTATAGTAATTGGAAATTCTATAGCAGAGTTTTGATATTTTAGTGCATGTATGGATCACCACTAGAGGGATTATACTATTGGATCCTACAATGCAATGATGGAATGAAAAGATCAAGTCAACTGATTCATAAAAAAATAATGAATTACAATTTTATGTAATTATAGATTTTATAATTGATTAATTATAAATTACATGTGATGATCCACCTTTGGTTTCAGTATTTAAATAAGCTAATTAATCTTTGATTTAAATCCATTGGTCATGATTTCATTTATCATGTACATATTAGATTATTCATTGATTATGACTAAAATACCTATTGGGAATTACCAATAGGTGCTTCTACTACACTTGGAACCTACATTATATACATCAATTTTTTGAATGGTGTGTGGGTGTTCACATAAAGGGGGTTCCATAATTATGGAAATGTGAGAGAAAAAACATTGTGTCTTACCATGTTTTCAAATTGAGTGTATGATATATAGTATTTTAGAAATATGGAGTTATGGCATGAGAATCTTGATCACTTATGTGATAAGAGGTTGAAACTCCTGGTTGCGAAAGGAATGTTATAGATCTGACAAGTAGAGTATTGAACATGTGTGAGTTTCATCCTTGGAAAGTAGTGGAAGGAGACCTTCATTCTAGAAAAAGTGGAACTATAGAATTAGAATCATTTGTTGGTTTATACATAATTAATGGGTCCATCCTTGGTTTATAATCATGAAATATCAGTATACCTTTTATACCACCAATAAAACAACACAAAATGTGTGTATGTTTCTTTTTAAGCAAAAAGTATGAGGTATTCTTTTAATGTTTTTTATATAGAGAACCATAGTGTAAAAGGAGACCACTTTTGTTCAATTTTTTTTGTTTTATTAGTAAAGAACTCAACAGAAGAGATATTTTCGAGGATATTTTGGTTGGGGAGTCATAAATTTGAGATGGTTGTACCCAAAAAACCAAGAATGGTTTCATAAAGTACTTGTTTTCACACAAATGGGATAGTATTTTAGAAAATATTAGGTTTGGAAGGACAGGTGGAACCTCTCACTGAAATGTTTTTGGAAAATGTTTTCTATATTCACATTGATTCTATAAAAGAAGGGGAGAATCCTAAAGTCCTATGTGTGTTTCTTTAAAAAAAATTGTAATGAAAATTTTTGATCCCATATCTGGAGTAGCGACTTATGGAAGGTTGTTAGAATTCCCAAATAATGTATTCAATAAGTGGGGCCTATAAAGGATTAGAACCAAGTGAAAGTTGTCATTGGGAGGAAAGGACTAACTCGTGTTGGGATGAAATTTAAGAATTTTTTAATTTTATAAAGATTTCATCAGTTTCAGAAGATACTCTACTTTCTAGAAGAATTTTTTTAATGGATTTTAGATTCCATTAGTATCACCAAATCCAGAAGTACTATGATTCTTAAGAATTATGGAAGCTCATATAGAGTTTCAAAGGATGAAAGATCCATAAAGAGCTTTTTCTTCAGGTGTTGATGAGGTCTTATAGGGATCAGTTCCTAATACATGGTGTCAAAATAGAAACACACATCTTGTTTATTATGGATAGTGGAGAACTAAAAATCTCATATGTGGTAGAATATTGGGTGTCTTGAAATAGTGGGAGTTAGTGTTAGAACATATGAGATTCCTAGAATTCCCAAATAGGAAAATTGAACTTTAGAATAAAGGGTTTCTAGGCTCATGGAAGAAACATATGGTAAAGAAATGGTATGAGGAGAAAGTCTTTTTGATGGTGTTTCAACATTTCAAATAGTTATCAAAGTTTTTTTATAGAGTAACTTCATGGAGAAATCATATGTGTTTCATGTAAATGAAATGAGTGGTCATAGTCCAAAAAGGGGATTGGATTATTAACTATGATTTTGGAGGGTTGTTTTGAAAGTGACAAAAATGGATTGGTGGAAACCTTAAGAATAGTATTTGGTGGGAGATTTTTTATATTTACTTGTGAAAAGAGTTATCAAGTGGGAGATTATTGGGTTTTTTTGTGATAGTTGTCTTCCAGTCAAGTGTTGTAAATTCCAGCATGTTGGGTTTTGAGAAGTTCTATACTATAACTAGACTGAGAGAATTCACTGGCACAAAGGAATGTATGGAATAAAACATTATAATTTTGGGGAATTTGGATGTTTCTTGTTCCATAAGTAGATAATTAGTTTCGAAAAGTTGCATGGGAGGATGGATGTGACATTTTATATCAGAATAAGAAGTGTATTTAGTGCATTTAAATTAATATGGTGGTTTCCTCTATTAATAAATTAATTTCCTTCAAGATTAGAATTTGGTTCAACTAGTATAACCTACTAGATACTACAAGGTGTGTCAATAAATAAATTTTCGTAGCTCACCTTTCCATTTTTTAGCAGAAAGTTGAATTTTGTGATGTCAGAGGCAGTTAGTCATATAGTTCATAAAGCTAGAAAAGTATAAGAGTAGATGAAGAATTTAAAGTTGTATAGCTACCAAAGGGACTATTTCAGTCTAGAAAATATCTACAACCTACTATATGTGTCATCATAATGGGATCATGGGTGTTTATTCATGGAAGCATTGAACTCAAATTATTTTATATCTAGGTAGAGTTTCAAGAAGGTTGGTCCCTTGTAACTCTCATAGTCTAAGTAAGGTTCCCAAAATATAGGTTCCCTTTTAACTCTGATGTTCTATCTCCATAAGGTGGATCCCTAGTAACTTATATGGTATGGGTAGGATTATTTGAAGATAGGTTCTCTTATAAATATAATATTCACTATATTTATTATTTCCTTAATGTATGGAGTTGTAGTGTTTATCCTATGGATTAATATTAAGTTCTAAACCATGTAATTCTGTGTGTTCCTTATGTTGAGTGTGTTTTCCCATTTTTTCACCATTATAAGGTCTTGTCTGCCATGTGCTATTTTGTGTAGTGGTTGTATCGGGTGGTCTTATCAGTTCTAAAACATCAAAGTCTTATGTCATGGCATTTCAAAACATTTTTTATCCTTGTTCTTCATTGGTTATTCCTGATGTATATTTTGTATTGTAATATGGTGTCTTTTGAAATGAATGTTTCATCATAAAACTCCCTCCCCTCAAAAGAGACCCAAAACCCTAGGACTCTGATGCATTTAATAAATAAAACATGGATGCCCCACCCACCCTAAGGAAAGTAAGTTGATAAATCGCTAAGGGTGAAATTAAAATTTGATGATAACCAATGTGAATCAAACCCACACCTCAAGTAAGTAAGATAATGACCAAAATCATCAGGCCACCCCCAATGGATTGAATGGGTTTTTTTATTTTTACATGTATTGAGGATAATCTAGTATCGTCCAAATATTTCCCTTAGAAAAAACTATACATGATATTAGTTATATAGTTGAAATTTTGATTCAACTTTTGATTAGACTAGTTGATATCAATTTATTGGACTTGAGGTGATTTTTCTACAATCTAAATGATAGATTTTTAGGTTGGATATGAATAAATAAAAGGGTTGAATTTCCAATTAAAAATTTAAATAAAAATTGTCCAAGTTTAAAAACAATAATTTAAAAGAAAGAATAAAATAAATATAATTGAAGTTTGAAAGAAATAAAAAACAAAAATAAAAGTGGAAGAATAAAAACAAAGATAAATTTAAACAATTAAGATATTCAAATATAAAAAAAATAAGTGATTCTAATATAAAAATGATTAAGTGATGAAGAGATAATTTATGGATTAAATAGATGAATAATTGAAATATTGAAAGAAAGAAATAATTGAAATTGTATAAATTAAATGAGATAAGATATTTTAAAATTAAGTTCATAAATATCTCTTAAAAATCCTCTATATCTACCACCTTAAATGATTAAGGATTGTAAGTATAAGTCCCTTAGTTTTATTGGTATCCAAGATACCAAAACTATCCCTTTATTTTTAGGTTATAGAAAGAAACCAGATACAATAAACACCAAGTCTTAATGATAAATATAAAAACCTAAAAATAAATATCCCATTTACTTTTTAAAATGAAATGGAAATAAAACCATGGTCCTTTGATTTAGCAGTATTAATAACCAAATAAATAAGAAACATGAAGGATTAACATATTTTTATGAAAAAAATACTTTTAATCATAGTCTTGATTCTCTAAAATAATAAGACGAACACTAAAAGATAATGAGAATAATATAAAATAGTGATTGGATATTAAAATTTTCTTACACTCTAGAAGGATAAATGATATTTAGAATAAGATAACACTTTTGACATCAATTTAATAATGAAGCATGTTGGCGTTGAAGATCGAATGAGAAAGAGAGTTGTTGTATCATTGATTATATTTTCAAGCCCACCCAAGTTCTTTATTTATAGGTTTCAAAATATTTGGTGAAGTTATATAATTCTTCAAGGGTCATTAGGTCAAATATTCCCATGTTCGATGCATTTTTACCGCATTAAATGCATTCCTTGAATTGGTCTGGTCAATGCCACTGAGTACCCAATAGCCTCCATAGGGTAGCCGATGGGATTCTTAGAAGTAGGAGCAAGTTTCCTGCAATCACCAAATGGATTATGGACTTCTATAGAGTACATTTATTCTTCTCATTTTCGCTATCTGTCTAGTGCACCTCCGCTAGGTAGCCGATGGGGTTCTGCTGCATAGAAAAGTATCTCGGTATGCCACCGATTGGCCAATGGAATAGTATCATCTAGTCGGTTCTTTATGTGTCTATTCACTTTGAAAAGTGTCTTATCCACTTCCTTCAATGCTTCTCTAAGGTTCCTTAATACTTCTTCTAAGGATTGTAAACAACCTTTAACATGTGTCCAAGGTTCTTTCAAGGAGTTATATAATTAAAGTTAGAGTTTCTTCCCTAGAGCCATATACTTTGTACTTTAAATTAATTTTATATTCAAAGAAGTAAATATTAATATAAATAAATTATCACATATTGATTTTTATTCTTCATAACATTGATTTGATAATGTCCTAGAGTATCAGTCATATTTATAAGGTCATATAAGTTCCCCTCTATGATGAGAATCTTGAGATACTATGGCGATATCTATTAAATATAGTTATACAGTTGGATAATGTACTATGATAGGACATAGGGTATGTAGACCATCAGGTGTGAGTACTCATAAGCATATGAGGATTCTTCTCATGAAGTATGCACTTAGTAATCTCCAAGGTGGTAAATTATGAGAACAAACCCGCTGGTATAAATTCTGCATGTTTTAGTGTCATTGGATATTTCTATCTGCGAGCATGAGTAATGTTCCTTAGACTTTAAGATTATCATCGATGCATTTCATAACTCACGCACTTATATTTACTAACAAAAACCATCATGAAATATGTTGGCGGGAAGTAGGTTATATTGGGTGGATCATGATTGACATGTCATTAATGAATAAGTCTATGAAGGATTTTTCATCTCCATATTTTTGGAAGTTGATATATCGTCCCTTTGATTAGAATATAACTATCTCGTTAAATTCTATGGTCATGGTGTAATGATGTTTATTTCAAATATTCAAAGAAACACATATTAATCATATAGGTTGTGACATATATGTGCAACCTTCTTGATAAGATATTGTGAAAAAAGGATTATATTATGCAGTGAGCATTTTTTTTTTTTGGTTTTCGTCATTATGACATTAAGTTCTTTCTCTTGGGAGCCTTAACATGTTTCTAGGAAGTAATATTGGACTTTAGGAAAGCCTGGCTAATTACAATAAGAAAGAATACAATAGGATTACACACTTGTGTTTCCATTGATCTCAATTAAATTCTATTTGAATTTAATTAATAGAATAAAAATTATTCTCAAGACCAAGAAATAATTTTATTCAAGTTTTATTGATCGTATAAATTTAATAAATATTTATTCATTATATTGTGAATAAAATATATTTATTTATTTATTTTAATATTTAATAAATATTTATTTTCTGTTATGTGAATGAAATATTTATTTATAAATAAAATATTTATTCAGATATTCAATAAATACTGAGGAGTTTGAACAGACCAAGACCATTTTTTGTGATAAATAATTATTTACAAGCTGGTAAGTATTATTGTTCAATTTTCACAGTTTGAGTGCATAACATAATAATATTATTATTATTATTATGTGGTGTGGGGTTTCATCAAAGGTTATAATATTATTTAATGGTCATCATGCTGTTAAATTATTATTTTAACCTAAACCCTAGATCTATAAATAGATAGTTATATCTATTTTGTAGAGTGTCCAAAAATCAATCAGTGCAATAAAAATAGAGAATTGTTGTGCACAACTAATTATCTCTCAACTCCTTCTTATCTCTCCCTATCAATAACAAGAAACTCAAGAGATATTTATTTATGACTAAAGAATAAACAATCAAGAACAAATAATGCATGACATTCGATTCATTGTGCTAGAACCCGGTGATTGACTAGTTTTTCTTGGAGATCATAAGAGTATGTGTAGATCACCACTAGAGGGATTTTATCCTTGGATCCTCACAGCACAACAAAGACAATCGGAAAGGGTCTTTTCAGATGACCAACATTCATTAATGAATAATGTCCCTAAGCCTAGGTATTCATTTCTTCAAATATTAAATAAATTAATTATAAATTTTACATGCAAGATCCTCACTCATGTCTTCATGAAAAGATAATTCAAATAAATATTAATATATCACCAACCACTTCATGCTTTTTTTGTGCCTGGAACCAACAAGTGGTATCAAAGATGTCACATTTAAATTTATAATTATTTATTTGATTATTGATATATGCACAATTGTGGTTAGATTTTCATTTCATGTTATTCATTATTTAATTAGATTTAAATTAACATGATTCAACATATTAATAATGATTCATTCAGTGTTTCATTTTCTTAAATATTTAAGAAAATATGAAGAATGGTTGGAGATGCTATCGAGAAACTGTCGATTTTTGGCCAGTAAGACAGGGTTACATTGTGTGTACTCATAAGTACACATTGTGTACCCTATTAAATTGCATATAGATTTGCTGAGGGATACACGGTGTTCCCCATAGTAATTACATGTTGTGAATACAATTTGTTAACCATCTAACCTATAACACGGTTGTTAGATTACATGGTGTGTATTGATGCACATTCCATGTAGTCTACATGAGTTAGCAGTGTAACTTTAGAAATTTGTGTGGTAATTATACACATTCAAAACCACATGAGATTGAAAACTTGGAGAATTTATGATATACACAAAGCGTATGCGGTGTACATGTCATGTAGTTCATCAAATCTTGTATCCAAAGAACGCGTCGAGCCACTTAGAGAGAAAATGGCCACATGGATCAAACAGATATACAACATATAGTTGGAATGTACATGCCATGTAGTCCATCGAGACACACACCAAAGACCCATGTGTGTATCCCACATGCATGAAAAGCAGAACACACAACATGTAACTAGTTTGTAAACGTCATGTAGTCTATTTGAGGTATACGCTGCAGACCTAGACATGTACCCTAGATACACGGAAATCAAAATACACGATGTGTAGCTGGATGTACATACCATGTAGTCTCTCATTAATGTACATAATTAAAAATTTCATTAAATTGAAAATTTTAAATATTAAAAACTTATTTTATTGATTGGAACACCATTTTGTGTTTGAAAATTTAATAATGGTTTTAAATAATTTTAAATTCTCAACTAATTTATTGAAATAAACATATGTCATTATTTTTTCTTCTATTTATTTTCCATGAATTCCATAAATGATGGGTATCTTCAATAAATTTTTGATGATCATTAGGATGAAAGGGGATTAATTAATTAATTAATTAATTAATTAATTAATTAATGAAAGTGTGTTCATCTTAATAATAAATAAAGGATAAATAAATGAATACTAGCTAGTTACTTTTGCACATTCGTTGATTTTATGATCATTCATGGTATTGAACATGACCTCTGTATGTGTTGGATATTTTATTTTAATTTATTGCATGAGTTTTCAATTATTTATTATTAAATTAAATATGATGGCATGCGATTCATTCTTCCCTCCATTATTATGTAGAACCTACATATCAGAGGATATTTATGTAATCCCCTTTTAACCAATCCTTTGGTTACCTTCACCTTCATGTGAGTCCTAAATACATATAATTAATGGAGTATCCCAAGGCACATAGAGGCGGTTCAAGATGGAACAATTATGATGCCAACTCAGGTGATACACAGGTAGATAGGTGGGATATTGTAACTCATTCCAAGACCAGCAATAGTAGTTATTTTACCTATGTCATAGGTTGATTTAATATTCGTTCATTAAATCAACTATTAGATAAAGCTCATGAATGGGTCATTTAATTATTTATTTATTTCTATCTATGTAATTATTTATTTTATCGATACAAGGTCATGATCACATAAATAAATGAATTAATGTGAAAATATGGAAATTAAATAAATTAATTATGTGTAAATTTTTTACCTAACATGGTTAATTAATTAAGTAACATCCACTTAATATTAAAAAGACATGTAAATGATAAAACAAGATAAAAAATTCATAATAAATTAAAATCCCTCAATTAAATATTATGTCATACTTGGACTTCCATTATGTGATTAATAATGAAACTCAAAAGAACTAAGTGTTTGACCAACCCTTTTTGGGACACTTACTTTTATAAGGGGAGTTATTATGAAGTTTTTTAGTTTACTTAACCACTTTAAATCTAGAGGAGTATCCCTTGCTAGACTTTGTGTGATTTAGAGGCAAGTTTTGAAGAAATACAAGTCGTGATTTTAGGATTGGGGAATCCACTCAATGGATTAAGGAGTTTCAAGCCTAAATATTTAAAATACCTTACTACCAAAATACTATTAAGTAAATTGACTATCCCTTGTTGGGGTTATGAAAAGGGGAATATGGATCTGTTCCAATAGAATTTCT
Organism: Viscum album; assembly: GCA_963277665.1. Lineage (NCBI taxonomy): Eukaryota > Viridiplantae > Streptophyta > Magnoliopsida > Santalales > Viscaceae > Viscum > Viscum album. Next base: position 1,645,566,258 of record OY728132.1, read on the forward strand.
TAGTAACTAAACATTTTACATTTAATGGTAAAGGTTTTGGGACTTGATAAAATAGTGGTATAATTAATAAAATTAACTTATTATTATTTCTCACATAATTTTTAATCAAGTAAAGTACTAATCATTTTTATAATTATTTTAGAAAATAGAATCCAAAAGTATGAAATCAGTGAAATCATTCCTAAACTTAGGTTATCCTTATAAATATAAATTTTCATAAGTGGTACAATTTTTTATGTGATATGCTATTATAAAAATGTTTGTATTATGTGTTGGAATATCCTATTCATGTTATGCTACCACAATGGGTGAGTGAAATTGAAAAGGAAGCTTACCAAAGATATGTTGAGGATGATTATTATATTTTCTATATTATATTGGAAATTATTATAGGAGATTTTATGATACAACATAAATACATGGATGGTTACACCATAATAACACATCTCCATTCTCTTGAGAAAGATAAGGAATGGCTTGAAATAAATTATATTTTCAATGCACTATATTAGTGTAAAATGGAAGAAGGAAATCTAGCAACTGGTCATGCTTTAAAATTGCTGGGGTATATTGATCAATTAGAAAAATTGGGCTTCCACTTGGATAAAAAAATATCCATTGATCTTATTTAATTATCCTTACCACCAATACTATCCTTATTTTTCCAATACTAGATAAAATAATGTAATTCACTCAAGAAACTTTTGTTCATACTTCACCTAGTTGATAAGGACTAGTTGAAACCTATTTCTCCACCCCTTGTGGTGAAAATTTTTAAAGATAGGTCTGAAGATCCCATGTATAATATAAATGCATAATATCCTTTATGGCTCCCTTAAAAGAAACAAAATATTTAAAGGTATAATAATTAATAGGAGTCTATTTTCTTCTTATGTATAAATCTTGGACATTGGAAAATAAATTTCAATGAATTAAAGAAGCAGGAAGTTGCATCCACTTCAGGTATATTCATCATGTTTCCATTTTCCACTTGTGTATTAAATAAAGTATTCTTACAACATACATGTATTTAAATACAGGAAACAATCAAGAATATAAAGGTTGTAGAGTGAACAAAAAAGGAGTTGAGAAAGAGTGATTCCTAAGTCAACCAAGGAGAGCTCACTAATTTTCATTACTAGTTTGGATTTATTAAATATTGTAAAAAGTGTTACCAAAAAAAGTGTCTTTGTTTCTAGATAGACACAATAATACATTATTTATTTTTGGAATAAATTTTTTTATGGTACTTTAAATACAAAACTATTAGTTTAGTAACTCTTGAATCATATATATCCATTAAAATACTTAATGAATATAAAATATAAGAATCTTACCTAATTAGGACAATATAAATCTATTTCAAATAAAATTGAATGTAGTTGACTTGATTATTCCCTTTAAAGTATTCTAGTATCAATTTTTCTAAGGTACTTGATATATAAACAAACTGCTTATCATGTTTTAGATAAAGGAACCTTTATTCATAAAGGTTTTGGAACCAAGGTTGTTATATTCTATAAATGGAGTTTGGTTTGTATTTATTTTCTATCCACATTGGGTTAATCAAGGAGTTTTCAAGACAAGTTATCTTATATTACAGGCTGACAACAGTGTTAAAGGTGGCGTCATTTCCCAGTGTTTGCCAAATTTTTGGTATCAAAAATCTAGAGGAAGGGATTTCATCATGAAGGGTTGTTTTCTGGAATAAAATTTTCATAAATATAGTAAATTAATGGGTTTCATGAATACTGGGATGATTTTCATGAAGATATAGAGCATAGTGATTGGTGACGGTGTTCTCCACGATTACCAGAATTGGAGCATTTCGAGCGCGTGATGGTTTGACAGAAAGCTTCACGACAACATCAAATATCAATGGAGCATTGTGAGTGGAGGAGCATCATGAAGATATTTTTGAAAGATGTGAAAAATGTGTTGGAGGTGGTGGAGCATCGCGAATGGATGAGCCTGTAAATATAAGGCTACCCCACTTTATTTTTCAAAAAATTATTTAAGGAAAATTATAAATCACTTTGATTTCATGAAGCTAGGGTAACTTCATGAATTTGGGTTTCTATAAAAGCTTGAGGATCATTAAAATACTAGTTTAGTATTCACTTATTCCAATTATTCTGAGTAAATGGTGATTTACAATGATGGGGTATTCCGTGTTGACTCAGTGAGCTTTGTGAAGGTAGTTTGTTCCGTGAAAGCAGTGAACTTCGTGAAGGGTTGAGCCTCACTAAGGATCTTCATGAAAGGTAGTTTTTGAACATCATTTTTTTAGTAATCAGTTCTGTTATAGTGCATCAAATCAGGTCTATGGTGAAAGATTATTCTCATGTAAGAAATGGATAGAGACTTTAATGTCAATCCATTGAATTGATCTTCACATCGATAAACATAGTTAGAATTATCTCAAAGTAGTGAGCTATGGGGAGTCGATGGAAGTGTTTTGAGGGACGTAGTGTGCTATACCAAAAATATTGTAAAGGTAGTGTTCTTAGCATATAGTGACTATGTTTGAACTCTTGTATTCCATAACTAGTGAAGATTAGTGTATTTAGGTATGACTGACACATTGTCAGTGTATTCTCCTTAGACTATCCCTTAGTGGTGAACCAAGTAAAATTATTATGTGATCTCCTTGCATGTGGTTGTTTGTTTTTTTCACTTTCCCATCAAATGGGTTTAATTGGTTCCTACCAATATAGAAACAAGATCTTGTACTTTTAAAGAAAAATTTGACACCTTGATTCACTTCTCCCCTCTCTAGGTGTTCTGAGGTCCTTTAAAAGGTATGTCACAAAGCTTTTAAAATTGGTTCAAAATTTCCATGTGAACTATTATAATGTTAAATATAACCACATATACTACATGAGATTTATTTAAGAAATTTTATAAATTCTTAGTTAATTAAATTAGTGAACTTGGTAAAGATAGATGAATATCTAAGATGGCTTTTCAGAGAACAAATTATCCAAGTAATCATTGATTAGAAATGTGGTGTAAAGGTTATCCTAAACTCACATTTTTTTATATACATCAATTAATTTATTATGGTAAAAGGATTATAATTATGAGTCTTATATATATTGAAAATCTTCCATTATACCATCCAAGACATATTTTTCAAATAGAATTAAAAAAACTAACCATATTCCAACTATATTGTATAATATATATCATATCAATTGTGATATGATAAGAATCTATTTAGACACTACCATAAGTGTTTTTTGAAAACCATTTTTTAAAAACTGGTCTTAGCTACAAACGAACATTAAAACACTAAGGTTAATCTATATTAATGATCTTATAGCCACTCGATATATTAACATCTTTTCAAGATCAAATATATTTCCATAAAGGAAGCCTATATATTTAAAGTTAGTGGGAGTGGACTTAAATTCTATGGGTTAAGGATTTGGATGCACATAATATGGCATAGGAATATTGGACTCCACTGAGCTTAGTGGGAGGAGTAGTTCTAAAGACATATATTGAATAGGAATTCATAACCAAAGAGGTGGTTTATGTTCACCACAGTGGTCGATATATGTATTATTCTTTCAAATGATGATTCCTATAAATAAGAAATAAATGGTAATATGTTAAGGTTTAAAAGTATATATAAATTCAATTAATGGACTCTATGTATCAAGATTTAGGGCGATGTATTTTGAATGTTTCTAAGACTTGATACTACTAGTGAGTATTCAAGAGAAACTGGGCATGGTTGGTACAAGATGGTACCAATAAAGCATGATTGGTTATTGAAAGTTGTAGTCTATGAAAAAACATATTCACTACTCATCATGACTAAAATCATTTTTGAATTCTAATGGTAAAATAATATTTCTATGATCATTGTGTTTGGATATTAATTTCTAAGGCCATCTCATTTAGAGGATGCCTTACGAAAGATGTCTATAAGACATAACCAAAAGGAGAACCTATGGTATATGTCTACTAATCTTAATATAAATGTTCGATGACATAAATAAATTTCAATAAGATATTTAGATTACATAAATTAATTTATGAATTAATCATGCATAATGATCGTAGGATATTAGTTTGGAAATGAATGAGTGACATGTATCTCTGAATAGATAGTGGGAGCACTATAAGTTTTCAAGATAAATATGTTAATAACATATGAAAACATTTGTTTTGTATTACAAGTTTGTTAAGACTAAGGAATTAAATTTCTCTATGTTTGAATTAAATTAGCAACCATGTTCTGTGGAAAATGATCTATAAAATGGATCTATGTTTTTTTATAAATCTAGTCATAGTGCATATACTAATAAAGTTGTAAGAAACTAGTTATTTCTTGAGGTATGTATCCTTTACTTTTCATAAATTTTTAGTTTAAATGCTTAAATATGGCCTAATGTGAATGCTTGTTGAGTTCATGGAGGTGTCAGGGGTGTCTGGGGCAGGTTTAGAGCCTGAAACCTAGGTTTTGGGTTGAAAAGTCCTAGTGCACAATTAGTAGAAACTATGTGGGGTAGGCCGCATGGTTACTTCTAAATATGATAAGTTGGATAGTTGAATGGAGGATCCCATACGGTTTGATAAACCATGTGATTTGGCTCGCACGTCCATATGATAATGCCTACAATTTTGATAGTGGATTTTTGCACGGTTTCCACATGGTTAGTCAAAATGTGTATACAAACCATGCGGGGTGACCCTTTCCTATAGAAAAGGGAGAATGTTTGGCACATGGTTTGGAAAATCGGGCGGCTCTATATTTTGGGTAAATTTATGAAAATTCCCCCACTTAATCCTTATATCAAACACTATTTTCTATTTATCCTCCCACACAGCAAATCCACCTCTTGGAAGCCCTCTTTGGAGACTATTCTAGGAATCAAGGAATCTTCTCCATTCAGACTCAAAATCAAGAACCTTTTGTCTTTTTGGATCCTCTTCAGTAATATATACGTTCTTTTTTTCATTATTTATTCTTTTAAGTATAGGATGCACTATTTAGGTGTAAGCTAATATGCCCTATTAATAGGTTATCCATCTATTATTTGGTTTTCTCCTGATCTGAGTCGAATAAGAATATTATACTAGATGATCCATCCACTAAGAACCTACATCATGTGGTCTTATACGTTTCCTTGAACATAAAAGTGTTTATATATATTTTATTATGTCGTGAACCCAATTCTCGTAGTGACGCCCTTGAAATGGAATTTAATCCATGAATTGAATTTATAGATATAGCCTATAAAATTAATGAGGCCTATTGATAAATGTTAAATGGTTAAGAACCTTGAATTGAAACCACCCCTTTGGGTGAGTTTTTTAGTTGATTGGACCCCCTTGGGTGGCTATTGAATTTGGATTCCTTAGGGTGTGCCTTTTTACCCCATGCTATGATATGTCAATTATGAAATAAATTGTAATTTGAATTGATGAGTTAGGTTGTGAATTGATATGTAAGTTGAATTTTAATATCAATTTTGAATTTAATTGATAGAAAAAATGGAATGGAATCCATAACCCAAGAAACTTTCCATGTATTGGTTGTTTAAGCATGAGATTCTTGTTATAATGAAAGGACCGTATAAATTAACTTTAACACTAAGCCTTCTACACATATCCAAGACTCAAGCCACCTTCTGAGATGAGATTAAATTGATATGTTCTTGGTAAATACCTTGACATGTTTAAATGATAATGATTAAATGGTATGGATATTGACTGAATGTAAGTATGTTATATGCCTTGGGTGACACATGGGTTCTTACATGAACGCCATAGATGGAATCAACTGGATTCTACCTTGATTATAACCAAGTGACACTTGGAATCCTTATATAGATTTCCAAGGATGTACTCATGGGGGATAACTATTATATGTTCGTGTGATACTTAGACTCCATATGGATTTAAAAGGATGGACTTATAGGTAATTTGATCATATACACCATGGGTGATACTTGGGCTCCCTTATAGGACCACCAAGGACGGACTCAAGTAGTTGTGACGTTATACCACACCTAGAGTGATACATGGATTCTTGTGAGGATCACCATGTATGGGATTGTAGGGTGTTGGTTTATATTATATTTGGATCTATACCTAGATTTCCAATGAAGAATGCTAAGGACAAGCTCAGGTTGTGAATTAAATAATGAATGGAATGGTTTATATGATGTGTCTTCTAAGCCAAATCACAAGATTAGATTCTATCTTTGTCTTACTCTTTATTGATGGCATGTTTAGGCATCTACTGATCATATCTATGGGGGGTGTTGGACTATGATCCAAGTCTCTAGAATTATTAATTAAATGAGGTTGGTTAATTAAAGGAACTTGATTATAAATGACACAAGCCTGAATTTTAATTCATAGACATACTTATCAAATGAAATTAATTAAATGGTTTTATTTATAAATGAGAACCTTGAATTTATAGAATGTTTACTTTCAGTACTTACTTGCATATTCTATTACTTCATACACACTATTTTTGTTATATATTCACTAACTGGATGGAACTAAACCTTTGGTGGTTTCCTACTAGGATTATATCACACACCCTATTTGGGTTGCCTTGGGTACCTAAAGAGACTATATGATTGTAGGTATGGATAAGGGAAAGAAACCTACAATAGGTTCTTTATTGTTTTGTAGAAGAAGGGGAGAATTGTACCGAATTGAGGCTCGTGATTATAGTTGGATATTTTTTTCTTTTTTGTACTTTTTTTATATGTATTGTACACCTTCCATGTATACCTATTTTGGATGTTTTTAAGAGGCGTGACTAGTATCATCATCATTATATATGATATTACTTTTGATATCGTTTTCTATTCATTTTTTATCGATAGTATTATTGTTATTTCGACTTTCACTACTTGTATGGAATTTCATTTCAATTGTGTTCTACTCTGGTGATGAGGGCATAGTCTCCCCATGGACACACCTAGGGTCTCGCTGCTAGTCAGCAGCCTCTGGCATTTGGGGAGATGCACTTGAGGCCATGTGTCTAAATGAGCTCGGATCACCTTTTGGTGGCATCCAAGTCCAAGACATTATAAAGTGGTATTAAAGGGAGGTTTTGATCCTCTAACCTATGAGTTATGAGCCCACATTTTGATTTATAAGGTGTATGGGCCCTTATGGATCAAAATTTGGTGATCCATTGGTTCAACCTTTTAAAATGAATTGTGATAAATGTGAAATAAATGAAATGTTAAATGAATGTGGGAATAAAATATAATATGAAGTTGTTTATAGTTGAGAACTTGACCCATACCCGACCTTAGTAGTGGAAATTTCGGAGTATATCTTTCTTTTATATGATATGTACATTTCCCAGACCTGAATCTAGGAGTAGTTATAGGGGTGTGTTCTTATATAGGAAGGCTTGTACCTGTATTATTTCAATATATGTTCTTTGAGCTGTGAACTTTGAAAATGACCTTGATCTGAGGTTTTTGTTTGGAATTTTAGAGGCATTCCTCCATGATAACCTCCATTCACACACCAGGAGGATGGAAGTGATCATGATACAGAGGTGGTGGGATATGGGCTTCCAGTGGAACCTCAAGTATTTCTAGCTAAGGCACTAGTAGTTTTAATGGACATAGGTGTTGAGGCAAAGTTTCATGAAGGATTTATGCACTTCATACAGAATATTCAGGGAGCACCACAACCTTTCCCGACTATGGTAGAGTTGATGTGTGAGTTCTAGTAGTATAATCTGTCTAATTTATTGGGGTATGGTGGACCACAGACTATGGATTCATGTCTAGAGGCCATGTTATCTATCTTCAATCATCTAGATATGCCTCCCAAGAGGAGGGTAAATTTTTTTATGTATATTCTATGTGATTACACCAAGAGATGGTGGGATTTTGTTACTCAGACATATTTTCATCGAGAGATGACTTATAAGGATTTATAGATGTCCTTCTATAACTACTTCTATCCTGATATATTGAGGGATTATAGAGACTAAGTGTTCATGCACTTAGAGTGGGGTGCGTGATCAGTTATGGATTATTAGGCTCATTTTAATGAGCTCTATTTCTCAGTACCTATTCTGATGGGTGATGAGTTTTCTAAATCTAGGAAATTCTTGGATGGTCTCAGGTATGATATTCGATCATAAGAAAATTTCTTTCAGATGACTACCATTTTTGGAATAGTGAATCAGGTGCTTATCATAGAGCATAACCTGAGAGAGTTTGGGGGCGTGATCTAGGATAGTTTGGTATCTAGATATGGTACTACATCAATCGGTGGTAGGAAACATCATCTAGAGATTCCATGCGGTGATATTAGTATCCAGAGAACATACTCGGGTATCCAGGTGAGGTGCCACCAGTGTGGTAGGTTGGAACATATGAGGCCACAGTGTATGAGAGACCCAGTCAAGTGTTGATCCTACAATAATATGGGTCATCTGTAGAACTTATGTAAAAAATTTCCTTTGATAGCTAGTGATAGAGGGTTTACACTAAATCCACATTCAATAGTGGGGTCAAAAGCTTCTTGTCATGTAGGGATCTATATTGCAACTGGTTGATCAAGATGAGGCAGTGGTCATGGTTGTGGTAGTTAGACCCCAGACTTTTAGCAACAACAGAGTATATTTACTCAAGGTAGCCAATTTGTATCATAGGGCCATAGATCAGGTCGTATATATGTAGTGAAACCAACACCTTAGGAGAATAATATCAGACCTTTTATAGTGAGAGGATCTATTCTAATAGCCTCTACATTAACATCTTCTCTTTTCGATACAAATACTTCTCATAACATTATATTTTTTCCATTATATTGAGACTTGGGCTTAGTGTTCAATGTTCTAAAGGAATTTTGACACTCAATACTCTGTTATGGATTAGAACGGAGGGTGTACATCAGTATAGGGAGTTCCCCCTTGAGATTGGAAGGTGTCACTTCATACGAGACCTTTTTCCCCTTAAGATTATGGGTTTTGACATCATTCTCAAGATGGACTAGTTGGTTCACTTTCATTATTTCAATGATTATTATTTTTATATGGTGAATTTTTCATCACCATAGGGAAGAGAGATTATTCACAAGGGTGAATGGGATATCCAAGAAAGTTGATCTAGACTCGAGCATCATGGGTTGGGTGAGATGACATCCCAAATTGAGAGTTTATATCTAGATGATTAGGGAACAAATCAAGTAGATTTCCCTAGTGGGTGATAATTTTATGGATGTTTTCCCATAAGACTTTTTAGGATTACCACTAGTGAAAGAGGTATATTTCTCTATCAAGATAGTTCTATAAGATGAAATGGTATTCATTCCTCTTTAAAGGATGGATATTACTGAGATGAAGGAGCTTAAGAGGTAGTTAGAGGATTTAGAGGAAAAGATGTTTATCTAACCCATTACTCCTTTATGGGGTTCTCCCATACTTTTTACAAAAAAGGTGGATGGTACCCTTGATCTATACATGGATTACCATAAATTGAACCAACCTATGGTTAAGAATCGGTATCCTCTATTATAGATAGATGACATTTGTAATTAGCCCTGAGGAGCTCGGGTATTCTCAAATATTGATTTGAGATTTGGTTATCATCGGGTGTGTGTTAGACCATCACACATACCTCATATAGCTTTTCACATAATGTATGGTCAATATGAGTATTTGGTTATGTCATTTTTTCTTACATACGTGCCAACAGTGTTCATGGAAATGATGAACCGAATTTTCCATCTGTATCTGGATTCATTTGTATTGGTTTTCATGGATGATATCTTGATGTATTATTGAACTTGATATGTCCATTCCAAACATCTTGAGATCATATTGGATACACTGAGAGAGAATAAGTTATATGTTAATCTCACAAAGTTCCACTTATGGATGCATATTCACTTCCTAGGTTACATTATCTCAAATACAGGAGTATCAGTTGACCTAGAGAAAGTGAGAGTGGTAGTTTCCTGATAACATCCCAAGAATATATTTGAGGTACAGTGTTTTTTGGGGCTATATGGATACTACAAACACTTCATACAGAACTTATCATGCCTAAAAATTCCACTCATAGGCTTGAATAAGAAGGGTGTGAAGTTCGTATGGTTGGATCCCTATGAGACAGCCTTTCAAGAGATGGAAGGGATATTGAATTTGATACTGAGACTGATTTTTCCAGAGCCTAATAAGAGTTACATTGTTTACTATGATACATCGGGTATTGGGATAAGAGAAGTTCTTATGTAGGGGGATAGATTCATGGTGTATGGGTCTTGAAAGTTGAGTCACATGAGATAAATTATCTAACGAATGATATTCAGTTAGTTGTGGTTGTTCACGCATTATGTTGTTGGATACATTACTTACTTGGAGAGTGTTTTGTGGTGTTCACAGACCAAAAAATCCTCAAGTACATATTTTCATAGCATGATATGAATCTGGGATAGTGGAGGTGGCTGGAATACCTACATTCATTTGATTTTGAGATTGCCTACATTCCAGGTAAAGGCAATGTAGTGGCTAATGCACTGAGCAGGAGGACTCGGATATAGGCAGTTTAGTCGGATAGTACCAAGTGGAATCTCAAAGATATTTTCTATAAGATGCATTTAGAGGTTTATAATATTCAAAGGAATACTTTTCTATCATCCTTAGTAGTTTCCTCTACCCTTATTGATAGAGTAGGGATGAGGCAGCTATCATATTCTAAGAGCCTAGTCCTGCAGAAGAGTGTGGTAGGTGAGAACCCTACTCTTGGTTAGACCATAGGTGAGGATGAGATCTTATGTGTACATGGTTGCATATGGGTTTCAAAAAACATGCATGAGGAGTTGGTGCGAGAATTTAAGGCTTCAACTTGGACATTTCACCCCAACATCACCAAGATGTATCTGTTTTTACATCACCAATACTAGTGGTAAGGTATGAAAGATATGTAGCTGATTTTTTCATGAGATGTTCCACTAGTTAGTAGGTGAATGAAAAACACTAGCGATCAGATGGATTTTTATAGCGGCTTCTCATACCTGAGTTGAAATGGTATGACATCATGATGGATTTTGTGATAGTTTTACTGAGGTCTCCTCATGTTAATGATACTGTATGTGTTTTGTCACACCCGGGTTTTTTGAGTTTTCCTTTATTACAGTTTGGGTTGGGTACTTGGCCATTTCTCTTCGGAACCGGGTGTGAAGAGTTTAAATTTTTGGTGTATTCTTTCTTTTTATCTTTGTCCTAGCTTTAACCCTTGAGTTTCCTTCGATTTTTTGGAGTACAATGGAGATTTTTGGTTAGATAGACTCCTGCACACGGTTGTTGCGCGGTTATTGGTAACCATGCACCCAACCCATGAAACCATGAAGTAGGAGATAGAACCTACCACACAGCCTCCGCATGGGTGTGTACCTTGGCCTAGGTAAGCATGTGGATGGGTATCTATAGGTATAGGTAGTCACACAGTCTCTGAATAGTTTGGAAAATTGTACAGACTAACTATGCATCTGTTCCAGCTCATTAAAAATGCTTTCCCTCTTTATCTCTCTCCTCGATTTTAACCCGTTTGGCCCCCTTGCTCGACCCCCACAGACTCCCCATCCCTAAGCACGCCTCCCTTCATATACTCCTCTCCTTGGGCTTTGATTATTGGGTTTTTTTTGTGACAATCCTTCAAGATATCTCTTGTAAGTCCTCTTATCTCTTTTTCTCTTCTTCTTTTAGGGTTTCCTCTCTTCTCTTTGGGGGTTTTGGTTTTCTAGTGGGTATGGGGTTTGATTTAGGGTTTTAATCTTGGGTTTTGGGTTTGATTATTTTGGTTATGGTTTCTTCTTGCCTCCTCATGGCGTGAATGATGTGAAAATGTGATTTCACACCTTTTTCAGAAGGTTATTTATGAGAGGTAGGTGGTTCAATGCCCCAACATTATTATATAAATTTAATGTTTTGTTTGAATTTATAAATATGTTCCATAGTTTAATTTTGTGGTGAGAAAGGTATTTTTAAGTGGTTTGACTTGCTTATGTGGTGAGAATGAATTTTATAAAAAGAAAGGGATAGGTTTTATGTGTGTTCTTTAGTTTAGGATTTTATGAGAATGTTTTATGGGTTCTTTTTAAGGTGTGGGTCATATTTTCAAAGGCACTTCTGGTGTGAATGGGTTTGGGTGTAATTTTTCAAAAAGGAAATGTAACACTTTGGCATGTTTGGATTATTGTGAATTTTGTAATATGAATTATAAATTGTTTAAATAAAGGGAATCATGTTTTTAATTGAAATGGGTTTGCTTGTGTGGATTTGAAAGGGGACTGTCCCATGAAAATGGTTAAACTGATCATGTGACTTTCTTGAGATAATTTTAAATGGGTTTTATAAATTGTTCAAATGGTGGAAAATGTACTTGAAAATGTTTTTGGTGTGTGTGTAAAATTGGAAGTGGATTGGTTTATATAAAATAGTGGTTTCTCTATATATTTATAATGTTTGACATATGTACATGAAAGTAGTGGTATGTGTGACATGTTAACATGAAATTGAGAACAAAGGGAATCTTGAGTATCTTGGTGGGCAGACTAGAACTAGTGATCTAGTGATTCAGAAGTGGATTGTCCCGATTTCACTTAGCTAGATTGATGCTTACAACACTAAATAAACTATGGTGATGATTGATATCCATTATAACATTGGATTTTCCTCCTCTCTAGTGTCTCATGCATGAGGATGCTAACAGTTGTGGTTACTATACCACCTTTCACCGAGGTATGAGGTTCTAGGGTCCCACTTGAGCTAGATCAACCCTAGGGGATTAACCCATGGTGCTCTAATATATATTATGTGGTTCCATACATCACCATATGGAGGACCACTTGAGTGTGTGTGTTGTTTATAAAATCCCTTTCTCATTTAAGCTAGTGTTTGTGAAATGGTTTTCATTCAAAGTGTTCCTTTTTAAATGTTTACCTAATAAATTTTTTTCTTAGAAGTTTTTTTTAAGATTGAATTTAGATGAGCATGTTAGATTGTATTTTAATGTTATAGCATGGAACCTATTTCTTGGATGGAATCCAACTAGGATTTGGCTCACACCCTACATACACCCTTGGGTGTATGTAGATATTATTGTCTACTTATTCCAGGTAAATCCGGGATATTTGGTGATCATAGTATGAGTTTTTATTGGTATTCTGTTGTAGGTTTGGTGGAAGTGGATTGAGGATATGATCCCTCATGTGGTATAAGGTTTGGTTTGGAGTTTTTAGTTTTATTTGTTTTAGTCCTTTTGGGGGGGGTTTAAAGTGTAAACATCAATTCTGAAAATCGTTAAGGGCTGGTTTGGTTGTGTAATTTTACTTTGGGAATATTTAAAATTATTTGTTATTTATATGTATAAAATTGGGTAAAATCATTCCCAAAACATGTTATTGGTACCCAGGAACTAGTTTCTAGCCCGTGGGGATTAGGAATTCCTCTAGGGTCATGCCACAAACTGAGTCGGGTGATAGGTTTTATGGCAACCTAGCTTGGTTTGTGACATGTTATTTTTTACAGGATCACAAAGGTCACACATTTCCTACCTATAAAGGAGACCTTTTAGTGGATGATTTTGGGAGGTTGTATATCCGTGAAATAGGATGACTTCATGGGGTCTCATGCACTATCATTTTAAATAGTGGCACCTGGTTTAAGTCTCATTTCTGGACGATTTTATAGAGGGTGCTGAGTATACAGGTGCTTTAGAGAACAAATTACCACCCTCAGACTAATGGAAAGTTAGAGCACATGATACAGGTTCTTGAAGACATATTGTGAGAATGTGTCCTATATTTTTGGGGCTCTTGGGGGAGGCATATATCCCTAGTTGGATTTTCCTACAACAATAGCTTCCATGATACTATTCAAATGAAACCGTATGAGGCTTTATACGATAGGCCATACCGATCATCCCTATCTTAGTTAAAGATAGAAGAGGTAGCTATGATTGGACCTCATCTTTCTCAAGAAACCACAGAGCAGGTGTAGTTGATTTGGAATCAGATGACTACTGTGCAGTCTCGATAGAAATCATACATCAATCACTGTAGACAACATCTAGAGTTTGAGTTTGGGGATCAGGTCTTTTTACAAGTTTCTCTAAGGCTAGGAAATAGGAGGATTAGGAGACAAGGTAAGATTTCACCATGGTATGTTGGGTCGTTTGAGATTCTGGAGAGAGTTGAGCCGGTAGTCTATCGGTTGCATTTACCTAAGAGGTACCGAGCCATGCACAATGTCTTTCATGTATCTTAGCTGTAACGACCCAATTTTTTTCAATGGAAATAATCTTCTCATAAATATGTCATAAAATCACATTTAAACACAAAATAATTAACTAATAAGTGCTAAGTGTATTTTAAACATAAGTTTTACACTTCTGTGTTTGGAATTTCGAAAATCCGGCATACACGGTTGTAATCAGTAAGTTTTTGGAGTCCGATAAGAAAAACTTAATTTTTGGTGAATAGTAACCTACCCTAATGAATAGTAACATACCCTTATGAATAGTGATATACCCTAATTAATATTAACCTCACCTATGATAGTATAAAAAAAATATTCAAGTTGGAAATACGATATACCTATATTTTAGAATAAGTTAATGAATGTTTTAAAACTGGTTTTGATAATAAATTATTATTTTAATTAAATATTAAAATAATCATATTTAGAAAATTATTTTTGAAAAATGGACTTCATTTTTGGATTCTACGCATCTAAAAATGGTTAGGGTGAATTTTTGAGATTTTTCTGAAATACCTGAATTTTTTATGAATAGTAAATTACAATAATTTACAATAAATGCTAAATAAGAGATTTATTGAGTCATTGATGATGTTCTACTGATGAAAGCCCACTTGGTTCGGGATCACATGATAAAATTTATATTATTGGTCATGGAATACTTACTATTCCTTGTCTTGTGAATAAATAATAAATTAATGATTATAATATTATAATATTATGAAATCTCTCCCCTCCTCCACTATAAAAACCCCCCTTCACTCCCTCTTCTTTTCACTCCTCTCAAGCCTTGTACTTTGACATTATTCTTCCCAAATCTCTCTCCAAGATCCTCCCCCATGTCCAAAAGCTCATATCCTCTTCAAAATACCAAAACCTCCCCCTTTAAGAGGTTTTCAAAGGTGGAAGTCTCAAGAGGTAAATTCCTCTTTCCAATTCTTTCATTTCTTTTAAGTTCTCTTTATTTTTGTTTATTTCCTCACATCCATTCACCATAATAGTATGATAAATCTAGTAACATAAAATTACTGGAATGTTTTCATGCTAATGGTATATTTCATTATCTTCTCTCCTTTCCCCACCCTTTTATTTGAATGAAATGAAAGCACCGTTTGAGATGTGCTAATTTAGCACATTCAAGGACAACAGTTTATCAATTTCTAATATTATATTTAATTATGGTCATGAAACCATTTGTTTTATGGTTTAACCAGATTATTATATATTTAATATATCCTATTTTTGGTTTTGTAATCCTTTTGTACAAATGGTATTAAGTTATAAAGAAAAACATGTTCTTTGTAATCAAATCCACCGATTAACAAAAACGGTTATCACTAAGGTTATATATATAATAATTCTACTTCACTCTAAGTAACCTAATTAGAATTAAAACCATGTAATCTCATGGATGTGAACTAAATAATATAACTTCAATTCTATACAAACACTTTCATCTTACATATAATCCAAACTTGAATATAAGTGAACCGTTCTTTTAAAGCCAAGTAAACAAATGAGCCCGAACAATGAAATTGAACTTTATAACTAATCAAATAGGCTTTGAATGAACTAAAAAGGGTTATAATAAATAAATTAAATATAGAAGAGGTTCTGGAATTATTAATTAATAAGCCTAATTTGTTTATTCATGTCTTTAATAACAAGTGGAGAACACCAACGGATTTAAGGCAATGGATTCTCTCCATTTCACTCTTAATCAAGATTGTCCTCTATGAAATGACTTTTTATGGGTAATCCTAAATGGTGTGGTATGTTTATTAACCTCCACCATACTACCTAATGTTTTATAAGTGATTAGAAACCCCTTGTCTCTCACATCAATCCCTCTTGGGTACACCTGACACCATGCCGATAAAACTGTAATGAATTCTACCCGAACCTTCTTTGTTCTTTCGAGATGCCTTATTTTTCCTTCAAAATGGTGTTATCTTATATATTTATGTGAATATTATGAATTATAGTTAGTTCTAAAATATTCTTATATCAATACCCCTTTAATCACTTTATTTCGGGGATATACATGTTTTTAAAAGATTCCCTCCTTAGAACTTTCTGATAAGAAAACCTATTTTAGGGGAACTTCCCAAATGGTTACCCAATTTAAAGAGCACTATATCATATATTTTAAGACATAATTGTATTTATATAATCATTATTTTATTATGAAAACCTTCTTGGTTAAATTCTGGTTTTATATAAATGATTTTCCTTTTTCTATTTGAAAATCCCTATAGTATTTTCCTTAAAACTACACAAAAATGTTTTAATGCTAATGTTTCTAAAAGACATTTCTAAAATGTTGTCACTTCATTTTGACACCACTTACCATGTTATATGCTTATTTTACCCTATGAAATTCCATTTATTTTCTAATTCATACCTTACATGGACACTTTCATGATACGCTCATTGGCTATGATTTATGTCATGATTGTGGTACCCAATTCTCTCCATGGGTACCCTTATGTTTATGTATGGTTGATTATGTATGATTGTATATGTGGTAGTAATATTTATATGGAAAGAATATTCAGGAAAATTTATATATGGTTGTTCCTATATAGCGCTCCAATGCATTGTGTAAAGTTAAGTCTCATGAGATGCGATGTGAAATGGGATTGGAGGTTAGCCTTGACCCGTACTGAAATGGGAAACAGGATTGGCAGTTAGAGTTGACCCATACTAAAGAAATGTTTTATGATTCCACCACATTTATATGATTCCATTTTTATATGATCCCATAATTATATGATATTATTTCATATGTTCCATGTTTTGGATATCAATATGTCATGCCTCCTAACTCATGTGCTTAAGATGTATCCTTATGTTCATTCCCTTACTGGGTTTTTCAGCTCATATCTTTGTTTAGGTGTTCCCCAGGGTACCCTATATAGATGTAAGGGCTCAAAGGAATTTATAAGCTCTTTATGGAGATTAAATAAAGAAGTGTTTTTTTATCCCCATATTTTATGTTATGTGTACATATTCTTCCAAGAAACTAGACTTAACGATCCTTGGCTTGTACTCTGATGATTAATTATGCTTAAAATCATGAAATGTTATATGTAAAAAGCTCAGGTCGCTATATTTGGTATCATAGTATGGTCTAGTTATTTTTGGAGATTAGGAATAGATCACCTTAGTGAGAACCTTAAGGATGAGACTAATTTTAAGAAAACATTCCATAATTTTGGTGAGTATTGAGTAAGTGGTTTATTAAGAAAATAAATCCCTGCCTGGATACAAGCAGGTAGAGGCTGCTCTGGCACAGATGTATCTAGGGGTAAAACCTGAAAACACCTCTTTGAGCTAGACTTGAATGGGAACTTGTGCACGACAACGGGTCTTGCTACACTCTTGGTTATGACACTCCCAGGGGATATGATTTGGTAGATTCATGAGATTAGTACAAATCGTTATTAAGGGATAAAAATAAGCCCATAAGAATATAAGTTAAGAAATAGATTGAGGATAACCTGGAAATAAACCTAAGGAATCACAAGTTAGGATATACTTCTTCTTTATAAGTTTATACTTTTATGTTCAAAGTTTATTTTTTATGCTCAATATCTAAGTATTCAAGACATCTAATTATAAATTATTTTTCTTAGTTAATGGCGGGAAATAGAAGAACACGTTCCAACAACCAATGTGATAGGCAATGTGATAATTCCCCTAATGATATGTCTAATGTGACGGAAGCTAGTGCTCAAAAATTTATGGCAGTACTTGATCAGCTAGCTCAAGTTATGAATAATAACTTGAATCAGGTGTAACATCCTCCTCCTCTAAGGAAAGAGAAATTTGTCATAGAATCCTTCATGCGGCAAAGGCCTCCCATTTTTAGCGGGTCTTCTGATCCCCTCCTCACAGAACAATGGGTTAACTCCATCAAAAAGATATTCTCTATCCTCCAGTGCTCGGAAGAAGAGAAATTTGTACCGGTGGTCTATCGTTTTGATGGGGAAGCTGATCAGTGGTGGACACTGATCAAGAATACAAAGTCCCAAGAATAAATTGATTCCATAGACTGGGAAGAATTCAAGAAGATGTTTTTTGAAAAATATTTTCCTTGAACCCTCCATATCAAGATGGAAAGAGATTTCCTTGGACTCAAGCAGAAGGAAGATGAGACCATCGGGGCATATGAAGCGAACTTTACAAGGCTTGAAAGGTATTCCTCTGGCTTTTTCATGAACACTGAAAGCAAGGTGGATCGCTTCTTTAGTGTACTAAAGCCGAGTCTACAAAAATTGTTGGCGATTCAAGATTTCTACAGTTATGAGGAGATTGTTTGTTGTTCCCTCAAGGTTAAAATGGATATTGGAGACTCTCAGTGGTCTCATGGGCCTAGTGATAAGAAGAAAAAAATAGAGAACATCATGGGTGGTTCATCAAACAAATCTCATAATGGAAAGAAGCCTCACTTTCCCCTTTTCAAAAATTGTGGGAAGAAGCGTCTTGGTGACTGTCTCAAGGGAACCAAGAATTGCTTCAAATGTGAAAAGTTTGGTCATCTAGCCAAGAACTGCCGAAGGGATATGAAAAATCCTGCTAATGTTGAAGAAAAAAGGAAGGTTCAGATCAACACTTAGCCTGCAGTGCAGTGTTACAACTGCAAGGATCTTGGTAATTATGTGAACCATTTCCCTAAGCTGAGGGTTTTTTAATTAAATTATCAACAACCTCCAAGGCAACAAGTAAGGGCTTATGCTATCACTACTACTGAGGTGGAGCCAGAAAACAGTGTGGTGACAAGAACGTTTGTTATTCATTCAAGAATAGTGAATGTACTATTTGATTCTAGTTCTATGCATTCTTTCATATCTTGAAAGTTTAGTAGAACTATTCAAACACCACCTAAAAATTTGGAGGAAAATTTATCTGTGAGAATAGATAATGGGGAAATTATTGCATCCATGGTTTATATGTCCTCCATGGTTAATATTTTTGGACTGAACCTCCTAGAAAATCTCATCATACTTCTTTTAGTGGAGTTCGACGCTATCTTGGGCATGGATTGGCTATATTTGTACAAGGCCAACATCAATTGTTGGGAAAGAGAGATCACTTTTCATGTCCTGAAGCATCCTCCGATTCTTTATGAGTGTAAGTAGGAATATGAGTCTCCTTTAGAATCTTCATCTCAAGTTTGGATACTGCTTCCTTGTGAGAAAGCATATCTAGCTCAAATGATTGGTACAAAGGATAGAATCATGCTTGAAGACATGCCCATAGTGAGGGATTACACTGATGTATTCCCTAAAGAGTTGTCTGGTCTTCCTCCTGACTGATAGGTTGAGTTCTCAATTGAACTTATCCTTGTATCACTGCCAATCTCAAAGACACCTTATAGAATGGCCACCGTAGAGCTGGAAGAGATGAAGAAGCAGTTACAGGAGAATATGGAGAAAAGTTTTATACGCCTGAGTGCTTCACCATGGGGTGTTTCAGTCCTCTTCGTCAAGAAGAAGGATGGATCAATGCGCCTCTGCATTGATTATCGTGAGCTCAATAAAATCACTATAAATAACAAGTATCTACTTCCACGGATAGATGACTTGTTCAATCAGCTTCGTGGGGCCAGTTATTTCTCGAAGGTGGACCTTCGGTCAGGATATCACCAATTAAAGGTGAGGAAGGAAGATATTCCCAAGACTTCATTTTGAGTGAGGTATAGACACTATGAGTTCATAGTGATGCCCTTCAGACTCACTAATTCTCTAGAAATTTTCATGGATTTAATGAATAGTCTTTAGATATTACCTCAACAAATTTGTGGTGGTCTTTATTGATGATATTCTGTTATAATACAAGAGAAAGGAGGAACATGAGGAGCATTTGAAAACTATGTTAAAGACTTTGTGAAGGGAGAAGTTGTATGAAAAGTACAGTAAATGTGAGTTCTGGATGGAGGAAGTATCATTATTGGGGCATGTTATCACCAAAAAAGGGATATCTGTGGACCCTTCCAAGACAAAGGCAATTGAAGAGTGTCCAAGGCCAACTTATGTAACGGAGATCCGCAGCTTTTTGGGTCGAGCTGGGTATTATCAAAGATTCGTGAAGAACTTTTCACGATTGTCAAACCCAATGACCAAGCTGACATGGAAGGGAGTAAAGTTTGTCTGGACATAGGAATGTGAAGACTGTTTCAAGGAGTTGAAAAAGAGGCTTATCACTGCACCAGTACTCACACTCCCTTCAAGTAGAGAACTCTTTGTGGTGTATAATGATGCTTCTAAGAAAGGATTAGGTTGTGTGATAATGAAAAATGATAAAGTGATAGCCTATGCCTCAAGACATCTGAAAATCCATGAGCAAAACTCTCCTATGCATGATCTGGAGTTGGCGGTTGTGATCTTTGCATTGAAAATATGGCGGCATTATCTCTATGGTGAAAAATGTGAGATATATACTGACCACAAGAGTCTCAAATATATACTCTCATAGAAATATCTTAATATGTTCCAGTGAATATGGATAGATCTCATCAAGGATTATGACTGCTCAATCCACTACCATCCCGCTAAGGCAAACAAGGTGGCAGATGCTCTAAGTAGAAAAGATCCTACATATTTATCAATGATGAGAATTGAAAAGGATCTGATACTCTTAGATTTGAAAAGGATGGACATGGGAATCATTAAGGGAGGAACATCGTCAATCCTTTCTCAAATGATTTCTCAACCATCCCTCTTAGAGAAAATAAAGGACGCTCAAAGAAAGGATGTGGAAATTCAGAAAAGGGTGGAAGATGTTAAAAATGGGAAATCCTCCGATTTCAAAATTGATGAGGAAGGAGTTGTAAGATTTGGGACACGATTATGTGTACCATCTGATCCAAAGATAAAGAAGGGGCTATTGAATGATGCACATAGCTCGACCTTCTCTATTCACCCAGGGAGCACAAAGATGTATCGAGATCTCTGTGAAATTTTTTGGTGGGACATTATGAAAAGGGAGATTTCTGAATATACATCAAAGTGACTCGTATGTTAGCAAGTGAAGGATGAGAGAAAAATTTTAATGGGATGATGCAACTACTACCCATACCAGCATGGATGTGGGAGAACATTACCATGGACTTTTTCACTGAACTTCCAAAGAAATCTAGAGAAAACAATGCTATATGGGTCGTTGTGGATCGTCTTACGAAGATAGCTCACTTTATTGCGGTTCAAGAAGACTTCTCATTAGATCAACTTGCATGGATTTACATCAAAGAAGTGGTAAGGCTGCATGGAGAACCACTATATATTGTATCTGATCGTGATCTGAGGTTCACCTCAAAGTTCTGGAAAAGTCTCCAACATGCTCTAAACATTGAACTAAACTTCAGTACGACCTATCATCCTCAAATTGATGGCCAATCTGAACAAACTATTCAGACATTGGAAGATATATTGAGAGCGTGTTCAATGGAATTCAAAGGAGGATGGGACCAGCGTCTTCCACTGGTTGAATTCTCCTACAATAATAGTTTCCACTCGAGCATCTGAATGGCACCATATGAAGCCCTATATGGCAAAAGGTGCAGAACACTGGCGTGTTGGGATGATGTCGGTGAGCGTAAGCTGCTAGGACCTGAAATGGTCAAAGAAATGGTGGAGAAGGTGAAAACCATTCAGCAGCATATCAAGGGAGCCCAAAGTCGACAAAAGAGTTATGAAGATAACCATCAATGAGACCTTGAGTTCAAAGTTGGATACATGGTATTTCTATGCATATCCCCATGGAAGAAGGTCATGAGGTTTGGGAAGAAAGGGAAGTTAAGTCCCAGGTACATCAGCCCCTTCGAGATCCTTGATCGAGTTGGATTTGTGGCCTATCGACCGGCACTTCCACCTACCATGTCGAAAGTACATGATGTCTTTCATGTATCCCTCTTAAGGAATTACATACCAGACCCTTCACATGTACTCTCTTCAGAGTTGGTACAGTTGGAGGATGATCTCTCTTACAAGGAGCATCCAGTGAAGATCTTGGATCGTAGAGACAAAGTTCTACGCAACAAGACTACTCATCTGGTCAAGGTACTATGGAGAAACCATAAGTATGAAGAGGAAACATGGCAACTGGAGGAAGCAATGAAGGAAAAGTACCCACACCTATTTTTGGATTAGAATGTAAAACAAAATTTCGAGGGCGAAATTTCATAAAGGGGGAAGAATGTAACAACCCAATGTTTTTCAATGGAAATTCTTTTCTCATAAGTATGTCATAAAATAACATGAAAACACAACATAATGAACTTCTAAGTGCTAAGTGAACTTTAAACAAAAGTTTGGAACTTTTTTGTTTGTAATTTCAAAAATCTGGCATACACGGTTGTAATCAGTAAGTTTTTGGAGTCTGATAAGAAAAACATAATTTTTTGGTGAATAGTAACCTGCCCTAATGAATAGTAACATACCCTTATGAATAGTGATATAACCTAATGAATAGTAACCTCACCATTGATAGTATGAAAATAATATTCAAGTTAGATGTACGATATACCTATATTTTAGAATGAGTTAATGAATGTTTTAAAACTGGTTTTGATAATAAATTGTTATTTTAATTAAATATTAAAATAATCATATTTAGAAAATTATTTTTGAAAAATGGAATTCATTTTTGGATTACACATGTCAAAAAATGGTTATGGTGAATTTTTGGGATTTTTCTGAAATTCTTGAATTCTTTATGAATAGTAAAATACGATAATTTACAATAAATGTTAAATAAGAGATTTATTGAGTCGTTTATGATGTTCTGCTGATAAAATCCCACTTGGTTCAGGATCACATGATAACATTACTATTATTTGTAATTTAATACTTACTATTCCTTGTATTTTGAATAAATAATAAATTAATGATTATAATATTATGAAATCCCTCCTCTCCTCCACTATAAAGCCCCCCCTTCACTCCCTCTTCTCTTCACTCCTCTCAATCCTTGTGCCTTTATATTATTCTGCCCAAATATCTCCCAAATATTCTCCTCCACTTAAAAAAGCTCCTAGACTCTTCAAAATACCAAAACCTCTCCCCTTAAGAGGTTCTCAAAGGAGGAAGTTTCAAGTGGTAAATTCCTCTTTCCAATTCTTTTATTTCTTTTAAGTTCTCTTTCTTTTTGTTTCTTTCCTCACCACACTTCACCATAATAGTATGATAAATCCAGTAACATACATGTACTGGAATTTTTTAATGCTGATGGTATATTTCATTATCTTCTCTCCTTTCCCCACCTATTTATTTGAAAGAAATGAAATCATTGTTTTAGATGTGCTAATTTAGCACATTCAAGGACAACGGTTTATCAATTTCTATTATTATCTTTAATTCTGGTCATGAAACCATTGGTTTTATGGTTGAACCAGATTATTATATATGTAATATATCCTATTTTTGGTTCTGTAATCCTTTTGTACAAATGGTATTAAGTTATAAATCAAAACATGTTCTTTGTAATCAAATCCACCGATTAACAAAAACGGTTATCACTAAGGTTATATATAAAATAATTATACTTCACTCTAAGTAAACTAATTAAAATTAAAACCATGTAATCTCATGGGTGTTCACTAAAGAATATAACTTCAATTCTAGACAAACACTTTCATCTTACATATAATCCAAACTTGAATATAAGTGAACAGATCTTTTAAATCCAAGTAAACAAACGAGCCCAAACAATGAAATTGAACCTTATAACTAATCAAAAAGGATTTGAATGAACTAAAAAGTGTTATAATAAATAAATTACATATATAAGAGGTTCTGGAATTATTAATTATTAATCCTAATTTTTTTATTCATGTCTTTAATAACAAGTGGAGAACACCAACGGATTTAAGGTAAGGGATTCTATCCATTTCACTCTTAATCAAGATTGTCCTCTATGTTGTGCCTTTTTAAGGGTAATCCTAAATGGTGTGGTATGTTTTTAAACCTCCACCATACTTCCCTCATTCTTTATAAGTGATTAGAAACCCATTCTCTCTCTCATCAATCCCTCTTGGGTACACCTGACACCATGCCGATAAAACTGTAACGAATTCTACCCGAACCTTCTTTGTTCTTTCAGGATGCTGTATCTTGCTTTCAAAATGGGGTTATCTTATCTATTTATGTGAATATTATGAATTATGGTTAGTTATAAAATATTATTATATCAATACCCATTTCATCACTTTATTTTATGGATATACATGTTTTTAAAAGATTCCCTCCTTAGAACTTTCCGATAAGCAAACATATTTTAGGGGAACTTCCCGAATGGTTACCCAATTTCAAGAGAACTATATCCTTTGTTGTAAGATATAATTGTATTTATATAATTAGTATTTTATTATGAAAACATTCTTGGTTAAATTTTGGTTTTATATAAATGATTTTCCTCTTTTCTATTTGAAAAGCTCTATAGTATTTTCCTTAAAACATCACAAAAATGTTTTATTGCTAATGTTTCTAAAATAAATTTCTCAAAAGTAGTCACTTATGTTTGAAACTACTTAACAGTTTATATGCCTATTTTACCCTATGAACGTCCATGTATTTTCTAATTATTTACTTACATGTACACTTTAATGATACACCCATTGGTTATGATATTGTGGTACCCAATTCTTTCCATGGGTACCCTTATATTTATGTATGGTTGATTATGTATGATTTTATATGTGGTAAAAATATTTATGTGTCAATAATATTCATGAACATTTTGAGATGGGTGAGCCCAGATAGCGCTCCAATGTATTGGGTAAAGTTAAGTCTCATGAGATGCGATGTGAAACGGGATTGGCAGTTAGCCTTAACCTGTACTGAAATGGGAAACAGGATTGGCGGTTAGCCTTGACCCATACTAAAGAAATGTTTTATGATTCTGCCACATTTATATGATTCCATGTTTATATTATCCCATGATTATATGATATTATTTCATATGTTCCATGTTTTGGGTATTAATATGCCATGGCTTCTAACTCTGGTGATTAAGATGTATCCTTATGTTCATTCCCTTACTGGGATTTTCAACTCATCCCTTTATTCATGTGTTCCCCAAGGTACCCTATGCAGATATAAGGGATCAAAGGAAGTTAGAATCTCTTTATGGATATTAAATAAAGAAGTGTTTTTTTAGCCCCATGTTTTATTTTATATGTACCTAGTCTTCCAAGACACTAGACTTAACGATCCTTGGCTTGTACTCTGATGATTAATTATGCTTGAAATCATGAAATGTTGTATGTAAAAGGCCCAGGTTTCTATATTAGCTATGACATTACTATCTAGACTCATCTCATGATTTTAAGACTAAGGAGGATGAGTTAGAGGTAGATGCATCCTTTGAGGTACATCTGATATGTATTGTAGATCATATCAAAAAGGTTTTATGGGGTTAGTTAGATTCTTTAGTATGGGTTATATGGAAGCATGACCAAGTACAAGATGAGACCTGGGATCGGGAGGCCAATGTACTCTCACAATGTCCAGTGTTATTCTAAGATTATGCTTCACCACCCTTGGAAGGGAAATTCAGGGACGAATTGCTTTAAGGGGGGAAGTTTGTAAGAACCCGGTTCTTTATTGAGGTACAGATCCTTTACTTTATATAAATTTATAGTTTAAATGTTTGAATATGTGCTAATTTGAATGATCATTTAGGTCATTGAGGTTTCGAGGGTTTATGAAGCTGGTTTGGAGCCCAGAACCTGGATTTTTGGGTTGAAAAGACCTGGTGCACAGTTAGTAGAAATTATACAGGGTAGGCCACACATTTACTTCTAACCATACTAAGCTGGACAGTGGGATGGAGGAACCCACATAGTTTGATAAATGTTTAATTTGGGGTGCACTCCCATGTAAGAATTTATATAATTTTGAAATTGGATTTTTTCATGGTTTGTGTATAGTTAGTCAAACTATGCATACAAACTGTGTGGGATGCCCTTTTCTTATAGAAAAGGGAAAAAATTTGGTGCATGGTTTGGCCAACCGTGGGATAAATATTGAGTCCCTATATTTTGGTTAAATTTACAAAAAATTCCCCAATTTATCTTTATATTAACCACCATTTTATATTTCTCCTCCCACATATAAAATCTACCACTTGGAAGCCCTCTGTAGTGACTATTCTAGGAATCGAGGGATATTCTATGTCTAAACTTAGAATCAAGAATGGTTTGTCTCGTTGGATCCACACTTGTAATATATCCATTATTTTTTCCAATTATTTTGTTGGTTTGGTATCAGTTTTTATATTTAAGTACAAGATAATATGCCCTATTTATAGGTTCTTCGTCTGTTCTTAGATTTTCTCCCGATCTGAGTTAGATCACGAGATGATGATGGATGAGCTATCCACTATGAACCTATGGTAGGTGGTATTAGTATTTTCCAAGATATTCAAAGTGTTTATATATATGTATTCATTCCATGCACTCAATTATCAGAGTGATTCCCTTGAAATGGAATTTAATCCATGAATTGAATTGATATGTATATCCTATGAAATTAATGTGTCCCATTGATAAATTTTAAATGGTTAAGAATCTTGAATTGAAACCACCCCTTTGGGTGAGTTTTTTAGTTTCTTGTACTTCCATGGGTGGCTATTAAATTCAGATTCCTTAGGATGTACTTTTTTTCCCCTGCTATGGGATATCAATTGTGAACTGAATTGTAATTTGAATTGATGAGTAGGGTTATAAATTGATATGTAAGTTGAATTGTAATATCAATTATGAATTGAATTTCTATAGAAAAGTTAATGGGATAAATGACCCTGGAAACTTTCCATGTATTGGTTGTTTAATCATGAGATGCTTGTTATAATGAAAGGCCCATGTGAGTTAAATTTAAGACTAAGACTTCTAATATTAGCCAAGCCTTGAGCCGTATTCTGAGGTGAGATTAAATTGAAATGTTATTAGTAATGAACTTGGAATGTTTAAATTATAATTATTAAATTATATGGATATTAATTGAATGTATATATGTTATACGCCTTGGGTGTCACATGGGTTCTTACATGAATGCCATGGACGGACTCAATTGGCTTCTACCTTGCTTATGCCTGAGTAACACATGGACTCCTTATATAGATTTCCAAGGACAGACTCATGGGGTATGAATATTATATGATTGAGTGATACTTAGACTCCATATGGATTTCCAAGGATGTACTCAAAGTTCATTTGATCATATATTCCATGGGTGATACTTAGGCTCCCTTAGTAGACCACCAAGGATGGACTTGAGTGGTTGTAATGTTATACCACACCTAAAGCGATACTTAGGTTCTTGTGAGGATCACCATGGATGATATTGTAGGGGGTTTGTTTGTATTATACTTAGATAGATACATAATTTCAAATGAGTAATGTAAAGGATGGGCTTAGGTTCTGAATTAAATAATGAAAGGAATGGTTTATATGATGTGTCTACCAAGCCAAAGCACATGTTTGGATTTGATATTTTTCTTAATATTTATTAATGTCCTATTTAGGAATATCCTAATCATATCTACAAGGTATAATGGGTGATGAGAAAGGTCTCAAGACTTATTAATTAAATGATTTTGGTTAATTAAAGGAACTTGGTTATAAATGACATAGTCTTGACTGTTAATTCAAAGACATACTTATCAAATGAAATTGATTAAATTATTTTTGATTATAAAAGGGAACTTGGACTTTATATGATTTTTAATTTCAATGATTAATTTCATATTATATTACTTCATACACACTATTGTCATTATATATTCACTGGTTGGATGGAACTAGACCTTGGGTGGTTGCTTATTGGGATTATATCACACACCCTATTCAGACCACCTTGGGTACCTGAATAGACTATATGATTGCAAGTATGGATAAGGTAAATCACCCAACTAAAGGTTCTTTATTTCGATGTCGTATCAAAGGAGCATGTGATTGATCTGATTCTTGTGATTCTATATGTATATTTTTTTCTTTTTTTTCTTTTTTATATGTATTGTACACCTACCATGTATACCTGTTTTGGATGTTTTATAGAGACATGACTATTATCATCATTATTATATCTAAGATTCCTTTTGATATTGTTATCTATTACTATTGTTTATCTATTTTCTGGTTGTTATTTCTGATTTTTTTAATTGTATTTCATTGTATTTTTGTTGTGATCCACTCTGGTGATGAGGGCATAGTCTCCCCACGGACACACCTAGGCCCTCATTGCTATTCAAAAGCCTCTAGAATTTTGGGGGATGCACTTGAGGCCATGTGGGCAACCAGACATGGAGAACCTTTTAGTGGAATCTGAGTCTGGGAAGTTACAAAATTATTTAAAAATTCAATTTGAAACAATTCAAGACTGAATTATTATTGGAATATAATTTTTCCCTTAGAATATACAAGGGAATTAGAAGTGATTATGGAGATTAAAAAATCACAAAATTAAGTTCTAGGAATTCATATCGTGTTTCATGATATGTACTAACATTTGATATTACCAATTAATAAAGAATAATAGGTGAATATCAAATAGATCCAACATAATTTCAGAGACTTGTAATTATAACTATCCGAAAGTACTTTGAAAAGTAAAACTTGTTGATTTCCTGGTGTCTGGAGAAGTGATAATACTAGTGATCAATATAATTAAACACTTATCATTATTTAGATCAATTTGATATAGTATCACTGATAAGGATATAGTAATATACAAGAAAAATTTATTATAGCCAGTGGTTTCCATATCTACAATGTCTGAGTATGTTGTGGTTTCTAATACATCTTAAGAAGTGGTTTAGAAATTCCCTATTCTGATTTTAGGTTTTACCAAAGAGTAAGAGTTTTATCATCTTATGATAAACTATAACTATGGATTTAGTTAGGATTCTAGGATTATGACATGGGAGAAAGAGGTGGAAACTTAGTTAAATTAATACTTGAGGGATTTTTTCAATATATTTATGTTGCAGTAAACAAATATGACACACATACATGTGGATTAACCAACCCTATCCATGTAAACATGGTATGCCTAGAAACAATATCCATACTCAGCATAAGTATCTTTAAAATGTGATTACTAACCTTTCGTTAGTAGTTGTATGTACTGAAATTGATATTTTATTAGAGTTTATTCCCTAGAAATAACTACTTTATACATTATATTACTTGTATATTAAAATAATTTAATATTAATATAAATAAATTATCACATATTGATTATTATTTTTAATAACATTGATGTGATAATTTCCTAAATTATATGTCACATTGATAAGGTCATAGTAGTTATCCACTATAATGAGAACCTTGAGATACAATGGTGACATCTCTTAAATATAGTTTTGTGGTTGGATAACATACTATGATAGGATGCATGGTATATTGAACATCATGTGTGAGTACTCATAAGAGGATGGGTCTTCTTCTCATGAATTTCTCACTTGGTAATCTCCAAGATGGGAGATTATGAGAACAGGCCCGATAGTATGAATTCTTCAGGTTTTGGGGTAATTGGATATTCCTATCTATGAGTGTGTGTAATGGTCCTTAGAATTTAATATTATCATTGATGCATGTAATGAATCACACACTTATATTTACTGACAAAAACTGTTAAGAAATATGTTGGTGGGAAGTAGGGTGTGTTGGGTGAGTCATGATTGACATTTCATTAATGAATAAGATGAGAAAGGATTTTTCCCTTCTATCTTTATGGAAGCTGATATCTCATCCCTTTGATTGGAATATAACCATAGCATTAAATTTCATGGTCATAGTGTAACGATATTTATTTATGATAATAAAAGAAAGAATTATCAATCATATAGGTTGGTGACACAAGTGTGCAACCTATTTGATGAGATATTGTAAAAAAATGATTATATTACACATTGATTGTTCGTATGTGGTTTTCATCATTGTGACATTAATTTATTTCTCTTGGGTGCCTTGACCCATTTCTAGACAATATTCCTGGACTTTAGGTAAGCCCACCTAATTCTAATGATAAATAATTCTAGAGGATCATACACTAAGTGTTTCTATTGATCTCGATTAAATTCTATTTTAATTTAATTAATATAATAAATATTATTCTCAAGATTGAGGAATAATTTTATTCATGTTTTATTGATCACAAAAATTAAATAAATATTTATTCATCAGATTGTGAATAAAATTTATTTATTTATTTTATTGAATATTTAGTAAATATTTATTATCTAATATGTGATTGAAATATTTATTTATAAATAAAATATTTATTCAGTTATTTAATAAATATCATGTTAGAACGGACCAAGACAGTGTCCAGTGATAAATAATTATTTATAAGCCGGTAAATATTATTTATCAATTTGTGCAAGTTGGAATGCACCAAAAAATATTATTATTATTATTATTATTATTATGTTTCCTAGAGTTTCTTTAAATATTATAATATTATTCAATGGATGGCATGCAATTAAATTATTATTTTAACATAAACCCTAGATCTATAAATAGATTGTAATATATATTGTGTAGAGTATCCAAAAATCAATCAATGAAATCAAAATAGAGAATTGTTGTGCACAATGAATTATCTCTTGACTTCTTCTATCTCCCTCTCAAGAATGAGAAACGCAAGTGATATTTCTTCAAGATCGAAGAACAAGCAACGAATAATGAACAATGCAATACATTCGATTCACCACAATGGAACTCAGAGATCAAATGGAATTTCTCAGAGATCATAGGAGAACACGTGGATCATCCCTGGAGGGATTCTATCCTTGGATCCTCACAGTGTAATGAATGCAATCCTATAGGGTCTTTTTGGATGATCAACATTCATCAGTGAATAAATTTTCTAACCCCATGTATTAATTTATTCATATATTAAATAAATTAATTATAAATTTGATGCACAAGATCCTCACTCATGGTTTTGAACAATGATAATTAAAATAAATTTTAATATATCACCCACTAATGCATGCTTTTACTGTACCTGAAACTAACAATGAAGACATCAATCTAGTTTCACATCACTTAAATAAAAATATTAAAC
This sequence comes from Viscum album, assembly GCA_963277665.1. Classification (NCBI taxonomy): domain Eukaryota; kingdom Viridiplantae; phylum Streptophyta; class Magnoliopsida; order Santalales; family Viscaceae; genus Viscum; species Viscum album. Next base: position 1,645,597,602 of record OY728132.1, read on the forward strand.
ACTTTAAGAGTGTCTATGATCATTAAAATCAAAGAATGGTGAGAATCAAAATAGTCTCCCCCATTTTGATGATCACAGACTCTTGAATAATAATTAAATAAAACAATTATATAAATATTAAGAGTTTCCAAGATATCAAGACACTGAGATACTGATATTTTTTCCACTTTGAATAATAGTGAAAATTTATCCCCCATAAACATTATATTAAAATAAGCACTTCACCACATATAAACTCTAATAATTATCAATAAATAAAACTCTAAAAACTCTCCCACTTTGTGATTATTAAAAAGGAGTTAAAAATGGGGTAAAGAATAAAGAGATAAATTTAAAAACAACATTTATCATCATTAATAGTCTTTTTAGAGATATGAAAATAATGTTTTGAAAAGAGTTTGAAAAATTTTCAAAATTTTGAAAAATAAATTTTCAATAAAACCAAAGAAAACAAACATTTTTGAAAAATAAAGTTTAAAATTTCATTAAAAATATAAAAAATGGTTTTTTAAGTAAATGGATTTTAGAAAATAAAAAAAATAAATTTTGGAAATAGATTTTAAAAAAGAAAATTTCTCTTCTAAGATCATTTTAGAATTAAAAAAAATTAGCTCTCCCTTAAATAATGCATCAAGAAGTTAAAGGGATCATAGCAATTAAAGCAAGAGTAAAAAAAGAGACAAAATATTTAAAAAAATATTTTTTGAAAAAATCATTCTATCATTATATTTTATCATATATTTTATTAATAAACCATAGTAAATTACCCAGGAGTGTCAAACCAAGTGTGTATTGTTCCCAGGATGGAGAAAGGGTTAAACCCTCAACAAAATCATTTCAGGATAAATCTATAGAAGAATCTATGCCAAAACCACATAAACTTGTTTCTATTTAGATAGTAATATTTTTCTTGAAGTATCATACTCACTTTAGTTTTCCAAAATTATGAAATTTTTAAAAATATTTTATTAATTTGAAATAGATTTTGGAGTAGAAATTTGAAAAAAAAAATAGAAAATTTTTTCAAGCTTTCCAAGTAATTATGAGATAAGTATCACAAGATAATAATCTAAAAATCAAATTTTTTGAATTAAAAGTTATCAAGGGGAAAGGGTTTAGTGAAGATATTGGTAAGCTTAAGGTTCATTCAAAAAAATTCAAGAATGATATCAAATTTTTGAAAGTGATCTCGTATAAAATGGTGTCTAAAGTCTATGTTCTTAGCATGAGAGTATTGGATAGGATTTTTAGAAATACTAGCCACACTATTTCTTCACACCTGATAGGGATGGAAGAGTATATTATCCAAAAGTACAAAAAAGTATGTTTCATCCATATAACTTAGGCACAACAACTCTTGGTGGCTATGTATTCAGAATCCACTGTATAAAGAGTAATAGAATTTTTCATTTTATTACTCCAAGAGGTGAAGTATTTTCTTAGAATGTGAAATGTTTCACTAGTGCTTTTCCTAACTAGTTTTCATCCTCTAAAATTGACATCAAGAAAACAAGAAAGTTAAAAAGGGGTTTACTTAGGATAAAATAATCTAAATTTTTTTATTCCTTTCACATAATAGAAAATTGTTTTAATGGATTTAAAATGTGACTCTTTTGGATTGTATTGAAAATAATCATGAAGGAATATACTAAACATGATTTCTAGATGAGTCATTTTAAGGTAAATTATACTTCAATCATACTTCAATAATGTTTTTTGTCAACCGATTGACTGACTTCATCCAACATCAGCTTACATGTTTCACTCATGGGCATTAAAATATCATAATAATGATCCATTCCAAACTTATTTAGAATTTTATTATTATATTTACTTTGGTTTAAAAATGTACCATCAGAATTTTAGGAATTCTAAAACCAGGGAAGAATTTAAGTTCAACCATAAAACTCATTTCAAACTCTTTAATCATTAAATCATAAAATTCATTGTGAATAGTTTCTTTAGTTGAGTTGAAAATAACATCATAAAAATAAATTTGAACAATTAATAAATCATTTCAAAAAAAATTTAGAAGATGGGGTGGAATCATATTTTTCTATTTTGAAATCATTTTATAAAATAAATTTAGTTAACCTCTCATAACAAGCTTGAGAGGATTGTTTTAAACCTTATAGTTCTTTTATTGACTTAAAAACAAAATTTTTAAATTCCAAACATTCAAAATCAGGTGATTGGTCCACAAAAATATTTTCAAAAATAAAACCATTTATAAAATCAATTTATGGAATCCATTTGAAAAAACATAAATTAAAATGAGTTGTGAATGCTAATAAGATTCTAATATATTCAAGTTGATAAATGAGATAAAAGGTTTCACTATAATCAATACCTTATTCTTCATTATATCCTTTAGAAACAATTCATACCTTATAACAAATAACATTTCTTTGTTCATAAATTTTGTTCAAATACCCACTTAGTTCCATTAATAGGATGATTATCATGACATTCCACAAGAGTCCAAACATTGTTTCATTGAAATTATTTCAACTCCTCTTGCATGGAAAGTGTTAAATTATCATCATTAATAGCGTTATTAAGGGAAAAAGGTTCATGTTGAGAGATAAAATATTTATGTTCAACCTCATTTAATACTGAAGTTCTAGTATGAGTTCTCTATTATAATTATCTCATAACATTCTCAAGAGGGTGTTCTTTAGATTGAATCCAATACTTGGGTGAAGGAGAGGATGGGTATTTTGAAGAATCTTAAATTACTTTATAATATTGAGGCATAGGAAGGGTCAAACTAGGTTATTCAACATTATCATCACTTTGTGGATGTGATTTAGGAATATTCTCATTAATTTTGATGTGAATTGACTCTTCTATGATCTTGGTCCTCTTATTGAAGACACAGAAGGCTTTACTTGAGTTATAGTACCCAAATAAAATTCATTCATCATATTTAGTGTCAAATATTTCTAAATTATCCTTGGTATAAATTATAAATCATTTAAAACAGAATACACTAAATAATCCAACATTTAGAATTTCATATTTCCAAATTTTATAAGGATTGTTTCCTAAGATAGGTCTTATGAGGACACAGTTAAGGATAAAGAAAGTGGTGTTGACAGCCTTGGCCCAAAATAATTGAGTAAGGGGAAACTAATTTAGGATATTCCTAGAAATTTCTTGGAGGATCATATTTTTTATTTTTAAAACCCAATTTTGTATAAGTTTTCTAAGAGATGGAAAGTATTGATGATAACATTAATAAGCTAAAAACTCATAAAAGTCATTGTTATAAAATTATCCACCATGGTCACTTCTAAGAGAAAAGAGTCTATAGCCTTTTTAATTTTTTACTTTCCTTGAAAATTTGATAAATACATTACAAGACTCATTCTTATGATCTAAGAATAAAACCCATGTAAATCTATTAAATTCATCGATAGTTACAAAGGTGTAATTTTGACCTCCTATACTAGCAACTTGAGTTGGTCCAAAAAGGTCAAGGTGGACTAGTTTTAAGTATTTGGAAGAGGAAACAATATTATTAGGAGAGAAAGATGATTTATGTTTATTTCCATGTTGGAAAGGTTCATAAACTAAGTTATCTTTAAAAGGAAATTTTATAAAATCTCATACTAGTCGGTTACGGTTGAGCCTAACAAGATAATTAATATTATGATGGCCAAGGAATTTATTCCAATATTAAGAATAATTATATTTTTCACTTAATCACTTAAAATTTTGACTTACGAGAGATTTTAAATCAATAATATAAAAATTTTGAAATCATGATGTTGTAAATAAAATATTTTCATTATGATTAAAAACCTTACAAAAATCGCTTTTAAAATCAATTTTGAAACTTTTATTACATAATTGAATATATAGTAAATTATTCTTTAATCCTTAAACAAATAAAATATCATTAATTAAATAATAATTAGAGAAACCAATCATACCTATAATAGTAATTTTACCTTTTGAATTATCTCTAAATGTGACATGTCCTCATTCAAAATATTTGAGATGATTGAATTTGGAAGGATAGCCACACATATTCCTTGAGAACCCACTATCCATATACCATGTCACTTCTCAAGTTTTTTTATTTTCTTAAAAAATATTAAGAAACTATAGATTTTGGTACCTATATCTTAGGTCCACTTAAGTTAGCTAATTAATATTTTGGAATCCAGACTTGTTTGGAGTAAGTTTTCCCATTTTAAAAATGAGAAGAAAGATGAATGTATATTGGTATAACATATGTAGTGTTTTTATAATTGTATTCATAAACTAGATGGACAACCTTCTTGGAATAATTAAAAATTTTATTTTGAAAAATTCCATTTACAAAATTAGTCATTTAATATTTGTTGGTAAAACTATATAGTTTTGAAAAACCAAAACCATATAGATTTTAATTGGTTTTTGAGAACCCAAAATCTTACTTAAATTTTCTTACCCTTGGGTAAAATGATAAATATATTTTTAAGATCTTTTATTTGAAATTCCAAATTTTTAATATCTAGTTGTTCCTTTAATTTTAAAAGAAGAATATATTTTTCTTTTAAAAGTTGATCTTTTTCAGAAACAACAAGATTGTGTTTTTTTAAGATCTTTTAATTTTAAAAAATGATCATAAAAACCATTGTGAAGTTCATTTTTAGCATTGATAATATCATCATAATATAAACTAGAGGTGGAATAATTAGAAGAGTAAAAACTAGAACATACAGAATCTATGTCATCACATACCTTATCATTATCCATTAATCACTTGATAATTTCATCATTTGATTAATATGTTGAAACAGAGTCCCCACTAGTGCTCTGTGTTCACACCTTTATAGATTTCTTACATTGATTCCTTCCTTTCACATTTTTATTGTTCATGTGATAATCTGATTTGATAAGTCCTTTATTTTTTCAACTGAAGAAATTTACCTTGAATTGTTGATTTTTTTTAAAGCATAGAGTGTATCTCTTATTTTTCTTGTACTTGTCCATCATCTTAGAAAATTTGGAAACATCAGGGTCACTTCTGGATGAGTCATCATTGTTCGCATTGAAATTGATTGTTCTTTTAGTTTCATTGACTTCCTTAACCTCTTTTTTGGATTCCCTTATCATATTAATCTCATATGTCATGAGATAAGAAATTAGTTTTTATACCTCCATGTTTTTCGCATCTTTAGCATCTTTTATTGTAGTTATTTTAGGTGTCTTATTACTCGTTAACACCCAAAGGATTGTCTTGACTAAAGTTTTTGTATAAATAAAATCATTAAGAGATATTCTCTCATTACAAGTATCCATAAATTGAGTAAAAATTAAAATTATAGACTAACTAGGATGCATGTAGAAACTCTCAAAGTCTTTCCTAAAAATATCTAAAAGGGTATCTTTTAATTTTTTAATTCCTTCATGAGTTACTTCTAAAATTTTCCAAATTTAATGATTATTTTTTTCATTTAAAATGAGATTAAATTCATTTTGGTCGAATCCACAATGAAATGCATTCATAGCTTTACCATATAATTCAAAAGATAAAATTTCATTTGGGGTCCATTTATCTTCTTTTTTCAGTTGTATAAGTATATTCATGTGTAATATTTTTATAAAAAGGATATCCAATATATCTAATAAAATTTGACATGTGAGTTTTCCAATAAACTAATTACTTCCATAAAAAAACAAAGCATGAAACTATGATTTCCCTTCAAGACCACCTTGAGTATTTAAGAAATAAATTTAAGAAAAATAAAATTATTTGAAAAACTGTTTAAATATTATGAAAAATAAAAAATAAGATTTGAAAGTATTTTTAAAACAACTAAATTTTAAAATCAAAACCTATTTGATACCAAATATAGGTCGAAGATCAGTAAATGGAAAGAGGGAGTGAATTTCCCTTTAAAAATTAAAGGAATACAATCCAAGTTTAAAAAAATTCTTTAAAAGTAAGGATAAAATTAAAAGAATCAAAGTTTGAAAGCACGAAAATATAGATATAAAAGTGGAAGAATAAAAACAAAAATCATTTTAAATGATAAAGTGATTCGAATATAAAAAAAATTAAGAAATTTAAATATAAAAACGATTAATCGATTAAGTGATAATTGATGGATTAAACAAATGAAAAAATGAATGATTGAAAGCGATAAATAATTGAAATTGCATAAAGTAAATGAGACAAGATTTTTGGTAATGAATCTTGGAAATAGATCTTAAAAATATCACCTATGTCTACCACCTCAGTTGCTTTAGGATTTAATGTATTAGTCCCTTGGTTTTACCGGTAGCCAAGATACCAACCCCATCCTTTTCTTTTTAGGTTAAAGTATTAAACCAGATATAATATATGCTAACTCTTTAATAGTAAAGCTAGAAACTTCAAAAGAAATAGTCACTTTAATTTTTAAAATAAAATAAAAAGAAAACCATAGTCCCTTACTTTAAATGTAGTAAGAATCAAATAAATAAGAAAAAGGAAGGATAAAGAGATTGTGAGGAAGTAATTACTTTGAATCATAGACTCGATTCTCCTAAATAATATGATGAATTTTGGGAGATAATGAGAATAATAAAAGATAGTGTTTGAATATTACAATTTTTTCACACTCTAGAAGGATAAAGGAAATTTAAAAAAAGATTTTAATTTTGGGTTTTCAAAATTAAAATATAGTTTTTGTTTCTTTTCATGAAAAAATGTTGGATTTATTATTTATTATGAAAAACATGTTTTCCTTGGGATTTTATTTTATTGGGCCTTTAGTTGGGCCTTAAATATGTTCGAAAGGCTCTATTTTGGACTGTTTGTGTACTTTTGGGACTCCACTTGGTCTGTGGGATGTTGGGCTACTATGATGGCATACGTTACCATTGTGCCACCCTAGTGATCTGCTGATTTGTTGGCCATTAACATGCCTCTATCTGATCGTTATCCTTTTATGTTGGTTGTGTTTGTTTGATTCCTGATGATCCTATATGTTTTCACCCTTTCACTCCATGCATTTCATGGGTCCCGTGATTTTCATATGCCCATTGAACCGGCCTAGCTTCATGATTTTTCCGCTCACCCTCAACCGTCTATGTATCCCCTTATCTGTTGCACCTGTCAGGGCGTCGCCTCTCCTATGTCGTGCTATTATTGTGGTCTGTGGATATTTTCATCCATGGTGGTTCATCTTCTTCATCCTTTTTGTTTCAAAGTTCTAATAAAGTATTTCGGGTGGTCTTGTGATCCATCACTTCCACGCCACCATTCCTTCCCTATTCCAGTGACCTATGGTGGAGAGCTTGGTTCTCACAAATTCTGAGAAGACTGCTTCAGAATCAAGGACTTTCGAACCTGGCAGCGCTATCTCTTATTTGATGCTTTTGTTTTTGTGAGCATGTTCTTTTTCTTTATTTGGATTATGTGTTGTATGTTCATATTTGTTTTCTTTTTCGGTCTGGTTCTCAAGGTTGTTTGCATGAGTTCTTCAAGTTATAGGGAGTACATTGCTAAATCTGAGCCAAAGTTCACCGCTGGCTCTTAGGACGATGAAGTCTCTATTATCATATATCTTCTCTGGTCTGCATGCGTGGTTTCCTTTTTTTTCTTCTCTATTTTTATCTTCTATGTTTCTTCTTTTTCATAATAAAAAGTAATTTATGGTGGTGTTCTTTCCATAGAGTAGGACTAAAAGGTCCTAACCACATAAATATCCATGTTCATATTTACTTTATGTACTTTTCCTTTTCTGTTATTTCGTCTTTTCTAAAAATGATTCCTATATTCTTTTTGTTCACTTTGAATGAATTAAGTAAATTCATCTCGATCCCCCAACAAGTGTTATCATAGCCTGTAATCATTTTTATTTTCTAATGTCTGTAAAATTTGAAGTTGAATATTTTGATGTTTAAAATAATTTTAATCTTTCAAGAGTCATAATTCATACACTATTAGTCCATAATGGACTTGTATATGATTTTCATGATAATTAGAAACCTTTAGTGACCATCTCGGTCAATGGTTAGTCCACCACTTCTTTAGTTGATTTCAACCCTAGTATACTAGAAAAGGCTCACTATACTCTTCTTTTATCCCTAGGAGATAATGTTTTGTGTGAAGTTGCACATGAAACTACTACTAAATCTAATTGGGTTAAACTCAAACATTTTTATATGTATAAAAATTTTCTTGAGAGTTTGTATAAAAATATGTGGTTATATAATTTTAAGATGAATCTTGGTGCTTCTGTTTGAGTTCATACTAATGATTTTAATATGGTTTTTTTGGATTTAGTTAATATTGATTTAGAGGTTAAAGATGAAGATCAAGATTTAGTTCTTTTGACTTAACTTTATGATTATTTTAATTCATTAAAATATTCCATAATGTATGGTAGATATTCCATTACTTTAGAAGAATTTAAATCTGTTGTGTTATCTCATGATCTTCAAACACATAGTTTGAAGGAAGAGTGTAGAGGCATTAAAAATAAACCTCATCTAATGTATACTAAGGGTCCTATGAAAAATAAAGTAAGGAATTATAAGAATCGGTTTAAGGGTTTTCGATGTTTTAAGTGTGGAAATATCATCCACATAAAAATGTATTGTCCTAACTTGAAAAACATAGAGAATATAGCCCAAACCCATGTGGTGTGCCCTAGTTATGACATTGTGGAAGTTATTTAGATATTTTTTTCAGCCCATTCATTATAACTAGGCATAGGTTCTTTTTTGTTGTTTTCCTATGATCCTAGGACCGTCCCTACTTATCTTTGTGGGAGAACCTGATTGGGAAAAAGGGTTTTGTGTGGGTTGGTCTAAGTTGTTCAGACTTATGTGGAGTTTTTCTTGTATGTTTCCTATTTTGTGGTTGTTTTGAGTTTTTTCCTACTGATTTGTTACAATGGAATTATGATCTTTTATTTTTTTTCATTGATCCCTTTATTTTACCCCCGAGAATGGTTATCTTATTTGTAGGTGTTTTTATTCTTGGGAGTTATTGTTTTTGAATGAAATGAATGTAATATTGGTAAGCTCTGTTTAATGTAGTTGTTTAGTTAGTTTATCTTCTGAGAATGTTTTAGTATTAAGCATTAGAAGGGTAGGTTTGGTCAGTCCATGTGCCACTTTGGCACATGCTAAGTGAATTCATGTTGGGTGGATTCGGTAGACTTAAGTTTTTTTCTATGAATAAAACTGTCTGAATTCACTGGTAGGTTAGTTAGGGATGCAAGAACACCATCTATGTTTGTCTTCGATTTAATTTGGAAAAGGTGGAGATTTGTTATTTTTGGTTTTTCAAAATTAAAATATAGTTTTTTTCATGTAAAAATGTTGTATTTATTGTTTATTATGAAAAACATCATTTCTTTGAGATTTTGTGTTATCAGGCCTCTGGTTGGGCCTTATTTCTATTCGTTGGGATTGATTATGTATTGTTTGTGTATTGTTAGGCCTCTGCTTGGTATGTGGGACATTGGGATGCTATGATGGCCTGCTTTACTGACGTTCCACCCAAGTGATCCAATGATTTTTTATTTGTTGGTATGCCTCCATCAGATGGCTATCCTTCTTATTGGATATGTTTGTTTGATTCCCAATGATCCTATCCATTGTCATCCTTTCTGTAATGTCCCGGATTTTTATGTGTATTATATTTAAATATTATATGGAATTATTTTGTGACCTGGTGCTGAGACGACATCTGATTCTGAGGCACAGGTTTCCCGGAATAAATATTTAAAATATATTAAAATATTAAATAGCACGTTCATGCAGTTTTCATGAAAAAGTGGAATAACTTCTAAATGGGTTCCCATATTAGAAATATGAGGGAACTATTTCATTTAGAGCAGCGATTTTACCCTAGGCATGGCCTAACATCGACTAGCATAGGTCATCTGTGAAAAGTAGTTTTCTGGCATTTTAATAAATAAAATAAATTGAAAGATTTGTTTTTTTTTAATTTTTTCAGAGATAAAATGACGTTTCATTTAAATTATCCTTTTAAAAAAGGATCTAGGGTTAGTATCATAAACCTATAATTTCCTGGAGGCTCTGGAGAGAGCCATAGATAACTCTCTTGATGGAAAACGATGATGGATCTTGGATCGGAGATCGACAGACATTGTTTTTTATGGATCTCGCCAATGGAGGCGATGCGATGATCGATAATCTTCAAAGAATGATCCAACATCAAGGTAGGGTGTTGTTATTTGGTTTTTATTTCCATTTTATTAGATTAAATGGTGAGTGTGGACCACCCAACGAACAGGCTGATCTACAATTCAATCGTTCTTACGGGATGAGCTTAAACTGTGGGATTTATGGGGTTGTTTTATTGTTTGATTTGTTGATCGTTCTTATAAGAATGGATCGAAACCAAAATTAACAATAATTTTAGTACGTTCTTTGTGTTTGTTTCCTTATGTGTATTTATTCTCCCCCATATGTTCTACGCATTCTTCATTCTTCGTGGATTTTGAACGATTGATCATTGCACCTTTATTTCTCAGTGCAACGATCCGAAATTGAAGATCCAACATTGTGATGACCTATTAGAGGTACTAAAATGATGTAGATGGATGGATCAAAACGATTTTGGAGATATAATTATTTGAGCAATTTTCACACTAATGATCAGAATCAGTTTTTGGAGCCGATTGAAGGCCTGAAACCCACTGATCTAGTGTTGTAATTGCGATATGACCTTTGATATCTAGTTTCTAGGTGAACCAAGCATTGGATCAAACATAGAAGGATAGACCGAGGCGCGATGTGGAAGAATGGTGGTTCTGGAAATTTTTTATGAACACGGCATATAGTCCAGGCTACATGACATGTGGCCCCCACAGAGCGGTGGCTAGGGTTTTTGGAGGTAGTCAAGTGTCACACGACGTGTGACCCTATCACATGGAATGTGGGGGGTTGAAACCGTGTATTATCACATGGTCAGAGTAAATGGGTGGATCCCAGATTGAAGGGAACAGCGTGTAAGCCTTTCTACACATCGTGTGCTCCTTTTCTACATGAAATGTACTTTTGACACGGGTTGTTGTACATGAGCAGTACCTGGGGTCAAGGGACATAGTGTGTGACCCTACTATACATTGTGTAATCTCTTCTACATGCCTTGAGCCACTTGTCCACCGTATCTTGGATAGGTTTCATTAAGGTTTCATTCTTGTATCCATCCCCTAAAGGTTAGTCGGTATCATTTCCTACTCATAGGAGTATGATCCCTTCAGTAGGAATTTCTGAATAGAATTGTAGGAATACCCTTTGAGAGGCCTAAAGTAGGATCCTATATTCATTATTCATTCCCTAGGTAGAGTCCTTGGTATTTATGTGACCAACTTCACCAGGCATCGATCCTCTACTTAGCAGTTTAATCCAGATGGAGTTGTTGGTATCACCCTATAGCCCTAGATATGATCCTTATCTATGGTATTGTATCTTTCTCTTTAGTTATATTAGTGTATCTCTCTCATAAAATTTCTTTACAAATAGTACTTATCAGATGGACGTCATCAGTTCTATCAGACTCAGGAGTGTGTTCTCCTGGATGAGTGCTTCATGGAATCTTCAAACTGAATCCCTAGTGTTGGCATGCAGTGGCTATGACTTACCTATAGACTACACATCTTGGTTTGAGTATATATGGAAATTTTTTTATATGTTTTATAGGCATATACTGTGTAGATATGACTATACCTCTTTCTTTGTGTATTGTTTTGTGGTTTTGGGTGTCCTACTATATATTTTTATACTCACCCCCTCACGGGATTTTTCCGCACACGTCATGTATTGTGAAGACGAGCGACCTTTTGATAGACCAGGACCATCCAAAGCATTGTGATTTCAGGTAGGTCAAGGTGTTCCTACATCTTCAACCAGCAGTCTCAGTACCTATTTTTTTTATAGGTTGGACTTTGTAGTTTACAGACTCTTTCTTTTGGCGGGCTTGTATTCTGGACCAATTTACTTTATTGCACCTTACTTCCTATCACACATGAGCCTCAGTGCAGTTGGTGAGGTCTCTATAAGTGCATCCACGATACCTAGGTTTGAAACTAGGTAGAGTCATAATTTCTGAGTATTGTATCATTACTATGCAGCTACTGTAGCTGTTACTGTAGCAGGTATTGTTTGGTATTGTAGCAGTAGGAACTATTCACCTTGGGACACCGGTTTGGTCTTAGAGTCCTTAAGGCCTTCAGGCCACCCAGGAATTTGGGTTAGTAAGGCTTTCAGGCCACCTCAAGGCCTTCGGGGCACATCAAGGGATTTAGGGCCACCTGATATGAAGATGAACAGACAGATTCTACAAGGAACCAACTCTAGAAGAGGATTCAAGAGTATGGAACATTCACCAGATAAGGGCTAACAGATTTGGAATAATGAGAGGGTATGGAATTGCCATCAGTACTGGGCATGTGCATCTCTGCACAGGTCAGTTGGTCTAACATTCATGCTAAGGTGTAGAGTTGATCACAATGCAGATGTTGGGGAGGGGTGGTTTCAAGTAGTCATAGTCTGTATGATTTCCTTAAGACCTAAGGGTCCTGTAATGTGTCTAAGCCTACAGGAAATGTAATATCTAAGGCTACAGGCCTTGTAAGATTTCCCCCCCATCCCTTGAAAGGGGGGTTATCAAAAATCAATAAAAAAGAAGGCCTTCGGGCCATTCAGACACCTTACTTCCTGTCATACTCTATTGGTTGGGATATAGTGGTATACATGCATTTAGTTCTCAGTGTTTTTTATATTTTAGCATTTTTTAAGCTTTGTGATGTGTGTACATACATTTACATAGGAAATACCTCCCATGTTAGTGATATTACTACTCAGTGCTAGTCACCGGCCCCTAGACTATTGGAGGAGGGATTGGGGAGTCGCGGCATGGGCCCCACTGGGATGGGTCATGACAGAGTGGTATTAGAGGTACAATCTATGACTTTTCTAGTTTATTTGTAGTATTGGTAGACATAGGTTCTAGTCATTCCTTTCTCTCCACATATCCTATTTGAGACCTAGAGATTCTGGTTGAACCATCGACTCGACCCTTACGCTTGGAGACTCCCACTAGAGAAGACTCAATAATCACACAAATATGCCAACAGTGTGACCTAACCCTTGGAGGTGAGAGTTTTAGTTGGAACCTCTTGGTAGCAACATTGAGGCCTTACGATGTCATTCTTGGTATGGACTGGTTATCCACAGTCCATGCCTAGATTGACTATTTTAGGCGAAGAGTGCGGTGTGTCCATAATGATGGAACAAGGTTTTCCTTTGATGGAAAAATGAAAACCCATGCATCACAGGATGGACTCGTGCATAGGAGGGTGTATCCAATTACTCATGAGTTGGCTATCTTAACCCTTGGAGTAGCAAACATTATGAGTTTTCAGTTTCCAGCAGCAGTGGAAGAGTTTGGGGACATTTTTTCAGAAGATGTTCTAGTTTTACCTCCCCATCGAGAGATAGACTTCTACATTGACTTACACCCCAGGATGGAATTGATATCAGCACCATCATATATCAGATGTCTCCTACATAGCTTCACAATCTAAGGGAGCATTTGTAGAACTTTTAGAGGAAGGGATTCATGAGACCGAGTGTTTTGCCCTGGGTGGCCCTAGTTTTGTTTTCCAAAAAGGTAGATGGGATATCGAGGTTGTGTATGGACTACCGGCTCTTGAACTAGGTGACCATGAATAACAAGTATCCACTGCCGAGGATCAATGATATCTTCAATCATTTGAGAGAGGAAGGATGGTTCTTGAAGTTTGACCTTCGATCAGGTTATCACCATTTTCGAGTGCGAGACGAGGATATGCTGAAGATGACTTTCAGATGTCGTTATGGTCACTATGAGTACTTGGGGATTCCCTTTGTCATGAATAATTCCCCTAAAGTGTTCATGGGACTCATGAACTATATCTTTCAGCCTTACTTAGACTGATTTTTTGTAGTTTTCATCGGTGATATCCTTATATACTCGACATTTGAGGAGGACCACATGAAACACCTAAGGATGGTTCTGAACGTACTCCAAGAGCAATAGCTTTATAGGAAACTCTCTAAGTTCCAATTTTAGATTCATTTGGTCCACTTTTTGGGACATTCTATCTCAGTGGATGTAGTGGCAGTGGACTCGGCCAAGGTTGAGGCAGTATTAGAATTGGAGCCACCTAGGAGTGTTGTGGAGGTGCAAAGCTTCCTTGGGCTAGTAGGATATTACTGAAGATTCATACCTAATTTCTCTAGGGTATCATCATCGATGATAGATTTAACTCGAAAGGGGAAGCTTTTCATTTGGATAGAGAAATGCCAATAGGCTTTCCAGTAGTTGAGGAAGAGTTGGACGAGCGCTCCAATATTGATATTTCTATAGGAGGGTGTCTAGTACGTAGTGTTCTTTAATGAATCGGGGAATAGAATTGGTTGTGTCCTAATGCAGAGGCAATCAATGATTGCTTGTGGTTCTCACCATTTGAGACCACATGAGAAGAACTACACGACCCATGATCTTTAGTTAGTAGTGGTAGTATTTTCATTGAAGATGTGTTGACACTACCTGATGGGCGAGTGGTTTATTATATACTCTGGTCATAATATTCTCAATTATTTCTTCTATTATAAGGATATGAATTTGATACAGAGGTGATGACCTAAGTTCCTCTAGGATTATGAATTTGAGATTATCTATACTCTTGGTAAGGTAAATGTGGTGGAATATTCTCTCAATAGGAGATCTAGTTCGTAGTTGTTGAATGAGGAGTTAGAGTATTTGTCCTAATTATAGTTATCCTTTGTGGATGGATATGGAGCATATTACCTCAAGTTGATGGTTTTCACCCATCCACTCTAAAAGTGAGTCTGGGAGGCACAGCTTGGGGATACCAACTATGAGACTCTATGTGCTTAGATATCCATAGTTCATGCTCCTAATGGATATTTGAAAGGTGGGGAGCATGTCATCTTTTTTAGAGGACGTACAATTGTACCAGTGGCATTCTGGGAGGAGGTTCTGTGGGAGTTTCATACGCCCCCTTTAGCGGTATATCTTATAGTGGAAAAGATGTATCAGGACCTCCGGTGTCAGTTTTGTTGGACAAGGATGAAGAAGGTAGTGGCAAAGTTCGTTTATCGATGGCTTATATGCCAATAGGTGAAGGTTGTGCACCAGGTTCCAGCAGGTTTAGCTTAACCCATTGAGGTTCTAAAATGGAAGTGGGATGGGATATCGATGGACTTTCTAATATGTTTTCTACATACATCCAGGACACATAATGTCATCCGGTCGATCATTAAGCAAATCACCAAGGCGGTCCACTTCCTAGCTATCTGAGAGTAGAGTTCAGTAGAGAACTTGGGATGCCTCTACATATAGGAGATAGTTAAACTACATGGAGTCCCATAAACGATAGTTTTTTATCATGATGCTATCTTTAAATCCCAGTTTTGGAAGGGATTTAGGAGTTGTTTGGGACTTAGTTACACTTGATCACGGTGTTTCACCCCTAGACAGATGGCCATATATAGAAAACTATTTAGGTCATGGTGAACATGTTGCGGGATTTCATGTTGGACTTCAGCCATAGTTGGGAGGATCACTTACGTCTGGTGGAGTTCACGTACAACAATAGCTACCATTCCACCATTGGTATAGCACCATTCAAGGCTTTTTATAGGTGACCCTTCTAGTCACCACTTTTCTAGACTGACCCAGGAGAATCATCACTCATGGGCCCAGAGTTTGTGTGATCTATAATAGAGAAGGTTCAAATCATCTAAGAGTGAATGAATATTGCAGAGAGATATCATAAATCTTATGCTGACAAGCATCACAGGCCTTTGGAGTTCGAGGAAGGAGGTCATTTATTCCTTTAGGTCTCACCTTGATGTGGATTATAGATATTTTTCTAGGATGGCATATTATCTCTGAGGTTTATCGGCCCTTTTTAGATACTGTGTAGAGTTGACAAGGTGGAATACCTATTGGATCTACCCCCGCAGTTGGACCAGGTACACGATGTCCTCCACATGTCGCAGCTGAGGAGGTACATGCATGACTCATCACACGTCATTGAATGGGGTGAGATGAACATTGATGATGGAGCGAATTTTTCTGAGTACCCAGTGGAGATCGAGGATTGGTAGGAGAGGATCCTACATGGGCGAGTGATTCCTTTAGTTCATGTCTTATGGAAACACGGGAATCTCCAAGAGATTACTTGGGAGTGGGAGGCTCAGATGCATGGACAATCCCTCATCTTTTTGTATAGATTTTTTTTTTCTTTTCAAGGATGTAAATCCCCAAGGTGGGGAGAATGTAATGTCCCTGATTTTTCTGTATATTATTTTTAATTTTTATATGGAATTGAATCGAGAACAGGAACTAAGACGATGTGTGATTCTAAGGCACAGGGCACTGAGAATAAATATTTGAAATATATTAAAATATTAAATAGAATGTGTACGGTTTTTTCTTGAAAAAGTGGAATAATATCTAAATAGGTGCCCATATCAAGAATCAAGGGCATCATTGCATTCATAGTAGTGATTTTACCCTAGGTGTGACCTAATATCGGTTAGTTCAGTTTAACTGTGAAAATTAGTTTTCAGACATTTTAATAAATAAAATAAATTGAAAGATTTATTTTTTTTAACATTTCACAGTGACGCAGTGATGCTTCTTTTAAATTATCCATTTAATAAGGGATCCAAGGTTAGGCTCATAACCCTGGAATTTCCTAGAGGATCTAGATAGAACCCTGGAGAACTCTCTTGATGATAAATGACGGCGGAACTTGGATCGAAGATCGATGGATGTTGTTTTTGACGGATCTCTCCAACAACAGCAACATGACGATTGATCCTCTTTAGAAAAAGATCCAACCCCAATGTAGGATGTTGTTATTTGGTTTTTCATTACCTGTTATTAGATTCAATGATGAACGCAGAACAACCGACTAACAAGTTGATCCATGGTTTGATCGTTCTTGCGGGATGGGATTAAACTGTGGGATTTATGGGGTTGATTTATTGTTTGATTTGTTGATAATTCTTACAGGAATGGATCGAGATCAAAATGAACAACAGTCAAGGTATGTTCCTTAGGTTTTTTTTCTTGTGCGTATTTCTTCTACCCTGTATGTTTTACGCGTTCTTAGTTCTTCATGGATTATGAACAATTGATCGTTGCGTCTTCGTTTATCAGTGCAATTATCTAAAATTTAAGAGCCAACATCATGATGACCTAGAGGGGGTGAGAAAACGATGTTTATGGATGTATCAAAATGATTTGGAAGATATCATGCTTCGAGTGATTTTCATGCGAGTGATCGGAATCGGTTTTTGGAGCAGATTGAAGGCCCAAAACCCACCAATCTGGTGTTGCAATAACGAGATGACTCTGGATATAAAGTTTTGAGGAGAATGAAAAATTGGATCAAAAACCAAAGGATTGAACAAGGCATGTGGAGGAAGAATGGAAGTTCTGTAAATTCATGATGAACACGACATGTAGTCCGGGCTACACGGTGTGTGGCCCCCACAGAGCGACGTCAAGGGTTTCAGGAGGTATTCAAGTGTCACATGGTGTGTAACCCCTATCACACAATGTGTGGGCCCTTCCCCAAGACTCGGCATGTATCTCGGGAAATACATGGACATGGGGCAGAGTACACGGGTTTCCCACATGGTGTGTACTCCCACACACAGCTTGACTGAATCGGTTATGCAGACTACCCCATGTACTGGTACACGGGTAGAGCTACACAGGTTGACACCGTGTACTAGAACACGGTCAGAGTAAGTGGGTTGACCTCATATGGAAGGGTACAGCCTATAAGCCTTCCTACACACTGTGTACTCATTTTCTATATGACATGTACTTTTGACACGGGTCGTTGTACACGGGCAGTACCTGGGGTCAAGGGGCACGGTGTGTGACCCTACTACATGTCATGTACTCTCTTATACATGGATTGATCTACTTTTCCACCATATATTGGATAGTTTTCATTAAGGTTTTGTTCCCGTATCCATCCCCTGAAGGTTAGTCAGTGTCTTTTCCTACTCATAGGAGTATGATCCCTTCAGCAGGACTTTCTAGATATAGTTGTTGGAATCCCTTTCGAGAGTCCTGGACCAGGATCCTCTATTCATTATTCATTACCTATATAGAGTCCTTGGTATTGACATGACCAAATTCATCGGTCATCAATCATCTACTTAGTAGGTTAATCCATATGGAGTTATTGGTATCACCCAATTTCCCTGGTTATGATCCTTATTTGTGGTATCATATATATCTCTTTAAATCTATCAATGTATCTCTCTCATGACAGTTCTTGATGAACAGTACTTCTCAGGTGGATGTCATCAGTGATATCAGACTCAGGAGTTTGTTCTCCCATATGAGTGCTTCATGAAATCTTCATATTGAATCCCTGGTGTTTGCATGTGTTGTCTATGACTTACCTCTAGACTATGCATCTTGGTTTGAGTATATCTGGATATTCTTATTATATGTGATATAGACATATATTGTGTAGATATGACTATACCTCTTTCTTTTTGTATTGTTTTGTGGTTTTGAGGTGTCCTACTGAGTACTATTATACTCACCCTTGCACGGGCTTTTCCCGCACGTGTCGCGTCTTGTGCAGACGAGCGACATGTTGACATACCAGGACCAAGTAGAGCTTTGTGAGTTCAGGCGGGTCGAGGTGTTTCTACGGCTTTGAGCAGCAGTCCCAGTATCTATTTTGTTTATAGGTTGGACTTTGAAGTTTACAAACTCTTTCTTTTGGTGGTATTTTATTCTGACCCAGTTTACTTTACTACACTTTACTTCCTGTCATACTCTGTTGGTTGGGATATAGTGGTATACATGCATTTGGTTCTTAGTGGTTTTTACATTTTAGCATTTTTTGGGCATGGAGATGTGTGTGGGAGTAAAGGTATATAGAATATACTTCCCATGTTAATGATATTCCTACTCAGTGCTAGTTACTAGCCTCTGAACCATTAGAGGTGGGATTGGGGAGTCACAACACGCGACCCACTGGGATGGGTCATGACACTTTCGCTCCATGCATGTCGTGTGTCCCTTTCTTTTTGGCTTCTCATTGTACCGGTCTGGCTTCATGATTGTTCTTCTCTCCCTCATCCATCCATGTGTCCCCTTGTCTATTGTACCTATCAGGGCATCACCTCGCCTCACCTTTGTCACTCTATTATTACAGTATGTGCCTCTTTTCATCTGTAGTGGTTCGTCATCTTCATCCTTCTTGGTTCAGAGTGCTGAGAGAGGAGTTCTGGAGGTCCTGTGATCTGCCACTTCCATGACATTGTGCCTTCCCCATTTTGGTGACCTTCAGTGGAGAGCTCGTTTTTCACGAGCTCTAAGAAGATCGCTTCAAAATCAAGGACTTTAAACCTTGGTAAATCCATCTCTTCTCTAGTGCTTCTATTTTTGTGAGCCTATTTTTTTATTTATTTGGCTTCTGGGTTGTATGTTCTTGTTTGTTTTCTTTTTCAGTCTAGTTCTCAGGGTTATGTGCATGAGTCCATCCAATTCGGGGGAGTACGTTGCTAACTCCAAGCCAGAGTTCACCACTGGAACTTGGGGTGACGAGGTCTCTATTCCCAGATGGCTTCTCCAGTCCATGTGTGTGGTTTCCTTATTTTTATTCTCTATTTGTATATGCTCTGTTTCTTATTTTTGTATAATAAAAAGTAATTTGTGGTGGGGTTTTTGCTGTAGAGTAGGACCAAAAGGTACAAACCATGTAAATCACTACTACAAAACACGCCTATAGTAGCACTAGCATTTATCAGCGATATAAAAATTTACTGATAAAGTTTATCTTTATCAGCGCTAAAATAATTACTGATAAAGGCAACCCTTTATCAGCACTGATAAAATGCACATTTATCAGTGCTTTTTTTTAATGCTGATAAAAGGTAACCTTTATCAGCCCTTTATTTTAGTGTTGATAAAGGAAACCTTTATCAGCTCTTTATTTTTAGCACTGATAAAAGGTTCCCTTTATCATTGCGTTTTTAGCACTGATAAAAGTTTCCCTTTATCAGTACTTTTTTAGCACTGATAAAGAGCCAGAATAAAATGAAAAATTAAACAAATAAAAATAAAATGATGAAATTAAGAAAAATATGAAACATTTTATTAATTAAATAATTATTCACAAAAATGAATAAATTTAATATACATATATATAGATTATAAATATTAATAAATAGTTTATATTAAATATAGATATATAAATTAATAAGTATAATATCTGTAAAATTTTAATTACAAACATATTAATGTCATATTCATTTTTAATGTTGTTTGATTTTTCAATTTGACACATATCAAATGTCATGTGTTGCATTTATTTCACATACATATATATGTGTGTGTGTTAATGCATTTTTATACACAAACGCACATACAAATATATTTATGCAATATATAGAAACACATACACCTAATATTTATGTAATTTATTCAAATTTTAGTATATTTTAAAATTTCATTATAACATGATACATTTAATATATATTATGTTTCTAATTGGTCAATTTTATTTATTTGTATTTAATACTACAGTTAGGGTATTCATTTTTAATATTTTTTATTTTTTATTTTATTTTTAAATTTGATCATTTTCTATTATTTATTTATATTTATTTATTTACTATGTATTAGTATTTTCAATATGTATTCATCCACTTCAATATATATATATATATATTTATATATATCCATATTTTTTTAATAACTTATATTTAATTAATAAAACTTATCCATTTTTTAAATATTTTTAAAGTGTACTCAATTTGAATTATTCAATTTCACTCATTTTTAAAATAAATGTATTTAAGACTATATATCCATTAATATTGTTAAAAATATATTTTTAAATAAATATTTATAAATAAATATATCTATAAATGTATATTTACTATATTTATAATTATTATAAATAAATTATTATTATTTTTTAAATAGTTATTTATATGATTATAAATAAATAATTATATATATTTAAATAATTATAAAATTATAATAAATTTATTTAAATAATTATAAAATTATAATAAATTTATTTAAATAATTATAAAATTATAATAAAGTTATTTAAATAATTATAAAATTATAATAAATTTATTTAAATAATTATAATTATAAAACTTTTATCATCGCTAAAACGTTAGCGTTGATAAATATGTCTTTTATCAGTGCATTTTTAGCACTGATAAAGATCGATATTTATCAGTGCTAGAAAAGCACGGATAAATATTCATTTTATCAGCACTTATAAATTTAGCGTAGATAAAAGGGATCTTTGTCAATGATTTTTCTAAAAGCGCTGTTAAAAGTGTCATTTGCTGCCGGCACGACTCCTCTACGTTCCCTCAGATTAATCAAGGCTAGAATCCAATGTATGTTATTTTATACTCTTCCCCTATCATTGTTTTATGTTTTGGGTACTGTGTATTGTGTTTTTGTGTTGTTCTTAAACATGACAAACCCTACATCTCTTCTCGTCGCTACTGAAATACAAGGAGTTTGGTTATATTTCATCGTTTTTCTCCTTTCATATGTATTTGAGTGTCCATTCCATTTGTCCTTAGAGACACACATATATGTTTTACTCTCCTCTCAATATTAATAAGGAGACCTCTCATCCCCCCTCAGTTTTCTCTTCATTTGAATAATATAGGGTCCCAAAATCTAGGTAGTTTCTAAAATTGAATTCATCTTATATACTATATTATAGATTCTAAAGGGTTAGTTATGGGGATTTTTAAGTATTAGGGGATACCAAGTTGTGACCCTCTTTTATGGGTGATGAACATATAGGGACCAAGGTAAGTGTAAAAATCATTAAAACATGTTTTGTGGATTTTAGTTATTCATGTAAATTGTTAAATCAGAAAATGGGTAATTTAGATTTATGATTTTGATGAATAAATTTTTATTGAATTCAAAAAAATATTGAATTAATTAGTCATGTTCCAAAATTTATTTTAGTGATTCATGTTGTTATAAAGAGTGATGGGTAATTTCTTTGGTGAGAAAAGTATGCTCAACAATTTTTTTAAAAATTTCCTAAATTGGATAGAGTTGAGAAATAATTGGGTAAATGGACTTAGAAATACCCAACAACATATAAAGACTATATTTTACAAAAGTATGTGAGTTATACATGGTAGGATAGTTGATCAAGAAAACTATGAGATGTGATTTATTAATAGATTTACTAATCGAAATAGAGAGATAATTAATTCATAAGATAAAATATAATTTGAAAATTCATCTAACATGGTGAATAACCGTAGAGAGAACAAAAATTGATCAAAAATATATTTTTGATAGTTTGGATATTTATGTCCTATAATTCATGTAATTTGTTATCCATCTCCAAAATGCACAAAATAGAGATATTGTATTTTCCGATATCCTTGAATCATAAATGGAAATTTAAGATTATTTATACTTTTATCAGAGGCTACGACATATGACCAACATAGATTTTTGTGGGGAATTAAATATATGATATTGTATGAATGAATTTGTCTACTTCTCCCAAATGGTTTCTCATCAGTTATAAATCATAAGGAGCATCATGGATGGCTTGAAACATTTATTGAAACACTCAATGAAAGAAGTACTCTGACGTGATGAAATTATCAATTTCCTTGAGATGGAAGTCAATGCTCAAGTCACTCTTTATTAAATGTAGAGTCCCCATAAAGGGATATGATCCCCCTATTGTAATTAACCCTTTGTTTCATTCCATATCCAAACCTCTCTTCTTCTTTGATCACTGTGTATCACTAGGTTAAGGTGCTAACACTCCTTCGGTGATCGAGGATCCTCAAGAATATTTCTATGATTTAAGGCTAGTGTAATATCTTCAAAGGATATAATACTTTGTTGTGGGGATACATATATCCAATATTATATTTTTACAGTCGATAATATCATTATCTTTCGCAAAGTAGGACATTCCTAGAGGTAATTATAGATTTACTTCAAGATATATCGTATAATTTTCAATGACGAGAAGTATCTGTGGTTCCTCTAAGATTTTATGGTAATATATCATAATAATAAATTTAGGATTTCATTGAATAGATTCATTTCATTTATAAGAGTAAAAAAATCTAGATCAATATTGATCATAAGTTGAAAAATTCACCCTTTAAAGGGATGTAAGTTATTGGAGGGATCTTATGGTGGATTAAAAAACATCCAAAATTGGGAGGTGGGGAATCCTTGAGTAGAGATAAGTGATGTCCAAAGTAGGTGGGGTGAGATTCATTTCTTCAAAACCATTATAGTGGAGGTATTCCAATTCCTCTTCAATTGAGGAGACTTTTTGAGTGATTCCATTAGTGTAGGTTCCTATGACACTTTAATCTATAGATGCTTGATTGTCTTCCATCTCTTGATGATGGATTGGACTCCCTATTTCAAACTATCCTTCCTACCATCATTGTGGTTCCAAAGTTCATTGATGACATACCTACCAGACAGTGATGGGAGGAAGGCTAGTTTGAAAGAGGTAATGAGTATCCTCAAATCCATCATCAAGAGATAGAAGGTAATTAAGCGTCTGGGGACAGATTAAATAATGGTAGTGAAGGTTAATTGTATTGTAGTATTGAAGTATCATATCTATGTTCAGGACAGTAATAATTTTCATTCAAGATGCATACAATTTTGGACTTTTATGCATGAAGTGTATTGCATTATTGTTATTCAAGACAAATTAAATATTTGACTATTCATGCAACCAATGTCTTTTGAACAAGATGATGTTTCCAATACCGAGCAAGAACTAACTGTTGATTATGAAACTATGGAATTATTAGGGGATCAACAACATGTTGATGAAAAAAATGAAAAAAAACAAGAACAACACAACATCACGGTTTTGAATAAAATTATTAAGGAAAAAAGTCATGGTATAAAATTTAAGGTTGGTTAGAATCAACATGGCCAAACTATTGACCCCAACATTTCAATGTTAATTAGTTATCTTGGGGTCACAACAAGGATGAATGTGGCGATTGATATTGACTCATGGTGTCACGTCTAACCTGTAACAAAGGAAGTCCTTTGGAAAGATATAACGGTAATGTTATAATATACATTCTCTATTTTACTAAAAATTATATAATGAAATGTTGATTTAGTTTTCATTATTCCTTGCAGACTTCATTTATTTTAGAATATATTCATAATAAATTTTTCTTAATGGCTATAGGAAATGCCCATAGAGGCTTTCAGACCCTTTTGATGAAGTTACATCTTAGGGATGCTGAGTGGAAAATAAAGCCCCACTCACCACTTAGTTGTGCTCACCTTATAAAATAGGAAACATGGACTGCTTTCAGCAATCGTCATAATGAGAAATAATTTCAGGTGCATTGCGGTCAATAATATATTATTTTACATTATTTATTTTATCCAACTTGATTCAAAAAAAATAATTTATGAAACAAAAAAAAGAGTGTTGAAAATAAAGAACGTGCATCAAAACTAGCGTACCCCTATCGCAAAGGAAGGATGGGGTACGCTTCATTAGAGAGGAAATTTGTATGTATTTTAAATCAACAATAAAAGTTTAATTGTGTGATATAAAACAACATATGTTCCTTTGTTTATATGCATATTGATGAATCAAAATCTGAAGTCACTTCCATCCCACATCATGTGCTATGAAAGGAGGCTTGTGTAAATAAGGATGGTATATTAGTTGATGAAAACACAAAAATCAGTATGGGAAGCATGTGTAAGTATAAAATAATTGTAATTCATTATGATTTATAACAATATTGCATAAAAATAAATATGTTCATATTTTTTTATATGGTTTAGACACAAGAATCGGCAACAGACATACCAGAAGAAAAGCGACTTTCAGTAGCTTTGAAGTGGCCTGAACAATATAGTTGCGTTAGAGGATTAGGTTTTGGCGTCTCTCCTCAAACATATTTCGAGAAGATAAAACCACATGAATATACATATAATATAATGATACAAATGTAGACACAAATAGACTCACTGCAATATATTATTTTGTGTCTTGGTTTGGCATATCAATGTATAAGAAAGGATCAAAGTGAACTGGTGGTGGAGCAAAGATCAGCACATGAACCAAATGATCACACTAGATTTGAGGCTAGTTATTCCCCCCAACTACATACCTTACCTGAGGTAATCAATTTTTTCATTACTCTTTCTCCTAAATTTGAATCAAACCACTTCCGATAACTTTATATTACTAAAATTCTACAGGGTATAGTTGTATGTGATTTTTATCTGTTAACACCCACGTACCACCGTGTTGTGATGGGTACAGTGTATAATATCCTAGGAGACCAGCTACACAATCAACCCCTCCCAAAAAATCACATGAGAGTGGGGATTGAAGTATCTTATGAGCCGACTACTGAGTTTATCATTCCAATTGATGGTCCGGATATTACAACGGTAGAAGCTGCTATTGGAGATTTCATAGCATGGTCATCTAATCTTATAAAGATACATGAGGTACATCTTTAAAAAAATCATATGAAAAACATTTATCAGTTGATGATAAAAGTTCTAAAGTGAGGTATTACATTACAGATAAATAAAACAACAAAGAAACGAAGGGTCGAATCAAAAAAATCTAGTGAATTGACCAAGAAACCAAAACAACCTTCTGAGAGTACCTTCTCCCTGCCAATTCCAGAGCAATATTTATTATCATTACTACTTCATACAGAGACCACATTTAAAGATAAAACCATGTATTAAATTTAATATGAAGAAGAAATATATGGAGATTCCTTGACAGACGGAATTGGTCTCAAGACTCTAAATGAGATTCTCAAGCATGAATGGATGGGCATCTCAGTTGTGAATACATACATAAGGTACATTTTCATAATATGTCTATCTAAATAGTGAGATAAATATGTTTATTAAAGTTAATAACTATTCATATTTTGTACAGGCATTTATATTACAACTATATAAAGGGAAGATCATGTGAAGCATGATATGGATTCATTAATCCCTATATCATTTCTACGCCAGAATTTACTTTGAATGAGGAAGAAATTAACAATAAAAAAGACGAGTTAATCAAAGCGTTTAATAAAAAAGCATCACACGACATACTCTTTTTGATCCCTACACTTCAAGGGTAAAACTCTATGATCTAATCACAAAAAATATATTTTTAATTTTTGCATTAATTAATTGTTTTTGTTTTTTTAAGAAACACTGGATGATGATAGCAGTCAACAAAGACACCTTGAATATTTATTTTTTGGATTCAATGCATGGATTTCCATCCAACCGACCACACATGATGTGTATTGTGAATTTGTAATACACTACAATCAACATTTTATAGATAAACTTTGAATTATATGTTCGATCTGTGTTTTAATGAGAATTTTGTTATGATAGAGTGGTCGCTAAATACAGGCTAGATCATGGCATGAAGTCGGTGTCTGAAAAGTTAAAGTCTATAAATTACTAAAAATGGAAACAAATTAAGGTATATATAGAAATATTTAACTATCAAAATATTTCAAAACAATTTACTTATTTTGGTCAATGTTTCTGCAGTGTCTGAAACAAGATAATGCAATCGATTGTGGATATTTTGTTTGCAAATTTATGAGAGAAATCATAAAGCATGAAAAGACCAACATCCCCTAACAGGTAATTTCTGAAGTTAATTAAAATTTCATTAAATATATTTCATAATCATTTGTTTGCCTATATTTTCTCAGTATTATCAAGATTGTCGACAATAGAGTTACTTGAAAGAAGAAGTCAATTTGTTTAGAGATGAGTGGGTGGCGTACTTTTTTTCAGAATATATGTCGATAACAAATTTAGGTGATTACCAACTATGTTTGTGATCTAGTACGATTTATGACATTCGAAAGATATTTGGGGTGTGAACCATTAGTGTTAGAATGCTTATATATTATTTATGATCTCTTTCTCAAGGAGAAGAGTAATGGAGGAAATCAATTTGTTTAGAAGTGTTGACCTGCAAATAATAAAATTGTTGGGAAATCGTGGAGGTGGAGGCGGAGGCGGGGGTGAAGGAAGAGGCAGAGGTGGAGTCGAAGTTGGAGGTAGAGTCAGAGTCAGAGACCAACGTGGAGGAGGATGCAGAGGTGAAGACCGAGGTGAAGACTGAGGCGGAGGAGGATAAGAAGTGTTGGCTTGCAAACAATAGAATTGTTGGGAAATGAAGTGGAATAAGTATCATACCATGATTGTGTTTGAGAACAATTGTTTAAAAGTGCACACAACACATGTCACTTAAGATAAGAGTCATTGTGCGTTTTTCCAGTTTAAAATGACATTGTAGTAAAAAAACACACATGGCGTACTCAAAACTAAGAAAACGCATTCGGATTGTTTTGGTACATTAGGAAAATGATTTATACATCATTTGTGACATGTAGGGATCACTCGTACCTCAATCTGACGTACGGTGTGACCGGTATGACTCCAAATGTCCGTTATGAGTTTAAAATTGACATTTAAATACAAAAAAGTATCAATCGTTGAAAACCAAGAAAATATGCTCAGATTGTCTTGATAATTTGGAACAACGATTAATAATTCATTTGTGACGTGTATAAATCAGTTTCATGTTAAAATCGCACACAATGCCACGTGTATGGCTCAAAGTGCGTGTTTCCAGTTTAAAATGACATTTTAGTAAAAAAACACATGTGGCGTACTCAAAACTGAGGAAACACATTCCGATTGTTTTGACACTTTAGGACAATGATTTATGAGTCATTTGAGACATGTATCATTCAGGTGTGACTCAATTAGATGCATGGTGTGACGGGTATGACTCTAAGTGCGTCTTTTTTATTCAAAATTGACATTAATTTTAGTGGAAAAAAACTGACATACTCAAAACTGAGAAAAAGCATTCGGATTATTTTGGTACTTTAGGACAACAATGCATACGTCATTTGTGATGTGTAGGGATCAACCGCACCTCAATCTGACACACGATGTGACCGGTATGACTCCAAGTGTCTGTTATCAATTTAAAATTGTCATTTTAATACAAAAAAAGTGTCACTCACTGAAAATCGAGCAAACACACTCGGATTGTCTTAATAATTTGGTACAATGATTCATAATTCATTTGTGACATGTATGAATCAGTCTCATGTCAAACCCACACATGATGCCACATGTATGGCTCAAAGTGCGTGTTTCTAGTTTAAAATGACATTTTAGTAAAAAACACATGTGGTGTACTCAAAATCGAGGAAACACGTTCCGATTGTTTTGATACTTTAGGACAACGATCCATGAGTCATTTAGGATGTGTAGAATTCAGTCGCGCCTCAATACTATGCACGGTGTGACCGGTATGACTCCAAGTGGTCTTTTTTATTCAAAATTGACATTAATTTTAGTGAGAAAAAACAATTGTCATACTCAAAACTAAGAAAATGCAGTTAGATTATTTTGGTACATTAGAAAAACAATTCATACGTCATTTGTGACGTGTAGGGATCAATCGCACCTCAATCTGATGCATAGTGTGACTGGTATAACTCCAAGTGCGTCTTTTTATTCAAAATTGACATTAATTTTAATCAAAAAAACAACTGACATACTCAAAATCGAGCAAATGCATCCTGATTATTTTGGTACTTGAAGAAAACGATCCATAAGTCATTTGTGACATGTATAAATTAGTCACACCTCAATTCGACTCACGGTGTGACTGGTATGACTTCAAGTGTTCCTTTTTATTCAAAATTCACATTAATTTTAGTAAAAAAAATCAATTGACATACTCTATAATAGTGTTTACTTTTTCTTGTATTTGTGTTAGAAATTTTATTTCATTTAAATTCGGTATTTTTTATATTATTTTGGTAATTTTTGTTGTTGTTTCTGCTGATGCGGTGTGTTGTTGCAGCACACTGCACATGTTTCTAGTGATGCAGTGTGTTGCATCATTACACTCCAGTTTTCACCTTTATCAGCACTATTAAATGCGCTGATAAAGCTACCCTTTATCAACGTTGATAAAAGATACCTTAATCAGTGCTTATACAGGCGTTGATAAAGTCTACCTTTATTCGCATATTAAAAAGAACTGATAAATCATACTTTTATCAGCGCAAATAAAAGTGATGATTAAAAGGCACCATTTATCAGTGCTTTTTAAAAGCGCTGATAAAAGGTCTATTTATCAATGCTAAATAAAAGCGCTAATAAATTAGGTCTTTTATCTGTGCTTTTATTTGCGTTGATAAATATACCATTTATCAGTGCTTTTATTTGCATTGATAAATATACCCTTTATGCACAAGAGTCTTAGCCTAGTTGGTGAGGACTTGGCAAGTGCGTCCAAGAGACCCGAGTTCAAAATCGAGTAGAGACATATTTCTGGTACTATAGCAGTACGGTAGCAGTATTGTGGAAACACTGTAGCAGTCACTATTTGGTACTGTAGCAGCTGGAACTATTCATCTGTTTGGGATTTCGGGACACCAGCTTGGGTCTCAGGTCCTTTAAGGTCTTCGAGCCACCCAAGGCCTTCGGGCCAGTAAGGCTTTCGGGCCACCTCAAGGCCTTCGGGCCACATCAAGGCATTCGGGCCACCTCAAGGCCTTCAGGCCACCTAAAATTGTGCTGAAATAATCAGACAGACTCTACAAGGAGCAGACTCTAGATGGAGATTCAAAGCATGCGCATTCACCAGAGCAGAAGCTAAGAGGATTTTCCAGAAAGAGAGGGTATGTCATTGCCATTGGGACCAGTCTGTGCTTGCATGGGAAGCCTAGCCGAACAATCATGCGAAGGGGGAGAGCTGATATCACGATGAAGAAGCTGGGAGGAGGAGTTCCAAGTACAATCTGTATATTTCCTAAGACCTACGGGTCATGTAATCTCTGAGACTACGGGCCTTGTAAGGGTTCCCCCTCATCCCTTGAAAGGAGGGTTATCAAAATCAATAAAAAAGAAGGCATTCGGGCCATTCGGGATAAATATACCATTTATCATTGCTTTTTTAGCACTAATAAAAGTCATGGACCTTTAACCACACTAAGGTAATCACCGCTTTTCTAACGCTGATAAAGGTTGATTCTAACGCTGTTAAAGGTGTGTTTTGTAGTAATGAATATCCACGTTCATCTTTACTTTCTATATTTTTCCTTTTCTGTTATTCTAGCTTTGCTAAAAACAATTCCTATATTCTTTGTGTTCACTTCGAACGAATTAAGTAAATGTATCCTGATACCCCAACATAAGAGAACAATTCTGAGAGCAATTTAGCAATGGAGCATGTTGGTGTTGAAGATCGGATGAGAAAGAGAGTTGTTGTATAGTTGAGTTGTTGTCAAGGCCACCCAATTTCTCTATTTTTAGGCTCCAAAAGGTTCGGTAAAGTTCTGGAATCCTTCAGGGGTCATTAAGTCGAAAAAGTCTACATTCGATGCATTTTTACCATATTAAATGAAGTCCTCGGATTAACATGCTCGACGTCACTGGGTACCCGATAGCCTTCATCGGGTAGCTGAAAGGGCTTCCTGGAAGTAGGAGCTTGATGCCTGCTACCACTAACTGGTTGGTGCACCTCCACTTACTGGAAGATGGACTCCTTGAGAGTACATTGATTCTGCTCATCTGCACCGGCTATCTAGTGCACCTCCACCAAGTAGTCGGTGGGGTTCTGCTGCATGGGAAAAGAGTTGGTGATATCTCTATTTTATTTACATATTCTGATAGGTTTTTATATATATATTCATTGAATATTAATTGATTGAATATGAGATTTGTACCTAATATCTATGTTTTGTGTATTGATATGCAGTATCAACATTTGGATCATATGATGGAAAACGTGGCAGTTTAGGAACCAAAAGTAACTTCCAAGGCACAAAACTAAAGATCCATGGAAAAAAGGAGCTTCTGATAGAGGAAGATGACTTTACATGTTGTATAAACATTACCCGTGGTGAACCGGTGCAAGTCGTGGAAGAACTATAGGTCGGGAAGTGGATAAATTCATCTTGAAGTGATAATTACATGTGTCATGCCATGACACTTGTGAAATATGCCGAGAATGGCCACAAGTTCTAAATTTGGTACATGTGTAAAATTACACGTCGAGTAAATGCCCGATACAGCAGAAAAACGCTGATTTCCAGCGTATCTTTGACAGAATTTTCATATTCTTGACCACCCGGATGGCCATTTGACGCCATAATTGACCCAGGGGAAACCTATGACCATGAGGCTTATAAAAGGGGGGTTCCGGCCAAGAGAAAAGCATTCCATTCCAAGTAGAGAGGATTGACTATCGGGAGACTGCCACAAGGTTCCGACCCAGATTTCTTCATAGATAGGTTTTTGTTTTTGTTTTTCTTTGCTTTCTTTGATGTAATCATTGGATGCTTTCTAGTTTTAATTCCAATCTCTTTCCTTTCTTTGTTCCCTTCTCGTTCTTTCTTTCTTAATCTATCTCCTTTGGATTTGGGTTTAATCGTCGTTGGTGATCACCCAACGATGGTTGGCTAAAACTCATAGGGAAAAGCGGAATCAATTAAAGGGGGTGTGTACCATCATTGTTTGATTTTCTTTCACTCGTAAAGATGATTGTATTCAGAAGTATCATGTTGTGTATGCACGTTTATTTTATTCATCAGTGATCCATTGACCATATGACATTAGTAATGAACAAACCCCAACATGATTGAGATTATTTATTCATGACCATTGAATGTAATTACTCTTCTGCTTTTGGCAATCTGAACTTAATGCACTTTAGCTATTTTGATTCATCTGACAATGATGAATTGAGATTCTAGGATAGTTTGATAGGGAATGATCATTTCTTATATCGATGAAATTGTTTGGTTTCGCGGCTATTTGATATAATTATTTTGCAAGTGGAGTAGAATTAACTTATTTAGCAAAATCATCCCTGGAAACTAGTTCTCCTCTCTTCAATTTCTCTATTTGAATTCATTTATTTTAACTGCATCATTAGTTTAATAAAATAAATCAGAAATTGGAATGACTTAACCTTTAGTTAAAAGTTGTCATCAATGCGTTCTCCCCTCTCTGTGTGATCGGCCTTGCACTTCTGTTATACTACGACTTTGTAGTTAGTACGGTTCGGGTTTAATATAAATTTCTAATTTGATTCACGCTTGGAGAAATTAACGACGTCTTTAGGCGCATCAGTTGGGTATGCCACCGATTAGGTGGTGGCGCTGCACCGGCTAACCGGTGCATCTTATGTCCATGCTCTTCATAAAGTGCCTTCTCCACTACTTTCAATGCTCCTCTAAGGTTCTTCAAGCCTTCTTCTAAGACTTCTAAACATCCTTTAACACATGTTTAAAGTTCATTCAAGGGGTTCTAAAATGAAGACATCAAGCTACGTGCACATCACTTAAATGAAAGTATTAAACAGTCTAATATTGTGTCGAACCATCGCTGATCGGGCTGTTACCCCGTAGGACACTTTGTCATCTCAACTGTCAACGACTCCTTCCCGGCTGAAACTCTCTCTAGAATGATCTCCTCGTGGGGAGGGGGGTTTCCTAGGGTAAAGAGTTCAAAAAAAACCACTCTTGAAGATTCTCTTTGTATAACAATCTGAATGTTACAACTTACCTAACTTGGCATTTCATGCTCATACTAAACATACCAAGTTAGATGCTCAGTATATTTGTGACATATTATTAATTAGATTTTTTTTGTTTGATATGCATTTTTTAGTATAGAAAATGACAAATTCATATACACCTGACCTATTGCATACAAAATTTGTAATTAGAATAATGACTACTACGAGTGATTTTCCAATTCATATACAACTGACCTTTCTGATTTTCCAATTCCATATAGCTTAATTGATTAAAAAGTGGGATAGAAATTCAAGAGGATTGTGATTAGAATAATGACTACTACAATTTTAATCAATTAAGCTAGAAGAAATTGGAAAATCAGATTGATCTCATCCAATAGAAGATTCCAGGTGGTTGAAAACCTAAAAAGGAAGAAAACAAGTGCAAACGAGTCGCCATTCAAGTCAACGGACTTGAAGAAAAAAATCACGGGCGGTTCCTGCAGGACCACTCCCAAATGCTGCCTGTCACCATTTTCCCTCCAAACCGTCTGGTCAAAAAACCATCATCATCTCACCATTTGACCCCTCGCCCACCACCTTCCCCAGTGCGCCACAATCACCAGCTCTGGTGCATTGCCAGTCAGCCCCTCCTCCCATGGCTGTAAGCTTCACAGAAATCCTAATTCTGAGCTGTCATCGAGGTCAAACCATCTCCGCCGCACCCTAGAAACTCTTAACAAGAAAAAGATCAAACCCTTGCAAGGGTCCGGCCGGGCCAGTGTTCCATTTCACAACAATCGTCAAAAACTGTTCATAACACTTATCATGGTGATAAGTGATTCTGTGAAAGTGTTTTTAGAATGCCTATTAAAGAAGGAAATTTTTTAACACTTATAGATGTAGTTTTATTCAGGAATATAGCCCTAGAAACAGTTTCCTAGTGATATGGCCAGGTGATAACCCTAGAAACAGTTTCCTCAGCCAATTATCCCACCCAACACCAAATCTCCATACCCCGACCCCCTGAAGCAAAGAAGAATCAGAACCAAAAGCTTCATAATGGGTGCAAAACTACTAATGCAAACAAGTTCTTGTCAACAAGGAACATGTTTCTTGGAAAATTCAATTGATTTAGATGTCAAAATGATTCACTTGTCTTACAGATCTCTCTATTGCATAACGGGTGCCTTCACCTACGACTGAGACACAGACACATACACAAACACCATTACTTCCAGATCAAGAAAACCAG
Organism: Viscum album; assembly: GCA_963277665.1. NCBI lineage: Eukaryota > Viridiplantae > Streptophyta > Magnoliopsida > Santalales > Viscaceae > Viscum > Viscum album. The sequence continues at coordinate 1,645,631,511 of OY728132.1, forward strand.
AGAACATGGAGCTGCTGTTAGCTCCAAATCCCATGCACGGTTTACAATACAGGATGCCAAGTTCAGCTACTATTATGAATCACTTGGTATAATCCCCACGGTGAAGGTAAGCTTCCTGCATAGCTACAAATTCAGTTTACAGAAAGATTTGATGTTAAACTATCAGCTCAGTGAAAGATGAATGATGTTGACGGCAAAACTATTAGCTCATTTCCCTTACCTACTCCAAGTTTTCCAAACTAACAAGCCAGCTTCTTGTCTGTAACAATACACACCCAAGACTCAGCAATCTATGGATATGGGCAGTTCCCGAGCTCATCCCCTTGCCCATAATGGCTTTACAGCAGAGTTTCCTCTTATTTTTTTACATCCATGGCAGCACCGAAACAAAATTGAAGTACAGTTATACCAATCAGGAAGAGCAGCCAGGTATGGAGAATGACCTGTGCAAGTATCAAATCAAACCAGAGCCAGGCCATTGCTCATTGAATCAAGAATATTGAACAGCGAAGCAGCCTTGTTCTTCCCCTTCGGACTCCCATTCTTCGCAACGCCCGAAATCCCATCAAATACCGATGAACCCAAGCTTTTTAACTCGGCGGAGATGGTCTCCTCCCGGCACCGAACCAGATTGAGCAGCGCGGACACCGAGTTCTCCCTCGTCCGAGCGCTGGCTCCCGTGGCAGGATCCAGCAGATCCGTCAGCACCGCGATCCCCGAAACCCTACGGAACGCATCCTCGGCCTCGTCGCACCCCGCGACCTGGGCGATCACCGCCGTCGCGTCCTCCATCGGCCCGGTCCGGCCGTCGCGCACCACCAACGAGAACAGCGCGGCCGCCGCCCCCAGCCCGATTAGGGTTGGCCGATTCGAGGGGCACAGCGAGATCCCGAACAGCGCCTTCAGCGCGTCCTTGATCGATCTGGTCGCCGAATCGGGGCACTTCACGATGCCGATCAAGCCGAAGACGATGTCGCGCTTCGACCCGATGACGGGGCGGTTCTCTTCTACGACGAGGAGGCTGTGGAGCGTGGCGGCGGAGGACTGGACAGCGGCGGGAGCAGAGGCGCGGTGGCGGATGGCGTGGGAGAGGGCGTCGAGGAGACCGGCGGTGGACATGAGGGACTTCCGATCGGAGATGGAGAGGTTGAGAAGGGTCGCGGCGGCGTTTTCCTGGAGGATCGGAGAGGGAGCAAAGAGGATTTCTGAGAGGTAAACTGGGGCGCCGGCGTTGAGGATCAGCGCTCGGCTCTCCGGGTGGCCCCTGGAGAGGAGACGGAGGCGGCATAGGGCTTCGGTCCGGGTTTGCTCGGAAACGGAGCTGAGTTTCAACACCAACGAATTCACCGTCGCGCGGTTCACTTCCATTACACCACCACCTCCCCCTCCTCCACCTCCGCCGCTTCCCCCTTTATCGGAGACCTTGTCCATGGAATCTGAAGCAGTCCATGGAGATGGCCTGGGTGGAATTGGGCGTGGGCTTTGAGAACGACCTGGAGGAACCAACCGCATAGCATGTTTCAGTGAATGCACAGCTTCCGGCCTTCCGCAAGGTTCAGCCGAGCTTGTCTCATATGTTCATTCCATGACGTGGTGGCTTTTTCATCCTTATCCTATTAGCGGGCATTGGGTTTCATCATTTCGGTGGGTGTCATTGCATTTAATAAAGGACATCGTTGTCAAAAATCTCTCAAGATGATGTTTCATTGATTTTGGGTTCTGTTTGTTAATAAACCATGTCGACAAAGATCTAAAGTGGAGAATACCATGAGGTATTTCATATCTTAATGAGTTAGGAGTCTGTTCGAGAAGATTGCACAAAGTTTTGGAGCAAAGGAATTATTCTCGTACGCCCTCAGGCAAAGCAAATGGACTCACGAAAGAGAGTTGTGTGATTTCAGTGATGTTCACAAATGAAGGTGACTCATTTTACAGGTGCACAAAGAATTTAATGATGGATTAACTTTTACCTATAAATAGGCTATTGATGTCGTTATTAAGTAGTGAATAAAATTTAGTTGAGAGTCAAGTGCCTGGTCATCTCGTAAGACTTACGTGAATGTATTTTTTATGCGAAGACATTTTATTGCACCACCAGTTGCACATAGAAAGGAAGTCACGATATGTGAAACAAGAACTATGTTTGTGCATAAGGAGGGTTCGGTAAACCTTAAGCAAATTGCCTAGAAATTTCTATGGTAAAGCAGAATTCGTTATTTGGATGAAAAAAAAGATTCACGACACATCAGTTGTGGTGTAAACAATGTTCATCACGTACATCTATATATTCTTCTGAATGAGTAGTGTGTTCACTTTAGTTGAGAGAGCAACGAGTTCTTAAAACATGAGTGTTAGTAAACTAGGGGGGATTGATTCCACTCTGAACATTACATACAAGCAGTGTGCTTAGTGATTTTGGTACATCGACACATCGTCATTGTATACTTCTTGGATCAATCCAATGCAGGTGAATCGAATAAAAATTGCATGTGTTCCTCTTTACTTGCTTTATTGCTGCATATAAACTATGAGGGAGAGAGGTGTTCCTTCTAATCGTGGAATAAGATCGTTGGAGACGGTCGTTCAAATAAATCAAAATGCCCTGATTCACACCCTCACTTAGGGTATTTACCTTACCTTGGTCCAACAAGTGGTATCAATGCCAAAGGTTCAAGTTGGTGAAATCTCTCTCTAAATGGAAGTGGTGACAACAATAATTTACAAAGGGATTACAATATTTGATGGAAATAATTTTCAACTTTGAAAGAATCAGATACAATATTATTTATGATCCTTCAGTATTGATGTTTATACAGGTGTTATTCATGAAATTCCTGTCAGTATGGACAACAAAGCTTTACTAGAGGGAGACTGTAAAAAACTGGATATTGATGTCAGAGGAATCAACACTTTAGGGGGAGCCTTATCCAACACAGTCAATATAAAGGTGATGTCATGTAAATCATGATACTCCATTGTGGTAAAAAGATGCTTAATATCTATGACATCGACTCAAAGATACAAGAAGCTAAATTGTAGGTCCTATGGAACAAGTATAAGGACTTGAGGATGCACCCAAATGAATCTTTCGATGAATTCTTTGATAAGGTAGATGTTATTATGGTAGATGTGCATTGACTTGAAGAAACACTTGATGATGTTAAGACCATTAAGCATGTCTTGAGAAGATTACCATCACATTTTAATCTAAAAGTCTATGATCTTGAGGATAAAGATCCAAAAGAGATAATGTTGGATAGTCTTCATGGTACTCTTATTGCATATGAGATGAGGAATGATGATAACAAGGCTGTGAAATAGGAGAAGTCTATGGAAGTGGCATTCAAGGCATTAAAGAAGCTCCCCATAGATGATAACTAAGAAGAAGAAGAAGTTGATGAATTAATGTCATTCACTTCCTCACATCTTAAAATGGGAAAAAGAAAGTTCAAATGAAAACTTATACTTGTAACCAACTGTTTTGTACTTTGATTACATGAATGTTCACTTATTATATATTGTTCATTATTCTGCATGACTATAATATAATAATGTCATGGAATATTTGTTGTATTAATAAGGTCATAACAGATCCCCGCTATGATGAGAAGCTTGAAATGCTATAACAATATTCTTAAATAAAGTTTTGCGGTTGGATGACATACTATGATAGGACACATAGTATACAGACCGTCATGTGCGAGTACTCGTAAGAAGACAAGACTCTCTCTCATGGAGTTCGCACATGGTAATCTCCAAGATGGGAGATTATGAGAATAGACCCGCCAATAGTAATTCTGTATGTCTTAGTGTCATCGGATATTGCTATCTACGAGCATGTGTAATGATCCTTAGACTGGAAGATTATCATTAACTCATGTCATGACTCGCGCACTTAGATTTACTGACGAAAACCGTCACGCAGACAGTTGGCGGGAAGTAGGGTATGTTTGGTGCGTCACGAGTGACATTTTGTTAATGGATAAGTCGAGGAAGGATTTGTCCCTTCCATTTATGGAAGTTGATATCTCGGGCCTTTAATTGAAATAGAATTGTTGCATTAAATTCTATGGCCATGGTGTGAACGACGAGTTTATTTTAGGTAGTCAAAGAATGACTGATCAAGCATATAGGTTTATGACACTGCCATGAAACCTGCTTGATGAGATATTGAGACAAAGGGATTAAATTACACAGTAAGCGTTCGTATGAGGTGATACGTCAATGCGGCGTCAACTTCTTTCTCTTGGGTGCCTTGACCCGTTGCTTGACAGTAATCTTGGATTTTAGGCAAGCCCGCCTAATGCCAACGATAAAGAGGCCTAGAGGGTCACACACTAAGTGTATCCAAGTATCTCAAGTTGAATAAAGATTATTCCCGTACGTGGTTTAATAATTATTCAAGGAAGCCTAAGTTGTTTTAAATGATGGAGGAAAAATAAAATAAAACAAGTACACGTCGTGTATTATTAAATGTACACGCCGTGTCGTTTTATTTTGGAAAGGAAATGAATAAATGAAAACAAGATATACACGCCGTGTAGTTTTCAATGAAAAACAAGTACACTCCGTGTATTTATTATTACACGTCGTGTAGTTTTTCCAGTCGGGATTTTGAGGATATAATATCGTTTTATTAAATGATATTTATTATAATCAGCGTGAGCGCATGTCAAGGAATTAATTATTCGACATGGGTGTTTTCAATAAGAGTTAATGAAATAAATGAAACGCATAACACATTTATTTATTGTCATAACTCTACAACCTCAAACTCGATTATAAATATCCTCACAACCCCAATTCTTTTCCTACACAAGAGAATCGTTGTGCACAACATCTCTGGAGAATTCTTTCAAGGCTGAAAGAACCTCTTCCTCTAAGAACACTCTCAAGACCGAGAGAGATCCTCTTCCATCGGATCAAGACGATCTAAGGCGGATAATGCAAACAAAGGCTTCTCTACGCTAGCACCTGGAGAATCGACGTCTAGAGATACGAGGTACACATGTGGATCACCGCTAGAGGGAGTCTACACTTGGATTCTGCGACGCAACGACGGATCACATCGACAACGTGATCAAGAACATCAACGAAGAAAGAACACCCAAAAGGTATTTCTTTATAATTAATTAAATTAATTATAATAAACCTGTAATGATCCTTGTTTGTGGTTCCAGGAAAAACCATCTTCTTTGTCTTTTTCTGTGATTCGATCCGTGGAGACTGGCATTTTTCGTCATATTGATCCCGGATTGATCATTTCTAATGACAAAAGGCCAAGTGGGCACATCCACCCACGCGCTTCCGCTGCGCCCAGAACCTTCAAATGGTATCAGAGGGAGCTTACAACGTTGATTATAGTTATTTAATTTTCGTTGATAATTTATGCATTTATATTTGATTCAATTCGAAATATATCGTTCTATTAATCTGAATAAACGAGATCTATTATTCCTCCTTCGTTTCTCGATTCATATCACAGAAACGACTTTTTAATTTTAATTTTGATTAAAATAAAAATGAGGAATTCATCCGGAGGAGTCGCTCTTTCTGTGTGTACAACACGGGATTACACGGCGTGTAATTAAAACTACACGCCGTGTACTTAGGTTCAATGAACTGGCACTGGTCTGCCAAACCACGCCGTGTGAATTGATTATGCCTAAGTATTAATCACGCCGTGTTGACCAGAATTGAACGACACGTGGGAACCGGAATACACGGCGTGTATGTTGGAACAACACATCGTGTAGTCCGATCCGGTCCAGGTGAAACCGTGTACAAGGAGAAGTCGTGTTCCGTGTACACGGGATTTCCAAGCCGGTTACCGCGTAACAAGGAAGTACACGCCGTGTATGATTCATCTACACACCGTGTACTCCATAATTTCCAAAGTATAGAAAACACACCAAAGCCCCGACGTGTACTTTGGAAACAAGGTAAAAAGAAATACACGCCGTGTAAATATAAACTACACGCCGTGTACTTTCCAGAAATGGAATTTCACCAGGTTTCCTCCAATGTACAAAGACCCGTACAAGGAATATGGATGAGAATAATCTCAAGGAAATTCAGAAAGGAATTTAAGATAAAGAATTTATTAATTATAAGATCATAATTAATTGAATTCGAGCACGACTTATCTTAAATGAAAGAGCGATTAAACGAATTTGAATTCTAAATATGCGTAAATGTCGTTGCATGCTGTGGATGATCATGAGCTAGACCAAAGACCCTTTGTATGTGTATGGTTTTAGTTAAATTTATTTAATATAATTTTGTTGGCCTGTGAGCCTTCTTCCAATAAAATGTAGGTCCTGCGTGCCCATGGTTTCTTTAATGTAAACCCATGTAATGAAGGATCTCCCAAGCCAAAGGAGATGGTTCAAATCCCGAAGCCGAGGCGAAACTGATGCAAGAAGATACAAAGGTGGACATGTGGGAGCTGAAAAACACGAACCAACAGGTTCAAGGTGTTTTCCCTAGGTTAGGGTTAGCTTATCAAAACCGCTATATAATCTAACCAATAGAATCTCATGATCATGCCATCTTATTTTATTTCTTTCTGATTGCATGGTTTATTTATTATGTATGTGTTGTCGTGATCACATAATTAATAAAATGAACAAGCATGTAAATATGGAATAAAATAAAAACTGGACTATGCGTAAACATTATCAGAACATGGTTAATCAATTAAGCAAGCATCAATTAATATTAACAAGCATGTGATAATGTGAAACTACGCATAAAGGAATAAAATCCCTCAATACCATATTAAGTCAGACCAAGCCTTCTGTTACCTGATTAAGGGAAAGACTCAATAAAACTATGTGTTTGACCAACCCTTGTTGGGACACTTACTTTTATAAAGGAAGCCCTTATGAAAGGTTTCAGGTTGACTTAACCATATTACATCAAGAGAAGTAGCCCTTGCTAGACTTGGTGTAATATTGGAGACATGAGTTGAGGAAATCCAAGTCAGGATTTTAGGATTGGGGAGTCCACTCAACATATCAAGGAACTGTAAGCTCACAGTTGGCAAAGACCTGCCTACCTAAATACCTTCAAATAGCTTGACCAACCCTTGTTAGGGTTATGCGAAGGGAAATATGGATCCTTGCCACTAGAATGTCAAAGCAACTGGACATTCTGAGTTCAATGGTGAGGGCCATTTGGACTTGATAAAATAGTGGGAGAATTAATTAATTTATTATTTCTCATAAAAATGTAATCAAGAAAGTACTGATAAATCTGCTCTTTTAATTTGTAGAATCGAAATGACAAACTCATCAACCACATTTTCTCTGCGATCAATACTGGATAAAGACAATATCCTCACCGGTAGTAATTTTCAGGAATGGTTTAGGCGCCTTCGGGTTATCCTACGCCATGAACGAAAGTTTTACGTGCTGGAGTCCTCACTTCCTGATTCTCCTACCCCAGGGGTGAGTGATGAAGATTTCCTGGTCTATGATCAACATTTGAACGACGCTCTCGACGTTCAATGTTTGATGCTATCATCGATGTCTAGTGAGCTCATGAAGTCTCATGAAGACATGGATGCCTATAGCATGCTTGAGCACCTCCGTGGTCTATACCAGGAGAGAGCAAGACAGGAAAGGTTTGAGATCTCCAAGACTCTATTTCAGAGCAAGCTTGGAGAGGGTGCCCCAGCCGGGCCTCATGTAGTCAAGCTCATTGGCTACATTGAGTGCTTGGAGGTTCTAGGGTTTAAACTCCCCGAAGAACTGGGTACCGATCTCATTCTTGCATCACTCCCCCAGAGCTTCTAAAACTTTGTTGTGAACTTCAATATGAACAACATTGAGAAGTCTCCGTCTGATCTTCTCATCCTCATTCACCAAGTGGACACTGACATGAAGCGTGAAAAGCCTTCTTTCCTCATGGTGAATAAAAGGAAAGGGAAGGCGAAGAGCTTTAAGTCCAAAGCTTCTTCAAGGCCTTCCAAGAAAAGGAAGATCAAAGGGGAGGCAAAGGAACATGATGCTGCTTGTTTTGTATGTGGAAAGAAGGGCCACTGGAAGAAAAACTACACCCATCCAAGGAAGCAAGGGGAAGCTTCAGGTGCGTTTGTTATCGAATGCAATCTATCTGTTTCTACTAATTGGGTATTAGATACTGCTTGTGGTGCTCACATCTGTATCCAAATATAGGAACCAAGTAGATTCAGGAAGATTGATTGAGGGGAGGTAGATCTTCGAGAATCCAATAGAGCCAGACTTGCTGTTGTAGCTGTCGGGGACTACCACCTCACATTGCCTACGAGGATGGTCTTGGTTTTGAAAGGGTGTTATTATGTACCCTCTGTAAACAAAAACATTATTTCAGTATCCAGATTAGATACTGATGGATTCATCTTTAAGTTTGGAAGTGGATGTTGATATTTTTATAAAGATAGAATTTGTTTTGGTAGGGCACATTTATATAACGGCCTTTATGTGTTAGACTACACAAACCAAGTAATGGCAATCGATAACAAAGTTAATTCACATGACTCATACCACACCCAACTTTGGCATCACCGGCTAGGTCATGTCAATGAGAAATGTTTGACAAAATTACATCAAGATGGGTATTTAGATTCTTTCGAACTAAAACCACTTGGTGTATGTCATGCGTGTCTACAAGGAAAAATGACCAAAACCCCATTTAGTGGGAAAGGTGAAAGAGCTAAAGATATTCTATAATTAGTTCACACAGATGTGTGTGGACCATTTCCAGTTGAAGCAAGGGGTGGGTTCTCGTACTTCATAACTTATACTGATGATTTTAGTAGATATGGATATATCTATTTAATGAGGTATAAGTCAGATTCTTTTGATCGGTTCAAAGAATACAAGAATGAAGTTGAGAACCATCTTGGTAAGAAGATTAAGAAACTCTGCTCAGATAGAGGAGGATAATATCTTAATCAGGACTTCATTGATTTCTTACGGGAGTTTGGGATTCTATCTCAACTCACTCCTCCTTACACACCGCAGTGGAATGGTGTAAGTGAAAAGAGGAACCGCACCCTGTTGGACATGGTGAGATCAATGATGAGTCATGTGAGTCTTCCATTATCCTTTTGGGGATATGCATTACAAATAGCAGCGCACATACTAAACCAAGTACCAACTAAATCGATAAATGGTATTCCATACGAGTTATGGAGTGGACGCAAAGCCATGTTATCGAATTTACATCTGTGGGGTAGCGAAACATTTGTTAAGGCCTCTTTAGGTAACAAACTTGCACCCTGAGGCACAAACTGTATCTTTATAGGATATCCCAAGGAAACAAGAGGATATTACCTATACAACCCCTCAGACAAAAAGCTTACAGTGGCAAGACACGCCATATTCCTTGAGAGGGAGCACATCTCCAAAAGAGATAGTGGGAGCGAGACAGACTTCGATAAAGTCGAGGCTCAAGATACACATGAGTTGGTACAAGAACATATTCCACAAAGCCCCGTGGAAGAACAATCTGTTCCAGAGACACAAGAACTGCGTAGGAGCACGAGAGAGATGAGAGAACCATAACGATATGGTTTTCTTGTCACCGAGGATGATGAATCATTATTGGTTGAAAATAATGACCCTCTTACCTATAAGGAAGCAGTTGAAGGCACAAAAGTTGCCAAGTGGAATGAATCCATGAATTCTAAAATGGATTCCATGTATCAAAACCAAGTTTGGATTTTGGTAGATCCTCCAGTTGATGTAAATCCTATTTGTAATAAATGGGTATTCAAGAAGAAACTGGACATGGAGGGGCAAGTCAGCACTTATAAGGAATGACTGGTTGCAAAAGGTTTTAGAAAACGTCAAGGAATTGACTATGATGAAACCTTTTCACCGGTTGCGATGCTGAAATCCATCAGAATCCTATTGGCCATTGCTGCTTACCATGACTATGTAATTTGGCAAATGGATGTCAAAACAGCTTTCCTTAACGGGAACCTCTAGGAAGATGTCTACATGACACAACCTGAAGGGTTTGTGACTCCAAAGGATTCCAACAAGGTATGAAAGTTGCAGAAATCCATTTATGGATTAAAGAAAGCATCAAGGTCATGGAACATTCGTTTTGATGAAGCTGTTACAGAATTTGGCTTTGTTAAGAACAAATGTGAGCCTTGTGTCTACAAAAGGTTTAGTGGAAGTGCAGTCGTTTTCCTAATAGTATATGTTGATGACATATTGCTAATTGGAAATGAAGTACCTGTCTTACATTCAGTTAAGGCATGGTTGCATAAATGCTTCTCCATGAAAGACTTGGGCGAGGCAGCATATATTCTTGGGATCAAGATCCATCGTGATAGATCCAAGAGAATGCTGGGCCTGAGTCAAAGTACATACATTGACAAGATACTGAAGAGATTCAGTATGGAACAATCCAATAGGGGATTGTTTCCAGTGTCACATGGCATTAATCTTTCCAATAAAATGTGTCCTCAGACACATGAGGAAAGAAAGATAATGGAAATGATCCCTTACGCATCCGCGATTGGGTCAATCATGTATGCTATGATATGTACGAGGCTAGATGTTGCTTACGCATTAAGTGCGGTAGGCAGATATCAAGCTGATCTAGGAGACCGCCATTGGATGGCAGTCAAGACTATCCTTAAGTATCTGAGGCGTACTAAGGATATGTTATTGGTTTATAGAGGAGATGAGGAACTAGTCATCAGAGGACATATAGATGCTAGTTTCCAGACTGATCAAGATGACATGAAGTCACAGACTGGATACATCTTCAGTTTGAATGGAGGTGCAGTGAGTTGGAAGAGCTCAAAACAAAGTGTGGTGGCAGATTCTACAGCGGAGTCCGAGTATATCGCAGCTTCTGAGGCAGCTAAAGAAGCAGTATGGATGTGAAGCTTCGTCCAGGAGATGGATGTTTTACCGAGTAGTAAAGATCCTATCACACTCTATTGTGATAATACTACAGCGGTGGCACTTGCAAAAGAGCCAAGGTCATATCAGCAGACAAACCACATACTTTGGAAGTATCATCTCTTGAGGGATTTTTCTCAGAGAGGTGAAGTTGAAGTGAGCAGTATTTCCATGGAATACAACGTGTCAGACCCATTGACTAAAGCCTTGACTCAGCAGAAACATGATAATCATGTGAGGTCTAGTGGACTAAAAGTCGTAGGCAGTTGGCTCTAGTCCAAGTGGGAGTTTGTAAGGCTTAATGTCCTCAGAACCAACTGTTTTGTACTTTGATTACATGAATGTTCACTTATTATATATTGTTCATTGTTCTGCATGACTATAATATAATAATGTCCTGGAATATTTGTTGCATTAATAAGTTCATAGCAGATACCCACTATGATGAGAACCTTGAAATTCTATAACCATATTCTTAAATAAAGTTTTGCGGTTGGATGACATACCATGATAGGACACATAGTATACAGACCGTCATGTGCGAGTACTCGTAAGAAGACGAGACTCTCTCTCATGGAGTTTGCACTTGGTAATCTCCAAGATGGGAGATTATGAGAACAGACCCGCTAGTAGTAATTCCGCATGTCTTGGTGTCATTAGATATTGCTATCTACGAGCGCATGTAATGGTCCTTAGACTGGAAGATTATCATTAACTCATGTCATGACTCGCGCACTTAGATTTATTGACGAAAACCGTCACGCAGACAGTTGGTAGGAAGTAGGGTACGTTGGGTGCGTCACGAGTGACATTTTGTTAATGGAAAAGTCGAGGAAGGATTTGTCCCTTCCATTTATGGAAGTTGATATCTCGGCCCTTTGATTGAAATAGAACTGTCGCATTAAATTCCATGGCCATGGTGTGAACGACGAGTTTATTTCAGGTAGTCAAAGAACGACGGATCAAGCATATAGTTTTATGAAACTTCCATGAAACCTTCTTGATGAGATATTGAGACAAAGGGATTAAATTACACAGTAAGCGTTCGTATGAGGTGATACGTCAATGTGGCGTCAACTTCTTTATCTTGGGTGCCTTGACCCGTTGCTAGACAGTAATCTTGGACTTTAGGCAAGCCCGCCTAATGCCAACGAGAAAGAGGCCTAGAGGGTCACACACTAAGTGTATCCAAGTATCTCAAGTTGAATAAAGATTATTCCTGTATGTGGTTTAATAATTATTAAAGTAAGCCTAAGTTGTTTTAAATGATGGAGGAAAAATAAAATAAAACAAGTACACGTCATGTATTATTAAATGTACATGCCATGTAGTTTTATTTTGGAAAGGAAATGAATAAATGAAAACAAGATATACACACCGTGTACATTTAATGTACACGCTGTGTAGTTTTCAATTAAAAACAAGTACACACCGTGTATTTATTATTACATGCCGTGTAGTTTTTCCAGTCGGGATTTTGAGGATATAATATTGTTTTATTAAATGATATTTATTATAATCAGCATGAGCGCATGTCAAGGAATTAATTATTCGACATGGGGGTTTTCAATAAGAGTTAATGAAATAAATGAAACGCGTAACGCATTTATTTATTGTCATAACTCTACAACCTCAAACTCGATTATAAATATCCTCACAACCCTAATTCTTTTCCTACACAAGAGAATTGTTGTGAAAAACATATCTAGAGAATTCTTTCAAGGCCAAAAGAACCTCTTCCTCCAAGAACGCTCTCAAGACCGAGAGAGATCCTCTTCCATCGGATCAAGATGATCTAAGGTGGATAACACAAGCAAAGGCTTCTCCACGCTAGCACCCGGAGAATCCTTTGGCGATGTCCAGAGATACGAGGTACATGTGTGGATCACCGCTAGAGGGAGTCTACACTTGGCTTCTGCGACGCAACGACATATCACATCGACAACGTGATCAAGAACACCAATGAAGAAAGAACACCCAAAAGGCATTTCTTTATAATTAATTAAATTAATTATAATCAACCTGTAACGATCCTTGTTTGTGGTTCCGGGACAAACAATCTTCTTTTTCTTTTTCTGTGATTCGATCCATGGAGACTGAAGTTTATCGTCGTATTGATCCCGGATTGATCATTTCTAATGAAAAAAATCCAAGTGGGCACATCCACCCACGCGCTTCCGCTGCGCCCGGAACCTTCAATACTCATGTGGTTTTGATGTGGAAAGGTTGGTAACCTTGCATAAAAATTTCCCAAGATGTTTTGAGATGATTATGAGGATAATGAAATTCCCACAAATAAATCTTCAGTTAATGTGAAAGGTGGGGGAGTAATAAGGACAACTTTTTCATGAAGAACCTACTTTTAAAAGAGGATATGAGCTTAGAAGAGAAAAAATTAAGTGAAATTGAGGACTATAAAGACCTGAAATAAGATATTCTTATGGTGGTTGTAGATAAGTCATAAACAAGGGAGGACTGTAAGAATGATGAGGTAGAAATTGAAGGGAGAGTTGATCTCCAAGCATAGTTAGAGGATGCACTTGACGAGATAGATGTTTGGAGATCCAAAATGAGGAAATCCAATCGAGTGGTTCATGATGCAAAACATTACATGCAACAACACAAAGTGGAGAAGTCCATGTTGAAGGTAAAAATTAAAAAAATAAAATTTTAGAATCCAGAAAGCTTGAAGAAGGTTGTTGAGTATAGGTTTAAGATTGGAGAGAAAACCCAGATTACCAATGGATTGAATAATACTATGAAAGAATGAGTAAAACATATTGAAGAGATATAGGAAGAAGTTATCAATTTTTGGTGAAAATAGAAGATCAAAAGATACTCTTGACTCCTGATATGATATTAGGAAATCAAATCACACGGGCTATAGAGAAGGAGAAGGACGATCATGGAGGTCTGGTATAATAGTTAAAGGCTTGTCCACAAAAACCAAAGACACATAAAAATTACAGAGATGGTATGGGGCTTGATTACAAGAAAAAATGTAGTGATGGTTAATGCCAAACCATAAGCATCCAATCCAAAGTTGAAGGTTTATTTGGGTGACTCGGAATCATAACACTCTAAGAACCCAAAATACCACCAGTGTTGTATAAATAACACATAAGAGTACACCACAAATTAGGTGTTATTATTTTGAAAATACGGGACACTCTCAAAATGTATTTTCCACAACCAAGTGGTACTAGAGGGCATATGAGCAATAGAGACAACTATACAAAGTTCAACATTCTATATATGATTTTGATGGCTATTTATTTTGGTGTGGTGGATATGGTCATATGGCCTGGTATTGCTCATTGATGATGCAAAGGAGTGTGCCTATGGAGATCCAAAGAGGTTATATAAAACATCTCAAAGAATCATCAAGCACTCTGAAAATGCAAAATAAATTTGTATCTTTTCAAGATGAAGTTGTTCCATTATGTTCTAAGGAAGATCAAGTGCACCAATCAACACTGAGTGTGAATTCAAATACATTGATCAATAAGAGAAGTATTGAGAAGGAAATGGTTGTTGAGATTACCCTAAATGCAATGAATTGATATGGATTTTGGATCATTGAAAGTTGATTATCTTTTTATATGATAGTAAATAAGAACCTTGTCACAAGAATCAAGTACAAAAAAGAAGGTTTCTTCAGATTTGGAAATATTTAAGGCTTAAATATCACTAGTTCATGAAATAAAAAAATGTGGACAAAGACATGATACATGAAGATGAAATGGTTTTTAAAGGTCCTGGTGATGAATTTCTAAGTATAAGTCAATTGTGTGACTTAGGATGTATAGTGAATTTCCCCAATAATAATTGTATCATCAATGGGAAATATGGTACAATTATGATGAAAGGTAAGTGAACAAAGGGGAATCTTTACCTTATCGATGGAAAATAAGATATGTGATTTCTATCTAAGAAAGAAGAAAATAGATTGTGGCATAAAAGGCTTGGACACTTGATCCAATAGTCCTTGGAATATTTGGTGATCAATGATGAATCCCATGATATGCCTATACTTTCATGTGATTATACACACACATGCAATGTTTTACAATAAGGGAAGATTATTTAGAATACATACAATCTGAAATACCAAAGGCCAACGAGGTTGTTAGGTCTACAAGGCTGAATACCCTGAGAGGGGGGGGGGTGAATCAGGGTATGACTAATTTAAAATTAAAGCTCGTTCTAATCTTGTTTCTCTGTTAAGACAAACACTCTTATCTCTCTTTCCTGTTGCATAATATAGGCAGAAAGTAAAGCACACACATGACACATCACTTTTTACTTTGTTCACCCTCACTGGGCTACATCCAAGGAGCATACACCGACAATGTGCCGATGTACCAAATCCACTAGAAGTGCACTGCTTTTTACAAGGTTTGGGATAAATCACTTCTATTCCCAGGCTCACTGCCTTTACAAAGTTTAGGGTCAGCTCACTACTTTACCAAGGGCCACTCCCTCTCTCTCTCTCTCTGGATCACTATCGGTGGAGAGGATCACCTTCTTCCTCTTCCTTTGCTCACTGCTTTGGAAAGGATCCACTCATAGTTTATAGACATATAGGTATCTTCATTATCACTAATGAATGCATCCTCTATTGAATGTAGATTCTCTGTTGAAGTCCACCTTTAACCCGTAGATGAATCTCTCTTTGCACCAAAAGTATCGGGCAATCTTCCAACTTTCACGCAGCCTAGAAACACTTTCGTGAATCAACCTTACTTGGTGCCCTACTCTAAGCTGGCGCACAAGTCAAAACTGGAACGCAAGTCCACCTCAACAACTTGCGTGACACAAGATTCTTCTACTCCAAACTTGCACGATGCACTTCATTTCTCACCCAAACCTCCTTAGGCACGCAACTATCACCTGGCGCGCAACTACTACTTGGACGACCACACACCACTTGTGCGACCACCAAACCTGCACGATGGGAGATATGATTTTCTCTAAGTGTTGAACTCATATAGAATGAAGAGGGGTCGACCTATATTTATAGGCATTTTGACAGCCTGTGCGACGACGCACAATTCTCCCCTCGACGCACAAGTCTCAGCACGCATGTCCAACTGCCCAAGCCTCTATCATGCTACTCACTTGCGCGACCACACCAATACTTGCGTGACCCTCTTTCCTTTGACATATTTTGAAGTTATGATCTTGAAAAACAACAGGCGCGCAAGTTTTTAATCCTCCTAGGCACCGGCGCGCAAGTTCTTTCTCAGCGCACAGGTCACTTGAACGACCAACCCAAAACTTGCGCAACCATTATCCCTTTGCCATTTTTCCATGTTATGATCTTGAAAAACACTAGGTGCACAAGTTCCCTCTCCTTCAAGTACACGGTGCACAAGTCCCTTTTCCAAAACCTCTTTTCTCCATTTGTCAATTTCTAGGCCCAAAAATTTGTAAAACACTGGAAAACAGTGCCACCTTGTATCTACTCTTTTTGTACCACCTCCAGATCATTCATTCCATTATCAACATTCTTGAATCAGACAAGGATTGTTAACTACAACCCTTGAACTCGACATGCCCCCAAGAAATACCCTTTGTCAACAAATTTGTATTTTATAGTTTGATTTTTCAACAATCACAACATTGATGTCCACTTTGTCAACAAACACAATCACCTCAAAAATGCTTCAATGATACCTTAAGGGATTTTTCCCAACAATATACCCCTTTGGGTTTGTTGACAACTCTTCTATAAAAAGATACATCGTTAACTCTTCATCCACCATTCTACCAATGTGATCCTGATAGCGATCAAGGATTTACCCAGCACATACTCTAAGCCCAAATGAGCAATTCTCAGCGTGAGAAACAAGAGTAAATGAAAAGTTTATCAATGAATCACTTCAACTATGACACCCTCTGTTGACACCAAAATGATACAAATTTTTGGAAATATTCATACCACATTCCAACACCACACTTATGATTTTATCACGATCCTCATTTGTCGTGATATCTATTCTTTGATCGATCACTTATAGCATCATCGGATTTAATATTATCCCCTATCTCATTGCACTCTTTTCAGCTGAAAATCCTGTTCAGCACTATTGCCTTTATAGTCCAATCTAAGCTCTGAAACAACTTCAACTCCCCCTATCTGGCTGCTCCATCCATCCAAATTAATTTTTTATTAAGAGAAGAAGAAAGTACACTAAGCAAACTATGGAGGTCTAAAGTAATGAAGACCGAGGGCATCCCCTCTGATCAAATTAACACATTCCACCTTCAAACTGTTAATCCGGAAGATATGCACATCTGTGGAACAGTGGTCATCCATGGAAGTCAAATAGTCCGCAACCTTGTTCCCCTCTCGACATATGTGTGAAAGAGTGATGTTATGACTAAGCATATCACGACATTTCCTGACCACGTACGCTATGGACCAAGGTGTAGAGAGATTATCTTTAAGGGAATTAAGGAGGACAAGTGAGTCCACCTCCACTTCCGAAATGGCAACCTCCTCCTGGATGCACAAAAAAAGCCCTGTGAATAGAGCCCGAGCCTCTGTTAGTATGGCATTTCCCCTGCCTAGGAAATAAGAAAAATCCAGGATCACATCACCCTTAGGATCTCTAACAACCCCCCCTCCAGAGATCACCCCCAATGAGGAATCTCCATCAGTATTGAGCTTGTAGCCTGATACAGGGGGATCCCATCGAACCCACTTCCCAGGTCCTCCCTCCTCAGGAAGGGAAGGATAGGTATTGTTTTTCTGCATGCATGGGAAGGGGGAGGACCTCTGCCACTCCTTAAAGAGCAATGACATGTCGATGAGCTGGAAACAGATGAGTGAAAGGATGGCTTTGGTCGAGGGTCTAACTCCTTCGTATCGGGCTTGGTTTCTGGCTTGCCAAATACACTAGCACCACACATTAAAGGAGACAGCACGGGGGAGGCGGGTCTTCTCCGAACCGAGCGCGCCTTCAAACCACCTTTCCAGGAACTCAGACTCAGTCTCCTCAGAACATAGAGACCTGACTCCCCCATGAAACGACCAAACCTCCAACGCCCATTCAATTTTGAAAAACAGGTGATCCAAGATTTCCTCCATTTGATGCTTGCAACAGTGGCATCCCGAGGCCAGGTTGATCCCAAGTTTCTTGATATTGTCATCCGAAGCCAGGGCCATGTTTCTAATCTGCCAAGTCAAGAAGTTCATTTTGGTCGGGATCTGACGACACCAGACAACACCATTCCACCGATCCAGGGGCCTCGTGGGGGACCTCCACCTTTGGAAGTCTCTGTTTTTAAAGACCCCCGAGGATGATGAAGTGAAAACACATTTGTCTTTCTCAGAATTCAACACGATCGAATCAAAGACATCCTGTTAGTCCGCATTCAACACTGCTTTGATGAAGCAGGGATGGCATTGGGCTTCCTTGAACAAAATCAAAGGCGCCAGACATCCTGGGAAAGCCAAAACAGAGCCTGCCCAGTTCTTGTTCCAGAAGGAGATGTCCCCTATTCCTACAATCCAGCGAGAGCAAGAAGACAAGGGGAGAACCAGAGGTTGGACTTTGGCCCACAGCGGGGAAGCTGGTCCACAACTAACCTCCTCATTACCTCTGATCAAAGGTGACATGCATCAACCCCATGAATAATCACTATTTTCTCCCCCTTTGTCAATGAACCCAAAGATCACTACTTTGCAGTCTGTAAGAGAGTAGAGAACACATATCAGCACATTAGGAAAAAACACATCATACCTCGGGGAGAGGGGGGGAGGGGGGTTACACATCCACACTCTTTTAAGTGTGGGGAGTCTACTAAACTCCCAGAGCCAGTCGATGCCTTTCAAACACTTCCTTGGGTAAGGCCTTTGTTAGAATATCTGCAACCTGTAGATCTGTAGGCACATACTCTAACTTCACAAGCCCTTGATCCACCTTCTCCTTGATGAAATGATATTTGATCTCAATGTGCTTTTTCCTTGAGTGATGGATGAGATTTTTACTAAGATTGATAACACTTGAGTTATCAAACTGGATTCCGATCAGAGACTTCACTTCAAATCCCATATCTTCAAGCTGCTACTTCATCCACAATAACTGTGTGCATGATTAAGTGGCCGCAATATACTCAGCTTCCGCGGTGCTCAATGAAATGCAATCTTGCTTCTTTATTAGCCAAGAAATACATAATCAACCAAGATAGAATGCACCACCTAACGTTGATTTTCTATTATACGCTGAACCGGCCCAGTCTGCATCAATATATCCCAATAACTCTGTCTGAGATTTGTCATTATATGTCAAGACAAAATCCATCGTGCCCTTGATATACTGAAGTATTCTTTTCACTACAAGAATGTGGATTTCCTTGGGATTAATATGATATCTTGATGCTTGGCATGTAGCGAAAACAATGTCAGGCCTTGTTGTAGTTAGGTACAATAGACTTCCAATGATTTGACTATATTCTGTGATATCAACTGCCTTGCCATCCTCATCTTTTGATAATTTCATCCGGGTAGCAACCAGAGTCTTCATCTCCTTGGAATTATCCATTCAAAACCTTCTTAAAACCTCATTGGCATATTTTTATTGAGAAATGAATGTTCCATTCCTTCCTTGTGTCACCTAAAGACCAAGGAAAAACTTTATCTCTCCAATCATTGACATTTCAAACTCATTTTTCATGAATTCGGAAAACTGTATGCACTGAGCTTCATCTGATCTGCCAAATATTATGTCATAGACATAAAACAACACCATAATTCTTTGATTACTATTATTGTTGATGTAAAGATTGTAATCAAATCCACCCCGTTGAAAGCCAAGATTTTTCAAATACTGATCCAGCCTTGAGTACCATGCTCTTGGTGCTTGATTAAACCCATATAGATCTTTCTTTAATTGACAAACTTTATTCTCATCTTCATGAATGATAAAAACATCTGGATTCTCAATGTACACCTCTTCTTCTAGAACCCCATTAAAAAAAATGCATATTTGACATCCATCTGGAACACTTTGAACTTTATTTGCACTGCTATGGCTAAAAATAATCTGATTGTCTCCAGCATTGAAACTGGTACAAATGTCTCATAAATGTCAATGCCCTCTATTTTGGAGTATCCTTTTCACACCATTCGTGCTTTGTTTCAAATCACTGTTCCATCCTCGTTCATCTTGTTGAGAAAAACCCATTTAGTACCGATGACATTCTTATCTGCTGACCTTGAAACAATCTCCCACGTCTAGTTCTTTTCAATCTGATCAAGCTCTTCATTCATAGCCTGAACCCAATTTTCATCTTCAGCTGCATCAGCAAAACATTTTTACTCTACTTGAGATAAGAAAGATGTCTGCTGTAGTGACTTCATTCTTCTTGTCTGAACTAGAGCTGTCTGATCACCAATGATATTCTTCCTATCAATTTCAGCTAGACTCTTTGGCTTCTTTGCAGACATAGACTTGAAACTTTCTTGTTCATCATCAGTGTCTTCTTCTGAGTCATCATCAGCCACTTCTTCTCCTCCTGCGTTTCTTACCTCCTCATCACTTTCATCTAGAAACTGTTCACTGTGCTATTGAATATTCTCTTCATTTTCAAAAATAGCGACGTCATTTATCTCAAAAATTTTTCCCATCCTTTTGTTGAAGCATTTATATGATTTTCTCTTACCTGAGTAGCCAAGGAATATCCCCTCATCTCCTCATGACTCAAACTTCATGTGGTTTTCTTTGTTGAGGATGAAATGATTACTTACAAAGATTCGAAAGTATTTCAAAGTTGGTTTCTTTCCGTACCACATTTCATACGGAGTCTTCCCTTCTTTCGGACACAATAGAGCCCTGTTTGAAATATAGACCGATGTCAAAACTGCTTCCTTCCAAAATTTCTCTGGTAGTTCCCTTTCAATAATCATTGTTTTGGCCATGTTGTTGATGATCTGATTCCTCATTTCAACTACTTCATTATATTGGGGAGTTCTCACTGATGAAACTTGATGCCTTATCCCGTGTTTCTTGAGATATTCTTCTACTTGACTTTTTGTGAATTTTGTACCGTTATCAGTGCAAAACATCAGAATTTTCTGCCCAAGCATCCTTTCTGATTTCCTCATATACTGCTTAATACAAATGAACACTTCTGTCTTCTGGGTAATGACAAATATCCAATCCATTATGCTATAATCATCATTGAAAAGGACATAGTACCTTTTCCCATTTATGGCTCGTGGTGAGATTGGTCCACAAACATCAGTATGCACTAATTCGAGCACTCTAGTTGATTTCTGTTCCTTTGGATTGTATGTATTTCTGATGATCTTCCCTTGTTGGAAAGAATCGCACGTATGAGTGTGATCACGTGATAATTTGGGAAGGTCTCTAGAAACATCACACTTTACAAGATCTTCCATAGATGGTTGGCATAGATGAACAAGTCGCTTATGCCACAACTTATTCTCTTCCTCTATGGATAAAAGACACATATCTTCTTCCCCACTTACAAGGTAAAGATTTCCCTTTGTCCTTTTTCCCTGTAGAACGACTGCTCCATCTTTTCCTTTCACAAAAAAAATCTTTTTGGTAAATCAGATAGAGTTCCCAGAGTCACATAGTTGACTGACACTGAGTAAGTTATGACTGAGGCCCTCTACTACCAAGACATCAACACGTCTCATTTCTTTCCCCCCAAATTTATCCTTTCCGGAACCAACAATCTTTAGCCCTTCATCATTCCCAAACTTGACAACTCCTTATTTGTCATATTTTATGCCTGTAATGAGATCCTTGTTCTCTTTTATATGGGATGTGCAACTACTATCAAGGATCCATACTCCTAAACGATCTGAAGCTTTAAGGGAAATTTCCGAAACTATTGCCTTCTCATCCTTTTTCTTTTTGATCCATGTCTTCGACTTTACACTCGGTGTGGTTTAGAGAACTTGATATTCCTTAGAGTGTGATGGACCAGCTTCATCTTGCAAAGCTGCAAATATATTCTGCATTTTTAACTCACCTGTTGGTTTATTGATCTGCTACTTGTGAACATTATGAATCTTCTTTGGCACATTCTTCTGTATGGTCGAAGTAAAGTACCTAGCCATGTGCCCAAATCCTCTACACCAAAAACAGTTTCCTTCAAAATATGTTATGGAAAACCATTCTTTGTTTGGATGCCACCTCTTTTCTTGTTCCCTTCGATATATTTTGGTTATGGAACACACATACTGTGAATCTCCCATCTTTCCACAACAATAACACCTAATATAAGGTGAATTCTTTCATGTTACTTCAATACTATGAGTTTCCCTTTGGGATCTTTGAATATTATGATTCTTTTTCCTGCCCAAATAAAACTTCAATCTCAGAGTGGATTCTTGTGGTCTGACATCAATATTTACAGCTTTTTGTTTTCGATCAAGCCCCGATTCAGCCTTGGAATTTGAGCTCAATTGCTGCTTCACTCCTGCTGAACTACTAGCCTCCTCTTTCATCTTCTCTATCTTCTGAATGAACTGCTTTTCTGATATCACATTAAGAGTCAAGAGTATTTATTGATCCTTCATTTTTTTTCGCAGACTGACCACTTCTTATTCAAGTTCTTCGATACACCTGACTTGATCTTTCACTTTTCTATTCAAGCCATTGATCTCCCTCTTATTTTCTTCAATCTTGATCTTATATTCACTAACTGATTCTGAGTTCTCTGGTGTTGATAACTTAAGTTTCTCAATTTCTTACATCAACTCAGACTTATCTTCTTCCTGCTACTGCATATAGAGTTTGGCATCATGAACCACTTTATTGGCTCTCTTTGTTTTAGCTCTCCAAACGTCTATCTCCTCAAGAGCTACTTCCAATTCGGCTTCCATATGAACTCTTCCTTCAACTTCTTCTTATTCTTCTCCAGTGTCAGTTTCTTCCTTTTTCCGAGAACTTACAACAACTACCACCATGGAATTTTCCCCATGATCTTTGCATTTTTCAATTTCTTCAACCTCTTCAACTTCTGTCTCATCAAAACTTTCATAGTCTTTTGAAAGAAGATTCCTTTTCTTGAAGAAATTTCTCTTGAACTGCTTCTTTCCTTTCACATAGGCTGAAGACTTATTCTTGGGAATTTCAAATTCATCCTCTTCATCATCTTGAGACTTCTTTGGGCACCTTACTGCAAGATGTCCAACCTTTCCACATCTAAAACATGAAAGTGGAAGTTTCCCTTTAAACTTTACTTTTCCTCTTTGAAGATTCGAGGAAAGGAATGAAATCACTTCATCTGTCTCTTCTTCCTCCTGAGATTCATCGATGGTCAGATTCTTCATGGACTTAAATTCCACCTCCTTGGATTTACCCTTTTCCATAGCATCATTGTCATCATTCCTCATTTCATATGCAACAAGGGTACTGTGCAGGTTATCCAATGTCAGCTCTTTTGGGTCTTTATCTTCCAATACTGAGACATTCAGATTAAACCGAGGTGGAAGTTTCCTCAAGATACACTTCACAATCTTTATATCTTTGATGACTTCTCCAAGACCCCGCATGTCTTCCACAACAGCATTTACCCTGTCGAAAAATGCATCAACAGATTCATTCGGGCTCATTCTCAGATCTTCATACTTGTTCCACAGAACTTGCAGCTTTGCCTCTTTGACTTTTGTATCCCCTTCATATATATTCAAAAGATTTTCCCACATAGCATGTGACATTTTGTATGAAATCACCTTTTTATAGATAGAACTTGAAAGGGCTCCACCTAAATCATTAATACCCTTCGCGTCAGCATCTAGATCCCTTCTTTTATCTTCTGATAATGCTCTACTGTTAATGTCAGCTGAGATACCATGCATAGCTACTGAAAACACATCTATTCCCAAAGATCAGAATTTTTTTTGTATTCGATTCTTCCATATCTGAAAATTACTTCCGTCAAAGATCGGAATCCCTTTATGATTAGTGACCTCCATTGAGAGAAGAAAAAATATCAACCTTTGCCTTTGATACCAATTGTTAGGTCTATAAGGCTGAATACCCTGAGGGGGGGGGGGGGGTGAATCAGGGTATGACCAATTTAAAATTAAAGCCCGTTCTGATCTTGTTTTGCTGTTAATCCAAACACTCTTCTCTCGCTTTCCCGTTGCACAATATAAGAAGAAAGTAAAGCATGCAAATGACACAATAATTTTTACTTGGTTCACCCTCACTGGGCCATGTCCAAGGAGCATACACCGGTAATGTGCCAATGTACCAAATCCACTAGAAGCACACTTTTGTTTACAAGGTTCAAGATAAATCAATTCTATTCCCATGATCACTGTCTTTACAAAGTTTAGGTTCAGCTCACTGTTTTCCCAAGGGTAACACCCTGTCTCTCTATCTCTGGCTCACTGCCGATGGAGAGGATCGCCTTCTTCCTCTTCCTTTGATCACTGCTCTGGAAAGGATCCACTCACAGTTTATAGACCTGTAGGTCTCTTAATTATAACTAATGAATTCATCCTCTGTTTAATGTAGATGCTCTGTTGAAGTCCACCTTTCACCCGTATATGAATCTCTCTTTGCACTAAAAGTATCGGGCAATCTTCCAGCTTTCACACAGCCCAGAAACACTACCGTGAATCAACCTTACTTGGCACCCTACTCTAAGCCAACGCGCAAGTCCTCAGCGCGCAAGTCAAAACTAGCGTGCAAGTCCACCTTAACCACTTGCACGACACAGGATTCTTCTACTCCAAACTTGCACGACACACTTCCTTTCTCGCCCAAACCTCCTTAGGCGCGCAACTATCACCTGGTATGCAACTACTACTTGCATGACCACACATCACTTGCGCGACCACCACACCTGCGCGATGGGAGCTTTGATTTTCTCTAAGTGTTGAACTCATACCGAATTTGAAGGGGTTTACCTGTATTTATAGGCATTTTGACAGCCTACGCGACGGCGTGCAAGTCTCCCCTCGGCACGCAAGTCTCGGTGCCCAGGTCCAACCGCCCAAGCCTCTGTCGCGCTACTCACTTGCGCGACCAAACCAATACTTGCGCGACCAAAACAATACTTGCGCGACCCTATTTACTTTTCCATATTTTGATTTTCTAATCTTGAAAAAACAACAGGCGCGCAAGTTTCCAATCCTCCTAGGCACCGGTGCGCAAGTCCTTTCTCAGCGCGCAGGTCACTTGCGCGACCAACCCAAAACTTGCGCGACCCTTATCCTTTTTCCATTTTTCCATGTTCTGATCTTGAAAAACACTAGGCGTGCAAGTTCCCTCTCCTTCAAGTACACGATGCACAAGTCCCTTTTCCAAAAACCACTTTTCTCCATTTGTCAATTTCTAGGCCCAAAAATTTGGCAAACACTGGAAAATGGCCCCACCTTGTATCTGCTATTTTTGTACCGCCTCCAGATCATTAATTCCTTTGTCAACGTTCTTGAATCAAACAAGGATCGTTAACTACAGCCCTTGAACTCAACATGCCACCAATAAATCCCCTTTGTCAACAAATTTGTATGTCATAGTTTGCTTTGTCAACAATCACAACACAGATGTCTACTTTGTTAATAAACACAATCACCTAAAAAAATGTTTCAATGATACCTTGAGGGATTTTTCCCAACAGAGGTTGATTGATCTAGTGCATATTGATGTGTGTGGGCCAATACCATCAAGGGTCATTGATGTGATGAGGTCCTATATTCTATTCATTGATGGTTACAATAAGATGACATGTTCAATGGTCATCACCCACATGTATGTGGTGTTTATAAGCATTACTCAGTATCAAAGGAAGGTTAAAAAGATATCTGGGAAGCATATTCTAAAATTATGAACCAAAAATGACATGGAATTTACTAACACATAGGTAGAGTATTATCTTGAGGAGCATGTGATAAGGTAGTAAGTTTCAGTAATGAAGACTCCTCAACAAAACCATTTAGTTCAGAGGTCAAATCAAATCATAAACAACATAGACATAATGATGTTTATTAAGAACGTCCCACTAGAGAAATTCTGTAAGGAAGTGGTTATAATTTTTTTGATATTTCTAATAGAGATTTTTTGTATCTGAGAGAAGAAAAGACTCTATAAAAGATGTGGTATGGTAATAATACAATATTGAAGCACTTTCAAATTTCATAAGTAGATGCATCATTCTCAATTAGGAGAAGCATATAGAGTTTGAGCCACATGGATATAGAGGTATTTTCATCATCTATTTATCTAAAACCAAGGAATATAATTATTTAAATAATATATTTTGAAATATTATTGAATGAAATGATGTAACTATAGTGGATAATGAGTAGAATCATTAGTAAAATAGTAAACATATTCTGGAAGATATTGATGAGAAGTTAAACAATTCAAAGGGAGAACAAGGGGTTGATGATGATTTTGAAAAATACACTGATGATGGTTAGAATGAAATTAGTTCAGTAGTTATATAGAAGATGAATAATAGGTCTGATATTGGTGATAAAAATATCATTAATGATTAGACAATGCTAATGAAAATGAGGACAATGAAGTCTCTAAAAAAACTTCACTCATATATCTGGAAGAACAAAATATTTTTTCAAGAGGATGTCATGGATGAGAAGTGGGTTTAGGCTATGAATGAAGATCTTGAAAAAATAAAGAATAATCATCCATGGGAGATTATTTCGTGGCCTAAAGATAAGAATTTCATTAGGAACAAATGTTTTTTTTTCATAACAAATTTAATAAAGATGACATAGTGATTTGAAAAAATTCAAAACATGTCTACAAGGGATACTCCTAGATTGAAGTTATCAATGTAGATGAGAGATTTTATCCTATGGATGGGCTAATAACAATTCGAATATTATTTACTATAGGAGTGCATAGGGGATTAAAGGTATTCTAGATGGATGTAAAATCAATATTTATAAATGGATTACTTGAAGAGGAGGTGTATATTGAGAAGATGTGTCACAAACCAACCTGGGTCAACCCTAAACCGGTCACCTGAACTGATCCGCAGCATGGCCCAAAGGGTGTTCCCAATCCCCACAGACTGGAAACTAGTGTCGGGCATCAACAAAGTACACAAAGGGAACGATTTCTCCCAAGAACAAATAAATAATATGAATAGTGGAAAGAAACCAAACATCCCAATACATAAAAAATACCAAAATAAACATCTTTTACATAAGATTTAAAGGTACAATGACTATACATTAAAAACCAACCGAACAAGATGACTACACGATCTCCACGTGACCTTACAGTTCATTCTCCAACAAAAAGATCAACCATCACCCAAGGCGATCAAAATCAACCTGAAACCTACACCAAAGGCTAAAAACAGAAGGAAACTATAGGCATGAGTATTAAAACTCAGTAGGTAAGCCCAAATAAATCTATTCCAAATTCACTTCCTTTGAAATAAAAGAAAAATAAACTTCAAGTTTCAAATAAAATATATAAAATTAATATTTACTACACATTTTACTTGAAAACAAACTACGATCCATTACCCTAATTCATTTCAAACCAGGATCATTTCCCATAGTGATACATTAACATTTTCAAGGGGGAAAGTTATTCTTTCATTTCAGAATGGCACAAGAGAGTATAAAACAATTTTGCTTTAAAAAAATTCAAAAACTTTTGGAATCCAACTCATCACTTTCCAAGAAAGACACCACACATGATAACACTATAATAATCACATAATAAGGGAAATGGAAATAAATATACAAGAGTAAACAAGTATCTCAATCATTACTGCAAGAAGCTAAGTGCTAATAGAGATGGGTGAAACTAGGAGATCATGAATAATCCAGAACATACTAATATATAAGATTCATCCCCGAAAGCATTCCTCACATGACGAAATCAAAAATTCCCTAACACTCCCAGCCACCCTAACTCAGGACAGACCTAGGGGAAAATACCATAACAATAAACCCAATATATCTACCTACTATGGGCCACTATCTAGTCCATAATCTAGCAATGAAACAATCGTTCTCAGAAAATTATCTCACTATGCCAGGTTCCCATGTCTCGTGTATATAAATTGGGGTGAACCAACCGATTCCAACTGAGAATACAATCACACACACACACATATATAGAATAATAATTCAACAACAGGTCTCACCCTGAGCCACCCCAAGGATCACCCTCATTCCATAGAACAAATAGAACTCAAGGAGTACATACTGAGGATCTCTGATTATCATAATGGATCAAAAGGATTCCAAAGTGAGGAAATCCCATCAATTAAACATAACTAAGGAATGATAATCATCTAATTCAGGTTTTCATAATAAACACCTCCACCATTTTCAAAAAATTACCAAACGAGCCTTTAATCATTTTTCACAAAACCATCACTTTCAAGAGAACTAAATCTACCTTTAAAAATGGGTGCAAAAACCTCATTTACACTTCAAAATCATTTAAAAAACTCTTAAAACATTTACACAACATTTTCAATCCAATACAATTTTTATAAAAATACCAATCGGGCCATTAACCAGTAATACATGCCAAACCACATCAAAATCCAATTCACATACCTTTATAAAAACCAAAACCACTTGGGAAACACACACATGAAACCCAAATCATCATTTCACATGTTTCCAATATATTTACAAATCCAAACCACGCTTTTATTTCACAAATCACCCATAAAATTCAACTGGACAATCAACTAAACACTTGGTGTGCGCAATATAAAAAAAGCATCGCTATTTATCACAAAACAAGGCACAAACCACCATTTTTCACACTGAGAAATTAATCCAAAGATCACACAATAACATTTAGCATATATGGAGGGTGAAAAAATCATGAAATCAAATATTCTTAAATTATAAAGGCATGTGCATGGGAAACCTACCTCAAATCCATGGCACATCAACAACGCATGCCTGAAATCACCCCATGAAGGTTCTAAAACCCAAGATCTATGAAGAGGAACCCTAAAGACACAAAAACCACAACATAAATTGAGGGAAACACAAACTCTAGGTCGAAATGACCATGGGAGAAGAGAAACTCAAGAAGAAATGGAAGAAGAAGGAAGAGGGAGAATAGAAGAGAAGATTACCTTGAATAATCTCCCTCAACACTTGAATAAATACACTTGAAATAACCATAGAAGGAGGTGAGAGGTGTGAGGAAGAGGGGAGAGGCCTCCTTGGGTCAAATAAGTTGAGTGGGAGGAATAAGGTGTTTTAGGTTAAAATACCAAAAGGGGTAGTTTAGGGTTTTCAAAGATTTTAAGTTATGGGAAAATCGCATGGTTTGGTCACATGGTTCACCAAACCGTGCGCCAATCATGCGGTAAAAACTTCCCATGATAAGATCGACTACATGGAAAACCTACATAGTTTCACCCACAATGTGCAGACTGTGTGGTAGATTCTTTCCAAAACCACCACCCACCGCACATGTACCTAGGTTCGGCTACACAATTTACCAAACCGTGCACCAAAAGTGTGGTAGGTTATATCTGAGGCCTATACCTACCACACAATTACCTGGGTTCAGCTACACAGTTCACCAAACCATGTGCCAACCGTGCACAGGCCACTGCCAAGCCAAAAATACCAAGTTTTCTCCAAGGAATCCTAAACGAACTGAGGATTATCCATGGGAAAAAATAGACAAAGAAACACTTCAAAATTTAACCCCCATCACACCCAGAACTTAAGAGAAATATTGACATTCCAAATAAACCAGAACATATGATAGAGACGAAAAATTGGGTGTGACAATTCTCCCCATCATTAATGATTTCCATCCTCGAAAAGCTGCAACACTTTCTAGTTGATCGATCAATGAATAAGGATTCTCAAAACCACAAGATCCAGCCTCTCAAGTCTATAGAATACTAACCATAGTCAAATAGATCTTACACCTCTTACCTGAAACCAACCAAAAAACCAAAACCACTTCTTGAGAATCAATGGGAAATTAGAGTCACAAACTTTACAACCATACATCAAATAGAACCATTGGGAACACTCCAAAAAACCCAACATTTAACCAAACCAAAAAGGAAACTTAGAATTAAAACAACTTCAAAAGAAATCCACCTCAACCGAACTAGCACTAAAATCAAACAAAAACAGATCACCAACAAGGGGAGGCCCAAACAAACTCCCCACCATTTGAAGCAACCTAGTACTGCTTTCTCATAGAAAAATTTTCAACGAGACCCACAATGGGTCTCCACACAATTAAGAACTAACGAGATTAAAAAAACATTAAAAATTCTCTACATGGAATAAAAACCCCCCACCACAAGGGGAGGTGAGGGAAGGGGCCCATTGATTGGAACACTGAAACCACAAATGACAACTACCCATGATTCATAACCTCTAGACGACCACAAACCGAAGCCATAACTGATTTACATGGGCATTCCATGTAAGAAAATTGATTGAAAACTTTCATCTAAGAAGGCATAATCACAAACATTGCTTGAGGGATATGTCCATCACGATCTTTATAGAAAGAGGGAATTTGCAGTGACACAGAGACCACAATAGAAACATAGAAATTGCTTCACTAAAATAGTGAAGGCATGAGATTATATAAACTTCCCTCAATACTGGGATTCCTGACTATGTTCCAACTTCACTCTGAGGCCTTTGTCTAGAGCTTTGATGTTTGAAGCATCCACTTTCTCACAATCAGAAGCTGTTAATCCCTAATCAGAACTCTTTTTGGTTCCATAAGTAGCCACACAACACCCTAGGCATAAACATAATATTAAAACACACCATGAAAATTTCTTTCTCAAATAGGGAACCTTCACCCAAACCAATAATTAAAATATAAAAAACACCATTCTCTCTCACTCTGAATGAGGAGAGTAATGAACAAGGCACACAAAGGAACACACCATCACTTAGAATGGAAAAATTAAATTTCAAAAGTAAGAACACACTTTAATTTAAAAAAATATTCTCTGGAGGCTCACAATTCCCCCATTTTAATATAATAAAAAGAGACATCACCAAGAAAAAAATAGACATTATAATAGGAAGACACTCTAAATAAAACCCCGGCAGTTCTCTACTCCCAGAAACGGGCTGAGGTATACCTCAAAGAGGTGGATTTAACCTTTGAAATCTGAAAAAAATACTTATGTTGATCATCTATAAATCTTTATAATGGGTAATCACCCATATATACACCACTAAAATTCATCATATCACTATGGGGTGAACATTGGGTAATAAGAAAACCAAGAGCTCTATAATAACCAACTTATAAACCAAAACTCATCTCGAATAAACATTGAGCCCCACATGGGAAATAAGGAAAAAATCCACAAAATATTTTCTAGAAATACACTAAACATAACTTCAAAACCAAAAAATAATAAGGTTTTAAACTCAAAACACCTCATAATTAACACTTCCCAAATCACGGGAAAACAAACAACCCAAATACCGGTTTTTCAAAACATCACAAATTTCCTCTTAAATTTTTTTTCAAAGAAAACAACTTAGTGGGTTGAAATCTCACTAATGTAATTCCATGGAGGCTCACACATTCACATTCTATGCCACCCTGGGAATCTAACAACTCATGCCAATCTGGGAACTTTCCAACCACATTCCACATATATCTATGCATGTGAGCACCCATGGAAATACCAAAGGTTAAAATGAACATTCACATTTCACAAGTCATAAAATTTTTCAAAATTTCACCAACCATCAAGTAAAAAACATTTTTCAAACTCCACATATTAATCCATATCTTCATTTCATTAAAATAAATCCCATGGATTCCTTTCAAAATACACTTTTTAATTCATTTTACACAAAAAATTTTTCCAGAAAATTACATTTCCCATTTCATCAAAATCATTTCATTAAAAACCCACTCCTTTTAATTTAAAAAAAAATTACAAAACAAACATGCACCTTTAAATAATCATTTTCTATAAACCATGTGTTTTGATTATAAAATTCCAATCTCATTAAATCCATTCCATTTTACCTCAAGAGGTTATTTTATAAAAAATTATTTTTTCTAAAGTATTCCACAAGGTTAATTATGAAAATACTTTTTCACACTTTACAAATCCAACCATTATCATAAAACCCCATTTTCAAAATTCCAACATAAGGGTTTTTAAAACAATTTTTTAGAATCAATGAAGACTCACAACAACTCACAAGGGAGAACTAGTTTCGATGAGTGACTTGGCCATATGGTTGGAGACCATATTCTAAACACACCACCATCATAGAGAGACTTATAGGATCATGACCCTAGATCCACATGGCTTTTCAGGCCCTACGACCTTACAGAGACCTTTATCCCAACTCCCGTTTCATATCCAAAACACCAAAAAACCCACAAGAACCAAAAGAAACCAACAAAACCAGACTTCCCATAGAAACCCAAGGTTTGTAATGAGCAAGGGTTCATGACTTCCTTCTCATTACTACCTCTCGAGTCTCGAAAATCCTACTCTATATACCTTGAAATCCCCAAGTAGTAAAAGGGTGATCTAAAAAACAAGGTCTTCCAGGAGCTGACCTGCTCTGATACCATTTGTTCACGAACCAACCCAGGTCAACCCTGAACTGATCACCTGAGCTAATCCATGGCATGGCCCTAAGGGAATTTGTCACGAATCAGATCCGGTCTCCATCCAAATAAAAACCCGACTTGGTCTATGGAAAGGAACATAAGATTTTACCTATCCCCAAAGACTGGCACAAAGTTCCCAGGTATCATAAATAATGGTTTGAGAATGATTTACTTGAGTTTAGATGCATTAAACAACCAAAAAAAATAAATAAAAAGAATCTGAAAATTTAATCCAAATAAGCCTTTAATAAAATTTAGAATTGAAATACATAGTTTTAAACAAAACCCCAAGAGGGCTACAAATCAAAAGGAGTAGCAAGTCTGACTCAAGAACCACCACACGGTAATGGAACATCACCCCCAAACCTTCTTCACAACATCGCACCCGAAAAAGAAGATAATAACTCGAACCACCATCTCCAAGGACCTTTCCCTTACCTGGTTCAAACATTATCAAGTCTACATACACGCAAAGTTTTAAGTAGGGTGTGAGCCTAAGAACAATAGGATTCCACCCAAAATATTCCAAGTGATAAAAATTTTAATACAAAAAGCTTACAAGTTCTTATAAACAAGAAATGATAGAACAATTTATAAAAGGTACAACTTTTAATGAAAATAGTTTTCAAGAGGAAAACTTTGAAGAAAGTACAATTTTAATTAAAACACACATGCTACTGAAATTTTCAACAAAACACAATATGACTATTATAAGTATAATATATCCAATGAGCACTAGTCATGGGAACACCCCTAGGCACTATCTAGTTGTGGGGCCCTAGGTACATCGTATCTCGGTGTATAAGTAACCATAAACAATATCCTTATCATGCATGAGCCACTAGGAGGGGAAAACCCAATGGCCTAGTGGTCCCCAAACATCATTAAAGTTTAGTTAGTGTTTTCATCATCAAACTTGCTAAGTGAAATAGGGATGATACTACTACCAGATCACTAGCATACTAGTCCTAGTCCACCCACCTAGATACCTAGGTTTCCCTCTTTGTGATCAAACAAGTTCCACATGTTATAAAATACCAATTTCACATAAAATCACCATTTTAAAATAAAAATACCATTTTTGAATCATACACATCCCAAACAGTACACAAACATGTTCTTCACCCTCAATGTAATTTAGTAAACCCTTTAAAGATTTTATAAAACAATTTCAAGAGGTAAGACAAGGGTTTGAACAAAAAATCCATTCAAAAATCCTCTTTTAAGGCCAAAATCCCAATAATACCACACCCAACCAAATTTGGAATCCCTAATAACATTTAATAAACCAATTCCATGAGTCATAAAATAACCCCAAAAGACACAACATGAAATACACATGAAAAAAACTCATTTTCATACACAATTTTTTCTTTAAAATCAACCACTTAATCAATGATACAAAAAACAGTTTTCAAACCAAACACAAAGGAAGTGGAACATGCAAAACAAGTAAATCAAGCAAGATAAATTTATCAAATAATGTCTACACATGGAATCACATACCTTAGATGTCAAAAAGCCCAAATATTTGTGGGAAACTTTAATTACACCAACACCACAACACAAGGGGATGAAAACAAACCATAATATAAAAAATTCAACCAAGAAATACAAAATTACACCCTAGGTACGAAAACCTAGTTGTTGGAAATTTGGAACTCCAAGAAGGAGGGAAGAAAACCCTTAGTAAATGGAAGAAAAACAAAGGAGGAATCACTTACTTGAAGAATCTTGAAGTTTCCCCACCAAAATCACCCTAAAAAAAGATTTCCAAGAGAGGTTGAGGGATATTGGGATCCTTCAATGTATTCTAGGGTTGAATGGGGGAATAATGTAACAGCCCGAGATTTTATGAAAAATATTCTTTTTTATTTCACTAATGTCTTGTGTTGTACGCTACACCAAAAGGAGCTTGCACAACACGCATCCTTGACTTGCCTTGCATTACACGCAATCGCAACCTTCCTCGATAGCGTGTGTGGTACGTAATACTGAGTTTCACGAAACAATGATATGCTATTAAAATATTATTAAAACAAGCCGTTATGAATAGTAATAACCACTTTTTAAATTTTAGAAATTTTAAAATGGACTTCATTTTTGGATTCGGAGTATCGAATTTAGCCTAAGGTGAAATTTTGGTACTTTTCGGATAACTTTCATATTCTGATGAATAGTGAAAATTACTAAATTATAATTAAAAACAACTTTTTTAATCGAAATAATTAATAGTGATAAATCATTAATTTGAGTGGTTTTAAAGTATATTTAGAATATATTTTTACAATTTAATACAATGTTGGTCATTGGATGTAATTTCACATTTAAACTAGACATAAACAAGTGTCAATCTTTTGATAGATATTGTTTCTTAAAAACACGCTATTTGTTTTAACAGCGGGATTTAATTATAAAATTAATTAATGCAACTTTTATGTAATGAATTTGGTAAAATAGACTTCATTTTTGAATTCGGAATATGAAATATAGCTTGGGATGAAATTTTGGCACTGTTCTGAAAAACATCAATTTTTGATGAATAGTGAAACTACTAAGTGGTAGTTAAAAAACTGAATTTTTCATAAAACTTAATTTTACCGCTTCTGTGAATGGAATTTCAAAAATCCGAGAGACACGGTTGATGTCAGTAAGTAAAATGTGGTTCAATGAGATGAAAATAATTTTTGGTGAATAGTAACTTTTTACTTTTTTTTACCGCGGTTAATAGTAAATAGGGTAACTAAGGGTAAATATGATATTAATATTACCCTAACACATGTCCTAATTCTATTGGACAAGTGTAATTCGACCAAAAACAAACTTAGGAATAAAATATGACCATTTAGGCCCACTTGGATTAGATTAGGACATTTATTATTAATTTATTTAAAGAAGGGTTAAAATAGTTAAAATCAAAGTTTAATAAGTAAATCATTTTTAATATGGGGTTATACATAAGATAAATTCGATTGTAAATATTCATTAGAAATCTAAAAAAATTTACTACATGATGGTATTTTATTTGTAATTTTTAGACATCAAATAATTTAATTTATTTATGACACAATGATGATACAATAATTATCTTATTAATGAAATATTGACATAATTGATGTTATAAACACCAAAATAAATATAATTTGAGACTTTTTTATGAATTCCACTAATTTTTTAGGTTAATATGATATATTACTGTTGATTTAATCAACTTGGTTCGAACATATAATTCTGTTATGACTTTCACAAAAATCATATATCAAATAGTGTCAAAATTGACACAAAATAGTTTTTAAATCAAATATTATATTATTAATTGTTATTTTATTCCTAAAAATCCAAGGTTCGGCCAAATGACTTAGATAAGGATATATATTTTAATAATAAACAATTTGGGGTTCGTTTGTCATGTTATAGTAAGTGTATTAACCATATAGTGAAAGAAAACAAAAAGACACGGTAAAAGTTAAATTATTTAACTTAGAGTTAAATCTAATTGATAAGGTTAAAATAATAACCTAAACTTGTCTAAATCCTATTGGTTGATAGGATTTCGACCCATCCCCACTTTATCTTCGAAATAAGACCCTTTGGAACCATTATAAACCGATTTTGACTTTAAAATAAAATAATATTTTGAGGTATTCCTAAGGTGCCCCTCTCCTCCCTTATAAAAGGACACCTCCTCTCCCTCCTCCACACACCAATTTGAGCACTCAAGCTCGGCCAACCCCTGAAAAAATCTCTTCTCCACTTCCCTAAAAACATCCTAGAGGTTCTGGTCTTCCTCAAAGACCAATTTTAGTGCCCTAAGAGGAGGTCTCAAAGTGTCACTTCAAAGAAGAGGAGGTTCGGACACTTACAAAGCAAGTCGGACCTAAGGTAAGGGAAATATCACAATCTCATTTTTTTTATCCGAGATTGTTTATTCGTAAGTATTTACTGGGGTGTATTTTATCATCCACATCCATGTTTAATCAAAATGTAATGTTATTTCCATCCACCTACAATTGTTTAAATCCATTTTTACCCTTCGGTGAGTTTTTAGTAAAAATTATGAAAGGAATCTTTTGACGTTTTTCATACGAGGTGCTTTTTGACTTTTCCGACAAAAGTACGAAGAATGTTTTTTTTAACTTATACGGCATGAATAGATTTTTAAATCATTATTTCCAAGAAGCTTCCTTTACAAGTTTTGAAGTTTATTTTTAATCAAATTCTTTTATTTTAAAGTTGTATGACATGTTATGAAAGGAAAAATGTTTTTGAAGAAGAAAGGATATTTTCCTCAAGAATGGATTTCAAGTATTTTATCAAAATTATTTTCCATCTAAGATAATAAAAGGGTTCTGTTTTTATCCCTATTATTACATGGATTTGATTATGTTTTGATGGAAACATTTTTATGAATTCCTTTATCTTATATGAATCGTTTTATGATGTCATGTTGTTTAAGAATCCCATTTTTATTACATGGGTTATGCGATGATGTATGATTTTTGATTATGTGGCACACATAAGAAAGGATTCATTATAAGATGGGTGGGACCTATATCTCCCTCCAATGCATTGGGTAAAGATTTTATATCTCATGAGATAGACAGGGCTGGAACAGTAGGTTATACCGGTTCAGTGAAACAGGACTGAAACGAGGGTTACTCGATTCAGAAAGGGACTTTGTCCACTAAGATAGTCTTGGAAATGAGTCTTGACTAACAAGAGATGATTTTCCATGATTATGTGTGCATGCCACAAAGTATCAAGTTTTATGTTATGATTATGGGGATCTCATTTTCACTTCTATGATTTATCCCATGTTATGATATTATGAGCTCTTTTGCAGGTTAAGATTTCCAAAAGCTATGTTCTTATGTATATGATGTGATTGATATTTCTTTTGTTTACCCTTACTGAGCATTTGAGCTCACCCTGTTATGTTTTCTTTTCCCCAGGATATAAAGAAAGGTTTTTAGGTAAAAAAAAGGGAAGATCTTTATGGGAGATATTGAAGATCTTTCACCACGATTAGAAGATTACGTTCCGAGTTTCCAAAGACACTAAACTATTACGATCCTTGTGTGTGTGTTTTTGTTATGTACTAAGTATTCCGCAAAAGTAATGTAATGTACATGTACGATAAGCTTAGGGTCTCTACAGTTGGTATCAGAGGGAGGTTTAGTCAACCTTTGGAAACTAGGATGCGAAAATGTTAGTGAGATCCCTAGAGATATTTCTAATGTATGTCTAGGGATGTCCCTAAGGATAAGTATACGTATAGGATATAGTACTAGAACTATGGTAACGATATTAGAATTTAACCTAAGATGTTAGATATTGAAGTTACTCTCCCTTTATTATGATTTTTGCCTCTCACACTATTCTTTTTGGGTTTTAGAAAATGGCTGGAAACAAGATGATTCACGATAATGGAGGATATGATGGACAATGGAATGATATTCTTTATGAGCAACCAAATGAAATGGGATTTGGAAGTCCAAACATCATTATTATGCCGAATCAGCAATCTCATAATATGATCAATAAGGTAAAATTTGGTAAGTTTCCTGACTCGGCTAATAAGAGAAAGATGGAGTTTCATGATGACCATAGAGGAAAGAAAGTTCAATTTCCCCTATGTAAATCATGTGGGAAGAGGCATCAAGGAGAATGTTTCAAGGGAACTGGAAGATGCTTTGGGTGTGGAAAAGAAGGACACAAAGCAAGTAAGTGCAAAGGAAAAGGTTCAGTTAACACCATGGATGAGGATAATGGTATTGCTACGACATCAAAAATGGTTAAGTGTTTTAAATGTGGAATGTATGGGCATTATGCAAACCAATGCCCTAAGGGAAAGACTCATGAAGAGAATCAGTATTGTCGTATGGGTAGTATTTATGTGGATGATGATGAAGAGACTACAAATGATATGTGATGTGAAAGAATTGTTGAAG
This sequence comes from Viscum album, assembly GCA_963277665.1. Classification (NCBI taxonomy): domain Eukaryota; kingdom Viridiplantae; phylum Streptophyta; class Magnoliopsida; order Santalales; family Viscaceae; genus Viscum; species Viscum album. The sequence goes on from OY728132.1 coordinate 1,645,669,971, forward strand.
CTCGGTTAATGGTTTAAGAATGTAGTGAAATGATTACATGTTTATCATGTGTAATGTTGTATAATAAATCTCATGGTACTATGGAATAAAGAGACATCTAAGGATTGTTACATTATTGTCTTTTCTTGAGTTTTAAAAGTTTTTTATTAATGTTACCAGTATCCAGGAAAGGTTATTCAGATATTTTTAGAATGCAGATGATATGGGCATAATGAAGGGATATGGAGAAAATTAAATGTTTAACAGTATTCATGAGCTCATGATTGATATAAGGACTAAGTGATATCATGATTTGAGTATATAGAATTTTGAGGATTTTGGTATGTGGAAAGTTTTAACGTTTAACTGAATTCATGTTTTCACTAAGGTATTCAAGAGAATACATGATTAAGGACTTTGAATGTTTGGAATGTGACCAACAAAACATATCTTATGATATATGGGGATCGACGATGGTGTTAAATCTCTGGTAATCGTTGTCACTATATTATGAGAGTGGACTGCAGTATTATGTATAAGCCCAAAGATTAGACTGGATTATGTTGGACATAAGTTAGTATTGTTTAAGGATAGAAGATTTTCGATATTATTGATGGGATGTTATAGTAACGTAGTTTTAGAAAAAGGACAACCTGCAGGACGGGCGACAACCCATCGCTTCGGACAAGGCTGTAGGAATCGAACCCACAACCGAAGTGCGACTGGCCTTTATCGCCTACCACTGACCTACAGGAAGTCCCTGTTTAGTAGAAACTAGTGTTATTATATTAAGCAGTATGATATATGAGGTATAAGCCCATTTTAGGAACCATATATGATTAATCCCACTATAGATCGACTTATGTATATAAATTTTGCTAACCTTTTGAGACAGATGGAATGACCCGTCATTCTATCACATGATCTGCTAACACTTCACAAATAACAAATTCAACTTCATTTATTTAAGAGATGAAGTGGAAATTGTTCAAGGCATGAACAACAGTGAGATTGTACCAAAATAAAGAAAGTATCTATTCTAATTCAAATTTTCAACTTTAGGGAAACGATCTTGAAAACCAAAAATGTTGTCCTAGTGATCTTATACCTGATGAATCAGATGGTACCTTAGATCGTCACAAATTTATGGATTTGTGATTACTGGCTTTTCCATAGCCATGTTCTCTACCACTCTCCATCAGAACATGATGGTTAGATTTCTCTTCCATATCCATATTTTCACCTATGTGGAAACCCAGTGATTAGGTTATTTGGGTAATCGTTACATTTCATACATTAGTTTTTAAAGCCAAGTTTTGGTATTCCTTTTTACGATGTGGGTTTCTATTAAAGAAACTTTTGAATAGTAAACTATTTATAACCCCGACGAATTTCGAGGGCGAAATTCATTTTAAGGGGGGTAGAATGTAACAGCCCGAGATTTTATGAAAAATATTCTTTTTTATTTCACTAATGTCTTGTGTTGTACGCTACACCAAAATGAGCTTGCACAACACGCATCCTTGACTTGCCTTGCATTACACGCAATCGCAACCTTCCTCGATAGCGTGTGTGGTACGTAATACTGAGTTTCACGAAACAATGATATGCTATTAAAATATTATTAAAACTAGCCGTTATGAATAGTAATAACCACTTTTTAAATTTTATAAATTTTAAAATGGACTTCATTTTTGGATTCGGAGTATCGAATTTAGCCTAAGGTGAAATTTGGGTACTTTTCGGATAACTTTCATATTCTGATGAATAGTGAAAATTACTAAATTATAATTAAAAACAACTTTTTTAATCGAAATAATTAATAGTGATAAATCATTAATTTGAGTGGTTTTAAAGTATATTTAGAATATATTTTTACAATTTAATACAATGTTGTTCATTGGATGTAATTTCACATTTAAACTAGACATAAACAAGTGTCAATCTTTTGATAGATATTGTTTCTTAAAAACACGCTATTTGTTTTAACAGCGGGATTTAATTATAAAATTAATTAATGCAACTTTTATGTAATGAATTTGGTAAAATAGACTTCATTTTTGAATTCGGAATATGAAATATAGCTTGGGATGAAATTTTGGCACTGTTCTGAAAAACATCAATTTTTGATGAATAGTGAAACTACTAAGTGGTAGTTAAAAAACTGAATTTTTCATAAAACTTAATTTTACCGCTTCTGTGAATGGAATTTCAAAAATCCGAGAGACACGGTTGATGTCAGTAAGTAAAATGTGGTTCAATGAGATGAAAATAATTTTTGGTGAATAGTAACTTTTTACTTTTTTTTACCGCGGTTAATAGTAAATAGGGTAACTAAGGGTAAATATGATATTAATATTACCCTAACACATGTCCTAATTCTATTGGACAAGTGTAATTCGACCAAAAACAAACTTAGGAATAAAATATGACCATTTAGGCCCACTTGGATTAGATTAGGACATTTATTATTAATTTATTTAAAGAAGGGTCAAAATAGTTAAAATCAAAGTTTAATAAGTAAATCATTTTTAATATGGGGTTATACATAAGATAAATTCGATTGTAAATATTCATTAGAAAGCTAAAAAAATTTACTACATGATGGTATTTTATTTGTAATTTTTATACATCAAATAATTTAATTTATTTATGACACAATGATGATGTAGTAATTATCTTATTAATGAAATATTGACATAATTGATGTTATAAACACCAAAATAAATATAATTTGAGACTTTTTATGAATTCCGCTAATTTTTTAGGTTACTATGATATATTACTGTTGATTTAATAAACTTGGTTCGAACATATAATTCTGTTATGACTTTCACAAAAATCATATATCAAATAGTGTCAAAATTGACACAAAATAGTTTTTAAAACAAATATTATATTATTAATTGTTATTTTATTCCTAAAAATCTAAGGTTCGGCCAAATGACTTAGATAAGGATATATATTTTAATAATAAACAATTTGGGGTTCTTTTGGCATGTTATAGTAAGTGTATTAACCATATAGTGAAAGAAAACAAAAAGACACGGTAAAAGTTAAATTATTTAACTTAGAGTTAAATCTAATTGATAAGGTTAAAATAATAACCTAAACTTGTCTAAATCCTATTGGTTGATAGGATTTAGACCCATCCCCACTTTATCTTCGAAATAAGACCCTTTGGAACCATTATAAACCGATTTTGACTTTAAAATAAAATAATATTTTGAGGTATTCCTAAGGTGCCCCTCTCCTCCCTTATAAAAGGACACCTCCTCTCCCTCCTCCACACACCAATTTGAGCACTCAAGCTAGGCCAAACCCTGAAAAAATCTCTTATCCACTTCCCTAAAAACATCCTAGAGGTTCTGGTCTTCCTCAAAGACCAATTTTAGTGCCCTAAGAGGAGGTCTCAAAGAGGCACTTCAAAGAAGAGGAGGTTCGGACACTTACAAAGCAAGTCGGACCTAAGGTAAGAGAAATATCACAATCTCATTTTTTTTATCCGAGATTGTTTATTCGTAAGTATTTACTGGGGTGTATTTTATCATCCACATCCATGTTTAATCAAAATGTAATGTTATTTCCATCCACCTACAATTGTTTAAATCCATTTTTACCCTTCGGTGAGTTTTTAGTAAAAATTATGAAAGGAATCTTTTGACGTTTTTCATACGAGGTGCTTTTTGACTTTTCCGACAAAAGTACGAAGAATGTTTTTTTTAACTTATACGGCATGAATAGATTTTTAAATCATTATTTCCAAGAAGCTTCCTTTACAAGTTTTGAAGTTTATTTTTAATCAAATTCTTTTATTTTAAAGTTGTATGACATGTTATGAAAGGAAAAATGTTTTTGAAGAAGAAAGGATATTTTCCTCAAGAATGGATTTCAAGTATTTTATCAAAATTATTTTCCATCTAAGATAATAAAAGGGTTCTGTTTTTATCCCTATTATTACATGGATTTGATTATGTTTTGATGGAAACATTTTTATGAATTCCTTTATCTTATATGAATCGTTTTATGATGTCATGTTGTTTAAGAATCCCATTTTTATTACATGGGTTATGCGATGATGTATGATTTTTGATTATGTGGCACACATAAGAAAGGATTCATTATAAGATGGGTGGGACCTATATCTCCCTCCAATGCATTGGGTAAAGATTTTATATCTCATGAGATAGACAGGGCTGGAACGGTAGGTTATACCGGTTCAGTGAAACAGGACTGAAACGAGGGTTACTCGATTCAGAAAGGGACTTTGTCCACTAAGATAGTCTTGGCAATGAGTCTTGACTAACAAGAGATGATTTTCCATGATTATGTGTGCATGCCACAAAGTATCAAGTTTTATGTTATGATTATGGGGATCTCATTTTCACTTCTATGATTTATCCCATGTTATGATATTATGAGCTCTTTTGCAGGTTAAGATTTCCGAAAGCTATGTTCTTATGTATATGATGTGATTGATATTTCTTTTGTTTACCCTTACTGAGCATTTGAGCTCACCCTGTTATGTTTTATTTTCCCCAGGATATAAAGAAAGGTTTTTAGGTAAAAAAAAAGGGAAGATCTTTATGGGAGATATTGAAGATCTTTCACCACGATTAGAAGATTACGTTCCGAGTTTCCAAAGACACTAAACTATTACGATCCTTGTGTGTGTGTTTTTGTTATGTACTAAGTATTCCGCAAAAGTAATGTAATGTCCATGTACGATAAGCTTAGGGTCTCTACAGTTGGTATCAGAAGGAGGTTTAGTCAACCTTTGGAAACTAGGATGCGAAAATGTTAGTGAGATCCCTAGAGATATTTCTAATGTATGTCTAGGGATGTCCCTAAGGATAAGTATACATATAGGATATAGTACTAGAACTATGGTAACGATATTAGAATTTAACCTAAGATGTTAGATATTGAAGTTACTCTCCCTTTATTATGATTTTTGCCTCTCACACTATTCTTTTTGGGTTTTAGAAAATGGCTGGAAACAAGATGATTCACGATAATGGAGGATATGATGGACAATGGAATGATATTCTTTATGAGCAACCAAATGAAATGGGATTTGGAAGTCCAAACATCATTATTATGCCGAATCAGCAATCTCATAATATGATCAATAAAGTAAAATTTGGTAAGTTTCCTGACTCGGCTAATAAGAGAAAGATGGAGTTTCTTGATGACCATAGAGGAAAGAAAGTTCAATTTCCCCTATGTAAATCATGTGGGAAGAGGCATCAAGGAGAATGTTTCAAGGGAACTGGAAGATGCTTTGGGTGTGGAAAAGAAGGACACAAAGCAAGTAAGTGCAAAGGAAAAGGTTCAGTTAACACCATGGATGAGGATAATGGTATTGCTACGACATCAAAAATGGTTAAGTGTTTTAAATGTGGAATGTATGGGCATTATGCAAACCAATGCCCTAAGGGAAAGACTCATGAAGAGAATCAGTATGGTCGTATGGGTAGTATTTATGTGGATGATGATGAAGAGACTACAAATGATATGTGATGTGAAAGAATTGTTGAAGCTCGGTTAATGGTTTAAGAATGTAGTGAAATGATTACATGTTTATCATGTGTAATGTTGTATAAGAAATCTCATGGTACTATGGAATAAAGAGACATCTAAGGATTGTTACATTATTGTCTTTTCTTGAGTTTTAAAAGTGTTTTATTAATGTTACCAGTATCCAGGAAATGTTATTCAGATATTTTTAGAATGCAGATGATATGGGCATAATGAAGGGATAAGGAGAAAATTAAATGTTTAACAGTATTCATGAGCTCATGATTGATATAAGGACTAAGTGATATCATGATTTGAGTATATAGAATTTTGAGGATTTTGGTATGTGGAAAGTTTTAACGTTTAACTGAATTCATGTTTTCACTAAGGTATTCAAGAGAATACATGATTAAGGACTTTGAATGTTTGGAATGTGACCAACAAAACATATCTTATGATATATGGGGATCGACGATGGTGTTAAATCTCTGGTAATCATTGTCACTATATTATGAGAGTGGACTGCAGTATTATGTATAAGCCTAAAGATTAGACTGGATTATGTTGGACATAAGTTAGTATTGTTTAAGGATAGAAGATTTTCGATATTATTGATGGGATGTTATAGTAAAGTAGTTTTAGAAAAAGGACAACCTGCAGGACGGGCGACAGCCCATCGCTTCGGACAAGGCTGTAGGAATCGAACCCACAACCGAAGTGCGACTGGCCTTTATCGCCTACCACTGACCTACAGGAAGTCCCTGTTTAGTAGAAACTAGTGTTATTATATTAAGCAGTATGATATATGAGGTATAAGCCCATTTTAGGAACCATATATGATTAATCCCACTATAGATCGACTTATGTATATAAATTTTGCTAACCTTTTGAGACAGATGGAATGACCCGTCATTCTATCACATGATCTGCTAACACTTCACAAATAACAAATTCAACTTCATTTATTTAAGAGATGAAGTGGAAATTGTTCAAGGCATGAACAACAGTGAGATTGTACCAAAATAAAGAAAGTATTTATTCTAATTCAAATTTTCAACTTTAGGGAAACGATCTTGAAAACCAAAAATGTTGTCCTAGTGATCTTATACCTGATGAATCAGATGGTACCTTAGATCGTCACAAATTTATGGATTTGTGATTACTGGCTTTTCCATATCCATATTCTCTACCACTCTCCATCAGAACATGATGGTTAGATTTCTCTTCTATATCCATATTTTCACCTATGTGGAAACCCAGTGATTAGGTTATTTGGGTAATCGTTACATTTCATACATTAGTTTTTAAAGCCAAGTTTTGGTATTCCTTTTTACGATGTGGGTTTCTATTAAAGAAACTTTTGAATAGTAAACTATTTATAACCCCGACGAATTTCGAGGGCGAAATTCATTTTAAGGGGGGTAGAATGTAACAGCCCGAGATTTTATGAAAAATATTCTTTTTTATTTCACTAATGTCTTGTGTTGTACGCTACACCAAAAGGAGCTTGCACAACACGCATCCTTGACTTGCCTTGCATTACACGCAATCGCAACCTTCCTCGATAGCGTGTGTGGTACGTAATACTGAGTTTCACGAAACAATGATATGCTATTAAAATATTATTAAAACTAGCCGTTATGAATAGTAATAACCACTTTTTAAATTTTATAAATTTTAAAATGGACTTCATTTTTGGATTCGGAGTATCGAATTTAGCCTAAGGTGAAATTTTGGTACTTTTCGGATAACTTTCATATTCTGATGAATAGTGAAAATTACTAAATTATAATTAAAAACAACTTTTTTAATCGAAATAATTAATAGTGATAAATCATTAATTTGAGTGGTTTTAAAGTATATTTAGAATATATTTTTACAATTTAATACAATGTTGGTCATTGGATGTAATTTCACATTTAAACTAGACATAAACAAGTGTCAATCTTTTGATAGATATTGTTTCTTAAAAACACGCTATTTGTTTTAACAGCGGGATTTAATTATAAAATTAATTAATGAAACTTTTATGTAATGAATTTGGTAAAATAGACTTCATTTTTGAATTCGGAATATGAAATATAGCTTGGGATGAAATTTTGGCACTGTTCTGAAAAACATCAATTTTTGATGAATAGTGAAACTACTAAGTGGTAGTTAAAAAACTGAATTTTTCATAAAACTTAATTTTACCGCTTCTGTGAATGGAATTTCAAAAATCCGAGAGACACGGTTGATGTCAGTAAGTAAAATGTGGTTCAATGAGATGAAAATAATTTTTGGTGAATAGTAACTTTTTACTTTTTTTTACCGTGGTTAATAGTAAATAGGGTAACTAAGGGTAAATATGATATTAATATTACCCTAACACATGTCCTAATTCTATTGGAAAAGTGTAATTCGACCAAAAACAAACTTAGGAATAAAATATGACCATTTAGGCCCACTTGGTTTAGATTAGGACATTTATTATTAATTTATTTAAAGAAGGGTTAAAATAGTTAAAATCAAAGTTTAATAAGTAAATCATTTTTAATATGGGGTTATACATAAGATAAATTAGATTGTAAATATTCATTAGAAAGCTAAAAAAATTTACTACATGATGGTATTTTATTTGTAATTTTTAGACATCAAATAATTTAATTTATTTATGACACAATGATGATGCAATAATTATCTTATTAATGAAATATTGACATAATTGATGTTATAAACACCAAAATAAATATAATTTGAGACTTTTTATGAATTCCACTAATTTTTTAGGTTACTATGATATATTACTGTTGATTTAATCAACTTGGTTCGAACATATAATTCTGTTATGAGTTTCACAAAAATCATATATCAAATAGTGTCAAAATTGACACAAAATAGTTTTTAAATCAAATATTATATTATTAATTGTTATTTTATTCCTAAAAATCTAAGGTTCGGCCAAATGACTTAGATAAGGATATATATTTTAATAATAAACAATTTGGGGTTCGTTTGGCATGTTATAGTAAGTGTATTAACCATATAGTGAAAGAAAACAAAAAGACACGGTAAAAGTTAAAATATTTAACTTAGAGTTAAATCTAATTGATAAGGTTAAAATAATAACCTAAACTTGTCTAAATCCTATTGGTTGATAGTATTTCGACCCATCCCCACTTTATCTTCGAAATAAGACCCTTTGGAACCATTATAAACCGATTTTGACTTTAAAATAAAATAATATTTTGAGGTATTCCTAAGGTGCCCCTCTCCTCCCTTATAAAAGGACACCTCCTCTCCCTCCTCCACACACCAATTTGAGCACTCAAGCTCGGCCAACCCCTGACAAAATCTCTTCTCCACTTCCCTAAAAACATCCTAGAGGTTCTGGTCTTCCTCAAAGACCAATTTTAGTGCCCTAAGAGGAGGTCTTAAAGAGGCACTTCAAAGAAGAGGAGGTTCGGACACTTACAAAGCAAGTCGGACCTAAGGTAAGGGAAATATCACAATCTCATTTTTTTTATCCGAGATTGTTTATTCGTAAGTATTTACTGGGGTGTATTTTATCATCCACATCCATGTTTAATCAAAATGTAATGTTATTTCCATCCACCTACAATTGTTTAAATCCATTTTTACCCTTCTGTGAGTTTTTAGTAAAAATTATGAAAGGAATCTTTTGACGTTTTTCATACGATGTGCTTTTTGACTTTTCCGACAAAAGTACGAAGAATGTTTTTTTTAAATTATACGGCATGAATAGATTTTTAAATCATTATTTCCAAGAAGCTTCCTTTACAAGTTTTGAAGTTTATTTTTAATCAAATTCTTTTATTTTAAAGTTGTATGACATGTTATGAAAGGAAAAATGTTTTTGAAGAAGAAAGGATATTTTCCTCAAGAATGGATTTCAAGTATTTTATCAAAATTATTTTCCATCTAAGATAATAAAAGGGTTCTGTTTTTATCCCTATTATTACATGGATTTGATTATGTTTTGATGGAAACATTTTTATGAATTCCTTTATCTTATATGAATCGTTTTATGATGTCATGTTGTTTAAGAATCCCATTTTTATTACATGGGTTATGCGATGATGTATGATTTTTGATTATGTGGCACACATAAGAAAGGATTCATTATAAGATGGGTGGGACCTATATCTCCCTCCAATGCATTGGGTAAAGATTTTATATCTCATGAGATAGACAGGGCTGGAACGGTAGGTTATACCGGTTCAGTGAAACAGGACTGAAACGAGGGTTACTCGATTCAGAAAGGGACTTTGTCCACTAAGATAGTCTTGGCAATGAGTCTTGACTAACAAGAAATGATTTTCCATGATTATGTGTGCATGCCACAAAGTATCAAGTTTTATGTTATGATTATGGGGATCTCATTTTCACTTCTATGATTTATCCCATGTTATGATATTATGAGCTCTTTTGCAGGTTAAGATTTCCAAAAGCTATGTTCTTATGTATATGATGTGATTGATATTTCTTTTGTTTACCCTTACTGAGCATTTGAGCTCACCCTGTTATGTTTTCTTTTCCCCAGGATATAAAGAAAGGTTTTTAGGTAAAAAAAAAGGGAATATCTTTATGGGAGATATTGAAGATCTTTCACCACGATTAGAAGATTACGTTCCGAGTTTCCAAAGACACTAAACTATTACGATCCTTGTGTGTGTGTTTTTGTTATGTACTAAGTATTCCGCAAAAGTAATGTAATATCAATGTACGTCAAGATACGGGTCTCTACAAATAAAGGGGAAAATTAGGTTTATTTCTAGAAGATAAAATTTTGAATAACATAAAAAAATTTATGACCTTGACACTTGTGCACGGTTTAGTAAACTGTGCATCCTGTTCTGGCCACCCAAAAACCCTCATTTTCTTCCAAATTTCAAGGGGAACCTAGGGGGGCGGGGAATATAGGCCAATAATAGAAGATAAAAATACATGAAAATAAGGAAATGGATGTGAAAATTCTCCCCACTATGAAAACTTTCTGCCCTGGAAAGTCAACCTAAAGCTTGATCAAAAAACAAGAATGGGTACTCTTGCTCAACCCATGATTTCTGCTCCCATGCCTTGTGTACATCATTCCCATGTTTCCAAAGGACCCGAACTAGTGGAATAGACTTCCCCTAAATCACCTTCTCCTAGGAATCCACTATTTTCACCGACCTATCAAACACTGTTAAATCGGGATCTATCTCCAACTCTTCCCAATTCAACATGTGGGATAGATCCATATTGTACTTATTAAATTGGGAGACATGGAATACGTCTTGAATAGATGTAAAATGAGAGGGAAAATCTAACCTGTATTCCACATTTCCAATACACTTGGTGATCTTAAAGGGTCTAGCATACCTTGGTGTTAGCTTTCCATGCTTTCCCAAACAATGATGGCCTAAATGAGGGGACGCTTTCAAGAATACCTGATCACCCATAGAGAACTCTAGATATCAATGCCTCTAATCAGAATAATATTTGTGGTGAATTTGGGGTGTCAATAACCATTACCTGATCAAATTGACCTTCTCAAACGTCTCTTGCACAAGGCTTAGCCATAATAGTGAGGTCTCACCCACCTCATCCCAAAAGAGAGGGGAACAACAAGGGTGTCCAAAGGGCACTTCAAAAGGTTCCATTCGAATTGAGGATTGGAAACTATTATTATAATAAAACTTGACCAATCCCATGAACCTATAAAGTCCAAGACACATGCCCGAAGCATGTATTCTAGAATCTAGTTTTCCCGCTCTATATGACCATTCCTTTGAGGATGGTATGCCATGATCATCTTAATATGTGACCCAAAGCCTTCTAAAGGCCTTCCCAAAACCGAGAGGTAAAACGTGAGTCTCTATCTGAGACAACTATTGACAACACACCATGAATCCTTACCAACTCCTGAATATACAATCAGCCCAACTCATCCACTTTGGCTCTATCTCTGATCAGAATAAAGTGGGATTATTTGGTCAGATGATCAATCACTACTAAAAAATCATTCTTTCCCTGAGGTGTAAGAGGTAATCCAACAATGAAATCCATGGTGACCTTGCCCCACTTCCAAGTAGGAATGGTTAATGGCTAAAGAAAAATAGAGGACCTTTGATGCTCTGATTTTACCTGCTAACATGTATAACACCTTAATACAAAATAAAATATATCTTGACTCATACTTGGCCACCATAACTATCGATGAACATAATAATACATTTTGGTATCACCATAATGAACAACCCACTGATATTGGTGTCTATCCTACATCACCACCTTCCTCAGAGACAATGGCACCACCGAACGGGCCTTGATGCACAACATGCCCTCGAGAGATGAAGACCAATCAGAAGATGTCTCCCCACCATGAAATAACTACATCAACCATTGACATAGCTCATCATTGGGATGCTCCTATCAAATCAACTCTAAAAGGGAAGCATTCAACTGAACACTCTCCAAGAACGCATCTATGTTGTGCTCCTTAGTCTCCAAGTGCATCTGAAAAAAGAGATCCATCAGAGTCCACTCATCAATGGACTTCCTCAAAGTATGCACTTGTACTTTCCTTCTCAAGGTGTCAGCCACCACATTACCCTTGTATAGGGTATAGACAATATCAAAGTCGAACCCCTGAAAACACTCGATCCAATGGAACTGCCTCAGATTAAGATCCTCCTATGAGAAGATGTAGGCTAAGACCTTATGATTAGGGTAGACCAAAAACTTCTCCCCAAAGAGGTAGTGATGCCAAGTCTTCAAAGAATGCATCATCACTACTAACTCTAAGTCATGTGTTGGGTAATTATTTTCATGTGGACAGAGTTAGAGAGAGCCATATGCCACCACTTGATCACCCTATATAAGCATGCACCCGAGACCCATACCTAAAGCATCTCAATACACCACATAGCCCTTTCCAGATTCTGGTAAGATCAACATGGGGGCGGTATTCAAACACCGGTTCAAATCCTCAAAGGATTTCTGACATTATGGGGCCCATTCAAAATTCAACGCTTTCTGGGTGAGTGCGGTCATGATAGAAGAAATCTGAGAGAAATACCAGACAAAATACCTCTAATAAACTTCCAGGATGAGGAAATAACTGATCACAAACACATTCTTCAGCTTCTCCCATGACATAACTACACTGATCTTCTCAGAGTCCACCAAAACCCCCTGCTCTGAGATGACATGACCCAGAAAATTCGCCTCCCTGATCTAAAAGGTGCACTTGGAAAACTTTTCTTAAAGGTGATGACCCCATAGAGTACCCAACACAATCCACAAATGACACTCATGCTATTCCTTGGATCCATAGTAAACTAGGATATCATCCATGAATACTACAATAGAGTCAAGATACTGGTGGAACACCCTATTCATGAGTCCCATAAAGACTGTTGGAGCATTAGTCAATCTAAAGTGAATGACCAAGTACTCAAAGTGGTTATACCTACTTAGGAAAGTTGTCTTCCAGCTATTCACCTCTCTCACCCTAACTTGGTGGAAACTAAAATGCAAGTCTATCTTAGAAAATAACTTTTCCCCCTTCAACTAATCAAACAAGTCATCTATTCGGGGAAAAGGATATTTGTTTTTGATGATTACATTATTAATCTTTTGGTAATGAATGCATAACCATAGGGATCCGTTAGCCTTATTCGCAAAAAGGACAGGAGAGGCCAAAGGAGAGACCCTCAGGCGAATGAATATTTTGGATTACAAATTGTCCAGCTGTATCTTTGATTCCCTCAACTCGGTGGGGGATATATGATATGAGTTAAGAGATATCAGTTGTGTTCTTGGTTCCAAATATATCAAGAACTCCACATCCTGTTCTGGAGGAAAGCCTAAAAAATCATCTAGAAATACATCTGGGAACTCAAGATTCCCCAACTATACAAGGTAATCCACCCTCAGGAGCACAAACATCATCCTCTAGTATGAGCTATGATAACTGGAAGACAATATTCCCCAACTCTGGGAGTGGAGGTCTCGCATGACCCGACTGAGGATCCCATTCCCCAAGAAAAAAACCAAGGACTCCCATCAGGTTCCATAAAACTCACTTGTCGCCTATAACAATAAATATGTTCTTGATAGTTCAATAACCAATCCATGTCATGTATTACATAAAAAAGTTCCATATCCAAGACCAGGAGGTCCCACTCCATCTCAACCATCAACACGGAAAGCGCACACGACAATCACCTGATACCTTGCTCCTTCTTCTTACCCAAAAACATCACCAACTCTATCACAAAAGATAGAAACTTAGTTGGAAAATTCAGCAGGTTCACAATACAGGTATAGAAAAAATAAATAGTAGCACTAGTTTCAAAGAGAATAGTAGATAAAGAATATTCAATCAAAATGGTACCTCAAAGTGTCGAAGGCCCTGTATCTGATCCCATTAGCGATTGATCCACAGAATGGAGATACCTCATCTCTACCTAAGAATGACCGCTCGCCTGTGGATCTTCCATAAACTAGATCTTCCTAGAAGAAAATCCAGCCCTGCCTCCATGACCACCAAACCAAGATCCCACTGTTCTAAATGGCTCTAGCTTAAATGACACTCCCCTAGAAGTGACTAATCCTACCCCACTCTATAGTGGACACATCACCTTGTAAAAGTGATATAAGTTTAACATATATCTACACTGATAACAAGTAATTAGAGGAGATTTACATGTAGTTTGGGTGTACCCTATCCTCTCACACTAGTGGAACATGGAAAACCTCTCATCAAAATCCACATATGAGAACTAACTAGGAGGATGACTGGAACTACCACCTCCCTTCTTCCCCTGCTTCTATCGATTCCTTTTCTTCTTAGATGAATTACCACTACCCATCACCGATACTATCCCAGAAAAACCAAACCTTCACTTGAGATAAATATCCACCATACAAGCTCGATCAACCACCTTTGCATAGGTCTTCATCTTAAATAAGAATACATGAGAATAGATCTCTTTCTGTAAACCCCTCTTGAACTTCTGGTCCTTTATATGCTCACTGAAGACCATTTCAAGTGCATATCAGACTAGATCAGTGAAGAGGTTGGCATAATCTATCACTGAATGAACCCCCTATATGAGTTTTATAAACTCCTAGGATCTAGAATAATCCCAGAATTCAAGACAATATTAGTCATTGAAGGTAACCTTGAAGTCCTTCCATCTTATTTGCTCATGCTTCCCAACTTGAAGCACTGATTCCACCACCTGCGGCTAGAACCCTCTAATGGAAATGAGGCACATTTCACCCCACCTTCTCAGGTGTTTCAAGGAACTTGAATATTCACTTGATCTTCTCAATACACTCCTCATCTTCCTGGGGTTCCGCAATACATCCGAAGGTAGGAGGCTTGTTCTTCAAAAACTCACGGGATTTGTCCTTCCTAGGACCAGACATATCTTATCTAGCTAGAGAAGGAGTAGGAGAAGGAGCTGCTCCCTATCCTAGAGCTTAGACAGCCCAAACCACAACTTCCACCATCCTCTGATCAAACAGTGAGGGAGAACTCTGTCCAGCCTTCTCCCATGGGTGCATGGGAGATTTTTGGGGAGGCATGTTACTACAAAAGGAAACAATCACAAGAGAAAAAATTAGTACAACAATTATGAAAAATTTCATCAATAACATCAAATATAAATAAACCAAACTCATCTCATTAATGAAATAAACAACTACTTCACCCCCACCTAATGTCCACGTGCAGTCTGCAGCCTGCACGTATCACCTGGAAGTGAAGTCAAACAAAAAATCCCAACATACCATGGTGACTCGAGGTCTATCATGAGAGGTACAGGACAGACACCGTAATCACAAATAGAACTCCAAGCCCTGATAGTTCTATCCCCTGTCTAACCAGACTCATCCCAAATAATATGACTCAAAAGACTTAACCTCCTCTGATACCATTTTTTCATGAACCAGATCTGTTCGACATCCAAACTAGTACCCGGCCCAGTCTATGGAAAGTCCCGAAGGACATTCCCTATCCCCATAGGATTGAAAAATTTCCCAGGTATCATAAATAATGGTTTGGGAATTATTTAACCAAGTTTAGAAGTATTAAACAACCAACAACAATAAATAAACCGAATCTGAAAATTTAATCCAAACAAGCCTTTAATAAAATTCAGAATTGAAATACATAGTTTTAAAAAAACAAAGAGGGACACAACTCAAAATTTATAGAAAGTATGACTCAAGAACCACCACACAGTAAGGGAACATCATCCCCAAACATTCTACACAACACTGCACCCATAAAAGAAGCTAACAACCCAAACCACTGTCTCCAAGGACCTTGACCTTACCTATGTCAAACTTTATAAATTATACTTACACCTAAAGGTGTAAATAGGGTGTGAACCTAAACCCAATAATATTCCACCAAATGGATTCCATGTGATAAAAATTTTAAGACAAGAATCTTGCAAGTTTTTATAAATAATAAATGTTATAACAATTTCTAAAAGGTGTAACTTTTAATGACAATAGTTTTCAAGATGGAAGATTTGAAGACGGTAAAATTTTAAGTAAAACACACATGATACTTAATTTTCCAACAAAACACACTATATGACCATGGTAATTACAATATATCCAATGAGCATTAGTCATGGGAACACCCCTAGGAACTAGCTAGTTATGGGGCCCTAGGTACATCATATCTCGGTGTATAAGTAACCATAACCAATATCATTCTCATGCATGATTCACTAGGATGAGAAACCCTAATGGAATAGTGGTCCCCAAACATTATCAAATTTTTTTTAGTGTTTTCATCATCAAACTTTCTAATTGAAATAAGGATGATACCACTATCAGATCACTAGCATACTAGTCCTAGTCCACCCACCTAGATACCCGGGTTTCCCTCTTTGTGCTCAAATAAGTTCCACATGTTATAAAATACCAATTTCACATAAAATCACCATTTTCACATAAAAATACCATTTCTGAATCATATACATACCAAATAGTACACAAATATGTTCCACACCCTCAATGTAATTTAGTAAACTCTTTAAAGATTTTATAAAATAATTTAAAGAGGTAAGACAAGGGTTTACACACAAAATCCATTCAAAAAACCCATTTTAAGGCCAAATGCACAATAATCCCATACCCAAACATATTTGGAAGACATAAAAACATTTAATAAACTAATTACATGAGTCATAAAACAACCCCCAAATACACAACATAGAATACAACTAAAAAACACTCATTTTCATACACAAATGCTTCTTTAAAATCAACCACTTAATCAATGCTACCAAAAATAGTTTTCACACCAAACATAAAGGAATAAGGACATGAAAAACATGTCTATAAAGAAAGATAAATTCATTAAAGAATTTATACACATGGAATCACCTACCTTAGATGTCAAAAACCCCAAATCTTTGTGTGAAACTTAAATCACACCACCACCGCACCACAAGGGGATGAAAACGAACCCAAATATACAAGATTAAACCAAGAAACACAAAATTATAACCTAGGTATGAAACCCTAGTTTTTGGACATTTGGAACTCCAAGAAGGAGGGAAGAAACCCTAAGGAATGGAATAAAAACAAAGGAGGAATCACTTACTTGAATAATCTTGAAGTTTCCCGACCAAAATCCCCTTTAAAAAAATTTCCAAGATAGGTTGAGGGAGATTGGGAGCCATCCATGGTTTCTAGGGTCTAATGGGAGAATAAAGGGGTGGATTAGGTTTATTTATGGAAATGAAAAATTGTAATAACATAAAAAAATTATGACCTAGAAACCTATGCATGGTTTGTCCACACGATTTAGTTAACCGTGCGGCCAAACCATGTGTCATGTTCTAGCCACCAAAAAACCCTCATTTTATTCCAAATTTCAATGGGAACCTAGGGGGAACCAAGGGAAGGAAAGATAATACAAGAATTGAAGATAAAAATACCTAAAAATAAGGACATGGATGTGACATAATTACTGATCCCCATGGGTTGGAAACTAGTGATGGGCATCAAAAAAGTACATAAAGGGAGTGATTTCACCCAAGAATAAATGAATAAACTGAAGATGGGAAAGAAACCAAATAGAAAAATATGTAAACAATACCAAACTGAAAATATTTTACATAAGATCTAAATATATAATGACCAAACATTAAAAACCAACCGAACAAGATGACTACATGATCTCCACATGACCCTGCTGGTCACTCTCCAACAAAAAGATCTACCATCTCCCAAGGCGATCGAACTCAAGATAAAACCTTCACCAAAGATTAAAACTAGAAGGAAAATATAGGCATGAGTATTAAAACTTAGTAGGTAATCCTGAATAAATCTATTCAAATTCACTTCCTTTAAAATAAAAGAAACATCAACTTTAATTTTGAAATAAAATATATAAAATTAAGTTTTCCTACACATTTTACTTGAAAAAATGATCTATTTCCCTACTTCATTTCTAACCAGGATTGTTTCCAATAGCGATACATTAAAATTTTCAAGGGGGAAAGTGATTCTTTCATTTAAAAATGTTACAATATATTATAAAACAAATTTTCTATAAAAACATTTTTCATAAAATTTTGGATGCCAACTCATCATTTTCAAGAAAGACACCACACATTAGAGCACTATAATAATCACATAATAAGGGAAATAGAAATAAATATACAAGAGTAACCAAGTATCTCAATCATTACTGCAAGTAGCTACGTGTCAACAAACATGGGTGAATCTAGAAGATCGTGAATAATTAAGAACATACTAATACATGAGACTCATCCTAATAAGCATACCTCACACGCTAAAATAAAAAACAACCTAACACTCTCAGCCACCCTAACTCAAGATATACCTAGGGGAAATTCCCAGAGTAATAAACCTAATATATCCACCTACTATGGGCTTTCAGCTAGTACATAATCTAACCAGTGTAGTAATCATTCTCAGAGAATTATCTCACTATACCACATTCCCATGTCTCATGTATATAAAGTGGGGTGAAATAACTAATTCCAACTGATCATCCAATGATATATATATATATATAATAATTCAACAATTGCTCTCACCCCGAGACACACCCAAGGATTGCTCTCATTCAATAGAATAAATAGAACTCAAGGAGTCTGTACTGAGGATCTCCAATTATCATAATGGATCACAAGGATTCTATAGTGAGGGAATCCCATCCATTAAACAAAAACAAGGCATTAGAATCATCCAATGGAGGTTTTTATAATAAACACTTCCACCATTTTCCCAAAATTTCCAAATGGGCCTTTAAGTATTTTTTATAAAATCATAACTTTCAAGAGGACCAAATCCACCTTTCCAAAAGGGTTTAAAAACCACATTTCCACTTCAAAATCATTTACATAACTCTTTTAAAAAATTTACATCACATTTTTAAGACATGAAAGTTTTTATAAAAATCCCAATCGGGCTATTAACCAGCAATACATTCCAAACCACATCAAAATCCAATGCACATCCCTTTATAAAAACCAAAATCACTTGGGAAACCCACACAAGGAACCCAAATCATAATTTATCATGTCTCAAATATATTTAAAAATCCAAACCATACTTTATATATCACAAATAACCTATAAAATCCAATCGAACATTCAAACAAACACTTGGTGTGTGTAATATGAAAAAAGCATCACTATTTATCACAAAACAAGGCATAAACCACCATTTTTTACATAGAGAAATTAATACAAAGATCACATAATAACATTTATCACATATGGAAGGTAAAAAATCATTAAATCAAAGATTCTTAAATTATAAAGGTAAGTGCACGAGAAACCTACCTCAAATCCATGGCGCATCAACAATGCATGCCCAATATCACCCCATGGGGGGTTCTAAAACCCAAGATCTACAAAGAGGAACCCCAAACACACATAACCCCTAACATAAATCAAGGGAAACACAAAACCTAGGTCTAAATGACCACGGTATAAGAGAAACTAAATAAGAAATGGAAGAAGAAGGGAGAGGGAGAAGAGGAGAGGATATTACCTTGAATAATCTCCCTCGACACTTGAAGAAATCCACTTGAAATCACCCTAGAATGATATGGGAGGCATGAGGAAGAGGGGAGAGGCCTCCTAGGGTCGAACAAGCTGAGTGGGGGAGGAATAGAGTGTTTGGGGTTAAAAACCTGAAAGGGGGAGTTTAGGGTTTTCAATGAATTTAAGTTCTAGACAAATCACATGGTTTGGATGCACAATTTAGCAAACCATGAACCAACTGTGTGGTAGCCACTGCTCATGAGAAGATTAACTGCATGGCCAACCCACATGGTTTCACCTACCATGCATAGATAGTGTGGTAGGTTCTGCCTGAACCCACCACATATCGTATGAGTACCTGGGTTCGGCCGCACGGTTTACTAAACCATGTGCCGACTATGTGGTAAGCTCTGTCCGAGGCCTATACCTACCGCACAGTTACCTGGGTTCAGCTGCATGATTCACCTAACTATGTGCCAACCGTGCGCAAGCCACTTGTCAGCCAAAAATACCAAGTTCTATCCAAGGAATCCCTAGTGAACTGAGTATCATCCATGGGATAAAAACTAGACAAATAAACACTTCAAAATTTAACCCTCATCGCACTCGAAACTCGAGAGAAAGACTGAGATTCCCAAAAAACTAGAACATAAGATAGAGACAAAAAATCGGGTGTGACAAGCTGAATGGTTTTCTTATTCACGATGATGATAACAAATTTTTCTAACTAAAAAATGTATTGTATAGGCTAAATCAAGAAGTTAAAACATGATATTATAGAATAGATCAATACTTGAAGAAGCTCGATTTCCCACCTCTATATCAAAGAGGAGAGTGAGTAAAGGATGATGGAAATTATATATGTTGTTGACATAATATTTTTTTGTATTGAAAAAAGTACATTGAAATAATTTTTTATAATTCTTGAGGTGTGGGTTAGAAATGTCAATGATTAGAGAGTTGATTTTTTCCATGGCCTATAGGTGATAAAAGGAAGGAATAAAAAATTAATTTCTCAATCCAAATATACCAAATTGGTTCAGAAATGATTTTGAATTTAGGATTATGAGGAAATGACAACATAAATTTTTACCCAGATGATGTTTTCCATAGATAATGATGGGAAAGAGTTCAAATTCATAGAATACATTTAGATCATTGGGAGCATTCTACACTTAACAATGACAAAACCCGACATTGCGTTTTTACTTATCAAGCTACAATGTACCAGAGTAATCTGAAGGAAATACACTCACTATTGGTGAATATAATACCATGGTATATAAAAGTAACATTGGAATTCAGTTTTATTTATAGTGAAACATCATATAAGGACTTATTGGGATATAAAGATGTAGATTGGGTCAGTTCAATAGGCGATAGAAAGCCAACATCAGGTGGTGCATTATGACTTAGAGAATTTTTTATTTCTTTAATGAAAAAGAAACAATATTTCATCTCACTAATTACTAAAAAAGATGAATATATTGTGGAAACTCAATAGTTCATTCAACTATTGTGAATAAATAAAAAAACTTTAATATAATGTCCCCCGATCCAACACTCTCTCACATGGCTGAAATAGGTTGGTTATGTGACCTCAAGCATGCCTCCCCATATGCCAGAGGATACCAACTAGCAGTGGGGGTGTGATAAGTATATTGGGGATACTATACCCCCTAGTTATAGAGTTACAACAAAACAAAATAACCCAATAACAATAGATAAAATATTAGAGTGAGGAAATAATGGAAATAATATAATACAACAAAAAACCAATCAATAAAATCCAAATAAATAATCCAATATATAATAAAGGAAAAATATAATGATGTGATAGAATGTAACTAAATTTCATTCTAGATATAATAAAAGTAAAATACTAGTAGACTCAAATAAATATTCAACATCCCCCAATCCTAAACTCCCATTTCAATCCCATCTCCAAACTCTAGCCCATCTAACAAAGATAATGAACAAAAAGGTCCTTTTCCCTTGTCCAAACCTATATCCAAGTAATCTTCTCAGGTACCATATGTAAACCTGAATAGGGTGTGAGTAAAACTCAGTAGTTCAAAACCACACTCTATAAACAAACCAGTCTGATAGAAAGTGTATGAAATAATACAATAAAAAAATGTATTAATTAATTAAACAATTAAATTAATACCGCATAAAACCAATTCAACACTGTGTTAGAATATATTTGAGCATGCCTCACAACCATTCCAACCATACTCATATAACCATGGTAATATAACTTACCCTGGTACCATGCCATAATGTCTCTAAGCATGTCTTACAACCATGTCAACCATAACCATATAACCAAGTCATAAAATAACAATCTAGACCAATCCTTCTATATAATCATTTCAACATGTTTCAGTCAGCCTATCCCTCTATATAAGAATTTTATCATGTTAACCGGGCCACACCCGCATATTATAATTTCAGCATGTGTCATTGGGTCAAGCCCACTATATAATCATTACAACATTTATCACTAGGACAATGTCCTATATAAGAATTTCAGCTTTCAATCATAACATGAGTCATAATAATACAGATATCACAATATCACATCATATGGATCAATGGTTAATTATTAAAATTAACATTTAAGTTTCATTTAAAAATTTCATATATAAATTTTACATAACAAATAACATGATAGTTATATTAATAAATAATTCAAGTTAATGTGAAACTATATCAAGAAAACACCCACAATTCATGTCATGATAAACACACTTTAATCCATTAATAAATTCATTTATTTCTAAGGGTTCTCTCACCCGAACGGTAGACACAATCTAGTTCAATAACCCATTGGATCCAAAGGGACTCCAAGGAACAATTCAATTCATTATTTCAATTTATTCAGTGTGTGATATGTTGTAACAATTTCAATATTTCACATACTTGACATTTATTAAACCACAGGGTTAAGGTTTATAACCCTTACTGTTAAATGTCTATAAAACATCACTTCCAATGACAAACTCCCATGAGGAAGAAGGTGTGGATAATTTTAAGAAGTATCCTAGATCAAAATTTATCAAGATCAAATCCAACAACACACATGGTTAAAGGATTACACTGCAATGTCTGGAAAAACAAGGGAGCGAAGAGGGAACCAAAGCAGAACCACTTACTCAAGAATCAATTTCACAAACAAGACATCTATATTGGAGGTTGGAACTCCAAAATTTCCTAGAGGGTTTTCCTAGGTAAATAGGAGAAGAGTTATACATGATGAAAGGAAAAATCTGTTGCACAACATACTTTAAAACAACAAATCGGGGAATTACATGTTTTGTAACATAGTTACACGACATGTAATTATTTTTAATGGGATACACTGAGAAACCTGTCACCTTAGATAAATATTAAAATATTCTGAACATTACATGATGTTTAATCCATTTACATGAAGTGTAAATGTTATTGATGTCACGACCCGGCCCAAGTTGAGGCTCAAGACACAACTACCCCAATCCTGCCTCTATAGGCCAGAGGGTGGAAACAAGCATTAAAGGTGTAACTAACTCAAGGAGGCCTTTACCTAATTACCTGTACACACACATATCCATATCGATGAAAAAGTTTAGTGAGAAAGAGTAAAAGATGTAGCATAACTAGAAAGTAATCCAAGCATGCATAACCTCTAGGGTGTACAAGAGTACGAAATTTTAAACTAAAAAGTAAAAGAGAAAAATACACACCCTGCCAAAAATATGTCTCATCCCAAAAAAATTGGAAAAGAAAACCACTGAGAGAGCTCTGCTAGAGATATCCAAGATATGACCACTGTACATGGTCCAAAGAACCCAGTATCCCTAAACTCCTCTAAAGTCACTATCGACCTATCCATCATCTTTATAAGACACGACACATGTGGGAAAATCCCATAAAAGGTTGAGTATATACATACCAAGTCATACACCCCAAAAGATGAAGGGGGGGGGGCATTAAGAGATACAACAAAAAAAGAAATATATTAGATGAAAGATACGGTCAAAGAAAATAGCTCAACCCAAACCAAGAGTGAATGTAACCATGTAAAAACATAAGGGGATTGACAAAATGAGTAGATAAACTACCCATGGAGTCTTCACCACCTATAGTAGAAGGGTAGACTCATCCAACGATGAGAATCTAAACATGTAAATCACATTGCATACCTCACGTATCTTCACCTCTCTTGGAAGGAGAGTAACAAAATACAAGGTGTGGTTATAGAAGAATATATATATGCTCAGTCAAAAGAAACCCAAACATGCGAGTAAGGGGATCTCAATATTATAGCTCAGCTCAAGAAGAAGAGTGGCTAATAGTTCTAAAAGTCCATCAATGATGCATAGCATCTCACACGTCTACCCAAAAGTAACCATCCAATTCAAACTATGCCTCATCATTGTACCGCATAGTCGAGAGTCCACAAAATCGAAGTAGAGGACCTGCACCCTTGTACGTTAGGGAGGGGGGGGGGGTTCACTCTATATGTATCCATAGAGGACCCACACCCATGTCGATGGGGAGTTCCAGTCTAGTTTCATGAGGAACCATGCCCTATGCTGATAAGGGTTTCACTCGATAAGGTATAGGAACCACATTGATATCGATGGGGGGGGGGGGGTTCCACTATATAGGTTGAGGACCTTCACCCTAGTATAATAGAAAGGTACCATTATGGTTTTAAAGGACCCACACCCTATCTGATAGGGGGTTCCACTTGGAAGTCACTATAGAGGAACCATACTCACACTAATGGGGGGTTCCACTCTAGTGGTTGAGGATCCATGCCCTAGTGCAACAGGGGGGGTCTACTCTAGTCATCAAGGACCCATTCCCTACCCATCGGAGGGTTCCACTCATAAGGTATCTATAGAGGACCTATACCTATGTTGATAGGGGGTTTCACTCTATAGGCTAAGTACTCCACTACCCAACTCTACTAGAGGGTACAACTCGATAGTCTCTGGTGATTCTGCTTGATCACTTCCATTTTTGGGCATTGCATTAGTAATATCCATGCCTAAAACATTTCAAATTGCATCTCTAAATCCAAAAATGAGGGTACCATTTCATTCTACGTGAAAAAATACTTATTATAGGCTACTCATAACCCAAAATTAGAGTTCAAATGATGAAGATACTAAACCTTGAAGTTTTATCAAGAGGTTAAGGGGTACACAACATGTGAGGGGACACACATGACATATGGTCCCACTCCATTACTCATTCATGTCCCTGGATAGCACATATCTCCCATCCCATGAAGTACTAGATTCCATGTAGTTGGACTACATGGTGTGTCCAGACTAACTGGGACTGGGCCGTGTCCTACTAGCTGTGTCTGTGTACCAGACCTCATGTTCGTGTACTGACCTCATGTCCATGTACTCAGGTACACAACTATGTACCTGGTCATGTACTTTCACATGGAATCCCACCTGTGTGATCTATTATTAGGACCAAAAGGGTCCTAGATACCTTAATGGGGGGGTGAATTAGGGTATGGATATTCTTTTCAAAATTATCACTGCCCCACTGGATCTTGACCTCTTTATTATAATGGTCACTTTTTTTGCACTTATGTTTTAGTGTTGATCTTATTCTTACCTTCTTTATCTAATGATGATTCTTTTAATGTAATGCAGTAAACCAAGCAGACTAACAAAAATATTTTTAATTGGTTCACCCTCATTAGGCTACGTCCAAGGAGCATAAAACGACGATGTGTTGATGTACCAAATCCACTAATGCTCACTACCAATTTATAATGTTCAATCTAGATCACTTATATTCCCTGGATCACTTCATTTACAAAGTTTAGGGTTATCTCACTACTTTCCCAATGGCCACTCTCTATGTGTCTCTCTCTTGATCACTACCGGTGGAGAGGATCACCTTCTTCCTCTTCCTTTGCTCACTGCTCTGTAAAGGATCCAATCACAGTTTAAAGACTTGTAGGTCCTTTCATTATCTCTAATGAATGAATCCTCCACTGTATGTAGATGCTCTATTGAAGTCCAATTTTCATCCACTGATGAATACCCTTTTACCATAGGTGTACTGGGAAACTTCCAACTTTCACACGACCCTAGGGTGACTTGTGTTACACTTCGACTAGTGCGTAACCTCTACCTTTATTGTGAGAAAAAAAACTTGCGTGCCAATTTTATACTTTCACACTACTTTATACTTGTGTGCCACTTCTTTCTCACCACTTCTTGCATGCCCCTACTTTCACTCCACTACTTGCGCACCACTACTTTCACACCACTACTTGTGCACCAATCCATGCGCGTCATTGATTGCGCAACTCACTACTTTCACACCACTCAGAACTTGCATTCCATTTCTACTTGCACGATCAGAGCTCAGATTTTCTCTTAGTGTTTATCTACGTTGAAATAAGGAGGGTATCCATCTATTTATAGGCATTTTGGAGATCCTGAACGTGAGGTGAACATCTCACCTTGTGTGCCACTCTATGACTTGTGCACCGCTCCATAACTTTCACACCACTTCCTGACCTGTGCGACCCTTAATGACTTGCACGCCCCTTGTTGATTTGTGCACCACTTTATTTCCTTTTTAATATTTTAGTGTGATGAAATATGAATTTCATGCTACTTCTTCACTTGCGCTCCACTCAATGACTTTCATGATAATTCTTAACTTTCACGCCTGTTAATGACTTGCACGCCACTACTTCACTTGCGTGTCACTTAATGACTTGTGCACCACTTTCTTTCCTTTTTCATATTTTTATGTTCTAATTTTAAAACATGATTGGTGTATAATATTCCAATCGCCCACTTTGTCAACAAACACAATCACTTCAAAAATGATTCAATGATACCTTGAGGGATTTTTCCCGACAATCTCCCCCTTTGGGTTTGTTAATAACACTTTTATAATTCGATACCTCGTTAAAGCTTCTTCCATCAGTAACCACCATTCACCTTTTGTGATTATGATAGAGCTCAAAGATTTACTCAACACACACTCTAATCCCACATGAGCAATGATCGGCGTGATAAACAATAATATAATTAAAAGTTCATCAATGAATCACTTAATTCTTGATAACAATTCTTGAAACCAATCAACCGATTTCATCACAAACCTCAGCTGTTGTGATATATCATCTTTGACCAATCACTACTAGCACCGTCATATTTAAAACTTATACTTCCCCCTATCTAGTTGCCCCACTTTTCAGCTTCTCCCCGTGTCTTTTACTAAGACATTTTATCCCTTCTTTATCCATAGTTTATCCCTGTTTAGGATACACTCTTTCTCCCCCTTTATCAACAGAGTAGAGAACACAGATCAGTACATTAGAGAAAAACACACCATACCTCATGGAGGGGGGGGGGAGGTACCACATCCACACTTTTTTAAGTATGGAGAGTTGAATGGACTCTCAGAGCTAGTCGATGCCTCTCAAACACTTATTTGGGTAAGGACTTTGTTAGAATGTCTGTAACTTGTAGTTATTGTAGGAACATACTCCAACTTCACAAGCATGTGCTCCACCTTCTCCTTGATGAAATGATATTTGATTTCAATTTGATTTGTCCTTGAGTGATGAACTGTATTTTTTATAAGATTATTAGAACTTGAATTATCACAATGGATTCCGATTAGAGACTTCACTTCTAATCCTATGTCATCAATATTCTGTTTCATCCACAATAGGTGGATGCATGATTGAGTAGCCACAATATACTCAACTTCTTTGGTGCTCAATGAAATTCAATATTTTTTCTTGATCATCCAAGAAATACACAATCCACTAAGATAGAAAGCACCTCCTGACATTAATTTCTTGTCATATTCTAAACTGGACCAATCTGCATATGTATATCCCAAAATATCTAGCTGATATTTGTAATTATACATTGAACCAAAATCCACAGTGCCTTTGATATACAAAAGTATTCTTCTCACTGAAATCATGTACATTTCCTTGGGATTACTTTGATATTTCACTACTTGGAATGTGGAAAAAATAATATCTGGTCTTGTCACTATCAGACATAGTAAACTTCCAATAATATACCTATATTGTGTGATATTAACTGCCTTTCCATAATCATATTTTGATAATTTTATCCAGGTAGCAACTGAAGTCTTCATATCCTTGGAATTTTCCATTATAAATATTCTTAGAACCAAATTGGCATATTTTTATTGAGAAATAGAAGTTTCATTCCTTACTTGTTTCACCTGTAAATGAAGGAAAAACGTTATCTCACCAATCATTGACATTTCGAACTCATTTTTCATGAATTCAGAAAATTTTCTGCACTGAGCTTCATGTGATCCGCCAAATATTATTTCATCAACATAAAACAACACCATCATCCTTTGATTACTGTAATTTTTGAAATAGAGATTATAATCAACTCCACCACACTGAAATCCAAGATTCTTCAAATACAGATCAAGACCCGAGTACCATGCTCTTGGTGCTTTTTTCAGCCCATATAGTTCTTTCTTCAACCGAAAAACTTTGTTCTCATCTTCATGAATGAGAAAACCATCTGGCTGCTCAATATAAACTTCTTTTCTAGATCCCCATAAAAAATTAAGATTTAAAGTCCGTATGGAAAACTTTGAACTTCCATTTCACTAAAATGGATAAAAATAATATGATTGTTCCAGCCTTGAAATAGGTGAAAATGTCTCATCGACATCAATACCCTCTATCTTAGAGTAACCTTTGCACACTAGTTGTGCTTTGTTTCAAATCACTACACCATCTTCATTCATATCTTGAACCCAATTCTCATCTCGAGTTGCTTCCTCCTTCTCATCATCAGTATCTTATTATGAATCATCATTTTCACTTCACCTCCCCCTTAGTTGTTTACCTCATTGTCACTATCATAAGGATGTTGTTCACTATTCTATTAAAGATTCTGTTCATTATCTACTACAGTGAAATAATTGATTTCAACTAATTTTGCAACCTCATTTTGAAATATTGTTTTCATTATCTCGCAACATCTTGGTGTCCATTGATATCTTTCATATGATTAGGAGATATAATGACACCCCCTATGATATGAAACTCTTTTAGTTATTAGGAATGATGTTTAGACCCACAAAAATTCTTCTTCTCCTGTATCATCTATTCACATGTGACTGCAGGTTTGAGAAACTTCTCTAACTCAATAATATATTCCAGTTTTAGCTATCTTCAATGAGATTTACATTGGTTAAACATACCACTTATAAATGATCCATAAATATAATCTCTAAGCATAATTAGTTATGACTTAGTGTAGAAAACAAGAGATAAAGTTAATATTACCACCACTATCCATTATGCTCAATTACTTCTATATTTTTCATGCATCCATAAACCATTAACTCCATTCAAGCAATTCTTCTAGATTTATTATTCAACTATGGTAACTGATTTGAATTCATTAACATTATGGAATACATAATTTCACTACTTTTCATATTTTGATGCCACTTCCCCTTAGATTGTATCTTACCTTGAACCTGAAACACTTGAACATTAGTTAATAGAATTTATACACATAGGGAGAGGGAATATTTTGTAATCCTCAAGAAGCGGATTGTGGTTTATCCTGATGGGTCAACCCTTTGATTATTTCTTAAAAAGCATCAAACTCTTTCCTTGTCTGCCCCAATTGCCTAGCCAACTTCAACTGTTCTAGACATATGAATAGGCATTCGGTACCCACATACTAAATATTATTCTAATATTCAGATTCTAGATGCTTATCCTTTTTCAAAATTTGGTAATTAATCCCATTAGTAGAAATTTACTTCATTGATTCTCCACCGATATGCCATTTTTCATGATTCTTTCTCAGAGTAGGAATCTCTCCACTGATTATCTACTCTTTCTTCTTCCTCCATTAATGAGCTCTTTCTTCTGCCTTCACTTCCCACTATGTGGCATGACATGTGAATTTTCCAGTATATTCTTTAGTCATATTTCTTTTATCAATTTTTTTAGTCAAGACACCTTTTCTTGTTGGGGTTGAGTATTCCACTGACTTTACATTCTTCCTAATTACAATTGGGGAATCTATTCCCTTTTTCTTCCAGGATTTTCCACATCCATTCTATGATAGTTTTTTTGAGTGTAATAGAGGAGGTGATTGATACACCTTTTATTGAGATCCTTGTGATTCTTCTGAGATTGTAAACCTATTTTTCTATTTACCATGTTGTATTCCAGTATAGTATTTTTTTGTACACTTCCTGTGTTGGGGATCTACTTATTGGTTCCTTTTCCTTCCCTAATTTCTTCTTTCTACAATGTATTTCCAAATTTTCATGATTAGAATAAATAAAATATCTTACATCAAACACATACCTCATATCATCATTTCTCATCTTAGATGTGGATCTTGAGTTCTTCTTCTAACATTGATCTTCTGAGCTTCCTAACACATACTCATGGTGTGCCCCATTCTTCCACAATAGATGCACTCCATGAATACTTTCTTCTGAGAGAATTTTATTTCATATTTCTCATGATGCTTCTTCTTATTCTGAGATTTAGAAAAATTTCTATCTTCATAGCATGAAATTTATTCTTGAGACTCTGAAAAAAATCTTGATGTATGACCATGAATCCCTTAAAAATAGAACATGATATTATTACTTCCTATAAAATACATTTTAGGTCACTATTTATAAATTACAAGACTTTTCCTATTTCTAGAACTATTCACAGATCTCTTCCTATCATGTATGAGAGGGGATTCATTAAATCTAATGCATGTTTTTCCTAGGATGTATGGACTTTGAGATGGGAAAATATTTTCTTGTTTCTCTTTAGAAATATCATATTTTCTATTCATTTCATCATCACCTACTGAAGGATAATCGAATAGTAAGTGCAAGGAATCTTTCATTTTAAGATTTCTTCTAGCATTGGATTTATTCACTTCTCTCTTTACTGATTCTAGATCTTATTCCAATTATTGAATCTTCATATCCCTTGATTCAAGTTGAGTATTAATTTCTCTCTTAAGATTATTCCCTCTACCCATCTCATTTTCTAATTCACATGTGAGATTATCCACCATGTCACTTTTCTCCTTTATTTTAAATTTTTCTTCAGTAATGGAATTAGAACAACATGCATTCTCTGGTTGTAGACTTTGATTATTATAAACTTGTTCAGACAACTGAGTATCAATATTTTCATTTCTAGATTTTAGATTCTGAACTTCATCTGAATTATGATTCTCTTCATTTTCATCAACTTTTTGTTTTCGTTTCTTTTGAGACATATTTTGTAGTTATTCACCTTGAGAATCATTCTTCTCCCTCATATTAGTAGCCACATCGATATGCCTTTGATTTAATCCTCTTAGTTTATTGACCTCAATTTCTAGTGCTTGGATCTGAATATATTTATATTGAATATCTTCATCCAATTTATGATTTAATTACTCTATTTCACAGATAGCTTCCACTTTTCACCTTCTTGGAGTTTTTTCATCATCAGTAGTTCCAACATCACTTGGCATATCAGGTTATTCATTAATTCCTAAAGTATCATTGAATGAATAAATATTATCACAGTATGATACATTTTTGATTTCCTTCAACTGAATCACACTCTTTTTATTGACAATTCCGCACTATTGAATTTCACCAATCTTCTACTTCTTCTTTGAAGTTATACCCTTTTCCATGGAACACCAAGGTAAGATCAAAATGAAACTTTAATTTCACCAATCAACTAAACTAAGTCAGAGTAAAAAAATATGATAAAAGAAACCTTCCCTTTGATACCAATTGTTAGGAAAAAAGGGGCCTAGATACCCTAAGAGGGGGGGGGGGGTGAATAAGGGTATGGACATTATTTTCAAAATTATCCCTGCCTCACTGGATATTTATCTCTTTATTATAATGGTCACTTGGTTTGAACTTATGTTTTACTGTTAATCTTATTCTGCCCATTTTATCTAATGATGATTATTTTAATGCAATGTAGGAAACCAAACAGATTGACACACAAATTTTTACTTGGTTCACCCTCACTAGGCTACGTCTAAGGTGAATACAACGATGATGTGCCGATGTACTAAATCCACTAATGATCAATGCCAATTTTTAATGTTTTGGCTAGATCACTTATATACCCAGGATCACTGCCTTTACAAAGTTTAGGGTTTTCTCACTGCTTTCCCAAGGGTCACTCCCTGTATGTCTCTCTCTGGCTCACTATCAGTGGAGATGATCACCTTATTCCTCTTCTTTTACTCACTGTTATGGAAAGGATCCACTCACAGTTTAAAGACTTGTAGGTCCTTTCATTATCTATAATTAATGCATCCTTCACTGTATGTAGATTCTCTATTGAAGTACATTTTTCATCCATTGATGAATACCCTTTTACCATAGGTGTGTTGGGAAACTTACAACTTTCACGCAACCATAGGGTGACTTATGTGACACTTTAACTATTGTGCAGCCTCTGCCTTTGTTGAGAGAAAAACAACTTGCGCACCAATTTTATACTTGCGCACCACTTTATACTTGTGCTCCACTACTTGCGCATGCCACTCCTTGTGCGCCACTACTTGTGTGCCACTACTTGCACGCCACTACTTGAGCACCACTACTTGCATGCCACCACTTGCATTCCACTAACAGCTCAACTCACTACTTGCGTGCCACTCAAAATTTGCGTGCCATTTCCACTTGCATGATCAGAGCTAGGATTTTCTCTAAGTGTTGAGCTCCACAAAAATGAGGATGGTAGCTGTCTATTTATAGGAATTTTGGAGACCCTGCATGTGAGGTGAACATCTAACATTGCATGCCACTTCGTGACTTGCACACCACTCCATAACTTGCATGCTACTTCCTGACCTGTGTGCCCCTTAATGAATTGTGAACCCCTTGTTGACTTGTGTGCCACTTTATTTCCTTTGTCATATTTTGGTATGGTGAAATATGACTTGCGTGCCACTTCTTCACTTGCGCACCACTTAATGACTTGCGTGCCAATTCTTAACTTGCATGCCACTTAATGACTTGCACACCAATTCTTCACTTGCGTGCCACTTAATGAATTGCGTGCCACTTTTTTTCCTTTATCATATTTTGGTGTTCTAATTTTGAAACATTCTTGGTTCGCAATATCCCAATTTCCCATTTTGTCAATAAACATAATCACCTCAAAAATGATTCAATGATACCTTGAAGGATTTTTTTCCCAACATCCATCACATGGGTTTTCCATCCGGGGAAGGGTTACATGATGTGTAGGAGGGATACATGTCTTTTAATCCTTAACTTTTCCAAAACCCCAGCTACCGCCGCCGCTGAGGGGCTACACTCCATGTGTTCATCCCTGTACACGGTGTGTAGTCGGGTTATATATATATTTTCTAGATCTTCATATCCTATTTAGGTGCCTCGAATGAAGCCTCGTCGCTTTAAATCTGGCCTTATTTCCATCCGAAATTCATGGATCTGGTCGTGGATCGGGATTTTTAGCCACTGTTCGCTGGAAATTAGCCTTCGTTCATCTATCAGAGTTTCACCGTTCAACCCGTACATTTCCAAGCCTTCCACCATCAATTAATCAACAACTGATCGTCCAAATGACCATCAACCAACCAAAAATGTTCCAAATATATCCATACTTCATCGATCCATGCTTCACACGTGCACTATTGGAAATTGAGTTATTTGCGAAGGAGAATTGTCAATGGGGTCCCGTCGCAAATGTCCCGTAGCAGAAAATAGTGTCACAAAAAGTATTTTTTGTGACAGTCTGTTGTAAATAGTTTCTCCGAGTTTTAAAAAAAACCCTATTGCGACGGGCCCGTCGTAAAAAACTTTAAAAAAAATATTAAAAAAATATTAATAAAAAAATATTAATAATAATAATAAAATAATATTAATAAAATAATATTAAAAAATAA
This sequence comes from Viscum album, assembly GCA_963277665.1. Lineage (NCBI taxonomy): Eukaryota > Viridiplantae > Streptophyta > Magnoliopsida > Santalales > Viscaceae > Viscum > Viscum album. The sequence goes on from OY728132.1 coordinate 1,645,703,467, forward strand.
TAATAATATAAATATTATTAATATAATAATAATAATAATATAAATAATATTAAAATAATAATAATAATGATAATACCATTAATATTAATATTAATATTAATAAAATAATATTAATAATAATAAAATAAAAAGTTATAAAATAATAAAAACCTCAATATTTACAGAAATATAAATAATAATAATAATAATAATAATAATAGTAAAAAATTAAATAAATAAAAAAGTAATTAAATAATAAAAAAATAAATATATAATAAAATAATAAAAAATACAATATTTACAACAAAATAAAAAACACACTATATAGAAGTGTAAATATATAATATTACAAAAAAAATTACATTCAAATGTTTTATCATAAAAATTAAATACATCATTGAGGGGGATGGTATTCTAGAGGAGATAGAGGATATGATAAAGGGAAAATACTAGAAATTGAACTATTTGCGATGAGACCCCATCACAAAAGGCCATTTGCGATAGGATCTAATCGAAAATAGCCTATTGTAGAAAAAGGCATCACAAAAAACTTTTTTTAGTGTTAGACCATCGTAAAAATTAACTATTTGCGATGGGACGCGGCCCCATTGCAAATAGTTTCCCCAAGATTATTTAAAAATGCATTTGCTACAGGGACCCCCATTGTAAATATTTTTCTAAGTTTTTTTAAGAAAATTATTTGCGATGACCCCTCGCAAAAGGCCCGTCGGAAATATCTTAAAAAAATAAAAATAAAATAAAATTGAATAAAATAATATTAGTAATAAAAATAGAATAATATTAGAAAATTATAATAAAATAATATTAGAAAATAATTATAATAATACTAATATTAATAATATAAATAATATTAATATAATAATAATTGTAAAAAAATAATATTAATAATATTAATATTAATGAAATAAAAATAAAAATATTATTAAATTAATAAAATAATATTATTAATAATATAATAATAATAATATTATTAATATTAATTAAATAATAATATTAATATTAGTAAAATAAAAAAATTATAAAATAATAAAAACCTCGATATTTGTAAAAATATAAAAATATATATAAAAAAAATAAATAACAAAACAAAAATAATAATAAAATAAGTAAATAAAGTAATAAAATAATAAAAAAATTAAAAAAATAATAAAAAATTAAATAAATTATAAAAAATGCAATATTCCCAATAATATAAAAATGCACTATATTGAAATGTAAATAGTTAATATTACAAAAAATGCATTTAAATGTTTTATCATAAAAAAAATATATCACTGAGGGCGGAGGGGGTCCTTTAGAGGAGCTAGAGGAGATGATGGAGGGAATTCTATCCCTAAACCACGAGTCAGATGTCACACATACTCTATCTGCTACTACTACTACTGCTGTCATCGGCGCATTTCCTCCTCCTCCTACTGCTTCCATTGGCACATCTCCTACTGCTGTCATTGATGCATCTCCTCATGCTCCTTATACATACTCTTTATAACTTCACTCTGAGCTTGCAGCTTCTCCTAATAATGTGCAGCAGATGATGTTGACTCTCTATGCGATCCTCTCAAGATGGACGCTAACATTGAAATGGTACCATAATAACTCCCAGATGTCAATCGAGAGCTAATACCAACAAATCGGCCTTTCTCGAAGGCATACTAGGTCGCCTGCATCCATGCTACCTCATCAAATTAGTGGGCACTAGTATGACCATCAGTCTTGGCCTGACACTTAGTTTGTGACTAAGACGCTGTGACATCATACGACTCCTTAAATTAAAATTTAAAATTTAAATAGTTAAAATATTATTTTTAGTTAATTTTAAAACTCAAAAATAAATTATACGAATCAAAATCTGATGCTGGCGATCACCTATAATCTCTCCAGTAACCATATCATTATACATCCTTCTATAAACGTTGAACTCCATAACATCAGGTTGTTCGACTACGTATTTGAATATAAAATAAACCATTACATTTAAATTTGTTTAAATAATTTTGAAAAAAGTACTTACCATATGTTCCCTATGCGTACTGAATATACAGCTACTGGCTCAATGTGTCACCTCCTATCTCCCCTGATTTTTTCGACCTACCGATGACCTCCTATGAAAATTTCCACCCAACCTATGTGAACACAATTCATCACAAACCTGAGATGAAATGTATTCAGGTTGGTGGGCATGATGAGACTCATCAAACTCTATCACTTCTACTTTCATCATTTCTTTCCTTCTCAAATTTTTCAAAAACTGACGGAAATGCTCACACATAAACCCCTCCAACGTCTTCCATATAGTGACAAACATTCTCTCATCGATGGGATATCATAAACCCTACAAATAAATTATAATATCAAGTTATTAATTAAATAAAATTCAAAATAAATATTATGTATTTACGTACCATCCAATGATTAAACACGCAGTGCTGAATATCAATGGGAATCTCATCCCATATGACCTATGCATCAGAAAAATAATTGTACAATATAGTGCTCCCCTATCCAACAACTATATTGGAAAAACTATGAAAAAGGAAAAAATAATCAAACAATTAGTATGTAAATAAATTAATTAAAACTAACTAAAATACACAAGTATACATATCTCTGTATGTGTGGATCAAAGTCAATATGTGGACATCGCTCCTGGATAGGATCAGGAATCATCAATCATGCAAGACCACATCCCCTCTGAGTCCTCCCTGAATCACCAACAGTCTAAGGGTTAGATGATCCAACATCCTGCTCGTCTAAAGGTAGATCAGCCTCCTACAATTGATGAAACAGATTTGGGTCTATTTGAAACACAAAATTATTGTTATTATCAAACAGTTAAAAAAACTATTATATATAGATATATATTATATATGATTATAGACAGTATTTAACCATGTTAATCTTTATCTGCATCCTCATATTCATATCTAACGATGTCAATGTCTTTATATTCCTCCTCAACATCATCAATTTCTATATGAGTTTTAGTTTCATCATCTCTTGTCATTTCAAATTTATTCGTAACATCATTAAAATAATTGTCATAATTAACCCTTAACTACGGGGTGTCATCATTGATATTCATGTATCTTCATTAAAAATATGGATTTGGAGAAGTCTCTTGAAAAATTTCAATTCCTTTCACTTCAGTGGAACTCCATTCACTTTGAATAAACTGATTTTCCTAAGATTTAATTTTTATTATGCTTCACCAATCACCCATATCTTTTGAAGTAACACAATAATTATCATAATAAATTTGATGTACTTGATGATCCAATAAAAATGGTTCATTTACTATAAGAAGACTTTTATATTTAATATCAACGATTCCATAGATCGGATGAACACACAATCCTCTCTCAGTATCCAACCACTAACATTTAAACATTTTTATGAAATTTTTTCTCAGATAACACAATTCAATAATTTCTTCTAGCATTCCATAAGTCAACTTCAGTTTCTCTATGATGATATCCTCTCAAGCAGACACCACTATTCATTTTTTATTCTCCATATGAATATATATAAAATCGAAAACTATTCACGACATATGCATTATAAGATTTAACCATTTTGGATGATAGGTTACTCAAGACACACAATCAATTATCAATTTTATCAGCATATTGATATAACTGATTTTTTTAAAACAATTATCAATATATCAAGTAATAAATAGATTTTATATGTTAAACTATAAATAATTTATGTTACCAATTTTTTAAACCGATAGAAAAAATTATTTTGCTGACATTATTCTAGAGAAAATGCCATAATTTGTGGAAGCTATTTCTTGATATGATTATCATATAATCTACAAATAAAATAAGATTAATTTACTATAAAAAAATATTATAGAATAAGTGATTTGATCACTTACAGTACAAATGGTTTCATTTCTTCAATGTTGAGTAGAACATATGTATGAGCTATGTGATGTTCATCATCTGAAATCTATCGTTCATGAACTTCACCGAAGCCAAGTTCAGGCTAATTAGAAACTGATAATTTATTACTCATTTAATCATAAACATTTACCTCATTATGATTCATGTGGTTTTGTTTTGAGGGATATTCAAATTTAAAATAATGATAACAGATAAAAGAAAATTCCTCTTTCAAATAAGCTTATGCACTTGAGCCTTCAACCGATGATTAGTTACGTACTTTTTTCTTCAATTTTTCACATGCATCTCTCTAATGGGTACATCCATATGAACTGTAATGGGCCTACACATTTTTCTTTATATGTAAAATGTAATATAAAATGTTTTATTGAGTAAAAAAAAGCCGACAAAATGATTTTTTCCAATTTACATAAAATTAAAACAACACCTTCTTACAGTATTCTTAGTGCATTGTAGTTTTTTTGCCGCACAAATGTATCAGAAAAAATATTATGTGTCTATTCTCACATCCTAGATCATAGAATTCAGTAAACTTATTAATCTAATTGGTAGAATTATTTCCATCATCACATGAAAATCATGAATTTTTAATCTGGTAATATAACCATTTCTGACACATCTTCCCAAATTGGAATTATAACCAACTGGAAGTCTCAAATCTATAATCCACTGAAAAAATTATAATTGATTTTCTTTGGATAGTGTATAAGCTTCTTTTGGATTCTTTAATTTCTGTGATCTAACATTTTCAAACAGTTCAAGTTCTAGTCACCTAAAATTTTTGGAAAGATCTAATTGTGACTTTACATTATCTTTGATCTTACCTGGTGTATCCAAAAATTTATGAAATAAATTATAAAAATAGATCTTCTCAATATGAATTACATCCAACATGTGATGAACCAACAGATTAGAACAATATGGAAGATCCCTAAAAATTCTCTGTTTTATCCAATTATGTTTTTTCCCAAAGTTATAAATTTTTTGTTGGTTTATTATTGGTACAAATGTGATGGGAGATAATGAAGAGATAGTTTATTTTACCTCTGTACCTGAGATCCATGTTGGAGATTCATCTCTTTCAATTGTACCTTTTCTGAAATGATATTTGTTTCCCCGAAAAGGATGATCGGTTGGGAAGAATCTGCAATGATAGTAAAAAAACAAGGTTTTTTCCATTGATGAGAATAAATGATTTGTTGTCTCTCATACAGTGCGGACATAGTTTTGGACCATGAATACTCTAGCCAGATAATATTCCATATACTGGGAAGTCACTAATTGTCTACATCAATGCATCTTTCAGTAGGAAATTCTATTTCATAGAGATGTCATATGTACTGTCACCATTAATCCACAAATAATTTAACTCATCAATCAATGGTTTCAAATAAACATCAATATTATTTTTTGGATGTCCTAAATTAATAAGGTCAAAAAGATTTATGGATCCTTCATCAACATCAAAGGAGACATGCCAACATGACTACTGGCTACCGTAAGAACCAAATGGATAGGAACTATCAATAGAAAGACCCAATCACATGTTTCGGGATTCTAAAACAAAATACTGATGAAATTTTTCAAAAAATTTCCATGAATCACCATCAGAGGGATGATTTAAGCTTTTACTAGTTGAAATATTGGGTTTTTTCATGAAATCAATGATTCGGTGTTCTGAGACATAAATAAATGCTGCAATCTGGGTGTAAGTGGGAAATATCTCAACTATTTTACAGGAATCAATCCAGAATTTCCTAGTTAAGCTTCTTTATAACTCTATTGTCCATATATGGGACAAATTTCCAATGAATCATTTTCACCATAATATAATATGCAATCATTCAAACATGAATGAATATTTTGATAACCGAGACCCAGATTACGAACCAACCTCTTGCTCTCATAGAAATTTTTAGGCAACACATTTCCTTTAGGTAACATTGTTTTAACCAAAGAGAATATCTGATCAAAAAAACTATTTTACATTCCATTATTTGATTTAATATCCATAATTTTTTTAACCTCTTCAAATTTTCTTCTCTTACATTCAAGATATAAAGCTTCCTCAACGGACCTCAACAAATCATACAATTGAGATGGTTCTAACTCAGGAGTTAAATCAATATCATCCTGACTTTCAGTTTGATGAAAAGATGGACTTTCCACATCATGTAATAAATTTTGAAACCATGATATCTTAGTAATCAAATTATTAGTATCTTTTCTGGAACTATGTTCACCATGTTGATACCAAAAAACATAATCTGGTTGAAAACCAAACTACAATAGATAGCCTCTAATGTTTTCAAATGTGTCAAACATCCTCATAGTACATTTTTTACAAGGACATTTAATTTTTCAATTTTAAACAAATTATAGTTTTTATGATGCAAATGATAAGAAATCTTTAACACCCTTAATATATATAAGATTTAAACCAAAACTGTTTGGATTCCTGTACTGATTTATCCAAGTGTGATCATCTAATAATGATTATTTTCGAATTTCTTGTTCCATATTTCTCTAAAAAATATAAAATAATAAGTTTTTTTGAATAATTTTATATTATACAAACATTATCTTAAAAAGAAAAGAATTTTAAATTCATATTTCTTGCAATTTATAATAATTTCTATTATTTAATAGTTATTTTTTGTATTTTTTTTAAAATTTATACTAATCTATACTAATCTTCACTAATTTATAATAATTTATACTAATTACCTCTAATTATTAGTAATTATAACTAATTTATACTAATTACCGACAATTACGAGTGGCAAAATTTATAGCGGATTGGAAACATCTCTTTTGCCCGACAACTCATCTCTTTGAAACCTTCTAGGACTATAATCACTATGAAAAATCAGCTCTGACGTATTAATTTATATTTTTCTATGCATGAGAATGGAGAGTAGGGAGGCCTCACTGCACTGCTCTCCATTCTTGAGCATACAAAAATGGTCATTCAAACATCAGAGCAAATTTTTCATAGTGATTTGAGTTGGAGAAAGTTGCAAGAAGATGATTCATCAAGAAAAAACCACTTCTTCCTGACTACTCATTTCCTTGTAACTTTCTCTCACTAAAATTAGTATGAAAATCTACTCTAACGTACACATACAAATTCTTGCGAATACGAAAATATAGATTTGTACGTTGGAGAAAATTTTTCATAATGATTTTGGTAAGAGAAAGTTGCAAGGATATGAGATGTCGAGCAAAAGGAATGCTGCCAATCTATTAGAAAATTTTGTTAATTTATTGTGAATTATTCCGAATTATTGCAAATTATTATGAATTATTTCCAATGATCTTAAATTATTAGTATTTATTACTAATTAATCCTAATTATTACTAATTAATCCTAATTATTAGTATTTATTCCTATTTATTCACAATTATTTCAAATTATTCCCAATTAAAACTATTTATTCCTAATTATTCCTAATTATTACAAATTACACCTAATTATTCCTATTTTCTTCTAATTAGTCCTATTTACTCCTAATTATTACTAATTATTACTAATTATTACGACTTAGTACTAATTATTTCTAATTATTACTAATTAGTAATAATTATTATTAATTGTTACTAATTATTAAAATTATTCTTAATTATTATTAATTATTCCTAATTATTACTAATTGTTCCAAATTGTTCCCAGTTGTTCCTAATTGTTCCTAATTGTTTCTAATTATTACAGATTGTTCCTAATTATTCCTAATTATTCCTAATTATTCTTAATTGTTACTAATTATTCCTAATTATTCCCAATTATTACTATTTATAACTAATTATTCCTATTTATTTCTAATTATTACCATTTATTCTTAATTATTACAATTTATTCCTAATTATTACTAATTATTACTAATTATTCTTAATTATTCCTAAGTATTACTAATTATTCCTAATTATTACTAATTAGTCCTAATTATTCCTAATTATTAATAATTATTCCTAATTATTCCTAATTATTTCTAATTATTCTTAATTATTGCTAATTATTCATAATTATTTCTATTTATTCCTAATTAATGCTATTTATTCCAAATTATTTCTATTTATTCCTAATTATTTCTCATTATTCTTAATTAATCTTAATTATTTCTAATTAATACAAATTATTCCTAATTATTCCTAATTAATTCTAATTATTCCTAATTATTCCTAATTATTCCTAATTATTCCAAATTATTACAAATTAATCATAATTATTACTAATTAATCCTATTTAATCCAAATTAATCCTAATTAATCCTAATTATTCATATTTATTTCTAATTATTTCTAATTATTCCTAATTATTCCTATTCATTACTAATTATTCCTAATTATTACTAATTACTACTAATTATTACTAATTATTCCTAATTATTACTAATTATTTCTAACTATTACTAATTTTTATTATTTATTCCTAATTGTTACTAATTATTTCTAATTATTACTAATTATTCCTAATTATTCCTAATTATTACTAATTATTTCTAATTAATCCAAATTATTTCTAATTAATCCTAATTATTTCTAATTAATCATAATTATTGATAATTAATCCTAATTATTTCTATTTAATAATAATTATTCCTAATTAATCCTAATTATTTATAATTATTGCTAATTATTACTAATTATTAGAAATTTTTACTAATTAATCCTAATTATTATTAATTAATCCTAATTTTTACTAATTGTTCTTAATTATTACTAATTAATCTTAATTATTACTAATTAATCGTAACTGTTACTAATTAATCGTAATTGTTACTAATCAATCATATTTGTTACTAATCATTCATAGTTGTTACTAATCAATCGTAATTGACTAATTATTACTAATTGTTACTAATTATTATTAATTATTACTAATTATTACTAATTATTACTAATTATTACTATTTATTACGATTTATTCCTAATTATTTCTTATTTCTACTAATTATAACTAATTAATCCTAATTATTACTAATTAATCCTAATTATTTCTAATTATTTATAATTATTACTAATTATTACTAATTATGACTAATTATTACTAGTTTTTACTAATTATTACTAACTATTTCTGTTTATTCCAAATTATTCCTAATTATTACTAATTATTACTATTCATTCCTAATTATTACTATTTCTTCCTAATTATTACTATTTATTCCTAATTATTCCTAATTATTCTTAATTATTCTTATCTATTCCTAATGATTCATAATTATCACTATTTATTCCTAATTATTACTTTTTATTCCTAATTATTACTATTTATTTCTAATTATTACTAATCATTACTAATTATTCCTAATTATTCCTAATTATTCCTAATTATTCCTAATTATTCCTAATTAATCCTAATTAATCCTAATTAATCCTAATTATTCCTAATTATTCCTAATTAATCCTAATTAATCCTAATTATTCCTAATTAATCTTAATTATTAACAATTAATCCTAATTATTACTAATTAATCTTAATTATTACTAATTATTCCTTTTTACTACTAATTATTCCTATTTACTACTAATTATTCCTATTTACTACTAATTATTACTATTTACTTCTAAATATTACTATTTACTTCTAATTATTACTATTTACTTCTAATTATTATTATTTATAAAAATTTAATTCAATTTACTACTTATTAACACTATTTTTTTAGTAATTATCGCTAATTATTACTAATTATGACTAATTATGACTAATTATTTATAATTTTTCTAATTAATACTAATAAATACTAATTAATAATAATTAATATAACTATTAATTAATACTAATTAATAATAATCACACGTATTTGTAAAAAAATGCAAAATAAATGGGTCTAATTCAAATTTAATTTAATTTAATTGCAGCTAATTAAAAATAATTATAACTAATATCAAATAAAATGAATTAACTAAAAAATAAATGAAATAGATAAATACATTAAAATTGAATTTTTCGGAGGATTTACGCTGTGAATATTGCTCTGATTTAAAATTTTTAACTTAGAAAAATTTTGAGAGAGAAGATGTAAGTAGAGAGGGAGAGGGGAGTATAAAAAGGAGTGGAATGAGTGGAAAACCAGATGAGGGTATATATAGGTTAGATTAGTTGCGACAAGTTTATTTGTGACGGGATTCCCATCACAAATACTAACCCCCTATTAATTAGCGGCGATGATTAAAAAGGTATTTGCGACGGGACCCGTCACAAATACCAACCTGTCGATATACTATTTGCGATGGGGGATAAATCCCGTCACAAATACTATTGGTCGAAGTAGAGTACTCAAGAGGGGGGGGGGGGTGAATTGAGTATATATTCCAAATTTCTATTTAAAAAAGTATTCTTAAAAGGGTTCCCCAATAAAGTTAAATACAACCCAATTAATCATGGTTATATTGTTATGAAATTTTGACTGTTTAAATAACTTCTTAGAAGATTGATTAATTCTCAGTAATCTTAATATTGGTTATTAACATTACTTTTGAAGCTTTTCTAATAAGGCAATACAATTATAACTTCTTTTCAAGATTAACTATCAAAGTAAATTTAGTGAATTCCAAATTACACAGTAAAACAAAGACAACTAAAATAGACAGCACAACAGATATAAAACAAGTGGTTCAGTCTCAAGGCGAGACTTAATCCACTCCACTTGGTGATCACCTTCCACCAAGTAGTTTATATACATAAACTAGATACACAGCCTGTATCGGGATTTACAACAGTACACAAGACTGTCTAGGTCACACGACCCCTTCCACAACTCTTCGTGGGTATGAACAACATGTTACACACAACCTCTTCCACACTTATCTGTGGGTATACACAAGTGTAAAAAGATGTTTGAGAAAGGATATCTTGTATCCTTTAGTTTGATGTAGGAGACAGTGTGTGTTTTTATACAGACACACACACACTGCTCGAAAGATGAAAATAGTACACAACAGAGTAGAAGTATAGAGATAAGGTTAGAAGTGCTCTGAGTGTTAGTCTATGCAGCTCTGGACTTCTGAGATGAAACATATGCAGAAATCGAGTCCTCTCGTGGAAAACAGAGTATCATAAGTCAGCTAGATCTAGCTCGTGTTCTTCATGGTATTGAAAATGCGAAGATGTGCTCGACGATTCTGATCTATGGTGTCCAGCTTGTTGATTCAAGAATGCTTCATGTGTTCTTCTGGAATGTTGAGTTGCATGTGTCGCTTCTTGTTTCCAGAAAAACTCGTGTGTACTCCGTTATTGCGCTCTATGTGTGTGTCTTTGTTTCTGGGCCTCAATTCTCTTTTATTCTTCGAGTGCTTGTGTTGGAGCCGACATGTTGCATGTATTCTGTACCTCGTACCTCGTACTGTCAGGTGACATATCTACAAAGAAACATTAATTATGTCTATGAATTTAAAAACTTCAAATATGACCATTAGAAATCAAATGAAAAAACAACAAAACATATTTAGAAACAGTGTCACTATTTTTCTGTAAACGGTGTCTCCTTGAAATCGTGTTTGGATGGTCACAGTGTTTGGATGGTCACAATGTCTGGTCACGGTGTCTGGATGGTCACCGTGTCTGGATAGTCACAGTGTTTGGATGTTCACAGTGTCTGGATAGTCACGGTGTCTGGATGGTCACAGTATCTGGATAATCATGGTGTCTAGTTGGTAATGGTGTCTGGATAGTCACGGTGTCTGGATGGTCACTGTGTCTGGATAGTCACGGTGTCTGGATGGTCACGGTGTCTGGATAGTCACGGTGTCTGGTTGGTCACAGTGTCTGGATAATCACGGTGTCTAGATGGTCACAGTGTTTGGATGGTCATGGTGTCTGGTTACAGTGTCTGGTCACGGTGTCTAGTCACAGTGTCTGGGTCATTTTCCAGAAAAACATAACCAGTGGCAGACTCATAGTGTCTCAGACTTAGTCAAATATCTGTATACAGACTTAAACAATGATATTCATAAAATGTATTAGACTTAATCATTCATCAAAGAAATCATTATAAAGTAAATTAAATATAGTGTATAGTAATCAGACTAAATGTATAGCAATTAAGATTTTGGAGAGCTTTACTTAATATATAACGATACTAATCATCTGTACATATGATTTGAGATAGATTACACTAGATTAATAGGCTTTACATAATATATATGATTTGTGATCATTAAAACATGATTAATACATGAAGAGTCCAACAATCTCCCCCTTTTTGATGATCACAAATTATGTGAGTGAGAGAATACATATGTCTCTAGTGTACATATAAAATACATATTTCTCTATTCTTTCTTTAATGGGCATATTTCTCCCCCTTTTTGGATTATCAAAAAGAGTGAATAAGAAATAGACAATAAAAGTGCACAATGCATTAGATAAAGAAGATGAAATTTGAAACATGAGGTAATAAGAATACAAAAGGCATCCCTATAAAAAGATAGTAGTCACTATTCTTCAGCACTGGCTTTTCTTCTCTTTTCTCTTAGAAGTAGAATCAGAAGAAGAAGCCATAGGAGTAGAGTTTGAAGTAGAGTAAGGGAGTGAACTGGTGGATAGAGAAGGTAAAGGGAGTCCTTCAAAAATAGAAGGGTCCAAGGTAGGAGTAGTAGAAGACCGAGGCAACTGTTGATCAAGGATTATAGGACTAATCTAACTCATGGCCTGACTGACAGACATAGATGTGGAGGCTAGGGAAGAGGTGAAGGTAGGAAAACCATATCTCATAGGTGCAGCTATAAGAGAAATAATGGCAGTACTCTGAACATGAAGATAAGGCCTTAAAAGCTTTATAAAATTAGAAATTATTTCACCACAATACTGAATAGCTTTCTCAAAGTCATCATTGTTCTCTATAAACTTATCCAACAAACGAGTGAAATCTATGATCTTTTGGACTTGAGTTTTGAAATCTTGAGTAACATAAGGAATCCTCAAATTTTCCACAAGGTATTTGAAATGGTTGGTCATGTCATTCTTAGAGAATATCCGATTGAAGTAGAAGTACACTTTCTTGGAAATTTCTTATTGAGCATAATTGGAAATCTTGGAATGGATTCTTACCAAATCAAGAACTCTGTCACTGTTCTTGATAACTTCAGATAGATATTCTTTATCAAAGCCACTAAGCACAACTTGAAGTTCCTATTTGAAAACAGTTCTGAGCAGATCACCGTCTAAATAAGGTTGAGATGATTTTCCAGAGGCACAAGAAGCAGTGACAACTGAGGTAAGGGATTTGAGTTGGTTTAGAACTTTCTAGAGGCACCCCTTATACTCATCAGTTAACTTGTTAAGTCCAATAACACGCTCACACATCTCTTGAACAATTTGCTTGTTTCTTTCAGCTACTTTTTCAGCTAAAGAGGTAAGATGAGGTTGAATCAGTGAGGCTACTTCCTATGGGGTCTAAGTAACAATATCCTCAATAGGATGAGAATCAGGTTCTGGTCTCGAGTTCAGCACTCTCTTCATATATTCAACTATACATCTTAGAGTCTTTACTTCATCACTAATTTGTTTATTTTCAACTTTGACTTCTTGAATCTCATGAAGCATTTTGGGTTGAATCTTCCATATAACTTTTTCCAAAAATAGTGAAGTATATCTCTCACTTAGATTGGTTACAGGAGAAGGTTAGGTATTCATAAGTTTCTCAACTCTAGCCAATAGGGTAGCTCCAAATTCTTTCAGATCATCCTTAATCACCAAGTGTGAAGGTTCTTGTGAGGGCTCAAAGATAGAAGCTAAGATTGGTTCAGGTTCTTTGGTAGAGATAGCTTCAGGAGCTAATGCCATTTTCAATTGAAATATAGTAGATAGATCAATACCTTTGACTGTGACTTCCTATGAATCATTCACATAGAAATAACTAGGAAATTTATACCATGTATCCACTAATCTAGGATCAAGTGGATTAGGCACTTCAACAGATTCCAGACTGGGGGGATGCTACCCCTCAACAGGTGCATCCTTCTCAGGACTGGGAGATTTAGATCCTTGATCTATTTCCACTATTTCATCCCTAATTTCCTCATCTATTTTATATCTATCCAACTGAAAGGATAGATCTATTCTCTCTTCAGCATAAAGAATAACTTCAGGAGCAGTTTGTTACCCTACATGTTCCTCACTAGTATCTTCTTGCACAAGAGATAGATATGCTTCTATATGTTCTTCTATAACTTCTGTTTCTCTTTCAACAGCAACAAAATATTATTTTGAAGAAGGTTTTTCTTCCAAATCAACAACATTTTCAAGAATAGGCACTTATTTCTCAGCTAAGTCTTGAAGAATAGGTTTACTGCCCTTTTCATTGAGGGCAGTTTCTATTGTAGGTGAAAAAACCTCTTCTTCTTCTTCTTCTGAATACTCAAAAAATTAATCTGGTTCTAAACTTAGATCAGAAACATATTTAGGTCTTAAAGGGTAATCCATTGGATTGAACTTTTCATAAATCCTATAATTGTCTTTGACTCATGCTTTTCTCCAAGGATTCCTACTGATTTTCATCCTCTTTACTGTAACTTTTGAGAGACAAAACTTATAATCCTTAAGAACTTAGTCATTTGGTCCAACCAATCATTTAGCATGAAGCATGACTGATATAAGCCTAGAATAAAATAGGGATATTGACTTATAGGTTGTTTTGATCAACTCACACATATGGTGTATAATATACTTGAAAAGGTTGATCTTATGTCCATTTTTCATGAGATGTATCAAAAATACATCCTGATACTTGACTATAGTGAAATCACCTTTTCTAGATCTAATCAAATTCTGAAAAAATTTAAACAGAAGTTTGGTTTCTTTATCCAGCTCTAAAGCTATAGCTCTCCTCTTAGCTATATTTCCAATTAAGCTTCCCAAAGCATCTTCCAAAGAAAATATCTCACTTAGAGGTAGAGGACCTCTCTGATTGTCCTCATAGATACCTTCATGAGGTATCCTAGGGAATTCAACTCATAACCTCAAGGAAAATGTACATCTATGTCCATTTATCTAGATTCTTACAACATAGACATCTTCAGACTCAAAAGAAAATTGAATATACTGGTAAAATTGTTAAACTAACTTTGGGTAGATAGGTCGATCCTCCTTTGTAAACCAATCTAACTATCCTTTATCTTTTAATACTTTGAACACCAGAGACTTACTTGACATGAGACAATTTGGGAAAATATTCTTTTCAGGTACCACTACTCTGTTCACTAGGTTCAGATTCATAGGGCCCTCAGGTGCTATCTTCAGAACAATTTTCCTTTTCTCCTTTGAATTGTGTTTCTCAAGAGTTTACGATGATGGTAATTTCATAGGAATTCACTGAAGGTTCGAGAGAGAGAAGTGTTGAATAAGGGTTATGATTTGAGAGAAGAGAAGAGAGATCGAGTAAATAATGAGTGAAACTTCTTTTATTTTTATCATTTAAAAATACCAATCGTCAGAAAAACAAAAGAGTGGGAAAGTAAAAGGGTAAAATAAGTAATTACCATGATACAAGTTCTTATTTATAAATAAAACAATAAGGTATCATTACAGTGAGACCGTAAAAAGCCTTCACGATGAGACAATAGCAAGTGTTCATGGTGAGACAGTAACAAGTGTTCATTGTGAGATAGTAACAATGTGATTTCTTAACTGTGCGACTGTATTGTTTGAGACAGTAAGTGTCAGACAGTAGCCGAGAAATAGTAACTGTGAGACTGTAAATATGAAATAGTAAGATATGGAACAGTAAGATATGAAATAGTAAGATATGAAATAGTAAGATAACTACTTAAGATTTATCATACCCAATTCATGTATGATGTAATCTATTCTTTCAGAATTTAGTGGTTTGGTGAATATATCAACAAGTTGATATTCAGTTCCAATTAATTCCAAAGTGATGTCACCTTTTTGATAATGATCTCTCAAAAAGTGATGTCTCAAATCAATATGATTTGTCCTATAGTGTGAAACAAGATTTTTTGAGATGTTAATAGCACTTGTGTTGTCACAATTTATAGGTACATGACTGAATTTATATCCATAATCTTGTAATGTGTGTTTCATCCACAAAATTTGTGCACAAAAACTACCAGAAACTATTTATTCAGCTTTTTCAGTAGACAATGAAACAAAATTCTGTTTCTTATTACACCATGATACTAGTGAATTTCCTAAAAAGTGACATGTTCCATAGGTGATTTTTCTATCTAACTTACAACCACTGAAGTCAGCATCAAAATAACTAACTAATTCAAATGATTGTCCTCTGGGTTAGAATAGTACTAGATTGGGTATATGCTTGAGGTATTTGAAAATTCTCTTAACAAAATTTATATGATATTCCTTAGGATTTTCTTGAAAACAAGCACACACACACACACTAAACATAATGTCAGGTCGGCTAGCAGTTAAGTAGAGTAAACTTCCAATCATTCCTTACTAAGTGGTTTGATCAACATATTTTCTATCTTCATCAAGATCCAACTTACAAGTGGTACTCATTGGAGTGTCACTAGTTTTAGTGCTATCCAATCCAAAATGTTTTAAAAGGTACCTATTATATTTACTTTGATTTAAAATAATACCATCATTATTTTGAAAGATTTGAAATCCATGAAATAATTTGAGTTCACCCATTAAACTCATTTCAAATTCATTTTGCATCATTTTAGAGAATTCAACACATAAAGAATTTTTTGAAGATCTAAAGATAATGCCATCTACATAGATTTGAACAACTAAAACATCATTGAAAATTCGTTTTATAAAAAGGGAAGGATCTGTTATTCCTTTTGTAAAACCTTTAGAAATAAGAAAAACACTTAATCTATCATACCAAGATCTTGGATATTATTTTAAACCATATAAATATTTTGATAATTTAAAAATATGATTTGGAAAATGAGGTTTTGTAAAACTAGGGGGTTGCTCAACAAAGACATAATTAGCTATATAACCATTTAGAAATGCACTTTTGACATCCATTTGATATAGTATGAAATTAAGATGTGCAATATAAGCAAGTATAATTATGATGGATTCAAGTCTGGATACTGGTGAAAAGGTCTCTTCATAGTCAATTCATTCTTCTTGACTATAGCCTTTTTCAACCAATCTATCCTTGTTTCTAACTATATTACCAACTTCATCTACCTTATTTATAAACAACCATTTAGTGCTTATAGAGAATGTGTCTTTGGGTATTTCAACAAGTTTCCAAATTTTTTTCCTTTCAAACTAATTAAGTTATTCTTGCATAGCCATTACCCAAAATTCATCATTGATAACATCATTAATGTTTTTAGGTTCAAGTTGTGACAAGAAGACTTGATGTTCAACCTGATTTCTAAGAGAAGATCTAGTTTGAGTTCCTTTATCTAAGTCTCCTACAACAACATCTAAAGGATGGTTCTTAAGATTTCTAATAGCTCTAGAAAAAGAAGGACTAGTGATTTTAGGTTCATCAATAGGTTCAGGCTCATTGTGACTTGATTCTAAGGAGTTTCTAGAACTTGAAGTTTTCACATATTCTTTCACATGATGGATTGATTATTTTGAATTAATCTCCAGATTTGATACACCATATTTTAGGTTCTCTAGAGTGGTCTTAGGCTCATGTGGATCTGTTTCATCAAATTTTACATGGATAGATTCTTCCACACATTTAGTTCTTTTATTAAACACTCTATAGTCTTTACTAGAAATTGAATATCCTAAGAAGATTCCTTTATCACTCTTGTATGCAAAATTTTCAAGATTTTCCTTAGTATTAAGGATATAGACTTTTCAACCAAATACTTTGAAGTAACTAACTTTGGGTTTTCTATTGTTCCACAACTCACATGGAGTTCTTTTAAGAATAGTTCAAATCAACACTCTATTGATTATATAGCATGCTGTATTTATAGCTTCAACCCAAAAATAAATAGGTAAGTCATATTCACTAATAATGGTTCTAGCTATCTCTTGCAGGGTTCTATTTCTCCTTTCTACAACACCATTCTGTTGAGGCGTTCTAGGGGAAGAAAATTATGACTATAGCCATTTTGTGGGAAAAATTATTCAAAATCTTTATTTTCAAAATCACGACCATGATCACTTCTTAAGGATTTAATTTTATGTCCACTAAGATTTTCTACTATTTTGGCATATTTGGTAAAAAGAGAGAAGGATTCACTTTTTTGAGCCAAAAAGAAAGTCCAAGTATATCTAGAAAAGTCATCTACCAAAACATAAGCATAGTGCTTACCATTTAAACTAGAAACTCTATATGGTCCAAAAAAATCCATGTGAACCAATTCGAGAGGTTGAGAAGTTGAAACTTCTTTCTTTGGTTTGAAGGAAATTTTGTGTTTCTTTCCTTTTTTGAAAATGATTACACACTTTATCATTTGGAAACTCAAGTTTGGGTAGGTCTTTGACTAAGATTTTTCTAGTTAACTTTTTAAGTGAGTGAGTGTTACAGTGTCCTAGTCTCCTATGCCAAATCCAAGAATCTTTGTTAAACACACTTAAACATGAAGTATTTTTAGAATCTAAATAATCCAAGTTAATGGAATAAAAATTTTCATTTCTTAATGCAGAAAAAACTAATTTATCTTTAGAATTAAAAACATTATAGGCATCCTTTTCAAATTTAACATGAAATCCATCATCACATAACTATGAGATACTAGGCATATTATATTTCAATCCATAAAAAAAAGTACTCTGGAAATCAAAACTGAGTTAGAGTTACTGATTTTTCCAAGGCCAATAATCTTTCCTTTGGCATTGTCACCAAAGGTGACATGTTCCCCGTAATTTTTTATTAAATTCTTGAAGCATAAGTAGTCTCCTGTCATGTGTCTTGAACATCCATGGTCCAAGTACCATAAAATTTTATAGGAACTCTTTAAGCATTTTTTCTACAAAATAGTCAAATAAAAACATATTTTGGTACCCACACTTGTTCAGGTTCAGTAATATTAGTGATAGGTGCTTTAGGAACCCATATCTTCCTCATAGGTTTCCTATAATCATTATGTAAAGTATTTGAAAAATAAACTCTATTCAGTCCAAAAAATCTTGAAATAGTATAAAGTGCATCATAACTTGAACTAGTTGTTTTTTTCCAGAACTGGGAGTAAATATGTATACCCTAGATTTAGAAACAAAATTAGTTCTTCCAAAATTTCTTTTACCAGGTTGATAGCCAATGCCAGTAGTATATTTAGAAGCAATTTGTTTACCTAGAATTTGTACCTAGGTATCCTTACCATTAGAAAAACTTTCAAGTTACTTTTTCAATTGCTTATTAGATAGTCTTAGTTCATTGTTCTCTTTGAGTAATTGAGCAATTTTCTCCCTTTATATAGTGAGTTCAGTTTTAACAGTTGAGGTAAGAGCATGCTATTTCTTCAAAGACTTGTATTTATCTTTTATTTCATTGCATGTCTCTTATAGAATATTACAATACTCAAATATTTCTTCATTAGACATTTTTTCAGAGTCACTCTCATCTCCATAATAGTATGAATTGTGTATAGGATATTCCAGTGTTACCTCAGATGTGTTTGTCAAAAAACACATATTGGATTTGTTATCCTATTCATCATGTGAAGATTCAGAGTCACTTGAAATTTCCTCAGAAGCACTCCATGTTGCTTTCATTGACTTTTTATACTTTCTATCTTGGTCTTAAAATCTATTTTTGTACTTGAGCTTTGGACATTCATCCTTAATATGTCCTTTTCACTTACATTCATAACATACAATATCATCAGACTTGTCCCTTCTTTTCCAATCTTTCTTCCAACTTTGTTTTTGATCATATCTTCCCTTGAAGTTAGGCTTTCTGAAAAAATTCTTCTTCTTATAGAATCTATTAAACCTTCTCGCTAATTAATCCATTTCCTCATCACTGTCAGGTGATGATTTTTCACCGCTGGAACTTTCTACAGAAACTTCCACTTTCTATTTTTCTCCATGTTTAGAGGTCATGGTCTTGAACGCAAAAAATTTTCTTTTGGGTTCATCCTCCTTTTCCTTGTTGAATTTTAGCTCCTCTTCATACATCATCAGTTTCCTAATGAGTTCTTTTATAGGTATCTTGTTGATATCACATGATTCTCTAATAGAGACAGAGGTTCCTCTCCATCTTTCAAGTAGGCATCTGAGAATTCTCATGATCTGTTTCTTAGTAGTGACTTCTCTTCCAAGATAAATCATTGTATTGACAATTTCGTTGAACCTGAGATAAATGTCAGAAATAGGATCATCATGTTTCATTTTAAAGTTATCATATTTAATAGTATAAGTATTAAGTCTAATTTCTTTCACACTAGATGTTCCTTCATGTGAAGTAGATAAGGTATCCCAAATTTTATGGGTAGTTTTACAAGTAGAAATTATATTAAATTCCTCATCTCTTAAAGAGCAGTATAAAGAATTTATAGCTTTGTAATTGTTATTATAGGTAGTTTTGGTAGGTTCATCCCAAGTGATTCTATCAGTAGAAAGAATCTTATATTCATCTATAATTGAATACCATATTTCAAAGATCATACTTTCTAAATGAATTTTCATTTTGATTTTCCATTGAGAATAATTGGTTTCATTAAATAATAGTGGTTTGTTTGCTGCAGCACCTTCTAATCTATTATTCATAATATAGATATACTTTAAAAGATCTAGAAATTTAGAATTAACAGAAATTTACAGATCTTTAAAGTACAATTAAAATCACTGTTTAATAGGGTTAAAAACAAAGTCTTTAGAAACAATTCTTTGATACCAAATTTTGGTCGGAGTAGAGTACTCAAGAGGAGGGGGTGGGTGAATTTAATATCTATTCAAAATTTATGTTTCAAAAAGTATTCTTAAAAGGGTTACCCTATAAAGTTAAATACTACCCAATTAATCAAGGTAATACTATTATGAAAGTTTAACTATTTAAATAACTTCTTAGAAGATTGATTAATTCTTAGTAATATTAATATTGGTTATTAACATTACTTTGGAATCTATTCTAATAAGGAAATACAATTATAAATTCTTTTCCAAGATTAACTATCAAAGTAAATTTAGTGAATTCTGAATTACACAGTAAAATAGAGACAACTAAAATAGACAAGACATCATATATAAAACAAGTGGTTCAGTCTCAAGTCGAGACCTAATCCACTCCACTTGGTGATCACATGACACCAATAAGTTTATATAAATAAAATAGATACACAACCTCTATTGGGATTTACAACAGTACAAAATACTGTCCAGGTCACATGACCTCTTCCACAGTTCTTCGTGGGTATGAACAACAGGTTTCACACAACCTCTTCCACACTTATCTGTGGGTATACACAAGTGTAAAAAGATGTTTGAGAAAAGATATCTTTTATCCTTAAATTTGATACAGGAAACAATTTGTATTTTTATACAGACACACACACACTGATCGAAAGATAAAAATAGTACACAATAGATAAGAATTATAGAGATAAGGTTAGAAGTGTTCGGAGTGTTAGTATATGCAGCTCTAGACTTTTGAGTTGAAATAGATGCAGAAATCAAGTCCTCTCATGGAAAACAGAGTATCGTAAGTCAGCTAAATCTGGCTCGTGTTCTTCATGGTGTTGACAATGCGAAGATGTGATTGATGATTCTGATCTATGGTTTCTATCTTTTTGATTCAATAATTATTCATGTGTTCTTTAAAATTTTTTAGTTTCATATGTCGCTTCTTGTTTCAAAAAAAAAACTCGTGTGTTCTCCGTTATTATGCTCTATGTGCGTGTCTTTGTTTCTGGGACTCACTTCTCTTTTATTCTTCGAGTGCATATGTTAGAGCATACATGTTTCATGTATTATGCACCTCATACCTCATACTTTTAGGTGACATGTCTACAAAGAAACATTAATTATGTCAGTGCATTTAAAATCTTCAAATATGACTGTTAGAAATTAAATGAAAAAAAATGACAAAACAGATTTAGAAACGATGTCACAATTTGTCTGTAAACGGTGTTTCCTTGAAACGGTGTCTGGATGGTCATGGTGTATGGATGGTCATGATGTTTGGTCATGGTATCTAGATGGTCTTGGTGTCTGGATAGTCACAGTGTCTGGATAGTCATGATGCTTGGATGGTCATGGTGTCTGGATAGTCATAGTGTCTGGTTGGTCACGGTGTCTGGATAGTCACGGTGTTTGGATGGTCACAATGTCTGAATAGTCATAGTGTCTAGATGGTCATGGTGTTTGGATATTTACAGTGTCTGGTTGGTCACAGTGTCTATATTGTCACGGTGTCTAGATGGTCATTGTGTCTGGATGGTCACAATATCTGGTTACGGTGTCTGGTCACAGTGTCTGATCACAGTGTCTGGGTCTTTTGCCAGAAAAACATAACTGGTGGCAGACTCATGATGTCTCAGACTTAGTAAAATATATTTATATATACTTAAACAATGATATTCATAAAATGTATTAAACTTAATCATTCATAAAATAAACCATTATAAATTAAATTAAATATAGTGTATAATAATCAGACTGAATGTATAATAATTATGATCTTGGATAGCTTTACTTAAAGTATAAGAATACTAATCATTTTTACATATGATTTGAGATATATTACATAGGATTAACAGGATTTATAGAATATATATGAATTTTTATCATTAAAACATGATTAATACATGAGGAGTCCAATAAATACTAAAAAATACCGTTGAGTATTTGTGATGGGCATAAAAGCCCATCACAAATACCCTTCCCATGGTTTGGCGTGAAACTCGCACCAAAACTTTTGCAATGGGTACCATCCACCCATTGAAAATAACTAATTATTTTATATGGGAAGAGGGTCCTATCATAAACAGTCTCTCCCAATATACTATTTGCAATGGGACCCCTCCCCGTCGCAAATAACCCATCGAAAATATTCATCTTTTCTATAGTGAGAACTCCATCCTTAAACCATGAGTCAGAAATTGTATGTACTCCATCATCTACTCATGCTGCTGTTGTTTCCATTGAAGCATATCCTCATACTATTTTTGTTACTATCGATGAACCTCTTCCTTATCCATATGCATACTCTCTATAAACTCACCTTGAGCTCACAACTGCTCTTGATACTGTGCATCAGATGATGATGACTCTTCATGAGCTCATCTCAAGATGC
This sequence comes from Viscum album, assembly GCA_963277665.1. Classification (NCBI taxonomy): domain Eukaryota; kingdom Viridiplantae; phylum Streptophyta; class Magnoliopsida; order Santalales; family Viscaceae; genus Viscum; species Viscum album. The sequence continues at coordinate 1,645,726,532 of OY728132.1, forward strand.
ATGATGACATCACAACGGTACCATAATAACATTGAGGCATCAATTGAGAGCCAATACCAACAACTCAGTCTTTCTTGAAGGCATAATGGGTCACCTACATCAATGTTGCCTCATCAAATCCTACTACACTGGTCTGATCCTAAGTCTCGGCCTGAATCTCAGTCTGTGTTTAAGACATCGTAGCCTCATATGACTCCTTCAATTGAAAGTTAAAATTAAAATAGTTCAAATATTATTTTCAATTAATTTTAAAACTCAAAATGAAATTATACTGACCACAATTTGACACTGATGATCACATCTAATCCATTTAGTGATAGAATCATTGTTCACCCTCTTATAAATGTCAAAATTTATAATATCGGGGTGTTCGACTTTCTATATGAATATAAAATAAATAGTTTAAATTTAATGTTATATAAATTAATTAAAAAGGTACTTAGTATATGTTCCCTATGCGTACTAAATGTACGACTACCATCTTGATGTGTCACCTCCTATCTCCCCCAATTTTGTTGACCAACTGATGATCTCCTCTGAAAATGACCACCCATCCAATGTGAATATAATCCATCCCAGACCTGAGATGAAATGTAATTAGGTCGATGGGAGTAGAAAGACTCATCAAACTCTATGACTCTTTCTTTCCTCATTGTTTTCCTCCTCAAATTTTGCAAAAACTAACAGCAACTATCACACATATAACCTTCCCATGCCTTCCAGATAGAGCCACTCATGATCTCATCGATGAGATACCATAAAACCTACAAAAAATTATTAATAACAAGTTATTAATTAAATAAATTTCAAAATAAATATTATTTATTTTCACAATATCCAATGATCGAACATGCGGTGCTGAATATCTATAAGAATCTGATCCCATGTAATCTATGCTTCAGAAAAATAGTTTCTCAATACAGAACTCTCCTATCCAATAGCTATATGTGAAAAGCTATGAAAAAAGAAAAAATAATCAAAAAATTAGTATATAAATAAATTAATGATAATTAATGAAAACTAAATAAAATACACAAGTAAACATACCTATGAATGTGTGGATCAAATCCAATATGTGGATGTTGCTTGGGGATAGGGTCAGGAATCATCAATCTCGTAAGACCACAACCCCTCCATGTCCTCGCTGCACTACCAACATTATGAGGGTCAGATGATCCAACATTTTGGTCATCACTAGGAAGATAATCAATCTCCAACTCATGAAATAGATCTGATTCCATCTAAAACACAAAATGACTGTTGTTAGAAAATATTTGAAAAAAGCTATTATATATAGATATATATTATCTATGATTATAACAAACATTTAACTGTATAAATATTTATCTCCATCCTCATATTCATATATGATGGTGTCAATATCTTCATATTTTCTCTTAGTATCATCAATTTCTATAGGAGTTTCAGTTTCATAATCTCTTGTCATTTCAAATTCATTTGTTACATCAATAATATCATCATCACCATTGACCCTTAATTGTGGGGTGTCATTATTGATATCCGTGTCTCTTTGTGAAAAATATGGATTTGGAGTAGTCTCTTGAAAAATTTCAATTTCTTGCACTTTATTAGAACCACATTCACTTTGAATAAACTGATTTTCCAGATATTTCATTTTTATTATGCTCCACAAATTACCTAATTCTCTTGAAGTAGAACAGTAATTTTCATAATAAATTTGATGTGCCTGATGAGGTAATAAAATGGTTTATTTACTACAAGAATAATTTTATATTTAATATCAAATATTACATGGCTTAGATGAACAATTAATTCTCTCTCAATATCCAACCAATGACATTTAAACATCGTTATGTAATTCTATCCCAGATAACACAGTTCAATAATTTATTCGAACATGCCATAAAAGTCAACTTCAATTTATCTATAATGAGAGACTCTCAAGAAAAAAGAACTATTCATTGTGTTTTGATTCCCCATATTCATGTATATGAAATCAAAAATAATTCACTACATATACATTATAATATTTAACCATTTTGGATGGTGGGTTACTCAAAATTCACAACTGATTATAAATTTTACCAGCATATTGAGATACCGGAATTTTTTTAAAAAAGTATTAATATAACAAGTAATAAATTTATTTTATATGTTAAAACATAAATAATTTATGTTACTAATTTTTGAAACTAGTAGGAAAATTTATTTTGCCGATGTTCTTCAAGAGTATCTACTATAATTTTTAAAAGCTGTTTCTTGATATGATTATCATATAACCTAAAAATAAAATAATATTAATTTAATATAATAAATATTATATAATAAGTGATAGGAGTACTCACAGTACAAATAGTGTCATTTCTTTACAGTTAAACAGAACATATGTATGATCTATGTGATGTTCATCATCTGAAATCAATCATTCATGAACTCCACCGAATCCAAATTCTAGCTTATTAAAAACTGATAATTTATTTATCATTTCATTTTAAACATTTCTCTAATTATGGACCATGTGGTTTTTTTGAGGGATATTCATATTGAAAATAATGAGAGCAGAAAAAAGAAATTTCCTCCTGTAAATAAGCTTCTACAATTGATCCTTCAACCGATTCTCTGTTACATACTTTTTTATTCAATTTATATATGCACATATCAAATGGGTATATCTATCAGAACTGTATCGAACCTCCACATTTTTCTTCATGTAAAAAATTTAATATAAAATGTTTCACTAAGTCAAAGAAATTTAGCGGGAAGATTTTTTCTAGTTTACATAAAATTAAAACAACATATTTTTTTCAGTCTTCTTAGTGCATCGTAGTCTGTTGTCGCCACAAAAATGTATCAGAAAAAATACGATATGTCTGTTAGCACATATAAAATCATAGAATTCAGAAAAAATATTATTTCAATATGCAGAAGTATTTCCATTATAACATGACAATCATGACTTTTTAGTCTGGTAATATGACTATTTTTGACACATCATCCCGAATTGGAAACATAGCTATATGGAAGTCTCAAATTTTCAATCCAATGAAAAAATAATAATCGATTTTATTTATAAAGAGTATAATTTTCTTTTGGATTCATTAACTTCAGTGATATGACATTTTCAAACAATTCAAGTTTTGGTTGTCTACAAATTTGGTCAAGATCTAATCGTGACTTTACATTATCTTTGTCCTCATCTAGTGTATCCAAAACAGTATAAAATATATAATCAAAATATTTATTCTCAATATGCATGAAATTTAACATGTGACAGAACAACAAATTTGACCAATATGGAAGATCCCAAAAAATGATTCGTTTTATCCAATTGTTTTCTTTCCCAAAGTCATCAATTTTCTTTTGGTTTATAGTAGTTCCAGATTTAATTAGAGGTAATGAAGAGACAAATTATTTTAACCCTGTACTTGATATTATTGTTGGAGGTCCATCTCTTTAAATTGTGCCTTTTCTGAAATGATATTTGTTCCTCCGTAAATGGTGATCGATTGGAAGGAATTTGTGATGACAGTCGAAAAAGAAAGGTTTTATTCTATTAATGATCATAAAATCTTTTCTATCTCTCATACAGCACGAACATGATTTTGGACCATGCATACTCCAACCAAATAACATGACATATGCTGGGAAGTCACTAATTGTACACATCAATGCCTCTTTCAGTAGGAGATTTGGTTTTACAGCAACATCATATGTACTGACAGCATTACTCCACAATAAATTTAACTCATTAATTAATGACTTCAAATAAAAATCAATATTTTTTTTATGACTTAGAATTAATAAGGTCAAAAAGATATATGGCTCCTTCATCAATATCCAAGGAGGTAAATTGTACAGAGTTATAAAGATAGGCTAACAAGAATATTGACTACCATAAGAACCAAATAGGAATAAACCATCAGTAGAAAGACCCAATCAAACATTTCAGGCTTTTAAATAAAAATAAAGATGTACTTGGTCAAAATGTTTCCATGAATCACCATCAAAGAGATGACTTTAGATTTTACTGGTTGAATTTTTTTTGTGCCATGACATCAATGACACTGTGTTTTGAGACATAAATATATGCTGCAATCTAGGTGTAAGAGGAAAATACCTAAAATATTTTACAAGAATCAATCCAGACATCCCTAGTTGTGCCTCTTTATACCTTGATTTTCCATATGTAGGAAAACTATCCAACAACTAGTTTTCACCACAATATAATATGTAATCATTTGAACATGCATGAATCTTCTAATAACCAAGACTCAGATTATGAACCAGCCTCTTACTCTCATAGAAACTTATAGGAAACACATTTCCTTCAGGTAGAAGTGTTTTAAACAAAGAGAATATCAGATCAAAACAACTATTTTACATTCCATTATCTGATTTAATAACTATAAATTTAAAAAATGCTTCGAATTTTCTTATCTTGCAACTAGGATGCAAGGCATCCTCAATGGAGCTCAACAACTCATAAAATTAAGATAGTTCAAACTATAGAGTTTAATCAATATCATCTTGAGTTTCAGTTTGTTAAAAGGATATACTAGACACATCATGTACTAAATTTTGAAATTGTGATGGATTTAGAACCAAATTATTAGTATCATATCCAGAACTGTGTTCTCCATGTTGATACCAAAAAACATAATCATTTTGAAAAAAAAATCATAATAAATGAACCCAACATGGTTAAATATGTCAAACATCCTTAGATCACATTTATTACATGGACACTTAATTATCCCTTCTAAAATAAATTCTGGTTTTGATGATTCAAATGATAAAAAATATTCAACACCCTCAATATACACAAGATTTATACCAGAACCGTTTGGATTCTTGGGATGATTTATCCAATCGAGATCATGTAATAAAGACTGTTGTCGACTTCCTTGGTATATATTACTTTATAAAATATAAAATAAATAAATTTTTTATGATTAATTTGATATAAGATAAAGTTGACAAAAAAAGAGTAAAAATTTAAAAAATCATAATTTACTTTTAAATATTATCAATTTTATCTATTTTTCAATTATTTTTACTAATGAGCATTACTTTTTTCTAATTATGGGGATTGAATATTTATTTATACTAATCATTACTATTTACCGCTAATTTTAATTAAAGTTTTCTAATTACCAATTATTTTTCATAATTAAAATGATTTATAGTTAATGTTTAGTAATTTACTACTAATTAATTTTTTATGATTAATTTGATATAAGAAAAAGATAATCCAAAAAAGAGTATAAAATTAAAAAAAATTAGAATTAACATATAAATATTATAAATTTTATCTATTTACCAATGTTTTCTTACTAATTACTACTAATATTAACAATTTTTTATAAATAAATAAAAATTATTATAAATTACTATAAATTAAAAAAATATAGTATAAATTATAAAAAGGTGTAAATTATAGAATTTCAAATATTCTGACCATAAAAAATGAATAGTTTGTGTCAACCATGTATATAAAAATTTGTTATTAATCATGGCTTGAAAATTGACGACCTATTTTATTTTCACTTTTCTAGTGATTTATAAAAATTTCTATTATTTCGTAGTTATTTATAGTAAATTGTATAAAATTTATACTAATCTACACTAATTTATAATAATTTATATTAATTACTACCAATTATTAATAATTACTGCTAATTATAACTGATTACTACTAATTATCAATAATAATTTCTAATTAACACTTATTATTACTAATTTTTATTATTTTAAAACAATTATTTACCAATCACTGTTATTTTTTAATAATTATATTGATTTACCACTAATTTTACTAATTACGACTAATTATTAATAATTAGTAATAATTATTAATAATTATTACTAATTATTAATAATTATTACTAATTATTAATAATTATTACTAATTATTACTAATTATTACTAATTATTACTAATTATTACTAATCATTACTAATCATTACTATTTTATTATTAATTATTTCTAATTATTACTAATTATTACTAATTATTACTATTTATTACTAATTATTACTAATTATTACTAATTATTCCAAATTATTCCTATTTATTACTAATTATTACTGATTATTCCTATTATTAAATAATTAATCCTATTTATTAATAATTAATCCTATTTATTGATAATTATTCCTATTTATTAATATTTTTTACTATTTTTTTCTATTTATTCATAATTATTCCTAATTATTACTATTTATTCCTAATTATTACTAATTATTCCTATTTCTTCCTAATTATTTCTAATTATTCCTAATTATTACTAATTATTACTAATTATTACTAATTATTACTAATTATTATTAATTATTACTAATTATTTCTAATTATTCCTAATTATTACTATTTATTCCTATTTATTCTTATTTATTTCTATGTATTCCTATTTATTAATAATTATCCCCATTTATTACTATTTATTAATAATTATTCTTATTTATTAATATTTATTAATAATTATTCCTATTTATTAATATTTATTACTCGTTATTACTATTTATTACTATATATTAATAATTATTACTATATATTACTAATTATTATAATATATTACTATTTATTACTAATTATTACTAATTATTACTAATTATTACTATTTATTACTATTTATTTCTATTTGTTACTATTTATTATTATTTCTTAGTAATTATTACTATTTATTACTAATTATTACAAATTATTCCTAATTGTTCCTATTTATTCTTAATTATTACTAATTATTGCTAATTATTACTATTTATTCTTAATTAATATTAATTATTACTATTTATTCATATTTATTAATAATTATTAGTAATTATTCCTATTTGTCCATATTTATTAATAATTATCACTATTTACGATGAGACCCTTCCCCATCGTAAATAACCCATCACAATTACCCATTTTTCTCATAGTGGCGATTCCATCGCGGTTCTGGGGGTCTGATTGGGTTTGGTACCGCCCGACAATATTGAACCAGGACTTCGGGGTCCTATCAGTGACAGATGCCAAGAATATGAAGGCAAAAAACAAAAGAATAAAGTTTTAATAATCATTAGTCAAATGTTCTTGGCCACTGATCAAGAAAGGTGATATCAGGTTAGAAAACATTGAATAAATCAATTTAAAATCCGGTACATAGGCGCATGCTCAATCCAAAATTGGCAAAGACCCAAGAATAATGATGGATCTGCTCAGAAAATTTAATCAAAGGGTGTAAATCACCGATTGATGAGTCCTACCTCATTTTTGGATCTTTCGTTGACGAAGAATGTGCTCGCCAACGTGGAAGAAGGATCACTGCATTCGCTACGTCCTGATCTGCTTCGATCCCACATTTCGTTGTCGTCCAAGGTGATCCACCAATGGAAGGAGAAAGGAGAGCATCATTGGCGATTCCAGGATTATGAGACTATCCCTAGGCAATTCACCCTGGCAGTATTCTTATAGAATAATTCGACGCGTTAAAATGAAACAATTAAATAATTAAATAACCAATTATTTCACCGAATGTATCGCCAACGAGCGAGGAGTCCGAACAAACTATGCAAACCCATTTTATGTTGCTCTTAGGGTAAACACCATATTCCAGACTCATCCATAGTCTCAGATTTCTAATATAAGCTTCCATTTAAGAGTTATCCTATTTTCTTTAAGAAGTTGTGTGTATAATATAAAATATATATAATATTTTTATTAAATTAATTTTGGGAATATCGGGACTCAGAATCGCACACTATCTCAACTCCTAGCTCTGGAAATATTTATATATAAATATTTCAAAGTCTTACAAGGAAAAAACTCGGTCTCTACCAAGGTATATTGTTTTTCATCCCATTCCCTTATAAAATAACCCAAACCACTTTAAAGCTTCTCAACTTACCAAGAACCTCTGGTAACACTTGAACCATTTATACCCAGGCTCCATTAATTCAAACAAGCATATATCCACGAACTTTTAGGTCATCTTCCCAAATAAGTATCTTTGTCTTCGAACATGACTCGTCTACCAAGGATTAATGAAAACTCAAAGAGGGACGTACCTGAAAAAAGACAGGATCTTACAACCTCCCCATCATATAATAGCTCATCCATGAGTTTCTACAAGATTCACCATGGGGTCTCAATGAATATGTCTAGCCACTATACTCACATAACAGACTCCCTCTCCCAGGTCTCCACTTGAACTCACCCATGCTGCCACTGCACCCAAACCGATGATATAGTCCTACCTTGGAGATACTTCTCACTATGGTCCACAGTCCATATAAGATTCTATTCAAAGTATGCATCAACACTAAGCTCGACATCTTCTACATCTATCATGTGAGAAGGGTGTGTATAATATCTATGACGACACATTAAACACATCATGAATGACACTGTAGCATCGTGGAAGGGATAAATGGTACTCCACTGAACCAATCTTGTCCACTATCTCAAATGACCCGACAAACCTAGGTGTTAGCTTTCCCTACTTCCTGATATGAGGTTGCCCCAACATGGGTGAAACCCGAAGGAAAACAAAATGACAAACCTTGAACTCTATAGGTCATCTCCAATGGTTAACGTAAGATTTCTACCTGCTCTGCACGGTCACGGACCATTGTATGATCAACTGAAATTGCTCAGACATATCTTACATGAGACTAGGGCCAACAATCATTGACTCACCTAACTCTATTTAGCAAAGAGGTGAACAAAACTACCTACCATGAAAATCCTCAAAAGGTGCTATATGGATTGATTCTTGGAAGTTATTATTATATTGAAACTCCATGAGTTCCACATGCTGCTCCCGCAAACCACTGAAATCTAGAACACAAGATCACAACATATACTCTAAAACCTGAATAGTCCTATCAAATTGACCATCAGTCTGAGGATGATAATACATAATCAAAAGAAACTATGATCCCAGAGACTTCTTAAGATAATTCTAGAATTGCGATGTGAAATAAGGATCTCTATCAAGAAAGATACTCCTCAGAACACCATGAAACTAAACTACCTCACACACATAAAGACTGCCCAGATCATTAATTGTGATGGTCTCCCTAATACGTAATAAGTGGTATACCTTCATCAGTCGATAAAAAATCCCCCATAAAGCATCATTATTATGGGTTGTCTTGGGTAATACTATCACAAAATCCATAGTCACATCATCCCATTTCCACTCAAGAATAGGAAAAGGCTGTAAAATCCCAACTAGCCTATGATGCTCATATTTCAACTACTGATAAGTGAAGTATCTTTCCACAAAGACTACTACTTCCTTCTTCATTCCTGACTACTAGTACTGTCTATGGAGATCACGAAACATATTTTTAAAACCAAGATGTACCGTCCATCTAGAAGCATGAAAATACCTTATTTTTTCCTCATGTAAGCCCGTAATAACTCATACCCAACCAAAAAAAGAAGAGAATTTCCACTATCAAGAGATCATCCTGATGACATCTCCCCACCATATAAGATGTATCTCATAATTAATCCCTCTAGATCCGATAACTCACTAAAAAAATGGCTTATACCAATAGATATTTATTGAAAGATAATATATCTTTTGGTAAAATGATTAGTTACAACAGATGTTAAGTTCTATTGGTATTGATTTTATGTACCAACACTTATTTTTACCAACAATTATATCTGTTGATATTGATCATTTAACACCAAAAAATCTTTTACCGACAGTTAAATATATTGCTTTATCATATCAATAATAACATTTTGATATATGTATACTATTTTTAGTAAATGATATAAATTATAAATATTTTAATAAAATCATATAATAATATGTTTTCATTATAAAATTATATGTTTGTGATATATAATATATATATCTGATATAAAACTGATGATAAATGATTATAATTTATGATAAATCGAATAAGATTGATTGTACACTAGAAAAAACTAAAAAAAATAAAGTTATATATATATATATAATTTCATTATATATATATAATATACTTTTTTTATTTAGAATGTATATAAATTTCAAACCTTTTATTTATATATAAATTATATATAAATTCATTATATATCATGATATTTTTTTTAAAATTATACCAATAATAAAACTTTTAAATTAAAAGTCTCAAACCACAATGATCACATCATCATTAGAATTTTTATTATCACACACTAATTCGATGAATTTATTTTTCTATTGCTAAATGGTGTGTGAGTATTGTAAAAAATGTTTTATTATTATTATTATTATTATTATTATTATTATTTTATTTTATTTTTACTTTTCCTCCCCCAATATCGCCCAACCCCATCCCCTTCCCGTTCGCGTCATGCACCCCATCCAGGAGGATCCCCAACCTTTCACCACCCTCCTCCTCTGGCCATATATTCGGGTAATATCTCATTCCAATTTCTCTCACAGTCTCCCCAAGTTATCATTCCTTATCCTCCACTCTCTTCTTCCTTTTTCATTGTGATTTTACTTCTATTAATTGTGGTGCGCGTGACCCATCCGAACCCTAACCTAATTTAGGGTATTTTATTTGTTGATTCTTAATGGTTAGGGTTTTTGAGCCACAATTAAGGTTCTTTTTAGCCGTTTTTGTTGAAGGAGTTTTATGTTAGTGCATAATCTGTTCATTTTAGCTGCATTTGTTGAAGGCATTTTAGGCATTGGCAGTGCATAATCTATTTTATCCGCATTTCTTGATTCTTGCTCGGCACGAAAATTATCCACCTGGGAAGTGTCAGCATCCCGGTCCCATACCATTGTGTAACTGACACTCCCATCATCCAAGCTCACATCAACCTTCCTCCCAACAAACCATCACCCTATATTCATTTTTGCATCAATCCTATCCTTTAACTTCACCAGGAAAATACCATGTGGATGATTCTCACAAACCTTGATGGAGTCAACTGGAAAAATCTTCAACCATTCCTCTTTAGTGTCTGCTTCAAATCTGGAATGTAGTTTCACATCATATCTCATTTCAGCCATAGTAAGAATATGAAAAAGGATAATAGTAGCATGAATCGAAATATGGGAATCATCACAGCCACCTCATGTTCATATATTTAATTAGTTGAAATATGTATAGCAGTTGATATATATATTGAATTTCATTTATATATTGAACACCACCGTGATATATTTGTGTGATTAAGTAGTAGTCGTGTTTCATATTAACACCAAAGTTTATTTTAGTATTTAAAATTAATTATTGTAAATGTTATTTTAAAGGTTATTTCATTGTAACTTTTGTATTTTTTTTAGTTGTTAAAGAATGTTACGCAATATAATTTGGGTTCTCATATTTATGGATAAATTTTAGGATATTATTCATTGAAATTAGAAGAAATTTCAGACTTCTAATTGTGTCGTGCATAAACCACATACATATTGTTAACTCATTGACATGTTTTCTCCTCTTCAAAGGGGTTATGACTATGTTAACAATTTAATATTATAATAACTCAATATAAATAAGTGGAAACATAGATAATTAATTATTATTTTTTTAAAAATGGTGTTCATGATGTGTTATAAAATGGATCCTAACTGTCATACACATTCCATGGAAGTGGATTTATATTTTTAGGTGTTTTTGAATGTTGTTGATGTAATGGACATGTTGTGATTGCACAAATTCATTGGAGGTTGATTATTCATTTTTTTCTATTTTTATGAGAAATTTCCCTATGATTCATATTAATTGAGATTCTTATAGGTCATGAATGAGATTTTATAGGTGTTCAAGTTGTGTAGAATTTAATTGGATGAAATTAGTAAAATTATAGAAGACAATCGAGGTGAGTGAAGATTTACAGGTTTCCATATATTGTTCCTTCAATAGTAAGGATTTATTATTCCTTTTTTATTTTTTCATATTTGGATACTAGTGAAAAATATTTTATTTGGTGATACCTTTTATTAGAATATTTATTCAAATTCTAGTGTTATATTCTTGTTTAATTTTGGAATTTACTGGAGCATGAGTTCTATGTTTTTTTAATCTAATTATTATTTTTATATTGACAATGGAATTGAACCTGTATATATTTCTTCATGTTAGGTGAAGTAAATATTATATATAAACATTTATTGGTCTTCTAAGAGAGTATCCAAACATGTGAAAAGGAAGGTTTTGACATCACCTATGTGAGTAACACTCAGACAGGTCTGAAGTGTAGTATGGGAAGCTGAATTCACAATATACCCTGAGTGAATTTATATGTTACCACTTTTCAAGAATATTTAAAGTAAATACTTTTCCTTAGGTAAACCATACCATTTTTATCATTTATATCATATATTGAATCACTTATACTGTTGGAACAATATGATGATGATATAATTTTACTAAATTAGAAAACTCTATTATGATGACGATATACTTCTCTTGAATTAGTAAACATAAGTCATGTTTGAATATTATAAATTGGATCATTTGGTTAATTTTTAAGTAATGAAATGATGTTGGACCGACTGGAAAATGCAGAGGGTTCATGCTCATGTCCATGAATCACATTGATTCTAGGTAGCTTTATACTTCATAAGAGGCATTGAAGTAATTATAGGAAACATGGAATTTTGAAGGAGGTGAGTTGATTTTAATTTCAATAATAAACAATAAATATAAATTTACAGTAAATAAGTTACGAAAGGAAAGTGAAATTATTAACCGGGCTCATAGCATTAAATGGGGGATTCTAGAGGAGATGTGGAATATTTTATTCAGGCTTCTTCAAATCCTATTAGAATCTTAATGGTTGTTAGATTGACACTTAATTGACCCTTGATTTCATTTCATTCTTTGAAAAATTCTCCAAAAAACATGAAGGGTAAGTGAATCTTATTAATGTTGTTATATTATCTTTCTTTGTAATGCATTAACTGTTTGGTTTTCTCCTTGTCAATCATATGTAGAAGGCTGCCTACCTATTACAGTGAAGGATATAAATCCCATGGGGTGTGTGTGGGAATAAAGAATAGGTCACTCACCCTTTTCTAATCTTTTCTAAAGTATACTTCTCAAAAGGTGCTCGAGGGAGGATTAAAATATGTTCTTAGTCACCTCTTCAATGCTTGGTCATGCCCACATCTAGATCATAACAGAGAAGTAGTTATATCATTGGCCTATGTCCTAGGTAAGATTTTTTTTAAGTGTTTCCACTAGTTGGGAAAAATTTTATGATTATTTAAGTAAAATATAATTCATAAAAATATTAATGTTATTATGATATAGGCCATCTAAATAGATAGCTTCATTGTCAATCAAAATTAGAAATTGGATTTTCTTAAACCATAGGAATGTAGTGTTCAGTTTTGTATTGTTCTGAAATAAAATCCCATTTTTATATAACATCTAGTTCTATTATACTTAATTTTCCTTATTTTATGCTTTATTTCCCAAAATATCACAAGCTTATACTCTTATGTTACATATAAACTGTTTAATGACATGGATGCTATAAATAATGGAATTAATGGTAAGTATTTATATAAAATGTTTGAGTTTTTATTTCATAATGACTTTTCCATAACTTAAGCATGATTTTATGGGGAGTATGAGTTCCGATTATGAAATGTTGAGAATTTATTTGAATACATGTTAATACACACTACATAATTTGTAGAGTTTAAGTGATTATGATTTATTTGATACAGGTGTAGCCTGATGGACATGATGTCAGATATCGACCGAATGCTACAGCCATAGGGGATTGTGGTTTTTTGGGACTCTTTTGAATTCATTATCAGATTTTTCCACACATGTAAAGGAACCACTTACACACATGTAAAGGAACCACTTCCACACATGTAAAGGAACTTGGATATCATGGACTTTTCACATCCAATTTTTTTTTGAATCTTCCATGAGTCTCATTGAAAAAAATACAGGTAGTAGTTTCTTGCTTCCATGTATCATTTTTCATCATATTTTAAAAACACAATTTTGAGATGTTACTATACCATTAAACTAGATTGTATTAATCAACACTATTTTTGTGTTCTTGTTAAGATTCTAGTGACTCGTAATTGACCCTATAGTAATTTTATAAAACCTATTTTAAATTTCTATATTAATTCTATTTGAAATGAATTCGAGTTTGACTATTTAATGATTTATAATATTCTTTTTGTTTCCATTGTGAGATAAGGGAAGATATTATTATATTGAAAAGTGTATGAATGAGTACTTGATTACATGAGTGGTGAACCATGACAATGGAAACATTTTATAGAAGTTTACTTTTACTCGTAAACACAAGTATGAGAAAAGGGACCTGCTACAAACATAATGGGGCATCCTTGGTGGACCATGACATTGACAATCATCTCCCATATGTCTACTTCCACCCATAAGTAAATGTGTACATAAAGAGACCTAGAATAAAGGGGACTTGCTTAAATGTATGGATTTCATCGCAATCATGGGGATGGATCCTATTGAGGGGGATCATATTTGGGGGGATCCATCTTTGGGGGGGGGGGGGGTTGGGATTATATTAGGGGGATATTGTTTTTGTATTGATTTGTTTTTTAATGAATTTCATTATTAATATTTTTTTTCTAGGTTTGAACATGTGTTAAAATCTTCTTCGTTTTAATAATTAAAACAGATTTATTATATATAATAAATTAATAAATATAACAGGAAATTTTACTAACAAAAATATTTATAATTTTTATTCAAATATAATTTATAAATCAATATTATATGTAGGTAATATTATTACTAAAAAAAATTTGTCACTAGATCTATTGGTAAACACTTAAATCAACATATATATTATCTGTTTTTATTATAATAATTTCAACAAAATTATTTTTATCTGTCGCAAAAATATTTAGAGACAAAGTTTTTACTAACATTTTAGTGATAATAACATATATGTTGGTAAAAAGTTTTACCAATAGAAAAAGAACTTTTACCAACAGATATTCCACTATTGTAAAAATTGAAATATTTTTTAGTGTTTCTTGGTCCTAATTCAATCTAAAAGCATTGGTATAAAAAATGTAGAGGTCAGAGCTACTCATACCTGAGACTCCTGAACATCTAGATGCATATCTTCAAAGAGATCCATTATCGAACACTCACTGTAAGAATCATGTATTGCCTCTTCATGCATATTTTGGCTTAAATAATTGGAAACTATATTTCTTTTTCCTAGTGTAGAAGGCAACTCGAAGTAAAAATACTATAGATACTCGACCCACCTTCTCCGTCAAAGGTTCAGGTCCCACTAAGAAAAGACGTACTAGAGGCTCTTGTGGTCCACATATACAAAAAACCTCTCACCCATGATATAATTCCTCTGATATCTTAGGGCATTTACCACTTATGTTAACTTCAATTCATGAGTAGGATAATTCCTATCATGTAGCCTCAACTGTTTGAATCCATAAGCAACCACTTGATACTCCTACTTCAAACTACTCAGAGTCCAACTACAGATGCATCACAATTCACAATATATTCTTTACCCAACATAGGTAAAGTGAAAATAGGTTTTTAGGTGAGCCTTCCTTTTATCTCCTAAAAATATCTCTCACACGCATTTAACCAATCAAACTTCACTCCCTTCTTGGTCATCCCAGACATCGGTGCTGCCAAATGGGAGAAATCCTAAATAAAGAACCAATAATAACCTGTTAAATTCAGAAAGATCTAAATCTTGATGCCATTCTTGGACTGATCACAAGATACCGTGAATTTAAATTTATCTGAGTCCACTAACACCCCTACCTCTGATATGACATGGCCCAAGAATTTAACTTTATTAATCAAAAAACTACATTTGGTTAGCTTGGTGTAAATAAAATTATCTCTCAATGAACTCAGGATGATGTCAAGATTTTTGGTATGCTCGTATTCTAACTGAGATTAGACTAAGATGTCATCAAAAAAAACCTCCACAAACTCATCCATAAAGGGATGAAAGATAAAATTCATCAATTCCATGAATACCACTACTGCATTAGTCAAAACAAAATGCATCACTATGAACTCATACAATCCATACCTTCTCTAAAAAGTAGTCCAAGTTATGTCTGATAGTCTCACCCAAAACTGATGGTATCCTAATATTAGATCAATCTTGGAAAAGATATTAGCACCTATCAGATGATAAATGAGATCTTCAATGTGCGGATGAGGATACCGGTTCTTGAACATCATCTCGTTCAATCTTTGATAATCCACACATATGATCAAAAACCCATCAGCCTTCTTAGAAAAGAGAACTGGAGAACCCCAAGGAGATATAATCAGCCTTATGAAATATTTATCTTCTAGATCTTACAACTAGACTTTCAAATCCCTAATCTTTTCTGGTGACATTATAAAAGGTGAGATAGAAACTTTATATACTCCCGATAAAACTCAATTGTAAAATTGGTCTCTCGCTTGGAAGGTAGTCCATATAAATTTTTAAGAAAGATATCCTAAAAATGGTCTACCACTAGAGGAAAAGAATATTGTTGAATTCCACTATCATCTAGAGAAATACCAACTATCTATACTATGATAAAATTCAACATACACTGAATTGGTCCTACATGGACATCCTAAAGATCCCAGTCACCCTGGTGCGAATAACTGCCTCCTTCTAGAGATAAAAGGTAGATATCCTCTATAAATAGTTGATATTTCCTAGTATAGAACTAAACAATCCATACCAATAATTAAATCAAATCCTATCATTTCCAACATAAACAGTTCCCAAAAGAAACGATAACCACCAATATCTAGAGAACACGCCTTGAAACATTTGATATTATTTGATCGCACTACCAATGTTGTGTCGATGGTCTAAAAACCATTCAAGATTTACAAATCCAAGCCCAAACCATTTACAAAAAGAGTATATAAAAAGGAATTAAATTCTTCTATATTAAATAAAACACAAGAGAGGGTAAATGATATAATAATTGTACCTCTGATAGTAGATGTTCCTACATCCACACTAGCCAGAGTAGTCTGTATAACATGTAGCTAAATATCCCCTCTGCCCTAGGATCTAGATTGACTCCCCAGAGCTATACCCTCTTCCTGGAACTACCATTCTTACACTAGGGGTACCTTGTCCCCCACCTCAACCTAAAAATTATGTGAAACTTTTGCTACCTACCTACTAAGGCGTAGCTGAGTCCTTCCCAAACTCTAGTACCTATCATGTTCCCATTACACTACTCTGTTGTTTCATTCCCCCTGCAAAACCTCTTTAGGTGGCCCAATATTTCATAAGTGTGACACTATAAAGTGGGGTATAGAAACTACAACCGTTTTTGACCCATCTTTCCACACTGATAGAAATGTAATAGAAGACGGTCCTGAGATGGATGCCTACTACCCTAACTACCCTAATCACTGTTTCCTTATAAAAAACTATCATAATGATGATTATTTCCACTAGAAGAAGAGTTAAAATAATTCCCTACTAAAATAGCATGGCCACTACTTGGGTTCCCTCTCATATTTCCTTCCATGATGAGTTCCTAATTTATCACATTTGAAAAATTTCTCAGATGAAACACATTCACCTATTTCCTGATCTCATAGAAATGACCATATTGAAAGTGTTTTACCTTATAGATCTCATTAGCTTCCAAATATGGTAAAAATCACTACAAGTTGGTGAAACGTTCAATGTATTCTATCATTAATATGAACTCCTACATTAGGTGCATGAACTCATAATCTTTCTCATACCTCAATGTATTGGGATAGAAATTTCTCAAGAACTTCATCTCAAAGTCATTACAAGATAATTCCTCATGCTGCCCTGCCTTCTCTAGAATATCCCACAAATGCTTGGCTGGTCCAAGAAGCATATATGTAGCAAGATTCACCCTCTTATCTATGGGTGTCTCAAGATGATTAAAGATTGTCTGGACTAACTCGATCCAAAACTCAACTTCCTAGGGCCTCCCTCCCCAATGAACATAAGAGGATGTTGTAGTTGAAACTAAATTATCATCCCAGACATTGAATACATAGTGCAAACAATATCTCTTTACATGGATATCATTACCCTCAAGAAGCTGTTGTGAAGTTGAAAATCCATGTGATCCTTAGGAGCTACAGGAATATCCAGTTTAGTTGTGTTAGGAGTGTGCTAATTTCCACTCTCCTGACGCACATATGAAGAGGATGCATTTTCTCTAAAAGACAAACACACTCCTTAAAACACTGGATATAACAAGGTCAACCTCAACAGGTGAAAACAATAGAGAACCAATGACTCCTAGTCTCTTTAAACATGGTTTATAAGTGTTTCATCATGAGATATCAGTTCTTGTATTTTTTTAAATTCTATAGATATCTCATATCATGGTTCAAAAGGAAAGTATATATCACACGCAAGATAAAAATGTCCCTATCATGAACAATGCATTGCAATATGTCCCTATGTGCCTATTATGATGCACGTATACTAATATCATGACATACCGAGCCATGAGTATAAATCTTAATAACCGATAACATCATAGAGTAATAAACACACACAACATGTGAATCACCCAAGGTGAATATGGCATCCCACCTTTTTTTCACATAAACTTTCATTACATTATACAAAACCGAGGATCTTTAAGTTTTAGTGTCTTGGAAACCAGGAACATAATAAATGAAACAAAAAAACATTCTTCTTAAACACATTAAAGGATTATTCTTATGTTCATACTAGGTTCATTACTGCATCTCATAACCTGGGTACATACATCAAAAGAAAGGGTGAGCAGAAGGCCCAGTAAGGGAAACAAGGGAAACATTTAACATGTGAACTTGAGATACATCAATAAAGTCATGAAAAGAACTTTAAGGCATGAGAATGAAATCATGAGGCATACCATAATAAAAATAACATATTTCATAACTTGAATATGTGTATACAAAATTTAATATTGAAAATCATTTCCGTTTCACCAAGGTCCATCCCCAAGGTGTCATTAAAAATTACCAAGGTTATTCACTAAGGCATCATTAAAAAAATAGTCATCTCTAGAGATTAAGTCTTTACCCAATGTATTGAAACGCTATCAGGGCGCACACTTTACATGTATTTATTATCATGTGATACACATATATCATCATAAATCATTTTATAAACAACCCATATAGAAAAAAAGGAATGGGTTTCATTTCATAATCATAACGTTTTAAAAACTGCTTTAAAGACATGATCTTTACGTCACTTTAAACCCACGGAAAGGGAGAGCGAGTATCATGTATGTAAATACCAGTATTTAAAATAGAAAAACTTGGTATATATGTTAATACCACTATATAAGAGAGATCTTTGAGTATTAACTTAATAAAATAAAAGAACTTTAGAAAAATAGAGAGACATTTTGAGATGGAAATTCTGCAGCATAACGGCTATGTTTCGGGGTTTTAGAAAACATTGAAAAGAGAGGGGACATGGGTCAAACAATCATAAATGACACATAAAAATGTAGAGGGGAAAAATATGAAGTATATATGAACATGGTAATGAAATTTTAAGGACATAACATTTGAAATGAAAAACATGGAAGGAAGACAAAAATTAGATTTCTCTTATGAAAATCCGGCAGCCTAACGGTGTCACTTAAACTTCAACAAAAAATGAATTGACAAGATAAAATAGGGTCTCTCATCATATTAAAATAAGATTTAAGTATTATATACATAGAGATAATACCCCAACATAATTAAAAAGGAACTTGAAATACTTGACATGAAAATAGATCTTGAAAACGAGAAGGGTGAAAGAATCCCTTAAAAATTTGGCAGCCTAACGGCGCCACTTAAAACTTTAAAATACTGAATTGAAGAGATAAAATAGGGTCTCTCATCATATGAACATATAAGATAAGTATGATAGATATAGATATCATACCCCAACATAAAAAAAGAACTTGAAAGACTTGACATGAAAATAGATCTTTGAAAAATGAGAAAGGTGAACGAGTCCCTTAAAAATTCGGCAGCCTAACGACGCCACTTAAAACTTCAAAATACTGAATTGAAGAGATCAAATAGGGTCTCTCATCATATGAACATAAAATATCAGTATGATATATATAGATATCATACCCCAACATAATAAAAAAGAACTTGAAAGACTTGACATGAAAGTAGAACTTTGAACAATGAGAAAGGTGAACGAATCCCTTAAAAATTCGGCAGCCTAACGGCACCACTTAAACTTTCTTAAAATGAATTTATGAGAGAAAGAGGGGGTATCTCATCATATGAACATTAAAAGGGTAGTAATATTTATATAAAATGACATCCTCTAACATAAGAGCATGGAGCATAAAAGAAATGACATAAAAGAGATTACTTGAAAAGAAAGAGAGAGGTAGGATCCCTTACCTTAAACGTAACTCTTAAAACTCAAAGGTTGGGACCTTGAGGGATTGGGGGAACCTTGGGAGGACTTATTGGGAGGTAATGAGACCAGATATTCGTTGGGGTAGAGTTGGGAGTCAAATGGATGAGAGGATGGCTTGGTATTTATAGGGAAAGTGAGGGGATAAGGCATTAATGGCCAAGGGACACCTCATTGGTGGTTTTGAAAAAACCATGGGCTTGCCCATGGTATTTTCCCATGGTATTCACCAAATGGGACACCTCATACAATAATTAATCCACTTTAGTCTACCATCCCTTAAAATATCTCATGAAATCATCATGACACAGTTATGATGTCATTTAACATACCGAAACCCTAAAACTGCATTTTTACTATTCACTGAAAATTCATCTTTCTCAGAAAAATCCAAAAATTTCACCTTAACCATAAATCGATGCTCTGATTACAAAAATGAACTCCATTTTATGAAAATAATTTTCTAAATATTTTTAATTTAATTTTTAAATAAATACACTATTCACCGAAAATTCATTTTTTCAGAAAATTCCCCAAAAATTACCTTAGCATAATATCGATGTTCTGAATTAAAAAATAAAGTCCATTTTATAAAAATAATTTTCAAAATATTTTTAATTTAATTTTTAATTAAAAAACACCATTCACCCGAAAAACTAATACTTGACTAATAATTTATGAAACTGTTATTTAACCATTTTATTGAATCACATTACTTAATCAAGGTGCCTAGATTATATTAATAATTTCTTTAAGTGAGATTACTAATCCATTGGTTCACATTACTAATCCTAAGCATAAAATCACTATTCATAATTTACTATTCATCAAAAATTAAGTTGATCTTATTAGACTCTAAATTTCATACTGAACATAATTGTAAAAGGCCATTTTTTTGAAAATCATTACACATTTTTCTTTATTTAAGGTTTACATAAAAATTTTTAAAATATCCTTTCTCTAAAATTCATCAAAAATATGCATACTATATTTATCCGGACATTTGAAAATTCATAAACTTCATCATAAGAAGAAATCAAAATTTTTATTTAAAACAAAGGATTACAAAAGGCAGTTATGGTCTCCTTACATAGCCCCTTATCACACCAGCATAGGACCTAAGTGTAAGGTGTGCTAAGGTGAGAGAATCCTAGGGAAGATCGACCAACATTGCATGAGTAGTAATTTCTATCAGTTTGAACTTCTCGCGAAGGCGATTCCGTTCTTGCTTCACTCGATGAAGTTCAGCTTGGGTTTGGTCCAGAGCAAAGCCCAGTGGGGCTAACTCTTTCCCAAGTTCTGTTAAATGGGCTTTGATCGGTCCAAGACTACTGGGTGAGGCCATCAAATCTTCTTTCTATATTAATTAACCAAGATCACTTGTATTTAGAGACAAAAAAATCGAAACGTTTAATTTCCAGCGGTCATATTGACCAATAGTCATATAACAGTCAAAACCCAACGGTCTCATTTTAATCATACTCATGTTATCTAATGAAACAGTTTTGTTGAGTATAAAAATAAAATGACACACAAAATTAGGAAACAATATTTATTCAAAATTTCGGGTCGTTACAATCTTCCCCCTTAAGAAATTGCATCCTTGCAATTTTTATAATTGGATTTTGAAATTTCATTAAAAGTCCCACACCATAAAAGGAGTTAGTAAAACTATTACTTTAAAAGAAAGAAAGGGAAGTACAAAGGTCACCCGAGTTAATCCATACTAGGACTCCATGTAGTAAAATATGGATATGGAAGAAAAAAAAGGGTCAAGTTCTGAGGGAGAGTGATAGAAAACATGATTTGGAGAAAGTTAACCACAAGAAAATCACAAACTTATGATGTGTGTAAACGGTCTTTGATTACCTAGTAGGAAACGTAAACCAACAACATTTTTTTTACATTCCTTTTCATAATTTTGAGGAATCCATTTACTACATAGAACAAAAACATAAGGAAATATACCTACCTTCAAGTAGAGTTTCATCCTTTAATAAGTTTCCACCAAAAAAAATATTTTCTCCAAACGATGAGCATTCAAAACACTTGGTCTCATCAAAACACAAGAATCATATTCTTGAGAGTCACATAATCCACAAAAGATTAACTATAAATTTATTCTATCTTTAAACATTATCCCAAAAACAGAAAGGGTAAGATAAAACAACTCTTCCAAAAGAAAGAATCCCATAGGAAGAGAAACTACTTTTAAATCTTCAAAGTTCCACGGTACTAACCAAAGTTCAGCATAGAACATTCCATAAATAACTGTTCTTAAAATTCCTCAAAATAAACCAAACTAAGATTGAAACCCAAATACAAGAAGGATTTGATAACATAGTCTTCCAAAATAAACTTCATCGTTCATCTCCAGACAACATCAACCACTCCTAACATCTTATAACAAAAGTATCTAACCTAAACATATTTTACCCAAGATAGGTTAATCATTTCCATATGTAACCTAAATTACTATAAGTCCACCTTAAATTCATCGATTCTTCAAAATATAAGTCAACCTTTACTCCTCAAAGAAAATACCGTAGTAATATATTTACCTCGATCAAATAGGGTACCCAAAATAGTGAACATCTTCCAAAATAATAATCATCTTTTAATCCCCTAATCATCTCTGTCATATTAATACGACAATCATCACATTTCCTATCACATTGGTTGTTGGGACATGTTCTTCCATTTCCCACCATTAACTAAGAAAAGAAAGTATAATTAGGGGCTTAAATACTTAGCCAATAATCATGAAAAGGAACTTAAAGCATAGAAGGATAAATTATAGAAGAAATGTATACCCTAACTTGTGATCCCCTAAGTTCTGATCTAGGTTATCCAAGATCATATATTCTTATGTGAATCTTTATTTTATTTTATCTTTGTCCCTTTAATAATGGTTCATACTAAGCTTATGAATTTACCAAAGCATATCCCCCGGGAGTGTCGTAACCAAGAGTGCAGCAAGGCCCGTTGTCATGTACCAGTTTCCATTTGAGTCTAGCTCAAAGTAGTGTTTTAGGGTTTTACCTTTATGTACATCTGTGCCAGAGCCACCTCTACCTGCTCGTATCCAGATAGGGATGTATTTGCTTGGCAAACCCTTACTCAATACTCACCAAAATACCAGGAATATTTACTATATTTAAACTTTTCTATAGGTTTCTTTCTAAAGTTTTAATATCCTAATTTCCACAAATAACTAAACCATACTTTGATACCAACTATGGCATCCCACCTTTTTTTCACATAAACTTTCATTACATTATACAAAACCGAGGATCTTTAAGGTTTAGTATCTTGGAAACCAAGAACTTAATACATGAAACAAAAAAAAAATTCTTCTTAAACACATGAAAGGATTCTCCTTATGTTCATCCTAGGTTCATTACTGCATCTCATAACCTGGGTACATACATCAAAATAAAGGGTGAGCATAAGGCCCAGTAAGGGAAACAAGGGAAACATTTAACATGTGAACTTGAGATACATCTATAAAGTCATGAAAAGAGCTTTAAGGCACGAGAATGAAATCATGAGGCATACCATAATAAAAATAATGTATTTCATAACTTGAAGATGTGGATACAACATTTAATATTGAAAATCATTTCCGTTTCACCAAGGTCCATCCCCAAGGTGTCATTAAAAATTACCAAGGTTATTCACCAAGGCGTCGTTAAAAAATAGTCATCTCTAGAGATTAAGTCTTTACCAAATGCATTGGAGCGCTATCAGGGCGCACCATTGACATGTATTTATTATCATGTGAGCCACATATATCATCATCAATCATTTCATAAACAACACATATAGCAAAAAAGGAATGTTTTTTATTTCATAATCATAACATTTTAAAAACTGCTTTAAAGACATGATCTTTACGTCACTTTAAACCCACGGAAAGGGAGAGCAGGTCTCATGTATATAAATACCAAAATTTAAAATAGAACAACTTGGTATATATGTGAATACCCCTATAGAAGAAGGATCTTTGAGTATTCACTTAATAAAATAAAAGAACTTCATAAAAATAGAGAGACATTTTGGGACGGAAATTCTGCAGCATAACAACTATGTTTTGGGGTTTTAGAAAACATTGAAAAGAGAGGGGACATGGGTCAAACAATCATAAATGACCCATAAAAACGTATAGGGACTGAATATGAAGGATATATGAACATGTTAATGAAATTTTAAGGACATACCATTTGAAATG
The DNA here is from genome assembly GCA_963277665.1 of Viscum album. Classification (NCBI taxonomy): domain Eukaryota; kingdom Viridiplantae; phylum Streptophyta; class Magnoliopsida; order Santalales; family Viscaceae; genus Viscum; species Viscum album. Next base: position 1,645,751,124 of record OY728132.1, read on the forward strand.
AAAAACATGGAAGGAAGACAAAAATTAGATTTCTCTTATGAAAATCCGGCAGCCTAACAACGTCACTTAAACTTCAACCAAAAATGAATTGACAAGATCAAATAGGGTCTATCATCATATGAAAATAAGAGTTCAGTATGATAGATATAGAGATAATACCCCAACATAATTAAAAAGGAACTTGAAAGACTTGACATGAAAATAGATCTTGAAAACGAGAAGGGTGAAAGAATCCCTTAAAAATTCGGCAGCCTAACGACGCCACTTAAAACTTCAAAATACCGAATTGAAGAGATAAAATAGGGTCTCTCATCATATGAACATATAATATCAGTATGATAGATATATATATCATACCACAACATAAAAAAATAACTTGAAATACTTGACATGAAAATAGATCTTTGAAAAATGAGAAAGGTGAACGAGTCCCTTAAAAATTCGGCAGCCTAACGACACCACTTAAAACTTCAAAATAATGAATTGAAGAGATAAAATAGATTCACTAATCATATGAACATAAAAAATCAGTATGATATATATAGAGATAATACCCCAACATAATAAAAAGGATCTTTAAAGACTTGACATGAAAGTAGAACTTTGAAAAATGAGAAAGGTGAATGAATCCCTTAAAAATTCGGCAGCCTAATGGCACCACTTAAACTTTCTTAAAATGAATTGATGAGAGAAAGAGGGGGTATCTCATCATATAAACATGAAATGGGAAGTAAAATTAATATAAAAGGACATCCTAAAACATAAGATCATGGATCATAAAAGAAATGACAAAAAAGAGATTACTTGAAAAGAAAGAGAGAGGTAGGATCCCTTACCTTAAACGTAACTCTTAAAACTCAAAGGTTGGGACCATGAGGGATTGGGGGAACCTTGGGAGGAATTATTGGGAGGTAATGAGACCAGAGATTAATTGGGGGAGAGTTTGGAGTCGAATGTATGAGAGGATGTCTTGGTATTTATAGGGAAAGTGAGGGGACAATGCATTAATGGCCAAGGGACACCTCATTGGTGGTTTTGAAAAAACCATGGGCTTGCCCATGGTATTTTCCCATGGTATTCACAAAATGGGACACCTCATACAATAATTAATCCAATTTAGTCTACCATCCCTTAAAATATCTCATGAAATCATCATGACACAGTTATGATGTCATTTAACATACCGAAACCCTAAAACTGCATTTTTACTATTCACTGAAAATTCATCTTTCTCAGAAAAATCCAAAAATTTCACCTTAACCAAAAATCGATGCTCTGATTACAAAAATGAACTCCATTTTATGAAAATAATTTTCTAAATATTTTTAATTTAATTTTTAAATAAATACACTATTCACCGAAAATTCATTTTTTTTCAAAAAATTCCCCAAAAATTACCTTAGCATAATATCGATGTTCTGAATTAAAAAATAAAGTCCATTTTATAAAAATAATTTTCAAAATATTTTTAATTTAATTTTTAATTAAAAAACACTATTCACCCGAAAAAACTAATACTTGACTAATAATTTATGAAACCGTTATTTAACCATTTTATTGAATCACATTACTTAATCAAGGTGCCTATATTATATTAATAATTTCTTTAAGTGAGATTAATAATTCATTTGGTCACATTAATAATCCTAAGCATAAAATCACTGTTCATAATTTACTATTCATCAAAAATTAAGTTGATCTTATTAGACTCTAAATTTCGTACTGAACATTATTGTAGAAGACCATTTTTTTGAAAATAATTACACATTTTTCTTTATTTAAGGTTTACGTAAACATTTTTAAAATATCCTTTCTCTAAAATTCATCAAAAATATGCATACTATATTTATCCGGACATTTGGAAATTCATAAACTTCATCATAAGAAGAAATCAAAATTTTTATTTAAAACAAAGGATTTCACAAGGCAGTTACGGTCTCCTTACATAGCCCCTTATCACACCAGTATAGGACCTAAGTGTAAGGTGTGCTAAGGTGAGAGAATCCGAGGGAGGCTCGACCAACATCGCCCGAGTAGTAATTTCTATTAGTTTGAACTTCTCGCAAAGGCGATTCCGTTCTAGATTCACACGATGAAGTTCGGCTTGGGTTTGGTTCAGAGCAAAGCCCAGTGGGGCTACCTCCTTCCCAAGTTCTGTTAGATGAGCTTCGATCGGTCCAAGACTACTGGGTGAGGCCATCGAATCTTCTTTCTATATTAATTAACCAAGATCACTTGTATTTAGAGACAAAAAAATCGAAACGTTTAGTTTCCAGCAGTCATATTGACCAATAGTCATATAACAGTCAAAACCCAACGGTCTCATTTTAATCATACTCATGTTATCTAATGAAACAGTTTTGTTGAGTATAAAAATAAAATGACACACAAAATTAGGAAACAAGATTTATTCAAAATTTCGGGTTGTTACAGTGAAATAACATAAACTGTAATAAGCACACCAAATAAACAACAATCCACCCCTAAGAACTCATATTTCCCCCTATACATCCCCACTTCGGTACTCTCTCGTGTGGACGAAATGGGTTAGTTACAAGACCTCAAGCATGCCTACCCATACACCAAAGGCTACCGACTAGCAGTGGGGGTGAGATAAGTATAGTGGGGAGACTATACCCCCTAGTTAAAAAGTTACAACACAACAGAATAATCTAATAACAATAGATAAAATATCAGAGTGAAAAAACAATGGAAACACTATAATACAATATAAAACCAATCAATAAAATCCAATAGAATAATCCAATAAATAATAAAGGAATAATGTAATGATGTGTTGGAGTGTAACTAAATATCATTCTAGATGTAATAAAAGTAAAAGACTAACAGAATCAAATAAATACTCAACAACCCTCGACCCCAAACCCTATGTCAGTTCCATCTCTAAACTACAGTGCATCCAACAAAGATAATCAACAATAATGTACTTTTCCCTTGTCCAAAATTTCATCCAATTAATCTGCTCGGGTACCATACAACAACCCAAATAGGGTGTGAGTAAAACTCATTAGGTCGACACCACCATGTATAAAAAAACTAGTTTGATAGAAAGTGTATGAAATAATATAATAAACATGTGTATTAATTAATTAATAAATTAAATAATACCACATCAAATTGATTTATCACCATGTAGGAATATCTCTAAGAATGTCTCATAACCATGCCAACCATACTCATATAACCATGTTAACATAACCTACCTCGATGCCATGTCAGAATGTCTCTGAGCATGTCTTACAACCATGATAACCATAACCTTATAACCAAGTTTTAACATAAAAATTTGGTCTGATCCCACTATATAAGCATTTCAACATGTTTCACTGGGCCTATCTCACTATATAATAATTTCATCCTATCAATTGGACCATGATCGCTATATCAGCATTTCAACATATGTCACTAGGCCAATCCTTCTATATAATCATTACATCATTTATCACTAGGAAAACACCCTATATAAGCATTTCAGATTTCAGTCATAACATGATTCATAGAAACAAGGATATCAAAATATCACTTTATATGCATCAATGGTTAATTATACAAATTACCATTTAACTTTCACTTACACATTTCATATATCAATTGTTCATAGCCAATAACATTCCAGTTATCACAATAAACAATCCAAGATAAGTTGAAATTATATCAAGGAAACACCCACAATCCATGTAATGAAAAACACACTTTAATCCATTAATAAATTCATTTATTTCCAAGGGTTTTCTCAACAAAATAGTAGCCAAAAGCTATGTTAATAACCTATTGGATACAAATGTACTCTATGGAATAATTAAATTCATTATTTCAATTTATTCGGTGCATGATATATTGGAACAATTTCAATATTTCACATACTTGACATTTATCAAACCATAGTGTTAAGGTTTAGACCCACTACCTTTAACCACCAATCAAAAAATGATTTGAACAGAAAACTATCACAATGAAAAAGGTGTATATGATCACAAGAAGGATCCTATATCAAAACTGATCAATATCAAAACCAACAATGCACATGTTCAAAGGATTACACTGCAACTTCTGTAGAAATAAGGGGGAAAAGATGGTACCAAAGCAGAACCACTTACCTAGTAATCAATTGCACAAATGGGATGTTTGGAAGAGGGGTTGGAACTCCAAAAACTCATAGAGGGTTTCTCTAGGTAGAGAGGATAAGAGTTTCTTGTAGTGAAATGAAAAATAAGTAACACAACATACTTTAAAATAGCAGGTTGGGGAATTACATGTCGTGTAACATAGTTACAAACTGTGTAATTATTTTTAATGGGATATGATGAAAAACCCATCACCTCATCTAAATATTAAAATCACCAAAACATTACATGATTTGTAATCCATTTACATGATTTGTAAAGTTTTATAAGATGTTTTTAGACTATTTCCTTATAAAACAACCCAAACCCCCTATAAAACTTTTCAACTTACCAAGAACCTGTGGTAAAACTTGATCCATTTATACCCATACACCATTAATTCAAAAAAGCATAAATCCTTTAACTTTTAGGTCATTTTCCAAAAAAAGGATCTCTGTCTCTAAACAAGGATCATCCAATAAGGCTTAACAAAAACTCAAATAGGTACATAACTAAAAAATATGGGACCTTACATTGAAGTTATGCGAGTTGAAGTGAACTATCCTATCGAAATAAATTGTGAAAATTAAATTGATATAAACCTTAGATATAATATTTTCTACTACTCATGGATGAATAAAATTAAAATCAAGTATCACTTCATAAAGGATAAAGTTGAGGATGAGTTGGATAAATTGGAGTATGTCTGTACCAAACTTAAATTCAAAAATACCATTACAAAGTCTTTACCCAAAGAGGAAATTGAGAATCATTGTATATATTTCAGAGTCCATTTGACCCCATACTTAGATAGTGTGGATTTAGAACCCCCACTCCCCAAGGTATAGTATGGATTTCCCCTATTTTGATAATTACTCTTTTCCTCTTACATCCCACAAAGGAGTGACATTTGAGTTCATTGAAAAGAGGGGGATATTGATTATAAAATAATGGGATACTTCTAAAACTCTCTAACACTTTAAGGGGTGATTAAAGATAATAAAATGGGAAGTCATCTTTGATGTTAAATTAGGGGGAGAAAAGATGCATGTAGAGAAATGAAGTCATCAAAGTTATGGCTATATTGGTTTTAAAACATCAAGTAGAGACAAAGAACTGAACGAAGTGATTCATTGTTAATATTTTAATTCAACTCTTGTTTCCCATGTTGTGCTTAAATCATGTGGTCTTAGAGTATTTATTGAGTGTCCTTGATCGCTATCCAGAGTTGTATAGGGTTTATGGTTTTTGGAGTATAAAGTTCTTAGGACTATAGAATGTAAAATAATTTTAAAGTGTTTTCAACAAACCCAAAAGTTAATATTTTTAGAAAAAATCCCCTAAGATGATGTGTCAGTGATTTTAGGTTGTGCTTATTAACAAAGCATGTTGAAAAAATCCAAAGATGAGAATACAATGGGATATTCATGAAGGAAAGTATCTAGAGGAGTTTAGAGTTTTTTCAAGAGTATTGCATAGAGTTTTAGATTAATAGACAGATTACCACAAAAGTCTAGAAGTCTCTTACATAAATTAGATGGACTCATGGAAGGGATTTGTGTGATGTCACTAAACTTTTCAAATGGAGGCAACATGTTTTGAAGGTGCATAAAGGGTTTCATAAAGGGTTGGTTTTTCCATATAAATAGGCCCCTAATATTGTAATTAAGTATTGAATAAAACTTATAGGAGAGTAAAGTTATATTTTTCATGTAAGGCTTATATGAAAATATTTCTTGCATGAAGGAATTTTATATGACCACCAGTTTCATAAAGAAAGAAAGTCATGATATGTGAAACAATTTTGTGTGAACGTGTTTTAAGAAATAAATATTTTCACAAAAAGATGGATACACAAACATTAATAAAATTTTCAAAAATTTATGTGGTTAAGTGTAATTTATCATTTGGTTGAAGAAAGAGCTTCATGGAACACTAGTTGCAGTGTAAAAAAGATGATCAAGTATATCTGAATATATTTTTGGAAGAAGCAGTGTGTGGTGGCCCCAGGTGCAGTAGGTTCACTGGGGGGGGGGGGGGGGGGTGAATTAGTGAACAATAGTCTATTATTTCCTTTCCTACTAAATAAAACTCCAAAAATTTTTATAGTGATCTATAATACTCAGATATTTTTGGATATATTTCTATTCAAATAAAATTTCTCCGATAGCTTGTGATACACACAACCCTGAGTCTAAATGAACTGTAATATAATACATCATTATAACTTATCTGTTAAATTGGAAGAGTGAATATGGATAGAAAAATTTAGAAAAAAACATGTATAATTTTTTTTTATAAGGAAAATATATCAATAAATAAGTACTCAATATTTAGTAAAGTCATTATATGCATTAAAAATACATTTTCCTCAAAAATGGGTTTTATTTTTTTATGTGAAAATAATAAAATTAATTTATTCCAATTTTAGAAAATTTATTTGAAAAAAATAAACTTATTTTTTTAATTATAATATCAAAATTAACTTATAGTGAATTTTTGGTATTTTTTTGAAATGATTGATTTTTCAGTGAATAGTGAAAAATATAGATTTTTCAAATACTGTCATTTCCTTTCATTAAATCTAGTTATTTATAAGTACCATTATATTTTGGATTTGGTCTTAAAGTGACATATAATATATTTAATTTATAATAATTTAATTAATTCCATTTTAATTATCAATATTCATGATTTTGACATAAGTTAATTTTTATGCTTAAAAATGGATTTTTCTAAAAACTATTTTCACTGCCTTTTACACATTTATATAAAAATAGATATTTTACACTTATAGAGGATGGATATTGAAAAATTTATACCATATTTTGAATCAATATTTTCAAATTTGGTAATCAATACCCTTTTATTTTTAGTCATTATGAATAGTAATTGTGATAAATATTTATCACCCTAGTAAGAGTAAAATGGGTAAAAAAGGTTAACGCCATGATATAAGGTCTCAAAATAAACCAAAAACTTTCCTTTATTATATTTTATGGAATAAATTATACCATATAAATCCAAAATTTTAATATATGTCTATTTGGTTCCATTTTCCCTTGATAATGAAATTTATATTATTTTAAGTAAAGAAGATTTCCAAAATGTCACTCTCTTGAATTTAATAGCTCTAAATTTTTTTACATAAGGATAAAAGGGGATAATTTAGGCTCTAATTTTTTATTTAAAATAATAATAATAATTTTTTATTTTAATAATTTATTTTTAATTTTTAGTGATGAAATAATTAACTTAAATCTGTACACAACACCGACAAAGTGCTTGTGCAAGCAGAAGAAAAACCATGTAAATGATTTTAAAAATTGTAAATGTAATATTGTTTGGGTGAGTTATAGTTATCCATTAATTTTATAGATAATCATAACATATTAGGTATGTGTTAAAAGTTTATATTCTAATTATATTACAATATTTATGTCTTTAAAGTCCAATTAAATCAATCGTGTAAAAAATGACATTAATGATAATTTATGAAAAATAATATTTTATTAAATTATTTAAATATTATAAAAATGTTGAAAGAGGTAAATTAGGATAATATTTGGTCTAAAATTTAACCCCTTTTACATTTATGATCCAATTATTACCTTTTATGTAAAATTATAACCCTTTAAGTTTGAAATAGTTGTTACTGTAGTTAAAGTTAAAAATGATTAATGAATGGGTTACTAAAAAAGATAAGTTTTAAAATGACACAAAAAAATATCTAAATTTCATTGGATGATGATATTTACACCATATAATATTTTTATTTTAATTCATGAATATTTTAAATCATTATACTTGATAAATACATTAATTATATTTAAATGTTTTTGGTAATTCCAAGTGTGTCATTTACCTCTATTATAAAAGAAAACCCCTTAACTATTTCCTTTACACTATTTTTAACCTTCTATATCAACAAAAAAATAAAAAAATAATATTATAAACTTATCTATACATGAATTAGAGGTTATTTTATTCTTAAAATATATTTCCTAGGGTTCTTAAGAAATGATCTAAAGAAGGTCTTCTGAAGAATATGTAATCATCTTACTCGACCTCTTTCAATTTATTTCTTCTTAGTACTCATCTAAATCTATGGTATTAATCATAAAATAATAAAATTATTATCCTAAATATAATATAATTTTATTATGATTATATAACCTCCAATATGCATGCTCCATTCCATCAAATGGTAAGTAAATATATCGCTCATGTGTACGTGTGGACTATCGCTTCCACGTAGCGATACAATTCATTTTCCATAAATATATTTCTTGTATGGTTATTATGATGAGTTTAAATTTTATAAAATATATTTACGATATAATAAAAATTATGGAGTTATAATATCATATCAAACTTCTTACCTTCTTATCTTTTGGAAAATGATAATGTCACTCATGTATACGTGTGGACTACCACCTCCATGAAGTGATGCGATTCATTTTTCATTTCTAATTCAAATGGATGGTAATAATGATAAATATAATTAATATATATGATATAATAATTATTTTTTAAGTATGAATTATTATTTACCTTTCTTTTGTTCCATCCATCAAAAAGCGAAGATAATGTTTATGCATACGTACGACCTACTGTCTGTATGAATGATGTAATTCAATTTTCTATCTCAATCATATAGGGATAAATATATATATATATATATATGATGAATATATATTATATTTATATCAATATTAAAATTCTTGAGATTATGGTACCATGATCAAAGTACAAGGACCAAAAATTCCTGTTGGCACCCATAATTATGCATCTTTCACTGTGCCATGAGAGATGTCAGAAGTTTGAAGGCAAAGAAAAAAATACCGATACACTGCATAAAATATTTGAAGGACACATCCTTTAATAATATATTTTATGTAAAGTTTGGTCCTTTTTTTCACTCATTATACATATAATTTTATTCTAAGTAGCTGGGCGTATTATTCCCTCCCTTTTCTAAAAAAATAAGGCCAATCCACTAACTAGCTAGGCCAAGGCTCAACAATAGGACCATGTGGGACCAGGTTTGACCATTACCAATAAAATCCATCTGGGATATTTAGTGGAAAATACGAGGCATATCACTTGTATTAAGTGAGAGAGAATATGTATAGGGCCCGTGGTGTTCAATCTTGAAGGCGTGTATAGTCCAAGCCAGACACTCGGTGGGACAAAGCTCGGGTGTTGGCGTGTATAGGTGTTATGGGTGACAAAACTCATCGTCATCTTGACTGAATAGTGTTCACACCTTGGATACTATAATTAAGGGAGACACAATGAAATTTTTGGCGTGGGATGGGATTTTCATGTGTACTATTCACCCGATCAAATCCTGAACGCCTAATCATTTAATCAGTCAATATATATCAGCCATTCGCTTCAATCCTACATAGTGTGATTTTAAATTAAGCTAATCCCACCCTATCTATTTTTGAAAAAATCCAATCCCACATGACACTATAGCTCGTCTTCAACATCATGAAACCCTAGTTTGATGTCGCAAGGCATGCTCAATACCCACTTGAAATCACATCCATCTAAATTCCTTTACTAATAGCTGAACAAGTTCAAGATAACCAACAAGAGACTCCATGAGATCCAATCAAAAACACTAATGGAATGCCAAGATAACTCCCACCAACACTTGAATCCATCACATGATCATCCTTTGATCACACGATCAAAGTAAATTCAATCCCTGGGATCATCACAAGAAGTTTAAAACCGCAAGCCCTTCCACCTATTGAATGATTTTTTTTCAACCGAATTAAATCATATTTATCAAAGGATGTTGTGTGAAATCAATAAAGGAAACCAAATCATTTCGTGATCAAATTAAATGACCATGAGATGAATAATATTCCATATTGAGATCATGTGATGCTGATCCTGTGAAGTTTCTACCACCTTATCTAGTGCACGTGATGTACTCCCCATAAAAATTGCCGCCACCCTTGTGTTGACCACACCTATAAATACTCCTACCCGCTTAAAAAAAGGTGAGGGAAAAAGAGATAAGTGAAAAAGAAGGACGAGAATCCTCCCACCACCCACTAGAGAACCTCCTCAGGTGATAACAAGAACCTACCACATGATATTTTGAAGACCAGGTGATCACATTATGAACTGAGAATCATGTGATGTCTGGTTCATACATGGTATTAAATTGATCATGTTATACCTATGAGGTTCACGAATTCACCAAGTAGGATGTTTGGGAATGCTTATTGTCCCTCTTTCATTCTTGTGATCCTGAGATCCCCTTTGTCTCACGTTACTTGCCGATGACCCTAGACATGGACAACTTGCCATAGTCAAAGAGTTCATCACAAGAAACCATGGAGTTCATGTGATTTTAGATGGTTTGTTGAGGTTCAGATGGTCCTTTCATGCAGGTATTCCCTAATCAAACTCCTTCGATCAAGAGATGCCAATGATGGTGACTACATGCATACAATAATTGTCATGAAGGACCTTAGTTATGTGGTGTCCCGAGTCCTTTTCCATGCAACCCAAACATCAATATTCATGAATATTATTATGCCTAAAACCCTTAGTACTGTGATGCTAAAAAATATCCTAAAAATCAATTGATTTAGTGAGCAACGACTCATGACTATCTGGTCATGTTGAGGAATTACCGAGGATGTGAACACCATGCCTGAAGGTGGGTCAAAAGTCATCGATTGAGGGCCCTTATTTATTTATGAGGCACTATAGGGAATCCCCAGTGCACATCCATAGAGTCCCTTACATGATCCCTTAGAGATAATTTGGTCACATTTTTATCATGCAACCATAATAATGAAGTTAATAAGTTAATTTTGTGAAAACAACTCCTTATGATGTAGAGTTAAGAATTCACACCCTGGGTCTCATGATGGAATTCCTTCTCAGCCTCATGGTGTGGGATTTAGGATGTTAACCCCATATTACATTAATCCCTCCTTTCCATGAAATGTATACCATCACCCATTCACATCGAGGATTTGATACACATCCCCCATGCATGACCAAAAAACCCTCACAAGTCCTCTTTAAGGTAATTCTAGTCGCATGAATGATAAAGATTCATGCGACTCCTTCATACGTACATTCCCTAGCCTATATATGGACTTGAACCACATGATAAATCATTGTAAAAACCTTCCATATCCATGAATCCCTCTACATAAGAAAATGATTTTCCATGTATACTTAGGGTATAATGCCTTTGGACATGCATCTAGAATATTCAAATAAACACAAGATCTTAAATATGTTCGTGAGACCCCATCGTGTGAATAGTTTAAGGTCACATGATCAAATATTCTCCATTGATATTGTAATGTATGAGTCATATTGATCATGTGGAAAGCCTTGTAAAATTTAGTTTGATCTCATGACAGCTAATTTACATGTCACTATTGTCATGTGGTAGTCTTAAGACATTTAAATTGATTTGGTGACAACCCCCTTGGCATTTATACACTATCACACAACATGCCTAGGACAATTCATATCGATCATGAAAATAACCTTGGAGTTTTCCACCTTGTTCATGAAAATATATCTTATACAATACACTTTGATCATGCGAAGGAGTACGTGACATGCCGATATGATCATGCAATTTCCCATAGACACATCAAAATTTTGTTGTGATAGTCTGAGGACAAGTTAGGTTAATCATGAAACAAATTTTGATATTGAATTATTTGATCATGTGAGAGACCTTAGAAATGTACACTTTGATTATGTAAATACATACAAGGAATGTTAATTGATTAGGTAGACACCCTTAAATTTGTCTACCTTATCAGACTGATGCCCCAACATGTCGAGCAGACAATCAAGACCTATCCAACTAATAGTTAAGACATTTCAGGAAGATATCCTAGGAAATGTCAACCCCATTTGGCATATTCACTTGGAATCATGCTATGTGGACCCTTTGCATGAACCTTTTTCCACATACCCCCTTTATAAAGGAAGTTTCATTGATAAGATAAGGTTACACACTCATGCGACCCTATTAGTGACATGATTCGATACAAACTTTTCATGGTCATCATCAAACCTCTTTATCTATCATAAGATAGAGAATGAGTGTGTCAAAGGGAATATCAATTATTGATAACTTTTTCCAACCTCAGCATGTAATCCCCAACTATAGGTAAGCCTTAGTGTGTAAGCCCTGATCAAAGGGAAGCCTCAGTGCGTAAGCCCTGATTAATAGGGAATCCATCCTGGAGTAATCCCTTAACATTCCTAGAACCTTAGGGATAACAATTTTGTCTCAAAGTGTGATTATAGACCTTAACACATTAGTGGGTTAAGGGATAAGTGAACTATGATAAATCTGATTCTCTCCATAATCAAGATACATAGGACGCCTTCCTAAGGCCTAAGTTCCAATGAGAATCAAATTTGGTGTAAGTCCCTTCATCCCAAGTATTCATAACTTAGGGGATTAAATTTTCCTATAGGTCTACCATTATTACTCATCCATAATAAAATGATAAGTGGGGTGATACATGTAATTATTTTAAGTATAATCCCTAATCATTCCCTCAAGTACCTAAAACCCATCAACGGGTTGGGGGACTAACCGAACTACAATGAATCTTATTCCTATTATAAAATGGGATATATTGGAAACCTTACTAAGGCCCAATATCCATACCATATCCTACATGAGATTAGAAATCATTCCTCACAAAGGGATACATAAATATGTAAGCCCTGTATGTATATCCTATAATGTAAATCATTCAATCTTCAGTTACCTATTGTTTCTCACACTGAGAATGACTCAAATGGGCTTATAGACTGGTAATGATTGTACCAATATTGTGATGAGAATTACCCAATTCTGGGTCACCATTGGGATGTAATTCTGATTACATCTCATCTCCACTTAAAGAGACATAATCCTAATGAAGAAATCCAGGAAAGTCTTATATACATAATTCTTGTCTAGGGTCTCTATCATTGTGTCTCTCCCAAAAAATACACCCTTTATAAGAGCTATATAGACTCTAATTCCTATAAAAAATAGGATATGTAGGAATCCTCACCAAGGTTTTATCCAGATATTTATATCCTTACCGTATGATGTTAAAATGCATGGATGGGTTGAGTCACATGACCTTAAACTATATCAAACAAACTATGTGGATTTCAATTACTATTTTCATAGGATATTTAGGACACCTCGTAGAGGTTCAATCCCATATCAAAGACACCAAACTTCTTCATGGATAGAAATAAACTTCAGAGTGTTTGAACATGTCTATAAACTAAAGCATCATAAATAAATAAGCGAGTGATAGAGAACCTGTGATATGAACACACTTATTCATATCGATACACATTCATAATAAAGACATTGAAATAAGAGTAACTAGTCCCATATCAGGGCTAGGAATGATTTCATGAACATATCTTAAATCTATCAGAGATTCCCAGAGTATGAAACAATTCCCCCCAAAAGGGTGATATGATCCCGAACTCACATCCTCTTGAATAATGTGAGTCCCTAAGTGTCATTGGCTGTGAAACCCTAAAAGATCACCTACCTTTGGAAATCAGTTTTGTACCCAGTTATGGATATGGAAAACGTTGGGATTTTCATAGGAATATGAAAAAATGGAAAACCCAATGAGAGTGATTGATGAAGGCTTTAAACTACCCACAATCAAACCATCGGGTGGAATCCCATCCACATCTTCATTCTCGATGAAAAAAATGGTGAAACTGACATGAAATTCTTTAACCGTGTCATACCTTTCACTGGTTAAAAAGAATATATTTTTCAGTTCCTATCAGGCCCATTTGTTTTTCACTTATTATGCAACAAAATGGTGAAACCAAAACATTTCTTTTAACTGTGCTGAACCTTGCATAAAAAGAAGGGACTGCTTCTTTATCCTTTAAAATATGAAATTTATTGATAAAAAATGTATATGATGATTTTCTAAAAAGATGTCTTGTTTCTTCCATGGGCTTCTAGATTCCTTGAAATCAAAATGAAATAATCGAATGTGTCAATAGATTCCCAGATTTCTTGATAAGCTACTTTGGCCCTAAGGCCCCAACATGTTCTATCACCAACACACCACTTCCAATACCAGTTGGTGAATGTCTTGGTCTAGGAGTACCATGCCTAAAACTCCATCCCGACTCTAGAATCATCTCATGAAACCCTTCATAGTATGATTTACCACTAGAAATTTTCTTATGAAAGGCCACAAGAGAGTAAGTGGCCCTTGTTTCCATATTCAACCACTTTGAGAGACTATAAATAGAGTACAAAACACATAAATTCTCTACATCAATGAGGTGTATGAGGAAAATCATTATGTTAAATCAATCACTTAGGATATTCCTAGGAGGGACCCTATCTATTCTGGTCATCATCATTTACATGTGACCATGATTCCATAAGAAGATGTAGAGGAGGTTGTTCCTACACCAAATTTCCATGTTGGGACACTTAGAAGGAGAGACCTTTATGGGTATCCAAACAATTCATCCCTAGAAAATTATTATATCCTTACTATTGCCAATATATCTGAGTCCCATCATTGTATCCTGATAGTGGCCTAGAATCAATCCCAAATCGTCACTGGCTAGTAGTATATGACTTCATCAAAACTATCCTTAGTGACTGTGAGACCCCAAGGAGCACACTAGACCATAGGTATGGGGGATTTGTTTTATCATATTTTACCTTGGGATCATCCTCAATATGGCCACTGACTCTTTAAATGGTACCATGGTCAACGACCCCTAAAACAACACCATGGGTACCAACCCCTCAAGAGATATCATGGTAACCTACCCCTCAAATGGTAAAATGGGAATCGACCCATCAAATGGTACCATGTTCATTGACCCCTAAAATGGTATAATGGACGCCAACCCTCCAAATGATATACAAGGAACCAACCCGCCAAATGGGATGCTCAATTGAGGTGGATCACCAGCCCGCTTGTGTCTTATTCAATTTGATATCAATCAAAACTGAAAATACCCATCAAATATAGAAAAGAACACTATTAAAGAGTAAAATAATACCCTCTTATAGTCATTTTAGTCAAAGTAGGTTAGCATACCTTTTTCTATTGGCATTGAAAAAGAAATTCTCAGTTATATATTTTAGGGAATGTATAGAAAGTGCTTATGACCATGTTGGCATTTCATAGGGTAATGAAAATAGATAACATGGATAGTGGTAGTAGTGGATTCATTCCTTAAGATCCATGTAGGAACAACATCATCATCCACTCATCCTTCCACTGATACAGGAGAGGTTGTTTTCATTGATCCTACCAGCCAACCCCTTGAAGATGATAATAAAATTTCTACCGAAGAATGGATCACCCAACTTCCATGAGATAATAGGGATATTTGAGAAATAATTGCGGGAATACTCCTAATATATCTACCTTGGTATGATATACCAGTACCTACCTATGTAATCCCACCATTCAGTGAAGTTCCCCAACCCACAATGGTGTGGGGATTTTCATATTTATCATCCCATCATCGGGTGAAATCTAATCATTGTTCCACCTCACCCTAGCTTCTAAGGATGGGAAAATTTTCATATTTTACACCTCCTCATAAAGGATATTTTAGAAAACATTTGACCTCAGATGTTTCCATAAATATGCAAAGAGAGTTGAGATATTTTAATCAGTGGGAAGCGTATGGTGTTGGATTTGGTGGCCTAGAACCAACTACTTTGTACTTTATTCATTAATAAATACCTTATCACATATTGATTATTCTTATTCATGAAAATTCATGTGATAATTTTCTAAGGATAACTGTTTCATTAAAGGTTCATAGAGGATCCCTACTATGATGAGAACCTGGAAGTGACATAACACTGTTATTGAATATATGTTCTATGGACGAATGGTGTTATTTGAGGGATACAAATAATATAGGCCATTAGGGGTGAGTACTCATAAAACTTTGAGGAACCTTCTCATGGTGTGCTCTCTTAGTAATATCTAGGAGGATATTATGAGAACGAGACCCACTAGAAAGAAATCCACATTTCATAGTGTCACTGGATGTTCATATCTGCAGATGTGTGTATTGTTCCTTATACTTTAAGATTATTATTAATGGGTATTAAAACTTCCGCACTTAGATGTATTGAAAAAAACTATGATGACACACTGTTCATAGTGAGGTAGGATATGTTGGGTGCGTCACGAGTAACACTACATTAATAGATAATGCGAGAAAGGATTTGTCCCTACTATTACATAATGAAAGTAGATATCTCAAGCCCTTTGATGGAATTGATATATCCTAAATAAATCCATGTCTATGGTAGGAAGTGGGTATTTCAATTTCATAAAGTCAAAGAAAAAATAATCGAGCACATGGGTTTATGGAACAAACATGCAACCCGCTTGATTCAAGATATCGAGACAAAGGGATTATATTACACGATAAGTGTTCATAGGAGGTAACACGTCATTGCAGCATTAAATTCTTTCTCTATGGGTTCCTTGGTGTGTTGCTTGAATCTAACCTTATAATTTAGGCAGGATCCACCTAATGCCACTATAAAAGAGGCCTAGAGGGACACACACTAAGTGTATCCAAGTATCACAGTTAAATATTAATTTAACAAGTTGAATAAAGATTATTCCCGATTGTGATTTAATAATTATTTAAGGATGACTGATCACATTTATTTTGACACTAGTTATTCGAGAGAATATATTGTGGGTGAAATAATATATTTATTAGCGAGTAATGCAGTGATATTTATTTGAGAAATAAATAGCCATTATTCAAGGTCTAAAAAATATGTTGGAGGAAATAAGGAAAATGGAAAATTACATACCGTGCATATTAATATACAAACAATGTAGTTTTTTGGGGATTTGTGAGAAATAATATTATTTATTTCATTAAATAATATTAGGTGTAATTCTCTGGGCGCATGTCAAGTAATAATAATAGTCAAATGTTATTATTAGACATGGGGTATTACTAAGAATTAAATGAAATAAATAAATGCTTTTGGGTAATTAATTCATTTTATTATTCTAAGTAATTAAAATCACAATTATATAATTATCATTATCCTAGACATTTTTGGGGGTTGCACACAATAGATCTAGAGAAATATCTCAAGACAAGATAGAATTTATTTTCATCCAAGAATGCTTTCAAGCTATGAGAGATAGATCCTCCTCCACCAGATTAAGGTGACCGAAGGCAGACATCGTAATCGAAGGCTCTTCCACGATAAAACCTAGATATCCTTTTGGTGACATCTGAAGATATGTGGATAATGTGTGGATCACCACTAGAGGATTCCTACACTTGGATTATATGACGCAATGACGAATCACATCAGATCATGACCGAAAACATCAACAGAGAGAGAATTATATTAAGACAATTCTTTCATTTTAATGAAATTTATTATAAACAATATATGATAATCCTATATATGGTTCTAGGACTCCCTTTATTTCTTTCAATCTCCATTCTATTCCAAAGATTCAACATTTTATTATCGTGAATGATCTCAGATTGATCATTGTTAATAGAAAAATTAAAGTTGGGTACACCCACCAATGCGCTTCTGCTGCACCCGAAACCTACAAGTGGTATTAGAGTGGTCATATCATTGATTATAATTATTTATTTTTTCATTGATGATTTACACATTTAATAATTTAGTTGCTTCAATTCAAGTTAATTATTCTAAAAATCAGAATCTTGAGAATTTTTCATCCTCTCTCATTTCTCGTTCACCTTAAAGAAATGATTTTTCTTTTAATTTTTATTAAAATAAAATAGAGGATCTCATCTGGAGGTGCGAAACGTTCCTGGATGTACAACACCAGAACACACGGGGTGTGTTTGGCAGTGCACACTATGTAGTCTAGGTTTAATTCATCAAACAGGTTCGCCAAACCAGGTTATGTCAATGGATCTTATATAAGTATTTAAGAATCCATGTGTTGAGTAGAAACAAGTGGCACATGGTTTCCGGATTACACTATGTGTGGACCATTAAACACGGCGTGTAGTCCCTTCAGGTTTGGGTAGGACTGTGTACCCCGTAAACATTTTTCCCGAATGGAAACCATGTAACATGAATACTACACGACATGTTTTCCCCTGAACACACCATGCTCTCCAAAGATTTCCAAAGTACATCTATATGCCATGTCCCCAGGATTGTACTTTGGATGGAAGGTGAACAAATGTACACGCCGTGTAGTCGGAACTACACACCGTGTACTCATCCAAATTACACAGATTTATTAAAATTTATTATTATATTATATAAACCCTTGGGACATGTACCATAGTGCTGGCGTAAAGTTGAGGCACAAGATGTGACATGTGTTATATATATATGTGTTTAATTTAACATCTGCGTAATGTTCATTTCTACTCATTGGGTAGTTATGAACAGGAATTCACCGGGTTTCCTCCAAGGTACAAGTTATGTACACATACAATTTTAAATGAATTTATTTGTTTCAAATTATGATGGATGAGAATCTCAAGGAAATTCAAAAAAAGGGTTTAAGATAAAAGGATTGATTAATTAAATATAATTAATTTATTTTAGCATGATTTATCTTAAACAAGAGCGATTAAAGAATTGAATTCTAGTATTATTTATGCGTAAATATCATTTCATGTATGGATGATCATGAGATTGACCAAGACCTTTGTATGTTAATGGTTTCTTTTAATTAATTTATTTAAATTAAATTTGTTAACCTACGAGCCTTCTCCTCATTAATATGTAGGGCCTACATGCTCAAGGTTTATTTTATGAAAAACCCCATTTTACCCCTCACCTGTGAGTGAGATAAAAGCACATGTAATGGATAGAGCTCCCAAGGTAGTGGAGCCGGCTCAAGTTAGGATCCAAGGAGAAACTAATCCAAGGAGATACAAAGGTGAACATGTGGAAAGGTGTAAACATGAACCCAAAAGGTTAAAGGTTTTTCTACCCTAGGTATTAGGTTAGTTTATAAACTTCTAGATAAAATAACCAATAAAACAAGCTCATGATCATACCATTTATTTTATTTCTGTTAGTTTCATGGTCTATTTATTGTGGGTGTGTTGTCACAATCACACAACTAATGAATTAAACAATCCTGAATGATGGAACTAAAAAAGATCGGCTTATGCGTAAATATTATCTTAGACATGGGTAATAACTTAAGTATATCCTACAAAATATTAACAATCATGTAAGAAAGATAATAAAATAGAAATTTACTTATAAGGATAAAATCCCTTAAAGAAATATTAAGTCGGTATAGCCTTCCATAATCTTGGTTAGAATCAAACCACAGTTCAAAGTGATTGACCATACCTAGCTGGGGTACTTTCAATTATTGGAGAATTATAATTCAAGGTTTTGGGTTGAATTTACTTATTTCACATCAAGGGATGATAGCCACATCAGGACTTGGTGTGACCAAGAGGAAAAGGTTGAGGAAATCTAAAATAAAAGGATTTCAGGATTGGGGAGTCCACTCAGAAGATCAAAGAGTTACGAGTTAATGAAGTTGGCATTTAGAATTCCTACCTAAAACTCTTTATGTTTCTTAACCAACCCTAGTTGGGGTGATGCAAAGCGAAATATGGATCCTTTCCACTAGAATATTTAGGCAACAAAATATTCTGAAGATAATAGTGAGAGCTATTGTATTTCAATAAAATAGTGGGAGACTAATAAGTATTAATTTATTTATTTGTCTCAATTTTATCATGATAAAGTACTAAACCTTTTCTTATCTTAATTTGTAGAAATCTAAAGAAAAATAACTTCAAACATATAATTTCAAACCATACTCGAGAAGGAAAACCTTCTCACCGACACCAATTTCCAGGAATGGAAGAGGTGTTTTCACGTCATCCTTCACCACGAGAGGAAATTGTATGTGCTGGAAGAGCCTATTTCAGTTGCACCTGGAAAAGAGGCTAGTGTTGAGGAATTATATCTATATATGAAAAATATTGATGATGCCAAAAATTTCCAATGTTTCATGATATTGGACATGTCTAATGAGCTCTTGAAACAACATGAAAACGTGGATGCGTATAGCATGATGTCTCACCTTAAGGATCTCTATTAAGAGAAAGAAAGACAGGAGAGATATGAGATCTCTAATGCTCTGTTCAATACTAATCTTGGAGAGTCTATGCCAGCTGGTCCTCATGTAGTCAAGATTATTGGATACATTGAATGCCTGAACATCTTAGGCATTAAGTTCCTGGATGAGTTGCATACATGATCTCATCCTATCATCACTACCCAAGAGCTTATCTAGCTTTATTGTCAACTATAACATGAGAAAAAATGAGAAGAGTCTATTGAAACTTATGACCTTAATTCTTTAGGTAGATAAGGACATGAGGTATAACAAACTCACAATCCTTATGGTGAATAATAAAAGGATGGAAAAGGAAAAGGGGCCAAGAGTTCATAAACAATATGAATCCCTTGATCACCTTCCCTTCAAGAAGGGGAAGATCTAGAGACAGGGAAAGTAATGGGAGGTGGTATGTTTTACATGTGGAAAGCCAAGACACTAGAAGAGGAACTACACCCAAAAGTGTGGGGATGCTAAAGGTGTGTTCGTTATCGAGTGTAATCTTTCCATTTCTACACATTCGGTATTAGATATAGCTTGTGGGGATCACAGTTGTATTCAATTGCATGAACAAAGTAGATTTAGAAATATTGAAAGAGGAGAGGTGGATCTTCGAGCTGCCAATGGCATGAGGCTAGCTGCGCTGACCATTGGCGTTAATCCATCTCTCATTGCTAACTAGAATACTTTTGGGTTTATGTAACTATTATTATGTGCCTAGAGTTACCAAAAACATAATTTATGCATCTTGTTTGGATATGGATGGATTTATTTTCAATTTTGGAAATAAGTTTTTTTTCTTTTATAATAACAACATATGTTATGGTATGGAGCATTTAAATAATGGTTTGTATGTATTAAATTATGAAAACCAAGTGTTGGAAATCGATAATGAAATAAACTCACATGACTCATACATCACCCAATTGTGGCATCACCATCTTGATCATGTAAATGAGAAGCACTTGAAAAAGTTCTACCAATATGGTTATTTATACTCTAATGATCTAAAACCACTTGATAGATGCCACGCTTGATTACAAGGTAAAATGACCAAGACACCTTTCGATGGACAGGGTGAAAGGGCTACAAAGATTCTAGGATTGGTGTACACAGATGTGTGTGGATCATTTTTAGTAGAAGCTAGAGGTGGATATTCTTACTTCATTACTTTTATTGATGATTTGAGTAGATATGGATATGTCTAATTAATGAGGTATAAGTCAGCGTTATTATAGAAATTTAAGTAATTCAAGAATGAAGTAGAGAATCATCTTGGTAAGAAGATAAAGAAACTTAGATTGGATTGAGGTAGAGAATATCTAAACCAAGAGTTCATAGATCTTCTATGGGAGTATGGGATTTTATCTCAACTCACTCCTCCTTATACACCATAGTGGAATGGTGTTAGTTAAAGGAGAAACCGCACCTTGTTGTACATGGTGAGGTTGATGATTAGTCATGCAGATCTTCCATTATCCTTTTGGAGATATGCATTAAAAACTACAGAATAAACATTAAACTGAGTACCAAATAAGGCGGAAAATGGAATTCACTCTGAGTTGTGGAATATAAAGAAACCCATTTTGTCTCACACATGTGTATGGGGATGCGATGTATTTTTTAAGGCCTTCTCAGGCAAAAAAATAGCACCCTAGGTAACTAGGTGTATCTTTATAGGATATCCCAAGGAAACGAACAGATATTACCTATATAACCCTTCATACAAGAAAGTTATTGTCACCAGACAAGACGTCTTTATTGAGAGGGAGAACATCCTCAAAAAGGATAGTGGGAGAAATATTGACTTTGACAAAGTTGATGCTCAAGATACACAAGAGTTGGTACAGGAACAAGTTCCACACGTCCCCATGGAAGAGGCCCCAGAAACACAATTACTACGTATGAGCTCAATAGAGGTAAGGGAACCAGAGATATTTGGTTTTATAGTCATTGAGGATGGTGAATCATTATTGTTGGACAATGATGAACCTCTCTCCTACAAGGAAGTAGTAGAAAGATCAGAAGCTACAATATGGATAGAAGCTATGAATTATGAGATGGATTCCATGTACCAGAACCAAGTTTGGGTTCTGGTTGATGATCCAGTTTATGTAAAGCCTGTTGGATGAAAATGTATATTCAAGAGAAAGATGGACATGGAAGGTCAAGTTAGCACCTATAAAGAAAGGATAGTGGCTAAAGGATTCAGACATCATCAAGGAATTGACTATGATGAAACCTTCTAAACAGTTTCCATGTTTAAATTCATAAGAATCATACTTGATATAGTAGCTTACCATGAATACGAGATTTGGAATATGGATGTCACAACAACATTCCTTAATGGGAACCTTTAGGAAGATTTCTATATGACACAACCGCAAGGTTTTGTGACACCAGGTGAGTCCAAATGGGTTTTCAAGTTTTTCAGAAATACATTTATGGATTAAAGAAAGCATCCAGGTCATGAAAAATTCGATTTGATGAAGCCATAAAGGAATTTGGTTTCATTAAGAACAAACGTGAGACATGTTTTTATAAATGGTTTAATGGGAATGTGGTTGTTATCATAGTAGTATATGTTGATGACATATTACTTATTGGAAATGATGTACCAGTATTACAGTCAGTTAAGGACTAGTTGAACAAGTGTTTCTCTATGAAGGACTTGGGTGAAAGAAGCCGACATTTTAGGGATCAAGGTTATTCGTGATAGATCCAAGAGGATTCTTGGAATAAGTCAAGGTACATACATTGACCATATACTGAAGAGATTTAGTATGGAACAATCCAAGAGGGGATTGGTTCCAGTGTCATATGGCCTACATATTTCAAAGAAAATGTGTCCTCAGACACAACAAGAGAAAGATAGAATGAGTAAGATCCCATACTCTTTGACTATAGGATCCATCATGTATACCATGTTATGTACCAGGCTTGATGTTTCCTATGCACAGATCATGGTAGGATGATATCAAGAAGATCCAAGAGAACAACATTGGACAACTATTAAGACTATCCTTAAGTATCTGAGAAGAACTAAGGATATGTTCCTGGTGTATGGAGGAGATGAAGAGATTCTCATAAGAGAGTATGCTAATTCTAGTTTTCAGATAGATCATAATGATCTGAAGATACAATCTGGATATGTTTTCTGTCTCAATGGAGGATATGTGAGCTGGAAGTTTTCAAAGAAACAAGTTGTCGCTAATTAAAAAACAAAGTATGAATATATAGCGGCTTCTTATGTAGCCAAGGAAGCTGTCTAGATTCAAAACTTTGTCTAGGAGTTTTACGTGGTGCCTAGCAGTACAGATCCTATCACATTGTATTGTGATAATACTACAGCGGTGGCTCTTTCAAAAGAACCAAGGTCATATCAATGGACAAAGAACATTTTCTGAAAGTATCACCTCTTGAGGGATTTATATCAAAGGGGTGAAGTTGCAGTGAGAATAATGTCCATGGAAGAGAACGTGGTAGACCCCATGACTAAAGGCCTCCAAGTGGGAGTCTGTTGGAGTTGGTGGCCTAGAACCAAATAATTTGTACTTTATTCATTAATAAATACCTTATCCATATTGATTGTTATTATATGTGACAATACATGTGATAATGTCCTAAGGATATCTGTTGCATTAAAGGGTCATAGCGGATCTGTGCTATGATGAGAACCCAGAAGTTCCATAACATTGTTCTTGAATATAGGTTCTATGGATGGATGATGTTATTTGTGGGGCACAAATAATACAGGCCATTAGGGGTGAGGACTCATAAAACTTTGAGGCACATTCTCATGGTGTGCGCCCTTGGTAATATCCAGGAGGATAGTATGAGAATGAGACCCGCCAGCAGAAAATACATATTTCATAGTGTCATTGGATGTTCCTATCTTCAGATGTGTGTATTGGTCTTTATAATTTAAGATTATTATTAATGGGTATTACAACTTGAATAATTAGATGTATTGATGAAAAATGTGACGAAACTCTGTTCGTAATGAGGTAGGATATGTTGGGTGCATCATAAGTAATACTGCATTAATAGATAACGCGAGAAAGGATTTTTCCCTACTGTTCCATAACAGAAGTAGATTTCTTAGGCCCTTTGATGGAATTGATATAGATTAAATAAATCTGTGGCCATGGTAGGGAGTGGGAGAGTTCAATTCCGAAAATTCAAAGAAAGAATAATAAAGCACATGGGTTGATGACACTAACATGAAACCCGATTGATTTGAGATATCGAGACAAAGGGATTACATTACATGGTAAGAATTCATAGGAGGTAACAGATCATTGTGGCATTAAATTCTTTCTCTATGAGTTTCTTGGCGTGTTTCTAGATGATAACCTTGGAATTTTGGTAGGATCCTCCTATTTCCACTGAGAAAGAGGCCAAGAGGGTCACACACTAAGTGTATGAAAGTATCTCAGTCAAATATTAATTTAATAAGTTGAATAAATATTATTCCTGATTTTAGTTTAATAATTATTCAAGGATGCCTGCTCACATTTATTTTGACACTAGTTATTCAAGAGAATATATTGTGGGTGAAATAATATATTTATTAGTGAGTAATGAAGTGATGTTTATTTAATAAATAAATAGCCATTAATAAAGGTCTAATAAATATGGAGGAAGAAATAAAGAAAATGGAAAAGTATACACCGTGTATATTAATATACACACCATGTAGTTTTTTTGGGGATTTGTGAGAAATAATATTATTTATTTCATTAAATAATATTAGGTGTAATTTACTGGGTTCATGTCAAGTAATAATAATAGTCAACTGTTATTATTAGACATGGGGTATTACTAAGAATTAAATGAAATGAATAAATTCTTTCTGGTAATTAATTCATTTTATTATTCTAAGTAATTTAAATCCCACTTATATAATTTTCATTAGCCTAGCCATTTTTTGGGGTTGTGCAAAATGGATCTATAAAAAGCTCTCAAGATAAGATAGAACTTCATTTCTTCCAAGAAAACTCTCAAGCTACGAGAGAGAGATCCTCCTCCACCAGATCAAGTTGATCGAAGGTGGACATCACAAGTGTTGGCTCTTCCACTCTAGCACCCAGAGATCCCTTTGGCGATGTCCAGAGATACATGGAGCACATGTGAATCACCACTAGAGGAATACTACACTTGAATTCTATGATGCGGTGAAGTATTACATCAGATCATTACCGGAAACATCAATAGAGAGATAATTCTATCAAGTTAATTCTTTATTTTTAGTTAAATTAATTATAACCAACATATTATGATCCTATCTATGGTTCCGAGACTCCCTTAATTTCTTTTGTTATTAATTATATTCTGAATATCTGACATTTTATTATTGTGACGGATCTCAGATTGATCATTGTTAACAGAAAAATTAAAGTTGGGTACACCCACCAACGTGCTTCCGCTGCGCCTGGAACCTATATATGCATCATTCAAGACCCCAATGCTTCAACACCTGCCCTTGGACTAATAAAAACTGGGTCTCTGTACCTTGTGATCCAAAATAAATCATATTACCACACCAATGGAGGTATAAATAACATGTGGGAGAAGAATCATGCTCACCCATCTCTTGAAGATAGAAAAATAATGGTATATTCTTTCTAATCAAGACATGTTCCTAGGTATTTCAACCATGCCATGGAAAATGGTCTGATAGAGATCTCGGTAATGAGAAAGCCACATGAGGCAAGGATGGAAGGCCATGAAAATAATTTCCCCTACCATTGATGTCTTGGGAACATTATATAAGGTTTATTTTCCTTTAAAGTCTAGCTTCAGGTACAAATGGACATAGGGATATTGGAACCACCGACACATGAATCCCCCTCCAGTAATTTTAGTGCTCTAAAGAGGACACAAAAGTTGTGAAATAGGGCATGTGCCACATACCTCCCAGGGATAAGCGACAATCCTTCAAATTGAGATTGAAAAAAACCTATTATTTCCAAAAAAATCATGTTTCAATGTATTTTGACTGTTCCATGGAAATTGGTTCGATGGAACTCCAAACAATTACAAAGTTGAATGAGGTGGGGTTGAAAGGACATGAAAATCATTGTATGTACCATCAACATCTCTGGCACACAATAGAGAGATGATTTTTCTTAATGGATTGGTTATAAATACATGTAAGTGATGCATTGATATAATTGAAGGATCCTGAAACTCATGCAATATGAATAAGAGTTATCCATGCTCCATTAAAAGAGCCACAATCCTGATAGGTTATTACCACCATCCTTACCAAAATATGTTAAACTTCATGGCCAATGTCCTTACTGCCTGGCATTAAAATGCATGAAAGATTTACTTAGTGCAATATGATAAACTGCATGGCTGCCATTTTTATTGCAAGATGTTAAACTACATGGACCACTTCCTTACCACAAGATGTTAAACTTAATGGATAATTTCTTTTCCACATGACATTAAAACACATAGGTTTTCTAAAACTACATATGACTTGATTATCATCCTAATAAGATACGTAGGG
Source organism: Viscum album (assembly GCA_963277665.1). Lineage (NCBI taxonomy): Eukaryota > Viridiplantae > Streptophyta > Magnoliopsida > Santalales > Viscaceae > Viscum > Viscum album. The sequence continues at coordinate 1,645,777,943 of OY728132.1, forward strand.
ATTCCTAAATCCTATATCCTAGACCAACCACCTATATTCACTTCTTGACCACAAGATGTTAAACTTTATGGACCATGTCCTTACCATAAGATGTTAAATTTAATGGATAATGTGATTTCTGCACGACATTAATCTGCACAGGTTTTCTAGAACTACGTATAGGTTGATTCTCATCCTAATGAGATATATAGGGATTCTGGGATCCTATATCTTAGCCCATCCACCTATATTCATGTCCTTACCACAAGATGTTAAACTGCATGACTGATGTCCTTTCCGCATGACATTAAACTGCATGAGCTTTCTAGAACTACATATATATTGATTCTCATCCTAATGAGATATGTAGGGATGCTTGGATCCTATATCCTATCCCATCCACCTATATTAACATCCTTACCATAGGATATTATACTAAATAACTGATGTCCTTTCTGTACAAAAATTAAAATTAATGGGTTTTATAGAACCATGTACGGTTTGATTATCATCCCAATGAGATACGTACGAATGCATGAACCGTATATCCTATCCCGACCACCTATATTCAAATCCTTAATAAAGGCCATTAAACTGCATGGATGATTTCCTTTCTACATGACATTAAACTGTATGGGTTTTCTAGAACTATGTATGACTTGATTCTCATTATAATGAGATATGTAAGGATGAATGGATCCTATATCCTAGCCTAGTCACCTATATTTACATCCTTACAACATGATGATAAAATGAACAAAATGCATCCTAGTCACAAGATGAAAAACTATAGAGTATTTAAATCTATGGGATATGTCATCAGAATCAGGTAGAAATTGTAGTCACCATAAAAACCATTGATACAATACAATATCAATCATAGATATATTAAAAAATTGTCAATACCCCTTATTCACCCACATAGGGTGTTCTTCAATAGGTCACCTCCCTAAACATTCAAATTAGATAATCAAGGACACCTTGTAAAATGTGGAAATTTGTAGACTATAGAAAGTAGGATTATACCCCATACTAGTTTAAATAAAGTATGACATAATATTTGGGTAACAAGAAAGGGGCTAGTATAAATCCATTCCCCCATGCATAAAGTCAATTAAAATATTCTGATGGCATAAGGAGGACAAAAGTGGGAATATATACCCACTTAAATTAGATACATCAACCAATATATCCTTTAATCTGAGAGAATATAAGAATATATTCCTATAAATACCTTGTTGTTGTGTCAGTGCTTTGTAATAACAACATATGGTCTTCAACAGTATATTACAGTTAATATGTAGGGACATGTGCATATTCAGATTCTTATAGCCAGGGAATCTCAACACTCTGATCATTATGAATTATTGGTTGATTCATATTAAAGACATATTATTTCTCCCATCCATGAAGATTATCGGCATATTCTGGTAAAGTATGAGGCATCAGACTAGGCTCATATCTGCATTTCGACTGGGGCTCACTAGGTGAGAGCAGTGCATGACTCAGGACAAAATTTTATTCCTATCACAAAAGTATAGAGGCATATTCTAAAGGTCCAGGATCGGGCTCATATCCCCATTCTAGCTAGGTCTCACCAAAGTGATAGGGGAATATGCCTCAGGATGTGATCATACCCCTATCGAAAAAAGACCGGTGGAATACTCCAAAGTCCTGAAATTGGGATCATACCCCTGTTCTAGTCGAGGCTCACCATGTGAGAGTGACACATGCCTCAGGACGGGTGAATATTTCTTTAAATAATGAAGAAGCTCATTGAATCTTCTCATTAGCAGGATCATACTCCCACAACACCATATGGTTATAAACAAGTTCAAGTAAATTTCATACCATAAGATCATATTCCTACACAATTTTAAAAGGAAAGTTGACATTTTTTGACCACAATGAAGAACATGACCCATATTACTAATATGCTCAATGATAGTGTCCTTGCGGTTGTTTGAGACACAATATCAATACCAAAAGGGTCCATTAACTCTTCAACCAAAGAAGAAGATGATCATTACCATGATATTCCTCCTCGTGGTAGTGTGGTGATAGATCATAGGGAATATACTCTTGAAATCCACCATGTTCAACCTCTTGATGGAGATATCTCCCACAGATAAGAAAATACTCCTATTTCCCAGAATCCTCCATATAGAGGGGTTCCCAAAACTTAGATGCTTCACATAGAGATGTGCTTGAAACATCAGGGTTAACTATATATAGTTACCCAATCAACCATCAGAAGCACTTAATCATGGATAGTAGGTAACGTAGAGAGGAAAACTCTATGGTATGACTTGGTAAATACATATATATCTAATAAAAAAGAAGCTGACATAGAGATATAGAGAGTTTTATCTAGAAGTATCCTCCCAAACATGTCCGGGTCCACTTCCACTTATGATTATGAGATCACAAAAGGGTAAAAAAGGAGTGCCAAAGTATGTCCTAACCACTTGACGTTAAACTATTCAGATTTCAGCTTAACCACATGATGTTAAATCGTATGGATTTCATCCCAATTACATGACATTAAACTGTATAGGCTCATCCTGACCACATGATGTTATACTGTATGGAGACATACTTACTAAAAGATACTAAACTACACAACTAATGTACTCTCTACATGATATTAAACTGAATGAGTTTTCTTGAAGTGCATGTGTCTTTATTTTTACCATTGTAGGATACATAGTGACACCCAAACCCCTAGTATTGGTTCCAGCCACAATATTCCTTTTCTTTTCAAATTTGATGATCCATGTACTTATTTCATGATATTAAACTGCATTGAAGATTTCCTTTTCACATGACATTAAAATATGAGGGTTTCCTAGAAATACATATGGATTGATTCTCATTTCAATGAGATATGTAGGTATTCCTCGATCCTATATCTTGGTCCAAAACCACATGATAAAAAATTCCCCTTCTCTGTAGATATGTCAGAATTTAATAAGAAATTCATTCTTTAAAAACTATGTTTGGATTGATTCCTATAACTATAGGATATGTAGTGATACCAAAATATACATATTTGAGACCATCCATAATTCTTATTTTCACATTGGGAAGCCCACATACTTGACACATAATGTTAAACTGCACTGTTCCTAAATAATTATATGTGGATTGATTCTTATCTTCACAAGATTTTTTGTGATGCCTTGATAGAGCTCTGTCGTGGGCGCCCTCAAATGATTAGTATGATTTTGGGGTACTTAGGTGCAGCAGAGTGGCTGACCAAGGTCGTCTCTCAAAGGAGGAAGTGAATTAAAACAATTTTTAGAGGTATTCTAGAAGTAAAATAAAAGAGAATAAAAACACTACTTGAAAGGATGGGGGTGTTTGTTTATAGTTTATGAATCTAGAAGAAGTTTGCTGGAAGAAGATTTTATTTTTTTTGTTTTTAGTTTTGAAATGAAGTTTAATTAAAATGACACAACAAAAAGATGGTTGTTTAGACAATATTTAAAAGACGTAATCGATATAACTCTACCTCTTCAATCATTTATTAATCATTATCATTTAAATTAATATTCACTTAATTATGATCCCTTAATTTGTTAAATCCCGAACCCTACGAGAATTAACTTTACCACGAAGATTGAAGTGAATTTTAACCTTAGGCTAACTTCGGAACATGCAATCGCAACACCCTGCTTTGATTGATGTTCTAAAATTAGCTTATGGTCAGTGGTAAATTAAGGCACATAACCACTCTGGAAATGAGAATTAATTGAGTTTAGGGATTATATTTTAACTCTACAAATTGATCCCATGTGGTTTTGAATTACCGATTAAGGTTGCGCTCTCACAGTTCACACAATTCTTGACCTCGCGTGTTTTGTGTTAACTATTAAATTGCTTGCTTAGTTTCATTTAAATTAAAAACTCAATTAATAGATCATAATATGTGAATTACAGTAGCTCATTGATTCAAAATAAATGAATGAAGAAGGATAGAGGTCGATCGATTACTAAAAAGAACTACTCTTCCATGGGTGGTGTAGTCATCGTGGAGACGTTTTGCATAAGCAACGGATTGAAAGGGTAGAACCCAATCTTGTCTCCACTCTTGATTCCAACCCAATCAAGAAGATTAAGATAATAATAAGAGGGATGAACACAGAATATTATTTGAAGAAAAATGCAAGAAACAAACATGAAAGAAAAGAAATACAAAGAAGAGGTGAGAGAGGAGAGCCTTTTTGGAAGAGAGGTTTGCACAAAGGATTACTTCCTCCAAGAGTTGTGAGGGGCTCCCAAGAGACACCCTTTCTGCCACACCTTCCCAAAGCCTCAAAGAACCCTCTCAAAGAGTTAAAACCCCCTTTAAATAGAGTTTTTGAGGGCTAGGGTACATAACTTTTTAAGTGTGAAATGAAAATCTCGGCCAAATATTTTATTCCAACTTGCACCGCCAATTTGACCTCCAAAACGCGTGAATTGACCGGCCTTCCATAAGGAGGATTTGTGCCCAATAACGTCCCCGGTCTTTCCTCAAAATTTGGGCTCAATAAAAGCCCTTATGTAGAAGATATGGCCCAATTACAGAACCCATGTCCATTCTGCCGAGTCCAGCCCACCATTAGATTAATGGCTCATTTACTCCATCCAAATGCACTCTTTAGCTCTAGTGTCCTGAATGAAAATTGTATAAAATGAAGTTATTAACACTGTTACAAAATTTCAAATTCAAATAATAAATATAAAAATATTTATCTTCGAAATACTACAGTGCACTATTAAGGGTAAAACTGGAATTTTCACCAAATTTTCAAATGAATGATCAAATCCCAAATATTTTATAAATAAACATATTTAACACAATGTGAGGAAATTATTTCATTTATTATCAATAAAATATTCAATAAAATAGTGTTTTATCAACTCCCCCACACTTACCCTTTTGCACACCTGGGCAAAACCTCATATCAAGTAAACATCAATATCAAATCAAAACCAATTTTAAAACACATATCCTTAAGATCAATCAATTTCACACCAAGAATCAAAAGATATCATGCCTCATAAAAAATCTTATTTCAAGTTCTCCATTTATATCATTCAATATATTTCCACTTCATTTATCCGCCCATGCACAAAACAATTACCTCGCTTGAATTTTCTCTCATCACTCAAATATCAATTTTTTTTGCAATGTCTTTCTCATCCAAACTCATACAAGGGTCACCATAGGCTTGATAGATTCCTACATCGCTACCCGATGTGAGTCAAGGACATATGTTTATCATGAGGACTTTTCAGGGTTGTTCTGTGGCTTTCGGTTGGTAGGATTAAGATGTGAAAAACTCTGAGGCTGAATGAGGAGGGCTTGACTCTTTTGAAGCAAAATTGCATTAATCTAATTTTCACTTAAATATGGTCTTCTCTTCAATCCCCATAGTATTAATTCAGCTCCATCATCATGAAAAGTCATGAAAGGTTTACACCATTCATCATTTCAGCATAAAAAATGTCAATCTTCTCAAACATGATTTTCTTGAAAGCTCCAGATGGGCACAGCTTTCCACCTCAATTAGAAGCTCCAGAAAAAGGCACAGCTTCACTTGTCATGAAAGCTCCAGAAAAGGCACAGCTTTCAATATAATGACTTTCTTTAGCAGCAAACACATCTCTTCAGAATTTAATTTTCCACCCAATGTATCACAGAATGTGGTGGCAAAACCCAAGACAACTTCCCCCACACTTAAGCTCAACTAGATTATGCAATTTCACTTCTAGAGTTGGTTGGATAGGGAAAATTGGCTTGTAATGTGGCTTAACCTAATAGGATGTGAATGGATTCTAAGGTCTAAAATGATTAAATATTCAAGGTAGGCAATTATAAAAAAGGATTCTTTGAAATAGGGGCTTTAATACCAAACAAATGCCTCAATCATTTAAACATAAGTACCTCAAACCCTCAAGTTTTGATAGGAATAGATCAAATTCTGGTTAAATCAAGTATGGTTTGGTTCTCTCAAGAAGTGAGGTGAATGTAAATAATATGAAAATAATGGTTTAGAAGCCTCACAGGAAAGTGATTTCAAATATAAAGACAGTGAGATTGGCATGGGATTCAAAATTCAGCGTACTTTTCATGAAATTACTAAATATTTGAACTTGAAACAAAGTCATTTCAGCATTAATTTAAGCTTAGTTTCAAGGGGTAAATTGTTTCACTTATTGATATGGATTTAAAAATGGTGATGAGGATAATTTTAGCTCAAAATGTTTCAAAAAACACAGAAAATTGTAAAATAAACAAACAAAATTTGAAAAACACACAATTTTTTTTGGTTTTTTTTAAACAGGAAAACAATTGAAATTACTAAACTAAAAGGTTCCATCCCCCACACTTAAAATATTGCATTGTCCTCAATGTGAACCTATGAGATGATATATGCACATAAAATGCAGAATTTTTAAATAGGACAAATAATATAAAAGTGAAAGGGTTAGGAACGGCCTGATGTGATCAAGTGATGATGAGGTCATGCAGTGTGATTAAATCCACTGCATCAGTAGGATGTCCCTCAATGTATCTCTTCAAACGTTGCCCATTGATTGTAAAGCTCCTTCCAGTGTCCTCTTGTGTGATCTCCACTGCACCATAAGGAAAAACATTAGACACAATATAAGGACCTAACCATCTGGAACGCAACTTACCAGACATCAACTTCAGTCGTGAACTATAGAGAAGGACTTTCTCTCCAACATGAAACTCCCTTTGTTGGATCATTTTGTCATGAGCTGCTTTTGATCTTTCCTTGTAGAGCCTTGAGTTCTCATATGATGATAGTCGAATCTCCTCAAGCTCTTGAATTTGCAACTTCCTTTGAATTCCAGCTTGGGCCAAATCCATGTTACATTTCTTTATAGCCCAATATGCCCGATGCTCGACTTCCACGGGGAGATGACACGCTTTCCCAAAAACAATCCGAAATGGGGAGATACCAATGGGGGTCTTGTATGCTGTCCTATAAGCCCACAATGCATCATCCAAGCGCTTGCTCCAGTCCTTCCTATTTGGCTGCACAGTTTTCTCCAAGATTTGTTTCAACTCACGATTTGAAACCTCAGCCTGGCCATTTGTTTGGGGGTGGTATGGTGTTGATTTTTTGTGTGTCACCCCATACTTCCGAAGGAGGGAAGCAAAATTCCTATTGAAAAAGTGTGTCCCTTGGTCACTGATGATGGCCTTTGGTACTCCAAACCTGCAAAAAATCTGTGCTTTGACAAATTCCACAACAACATGAGAATCGTCAGTCCTGGTGGCCTTGTCCTCCACCCATTTAATCACATAATCAACAGCAACCAAAATATAAAAGAAACCATATGAACTTGGAAAAGGACCCATAAAATCAATTCCCCACACATCAAAAATCTCACAGAATAGTATGGGTTGTTGGGGCATCTCATGTCTCCTAGAAATATTCCCAGTGTGTTGGCAACGAGAGCATGACTCACAAAACACATGGGCATCATGGAATAAACTAGGCCAATATAATCCAGAGTCCAAAACTTTCCTAGCTGTCCGTTGGGGTCCAAAGTGTCCACCACATGCAAGTGTATGACAGAAATGCAAAACAGACTCAAACTCATGATCGGGAACACACCTCCTAATGACTTGGTCACTACACATGCGCCAGAGGTAAGGATCATCCCACACATAAAACCTAGACTCACTTTTTAATTTTTGGACTTGATGTTTCTTTAAATTTGTAAGGATTTCAGAGGAAACAATGTAATTAACTAAATCAGCATACCAAGGATGCGTACCTGAGATGGTATAGAGATGCTCATCAGGGAAAGTGTCCCGAAGTGGTACCTGATCCAAGGTGTCATCCTCTAGTGTGTGAGTAAGCCTACTCACGTGGTCTGCCACCAAATTCTCTGACCCCTTCTTGTCCTTTATCTCAAGGTCAAACTCTTGAAGAAGGAGCATCCAACGGATAAGTCGTGTCTTTGCATCTGGCTTCTTTAGGAGGTACCTCAAAGCTGCATGGTCAGAAAAAACAACTACTTTAGAGCCCAATAAATATGAACGGAATTTATCTAAAGCAAATATGAGAGCAAGAAACTCCTTTTCCGTGGTTGTGTAGTTTGATTGGGCTGAATTCAGTGTCCTCGAGGCATAAGAGATCACATGTGAACGTCCCTCCACCCTCTGAGATAAGACAACTCCAATCGCGAAGTTGGAGGCGTCACACATAAGCTCAAATGGAAGGTCCCACCATGGGGGCTGTATGATTGGTGGAGTGGTCAGACACTTATTCAGATCATCAAATGATACCCTGCATGAATCATCAAAATTGAAGTCAATATCTTTTTGAAGAAATCGAGATAAGGGTAGAGCGATCTTATTAAAATCTCTGATGAAGCGTCGATAAAATCCAGCATGCCCAAGGAATGATCGAACATCACGCACACATGTAGGATATGGGAGGGATGAAATAATGTCTACCTTAGATTTATCAACTTCAATTCCATGTTGTGAGACTATATTACCTAAGACAATTCCCTTTTCGACCATGAAATGAAATTTTTCAAAATTTAAGACCAGATTCTTCTCAATACAACGGTGCAACACATCACCCAAACTAGAGAGACATTCATCAAATGATGACCCATAAACTGTAAAATCATCCATAAATACCTCCATGCAGGTCTCAATGAAATCTGATAAAATACTCACCATGCATCTCTGGAAGGTACCTGGGGCATTGCAAAGTCCAAATGGCATCCTTCGGTAAGCAAAGGTACCGAATGGGCAGGTGAATGTTGTCTTCTCCTGGTCCTCTGCTGCAATGGGAACCTGAAAATAGCCAGAAAATCTATCCAAGAAACAATAGTTTGTCTTCCCAGCTAGTCTCTCAAGCATCTGATCAATAAATGGGAGGGGGAAATGGTCCTTGCGAGTGGACTGATTTAGTTTCCTATAATCAATACACACACGCCAACTATTTTTCAGCCTCATTGGAACTAACTCATCTTTCTCATTTTTAACAACAGTAGCACCACTTTTCTTAGGCACAACTTGAATAGGACTTACCCACTGAGAATCTGAAATGGGAAATATTATACCTGCCTCGAGCAATTTCTCAACTTCCTTTTTAACAACTTCCAGGAGGGTGGGATTGAGTCTCCTTTGTGGTTGTCTCACCGATTTAGCCCCATCCTCCAAGAGAATCCTATGCATGCAAATAGAGGGGCTAATACCTGATATGTCATCCAAGGTCCACCCAATCGCCTTGATGTTCTCCCTCAAAATATTCAAAAGCTTTTCTTCATGTTCAAAAGGGAGATTGTTAGCAATGATAACAGGTAATCTCTCACCACTCAACAAGTATGAGTATTTCAGATTTGGTGGCAATGGCTTGAGTTCTAATGAAGGAGGGTGTAGTATGGATGGAGACATTGAAGGAACTGAAATATGTGCACAAAGAGCATCAGTATCAGAATATACATCATCAAAATCATAGAATAAAGCATCAAATCCATCAGCATACTCAACAGCCATTTCATAATCATAGTGAACATGATCAAAATCAGAATATGAATCCACATCAAAATCAAATCCAAGATAGGATTGTGTATCAGAAACATGTGCGGAAGTGCTCTTAGACATCAAACTCGAACCAATACTCATAATCTCCCTAAGCATAGGACAATCAAATTCTATGGAGTTTTTATTTGGTGGTTCAAAATGGGAGATAACAAAAGCAGAATGGTCCTCTGAGGGGTACTTCATGGAATCCATAACATTAAATATCACAACTTCATCTCCAAACTCCATGGAAAGTGTACCCTCATTGACATTTATGATAGTTTTTGCAGTTTTGAGGAAGGGTCTACCTAAGATAATGGGGGCATGAGAACTTACCTGATCATCCTCCATGTTAAGAACATAGAAATCCGCTGGAAAGATCATGTCTCTTACCCGGACAAGTACATCCTCAAGGACTCCTGCTGGATATGCTGTAGCTCTATTCGCCAATTGCACCACTACTCTTGTTGGCTTCAACTCACCAACCTGCAAGGAAGAGAATACAGAGTGAGGCATCACATTTATGGAAGCTCCCAAATCACAAAGAGCATCAGAGAAGTGCAACTCCCCTATGGTGCATGGGATGGTGAATGTCCCGGGATCCTTGCACTTTTTTGGCATTGCTAGAGTTGGTGTAATGAGTGCCGAGACATTCCTTCCAAGTTTTATCCTCTCATTTCCCTTGAGCCCTCTTCGATTGGTACAAAGTTCTTTTAAGAATTTCGCATACCTTGGAATTTTCTTAATGGCTTCAAGTAGAGGAATGTTGATCTCCACACGCTTGAATGTGTCCAAAACCTCCTTTTGCATTGCTTCTTAAGCCATATTCTTTGTTTGAACAACCCTGTTTGGAAAAGGAAGGGATTTAGGAGGAACATCATCAATCTTTTTCTTACCTTTATCTTTCTCCTTGGATTGCTCATCAGTTGGTATGGAATGCGGCTTCTCTGAAGTTGAGGTGAATCCCGGTGGAATGGTAGGTGCAGATGTATCATTCATTTGCTTCCCACTTCTCAATGTGATGGAACTAACATCCCCCTTTGGATTTGGAGTGGGTTGGGAAGGTAGATTTCCATAATTCTTACTTACAAGTTCATGGAGGGCGGTGGCAATCTGGCTCATTTGAGTCTTCAACTCTCTCAGCTCCGAACTTTGACTCTTCAGCTCATTCTGTTGATTAAGAACAATTTGTTACAAAAGATCATCAATGTTAGAGTCTACCTTGTGTTGGATATTCCCTTGTTGCTGACTCGTTGATGTTTGAGCTTCGAATCTCCTTTGGGGTTGTTGGAAACCCTGTTGGTAAGGTGGAGGCTGCTGGAAGTTTGGTTGAAAAGGGGGCCTTTGTTGTTGTCCAGATCCATACCTCATGTCCACTAGATCTTTCCACCCTTGGTTGTATGTTGGATAAAAATTCTTTTGGGGATATGGTTGTTGTTGTTGCTACTGAAATGGTCTCCTAGGGAACACTGCTGCACAATCTTCTGTTTCTTGGAGTTGTGGGCAACAGTCAGTTGGGTGGCTTGTCTCAGTGCAAATACCACAAGGCCTTGAAGGAGGGGGTTGGGATGTCTTTTGAGCCAATACAATCTGCCTCACCATAGTTGTAAATTCTTCTAACTTAGTATCAATCAAATGACTTTCAAGAGAATAAGGACTTACTTGATGTACTCCTCGAACATGTGGTGTACCTCTATCACCGAATTTTTGAGAGTTTTGGGCCATTTTGTCGATAAATGCTCGTGCAGCTACTGGTGTCTTGTCCACCAATGCTCCTCCAGCTGCAGCATCCACCATGCTCCTCTCCATGGGTGTGAGTCCTTCGTAGAAGTATTGGATGAGGAGTTTCTCACTGATTTGGTGATGTGGGCAGCTTGCACACAACTTCTTGAATCGCTCCCAGTACTCATACATTGACTCCCCTTGTGCTTGCTTTATCCCTGATATCTCCTTTCGAATGGATGTGGTCCTTGATGCTGGAAAAAATCTCTGCAAGAAAAGACGTTTCAAATCGTTCCAACAAGTTACATCTTCGGGTTGTAAATAATACATCCAATCTTTCGCAGCTCCATCAAGTGAGAATGGGAATGCTCTTAGTTTGATTTGATCTTCAGAGACATTTCTAGGTTTTAGGGTTGAGCAAACCACATTAAATTATTTCAAATGTTTATTGGGATCCTCACCAGAGAGGCCATGAAACTTTGGAAGTAAGTGAATTAACCCAGATTTCAGTTCGAAATCCGATTCAAGATTTGGGTATGCAATACAATTTGGTTGATAGTTAATATCAGGTGCAGCCAATTCTCGAATGGTTCTATTAAGTTCATTTCCATTGTTTCCAGCCATTGGTTCTTGTTTTATGGTTGAATTTGAATTGCTTCCAATTTCAATGTTCTGATATTGGAGTAATTCTCCAACTGGTTGAATGTTGAAACTTCCCATAGACTGAGAATGTCTGATTCGTTCCCTAAGGCTACGTTCAATCTCAGGGTCAAGATCTAAGAGATCTTCGGGATTAGTTCATGTCATCAATAAATGAAAGATGAAAAGAAGGAATGTGGACCATAGTAAAATAAAAATTAGAAGTTTGAGTTGATGGTCCAAAAAGAAGTAGAAAGAGATAAAAGAAGAAGAAAAAAAAATCAGATTGGGTAAAGAAGGAAGAAAGAAGAGAGGAAGAGAATAAAATGTAAAATAAAATAAATACCTCTAATTGGTTCAAATAATTACTTGACTCCCTGGCAACGGCGCCAATTTGATAGAGCGCTGTCGTGGGCACCCTCAAATGATTAGTATGATTTTGGGGTACTTAGGTGCAGCAGAGTGGCTGACCAAGGTCGTCTCTCAAAGGAGGAAGTGAATTAAAACAATTTTTAGAGGTATTCTAGAAGTAAAATAAAAGAGAATAAAAACACTACTTGAAAGGATGGGGGTGTTTGTTTATAGTTTATGAATATAGAAGAAGTTTGCTGGAAGAAGATTGTATTTTTTTTTGTTTTTAGTTTTGAAATGAAGTTTGATTAAAATGACACAACAAAAAGATGGTTGTTTAGACAATATTTAAAAGACGTAATCGATCTAACTCTACCTCTTCAATCATTTATTAATAATTATCATTTAAATTAATATTCACTTAATTATGATCCCTTAATTTGTTAAATCCAGAACCCTACGAGAATTAACTTTACCACGAAGATTGAAGTGAATTTTAACCTTAGGCTAACTTCGAAACATGCAATCGCAACACCCTGCTTTGATTGATGTTCTAAAATTAGCTTATGGTCAGTGGTAAATTAAGGCACATAACCACTCTGGAAATGAGGATTAATTGAGTTTAGGGATTATATTTGAACTCTAAAAATTGATCCCATGTGGTTTTGAATTACCGGTTAAGGTTGCGCTCTCACAGTTCACACAATTCCCGACCTCGCGTGTTTTGTGTTAACTATTAAATTGTTTGCTTAGTTTCATTTAAATTAAAAACTCAATTAATAGATCATAATATGTGAATTACAGTAGCTCATTGATTCAAAATAAATGAATGAATAAGGATAGAGGTCGATCGATTACTAAAAAGAACTACTCTTCCATGGGTGGTGTAGTCATCGTGGAGACGTTTTGCATAAGCAACGGATTGAAAGGGTAGAACCCAATCTTGTCTCCACTCTTGATTCCAACCCAATCAAGAATATTAAGATAAGAAGAAGAGGGATGAACACAGAATATTATTTGAAGAAAAATTCAAGAAACAAACATGAAAGAAAAGAAATACAAAGAAGAGGTGAGAGAGGAGAGCCTTTTTGGAAGAGAGGTTTGCACAAAGGATTACTTACTCCAAGAGTTGTGAGGGGCTCCCAAGAGACACCCTTTCTTCCACACCTTCACAAATCCTAGACCAACCCTATCAAAGAGTTAAAACCCCCTTTAAATAGAGTTTTTGAGGGCTAGGGATACATAACTTTTTAAGTGTGAAATGAAAATCTCGGTGAAATATTTTATTCCAACTTGCACCGCCAATTTGACCTCAAAAACGCGTGAATTGACCGGCCATTCATAAGGATGATTTGTGCCAAATAACGTCCCCGGTCTTTCCTCAAAATATGGGCTCAATAAAATCCCTTATGTAGAAGATATGGCCCAATTATAGAACCCATGTCCATTCTGCCGAGTCCAGCCCACCATTGGATTAATGGCTCATTTACTCCATCCAAATGCACTCTTTAGCTCTAGTGTCCTAAATGAAAGTTGTATAAAATGAAGTTATTAACACTGTTACAAAATTTCAAATTCAAATAATAAATATAAAAATATTTATCTTCGAAATACTACAGTGCACTATTAAGGGTAAAACTGGAATTTTCACCAAATTTTCAAATGAATGATCAAATCCCAAATATTTTATAAATAAACATATTTAACACAATGTGAGGAAATTATTTCATTTATTATCAATAAAATATTCAATAAAATAGTGTTTTATCAACTCCCCCACACTTACCCTTTTGCACACCTGGGCAAAACCTCATATCAAGTAAACATCAATATCAAATCAAAACCAATTTTAAAACACATATCCTTAAGATCAATCAATTTCACACAAAGAATCAAAAGATATCATGCCTCATAAAAAATCTTATTTCAAGTTCTCCATTTATATCATTCAATATATTTCCACTTCATTTATCCGCCCATGCACAAAACAATTACCTCGCTTGAATTTTCTCTCATCACTCAAATATCAATTTTTTTTGCAATGTCTTTCTCATCCAAACTCATACAAGGGTCACCATAGGCTTGATAGATTACTACATCGCTACCCGATGTGAGTCAAGGAAATATGTTTATCATGAGGACTTTTCAGGGTTGTTCTGTGGCTTTCGGTTGGTAGGATTAAGATGTGAAAAACTCTGAGGCTGAATGAGGAGGGCTTGACTCTTTTGAAGAAAAATTGCATTAATCTAATTTTCATTTAAATATGGTCTTCTCTTCAATCCCCATAGTATTAATTCAGCTCCATCATCATGAAAAGTCATGAAAGGTTTACACCATTCATCATTTCAACATAAAAAATGTCAATCTTCTCAAACATGATTTTCTTGAAAGCTCCAGATGGGCACAGCTTTCCACCTCAATTAGAAGCTCCAGAAAAAGGCACAGCTTCACTTGTCATGAAAGCTCCAGAAAAGGCACAGCTTTCAATATAATGACTTTCTTTACCAGCAAACACATCTCTTCAGAATTTAATTTTCCACCCAAAGTATCACAGAATGTGGTTGCAAAACCCAAGACAACTTCCCCCACACTTAAGCTCAACTAGATTATGCAATTTCACTTCTAGAGTTGGTTGGATAGGGAAAATTGGCTTGTAATGTGGCTTAACCTAACAGGATGTGCATGTATTCTAAGGGCTAAAAGGATTAAATATTCAAGGTAGGCCATTATAAAAAACGATTCTTTGAAATAGGGGCTTTAATACCAAACAAATGCCTTAATCATTTAAACATAAGTACCTCAAACCCTCAAGTTTTGATAGGAATAGATCAAATTCTGGTTAAATCAAGTATGGTTTGGTTCTCTCAAGAAGTGAGGTGAATGTAAATAATATGAAAAGAATGTTTTAGAAGCCTCACAGGAAAGTGATTTCAAATATAAAGACAGTGAGATTGGCATGGGATTCAAAATTCAGCGTACTTTTCATGAAATTACTAAATATTTGAACTTGAAACAAAGTCATTTCAGCATTAATTTAAGCTTAGTTTCAAGGGGTAAATTGTTTCAATTATTGATATGGATTTAAAAATGGTGATGAGGATAATTTTAGCTCAAAATGTTTCAAAAAACACAGAAAATTGTAAAATAAACACACAAAATTTGAAAAACACCCAATTTTTTTTGGTTTTTTTTAAACAGGAAAACAATTGGAATTACTAAACTAAAAGGTTCCATCCCCCACACTTAAAATATTGCATTGTCCTCAATGTGAACCTATGAGATGATATATGCACATGAAATGCAGAATTTTTAAATAGGACAAATAATATAAAAGTGAAAGGGTTAGGAACAGCCTGATGTGATCAAGTGATGATGGGGTCATGCAGTGTGATTAAATCCACTGCATCAGTAGGATGTCCCTCAATGTATCTCTTCAAACATTTCCCATTGATTGTAAAGCTCCTTCTAGTGTCCTCTTGTGTGATCTCCACTGCACCATAAGGAAAAAAATTAGACACAATATAAGGACCTAACCATCTGGAACGCAACTTACCAGGCATCAACTTCAGTCGTGAACTATAGAGAAGGACTTTCTCTCCAACATGAAACTACCTTTGTTGGATCATTTTGTCATGAGCTGCTTTTGATCTTTCCTAGTAGAGCCTTGAGTTCTCATATGATGATAGTCGAATCTCCTCAAGCTCTTGAATTTGCAACTTCCTTTGAATTCCAGCTTGGGCCAAATCCATGTTACATTTCTTTATAGCCCAATATGCCCGATTCTCGACTTCCACGGGGAGATGACACGCTTTCCCAAAAACAATCCGAAATGGGGAGATACCAATGGGGGTCTTGTATGCTGTCCTATAATCCCACAATGCATCATCCAAGCGCTTGCTCCAATCCTTCCTATTTGGCTGCACAGTTTTCTCCAAGATTTGTTTCAACTCACGATTTGAAACCTCAGCCTGGCCATTTGTTTGGGGGTGGTATGGTGTTGATGTTTTGTGTGTCACCCCATACTTCCGAAGGAGGGAAGCAAAATTCCTATTGAAAAAGTGTGTCCCTTGGTCACTGATGATGGCCTTTGGTACTCCAAACCTACAAAAAATCTGTGCTTTGACAAATTCCACAACAACATGAGAATCGTCAGTCCTGGTGGCCTTGTCCTCCACCCATTTACTCACATAATCAACAGAAACCAAAATATAAAAAAAACCATATAAACTTGGAAAAGGACCCATAAAATCAATTCCCCACACATCAAAAATCTCACAGAATAATATGGGTTGTTGGGGCATCTCATGTCTCCTAGAAATATTCCCAGTGTGTTGGCAACGAGAGCATGACTTACAAAACACATGGGCATCATGGAATAAACTAGGCCAATATAATCCAGAGTCCAAAACTTTCCTAGCTGTCCGTTGGGGTCCAAAGTGTCCACCACATGCAAGTGTATGACAGAAATGAAAAACAGACTCAAACTCATGATCGGGAACACACCTCCTAATGACTTGGTCACTACACATGCGCCAGAGGTAAGGATCATCCCACACATAAAACCTAGACTCACTTTTTAATTTTTGGACTTGATGTTTCTTTAAATTTGTAGGGATTTCAGAGGAAACAATGTAATTAACTAAATCAGCATACCAAAGATGCGTACCTAAGATGGTATAGAGATTCTCATCAGGGAAAGTGTCCCGAAGTGGTACCTGATCCAAGGTGTCATCCTCTAGTGTGTGAGTAAGCCTACTCATGTGGTCTGCCACCAAATTCTCTGACCCCTTCTTGTCCTTTATCTCAAGGTCAAACTCTTGAAGAAGGAGCATCCAACAGATAAGTCGTGGCTTTGCATCTGGCTTCTTTAGGAGGTACCTCAAAGCTGCATGGTCAGAAAAAACAACTACTTTAGAGCCCAAAAAATATGAACGGAACTTATCTAAAGCAAATATGACAGCAAGAAACTCCTTTTCCGTGGTTGTGTAGTTTGATTGTGCTGAATCCAGTGTCCTCGATGCATAAGCGATCACATGTGAACGTCCCTCCACCCTCTGAGATAAGACAACTCCAATCGCGAAGTTGGAGGCGTCACACATAAGCTCAAATGGAAGGTCCCACCATGGGGGCTGTATGGTTGGTGGAGTGGTCAGACACTTCTTCAGATCATCAAATGATACCCTACATGAATCATCAAAATTGAAGTCAATATCTTTTTGAAGAAATCGAGATAAGGGTAGAGCGATCTTACTAAAATCTCTGATGAAGCGTCGATAAAATCCAGCATGCCCAAGGAATGATCGAACATCACGCACACATGTAGGATATGGGAGGGATGAAATAATGTCTACCTTAGATTTATCAACTTCAATTCCATGTTGTGAGACTATATGACCTAAGACAATTCCCTTTTCGACCATGAAATTACATTTTTCAAAATTTAAGACCAGATTCTTCTCAATACAACGATGCAACACATCACCCAAACTAGAGATACATTCATCAAATGAGGACCCATAAACTGTAAAATCATCCATAAATACCTCCATGTAGGTCTCAATGAAATCTGAGAAAATACTCACCATGCATCTCTGGAAGGTACCTGGGGCATTCCAAAGTCCAAATGGCATCCTTCGGTAAGAAAAGGTACCGAATGGGCAGGTGAATGTTGTCTTCTCCTGTTCCTCTGCTGCAATGGGAACCTGAAAATAGCCAGAAAATCCATCCAAGAAACAATAGTGTGTCTTCCCAGCTAGTCTCTCAAGCATCTGATCAATAAATGGGAGGGGGAAATGGTCCTTGCGAGTGGACTGATTTAGTTTCCTATAATCAATACACACACGCCAACTATTTTTCACCCTCATTGGAACTAACTCATCTTTCTCATTTTTAACAACAGTAACACCACTTTTCTTAGGCACAACCTGAATAGGACTTACCCACTGAGAATCTAAAATGGGAAATATTATACCTGCCTCGAGCAATTTCTCAACTTCCTTTTTAACAACTTCCAGGAGGGTGGGATTGAGTCTCCTTTGTGGTTGTCTCACCGGTTTAGCCCCATCCTCCAAGAGAATCCTATGCATGCAAATAGAGGGGCTAATACATGATATGTCAGCCAAGGTCCACCCAATCGCCTTGATGTTCTCCCTCAAAATATTCAAAAGATTTTCTTCATGTTCAAAAGGGAGATTGTTAGCAATGATAACAGGTAATCTCTCACCACTCAACAAGTATGAGTATTTCAGATTTGGTGGCAATGGCTTGAGTTCTAATGAAGGAGGGTATAGTATGGATGGAGACATTGAAGGAACTGAAATATGTGCACAAAGAGCATCAGTATCAGAATATACATCATCAAAATCATAGAATAAAGCATCAAATCCATCAGCATACTCAACATCCATTTCATAATCAGAGTGAACATGATCAAAATCAGAATATGAATCCACATCAAAATCAAATCCAAGATAGGATTGTGTATCAGAAACATGTGCGGAAGTGCTCTTAGACATCAAACTCGAACCAATACTCATAATCTCCCTAAGCATAGGACAATCAAATTCTATGGAGTTTTTATTTGGTGGTTCAAAATGGGAGATAACAAAAGCAGAATGGTCCTCTGAGGGGTACTTCATGGAATCCATAACATTAAATATCACAACTTCATCTCCAAACTCCATGGAAAGTGTACCCTCATTGACATTTATGATAGTTTTTGCAGTTTTGAGGAAGGGTCTACCTAAGATAATGGGGGCATGAGAATTTACCTGATCATCCTCCATGTTAAGAACATAGAAATCCGCTGGAAAGATCATGTCTCTTACCCGGACAAGTACATCCTCAAGGACTCCTGCTGGATATGCTGTAGCTCTATTCGCCAATTGCACCACTACTCTTGTTGGCTTCAACTCACCAACCTGCAAGGAAGAGAATACAGAGTGAGGCATCACATTTATGGAAGCTCCCAAATCACAAAGAGCATCAGAGAAGTGCAACTCCCCTATGGTGCATGGGATGGTGAATGTCCCGGGATCCTTGCACTTTTTTGGCATTGCTAGAGTTGGTGTAATGAGTGCCGAGACATTCCTTCCAAGTTTTATCCTCTCATTTCTCTTGAGCCCTCTTCGATTGGTACAAAGTTCTTTTAAGAATTTCGCATACCTTGGAATTTTCTTAATGGCTTCAAGTAGAGGAATGTTGATCTCCACACGCTTGAATGTGTCCAAAACCTCCTTTTGCATTGCTTCTTAAGCCATATTCTTTGTTTGAACAACCCTGTTTGGAAAAGGAAGGGATTTAGGAGGAACATCATCAATCTTTTTCTTACCTTTATCTTTCTCCTTGGATTGCTCATCAGTTGGTATGGAATGCGGCTTCTCTGAAGTTGAGGTGAATCCCGGTGGAATGGTAGGTGCAGATGTATCATTCATTTGCTTCCCACTTCTCAATGTGATGGAACTAACATCCCCCTTTGGATTTGGAGTGGGTTGGGAAGGTAGATTTCCATAATTCTTACTTACAAGTTCATGGAGGGCGGTGGCAATCTGGCTCATTTGAGTCTTCAACTCTCTCAGCTCCGAACTTTGACTCTTCAGCTCATTCTGTTGATTAAGAACAATTTGTTACAAAAGATCATCAGTGTTAGAGTCTACCTTGTGTTGGATATTCCCTTGTTGCTGACTCGTTGATGTTTGAGCTTCGAATCTCCTTTGGGGTTGTTGGAAACCCTGTTGGTAAGGTGGAGGCTGCTGGAAGTTTGGTTGAAAAGGGGGCCTTTGTTGTTGTCCAGATCCATACCTCATGTCCACTAGATCTTTCCACCCTTGGTTGTATGTTGGATAAAAATTCTTTTGGGGATATTATGACAACCCTGCTTTTTATTACAACTTAAACATGCTTTATTACATAAAACTTCACTTGATACAACAAAGAAGATCGAGAGGTTTAGTGTCTTTGGGGCTTAGGATCATTACATAAAAACTTTAAATATGAAATACAACATCCTTATTGAAAACTTCCTTTACATGACCACTACATTCCTTCGTACTTAGCATTGCATGGGATAACCTGAGGACATGCATAAGAAAAGGGTGAGCTATAAAGCCCAGTAAGGGAGTACATAATGAATAACATGAGGAGTACAATACATGTTAGGCAATAGGCATATCAATAGATCATAAGAGAGACATGAACATAAAGGCATGATAAAGCATGATAATCATAACATGGAAATGTGGCAACAACACTTATCATTGAATTAGCATGAGCCAAGGCTCATTGCACATGGAGCATGAGTAAACCCTCATTGCACTTGAAGCACGAGTAAACCCTCGTTGCACTTGAATTAGCATGAGTAAACACTCATTGCACATGACGTATCATGATACTATACTTTACCCAATGCATTGGAGCGCTATCAGGGCGCACCCTTCTTAAACATTTCATTTCATGCATAAGTGTGCCACATGGATCATAAAACATGGATTCATAAAACATAATCATTTATTCCACGATAAAGGAATGTGGAATTCATACATGAAACTTTACAATCAATAAGTAAATGTGCATAAAGGTGAATACCCTTGATGGAGAAATGGGCATGGTATTCACTACACAATGATATTGGCTTAGAAAATCGGTGTGATTTCGGCAGCGTAACGGCGTGACATAAGAATTCATAAAAAAGGCTGATGAGAGAGAAAGGGGTTCCTCATCATATTTACATGTAATGTACAGTAAGAAGGTCATATAGATACATGTCCCAACAATTGAAAAGGAATTTAGATTCATGATACAAAAAGTATTGCTTGAATATAAAAGAGGAGAAAAAGGTTCCTTTCGGAATTTCGGCATAGTAACGGGTGTACATGGGAGGCATCTAATGAGAGAGAAAGGGGTCTCCCATCATTCAAACAATAAGAGGGCAGTATGGGAGAGGTGCGTAACCATACCCCAACATTCATAAATGAAATAAAAAGGGCAATACAACTTAAAGAAAATTGACAAAAATGAGAAAGGAAGAAAAACCCTTACTTGGAAGTGTGCTTCCAAAGGCTAGAGAGAGGCTTGTGAGAGGCTTCTTGGGAGCTTGGGGCACCTTGAGAGGATTCTAGAGAGAGTAGGGCAGAGTTTGGACGAACTTCAAGGGCTTTGAGTGAGGAGGAAGTGGGAGCTTGGGTGGGTTTATATAGGAAAGGTGAGAGAATTCTTTATTATTTAGGTTTGGGACCCCTTATATTAAAATAATCCAAACCAAAAACCATCCCATGGTATTTGCCCATGGTTTCTGGAAAAGGAAAGAGGAAAACAATATTTTACAAGTCCAAGGTCCGAACTTATTAAAAAATTAGGGTTGCTTATGTGGAGGTGAGTCACACTCCCATGGAAATTAATTTAAAAAGGCAAAGTGTTGAATAAGTCTTGAGGGCTCCATTAATGCTTTGAAAAGTGAGTCAAACAAACCCAAAACCTCATTATTTTAATGATAAAACACATATTGGCCGAACATAAGGATTATGGTATTTTATTACATCACTATTGGGTCATTATGATGTCATAAAACACATTATATATTTAAATGGTATTTAATTTTTACCCAAAAATTTGACTGTCTCAGAAAATTATGAAAAATTCACCGTTGGATAATTTCGACGTCCTGATTCCAAAAATAATATTTATTTTATCTAAATAATTTTCTAAATATGTGAATTTTCACTTTTAAAATAAAAACTGACATTTATAAAAATTCACGGGTTTTGACAGAAATGGCTTTCAAACCTTAATAAAAATTTTAATTGCATTCATAAAATTATAAGATCATTTATATTTAATAAAAAAAATAATTTAATATTAATAATAATATTTTGTTAAAATATTATTTAATTCAAAAATCCTTTAATTTAATAAAATATAATTCTTAATTAAATAATAACTAAAAACATCATTTGTACTTTAAAAACTAATTACAATGCATCAAAAATGACTAGAAATTATATTCATTATTATATACAAAAATAATGTACATGAACATGGTGCTACATATTTGTTACATAACCCCTTAAAATAGCCGCGTAAGACCTAAGGGTAAGGTGTGCGATGGTGACAGACTCTTGGGGTTGCTCGGATAACATCGCTCGAGTGGTAATCTCTATCAACTTCCATTTTTCCCGTAGACGATCACGTTCGAGCTTGACTTGATGAAGCTCAGCTTGGGCTTGGTCAAGGGCAAAGCCCAAAGACGCCACCTCCTTTCCGAGCTCCGACAAATGGGCTTCGTAAGGGGCAATTCTACTGGATGAGGCCATCGCTTCCTTTGTCTGAGTAGAAAATTTGTTCGTTAAAGCCTTATATTTAAACTACCCAGATGATCACTGTTCAACGGCTATAAAAGTAACGGTCACAAATCTTAACGTTAAACTAAAGAAGTTGACATCATATAAAAACATAAAGAAACATTTAACTGGATCAAGAGGGATTTTCCATTAATGAAATTTTGGGTCGTTACAACATTCCCCCCTTAAGAAATTTCGCCCTCGAAATTTTCCTTTTCCCACACTAGAACAAATGTGGGTAACTTAGCTTCATCATATCCTCCGACTCCCAAGTTGCTTCTTCAAACTTGTGGTTTCTCCACAACACCTTGACGAGGGGCATTGTCTTATTTCGTAGAACTTTTTCTCTACGATCCAAGATCTTCACTGGTTGCTCCTCATAAGAAAGATCGTCTTCTAATTGTACCACCTCAGAAGAGAGTACATGTGAAGGGTCTGGTATGTACTTCCTTAAGAGGGATACATGGAAGACATCATGCACCTTGGCCATAGTAGGTGGAAGTGCTAGTCGATAGGCCACAGCCCCAACACGATCAAGAATCTCGAAGGGGCCGATGTACCTTGGACTTAACTTCCCTTTCTTTCCAAACCTCATGACCTTCTTCCACGGAGATATGCGTAAAAACACCATGTCTCCGACTTTAAATTCAAGGTCTCGTCGACGATTATCTGCATAACTCTTCTGTCGACTTTGGGCTGCCTTGATATGCTGCTGAATGGTTTTCACCTTCTCCACCATTTCTTCGACCATTTCTGGTCCAAGCAGCTTACGTTCACCGACCTCATCCCAACATGCCGGTGTTCTACACCTTTTCCCATACAGGGCTTCATATGGTGCCATTTGGATGCTCGAGTGGAAACTATTATTATAAGAGAACTCAACTAGGGGAAGATGTTGATCCCATCCTCCTTTAAAGTCCATTGAGCACGCTCTCAACATATCCTCAAGTGTTTGGATAGTCCGCTCGGATTGGCCATCAGTTTGAGGATGATAGGCCGTACTGAAGTTTAGTTCAGTATTCAGAGCATGTTGAAGACTCTTCCAAAACTTAGAGGTAAATCTTGGATCTCGGTCAGACACAATAGATAGTGGTACTCCATGCAACCGTACCACTTCCCTGATATATATCCGTGCCAGTTGATCCAAAGAGAAATCCTCTCGAATAGCAATGAAGTGTGCAGTCTTTGTAAGAAGATCCACAATAACCCAGATTGCATTGTTGCTTTTGGATGTCCTTGGAAGTCCAGTGACGAAGTCCATGGTGATGTTCTCCCATTTCCATTCTGGTATGGGCAATGGTTGCATCATCCCCTTAGACTTCTGCCTCTCTGCCTTCACTTGCTGACACACCAGGCACTTTGATGTATATTCGGCGATCTCCTTCTTCATATTATCCCACCAAAAGTTTTCTCGGAGATCTCGATACATCTTTGTGCTCCCTGGGTGAATAGAGAAATTTGAACTATGTGCATCATCCAAAAGTTCCTTCTTCAGCTCCGAACTTGATGGGACACATAGTCTTTTCCCAAACCGCACAATTCCTTCTTCATTAACATTAAACTCTGAGGATTTTCCCTTTTTGATAGCTTCCACTTTTTCTTGGATTCTCGCATCATCCCTTTGAGCATCCTTTAACCTTTCCAAAAGAGATGGTTGAGCAATCATTTGTGAAAGGATTGGTGATGTTCCCTTCTTTATGATTCCCACGTCCATCTTCATCAAGTCTAAGAAGATTGGATCCTTCTCAATTCTCATCATTGATAGAATTGCTGGATCCTTTCTACTTAGGGCATCCGCCACCTTGTTCGCCTTCCCAGGGTGGTAATGTATTGAACAGTCATAATCCTTGATGAGCTCTATCCATCTTCTCTGGCGCATATTAAGCTCTTTCTGTGTGAATATATATTTAAGACTCTTGTGGTCAGTATATATCTCACATTTCTCCCCATAGAGATAATGCCGCCAGATTTTCAAGGTGAAGATCACCGCCGCCAACTCCAGATCATGCGTTGGATAGTTTCGCTCATGGATTTTCAACTGCCTTGAGGCATAAGATATCACTTTATCATTCTGCATCAGCACACATCCTAAGCCCTTCTTCGAAGCATCACTGAATACCACAAAAAGCTCCCCACTTGTGGGTAAAGTGAGCACAGGTGCAGTGATAAGCCTCCTTTTCAACTCCTTGAAGCTTTCTTCGCATTCATCACTCCAAGAAAACTTTACTCCCTTTCGAGTTAGCTTGGTAAGAGGGTTGGACAATCGTGAGAAGTTTCTCACAAATCGTCGATAATATCCAGCTAACCCCAAGAAGCTACGGATATCAGTTACCGATGTTGGCCTCGGCCATCCCTCAATTGCATCTGTTTTGGAGGGGTCCACAGATATCCCATTGCTTGTGATGATATGGCCCAAGAATGAGACCTCCTTCAACCAGAACTCACACTTGCTGTACTTGGCATAGAGCTTCTCCTTGCACAAAGTCTCCAGTACAGTTCTTAAATGCTCCTCATGGTCCTCCTTGGTTTTGGAGTATATCAGAATATCATCTATAAAGACTACCACAAATTTATCTAGGTAATCTCTAAAGAATCTATTCATCAAGTCCATGAATATTGCTGGAGCATTGGTGAGTCCAAAAGGCATTACTATGAATTCATAGTGCCCGTACCTTGTACGAAAAGCAGTCTTGGGGATATCTTCCTTCTTCACCCTTACTTGATAATATCCCGACCGCAAGTCG
Organism: Viscum album; assembly: GCA_963277665.1. NCBI lineage: Eukaryota > Viridiplantae > Streptophyta > Magnoliopsida > Santalales > Viscaceae > Viscum > Viscum album. The sequence continues at coordinate 1,645,803,283 of OY728132.1, forward strand.
ACCTTGGAGAAGTATTGAGCTCCACGCAGCTGATAAAACAAGTCATCGATTCTTGGGAGAGGATACTTGTTCTTTATCGTGATTTTGTTAAGTTCACGATAATCGATGCAAAGCCGCATTGACCCATCCTTCTTCTTGACGAAGAGGACTGGTGCACCCCATGGTGATGCACTTGGGCGTATAAACCCTTTATCCAGATTCTCCTGTAGTTGTTTCTTCAGTTCTTCAAGCTCAACCACAGCCATTCTATATGGAGTCTTGGATATTGGTAGCGCCCCAGGTATAAGTTCAATTGAGAACTCAACATCTCTTCTTGGAGGAAGACCAGGAAGTTCCTCGGGAAATACTTCAGCGAATTCCCTCACAATAGGCATTTCTTCAAGGGTGGTTTCTTCCTTGGACTCAATCATCTGAGCCAGATATGCGTGCTCATAAGGCAGTAATATCCATGCTTGAGATGATGGAGCTAAAGGAGATTCATCTTCCTCCTGACACTTGTAAAGAATCGGGGGTCGATTCTCCATATGGAGTGTGATTTCCCTCTCCCGACAATTTATGTTGGCTCTATATAAGGAAAGCCAATCCATGCCAAGAATTGCATCAAATTCCACCAAAGGGAGTATGACGAGGTTCGCCGGGAAATTCAATCCACAGATTATAACAGGGGAGGACTTATACTCATGGGATGCAATGATTGCCCCATTTGCCGTACTCACCGACATCTTTACTTCCATGACTTGTGGTGGTGCAGAGATTATTCTACTAAACTTTTGAGATATAAAAGAATGCGTAGAACCTGAATCAAAAAGTACGTTTGCTATTCTTGAATGAATAACTAGCGTACCTGTCACCACTTCGTTGTCGGGGTTCACTTCAGCAGAAGTGATGGCAAAAGCTCTTCCTTGCTGTCTTGGAGGTTGTTGATTGCCTCCGATAACCCTTGGATTAGGGAACTGATTCGCAAAATGACCCGGTTCTTTGCATTTGAAGCATTGAACAACGCGTTGAGGTTCGAACGGAGCGTTCCTCCCCTCCGTCGCAGCCGCGGGTCCTTCTTGCTGACAGTTAACAGCTAGGTGCCCTTCTCTTCCACACTTGAAGCATTTTCTTGTCCCCCTAAGGCAATTTCCAGGGTGCTTCTTTCCACACTTTTGGCAAGTGGGGTGCTGGAATTTCTTAGCGCCGTTGGATTTATCCATCGGACCACCAGCATTGAAGTCCACCTTCCGCTTCTTGTCCCCATGATACCCCTGTGATTCTCCGATCTCCATTTCAACCTTAAGGGCACATCGGACAATTTCCTCATAGCTGTCGAAGTCACGGATCGCTAATGCTTTCCGCAAGCTAGGCTTCAGCCCACCAAAGAAGCGGTCAACCTTGCATTCGGGGGTAACGACAAAGCCAGAAGCGTATCGTGCAAGCCTTGTGAAGTTTGCCTCGTACGCTCCCACAGATTCCTCATCTTTCTGCTTGAGGGAAAGGAAGTCCCTTTCCATCTTAAGACGGAGGGTGCGTGGAAAATATTTATCGAAAAACATCTTCCGGAATACCTTCCATTCCAAAGCCTCGATCTCCTCCTCAGGCTTCGTATTTTTGATCAACGTCCACCATTGATCAGCTTCACCCTCCATACGATAAGCCGCCAGGAGAACCTTCTCTTTTTCAGAGCATTGGAGGATGGAGAATATCTTTTCAATGGAGTTGATCCATTGTTCAGCAATCGTGGGATCAGATGATCCACCAAAAGTAGGAGGCCTTTGTCTCATGAAGCTTTCAATAGCGACTTGTTCTTTCTTAGGGGGGGTTGAACGTTCCTCTTGACCAGTGTTTCTATTCAAAACTTGAGTTAGCTGAGAGAGAAGCGTGACAAAGTTCGCGATTCCCGCTCCCATTGGATTGGGCATCTCATTGGTACAATCATCACACTGATCTTCACAACGGTTGTTAGCCCGAGTTCTCCTATTACCGGCCATTGGCTGGAATAAAAGGAAAGTTAGGGGTAACACATAGAGGGTAATCCAAAGACAAAAGTTGATGACTTATAAATAAACTTTAATCTCTTCAACTCATGAGTCTATAGGATTCAATCCAGGCTTTTCATGATCTTCCTTCTAATATATATATTCTTAGGGGCATTTTCCCTTAATAAGGGTTCATACTAAGATTGTAAATTTATCAAAACATATCCCCCGGGAGTGTCGTAACCAAGAGTGCAGCAAGGCCCGTTGTCGTGCACCAGTTCCCGTTCGAGTCTAGCTCAAAGCGGTGTTTTCGGGTTTTACCCCTAGGATACATCTGTGCCAGAGCCGCCTCTACCTGCTCGTATCCAGACAGGGATATATTTGTTTGATAAACCACTTACTTAGTATTTACCAAAACTTAGGGATGTTTTTATTATGCTTAGTCTTGTATCTAAGGCTTTACCAGGGTTTCCTAATCCCAAAAATAACTAAACCTATCCTCTGATACCAACTATGACAACCCTGCTTTTTATTACAACTTAAACATGCTTTATTACATAAAACTTCACTTGATACAACAAAGAAGATCGAGAGGTTTAGTGTCTTTGGGGCTTAGGATCATTACATAAAAACTTTAAACATGAAATACAACATCCTTATTGAAAACTTCCTTTACATGACCACTACATTCCTTCGTACTTAGCATTGCATGGGATAACCTGAGGACATGCATAAGAAAAGGGTGAGCTATAAAGCCCAGTAAGGGAGTACATAATGAATAACATGAGGAGTACAATACATGTTAGGCAATAGGCATATCAATAGATCATAAGAGAGACATGAACATAAAGGCATGATAAAGCATGATAATCATAACATGGAAATGTGGCAACAACACTTATCATTGAATTAGCATGAGCCAAGGCTCATTGCACATGGAGCATGAGTAAACCCTCATTGCACTTGAAGCACGAGTAAACCATCGTTGCACTTGAATTAGCATGAGTAAACACTCATTGCACATGACGTATCATGATACTATACTTTACCCAATGCATTGGAGCGCTATCAGGGCGCACCCTTCTTAAACATTTCATTTCATGCATAAGTGTGCCACATGGATCATAAAACATGGATTCATAAAACATAATCATTTATTCCACGATAAAGGAATGTGGAATTCATACATGAAACTTTACAATCAATAAGTAAATGTGCATAAAGGTGAATACCCTTGATGGAGAAATGGGCATGGTATTCACTACACAATGATATTGGCTTAGAAAATCGGTGTGATTTCGGCAGCGTAACGGCGTGACATAAGAATTCATAAAAAAGGCTGATGAGAGAGAAAGGGGTTCCTCATCATATTTACATGTAATGGACAGTAAGAAGGTCATATAGATACATGTCCCAACAATTGAAAAGGAATTTAGATTCATGATACAAAAAGTATTGCTTGAATATAAAAGAGGAGAAAAAGGTTCCTTTCGGAATTTCGGCATAGTAACGGGTGTACATGGGAGGCATCTAATGAGAGAGAAAGGGGTCTCCCATCATTCAAACAATAAGAGGGCAGTATGGGAGAGGTGCGTAACCATACCCCAACATTCATAAATGAAATAAAAAGGGCAATACAACTTAAAGAAAATTGACAAAAATGAGAAAGGAAGAAAAACCCTTACTTGGAAGTGTGCTTCCAAAGGCTAGAGAGAGGCTTGTGAGAGGCTTCTTGGGAGCTTGGGGCACCTTGAGAGGATTCTAGAGAGAGTAGGGCAGAGTTTGGACGAACTTCAAGGGCTTTGAGTGAGGAGGAAGTGGGAGCTTGGGTGGGTTTATATAGGAAAGGTGAGAGAATTCTTTATTATTTAGGTTTGGGACCCCTTATATTAAAATAATCCAAACCAAAAACCATCCCATGGTATTTGCCCATGGTTTCTGGAAAAGGAAAGAGGAAAACAATATTTTACAAGTCCAAGGTCCGAACTTATTAAAAAATTAGGGTTGCTTATGTGGAGGTGAGTCACACTCCCATGGAAATTAATTTAAAAAGGCAAAGTGTTGAATAAGTCTTGAGGGCTCCATTAATGCTTTGAAAAGTGAGTCAAACAAACCCAAAACCTCATTATTTTAATGATAAAACACATATTGGCCGAACATAAGGATTATGGTATTTTATTACATCACTATTGGGTCATTATGATGTCATAAAACACATTACATATTTAAATGGTATTTAATTTTTACCCAAAAATTTGACTGTCTCAGAAAATTATGAAAAATTCACCGTTGGATAATTTCGACGTCCTGATTCCAAAAATAATATTTATTTTATCTAAATAATTTTCTAAATATGTGAATTTTCACTTTTAAAATAAAAACTGACATTTATAAAAATTCACGGGTTTTGACAGAAATGGCTTTCAAACCTTAATAAAAATTTTAATTGCATTCATAAAATTATAAGATCATTTATATTTAATAAAAAAAATAATTTAATATTAATAATAATATTTTGTTAAAATATTATTTAATTCAAAAATCCTTTAATTTAATAAAATATAATTCTTAATTAAATAATAACTAAAAACATCATTTGTACTTTAAAAACTAATTACAATGCATCAAAAATGACTAGAAATTATATTCATTATTATATACAAAAATAATGTACATGAACATGGTGCTACATATTTGTTACATAACCCCTTAAAATAGCCGCGTAAGACCTAAGGGTAAGGTGTGCGATGGTGACAGACTCTTGGGGTTGCTCGGATAACATCGCTCGAGTGGTAATCTCTATCAACTTCCATTTTTCCCGTAGACGATCACGTTCGAGCTTGACTTGATGAAGCTCAGCTTGGGCTTGGTCAAGGGCAAAGCCCAAAGACGCCACCTCCTTTCCGAGCTCCGACAAATGGGCTTCGTAAGGGGCAATTCTACTGGATGAGGCCATCGCTTCCTTTGTCTGAGTAGAAAATTTGTTCGTTAAAGCCTTATATTTAAACTACCCAGATGATCACTGTTCAACGGCTATAAAAGTAACGGTCACAAATCTTAACGTTAAACTAAAGAAGTTGACATCATATAAAAACATAAAGAAACATTTAACTGGATCAAGAGGGATTTTCCATTAATGAAATTTTGGGTCGTTACAGATATGGTTGTTGTTGTTGCTACTGAAATGGTCTCCTAGGGAACACTGCTGCACAATCTTCTGTTTCTTGGAGTTGTGGGCAACAGTCAGTTGGGTGGCTTGTCTCAGTGCAAATACCACAAGGCCTTGAAGGAGGGGGTTGGGATGTCTTTTGAGCCAATACAATCTGCCTCACCATAGTTGTAAATTCTTCTAACTTAGTATCAATCAAATGACTTTCAAGAGAATAAGGACTTACTTGATGTACTCCTCGAACATGTGGTGTACCTCTATCACCGAATTTTTGAGAGTTTTGGGCCATTTTGTCGATAAATGCTCGTGCAGCTACTGGTGTCTTGTCCACCAATGCTCCTCTAGCTGCAGCATCCACCATGCTCCTCTCCATGGGTGTGAGTCCTTCGTAGAAGTATTGGATGAGGAGTTTCTCACTGATTTGGTGATGTGGGCAGCTTGCACACAACTTCTTGAATCGCTCCCAGTACTCATACATTGACTCCCCTTGTGCTTGCTTTATCCCTGATATCTCCTTTCGAATGGATGTGGTCCTTGATGCTGGAAAAAATCTCTGCAAGAAAAGACGTTTCAAATCGTTCCAACAAGTTACATCTTCGGGTTGTAAATAATACATCCAATCTTTCGCAGCTCCATCAAGTGAGAATGGGAATGCTCTTAGTTTGATTTGATCTTCAGAGACATTTCTAGGTTTTAGGGTTGAGCAAACCACATTAAATTCTTTCAAATGTTTATTGGGATCCTCACCAGAGAGGCCATGAAACTTTGGAAGTAAGTGAATTAACCCAGATTTCAGTTCGAAATCCGATTCAAGATTTGGGTATGCAATACAATTTGGTTGATAGTTAATATCAGGTGCAGACAATTCTCGAATGGTTCTATTAAGTTCATTTCCATTGTTTCCAGCCATTGGTTCTTGTTTTATGGTTGAATTTGAATTGATTCCAATTTCAATGTTCTGATATTGGAGTAATTCTCCAACTGGTTGAATGTTGAAACTTCCCATAGACTGAGAATGTCTGATTCGTTCCCTAAGGCTACGTTCAATCTCAGGGTCAAGATCTAAGAGATCTTCGGGATTAGTTCGTGTCATCAATCAATGAAAGATGAAAAGAAGGAATGTGGACCATAGTAAAATAAAAATTAGAAGTTTGAGTTGATGGTCCAAAAAGAAGTAGAAAGAGATAAAAGAAGAAGAAAAAAAAATCAGATTGGGTAAAGAAGGAAGAAAGAAGAGAGGAAGAGAATAAAATGTAAAATAAAATAAATACCTCTAATTGGTTCAAATAATTACTTGACTCCCTGGCAACGGCGCCAATTTGATAGAGCGCTGTCGTGGGCGCCCTCAAATGATTAGTATGATTTTGGGGTACTTAGGTGCAGCAGAGTGGCTGACCAAGGTCGTCTCTCAAAGGAGGAAGTGAATTAAAACAATTTTTAGAGGTATTCTAGAAGTAAAATAAAAGAGAATAAAAACACTACTTGAAAGGATGGGGGTGTTTGTTTATAGTTTATGAATATAGAAGAAGTTTGCTGGAAGAAGATTGTATTTTTTTTGTTTTTAGTTTTGAAATGAAGTTTGATTAAAATGACACAACAAAAAGATGGTTGTTTAGACAATATTTAAAAGACGTAATCGATCTAACTCTACCTCTTCAATCATTTATTAATAATTATCATTTAAATTAATATTCACTTAATTATGATCCCTTAATTTGTTAAATCCAGAACCCTACGAGAATTAACTTTACCACGAAGATTGAAGTGAATTTTAACCTTAGGCTAACTTCGGAACATGCAATCGCAACACCCTGCTTTGATTGATGTTCTAAAATTAGCTTATGGTCAGTGGTAAATTAAGGCACATAACCACTCTGGAAATGAGGATTAATTGAGTTTAGGGATTATATTTGAACTCTACAAATTGATCCCATGTGGTTTTGAATTACCGGTTAAGGTTGCGCTCTCACAGTTCACACAATTCCCGACCTCACGTGTTTTGTGTTAACTATTAAATTGCTTGCTTAGTTTCATTTAAATTAAAAACTCAATTAATAGATCATAATATGTGAATTACAGTAGCTCATTGATTCAAAATAAATGAATGAAGAAGGATAGAGGTCGATCGATTACTAAAAAGAACTATTCTTCCATGGGTGGTGTAGTCATCGTGGAGACGTTTTGCATAAGAAACGGATTGAAAGGGTAGAACCCAATCTTGTCTCCACTATTGATTCCAACCCAATTAAGAAGATTAAGATAAGAATAATAGGGATGAACACAGAATATTATTTGAAGAAAAATTCAAGAAACAAACATGAAAGAAAAGAAATACAAAGAAGAGGTGAGAGAGGAGAGCCTTTTTGGAAGAGAGGTTTGCACAAAGGCTTACTTCCTCCAAAAGTTGTGAGGGTATCCCAAGAGACACCCTTTCGGACACACCTTCCCAAAGCCTCTACCAGCCCTCTCAAAGAGTTAAAACCCCCTTGAAATAGAGTTTTTGAGGGCTAGGGATACATAACTTTTTAAGTGTGAAATGAAAATCTCGGTCAAATATTTTATTCCAACTTTCACCGCCAATTTGACCTCCAAAACGAGTGAATTGACCGGTGTTCCAGAAGGATGATTTGTGCCAAATAACGTCCCAGGGATTTACTCAAAATTTGGGCTCAATCCAAGACATTATGTAGAAGATATGGCCCAATTACAGAACCCATGTCCATTCTGCCGAGTTCAGCCCACCATTGGATTAATGGCTCATTTACTCCATCCAAATGCACTCTTTAGCTCTAGTGTCCTAAATGCAAGTTGTATAAAATGAAGTTATGAACACTGTTACGAAAGTTCAAATTCAAATAATAAATATAAAAATATTTATCTTCGAAATACTACAGTTCACTATTAAAGGTAAAACTGGAATTTTCACCAAATTTTCAAATGAATGATCAAATCCCAAATATTTTATAAATAAACATATTTAACACAATGTGAGGAAATTATTTCATTTATTATAAATAAAATATTCAATAAAATAGTGTTTTATCATGCCTGGATCTCCAATCCGGATCCCAACTATGATAATCAACAGAAACAATTCCCACCTTTATGTAGGGGTCAAACCATCATAGAGAGTTTATCATTTAAGAAATATGTTTGTATTCATTCCTATCATTACAAGATACATAGTGATGACCAAATCTCCAATACTGGGACTAGCTAAAAGAACTAACAATAAAAAATACACCCTGAATTACATAGGAGATGAGTCACACAAGATCATTTTTCATACATATGATCCAGATCTATGTACAACTTGTTTCTTCATGTAATATCATTGCATGAATTTTTCACATCAGTTCCCAAGTACTTATCGCATGACTTTAAACTATAAGGAAAACATCCTGGCCACATGACATTAAAACTATATAACAAAGGCATACGACCTTACCACCTGACATTAAACTATAAGGAAAATGTTCTAACCGCATGATGATAAATTGCACAGAAGAGAGTATCCCCACTACTTGATGATAAACTGTTCATACCATCACCCATTATCATTCATTATCAAAGGACCATAAGATAATTACCCTGATCAACCAGAGTACGAGGTGATTTCACCTTCTTTTAAAGTACCTCAATCAATGTACCATACTTCATGTCTTGAGCACCTAGATTTTCTACAAGCCTTTCATGGACCTTGTAAAAGAAAAGGGATCTATTAGTTTGACCATACTATTGATGCAGAAGGGCTCAAACCCAACAACTAAAGACATCTTGGCTCTGTAAAGGGGGTTTTTTAATCCTTGTGAGCCTAATGTCACTATGGTGGAACATAGAAACTGTGGGTGTTTTGGATCATCCTTGATATGATTATACCATATCATTAATCATGACCAGAGAATCTTGAACCATGATTTACAAGATCTTCATATCCTACTCATAAGGATGTTGGAGTACTCTTGGCTTGTGTATCCTAATTGGGATCTTTTTTAACATCCCCTATATTAGGTCCATGAGTTTCATGGCCTTAAACTGCATACACTTTGGTCAAAGATTTACGAACTTAAAATCTATCATATTATGGTCTAAATTGAAAGACCTTAAACTACTGGTAAAAGAGACCCAAAACTAGTCAGGTTCAAAACCCACAAAGGGTGGCCTAAGAAAAAGTCAAGTCTTCACTTGCTAAACTATTCATCTCCATACTTTAGGCAAAAATTAGGGCACAAATAATTAAGGCATAAATCTCATAGGTTTTACTTTATAGCCCTTGTAAAAGCCAAGATATGCTTTCTAGACCCGCTGATCCAAGAAAAAGTTAGAACAATGATTTATCACATCTCCTCACCATGAGAATATATATTTCTAGGTAGTTAAAAAATTTTAGGGTGCTCAAACCCTTCTTTGATATTACATTTTACATAAATCAAACTTCATGATTTTATCACTTAGAGTTTCCGAAAGACTTTAATGGACCTTGGAAAGGAAAATAGATATCTCAATTCAGCCATGCTATTAATGCAGGAGGTCTTAGATCCACCAACCAGAGACATCTTGGATCTATAAAGAGGGATTTATAATTATTGTGATCTTGAAATCACTGTGGAAGAAGTTATAACCCAAGGGTGTTTTGAGTCATCCCTGATATGATTATCTCATACATTACTCATGACTTGAGAACCTTGGACCATGATGTACAATTCTTGCACCAAACTATCCAATCAGATTTGATATCCTCAATGTTTCATCACCATGTTTTGTACCCTTTATCAAATCAAGAATTCAAAACTTCATTCCCAAACCTTTGATGGACTACACCTTGTGATTCTAAACCACATGGGGTAGGACTTGAGTTTTAAAATCAAGAGATAAATAGCCCTAGGGTGTTAGAAGCCTTCCTGGATAGCTTTTTTTCCATACCCAAACTCATTATATGGACATTTGAGTCTTCATAAATATTTTATGTCCCATATAAAGGAGTGGGGATCATATTTTCTTGTCCATGCTATCGGTGTATAAGATCCTTGACCCACCAACTAAAATAATATCCTCCTTTCCAGAAAGGATCTTGAATCATTATGATCCCTATCAACACCATGGAGGAACCTGGCACCTATGGGTCATCACCATCATGTCTTCTCTATCCCATATTCACTAACTCAAACTTTTGGGTTATAATTTACTTCAACCATATTTCAATTATCATGGTGGGCCTAACTTCCCTAGTATTTCTCCCTTAACCATATTACCCCCATAAATCTTCCATGACTATTGGAAAAGAGCAGAGACCCCTCTATTTGAAAATGCTGGCAATGCATATGGGATTTTACCTACTAACCATAGGTATATTTTCCTTACACGAAAGGAAATCAAATCCTCATGATACCTGGAAACACCATGGTGAAACTCAACACACTAGAGTGTTTTTAGTTATCCCTAGTATTTTTGCCCCACATTTCAAATTTATCAACTAGATCCCAGCTAGAAAACCCTAAAATATCATTCAAAAAAGGTTAGATCTAGAAGACCCTAAAACAAAATACAATAAAGGTTCAATCTAGATGACCATAAACTACAACACATGAAAGGTCCAAGCTAGAAGACCCTAAACTACAATACAATAGAGGTCTGATCTAAAAGACTCTAAACTATAGTACAATGATATTTTATCTTTGAATACCTTAATAAAACCAAATAAAAGATACATAATGATCACCAAGATGAAAAATAGATAAGGTAATACTAGGAAAATTTTGAGTCTCTACTCTCTAGACATGTACTTTGTGTGACCCAAGCAATATTGAGCATCTATATGACAAAATAGACACAAGAAATTTTAAGAAAAAAACCTGTAAGAAGGCAGCCTGATAATAATCCAAGTCCACAACCTCTAAGTCTTCCTTAATATGTAGCTTATGTGAAAATTAGGAAAGAAAATAAAGAGATACAAATCTTGTGGGCCCACTATATGGCCTCAAAAAAATTAAGCTATGATCACTAAGTCACTTGACTTAGGAAGAACTTAGAGAATTATAAATTTGGGTAGGATACCATTCCAAAATTATCCTTGTAAATAAAATTATCTAAAGACAGTTGGAGAAGGTTCATAAAATAAGGAATTTCATGTTAGTGTGAATTCATAAAAATTTCTCAAGAGAAACCTGTTGAAAGTTAAGAACTCAAATCTAGGTGATTGGATTTGTTTGGTTTTACACACAAAGGACATACATCATGGATGATCTGATAAACATATCCACCTGAATATTGAAATAAACCTAATATTTCATCACAAAATAGTGAAATTTCCCTTCTTACATATGATCCAGATCTATGTAAGGACATTTATCATAGAATTCTTCATTCATGAACCTATATTCTCTGCACACTACGTACATATTGATTCCCATTATTATAAGATACGTAGTGACATCCAAGTACCTTACTTTAGATCTATCCACAAGTTACTTTTTTCTAAATACCTATTTCATTCTGGAATTTATACACATTCCAATTTTATGGTATCCATAACCTAAGAAAAATCCATTTCCTATCTCGGGATTATCCAAGTAGCCATGGGTAGAAATATCCTATGGATAAAACTTGAAAGTTTCTCAATCAACACTTTGAAAAAATCCTCTCATGGAGATTAGTATCATAGCTCATCATATGTTCATATATGTAGTAAAGTGATCTTTGTTTACCTTAGAATCATATTATTTTCATTTTGAACAAATCTCATTATAAGGGGGGGGATTTTGTTGGCACCCTTAAATTTTCATCTTGCACTTTGTTGTGAGGAATGTCATAAGTTTGAAGGCATTTCAAAAAATACTGATATGATGTATAAAAGACTCCAAGGATGTATCCTTGAAGAATATAATTAATGTAATTATAGGGCCTTGGTTGTACTCATTCAACTTAGAATTTTATTTTAATTAGTTGTGGGTATTATTCCCACCCTTTTCCAAAAAAAATAAGGCCATACCATTAACTATCAAGACCAAGGATCAAACATAGTCCCATGCTGGACTAGGGTTAAAAATTACCAATATGTGATAACCTAGATAGTTAGTTAACAACAGGAGACATAGCACCTATAGGAAGTGAGCATGCCCATGTATAGAGCTCGGGGTGCATGAGCCTAAAGGCGCACATAGTCCAAACCAGAAGCTTGGTCTGATGAAGCCCAGGTGGTGGTGTGTGTAGGTGGTATGAGTGTCAAACCCCATTTCTAGATTGAACGAATAGCTATCGCACCTTGACTTATATACCAAAGGGAGACACAATGAAAGTTTTGATGTGGGATGTGATTTTTTCATGTACTGTTCACGTGATCAAATCCTGACCACTCAATCATTTAATAGATCGATCTCAGCCATCCACTTCAATCCTATGCATTAAGAGTTCAAATTAATCAGATCCTGTACTATGTAATTTTAAAATCATATGATCTTTCATAGAAATACACCTCATCATCAACCTCCCAACACCTTGATTCGACATAGTGAGGCATGCCCGACACTCGCTCGATATCCCCACCATATCCAATCCTTTTCTGATAGCTGAGCAAGTCTGAGACAACTAACATGATCCACCGTGATATCCAATCATGAACACCAGTGGTATTCCAAGATAAATCCCACCAGTGATCGAAGCCATCACATGATCATCCTTTGATCTTGTGATCAAAGTAAAGAAAATCACTAGGATCATCATGAGAAGTTTAAAACCATGATCCCTTATGAATTCTAGATGATTTTTTGACTAAATTAAATCAGATTCATCAAATTATTTCACACGACATCACAAAAGGAAACTAAAGAATCGCATGATAAAATGAAATAATTAGGTAGTGAAGAACAGTCTATCTCGTGATCATGTGATTTTGATCTCATGAAGTTTCCACTGCCTCAACTAATGAATGAAGAGTCCTCCCCTTACAAATATAATCCACCATCAAGACTAGCCTTACCTTTAAATACCCCTTATCTACTTCAAAAAAAAAAGACATAGGTGAGGGAAAAAGAAGATTAGTGGAAAAGGAGTAGAAGCCACCCACCACCCATCGGAGAACCTCCTCAGGTGATCGTGAGAACCTAACCCACTATATTTTAAATATTAGGCGATCACATAATGAAATAATAATCATTAGAAACTTGGTTCATATGTGGTATTCACATGGTCCCGTGATAGATGTTAGGTTCATGACCTCACCATGCAGGATGTTTATCTATGCTTATAGTCCCACCTTCGGTCTTGCGATGCTGAGAGACACTTTGTCTCGCAGTACTTGTAAATGACCCTGGACATGATCTCCTTATCATAGTCAGATATTTAATTGCAAGAAACCATGGAGGTCATGTGATTTCATATGGGGTTTTGAGGTTTGGATGGTCCTATCATGTAGGTATTCCTTGACCAGACTCGTTTAATCAAGTAATGCCCATGACGATGTCTACAAGCATAAAAAATGGTAATGAAGTCCCTCAGTTATGCGGTTTCACAGGTCCTTTTCCATGCATCCCATACATCAGTAGATGTGCATCTTGTGACACTATGAACCCTTAGTCTTGCGATGCTCAAACATAGCCTCAGAAGAAATGGATTCAGTGAGAAATGAATCATGATTCTTTGGTTGTGCGGAGGAAATACTAAGTATGTGAACCCCATGCCTAAAGGTGGGTCAAAAATCCTTAAACAAGGGTCCTTGTCTATGTATTCAACACTGGTGGGCATCCCCAATGAACATATATAGAATCCCTCATATGATACATTATAGATATTGTGGTCACATGGTGATCATGAGACCACTTTCATGCAATGCATTGGTGAATTTTGGGAAAACACCTCCTTGTCAAGAAGTGTTAAGAAGTTACACCCCTGATCTCATGATAGAACCCCTACTCAGCCTCATGGTGAATAATTTAGGATGTTAAACCCATATTACATGCAACCATACTCTCCATGAAATGTCTACCATGACCTATGAACATTGAGGTTTTGATACACATCCATTACGCATGACCACATCACCCCTCACAAGACCTCTTTAAGGACATGCAAGTCACATGAATGATAGAGCTTCATGTGAATCCTTCATATGGACATTCCCTATCCTATATATGGCCTCAAACTACAAGATAACTCTTGGGATGAACCTTATATGTCCATTTATCCCTCTTCCATGGAAAATGATTTTCCATATATACTTAGGGAATGATCCCTTTGGACATGCATCTACAACATTCAGACAGATGCAAGATCCTAAAAATGTCTTTGAACCCCCACTATGTGAAGAGTTTAAGGTCATGTGATTACAAGATTCTCAATTTATCTTGTGATGTATGGGTCATATTGATCACATGGAAATCCTTGAAAAATTTAGGTTGATCTCATGACATCTAATTGACATGTCACTATTATCATGTGGTTGTCTGGAGACATGTAAATTGATTTGGAGACAACCCCATTGGCATTTTTTCATTGTCATGTGACATGACTAGGAAAAGTAATATCAATCATGAGAAGAACCTTGGAGTTTTACACCTTGGTAATGTGAAGATATCCTAGGCAATGAGCTTTTATCATGTGAAAGAGACATTGAGATGCCTACATGATCATGTGATTACCCATAGACACGTCAGTATTATCAGGCGATAGTTTGAAGAAAAGTTATTTCGATTATATGATAATGTATGATAATATCTAATTTTATCATGCATGAGACCCTGGACATGTCCACTTGGTTTATGTGAAGATATCCAAGGCATGTCAATTGATCAGGCAGACACCCTTGAATGTTTCTACCTTGTCGAACTGATTACCCAACATGTCAGGCAGAAAATAAAGACCTATACAACAGATAGTCAAGACTTGTCAGGAATACACCCTAGGTAATTTCAACCTCATTATAAAGACTTACTTGGAATAATGCTGTAAAGACCAAAAATTCCGTGGATTTTTTTAAATACATGGGAATTTTACGAGTCCGCGAAAATTTACGGTGCTTGATTCCGAGGACCGGTGTGCCCGAAATTAATTTCTGAAGTTTTTTTTGGGTACGTTCAGTAAACATATGAGTGGGTTTTTATAACTTTTGAACCAATTCTCAGAATTGAAATCCGAGGGCACCGTTGAACTCGCAGTGCCAATATTTTCTTAAGAAGACTTTCACCTCGACGACAGTTGGTTGAGAATGAAAGTTAGTTTTGTGGTTTTAAAGTATAATTTAAATAAAAATAATGTGTGTAGCTTATTTTTATTTGGTGGTTAAAACCTCCAAGTGGAGGTTGGGGGTGGGGGCCACCACACCTTAACCTCCCATGAGAGGTTATGGTGGTGGGGACCACCCAAACATAACCTCCCTTGGGAGGATAAATTTTGGTGGGGACCACCCGAGCTTTTAAGCCCTTTAACTCCCCATTTAAGTGGATAAAACTCTTGACCTTACCCACTAATTAACTGAGCCAAATCCACCCCATTAATTAAGTGAGTTATCTCATTTAATTCAACACCACATTTTGAATTCATGCCAACAAATAAAATAATAGACAATATATTATTTCTTCTGGTTGGCATAATTCTTTTGTTGGAAGGGAGAGTTGAGTATCTCTTAGAGATAGAAAGCCAAGGAAGAAATAACTCTTGAACGAGGAACGACCACTGAAGAACAATGAACACCTTCTTCCTTCTTCAATTAGAACAAAGGAGGGAGCACCAACCTTGAATAACGCCGCCGACGCCATCCTTGGATTCCTTATTTTCGACGTCAACGAATCGATGTCTGCCTTTCCACGACATCGTCAACGAACAACGATACGAGGTAGGGGATTTGAGTTTGAAATTATTCCATTCAATGTCATTTAATCTTGGGTAATGTTTTTCCAATTGATATCACTATAACGTAGAGGGATCAGGCCACACAAACATGGCCTGACCCTCCCCCTTCGTTATTCATTGCTTCTTGATGATGGCGGTGGATCAACGACAGCCGTGAAGGAATCTAGCCTCAAAGGAAACCGGCAGTGCAAGGCCGTCGGGTCGCTAGAAGGGTGTGACACCATCGTGCCACTTGGAAGAAAGGGACACAGCTATGGTGGGCCGCGGCAGAAGGGCGTAGCGCCATCTCGCCATGCAGAGGAGGAGAGCCGCGACCAGGGCGGGCTATGGCGGAGGGGCGCGACACCGTCACACCGCGAGGAGGTGGAGAGTTGCGACCAGGGTGGGCCGCAACGGAGGAGCAGAGGCGGATGACGTCGGGTCAGCCACCGGAAGTGCGGAATCGGCTAGCCGCTCGGCCAGCCTGGAAGAGCGGGACCCCGCTAGGTCCCGCGTGACCTGGACCAGTGCCACCTGGCACTGGTTTGGTCCCCAACCAAACGGATCTACCATTCGAGAGTTCCAGGGGGTGCGCGGACTCCCCCCTAGAAGTGGCTGAGGCAGACCCCCCGTAGGCCACTGGGCCTCTCAGCACAAGCCGGGATGCCCAGTGTGGGCCAAGCTTCCCCCCTCGGGCTGGGTTAGACCCGTGGCCTGGGTCGGACCCGCGGACCAAGTCGGACCCTAGTCCGGACCAGTTGACCCGAATACACCTTTTCATTCATAACTTGGGCTACATGTGTCCGATTGATGAACCGTCTGAAGAGACGGAAATCTAGGAGCAAGATGGTTCTTTTGGAATACACCACTTGAGGTTTGGACATGGATGGGGTACAACTGGGTTGGTTTGAACATAAAACCAACCGGGCCCCTAGGATGGAAATGCTAATAACTAATAGACTGGGTGTCCGATTGGCGCACTGTTTATTGCATTGAGACCCCTATGACGTGGCTGAACTTTGAGATAATTCTTCGTGAGAATTTGTGATATTTGGAGTATCGACCAGTATCTTGTGTAACAGATCTTCCAGAGACGAGCATAAATTTGTGCGAGAACCTAGTAGCTGGATGATACTTGACGACTGCTGACCGTTTCAACTCAGAGTGATTCGACTAGCCCAGTGGGCAGCGCCTCTGTGTGAGTGCGGCAGACCCACGGTGGAGAGTGCCTCTGTGTGAGCGCAGAAGACCCATGGTACTCGACACGTGGAGTACCTCTGCAGGATACTAGGGGAGCGCATCTATGTGAGCACAGCAGACCCACGGTGGAGAGCGCCTATGTGTGAGTGAAGTAGATCCATGGTACTCGACAGGAGGAGTACCTCAGCAGTCCAAGTTAGTGGGAAGCACCTCTGTGTGACGTGTCAATCCCACTGTACTCGATAAAGGAGGAGTTCTCTAGAAGCTGAGGGTTCAGATTAATAAAAATCCTGGTTTGATCTGAGTCAATGTATTTTGTGTTTTCCTCATAATTGATATGGGTTAATAGATAACTTAGGTATATGTTTGGGAATATACCTAAGTAATGTTTATCCTTTAATTTCATACATTTTGGTTTATCCTTGTTTGATTTTGTGAGATCTTGAGGGTCTCGGGGTCCCTACTAAGTATTGTTATACTCACCCCTGCACGGGTTATGCCCGAAACTCATTGTGTTGGTTGCAGACGATGGAAAATGCTGACTGAGGTAGAGATTAGCAGGACTGGACTGTACTTGGAGGTGGATCACTCAGTGAGACGGTGCACGTAGGAGACAGACGAACATGGAGTGCTTAAGAGGCCATCTATACCTACCCTTCAAGTAAGAACCCCAGAGGATGACCCAGTAGCTATTTTAATTTGCTTCAGTTGTACTTGTTTTCAGTTTTACTTGTATTTTCCTATTGCTCTTGTATTTCTGGCCCCTTTTACTTTCCAACACTTCTTTTGTATACAATTTTACTTAGTATTTTTTGTTCCGATTATGTACTATGATTTGTTTGTTTATAGTTATAAAGGCAATGCATTCCTAGTTTAGGGATTTACGCCTTTGGTTCTTATTGCCAGCCCCTGGCCTATGGAAGGCGGGGTTGGGGTAGCCACGATATGGGCCTCGGGGGACAGGTCATGAAAAATTGGTATCAGAGGAGTTAGTTCTACGAAAGAACTTAAAACTCTGATTTTTCTTTTCTATGAAGCAATAGTGTTAAGGGTACTTAGTGTGATTTACAGTTCAGGGAGTCCAGTGTTGGTGCGGGCAGCCAACGTATCCATACACCAGGACCCTGACTCCTGATTTCCGACTCAATGCATGAAAACACTGATTACGTGTGTGTTTTCAAAAGTTTTCTTTAAGTTATCTCAACCAGGTCCACTCACCAGGTATAATCTTTTGACCATTTCTCATCTGTTTCTTTCAGGATGCCTCTTTGTGGACTACCAGTTAGATCCACAAGAGTTGTACGCGCGAATAGCCTACTGAGTGATGAGGCCTCGGTGCAGGTCCCTTTACCAGCGGAGGCACTAGCGGTACTAATTCCCATTGGGCCTCTGATGCCACCAACACCAGTAGTAGACGATGCACGCCTCTTTAGCATGTTGCATGAGTTCCAACGCCAGAGGCCACCCAGGTTCAGGGGAGAGACATACCCACAGGCGGCTAAGAATTGGATGGAGGCTATGGTGAGAGTTTTCAAGAAAGTAGGGACACCAGCAGACTTCATGGTGATCCTTGCTGCGAGTCCCCTTCAGGAAGCAGTAAGAATATGGTGGAGCCTGATGCCCCAGGTTCATGACGAGGCGACCCTACTCTAGGCAGACTTCGAGAGCCTGTTTCGGGCGGAGTTTGTCCCAGCCATTCTCCACGCAATGCAGATACCGGAGCTACTGCATTTACAGTAGGGTAGCATGATGGTGTCATAGTACTCAGCGAGGCTCACCGACCTCTTTAGCTACACCACAAATATGGTGCGAGACCCATTCTTCAGGGCCCGAACCTTAGATCAGGGGCTCAGGCGAGATATCAGAGCATCGGTGATCTCACTTAGCATCCCGACACAAGAGGGGGTGTTAGAGAGAGCCATCCTAGTGGAGAGTTTCATTGCTGAGCAATCACCAACACTGAGACCCACTACTAGCTGACACATAGAAAAGTCTTCTATAGCTGGCAGTATACAAATGTCGTAGAGGTCCAAGAGGACCGGTCCTACGGTTGGACGATCGCACAACTTAGGATCGGTTGCACGGGGCACCCAGAGTGAGGGCAGAGCTACGTATTCCAGTAGCAGGCAGTTTTATTCATGCGGCAGGCATGGTAACATGGATCATGACCATCCGACGCACCGTTCGGATGATCAACAGACATTTGATGGACCTCCCAGGAAGAGGAAGAGGTTTGATCGAGGCGGTCCGTAGGGAGCAGGCAGACATGGCAGAGGAGCTGGTCGAGCAACTGGCAGTGGGCAACATTTTGAGGTTTTACCGCGACCACCACCAGGAGGTCCACCCCGACCACATGAAGTAGGTGGACAAAAAAGATCTCAGCTTTAAGAAGCTGAGTCATACGACCACATCACTCCAGAGATGATTTGAGGTATGATCTGTGTCTACTCCACCTTAGCTGCAGTTATTATAGACACATGTGCCAGTCACTCTTTCATTTCCACTACCCTCGTTCGGAGCTCAGAGATTCCGATGGATCCATTAGCTCGATCCTTATGGCTAGAGACCCCTACGGGATCATACTCGATGATTACGCACTGGTGTCGATAGTGTGAGATTACTATAAAAGGTGAGAGCTTCGGCTGAGATCTCTTCATAGTGGCGTCGAGGCCTTACAACATCATCTTGGGTAAGGACTAGTTATCTACAGTCCATGATCAGATCAACTGTATTAGGAGTAAAGTGCGGTGTGTCTGCACAGATGGGACCAGGTTCACCTTCACCAGTGAGAAGGGAGCCTTTTCAGCACATGATAGACTTACTCGAAGGAGGGTGCAGCCGATCACTCATCAGTTGGCCTACCTTACCCTCGGAGCAGGAGATGTGGAGAGTCCGAGCTATCCTTTAGTGGTGGGCTAGTACACAGATGTTTTCCCTGATGATGTTCCAGGACTACCTCCTCGTAGATAGGTGGACTTCTATGTTGACCTGTACCCCGGGACGACACTGATATCTACTCCAGCATATCAGATGGCTCTCACTGAGCTTCGTGAGATGCGAGTAGAGCTAGAGGACTTGCAGGGGAAGGGATTCATCTGGCCTAGTGTTTCTCCTTGGGTATCCCCGATTCTGTTTGACAAGAAGGAAGACGAGGTCTTGAGGCTCTATGTCGACTACCGTCACCTAAACCAGGTGATTGTGAAGAACAAGTACCCACTTCTGAGGATTGAAGAACTCTTTGATCAGCTAAAGGGGTCACATTGGTTCTTGAATATAGACCTCATATCAGGCTATCACCGGCTTAGAGTTCGAGACGAGGATGTGAAGAAGACGGCCTTCAGGTGTCGGTATGGACACTATGAGTTCTTGGTTATGCCTTTCGGTGTAACCAATTCTCCAGAAGTGTTCATGGGACTCATGAACAGGATCTTCCAGCCATACCTCGATCGATTTTTTGTAGTTTTCATTGAAGACATTCTGATCTACTTGACTATAGAGGAGGAGCATGCCTACCATTTGTGGGTGGTACTGGACACACTCCGAGAGCACCAGCTTTATGGTAAGCTCTCGAAGTGCCAGTTCTGGATTCGAGAGGTTCACTTCTTGGAACACGTCATCTCGGAGGCTGGAGCTATAGTGGATCCAGCAAAGATTGAGGCGATACTTGCTTGCAAGCCACCCATGAGTGTTACGGAGGTTCGAAGTTTCCTGGGTTTGGCTGGATACTACCGAAGATTCATTCCGGATTTCTCCAGAGTTTCAGCACCACTATCAGCCTTGACGAAGAAGGGGAAACCCTTCATGTGGTCGGAGAGATATCAACAGAGCTTTCAGGAGCTAAGGAAGAGGATGACTAGTGCCCCCATCTTGAGGCTTCCAGATGAAGGCGTAGGGTACATAGTCTACTGCGATGCATCAGGGACTAGAATTGGGTGTGTCCTAATGCAGGAGCAAGCAGTGATCGCATATGGTTCTTGACAGCTAAGACAACATGAGAAGAACTATGCTACCCATGAACTGGAGTTAGTAGTAGTGGTATTCTCATTGAAGATGTGGCAAAACTATCTGATGGGCGAACGTTTTACCGTGTACTCTGATCACAAGAGTCTCAGGTATATATTCTCTCAGAAGGACCTGAACCTGAGATAGTGCTGATGGCTTGAGTTCCTCCAGGACTACGAATTCAAGATAGCCTATACTCATAGGAAGGGGAACGTTGTTGCAGATGTGCTCATCAAGAGGAATGGTATACAACTTATAGGAGTGGTGATGGATAAGCTAGCCGCTTTGAAGATATCATTTGTGGATAGAGACATATCATCCTTTCTATAGTCTCTTATGGTCACTACCCCACTCCTTCAGCTAGTCAGGGAAGCACATCATGGGGACGCTGATTGAGAGACATTACGTTCTCAGATATCCACAGGGCAGGCACCTGATGGATTTTCAGAAGGTGGGGAGAATTTCATCCTCTTCAGAGGATGTACCTTGGTACCAATGGCACTATAGGAGTAAGTGTTGAGTGAGTTCCACAAATCCCCTCTAGTGGTACATCTAGAAGTGGCAAAGATGTATTAGGAACTCAGAAGACAACACTGGTGGACATGTATGAAGAAGGCAGTAGAAGAGTTTGTCTCACGGTGCCTCACTTGTCAGCAAGTGAAGGTGGAGCACTAGGTACTAGTAGGCTTGGTCCAAACTTTAGAGGTCCTAGAGTGGAAGTGGGATGTGATATCCATATACTTCGTGACGGGTCTTCCACGTACATCCATGGGTCACGACTCGATTTGGGTGATCGTCGACCGACTCACCAAGTCGGCCCACTTCCTACCGATCAAAGAGCATGGTTCAGTAGAGAGATTGAAACGCCTCTATTTGTAGGAGATTGTGCAACTATATGGAGTAACTTCATATATTGTATCCGACCATGATGCACGGTTTACTTCCCAGTTATGGAAGGGGTTGCAGGAGGCTTTCAGGACACAGCTTCACTTGAGCACCGCCTTCCATCCTCAGAGAGATGGTCAGACTGAGTAGAATATTCAAACCCTAGAGGATATGCTGCGTTCTTGTGTCCTCGACTTCGGTCGCAGTTGGGAGGATCACTTGCCTTTGGTGGAGTTTACGTATAACAACAGCTATCACTCCACCATCGGTATGGCACCTTTTGAGGCATTGTACGGGTGACCTTGCAGATCACCCTTGTGCTAGATAGACCTTGGGGAGTCAGCACTGGTGGGACCATAGATGGTATGGGATACCACAGAGAAGGTTCAGATCATCCAGGAGTGGATGAAGACTGCACAAAGTAGGAATAAGTCGTATGATGACAAGATACAGAGACCTCTAGAGTTCGAGGATGGCGACCACGTCTTTCTACGGGTCTCACCCTGATGAGGTCTACAGAGATTTGGCCAAGGCAGCAAGTTATCTCCGAGATTTATTGTACCTTTCTCGGTTCTCAGCAGAGTAGGCAAGGTGGCTTACTTCTTGGAACATCCACCTCAGTTGCACCAGGTGCATGACATCTTCCACGTATCCCAGCTAAGGAGATACGTGCATGACCCTTCACACATCATCGACTATAGGGAGCTAGACGTCGACGATGAAGCGATTTTTATGAAGGTTTTAGTAGAGATTGAGGATCTACATGAGCGAGTACTATGTGGACAGTCCATATCTCTAGTGCGCATTCACTGGCAGCACGAGAACCTCCAAGAGAGAACATGGGAGCGGGAGGCTCAGATGCATGCTCACTACCCCCATTTGTTCCCTTAGTTCGAGTTGTAGATTACGGGGATGTAAATCCATAAGGTGTGGAGAATGTAAAGACCTAGAAATTCCATGGGATGTTTTTAAATACATGGGAATTTTATGAGCCCGTGAAAATTTACGGTGCTTGATTCTGAGGCCCGGTGTGTCCGGAATCAATTTCTGAAGTTTTGTTCAGGTACGTTCAGTAAATGTACGAGCGAGTTTTTATAAATTTTGAACCGGTGATCAGAATTGAAATCCGAGGGCACCGTTGAACTCACAGCGCCGATATTCATGTAATAAGACTTTCACCTCGACGATAGTTGGTCGAGAATGAAAGTTAGTTTTGGGGTTTTAAAGTATAATTTAAATAAAAATAATATGTGTAGATTATTTTTATTTGGTGGTTAAAAACTCCAAGTGAAGGTTAGGGGTGGGGGACACCACACCTTAACCTCTCATGAGAGGTTATGGTGGTGGGGACCACCCGAACATAACCTCCCTTGGGAGGATAAATTTGGGTGGGGACCACCCGAGCTTTTAACCCCTTTAACTCCCCATTTAAGTGGAGAAAACTCTTGACCTTCCCCACTAATTAATTGAGCCAACTCCACCCCATTAATTAAGCGAGTTATCTCATTTAATTCAACACCACATTTTGAATTCATGCAAAAAATTAAAATAATATACAATCTATTATTTCTTTTGGTTGGAATCATTCTTTTGTTGGAAGGGAGAGTTGAGGAGCTCTTGGAGATAGAGCGCCAAGGAAGAAAGAACTCTCCAACGAGGAACGACCACCGAAGAACGACGAAAACCTTCTTCCTTATTCAACTGAAACAAAGGAGGGAGCGCTGACCTTGAATAACGCCGATGATTCCATCCTTCACTTCTTCATTTTTGACGTCAACAAATCAAAATCTTCATTTCCGTGACATTTTCAACGAACAACGATATGAGGTAGGGGATTTGAGTTTGAAATTCTGCCATTCTATGTCGTTCAATCGTGGGTAATGTTTTTCTAATTGATATCACCATAACGTGGAGGGCTCGGGCCGCACAAACACGGCCCGACCCTCCCCCTTTGTTTTTCCTTTCTTGTTGATGACGGTGGTGGAGCAACGACGACCGTGAAGGAATCCAGCCGCCAAGGAAACCGGTGGTGCAAGGCCGCCGGGTCGCCAAAAGGGCGCGACACCATCCTATCATGTGGAAGAAAGGTCTGCGACCAGGGTGGACCGTGGAAGAAGGGCGTGACGCCATCATGCCGCATGGAGGAGAAGGGGGTCGTGGCCAGGGCAGGATGTAGTGGAAGGGCCCGGTGCCGTCGCACCGCGCGGAGGAGGAGAGCCACGACCAGGGCGGGCCGCGGTGGAGGAGCAGAGGCATCCAGCTTCAGGACAGCCACCGGTGGTGCGAAATCAGCTAGATACTCGCCCGTCCAGGAGGATCATGACCTCGTTGGGTCCCACGTGACCTGGACTGGCGCCACCTTGCGCCGGTTTGGTCCCCACCCGAACGACTCGTCTGTTCGGGAGTTTCAGGAGGCGCGCAGACTCCCCCCTGGACGAGGCTGAGGCAGACCCCCCGCGGGCCACTGGACCGGACCCAGAATGGGCTGGGCTGCCCCTCTCGGGCTGAGTCGGACCCGCAGGCTAGGTCGGACCCACAGACTGGGTCGGACCCCAGTCCAGACTTGTTGACCCGAATACACCTTTTTGTTCATAACTTGGGATACAGGTGTCCGATTGATGAACCGTATGCGGAGACAGAAATCGTGGAGCGAGACGGTTCTTTTCGAATACCCCACTTGTGGTTTGGACATATCTGGTGTATGGCCGGGTTGGTTTGAACCTAAAACCAACTGGGTCCTCAGGACAGAAATGCCAATAACTCACAGACTGGATGTCTGATTGACACGCCTTTTGTTGCTTTGAGACCCCTATGACATGGCGGACCTTTGAGATACTTTTATGTGGGACTTAATGACAGTTGGAGTATTGACCAGTAGCTTGTGGAGTAGATCTTCTAGAGACGGGCATACATTTGTGCGGGAACCTAGTAGCTGGCTGAGACTTGACGACTGCTGACCGTTTTGACTCAGAGTGATTCGACTAGCCCAGTGGGGAGAGCCTATGTGTGGGCATGGTAGAACCATGGTGGAGATCACCTCTGTGTGTGCACGGCAGACCCACGGTACTCGACACGTGGATTACCTCAGCAGGTTACCAGGGGAGCGCCTCTATGTGAGCGCAACAGACCCACGGTGGAGAGTGCCTCTGTGTGAGAACAACAGATCCATGGTACTTGACAAGAGGAGTACCTCAGTAGTCCAAGTTAGTGTGAATCACCTCTATGGGACATGGAAGGCCCACTTTACTCGATAGACGAGGAGTTCTCTAACCGCTGAGGGTTTAGAATAATAAAAATCCTGGTTTGAGCTGAGTCAATGTCTTTTGTGTTTTCCTCATGATTGAGATGGGTTACTAGATAACTTAGGTATATGTATGGGAATATACCTAAGTAATAGTTATCTATTGATTTCATACTTTGTGGTTTATAATTTTTGGATTTTGTGAGATCTTCAGGGTCTCATGGACCCTATTGAGTATCGCTATACTCACCCCTGCACGGGCTATGCCCGCACCTAATTATGTTGGTTGCATACGACGGACAGTGTTGACTGAGGCAAAGAGTAGCAGGACTGGATGGTACTCAGAGGTGTATCACTTGGTGAGACGGTGCATGGAGGAGACGAATGGACATGGAGTGCTGGGGAGGCTATCTGTACCTACCCTTCAGGTAGGAACCCCGGTGGATGACCCAATAGCTATTTTACTTTTCTTCAGTTGTACTTGTTTTCAGTTGTACTTGTACTTTACTGTTGGAATTGTATTTTTGGCCCCTTTTACATTCTAGCACTTCTTTTGTATAAATTTTTACTTAGTATTTTTTCTTCTGGGTGTGTAATCTGATGTGTTTGTCTATAGTTATAAAGGCAATGCCTTCCTAGTTTAGGGATTTACACCTTTGGTGCTTGTCGCCAGACCCTGGCCTATGGAAGGCGGGCTTGGGGTAGTCACGATACTGGCCCCAGGGGATGGGTTGTGACACATGCCATGTGGACCCCATCCATGGACCTTCATCCACATCCCCAGTTTATAAGGTGTCCTTGATAAGCTAAGGTTACGTGCTCATGAGACCCTATCGATGATATGCGCTCATATATACCTTTCATTGTCATCATCACCCCTCTTTGTCTATTAGAATATAGAGAATGAGTGTGTCTGATAGACCTTTCATAGGCCATCCTTAGTGTATAATCCCTGACCATAGGCCATCCTCAGTGTGTAAGCCCCGATCAAAGGGCATCCATTGAACATAAGGCCCGACTAATAGGGAATCCATCCTGGAGTAATACCCCAACATTCTTGGAACCTTGGATAAAAATAACGTCTCTGAGAATGATCATCCACCTCAAACCATCAGTGGCTTAAGGGATAAGTGAACTAAGAGAACTTTGATTCCCACCATAACTGGGATATGTAGGATTTATTCCTAAGGATCGATCTCCAATGAGCATCCACTTCGGTGTAAGTCCCTTCATGTACCATGTATTCCTATCTTAGGGGATTAAATCATCCCATAGGTCTTCCATTATTCCTCAACCATTAGCATATGAGAAGTGGGGTCATACATGATCATTATTTTAAGTATAATCTCCAATCATGCCCTCAACTACCTCAAACCCATCAGGGGGTTGGTGGATGAACTAAACTATGTTGAATCTAATACCTGTTATAAAATGGGATATGCAAGAAACATTCCTAAGGCCTAATATTCATACCATATCCTCCATGATATGAGAAATCATTCCAAAAAGTGAAAAATAAACGTGTAATCCATGTATGGATATCCTCTCATGTAATGTGTTCAATCTTTTACTACCTCTTGCTTCTCACACTGAGCATGACTCATGTGGGATTAGAGACTAGTGATAATTGTACCGATAATATTATGAGGATTCTCCAATGTGGGATGTAATTCTGATAACATCTCATATCCTCCCAAAGGGCCATAATCAGGATGAAGAAATATAGGGAAGTATTATATACATAAGTCCCATCTAGGTTCTCTATCGTTGTGTCTATCCCGACATATATTCCCATTATAAGAACTATATAGACTCTAATTTCTATCTCAAGTAGGATACATAGTATGCACCACCAAGGTCTGAGTTTGATATTTACATCCTTACCACATGATGTTAAATTTCATGGATGGGTCCAATCAGATGGCTTTAAACCATATCAAATGAACAACACGAGTTTAGATTTCTATTTTCATAGGATATGTAGGATCCTTATAGAGGTTCAATCCTATATCCAAGACACCAACTGCCTTCTTGGATGGAAATAAAATCTAGTTTTCTTGAACATGACCATAAACCAAATCATCATAAATAAATAAGATAGAGATAGATAACTCGTGATATGAATGCACTTGTTCCTATCGATACATTGTCATAATCAAGCCATTGAAACCGGGGTAACAAATACCGTATTATGGTCTAGGAAGTATTTCATGAGCATACCTTAAATATTTAAGATATTTATAGAGTAGTAAATAATTCCCCCCAAAAGGGTGACATGATCCTGACCTCCCATCCCCTTGTACAATGTGAGTTCCTAAGCGTCATTGGGCATGAAACCCAAAAGGACCACATGCCTTTAGAAAGCAGGTCCGTACTCAATTATGGATGTGGAAACCTTTGGAAGTTTTGAGGGATGAAAGACAAATGGAAAAACCAATGAGAGTTATTGATAAATTCCTTAAACCACTCATAATCAAACCATCAGGTGGAATTCCATCCATGTCTTCATTCTCGATGAAACAATTCCGAACTGAAACTCACAAGGAAATTGAAACCATTGACAACTAGAAAAGATGATTTTAATTAGAAGTTATTAATAAATGGGTAATAAAATATTATAAGTGGATCATATATATGATATTATAAATATGTACAATATTCTATTATATAATTATAATAAATTTAAATTTATTATATAGGAGGTTAAAATGCTTTTGAAGCATGTTCAACTTGATTTAAGTGATTTCCATCTCACTTTTACTTATATGAAAAACATTCCATATTCAACACTTTTCTATTTTATATAGTTTATATAATTCACATTAATGTATTTTATAATTATTCTCATGAAAATTATGGGTATATAAATGTTCATATAAGTTTCTCTCTTTTATGATGTTTTGATTCAAAAGTTACTAAAGTGGTAAGGGATTTATTCTATAATCTCATTGTTTATCGATTTTATTTATGATTAAGTTTATAATAATGAAATTTTATAACCTATATCTCAATAATAACATGAATTTTATTTTAATATGGTTATTTATAGAGATTACATGTTTTCCTTTAATTTTACGCTCTTTATAAACTCAAGAGATCAAAATATTTTTTTAAGGAAAACTAAATTTATTTCTCTCTTTGGTTAAAAATCCATTTTCTTCCATATAAATGTTTTCTTAAAATTTTTTCAAGAATGTTTATAAAATTATTCTATGATTTTTTAAATCCATATTTATCCATAATTTATGTTTTAAAAAAAATTAAAAAGGAATCTTCTTGTCATTTTTTTGAATGAGGTACTTTTTGAAATTTTTCCAAAAATGCGCAAGAAATATTTTTTTAATATACACTGCATGAATGAAATTTCCCACCATCACGAATGATCAATGATTTGAATATTATTTTACATTTTTACAAGGGTATTTTCAAATAAAATGTTTTCCATAATATTAGGGAAATTTTTATATTTTAATATGTGATTTAAAAATGAAAAGGGTATTTTCCACAAGAAATATTCAAGTTATATTTTATAGGAATTTTTCATTAATGATAAAATAATTTGATGTTACTTATGATTTACTAGGGATATAAACCAATGATACCATATTTATTCTTTCTTGGTATGTTTAATGGTTATGATGATGAAATATCGATGAAACCCATTTTTTTCCATGGGTTAAATCATGATGAATGTTTTTATGATCTTGTGGCATACATATGAATAAATTTTTTATTATTCGAAGAGTGAGCCTAGAATTGTATAGCCCTATAATGAATTGGTTCAAGATTAATTTTATATGAGCTCAAATGTTATTTAAGAGGTTATCCGAATCTTGAAAGTGTGTACACAAGAGGTTATCCAAATCCCAAAAGAGGGTACACAAGAGGTTATCCCAAGCCTGATTCCAGTACATGGGCAGTTATCCCAAGACCAAAATGTTATGAATGTCTTGGTTGGAAGACTTAACATAATAATTTTATGATTATGATTATGTAACACTTTATTCCACTCTTTTATGGCATGATATTTTTTCAATGTTATTATCTCATGGATCATGTTATTTGATTCCTTTATATTAATGTCATATAAACTACCTATATTTATTTCATGACTCATATTTAAGATCTAAGAATTATTCGGTATTATTTTTAAAGGTTAATATCATGTTATCATACCCTTTATACTCATGTTAATTTTAAATGATCATTGATATCTCCCTTTTTACCCTTACTGATCATCTGAGCTCACCCTTATTATGTTTTATTTTCCCTAGGATATAAAGAAATGTTTCAAGTATGGTGTGTATAAGAAGGATGATAATTTTTAAAAAATAAGTGGGAGATGATATATATATATATATTATGAATAAGTTATTTATGTATCCAAGTTTCCAAATACAATCAAACTATATGATTCTGGTGTGGATTTTAGTGTTATGTAATGAATATTAATCTAATAAAATTTAGTATTTATGAATGAAAAGTATGGTTTGATATAGTTGGTGTCATTGTAAGGTTTAGTTACCTTTAAAAACTAGGATGATACAACTTTAATGATAAACCTTAGGATATTCCTATGTATAAAAGAAAATCCCATGTTATGGTAAATAAATGAGTTTAGTTTTCATAGAAAAACATCCCTTCCTAGACACTGAAAGTTGACATGGTTTTGTCACAGATGTATCCAGGGGTAATAATACCGAAAAGAGTTGGCAAACTATATATTGACCATAATTCTAGTGCATGGTGACTATTCTCTTATTGGGCACCTGGTTTGACACTCATAGGAGATATTCTTGGATCAATTAACATTTTATTTATGAATCATCAAGAAGGATTTGGATACATGAAAACCAGGGATAACCTAGGTTATACCTAAGGTGTCATAGATTGAAAATAATATGTCATTATTTAGATATACTATAAATTATTTTTCATTATTATATGGTTTATCCCTATGATTATTATTTCTCACACTATGATTTTTGGTTTAATGAAATTGTTGGAACCAGAAGGAACCATGTTAACACTGAATGTGATGGAAAATTCAGTGATTATGAGCAACTAAATGGGATAATGACTGGAGTGAAAAATATTATGACTATGCCTAATAAATTATAATGATATATTATTAAAAACTTGTACATTAACCAACTGTCTGACTCACTAAAGAAGAGAAGAATATATTTTCTTGAGAGATTAGGTGGTGGGGACCATTGAAGAAACAAGGCTCAATTTCCTTTATATAAAAAATATGGAAAGATACACCCCATAAAATGTCTCAAAGGAATGGAAAAAAGTTTTATGTGTATAAAAAGGGAATAGATTAAATAAATTTCAAGTAAAAATGAATAGTATGATAGAAAGAAATAAATTTCATTCTATGTATCCATTTATAGTTTGTTGTCTTAAATGTGGGGAACCTAGGAATTATCTGAGTCAATGCACTCTTATAAAGTCTAATTCCTTGAATAAAGAAGGACCTCTATCATGTTGAACTTTTTAAGAATGTTATTTATGAAAATTTTATTAAAGTTGAATTTGATGTTATTTTGGGAATGCACTGGATTTATTTATATAAAACCCACATCAATTTATAGGGAAGGGAAACCAAATTTGATATTCAGAACCAATATATGATCATATATTAGTGTAGATATAAATATGAACTTCGAATGGAAATTATATCCATTGTATGGGTCTTGATTCATATTAAAAAGGGGTTCTAATCACAAATGGTTGGGAAGAAACTCAAAATCAAAGATATGATTATTATATGATATTTTTTTGATGTTTTTCTAGAATAATTTCTTAGTCTTCCACCAATACATGGAGTTAAAATTTCAATATAAATCATACATAGTGCTGCACCTATTTCAAGGACTCCATATAGAATTACCCTGATTGAGTTATAGTAATTGGAGGAGAAACTCCAAGAGAATATTGAAAAGGGATTCATTTAGATGTGTGTCACTTTGGGGTGAACTTATTTGCTTTGTTAAAAAAAAGATGGATCAATGTGACTCTACATTGATTATTAGGAACTTAATAAGATTAAAACCAAGAATTAGTATACTCTTACCTTGATGATATTTTCAATCAATTACGAGGTGAAAAATAATTTTACAAAATTGATCTTCGATCCAAATACTATTAGTTAAGGGTCAAAATTGAAGACACACCCAATAAAGTCTTCTTCACGAGGTATGAACACTATTAATTTATATTAATTCCATTTGGTATTAATAATCCCCCACTATATTCATGGATTTAATGAATACATCATCTAGATATTACCTTGATCACTTTGTGGTAGTCTTTATAGATGTCATCCTTATATATTCCAAGAGTAAGAAAGAACCTGAAGATCACTTGAGGATTATACTGAAGACCAAAATAAAGGAAAATATATATAAAAAATTTACCAAGTGTGAATTTTTTCGACAAAGAGATTCATTTTTGGGTCATATATTTTCAAGTGAGGGTATATCGATGGATCCATAAGTGAATAAAGTTATTGAATATTAGCCCAAACCTACCATCATGACCGAGATCCATAGTTTTCTTGGTTGTTTGGATATTATAGATGATTTTTAGATAATTTATCACGATTTTATAAAATAATCACCATGTTAACTTAGATGGGAGTCAAATTCCTTTGTAAAGATGAATGTGTGGAAAATTTCCATGAATAGAAGTGAAGGTTAGTCAGTGCACTTGTGTGTACATTACCCCAAAATAGGGAAGGGTTTGTGATGTATAGTAATGTATTAAATAAGGGACTAGGATTATTACTCATGTAGAATGATATGGTGTTATATTTTACCTCATTCCAATTAAAGGTTCATAAGAAAAATTACCCAAAACATGATTTGGAGTTTGATGTGATAATATTTTCATTAAACATATAGATGAATTATATTTATGGAGAAAGGGGTGATATATACTGATCATAAAATTTTAAAGTATATATTTACTAAAAAATATCTAAATATGGGCTAAATAATATGGGTGAAGTTGATTAATGATTATGAATACTCAATACATTACCACCCTAGGAAAGAGAACAAGGTGTTATATACACTAAGTTAGAAGGATCATGCATGCATATTTCTACTCCTAATGCAGCCTAGTGGATGACCTGGGTCTTATTTCAAGGAGAAAAGGTAGGGAGTCTCTCTATCCTATCACTTATATATATATATATTGTTTTTATTAATTTTGTAAGAATCCATACAATATTTGTTTGTTTTTTTATTAAATGGAATTAAAACAAAGGAAAAAAACAAACACAATAGTGGGTGAAAGGGGTTGGATCCAGGGTCAATCACAAATATTATTCATTTTCCTCTCATTATCATCCGAAAATG
The DNA here is from genome assembly GCA_963277665.1 of Viscum album. Lineage (NCBI taxonomy): Eukaryota > Viridiplantae > Streptophyta > Magnoliopsida > Santalales > Viscaceae > Viscum > Viscum album. Next base: position 1,645,835,932 of record OY728132.1, read on the forward strand.
GTATCAATATAATTCTTACATTGATCTCCTCTATATAAATTTTGGTTTTGAACATTAATAATAGAAATATCCCCTAATACACCCAGTTCCACCTCCTTCATATTGAAGAGTCAGTAAACACACTTGATTGAGGCATTCACTATCTCAACACCCATATCTATTACAAGTTATTCATCCCTCAATCCACATTTATCCACTGGTATGAACATTAAATAAAGAGAGGGAGGGAAAAAATATTTTATTGGATTTGAGGATGAAGTAGCTCTTCGAAGAGACCAAATAAATACCATCAATCTTCTTATCCCCATTTTTCTCATATTATTAAAAATAAAAAATTGCCTTTGTGATCTCCCTCAGGGTTCCATTACTTGAGTTAGTTCTCTATGGTTTTGAGTTGAAAATATAACATTGAAGTGCGGTGGTGAAAGAAGAACACAAAGAATTGAGGGAGAAAAAAATTATAAAACACAATTAACAAAACATAATGAAATTAATATTAACATATGAAAAGAAATCACAGTAAGTAAAATAAGTGAAAGAATAACCTAATAGAAAGAGGTAGAATATTTATAATTGGATACGGTGAGAGATATTTATAGAGTTGGTGAGACAATAACTTCTTCCACTTAGTCATTTTTGAGGAGAGAGATTTAACTTCAGTCAGATGGATTCTACGTGCTGTAGAAAATAGTTGAGATTAACTAAGATAACACATCAAATTTCTATGATTGTGTTCACATTTTTTTTTTCAGTGCATCACGGTGGTAGTTACATGTGCTTTCAATTGGTCATGGGATTGGGCAGAGTTTGAATTCAATGCTGGGCCTGAGTCATTGGATGTTGCTGTAAATAGAAATTAATTACTATCAACATATAGATAGAGAAACATAATTATATATATACACACACTTATATTAATAGATATAAATGTACTTATTATATATACATTATAAATATATATTTATATAGTAAATATATATATTTATTATATATTTATTTTTTTTATGTTTTTTGTTTATTTGTTTGATTTTGGATTATGGGGGGGGGGGTCTTCTTCTCCTTTAAGGATATTTCAAAAGAGTCTCAAGATCATTTGAATTTTATGGTGAAGACAATGGTGGCGTGGTTCAGATGATGGTGTGTGGTGGTTCTACAGATCTAGACCGACGAAAACTCAACTTCTTCAGATCCGACATGGTGGAATCTTTGATTCCTTCTATAGATCTGACCATGGTAGTGGATGATAGCACTAGGAGACACAGGTAGCAAAGAGTGAAGTAGATATATAATGATATTTTTCAGGCAGGCCTAGCTATTCAAATTAGTTTTGTGAGGATTTGGTTTTTCCAGATTTCCCAGTGGATGGAAACTTGAAATCTAATGAGATCTGATTTGTTTTTTGATTAGTTTCAAATTTTGGATTTGGAAGATGATGGATATAATATTTCTTTAGTTGTAGTGTTTTAATTATATAGTAGAGGTTTTATTTGGTATTTTTAGGTGGATACAAGAGAGGAAGGTGAAATCCACTATAGGGTGTATGCGTGGTAAGGTGGATGACCATGAGAATAGCTCACAATCAGCTCAGGATGAGAGCCACAATCACTCTGGTGACAATGGAGGATTATTTCAGTAGAGTGGAAAAATGGTTATCATGGTTATTAACCTAATTGTGAGTGGTTTTTTTCAGTTGGAAGTTCACATTGCATAGTTAGCTGCACTATGAAAGATTGGTGAACAGATGCATGATAAGAATACTGATTGTGAGGGGAATGGTTAGTCCATGCCTTTGTGTTTTTTTATCTGTAAATTGAATTAACATTTTTATCATTGTAGAATATTTTATAATTAATTTTAAACAATGATAAACCAATTAAATTCATATGTGAATCCTTTAAACAAAGAATTAAATAATCATTTAAATCTATTTCAAATTATTAAATTATGTCTTGTAAAACACATAGTTTCTATCATTCATATTTTAAAAAATAAAATTCATCAATTTAATTAAACTTGTATGAATTTTAAATTTGTATAAAAAATAGTTATATTAATAAAAAATATATTTAAATCCATTTGATAGTTAAGTTCCAAATTCTCAAAAGTCACAAAATTTACAGTTTTACCCGAGACTTTAATTAGAAGCAGGGGTATTTTTATTTAATAAAAAAATATGAGAATTTCTATCTCACATCACTCCCCCATACTTAGACCATTTCACTCCCAGAAAATTTATCATTGAATTCAAATTATTCAAAAATAAAAAATAAAAATAAAGTTCATCCTTCCTAATTAAAATTAATAGCCAGAGAAGATATAACACACAGATTCATCAAATTTTTAATTTATCACACCTCATCTATAAATAAAATCACTACCTCATTTCAATTCAGTAAATGTTTCAATTTAGGAGTTGATCAAATTAGATTTAATTAGAATCAAAATTTTAATAAAAAATTCATCCATTTATCCCTCTTTCTTAAGTTTCCTCAATCCAAAGTTTGATTTTCCACATTTTTTAAACAAAATAAATGAATGTGTTATAAGTCAATTACCTCTATTTATATGAGTTTAATCTTCACCTCACCTAAATAGACATATTTTTTACAAGGCCCCTATGAATATATTTTTCCTAGCCATAATTGTGTGCAAATCACTGTACATATCACTTATTAAGATGGATTTATTTAATTAAATAAACACACATAGTTCCCCTATCTCATAGATCCATTGTGGGTTTGAAATTTACTATTTGTATTCTGGGTTCAAAGGAATTATATCATTTTTCATTTAAGTTTTATCTGTAAGGTGTTTGTCTCACAAAGGTCAATTTACTTAGATTAAGTTCAAAATTTTAGTGACTTAAAGTTATAAAATTGATTCCATAGAAATATTTTCACTCACACTACATCTCTTGGTTCAAAGAATAAATTTACACAAAGCAGTTATAAAAATACTTATAAATCACTTAAAGTGTCATAGTTTTAGAACCAATGAATTAATCTAACTCTATAATGATATTTTCAAACTTAGGTAGGGTAGAAATTAAGTTCAAGAAAAGGGTGAAAATTTAAAATATAAAACTGTACAAACGTCTCATAGTACAAGTTCTACCATTCATATTTCTCCATTAATACCATTTTTATCCCAAATAACGAGTCTTAAAAGTAATTTTGAATTATATAGTCTTAAATCTATATTTTCTATAAACCAAAATTCGTTATATCAAATCTATTGATCTAGATCTTCCCTTAATCTAATTCCATGCTTGAATTTTTATTAGTTTATTGAACCTAAAAACACTGAACAAACCTTTAATACCTCTTATAGGGGAAGATACTGTGAAAAAACAATATATGAATATGATAATACCACCAGATTCTTGTATGTCATTCCTTTGGAAGATCTCATGCATGAGACTCTCTACAGAATAAAACCGATCTTCGGATTTTCACTTCTTCATGATCGTGTTTACTATAAGTAGGAAGTCTATGCATGATAATCACCACACAAATTTGACCTTACACACTCACACCAACAACTCATAATCATATAGCGTACCATAAATACATTCAATGATAAAACATGAAATGGAAATACAGAAATATTGAAAGAAAAGAATATTTTAACATGCTTTGGAATATATAATACATGCATGGGGGAAACAAACTACTTAAGTGTTTATTATGAAAAAATGATTACATGTGATATAAAAATAGATTTCAAAAAACAAGCAATCCTCACAAACTTCACAGATCTCCAATAAATGACCAGTTGAACTACCACATCGCAACACCTTTAATTTAAGGTCCCATACACTTATATACTAATAAGCACTATTCTAATAAGTTAAACATGATCCCCTAAAAACATGGATCATGAAGCATGATTGCTTGGTCTTGGATACCTACTCAGTGACCCTTAAAATTTTCTAAACTTTTGGACCTCTCAATGATTCACCATTGAACTATTAGTAGAAATGAACTTCTAATGGACCTAATACTGTCAGAGAAGATATACAAACATTTTCTACAAAACATATTTATCACATAATCTATCACATGAAATTATAATGAACTTAATTCTTATGGATGAAATTTTTGTAAACCAGAATATACTTCACCTCTTAACAAGGAATAATTCATGTTTTTAACCCTAATATTTAGGTAAGAATTTCCCATTTTAATATTTTGGTTATACTTAGCTGGGAAAGTGTAAGTGTTAGGATACTACAAGAATAGAGTTAATCTTATCTTTATCATGGATTTTGGAAAAGGGATGTCCAGTTAACTTTATATGATTCATACGAGATATGATTGGAATGATGGACCTCCTAAAAAACTATGTGATGAGAGGAATGAAAAAATAGACCCATTACTTAGTAAAATATGCATCTTAGAACACTAACAAGATATGATGTATGGTTTCATAATTTTCAGCATGAGTATATTCCTTAAAATCCCTTATTAAAATGATATAAATCATGATACTCACCCAAATATATATATTATTGTATATAATGACATACATCATGAACACAATTTTTATATCACTTAATAGTTTTACTGTATTTTAATAAATTGGTATCAAGTTTGAGAAGTGTTACAAATGAGAAGTATTATAAGAATATGAATATGAGTGTTACATAAATAAATTTCTCTAATTCTAATTCATGGTTATTGGATAATGGGTGTACATTATATATTTTTGAGGATAAAAACAAACTCATAACTAGGAAGAGGATTGATGAAGAGAGAAGTAAATCTATGTAATGGAAATGGGGAAAGAGTTACTGCATTTGAGGTTAGAACTTATGATTTAATTCTACTCAGTGAATTAATTCTAGATTAGAAAAACTGTTACTATGATCCTTCCATAAATAAAAATTTGATTTCTATATCAAGTTTTCATAAGAATGGATTTTCATTCATGGTTAAGCACAAGAGTAGTTATATATTCATTGATATAATGTTTTACGACATTGGGAATATGTTTACTAGTTTATATATTCTATACATGGATATCATGATCTATAACATTTAAGAAAATAAGTCTAATGTTGATTCAATCACAACTTATCTTTTGAATTGTATCCTTGGGTATATATCTGAGAAACACATCCAAAAATAGAGATGTATTTTTGGAATCATATGATTATAATTTTTTTATAAATATAAATATTTTTTAGAAGGTATAATGATCAAATAACGTTTTAATGTTAATGTTAAAAAGGATAGTGGACTATTCAATTTTCTATATAGTGGTGTATGTAGATTAATGAGTACTCAAGAAAGTGGTGGGTATAGATACTTTATAATATTTACTGATAAATTCAATTGGTATGATTATAGGTTTTTTATGAGATAAAAGTTTAAATTATTTAAAACTTTCAAGGTGTTCAAAAGTGAAGTATTAAATTAAATAAACAAAAATATTAATATTCTCCAATCAGATTAGGGTGTTGAATACTTGAGTCAAGAATTTACCGATCATATTAGAGACTGTAGAAATTGTTCACAACTCTCACATTGTAGAGACCCATAGCTTGATGTACATGGACATTACATTACTTTTGCAGAATATTTAATACATAACAGAAATAGACACCTAAGGACCTTAATAGTTTAATGTCTTTGGAAACTCAGAACATAATCTTCTAATCTGGGTGAAAGATCTTCAACATCTCCCATAATGATCTTCCCCTTTTGTTTTCTTACCTAAAAACTTTCTTTATATCCTGGTGAAAAGAAAACATAAAAAGGGTGAACTCAAATGCTCAATAAGGGTAAGCATGGACAAAATAAAACAACCATATTCATTTGAACTTAAAAACATGAACATAATGTTTAAACATCAAAGTCTTGAGTTGTGAAATAAATCTTGGCAGTACGTAAGACATATATCATAAAATAACATTAATCATGATAAAATAGCATGGGAATAAAACATGTAATTGTGGAAAACCATTAAGCACATGATATGATTTCCATAGTAGCCAATACGTTGATGCCAAGACCATAATAGTGGACAAAGTCCATTACTGAACTGGGTTTACTTGCCATTCCAGCCCTATATTACTGAACCAGATTCACTTGCCATTCCATACATGTTTATCTCATGAGATACAAATCTTTACCCAATGAATTGGAGGGATATATAGGTCCCACCCATCTCATAATGAAATCATTCTTTCGTGTGCCACAAAATAAACACAAATCATTCATCATAACCCAAAGAATAAAATGGGTTTCATAAACATCATCCCATCATTACATAATCCACATAGAATAAATGAATATAATTTCATCATAAGAAAAATGAAACCATGTAAATAATAGAGACATTATACTTGAAACATAAATATACTAAATAATGTATTCTTAGATGGAAAATGGTTTTGATAAAACACTTGGAATGAATTCTTGAGGAAAGTATCATTTCTTCTTCAAAATCATTTTCTTTTCACAAAATGCCATACAATTTTAAAATAAAAGGATTTTTGTTGAAAATAATCATGAAATTGTGTAGAGGAATCTTCATGAGAATAAGTCATTATGAAATCGTAAAAATCCGTTCATTCCGTATAAGTAAAAAAACATTCTTCTCATAGTTTTACAAGAAAAGTCCAAAAGTACCTCATATGGTAAAAAAAGAAAGATTCATTCCATACCACATAGTAAAAGTCAAAAATAGGTAAACATGAATTTAATAATACATGGAAGAATATTAAACACTTTATTAAAACATTTTTATAAAACACAGACATGGATGATAAATATAACCCCAGTAAATACTTACGTATAAACAATCTCATATAAAAACAATATTTGCAAAATTATCCCTTACCTTATGTCCAATTTCTTCCATATGTGTCCGAGACTCCTGTATAGTGGGTTTAAACATATTATTAACTTGTAACAGAACCATAATAATATTTATGATATCATATATGATTTACTTATAACTTTATATTAGCCGTTCTTTTGTCAATTCCATATCAAAGTAGCGTTTTGGGTAAAATCATTTCATTTATCGTACATGTTTGGACTTGATATTCTTGATATTATTACTTATATCCTGATTTAAATAATTCCATAATTTAAAAAATGATTTATATATAATATATATTCAGCATATAAACATATATGATAGATCAATAAATGGAATGAAATACACCGTTCCTGGAGACGGTAGGCCGTACGTACGCATGAACGCTGTTTTCGTTTATTGAATTGAATGGAATTAAATAAATAAAACATATATGTACATAAATACAGTATCATTATTATGTCATATCTTTCATTATTACTTATTATATATACTTTATAATCATTATTTAATGGTTAACTTGGATAATGAATCTCATCGCGTCGTGGAGACTGTAATCCGTACGTACGCACGAGCGATGATATCATTCCTATAATTATTGAATGGAATTGGATTGGATGATATAATATCTAAGAATTAGTATTATGTTATAATAACCATATATAGTTATTATTCCCACAATTATATCCATCCAAGTATGGTGGTGGTGGAAAAACATATTACACCACGACGTGGAGACGGTATTCCGTACGTACGCACGTTCGGTGATTTCATTTTCCATAGGATGGATAGATGGTGAAATATGGTTGTTTCATATTTATAATAACATATCAGTATATTAGTGATATAGATGTTATTAATTTATAATGAAACAACTAAATAATAGTAAGTTTAAGAAGAAAGAAACTTGGAAGAATCGGTAAGAGAGATTACCTCTTCCTCGACGTGCCTCTTTTAAACTTCCTCTTAGGGCACTAGATTTGGTCTTTTGAGAAGACCAAAACCTCTATAATGTAACTAGAGAGTTTGATAAGATTAATTGGTAGGGTTTTTCCAAGATTTAAGGCTCAAAATTGAATGAAGATGAGAGGGATGAGGTTCCCTTTTATAAGGGAGGATATGGGCACCTTTGGAAACATAAAAAAATATTTATTTATAATAAATTAAAAACCCACTTAAAAACCTAAAAAAATGATTCAATTAGAATATGAGATGAGATAGGGTTGTAATACAATCAACTAATAAAATTTATACATATTTGGAATTTATTTTAAACCTTATCAACTTGATTTATCCTTATTTAATCTATTTAATTTTATTTGTGGTAATAATATTCTAAATTCTAAATAGTTATAAATAATTACTTATGTGTTGTAAATTTTCCATAATTAGAAAAATTATTACATTTTAGACCATATAATTTTAAATTTTAAATTTTTAAATATTTTTGTGATTTTTAAACAATTTAATAATATGATATTTTTATAAAATATCAATAGTGTCAATTTTGACATTATTCAATTATTTGAATTTAAATAAAATACACATAGAAGATATATTCGAAAAAAATATTTAATAGATTCCTAACATATAATATTAATCTAAAAAATTCATGTAGCACATTAATTTGTTCATATAATATTTATTTTAATATTTTTAAAACAATTTATTTGATATTTCTCTTAATAAAATAATTACTACAACATTTTTGTATAATTATTTAATATGCTTATTTGTTGCATAAAAATTAAAAATAAAATACTATGATGAATATAAATCTAATATATTTCATAATAATACTTTTATTCTAATTTTTCATCTTAAAATTACAACATTTAAATTTTTATATTTATTAAATTATGAAGGTGACAACTTTGACATCATTTAAAATAAAATATTATAAATGTCATAATCTATTTTATAAGGATCCAAATGGTCCACAAGTATACCATTGGATTATTACGGTATATATATACTATAACAATATGTTTTGGTCAGGTGTTTGGGCCTTTTTATGGGTAATATTATTTTAATAAAAACTATATTATTGATTTTTCACTAAATTAATAATTTCTGCATCATTAATGTATAAGCTTTTAAGGTAATTAAATATTTCTTAAAAGATACAAATAAATTACCATAAGAAATAAAAAAAATTAGATTTCAAATGAGTATTTATAATAGAATTTATATTCTATATAACCTTATTTTAAAAATACTTTAATTATTAAAGTTTGAATGAGATATATTTCACTTTCTTTAAATAAAATAAATTAAGGGTCTTAATCAAATCCAAGTGGGTTCCAATAGATTCCATTTAGAACCAAGTATGATTTATGGAAAAAATATAATCATCCAATTATATTAATACAAGTGTTAGGGTAATTTTATAATATTATATTTACCCTTAATTACCCGATTTACCTTTAACTATGGTAAATAAAATTTACCGTATTTACTATTCATAATTCCTAAAAATAAAAAGTATCCTATTAACATAATTTGGACCTACTAATTCCAAATATGGAATCCAATTTTCTAAATTCAAAACACAGAAGTTGCAGTATTTAATTTAAAATTAATTCCGTTGTTGAGAAAATAGGTTTTAAAAGTTAAAACGTTGCAAAAGATTGAAATGTTTTTACCTATGAATTCAGTGTAAAATTAATGATAATGACTTAAATTATATTAAATAATAAAAATATATTCTATTTATACTTTAAAACCATTCAATATTATAATTTAACCATATAAATTATCTCGATGAAAAAAGTTGTTTTTAATTAAAATTTAGCGTATTTTTACTATTCATCAAAATAAGAAACTTATCAGAAAAATATCAAAAATTTATCCAATGTAAAGTTTTATATCCTGATTCCAAAGAATAATTTTATTTTGTAAAATTAAACTTATAAACATGTCAAAAACTATATTTAAAGTGGGTGCGCCATCAAAAGGCGGCAAAACTGCATTTTTTGAAAAATACTTATTTTATCCAAAAAATTTATTTTGTTTTCATACCATGTTATATAAAATGTGTAAGATGAATTATAATTTCATAAAATTCAAAATGTGGTTAATAATATTTATAACATCTAGTTCATAATAATACGGTGAAACTCGGTATTGCGTACTACGCAAGCTATCGAGGAAGGTCGCTCTTGCGTGTAACATAAACCAAAGATATTGTTTGCATATACTACAAGCTAATATGGTGTTTCATATAGTGAAAGATAATATTAGTGTAGCGTACAACAAAAGACATCAAAGAAATTAAAAATATTATTTCTCCTAAAATCTCGGGGTGTTACATTCTACCCCCCTTAAAACAAATTTTGCCCTCGAAATTCGTCGGGGTTATAAATCTTTTACTAATTAAAAGTTTCTTTCATAGAAACCCACACTATAAAAAGGAATACTAAAACTTAATTTTAAAACTAAAGTATTAAATGTAACGGTTACCCAAATTAGCTCATCATTGGGTTTCCACATTGGAGAACATAAGTGAAAATATGGATATAGAAGAGAAATTTAAGCATAAATATCTGATGGAGAGTGGTAGAGAACATGGCTATGAAAAATAAAATAATCACAAAGACATAAATTTGTGACGATCTAAGGTACCATCTGATTCATTGGATATGAGGGTACTAGGACAACATTTTTGGTTTTTAAGATCATTTCCCTAAAGTTGATGATTTTTTTGCATAAGGATAAATACTTACCTAATTTTGGTGTAAAGTCATCATTGGTCATACCATGAACAATTTACACTTCATATATATTTAAATAAATGAAGTTGAATTTGTAATTCATGAAGTGTTAGCAGATCATGCGATAGAATGATGAGTCATCCCATCTGTTTCTATCACAAAAAGGTTAGCATAAGTTATTAAATATACATAAGTCCATCTATGGTGATATTAATCGTATATGGTTCCTAAAATGGACTTATACTTCATCTATCATATCGCTTAATAAAATGAAACTAATTTCTACAAACCAGGGACTTCCTGTAGGACAGTGGTAGGCGATAAAGGCCTGTCACACTTCAGTTGTGGGTTCAATTCCCATAACCTTGTCTGACGTGACGGGTTGTCACCCATCCTGCAGGTTTCCCTTTTTCTAAAACTATACTATTATAACATTTTAGAAAAAAAAAATTAGCCTTAAACAATACTATCTAATGTCCAACATAATCCATTCCAACCTTTAGGCTTATCGAAAATACTTCTGTACAATCTCATAGTATAAAGAAAACAATTACTAGAAAGGTCATCTTCCAAGCATTGAATACAATAATTTATCCCCCATATATCATAAGATATATCTTGTTGGTCACATTAAAAACATATGAATTCCTTAATCATGTATAAATTACCATATAATCTTTGAAATAACATGAATTCTATCAAAAGTTAACTCTTTCCACATACCAAAATCCCAAAATTTCTATATACTCAAACCATGATATCACTTTTTCCTTTTATCAGTCATGAGCTCATTAATACTATCAAACATATTATTTACTCTATATCCCTTCATTATGCACATATCATCTTATTTCCAAAAATATTTCAATCACTTTTCATGGTTATTGGTACTATATTCTTATGGAAAACCACAATGGACCAATACATAGATATTTCAATATACCATAAAAGTACCTCAACAACATTATTCTTGAATTCCAATACATAATACCTTAAATCCATCCTCTTCAATTATTGTCATGGAATTGGTCCTTCCTCAATTTAGAAGTAACCTCTTAGGTCAGGGGATTGAGTTGGGTAATGCCTATATTCTCCATAGATAAGACATTGAACTCCATAACAGTTTGTCACTCTATGCCCCTTTTCCCCACACAGATAACATCTTCCCCTCCATTTGAGGTATTCATCAAGGTTTTTGTTCCCTTCTTCTTGATATGTAGAAAGCTTAATATTTCTTCCTCTATGTTCCTCACCATTTGAACATGCATAAAAGTCTATCTTTCTCTTATTTGATAACTTATGAATACAACTAAATTTCACTTTGTTAATCATATATCGTGATGACTGATTCAGCATAATCATAATATATTTCTCTCCAGGAATTACACAATTTTTTTGATCATAGTCACCAATTTTCCCATTGGAATCAATGTTAACTGAATTCCTTCTCATTTCCTCTATTGACTAAAACCAGAAACCATAGTGTAAGAAACAGTTAAAATAACGAGGAACCACATAATCATAAAAAGTCACTTATGAGATGTCTAACTTATAACACATTCTTTAATCCATAACACCTTAGGTTCACCCTAGGTTATTCATGATTGTCAACATAATTCTAGTACTGTAACCAATAGTTATACTAAACCTTAGGGACATCCCTACACGTATCTTAGAAATATATCTAGGGATCTCACTAAAGTTTTCGCATCCTAGTTTCCAAAGGTTAACTAAACCATTCCTCTGATACCAACTATAGAGACCCATGGCTTGACGTACATGGACATTACATTACTTTTGCAGAATACTTAATACATAACAGAAACAGACACCCAAGGACCGTAATATTTTAGTGTCTTTGGAAACTCAGAACAAAATCTTCTAATCATGGTGAAAGATCTTCAAAATATCCTATAAAGATCTTCCCCTTTTGTTTTCTTACCTAAAACCTTTCTTTATATCCTATGGAACAGAAAACATAAAAATGGTGATCTCAAATTCTCAGTAAGGGTAAGCATGGAGAAAATAAAACAACCATATATATTTGAACTTAAAAACATGAACATAATGTTTAAATATCAAAGCCTTGAGTTGTGAAATAAATCTTGGTAGTACGTATGGCATAGATCATAAAGGAACATTAATCATGATAAAATAGTATGGGAATAAATCATGTAATTGTGTCAAAACATTAAGCACATGATATGATTTCCATAGTATCCAAGGTATTACTACCAAGACCATCATAGTGGACAAAGTCTATTACTGAACCGGGTTTACTTACCGTTCGATCCCTGTATTACTGAACCAGATTCACTTGCAATTCCATCCATGTCTATCTTATGAGATATAAATCTTTACCCAATTCATTGTAGGGAGATATAGGTCCCACCCATCTCATAATGAAATCATTCTTTCGTTTACCACAAAATAACCATAAATCATTCATCATAACCGAAAGAATAAAATGGGTTTCATAAACATCATCCCATCATAACATAATACACATAGAATAAATGAATATAATTTCATCATAAGAAAAATGAAACCATATAAATAATAGAGAAATTATACTTGAAACATAAACATATTAAATAATGTAATATTAGATGGAAAATGGTTTTGATAAAACACTTGGAATGAATTCTTATGGAAAATATCCTTTCTTCTTCAAAATAATTTTCTTTTAACAAAATTCCATCCAATTTTAAAAGAAAAGGTTTTTTGTTGAAAATAATAATGAAATTTTGTAGATTAATCTTCATGAGAACAAGGTATTATAAAATCGTAAAAATCTGTTCATGTCGTATAAGTAAAAAAAAACATTCCTCTCGTACTTTTGCAGGAAAAGTCCAAAATTACCTCATATGGTAAAAAAAAGAAAGATTCATTCCATACCACATAGTAAAATTCAAAAATAGGTAAACATGACTTTAAACATACATGGAAGAATAATAAACACTTTATGAAAACATTTCTGTAAAGCATGGACATGAATGATAAATATAACCCCAGTAAATACTTACGTATAAGCAATCTTAGATAAAAATGAGATTTACAAAATTATCCCTTACCTTATGTCCAATTTCTTCCATATGTGTCTGAGACTTCAGTATAGTGGGTTTAAACATATTATTAACTTGTAATAGAACCATAATAATATTTATGATATCATATATGATTCACTTATGACTTTATATTACCCGTTCTTTTGTCAATTCCATGTTAAAGCAGCGTTTTGGGTAAAATCGTTTCATTTATCGTACGTGTTTGAACTTTCTATTCTTGATATTATTACTTATATCCTGAATTACTTAATTCCAGAATGTAAAAAATGATTTATATATAATATATATTCATCATATAAACATATATGATAGATCAATAAATGGAATGAAATACACCGTTCATGGAGATGGTAGGCCGTACGTACGCATGAACGCTGTTTTTGTTTATTGAATTGAATAAAATTAAGTAAATGAAACATATATGTACATAAATACAGTATCATTATTATGTCATATCTTTCATTATTATTTATTATATATACTTTATAATCATTATTGAATGGTTAACTTGGAGAATGAATCTCATCGCGTCGTGGAGACGATAATCCGTACGTACGCACAAGCGATGATATCGTTCCTATAATTATTTAATGGAATTGGAGTGGATGAAATAATATCTCATTATCATTATGATTTTATAATAACCATATATAGTTATTATTAAAACAATTATATCTATCCAAGTATGGTGGTGGTGGAAAAACAGATTACACCACGACGTGGAGACGGTATTCCGTACGTACGCACGCGGGGTGATTTCATTTTCCGTAGGATGGATAGATGGTGAAATAGGGTTGTTTAATATTTATAATAACATATCAGTATATTAGTGATACTGATGTTATTACTTTATAATTAAACAACTAAATAAGATTAAGTTTAAGTAGAAAGAAACTTGAAAGAATCGGTAGGATAGATTACCTCTTCCTCGACGTGCCTCTTTTAAACTTCCTCTTAGGGCACTAGAGTTGGTCTTTTAAGAAGAAAATAACCTATATAATGTAACTTGAGTGTTTTATAATAGGAATTTTTAGGGTTTTTATGAGCTTTAAGGATCAAAATTTAATGAAGAGGAGAGGGAGGAGGTGCGCTTTTATAAGGGAGTACAAGGGCACCTTTGGAAACAAAAATATATATTAATTTATAATAAATTCAAACCCCACTTAAAAACCTCAAAAAATGACTCAATTAAAATATTAGATGAGATATGGTTGTAATAACATCAACCAATAAAATTTATACATGTTTGGAATTTATTTTAAACCTTATGAACTTGATTTATCCTTATTTAATCTATTTAATTTTATTTGTGGTAATGATATTCTAAATTTTAAATTGTTATAAATAATTAATTATATGTTGTGAATTTCACATAATTAGATACATTATTACATTTTAGACCATATAGTTTTAAATTTTAAATTCTTAAATATTTTTGTGATTTTTAAACAATTTAATAATATGATATTTTTATAAAATATCAATAGTGTCAATTTTGACATTATTCAATTATTTGAATTTAAATAAAATCAATAGAGAAGATATATTCTAAAAAAATATTTAATAGATTCATAAAATATTTTATTCATCTAAAAAATTCATTTAGCACATTAATTTGTTCATATAATATTTATTTTAATATTTTTAAAACTATTTATTTGATATTTCTCTTAATAAAATAATTACTACAACATTTTTGTTTAATTATTTAATATAATTATTTGTTACATAAAAATTAAAAATAAAATACTATGATTAATATAAATATAATATATTTAATAATAATACTTTTATTCTAATTTATCATCTTAAAATTACAACATTTAAGTTGTTATATTTATTAAATTATGAAGGTGACAACTTTGACATCATTTAAAATAAAATATTATAAATGTCATAATCTGTTTTATAAGGCTTCAAATGGTCCAAAAGTAGACCCTTGAATTCTATGGGTATAGATATACTCGAACAATATATTTTGGTCAGGTTTTTGGGCCTTTTGATGGGTAATATTATTTTAATAAAAACTATATTATTTATTTTTCACTAAATAAATAATTTCTGCATCATTAATGTATAATCTATTAAGGTAATTAAATATTTCTTAAAAATTACAAATAAATTACCATAACAAATAGAAACACTTTAGATTTCAAATGAGTATTTATAATCTAATTTTTACTCTGTATAACCTTATTTTAAAAATACTTTAATTATTAAAGTTTGAGTGAGACATATTTCACTTTCTTTAAATAAAATAAATTAAGGGTCTTAATCATATCCAAGTGGGTTCCAATAGATTCCATTTAGACCCAAGTATAATTTAGGGCAAAATATAATCATCCAATTATATTAAGACAAGCGTTAAGGTAATTTTATAATATTATATTTACCCTTAATTACCCGATTTACCTTTAACTATGGTAAATAAAATTTACCATAGTTACTATTCATAATGCCTAAAAATAAAAAGTATCTTATTAACATAATTTTGACCTACTAATTCCAAATATGGAATCCATTTTTATAAATTCAAAACATATAAGTTTCAGTATTTAATTTAAAATTAATCTCATTGTTGAGAAAATGGGTTTTAAAAGTTAAAACGTTGCAAAAGATTGAAATGTTTTTACCTATGAATTCAGTGTAAAATTAATTATAATGACTTAAATTATATTAAATGGTAAAAATATATTATATTTATACTTTAAAACTATTCAATATTATAATTTGACCATATAAATCATCTCGATGAAAAAAGTTGTTTTTAATTAAAATTTAGCATATCTTTATTATTCATCAAAATAAGAAACTTATCAGAAAAATATCAAATTTTTTTCCAAAGTAGTTTTTTATATCCTGATTCCAAAAAATATTTTTATTTTGTCAAATTTAACTTATAAACAAGTCAAAAACTATATTTAAAGTGGGAGCGCCATCAAAAGGCGACAAAACTGTATTTTTTGGAAAATACTTATTTTATCCGAAAAATTTCTTTTGTTTTCATACCATGTTCTATAAAATGTGTAAGATGAATAATAATGTCATAAAATTTAAAATGTGGATAATACTATTTATAATGGCTAGGTTATAATAATACGGCGAAACTCGGTATTGCGTACTACGCAAGCTATCGAGAAAGGTCGCTCTTGCGTGTAACACAGGCCAAGTATATTATTTGCGTATACTACAAGATAATATGGTGTTGCATATAGCGCAAGATAATATTGGTGTAGTGTAAAACACAAGACATTAAAGGAATTAAAAATATTATTTCTCATAAAATCTCGGGGTGTTACACACCTCCTAAAACACCATAGTTTTATGAATTTCCAATAGAATGAATCATACCTTTTTGGTGGTGGTTTTAACTATGATGAATCATTGTAACCTTCCTATATCATTCTAGGGATATTATCTAGAAACTAAAGCATTCATACTTAACCTAATTCTATATAAAAATACCATATGAGATATGGACTTGGTGGCATTTCAATTTCTCTTTTATAAGTATTTTGGGCTATGAGATTATATATAATGGTTGGATTTTGAAAAAATTGAGAGGACCAGTTTGGGATATAACTGACACTGAGACAAGGGGTGAATCAGTGTGGGGGAATTTTTAAACCAATTCCATGTTTTATCCATGTACCTCTTGACCTGTTAGGATCTTGATTCCCTTATTCTCTTTTCCCTATCGCATGCAATAATAGAAAGCAGTAAAAATATGCACACGATATTTTTACAAGGTTCACCACTCAATAAGAGTAGCTACGTCCTTGCTATGCATGGGAATGACCAGTTCATGGATTCTCCACTATAATTTAATATGCTGTTAAAATGGAGTGGCTAGGAAAACAATCCTCTATCCAGTGTAAGTACCAACATTTGGAGGGGGTGGGAAACAATCCTCTTCCCTGGACTGGTGACAGTCTAGTCCAACTTGCAACCTCTACCTGGTTCTTTATACTGCCTATAGAGACAGACTTCTTCCTTCTTGATAAGGTAGGTTATGCTCTTGGTCTTCTTTAGTGCTCTTCACTTGATTACTTGTAAAGAAGTAGGAAATAATTTCTTCATTCCTTCTTTCTATTCTTCTCTAGTGCAACACCAACTGCACTAGTCTTATTCTCTCTTCTTCTTAGTGAAATAACCAACTACACTAAATCTTCTTCTCTTTTCCTGACCAGAATCACATATACCAATGTGATTATTCAGAAATTGAGGATCAGCTCACATATCATCATCTGAATTAAACTACCCTAATGAATTGTAGTCTTCAATTGGGCATACTCGGTTCTTCTTCTTCTTCTTCTCTTCTTTCTATGCAGCAAACCTGTAAGCTGCACACTCTTCTTCTTCTTCTGATTCTTCAATGCAAAACCAGATGCACTGAAAAATACTCTTCTTCACACGTTCTCTTTCATTGCAAAACCATCTGCATCGAGATCTTCTTATTCTTCTTCTTTCTAGAATCACATGTTTTAGATTGCGCGCCAATCCTTACTTGTGCGCCTCCCTACTTGCACGCCACCATCTTGAATGCCTCCCTGATTGTGTGCCACCTACTTGCACACCTACTCACTACTTTCGTTCCACCATTGAGCATAGCTCACAACTTATGCACCACCTTTGGCTTATACACAACCCACTACTTGAAAGCACCTCCCTACTTGCGCGCCTCTGGAAACTTGCACGGAAAAACATGCGTGGAAAAACTTGTGCAACCAAAATTGCGTGGCCAAACTTGCATGACCAAACATGCGTGGAAAAACTTGCGCGCCTTATAAATAACCTTCAGCTTGCATGCCACTTCAGCTTGCGCGCTGCCCTCTACTACTTGCGCTATCAGAGCTCTAATTTTCTCTTAAGTGTTGAGCATTAAAAAATGAGGATGCAAGTCATCTATTTATAGGAATTTTGGTGACTTGTGTGCCACATACACTTAAACGCCGCTCCAACACTTGCATGCTGATCCAGCACTTGCGCGCCACTCCAGCACTTGCACGCCACTCCAGCACTTGCGCGCCGCTCCAGCACTTGCATGACACTTTCTTTCCTTTATCATATTTTGATATGATGATGTTGAAATATGACTTGCGTGCCACTTACACTTGCGCGGAAATACTTGCACACCAATACTTGCACTCCACTACTTGACTTGCGCGCCATTCTTTAACTTGCGTGCCACTTTATTTCCTTTGTCATATTTTTATGGGATGATCTTGAAATATGACTTGCGCGCCAATTACACTTGCACGCCAATACTTGTTCGCCAATACTTGCGTGCCAATACTTGCATGCCAATACTTGCGCACCAATACTTGCATGCCACTACTTGCGGCCACATTCTTTCCTTTTCCAAAATGTCTTATTTACTCTCTCTACTCTTCATAAGGATTGAATCACAAGTTCTCCAAACTTATGATATTTTTGAAATAAAAATCAGTAAAGCATCGTCATAGTTTTTCCATTCATTTTGGAATATGAATTCCAAAGTAATTCTTAATCCCTAATTCAAATCCTCAATTTCTTTTGGAGTGTTAATTCCAAAGAACTCTAATCATCTCTCTTGATCCAAAAGTGGAGGCTTGAAGATTATTCAAATACCTTCAATGTTGCAGACAATGTATCACCTTTGATACATGTATTTGGAACTTTAAGAATAGTGCAAAAATCATCTGATTTCAAGGAAATGTGTAATTAATGACCTTATTAGAATTCCAAGCCCTTACACACTCTCTCTTCTTCTTCATCCATCATTCTCTACTTCATTCAAATCATATGATTATTTTCTTCAAGTAAGCTCTTTCATGGTTCTCATGCAATCGTGAAGAATTGCATGGTCTTCTTTAAATCCTCATTCTTCTTCAATCAACCTTAGATGGATGATACTTCACCATTATTTATTGTTGTAAACAATGTGTCATATTTGACACAAGTTCTTTGAACTTAGTATCAGTTCAAAAATCGTCTGAATTAATCTTCTTAGAGAATTTCTCAAGTATGGCATCCAATTATATGATTCCATAACAATTCTCCAAACAACCTCACTTCGGCCAATCTCCACTAACTTTTTAGTACTTGTTCATCTCCTTCTTCATTTTGACAAGTATTGAAAAATGTTGACAAAAAATACAATCTTCATACACAAAGTGGTCCCAACAATCTCCCCCTTTGTATTTTGTTGTCAATACCACAAAGTCTCCTCAAATGAATGTGTCAATGTCAAAATAAGAATATTCTCTCTCCCCTTTCATTTCAAACTTTCATTTAACTTTTTATCCCTATTATTGATAAGAAATACAAAGTTCATGGTAGATATGGTATCGATCCTTACTTAAGCAGTGTGCCATAAATCATTTCACTCTAAGTCTACTTGAGAAAAGATCGATGTAGAAAAAAAGAGGATTTGATTTAGACAACAAAGTTATACATTATCCACTGATCTTGATACCTCATGAGATGATATCTCCTATATTTTTCTTCAAGGGTTTTCCACTTTCATTCCAAGACAAAGATATTGAACTTGATAAGAAATAATCAATCATGAAATTCCTTCACTCACTTTTCCAATGAAATAGTCCTCAGAAAATCTTCAGATTAGTTGAATTTAGTACCAACTAAAGTTTATACTTATTGATATAATGACTCAGGAAGCTTCTTCATGTGTCTCCCTCTAAAGAGAACACTTCTCATCACTGAATATCAGGTTCTCCCCCTGAGATCTTGCATGACCTTCAATTCCCTATATTTAAAGAAAAAATACAATACACAAAGATTTAAGGGAATAAGGTGGATCCTCCATGCTTCTTCAATGTGAGCAGGATGGATGAGATGATTTTCTCAACCAAGATGCTCCATTTTCTCCACTCCTCACACTTTTACATTTTATATTTAATTTTAAATGTGGGTGTGTGGATCTCAATACTTATTCCATATATTTGTGTGTGAATCTCCTTTCATCAAGAGAATTCCAAGCACTAGAATCTCCCGGTAAAACTTTCATCCTCTTCATGAATTCTTGTTGTGCTAGAATAAATTCAAAGCACTTTCTCACAGTATGACCAACCTTGTTGCACCTCACACACAGAACTTCATTTTCTTCACGTAGAATCTTCTTTTTTTCATTTATCACTTACCTTATCTTGTGAATATTCCATTTTCCTTATTCTGTCCAAATATTCTGGCCAAACCACCAATATATCATTAGGGTTTGATGCATTAAGATTAGATCTTCTACATGGATTCTTCCGAGTGGATTCTTTCTTAGTAGTTCTTTTGGATGCACCACCCTTCACCTTTTTGGATTTATAATCCAAGGACTTCTCATCTTTCCTTCTTGAAATTTTCTTAGGAGAATTTGTTTTCACATTATTCATCTGATTTCTTCCCAAAGATCCTTTTTCATTCTTTCCCAGATTCTATAGTCTTCTTTTCTTATATGAACATGCTCCATTCATATAAACACTCCTATTGCATACATCACAGATGTTATATAACATTCCAAATATGTTTTCAGTATACATATGTTTCTAGATCTGTGGATGTTTCTTCTTCTTCTCTAGATTTATCCCCCTTGAGATGATCTTCCTCTATGCTTTTACATTTAATGGATTGTACCAACAATCCAGTTCACAATGCCCAAACCTATTGCAGCACTAGCATTGACCAACAAACCATGAATTCTTGTCATCTTCTAGATAAGGTTGCTAAGTCTTCTTTTTGGTATTTTTTGATTTCTGTGGGGATATATCTTCCACACTCTTTCCCCTATCCACCCTATACATTGTGATAGGTTTCATCTCACTTTTCTTCATCCAAACTAGTTTAGAATTTTTCTTCCAACCTACACTTTTTGTATAAGAAATTTTAGAAACATTAATAAAAGTTGGTATGAATGATACCTTTACTTTCTTAGATAATTATGATAGATCAAGTCATGATCTTCTTGTCACATTTTTTAGGACTTTTGACAGTAGAATCCTTCAGTGAACATTGGGTACTAGCAGCAACTATTCTCTTCTTTTGTGAAGACTCAATATGTGTCTTCTCAAGATTGGTCAACTGATCTTCCAACTATAGACATCTCATATTGAGGATGACCTTTTGGTCTTCAATCATAGTCATATTATCTTCAAAATCATTCTTCAATCTTTCAAATTCATCTTCATGTATCTTTACTTTGTTTTGTAAAAAATATTCACGATCATTGATCTTCTTGGAGTTATCTTCCAAATATAACTTCTTGACATCATTGCCCCCTTTTAGCTCATCTTCAAGTGCTTGGATCTTCACTTACAGAGTCTTGTTGACTCCCTCATTTTCTTTAAAATCTTTGAGCCACATTGAAGAGCTTTCTTCAAATCCCCTCTTTGTTTCTTCAAAGGCTCCAACCTGTCTGGAGAGCTTTAGACATTCAACAATTTTTGCTTGTAATCCTTTCTCAAAAACATCAGTTTCTTCTAGCTGAGTGATATTTTCCTGCATGAACTGAAATACTCTATAAACCAAGGATTTAATTTCTTTAGGAATATAATGAAGAAACATTCTTAATCTATCAACTTATATTTCTTGAGATGTTGTAGATTGATCATCACCACTTGTGCTAGCATTTTCATCATGAGAATAATTTCCAAATGTACTAACACATACCTATTGATCAGTTGAGGTAGGAAGGTTGTCCATATTCTTAGTGGGTACTTGAGCCACCTTCTCATTAATTTCAAAGTCTAGTGTGTCTTCAATGCCAGCTAGATATGAAGAACCAGATGCTTCCACTTCTTCAGATAAGAGGGAATTATTCTTCAACCTTATCTTTTATTTCTTTTTCCTATTCATCATGGTCTTGGTAGATATAACCTTCTGATAAAAGGTAACTGAATCTTCACCAACACTACTTTTCATTGTTGAATCATGAAAGGAACTCAAATCTTAAAAATAGAATAAATTCACTATAGAGAATCTAATAGAGGTGAACCTCCCTCTGATACCAATTGAGAGGACCAGTTTGGGATATACCTAACACTGAGAGGGGGGTGAATCAGTGTTGGGGAATTTTTAAAGCAATTCCAACTTTTATCCCTGTACCTCTTGACCTGTTAGGATCTTGATTCTATTATTCTCTTTTCCCTGTCGCTTTCAATAATAGAAAGCAGTAAAAATATGCGCACGATATTTTTACAAGGTTCACCACTCAATAAGAGTAGCTACGTCCTTTCCATGCATGGGAATGACCAGTGCATGGATTCTCCACTATAATGTAATATGCTGTTATAATGGATTGGATAGGAAAACAATCCTCTAGCCAGTGTAAGTCCCTACACTTTGGAGGGGGTGGGAAACAATCCTCTTCCCTGGACTGGTGACAGTCTATTCCAACTTGCAGCCTCTATATACTTCTTTATACTTTCTATAGAGACAGTATTGTTCCTTCTTGGTAAGGTAGGTTCTGATCTTGGTCTTCTTTAGTGCTCTTCACTCGATTACTTGAAAAGCAGTAGGCAAGAATTTCTTCTTTCTTTCTTTCTATTTTTCTCTAGTGCAACACCAACTGCACTAGTCTTTTTCTCTCTTCTTCTTAGTGCAATAACCAACTACACTAAATCTTCTTCTCTATTCTTGTCCATAATCACATATACCAATGTGATTATTCAGAAACTGAAGGTCATCTCACATAGAATCATCTGAATTAAACTTCCCTAATGAATTGTAGGCTTCAATTGGGCATACTATGTTCTTATTCTTCTTCTTCTTCTCTTCTTTCTATGCAACAAACCTGTAAGCTGCAGACTCTTCTTCTTCTTCTGCTTCTTTAATGCAAAACCAGATGCACTGAAACCTACTTTTCTTCACACGTTCTCTTTCATTGAAAAATCATCTTCACCAAGCTCTTCTTCTTCTTCTTCTTCTTCTTCTTTATAGAATCACAAGTTATAGCTTGCACGCCAATCCTTACTTGCATGCCTCCCTACTTGCGTGCCTCCCTGCTTGCGTGCCACCTGCTTGCGTGCCTACTCACTACTTGTGTGCCACCATTGAGCACAACTCACAACTTGCGCGCCACATTTGGATTATACACAGCCCACTTCTTGAAAGAACCTCCCTGCTTGCACGCCTCTGGAAACTTGCGTGACAAAACTTGTGCTGAAAAACTTTCACAACCAAACTTGACCGGCCAAAATTGCACGACCAAACTTGCACGACTAAACTTGCATGCCTTATAAATAACCTTCAGCTTGTGCGCCAATTCAGCTTGTGCACCACCCTCTGCTAATTGCATGATCAGAGCTCTAATTTTCTCTTAAGTGTTGAGAATTAAAAAATGAGGAGGCAAGTCGTCTATTTATAGGCATTTTGGTGACTTGCACGCCACATACACTTTCACGCCGCTCTAGCACTTGTGTGCCGCTCCAACACTTGCACGCCGCTCTAGAACTTGTGCATCGCTCCAACACTTGCACGAAACTTTCATTCATTTGTCATATTTTGATATGATGATGTTTAAATATGACTTGCATGCCACTTAAACTTGCGCGCCAATACTTGCACGCCAATACTTGTGCGCCACTACTTGACTTGTGTTCCATTATTTAACTTGCGTGCCACTTTATTTTCTTTGTCATATTTTGATGGGATGATCTTGAAATATGACTTGCATTCCACTTACACTTGCGCACCAATACTTGCATGCCAATACTTGCACGCCACTACTTGACTTGTGTGCCATTATTTAACTTGCGTGCTACTTTATTTTCTTTTTCATATTTTGATGGGATGATCTTGAAATATGAATTTCACGCCACTTAAACTTGCGCACCAATACTTTCTTACCACTACTTGCGCGCCACATTCTTTCCTTTTCCAAAATCACTTCTTTAATCTCTCTACTCTTTATAAGTATTTCATCACAAGTTATCCAAACTTATGATATTTGTGAAATAAAAATCAGTAAAGCATTGTAATATTTTGTCCATTCATTTTGGAATATGAATTCCAAAGTACTTCTTCATCCCTACTTCAAATCCTCAATTCCTTTTGGAGTTTTAATTCCAAATAACTCCAATCACCTCTCTTCATTCAAAAGTGGAGGCTTGAAGCTTCTTCAAATACCTTCAATGTTGCAGACAATGTATCACCTTTGATACATGTATTTGGAACTTTAAGAACAGTGCAAGAATCATCTAATTTCAGGGAAATGTGTAATTCATGAACTTCTTAGAATGCCAAGCCCTTCCACACTCTCTATTCTTCTTCAACCATCATTCTCTACTTCATTCAAATCATACGATTATTTTCTTCAAGTAAGCTCTTGCATAGTTCTCATGAAATCGTGAAGCATTGCATGGTCTTCTTTAAAACCTCATTCTTATTCAATCAACATTTGATGGATGATACTTCACCATTCTTCATTGTTGTAAACAATGTGTCATCTTTGACAAAAGTTCTTTGAACTTAGTATCAGTTCAACAATCATCTAAATTAATCTTCCAAGAGAATTGCTCAAGTATGAAATCCAATGCTATGATTCCGTAACAATTCTCCAGGCAACCTCACTTCGACCAATATCCACTAAATTTTTAGTCCTTATTCATCCCCTTCTTTATTTTGACAAGTATTGATAAATATTGACAACAAATACAATCTTCATACACAAAGTGATCCAAAAAAAATGGTCTTAAATATAAAAGATTCATATTTTTTATCATCCTAAAAGAAAAAAGTATATTATTTATATAATACTACTAGACACAAAGTTTTTGTGTCTTAATATGTTATTTTACTTGAGATGGATCATGTGAATTGAATAATTAGTTAGAGGAAAAATTAACTTTGAAATGTTCATAAGAAAAAAAGAAATTTTTTTCCTGAAATGATTAATATGTTGGCTCAAAAATAGGTTATAGAAACATAACTCAATCAGGTTACACAAGAACCTAAATAATATGGTTGAATTTTTTAGGACCCTAAGAGATATGGATTTATTATAACAAATGATGATAATGTAATGTTC
The DNA here is from genome assembly GCA_963277665.1 of Viscum album. Lineage (NCBI taxonomy): Eukaryota > Viridiplantae > Streptophyta > Magnoliopsida > Santalales > Viscaceae > Viscum > Viscum album. The sequence goes on from OY728132.1 coordinate 1,645,861,554, forward strand.
TAAAATAATGAATATATTACCTATCAATAGGCTATTGAATGTTATAATTTAGGGAAATGGTTAGAGGTAATGAAATCTATGATTGAATCTATGTGCACTAAAAAAGTTTATAATATAGTGTATTCCCCTAAATTGGTGATACCCATAGGGTTAAAGTAGTTTTTCCATAAGAAAACTAACATGTATGGTAATGTTTCTAACCACAATGTTTTTTTGGAGGATATAAGGTATAAATAGATTTATAGAATTGACTATAAAGAGACCATTTCACTATAAGAAATGCTAAAGTATATTTGGATATTTATTTATTCAACAACATATTATGATTATGAGATATATTAGATATATATCAAAATATATTTCTTTAATAGGAATTTAGTCGAGGATGTGGATATGATACAACTAAAAGTTTTTAATGTACCCAATGTTTTTAATAATTTTTTCAATTTGAAATGGTCCATTTATGGATTAAAATAATCTTCTAAAATTTGGAATATATGATTTGATGATGTAATCCTAGATCTTGGTTATATTTATAATTTTTTTGATTCTTATGTATACAAGAATATTAGTGAGACTACTCTAGTAATTCTGGTGTTGTATGAGGCTAACCTACTACTCATCAGAAAAGATATACTTCTATTAATTTTTTTAAATTAATGGTTTGGAAAGAAATTATCAATGAAATAAATGGGTGATGTAGCCTATATAATGGGCATGATTTTCTATAAAGATATATAGAAGAGGTTACTTTTTATGATTTAGAAGAAATTTTTGGAACTCCATTTTTTTCATTTGGGAATAAAAAGTTTCAAATAAAAATATCCGAAGTATAGGGAGGGGAAAAGGCATGAAAGGTAAACCAAAACATTTTTACCATGTATTATCCCAAGTAAATATCACGAAAGTCCATATTTTGTGGTCCAACATGTGTGACTAACCCCTTTAATAGGTCACACCTGCATGAGGACCAACACGAGTGCCCTATAGAAACCACCTCCTTCACCCAGTGTTATGAGATCCTATAAATATGACCCTTAGGATCCTCAATTGAAATTACTAGAATCTAGTGGAAACTAATTGAATAACTAATATCCCTAGTCCTTCACCAAAGTCATTAATCTAACAAACCAACACGGGTCATCTAGAAAAGCCACTTGATACTTAAGAAATATTATACGGACCATCCTCATCAGCCATTATAGTCTGAGGTTGGTGATCAGGTTTTTATCATATTTTCACCTTGAATTTAACATCATCAATTGGGAAAGTAGGTTAATTTTTCATTGAGGTATATTGGCTCCTTTGAGATAATAGAGAAACTTGTAAAGGTGGAACATTAGTTAAAATTTCCATCTCACTTGACTTTGATTCACAATGTGTTTCATGTTTCCCAATTGAGAAAGTATCGGCCAAATCCTTTTTACGTGATTGAGTAGGAGGGTGTTTATCTTGAGCTCGATACCACTATTTTGAGAAACCAGCTCAGATTATGGATTTCTAGGATAAGGTACTGGGTGATAAAACAATTCCCTTGGTCTGGGTACTATGCCATGTAGATGAGACAACCATGAGACAAGGGCGTGAGAATAGTTGATGAGGTAGTAGTGGATTTATATTTGTATGGATCTATGATATTGATAAATTTATAGGTGAAAAGAGATTTTATGGTGGGGATAATTTTAGAACCCACCGAATATCAAGTATTCTTTAATTTAATCTTGGTTTTTATTTAAAGTCATTCTAGTGGTTTTAGGGGAAAGAGGATAAAAAATGGATTTTTTTAGAGGAGACAAACCATCTGCACTGTTCGAAAATAGTTATTACTAATTGTCAAAAAACCATGCAGTATGGATCTATGTTTTAATCGTAAGGTTCTTCATGGTTTGAGAACAGTTAAGGAAACTATGCAACTCTCCAGGAAAACCTGTGTGGTGTCAGGGTGTTTTTCCAAGGGGGTTTCATGGTTTAACCAAAACATGAAGCTTCTACCAAGAGATAGTGCAACGTATCCTAGGATACCTTGTAAATTTTATTTTTTAAATAAGTTGTATCCACACATAGTTGGAACATAGTTTTTCTAACTACGTGGCCCAGCCAGTGCGACACCCAGAGCCTTTAAAATTTTGGTTTTTACCTTTTTTCCATTGTATTTTAAACATAATCACCCCTAATATCACTTAGGATCAACCTAATACTTATCTTGTGATCTAGATACTTCTACCTTGGTATTCTTGGTGATTTTACTTTTTTCTAGATGGATTTTAAAGGGTATGTTCAGGTTTTGAAGTGGTTTCCTATTTATTTATTAAATCCTTTCTAGATCTCTCCTCCCCTTGTCTTATTGGAAACCATGTGGGCTACGTATTTTAGATATAAGGGTTTTGATGGAGTTTTTATATGTTTATTATGGATCTAGTATCATCAAGACCATATATAATCTTCCCCACTCTTTGTTTTCAAATGTGTTTTGTTCTACCCCCATTCTTGAGGTTCATGTCTCTATACAATGGGTTAAATGATTATTTTTTTCTTATAAATTCCTTTGGGTTATTCATTTAATTTAATTTATTTTTTTATTAAAATGTGTTTTTTAAAAATAAATCATATTTTTAAATAGGTTTTTATTTAAAAATGTTTTTTTTCAAACCAAGTGTTTGATAAAATTCTTAATGGTGGGTTTGGTTTAAAAATAGGGTTTCAAGCATTGAAGAAGATTGGATTTTCTTTGAAAATGTTTTATAAATTATTATCATGAATTTATAAATGGTTTTGGACAAATTTATAACATCGGTTAACCTTGGGTGCATCAGGAATAAACATGTCACTTATAGTGTGTGTAATGCCACTTGAGGTTTTCTTTCACTTTAGTGTGCATAATGAAACTAGAGGTTATACCAGTTGGATCCACCATAGTCCTGGATTGGGGATTTATTTTTTATTTCTAGTACATATACCCATAGGTTATATCCCAAACTATGTGTTTTTTCATTTATGATTGGATTTAAACATGATGGATTATTTCACAGTTATTTTCTCACATGATTTCACATGATGTATTGTGTCATGTTTATATTTCTCACATGATTATATTATAGTGTACTAATGAATTTTATTGATTATGATTCCATGATTATAACATGTAGTTTTTACATTACAAGTCTTGTAAATATTAAAGGATTTTATTAAAACCAAGGGATGATTTAAAAATGTTCTTGATTTATGAAAATGATTTATAAAACTGTATTTGTTCTAAAACAAGAACTAATGAATTCTTGATATTAGAATTTTTATAGATTCTATGGTGCAATACTATTGGGTTTTGTGCTCAGACCCTACTTTTACCTTTGGGTGGTTGCAGACAAGATTTTACAGGATTTAGGTAAAGGGAAGGGAAACATGTAGCATGTAGGCTTCTGTTTTAATCATAGCCTTCATAGTGGGATAGTTTTAAGGGTAAGGTTGTTCACATGGAGGCTTTACGGTATTTTATTTTCATAATTTTTGGCCTAGACAATTTGGATTTAATTGTATGTTTCTTGGATGTATCTATTTCTTCTTCTTTATTCTCTAGTTGTATATCTTTTTTTTATATACGATACTTTTTTCCATTTTATGGTTACACTTGACTACCATGGTGGTCTGGTTCAATTGTATTGTCTAGTTAACTCAATTTTGTTCATTACATAATGGTATTATAGTGAAATAACCTGCTTGATGTTCGATAAAGCTACCTAGGTTTGGTTTTGTATCTTGGGTAGACTAGAGTTAGTACTATCAAGACTCTGGTTGTAAGTGTGAGAGGGTGCCTGGCCAGCTCACCTCTATGTCGAAACTCAAGTTACCATGGGTGGTCATAAATTTATTACCAAGTTTGAGACTTGAATTTTGAGTAAATTTTAATTAACTATATGGGGAGTTTATTTAAATGAAATTTCCCTTTTTAAAGTGTTAAGTTTCATTAGTAGAATTTATATTACTTTAAATTATCATTATTTTATGGAATTTATATGAATTCTTGAAGTTGGTCCGATGATGGGATTCCATATAAATCTCCCTTGTGATGGGAAGAGTTAGAAGATTATCCCTTGTTTGGGTTGAGTCTCATGCAAGATATGATGAAAAAAGTGTAGTTGATATGGAAGAGGTTGGTCAGAACATAAAGCTCTAAGAAATGTTATGCGAACCATCATCATTGGCCACTAGAGTTTGAGGTTGGTGACTGGGTTTTTCTCATAGTTTCACCTCACTTGGGACATCATCAGTTGAGTAATCTGGGTGAGTTGGCAATAAGGTTTATTATACCCTTTGTGATTTTTGAGAGACTTGGAAAGGTGGAATATTGGTTGGAATTTACATATCGCTTGACTTCAATTCATGATGTGTGTCATGTTTTTCAGTTTAGGAGGGATCAACCAGATCCTTTACATATTATTGAATGGGAGGATATTGATCTTGTGCTTGATAACATTTTTTTGGAACAAACAGTTCAAATTATGGATCTATAAGATAAGGTAATATGTAGTAAAATGATTCCCTTGGTCTAGGTACCATGGCAATGTATACGGGACATCCATGATATGTGGGAGCAAGAATACTTGATGAGGCAGCAGTGGCCTTCTATTTTTATGAGTCCAAGATCTTGAGGTGTTTCTTAGGACATAAATCTTTTATGGTGGGGATAATTTTATCACCCACCAAATCTCGGGTTCACTTAAATTTAATATTTTTTTAAAGTCATGTCATGACCCGAACCAATGTGGATCAATCTAAAACTACCTCAAGCCTGCCTCCATATTATAGGGGATAATGACAAGCACTGAAATTCATAACTAACATTACATACCTTTTCCTAATTTACTTGTATTAATGCAACCAACCATCTCCATGAATAAGTACATAGGAATAAAATAAAATATAGTAACATCTAGAGTAACAATCATGCATGTAACAACCTCTAGGGAATATAAGAGTACGATAGTATAATCTAAAAAGAAAAAGAAAAAAATACACGTCTAACAAGAAAGATGTCCCAACTTGAAAAAAACTAGAGAATTAAATTCTGAGAGATCCCAACTCAAGAAAACAATCTACCAATAGTTATAAAGGGGTCTATCAAGGATGCCCAGTATATCGTGTGTCTATTCATAGAAGTAACTATATCAAGCCACACCTCACCACTTTGTTTCACAAATGAGGGAACATAATCTCAAGGTAGATGAACCATTCCCTTGTGTGATGGGTGGGGGAAATCTGCATAAATATAACCCATGCCCTAGCATGATAGGGGATGCCACTTAGTAGATAGGGGACCCACACCCTGGTCCATTATAGGGAACCACTCAGTAGATAGAGGAACTATATCTTAGTCTGTTAGGGGGTACCACTCAGTAGATAAAGTACTTAAACACTAGTCCATTAGGGGGTACCACTCAGTAGATAGAGAACCCACACCATAGTTTGTTAGGGGGTACTAATCAATAGATATAAGACTTTCACTATAGTATGTTAGAGGGATACCACCTAGTAGATAGAGGACCTACACCCTAGTCCATCATGGGGGCACAACTCAGTAGATAGAGGACCCATTCCCTAGTGCGATAAGGGGTACCACTCTAATGATCCTGACTAATCACTTTCATTGTATAGTGCCTTATAAAGAAGCGTCACACTTAGAACACCTCACATTGTATCTCAAAAGCCACCTAGAATCACACTATCATGTTCTATACGAAAAAAACTCAGGATATGCTACTCGTGGGAAAAAATATGAGTCCAAATGCAGAAGATATGAGAGGTAAAAGATTACTAAAAAAGAAGTACATGATATGTAGGGGACCCACATAGTGTGTGGTATTTCTCTACTTTATGGCCATGTCCTCTCCGTCACATAGATCATTGGCCATGTAGAAGTACATGGTGTGTACAAGTCTCACACGACATGTCTTGGCCACCTGGGGCCCACCTGTGTGCACCTGGCCATGCTGTGTAATCATGACCATGCCCATGTACTCTAATAGACAACATATTCTCCCACACAGGTTCCTACGCATGTGCTTCTCTCACATGGAATGTCAACCCTAAGAGGGTGACATGGCATGTGTCCTATTCACATGGTGTACGATCATTAACTTTTTCAAAAACCCTGGCATCACATCCTTAGAGGTACTACACAATGGGTGTTCATCATAGTATACACAATGTAGTCAGTATTTTCATAGAGGTTCTAGATCAGATCTATGAATTTTAGATCCATCTCCTCCATCATGAATCCCTTCGTTTGACCACATGAAAATGGTGGAATCTTCCTATGGCCATCGATTATAGCCCTCTGGTGGCCGGAAATCGGATCTTTGGTTCGTCGCTTGAATCTCATATGCACCACCGTCGTTCATGGAACCTCCCACTACCTCACCGAATCATCAAATATTTGGTGGAATCACCTACATCCATAAATACCCCCTTATCCATCCCCAGATCATCAAACTATTCCTCACATGTAAATCCTCCACGAATCTGAGGGTCCGATCATGATCGATCCCAACCCGACAATGTCAAACCATGGTCCCCATAGGAAAATAGAGAATAACACAAAGAATTATGGGGAAAAGAACAATAATAAATGTGAAACAATCCTTTTCCAAGAATTCCTATCCAATGAACTAGATTAGAGATATTTGGGGTGAGAAATCATGTCATAAATGGGATAAATAAAATAAATAATTATATCCAATATGTGTGAGCATAAAAAGGATAAAAAATGTAGATAATATAAATAGATTTAATTTTGATCAATATATTAATCATAAGGGTGGTAATCCACAAATTATGAGTCCTACCTAGTTTCAAATTGATCGTTGGTGAATTAAATAGCTTCCAATGAAGGAAGAAGTTCCATTGCATTCACTACACCTTGATTTGCCTTGATATGATTATTGATCTTCTCTTGATATTGATCCATCAATGATGATGATATGTCCTCCTCAAAATAGTCCTAAGGTTATAAGTCTAAACCTGGTGATACACCTTAATGATTCATTGTGAATTAGGTTTTAGGTTGTTTAATGGATTAATTAAATAAATAATTAATTAATCCACTGAACACACATGCCAACAGTTTATTTATCCGAATTTCCCTCACTCACCAAATTTAAGAAATTCCTAGGGTAAAGTCCATAGTCTAGATTCAACCGTTTCCTCATATTTTTGATATGAGAATCCATTTTAGAGTTATACTGTTTTTCCTGAAAATTCATGCAGGAATACTATAAAATATATTTAATTTTTTAATAAAACTAATTATGGGAACACCGGGCCTTATAATCGCTTGTCTTCTTAGCATCTGGCTCCAAAAATACTTCTTGATATAATTCAAAGTCTTACAAAAATATAAGGTTTCTACATTATTACCTAATTCAATATTTTAGTCCTTGAAAAGAAAAAATTGAATAAAAATATGGGGATACTGAGCCCGCATATGGCTCTCCCACTCCCAAGATATATCTTACATGCTCCCATGATTCCATAGAACACAAACCAAGGGAATGATATATCCATGAAGGATCCTCTCATATTAATCCTCAATCTCCATCGGGTGCTCCACAAAAGTATCTCCATCCTCAATGTCCAATTCACCTAATCAATAAGGTGTGTGGGATCATGCACATATCTTCTCAACTGTGACACATGGAAGACGTCGTACACCCCCTCCAACTATAGGGGTAAGGCAAGGTGGTAGGAAACCTCACCAACACCCTGAAAGTTCTCAATTAGCATGATGAACCATGGAGATATCTTGCCTCCCCATCTGAATTTCCAAAATACTCATTGTGGGGAGACTCATGAAAATGTGTTCTCCCCACTAAAACTTCAAGGACCTATTATGTTGATCTGCATAATATTTTTTCCTACTCTGAGCTGTTCTCATCCACTCATATAGATCACTCGGACCTTCTCCATCATCACTTGCAACATCTCCACCTCAACATAAGATTCCTCAGGATATCAATCCACCATAAGGTTGACCTATAAGGTCTCCCATACAGGGCCTCAAAAGTTTCCATGATGAATGTAGAGTGTTAGATATTATTATAAAGAAACTATACCAATGTAAAGAGATCCTCCCAATTCCTACTAAAGTATAACATGAAAGACCTTAGAATATCCTCTAGCTACTAGATAGTGCACTCGATATGATTATTTATCTGGAGGTGAAAGGTTTTACTGAACCTCATATAGTTCTCTAATTCATCCTACATGCCTCTCCATAAATGTGGCATGAGCTACACATCATAGTTGGAGATAATTGTTGAGGTAACCTCATGATGGTGAATGAAATATTTTATGTACAACTACCCCTAAATCTCCACTGAACTCTTCTCCCTGATAGCAAGGAAGTGTGCCGACTTCATAATTTAGTCAAATATAACCTAGATGGAATTGTGACCTCTCGATGTATGTGGAAGTCATATCATAAATTCCATGGATATACTATATCATTTCTACTCTAGGATTATAAGAGGCTATAGAAAACCTTCCAAAACCTAGTGCTTAGCCTTTACTTGCTGACATGTGATGCACTGATAGATGAACTCACCCACCCTCTGCCTTATGCCAGTGCACCAAAACTACCACTGAAGGTATATGTAAATATTCTCCACACCAGGATTTACAACTAAAGGACATGTGTGAAAAGCACTCATAACCTCCTCTCGCATCATGACTAGGACCACCTTCCATCCTTATAAAAGGTTTACATGAGTCCCTCCTTTAGAAAATCCTTCTGGTGAATCTCCTATGATATTTTGTCATATAATACCTCACAATCAACATCTCGCAACTAGGCCTCTCTCACATGATAGAGAAGCATATGAGTCAACACCATTGACTAAATAAAATCTACACCCTCCTCATAAACTATGGTCAACTACAAGGATTCCAACTTCTCTAATGCCTTATACTCCAAACAAGCCTCAGACTTCCTCCCCAAGGTATATTCCACCACACTTCCCCTACCCACAATATAGATTGTCTTGAATTCATAGTCTTGTAATAAATCCAAACAAAACCTATTTCTTAGGTTAAAGTCTCTATGTATGAAGATATACTTGAGACTTTGATAACCTGAGTGAACAAAATATCACTCTCCCAGGATATATTACCTCCATATCCTTAGAGTGAAGACCAACACTACCAACTCTAAGTTTTGAGTCATGTAGTTCTGCTCATTTGGTCTCAACTAACTCAAAACATATGTGATCACTAACTTCCTATACATTAAAACATAGCTGATACCAGCTACAGAGGCATCAAAATATACTATATAATCTATTCCCTCCTCTATTAGTCTCAAAATAGGAGCACTCGTCAGCCTCAGCCTGAACTCCTTGAAGGATATCTGAAACTAATCAGTCCAGGTAAACAACTTCCCTTTACATGTTTGATTTTTGAAGGGGTCTATAATCCTGGATAAATCTACCATAAACCTCATATGTACCCTACCAAGATAGAAAAAACTACACCAATTTCATGCTCTTGGGTGGTTCCCAAGAAATCACTGAATCAATATTTGCTGGGTACACAGTGAATCCACGACTATAAATGATATTGCCTATAAATTGAACCTATTAGATCTAATATTGACACTTTAAGATATTACCATAAATCTAGTTCTCCCAAATAACTTTTAGGACCATCCTCATGTGTTCCTCATGCTCCTCCACTGACTCAGTGTATAGAGTATGAATTTAATGAATAAAACAAAAAATATGTCCAAGTATGGATGGAAGATTAGGTTTATCAAAGCTATAAACATAGTAGGGGAATTCATCACACTAAAAGGAATCACCAGGAACTCATAGTGTCCGTAGTGACATCAAAATTCCATATTTCAAATATCAACCTCATGAACTCTCAACTGGTGGTATTTAGACAAGAGATCTATATTCGAGAACCATCTCACACATCACGATTGACTAAAGAGGTCATCAATCCTCAGTAATGGGTACTTGTTCTTTATCATGGCCTAGTTCATGAAAGTATAATCTACACAGATCTGTAATATCCCATCTTCATTTTTCATGAACAACACCAAAGTTGCCTAGGGGGACACACTGGGTATGATAAAACCCTTCTCTTGAAGGTCCTAAAACTTCAACTTCAGCTCTTAAAGCTCAGTAAGGGCCATACAATATGTTGTAGAATATATCAGAGAAATATAGGGGTGTAAGTTGATGAAAAAATTCATTTATTTACTTGGAGGTAGTCCCAAAACATCATCAAGAAAGACATCTATAAAATACTACATGACCTAAGGAATCAAGATGCCTGAAGACCCTGATACACCAAGGGATACACTCTCCAAATGATGGTTGATGGGTTGTATACTTCTTCTCATGAAACCCACTTTTCCTACCCTAATATATCTCTCTCCTACAAATTATAATCTGATCCCATAAATTTGAAGGCATATGAATTGTTTGTAGTGATAGTCAATATGGGTTCAGACTGTGGAAAACCAATCCATACCAAATATGATGTCATAAGGTCTTATCGTGATGACCAAAAGGTCCCATGAGAACCTACCTCCACCAAGCGATAGCTCTCACTTTTGGAAAATAAAATATATTAAAGAAATATCCCCTATTGGAACCTTAAGGCAAAGACAATGGGATAAAGTCTCAACCAGGAGCTATAACTCCCACACTAAGAGTAAAGAGATAAAGGAATGACTCACACCTATGTATACTAATACTGATGAAAACATAGAATAAACTTAGATCATACCTCTTATCATCTCAGAGCCTCTAGGTCATATGCCTCCATATCCTATAGTTTCCTACAACCTCGATCAACAACTCCCTGAGCCTGATGTGGGACACATAGTGGGGGTGTTGGGAGTAGATCATATTATCATTAACCACCCATAGATCCTCCTCCTAGAGACCCACCCACTCCTCTTTTAAATCTTCTTCCCTTGGGGATTCTCTACCCTTTACTGAGAGAGCCAAAATCACAGTGATGACTCTACCATGGCAGTCCATCCACTATCTGTCTTCCCTCCTCACACGTCAGGCCGTGAAATCACATGCCATGTGATCACTCCCATCACATGCATAACACCAAATCTCTTGGAAATTTTTAGGTCCTATGTGTGGTCACTGATATGCATGACCACATGCCTGAGTCTAGTCATGGGGAGGTATCCTACGCTGAGACCTTGATGAATGATACCTGCTAGATAATGCATAAGTCTTGGACCTATGACACACATTACCATATCCAGCTATATGGAATCCATCTGAAATAAATCTTTCCATCACTAACTCCCACTCCAAAACTATTACATAATTGGAAATTCATAGGGGTACCACACTGGAATAAATGTTTCTACGTATACCTTGCTCAAATGTACATGCCCAATAGTATAAATCTCAAATCATGCTGAGTGAGTACCATGTAAGGTCAATTAACCTCAATACATACTTAGAAACCATCATACCTCCCTGTTACAGATCTAGAATATCTTTAATATGAACTGAGCACATGCATGAGGGGAAATACTCCTCATGAAACAACTATTGGAATTCATTCCATGAGAGTGTCAAATTCTTATGAATATACATAAACAGGCTCCACCAACTCCCAAATGATCCATAGAAAAGGTTGGATAATAGTGAAAAAACATGATCAGTTGGTGTTTGGATAAGCCTGAAAGAATAGATCACTAACTCTAGATAATACTCTAACACCTGAGGATCTAGATCGTTATGAAACCTTAGTGACCTCTGGCATTATAACTCATAGAGTGTGATAAGACTATAAACATCCCCATCCCACTATGTTGGTACTATCTTCTACTCTAAAGGAAAGGATGCTGATACCTATCCTTCTAGAAGAAGGTTCTCACAAGATGGCCCCTGAACTGAGGCCTCATCAGTCATCGGGTCTTATTCACGATATTGAATTGATAACATGGCTGGATTTCATCATAGAGGCATCCTGAAAATTTAATCAAGACATACCATAGTTAGATGAGGATATATATATGGGGATATAACTCAATAAGAATATTTAAAAGACTCAATCCTATATGATTCATTCACCAATATTTTCTATAACCTATGTCTTGGTATGTCGAGTCGACAAACAGGTGGTTAGAGTCTTGATGTATGAATACATCAGCCACTGCACCCACACTGGGTTCCCTAGTCTAAAATCCACACTCAAAAAACATTCAAACTATTTACTAAGTCCAAACCAAATTATCATAAGGTAAAAAATCCAAACACCATCCAATGAATGAAATCCCATAATACTAGTTTTTTCATGACCCAACCCAATAGGGCTCAAGTCACAACTACCCCAAGCCAGCCTTCATAGGCCGGGGGATGGAGATAATCACTAAAAGACATAACTAACATCAGAGGCCTTTTCCTAATGTACTTATATGCATGCAACCAAGCATATCTTTATAGAATTTTCGATGAATAAAGTAAAATTCAATAACATCTAGAGTAACAATCATGCATGTAACAACCTCTAAGAAATATAAGAGTATGATAGTGTAATATAAAAAGTAAAGGAAAAAAATACACACCGAACTAGAAATACGTTCTATCCTGAAAAAATTATAAAAGTAAATGTTGAGAGGGCCTAACTCCATATCTCCAAGCCCCAAACACCATACGTGGTTAAATGCACTTTAGTGTCCCCTATGCTCCTTTGTAATCATCACCAACCTTTCCTTTATTTGCACAAGACATGACATGTACAGAAAAATCCCATATAAGGGTGGGTATATACATACCTAACATGACGCCCCAGAAGATGAAGGGGGAGTATTTAGAGAAATGATAGAAGTAAATAGCTCAAACCATTATAAGAGGTAAATAAAATACAATAATAATATATATTATAATTAAAGAAACCCATTATAAGAGAGAATGGGTATCTTCATATCATAGCCCAACCCAAGAAATGAGTCATCCAGTGATTCAAAATGGATCCATAAATAATCACCAACATCTCACATGTATTTCCATAGAAGTAATAGTATCAATCCACACCTAACCACTATTCCGCAAAGTCAAGAGAACATAATATTTAGGTAGAGGACCCACACCCCAGTGCGATGGGGGGGGTACCACTAAGAGTACAAAGGACCTGCACTCTAGTATAAAAGGGGGTACCACTTGGTAGATAGAGGAACCGTGACCTAGTCACTTAGGGGTTACCACTCATTAGATAGAGGAACCACACCCTAGTTTGTTATAGGGGTTCCACTTAGTAGATATAGGACCTGTTCCCTAGTTTATTAGGTGGTACCACTCTGTAGACAGAGGAATCGCTACCTAGTTTGTTAGGGGGTACCACTCAGAAAATAGAGGACCTATTCCCTAGTCTATCATGGGGTACCACTTAGTCGATAGAGGACCCACACACTAGTTTGTTAGGGGTACCACTCGATAGGTAGAGAACCCATACCCTAGTTTTATAAGGGGTACCACTCTAATGATCCTTCCCAATCACTGCCATCATCAACTGCTGACTAAAGAAGAATCACACTCAAAATACCTAAAAAACACTTAGGATAGGCCACTATCACGTTTTATGTGAAAAAACTTAGTATATGATATTCATGGTACAAAATCTAATTTTTAATAAAGGAGATACAAAAGGTAGAAGATTCCTCAAAATGAAGCACACAACTTATAGGGGACCTACACAACATGTGGTTTTAATTTTTTACTTTACCTTGTCCTTTGTACCACACATATATATTTCTATATAGATATACACTATGTGTACGAGTTTCAAATGGTGTTTCTTGGAAACCTGGGCCCTGCCCGTGTGCTCCTGGCCGTGCTCTGTAATCTTTACCATGCTCGTGTACTCTGATACATGGAGTGCCCTCCCGCATGGGGTCCTACCCATGTTCTTATTTCACATGTCTTGTCTACATGGGGAGTGTCACATGTTGTGTTTTTTGGAAACATAGTGTGTAAGTTTTCCAAAAATCCTAGCACCACAACCATAGGGGTACTACACAACATGTGTTTATCCTAATACACGCCCTATAGTTGGGATTTTCACAGAAATTCCATATATGATATACCCATTATAGATACAGATCTTTCACCATGAATATTTCCATTTGACCACCCAAAAATGGTGCAATCTTCCTCCATACATCGATTTTGTCCTTCTGGTAGTTGAAAATCAGATCTCTCGTTCGCCGATCGAAGTCCGTAAGCACCACTGTCACTTGTAGTGCCTCCCACTGCCTCATCAGATCTCCAAATCCATGGTGGAATGAACTTAAAACTGAATTATAGTGAAACTATCCATTTTAACATATTATTACATGATTTTAAACATAATTAAACATGAAATAAAAACCAAGGATTGAATAGTCTAGTGTACTTGGAAGACTAGGTGCCCGATTAGAAAGAATGAAACCAAAATAAAAAAATATTTTATTTAATCTTCATAAAGAGATCATAAATCACTTTTAGATCTTATAAATTCATAGTATAACCTAGGGAAAACATGTATAAAAGATATGAGCTAAAAATCCCAGTAAGAGAATAAAAAATAGGAATAAATCATAGTACATGGGTTAGAAGGCATAACATGATGACATAAAAAGGCATGGAACATGAATAAACATATGGAGTAATAACATATAAAACATTGGATCTTGTGATCATGTAAATATACGAATGTGACAAAAACATATAGTATTACATAAACATGAGTCGAGGCTAACTTCCAAGAATATATCACGTAGTGAAAAAAAATCCCATAATGGATTAGGTTTACTGCCTAATCCCATACATGACATCTCATGAGAATAAAAATTACCCAATGCATTGGAGTGGTATATGAGGTCACCCATTATAAAATGTTTATTCATATGTGAAACACATAAATAATCAAGCATAAGGATTAAACATAAGGGTTACCCATGGAAATAAGTGGGTATCATAATCATGTCATAAGGT
Source organism: Viscum album (assembly GCA_963277665.1). Classification (NCBI taxonomy): domain Eukaryota; kingdom Viridiplantae; phylum Streptophyta; class Magnoliopsida; order Santalales; family Viscaceae; genus Viscum; species Viscum album. The sequence goes on from OY728132.1 coordinate 1,645,876,559, forward strand.
ATAACCAAAGGGAATATCATAATGGTGTCCATGAAAGAATGGATTTAAATCATAATTAGACATTAATAAGGGAAAAAGGCATGGATCATGATAAATTATGTTCAAATTAAGTGAAAAAAATGTAAAAATAGAGTTTAATAAACTTTAGAAATGATCCACTTTAGTGGGGTTTAAGGGAAAATATTAAAGAGATTTTAAATTAGAAAAAGAATAATTGTTTTTATAAAACCAGAAATGAAATAAGATAATTTTTAATGATAAAATGAATTTTTTTATAAAAAAATGTTTAATTAAAATAGTTTATGGAGTTTACTTGAAAATGGGTAAGTAATTGGGAAGTTCCCTTTAATTGGGATTTCTTATCGGAAGGAATTGTTAAGGGAACCTTATAAAACATTTATTTACCCATAAAATAAATATAAATTGAGATAAATAAATATTTTTGGAATATAAACACAGAGTATAGGAGGATTAAGTAATAATAATTAAAAATTAAATTGGGGTAAAGAGAGATAAAGTGTAACCGGATAGAAAAATGGAGGTTTGAAGATAATCCCTTACCTTATGTCCCAAAGAATTCTAAACTTGAACTTAATGTCCTGAATAATCAAGTTAGATTCATTAATAATTTAATTTAGAATATATTAAATATATATTTTATTTATAATAATTTTATTAAGTTTATTTATGTTCAATTATATGAGTTATAATGTTTAATTTCATTGTTCCGGGAGCGTTCGTTTCATGGTTTTATGGTCGGTTCCCTTAAGTATAATTATGAGAGTTCTTATCCAATGGAAGAAAAAATATAGAAGTGGAATGAAATGGTATTAATATAATTTCATAATTTTAAACGATCCCATATATCATTTTTTATATGAGGATGATTAATTGGATAAAATGTTAATGATAAACGTTTAGTTTGTTTTGGCGGTTTTTGGATCATCACGAACTAGTTTTTTATTATTATTTAATATTTTGTATATATATTAGTTACAAAACATGAAACAAGTTATAATATACATATTATGATCTGGTTTAATCATATTAATGGTTTTATGACCATCCTTGAAGGCAGTATTTGAAAATGAAAAATCATCATCCATGAAGGCGGTGAATCATCATATCGTTGATGATGTTTTCATTTTTAATATAAAAGGGGAAGAGAATAGATTTTATGATGGATATTCTATTAAAATAATAAAATTATAGTATATATATGATACTAGATTTATAATGTTTTTTTTGGATAGGATAATTGAGGATAAGGTATAATAAACAAATAATTTAATAGATAAAGAAGATGGATTTTACCTCTTGAATACTATCTCCTTGAGAACCCCCTTAAGGAACTTATGTTTAGTATTTTCTTGAGACCAAAATATCCTAGGAATGAGGAAGAGGATTGAGAATTGAATTTGTTAGAATTTAGGGAATCTTCAAGGATTATAATGTTTAAGGAGAATGGGTGGTTAATGGTGGTATTTATAGGGGAGGAGAGAGAGGTGTTTTTGATTATTTTATTCATTTTTATTATTATTTTGGCTCAGAAATATCAGTAGTGTTGATTACCATGACTAAATATATTAACTAGAGTATGTGAGTTATATATAATTATCATTTACATCATACATGACTCAAACATGACTCAAAATTTCATTTATTTACTTATAATGTTAAATACCTTAAATTACTGTATTTCACTATTCCCCAAAAATTCAAATATTTTAGAAAAATACAAAAAATTTAACCTTACCATTTTTTAGTGGGAAGATTTCAAATATGGACTCCATTTTATGAAAATAATTTTCTAAATATGAAAAATTTAATTTTTAATTAATATCATCATTTATTTGAAAAATACCATTTTTAATATTATAATTGTTTTTATGACACATTGAAAAATTAATTAAGGTCTCATAAAATTTTATTATAATTATAATAGAATAAAATATTAATTTATGAATATATTTAATGAAAATAAATTTTATTTTATTTATAAAATTGTAAAAAAACATTTGAATTTCATCGAAACACCAATACTTAATTTATCATTTTTAATCAATTATTTACTTATTCCATGATTTAACTATATCATTTCTCATTTATAAGATACCTAAATTTTATATATAATTTCATAGGTTAGGTTTCTATTATAAGGGCCAAATTACTATTCCTAACAGTCACATTAATATTCCAATGGACATGTTATTATTCTATTAGTATAGGTTCCTTAATTTCTATGAATATCATTTATTTCATTATTCATTTATGAGAATAAAGATCTTATTGGGTTCTCTTTGTGATTTATTAGATTTATACTCTATTAAATAATTATTAAAAGGGAAATTACATTGATAAAATTATGGTTCATTACATTCTTCCCCCATTATGAAATTTCTCCCTCAAAATTTTGTTTTACAAACTAAGTTGAAAATTGGTGATCGCAATTATAATTCATCGCTTCCTATGGTTCCCTTGTTGCCTCTTCATACTTATGGTTCCACCATAGTACTTTGACCATGTTATTAGTCTTTTTGCATAGAATTTTATCTCTATGGTCCAAGATCTTCACCGACTACTTCTCATAAGAGAGATAATTTTGCAAATGTAAAACCATTGAATGAAGTACATGTGGGAGATTTTGTATGTAATTTCTCAAGAGGTATATCTAGAATATGTCATGTTATTTATAAATGGGTGGTGAAAGTGATAATCTATACACCACAGCTCTGATGCAATCAATAATATCAAAGGGACTGATATACCCAGGACTCTACTTTCCTTTCATCCCAAATCTCATGAATCTCTTGCATGGAGATATAAGGAGAAATACCATGTCTCTAATCTCATACTCTAATTATAGTTGATTATTATATTTATATATTTGTTATCAAATTTGTGATACGTTGATGTGTTGCTGAATGGTTTTCACATTTTCTACCATTTCTTCGACCATTTCAGGTCCTTGCAGCTTATGTTCACCAAATTCATACCAACATTTAGGTGTTCTAAATATTTTCCCATAAAGGGATTCATGTGGATACATTTAGATAACTGATTAGAAACTATTTTTGTAAGAGAACTGGACTATGGGTAGATGTTGGTCCCATCCTCTTTTGTACTCTATAGAACATTCCCTCAACATGTCTTCTAGTTTCTAAATAGTCTACTCAGATTGGCCATCATTTTGAGGATGATAATCCATAATGAAGTTCAAATTAGTGTTTAGATCATGTTGGAGACTTTTCCATATCTTGTAGGTGAATCTCGAATCGTGATAGAATATAATCGATAATGGTACTTCATGCAACCTCACCACTTCTCTGATGTATATCCATGCAAGTTGGTCAAGTGAGAAGTCCTCTCAAATAAAAATAAAGTGATCTATCTTTGTAGGATTATCCACAACAACCCATATATAATTTTTTCCTATGTATGTATTTGGAGTTACAGTGAAAAAATCCATGGTGATTTTTTACCATTTCCATGTTGGTGTGGGTAATGGTTTCATTATACCCTTAGAATTTTTTCTTTTATCCTTCACTTTCTGACATACCATGCACTTTGATGTATATTCAATGATCTATTTCTTCATATTGTATCACTAATAATGCTCTCATAGATCTCAATGAGTCTTTATGCTTCCTAGCTGAATGGATAAAGTCGAGCTATGTGCATCATTCAAAATATCATTCTTTATCTCATGATTTGATGGTACACATTGTTGTGAACCAAATATTATGAATCCTTCCTCATAAATTTTTAACTCTTAGGATTTACCTTTTTTTATAGCTTCCACAATTTTAAGAATTTTCAAATCATTTCTTTGAGAATCCTTTATTTTCTCCATAAGGGATAGTTAAACAATCATTTTTGAAAGGAATGATGATATAGATTCCTTTATGATTCCCATGTCCATCCTTTTCAAATATAATAAGATTAGATACTTAAAAATTCTCATCATTGATAAATTTTTAGGATTATTTCTACTTAAATAATCTTTCACTTTATTCACTTTACCAGGATGGTAGTATATAGAAAAGTCATAAGCCTTGATGAGCTCTAACCATCATCACTGGAACATATTAAGTTCTTTATTTGTGAATATATATTTTAGGATCTTACGATCAATATATATCTCACACTTATCACCATATAGATAATGCCTCCAGAGTTTCAATGTGAAGATAACAACTAAAAACTTCAGATCATGCGTGGGATAGTTTTACTCATGAACTTTCAGTTTACTTGAGGTGTAGTATACCACTTTATCATTTTTCATTAGTAAAAAACTTAAGCCATTCTTTGAATAATCCCTTTATACCACCAATATTTCAATAATTTTCAATAGTGTTAGTACTAGTGCAGTGATAAGCCTCTTTTTAAACTCTTTCGAGTAGTCTTCACATTCACTAGTCCATAAAAACTTTACTCCCTTCTGAGGAATCTTGGTTAGTGAGTTTGATAATCATGATAAGTTCCTCACAAATCACTCGTAATACCCTTCTTGACAAAGAAAACTATGGATCTATGTTATTGATGTTGTCAGGGGACACTCTTTAATTGACTTTATTTTCGAAGGGTCCATTGACATCCATTTTTTGGTGATAACATTACCCAAAGATGATACTTCGTCCATCCAGAACTCATATTTTATGTACTTTGCCTAAAATTTATCCCTTTGAAAAGTCTTGAGCACAGTATTCAAAAGCTTCTTATGTTACTCCTTTATCGTGGAGTATATCAGAATATCATATATAAATACTACCAAAAAATTTTCAAGGGAATATCTAAATACTCTATTAATCATGTCCATGAAAATTGTTGAAGCATTAGTGAGTCCAAAGAGCATCACTATGAACTCATAGTGTCCATACCTCATTCGAAAGGTAGTATTGGGAATATATTCCTTTATCACTTTTAATTGGAGATATCATAATTGATGGTCCAACTTAGAGAAATACTTGGAGCCATGTAGTTGATTAAACAAGTTATCTATCCATGGAAGGAATACTTTTTCATTATTGTTATTTTGATGTGATCATGATAATCATTACAGAGGTGCATTGATACATCCTTCTTCTTGAAGAAGAGGATTGATTCACCCCATCGTGAAGCACTCCGGTATACAAAACCCTTCTCCATATTCTATTATAACTGCTTCTTTATTTATTCTAACTTAATTAGGAAAATTATGTAAGGAGTCTTTGATATAGGCAGATATCCATGAATAATTTTAATTGGAAACTCAACCTCTCTTTAAAAAGGAAGACCGTATAATTATTATAGGAACACATTAGTGTAGTCCATCATAATGGGAATGTCTTAGAGAATGATTATATATGTTTTTTTCAATCATTTGAGCTATATATTGTTTCTCATAAGGAAATAATATACACAATTGAGATGATTATTTGGAATAAGATCCATCCTCCTTTTTACACTTGTATATAATTAGGGGATGCCTCTAGATGTGAAAAGTGATCTCCCTTTCCTAATATTTGATGTTGGATTTTTATAAAGATATCCAACCCATGTACAATATAGAATAAAACTATATCAAAACTAGTAAGATGAGATTTACTGGGAGGTTCAATCCACAAACATTAATTGGGGTGGGGTTATATACTTTGGATGCAATAATTTCCCCATTTACTATTCTTAAAGATAACTTAAACTCTGCACATGAGCCTTAGATCAGTTGGCGAGGACTCAGTAAGTGCATCCAAGAGACCTGAGATCAAATCTGAGTGGAGACATATTTATGGGTTGTTATAGCAGTACTGTAGAAGGTACTATATTAGGTACTATTTTCTACTGTAGCAGCCATAATTATTCATCAATATGATACTTTGAGCCACTGGTTTGGTCCTCGAGTCCTAAAAGGCTTTCAGGCCACCCAAGGCCTTCAATCCAATTGTCTCTCAAGGCCTTTGGGCCACTTCAAGGCCTTTGGGCCATCCCAAGGCCTTCGGGCCACATGAATATGTAGATGTACCGGTTAGATTACAAGGGAAAAGGCTCTAGATGAGAATAATAGTAGGCAAATTCAATAGTGCAGAGCTACCAGAATTGGAATAATGAGAGGGTATGGCATTGCCATCGGTACCATGCTTGTGCGGCTCTATACATGACAACTATCTGACCAGACTTGCGAAGGGGGAGTGCTGATATCATGACATGTGATAGGGAGGAGAAATTCCAAGTGGTCTTTTTTGGGTGATTCCCTCTAAGACCTATGGGACATGTAATTTTCTCTAAGCCTTCGGGCCTTGTAAGGGTTCCACATCAACCCTTGAATGGTGGATTATCAAAAATAATAAAAAAAGGCCTTTGGGCCATTCATCCAAAAAAGAAAACTCAACCACCATATTCTAAGGGGAAGTTTGAATAGTTATACTAAAATTATAGGATATTAAAGAATGCAGAGAACTAGAATAAAATTATATATTATCTATTCTTGAAAGAATAACCAACATACCTATTACCACATCATTTTTAGGATACACCTCAGTAGTAGTGATAACATATTTCTTTCATTGATGACTCAGAGGTTGTTATTATTGATTTCCACTAACAACCCTTGGAATAGGGCATTGAATCACATAATTTATGTGTTCTTTGCAGTTAAATCACTAAAAAATAGGCATAGTGTTCATATAAACCTTAAATTCCTCATTAGAAGGTTTATTCATTTCACTTCAACATTTTTTAGCTTAGTGTCCCTCTTTCTGAAACTTGAAGAATCTTATAGTTCCCATTAAGCAATTCCCAAGATGATTCTTCCCACACTTTTGACATATGGGATGATGATTTTATTACCACCATGGGATTTATCTATTTTCCTCCCATATTAAACTCCATTTTCTACTTTTTATCTCTAAACCCACAAGACCACTGAGAGTCTCCAATATCTATATCAACCTTAAGTGAATAATGGAAAATATCCTCATAGCTATCAAAGTCTAAAATTTCCCATTTTTTTGTAGACTTGTCTTTAATCCACTAAATAAGTGACCCACCTTGCTTTCAGTGTTCATGTCAAATACAAAGGTGTATCTTGTGAAAATTGTGAATTTTTCCTCACACACCCCAGTAGAATCACATCCATTTTTCTTTTTTCCAAGGAACTCTTTCACCATCTTAAGATAGAGAGTTTAGGAAAAATATTTATTGAATTTTTTTCTTAAATTCTTACCATTCCATGGAATCGATTTTATCTTTATAATTCTCATTATTTATTAGTCTCCACCATCAATCATCTCCCCCATTAAAATGACATACCAACAACACAAATTTTTCTTCTTCTAAGAACTAGAGGACAAAGAATATCTTCTCAATTGAGTTAATCCATTATTCTATGATGAGTGGATTAGAATATCCACTAAAGATATGGGGCCTTTTTTCATAAAGGATTAAAAAAAATTTATATTTCTTAGAAGAAAAATGGAATTCCACACGATTCATGTTATTATTCATAACTCAAGATAGTTGAGACAGTACCATCATGAAGTTCTAGGCTCATATTCCCATCATGCTGGAAATCTCATTAGATAAATCATCACATTAACTATCTCATTTATTTTTATCTTGAGCTATCTTATTTATCTCTATTAACTAATAAAAATAAAGTAAAATTAGTGGGATCTTGAATACTTAGATAATAGGCATATAAAAAATAAACTTTTAACATATAAGGATAAACATGTAAATTAAAATTATATCATAGCTTATGATTTCATAGGTTTTAATCTAGGTTATACATGGTGATATAATTATACCAATGATTCTTAATAAATTTTTCTTGTCCTAATCCCCAAAAATAACTAGAAAATCCTCTAATACCAACTATATTGAACCTAACCATTTACACATATTATTATATGATTTTATACATAATTAACCATGAAATACAAACCAAGGATCAAATAGTCTAGTGTATTTAGAATACTAGGTACATGATTAGAAATCATGAAACCAAAATAAAAAAAATATTTTATTTAATATTCATAAAGATATCCTAACTTCTTTTTAGATATTATTACTAGATAGGATAACCTGTAGAAAACATGGACAAAAGGTATGAGCTAAAAATCCTAGTAAGGGAATACACATAGGAATAGAGCAGAACACATGGGTTAGATTACATAACATGGTGACATAAAAAAATGGAACATAAATAAACATATAGAAGCATAAAAAATAGAACATGGGATCATGTGATCATTGAAAAATAAGAATGTGGTAGCAACATATAACATGAAATAGACATGACTCAAGGATAACTGCCAAGACTATATCACATGGCGGACAAAGTCCCATAATGGATTAGGTTTACTCCCTAATCCCATACATGACATATAATTAGAATAAAAATTACCCAATTAATTATAGTACTATCTAGGAACACCCATAATAAAATTTTTATTCATATATGTGCCACATAAATAATCAAGCATAAAAAATAAACATAAGGGTTACCCATAGAAAGAAAGGGGTATCATAATCATGTCATAAGGTATAACCAAAGGGAATATCATAATGGTATACAATAAATAATAGATTTAAATCATATTTGAACATTAATAATGGAAAAAAGGCATGGATAATGATAAATTATGCCCAGATGAAGTGAAAAAATGTAAAAAGAGTGTTTAAGAAACTTTATAAATGAGCCACTTTTGTGTAGTTTAAGGGAAAATATTATGGAGTCTTTAAATCAGGAAAAAGAATAATTTTTTTTTATAAAAATATAAATGAACTAAAATTATTTTTATGATAAAATAAGTGATTTTAGAAAAATAGTGGGGGATTAAAATATTTTAAGTAGTGTATTGGAAAATGGTTAAATAATTGGGAAGTTCCCTTTATTCAAACTTGATTATCAGAAGGAATTGATAAGGGAACCTTATAAAAAATGTATTTACCCATAAAAGAAAAATAAATTGATATAGGTACATATGTTTGAAACATAAAAATATAATATATGAGGATTTCATATAAATAATTAATAATTAAATTGGAGTAAAGAGAGGTAAAGTGTAACCTAATGAAAAAATGGAGGTTCAGAGAGAATCCATTACCTTAAACCCAATGGATTCTAAACCTAAACTTAATATCCTAGATAATCATATTATATTAATTAATAATTTAACTCAGAATATATTCAACATATTTTTTTATAATAATTTTATTAAGTTCATTTATGGACATTTTGATGAGTTATAATATTTAATTTTGTTGTTTGGGAGTGTTCGCTTCATGGTTTTACGGTTGGTTCCCTTGAGTATAATTATGGGAGTTCATGTAAAATAGAAGAAAAACTCTAGAAGTGGAATGAAATGGTATTAATATACTTATATAATTTTAAATTATCCCATATATAACTTTTGTTTTTTTATTTGAGGACGATTCATTTGATAAAATTTTAATGATAAATGTTTAGTTTATTTTGGTTGCTTTTGGATAATCACGAACTAGTTTCGTATTATTATTTAATATTTTGTATATATATTAGTTATAAAAAATGAAAAAGTTATAATATATATATTATGATATTTTTAAACCACATTAATGGTTTTATGACCATCCTTGAAGGTATTAATTAAAAATGAAAAATCATCATCTCTGATGGCGGTTAATCAACATATCATGGATGATGTTTTCATTTTTAATATTATAGGGGAAGAGAAGAGATTTGATGGTGGATATTACATTAACATAAAAAAATTATAGTATATATATTATAATGGATTTATCATGTTTTTTTGGATAGTATAAGAGAGGATAAGGTATTTGAAAGAAATAATTAAAATTAGAAAGGATGATTTTACCTCTTGAAAATCGTCTCCTTGAGAACCCCCTTAAGGCACTTGAGTTTGGTCTTTTCTTGAGAACAGAAGCTCCTGGACATGGGGAAGAGGCTTGAGAATTTAATTGGGAATAATTTTGAGAATATACAATTGTTATAAGGTGTGAGGATATGGGGTAGTGAGTGGTGGTATTTATAGGGGGAGGAGAGGGTTTTTTGATTATTTTATCATTTATTTATTATTTTGGCTCAACACTATAAATAATGTTGATTAACATGACTTAATAAAGTAACTAAAGAATGAGAGTTATAGATAATTGTCACTTACATCATCCATGATGCAACCATGACTCAAAATTTTATTTATTTACTTATAATGTTAAATATCATAAATTACCATATTTCACTCTTCATAAAAAATTCAACTATTTTAGAAAAATCCAAAAAATTCACCCCCAACATTTTTCAATGTGTATATTCCAAAAATGGAATTAATTTTATGAAAATAATTTTCTAAATATGTGAAATTTAATTTTAAATTAAAACTATCATTTTTTTCAAAAAATACCATTTTTAATATTATAACCCTTTTTTTGACAACTTGAAAAATTAATTAAGGTATCATAAAATTATATTATAATTATAATAGAATAAAATATTATTTTATGAATCTATTTCATGAAAACAATTTTTTTAATTGTAAAAATGTAAATAAACATTTACATTTCATAAAAATACCAACACTTATTTTATCATTTTTAAACATTTATTACTTTTCCATGATATAAATATATCATTTCTCATTTATAAGATACCTAAATTTTAGTTATACTTTCATAGGATAGGTAAATATTCTAATGGATAGATTAGTATTCCAAATGCTCACATTAATATTTCAATATTCATATTACTATTCTATTCGTATAAATACCACTTAATTAATTATTCATTTATGAGAATAAAGTTTTTATGTTGTTCTATAAGTGATGTATTATATTTATAATATATGAAATAATTATAATAATATAAATCACTTTTTTAAAATTATGAGTCATTATATTCTTCCCCTTTATTAAATTTCTCCCTCGAAATTTTGTTTTACAAACTAAGTTGAAAACAAGCGATGATAATTATAATTCATCGCTTCCTCTAATTCCCTTGTTTCCTCATCATACTTATGGTTCCTCTATAGTAATTTGACCAGGTGAGTAGTATTATTGCATAAAACATTATCTCTATGGTCTAAGATCTTCACCAACTGATCCTCATAAGAGAGAAAAATTTGCAACTATACCACCTCTGAATTCAGTAAATTTGAGGGATATGGTATGTAATTTCTCAGGAGGGATATCTGGAATACATCATGTACTTGAGATATGGTTGGTGAAAGTGATAGTCTATAATCCGCTACTACGATGCAATCAATAATCTCAAAGGGGATGATATACCTGGGACTCTGCTTTTCCCTCATCCCAAATCTCATTAATCTCTTCCATGGATATATACAGAGGAATACCATATATCCAACCTAAATCTCTAAACCCCATCGATGATTATCTATATAGCTCATCTATCTAATTTGGGCTATCTTGATGTGCTGCTGAATGTTTTTCACCTTTTTTACCATTTCTTTGACCATTTCAGGTCCCATCAGCTTATGTTCACTAACTTCATCATAACATATAAGTGTTCTAAATCTTTTCCCCTAAAGGGATTTATATGGAGCCATTTGGATACTTGATTGGAAACTATTTTTGTAAGAGAAATAGAGCAGGGGTAGATGTTAGTACCATCCTCATCAGAAGTCCATAAAACATTCCCTCAAAAAGTCTTCTAGTTTCTGAATAGTTTTCTTAGATTTTCCATCAATTTGATGATGATAAGACATAATGAAGTTCAAATCAGTGTTTAGAGAATTTTGGAGACTTTTGAAGAACTTGGAGTTGAATCTCAGATCACGATCAAATAAAATTGATAATGGAACTCTATGAATCCTTAAAACTTCTATAATGTATATTCTTACAAGTTGGTCAAGTGATAATTTCTCTTTATTCACAAAAACTTGAGATGTCTTTGTAATATGATCTACAAAAACCCATATAGCATTATTTTCTCTAGTGAAAAATTCCATGGTGATGTTTTCCCATTTCCATGTTGGTATGGGTAATGGTTTCATTATCCCCATAGAAAATTGTCTTTCATCCTTCACTTTCTAATATATTAGGAAATTTTATCTATATTTAGTGATCTACTTCTTTATATTGTTCCATTAATATAACTCTCATAGATCATGATACATATTTATACTGCCTAGGTGAATGGGGAAGGTCGAGCTATGTGCATCAGTCAAAATATCATTCTTTATCTCATGATTTAATAGTATAAATAGTGATGACCCGTATATTATGAATCCTTCATCATCAATTTTGAACTCTAAGGATTTCTCTTTTCTTATATCTTCAACCTTTTTAAGAATTTCCACATCATTTATTTGAGAATCCTTTATTTTATCCGTAAGGTATAGTTAAAAAATCATTTAGGAAAATAATGATGATGTACCTACCTTTATGATTCCTATATCCATATTTTGAAAGTATAAGAATATTAAATCCTTCTCAATTATCATAATTGAAAAATTTTCAGGATCCTTTCTACTTATAACATCTTCCACTTTATTCAATTTACCAGGATAGTAGTAAATTGAGAAGTCATAATCCTTGATGAGATCTAACTATATTCACTAGCGCATATTAAGTTCTTTCTGTGTGAATATATATTTGAGGCTCTTATGATCAATATATATCTCATACTTATCTCCAAAGAGATAATTCTTCTAGAGTTTCAACATAAAGATAACAACCCCCAAATCCAAATCATGCGTGGTATACTTTTTCTCATGAAATTTTAGCTTCCTTGAGGTGTATGCCACCAATTTATGATTTTTCATTAGTAAACAACCTAATCCCTTCTTTAAAGATTTTTTTACCACAAATAGTTCCCACTTGTCAGTAGTGAAAGTACTGGTGTAGTGATAAGCCTATTTTTCAACTCTTTAAAGTAGTATTCATATTCACTGGGCCTGACAAACTTTACTCCCTTCTGAGTCATCTTGGTTAGTGATTTTTCCAATCATGAGAAGTTCCTCACAAATAATTGGTAATACCCAGATAGACCAAGAAAACTATGGATCTCTATTATAGATGTTGGACCGAGACACTCTTTAATTTATTTTATTTTAGAAGGTCCCCTGATATTCCTTTTATAGTGATAACACACCCCAAGAATGATATTTCCTCCATCTAGAACTCACATTTGAAGTACTTTTCATATAATTTCTCCCTTAACAAATTCTTGGGCACAATATTCAAATACTCCTTTTGTTCCTCCTTACTCTTAGAGTATATCAAAATATCATCTATAAAGACTACCAAAAATTTGATGAGGTAATATCTAAAGGCTCTATTAATTAAGTCCATTAAAATTTTTGGAGAATTAGTGAGTTTAAAGGGTATCACTATGAACACATAATTTCCATACCTCATTCAAATGACTATCTTGAGAATATCTTCATTTATCAACTTTAATTGGTGATATCCCTACCGAAGGTCTACCATAGAGAAATACTTGGACCCACATAGTTTATTGAACAAGTCATCTATACATGGAAGGGATTATTTTTATTTAGGATGATTTTGTTGAGATCATAATAATCAATGAAGAGGTGCATTAATCCATCCATCTTCTTGAGGAGGAGGATTAATTCACCTCATGGTGAAGCACTCAAGCATATAGAACCCTTGTCCATATTCTCTTATAATTGATTAATTATTTCTTCCAACTTAATAGAAGACATTATTTAAGGAGTATTTTATATAGGTATATATCCATGAATAATTTCAATTGAGAACCCAACCTCTCTTTTTGAAGGAAGACCAGGAAATTATTATGGGAACACATCAGTGTAGTCCCTCACAATGGAAATTTCTTTGAAAATGATTATCTCATTTGTTTCAATCATTTTATCTAAATATGATTTCTCATAAGGCAATAATATCCACAATTAAGATGATTATTATAAATAACATTCATCCACCTCCTTATACTTTTATATAATTAGGAGATGCCTTGAGATGTGAATAGTTATCTCTCTTTCCAGACAATTGGTGTTGTATTTGTATAAAGATAGCCAATACATGCCCAATATAGCATCAAACTCCACTAAAATAAGTTATACGGGATTTTATAGGAGGTTCAATCCAAAAACATTAATCAAGGAGGAGTTATATACTTTGGATGCAATAATTTGACCATTTACTATTCTTATAGATAACCCAACCTCCATATTTTGAGGTGATAGTTGAATAGTTTTACTAAACTTATAAGATATGAAAGAATGAGTAGAATTAGAATCAAATAGTATGTTCATTATTCTTGAATGAATAACTAGAGTACCTATCACAACATTATTTTCAGGCTCCATCTCAAAGTAGTGATAACATACGCCTTTCCTTGATGCCTTAGAGGTTGTTATTTTTTATTTCCTCAGAAAAAACTTGTATTAGGGCATTGGATCACATAATTTTTTTGTTTTTTGTAGTTAAATCACCAAATAATAGGCATAGAGTTCATCAGAACCTTTAGTTCCTCATTAGTGGGTTTCTTCATTTCACTTTAGCATTGATTAGCATGGTTCTCATCATTTCCACAATTAAAGAATCTTCTAGTTCCCCTTAATCAATTCTGAGGATGATTCTTCCCACACTTTTGACATGTGGGATGATGATTTTCTTTCCTTCATAGGATTTATCTATTGATCCTCGTATATTAAACTCCATTTTCTAATTTTTATCTCTAAACCTATGAGGCCACTGAGAGTCTCCAATCTACATCTCAACCTTAAGTTCACAATGTACAATCTCCTCATAGTTGTGAAAGTCTCAAATTTACAAGGGTTTTTTTTGACTCACATTTAATCCACTAAATTAGTGATCCATATTTCTTTTGATGTTCGTGAAAAATCTACAGGCATATCATTTAAGGATTGGGAAGTTTTCCTCGTATGCCCAGATAGACACATCTTGATTTTACTTCTGTCCAAGGAACTCCCTCTCTATCTTAAGAAGAAGAGTTTAGGGAAAATATTTATTGAAAAATATTTTTCTTGAATGTTTTCCATTTCATGTAATCAATTTCATCTTTATAATTTGTGTTCTTTATTAATGTCCACCACTGATCATCTTCCCAATTAAAATAATAGACCACCAATAGAACTTTATCTTCTTCTGAGCACTGGAGGATAGAGAATATCTTCTCAATGGAGATAATCCATTACTCTACGATGATGGGATTATATGATCCACTAAATCTAGGGGGAATTTTTCATATAAAGGATCAAAAAGAAACATTATATTTATTAGAAGAAGGAGGGATTTCCAAAAAATTCAAGTTATTATTCATAACATGATCTAGTTGAGCCAGTATTATCATGAAGTTCTAGGCTCATGTTCCCACCAGGTTTGACATCTCATCAGGGAAATCATCACATTGCCTATCACATTTCTTATTAGCATGAGTTCTGCTATTTACCACCACTAACTATGAAAAAGAAAATAAAATTATGGGGGATTGAATACTTAGCTAATAAGTATATAAAAAGGAAACTTTGAACATAGACGGAAAAATTTTAAATGAAAAGTATATCCTAACTTATAATTTTCTACGATTCAATCTAGATTATCCATGGTGATAGAATTATCCCTATGGTTCTTATTAAAATTTTCTTGTCTTAATACAAAAAAAACAACTAGACCATCCTATGATACCAACTATAGTTACCCTATCCATTTACACATATAATTACATGATTTTAAACATAATTAACCATGAAATACAAACCAAGGATCGAATAGACTATTGTATTTGTAAGATAGGTACATTATTAGAAAGTATGAAACCAAAATAAAAAAATCTTTTATTTAATCTCCATAAATATCCCTTAACTCCCTTTGATCTCTTATGACTACATAGGATAACCTAGGGAAAACATGGACAAAAGGGATGATCTAAAAAGACTAGTAATGAAATAAATATAGGAATAAAGCATAACACATGGGTTATAAGACATAAAATGATGATATAAAATTGAATAGAACATGAATAAACATATAGAGGAATAAAATATAGAACATGGGATAATGTGATCATTGAGAAATAGGAATGTGGAAACAACATATAACATGGCATAAACATGAGTTGAGGATAACCACCAAGACTATATCACATGGTGGACAAAATCCCATAATGGATTAGGTTTACTCCTTAATCTATTACACGACATCTCAAGAAACTAAAAATTAAAAAATGAATTGGAGTTCTATCTGGTTTCACCCATCATGACATGTTCATTCATATGTGTTCCACATAAATAATCAAGTATAAAAAATAAACATAAGGGTTGCCCATGTAATGAAATGGGTATCATAATCATGTCATAAGTCATAACCAAAGGGAATATCATAATGGTTTACAAGAAATAATGGATTTAAATAATTATTGGACATTAATAAGGGAAAATAGGCATGAATCATGTTAAATTATTTCCAACTTAAGTGAAAACAAGTAAAAATAGTGTTTAATAAACTTTATAAATGATCCACGTCAGTGCGGTTTAAGGAAAAATATTAACGGGCATTTAAAGAAAATGACAGAATAATTGTTTATTTAGAACAAAAAATGATCTAATATATTTTTTGATGATAAAATGATTGATTTTATAAAAATAATGGTGGATTCAAATATTTTGTGGAGTGTACTTGAAAATGGGTAAGTAATTTTGAAGTTCCCTTTAACCGAGCTTGCTTATCGAAAGGAATTGAGAAAGGAACCTTAAAAAAGATGTATTTACCCATAAAATAAAGATTAATTGAGCCAGGTACCTATGTTTGGAACATTAAAATATAATATATGATGATTACATAATAATAATTAATAATTACATTTTGGTAAAGATAGAGAAAGCGTAACCCAAAGGAAAAAGAAGGTTTAGAGAGAATCCCTTACCTTATATCCGAAAGTGTTCTGTAGTTGTACTTAATGCCCTGAATAATTAAATTAGATTCCTTAATAATTTAATTCATAATCTCTTAAACATAAATTATATTTATAATAATTTTATTAAGTTCATATGTGGCCATTATGATTAGTTATAATGTTTAATTTCATTGTTATGGGAGCATTTGTTTCATGGTTTTATGGTTAGTTCCCTTGAGTATAATTATGGGAGTTCTTATAAAATGAAAGAAAAACTCTATAAGTGGAATAAAATGGTATTAATATAATTTCATAATTTTAAATGATGAAATATATCATTTTGTTTTATTATATGAGGATGAATCATTAGATAAAATGTTAATGATAAATGTTTAGTTTATTGTAGTATTTTTTTCAATCATCACAAACTAGTTTTGTATTATTATTTAATATTATATATATATTAGTTATAGAACATGAAAAAATTATAATATACATATTATGATATGGTTTAATCATATTAGTGGTTTTATAAACATCCTTGAAGGTGGCAATAGAAAACAAAAAATCATTTTCCACGAAGGCTATGAATAGACATATCACGTATGCTGTATTAATTTTTAAGATAAAAGGTGAAGAAAAGATATTTTATGATGGATATTCCATTAAAACAAATTAAATTTCAGTATATATATGATATTGGAGTTATAATTATGTTTTTTATTGGGGAGGTGAGGATAAGGTATAAGAAATAAATAATTTAAAAGAGAAAGAAGGAAGATTTTTCCACATGAATATCATCTCCTTGAGAACCCCCTTAAGGAACTTAGTTTTGGTATTTTCTTGAGACTAATAGATCTTAGACATGAGTAATAGGCTTGGTTAGATAGTTGGGAAGAATTTAGACAAGCTACAAGGCTTATAATGTTTGAGGAGAATGGGTGGTATTTATAAGGGGAGGAGAGAAGTGTTTTTGATTATTTATTCATTTGTTTATTATTTTGGATCAAGACTATCAATAATGTTGATTTACATGACTAAATATAGTAACTAGATCATGTGATTTTGAGATAATGGGAACTTAAATCATCTATGACTTAACCATGACTCAAAATTTCATTTATTTACTTATAATGTTAAATAACATAAATTATAGTGTTTCACTATTCATAAAAAATAAACTATTTTAGAAAAATAAAAAAAATTCACCCTAATTTTTTTTTAATATTTATATTTTCAAAATGGACTCCATTTTATGAAAATAATTTTATAAATATGATAAATTTAATTTTTAATTAAAATCACCATTTATTCAAAAAATACCATTTTTAATATTATAACCAAATTTACAACACTTTGAAAAATTAATTAAGAGCTCATAAAATGATGTTAAAATTATAATAAAAGATAATATTAATTTATGAATATATTCTCTGAAAATAAATTTTATTTTAATTATAATATTTTAAATAACTATTTATGTTTCATAGAAATACTAACACTTAATTTATCATTTTTAAAACATTTATTTACTCATTATATGATATAAATATATCATATTTTCATTTATAAGATACCAAAATTTTATTTATTTATTCTTTCATAGGTGATTTTATTATTCTAATCAAAAGATTACAATTCCTAATGGTCACATTATTATTCCAATGGTCAGGATACCATTCCATTGGTATTGATTCCTTAATTTCTATAAATACCACTTATTTCATAATTCATTTATGAGAATAAAGATTTTATAAAGTTCTATATATTATGTATAATCTTTCCACTATATGAAATAATTATAAAAAGGGTAATTATATTGATAAAATTTTGGGTCTTTTCATGCAACAATCCCCAATCCATCCTCAGAGCGTAAAATTTTCCATTGCATGTGAATCCACTATGAATCTAGGGGTTTGATCACACTTGATCCCTATCAAAACATGTCAAACCATGGTCCCTATAGGAAAACATAGAATAAAACAAATAGTTATAGGGGAAAATCATAAGAAAAAATGTGCAACAATCATTGGAAAATCATTCTTGGCCAACAAACTAGATCGAGGATAGCCGGGCTGGGAAATCATGTCACAAATGGGGTGAATCTAATAAATAATTAAATCCAATATGTGGGAATATTAAAAGACTCAAAACAAATGAAGATCAAAGAAAGATATTTTATTCTATTAAATATTTTAATTTTTAGGGTAGGAATCCACAAATGATGATTCCTAGCATGATTTAGTTCAATAATTGGTGAATAATGTTGCTTCCATCAAAGGGGGAAGTTTTGTTGCATTTTTTCACCATGATTCACCTTGATCTGATTGTTGATCATTGCCTGATATCGATTCACCAATGAATATGGTAGCTCATACTCTCAACTATCCCAAGGTTAGGTGGATAACCTTTACAATCCACCATAATAATTCACTTATAAGGGAAATTTTATTTTTGGAAATTTAACGAATGAATCAAATAAATAAATAATTAATCCACTGAACACACTAGCCAATAGTTACTTTACCTAAACTCCCCATACCAAAAAACTTTAGGTCACGCCTAGGGTAAATATCGTGCTCCAAATTCAACAATGGCCTCATATTTTTGATCTCATAATCCATTTAAGAGTTATCCAATTTTTCCAAAAAAAACAGTAGGCATGTAATATAAAATATACTTAATATTTTTATAAAATTAATTTCAAGAACTCTAGGCCTTAGAATCATATGTTGTCTTAGCGCATGGCTCAGAAAACACTTCTTTATATAATTCAAAGTCATAGAAGGAAAAAATAGTATTTATAAGTCATTATAGAGGTTTTGGGGGAATGAGGGTCGAAAATGGAGGTTTTTTTGGATGAGACAGACCATCCGCATGGTTGGCACACTGTTAGTACTAACCATGAAAAAAACATGAAGTATGGATTTGTGTTTTAATAGTGGGATTTTTCATGGTTTGAGAATGATTAAATAAACTGTGAAACTCTCTAGGGAAATCCATGAGTGGGTCTAGGTGTTTTTATAAGGGAGTTTAACAATTTGAGTAAACTATGTGGCTTATCCCAAGAGACCATGCATCTTGTATGAGGATAATGTGTAAATTTTTTTTAAATATAAAGTATCTAAACATAGTTGGTACATAGTTTTTCTAACCATTCATCCTAACCATGAATGACACTTTAAACCATTTAAAAGTTTATTTTTACTCTTTTCCCTTGGTATTTTTTATTCCGAATCATCCCGTAATCTTAGTTAGGACCGAGATAATCCTTACCTAGTGATTTAGAGGCCCCCTTTGTATTCTTAGTGATTTACCTTCATTATTTATGAATTTATCAACGTATGTTCGGGTTTTGAAGTGGTTTCCTCTTCCTTTCATAGATCATTTCTAGATCTCACATCCCCTTGTCTCGTTGAAACTCGTGTGGGATGTGGATTTATAATCTAAGGGGTTCGATGATTTTTTTATGAATTTATTTTGGATATAGGATTGTGATGAAATAATCTACTCTTCCCTAGTCTTCATTTTCAATGGTGTTAGTTCTACCCTCATTCTTGAGGCAGGCGTCTCTATACAAACGGTTAATTATATGAATTTCTTATTGTTCTTATAAATTCCTTTAGTTATTAATTTAATTGAATTGATCTGTGGTACAATGTATTTTTTGAAAATAAATTATGTTTTGAAGGGTTTTTTATTTAAAAACGAGTTTTGTACTCCAAGTGTTTGATAAAATGATTAAATGGTGGTTATGGTTTAAAAATAGGTTTTCAAGCACTTAAGTGAATTATATTTTCTTTTAAAATATTTTATAATTTGTGATCATGGATTTTTAAATGGTTTTGGACAAATTTATCACATTGGGTAACCTTGGGTGTTTTGGGAATATACATGTCACTCATAGTGTGTGTAATTCCACATGAGGGTTTCTTTTACTTTACTGTGAGTAATTACACAAGAGGTTATACCATTTGAATCCACAATAGGCTTTAATTGTGGATTTATTTTTATGTGTAGTATGTATACCCATAGTTTAGATCTGAAATAATGTTCCTTTTCATTTATTATTGGATTTTCACATGATGTATTGTGTCATGGTTATTTTCTCACAACACATGATGGATTGTGTCATGGTTATATTATTAACATGATTATCTAATAATGTACCCATGAATTGTATTTATTTTTATTTCATGCTTATTATATGTAATTATTAAATTCCATATCTTGTGAATATGAAAGGTTTTTATCAAACTAAAGGATGATTTACAAATGGTTTTGATTTATAAAAATTATTTATAAAATTATTTTTGTTCTAAATCTAGAACAAATTCATTCTTGATATTAGACTTTATATTGATTCTATGATGTACTCCTTCTAGTATTTTCACCCACAAAACAATTTTTACTTTGGGTGGTTTTAGATGTTGTTTTTTAGGATTCAGGTAAAGGGAAGGGAATCACGCAACATACTGGATTCTCCTTTTATTATAGACTTCATAGTGGGATGGTTTGGAGGTGGCGATTGGTCACATGAAGGCTTGATGGTATTTTATTGTCATACTTTATGGTATAGACTGTTTGGATTGTGTTTTATACATCTTATATGTATTTCTTTCTTCCACTTTATGCTCTGGTTGTATGTCTTATTTTGTTATATATGAGGATTGTTTCTATTATCGTGTTACACCTAACCACTATGGTAGAATGGCTTGGGTGGATTTTATTGTTGACATGGCTTGGTTATTTACACTAAAAACCCTCTAGGTATATTTAAAATCTTTAAAAAAGAGGTAATTCAGGAGAATCTAAGGATTAGAGTTCCTCCAATGTCTATAAACATAAAATACCTATACAAGAATACAATTCCCCAAGTACAAAATTACTAGGGGTGTAGTCCCCTTCCCAAGACCAATAATTGCATGAGACACTTCTAAGACCACCTTAAGAGACCCTTGGATACCTAAACAAGGTTTCACTCAAGTTTAGATACCCAGGTTATTCTTCATACAAATATCACACAAGAAAAAATTGAACATGGTACTATTATATTCTACCAAGTAACACCTCTATGAAGAAAATTTTTATCTCACCCATGTATCACCTAATAAAAGATAAAACCACCTCATCCTGGTATCAGCTAGGTGTAGAAAAATACAACTCACACAGATATCATCTAGAATAACAACCCTTTGGGCCCTCTTTTCACATATTCAATGATAGTCACCCTTTACCCTTGTTTTCCTTATAAGGGTGGCCAAGCTAAGACCACATCCAAAGACTCCATTCATGTGTGATTAGAACCTAGGAAAAACTGAAATTTCCTCTTTATCATACATTCTAAGGGTAATGGAAGTTCTGTATTTAACCTCCCCAATAGGTGGGTTCCTCATAATGTTCAAAATCATACATTCTTATGGTAATGAGGATCTTAACCTTAGTGATTTTAGTGTATGGATTTTCGAGCTGAGTAAAAAATATATTTCTTGAAATGTGAAGAGAATTAGATGGAAAGATCCCATTTTCATCTATCACCTCATCTCCGACCACCCTTCCACCTGTTGGAAGGGGAGGTCAAAAGGAAATCCCTCCTGGGTAATTCCATAGTCATTATTGTTGTACATATCCCACCTTCCACAACCTTGTCCTCATCCAATAATAGATAAAGGATATTTTGTGAAATTCTAGATCTTCTACTTTATCTTGTTTCTCATACCAAAAATAACCTATGCGGGCTTATAGGTTAGTGGTGATCATATCACTAGTATGATCAGATATCCTTATTAGGTCTCCTCCATAGGTGTAATCCCCAACCCTTCTAAACTATGTGGTCTTTGATTCTTATCTAATCAGGATTTGTAAGAAGACTCCTCAAGGTTCAAACCCAACACCCCAAACTCATCCTAATATTCTCTAGGACATATTCCTAGTAGGTTCATATCCAACCCGGATGACCATGTCCCTTTTAGGTCCCTTATATCACTATACTTATTGGTCCATATTCCTCATAGGATAATGTCCCCACCTAGAAGGCAATATCCCTTCCAGGTCCCTAGGGCCGTTTAGGTGTATGTCCCACACCAACCATGACTGTCCCCTTTTACCTAGACATCATTGACACATTATGTTAAACTACATGGTTTAGTCCTTGTCACATGATCTTAAAAGTTATGATTTTCCCCATTAAGTGGAACCAAACTATATGGGTTCCAATTCCCCTTATTAGGATATGTAGGAAGACCCTATCAAAGCCCTTATCCCAATATCAAAACAAATCCTGTCTCATTGGATGATAATAAATTCTAGAGAATCCAACTATGTGGATTAAAATCAATATAACAAAACAAAATACATAACCAAGATGGAGAACCTAATATACATAAATATGGTTTCCCATTAACACATGTCTATAATTGATTGTTAATACATATAGGTGACCAGTTCCATATTTGAAATTTAAAAGGGATTCATCAATATGTCTTAAATCTATAAGATAGTCCCAGAGTATGAAATAATTCCCCCAAAAGGGTCTGATGATCCCGATTTCCCATCCTCTCAACCAATGTGAGTTCTTAAGAGAAATTGTCAAGTTCCCAAATGTTCACTTGACTTTGGAAAGAAGGACCATGGGCCATCGAAAAATGACCTTCCATGTGTATGTATGAAACAAAAATGGGAAACCTGACATAAATCCTTTCATGATCTTATTAGCCAAATGTCAATTACCTTTTGCACAAAAAAACTAAAGAGGTCCAGACATGGATCTTTTAAGACAATAAGTTGTGCATGTGTCTATTTATTATAACACTACTTTGATGAGTTTTATTACTTTTGTTTGTCAAGTAAATATCCTTGAACTTTCTCTACAATTCACTTCAATCCAATGTCATCCTAACAACTGAAAAAATTTACATGTCAACTCTTTCACAAGATAGATCCTCATCTAATCAGAGGACACCATTTCCAACCCAACATCTTCAACACTGGGTTTCAAACACATTTGTTTTGGAGTATCAAATCAATGGTACTATCCCGAACTTGGAGAATACATGATATACCTCTAATATATGAATACATACTAATCTTCCAATTAGTGATGACTGGTGTCCAAAAATAAGATGACACCCATTTCCATCTCAAATAGTTTTGGGTGCCTTTCCTCAGAATGCGACAATAGGATCCACCTTACCTTAAGGAAGAAGACCAAGAGGTTAGTGATGGACTCATCCCAATAATATAAGAGTATCCATAATGTTATTCTACTATCAATAAACAACACAAACAACATGTGGATTCATGTCCTCTGCATGATAAAGATGTCTCCATATAGGCTTTAGATTGGGTCACTTAGACCCGGGTGCCTAGGACATCCCACAAAGGGCGGTGATCAAACAACCAAGAGTAGTTTCACATTATTGTTCCTACCAGATAATCCCACCCAAAAGATGTAGTGAAAACCTATGAGTGGGATTATATACCTACTCATGAACATCAATACTACCAATACAATTTGGTAGCAACCAGAGAAAACTACCTACATGACCCAACAACATGCGGGGGGGGGGGGGGCAACCATGTCTCTGCACCCACACATGATGATTTTTGTTATATATTGGGAATAAATGGAGGGTAAGAGTAGGAAAAAATCCCTAATATTACCATTTAATGAACATATATCTCCATTCTAGCTGCAAAATTCACCCCTTACATCTTAGAAATGATGGAAGGACATGCATCTATTCTTGTCCACATTTTATAAGTCTTCCAGGATATAATGATTTCCTTAGCAGTAATGAGGAGTCAAGTACACAACCCTACCACCACATTCAAAGTGACCCATAAACATGATAAAACTTTCACTTAGGAGTATCTTTGTATTTCTACTCCCATCTAGGAGGTTCATTCAAAAGGTATCATGATAAATGGACAAAAGGATCAGGAATACACACCCATTCCAACTAGATATCATTGCCCCCCTTCAACGACCACCCTAGTGTAAGAATATATCCCTACCAAAACTCCATAATCTTTTCAGTGTATTCCAAAATAAACATGAGATCCGATCATGTAAGATCCGATACATGAAAGTCATTTTACACAACTTGCAACTCCTACAGCCTGAAAGGGAGCACCCAAAAAAAGTATCACCAAAATAAAATTGAAGACTAAGAGTAGGTCAATGATCATAATATACTTTATTATAGTGTTATTGAGCCCATAAAACATACATAAATGGTGTCCAATGATCATGTTTATTCATTACCAAAATAAAGAAATGGCAGATGTAGTTTTGAATGTCCTCCTCACAACATTGATACTAGAAAATATGGAGGTTCTCCCCAAAATATCTACTATGAAGTCCTTCTTAGTGGTCATAAAATGATCCATAATGAGAATCCATATCTTGATTTTTACTGATAAAACCCTCCTTATGGTTAGAATATAAAATGGTAAATAGGTCCTCCCCTTTCCATTTTCCACCCTGAAGGTCCTCCCCTTGCCAAATCAATTATGAGAAGGAGCTCATATTGGGAGGATCTTGGGAATATGAGGCCAATCATGCCTGATGACTTTATATTAACAAGTTAAATACTTTCCAAACCATAAGATAGTATAGAGAAATGGTTAATATCTAAACCACCCTTGGTTCATCTACCTTCCAACATAGCAGAAGAGATTCCACATAACCCCTCCTCTTATAGCAAAGTTTCTGGGAAATACCATCTTTTTTTAAATTATGTAGAGTAATATTCTATAAAAGAAGAATCATACACATTACTTATGAGGAAAAAATTGTATTAATAGAATATACCGATCATGTTTTTACCTTATCCAATCCTAAATATGGTGTTTTGGAAACATTGTCAGAAGAATGTGTGCATGAAAATTTTCTAAACACATTGATGAATCTTAATCACTTGAGGAAAAAATTATTATCTTATAACAGATATGAAGGTCATGTAAAGGTAATTGAAGAACTATGTCATCAAATTGAATTACCTTCCCTTCCATCTATAAGATTCCCAAAATCGGGGAAATAATGGGAGGGTATCCAATTTTCACGTCTTAATGCATTAAGATAACTATACAGGTTGATTTTGAATTCCCTATCCTGTGTCTGAATCAAGGGATGGTTAAATAATAGATAATTTCATTTTACCTTGCTCATTGATTAGATGGTCCATCCATAAGTGATGTCTTGAAACATAATTGATTCTAGCTATCTATTAGAATAAAACTCTTCCCATGAAAAATGTAATTGTATATAGGAATCGGCCTTGAATGTTTTTTATAAGTGTCAATACCAATGAGATAAATCCATTGAAAGACACTTTCACGAGGAACCTGAGAAGGTTGAGTAGGATTCTCATTTAAGGAAGGCTGAAAAATACGGTATGAAACGTTTAAGTTGCAGAATGGGAAAAAACCCAACCCATAGGGATGGGATAATTTTTACCTCATTATCCTCCCCAATAGAGACTATTTTTTTCCCAATTAGTAGGAGTAACAAATGGATAAACCTACCACTTTATCTTATTTCACGACTCGACTTAATCATTTAGAAAGCACATGAAGAAAATGTCAGGATATTCTCTTCAGGTGACCCTTTCCCAGATGGATCTAATGGATTTGTTAAAGAATAAGATGAGGCCCCGTAGAGGGATAAAACAAGAGTTATCTATAAAGGGTAAAACCAATATTAAAGATCACATTTATTTTAGCAAATATTCTTGGGGAAACTAGACCTCCTAGCATTCAAAAGATAATGTGAATTATTAATTGGTGAATGTCATTTGAACCACCATTATGGAAGGTGAATAACATGAATCTGATATAAGAGAAAAAGAAGAAAATTATTCCATCTTAAATATAGTCCATATGGAAATAAATGAATAAGGTGTGCGTATTAAGAACCAGAGGCTCCCTAAAAATGTAGGTAATCTATCAAATGATCTGTTACCACATCCTCAGTGAGCATATACTAAGGATAAGGGTAAAGGTGTTGTTGTATATCACCTTCTGTTCAAATAAGTTGAACATATAACACATGAGTAAATAATTTATTAGTATGAGGAATAGATGAAATAGTTCAGAAAGTTTAATGCGGAACTAATCAGAGGAAACATACTTAATGGATATGTTATTTAAGAAGAACTTCAACTCACATCCCTATCCAATGTTCCTAAATAAATAGGATTCCTCATAATAACTAAATTAGAGACAAAACATCTGTTCATTGTGGGATACTGACAATAAATATTCTTAGACCCCATAATAGTGAGATATAGAGAGTTTCCTCTATTGGGGAAGAAACTAGAGTTTGGTTGGATGCATCCTCATATGCCATCCCCTATAGGTTACCCACCATGAGTATAGAAAGAACCATCACAAATAGCTCAACCCATTATTACCTCTTTTAAGGATCCTTCCCAGTTGTCCATTCCTCCTTAGATTATCATTTTTATTGAGTTAGTGGTGGATAAATTGGAATATTTGGAAGGACTATGTACTCCATTAAAACTAAAAAGGAATCCATACCCTGAATGGGTGTATGGGACTCTCCCTCCAAACATTGGGAATCCAATATTCTCAATATTTGATGGATTGGGGGATCCAGAGAAGCATTTGACAAACTTCATGTATCACTGTGGTACCATGATGGGAACCCTTGGATAGAAAGACGAATCTAATCTCATTTGTCTCGTGTAGACCTTAGAGGGACCAACCTTTGACTGGTACACCAGTTTCCCAACCAGATCTGTTAAGGGGTGGGGAGATATTCACAGACAATTCCTCTATTAATTCAGACATACACTACAAAAAACGACAGTTCTCGACCTCTAAAGTTGCAAGAATTGAGAAAATGAGTGGGTATTATATTTTATTTTTAGATGGAATTGTTTTTTCTTACTCCCTAAATCTACAAATTTCTTAAGAGGACTTTTTGTATCTTTTCACTAAGAACCTACGTGATTATATGTGAACACTATTTATCATGGTAAAGTATCTAGGTGGGTTTTGAGATATTTCTATGGTTGCAAAAATGTTGGAGGATTCTATTTTTTGAACTAGATCCACATCCAAACCAATGTTAGTAGATTAGGGGA
Organism: Viscum album; assembly: GCA_963277665.1. NCBI lineage: Eukaryota > Viridiplantae > Streptophyta > Magnoliopsida > Santalales > Viscaceae > Viscum > Viscum album. The sequence goes on from OY728132.1 coordinate 1,645,904,513, forward strand.
AGAGAATGGGAAACGTTGAAACTATGACCGTCACCTTTAAACCAGCCTCTAATTTGGCTCGAGATCTAAAACCCACACATCCTCATGTGGCACCAGCACATAAAAAAAACTTAAAAACCAATACCCCCATAAGTATGAGTTAAGATAACTAAAAACTCTCAATTAGATTACTGGAAGAATAAATTCCATTCTTTTTGAGATGAACAAGTTCCGTTTTACTTTATAACAACTATTGAAAATAACCTACTAAAATTTCCGAAGACAAAGAGTCCTAATAAAGTTGGTCTTGATGATTGCCCAAATTATTGCCCCTTTCACCGAACATTGGGCCACACCATTTGAGAGTGTTTAATTTTTAATGAAATTCTAATAAATATGGTTGAATTTAGAAAAGTTAAGCTGGGTAAATTTCCAGCACAAGTGGCATGTGTTTCTGCCACCACTCCCTATGAATAAGGTGAATGGAAAGAAGTTATGAGCAAGAGTGTACAAAAGTTCAATGATTGGATGATTAAGAAAACAATCAAACAAAATCATACTATCCTTATGGAATAATTAAATAAACCAACTATACCCTTAGCTTCCTCTTCTATAATACAACCAGCTTCATTATCCCCACAATCCTATAAAATTTTATCTCCTAAGAAATGACATGGTCAGAAGAATAAAAATCAGGTATAGGATGATGAGATTTTATGGATACCAAAGCCAGTACTAAATCTATCATATTTCATACCTCTATCCCCAAGAGCATGGTCATTGTCCCACCAAATGGTACCACAAATTTTTTTCCTCCAAGTGGAATGATCTTCAGAAAAATAACTAATTTTTGGTTCCATTAATTTCATCCACCTAATAGAATCCTTATTTGATGATAAGTAGGTTTACAAACCCATGTTACCTCTTCCAGATCAAGGAACCATAGTTGAAGGCTACATGAATTAAAGAGGAAGGTGATGATGTAATAATGGATGGACCCAATATCATGGAAACATCCCCACTAGAGATGTTTATACTTCTAAAACTTATGGAATATCCCTTTAGTGAGCACAATAAGAGTAGGTAAATGAACACACACTCACTAAGAGTGTCCTAAACCTAATAATTTTGGAAGAACGATTGGAAGGGATGAAAAAGTTTCGTCTACCTAGGAAGGTAGGAAGGTCCAGCCAACCTATCCAATAGCAGCAAAAATTCCCTCCATATCTATTCAAATACACGAATCATATGCCCTAGGATCCTCAATCTATAATGCTCTTTCTAGGGAACAAATCACCATAGGAATAAAAAAATATTTAACTAAAAAATAGTACATCATAAAGAATTTTTCCATAGTTCTAGATATAATTTCAATAATATATGGTCTTAACTTGTCAAAGGACCTCCAAGAAGCACATATAGAGGCCCTACTAATCCCTCAGGAGTTTAAAGATAAGGTCACTACTGCCAAGGTATACCATGTAGAGATAAACCCTATGTAATGTCATGTGTTTATATATTTTACAAAACAATATATGAATTACATAATACATGGACACATCGGGCCCTTATACATGTTTGGAACACTATATGACATTAATATCCATTGAGATTTAATTGGTAATGGCTCAAGAGTCAATCTCATTATGATTTGACCAGTTTTCTAACTGAGTTATCATGAAGCTAACCTATCTACCTCTTCCACATCACTTCAAGGGTATGAAAAAAGTGAACAAAAACCCCTTGGATGGATTAATCTTAGAACTCAATTTGGGGACCTAATGGCGGACTTTTAATTTTTAGTCATATGAAAGGATATATACCTTAATTTCATTCTATGAAGGCCTTGGTTTCACCAACATGCGACAATCCCTTCATCATATCACCAATATCTCAAGTACTATGTCAATAGGAAAACTGGGACATTATATAATGATAAATATCCATTTGAATCTTGTGAGACTAAATACATTGACATGATATTTTATTAGAGATAGGGGAAACAACCCATGAATGATGATTTTTCCCAAGTTACTACCCCAAAAATTCTAGAAATAACCCTGACCAACCCATTCAATGAGCTCAATGATTAGTATGTTCTTCCCACCAATAAAATTGAGAATATGATTTTTGTGTTAGGCATGTACTCATCAACCATCATGATATTATTTGTGTCAGTTGAAAATATCTATATTGAAGAGGTATTTGACCCCCTCGTTAGTAGTGATTCTTTAGGTGGAAAATACCTTGCTCTACCCCCAAACATTTAGTAGACCCAAACACCATCAGTTAAACCTGAATGAATTTTTATTCCACCATTGGAGAATGGTGATATATTTACCTCTAAATCTCAGAATATAAATCCTTCCACTAACTCTAAATATTAAACTTCATCACTAATCCTTATTAACATGGGAATGAAGTAATTGAAATAGAAAGAGGTAAAGGAAGATCAAGAGGAAGATTACCTCAAAGGTAATCCTCCACCATTTTTGGAAGGTGTCTTTACCACCATCAGTGAACTCCAATAGGTAAAACGAGGAACAAATGAAGTCCCATGACCTATACTGGTCAGTGTGGATATTCCCACAAAAAAATTGGTATACACATCCTTATTAAAGAATCATTGAGAAGTATTCGATTATAATTATATATAAATTACAGGCCTTGATTATCATGTGGTTTCCCCCCACCTAAGACTTCTAGAAGATCATCATGGTTATAAGTTGGCTACTAGAAGAATGAATGCAACCCATGTTGCCAAAGTTGAATCTGATGCTGATTATATCATCAAATAAAAATTTATTTCGGAAGTCTAGTACCAAAAGTGGATCACTAATATATCCCCAATAAAGAAGAAAAATGGTAAGATTATATTTTTCATTGACTTTAGAGATCACAACTAAATCTGTCCAAAATGCGATTTCCCAGTTCCAAATACAGAACTTATGATTAATGTGATGGATGGATACAAAGAAATTTTCAACATGGATGGCTACTTAGGATATAAAAATATCTTAATATCCCATTAATATGATAAATCCACTTACTTTAGGGAACCCCAAGAAGTATATTTCTATTGGGTGATGCCCTTTGACCTAAATAATTCCAGTGTTATATACCAACACACCATGCATCACATTTTGAAACTATTTATATGAAAGTTCATCAAGTACTATGTCAATGATTTGGGGGTGAAATATCAGCAATGTAATTACCATATTATCGACCTTGAGATCATTTTCAACAAACCATGGCAATATAGTCTAAAATTGAACCCCCTAAAATTTTCTTTCAGTGAAACCTCAAGAAAGTTCCTCCTCTTTATAGTATGTCACTGTGACATTGGAGTTAAACCTTAGAAGAAAAATCATATCCTTAACATTTTACCTCATAGAAACTTCCAAGAGTTGAGAGGAATATAAGGGAACTCTGCATATATTTGAATCTTTATAGAAAATATTATTGTAAAGTTATTTACCTTATCCAAATTGATGAAAATGGGGGTAATGTATCAATGGAACAATGACTATCAAGAATCATTTTATAGTATCTAGAAGTATTTAATGATTTTACCGGTGCTGATGCCTCCTGTCAATGGAAATATACTCATCTTATATGTGATAGATTTAGAGTGGTCACTGGGTGCCTTCCTCCACAAAATAATAATGATGTAAATGAAAAAACCTATATTATATCATCCAAACCATGCTTGATACTAAGGCTCATTATTCATATATTGAGAAGAATTATATGTCATTAATATTTTTGGATCATAAATTGAGTCACTAATTGAAAAATCACAAGGTCTAGTTATTCTCTCAAACTGACCCCCTGAAGTAAATCCTCAACCACCCTATGCTGACTGGACATTTTTCTTGGTGGGTGGACATCCTGTAGTAGTTTTACATCTGATTCATACCACAAAAGGAGATAATTGGTAATGCTCTAACAAATTTATATACAGATAATCCTTCTTTATAATAAATTCCTTTAGATATTGAATTTATGGATGAAGAAATCTTATCTGTCCAACACTTCCCTAAAATGTGAGAGATATATTTTTATGCAGTTTCTAGAATACCAATAAGAAAAAGGATAGAACACCCCAAGATAAATAACTTTGGGTTGGGAGTCATCCTTATCTCTCTAGAAAAGGCAGTTCTTCCCTATTCTTACCTGTTGTCAAAAGGTTTCACTAATAATGAGGCACAATAATATGCCCTCATTGTAGGCTTAAAAATCACACTACAAGTACTAGAGAACCTTATCAAAGTAAAATTTGATTTATATATGTCAATCAATGTAATTCCCCAACCTTAGGATCCTGGGGCCGATGTCTTACTTTATTACATTGGCAAGATTATAAGAAATAAAATCCCAAAATACTGATCATATTAGCAGTTTGGGAAACTAGATTCATACATGATACCCATTTTACATCGTTAAATAGAAAATAATACATAATACATAATAAATTCTAATAAATTTAATCCTTGAAACTCATTCAAATATCTCTTCTTCATAACCAGGGGAAAAGAAACAAAATAAGGGTGAGATAAAATTATCATTAAGGGTTAAGTATAATGGAGGTAATAATTAATCAATGATAATAATAAATATGTAAAGATAAATAACATAAAACATATTCTATTTAATCAATAGACTAAGAACGAAATGCATCCATATAAATTTTCATAGTGAAAATCCTCTAGATAAAAATAACTGAAATGAAGGAAATGCTTAAATATTGGATTTAATGTTTCAAAGGAACATGAAAACTTTAAAATAAATACCTTTCAAAATATGTTTTAAAACATACTAGGTATAAATAGATTTGGTTTACCCAACCATAACTATACTTTCAATACCTTTCACAATAAGTTTTAAAACACACTGGTTACAAATGCGAAGGGCTTGTCTAACTGAATTCATACCATAAGACTATCAATTCATCAATGGGATTGCATTAACTAGTACCCAAACAATGTATTTAATTTACAAAGAATTACTCATATATATAATAATCGATTTAATTCATAAAAAACTTGCCTTATCAAATACCCATATTGAGTAAAAGATATAGATTTAGCAATATTTCCCTAGTGAATCATATAACCTTCAAAGTAAAAACCATATATAAAAATTGTTTATGATTTAGGAAATAATTATATAAATAATAAGAGAACATTGATATCACAAATAAATATAATTTTGAATGAATAATTATTAATATATTTTGATTTTTTTAATATAAAGTTAACAATCACAAAAGAAAGTTAGATTAAAAGATAACTTTTACCAGTTGGTAATTTTCCAGTTAAAACCTCTTATATGAGATAATTAAAAGTAAAAAATTTAATAACATGAAGATAAAAGTATTAATAATATAATATATCAAAAGTATTAGTAGATACACCACAAAAAAAAAGTAAGTGGTGAATATGACATTTATCTCACAGATGTAAAAAGTTAGATGAAAATCCATTTCCTTACACTCCCTTTTGGTGTAACTCTCTTCAACCTACAATATAATGTCTTTAATAATGTTATTAACTTATACCATAACCTAATAATATTTATAATATCATATATTATCTTCTTATAATACCTTATTACCCATTTGTTAATAATCTGTCATTATTTTCACTATTTAGGGTGTTAATTGCCTAGTTTTTTGAGTATGTTTTGACTTTTTATTTTTGTTCCTATTAATTAGATCATGATTTCATCATATAAAGAATTTAAAACAGTATTTAGATATTATATATATTCAGTATATATTTATCTATAGTAACCTATAAAATTTTTATATATGAAATGAAATGTACCGTTTACAGAGACAGTAAGTCGTACTTACACATGAACGTCACTTCCATTTTTTGTTATATTTAAAAGAACTAAAACTTAATTATATATATGTATAATATAATTAAATTATCATATAAATTTCATATTTATAATATATTTTAATTAAAAATATTCTAAATTAATTCCATGTATAGTTTGAATGAATCACATCGCTTTGTGAAGGTGGTAGTCCACACATCCAAAAACGATATTATCATATTCCCAAAAAATGGAAAGAATGAAGGCATGTGTTATAAAATAATTAAATAAGAATAAAGAAATTATAAATATAATACATATCCTATATAAACTATAAATCCACCATTATTCCAAACCTTAAAAGGTGGTAATGGAAGAAATAACGACACCGCTTTGTGAGGCGGTAGTTCGCCGTACACACAAATGATGACTGTGTATCCCATTTGATGGAAGTGTGTGTGAGTGTAGGTCATATTATTAAAATAAAAAAAATATCTAATTATATTTAAGATAATAATTTTATTATATAATCATTATATAAAAAAATTAAAGGGGTGAAGAAGTAAATGAAACAAAAGTTATTGTTGAAGAATGTTACCTCTTATTTAGGAAACTCCTTTTGGTTTATACTAAGATACTTCCTTAGTTTGATTTATTACAAAAGTGAGGATTCTATGATTATAGGAGGGATGTTAGGATATTATTTTTCTAGGTTTTTTTATGAAAAAATGGATTTATAGGTTTGAATTAGTGGGATGGGTGAATTCCTTTTTTATAGTGGAGGAGTGAAATTCTTGTAAATATAAAAATCTGAACACTATTAAGAGATCTACCTTGTATCATGTGCCTCCAATAATGATCCAAATTCTATAAAAGGTAATATATAGTCTAAATATGTCTATAAAATAGGTTTTGGACATGTTTTTAGGTCATTTTTACATTACGTTTATGGTTTAGTCACTTATTAAGCTTAATTTTACTTTAATCAGTATAATTAATCTGCATTCACCAATATTTTTAGTAAAAAAATATTTTTAACTTACTAGATATTAAAAAAATTTCTGATTTAAAAAATTTAATCAATTTATCCATATTTAAATCATATAAGTGCTATAAATTAATTTAAATTTAATCCCGTAGATGGGATGGGAAAATAATCTTGTAAAGTTAAAATGATCAAATGTTTGAGATGTTTTTATATCAAAATTTAATGTGAAATTTATTACAATGAAATAAATTGAATAAATTTATTTAAAATTGATCTACTACGATAATAAAAACAATTTAAAATATAATATATTCAAACTTGATTTCAATAATTGATGTATTGATATTTGAAAATACTATTGTTGAAAACCCACTTTTAAAATAGGGTTAATAACACATCTTACTAATAAGATGGAAAATTAAATGCAAAGGACCCCACAAAACTAGGATTTCGAATAGAACATCAGTGAAAATATGGATATGGAAGAGAAATATAACTATAAATTTCTAATAGAGAGTGCTAGTGAAAATGTTCTTGAAAAAGTTTTTGACCAAAAATCCATGAACGATAGGTGTGAAAAGGGTCATTTATATCATAAAAAATGATGATAATAAAACAACATTTTTTTTTCGAGACCCTTTTACAGATTTGAGGAATTATTCAACTCTATAAGAATGTAAGTGAAATATAATTACTTAATACATTTCTATTTCATAAGAACAATATTATACTTTGGTTGTTCCTTGAACTATTTCTATATCATCTCTTAGAACAAGTTGCGTAATAGTCTGAAATATATATCAATGTCTAAAACCACATCCAAAGTTCAACTTAAACTATTTCATAAATGGTTAACCTTTCCAAAAGATTATGATCCAACACTTTAGAATCATTTCCATTGTAGTTAATAGTATCTGATTTACTTTATCCATATCATTCATCACTTTATCTAACATCATTATCTCAACAACATAAACATATTAAGTATTATATTTCCCTCAACCATGTTTTTTTCAAAAAGTTTAAATTGAAACTAAATCACTTTTCTCATCACCATTAAACATATGATATGAAATCCTCAATGAAATAGTACTATAATGAAATCCTTACATATTTCATAATTCTTATAACCAGTACATCATTTATAAAATACTTTTAGAACATTACTCAAGGATCCAAATATATAGGCACATTAATCATTTAACTTAAATTGTAACAATTTCATAAGGCCGACCTTGATATCTTAGATTTTTCTAAGGTATATTCCCTTGATAATTAGGGAATTAATTTGTGTATTTTGAAATATCCTTACAGTGGAAGCATTGTACATCCAATTTTTTTTATTTCCTTTGAAATCACAAACTTCATGGCCTTTTTATCAACACTTATAACAAACCCCACTTCCCTTCAAGAATGTAATGGGGTGTTTCTTTCCACAATTATCACATATAAGAAAATCCATCATATTATCCCCCTTATCAATTTTTTGATCTACCATCAACTTCTTCTCTAGATTCCCTTTGAAGCCATAATACATAGAGAATTATTTCTCTATCTTGATATCAAATAAAACTATTTCCTCATATGAGGAAACTTTTTGAGAAACCAGCAGCCTTAAAATATTTGGTTTAATACCCTAAAAAATGGTCAATATTGAACTATTTATTGTGTATATAATCCATAACATAACTATATAACCTTTTAAAGGTATCTTCATACCCATAAACACTTTCTTAATCCTATTTCTTTAAGCTAAATTACTTTATCTTCATCTCAATGTTTTCTCATAGGGGAAATATTTTTCAAATAATGTCTCCTTAAAAGATATCCATTGCATGAGTTATAATTTATCTTCCTCCTCAGTATTCTAGATCAAAAACCACCATTGATCAACATCACATTTGAGACAATACACCACAACTGTATAACTTTCCTTTTCAACATATTCCATGGACATAAATATCTTCTCCATAGACTTAATATATTGCTCGACTATAATAATATTAGTAGACACACTAAATGATGGAGGTTTCTATTCCATAAAGTGATCCAATATAGGAGAATATCATTATAGAATATGTTGAACCATCCATGAAATATTATTTTTCAAAACCTTATTAAGCTTCCTTAATACATCCATAACATTCTGAGTTCTAATACCAGTCGTATTGGATTTATCAGTAGGTAAATGTCTACATTTTCCACAAGAATTGATACCATTCGTCCTTCCAATATCCATTTCTAAACAATAGAATATACTATATTATATCTTAAAATTATGTAATTTCTATAATTATAAATATGGTGTAACACATAATATAATTTTAAAAGTTTATGCATGTCTAATATCATAATTATAAACATGGTTTCTTTGAGGATATTTTTTTTTACTTTCAAATCCTTCATAATGGTTTGTATAGTAATTTTGAATTATCCTAAGCATATACTCTAGGAGGATTAAACCAGGTGTGTATTAAGTCCTTTTGTCATTTAACATGGTATGCTCGAGTTAGGATCAATGTACCTTTTTAGTTTTTTTACCCTCTAAGTACATATATGCTAAAACCACATCCACTTTAGTATCCAAAAGGGATGTATTTCAAGGAAGACCCACATAATATACATATTACCAAAATTCTAGTATGTTATTATATAATTATCCAAAAAATTTATCATAGGGTTATGTTCCAGAATCTATGTTTTCCTAAATCTAGTTTTCAAGGTTGCTACTAAAATTTCTTTGATACCAATTGTAGTACCCTAACCCTAGGATCCCAGATCCACTACCTTACATTATTATAATTGCATGATTATAAGCGATAAAATCCCTAAGAACTAAATAGTTTAGTATTTTTGGAAACTAGATACATACATGATACCAATTTTACATTGGGAAATAGAAAATTACACATAATACATAATAAAGTCTAATAAAATGCATCCTTGAAACTCATTCAGAGGTCTCTTTTTCATAAAATGGGGAAAAGATAAAAAATAAGGGTGATATCAAATGCTAAGTAAGGTATATGTATAGTGGAATTAATAATAAATTTATAATAATAATTAATACGAAAAGGTAAATAACTTAATCCATATTCCATTTAATCAATAAACCTAGAATGAAATGCATCGATATATTTTTTCATAGTTAAAATCCTCTAGATTATAATAATTGGAATGAAGGAAATGCTTAAATATTGGACACAATGATTCCTAGGAACATGAATCCTTTATCATCAAGACCATTCAAAATATATTTTAAAACATAATTGGTAAAAACTTATTTGGTTTGTCCAAACATAACTCTATTATCCAGACCTTTCACAAGACAATTTAAAACATACTGGTTACAAATATAAAGCATTTTCCAACTGAATTCATCCCATGAGACTACCGATGCATTAAAAGGATTTAATTAACTGGTACCCAACCTATGTATTTAATGTAAAAATCATTCCTCATATATTTAATAATAACTTTTATTCATGAACAATGTTCCTTATCAAATATCCACATTTAGTAAAAAATACAGATTTAACCTTATTTCTCCAGTAAATCATATAACATTAAAAGTTAAACCATTTTTAAAAATGGTATATGGTTTATGAAATAATTATATCCATCATACAAGAATATTTATAGCACAAATAAGTATAATTTTCAATGAAAAATTATTACGATATAATGATTTTTTAAGAGAAAGTTAACAATCACAAAAGAAATTGAGATTACAAGATAACTTTTACCAGTTGGTAATTTTCAAGATAAAACCACGTGGATGAGATAATTCAAAGTAAAAAATTTAATATTATGAATATAAAATGATTCATGATATAATATATGAAAATTTTCAAAATATACATCACACAAAATAAGTAAGTAGTGAATATGAAATTTATCTCATAGATGTAAAAAGTGAGATGAAAATTCCTTACCTTACACTTCCTTTTCGTGGAACCCTCTTTAACATCCAATATAATAGTCTTAAGAATGTTATTAAATTATACCAGAACTATAATAATATTTATAATATCATATATTATATTATTATAATATATTATTACGCATTTCTTAATAATCTTTCATTATTTTCACTATTTAGGGTGTTAATTGCCTAGTTTTTCAAGTATGTTTTGACTTGTTATTTTTGTTCCTATTAATTAAATCATAATTTCATAATATAAATAATTTAAAACACTACGTAGATATTATATAAATTTAATATATATGTATTTATATTAATCCATAAAATTTTAAGATATGAAATGAAATGCACTATTCTTGGAAACTCTTGGTCGTACGTATGCATGAACACTTCTTCCATTTTCTTATCCTATTTAAAAGAATGAAAATTAAATGATATATATGTTTATTATAATTAAAGTATCATAGTAATTTCATTTTTATCACAAATTTTAATTAAAAATGTCTCTAATACATTCCATTTATAGTGTGAACAAATAACATCATTTTGAGGAGGCGGTAGTCCACACCTCCACAAATGATGTAACCGTATTCCTAAAAAATGGAAAGAATGAAGGTATGTGTTATAAAATAATTAAAAAAGAATAAATACAATATAAATATCATATATATCATATATAAACTATATATACATCATTATTACCAACATTTTAAGGTGGTAATATAATAAAAAACAACATTGGTTTGGAAGGCGGTAGTCCACCATACACACGAACGATGATTGCATATCCCATTTGATGGAAGTGTGTGTGAGTTTAGGTAATACCCTTGGAATAAAAAATCTTATTATATTTAATATATTAGAGTTATTATAAAATAATTATATAAAAATAATTTAAGGGTTGGGGAAGTAAATAAAACAAAAGTGATCGTTGAAGAACGTTACCTCTTATCCGGGTAACTCCTTTTTGTTTATACCAAAAGAGATCATTGGTTTATTTTATTCCCAAAGTGAGGATTATAAAATGAGTTTATTGATTTTTTGAGATTTTTTAGTGTTTTTTATGATCCAAATAGCTTGAGAGGTGTGAATAATTTGGAGGGGTGAGTACCTTTTTATAGTAGAGGAGGAGTGGTATTCTTGTAAATATAAAAGGTAAAAACTATTGAGAATTATAACTTACATAATATGCCTCAAATAATGATCAAAATTATATAAAATTGAGTATATTATCTCAAAATTTCAATATAATAGGTTTTTTACATGTTTATAGGTCTTTTTTACTGTTAAGTTTAAGGTTTAATCCCTTATTAAGTTTAATTTTACCTTAATTGTCGTAATTAATTTTAACCACATTCACTAATATTTTTTTTCAAAAACTAAGTTGAACTTAATATAAATTATAAATTATTATTATTCTAAATATATAATATATTTTTATAATTTACAATCACATAAGTGGAAAAAATTAATTTAAATTTAATCCCGTAGACGATATGATAAATCAGGTTTTTAAAGTAAAAATGTTCAAAAGTTTGAGATGTTTTTATATCAAATTTCAATATGAAATTGATTCAAATGACCTAAATTATATTAATTTATGTATAATTGATATAATTTTCTTTTAAAAACAATTTAAAATATAATTTATCCTTATAAATAAATTATATGAAAATGAAGTTTTCAATTATAATTCAGCATTTTTACTATTCATCAAAAAAAAACTTTTCAGAAAAATAAAAAACATTCAACCTAACCTAATTTTGAAATTTTTATTTTAAAGTTTAAATTTATTTCTTCAAATAAAATTTATAAATGTTTCAAAATTCAGGTTTGAAATAGGTGTGCCATTAAAAGGTGGAAAAACCGCCTTTATAAAAATATAGTTTTTATATATAATATTGAGTTTGTTCTTATATCATGCTTATTAAATATATTGGATGAATTTAAAAAATAATTTACTGGATATATAATATATTTATTTTATTAATATCATTAAATAATAATGATTAATTTAAATTATTATGATAAAAAATCTTGGTGGTCCTAAAATAGTTTTTATACAAACACATCTTTTATATTCAATTGGGTTATATATTCATTTATTTCAAAAAATAATTATATAAAAATATGTAAACAATATTTTCCAGATTTAGTTAATCCTTTTCATACATTTCATTTCAATGTCTATTTTTTAACTATCATATTAAATAATAATATTAATAGTGTATTGTAGTTTGGTAAAAATTGGTCTTACATATACCTCAAGCTAACCTTGGTGTTTCGTGTATAGAAAACTAAGAATAATGATATGTGTAATTCTAGATGAAATCAATGATGCATGTTACATAAGATTAAATTGGTTTTATTTATATATAATTATATAAAAAAATAAAATTTATCCTCAAAGGAAAATATTATAAAATATTGGGGTGTTATAATCAATAAAATTAACATTGATTACATAGTTAGAAAAGAGGATCTATCCCCTTGCTAAATTATATAAGAGGATTGATTGAATAATTCCCCTAAAATACAATGTTTAATCATGTCATATGCTTATATAATTACTAGGAAGATGCACTAGAAAATTCATCTATTGATTTGGAAGATCCATATAGTGAAAAACAGTCATCAGTATTGCACATCACTAAATGGTATCACTGTTTGTTCTAAGTAACATGGAAGAGATCAATGAGGTCAATTCTACCCATGAAAAAGATAACCATATAAATGACTGGATGTTTCCCATCCCAGATTAACTCCAAAATGGGATTATACTATTTGGAGTATCTATACGATATCAAATCCAATGATAGGAAGTCAACTTCATCGTCTACGATAGTCTAGGTCATTAAGAGGTCCTCTAGAAAAGAGGCTTTAATAGAATCCTCCTCAGATGAATTCATAGAGAAGATTCTATCTTCATTATGCAAGAAGTAAATGTCAGTGCCTATGGATCCCATTAGTCAAAAACCTATCATTCTCCACAAATTTGAAGGGTTAAATATTTATGGCCTTAGATGATGTAGGATTGTACACAATTAACAAAAAAGTGTCATCCCTATCAAGTGCATGAAAATTTTATCCATCAACCCCCATAGTTATTTCATAATTGTAGAAACTCTTATCCATTCATAGTGTCGGGAATGGATGTTATGGTATCATACACTCCTTCTACAGCCAATAAGTTTAAATATATCATTATTTATACTAAATTCTTCTCTTAATGGACTGAAGAAATACCCTTCAAAGAAGTTGGGATAAAAGCATTATCTATTTCAATAATTCAAACATCATTACAGGGTTTGGTGTCCCTCATATAATACTGATGTAAAATGGATCCAAATTATTTTCTTCCAAATTGAAGAGGATATATTATGAATATAACATTAACTCTAACCATTCACCTAACTATCATGCAAAAACAAATGGAAAAAATAGAGGATTATAAAAAAATATTATTGAACATACTCTAGAAATGGTAAAAAATGATAAGAAATCATGGCTCGAAAATATTCAACATAACTTGTGGGCTTACCATACCACAACTCATATTACTATGAAAGTGATGTCATATTAAGTAGTATATGGGATAGAAGTAGTTTATCCCATTGAAGTCCAGTTTCCTTCACTCCATATTTCCATCTATGACCAATTTTCTATAAATGAGAAGTCCTAGAAATGTTTGGATGAATTAGAATGGATAGATGAGAAAAGACAACATAAAATGAATCATTTAGAGGTTCACCAAAAATGAATAGCTCGATATTTCAACAATAGAGTTCACCTTTTTTCACTCCTTCAAGAGGAATTGATTTTGGTCCTATAGACCTTGATGATACCTATGAAGAAACCTCTAAATATTGATCCAAAATGGGAAGGAACTTTCTCCATCCATAAAATTTATTCCAATGGAGCATATCCTTTGGTCACCATGGATAACGAGTGTACTATTCCCCTACTAATGCATGATTTGTCAGGAAATATTTAATGTGATTAATGAAAAATATTCATAGTCATATGACCCAAAACTATAATATTCCATTCATCTTTACTACATGGCATTAAACTAAATATATGGGTCCTTATCACATGACTATAAAAGTCATGACTGATACCATCATAGTCAAAATACGTTTAATTATATGACAACAGCTTCATGACATAACATTAAAATATAGTCTTACCTTATACACCACACATATTATGTCTTGGTAAAACGGTATAAGTATCCTTATTCGATGAGCATGGGATACCTCTTATGAGATGATTTCTTGAACACCCGGGGAACTATTATTATAAGATTATTTCCCTAATGCCAAAGATACTCTTATTATGAGATGATTTACTAAAAAATTTCTTATCTTTTAATGTACAATACCCACATTCATTATTTCCACTCCATCTATGGTAAAAGTATCCTTACCACATTATGTTAAACTATATAAAATTCCCAAAACTATGTGTGGATTGATTCCCATTTTGATGAGATATATAGTGAAACATGGATTCTCCAACTTAGGCCTAATCATAAAAAATTCATCCTCATTCCCTGCTTACGAGTTAAATTAGTGCATGAAATCTTTACCCATAACCATGTATTGCTTGATTCCTATTTCCACATGATACCTAATGACACCAATACCTTCCTTCTCAGGCCCAAACTCAAATTACAAACCCAATGGTGGTCTTCTTCATTAGTGTTTGAATATATTTCATTAATTCTCATTGGATTTATCTTTTCCAGTTGAAAAATCCACACCATACCCACTAGTTTTAGTCTCTTGTATCACACAATTTCTTTGAATCACCCCTTTACAATAAGGAAAAACCTCAAAATATCTTATTTCTCACATCTATCATAGCTAATGCGGGATTTTTAATCTTGTTAAGGGCCTCTTTACATGGTTAGGTTGCTTCACGGTTCGAGCACCATGACCTTAAACCATGCATATTTCATTCCAAAGGCATTTTTAAGATGTTAGACTTCATACCATTTATTAATATCTAGTGATAAATGTCCATTCCACATGATGTTAAATGATATGTTATGGTCCTTTCTACATGAATTTCAAATTTAGTTCAATTTCCTTTCCACAGGTTGTTAAACTACATGGTTTATGACCCAACTGTATGATGTAAAAATACAAATTATTGTGGTACTCGCCTGAAATGAACTACATTCTAGGTGCCAGTCTCTCATCACACCATTTATCAAGAACTATATATGGATTCAATATCATCTTGATGAGATATATAGTGATTCATGGATTCTCCAACCTAGGACAAAACAAAAAATAAAAAAATAACCCCCTCTACTATTTATGAGCTATATCTTCATGGTAGAGTCTAATGAAGGTTCATATTTTATGCATGAAAACACATCCAAAAAATATCCCTCCCTATATACAAACCATACCTATGTAATGAACTTTATCTAGAATTACATGTGTCTTGATTCCTATTACCACAGGATATATAGTGACACTTGAATCTCAAATATTGGGTACAAATGAAAATGTCCCCTTCAATACATATGATTCAAACCTGTATAAGGAACACTCACCCATTCTTAGTCAATTACAGCCAAAATACTCCATTAATAGCTAGGAATTCTCCTTTCTCAAGACGTACTCTTTGTCTTAGGAAATTAAGATCCTCACAAACCTCCCTTGGTTATTGGTGAAAAAGGTATTCAACTCTAAAGAAAACCTTTTTTTGACTATTCACAATATACCCAAATGTGGATCTTCATAATATGCCATGATGTGGCCTATTAACTAAAGGAACCTTCATCCTTAGGGGAAGATATTTTATTTCTATACACCCTGAAAATATCAAAGCATAAAAAAACTTTTTGAACATGGTCCATGGTCATTCCGTACTTTCTTATCCCATCACATTTTTCTTAGATACGCGAACTGAAAGATCATGGTTTTCATCTTTCTCCCATCACACCGAGAGAATTAAAAATTATTCTTGACCAAATAAACATGAAATGATTAGTCGTAGATTATAAGACTTTAAAAGGAACAACACAATTCCCCACCCTAAGAAGTTAAACTACATGGTTCACATCCCCACTATGTGACATAAACCTGCATGTTGTTTTACCCCTCAATTGAGAGGTCCATAATTATTAGTGTTAGTATTCTATCATATCTCCATGTCAAAAATACACGTTTCTTGATTCTAATCCTATAGATATATATAGTTATTATTTAATATTTCATTTCAGACCCATACATGAACACAACACCAATCATCATATCCTACATATGATCTTGATCTATGTTGAACACTCTCCACTCAGTTACAATGAGAATCAATCTAAATGACTATAGTATAATATTGAAACCTCAATTTCATAAATCACAGATCAAGTCATAGAAAATTCAAATCCTCGTAATATTTATTTTTCTATCAGTAATGAGAGAATCTAACTCAAAATCACACCTTTGTTTTGACAATTAATAATATTACTCAAATATGAATTTTTATAATATGCCTCCAAATGTGGTCTATCAATCAAAGGAATTTATATCCCCAAGGGAAAATACTCCCATATTTATATACCTTAATGACATTGTAATAAAAATCAATTTTTGAACATGGTCCATGATCATCCCTTACATGCCTATCCCAACCAACTCCTTCATATTTTATAACCCCAAGGTCTCCATTTATGACTTACCTCACATCCATCATGTTTGGAATCTTTTGGGATAAATTTTTCTAGGCCCCTCTAAACTATGTGGTATATAGAATGGTGCCTCTACGATGGGATTGGTCCACACTAAATTACCTTAAGCTATTTAGATTAGCTTCCTCTGTAGTCTCTCTTACACATGGTCCTAATCTATGATGGTAATTCTCTTGTGAGATCATTCCTTGTCAAACCCATTATTAAATCACAATTAACCTTACTCATCCATGTTTAATTCTAATATAATTTTTTTCTTCATCCTCAAATGCATTCCTTTCAGAAACCACACTTTTTGGTTTTGGGAAAATTGGATCATCACAATCCTCCGATTGAAATCAGTAATAGGAGTTTCCAACTTCTAAGGATACCTTTTTTGTAGAATATTCATAATATTCCTTAAACACATCATTTCATAATACTCCTCCAAATATGTCCTATCAATCAAAGGAATTTTCATCCCCATGAGAAAATTATCTCATCTATACATGCCTGAAAACATCACAATAGAAATCTCTTTTCAAACATGGTCCATAATCACTCATTTTTTAATTTTTGATATAGTCTATCTAGATAAAAAAAATCTCATATCATGACTTAAAAATTCTCCTTCTCATATCTAGAAAGTGTTATAGAATTCTTAGCCTGAAAGTCCAACTTAGGTTGTTATGCCCATAACTTATGGTCAAATATGTTTGACCCAAAACATTATAGGCATTAGTTTGGCTATAAATACCTTATAAATCCAATTAAATAAACACAACACTCACCATGATAAAAACCCCTAAAGGGAACCCTTGATAAAAGATGATTTTCAGCTCACTAGACATGTGCTATGCATGATTTGGGTAAAACTGAGAAATTGAAATTAAAAGTCACCAAGCTTGTTAGGTTGAAAACCCACAAATGGTGGATAATTAAAAGATGAGTAATTCCCACTAAGTCATTTTTATATTTGACTTAGGAAAAAATTAGGGAAATGATGAAAAATGCACATTTTTATAGGGTATGTAATATGGATATAGAAATAGCCAGATTATGCTCTATTGGTCCCAAGACCTTGAAAAAACATAGAGTATATTCATGTTCCTACCCTTATAATTACAACACATTGACACATGGGAATTTATTAAAATGAGACAAATTTAGATTTATATTATAATTTCATAGAAAACAGGGATGAAAAAATAGATTATTGAGAATAAAATTCATTTCATTCATGAAAAAAAAATTAGAGGAGAATCCTCAAGATGTATTATATCTATCAAGAATTACAACATACCATCAATATAAATTTTGATCTTTCAAAGAATCACTTTATCCTTTTCCATAATTTGTCAAATCCCAGTCAATTGTGTGGAAATAAAATCCTCAACATGATGAAGGTTCTCATTTTCCATAGCAACTAAATACATTACCAAGACCTAGACCCTCATAAATAGTGGTTGAGCTAGACAATCTCTTCCTTGATAACATCCAACTCTTTCAGAATATGTACCATATGTAAATATTTTTACTCAATTTAGTGCCAATTCTTTCATACTTCCTTTGAATGGTTAAGATCCAACTAAGACACAAAAAATATAAGGTTTTAAAATTGGTCAAGAAATTTAACCATAATCTATCATGAAATTTTCTCTTACTCATGGTGTAAGATAGTCTACCTCAAAACATTATGGATTCCATGGTAATAAAATCCTATATACCCCAAAGCAGTGAACATGGTCAAGAGTTAGTAAAGTCTCAAGGGAAAATATTCAAGATGCATATCTGAAACCAACTTCTAGATGTATCCCCAACTAAAATTAATTAAATCACAAAAGGTATTTGGGGCCTTTAGGTCCATCTTGGAGCCACTTTTAGAAATAAATAAATACCCCAGAATAAACCCACTTATAGAAGAAGCTTGAGTTGATCCTTATTAAGTAAAACTACCCCCACCTTGCACCATAATTTGAGTTAGGATAAAGGATTTACCTTCAATTTTTACTATTAGGGTTGACGATACTGAAAGATGAATGAAATTACTCACCGACATTGGAATATGGTAAAGAGAAAGTCAAAAGGTGATCAAAGTGGTTGATGAAACCCAATCACTGATGGATTAACCACAAAGATTGATTCCTACCTAGAATATCTGGCGTCATCAATTTGAAATAGTATCCCTTGATAAGGATCATCTTATTGAGTTTTTTTGGGTCTTGCTATAGAAATATCATGAGAATATCCAATTTCAGGACCTTAGGATAATGTTCCTTCCACAATAGGAGTAGAAGGGACCTTGTCGACCTGATCATGGATCACCTTGGAAATTTTTACTATAAAAATCTATAAAAGTGAAGGTATATGATTTAATGAATTATCCAAAGGGATTTCAGCCATGTGTCAAAAACATAAAAATAAGAAAACTGAAATCTGTTCAATTCCCTATTAAAGTCCCTAAACTCTCAATAGTTTAAAAATGGTCTTTAACATCATTTTTTATTTTAATGTCAGTTTTTAACCGATGATGAAGCCACTAACCTAAAAAACATGACTTTTGATGTTGATTTTTTTAAACCGATCCCAAAAGTATTCAAATATATTTTTTGGAATTGTTTTTTTACAAAACTGACACAAACAATACCCATCAATATCATTTTTGGAGTTGGTTTTTAATGAAATTGATTCCAAAAGGTAAAAAAGGAATATTTTTGGTATTATTTCAAAAAAACAAATGAAAAAAGTAAAGAAAATATTTTTCACATCTATTTTAAAAAAAAGATGCCAATAATGAATTTTTTCTCTATTTGTTTTATAGTATTTCCTAAGATTTGGTTTGACTATTCGTGGAGCTAAAAAAGAGTTACAGATCAAAAGTTATGACCATCAGAAGTTGAAAATATCAATGTTTCAATAGATAAAACTTTTTTCAAATAAAACATGATAAAGATGAATGAAAATTACATAAACCAAATAAAATAAAATAAACTTAAGGATTCACACATATTTCAATTCTTTTAGAAGTTTCCATCAAAATTATATGATGTTTATCATTATATATCTTAGTTTTCGGGTAGAAATCATGTGGTAATGAAATTGGTGATTGATAATGAATTTTTAACCTTGGTTAGTATATCTCATCTAGATGTTTTATATTTTTAACTTGATCATAAGAATAAATCTTCATTATAAATAAGATTACCAAGATGTTTAGTAGTGAAGTAAAATAATAATAAATAAATTAAATGATTTGAATAGATACTGTGTTCAAATCATTGATCAAATCCACCTTGAAAACTTGATTGAATAAAAGAGGATAAAAATGATGAATAAAAGAGAAAATGGATTTATATATATTAAACAAAAATATATTCAATGACGTTGAATTAAAAGTTAGGAGGGATTTTAAAAAGTGAAACGTGCATTGTGAAAAAAATTGAAATACCAATCCTGTATATTTTTGAATACTTTATAGCATCATTTTTGTTTAAAACCGATGAAAAAGATAATTTTCATTTCTTTTTTTGTGTAATTTTTTTACAAAACTGATGCAAAAATTCACATCGATATAATTTTTGGCATCAGTCTTTAAGAAAACTGACACAAAAAGTAAAAAAAATTCCATCATTTATTTAAAATACCACCAAAAAAATTAAATATATATATATTTACAATATTTTAGATCATATATTAAGATTCTATTTTACTATTTGTGGAGATAAAACAGAGTTACAGATTGAAATTTATGTCTTTCGAAAGTTGTAATTATTTAAGACTTCTCTTAGAGAAGTTCAAATTCCAACATTCATAACTTTTAATACATAACTCGATTTTAGATCTACCTATCAAATTGATGATTATGAAATGATATAAAATATATTAATAAAAAGTTAAATTAGTGGATTTGTTTTTTCTAAAAGATTATGAAAAAAAATTTATTTTAATTTTTATCGGTCTTTTTAAAAACTGACGCAAGAAATATGTTTTTTTTACTTTTTGGCATCTTTTCTTATGGAAAAAATGCCAAAAATTATCTTAAAACATATTTTTTTGTCGATTTATAAGAAAACAACATTAAATTTTGGACATTAAAGACCATATTTCTACTAGTTTCTTTTAAATAGGCAGGAATATTAATGTTTTTGAGAACATATTAATACTCCATTAGTTCATTATACAATTACTCTTATCTTGCAACTTCCTCACCAATAGGGGTAAGATTCTTAAATTAGGAACCAAATGTATTTTCCATCAATTTAGTTTTGTATATTCTCAAAAGTTACAACCTTTTTGGGCCCTTCGGAATCAATATCAGCACTGATACCTTCGTTGTATGGCCTAAAATATAGATTGGATCCATCTAAGGTAGTGACGAGACCATTACTGGTTTTCACAGGATCACATTATATATGTGGTGGATCTAAAATATCATAAGGATAATGAGTTAGTGATAAATTTATAACACCTAATGACGCACATTGGATATTACATCGATTATCCTCCCCATATACAATAGTAGTAACAAATGTGGCCTCACCCATCAACACTCCTCCTGTTAATTGAAAAAACTCACCAACATTGATCTATGCCTAATTGGGAGTATCCTAATAGGTTCTCTAAGGGTCATATCTAATATTATTGATAGAATAAATGGAATGGGATTTTTAAATCCACAAACATGATCAAATGTATATTTATTTTAAAATTGAAAACAAATGATACTGTGAAAACTCACCATGAATAGTGATGTATTTAGCCTATAAAGACCTATACCCCAGTAGTTCTAAGATAGTGGTTACAATATTATATTGGAACTAAAAACAATTAATCACCTCCCAAAGGAAATAATAGTTTATTAATCATGGTAAACTAGATACGTACTTTAAATTCACATTACAATTGAAAGCATAAAATACACAAAGTGTTTTCTTTGAGAACACCATTATTCTCCTTACCATATCCTTGCGTATCAATCATAAAAATATTCTTGGTATCCTAGTGAAAATAAAATAAATAAAAGGGTGAGATCCAATGCTTAGTAAGGGTAAGTATATAATGAAATCTATCCTGAATAAATAATACATAATCAATATGGAAAGGTGAATAACTAAAAAACATGCCATTTAATCCAATAAATTAATAATGGAATGCATCCAAAGATAACACCATTGTGAAAATATAATGGATATTAATAATGACTGAATTTATAATAAGGGAATTCATATTTCCAAACATCTAAAACTTACTATCAATACCTTTTCACAAGATAGTTTAAAACTATGGGTAGAGGCCATTTTAATTTTCTCAACTGATTTGTCTTATGAGACCTATCGATTCATAAAGGGGATATATATTTTTTGTCCCTAATCATAAATTAATAAATCTAATTAATACCTCATATTAATGTGGTGAAACATAAATATTAAAAAAATTCATATTGAAAATATAACATATGAAATGTTAAAAATTACCCCAATTAATAAACATAATCATAAACCATCTGGAGTAATATGGTGAATGGTAATAAAATTGTACATACTTTGTCAAACTGATCATAAACCATCCAAATAAATAATAATGATGATATAAATACAATATATCCCTAGCGTATCCTAAGTAAAATAAATAGTTGATGTTATTGATGAATATAAATTTCATAAAAAGTCATTAAAAAAATTCTTTAGGAAAATAACCTTTTTATTTTGATATTATTTTATAAAATAAAATTTTAAAAAATATTTTAAAAGTAAATTTATTTTAAATAAAAACTCCTAAAAAGTTTAAAATAATATTTAAAACTTTGATTGGTCATGAAGTCAGAAAATCCTATTCATGTCATACACGATAAAACAAATATTCATTTCACATTTTCTGTAAAAGCTAAATGGGAATTGTTTTAAAAAATACATGAAGATTTATTTCAAAAGATTTTGTAAAAATTAAAACATGGATAAAAATTACTTTAATAAATCATTTTCATAATGTTAATTTTTTTAAAACATTTTGGGAAAACATGGTTTTAGAATAAAAATGATTTTTGACTGAATGAGGATATAAAGATGGGTTTTATTAAAAGAATTTTATAAATCATTTTAAGTACAAAATAGTTGTAAAATGGTACTATTACTTTAAAATTTTATAAACAACTTGATGAGAATAAAATATATTGTTTTTAATATAGTAATACCAAATAATTCCTCTAATGGAGACATAAACATAAACAATCCATAATAACGATGAGATGGTAAAATAAACCCTTACCACTTTGGTAAATTTTGATTCTTAAGTCTCATGAAACAAATAATATAAAATGAAACTTTAAATACTAATAATATAAATTAATTCATGATATAACATAAAAAAGGGGTAATATATACACCACAAAAATAAGGGGTGAATATGGCGCAGGTCTCATGAAAGTAAAAGTGAGATGAGAAACCCTTTCCACTTATTTTAATTCCTTTGTATGAGTAAAAAAATCAAATATTATAAAAATATTTTAAATATAAATCTATTAAAACACCAAAATAATATATCTAGTACCACATATGATTTAATTATAGTCTTTTTTCATCTGTTTGTTAACATTTTTTTTGTTAAAATCATTATTTTGGGTGATAATTGATTTATTTTTCCTGTATGTTTTAGTATGGGAATTTTGGTCCTTTTAATTTGATCATGGTTACATAATATTTATAATTTTAAACATGATATAAATATAATATATAATCATTATATATGTATTGAGAATAATCTATAAATGTTAGAGATAAAAAATGGATTATACTGTTCATGGAGATAGTAGGTCGTACGTACGCATGAACACTATTTCCATTTTTCTTGACAGATAGAAAAAAATAAAAATAAATATTAATAAAAATTTATTGAATAATTATTATTATATATATATAATTTATATTAATACAATATATACTTATTATCATCCATATAAAAATAAAATGAAAAACATTTCACATCGCTATGTGGAGGTGGTAGTCTACACGTACACACGAGCGATATTATTATTTTTCCAATGGATTGGAAGGTAAAAATTTAGATGTAATATTATATTTATATAAGTATTTATAGGATATATTTATTATATATATTCATTAACTTTATCCTTAACACCTTCCATGTAAATATTAAGCAAGAAACGAATCATATCGCTTCACGAGGCGGTAGTCTGCTGTACATATGAGCGACATTATCACATAACCCAGGGAATGTAAAGTAATAATTTATATGTGATATAATAATTAAATAAGAATAATAATTTCACAAAGATCATATAAATATGTTAAATCCATCTTTATATCTATCCTTATAAGATGGTGATGGAAAACAAACTACATCGGTGCGTGAGACGGTAGTCTACCGTACACACAATCAACAATTTCATTTTCCATTTGATGGAATTATAGATGGATATAGGTTATAAAATTAACATAATAACATATATGTATATATTAATTTTTTTATTTGGTATTATTTGGAATATATTAGAATGGGTTACAGGCAGAAGTAAAATGAAAATGCATAGTTAAAAACTTTACATCTTCTTTGAGAAACCTTTTTAGGGTTAACATAAATCCTTCCTAGATAGGAGTTATGATCTATAAAATTACTATAGGATGTGGTTATATATTTATGGAAGATATTTGGATAGGTATTTGTTGAAACAAAGGGATTTTGGAGTGTAAATAGGGGGAGGATATGGGGTGTCTATTTATAAGTATGGGAGAGGGAACACTAGGTATTTTTGAAAATAATCAGTTAAAAACCATGTTTTTATCATATAAAAAGACTCTATAATGGTTCATTATAAAACCATAGTTGTTATAAGGTCTAAATATGGCCAAAAAATGGGTTTTTGGGAAAGTTTGAAGTTTATTTTAACCCTTATCATTTTAGTTTAACCCCCAATAAACCCATTTTTACCTTAACTATGGTAATTAATTTTTACTATTTTCCGTATTAATTGTGGTAAAAAAATAATTTGAAATTATTAGATAATATAAATTATTATTATTCCAAATATTTAATCCATTTTAAAAAATTCAATTCAAAATTGGCATAATTTAATTTTAAAATAAAGCCATAGATGAGATGAATTAACGAGTTTTCAAAGAGAAAATTTACATAAGTATAGAAAATTTTAATATCAAAATTCAATATGAAATTGATTCAAATTAATTAAATTGGATTAATAAATATATTATTGAACTAATTTTACTTCAAAATTATCTTCAAAAATAATCTAACTATGTAAATAATTTAAACAAAAATGATGTTTTCAATAAAAATCAATATTTTTCACTATTCATAAAAAGAAATTAATATTTCTGGGAAATTATAAAAAAT
Organism: Viscum album; assembly: GCA_963277665.1. NCBI lineage: Eukaryota > Viridiplantae > Streptophyta > Magnoliopsida > Santalales > Viscaceae > Viscum > Viscum album. Next base: position 1,645,930,286 of record OY728132.1, read on the forward strand.
TCACCCAAATATATGCTTAAAATGTAGATTTAAAAAATGAATCTTATTTTTTGAAATAATGTCTTTGAAATTGGTAAAAATTAAATTTAAATTATGTGCGCAGAGAATGAATAAACCTTTTAAAAAAATATAATGTTTTTACATAAAACATTTCTTTTTCTTTTAAATGGTTCTTATTTTATTTATAATCAATAGATAAAAATTTATACACATGTAAAAAATAAAAGTTTCATAATTTATTTAGTCCTATTCATACCCTCAAACTAAATAGTTAGGATATAATAAAATTCTATATTACAGTTCATTTAGACTCGGGGTTACATGTTCTGCAAGCTATCAAATTGATTAAATTTATTTAAAAAGAAATATATCATAAAGTCTTATGGTTTCATATTATATTATAATCATGGTTTTGTGTTTCCAAAAAAATTTCAAACATGATGTTCTTATTTTAAAATCTCAGGGTGTTACACGACCATTTCTTTATTCTCTACCATCCCTTTGCCTCAAAATGCAAAAGACTGGCACTTGATCCCAAAAATACTGGCACCAAAGGAAGAAACAGAGATAATTACCCTTTCATCTCCTCCTCCATGAATCTTTTACCTAGAGAAAACTCCCCCAATTTTGGGGTGGATCCAACAACCCCTATGGGGGTGCCCATTGAATCATATTTTAGTGACTCAGACTCCACTTCCAGTGCATATTCTCCTTCCCTCTACAAATTGAAGTCAGGTATTTCATCTAACAAAATGAATAAGTAAGGTAAAGGGGAAGATAAGAGAGTCATACTTCATAAAAAATGATGAAATCATCCCATTCACTAGTTTATTGGTCATCCACCCCCCAGTAAAACCCTAGTTTATCATACATTTCACCTGGTTCATGGCTAGAATCCAATCATCAATAGAATATACAAGAATCTATAGTTCTCAAAGGTAATTTTCTACTTTAGTGGGATCAGTATCTTAGTGAATCTTGAAGGGGATAAAATACCACATGTTTTGGGAAATGTATTCTAGCTTAGAAGAATATCCATAAGTCCTTGATGTCATAGGTTATATATTGCTAAAATTTAACCACCTTGGGTTGTACATAATCTAATGCTTCCATGTTTGGTTGTGAAGGGTACCTAACATCCATTTATTTTATTAATTTTCTAGGCCTCTCTCTCATGACATGAGGTTTAGTAACCAAATTCCAATATTCCTCCTAGTGATGATGACTAGACCACCTGGGTCTGACACATGCAATCTCTTTATATCCATCGAGATGTAAGGCCCACATATGAGATCAGTTAGAATATTTTGGAACCACATAATCATCTTCCTTGGGTTGAGACTTTATATTATGCTTTACCCACCCTATAGTTTTCATAGGTTTGAATTGGGAGATTCTTGTTTTTAACATGACTTGAGGGTACGAAGAAATGAAAGAGTTATAATACAAGGAAATGAACCCAATAGATTCAACTGATTAAGTAAAATTGATTAATACTTGAGATACCTATAGATACATGAGGATCTAGAAATGTTGGGCCACCATTGGGTTCTTCTATAATAAGAAATGTATGAGAGGGGATATAGTTGGTTTTTCCTAGTACATAATTTGGAGTTACAATTTGTATGCAATATAATCTTCACAGATGATATCACCCTCAATCCAAATTTCGAGTACACTATCTATAAAAGATATCATATATGAACTCAATTATTAATTACCAAGACTATTTTCAATAAATATTATAGTCAATATATCTCCACATGGGAATAAATTAAATTCCCCCAATAGGTTTAGGTTCTTAAAATATTCACCGTGCTTCATGGATAGAGGTTGGATGACAAAAACAAATTGGATTAATGGTCAGAATCAGCCTCTTAGAACCTTTAATTCACTCAGAATCACTATTGAAACTAAAATACACATGTCCTAGATAAGCCAAGGAATGCATGGTTGGATTGAAACAAATTTGGGCCAAAACAAACAAAAAAATATATTTAATGGGATGGTTCATGAAGGTAAAATGATTTAAAAATTCCTTTCAATCTTAGAGGTCCTTGGTTGCATGGATATTTGATAGTAACCTCAACACAGTGTAATTATAGTTCACAGAGCTCCCTTTCATGAAAGTTTCTGACAGCATGAAGATTTGACGATAACCTTCTCGCAACATAACTGTGGTTCATGGAACCCTACTAGTTTTTTGAGCTCATAATAATCTATGAAATCCTCAATTTTTTTGAAACCAATTCCCTTTCCTTTTCTAGGATAAAAAATACCACCATATGTCCAATTTTTAAGGTAAAATGACATATTAGTTTCTAAGAAAAGCTCTGAATTTACAAAACATAGAAGAATCATGAGCAAGAGAGATATAGATCTTAAAAGGTATTCATATTTCATGAAAATACCTCCCATTGGTTTTTGAGAACCTAAACCCATGGTGGAAATCCCTTTCAAGAATTTTCATGACCTTCACATAAGATGAAACCCATTTGTGGATCTTGGGGTTTTGTGAGATAATTATCCATCGTGAAACCAACCCCATGGGAGACAATAATTCACTCCAAGGAAAGGTTACCCTATTTCAAGAAACATATTCTTTCATGACACCCCTGTCCTCCATGATACCTCTAGAATCCATGATACACCTGGACTTGATGAATCCCCAAACATTTTCAAAACCACAACTTTCTCAAAACACATCCTCCTAGACTCATTATAGTGCCTCATTTCAGCCATCACCATTTCAAAAAAGTTGATTTCTCATCCCCTACAAATCTTGGACTAGTTAAACTACACACCAATTCCTCATGTAACCAATACTATTTACCCTTGTGTTTTCCCACTTTACTTCAAATGTTTCTTTGGCTATCACCCTAATTTTTTATTCTATGTGTAGGTTCATTAATGAATTTTGCTCTAAAGCATCGGAAACCTAACATTGGGAATCTTATTTTCTACTCCTCCACAAAAATTTTTACACCATGACCCACCCAGAGGCACATGAATAGTAGAAACATAAGTCATAATGGTAGAATAATTAAGGGGAACAAATTAAATTTTATTAGTTGAGAGTTATTTTTTTTCATATCTTCCTCTTGCCTTGATATGATCCCCTCAGGGTTTAATCTCCATCCACATCCAAGATACATGATGTAAAACTTCCTTGCTTCATGTCCAAGTTGTATGAAATTAATCTTTATAAAAACTTCATAAGAACATGACATTAAATTGTAGCCTTACCCTATATAAAGAACATTGGATTCCCCATACATAACTAGAATGGGAAAACCTCACACCTATTACCCTATGTAGTGAACACATGATATCCCATGTATGATCATCATGGGATTACACCTCCTCCCCTACCATGGAACATAACTCTTACACTGGGAAGTTCCCATGTGTAATCCCCACACCATTCTCACTCACAATGGGATAAACCTTCTACCCCATGAAACTTCTACGTGTAAGACCCACAATATCCCTTGTCAATTCTCCTTCTATAACATGATCATACTTACCACATGACCTTAAATTGAATAGACCAATCCTATCACACAAACTTAAACTATGACTTTGAAATACTTGTGATTTGATCCTTGTTTACTGAAAGGGTACCTATGAGACCTCCATAAGCTTCAATACTGAATAATCAAAGTGTAAAATCATCCCATCTTGGTATAAAAACTCTACCAAATCCAAGTGTGAAATCGTTACCCATAGTGAGACACACTCTATGAAATCTAAGTGTAAAATCCTCCCTTGGGGGGACACACTCCACCAAATCCAAGCATGAAATATCTCCCATGGGGGTATAAACTCTACCAAATACAGAGTGTGAAATCTTTCCCCTTAGGACACACTTAACCACCCAACTATCTTTACAAGGCATTAAACATGTGACATGATCCAAAATATCTAACCCATATAATAAACATTTAATTTATAAGGTAAAATCCACAGAATAATTATGCCATCGACGTAAACTACCTCGTGGATGACATAAGATGCCTTGGATTTCATTCCTAAGATGCCTCATATGAGATGCCTACAAATTTAAATGGGGAATATTTTATAGGTTTTAAACCTACCTAAAGTCTAGAAATTCACAAACATTCCCAATGTTAATACCTCCTTAGACCGATGGTTGGGCCCTGTCAATATAGAAGCAACATAATTAACTGGAATCCACCTTGAGATGAAAAAATTAATGAGTTTCCCGAACATGACTTAAATCTATTAGGGCGACCCAGAATTGGCGATGAGCTCCAAGGATGTAACCATGGAAGGAGGAACCGACATCCCATAATCTAGTTTTTTTAAAGAGCTGACATCACTTATTAAAGTGATGAAGGCCGCCCTCCTTTGGAAAACATGAATGTAGTGAAAAATTAGTGTGTCATGCAGCCCTAAATAAAGTTTCATAAAAAAATGGTGAACACGGTGTGAAAATATTATCCTTCAACTATGATGATAAGTATAATTAGTGAACCATCAGATTTTCATGTCACTGAATCCAGATATTCAATTCCAAGTCCCACCAAGAAATCAGTGGGCCCAAAATGGAACTATCTTTTGACTTGGGGATGATAACATTGGGTATCTTTGGTATATGACATAATCACATGGATCCCTATACAATTTTAGGAAGAATGAATGAAATTTAGGAATTTTTCATTAACTTCACTGTATCTTTACTAGAAACTGAATCTACATGCCTTATATAAATCAAGCTATAGTAAACTAGTGACCTAACTTCAATAGGTGTAGGGATAAAGGGAATGTTGGTGCGACAATCCTGCATGACAATAATCCTACCATGAAAACCACTGAATCATCAGTTACTAGACATCTATGCACCATCTCACCCTCTGATATCATCTAGAGGTGGGTGATCGACACCCCTGTTTTCTGATATAAATAGGTAGGGGCCATTACCACCTGGGATATGACCCACCAAGATCTTGAGGACTTAGTGACTCATCGAAACCACTCCCTCTGAGGGATGTGTAGGGGAAACCACCCATATTCCAACTGAAAACATAGTTTAGAGACACTTCTTAGAGCTCTCTAACAAATTTCTACCCTATGTCAAGGGGGTAGGGTATGTTTGAGTCTTGATGATCATGAACAATGATAGAGAGATGCCCAAGAGGGATCCCACCAATCCAAATTAGCGCTAACACTGAACGATATCACAGGTCGATGAGTAGGTTGAATCCATACCCACTTCATAGACCCTGATCCAGGACACCTGAAACCAGCACCAGGGACATACCTAGAACTTTTCCTGAAAGGATACATCTTCTATAGCTCCAATGACCCCTTCCACTATTGGTGCATCCCACTAGATTCTTGCAACCATTCAATAGGGATCCATCTTCACATATTTGGTATAGAGACCCCAGTTACCTCTCAGGTAGGCTGGGATAACTCTCTCAGTCGCTGGAACCAATGGTAGCAGTCTTGGGATATTCTATGTGGCGGTCCTCCCAAAACTGCCACCAACTAATTTAGAGGTCCTCCATACACCACCACCAACCAATGTAGAGTCCCTCCTAGAACCATAATAAAATAATGTAGAGGTCCTCCCCACACCACCACCAAATAATGAAGATGTCCTCCCCATACTACCACCAACCAATGCGAAGGTCCTACCCACACCACTATAAACCTTTGCAAATATTCTCCCCATTTTGAAAAAAATGCATTCTATAAAGAACCATTCCAGCACAAGAAAAAGAACAATTTTCATAGGGACTGTGGCCATGAAATTGGTCACAACATGAATGGGGGGAACCCAAGTGACTCTTATCAATTCTCACATTAAGAAGTCCCATGCCATTAGAGGTGGTAATATGGGAAGTGTCATGTCACCATAAACCTCTCAGTCTTTGAGGTGAAGACTAACTAAATGATGGAACCTTCACCCCTATATTCTAGAGTCTGGGTTTGATGCCTTTTAATTCCACATCATAATCCTAGAATCAAAAGTCTATAATATCTCCATATCATTTCATAGATACTTGAATGTAGGGCATGTCATGGCTTCCTTTTAAGTACTCATAGTGTAACCCCCTCATTCGCAATCAGTTTCCCTCCTCTCCACCTCCAAACTAAAAGTCAGTGAGATTCCATAATCTATATTAACACCCTAATATGATGGTAAGAACTCCATTGAGCCTCAAAAATATGTTTCCTCTATCTCACATGAAAAGGTAGTAAATAATCCATCCTATATAGATATGATCATTAAGTTGGATCCACCTCCAATAGACATCTCAACATGTAGCAGATATCTAAACCGTGTGGAACCCCCTCTCCTAGTTGATCAAAATAAAATAAGGTATATTTTTTTTCTTAAAACCTTATTTTGTCATAATCTAATCATGACTTGGGTTGACCTAGAGTAGGACCCTCCCACAAGTTGTGAACAAGAGGACTTGTGGGAACTCTTGGAAGCCAAACTATTATCAGTCATGTCTTGGACACTTTTAGATCTATATTTTTTCATCTTGGAGTCCTTAAATGAGGAAAACAATTTTTTTATATAGAATATATGGTCGACACTTCACCACCTTTGAGATCATCAGCTGACCTACCCCGGGGAGCCACAAGCACATTGATGTTGTTCATCAATAGTGAAAGTGGGTTGAGATCGCACGATCCCTATAGTTCAGTGTCCTGAGTCACATGTATACCATAATATTATATATAAAACCCATGTTAAGACCCTTTTTATGCTATGGTGGGTCATGAAAGAGGCCTTTAAATATGAGTAGATTAGAATATGGGGGTGTTTTGCTGCCCTCCATTTCAGCCCTATCCTATAGAAGTGACAAGGCCTTCAATCCAACCCATCCATTGAAGATAAAGGATACCCTATAACTACCACCACTGTTAATGTCTTCACCACCAACCCACTAGAGGATCAGTGAAACCAGGACATTGACAAAGGGCATGAAAGGGAAAACCCACCTCAAGGGGTGACACAATACCAAGAAAAATCTTGGGAGGCATCCACGTTCATCAACAGAGATAGATACTAGGCCTCATGAGTCCCCAAAAAGGTATGTTACTACCTTCACATTTGTATGTTTACAAATTAAAGGGGAATTCTAATCCCATAGACCCATATGAGGTTGTTCCTAAAGTTGAATCATAACCCAGAATAGTCTCCCTGTTTTATGAGCTCAAGGAATAAGAAAATATCACTGCTAAACTCAATTAAAAGTAGTGCATAGACCCTGAAAATGTTAAAGGGGACCCTATCTCTCCTCTAGTGGGTCACCCAATCCTCCTCGGCCATGTAGGATTGATATGATACTAATAAGATGATCAAATACAAGAGGGGGTGGAGGTGAATTTTATACTTAAAAAAATCCTTAAAGAAATTTTGTATAAACAAAATTCACAACACCTCTAAGTTCTATTAACTTGCTTCCAGAAAAGTGATTCCAGAAATGAAACTTAACAAAATTTTAGACTAACTAAGATTCTACCATAAAGCGTATAGAATCCTATATAATAATAGTACAAGTCTAAGAAATTATAAGAAAGTTATACTTTTGTAAACAACTAAAAATACAGCGGAAAACAAAGTAGTAACACTACAAGTAACAAATAGTAATTCTTTTAACCAAAAGAGAAGGGTATCCAACAACCCTGGATAAAAGGTATCTTAATTTATACTTTCAAGAAAGTCTGTCTTACCCAAACCCAGGTAAGCCCTCAATCTAAATATCAATATCTATCTAGCTATCCCCACAAGCCCTCGATTTGTAAGGAAATCGACACCTCTGACTTCACAACCTGATGTCTCTGATTTCAAGGAAATCGAACCTCTGCACTAAGAAAGTCTGCAAGAATCAAAGTTTGAACAAGCCGTTAAAAACTTTCAGAATGAAGCATGAGAGTTTATAAGAGCCTCTCTCTTTAGAAATCACTTCTGAAAGTTCTGAGCTTTAAGAAGTCCAAAAATTCAAAAGTCCTGAGCTCGTTCAAATGAGCTCCTATTTATAGGTACATCTCCAATGGTCGTCTCCCTCCTCCAATGGTCATATTATTACTTGAATTTCATAGGAACCTATACATGTGTAACTGAAACAATGGTTAATGAGTAACTGAAAGCATGAAGTAGTTTTATAACAAAACAAGTGTAAGCAAAAATATGGTTACATAACTAAAATACAATATTTGGAATGTAAGAAAATAAAATTTTGGAGTTTAACCAAAAATGAATTCAGAGTCTATAATACAAGGATATTCGGATTTTTTTTCTAGGAATTCGGAACCTAAACTCTATAGAATTCCGGAGTATGAATTTCAAGGAAATTCAGAATCTGGATTCACAAGAATTCGGAACCAGAACAAACAAAGTTCGGAGTTAGAGTTCATTGGAATTTGGAGTTAGAACTCACAATGTTTGAAGTCAGAGTTCATGAGAATTCGGAGTTTGAAATAATAAGAGTTCAGAGTCAGAATTCTGATAACTCAGAGTCAAAACTCTGAATAGTTCAGAGTAAGAATTCTGAGAACTCGGAGTCAGAACTCTAAATATTTTAGAGTCAGAATTCTGAGAACTCGGAGTCAGAACTCAGAAGAGTCCGTAACTAGAATTAATATTAAGAATTCGGAGTCAGAACTCAGAAGAGTTCGTAAACAGAATTCGTAACCAGAATTCGAATCCTAAAATAGAATGCTTCATATCTAGGTATTTATAAGATTCCGAGATTTTGGTTACAAACCGAATTTTAAACTTAGGAAAATTATGAAATGAACAATGAAAACATGGTAAGGATAAACTTTATTAGGGAAGGAAATTTTTACTTATAGAAGTAAAACACATGGTAAAATGAGTTTTTCCTTGAGATAAGGTGTTTGTTATTTTCTAAACAAGAAGGAATGGTAAAGTCATAAGGAAACCTTATTGACTTAACAACCTCCCCCAAACATGAAGGAATGGAAAAGTCATAAGGAAAACCTTATTGACTCAACAATATCCCCCTTTTTGGAAAGCACAAACATCCTTATGAAAAAGAATAAATGGACTTAGCAAAAATTTTCTAGACTTTAAAAATAAAACTTATCTCTCTTTATTCATTGGCAAAGACGAATATGACTCACTCCCCCTTAGGCTTTGGAACACTAAGGATCGTATTCTAGATTTCCCGAATGAGATTTTTCATTACATTGGGTATGAAAATAATCATAATGAGCACTCCCCCATAGATAAACTCCTCCTTACTTAGAATTATTTTTCCTTCTCCCCTTTGTAATTTTCAAAAAGAGTTTGAGAGAAGGGAAAAAAATATGTTACCTGAAATATTAGTATAAGCATCCAAATAAAAACCAGAAAACCACAATTTTAATAATATTGAGATAATTGGTACAAGGAAATACAAAAAAATATTGGATTGATCGATTTTCCTTCCTTTTCCTTGGGTATGAGTTTCTTCACAATGGTTTTCAGCTTCTTTAGCTCCTTGTGATATTCCTCTTTTTTCTTTTCTAAGGCTTTGATCCTATCATCCAGAGCCTTCAGAGCCTCTGCCTGAGCTTTCAAAAACTCCTCTTGCCTGACTATCTTTTCTTTGATCTCAATCCGGAGATACCTTTCCTTTTTCCAACTTTGGGAAACAGAATATAACTTCCCATTTAAATCCTTTACCTCTTGAGTCCAGGTATTTTGATCAAGGGTAAGCTTTTCCTCAAGGCTAGTCGATATATCCTTGATATTAGAATCATCATTATCAAAAGCCTCCTTGACATCATGTTGAAATTGGTCAAGCTCTCTCAAATCTTCAACAACCTTCCTTGACCATCTGGTTACCTTCTTACAAGACTTACTGTGGGTATCGTAGTTCTTTTAGAAATTCTTGAAATCATCCTCAAGATAAACACACTTATCCATCACAAATGACACTGAATCCGATTTCTAATTCATGCTGTGTTGAAGCATTTGACATCTCAAGTCAATGCTTGGAAAGAATGAAATTGTTTCCACTATCTTATTCAGTGATTGAACAACAAAATCATGTCCTAAGGATGATGATTCTGAATCCGATACTTTGATAGTAGAAGAATCTTTATCTATCTCTATAATTTTTCTCTTGGAAGATCCATCAGCTTGCTTCTTCCTCAAAACAGTTTTGGTAGGTGTACTAGCAATTACCTGTTTCCCCTTGTGAATTTTTGAAACAACTTCTTCATCTGTAGACTCATGCTCACTTTCGGATAACTGAACAATATTATCTTCATCAAATGTTTCCTTCTCGAATCCTGCCTCAATATCCTCAGGTTGAATAAAGTCATTAGCATAACTTTCTTCCTCAGAAGGATTATTAACTTCATCTTCTTCCTTCTCATCAATTCCAGCTGTAGTAAGTTTTGATGATCCGTCTTGAGAAGTCTAGATTGACAATTTTTTGGGAGCACTTTCCTTCTCATGAAGTATTCAACTTGTTTTTATCAAATCAGCTATATCATCACTGCTCTGAGCTTCTTGTACTTCTTATACATTTTATTTCTCTTCAAAAACATTCTCTTGGGGTTTTTTGGGAGTCATAAACTTCTTCCCCGGAGTCTCAGGTAATGGTTCTACCAAGAAAGATTTTGGTGCCAGAATGTTATCGTATTCTAACTCAGTGCCCCTCAAAAGATATTGGACAATTTCAGCCTCAGAAATTTTCTTCTTAAGCTTCTTCTCTTTGGATTGCTTCTCAAGCTCATCGAATGCCTTCTCTTTCAAATATTTGGCCTCTACAGGATCCAAGCCAAATTGTGGCTCCCCTTCCTATTTTTCTTATCCTCCCTCCATTTGGCTACAACCTCATCCAGATAGGCTTTCTATTTCTTTGGATTTGGAGGTGCGAATTGGGTTCCTTTATCCTTTGGTATTTTTCCTTATTTTACCAATTCCTTGAACTTTCTCTTCTTTCCATCCTTCTTCGACGGTTCAGCCTCTTCTGCATTCTTCAGAACAACTTCTGCTTCTTCAACTGGTAGATCATAAAACTCTCCCGATTCCTTTGAAAACCCAAAATTAATTTTCTTCAAGGTATCATCACTTAGTAAAATAAATTTTCTATTCCTCAGCTTGGAACTGCAAGGTATTTTGAAAGACTCCAAGCATCGAACAATCAACTTGGAGAGTAGGGCATGATACATGATTATCTATGCTCTCAAATTCCCATTCTTGATATTCTCTATCGTAATGAGAATATGCTTCATCAGATTGATCTTCTTTAGGTTAACCAAAAAATCCAAGATATACATACCACTTTTCTTCATTGTGTCCTTGTCACCCTTTCTCGGTACTATAAAAACCTGAACACATAACTCAAGGATCTGATTATTTGTAGACAAATGAGCAATCTTTACGGTCTTGACATCTGTGAGTCCAAGACATTCCATAGCCTTCACGTTTACAAAACTTCCTTGAACATATGGCAGCTTGTGGGAGCAGAACTCGGATTCCCCTTCATAAGACAGCCCCACCAAGCTAGAAGCCTTGGTGTATGAGAGGGCATAGGTTTTTCCATAACTCTTGAATGAAAACTTATTTCTCCCTTCATCCTTAAAGAAACAAACTGACTCATAAAACTTAATGAGTAGATCCGGGTATACCATGTCCTGAGCTCTTGTCTGTGATATAGAAACACTTCCCCATCCATTAAGCATGATGATCTTTGAGATAATGGAGTCATACTTGTAGAAGAAATTTGGATGTACCAACCTTTATCTGTATACTTGCCACTCCGCAATCGGTTTGATAGAAGTCATCTCTTGAGAAGGAACTTCTCCAGACATTCGGACTTGAGAAAACTTTGAGAAGTTCATAATGAGATTTTGAAGGACAGAAGAGCTTCAACATGAAAAATATTGAAAACCGATGTGGGACAACCCTTTGGGGGTCCTTTATATAGGCATTAATACGACAGTTCAACTTCCCATCTCAATCCAATACTTGAGAAACCTTGTGATCAGATCTGACGGTTGAAATGATAGCCGCAAGGAAAATTTTGTAGGATTCTATCTTTTTTGGTTTTTGAAGGAAAACATTCGGATTTAAGGAAACTATAATCTGAGAAATTTTAAAAACAAAAAAAACTGCCTGTAAGTAAAAAGTGATTACGAAAACTAAAGAAAGGAAACATACCTTTCAGATTGCCTGGAAGATTATTCTTAGTAGGATATTCTTCCTTGAAGAACATTTGATTCCGAAAATTTGATTACTAAAAGTATTCATTATGAAAGATTTTGAGTACGGAAATTTTCATTACGAAAATTTTGAGTGAAAAATATCCATTACAAAAACTGTGAGTATGAAAATATTCATTAAAAAAAACTATCTACGAAAAAAAATTTCTACGAAAAACTTTAGAAACAAAACTGACTATGAAAAATTTTATTATGAAAAATTTTGAAAAACAAAACTGACTACGAAAAAAAATTTCATTAAGAATTTTTTTGAAAAACTTAATTACTAAATTTTTTGAAAACTTCATTATGAAAAATTTTATAGACTTCATTACAATTTTTTTTGAAAACTTCATTAGGAAAAAAATTGAAAACTTCATTACAAATTTTTTTGAAAACTTCATTACGAAAAATTGTGAAAACTTTATTACAAATTTTTTTGAAAAATTCATCACGAAAATTTTTGAAAACTTCATTAAGAAATTTTTTGAAAATTTCATTACAATTTAGTTTTTGAAAACTTCATTAGGAAAAATTTTGAAAACTTCATTATGAAAAATTTTGAAAACTTCATTATGAATTTTTTTGAAAATTTCATTAGGAAAAATTTTGAAGACTTCATAACGAATTTTTTTTAAAACATCATTATGAAAAATTTTGAAAACTTGATTAGAAAATTTTTTGAAGACTTCATTATGAAAAATTTTGAAAATTTCATTACGAAAAATTTTTAAAACTTCATTAAGAAAAAATTTGAAGACTTCATTACGAATTTTTTTTTGAGAACTTCATTAGGAAATTTTTTGAAAACTTCATTATGAAAATTTTTGAAAACTTCATTACAAAAAATTTTGAAAAGTTCATTATGATTTTTTTTGAAAACTTACAAGAAAATGTACCCCCCTATGAAAAAGAGTTTATTACTGTAAGGATATTGGTTTCAACAAGAAGTTAATAAAGAATATTACCTTACGGTTATCATTCCTAACTTCTGTTTAATGTATTCAAATCTATCAGAGGGTAAAGATTTTGTGAAAATATCAACAAGTTGATCTTGTGATCTGATAAATTAAAGAATAATATCCCCTTTTTGTGTGTGATCCCTAAAAAAGTGATGCCTAATATCTATTTGTTTTGCACGAGAGTGATGTATAGGTTTTTTACTAAGGGAAATGGCACTTGTGTTATCACACATAATTTGAGTCTTAGTAAAACTCATGCCATAGTCTGTGAGTGTGTGTTGCATCCACAATACTTGATCACAACAACTTCCAGCTGCTATATATTCAGCTTCAGTAGTGGAGAGTGCTACTGAGTATTGATTCTTGAATGACCAAGAAACTAATGAATCTCCTAAGAAATGAAAAGTCCTGGATGTACTTTTTCTATGAATTCTACAACCACCAAAGCCAGAATCCAAAAAACTTTTTAAAGTAAAATCATTTATAGAAGTATAGAAGAGTCCTAAATCCATAGTTCCCTTTAAGTAGAAAAAAATTCATTTCACTTCCTTTAAATGAGATTCCTTAGGATTGGATTGATATCTTGCACATAATCACACTTAAAAAATTAAGTCTGGACGACTAGCTGTCAAGTACATTAAACTTCCTATCATACCTCTAAAGGTTGTTTGATCTATTGGTTCCCAGCTTCCGCAATATCAAGTGTTTTTGAGGTACCAGTAGGAGTACTAATACTCTTAGTGTTTTCATATCCATACTTTTTAAGAATATATTTAATACACTTATATTGGGATATGTATATTCCTTATGGTTTTTGAGAAATTTGAAAACCAAGGAAAAATGTTAACTCACCCATCATACTCATTTCAAAATCATATTTCATTAGATCTGCAAAGGAATTAGTTAATGATTATTGAGTTGAATCAAATATAATGTCATCAACATAAATTTGAACAATAAAAACATTTTTCTTATATTTCTTTATAAAAAGGGCTGGATCTACATTTCCCTTAACATAATTATTTTGAATCAAAAATTATGTAATCATATCATACCAAGCATGAGGGGCTTTCTTAAGTCCAAACAAAGATTTGGAAAGTTTATAAAAATTTTTAGGATATTTTGTGTCTTCAAAACTAGGAGGTTGTTCAAAAAAACATCCTCTTGTAAAAAACCATTAAGGAAAGCATATTTCACATCCATTTGAAATAGATTGAAATTGAAGTATGTTGTAATGAAAAGTAAAATTCTAATAGATTCAAGTCTAGATACTGGAGCATAGGTTTCTTCATAGTCTATTCCTTCTTGTTGATTATAACCTTTAGCAACCAATCTATATTTATTCCTAACTATGATTCCATTTTCATCACACTTATTTCTAAAGACCCATTTTACTCCAATAACAGAAGTTTCCTTAGGTATTTCAACCAAGGTCTAGATTTTATTCCTTTCAAATTCATTTAGTTCATCTTGTATAGATTTTATCCAATCATCATCACCTAAATAATCATCAGTGCCTTTTGGTTCCAATTGGGAAATAAATTCTAGATGTTCTACTACATTTCTTCAGGAACTTCTAGTCCTTATAGGTTGATTCACATCACCAATGATACTATCACTAGGATGATTCTTAAGAAACGTCTGATTTGAGTTTTGTAAATCCTGTTCATCAACATAGTGGAGGAAATCTTCTGGGGTAAATGTTTCAGAAGTATCTTCTTGGAAATTTTCCTTATCAGAAGGATTTTCTATCAAATCATGATAATTAGTTTTTGAAAACACATCCGAAGATGTAGGTTGGGGATGTTTAAAAAAAAGGGATCGGTTTCATCAAATTTGACATGTACTGTTTCTTCAACAGTACAAGTGTTTTTATTAAAAAATCTATAAGCCTTAGAAGTTGTGGAGTAGCCTATGAAATTTCCTTCATCTGATTTTGGTTAGAATTTGTGTAAGTTATATTTAGTATTCAGAATGAATACCTTTCATCCAAAAACCTTGATGTAGGAACGTCTAGGTTTTCTACCATTCCATAACTCATAAGGGGTTTTATTAAGAAAAGGCCTAATGAAAATATGATTTATAGTATAACAAGAAGTACTTAAAGATTCAACCCAAAAATGTTTGGCTATAGAATATTCACTCAACATGGTTCTTGTTATCTCTTGAAGAATTCTATTTCTTCTTTCAACAACACCATTTTGTTGAGGTGTTCTGGGTGCTGATAAGTTATGAGTAATTCCTTTTCTACTACAAAAAGTTTCAAAATCATAATTTTGAAATTATCCTCCATGATCACTATGAATAGTTATCAAAGGAAGGTTTTTCTCATTTTTAACATGGGCTCTTAAAACTTTTTAAATAAGAAAAATATTCAGATATATTTTCTATAAAATAGACCCACGTAAATCTAGTGTAATCCTCAACCAAGACAAATACATAATACTTTCCTCCAATGCTTCCAATTTTTGTTGGTCCAAAAAGATCCATATGCACCAATTGTAATGCATCAGTGATTGAGACTTCACCGATGGATTTAAAACTTTATTTATGTTGCTTTCCATATTGAAAAGGATCACATACTTTTGAAGAATCAAATATATGCTCTGATACATCCTTAACTAGTCCTTTATTAGAATGTTTACATAGGTTTCTAAGGTTAAAATGTCCTAGACTTCCATCCCATAACCAAGAATGATCTTCCATTGCACTAAGGGAAGGTAGATCCTGACTCCTAAGGTCTTGTAAGTTTAGTGTGTAAACATTCTCTTGCCTATTGGTAGAAAGAATAAACTCTTCCTTGGAATTGTGTACTAAGAACTTATCATTCCTAAAATTTACAAGTTAGCCTTCACCACATAATTGACTTATGCTGATGAGGTTGTTCTTAAGACCTTTAACAAGTAAAACATTCGAAATAAAAGTTTTTTCAAGAAGAACGATGTTACCTATACCAATAATTTCTCCCTTAGCATTATCTCTGAAAGTTAATTTTCCTCCCTTTGTATTTATAATATTTTCAAAGAAGTTTTTGTTACGATACATATGTTGGGAATATCCACTATCCATGTACCAAGTATTTCTGTTGGTACCTTATTTTTCTTCCTGAAAATAAGAAAGTTAGACTTTTGGAATCCAAGCTTTCTTGGATCCGAAATTGTTAGACAACAAAATTTTGGGTATCCACATTTGTTTAGAAAAATAAGCTTTATGAAACCCAAGATATTGAACTTTATTCAAAGAGAAATTTTTCTTCTAAAGCCCATCACTTTGACATTTAATACAAAAAATGGTCCCTATAAGGAACACACTATTTTTTTTGAAAATAGGTTTTCAGTGAGTATAACCTACTCCAGTATTGTTTCCTTGAGGTTTAATTTGAGAATACATCTTGTCAAAATTTTCCTTCCCAGAGGTAAAGTTTGCAAGAAGTTTCTTAAGAGAAAATATTTCGGATTTCAGTCTGATGACTAAATTTATATCCTCAGAAATCATTTCCTTAGAGTTCAATTTTTCCTTAAAAACATTTATCTTTGAAATAGAATTATTAAGATCTTTAGAAAATTTTTCTTTTCAGAATTTACTTCCTTAAGGTCTTTAGAAAGTTTTTCTAAAATCTCATCCTTATCTTCAAGATCTCTAGAAAGACCTGAAATCTCTTTTGTAATAATTTCTTCCCTAGTATTTTCCTTGTCTAATTTCTTATAAATTTTACAATTTTTTGCTTCTAGAAACTTGGAAAATCTAGATACTTCTTCATATGAGGTTATTTATTCATTTTATAAGGTTAAATTATCTTCATTAGAAGTACTGTTTTCAGAATAGTAATTCTTAACAAGAGATACATTTGTTAAAGCCTCGATAGAGAGTACCTTGGCCATAATACATGTATTAGGGAAAGAAGTAGTAGAAATGAATCTAATATTATTCTGTGCTAATGAATCATATTTAGAAGATTCACTTTCTAAAGAGTCTCTATAGCTAGCACTACAAGTATCATTTTATTTTAGACTTTTATTGTGCTTTGAACGATATAATTTCTTCTTGTTCCTTTTTGAATTCCTTTCCTTCTTTTCCTTATTTTTCAATAAGGGACAATCAGGTCTGATATGTCCTGTTCTTATACATTCATAACAAGTAACTTCCCCATATTTCTTATCCTTGGAGTCTCTCTTCTTGTACTTATTCTGATACTTTTTTGAGCTATAATCTTCTTTATTCTCCAATAAAGATTAGATAATTCATTCTCAGACTTTTCTGTATCACTAGATTCTGATTGAATAATAACTTTCTTTGACTTTGATCTAGTTACTCTTTTCAGGGTCTTGGATTTCATATGTTTAGAAGTGGTTGTAAAAGAAACTCCTCTATTCCCATTCTTCTTTTTAACATTTCAACATCTTTCTTCGTTCTAGTCTCATGCTGAAGAAGAGTTCCAAACAACTCATCTAAGGAAATATGGGTGACTTTCCTATTCTCATCAATAGTTGTTCTCTTGGACACACACTCATTTGGCATGATTTCTATGATCTTATCTACCAGAGCCTCATCATCTAAACCTTTTTCTCCCATAGATTGTAGGCTATTCATGATAGTCATAAACCTTTTCTAAAATTTGCTTATAGGTTCTCTATAAGGAAATTTAAATCTATGGTATTAATCTCTCAACATAGCTCTTCTTGTCTCTATGACTTTAGATGTACCAAAATGTGTAACTTCAAGTTTCTTCCAGATACTGTTTGCTGCTTCACACGATCATATTTGACTATAGATGTTCCTAGTCATGGAATATAACAATGTATTTCTGAATCTAAAGTTTTCTTGATATTCTGATTTCTCCTGATTCGTAAAGGTTCTCAATTACTTATCTGGAATTTTGTAGTCTCCAGTTAGTATTAGATAGTTATCAACTCTAGTATTGATAACGAAAGTATTTATCCTATCTCTCCAGTACTCATAATCATTTCCATCAAAAATAGGAGGTCTGGTAGGATTTAGATTGTCGATAGAACCAACATTTAAACCTGCCATCCTTAAGAAAATCTTGGCACACAAACTTTTTAGTAATATAAGTTTGTAAACTAAAGTAAATATCCTAAGCAAGGAACTATAGTATCTTCTAAGAAAAAATGAATCCGAACTTTATGAGTCCAAAAATATGAATCCAAAAAAGTATGAATCCAGAAATATAAATCGAAAAAGTATGAATCAGAAAAGTATGAATCCGGAAATATGAATCTGAAAAAGTATGAGGTTGCCAACTTTTGATACCAATTGTGAAATTGGCACAAAAAAAACTTTTATCAAGAAAACTTATAAGTGAATATAAGTATTTCAGAGACCTGTTTTGATACCAATTTTAGGATTGGATTAGGGTACAAGGTCACAACCCTCAGATACCAATTGTAGGATCGATATGATACTAATAAGATTCTCAAATACAAGAGGGGGGGGGGGTGAATTTTATACTTAAAAAAATCTTTAAGGAAATTTTGTATAAACAAAATTCACAACACCTCTAAGTTATATTAACTTAATTGATTCCAGAAAAGTGATTCCAGAAATGAAACTTAACAAAAGTTTACACCAACTAAGATTCTACCTTAAAGCATATAGAATCCTATATAATCAGAGTATATGTATAAGGAAGTATACGAAGGTTATACATTCCTCAAAAAATAAAAATAAAACAGAAAACAAAGTAGTAACACTACAAGTAAAAAGTAGTTACTCTTTTAACCCAAAGATAAAGGTATCCAACAACCCTGGATAAATGGTCTCTTGATTTATACTTTCAAGAAAGTCTGTCTTACCCAAACCCAGGTAAGCCCTCAATCGGAAGATCGGTATCTGTCTTGCTATCCCCGTAATCCATCGATTTGTAAGGAAATCAGCACCTCTGACTTCACAACCCAACGTCTCTGATTTCAAGGAAATGAAACCTCTACACTAATCAAGTCTTTACGAAGCAAATCTTGAACAAGCCGTTCAAAAATTTCTGCATGGATCCTGAGAGTTTATAAGAGCCTCTCTCTCTAGAAATCACTTCTAAAAGTTCTAAGCTTCAAGAAGTCCAAAAATTCAAAATTCCTGAGCTCATTCAAATGAGCTCCTATTTATAGGTATAGAGCCAATGGTCGGCTCCCTCCTCCAACGATCATATTCTTCCTTAAATTTTAGAGGGGCCTATACATGTGTAACTCAAATAATGGTTAATGAGTAACTGAAAGCACAACATCATTTATAAAAAAACAAGTGTAAGCAAAAATATGGTTACAAAAATAAATTCCAATATTCGGAAGGTAAGAAAATGAAAGTTCAGAGTCTAACCAAAAATGAATTCGAAGTCTATAATACAAGGATATTCGGATTTTGTTTTCTAGGAATTCAGAACCTGAAATCTATAGAATTACGGAGTATGAATTTCAAGGAAATTCGGAATATGGATTCAAAAGAATTCGGAACCAAAACATACAATGTTTGGAGTAAGAGTTTATTCTAATTCGGAGTCAGAACTCAAAAAGTTCGGAGTCAGAGTTCATGATAATTCGGAGTCAGAACTAACAAGAGTTCGGAGTTAGAATTATGAGAACTCGTAGTCAGAAATATGAATAGTTTGGAGTCATAATTCTGAGAACTCAGATTTAGAACTCCAAATAGTTCGAAGTCAGAATTATGAGAACTCGGAGTTAGAACTCTGAATAGTTCGGAGTCAGAATTCTGAGAACTCGGAGTCAGAACTCAGAAGAGTTCGTTACCAGAATTCGCATTAAAAATTCGGAGTTAGAACTCAAAAGAGTTCATAACCAAAATTCATAACCAGAATTCGGATCCTAAAACAGAATGCTTCATATCTAGGTATTTATAAGATTCTGAGGTTTTGGTTACAAATAGAATTTTACACTTAGGAAAATTATGAAATGAACTATGAAAACATGGTAAGGATAAATTTCCTTAGGGAAGGAAAATTTTCCTTATAGAATTAAAACACAGGGTAAAATGAGTTTTTCTTTGAGATAAGGTGTTTCTGATTTTCAAAACAAGAAGGAATGGTAAAGTCATAAGGAAACCTTATTGAATTAACAATCTACCCCAAACATGAAGGAATAGAAAATTCATAAGGAAAAACTTATTGGCTCAACAGACCAAGAACTCTGATTTGAAATTGGTATCCCCATGCACCTGATCATGGAATAAGCTAGGGGTTACATAAATTGATAGAGATATAAGTCACCCACCCCACTTGAGTAGTATGACTATCTACCTCAGGATGAATACTATGTTGATCCATGAGTTTATGAGACTATCAATGCATTGGTATCAATAAATACACACTAATATGATGTGATAGATTCTCTTGTTTCTCATCTCAAGGCTCTGTAAACATGACATGTGGCAATTACACCTAAAGGAAAGACATACCCAACATGGATGGACCATTTTCAAGAACCCCCAGAGTTTGGTAATCCCAGAATAACCTTATTTAATGGTATGAGAAACCTGCTAAAACATCTAAGTCAATTTTCTTTAAGGTGTGGTACATTGTTGGGAACTCTAGAATAGTAGGAAGCCTCCAAACTCTAATGCCTTTTTTTTTCCGATTTTGGAAATATATGTGTTTGTATGGTATAGTCATCCACCCACAGGGTCAATTTCTAGTTGGTAGGACCTTTATAGATAGTTCCTATACCAATTTAGTTATACCTTACACAAGAAAAATATTGTTGACCTATTCAAATAAAAACAAAGGCCCGATGAGCGAGTCTCCGACTTCTTCACCTGATGAGAGGGACTCACATACTCACTCAACACGTCATTATATTAGGAACAACTAATTATGATGTATATGAAGAACGTCTGAAATGATTTGGTCCCTAACCTCATATCCATGAACTACTTAGGAGGATTTCAGGAGCTCTACCAAAGGGCTTAGCATCTTTAAGAACCCTTGCAACATACAAAACAACATTCACACCCATTTCCCCTTATAACTCACATGATAAGGCTTGAAAAAGTAGATAAAACCATCACTATTCATATTGAGGTTCCTGATCCTATAAACCTACTAGCCTATCTAAGTGTTTCCTCACCCTGTATAGCCACACCAAGAACAACCTCACCAATCACAACCATATCGATGAGAGAATTTGGCCTCGACCCCCATGAATTCTAGGATCCCAGGGTGCTGTTCATTGAAATAAGAAACAAGAATTATTCTTTAAGGGATTCACAGGTCCCCTGATAATTTATTTTCTCCCTAGATAGGGAAATCCAAAAGTTTTTATAATGAAAGAAACCCTAGGAAGCCCAAATCATGGACTATACACATCATTTTCATTACTAAAATATCATTTGACACACCATCAAATAATTATTTATATTCTAATATTGGCTCCAAGACCAAGTAGATCATTGTTTATTCAAATTGGGTGATGTACCAGTGTGGATATTCCATGTTTATGCTAATATTTATAGTGACAGAAATGACTTTATCGAGTGGAAATTGTTTCCCATCTATGAGACATAAAAGTATGATGACTAGTTGTCTTATAAGATAGTTAATCACAACAATGTTATTATCCATTCCTACTTCATCAATACAAAAACTCCTATGATTTCCGCACCTCATCTAACCACTGCCTCCACATTTTCATTACAACCTCCCAAGTCTTGAATAAAAAAATACCAATGGTGCAAGAGAAATTAGGTTCTTCCACTGGTGTTTAATATGAAATAAACCCTTACCGATTTCATGCATCTTCAGTTGGGAGATGCACCAAGGGTCTGCACATCCCTAAACTATTCCCTTAATTAGGATAAATAATTTAACTATATGAAATACATCTATCCAGTGGAACTCATCACAAATCCTAAAAGTGAGGAACACCATGTGAACCCCTTAGACAAATTTGTAAGACATTGATGAAGGAGAGGTAGAGCACGTGCAAGACATCTGAATTCTCATGCTACTAAGACTAGGTAGTTAGATTTTCATAGAGTTCCACAAGTCTAGTCCTTATAATTCACTACATCGGGTATACCCCCATAACTGACTGTGTTGATTGGTTGCACAAACACCAGTGCATCTTAGTCATAAATGTACAACCTAGACCTAACCTCGACCAACCAGAACCCAGATGTTAATTGTTCAGAGTAGACCCACTAGCCATTAGAAAAATATCTGCTACACTTTCTAGGACCAAGCTATTTAGAAAATGGGATCCACTACACCCCTTTCTAAATAGCGACCCACCATAGAAAAAATATACCCCTGGCTTGAAAGTATGATGCGCTAAAGAACCTCACCACCGTACCCATGAAGCTCTTGATTCTCTAGAAACTTTACCTAATAAAGGAAATGCATGAGGTCCTTGATGAAACCTTGAATATCCATTTTTATTTAAAGGATGAGGTAGGTTCCATTGAGGCCTACTATACAGAGAGTTCTAAGCAAGAAGAATGTCTAGCCATTATCTCATTTTTTGGAGAGGACTAGGGCACCACCATTCAGGGGAACATGTGACCACTATATTTCATAGGTCAGTTCAATGGAATTGATATCCACTATTGAATAATGGATACTATCTCTAGGATCAACCTTATCCTGATATGAATTTTCTATAATTTGGGATTTATAGATATATAACTGACTCCCCCTGACCTACAAATTTAAGGGTATGGTAAAAGTGGGTAGAAACCTTGTGGAAAAATTAGGTTGAAGACTAAATTTAGTGGTCTGATATCAAGCACTGAATTTAAGGTAGTCTCACAGGATACTTCCAAAAATGCATTTAGAGACCCGAAACTTGACGTACATGGAAATTACATTACTTTTGTGGAAAACTTATTACATAAAAAAAACAGACACCAAAGGACCGTAATAGTTTAGTGCCTTTGGAAACTTGGAACATAATCTTCTAATCTTGGTGAAAGATCCTCAACATCTCCCATAAATATCTTCCCTTTTTTTCCATATCCTGGGGAAAAGAAAACATAAAAAGGGTGAGCTCAAATGCTCAGTAAGGGTAAGCATGGATAAAATAAAACAAATCATATACATTTGAACTTAAAAACATGAACATAATGTTTAAACATCAAAAGATCAAGCAATGACATAAAACATGGAAGTACGTAAGGCATAGATCATAAAGGAACATAAATCATGATAAAATAGAATGAGAATAAAACATGTAATTGTGTCAACCATTAAGTACATGATATGATTTCCATAGTATCCAAGGCATTGCTGCCAAGACCATCTTAGTGGACAAAGTCCCTTTCTGAATCGAGTTCACTCCTCGTTCCAGTCCTATAACACTGAACCGGATTAACATACCATTCCAGCCATGTATATCTCATGAGATATAAATCTTTACCCAATTCATTGGAGGGAGATATAGGTCCCACCCATCTCATAATGAAATCATTCTTACTTGTGCCACAAAATAAACATACATCATTCATAATAACCCAACGAATAAAATGGGTTTCATAAACATCATCCCATCGTCACATAATCCATATAAAAGAAATGGATATCATTTCATAATAATAAAAGTAAAACCATTTAAATAATAGAGACATTATACTTGAAACATACATATGAAATAATGTCATCTTAGATGAAAAATGATTTTGATAAAACACTTGAAATTAATTCTTGAGGAAAATATCCTTTCTTCTTCAAAATAATTTTCTTTTCACAAAATGACATGAAATTTTAGAAGAAAAGTATTTTTTTGAAAATAGTCATAAAATATTTTAGATTAATCTTCATGAAAATGAGGCATTATAAAACCGTAAAAATCCGTTCATGCTGTATAAGTTAAAAAAAACATTCTTCTCGTACTTTTGTCGGAAAAGTCAAAAATTACTTTATATGGTAAACAAAAGAAATATTCCTTACATACCATGTAGTAAAAGTAGAAAATGGGTAAAAAGGACTTTAAACATACATGATTTTTTTTAGAAAACATGGGCTTGGATGATAACAATAACCCGAGTTATTACTTACAAATAAACAATCTCAAATAAAAATGAGATTGGAAAATTTATCCCTTACCTTAGGTCCGATATGCTTCGTATGGATCCGAAACTCCTGTATAATGATTTAAATAATGTCATTGACTTATTAAATAATCATATTCATTGTTATGATATCATATATGTTTCACTTATGACTTTATATTACCCGTTCTTTTGTAACTTCAATGTAAAAGCAGCGTTTTGGGTAAAATCATTTCATTTATCGTATGTGTTTCGACTTGTCGTTCTTGATATTATTATTTATATCCTGATTTAAATAATTCCAGAATGTAAAAAATGATTTATATAATATATATATTCATTATATACATATATATTATAGACCGATAAAAGGAATGAAATACACCGTTCATGGAGATGGTAGACCGTACGTACGCATGAATGTTGTTTTCGTTTCCTTGTTGAATTGAATGAAATTAAATGAATGACATACATATATATATACAAAAATACAGTAGCATTATTATGTCATATATTTCATTATTATTCATTATATATACTTTATAATCATTCTTGAATGTTTAATCATGGAAAATGAATCTCATCGCGTTCCTGGAGATGATATTCCGTACTTACGCACGCGCGGTGATTTCGTTTTACGTAGGATGGATAGATGGTGAAATAGGGTTGTTTCATACTTATAATAATATATCAGTATATGAGTGATACTGATGTTATTACTTCATAATGAAACAACTAAATAAGAAGAAGTGGAAGAAGAAATAAAGTTGAAAGAATCGGTAACGGACATTACCTCTTCTTTGAAGCGCCTATTTGAGACCTCCTCTTAGGGAACTAAAATTGGTGTTTGAAGAAGACCAGGACCTCTAGGATGTTTCTAGGGAAGTGGAGAAGAGAATTTGTCAGGGGTTGGACGATCTTTAAGGCTCAAAGTGGTGTGTGGAAGAGAGGGAAGAGGTGCCTTTTTATAAGGGAGGAGAGGGGCACCTTTGGAGAAACTAAAAATATTATTTTATTATAAATTCATATTCGATTTTTAATAGATAAAAATTTATTTATTTAGAAGATCATGTGGGTATGGGTATAAATACTCTCATACAATAGAATTTATAAAAGTTTAGGTTTCTATTTTAACCTTATCATTTATATTTAACCTTAAGTTAAATAATTTTACTTTTACCGTGTTTTCTTGTTTTCTTACACTATAAGGTTAATAAACATACTATAACAAGCCAAACGAACCCCAAGTTGTTTATTATTAATATATATAACCTTATCTAAGTCATTTGGCCGAACCTTAGTTTTTTAGGAATAAAATAACAATTTACAATATAATATTTAAAAAAAAACTATTTTATGTCAATTTTGACACTATTTGGTAATTGATTTTTTTGAAAATCATAACAGAATGATTAGTTCGAAAAAAGTTAACTAAATCAATATTAACATGTCATATTAACCTATAAAATTAATGGAATTCATAAAATGTCTAAAACTATATTTATTTGGGTATTTATAATATCAATTATTTTAATATTTCATAATTTAGGTAATTTCTGCATCACCATTGTGTCATAAATAACTTAAATTATTTAATGTCTAAAAATTATAAATAAAATACCATTAGGTAGGAAATATTTTTATATTTATAATTAATATTTATAGTTGAATTTATCTTATGTATAACACTATATTAAAAATTATTTACTTATTAAACTTTGATTTTAACTATTTTAACCCTTCTTTAAATAAATTAATAATAAATGTCCTAATCCAATCCAAGTGGGCCCAAATGGTCATATTTTATTCCTAAGGTTGTTTGTGGTCGAATTAAACTTATCCAATAGAATTAGGACATGTGTTAGGGTAATAATAATATCATTTTTACCCTTAATTATCCTATTTACTTTTAACCGTGGTAAAAAAAAGTAAAAAGTTACTATTCACCAAAAATTATTTTCATCTCATTGAACCAAATTTTAGTCCTTGATATTAACTGTGTTTCTTGGATTTTCAAAATTCAAATCACAGAAGTGGTAAAATTTCATTTAAATGAAAAAGTCAATTTTTTAACTACCACTAAGTGGTTTCACTATTCATAAAAAATTGCAGTTTTTCAGAAAAATACCAAAAATTCAGCCTAAGCATTATTTGATTTTATGAATTCAAAATTGATGTCTATTTTCCCAAATTCAAAACATAGAAGTGGAATTAATTAAATTTAAAATTAATTCTCGTTATCAAAACAAATAGCGTGTTTTTTTAAGAAACAAAAATTATCAAAAGATTGATACTTGTTTATATCCAATTTCAAAGTGAAATTAATTCAAATGACCAACATTGGACTGAATGGTAAATATATATTCTAATTAAACTTTAAAACCAATTAAAAAGATAATATAACCATATAAATTATTACAATGAAAAAAGTTGTTTTTAATTAAAATATAGCGTGTTTTTACTATTCATTAAAATATGAAAGTTATCAGAATAATATGAAAAATTTATCCAAAGTAAATTTTTATATCCTGATTCCAATAAGAATTTTATTTTATAAAATTGAACTTATAGACATGTCAAAAAAAAAGATTTAAAGTTGGTGCGCCATAAAAAGGAGGCAAAACTACATTTTTTTGAAAAATACTTATTTTACTCGAAAAATTGATTTTGTTCTCATACCATGTTCTAGAAAATGTGTAAGATGAATAATAATGTTATAAAATTCAAAATGTAGTTGATAATATTCATAACGGCTAGTCCATAATAATATTATAACCATATATCATTGTTTAGTGAAACCTGGTATTGCGTACAACACACGCTATCGAGGAAGGTCGCGATTGCATGTAATGTAAGCCAAGTCAGGGTTGCGTGTTGTGAAAGACTCCTCCATTATTTCATATAACAGAATCCAACCATATTTCATTTATACATTGAATATATATATATATATATATATATACACTCAATGTTTCGTAGCATAACTACTATCAAAATTGTGTGTAACATGATCCAAGAATAGTGTTGTGTATACTGCAAGCTCATACGGTGTTGCGTATAGGGCAAGGTAATCTTGTTGTATCTTACAACACAAGACATCAATGAAATTAAAAGAATATTTTTCATAAAATCTCGGGGTGTTACATTCTACCCCCCTTTAAATGATTTTTTCCCTCGAAATTCGTCAGGGTTATAAATTGTTTACTATTTATAGAAACCCACATCGTAAAAAGGAATACTAAAAATTAATTTTAAAAAATAAAGTATGAATTGTAACGATTACCCAAAGTAACTCATCACTGGGTTTCTATATAGGTGAACATAGGTGAAAATATGGATATGGAAGAAAAATCTAACCATCAAGTTCTGATGGAGAGTGATAGAGAACATGGCTATAAGAAATCCATCAATCACAAAGCCATAAATTTGTGATGATCTAAGGTACCATCTGATTCATCAGATATAAGAGCACTAGGACAACATTTTTGGTTTTCAATATCATTTCCCTAAAGTTGAATATTTTTAATTAGAAGAAATACTTGCTTGATTTTGATAAAATCTCACTATTGTTCGTGCTTTGAACAATTTCCACTTCATCTCTTAAAGAAATGAAGTTTAATTTGTTATTTGTGAAGTGTTAACAGATCATGTGATAGAATGATGGGTCATTCCATATGTTTCAAACAAAAGGTTAGAAAAAGTTATCAAATATACATAAGTCCATCTATGGTGAGGTTAATTGTATACGATTCCAAAAATGAACTTATACTTCATATATCATACTGCTTAATAAAATAAAACTAGTTTCTACAAACTAGGGACTTCCTGTAGGCCAATGGTATGCGATAAAGGCCAGTCGCACTTCAGTTGTGGGTTCGATTCCCACAGCCTTGTCCGACGCGATGGGTTGTCACCCATCCTGCAGGTTGTCCTTTTTCTAAAACTACATTACTATAACATCTCATCAATAATATAGAAAAAAGTTCTATCCTTAAACAATACTAACTTATGTCCAACATAATCCATTCCAATCTTTAGGATTATCTAAAATACTTCGGTCCAAACTCAGAGTATAATGAAAATGATTACTTGAAATGTCACATAACAATCACATGAATGCCATCATTTATACCCAATATATCATAAGATATATCTTGTTGGTCAAATTACAAACATGTGAATACCTTAATCATGTATTCTCTTGAAGAATGAATACCCATTAAACCTTAATGAAAACATGAATGCTGTCAAAAGTTACCTCTTTCCACATACCAAAATCCAAAAATTCTATATACTCAAACCATGATATGACCTTCTCCTTATATCAGTCATGAGCTCATTAATACTATAAAACATTTAATTTTCTCCTTATCCCTTCATTATGCGCATATCATCTACTTTCCAAAAATATATGAATAACCTTTCATGGTCACTGGCACCATTCATCATATACTTTCAAAAATTAAGGAAAGACAACAGTGTAACAATCCTTAGATGTCTCTTTATTCCATAGTACCATGAGATTACATATACAACATTACACTTGATAAACATGTAATCATTCCACTGCCATCTTAAACCATTGACCGAGCTTCAACAATTCATTCACTTCACATATCATTTGTAGTCTCTTCATCATCATCCACATAAATACTACCCATATGACCATGATGATTCTCTTTATGAGATTTTCCCTTAGGGCATTGGTTTGCATAATTCCCGTACATTCCACATTTAAAATAGATAACCATTTTTGATGTCATAGCAATACCATTATCCTCATCCATGGTGTTAACTGAACCTTTTCCTTTGCACTTACTGGATTTGTGTCCATCTTTTCCGCACCCAAATAATCTTCCAGTTCCTTTGAAACATTCTCCTTGATGCTTCTTCCCACATGATTTACAAGAGGGGAATTGAAATTTCTTTCCTCTATGATCATCATAAAACTCCATCTTTATCTTATTAGCTGAGTCAGGATACTTACCAAAGTTGAGATTATTGATCATATTATGAGATTGGTGATTAGAAATAATAACTATATTTGGACTTCCAAATCCTGTTTCATTTTTTTTCTCAGGAAAAATATCATTCCATTTTCCATCATATCCTCCATTATCATGAATCTTCTCATTTCCAGACATTTTCTAAAACCCAAAAAGAATAGTGTGAGAGGAAAAAATCATGCTAGGGAAAACAACATAGTAAAGGGGGAGTACCCTCAATATCTAACATCTTAGGTAAAATTCTATGATCGTTACCGTAGTTCTAGGACTATATCCTATACGTATACTTATCCTTAAGGACATCCCTAGACATACCGTAGAAATATCTCTTGGGATCTCACTAACGTTTTCGCATCCAAGTTTCAAAAGGTTGACTAAACCTTTCCTCTGATACCAACTGTAGATACCCGAAGCTTTTCATACATAGACATCACATTACTTTTACGGAATACTTATTACATAACAAAAAACGGACACCAAAGGACCGTAATAGTTTAGTCCCTTTGGAAACTTTGAACATAATCTTCTAATCTTGGTGAAAGATCCTCAACATCTCCCATAAAGATCTTCCCTTTTTTTTCTTACCTAAAACCTTTCCTTATATCCTGGGGAAAAGAAAACGTAAAAAGGGTGATCTCAAATGCTCAGTAAGGGTAATCATGGATAAAATAAAACAAATCATATACATTTGAACATAAAAACATGAAAATAATGTTTAAACATCAAAAGCTCGAGCAATGGAATAAAACATGGAAGTACGTAAGGCATAGATCATAAAGGAACATCAATCATGATAAAATAGAATGGGAATAAAACATGTAATTGTGGCAACCATTAAGTACATGATATGATTTCCATAGTATCCAAGGCATTGCTACCAAGACCATCTTAGTGGACAAAGTGCCTTTTTGAATCGAGTTCACTCCTCATTCCAGTCCTGTAACACTGAATCGGATTAACTTACCGTTCCAGCCATGTCTATCTCATGAGATATAAATCTTTACCCAAGGCATTGGAGGGAGATATAGGTCCCACCCATCTCATAATTAAATCATTCTTACTTGTGCCAAAAAATAAACATACATCATTCATAATAACCCAACGAATAAAATGGGTTTCATAAACATCATCCCATAATCACATAATCCATATAAAAGAAATGGATATCATTTAAAAATAAGAAAAGTGAAACCATTTAAATAATATAGAAATTATACTTGAAACATACATATGAAATAATGTCATCTTAGATGAAAAATGGTTTTGATAAAACACTTGAAATGAATTCTTGAGGAAAATATCCTTTCTTCTTCAAAATCATTTTCTTTTCACAAAATGACATGCAATTTTAAAAGAAAATTATTTTGTTGAAAATAGTTATAAAATCTTGTAGATTAAGATTCATGAAAATGAGGCATTATGAAACCATAAAAATCTGTTCATGCTGTATAAGATAAAAAAACATTCTTCTCGTACTTTTGTCGGAAAAGTCAAAAAGTACCTCGTATGGTAAACAAAAGAAAGATTCCTTACATACCATGTAGTAAAAGTCGAAAATGGGTAAAAAGGACTTTAAACATACATGAAAACATTTTTAGAAAACATGGACTTGGATGATAACAATAACCCCAGTAATTACTTACAAATAAACAATCTCAAATAAAAACGAGATTGGAAAATTTATCCCTTACCTTAGGTCCGATATGCTTCGTATGGATCCGAACCTCCTGAATAATGATTTATATAATGTCATTGACTTATTAAATAATCATATTAATTGTTATGATATCATATATGTTTCACTTATGACTTTATATTACCCGTTCTTTTGTAAATTCAATGTAAAAGGAGCGTTTTGGGTAAAATCATTTCATTTATCGGTTGTGTTTCAACTTGTCGTTCTTGATATTATTACTTATATCCTGATTTATATAATTCCAGAATTTAAAACATGATTTTTATATAATATATATTCATCATATAGATATATATTATAGATCGATAAAAGGAATGAAATACTCCGTTCATGGAGACGGTAGGCCGTACGTACGCATGAACGCTGTTTTCATTTCCTTGTTGAATTTAATGAAATTAAATAGATGACATACATATATATATACATAAATAAAGTAGAATTATTATGTCATATATTTCATTATTATTCATTATATATACATTATAATCATTCTTGAGTGGTTAATCATGGAAAATGAATCTCATCGCATTCGTGGAGACGGTATTCCGTACGTACGCACGCGCGGTGATTTCATTTTCCATAGGATGGATAGATGGTGAAATAGGGTTGTTTAATAATTATAATAACATATCAGTATATGAGTGATACTGATGTTATTACTTCATAATGAAACAACTAAAGAAGAAGAAGTGGAAGAAGAAATAAAGTTGAAAGAATCGGTAACAGACATTACGTCTTCTTTGAAGCGCCTCTTTGATACCTCCTCTTAGGGAACTAAAATTGGTCTTTGAAGAATACCAAGACCTCTAGGATGTTTCTAGAGATGTTGAAAAGATAATTTTGCAGGGGTTGGCCGAAATTGAAGGCTCAAAGTGGTGTGAGGAAGAGAGGGAGGAGGTTCCCTTTTATAAGGGAGGAGAGGGGCACCTTTGGAAAAACAAAAAATATTATTATATTATGAAGTCATATTCGGTTTTTAATAGCTCCAAATTAATTTATTTCGAAGATAATATGGGGATGGGTCGAAATAATCTCATCCAATATAATTTAGACAAGTTTATGTTTCTTTTTTTAATCTTATCATTTAGATTTAACCTTAAGTTAAATAAATTTACTTTTACCGTGTCTTTTTGTTTTCTTACACTATAAGGTTAATAAAATTACTATAAAAAGCCAAACGAACCCCAAGTTTTTTATTATTAATATACATAACCTTATCTAAGTCATTTGTCTGAACCTAAAATTTTTAGGAATAAAATAATAATCAATAATGTAATATTTGTTTTAAAAACTATTTTATGTCAATTTTGAAACTATTTGGTAATTGATTTTTGTGAAAATCATAACAGAATGATTAGTTCGAATAAATTTAACTAAATAAATATTAACATGTAATATTAACCTATAAAAGTAATATAATTCATAAAAAGTCTAAAAATATATTTATTTGGGTATTTATAATATCAATTATTTTAATATTTCATTATTTAGGTAATTTCTGCATCACCATTGTGTCAAAAATAACTTAAATTATTTAATGTCTAAAAATTATAAATAAAATACCATTAGGTAGGAAATATTTTTATATTTATAATTAATATTTATAGTTGAATTTATCTTATGTATAACCCTATTTTAAAAATTATTTACTTATTAAACATTGATTTTAACTATTTTAACCCTTCTTTAAATAAATTAATAATAAATGTCCTAATCTAATACAAGTGGGCCTAAATGGTCATATTTTATTCCTAAGGTTGTTTTTGGTTGAATTACACTTATCCAATAGAATTTGGACATGTTTTAGGTTAATAATAATATCATTTTTACCCTTAATTATCCTATTTACTTTTAACGGTGGTAAAAAAAAGTAAAACGTTACTATTCACCAAAAAATATTTTCATCTCATTGAACCACATTTTAGTCCTTGATATTAACCGTGTCTCTCGGATTTTCTAAATTCAATTCACAGAAGTGGTAAAATTTCATTTAAATGAAAAAGTTAGTTTTTTAACTACCACTAAGTGATTTCAGTATTCATCGAAAATTGCAGTTTTTCAGAAAAATACCAAAAATTCAGCCTAAGAATTATTTGATATTCCGAATTCAAAATTGATGTCTATTTTTAAAAATTCAAAACATAGAAGTGGAATTAATTAAATTTAAAATTAATTCCCTTTATCAAAACAAATAGCGTGTTTTTTTAAGAAACAAAAATTATCAAAAGATTGATACTTGTTTATATCCAATTTCAAAGTGAAATTAATTCCAATGACCAACATTGGACTGAATGATAAAAATATATTCTAATTACACTTTAAACCCAATTAAAAAGATAATATAACCATATAAATTATTGCGATGAAAAAAGTTGTTTTTAATTAAAATATAGCGTGTTTTTACTATTCATTAAAATATGAAAGTTATCAGAATAGTATGAAAAGTTTATCCAAAGTATATTTTTATATCCTGATTCCAAATAAGAATTTTAGTTTGTCAAATTTAACTTATAGACATTTCAAAAACAATATTTAAAGTGGGTGCGCCATCAAAAGGCGGCAAAACTACATTTTTTTGAAAAATACTTATTTTACTCGAAAAATTGATTTTGTTCTCATACCATGTTCTAAAAAAATTGTAAGATGAATAATAATGTTATCAAATTAAAAATTCAGTTGATACTATTCATAACGGCTAGTCCATAATAATATTATAACCATATATCGCTGTTTAGTGAAACCTGGTATTGTGTACAACACACGCTATCGAGGAAGGTCGCGATTGCGTGTAATGCAAGCGAAGTCAGGGTTGTGTGTTGTGAAAGACTCCTCCATTGTTTCGTATAACAGAATCCAACCATATTTCATTTATACATTGAATATATATATATATACACTCAATGTTTCGTAGCATAACTACTATCACAATTGTATATAACATGATCCAAGAATAGTGTTGTGTATACTGCAAGCTCATACGGTGTTGCATATAGCACAAGGTAATCTCGTTGTAGCTTACAACACAAGAAATCAATGAAATTAAAAGAATATTTTTCATAAAATCTCGGGGTGTTACAATGCACTACTAGGAAGACCCTGAATTCATTTGAATGGAGTGGTCCCCTCTTCATATCACCAGTGCCTGAAGTTCTCCCTTACTATTCGAGTGGGGGTACTCTAGGGTGATGAATCCCCCTTTGATTCCTACAAGACCTACTATCTAGATTCAGGTTACTATAAAATGGAAGAAAAGATGGTATAGACTAAAGGGGTTGAGTGCATTAATGACCCTAATGATCCAATGAACACTGCATATGATCCATGGGAAAACTTGAAAGACATTTTTGTTCCCCTGATTCATCGGTTAGATCCCACGATGTTAGAGTTGGGTTTTTTTCATCTCCAATAAAAAGGAGCACTCACATATTAACTCATACTATTACAAGTGTAAAGTCTTAGATGATACTAGAAGACTCTAACCCTATGGAGTACTATGAATTTCTCCCCATGGCCACCTATCCATGACATTTTTATATGTTCCGCAAAGTAGGTATGACTCAATGAAGGCTGAATCATTGTCATTGCTTTAATATCAAGAGTGGACCTCATAGCCTGAAACCAAATGGAATTGTCTCATCAACATATATCATTGAACACATCAGTCCAAGAAAATTTTAGAGCCAAATATTAAGCTAACTTTGTCTCATGAGATTCTATAGGAGGTACCCCATTATGTTACCCTATTTACCCCCATGAAATTGACTGGGTAGGTGTTATTCATGTAGGTTCACACATTATGTTCACAATATACTAAAATATACTATGAACTTCCTAATCACATGATGTAAAATTGAAGGATGCATCACCCTCACCATATGACAATACATTACGTGCATATATTCTTCACCATATGATGTTAAACTACTTTTCTATCATCCTAATTGTTTGGGGTAAAATTATGAAGCATCTTAGAACCTCATCATAAAATCCACCTTACCCCTTTTTGGTTCCGATCACCTATAATATCATTCATGTTCCTCAACCGTCACTTGAAACCCAATATTACACTCCAATTAGAGGATGATTCTAAATTTTTTTCAGATCGATATTCCTACCCAATTTGATCAATGAAATAGAGTTGTAATTAAAGGAGTGTTGAACTCTATTCAAACATTCCATTGGTTCATACCCACACTTCAGGCCTCCCTTAATTTGGATCCCCATCATCTTTCATGTCTGAAAGTCCCCCTAATGGAAATGGTGCATAGAAATACTGTCTCACCTACCATCCTGGGAATACACCCTGAAATAATTTTGATGAAATTTTAAGATAGGTTTAGTGTTTATAACATGGTTAGCGGTTGACCTTAATTTTCCACCATACTTAGAAAAAAATATAATAGTTTATATGTTTCAAACATGGTAAGTAGTTATCCTCCATATTCATGCCACCCCTTTGTGCTTTATATACTGGGTATCTTGATTCACACTCTTCATCACACCTTAGTTTGGGTATAATCCAATGCCCCTTGTGCTACCCCTTTCGTGATCTAGTGCACATTGAGAAAGTAAGTTGACCATTCAAAGATCCCCATCCTCCATCCATATCCTTTTTAGTCAGGACACTCTTGATGTTAAATAAATTAGTTCAGACCGTGAGTGTTTGACCCTTGTCTTGAACTCACACATAGTTCATCAATATTCTATTTTACCGTGTTTCCCTCACTGATCATGAATCATGTGGGCATAGGGATTCATTATTGGGTTTTTTTCATTATGATTGAGATATAGTAAAAAAGAAAACTTTTTAAAGAACTCATCAAATTTTTAAAAAACCATCCAAAGTTTGGGAAGGTCATACATATATTGGAGCCTTTACTTTATTATAGTATAAGATAAAATTTACTAGGTCTAAACCCCAATGACAGAGATATTGAACTTATCAATCCTCAATTGAGTTACATCTAGAGTCTTATACTGATCCTCAAAATATAATGCCTCCTCATATGAAATATGATGAATTTATTTTACCATTATTCATACCCAACCCTTCTTGGCTTGGAACCCGACCAATGAAGATGCTTCCTTTGATTCTTTTTACTCAGATGATGCCAACTGAGACCTTAGTTGGGAAATTATCTCTGTTTGAGTAGTGATGATGATTGAATGATCACATGCCATGCTTTTGAGTCAAGTGATGTCCTCTTCCTTAACCTAGAGTACCTGAGTTCTCACGACCTTCTTCTTGTTCCAAGAGATTCCAAAATACCACCACTCAACTCATGCCTACTCGATTATAAAGTCTAAATCTAGTGTATGAAGCCCATTCCCTATTGAGATTCTAACATATCCCATGGAGAGTGGTGATTTGTCTGTGGATTCCCCAACTCTCCCAGGAATCGGAAAAAACAGTATCTTTTGGGACATCTAAGTGGTGTATTAACTTTCATGGACTTTGGATATGTACTCTTGAGTGTTCCCCAGAGGGTCCACTATCCTCCTAAAGATGTTTAACTAAGAGCATAGATCTTGTTTCTACACCCCTCCCCATGGTTTCCACCTATGGAGAACCGGGAATTGATTGATCTACAGACTATTCTCCATCCTCTAGATCAAACCTACCTCCAAAGCATACCCCACCCACCACTCATCCTTAACCCCATAATTTGGGCCCCTCCTTTCTTTTTTTCCTGAGTGGTTCACAGCCTCATCATATTCCCCAAGTACATGGTATCCCATCTCTGTGCATAATAATTAGTGAGACCATACATTGAAGTGGGTGGTTGAAGTTAATTTCATCCCATCCCACCTTCATATGTATAAATGAACAATATCTATATGAGGACCTAGTGTTTGAATTCTCTAAGTATCATCGTTTAAATCCTTGGGGTCAGCCATTTGAGGCATCAAAATCGCATCACGAACCGATGTGGTGCATATGGATCAAAGACTACCTTGCAGTCCACCCTCACCATAAACACCCCACTTTTGTAGTCTAAGAGGTTGAATCGTTTCCTAATAGACCCCATTCCATCATCATTAACTATTCTCATAAGAAAAGGGAAGGGGTGGAAAATGAAGCAGTCTTCCAGTTTGATCCTTTCCAGTATATCAATTGAGACTAGGTTGAGAGTATGAATACCCAAGATGTTGAGGATTGATGAACTTAAGTTTGTGTTGGGAGAAGAGATAGGGTAAAGATACTTTTATCCCCCATGATTTTAGAATCCCAACCTTACAATAAATGGAAGGGTCCACACACATGAATGTGGTCTTCACCTGGATGATGTGTCACAACACCTTGTAAATATTTTCCAGCACCAACACCACTAGGTTGAAAAACTACTCTATATGCATGAATAAGGTGATTGGAAATATCCCCATATCTGCATCTCAAACCGGGAGAATCCATCTATAGATCATCACAAAAATTAATCATATAATCATAACCACAGGATCCCCATGATTCTTGTTATTTCCCCACAACTTCCACTGAATAAAATTTAAAATTATCCAGTATGAGTCCTCCATTACTCATTTAAATGCCTTAGGAAATTGGTGTTCCCTCCTTAGTAGCTTGATCACTGGATCATTCAAGAAAAATATGAAAAATTTATTTAAGGAGATATCATTCATCCTTGATTTTTAGTCACTTTTCCCCTACACGAAACATTGAAATACCCTTTCTATGGATAGAAGCTACTCATGGTCCTACCATACATTCTATGTAGAGAGGAATTAATCATACATTGTCCCTTCGATTAGGATCCTTGAAATTTTGTAGAGATCCCACAATCTGGTACCGAATTCCCCATGGTGTAAGTGTAATGTGTTAGTAACATGAGAACACCTACTTAATAGCTCTGACATGATATCCAAGTGATAGTAGATATAGAACTATGAGGTCCACATATCCTTTTAATTAATAACATGCTTAATATCCACCTCAAACTCATGGAATGACCGACATGCCCAGTATGCCCATTACCATTCATCTGTGAAATTTCATCCCTGGCGTAGGTCCTAGACCTCCGTCCACTCCTTAAAAGGTATCCCCAAACCTCCCTTGAGAATTATCTCATACATAATGGGAGATTCCTCCTCCTCCCAAAACTCATCATTTATGTTATTCACAAGGTTCCATAATGTTTTCACAATAATATACATGTGATCATTCATGATGTGGCCTTAAACAACCCTATTCTATTAGTGATGTCTAGGAGTACTCCAAAACCAGTAGGTAGGCTCATCCTGATTGGCAATAGGAATGAATACATCATCCCTCATACCAAAACCTCAAATTTATAGGATTTTACACAATGGTTTTTCTTATGTATCCTACATTAGAAATGTGGTTAGTGTGTCATTATTTTACTCAGTTCAAAATCTCTTCTCAATTATGATGTTTCTAGCCATATCCCTTTTTCGGTCAGTGAAAGATTAAATACCCTCAATAGCCATTGTTCAATAATTTAAATTTATTTATAACCTTTTTCATAAAGGAAGTTTTGTATAATTTTCTTGAAAAGGTCAAGTTTTCAGATTCCTATGAGCAGAAGTCCATTCAAGAATGTTTTTCATAGAAGATAGTTCACAAATACATGGTTTGTAGAAGAGGCGAGTTTCATGAGTAGCAAGGATCGAAATCTAAAAATTCTCCTAAGGGTCATGAGTTTTGTGAAAATAGATCACATGTCTATATTTTATTAAAATCTTGTAGTCCCCTAAGGTACCCCACCCCTATTTATAGATGTACGGTCAGACTGAGTTTCACAAATAGGGATTTCCAATCACCAATTTCCAATGATTTTCCCTCATAATACCACCCTACTCTCCCTCATTAGATTTAATTCTAAGGGTAAGGTGTGGGGAATTCATTGATGATTAATTACACATTTCCTAGAAGTGTTTGAGGAAGTCACAACTATTTCAATACAATTTCAGGACAAAACAACCTAAAAATATACTTAAGGGGATGGTTTGTGAAGGTGAAAAACTTCGTGAATAGATCCAATTCATGGAGGTACTAGGTTGTGCAATGATTTGATGGTAAAATCCATGTAGAATATGTCTAATTAATAGAAATACCTTTTAAAAATTTTACAGTCTTTTTGGATATTTTACATAAACCTTCATACAACGTACCTCTGGTTCGTTGAACCCATCTAGGTCATGAAGATCATAATCTTACTTGAAAGCCTCCCTATTTTACAAAAAATTCCCTTTACTTTGTTGGGATTATAAATATCCCATGTGCCTAAATTTTAAGTGGAAAATACCCTTAAAATTATGAGAAAAGATCTAAATTTATGAAAATGAGAATTATCATGAGTGAGAGAGGGGATAGATCTAAAAATATAGCTATATTTATAAAAACCACTTCTCATGGGTTTTTGAGAACATCAAACCATGGTGGATATGAATTTCGTGAAGGTCCATGAACTTCCCATAAGAATAAATACCTTTTTTGATATTAGAGTTTTGTGAGATAGTTATCATTTGTGAAACCAACCCCATGGGAACCAAGAATTTACTCCATGGTAGTGTCACCCTGTTTCACGATACATATTTTGTCTTGATTCCCATAGACTATGATAGACCCATGGCATTTGTGAAGCCCTAAAATTTCAAAAAAAACCAACTTTCACAAAATCCATCTTCCATGATCCTTATAAATAATCCTTTTATCCAACACCCTTTCATTAAAGTAGAGTTCTCAAGGCCCCCATACTAATCTAAGAATATTTTAACCCCACTCCAAGTCCCCATGTGACCGGTACGACCTACCCTTATGTTTTCCCACTTTACTTCAAGTTTAAACTGGGACATCACCCTACTTTTTAATCTAAGAATACGCCCCTTAATTAATTTTTCACCTAAGCATAGGATCCCTAACAACAAGCCTCATAATTTCCACTCAACCATGGTAGAATTTATGCCATGCCCCACCTAGAGGAACATGAATAGTAGAAACATAAACCCTAAAGGTGGAATCATCAAGGAAAACAGAATTCCTATCTAGGTATATAATTATCTTTTTGGATATTTCACTCACATTGATACAATCCCCCTAAAGGTGTAATACCCATCCATGTATAAGCTATATGATGTAAAACTTCCTAAATCTACATCCTATTCGTATGATGTTAAATTGAACAACAACATCCTCAACATATGATGTAAAACTGCTGCTTTACCCTATACAATGAACATATGATTACCTATTTATGACTATCATGGGATGACCCTTACCTCTTACCCTATGTGACTAACACTGGATTCCCCATAGATGATTATTATGGGGTGACACCTCCTTCCCACCAAGGGATGAAACTCTTACATCGGGAAGATTCAATGTATAATCCCCACACCATTCTCCCTCACCAAGGGACGAAAATCCTACCATGGGTAGCTTCTATACATAATCCCAACACAATCCATCATTCAAACTCCTTATGTGACATGATCATCCTCACTGCATGATGTTAAACTTCATGGACTTGTCTTTTCACACAAACATAAACGATGATATCATACTATCACTACTGGAAACAAGGACATTTGTGACGGGCCATTTGCGTCGGGATCCCGTCGCTAATGTGCTTTTGCGATGGGGTTCCGTCGCAAATAGCCCGTTGCGGAAAACGGCGTCGCAACAACAATTATTTGCGACGGGCCCGTCGCTAAAGGTAGTATTTATGACGGGAATATTTCCCGTCGCAAATATTAGTCGTTATATTTAAAAAACTTTTTATAACTTATTTGTGACGGACCCGTCGCAAATTTTTTAAAAAAAAAATAAAAAAATAATACTAAAATATTTTAATTAATATAATAATAATACTATTTGCGATGGGCATAGTACCCGTCACAAATAATATAAAAAAAAGTAATAATAAAATAATAATAAATTATTTTAATTAATATAATAATAATCCAATTATAATTCAAAAATAAAAAAATAAAAAAATATAAATAAATGATTTTAATTAATATAATAATAGAATTATAATTCACAAATAAAAATAATTAATTATTAATAAATTATTTTAATTAATATAATAATAATAGAAATATTCCTAATTATTGGTAATTATTCCTAATTATTGGTAATTATTCCTAATTATTGGTAATTATTCCTAATTATTCCTAATTATTGGTAATTATTACTAATTATTGGTAAATATTCCTAATTATTGGTAAATATTGACAAGTATTGGGAATTATTGGTAAATATTGACAACTATTGGCAATTATTGGTAATTATTATTAATTATTACTAATTATTGTTAATTATTACAAATTATTCTTAATTATTACTAATTATTGGTAATTATTGTTAATTATTACTAATTATTGGTAATTATTGGTAATTATTGGTAATTATTCCTAATTATTGGTAATTATTCATAATTATTGGTAATTATTCCTAATTATTGGTAATTATTCCTAATTATTGGTAAATATTGGCAATTATTGGCAATTATTGGTAAATATTAGTAAATATTAATAATTATTACTAAATATTACTAATTATTGGTAATTATTGTTAATTATTGATAATTATAGGTAATTATAATTAATTATTACTAATTAATGTTAATTATTTCTAATTATTATTAATTAATACAAATTAATTTTAATTTTTCATAATTACTGCTAATTAATTGTAATTACAGCTAACTATTTTAAATTAATTAGTTTTTAATTGTCTCTAATTACTGTTAATTATTAATAGTTTTTCATAATTATTTCTAATTAGGAATCAGAAAAAAAATTATAAAAATTTAAAATAAATAAATAAAATAAATAAAATAAATAAAATAAATAAAATAAATAAAATAAATAAAATAAATAAAATAAATAAAATAAATAAAATAAATATTAAATTAAAATTTAGATAAAAACCTTAAACTTGATGTCAATGTCGAGCCGCTGTAGTTGTAAGACACCACCAACTAACTCCTTGAAATTGGAATTTGTTTTTACAACTGATCGTCGTAAGAAGTTCAGAGTGAAAAAAACTGTAACGGTTGGCAGTATTTATAGGTTAGATCCCGTCGCAAATAAAGATATTTTCGACGTGACTCGTCGCAAATAACCCCGGCCGCATTTAATTATGGGCGTCATTAAAACGGTTATTTGCGATGGGACCCGTTGCAAATAACCCCTACCGCCGGAAGATTTTTGACGGGACTGCAGTCCTGTCGCAAATACTCTTTAACCGCCGCTGGTTATTTGCGACGGGGCTCCAACCCCGTCGCAAATAAACTTCGTGCAGTTTCACGCGCATTTCGCGCCAAACCATTTGTGACGGTTAAAAGAAACCCATCGCAAATAGTCTTTAACCGCCGCCGGTTATTTGCGACAGGGTTAGAACCCCGTCGCAAATAAATTTCACACGACTTGGCGTGCATTTCGTGCCAAACCATTTACGACGGGTAAAAGAAACCCATCGTAGATAACAGCTTATTTGCGAAGTGAATAGTTTCCCGTCGCAAATAAGCCTTTCCCTAAGGTATTTGCGAAGGGAATAATTCCAGTCGCAAATAACCCATCACTATTATCCATTTTTCCTGTAGTGTATGTAGGTTTTGATCCCTTTTTACCGATAGGGTATATAGAACGCCTCCATGAGGTTCAATATTGAAAAATAAAAGCGTGAAATCTCCCCCCTAGGGGGAAACACTCTATCAAATCTAAGTGTGAAATATTACCCCCTGGTGGGACACACTAACAAATCCAAGTGTGAAATATTCTCCCCTAGTGGGAAACTCTGCACCAAATCAAAGTGTAAAATCTCATCCCATGGAGGGATACAC
Source organism: Viscum album (assembly GCA_963277665.1). Classification (NCBI taxonomy): domain Eukaryota; kingdom Viridiplantae; phylum Streptophyta; class Magnoliopsida; order Santalales; family Viscaceae; genus Viscum; species Viscum album. The sequence goes on from OY728132.1 coordinate 1,645,972,986, forward strand.
TCCAAAATTCTTAAGTGTGAATTATTATCCCTTTAGGATACACTTAACCACCCAACCATCTACACAATATGTAAAACTTGTGATCGATATAGAATACTTAACCCATAAAATAAAAATGGGATTCTCAAGTTAAAAATCCTTATAAGATTTACCCCTAGTATCAAATACCTCATGGCCAACACAAGATGCCTTGGGTTATATGCATAATATTCCTTAGATTATATGCCTCTTACTTCAAATGGAATGATTTTATAGGTTCTCAACCTACCCAACATTCATAAATACATATGAATTCCTAACATTACCACTTCATCTAACCAAAGGTTGCTGCCTTGTTGATATAAAAGCAGCATAATTAACCAAAGTCCACCTCAAGATTCCACTGGGAATGAGTTTCATTAACATGAATTAAATCAATAACGGAGACCCATAATAGGTGAAGAGATCTAGGAAAAAATCCATTGAAGGATGAATTGACATCATATCATCCCATTTCAATCAAGGAGATGTCATCATCGATTAAATTGATGGAATCAACCCTATTTTGGAAATAGGTAATGTAGGGGAAAAGAAGCACATCATGAAGACCTAATGAAAATGTCAAAAATAATAATGTAATAACTTAATTGTACTTCAATATATCCCCAAGACACATGAAATGACCCTAAAATATGAAAGGGTTCCTTCCCTGTATACATGTGCAATAATCACTGATAGATATTTTCTAATATTGGGGATACTAACCCCACATCATTTCCTTCATCCATCCTACACCTCTATTGGATTCATGATCCAACATCATGTATATACTCAACCACATTTCTAGAATCCCAAAGATGTGGGTTTTATTAGGGATGTCAGAATTGATTTCATACCCCCACCAATCATATTGGCTTTGCTCTAGTGTGGTCAAAAAATTACTGGCGATGCCTCACTTTTCCAATGAGGGACATCCTATTGGGAATTCGAAACTAGATCCTTATCCTTTTGGCTTGAGGAAAACCTTTATCCATGCCTCATAATGGAAATCTATCATTGGGAGAGGGTCTTCCTTTCTAACATCCTAGGAAACCTATAATAGCATGTGAACCATAAGAAGAATTTTTTTAGAATAACCCCATGCCAATTTTAGTGGAATGAAATCATCATAAATCTATTCAAGGAGGGGATCGCCTGAGATATTTTAGATGTCCCATAAATTGATTTCGAAATCTTCATGTGTCAGATAGAAAGTATTTTTTTAGGATCCATTGACTGAGAAACTTAGGAATGATGTCCAGATGCTTGTACATATATGTATGGTCCACCTAAAAAATGTCATAGATGCCAACTAATTTTAGTTCATCTTTTAATTCAACACAAGTCTTTCACACCTAGTAAGCCCACATCCACTCTGGTTTTACACATCCTCCAATACTGAATTAACCATCTTCCTTCAAACCTTTTGATTTATCTATCTTGGAATCATGGAATACAGATGAGTAAAAGTTCAATTTTGATTTATGAGTGTGAGGATTTATATCTAGAGAAAATCTACTGTGATGGATGACACATGTAGATGCTACCATTCCCTTATTGATGAATGATCCTCTGCATGAGATATTGGCAGTTGTGAAATTCATGTACTCCTAGAACTAAGAAAGCATCCAATAATTCCCCATATTCATAATGAACATTTCTCTCAAAACTCTTGGGTCATAAAGCTGAAGTAGTTCACTTTTAGTATATTCATGGTGGTACTTATTGAGAGACATTTTCTGATCTGAGAGAGTGAAGTTACAGTCTTCATAATAATTGAACCTAATAATGTACAACATTTCTTTGAGGCATGCAATATCTTGATCATCAGAGTATAAATTTTTTTTATTATCTATTGAAAATATTCAATGAAACAACAATATTTTTTTAGAGTAATGGTATTTAATTTTGTGAGATTCTATTTTTTTTTTGGAAAAGGAAGGAACAATCATAGGTTACTCACCCAAGTGACCACGCACAGGTCACTCACCCAAGTGACCTCCCATTGGTCACTCACCCAAGTGACCTCACATAGGTCACTCACCTAGGTGACTGAGAAGAGGCACCTTACTAAATTCACATCACTTAAGATGCTCACACGAGTGAAGGTGTACCATGAGTATGCAATGATAATGTACGCAAAAGGTTTACTTGAATGAATAGTGCGATGAAATCATGTAGGTGGATAAATGGTGTGAATGGGGGGGGGGCACTGGGTAGGTGATGTTATTTATGAATGAATGGGTATGTATGTGTTCATCCTATGTGACTGACTTTCTCAGTCCACCTATGCACTCTCTCTATGCGACTAACCCGCATGGCCCATCCGCTCACTTCTCCCATGTGCAACTCACAAGTTGTAATGTTTTTCAAAACCAGGTATAAATATACATGAACACTTGGAGTCCAATGAATTAAATGTCCATAAAAGTTCAGGTTTCTCTCTCCTCAAGATCAGATCCTCCTCTTCTAGTTAGATCCAATCTAAAGGGTGGGGGGGATTTGACATTCCTTTTTAACATGAAAATTGATATTTGCAAGAAAAATATACTAAGTGTAGGGAGGAGGTAAAGGCATAAAAGGTGAACAAAAAACCTTTTCCCATGAGTTATCCCAAGTGAATATGACACAAGTCCAATATATATGATCCAAAAAACGTGACCGACCCCTTGTGTAGGTTACAACTACACGAGTGACCTATGTAAACTATCTCATTCGCCTAAGGTATCATGATTAACTACAAATAAGACTCTTGAGATCCTCAATTGACATGAATAGAATCCAGAGGAAACCTCTTGAATCTATACTCACCCTAGTCCTCAAAACCCTCCATGAAGCTTCCTAATCTTAAAAAAAAGAGATAATTAAGAAGAATTCAGTGATTAGAGTTCCTCCAAGTTCTAAAAACAACAAATACCTATGTAAGAAGACACTTCCCCAAAGTCCAAAAGTATTATGGAAAAGGCCCCTTCCAAAGTTGGGAATTGTACGTGATAATTACAATAGCACCTGAGGAGACTCTTGATTGTCCAAACAAGGTCTCACCCAAGTGTGGTCACCCATATTTTTCATTATACAAAGATAACCCAAGTAACATTTACATGTGGCACCTTAAAATTCTCCCAAGTAACACTTGTTTGAATAATACTTTCTTCTCACATAAACATCACCTATGAAACACTGAACCCACCTTTCCTAGGTATCACATTCATGAAGCTAAAGCCAAATCACCTAGGTATCACCTATGAGAATCACCCTCCAGGACTTCTTTTCACATTTCTAATGATAGGGTACCCATTTAACTCACTTACTAATTTAAGGTGGGAAAATATAAGACCTAATAAAAATCTTGTAGACTTGTGTGATGAAAATACAAGTTACATCACCATCCCCTATCGATCATACATTACCATGGTAATGGGAGTTTCACATCTAACCTCCCCAATAGGTGGGATACTCATAATGTTGACAATCATACATTCTATTGGTAATGAGGATCCCAAGCATAGGGATGGTGGAAAATTTCTTCTCAGGTTGGGAGATGAAATCTATTTCTTGAAATATAAATATAATCAGACAACAAGCTCCCCTTATCATCCATCACATTTCCCTCACCCAAATTTCCACCTATCGGAAGGGGAGGTAAAAAAGAATCCCTCAAGGAGTAATCCCCTTCTCTTTATTATGGGACATATCCTACCTTTCACACCCTTTTCCTCATCCACTTGAGGATAAATGAGATTGTACAAAATTTCATATCTTTAGCTTCCTCTTATTTCTCCCACCGAGCAAGACTCACATGGGCTTATAGGTCAATGGTGATCAAATAACTAGAATAATCAAATATCCTTATTGGTCCTCCTCTATAGGTGGAATACCCAACCCTTAAAAAATATGGGGGTTCTGTTTCTTTTCTAAACAAGATACTTATGAAGCTTACTTATGGTTCAAACCCAACACCCCAAACTCACCATAATCTTCTTTGGTCTATATTACTTATCAATTTATATCCCACTTTTAAGAATATACCCCTTCCAAGACCCTTAAATCACTATAATTATTATTCCATATTCCTATTAATATCATTCCACCACTTCTGAGGTTATATCCATTACAGGTTCATCAGGTTGTTTCAGCATAAGTCCCACACCAGCCTTGACTAGGACCCTTTTTCCTAGAAATCCTTTCTGAATGATGTTAAACTGCATGGTTTAGTTTTTGTCACGTGACCTAAAAACGTATTATGTTCCCCATTAAGTAACACCAAACTATGTGGGTTATGATTCCTCTCATGAGAATACATAGTAAGCCCCTATCATGGGATCCATCCCTACATCAAAACAACTCCTGTCTCCCTAGATGATGATAAATTTATTAGTTCCCAACTATGTGGCTTAAAACCAGTATAAAAAAATATAGCCAAGATGGAGAACCTATGGTACATATTGATTATTTCCCATCAACCCATGTCTATAATTTATTGTTAATACATAGGGGTGACTAGTTCCATATTTTTAATTTAAAAATGATTAAAAAATATGTCTTTAATCTATAAGAGAGTCCTAGAGTAGGAAATAATTCCCCCCAAAAGGTTGAGATGATACCAAAATCCAATCCTCTTGACCAATGTGAGTTATTAAGTATCATTGGTTAATTAACCCAATGGCCAACTACCTTAGGAAAAGTAGGCCCATGATTCATAATAGATATTAGATCCATTGTATGTTTTTGGTTACATGAACATACCTTTTTGGAAACTAACCCTCCATGAACGAGCACGATAGATACATATATTAGTAAAGTAAAGAAGATTTTTAGCATGTATAAATGAAGTAAGGGATATTTACCAATGTTTACTAGTGTTATTTTTACAAATACTAACCATCCTTCAAAATAGTTAGAAATAAGAATCATATATAAGAATACTTATGCGTCCTCTATAGAAAATATCATGTGTCCTATGTTATTTACTTGGAATGATGTATCTTATGATTTAAGAATAATAATTAGATACCAATATAATAAAAACTAGTGTCACTATATTTCTATGAATAACATACTTAATTACTTGAAAAGAAGTAAAAATATATTATTGGTATATAGTGGTGAGAATGAGCTCTTTGCAAGGGGTTACACTAATTCTTATTCCTAAACTAATAATGATGATATGATAACTGAATATAGTTTTCTATTTTACCTCAATGGTGTAAATATCATTTAGAATAATTCCAAAAAATACACCATGAAAGACTCAAAAATAGAGGTTGATTAAATCACCACATCATATTTTTTAAAGTAAATTATATATATTAATAATTTTATCGCTAATCTTAGGATTCTTACTTGATTTTTAGGAGTAATGGATCTTTATTATGAAAGCAATGGAGCTATTGATCAGAACAAAGAACCCCATTCTCACTGAAGGACCAAAAAAATCTTGAATAATATATAATATGGGAGATAATTTGTAACACCATGATATTTTATGGTATATTTTTATTTAAATATTTTTTGTTTCATTGACAACTTGCTTTACAAGAAACACTAAGTTTAAACAAACCATGACATACTATTGAAATATTATTATTAAAAGTGATTACAATCACCTATCCATTAAATTTTTTTCTAAGAATATGACAAACTAAATTGTGAAAAATTATTCTTTAAACATTTATAAAATTAATTCATTGGTTATCAGCTAGATATAAATAAAAATAAAATCATTTAAAGGTAATTTTTTTTCTAGAAAACCATTTTTATGGGAGCAATGTGTTTTTATGTTAATAAATTAAATTTATAAATATTGATGAATTATTTTAATTAAATTTGTATATAATAATTTAAATAAAATATTTTAACATTCATCTAATGTTTTTTACTAATAAAAAAAATATATTCATTTTTATGCTTGAATTTTTTTTTTCTAAAAACGGTTTTTATTAACTTTTGTACACTTATTTTAAAATGAATTTAAACCAAATATAAAAATTAAATATAATAATATGTGTTATATTTTTGGAATCAACGTATAAAAATTTATTAATTATTCAAATTTCAAATTAGGTCATCTTGAATATTAGTAGAAGAAAAATTCATTATTACGGTAAACATCCAAAGGGTTGATAAGGGGTTAAACTAAAGAAATATGGGTTAAAATAACCAATTTTGATTCCTAAATACAATTAGTTAATTTTATATAGACCAAAATTTATCTTATATTTTAATTTTTTCTATTTTTTTTCCAATTTCACTTGAATATGACTTTATTATATTTTTATTTTTCAAGTATTTTTAAAAATCCAATCCCCTCACTTAAAGAAGATAACCACATCTCATATATTATCCTCACTGATTAAACAATTTATATTTAAAAATATATACCTAAATAATCTCAAAAAATACTTATACATGACCTTGAGGTATTCATATTCCAAAATACGCATCCATGAATCCTTAAGGTGCTTTTCAAAGGTGGATACCCAAAGAAGGGGTATATGTTCGTATCAATATTTTTCATGATTATTTATTCTTAAACCTCATAAAAATGATATATAACCATATTAAAATGATAAAATAATTATATTAACTATACTTATATGTTTTAATTTTAAATTTTTTTTATAAAATTTACATCTCATTCCCATCCTTTGGGAAATGATAGCATCGCTTGTGCGTACTTGTGGACTATAACCTCTATGAAGCGATGTGATTCGTTTTTTCATTTACTATTTACCTATATGGTAATAATGATGGATTTAATTAATAGATATATATATATATATATATTATCTTTATGATATAATTATTATTATTTTATTGGAAAATTAATATTTACCTTTTTTTTTCTATCCATGAAAAAATGAAAACATCACCTATGCACATGTGCAGACTACTGTCTCCATGAAGTGATTTAATTAATTTACCATAACCAATTTATATTAAAGGTTATAAAAGTTTACATAATGAATAAATATTATACTAATTTCAGGATTAATATTTTCTATATTATGTAATAATGACCAAGTTTAATATAATGAAACCATTTAATCAAAACATGCATGAAAAACATGGTAGTTTTTACCAAAATAATGATTTTAATGAAGAATTTATAATAAAAGGGTAATTGAAAATTATAATGGAATTATGTATATTAATATGTATATTAATATGGTTCGGAAATATATTTATAATACATATATATTTATTATACTTGATGTTTTAATTCATAATAATCATGATGAGACCAAGGTAAGGATTCATATTACAATTTCATTTATTTTTGAGATTGTATATGCTAAATTTCCATTGAGGGAAATTATATAGATCATATCCTTTAAACCCAATAATTTTTTTATTATATATTTATTTATATAATTTTCAGGTTTTAGTACAATTCTCTTCTCTTTGGCACTAAAAATGATCGAGAAAATGGTTTTAAGAAAAAATGACCTTATTTACTCTTTAGATGAGAAATTTATATTCTATGTCCATGTTCTTTAAATTTATTTCAAGAAATGTTATTTTATATGACATAGTTACTTTTAAATTCATTTTAAACAATATTAAAATTTATTTTCAAAAATTTTAAAATAATTTTTATAATGTTTTCGTAACTGGTTATTATGAATTTTTACAAAAAAGTGTGAAATGAATATTTTCTTTAATGTTTACTAAATAAATAACTTTTCTTGCAATATTAATTTATAAGTTTCCATGGTAATTTTAAATTAAAATATTTTTCTCAATATTATGTTTCTTTATAGTTTTTAAAGATACTAAAAAAGGGATTTTCATTTATTTTTAAACAAATGTTCATATGCTCTTTTAAAATTATTTTTCATATATACAAATGTACATTAAGGATTTTTATGGTTTACTAGGGATAATATATTAATATACCATACACATTATTTCTTTTTTATTCCTTATGGTGATGATGAATTAAGGATTATTCTATGAATCTCATATCATTTCCTCACGTTAAGCAATGATGAAATGATGAAATATCTTTGAAAACCATTTATTTTCCATAGATTATGATATGATTAAATGATGATTGCTTTTATGATATTATGGAACCAAAATGCATTTAATTATGTGATATGTGTACCTAGAATTATATATCCATCCAATGCATTGGGTAAATATTGATATCTCATGAGATAATATGAAATGGAATGGGGAGTGAACCTAGTTTAGTAAGGAAATTTTTCCAATATGATAGTATTAGAAGTGAACCTTGACTAAGGAAATGATTTTATATGCACATGTGTATATAAAAAACTTTTGTCTTATGATTATGATATTTTCTCATGGATCATGATTGATTATTGATGATTCCACACCCTTATGACTTATGCCTTTAATTAAAAAATCCTTATTCCATGATTCATGATTAAATATATTTGACTGATTGAGTATAAATTTCATAAGTTATGATCATGTTCTAATACCCTTATGTTTATATTATGATCATTTATTACAATAGATTGATATTTAATATGTTTACCCTAACTAGGTGTTTGATATCACCCTTTATTATGTTTCCATTTTCCCCAAGTTATGAAGAATGTTTTTAATTAGGGAATGTATAATATGGGTACTATGTGAGAATTGTTTTGGGTGATGTTGAAGATATTTCATGAAATAAGTTTATTATATATATAATATCCAAATACACTAAACCTTTATATTTATTGGATGCTTATTATTGTGATATTTATTTAATATTTATTCAAAATGATGTAATATTTATGTATGTAATGATTAGGTAATATCAATTGGTATCAAAGTAGGTTTTAATTTTTTTTGGAGATTAAGATTATAAAAATTTGGTGAAACGCATAGGGATAAGTATAAGTATAAGATAACATATTGAAATTTTGGTTAGATAGATATTTTTATGTTTCATTGTAATTACATCTTGGTCTAGATACTATAAATTGGAAGTTGTTGTAGAACACATTCTCTAAAGGATGAACACTATGAAAAAATCTAATTGAGTATCAACTCAATATTCTCTTGGTGAAAGATGAGTGGGACTAATATTTCACACCTCGATACACACTTCTCATGGATTTGATTTTGTTAATTCACATTCTCTTTATAAACCATTATGATTAATGATAAGATAAAATCTATGAATACCTATGATAAATGATACTAATATGAAATGTAAATTAAAGTTTCATGGGTTTATATAAGGTTTCATAATTTATTACATCATAATATTGGTTTTCATAACCATATGATTTTTTATTCTAATTAGTAATGTTTGAAATTCACACTAAGATTTTGTATTTTATTCAATAGTTATAACTAGGATGAATCATGTGAAAAATGAATGTGATGACCAATGAAATGACCATTCTCATGATAAACCTAATAAAATGGGTAGTAGGATGTGAAATAGTTCAAACATGATCACCCAACCCTCTCAAGGTATTAATCGTAAAATGAATCATATTGGAATTAAAAATGATCAAAGGATGGAATAAATCACTTTTGAGTCTTTTATGATGAAACAACCACCTTTCATTAATGGTTTCTCAAAACTAATTATTATTGAGTAATGGATCAATGTTATAGAAAATATATTCTCTAATATCAAATTCTTAAACTATGATAAGGTTATTTTTGTTGTGTATCACTTGAAAGGTGAAACAAATAAATAGTGGAATATTATAAAAATACAAGGAAAGAGGGGGAATTGAATCCATGACATGAGAAGAGTTTTAAAAGTTATTTTCCAATAAGTATTTTCCTAAAAATATTCACACTAATATAGGGAGGGGATTTATTGAACTAAATTAGAAGGGTGTGGAATCCATTAGTCCCTATGGGAAATTTTTTACAAGAATAGAAATGTATGATTCTAGCTTCGTCATTGAACCTACAAGAAATTTTGAACATTTTATGTGCTCATAATCTTGAAATAGTGATTGGAGACTCTAATTATTCTCATGGTTTTGGGTATAGTAATAAAAAGATGAAATTTCAAGGAAATTTTAATAATTAAACCCATAGAAGAAATAAAAATTAATCATTATTTATTCTAAAAGTGTGTAAGTAACCATGGAAGAAATTTCAATATGGGTTGTAGTAAATATTTTTAATGTGTAAAATAATTCCATTGATCAAAAGGATAACTAATTGACGTGAAGAGGATATTCAATGATAAGGAGAAAGATCAATTGAAAGTTCCACCCACACTATAATGCTATAATTATAAGGAGAATGCACATTACTCCAACCAGTTCATGAATCTGAGGGTTAATTATGAGAATCAGTTTCAACAAACTCTTAATACAAGATAAAAAGAGAAAGCTCGTGTGATCATAACTGCTGAAGTGGGTCATGAGAACAAAGTGGTAAAGGTATACTTAATATCCAATCTATAATTTAAAATTTATTTTTTTGATTCTAGATCTATGCACTCTTTTATATCTAAAAAATTTAATAAGAGTATCAAATCACCACCTAAATAATTTGATATTGAATTATCAGTGGAAAATGCTAATGGTATGATGATCACATATCAATTATATATCTTCTCTCTGATATAAATTTATTGAAATATACTTCCAAAAAATATTTTGATTCTACTACTAATTAAATTTGACGTTATTTTAGGCATGCATTGGTTCTCTTTATATAGAATCCATAAAAATTTATAATCAAGGTAAGTTACCTTTTATATTTCAAATCAACCTATGATCGTATTCTGATGTGAGGATTAATACGAACTTCCAATGAAAATTACCTCTATTACGTAAGTCCGACTACCTTTTAATGAGGTATTTTTTTCTCAAATGGTCAAAGAGAAGTTCAAAATTAAAGGTATTCATATTATTCAGGATTATAAATATATATTTCTTGAACGATTTACTAGTTTTACATTGAATTATGAAGTTTATATTTCAATAGAACTCATATTTGGTGTTACACCTATATCAAAGACTCCATATATAATGGCCCCGATTGACTTTCAGGAATTAAATAAGAACCTTCAAGAAAATATTGATATTGTATTCATATGAACAATAATGTCACTAAAGAGTTCACCTATTAATTTTTTATGAAGAAATATGGGCCAACTAATATGTACAATAATTATTACGAACATAAAAAATATAAAAATCAAGATAAAGTATCCTTTACCCTATATTGATGACTTGTTTGATCATCTATGTGGAGATTAATAGTTTTCAAAGATTGAAATTTATTATGGATATCATTAATTGAGAATCAATTAGGAGGATACACCCACGATAGCCTTTAGAATGAGGTATGATTATTATGAATTTATATTGAGTCCATTTGGACTTACCAGTAACCTTTTATCATCATGGATTTAATGAATACATTCTTTAGAGATTTACTTTGATCAATTTGTGGTAGTCTTTATAGATGATATTGTTATATATCCCAAGATAAAGGAAGATAATTAAAATCATTTTAGAATTGTATTTAATACCTTGAGGATGAATAATTTTCATGATAAATTTAGAATGTTTGAATTTTGGGTAAAGAGTGTTTTATTCCTAGGTTATATAATATCAAGTGAGGGTATATCAGAGGATCCTTAAATGATGAAAGTTACTGAATAATGAACCATAAAATCCACAATGAATAATATATGTATATTTCTTAGTCTTTATGGATACCATTGATGATTTTTAAGATATTTATCATCACTATCAAATCCAATAACCAAGTTGACTTGAAAGGGAGCCAAGTTACTTTGGAATGATGAATGAAAAAATATTTTCAATGAACTTAAGAAAATGTTGGTCAATGTACTTGTTATCAAAATATAGTAAAGTGGAGAAGGATTTTTGATTTATAGCGATGAATCAAAGAAGGGTTTGAGATGATTACTCATACAGAATGATATGGTGATAGATTATGCCTCATGCTAATTAAAAATTCATATGAAAAATTACTTTACTCAAGATTTTGAGTTGACAAAAATATTTTTTTCATTAAAAATATATATAAATTAAAATTTTCATGAAAGGCATGATATATATAATAATAATAAATTATTGAATTATATATTTAAAAAATAGTTGAATATTTACTAATGGAGATGGTTGTTGTTGATTAAATATTATGATTACTCAATACATTACCACCCTGGGAAGGCACACAAGGTTGATGATGCTATGAGTCAGAAGGAATATGATATATTTTCCATGATTAAAATTGAAAGAGATATAATATTTAGGTATTTTTAGAATATATATCTTAAAATAATGAGAAATTGGGATGGTTCATATCTTTCACAGATTAATTTTCAACCATCCATCTATAAGAGTACTAAAGAGGTGCATAAGGAAGATGTGGAACTATAGAAAAAGGTTAGGAATGTTCCAGATTTCAACCATTATTATAATGGAATGAACTTTTATGGGAACTGAGTATGTATCTCTTTGATTCCATATTTAATGTAGGTGTTGGATGAATATCATAATTCATCATTATCTATTCTTCTTGAAATCATGAAGATGTATAAATATCTAAAAGATTATTTTTGTAGAGATAACATGAAAATAGATATTTTATATTATGTATATCAATTAATTATATATTAATAAGTTAATAATGATAAGAATAATTATAATGGGGTGTTATAACTATTACCTTTACTAGATTGTAAAATGTGATAATATCCCCATGTATTTGATTATTGAACTCCACAAAACATTTTAAATCCATGAGTCTTTTTGAGTTGTAGATGAATGAAATACAAAGAAAACAAATTTAATTAGAAATGGGGACGGTTTATCTCTTGATAATCTAACTAAGTTATAAAATAAGTAAGTGTTAAGGTTTCATGGAGTTCCACATTATATTGTATCTGATCAGGATTAGAGATTTATCTCAAAGTTATGAATATGTATTAAACAATATTTTAATATGAATTTGAAATTTATCAATATATATCATAATAATAAATTTATTCAGTCTAATAATACCATTAAAATACTAGAGGCTATATTGAGATAATGTTCTATATATTTCAATGGTGGTTTGGTTCAACACCTTTCTATATTTAAGTTTTGTTATAACAATAGCATTCACTCAAGAATTATGATGGATCCTTATAAAACCCTGTATAAAAAGATGTTATAAACTCCAATGTACTAAGATAAAGTTAGAGTATATATTGATACCATATCTATATGAAGAAATGGTAGGTACAATTATATCCATTTAGTATCACATCAGTGTAGCTTAGAGTCTAATGAAAATTTACGATGACAATCTTCAACAAGATCTGGAGTTAAACGGTAGTGATGAGGTATTCCTATGAATATATCTTGGAGAGAATGTTTTGGGATTTGTAATTAAGGTAAATATGATCCCTATATATATATTTACCTTAATAATTATTGACCGTATTAGGGAATTTTCTTATATATTGGTTCTTCTATGGAATCTCTATGAAGTTCACAATTTATTCCATGTATCTCTCCCAAGGAAGTATGTAACTGATCGTTCAAATGTACTAAACATAGAGGTAAAACCATTGGATAAGGATATATATTTTTAATAACTAACAATAGAGAATCTGTATTGAATATATATGTTTATATGGAAAAATACCACTCATCTAGTCAATTTTTTTTTGGTGTAACCAAAAATTTGAGGAAGCACTATGTGAACTCGAGGTTATGAAGAGGTAGAAATATCCTCAAATTTTTATATCAGAGTGGAATAATTTTTAGGGTGAAATTAATATAATATGGTAGAATATAAAACCCTATTATTTTATGATATATGTTTCTTTAAATAATTATTATTTCTTTGATAGATTACTTTACACACAACAGTGAGTTTAAACATTCTGTGATGTAATATTGAAATATTATTATTTAATATTACTCTTATTGCATAGATGTTTGATTGGAGGGTACAAATAGGAATATATAAATTATAAAAAATTAATATTTACACATGTATAAAATTAATTCAATTTTGATCAATTGGTTATAAATTAAAATAAAATCATTTGAATGTAAAAAATGATGTTTTTCTTAATTTTTTTATGAACACAAGGTATTTTTATCATAATAAATTAAACTAATTAGTAATTATGAATTATTTTAATTAAATTACTAGATAATATATTCAATATAGTTTTCTAATATCCATTTAGTGGTTTTTACTATATATGTCATAATAATAAATTCTGTTTTATGCTTAAATATTTTTTTTCTTTCTAAAAACAGTTTTTATTCTGTTTTAAGAACATAATTTAAAATTAGCTTCTTAAAATTATAGATATTTAATACAATATTTTTTTAATATTTAAAATCAAAATTTTCAAATATATTAATGAGTTCAATTTTGTTTTTGGTCATTATTAATAATAACTGATGTAAAAATTCATTACTATAGAAAATGTTAAAAGGGTCAACAAAAAGTTAAACTAAAGAGATAAGGGTTAAAATATCATAAAAACATGTCTAAATACTATTAGTTAAGTGTATTTATACTAAAAATATCTTATATTTGAATTTGGGTTGTCTTGTCCCCACTTACACTTGAATGCGACTTAATTATATTTTATGTTTTTATATATTTACAAGAGTGCCACTCCCCAGACTTATAAAATGGAACCTCCTATCCTATATTATACATGACACTTGAGACCTTTATCTCAATAAATATTAGACCAGATAATATCCCAAAATCCTTATCTATGACCTTGAGGTTATGGTCTTCCCAAAATTCCCATCCAAAAATCGAGAGGGTTCTTTTTAATAAAAGATACCTAAAGAAGTGATATATGTTCTTACAAATATTTTTAAAGTTTATTTATTCTTAAAACTCCTCAAATTGATCTATAATAATATTAACATGATGGAATAAATATATTATCTATATTAAGAAGTTTTATGTTAATTTTATAACTATTTATTGCAACATTTCCCTCTGTCGTAAATGATCATGTTGCTCACTCGTACATGTGGATTACCACCTCCACAAAGCGATGTGATTCATTTTTCATTTACTCTTTACATGGATGGTAATAAGAATATATTTAACTAATATATTTATTTATATTATTTTTATGAAATAGTAATTATTATTTAATAGTGAATTATTATTTACCTTTCTTCTCTTTCATCTATAAAAAAGTTGAAACATCACCCGTGCATACGTGCGAAATACTGTCTCCATGAAGTGATGTAATTAATTTTTCATCACTGATTTATATAAATGGTTATAATATTTTATATAATGAATAAATATGATATTTGATACATTATTAATATTATATATATGATTAAACTATTATTAAGGTGTAAGTATTAATACTATTGAACTAGAACATGCATGGAAAACAAACCGGTTTTCACCCGAATAATAATTTTAATGATGAATTATTAATAGAAGGGTTATTGTAAATTACAAGGGAATAAAAAATATTAAGATTTATATGAATATTTTTCTCTAATATAGGTATAATAAATATAAATTTTTTATTTTAGAGGTTTGAACACTTATAAATCAAGATAAGACATGATGTCAGGGTTTATGTTATTATCTCATTTCTTGTTAGGATTTCCTATTCTAAATTTAAAATAAGGAAAATTATATGAATATTATCCTATAAAACCCATATATTTTATTCTAATATGGTTATTCTTATAATTTTCAAGAAATATTATCCTTTTCATCTCTTTGGTACTTAAAATAATTGGGATTTTTTAAAAAATTAACATTATTTCCTCTTTAGACAACTACATTTTTCTTCTATGTACACATTCTTTAAATTTTTTTCATGAATGTTATTTTATGTGATTCAAAGATTTTTTAAAGTCTTTTAAAATATATTTTAATTTATTTTCAATGGTTTTAAAATAAATTTTTACAATATTTTCCAAACTGGTTATTTATGACGTTTTTACAATAAATGTGAAGGGAATCGTTATTTTATTGTTTACCAAAAATTGTTTTTACATCGTTATGAAAATTATTTACTTTGAATATTGTTGGGAAAAAATCCCTCAAGGTATCATTGATTCATTTTTGAGGTGATTGTGTTTGTTGACAAAGTGGACATTCGTGTTGTGTTTATTGACAAAGAAACCCATGACATACAAATTTGCTGATAAAGGGGATTTCATGGTGGCATGTCGAGATAAAGGTATATGTTTAATGATCCAAGTTTTATTCAATAACGTAGACAAAGGAATGACTGATCTGGAGGTGGTACAAAAGGAACATATACAAGGTGGCTCCATTTTCTAGTGTTTGCCATATTTTTGGGCCTGAAAATCCACAAATGGAGAAAAGTGATTTTGGCAAAGGGACTTGTGCGACGTTGTCTTGAGGGAGAGGAAACCTATGCGCCATATGTTTTTCAAGATCATAATATCAAAATATGGAAAAGGGAAAAGGGGTGCCCAAGTTCTAGGTTTGGCCACACAAGTAACTTGCACGGCAGAGACTTGCACTCCGAAACTTGCGTGCCGAGGGGAGACTTGCATGTTGTCGCATAGGGTGTCCAAATGTATATAAATAGAGGTCGAACCCTCCTCATTCTGCATGATTTCAACTCTTAGAGAAAATCTGAGCTCTCATCGCGCTGGTGTGGTAGTCGCGCAAGTGGTGGTGTGGTCGCACAAGTAGAAGTTGCGCGCCAGGTGATAGTTGCACGTCCAAGGTGGTTTGGGTGAGAAAGGAAGTGAGTCTCCCAAGTTTTGAGTTGAATAAGGAGGTGTCACGCAAGTGGTTGAGGTGGAATTGTGCACCATATTTTGAAGAAGTGCGTCAGTTTATGGTTGCATGCCAATATTGGTTTGGGTGTAAAAGGGTGCGAGTCGCGCAAGTTTGGAGTTGCAGAAGCTTGTGTTGCACAAGTGGTTGAGGTGGACTTGCGCGATAGTTATAACTTGCATGCCGATACTTGCGCACTGACTTAGATAAGGGAACCAGGTAAGGTTGATTCATGGTAGTGATTTAGGGCAGCGTGAAAGCCGGAAGATTGCCCGATACCTTCGGTGCAAAGTGAGATTCATCTACGGGTGAAAGTTGGAATTCAACAGAGCATCCACATACAATAGAGGATGTATTCATTAGTCATAATGAAGAGACCTACAAGTATATAACTTGTGAGTGGATCCTTTCCAGATCAGTGATAAAAGGAAGAGGAAGAAGGTGATCCTCTCCACCAGTAGTGAGCTAGAGAGAGAGAGAGAGACAGAGAGTGACCATTGGGAAAGCAATGAGCTGACCCTAAACATTGTAAAGGCAGTAAGCCTTGAATAGAAGTGATCTATCCCGAACCTTGTAAACAGCAGTACACTTTTAGTGGATTTGGTACATCGGCACATCTCCAGTGTATGCTCCTTGGATGTAGACCAGTGAGGGTGAACCAAGTAAAAATCACTATGTCCTGTGCATGCTTTAGTTTCTGTTTATACTTTGCTGTAGGAAAGGGAGAGAAGAGAGTCTTTCTTAACAGCGAGACAAGATCAATTGGGGCTGTTGTTTTAATCTTCCATACCCTGATTCACTCCCCCTCTCAGGGTATCTAATCTAATGGACCTAACAAATATTTATTTAAAAGTTTCCATGGTTATAATAAAACTAATTATTTTCTCAATATTATGGGAATTTATTATTTTTAATGATAGAAAAGGGTATTTACACTACTTTCAAAGACATGTTTGAGTGATATTTTAATGGTATTTTTTATATTTATCAATATCATTTAAATATTGTTATGATTCAATAGAGATATTATATTATCATACCATCCACATGATTTATTTGGATGAATTATGATGATGATTATTTATGGATGATTCTATGAAACTCATTTCTTTCACACGGGTTAATTAGGCTATGATGAAATATTTATGAAAATCATTTTCTATCTAAGGTTTAAGCTATGTTGGAATAATGAAATGAATATGAAAACCTTTTACCTTCTACAATTTATGATATAATGAAATGATGAATATTTGTTTTATCTTTTGGAACACATATTTATAGTTTTCATTAAGTAATGGGTTGGCCAAAAATTATATATCCATCCAATTCATTTGGTAAATATTGATATCTCATAAGGTAATATGAACTGGAATAGGGGAAAACCCAGTTTAGTAAGAGAATCTATCCAATATATTAGTCTTGGGAATGAACCTTGACTAAGGAAATGATGGAATGGAGAGTGAAAATAATCCACTATGACAGTCTTGGGAGTGATTCTTGACTAAAGAAATGATTTTCTATGCTTATGAATATGAAAAAAACCTATATCTTATGCTTATAATATGTTATCATGTATTGTGACTGATTATTGATAATCATACACTATTATGACTTACATATTTTATGATAAATCCTTATTCCATGATTCATGATAAATGATATTTGACTGATTGGGTATGTATTTCATAAGTTATGATCATATTATCAAACCCTTATGTATATATTATGCTCATTTATGATCACTGACTGATATCTCCTATATTTACCATTACTAAGAATCTAAACTCACCCTTTATTATCTTTTAATTTCACTAGGTAATAAAGAAGGGTTTTATGTACGGTATGTCTAAGAAGGGTACTATGTGAGAAGAAATTTATGGGAGGTGTTAATGATCATTCATGAAATAAGCCGATTATGTATCTAGTATCAAAAGGCAGTATACCTTTATGGTTCTGGAGTGTGTATTTTTATGATATATATTGAATATTTATATAAAATAATGTAATATTTATGTATTTAATTCTTGGTTAACCTGATTATTTACATGGGGGGGGGGTGTAAAGATTGGTTGGGTGAATATAAAGGAGAACATAGCAAATCCATTAACAAAACCTTTAATGAAATAGAAGCGTGAGGGTTATTTAAAGTATCTAGTTATTAAATACATGACCTACTAAATTTATTTTTTGTTTTCAATTTAAATATATCATGGTTTTAGGATAAAGGAAATCTCCATTTATCTACAATTCATGTTTTATACATAAATTATTGGAACAATTTCATTATAAAACCTCTATAAGTTTGGCTTTGATTTTTCTCTAATTGATGATTACCACAAAGTATTATGGTATATGATAACTTGTTAGGAATAGTGTGATTATAATATTATGTATTTATTCTCTGAATCATTATATATATATATATATACATACATGATACATGTTAGCCTATATCACAAGGTATATTGTATGTGATAATATACAAAGGCATATTCCACTGCCTTGATAATCATACTATATGATTGGAATTAATCATGTGGTATGATTATATCAAATATCCTTCAGCATTTTTTGGAACTCAAATGTTAAAGAATAATATTTAGATCATATTTCACATTATCTATCATTATTATTGAAATTTAGAAGTAGAATTTATAAAATTAATGCATTCTGCTAATGGGTTATAATTTTTTGTAACCACATGCACTTACTCATGCATTATATAATACATTAGTAAATGAATAAAGAATATCTATAAGATATTATATAATAGAAACATTCCAAAGAAATGAAGTGAGGGGAACTAAATCTAGTTCCTCACTAAACTGCTTCCTCTTTTTCTGAAATCTCTCTCCCACCTATTTTCATTACTTCAGGAGGATCTAGTATGCTTTGATTATAAAGAAGGATCTTACCCCCCGTGATGGGTGATTTAGCTAGCCTATCGATACACCATGAAAATGGGATTTAATTTATCTACCTATTGTGATCTTTATTAATCACATCAGATGAATATAATAGTTGTAATTTATAATGGTGTACGTTGTGTTGTTCATTTTAAAATTTGTGTGGTTTAGGACCATCATGCTTGGTCGATTTCAGAAATAGGGTTCATATTGATTATACTATGTTTAATGAGTTTCCTAGGATCCATTAAAACCTATTATTGGTATCAGAGCCATGGAATGTTCAATGATACCTGGAATCATGAATAAAATGGAGTGGAAAACACTTGTGCTAAAATTAGAGTCCTGAATCATCACCTAAAATTCAGTTCATGTCCTTAAAAATGATTGAGGAATTTAATTTAAGTGAAAATTATGTTATATGATAATGTAATATGTGGTTTGGATTATAGAAAACATTATGTGATAATGAAATATTCATTAGGGGTGGTTGAAATTAATTTATTTGATAACATAATATGTATTGGGGTGTTTGACATTATGTTATGTGATAACATAATCTTCATTGGGGTGTCTATAATTACATTATGCGATAACATAATATATGTTGGAGTCATGTATATTATATGATAACATATGTTAGGTTCTTTTTTGAGCATACTTTATCACGATATACAGGTCCCTTCACTCACCCTAAGTAGGTCCCCATGCTCTTTTTACACAGATACTTCACTATGAATTTAATGTTACATGAGACTATCTATGTTAGTTTCAATCCCATATTGTTTCCTGATAATGCAAGTTTAATATCATATAACATGGTATTAATCTTATAAGTAATAACCACCACATCATATACCACATGATTTATTCCTATGTGGGTCACGCCACATAGTATTAATCATACATGGCGCATTGAGTTACTATCATGTGAGGTGTTGAGCACTTGGTTTCATATTACACAAGGAATTAAGTTATATGATATGATATTAAGGGCTTATGGAATCAATCATAAACAGATATCATATCACATCTTATGATTTATCATATAGTTAAAAACAATTTACTTGGAGATTTTTTTTCTTATTTTAAATTATAAATTGATTTAAATAATTTATACATTGTTTATAAATTATAGAAAAAGTATCTTGAGATTTTTTAATTTATAAAGGTGTTTATAAATTAATTAATTATCAAATTGTAAGAATTAATTAATAAATTTTTATGAAACATTTATTAAATTAATATCCATAAATATTAATTGTTAATATTGAAATATAATTTTCAATTTATATACCATGACTTATAATTTAAATATAAATTGGTTATATAGAATTTATAAGTATAATTTTAATTATTTTTATAAATTATAAAATGATGAAAAAATTTAAAATTTTTTACATTTAAATTATGAATTATTTATAATTACTTAATTTTAATTTCTCAAATTAAGGGTCTTATTTGAGAAATTATTTAAGGTACATTAAAATGAGATTTTATAATTGATTTGATCATGGTTTAAATAATATGAATATGTGATATTTAAATTATTTAAAATTATTTAGAAACTAGATTTAAAATCTAAAATTTTTATATTTCATATAATATTGTGTATTTAAAGTAATGTTTCATATAATAAATAAAAGGAATGAGTAAATTTTAGGGGGTAAAATTATATTTTTTTATTGAAAAAAATTATGGAATATCTATAATATTAGAAAAAATTATAGTGTTTATGATAACCTTTTATTTATGAATTGTTTATAAATGTGTATATAATGTATAAATTCATGAATTTTTCATTTATTTAATTTTTCCCTTTATTTTTTACTCATAGATACAAATTATTTATATTTTGAAGTGTGTTATATGATTCAGTTTAATGTTTTTAAATTGCTCCTTGAGACTATCATACATGCATACAAGGAGTTACATGATGGGTATGATAATGTATTTAGTTTTCATCTACCATCACTTTATATTGTATTGAGTTAGAAACTTGAATTAAAAAGTTAATTATGATTTATATATATTAGGTGTTAGAATTATGATGGAATTAATTTCTCTCTAGATTAAAGTGTCTCTATGTAGAGGTACATTATGCTAGACTTATCATTGACTTGGATGTTTATGGATTGTCTAGAAAAGCATGGGTTGACTATTTGTTGCCCTAGGATTACTCATGTATGGATTGTTGATTTTATATAATTCTAAAACTTAATCTGAAATAGTTTTATATAACATATTCATAGGATTAATTTGGATATGTATGAACATAGTTTTCTTAATCTGGGGTAGTAACACAAGTTATGAGTTGTGTAAGGAGTTATATATCAATATAGCTTGAACATCTTTATTTGGTTAAAGGAATAAAATTATAAAATAAAATATTAAAAGTATATACGAATAAAGGTAATAACATGAGATAATATTATGTGATTAAATCCTCTTAAACATAACAATATATATTATATTCCTTATAAAGAGGCACTTGTCAAGACCTCAATCATCTAACTGAGAAGGTCATGCCAAAATTGGGTGCCCTTAGATTATCTTATGAAAGGAAAGAAAATAATTGGTGATAATAATAGGATTATGTTCTTATTCTTGGATTTTTTGGATATACTTATCCAAGAGACCATAATAATATTAGGTTATTGAAGGAATGAAGTTGATTTTATTCATATAATGGAATGGGTAAATATTTTTCCACTAAACTATATAAGATTCATATATGATATTTTTAGGATGATGACCTACCTAAATAACTAAGTGGAAAGAGAAATGGTATATACGAATAATTTATTAGTGAAATATGGATTTGGTCCCATTAATGAATATGATATATTTTAATAGGGGTCATCATTTTAGTGGGAGAAAATATAATAAAATTTCTTATTAATTGTTTTTAAAACATGGTACTCATATGATAAAAGATTATATTATAGAAAATAGTTTCATTATCATCCAACATGACTATGAGATCAAAACTAGAATGTAATAATCTCAGTGTAAGAAAATACTTAAAATTAGGATATAAAGATAAGAATTTTTTTAAATAAAAAATAAAATCTATGTGTTAGAGAAACACCTTTTTGAGTGAACAAATTTTGAAGTTGTTAAACGAATGAGCAATTTAATGACATAGTGATACTGAATATATCCTCCATGGATTGTTAAGGTTCTTAAATTCATTCTATTATCACTAATGAAATATTTCAACAATATGAATGTATTCAAGAAAAGTTTACTTGTTATTATCAAAGTGTTGAGAATAGATGAACTAAGGAGTGTGATGTGAAAGATATGGGGAAATGTTAATAGTACATGTAAATAACCCAACCCTAGTATCTTGAACATGGTGGTCTATTTTTTACAAAGGAACTATATATAAGAAATTTCAACCCATGGGAATAAAAAATTTAGTAGTAATGGTAAACTAGATAGATGATTGAATCACACATTAATTTTGAAAACATAAAATAAAACAAACTATATTATTTGAAAAATTAATTATTACCTATAAATATACTTAAATTCAATCATAGTACACCTAATAATATCTTATGTAAAAGAAACATAAGAAAGTGGAGTAATCAAATGATCAGTAAGGGAATGCATATAGTAGAAACTATCATAGAAAAAATACGAGTTGAATGATTTGGGAGAAATAAATGATGATCAAATAATTACATATAAATAATAACATGAGATTAAAACTTATCCATGGATTACATAACTATTATAATAATCACATTGATATTAATAAATTATTTTATAATGATAGAAAACATAATGTGGGACATTTTCAATTTACCATTGAGGCCAGGAGCCAAGACATCTTTCATAAATGGGAAAGTCCTTGGAAAAAATACCCAACCCATTTTTTATCATGATACATATCAATGCATCGAGGGGATATATAATTCTAAGCCCCACTCATAATTTAATAAGTCTAATGCATTCATTATACAAATAAACAATACAACTTAATAAACATGATTTAAAAATGAATAATTGTATGTATTGGAAGAACAAGAATACAAAATTTAAATACTTTCTTCAGTCAGAATGATCGTAAGAAATACATACAAATATAGTGGATGGTATAATTATAGTATATCCTCATTAAATTACAATATTAATTAATTTTTTTACTTAGATGAAAATAATTTTAAAATATGACTGGAAATTTTATTGAGGAAAATATCCTTTTAATTTTCAAATAAATTAATTAAAACCTAACATTTTCAAAAATATTAGGATTTTTTTGGAAATAACCATGAATACAAGAAAAATAATCTTCAAATAAAAGAGTAGTAGTGATGGTAGGAAAATCCAGTCATGCGGTGTATGGTAAAAAATTTATTCCATTTAAACCTTAGGTAAAAAATGGATTGTTCAAAAAAAATATTACTTTTAAACATTTTTATAAAAGTAAAACATGGGTAACAATTTCTTTAATAAATCATTATATAATAATTAAAACATTCTTGAAACATTTTAACAAAATATGGACATGAAAAAAAAGATTCCTGACAGAATAAAAAACAATGTTGGTTTCCATTAAAAACATTAGTTTGATCTATTGAGTCGTTAAAGATATGAAAATAAATGGAAAATATGTAATTTCTATAAATAATAATAGGGTAATAAAATATATTGGGTTTAAAATATAAATATCATATAATTCTTCTAATATATAGATAAATACAAACTATTCCTAATAAGGTTGAGATTGTGAAATGAACCCATACCTTAGGTCCTACTTTCTTCATAAGTTACTTTAAACTCCTATAGAATAAATTTAAATTTACTATAAATCAATAAAAAACTATATAAATAATTATTATATCATATATAATACACTTACATTTTTTCAATACCTGTTTATTAACATTTCTTTATTAAAATCATCACTTCCTAGTGTTAACGTTTTTGTATTTTCATGCATGTTTCGGTTCATTAGTTTCATTAATTTAATATTTATCATGGTTCCATAATATATTTAATGTAAATAATGATAATAATATCATATATATTAATTATATATATATAATCATCCTTGAGAGGTATTCATGAAAAATGAATCACATTGCTTCATGGAGGTGGTAGTGCACACATACCCTTGAGCGATGTCATCATTTTTAACGAGTGAAAGGTTAAGATGGTAAATGATATATTAGATTTATAGTAATATAATTATTTCATAAATATCATATATATTAATTAGTTCCATATTTATAACAATCAAAGTAAAATGGCGATGAAAAAAAGTACACCTCTATGTGGAGATGGTAAGATGTACATACACATGAAGAGACTTTTCTATTTCCATAGGATGGAAAAGAGGTGGAAAAATATTTTAATATAATAATAATAACATATTATTATATTTATGAAACTAGATTAATTATTTTAGGGTATATAAAGTATATTTATTGGAATTATAAGAAGAAATAAATTTTAAAGAGTTAGTAAAAATGATTACGTCTTATTTGGTAGAACTCCTTTACATACCCTATTAAGAACAAATGAAATTTTCTATTAATAAATTCAGAAACTTTAACTCATTCATAGGTATGTTTTAAAGATATTTGGGAAGTTTTCAGTTGATATAGCTTGCTTAATGTTTCATCAATATGTGAGGTGAATGTGTTTCCTTTTACAAGTTGTGGGTGGGGGACACTTTCATTTTTTAAAGGATTAAAATATTATTAAGTAATTTTAAGATAAAAAATTAAATAAAAATAATAAGGTGATTAGGGTAAAATAAATTAAACCAACAAGAATTAAGATGAAAAATTGTGGCCTTATCACTTAGTTCAAACCTAGGTTAACTCGATCTACCCTTTTTCTGTGGTGATAAATTTTTAATATTTTTTCTATTCATTTTGATAAAAAAATTAAATTGAACCTACTAAATAATATTAATTATAAAAATTAAAAATATTTAATAATTTTTATAATAATAAAATTCTAAAAGTCGAAGAAATTAATTTTAAATTAACCTGTAAAATGTGACGAAAAATGGTTCTAAAAAAATGCCTTTTATAGTATAAAAGTATTGTTATATCACGAACAATTATAATTTTGATACAAAAGGCATAAATTAAATTATTTTAAATAATAATAAAATAAATAAATTTTGAAACCAAACCCAATAAATTTTTTTTTGAAAATATTTTAAAATAACAGAAATTTTTTATTAAAAACTAGTATATTCACTATTCACCCATAAATTAGATTTTTCAGAAACTTAAAAAAAACACACCCTAATAAAATTTTGATATAATGATTTAAAAAATTATATAATTATTATAATATTAAATTTATAAAAGTTTTAGAATTTAATTTTTATATTCTAAGAAAAAATAAATAAAAAACATCTTTCAAGAAAACATAGTTTTGAAGAATAAAATAATTTTACTAAAAATAGAGTAATTATTTTTTTAGGAATTAATCAATACTTTTGTAATATATAAAAAAATTTACATATTTTTCATAATTTGGTTAAAAATATTCTTACACACTAATCATGTTTCTTGGTTATAATGGTATAACATATCATTGTTTGTTTAAACACGGTGTTGTTTATAAAGAAAACTATTAGAGAAATTGAATTTATTTAAAGAAATATTTATCATAAAATATCCTTGTGTTAAATTATAGAACGTAAAATAATTTATACATTGAAAATTTTCTCTAGAATAAAAAAATCTGAGGATAATTTTCCTCATCACATTATCAGGTTCCCACATAGCTTCCTCAAATTTATGGTTTCATAAATTTTTTTGATTAGGTGAGTGATCTTGTTTTGTAAAATTTTATCCCTATGATAAAAAATATCCATCAGTTTCTCCTTATAATAATGAAATTTCACTAGTGGTGTGACCTTTATATTTAACACATGTGAATGATTAGGTATGTACTTTCTCAAGGGAGATATATGAAACACATCATGAACTTGAGAGAGATTCAGCGAAAGCACCAAGCGATAAGCTTCCTTCCTGATACGATGAAGAATACAAATGGTACTAATATATATAGATATAAAATTTACCTTATTTCCAAATCTTATAACCTTATTCCAAGTAGGTATTCATAGTAATAACATTTCACCAACTTCAAACTCTAGATATCATCGATGATTATCAGCATTACTTTTTTGTCAACTCTGAGATTTTATTATACGTTTTTGAATGGATCTAACCTTATTTTACATTTCCTTACCTATATCATGTCGTAATATAATTTTTTCTCCAAATTTATCTAAAAAATGGAGTTTTTCACTTCCTACCACAGAGAGCTTCATAAGGAGCCATATGAAAACTTGAGTGAAAGATATTATTGAAAGAAAATTAAACCAAAGGAATATGTTTATCCCAAATACCTTTAAACTCTATTGATAAAGATCTAAACATTTATTATATAGTTTTAATGTTCCTATAATACTAACCACATGTCTAAGGATGATAAGTAGTTCTAAAACTCAACTATGCTTCTATATCCTACTGAAAATATTTCTATAGATCTTTGAGGTAAACCTTTAATACTGATCAGATACAATTGAGAGTGGTAATCCATGTAATCTTACAACTTATTTAATATATAACCAAGTATGTTGATTAAGAGATAAATATTAATTAATGGAAATAAAATGAACTGATTTTATAAGGTGATCGACTAAAACCCAAATATAATTGCAACCTTTAGATGTTTTAGGGAGTCCAATAATGAAATACATTGCAATGTTTTCTTATTTACCTTCTGTTATGGGTAATGGTTGAAGCATACCATTAAATTTTTGTCTCATAGGATTAATGTACTAACACACTAGGAATTGGGATACATACTCTGTAATATCCCTTTTTTATGTTATTCTACTAGAATTACTCTTTCATATCTCTATATATATTCATAATTTTGGGAAGAATATAGAGTAATGAATTATAATATTTATCCAATATCTACTTATTCATGTATGATATCGACTGAACACATAATCAGTTCATGAATCTAACCATTTGATCTTGAACATGGTTGAAATCAAGGAAATTATTCAACTTATTCTCTAACTCCACATATTTATTCAATGATTTATTAATCCTCTCATGGATGGATACTAGAACATTCATCTAAGAAAGATAAGATCTTTCCCCTTTCCTCACAATTTCAAGATCTATATTTTCCATATACATAAATATTATGTCTCTTTAAATCATTATCATTGATAAACTGGAATTGTCTTTATGATTTAGAGTATTAGACACCTTTTATCCTCCCCAATGTGGTAATATATTTAGTAATAATAATCTTTTATCAACTCAAACCACAATTTATGGTTCAAATCTTCAATTAAAAGATAACCAATTCCAACTCTAAATCATGAGTCAAGTAATTATTTCTCTTGTATTTTTAATTAGAGAGAGTTATGTGCTATCACCATGTCATTTTTCAAGAGGTCACATCTCAGTCCCTTCTTTCATGTATAACTATTGTTTAAAAAACCTTCTCCACTATAGGGTTGTGTAAACATAGGCTTACTAACCAAAATTATCTTCAATCCTTTGAAATTCTATTCACATTCATCTATCCAAAATAACTTAAAATTCTTAAAAATCAACTTAGTGAGTCGATTATATTGTCATAAGAAATATCTCACAAATATTTGGTAGTATCTAGCCAAACCCTGAAAACTATAGATCTTGATTACCATGGTTTGTCTAGGACATTTTTTAATACCTTTTTTCTTCAAAGGATCCACTGATATAATCTCACTTTAAATATTATTAAAAAATAATGAGTATTTTTTATCCAAAATTCAATCTTTCTAAATATGTAATGTAACATCTCCTCTCCCAGGGTGTTCAACACAATTCTTAAATACCATTCACCCTCTTCCTTTCTCTTCCAATAAATAAGAATATCATCAATAAATAATATCATAAAATAATTAAAGTAATCTATAAATACTCTTTTCATTAAACCTATGAAGATAGAATGAGAATTAGTAATTTCAAATAGAATTACTATAAATTCATAATGACCATACCTCTTATAAAAGGATCTCTTGGGTATATCCTCTTTATTGACCCTTAGCTAATGATATCCACATTGAAGATAAATCATGGAAAAATACAATTCTCCTCATAATTGATCAAACAGATCATCAATATAGGGTAGAGGATACTTGTTCTTAACAATAATCCTATTATGTTCCTGATAATCAATGAAAAAACGCATTTTCCCATATGTCTTCAAAACAAAAAGAACAAGTTCAACCCATGGAGAAGAACTTGGTATAATTTTTCATTATCTATACTATTATAGAGTTTCTTCATTAATTTATATAACTTAATAGTGTAAATTATATATAGAGTCATTGAAATTGGTATAGCACCAGGTATGAGTTCTATTGAAAACTCAACTTCATGATTTATTGGAAGACAAGGAATCTCATCAAAAAATACATATGCATACTCCATAAAAATTGGAAAATTTCCAATGTTGAGTTTTTACCTAACCATTTTATATTAATAAACCTCTTGAATAGGTAGTAAAACCTATATCATTGAAGTAATTTCTATTGTGAGTTAAGGGTAATCCTCATACCAATAGATGATTATATTTTGATTTAGAATATCTAATGAAACTTCCCTTCCTTGAAAATTAATATGGGATTTAAAATGAGAGAGCTAGTCCATAACCAAAATTACATCAAATTAAACTAGAGTAAGAATAATAATATTTTTAGGAAGAAAATTTTCACTAAATTCTATTGGAGAGGAGCTATATACTTGATATGTTATCATCATACCATTAGAAGTTTCTACTCCCAACTCTACATTTAATAATTCAGGTGGTGATTTGACACCCTTATAAAATTCATAATATATGAAATAGAGGCTATATCTTGAATCAAATAAGTTATTTATAATAATAGGGTGGATGATAAGTATAAATTTCACAACATCACTATTAAATTCCACTTCACATGTAGTAATTTCATAATCTTGGCCTTCTCCCCTTGGCTTCTTTTATAGAAAGTTCTCTTGATATTTGTGGCATTGGTTTACATAGTGACCTATATTCTTATAATAAAATCACTATAATTTTATGGATTATCTCTTACACATGAATTCATTATCAAGATAAAATTTATCTCTACACATGAAGTAAAATATTTTTCCCTTCAGGTATACTTCCAAAATTATAAAATGTTGGAAATTACCCCTTTTGTTCTTCCCTTTATACATTTTTTCTTATTTTTACTATTATTCTATTTCATTCCATAGAATCTATAATACTTACATAATTATTTATTCATCTTGATAGAACATGATATTATATCCTTATATAATGAGAATGTTTGGGAGACTAGTTCCCTTTGAAGGATTGAATTTAGGTCATTAAATAAATAGTCAATATTACTCTTTAAATTATATAAGTTTTCCACAACATGACTGACTAACCTTGTAAAGTTATATTTATACCTAGAAACATTTTCCTCTTCCTTTTATCTTATACTTAGGAATTTTATCTCTATATCCAATCATTGTTCACAAGGAAAATATTTTTCTAAGAAAATTACCTTAAAGTCCTTCCAATCTATACTCACTATTTCCTCCACATCATTAGTGTTTTGAATCAATAAAAACCATTTCTTTGCATCCCCCATAAGATGATAAATTTCTATGAAAAACTTAACCCATTCATTACTTCCCAAATAAATAAATATCTTTTTATAAATAACTTTTAAATTTCTTAGCAATAAATGTATTGATGGTTCCACTAAATTACCGAGGTTGTTGTTGTATGAAATGGTTTAGAATTATTACAACACATTATAGATAAGAAGGATTCTCAAAAAGAGAAAGGTTATTATTCATAACCTACATCAGATTCCTCAATATAGTTATAATTTGTTCAGTTCTAGATGCAACTCCAACTCCATCTCTAACCTCATTATCTTTTATAAGAAGAAAATCTCTACATAGATTATGTGAATCGATACAATTTATATTACCTTCATTAGGAATATTTTATGAACAATTAAATATTATTGATTATTTCAAAACATTATTAATCATAATATATAATTCCAAAACTGGTGAAAAACTTAACATAAATTGTTAATTTATACATAGTTAATCCCAGAATCATAAGATTTGTATCATTGAGAATATTATTAAATAGTAAAAATATTTTCAAATGATTTATAAGGGTTTTTAGATAAAATGTATATTAAATTAATAATATACCCCTAGGATTATAAAACCAGGTGTGCTGTAAGGTCCCATTCATTGTGCACTAGAATTATGGTTGTGATATACTTAATAGACTCTTTTTAGGGTTATTATTCCATTATGCATTTTTATAAAAACTATATCCACTTTCAATATCCATAAATGGATGTATTGATAGTATAACCACATAATATCCAACATACCAAAAAAATTTATGATATTATCCAACTATTAGAAATACCTTCAAAGTATTTCATAGGATTATTTTATTTAATCCATGTTATCCTAAATCTAGTTCCCAAGGATTCTACTAAACATGCTCTAATAACAACTATAATTACCCTATATCTAATAGCTCAAAGTTTGTGGTTAATTTATTACAATTTCACTAAATACAAGGGATCATGTCCCAAGAGACCAAATAGTTTATTAGTCTTGTAAAACTAGATACATGATTGAATCACACATTTCTTTTGAAACATAAAATAAAAAAACATTTTCTTTTAAAACTTCATTATTACCTCTAGAATATAATTTAATATCAATCATATTATACTTCTTGGGATCATGGGGAAAGAAAATATAATAAAGTTTTGATCTTAGATTCCTAGTAAGTTAA
Source organism: Viscum album (assembly GCA_963277665.1). Taxonomy (NCBI): domain Eukaryota; kingdom Viridiplantae; phylum Streptophyta; class Magnoliopsida; order Santalales; family Viscaceae; genus Viscum; species Viscum album. Next base: position 1,646,004,512 of record OY728132.1, read on the forward strand.
TGAGTACAAATGAAGCTATCTTAGAATAAATAAGGCATAAATAATATGATATAAATAAATGATAATCATATGAATCTATATAAATAATCACATGATATTTAAGCTTATCAATGGATGATACAACTATTTGAATAATCACATGGATGCAAATAACTAATTTTATATTGATTTAATTCATAATATGGGACATCTGTAATTTATTACTCAGGCCTCATGCCAATAAATCCTATATATATGGGTAGGCCTTGGCCAAATACCCAAATTGGTTTGTCTCATGAGACTTATCAATGCATAGAGGGGCTATATAATTCTAATACCCACCCATAACTTAATAAGTCAAATTCATCCATCAGATAAATAAAAAAATTAATCAACATGCCTTAATAATTAATAACTATCATTATTGGAAGAATTAGAATATAGAATGTCAATAAATTCCTCAGTCAAAATGATCATAATCCATCTAGAGAAATATATTGGATAGTATCATTATTTTATATCCTCAATAAATTATAATATTTATCAAATTATTATTATATATATAATTAATTTTAAACTATCATTATAATATTTTGAGGAAAACACCATTTTCATTTTGAAATCACTTAATTAAAATATTAAAATTTCCAAAATATTAGGATTTTTTTTATAAATATCCATGGAAATTTGTGAATGGAACTTCAAATAAAATATTTTTCATGACAGTTGTAAAATCCATTCATGTAGTTTATGTTAAGACAAATATTCTATTCAAACCTTCGGTAAAAATTGCATCATTCAAAAAATGACAAGAAAATTAATTTTAAACCTTTTTATAAGAGTAAAACATGTGTTAAAATTTATTTAATCAATCATTGGAGAAAAATAAAAAAAATCATGAATTTTTAAAGAAAATATGGACATGGATGAAAAATATCCTTAACCAAATAGAAAATAAAGTTGGTTTCCCTTAAAAAGTTCTTTTAGTTTGTTGAGTTCTTAAAGAGAGGAAAGTAAACTGAAATATTTAAATTCCCAGAAATAATTTTAGGAGAAGAAAGTAGAGTGAGTTTAAGATATAAATATCATATAATTATCCCAATGGAGACATAAACATAAAAAATCATGAATAAGGATGAGATTGGGAAAAAACCCATACCTTAGGTCTAGATTGCTTCATAAGTTCTTTTAATCTCCATTAGTATTATTCTAAATTTATTATAATTTTATACTAAAACCATATAAATACTTATAATATAAAATATAATCCACTTAAAATATTTCAATACCTATTTATTAATAATTATTTGTTAATTACCATTTTTGAGTGTTAAATGTTTCATTTTTAATGTATGTTTCTATACGATAGTTTCAGTACTTGAATGTTGATCATGATTAAATCAAATATATATTTTTAATAATTATTTAAAAATAATATATATTAGTTATATACATATTTATAATCATTATTTAATGAAAAACATAAAAAATGAGTCACATCGCTTGATGCATGAGCGATATTATCATTTTTAACAAGATAAAGTGTAAGAAGGTAAATGATATATTATATTTATAAGACCACAAGTATTTCATTAATATAAACTATATTTATTATTTATATGTTTATAACCATCCACGTAAATCAATGATGAAAAATTAATTACACAACAACGTGGATACGATAACCTATACGTACGCATGAGACATGTTTTAACATTTAGTAGGATGAAAATAGGTGGAAAATGGTTTTACCATTATTATAAAACATATCAGTATCTCTATGTTATTAGATTAATTATTTTGATGGGTAAAATATATTTAGAGTAAGTATAAGATGAAATAAATTTGAAAGAGTTGGCAAACATGATTACCTATTTTTTGGTATACCGCCTTTAGATAACTTATTAGGTACTATAGAAATGGTATTTGAGAAGTAAATAACCTCTAATTAGTGTCTAAGAAAGTTTAAAATAAATTTGGGTAGGTTTTAGTTGAGTTTTGTGTCTTAGAGTGGTGTAAAAAAGAGAGAGGAAAGGGTGTCCTTTTATAAGTGTCGGGGGGGGGGGGGGGGGGGAGGAAGGATACACCTGTAATTTTTTAAAGGATTAAAATATTATTAAGTAATTTTCATGGAAAAGTGTCCCCTAAAAAAATAATCTAAATAATAATGTGATATGGGTATAAATAACTTCATCCAATTAGAATTATGAAAAAAATTGTGGCCATATCTCATAGTTTTAACCTAGGTTAGCATGATTTACCCTTTTGATGTGATGGTAAATTTTTATTATTTTTACTATTCATTATGAAAGAAAATTAAGTTGAAATTATTAAATAATATTAAATATTCTAATTCTATATTTGTAATTAATTTTCTATGATACAATTTCTATAAGTGGAAAAAATTCAATTTAAAAAAATCCACAAAATGCGATGAAAAACAATTTTATGTTAAAACAATTTTTTAAGTCTAAAATTACTTTTATACAAAGATCAAGGATTATATTGATCCAAAAGGTATAAATTGAGTTATTTTTAATAATAATAAACTAATTAAATTTTATAACCAATCCAAATTAAAATAGGGATTTTAAGATATTAAAAAATAAAAGTCAGGTTTCTTAAAAAATTGGTACATTCACTATTCACCCAAAAATCAACTTTTTCATAAAATTTATAAACCCCCCCAAAACATAATTTTTATTTTTTTTTCAAAAAATATATCGTTTTTATAAAATTTAATCTCCAAAAGTTGTAGAAATGAATTATAATATCCACACAAAAAAATAAATAAAAACCAATTTTGAAGAAAACATATTCTGAAGTATAAAATGTATTTACAAAAAAATGAGTACTTATTTATTATGAATTAATAAATAAATTTGAATTAAATAAATCTTTTATACATATTTTTCATAATATTGTTAATCATATTACTAACTTCCAATCCAGTAGGTAGGTTATAAAGGTATATTATGTCATAGTTCATTTAGACTTAGGGTTGTGTATAAAGCAAGATATCAAAGAAATTAAATTTATTTGAAGACATATATATATCATAAAATATCAGGGTGTTACAGTAAAATTTTGTAAAATTTTAAATTATAAGAATAAAAGTAAGTTGGAATGTCCAATTTTTTTGTGTATCCATTCAAGGTCATTGAAATATATAGTTTTCAATGAAGAGTAATTGTACCATAGGTTGGAGTTTTCTGGAATACCTAAAGGGGGTTGGGAAACTCCATATAATTGCCATTTATGTTATTATGGTATAAAATCAATAATTTTATTTTTAAGGATATCAGACACTAAACATGTATTTTACAAATGATTTTAGTATACAAGAGTTCAATATCTAGGTATGAATTAATAGAGCTTGTAGTTTGCATTAAAGTAATAAATAAATATAGTTTCTATATGAAATATTTGAATGTAAATGAATTTATCACGATAAAATGAATCTAGGAAAAGGATATTTATATTTAACACATTTTTTTGATGATAAAAATGAAATGTTGAACACGGATTATGATTCATTAGACTTCATAACATGTTTGAAAAGAATAAAAGAATAAAATATTTTATCCATGATAAAAAAAATTATCTAGATGTTTGTTAATATATGAGGAATTTATATTCCACCACCGTAGTGAAATATTTGAATAATTAATATTATTTTCATTAAAATTATATAAACACATAAAATTATATACATTATATGCTAATAAATAGTTTATTTTTTGAATATTTTCACTAAAGTAAATAAATGTTATTTCCTAAACAAAAAAGAGTTTATAAATCTTAGAATGACATTTTAAAGATAATATTGTGCAGAAAGTGTATAGTTGGACTATGGTTAGACTTTTAGAAGATAAAATTTCGAACCTAAATATTATTCCAATTAAAATAAAAAATTTATATCACTATGTCCTAAAATATTTTATATATAAATGTAAATAATTACATTAGTGACAAAAAGATTTAATTTTTTTGATAGAATTGGTTCTAAGAATGAAGATCATAGAAAGGGTTTTAAGTGTAAAACATAAGTAATTAAAATTATAACATTTGATTTTGTAGAGCTAAGGAGTTTGAATATGTTTAAAGAGTGGAACATTAAAAATATTATTCTTAAGTATCACCATTATTAAAATATATTTCTTTATAGTTGTTACTCACTAATGAATTTAGTGGGAGGGTTTTTGCTAGTGGTCACATAGATATGTGAATGGAATTATAGAGATGTAATGGGTTTAAAACCCCCCTGAAAGCGTAGTAAATATAAGTATGATCTAGAAGTATATATTTTATGAACCAACCTTGATATCCAATAACCTAGGCACCGGACCCGGTCTATGACAAGGCCTAAAGGATGTTCCTGATACCCAAGGGCATGTGACAAGAACTCGAGCATCAAGAATAACCTTTGGTAATAAATTTTCCCAACCTAAAAGAAAACAACTGACATGAAATACATATACAAGAGGGAAAAATGGAATAATAAAATATTCTATAAACAAAATTGAATTGTGTTAGCGATACATCAATGTTTAAAAAAGACAAAACATCATACATAATCAAGAAAAATAACCTAAATAATTCAAAACTAATAACCTATATTCCATGTGATATGAAGGAAATATACCCATATCTCACCACTAGATACCCATTCCCATTTAAAAATGGAACTCACATACCCACTATAGAGCCTTTCCCTTTCCTGTATTAAATAAAACAAGGTATAAAAAAACCCAAGGGTATGCACAGGGTGTTAGAAAAAATTCCCAACATGATCCCATAAAGTTCACCATAAGAAGTTCCTATTAGATAAATCCAAATATTCTCAAATTTAAAGAAAACATGGTATTCTTAATAATCTGTAAATTTATATAAAAAGTATAGAAATTATCCATTTTATCAAATATGAATCAATTACATATAAATAGTTTTCAAATAATATTAAATAAACTATTTTCCATTTTTCAAAGAATGTATCAATATCCATATCAAAACCTAGCACAATGGATGGTACCCCTAGGATAATATAAGATTTGGATAGCTAGTTTTCTCTTACAATGATCAATCATGTCTAGTTCATATGAAACCTATAACCAGGATTCCCACAAAAGGGGAATATGAATACCCCAATGTGTGATCCCCCTACGATGTCATGTAAACCATTATCTAAGACACCCACCAAAGGAGCAGAAGGATACCCCATTGTGCGATACTCAATAAAAATAAATGAAAAGTCCTAACACCAAACTCCAACCTAAGTATCCAAGGATCATATGTGCTTCTCATATCAAAATGTTTCTAAAGGGATTATCATAATTCATAAAACATTTCCATAATAATTTTTTCATCATCATAACCATGATTTAAAATAAATTCATAAACAAAACATCATTGCTAGGATATCGTTATTTCTCTGTCAATTTTTATGGGGAAAACATTTTATATAAAAATCCATTACACATGAACTTAATAAATTAGGTACCATACCAATAACCATTTAGGAAATAAGTTTAGAAACCAATGAGCACATGCAATTCATTAAAAAAAACTTTCTACAAAACCACTTACTAAAATACTTGGTTCATACAACAGGAACACAAGATCCATACACTATGACGAATGGGATCACAAGAGAAGATAAGATTAAGACATAAAAATCAATTATATATCATATAAATCAGATTTAGTGATTTCATGGCCGAAAAATAAGAAACAATATCACATACCTTATTGAATACGAGATACGAACCCCAAAAAAACAAGATCAAGACTTTGGGAACAAAATTACCAATTGATATATGAGATAAAAAGGAAGGAAACATCACATGATTAATAAATTAGACCAACATAATATATATTCTCTACCAATATGAGAGAAGAAAGAAGAAAAAAGTAAACAGATCAAACTTAGCAATTAGAAGACAACTAATCAATCTAATATCAAAATAATAATATGATATGATTGAGGGATCTAAGAAAGCCAATGAGTATTTTCTCCAAGATCCATATTATAATTAGGTTTAGTGGATAGGTATTAAGAGTTTAATTATTCATTTTGGAGAAATTACAAAACTACGAAAAAAAATTCTTCTAAAACACCATCAATGGACCAATGGCTCTACCAGGTAGATGTTTGACCTTATAAACATAGGTGTATTTTATTAGAGACAATGGATAGATGCTGGCCTTATAAATCCACCAACAAGGCCAAAATACCATATAAAACCACTGAGCCACCTACTCAAAACTTCCAATTCGAAAAGATAACCTCTTAAAAATTAAAAAGGTATGTTCATTGACCCATATGTACCAATTTTTACAACCTTAAAACTTTAAATCCTCATAAAGTCAAGAAGAATAGGGAATATATGTGTAGTGATGATGCCACTAATACATCACTGGCATTTCACAATCTCAAGTCTCCCAAGAATATGATTTATGTTTCCATATCACATTAACCAATATAATATATTTTCCTTGTAGAATATTCATATTGGAGTTGATGATATACACTAGATCTTTAACTAATGATACATCTAGATAAAAAATAACATCAACCCATTTCCATAAATGGGATAGATGTAGGTGTATTTCATAAGCTGAGATATTTATAAAACATTATTAATCACAATAAATTAAAATGGTATGACAAATTATATGCCACCTTTTTGATATTCCTAGTGATAAAAAATAGTAAAATATATATTAGAACAAAATTTCACTTCTTCCTAAGACAAATGTGACCCAAAAAAGGTGATACTTTCAATAAAATTGGTCTACAAATAGAAAATTAGAAAGGATGGTTCCAATGATATTCATAAGATTTCTATTAACTCGGAACTATCACCAAGAATCAATGAATAACATGAATCTTCCTTGAATTATTCTAGACAATACTTGATCCCATAAGAGAATATTTTCCACCCTCCAAGATGGGTATTCCATGATCCTCTAAAATCCTCGACACAAGCATGAAGAATGTCATCCAAAAAATAAATAGGCTCTCTGTTTTATCTTCACTTAGTGTATGATAAGTTGTAATCAATCTGTATTGAGTCCCCATCGCCTCCTAGAGACCCTTCTAGAACCTATAAGTCAACATGGGATACCTATACAACATGATAGTAAATGTCAACCCATGTAACCTCAAGATTTTATAAATATTAAACTTCCTCAAATACTCAACCTTCTTGGTGTCCCGAATTAGAATTAAGTGTGCCAATTTAGTCAAATGACCAATTTCTTCCCAAATGGAATTCTTTTCTTGAGGATTCCATGATAATACAATAAAAAATACATGGACACCTCATCCCATTTCAACCCCAAAACCAAAAGAGTATAAAAAAAACCTAAAGGCTTTTGGTGCTTAGCCTTAATCTATTGGAAGTCAAAGAAATGAGACACAAGATTAGATATGTCACACTTTATACCTAGCCACCAGAACTAGCATCTCATTTTATAATACATCTTCATGGTTCGAGGGTGAACATCCTATAAAGAAATATGAAAATAATGTATCACAGAGACCTTGATGGATACGGAGACAAAAAATGTACCCCTAAAGAAAGGAATCCAATTAAAATATATAAACCAGCTAACAATGTTCTCCCCAACATATAGATAATCTCTAATTTCCTTGAACTTATCATCCTTCTACTATTTCGAATGAATTGAATCAAATAGAAATAATGTTAATAGGGAATTTAATAAAAAAAATCTTGGGATATCATCCCTAGAATCTAGATGTGAGTGAGTAAATAAACCCTTGAGATTCCACACCTCCTTCAATTCCAATACAGTATGAGAGGTAAAATTCCTACTAAATATTTTAGCAACAATTTTCTCCTTAATAGTGTTTTATATGATGTCAAAGTCAAACATCTGAAGGTACTCCACCCATTTCCTATTCATAAAGTTCATATATTTTTGGGAAAACATATACCCTAGACTCTTTTAATCATAATAAATAGATGACCTCTTGTTGAAAAGGTAGTGTCTCAAATAATTAAGATCATGCATTGTAGCTGAAAGTTATATGTCATGAGTGGGATAATTCATCTCACATGGACAGAGCAGACATGATACATGCACCACTATATGATCACCTTGTATAAGCACACATGCAAAAACTACACCCGAATCATCAAAATAAACCACACATCCCTGACTAGCTTCTAGAAAGATTAAAATATGTTATAATTTTAGAAATCATTTCAGATCATAGAAAGATGCATGATTATTTACAACCGATAATAATTTTACCCCTTGGTACGATCTTTCAATGATGATGTGAACTTTTGAGAAGTCTTTCAAAAACCACAAATAATATCTAGATTTAACTAAGAATATTTACATCTCAAAGGAATTATGAAATTCCTCCCCTGAAAGAAAACCTTCATTTTCATTATTAACTTAGATTCCATATTCTAGGATTACATTCCCTAAGAAGAAATCAACTTCCTAGATACATAAATCACTTTTCGATATTTATCATAAAGGTGAAAATTACTCTAAATTATAAAAACCAATATCAAATAATACTCATGTTATTCATTAGATTTCCAATAGACCATAATATAATATACAAATATCATGATAAAGATATCATGGTATGGGTAGAATATCTGGTTCATCAGGGGAATTGAAACTACATGATCATTAGTGAATCCGAGCGATATCAAAATATATTCATAATGACTATACCTACTCTTGAATGTGGTCTTTGGGATATATGAATCTCTAAATATTAGCCGATGATAACCAGAACAAAGGTCAACTTACGAGTACCACTTTCCCCAATTTAACTAATAGAAAAATTCATTAATACTGGGTAAAGGATATTTATTCTTCATTTTCACCAGATTAAGATTCTGGTAATCAATGTAGATATGAAGGGTTCCATCAGTCTTCTTGAAAAAAGCACAGGTGCTTTCCAATGAGATACAATAGGATGAGTGAAATACTTCTATAATAGATAATCCAATTGAAAATTAAGCTCATTTAATTCATATGGTGCTACATGATAAGAAGAAAAAGAGATTGGTTGAGTACTAGGCACCAGATTAACAAAAAACTCCACTTCCATTTCATGGGGGAAGATTAGTGAAGTCATTTGGGAAAACCTCACGAATATTTTAAACCACTAAAGGAAGATATAAAATATATTATAAAATACTAATATCAAACACATAATTCGATATTATATTTTTAAGATTTGGATGAGAAGGTCCTGGATATCTAGACCTTGGATCCCACTATCCCTGAAATACTCATGATATTTCATCATGAATAAATAAACAAATAGGATAACAGTAATAATAAATCTCCACCATATGAGAAACCAACTAATTAATCCTAAGAATAATGTTAAATAGATCTATATCAAGCACTATAAAGTCCTATAATAACTCAAAATTAAATATAAATAGAGAACATGAATGAGATAGAAACCCATGATCCTTTTTCTTTCCAAGAGACATCATCAACCCCAAAACATATGGTACGATATCCATGAGAAGTTTTAAAAGATCTAAAAAATAGATAGATATAAAATAGTTGGAGGAACCTAGGTGAAACCGAGATGTCACTATAGTAAATGAAATAAATATAGAGCCTCTCATTGTAATTAGGTCTAGGATTTATTCTACTAGGGATTATTCCACTACAAAAATTAGATTCACCCCGAGAGGCCTACGATTGGAGACTTGAATGCATGGAAGATTAAGAAATATCAATAGATAACTTTAGAGATAATGAACCTAAAATATAATTAGGGGTGGATAGAGACTCACATAACCTATACATATGACCACCATATCCACTTGAACTGTTGGTCTTCATAGGTGTAAGGTGATAATGCTTAGTGTGACCATTATTTCCGCACCAGTCACAAGTCATAGGTATAATAATAGATACTATTGATGGGGTGGAGGGATCTAATTGTTGAGAAATACCATCACTTCTACCTCTATGGATCTTATTCCATTTCCTCTTCTTCCCACACGAGCCACTAAATTAACCATTGGGTGGAGTGGAGTACCCAACTAGACTGAAATTCAAAATAGTTCAAACTCTACCATCATAGCCCAGTCAACCACATCTAAATAAGAGTCCATATTAAATATGAATAACTAATAATTAATATAAGGTCATATACCCATATGGAACCTTTGAGTCTTTAGATTTTCATTCATTATGACTTTGGGGGAAAAATAAACTAGCTAAAAAAAGTGACTTGTATACTCTTCACTGAGCGATCACCCTATTGGATGGTGAGAAACTCCATATATATTTCCATATACAAGGATTTTTTGAAGGGGTGATAAAATAATATGGTCTTGAAGTCTTTCCCCTCCAGCCCCTCATTCCAGATTTCCTGAACTATAATGTTCCACCACCTCTTACTAGTACCCTCAAGCTTAAAGGTAACACATTTCACCTTTATAGATTTATATGGTTCGCAAATGTAAAATATTTAGTTAATCTCATCTATGAAATCCTCCAACTTCTAAGGATCAATCACCCCCTTAAACAAATGTGGATACTATTGGAGAAACTACCGAGATCGATCTTTATCTCCACTAGCTCCTGGTTTCACCTCTCTCTCTTAATTTTGAATGGTTTATACTTTTTGGTCAACTACAAAAACCATTCATACTATAGCCTAAATAAGATAATTATCAAAAAAAGGGTTCCCTTGATGATAATTTTCTATAGTACCTTCATGAGGAACTCTAGGAAGTCTTCTAGGATCCATTATTCTACATATCTAGGAAAGAAAGGATACCATCGTATGAGAATCAATCAAAGTTTGAATCAATAGAATACAAGAATATGAACGAGACTGAATAAAAATTCAACACAAGAGTCACATATCCAAACACCCCATGGTGGATCAAGTCTTGTCTTAATGAGATATTTCCAGGCACTCATGCTCAGCCTGGCCCTCAAGTCTCAAAAATACTTTCTCATATCAACAAAACCTCTAAATACATAAAGACTTGAGAAAAACCTCCTCTAATATAATAATTTCAAGAACTGACATTGATACCCTTCATCCTAGGCCCCCAAACTAGTATATAATTAGGGCTGAAGGGAATTCTCAATCCCTACGTGCTTATGACAAGAACCCGAGCATCAAGAACCACATTTGCAAATTATTTTTTTCTAATATAAAAGATAATAACTAACATGTAATACATGTACAATAGGAAAAATGTAATAATAAAATCTTATATAAATAGAGTCAAAAATCATTAATGATACAACAAGGTTAAAACTAGACAAAACATAGTTATAATCTCAAAATAAAACCAAATTATTAAAAACTGATGACCTATACTCCATGTGTTATATGGGAAACATCCCACCATCTCACCACTAGATACCCATTCACACCTAACCATCAAACCCAACACCTCACTACAATGACTTTCCCTTTCCTAAATCAAATAAAATAATTTTTATAAAAACCTAATGGTATGTATAGGGCATGAGAGAAATAATCCCTGTAGGACCCCACCAAGTGTTCCATAATCAGTCATTCTTAGATAAATCCAGATATGATTTTTTAAAAGAAAATATGGAATGATATAATTTCTTATTTATATAAAAATCATATAAATTACCTCTTTTTATCACATATGAATCAATTACATATAAAAAATTTCCAGTTCACCTTAAAGAAACCATATTCCATTTAACAAATCATGCATCAATATCCATATAAAAAACAGCACAATGGATGGTACCCTTAGGATATTGTTCAACTAGGCTAACTAGGTTTCTAGTACAATTATCAATCTTGACTAGTGCACATTAAATTTTTTTCTCATCATTACCTCTAAAGTAATAAATGAATATAATTATGTGTGATTCACATGGAAATGTTATATATACTAGCCACTGACATTCCTACTAAAGGAGAAGAGTAATACCTCGATGTGTGATTCCCCTAATAAATAAATGAAAATTGTCAACACTAAACATCCTCCTAAGTAACCAAGAATCACATGTGTTGTGCATTTCAAAGAATTTCAAAAGGGATTATCAAAATTCAAGAAACATATTCACAATCCTTTTTCATCATCAAAACCATTCTTTGAAAACCAATTTTCATAAATAGAAAGTTGGTTCTTGGAAATCATCCTTTCTTTTTAAATTTTCAAGGGGAAATCCATCTTTTCTCAAAATCCTATATACACACACTTTGTAGATTATGTATAGTTCTAATAAAAATTTAGTTTACATGTTTAGAAACCAATCAACACGTGTAATTCATTAAGTAAAGACTTTCTATTAAACTACCAAACTCAAGACTTGGTTCATATAATGAGAACAAATGATCCATATACTGAAAGAAAAGTGATCATAATATAATAAAATAGGAGGACCTAAACATCAATGACATACCTTAGAAACCATATTCTCTAATTTCAAAATTGGCAGGGAATATAGGAGATCACATACCTCATCGAACATGATATATGAACCATGAAGAAACCTGATACAACCTCTGATAACCAAACAAAAAAATGGATTTATGAGAAAAAATGAATAAAACATTACATGATTTATAGATCAGATCAATATAGGATAGATCCACTCCCAATCCTAGATAAAACAGAATAAAATAAGAAAACATATCAAACTTACCAATTAGTGTATAGTCAAACAATATGGGATTCAAACACTAATCAAAGATGATTTAAGAAGAAAAGAACACTAAATAGAATCCTCTCAAAGTTATGTAGTCAAATTGTGTTTAGGGGAGATGGATTATGAGGTTAATTAGGTGTTTTATAAAATTGTACCTAATAAAAAAAATCCACCAGAACACCTCCAGTGGGCTTGTGGTGACCAACTTACTGATCAATGGACTCCCAATAGACAACAAATAGACCTTGCAATCATAGGTGGTTCTATACAAATCCACTATCTAGAAGATGTCCTCATATAACCACCACCATGGCCAAACCACATTCTAAAAATAGCAAGCTAGCTACGACACCTCCCAAACTTGAAATATAACCTCTTAAAACATAAAAAGAGATGTACTTTTACAAGGATGTGACACTAGATTATATGATATGACATATATGTGATTATTTTTGTTTTTTTTAAAGAATTCTTCAAGTAGTTTAAGATTCTAAAGTGTATTGTGTTATAAAAAAAATACAATCTCTACCTTATAATTCTTTCTCATTAGTAACATGTATGTATATATTTATATATACTATGTCATTGGTAAATTAGGGGGTGGATTTTTCATATTTGTAGTCTCTATTACCTAAGGTTGGCATGATTACAAGCATTAAAACCTTTATACATTGATATATTTCTTATGAAAGTACTGATGCTTAGATAATTAGGTGGTTTTTGGGTATATTGATGATCATTTCATCTACTATAGTTTTACCAAGATAGAATTTTTCTCTCATATGATGAGTATAGAATTTGGTTCTGATACTGAGATAGACCAAGGAAGTGTATAATCATACTTAGATAATACATATGTTGTTCTTATGTATTCAGTTAAAGGGATATGTGATGCACTCATCCATAAAGTTTTATTTCATGTGATTTATTCATTTATGTGGCTAGTCAATACTTTGAGAATTAAGAATGTATAATTTATCTATAGATAATTAAAAAAATCTATGTTCCATGGTCACTCAAATTTTCATAAAAATAGATCTTATGAAAATGGAAGATTGTAAATGATGCAGTCAATGGATATATGTATAGAGAAATATGTGTTTTATGGAAATCATGCTAGATCCCTTTGTATCTTTAGTTACACTGATTCTTTTTCTGAGTCCAGTATTTTCTTAATTTATGGATTAGATGATTCAATTTTTTTGCTAATGTTTCAAAGGCCCATAGGGACACACATTGTGTTTTATTGAATTTGGATTTATTTTGACTCATAAATCTACTCTAAAAGTGTTTTAGAGTTTATTTAGATGATTTTTATAGTGATTCTCAAAGTATTAAATATGATATGGTACAAGGTTATATAGATAATATATTTCCAAAAGTGTTTTTTAAAATAGACAAAATTATTTTCGGATATGGTTTCACAAGTTATGGTATATGATAAAATATAAGGTCAAATATAGAACAAAGTCTATGAGGATTTAGTGAAATTAGAAGATTGATAGAGTTATACCTAAATCCTAATATATATATATATATATATATATATGACGCATGTTATATCCTATATCATAAGGTATGTTATTAGGTTGTTTTATGTGATAATATTGAAAGGAAAATGACACTACGTTGACAATAAAACTATATGATTGAGAAGAATAATACGATATGTTTCTATTAAATATCTTTTATTAGATATGGGAATTAAAACATAAAATGTTAATGTTTGAATCATCTTCCACCTTAGATATCATTATTATGGTAGTTTGGATGTAGAATTTATAAGATAAATGCATTTAGTCAATCAGTTACAATCTATTGTAACCACATGAATTTACTCAGGCATTATGTAATGCATGATTAAATTTTCCGGGCTTATGGAATGTCTCTAAGAGAATATATAAAGGTTTTTGACCATGTAAATGTGGTGTGGGACACTGATGATAGTTCTTAGATTAACCATTTCCTCCCTACCTAAAATATCTCTCCCTTCTCTTCTTTTAATGTTAAGAGGAACTAACATGTTAAGATTACAAAGGAGGACCCCACCAATATAATGGGAGATCTATCTAGCCTATAGGTACACCATGGAGGTATTTAATTTGACTACCCATTTCAATCTTCATTAATCCCATTGGATGAGTATAGTAATATAATCTTCCAATAATATAAAGTATGTTTTGTTCTTTATTTCATAGTTTTCTTGGATTTGGGTTATCAAGCATGTTTAATATAGAAAATGAGTTTTATATTTATTTTTCTTTTTTAACAGGTTTCACCATATCTATTAAAACCTATAAGAATTTTTTATTTGATATAGAGTAAACTCATGAGATAATAAGTCAATAATTATTTTCTATACTAAATCGAGATAGTATATCACATGAAATGTCATACAATAATTTAGGTTGTAGTGAATTTCTATTTTACCTATGAGACTTTATAATATTCCTAGGAATATTTTCCGAGCCAGGTGCTATGACAATGTGAGATTTTGATGCTCGGTGAGCCTGAAAATGATATTATAAAAATATTAAATATATTAATATCATGAATTCATATATTTCATAACAAAGTGTAATAAATCCCATAAGGAATCTTAGATTGGAAATATGATACCACTATTGTGTTTCAAACATGGGTCTTACCCTAGGAATGACCTAAGGTTGGTTAGTATGGGATGTCCGATAGAGGTAGCTGCTGGTGGGTGCATTAAATTAAAATAAATGATTTATTTATTTATTTTAATTTTAAATGACCTAAATAAAATTATATATAAATATGTAATTATGAAATTTTTCTATGGTTAACTACATAAACCTATTATTTTATTAAGAGGAGAGTTGGGCATTCTTAATTGGTAGATCATATTAGATGATAAACGATAGACAAATCAAGGAAAATTGGGAGGTAGTGAATGCAATGGGTATTCTCCATCATTAGAGAAAATGTTCTTCACCAAAGATCAATTCTAATCAAGTCAGGGCTCATCAATTACAGTTTACATAATTTATTAAATGTTTGAGAGTAGATATTATCTTATATTCTTTTATTTGTGATCTTTTGATCTTTATATGATCTCTTTCAATAAATTTAAATTATTTGAATCAATTCATATTTGATATTCCATGCTACCATCCATGGACATCCCTATGATGAAATCTTTGACCAAGAATGCTTGTAAAATGAGTGATTGCTTCATTCTTGTGCATTTATACCAACCATTATTTACTTTATTCATTGTTGGCCTATGAGGTCACAATTAGACATTTCCTAGGTGGGCTAGAGTGTGATCAAACTACCCAAATTGATGAAGGATTAAAGAATGATGACCATGATGATGATATATGGATGGATTGGGATAGGTAGTGGGTTGCATGTGAGATATATGTGGATCTATTCTCTAAAGAGATAATGGAAAGTAACCAGATGGTGGAATGTGGTGTTGAGAGCTTCGAGGGGAACACTTAATTCCAATTTCTAGGCCCCAGAGGACTAAAATTGATTAACGGAGGTGATTCCCATTGATTTCGAGTGGCCAATGGGTTTGATTTGTGATGATGAGAATGGATCTATAAACTACATGGAAGAACATGAATTTCTATAAAAACCCCTACTACATGAAATGTATAGGGACGAAAACACACCATGTATCCCCTAAACTATGGTAGCTAGGGTTTTGGGGATATTAAGGATAACACATAGTGTAGTGAGCCCATATGCCATGTGATCCTCCATGGGTGGTTAAGATATGTACCAGTTGCACATGTTCATGATAACATATTGGGGAACACACCATGTTCTTTGGGAGTACAAAGGAATGGTATGGTACTTGAGCTAGTCCAGGTACACGTCTATGTACACAACATGTCATAAAAAAAACTGGAACAAATAGTAGAACATGAGAAAGCCTCAGGTGGCCGAGACATTCCATCTGGTACCCTTGCATGCCATGTAAGTTTTCATGTCCTATGATCCATGTCCATAAAAGAATATGGATATGATGAAAAGTGGTACCAAACACCATGTAGGCCCCATACACACCATGTACCACTATAAGAAACTTCTACAATGAGTATGTCCTACGTATGGACTTGGATTTTGGGATGTGAGTAGCATATCATAAGAATTTTTACACATAGAATGTGATGGTTTTTTTATAAGTGTATTTCAAGACACATAATTTAATGTTATGGGTATAAAGCTACTTTAGGAGACACTTGCTGATGGTAGTGATCAAACATGATCATCGGTGGGATTCAAGGTAGAGACGATACTCCCATATTCCAGGCACAAGTCCTCTATCTATGGGGATGGTACTCACTTGTCTCACTAGGGGTAATGTCCCCTATAATCTCTAGTCAGTTAGAGATGGTACTAACCTCTCTCACAAGAGTGTGGGTCCTCTATCTATAAAGATGGTACTCCCCTGTAATACCAGGCCACGAGTCCCCCATACTCTCTAGTCTGGTAGAGATAATACTCTCCTATTCAAGGCATGGGTCCTCTATCTATGAGGATGGTATGAACCTATTTCACTCTGGTGTGATCCTCTATATTCTTTACACATATAAAGATGATAATCCCCTATATGGGTGAGGGTCCTCTATCTATGAAGGGGTACTCCGTTATCTTCGAGCTCCGATGGGTGTGGATCATCCACGGGGTGTGGTTCCCCCAACTATGAATAATAGTGGCGATGATAGGGCCCTATCACATAAATTATGGAGAGGTTTCATAGAATTAATGGTTCAGAGTTGTGTCTCCCTTGGCTATAGTACATAGCAGTGAGGTGAAGTCCCCCTACAAGGTTTCTTATGCGATTGCGTATGATAATGGGCATCGAAGATTTACCTTTGGAGCTATAGGTATATTCATTTTTCTTATATGGAATGTGGTGGTTGATATCCCACTTCTCTCTCATTTGGGATTCTTTTTTATCACATCCTAATATTGATGGTTGTTCTCTCAGTTTCTGATTGACATTCCTTCCTTGGTTTGAGATGAATTTTTTCATATATCTCTATTACCCCCTTTCAGTTTTTGGGGCATCCTAATGGGTATTTATATAATCAACCATGCATGAGATTTTTCCACATGTGTCCTGTCCTATTCCAATGAAATATATATTGATAGTTATTTTGGTGGAGCATAAGGATACTTGGGTTTATAGGCCACATACAGTGTCCAGGCTTAGAGATTATAAGTTGGGATTTCTTAGCTATTTTATGTTCCATTTTTTGTCAGGTTAGGACATCTTTTCTAGCTAGGTATATATTTTTATCCATTACATTTTGGTTTACACTATTGTACTCTTTTTTATTCCCTAAAGGTTATTACGTGCTTGTTTTTTTACTCTAGATGTTATTGTATTTTAGTATTATTCCTATAAACTTATATATAGAGATGGTTGGGTGTGTGAATACAAGTATATTAGGAAATGGACTCCCATTTTAGTTATTCCTCACCAATTCTTGTTTCTATCCCCAAACTAATAGAGGTGGGCTTGGGGTAGTGATGGATCAGCCTTCCACTAGCTAGGTGGGTCCCAATGGGTTGGGTCGTTACTGAGTGGTATCAGATAAGTCCATTCATTAGGACAATGTTTGGAGTTTTCCCATTATGAGGATTGTTCAGGACTTAGGGAAATTATGTTAGAGTGTATTGAGTGTGGATTTCAGGCGAGGGAAACCAATGTTGCTATAGCGGTCGACGTATCCATACAACATGACTCTAATTACAAAATTATTGAATCGACATATCATGACATCAGTTGTAGAAAACGTGTTACATGAATCATATATGATTGGGTCCTTTTACTTTCCTTCTTTATTCATATCACTATATATGATATTTTAACATCATATGCATTGATATCTTTAAACATGACTTCATGATAATAACCAAATTTTATTTCAAGACAGTGTCATGAAGATGATTAGTTGAGCGATGAGACCCGAGTTCAGGGACCACCCATGAGGTTCTTTTCTCTAGGTGGGTATCGAGTAGTGATACAACCTGTTTATCAGTGCATGGATCCTTCTGTTGATTAGGCTGATTATGTGTGTTCATTAGTGGATATATTCCAAAATATAGGATGATAGTACACATAGTCTTATCATGTTACATGATTTAGAGTGATGGATACCACTAAGGTTTTGTAAAGAGAAACCCTCAGGAAGTAGAGGTTTGAATTGATGTAGTGGTTCATGTTTTTTGGATTTTACAGAAATCAAATTATTAGATGATTGGGTAAGTGATAAGTATATTTCATGGAGAAGCTATTGGATATTGGGGTACTGAAAGATGGCACATCTGTTTTGAGTGAAAATAATGAGTTTTATATATATATATATATATCTATTATCTTTCAAGGTGACCTATAATCCATATTCTCATGTGGTAGATGACGTTCATGAACCTGTGGTGAAAATTTATTGCTTTAATAGGACCTATTTTAAAGGTGTTCCTAGAAGTGAGACATAAACAGGGTGACATGGGGCATCGGGATATCTCTGTATTGGTGATGTTCGATGAGGATTCATACATGCAATGAAGTGGGACACTTCCCCCCAACAAGATGCATTCTTATGGCATAATAAAAACTGTATAGGTGAGAAAGTGCCACAAAAGGTGGATAATGTTGAGGTGTGGAGGATGAGTTTCTTCAAATTGTTTATTTTGTGATATTTTTGATGTGATAAGGTGTTTGTGTGAGCCCTAGTTGTGGTGAGATGGTAGGTGGGGAAAAGGATAACTTCAGGTGGTAGGATCTTGTGGCTTAATGGATTCAGTTATGGTGTTTAGTTTGAAATATGACTCCACTATTCCATTCATAGTTATAGAACATAGTCGTAAGACACAGTTTATTGGACGTATCCCCTATTTGAGATCAATGTTACTATTAGAGGCCTTTTTTCTTGACCCTTGTTCTGGAGACTCCTATAGAGATGATAAAAAATAACTAGTTTCTAATGATAGTGTGACATGAATCTAAAAGTTCATTGAGATATCCTCACATTAAATCTTTCTATATTGGAAGTTGGAACCTATATTGTTTTCCTTAGTATGGGTTATCCATTTACCATCCATGATCAGATGATTTCTAGTAGTAACTTTAGTAGTGCTTCAGGTTTTTTGTGTTGGATTTTCCTTCTTTTATAAGGTGTGATCCTTGAGAAGGGTAGAATTATCTCATTCATAGGAGGTTTCATCTGCTCCTTAATCTATTGGCTAGTATTACCCTTGTATTAGTGGATTCAATGAGCTTTTAGTTTCATATGATGGTGGAGAAGTTTGAGGTCATCCATCTTGAGGAGGTTTTAGGTTTATCTCCCCATCAAGAGTTTTTTTCTGCATTGAATTGCACTAGAGATGACTTAATATCTTCACTAGCATATCAAATAACCTCGTGTAGTTGTGAGAGATAGAGGTGTGTTTAGAGGAGTCTATAAAGTGGGTATCTTTAAGTCCTAATGTGTTTTTATATGTAACCCTTTGTTGTTATCCTAGAGGTGGATGAGAGCATGAGGTCAGGTGTGGATTGGTGTCGCCCAAGATAAGTTACTATATGGGAGAAGTATCCTACCATGGGAATCAATAAACAGTTTTCCTAGTGGATGGATGTGAAGGAGATCTCATAGTTTGACCTTAGGATGGGTTATCACTAGATCTAGGTTTGAGAGGTGGATGTACTGAGCATAGATTCCTAAACCCTTTACAGTTTCTTTGACTTCTTAGTGATACGATTTGGCATTTTGAACACCCTAGTAGAGTTCACAAGACTTATAAGACAAAAACTTAATCTTTATTGGATCAGTTCATGATAGTCTTCTTCAATGGAACACTTATATCCTAGGTGTCATATCTGGAGCACACAAGACACCGGAAGAAGGTGATCAACTTGCTTTAGGATTTCTAGTTGTATAGAATAACTCAGGGATCCAGTTATAGATTAAAAGGTCCACTTATAAAGATATGTATTCTTAGATATCAGAGTGATATTAGACCCTATATAGGTTGATATGGTGTGATTTTGAGGACCACCAAGGTGTGTCTGTGGAAGTAGATGCTGACAGTAAGATTTTTAATTCATTATTATTGAGAGAGGTGAGAGATCATTTTTCATATTTTCAATTTACCCTTATGGGTGAGGATGGTGAAACATATCTTTAGTTTATGGTTGTTACCCCTCATCTTATTCAATTATTGAGGCGTAAAAAATTGGGGATATCAACTATGATATCTTAAATGACCAAATATCCAGTGGATATTTTCTTAATGGATTCCATAAATGCAGGGATCATGAAAACTTTGTACAAGTATGGTTGGTGGAACCATTCATGCTTCACAAAAATGGTGTTGATGAGGTTTTTTCCCTTATTATTACACCAAGAAGAAGGGTGGTTATATAGAGATCCTTTGGCTTTGGGTTTGTTGGCTAAGGATATTGCGACTTGTTGTTGAGTTTAACTCTCAACTTCTCACCTACCTATAAGTGGAGAATGGGGTGCTGAGTGGAAGTGGTAATTATATGGTGTTTTTTTGGTTCTCGAGATGGTTCTTCCATGTTTGGAGAGTGGTCATGATGCGAATTTAGTGATTTTATATTGACTCAAAAGGATTTCCCACTTTCTACCCATTTGAGAGAAGAGATTAATGGATACTTTCAGAGGCCTACACATGAATATAGTAGTTCATATTCATATAATTACCTCAATGATCATTCATACCCTGATTTTCACTTCACATAATGATTATATATTGAATTAAAGAGGCCTTTGAGACTCAGTTATCCTTAAGCATAATGTTTTTCCCCAGATATGTGTTTAGGGAGATAAGACCATTAAGGTTTAGAATAACATGATTTGGGATTTTATGTTCTCTTTGGTCTATATTTGAGAGGATCTCCTACCATTTGTGGAGTATGTATCACAAAAATTATCACTCCAATATCAGTGTATCACCATTTAAAGCCATGTGTGGGAGTCTACAGGTCACCACTACACTTGTCTGAACTAGTGGGAGTCAGTGCTTATAGTCCTGTTATAGATGCTAGTGATGGTTTTGAAAGGAGTTTAGTTCATCTAGGGGATGATGAGGGCTTCCCATAAAAAATTAGGAGTCCTATTTGGACTGATGACGGTGTCCATTTGAGTTTTATGAGAAGATCATCTATTCTGAGATATATCACCATGTCGAGGATCATAGGGATTTGGATGGGATGGAAGGCTATGTCGAAGGATCATATGTCCTTTTTACAGTTACTATATAGGGTTAGAGAGGTATAATACCACTTGAAACTATGATTTCAGTTAGACTAGGTTCTTGGTAACTTCCACTGGTTCCAGCTAAGGAGACATTTTTTACAATTCATTGCATAGTTTCAACCCAGATGATCTTGGAGTGGGGTGTGGAGATGCCTTTCAAGGTACTTAGTAGTGGTTGCGAACTGTATTTGGAAGAACCATTATGGCCATACAGTTTACATGGGTGCATGTTAGTAGATATCATGGGATCATGTTGGATAGCTCTTGGGAGTGGGAGATCCATAAGTGGTATTTTATCGCTACATCTTTGTTTAGATTGCGTTTTTTGGGGATAAAAATTATTGATGGGGGAATAATGTAGTGACTTTGGAATTTCCATGTAAGAAATTGGAATATTATTAAGAATATTCTCAAAGCCAGGCCCTGATAAAACATGATATTTCAAGGCTCGGTGAGACCAAAATTGATATTGTAAAAATATTAAATATATTATTATCGCACACATGTAGTTTTCATGAAAATTGGAATAACTCTCAAAAGTAGTTTTAGATTAGAAATATGAGACCACGATTGAGTCCATAACATAGGGTTTACCCTAGGTGTGACCTAAGGTTGGTCAGCACAAGACATTCGGTAGAGTTAGTCGTTGGAGGGAATTTTTAATTAACATAAATGGTTAATTTATTTATTTTAATTTAAATAACCTAAATCAAATACTCTATAAATATTCCATTGTAAATTTTCTCCACTGATAGATTCATAACCTTGGGAGTTTTTTGAGAGGGGATTTGGGCATTCTTCATTAGAAGATCATATCAGATGATAAATGATAATTGGATCAAGGTGGATCGAGAGGTAATAAACACAATAGGTTTTCTTCATCACTATCAAAAACATTATTCACCAATGAATTATCCCAATCAAGGAAGGTCTTGTGAATTGTATTTTCCTCCCTCGATTAAATTTTTGAGCATTAATATTATATGTTATTCTTTGATTTGTGATCTTTTGATATTAACATGACCCTATTCCATAAATTTAAATAGTTTGAATCAATTTATATTTGATATGGCATGCTATCTTCCCTAGACATCCCCATTATGAAATTTTTGTCCAAGAACACTTGGAAAATGAATGGTTACTTCATTCATGTGAATTTATCCTCACCGTTGGCCTATGAGGTCATCGTTCAACATTGTAAAGGCGGGTTAGAGCTTGAACATACCCCCGGATTCTTGATGGATTGAAGAATAATGACCAAGATAGTGATTTGTAGAAAGATCAGGACTGATTGTGGGATGTGGGTGAGAACTCCAAAAACTAGGGATTTGTAATAGTGATGGAAGGTGACCTGAGGGAGATGTGTGGTGTTCCAAGATTCAAGGGGATTTCCAGATTCCAATTTTCAGCCACTATAGGTCTAGAATTGAAAAGTGGAGGCAATTACCACTAATTTTGGGCATCCTAAAGGCATGATTTATGGAAAGAGTGTTGATCTGGAAACCATGCAGGTGAACTTGAATTTCTGTGAAAAACTTGACTACATTGTGTGTACTAGGATAAACACACACCGTGTAGTCTCACATAGCTGTGGACACTATGGTTTTTGGTAAGTTTTGGATAAAACATGATGATTGATCCTACACACTATGTTAACCTCCCTGAGTTCTTGAGAGATGTGCCAGCTGCATGAGGCCAGGATCCCAGGTGGGAGAACCTGCGTTGTACTCTGGGAGTACATGAGCATGGACGTTACTCAAGTATGACCAGGTAGATAGATAGGTATGGGGCATGACTATAAAAACACAAGCATGTATAAGAGAACATGTGCCGATATCGAGTGTCCAAGATATATCATTTGGGACCCTTACATGCCATGTAAGTTGACACAACCTTTGATCCATGTCCAAAGAAGAATATGTCCAGGAAGTGAAGCAGGAACACATTCCATGTAGGCTACATACACACTTTGTTCCTATATAAGAAACTTCCTCCTGACGACTCTTTTTCATATAGACTCGTATTCTTTCCTATGTGTGGATATCCTTTTTAGTGGATTTCATGATATGATGTTGAATTTTCTGAGCATGAACCTTCTTTGAGAGATTCTTTACAATGGTAGTTATTGGGAAAGATCATAATATAGATTCCTATTAACAACAATACTAGAATATTAAGTGTGTGGGTCAACTATCTATGGAGATGGTACTCCCATGGCCCACTAGGGTGTGGTTCCCACATACTCTCTAGTTAGGTAGATACTATACTCCCCTATCTCACCAGGGAATGAGTCTACTGTCTATGGAGATGGTACTCCCCTATCACATTCGGGAATGAGTCCCCCATACTCTCTAGTTAGGTAGAGATAGTACTCCCCTATTCAGGGTGCATATAATCTATATTTTGGGACGATACTACCCTATCATACTAGAGAGTGGGCCCCCCATATTCTTCACATAGATAGAGCTGGTACCCCCTGCATGGAAACATTTCTTCTATCTAGAAAGGGGTCCTCTCCCATATTCGAGCTCTAATGGGGTGGGGATCCTCCATAGTGCATGGTTCCATTAGTTATGGAGAAAATTAGTGGAAATTGGTCCCCAAAAAACAAATTATGGCGAGGTTACATGAGATGCATGGTTCAGAGTTGTGGATCCCTTAGTTGTAGTTTGAAGTGGTAATGTGAGGGCTTCTCCAAACAATTTATTAAGTGGTTGTGATATAGACCTTTGGAGTTGTAAGCGGACTCATTATTCTTAGCTGGGATATAGAGATTGAGATACCATTTCTCTCTCATTTGGGATTCTTATTGATCATATCTATATGTTTATGGTTGTTGTCTTAGTTTTTGATTGACATGCCTTCATTAGGTTGAGAATACATTTTGTTGTATCTCTATATCAATATACTTTGGGATTTATGGGAATCCTACTAGGTATATATATAATCACCCCTAAATGGGATTTACTTAAACGTGTCATGTCTTATGCAGATGATTGATAGATCATTGGTGATTTTGGTGGAGTATAGGGATAGTAAGATTCATAGGCTGCGTATGGTGGTTGGGCATGGAGATCAGGATCCAATATCTCTAAACTATTTTTTATTCTATTTATTATTAGTTTGGGATATATTTTATGTTTGGGAATTTATTTTTTAATTTTACATTTTGGTTTAAATTTTCATACTCATTTTTATTCCATTGAATTTATTACATGCATGGTTTTTACTCTATATGTTACTATATTTTATTATTATTCCTCTATAATTCTACATGGATATAGTTGGGTGGATGAGTATTGTTATATTAGGAAAAGGAATTATATTTTATTTATGAATTATCGGTGCTTTCCACCAGCCCGAGGCCAATGAAGTTGGTCTTTGGGTTGTGATGGTTCAACCTTTGGTCAGCCCAGCGTGCCCCGATGGGTCACATCATTACAGAGTGGAATTAGAGCAGTTCATTACATTGAATAGTTCTTAGAATTTTACTCTTATGAGGATTGGTTGGGACTTTGTGAAATGATGTCAGAGTGTATTGAGTGCATATTTCAGGCTAGTGAACCTAGTATTAGAGCAGAAGATGAAGTATCAATACACCCAGAATCTTACTAACTTCTTTTCAACTTGTAATACCAAGAAATAGGTTTCAAGGAATGTGGTACATGCATCATATAATATTAAGTCCTTTTATTTTTGTTCTTGAGTCATATCCCCATATATTCTCTTTGACCATGGTATATATTAATAACATTCAAGATGACTCCACGATAACAACCATATAGGATTTAGAGACAGTTTTGTGATGTTGAAAAATTGAGTAATGAGCCCTTACTTTAGGGACCCACCCATGAGGCGATTTTCTTAATGTGGGAATCGATTAGTGCTACCACCTTTTGAGTGATGCTTGGATCTTTCTGTATATTAGGCTGATGAATTTCTGCATGTTGAAAAATCGATATCTCCATTAATAAAAAGATGATGGTATGTGAAAAATTATGGAATTATGTGAGTTCCAAAAATAGACACTGATGAGGTTTCATGATAGGATAAAACCTTAGGCAATAGCGATTTGACTTGAGGTAGTGGAATGAGTATTTTGGATTGTGCAGACACCGTCCAATCAGATGGTTGTGTTGGAAACCATCCTTCTTCGTGGAGAATTTTTTATCTCTAGAGGTACCAATAGATGATGCACCTATGTTTAGTGTTCATTGAGGGTTCCTAAGATAGAGATAGACCAAGTTTCATAGTGATCTAGAGTCCCATTCTTATGATGTAGAGGATTGGTGCGAGCCTGTGGAAGAAATTTACCACTTGGATAGGACCCCTCTTGATGGTGCTCCTTATGGTGATATTTTTCTAGGGTGATGTGGGGGTGTTGATAGAGCCCTATGTTGGTGATGTTCGATGTATCTTCAGACAAGAAATAAAGAGTTAATCTTTCCCCATTGAGATGCGTTCTTGTGGCATGATTCAATACCATGTAGTCAATATAGTTCTACCCAAAGAGGATAGTGTCGAGTTTTGGAGCATGATTTTATTTGACTTATGTGTTTGTGGGTTTTTTATGTGATAAGGTGTTAAGTAGATCCTTAGTTGTGGAATGAATAAGGGAAAGGGAATGGATAACTTTAGGTGGTAGGAGATTGTAGATCAGTGTCTTCGAGTGTGGTTTGGGGTATACGACATGTGTCTCCACTACTCCAGATGCAGTAATAGAATAGAGATGTAATCCACATTTCCTTGGATGTAGCTCTCGTTCAAGACCTATAGTACTAGTGGAGGCCATTTTTCTAAACCCTTGTGCTAGAGAATCCTACATAAAGGATCTATGTTCACCCATTTCTACTAATGATGTGACCTCACTCTACAAGGAGGGAGAGAGAGAGAGATAGGGATATTCTTAAACAAAATATTTCTATAGAATTAGTGGGACCCTATGATGTTTTCCTTAGTATGGGTTATCCTTTTACCATTCACAATCATATTATTACTTCTAGTGAGTGTATTGCTTCCATTTTTTGGGATGGATTTTTCCACCTTTGATAAGAAGTGATCCTCAAGAAGGGTAGGATTAGATCATTCATAGGAGGTTACAATAAATCCCTTATTAGTTAGCTATTGTTACCCATGGATCGTCAGATTCTATAAGCTTTCAGTTTCCTATGATAATGGAGGAGTATGATGGAGTATATCTGGAGGATGTGTCAGGATTACATCCCCATTGAGAGCTAGTTTTCTTCGTAGACTTTCACTAGGGATGACCTGATATATTATCTAGCATATTAGATGACCCCATGTTACTGTGAGAGATGGAGGTGTGGTTTGATGAGTCTATAGAGTGGGGGATTCATAAGAACCAATGTTTTTTCATGTAAATCTCTGTGTTGTTTACCTATAGGTGGATGGGAGCTTGAGGTTAGGTGTGGATTTGACTCACTCAATCTAGGTGACTATCTGAGATAAGTATCAACCCCCAAGAATCAATGATCTCTTATCCCAATGGATGTAGGAGAAGTATATTTAAGAGTTTAACCTCATGATTGGTTATCACCAACTCCATGTTTGAGTGGTGGGTTTACCAAGCATGGATTTCCAAATCTGCTTCAATTTATTTAAGTTATTGGTGACAGCCTTTGGTGTGTTGAATGCCCCAGTAGTTTTTGTAAAATTTATAAGCCATATTCTTATCTTTTCATGTATCTATTCATGGTATTCTTATGTGATGGTACAAATATGTCCTCAATGTTAGAGTTTGAGTATGATGGAAATAAGAAGATGGTTCCTGAAATGCTGTGGGAGTTCTAGTCATATGGAATCTAGTATGAAGTTAGTTCAAGATCTGAAGGTCCATTTATCAGGATACGTCTTCTTAGACATGGGAGTTCCAGTGTACCCTACAGAGGTTGAGGCGGGGTGAGCATGAGGGCCACCTAGGGTGTGACAATGGTAGAATATGTTCATAGTGAGTTTTTTCATCCATTTTTGTCGAGTGATGTGATAAATAAGTTGATCTCTTTGTTTTTGAACCATGTAGGAGATGATGGTGAAGGGTACCTATTTTTGGGGCCAAGTTTGATGGATAAAGAAGTTTGAAGAGTTAGCGTTTGCAGAGTGTTGTCTTTTGTTTTCAAAGAAGATAAATCAATTCACTTTGTAAAGGACTTAAAACCAAATGGTGCTTTTCTGATATGTATTTCACAAATATCATAAGTCAGGAGAACTTGTGATGCAAGACTTATGATGGAAAGGGGGAGAAATGATGATGCCAGTCATATACAGTTTTTATTGGAAGGAGTGATGCTACGGGAAGTTTCAGTACTTCCCATTGTAATTCTGACAATGCTAGATCTGGTCTTTCAAAGGATACATATCACGATAGTGAAATTCGTGATAAATGATGATGAATTCTTATGGGAAGTAGTAAAGAGAGAAATGAAAAAACAATGGACAATCTGGAGGCGGCACAAAACCACTGTTTAAGGTGGTGCTGTTTTCCAGTGTTTGCCAAATTTTGGGGCCTAAAAATCAGGAGATGAAGATGTGTTTTTAGAAGTGGATGTACTGTGCAAGATTAAATATGGTTTAGATTTTTTCATGCAAGGAATTATTCAAGGTCAAAACATCGAAAAATGACAAAGGCATGGAGTGTGCATAAATTTGGGCAAGTTGCGTGAAAAAATAAAGCGGTGCGCGTAATAGTAGTGGGTTGCGCGAAAAATCAGAGGGATGTGCGTAAAATAAAAAGGCTGCATGAAATATATGTGGGTTGCATGAAATATTTGCGGGAGGTGCAAAATATTAGCGAGATGCGTGAAAAATGAAGCGGTGCGTGAGATATCATCGGGATGCGTGAAAAATGTAGGCTGCGCGAAATATTGGCGTGATGTGCGAAATAGAGGAACTAAGTTTTTCACACAAAAAGTGTTTCAAGATCAGAAGTTCGAAAATTGGAAAAGGCATGAGATGCACGAAATATTGGAGCATTGTGCGAAATATAAAATTGCGTGAAATAGTTTTTACGTGCATGAAGGGGGTTTTACGCGCAGATTAGTGTTTTTCGTATGGGGTCAAAAATGCCTATAAATATGAGGTGAACCCCTCCCATTTGTTAATGCTCAACACTTAGAAGAAATTTTGAGCTTTGGTGTGTGTAAAATTTTATTCTAAGTGAGTTGCGTGAAAATAAAGAAGTTTGCGTGAAAAAGAAAGTGCTATGCGAAAAAGTGAGGTGCTGTGCAAAAAAGTGAGGAGCTGCGTGAAAGGTGAAAAGTTTCACGAAAAAGGTTTTTCGTACCAAAAGGGAATTTTTATGTGGAAGTCATTTGAATTGCGCACAAGAGATTCTAAATGCTGCGCAAAAAATTTGGGGTCTTCTCACATATTCAGTTGTGTGTATGGGAGTTCTTACTAGCTTCTAGGTAGAAAAGTGAAGATTTGTACTTCAGAGATTACAACTGTTCAATTTTGAAGAATCACTGAAATACTGTAATTCCCTATTTTTTCTAATAGGGTTCATACTCTCTTGTGAATCGTTTTCCAAGTGCTACAGGAGTGTAAGGGTATATCCTACTCGTTGTATTCCACATCAAATGATTGTTTTCTAGTGTATTGTGTGGTACTGAATTATTTTCGTACCATACCAAGGACGTAGCTACTCTTGTTGAGTAGTGAACCTTGTAAATCTTGTGTTCCTATGGTTTTGTGTGTTTAGCAGAGAAGAAAATCATTAACAGGAGGTGAAGGTTGTTTCCATTCAAAGGAAACATAAAAAGAAAAAGATATCACTGACTCACCCTCTCTCCCTCTCAGTGATACTTGGATCCTGACTGGGAACTTCACCTCTAATTGATTATTGTCACCCCTTTTCTTCTTCATCGATCCAATGAGTCATAACATGGGTATATCGACTATAATGTATTGTATGACTAGATATCTAATATATATATGTTCCTAATGAATTCCCTAATGTTGGAGAGCATGAAATCCTTATTTAAGGATGGTTGGTGGAACTTGTCATTCTTTAGGAAAAGGTTGTTTAGGAGGTTTTTTTAAATTAGCAGTACACCTAGCAGAAGAGTGTTTTTACTAAGATCCTTTGTATTTGGTTTTGGAGTCCAAGGATGTTGTATCTTGTGGATGAGTTTAACTCTTGATGTCTCACCTGCCTATAGGTGGAGACTGAGGTACTATGTGGAAGTGGAAATTGGATGGTATTTTTGTGGTTCTCATGATGGGTATTATATGATTTATAATAGGTAATGATGGTACTTGAATGATTATAAACCGACTCACCAGGTTTACCCACTTCTTGACCATTCGAGTGATGAGCTTAGTGGAGTGTTTTGGATTCTTGTGTGTGAAGGAAGTAGTCTGGATTCATGGAATTACCTTGATGGTCATTCCGACCATGATACTCACTTCATGTCATGATTATGTAGATGATTTATGAGGGATTTAGGACTTATATGCACCTGATTGCAGTTTTTCTACCCTAGATAGATGGATGGAGAGAGAGAACCATTCGGGTTCTGGATAACATGCTTCAGGATTAGATGTTCACATTGGGCCATATCTGGGAGGATCACCAACCATTAGTTGAGTATGTATCACAATATTTATCACTCTAAAATCTATATAGCACCATTTGAGGCCATATGTGGGTTACCCTTCATGTCACCACTCATTGGTCAGAGCTAGGGAGAGTCTGTGCTTGTTTTCCTATGGTTGTTGATAGTGATGGTTGTGAAAGGGGTGCAGTTCATCTAGGGGTGGATGGGGACTTCCTGAAAAATATCAAAAATCCTTTTTGGAGAGATGATAGAGGAATTTAGAGTTTGATGATGAGATAAGATATCTCTCTATGTTAAGGATCACATGGATTTGGTCAGCATGGAAGGCTATCTCTAAGGATCATAGTACCATTTTTCCAATTACTACATCAGGTTCTCAAGGTAGTGTACCGCTTGAACCTAGGGTTGAAGTTAGACCAGTTTCTTTGTTTTTTCAACTTTTCACAACTATGGAGATGTGTGAATTAATTTTTTCATAGTGTAAACTCATATGAACTAAGCATAGGGTCTGGATATATCTTTTAAGGTACCTAGTGGTGGTTGTAAACTAGCTTGGGAGGACCCATAATGGGTGTGTGGTTCTCCTAGAATCATGTTAGTAGACAATAGAGAAGCATACTGGAGAGCTATTGGGAGTAGGAGATCCATATGTGGGCTCAGTATCCCCACCTATTTGTTTATATTGTGCATTTCATGGATGAAAATGCATAAGGAGGTAATAATGCAGTGACTCTAACATTGCTATGTAATATTTTGGAATATTCCTAGGAATATTTTTATTGATAGGTGCTAAGACTTCATGATATTCTGAGGCCCTATAAGACCAGAATTGATGCTATAAATATATTAATATCATACATTCATAATTATCTAGGAAAAGTGGAATAACTCCCAAATAGAATATATGAAGGGAAATCTAAGACCATACTTGAGTCTATAATGTTGGGTTTACCCTAGGTGCAACCTAAGGTTGGTCAGCATGGGACATCCAGTTGAGGGAGCTCTTGTCAGGGGTGTTTAATTAATATAAATGATTAATTTATTTATTTTAATTTAAATAAAAAAATATGATCCTCTATAAATATTTCATTATGAAATTTCTCAAGGGTTAGGTGTATAACCGTGGGATGTTTTTTTAAAGAGATTGGGTGTTCTTGGTCAGCGGATCAAATCCGATGACAAACAATAATCAGATCGATATGGGATGAGAGGTGGTGAGCACAATGAGTCTTCTCCATCACTGTTGAATACATTCTTCACCGATGATCATTCCTAATTGAGATAGGGATTTTCAACTGTGGTTTCATCCCTTTATTAAATGTTTGGGCATGGATATTATCTTATATTATTTGATATATGATATTTTGATCTTTGTATGATGTAGTTCAAAAAATTTAAATTGTTTGAATCAATTTATTTTTGATTTTCCATTCTATCTTACCTAGACACCCCCATTATGAAATCATTTCACAATAACTCTTGGCCAATGAATAATTACTTCATTCTTGTGCATTATTCTGCACTTTTCTTCATGTTCTTATATGTTTTCCTACATGGTTGTAGTTTGACATTACGAGGGTGGGTTTGAGTATGATTAAACCCCAAAATTCTTGATGGATTGTTGAATTATAAAAATGATGATGATTTGTGGATGGATCGAGATAGGTTGTGGGGTGTTGGTGAGACCTCCACGGGGCTAGGATCTGGAGCGGTGATTGAAGGTGACTGGAGGGTGACACATGATGTTGTGGGATTTAATGGGATTACCAGATTCATATTTCTATCTTCTAGAGGGATGAAATCGATGACCATAGATGATTCCCATTGATTTTAGGCATCCAACATGTGTGATTCATGGTAAAAAGCATGAATCTAGATACCGCATGGAATAAATTTACTTTATCTAAAAATCAAAACTACATGTCACGTATTAGGATGTACTAATCGCATGTAGCCCCACCTAGAAGTAGCGCCTAGGGTTTTAGGGATGTTATGGATCACACGTCGTGTGGTGAACCCACACACTGTGTGATCCTCCTCAAGTAGTTGAGAAATGTTCCATCTTCACATAGGCAGGATCCCATGTTAGAGAATACGCTCTGTACTCTAAGAGTACACAAACATGGGATTTTACCTAGGCATGGACAAGTACACGTCCATGTACATATCATGGATTGGTGAATGCATGAATGACTAAGAGAACATGGGAAGGACCCAGGTGGCATAGGCACACTGTGTGGGACCTTTACACATCGTGTAAGGTGACATGGCCTCAAATCCATCTCCAGTGGATAACACGACCATACAGTGAAGTGGAAACCCATGATGTTTGGGAACTATACATGATGTGTACACTTATGAGAAACTTCCACCTTGAATTTATCCTTTTCCCTGACTCAAATTTTTGATCATGAATAGCCCGGGTTGAGAATTTTTCCATGTATAATGTGATGGTGGCCTTCATAGCAGATTTTCAGATATGTTGTTAAATATTATGAGTGTGATTCTTCTTTAGGAGATGCTTGATTGTGGTAGTGATCAAGAAGGATCATCGGAGGGTTACAAATAGTGACATTACTCCCTTATTCAGGGAATGTGTCCTCTATCTATGGGGATAATAATCCTATATCTCACTAGGGTGAAATTCCCCCATACTCTCTGGTCTGGTAGAGATGGTAATCCCTAGTCACACCAGGGAATTACTACTTATCTAAGGGGATAATTGTCCCTTATTTCACCATGGGATGAGTTCCAAAAGCTCTCTAGTTAGGTAGATACTATACTCCCCTATTCAAAGTGTGGGTCCTCTCTTTATGGGGATGGTACTCCCGTATCACAGAATGGTGCGGGCCACCCATATTCTTTACATATATAGAGATGGTACTCCCCTAAATGGGAACAAGTCTTCTATCTATGAAGGGGTAATCGCCCATATATGAATTTTTATGGGGAATAGGTCCTCCACAGTATGTTGTTACCTCAGCTATAGAGCATAGTAGTAAGGAGCAGGCCCATCCACACAAATTTTAGTGAGGTTACACGAGGAGCGTGGATCAAATTTGTGGATCCCTCAGTTGTTGCATGCATTGGAGTGGTGTGTTCCCCTCCACATGATTTCTTATATGGTTTCACATGATGCTGTTCACTAGAGATGGACCTTTGGAGCTTCATGTATACTCATTTATCTTAGCTAGGGTGAGGAGATTTATTTTTCATTTCTCTCTAATTTGGGATTCTTGTGGAGAATATCTATATGTTTATGTTTGTTGTCTTAGTTTTTGATTGGCATGTATTCATTGGGTTGAAATGAAATTTTATTCTATCTATTTATCACTCTCTTTTGGTATTTAGTGAATCTTATTGGGTATGTATATACTCACCCCGATATGGGATTTCCCCACACATGTCATGTCTGATGCAGATGAAGGATTATTTAGAATCAATTTTGGTGGAGCATAGTGATACTTAGGTGTACAGGCCATATACAGTGGCTGGTCTTGGGGATCAGGGGATGATCTCTATTAGCTATTTTATATTCAATTTGTTGTTAGTTTGGGATATATTTTTTGGTTGGGTTCTTATTTTCCCATTCATATTTAAGTTTACACCGTCATACTCTTTTATATTCCCTAGAAGTTATTTCATGTAAGGTTTTTACTCTAGATGTTTCAATATTTTATTATTATCTCTCTAAACTTCTATATGAACATGGTCAGGTGCATGAATACAGGTACATTAGGAAAAAAT
Source organism: Viscum album (assembly GCA_963277665.1). Taxonomy (NCBI): domain Eukaryota; kingdom Viridiplantae; phylum Streptophyta; class Magnoliopsida; order Santalales; family Viscaceae; genus Viscum; species Viscum album. The sequence goes on from OY728132.1 coordinate 1,646,038,758, forward strand.
CTCCCATTTTAGATATGCCTTATTGATGCTTGTCTCCATCTTCTAGCCTATGGAGGTAGTCTTAGTATTGTGTGAAGGCATCCTTCTGCCATCCAGGAAGTCCCTGGTGGGTTGAGTCATTATAAATATACTATTGGCTGTATGATTTTAATATATATTCATTACCTAAAGTTGAAAATATACTTAACATATGATCCTTTATACTTTGATACCAAACCTAAACCTAATTTTAGGTTGAGCTAATTAGAGGTGGTTGGGTATGTTTCTAATCATGTTATCAGTTGAGTTTAACCAAAACAAGATTTGTTATCTTTCATAAAAAGTAAAAAATCTAGCCCTTTAATTGAATTAAACTAAGGAAATCCATGAATATAATTATTTGAGTGACATTTTATGCAATAAAATACTTAGGTGAATGTCATGTTATGTACTCATTCAAAATGGTTTGCCTATTTCAGAAATCAGTGAATGTATGAGATGACATATAATAAATTTATATGTTCTATATTCAGTAGTCACTTTATGTTTTATAAAAAGAGATTATATAAATATTTATATGATATATAGTGATACATAATATGAAATAAATGTTTAAATAGAGATATTAATGTATTTTATTGATATTATTCCAAAACACTTTTAAGCATGAGTAGTAATGGTGCTTTTCCAAAGGAGTCTCTTTGATAAAAATTATGGATTATAGAATTCATAATATTTTTCAATGATATATTGCATTTAGGGGTCTCATAATAAGTCAAAGAATAAAGATTAATTTTGGTTAAAAGTGTTTATATATAATTTGATAGAGTTTATATGATAAGCATGTTCAAAAGAGTTTTTATGGATTCACAAAGAGTTATAATGTTTTTTAATAGTATGAGAGGTTTTATAGAAACTGGAAGATTATTAGATTTATTAATTGAAGCATATAAAAATACATAGTGAGAGTCATAATTCCATGGATTTTTTTATCTTGGTTCTTAAGACTATTTCAAGGTGATTATGTTAGAATAATATAGCATATCATTTAACTTAAATCCCAATAATGATAATCATACCCATTCAGATTATCAACATATAATAATATAATGAGTAGATATATTATTTATTATTAATGAATTTCAATAATCACATTATTAATGAGGGTTACTGTAAAAATTTACAATGGTGTAAAGACTATTTTTGTCCATTCCAAAATCTTCTAAATTTCATAAATCCAACATACTAATTAATTCAATAAAGGAGTTCTATAAATTTTAGTATTTTAGCCTCATTAGATATACCCTAGAGATTATTATCAAATTCAAAATCTCTTTGATATATTCTCTCTATTCAACATTGTTGAGGGGGTTCTATAACACCTTTGAAGTATAAGGACTCCTATCATAGAATTTTAGTGATTCTAATACCTAGTGGATACCTTAAAAGGTTGGAACCCATTGGTTTATGTTCAATGAGTTTGATAAATATCACCATTGTAGATAATTTTATATAGACAGTTAGGTATAATTGTTTTATAGTTTTTCATTTATTTTATTGATTCTTATTCTAGTTAATATTTTTTTATTGATTTTGGGTTTTTATTCCATTGATTATGGAAATAATGATTTCCTATAAAACTTTTCTATCCTAATTTAATATCTATGGGAAACTAACCTTTAGGGTAACCCATCCATGTAAATACTAAATATCATATTAGAATAATATTTTTTTTGTATGGATTTCATTATATAGTAAAAATTTATCTGATTTTAGCACAAATCTACCTACTTTTGACAATCAAGGTGTTAACGAGTTCTTTCTTTGGGAGGAATATTATACCTTAGTATTTTGAATTTTTTTTAAATATATCACATTTGTTTCCTATTCCATGTCCCCACATATTGGAAATTGAGCACCCTAGACCCACCTTAAATATTCTAGGGGATAATAATTAATGTTAAGGTATATAATAAAACATAATGGGATCCATTGTCTCTAAAAAAAACTTGTTACCTTGTATATAAAAAATCATCACCACAATATAAATATTAACTAAGAATAAATTATAAAACGTTCATATATAATAAATATACATATAATAAAATGCAAGGAAACTTAATAAATCACAACATACATGTATCAAATTACGAACATATGTTGAGAACCATCCACTAATAATGGATGAAACCAATGTGGTCACCCAAAAGAAGTCTCAATGATATCAACTAACTTATCTCCCATTAATATTTATCCTATAAGAAGATCCCCCAAGATTCAAATTCTAGTCTTCATGAACATAAGATCAGAAAAAGCATAAGTATTCATATAGGGGTGAACAATTATTCTTAGAATGGTCATCCCAAGCAGTGATCCAACCCCATAAATCATAATTTTCTTTATATATCATCAATTTATAAAGTGAAAAATACCACACATCATGATAAAAGTCATTATATATAACATTAACAATAGAAATTATTTCAATATCATGATACCCATAACTCATTGATTTCTCACTCACAAAATAACAATGTATTTATATAAATATACACACTCAGACATTGTATTATAAAAACAAGAAAGAAAACATGAACCACATCCTACTAGTGTCCAGTAAAAACCTAATTCCAAATACTCATGACAAAATCTAGTCCTAAAACTATAAGAGAGTGGAAATATCCATGAAACTCTCGAGATGTAACATTCTAGTATAACCCACCCAAACCATACTTGAACAGGTGGTGTCTGTAATGACCCAGACCTGAACAGCCACTTGAATAGTGCTAAACGGGTCGGGTGTTACTACCTTAGATGCACCTCCCTAAATGCCCAAGGCTGCTGACTAGTAGCAAGGGTCTTATAGGTATAGTAGGGAGGAAATACCCTCTCGTAGGATAATAATGGTACTAGTTTGAGTATAATAATAAATATGCAGCGAAATAAACATCTTAGCAGACTTGAACCAAACCCACAGAACGAAAGCACATTTAATATCGATAAACAGTGGAAGCAATAAATATAAAAAAGAGCAGCGGAAAGTAAACACAACATCATGCTGATCACTTGTAATTACTATTTAACAAACAACATACATCTAAAGCAGGTCATCCATATACACATGTAAAGGCACCAATGTTTAACCAACTATAGCTACAAAACAAGTAAGCAAGATGATACAGGAAAGAAAGAAAGAAAAAAAGTAAACTCCAGCCTAGTAAGACCTCAAGGTCCATACCATCTCCATGAAATTGCTAATGTAGTCCAGCTCTTAAAGATGACCACTTTCCTGCACATAAATATATAATGTCTACACACATCCCGAAGGGCCCATGTAGGGTGTGAGATGAATCTCAGTAGGATATCACCCAATGGTGCTTACTTAATATAAGTGTTTAAGAAGGCATGTTGTTATTAGGAAAATAGTAAACAATACAATGCCCAAATAAGTATAAACTCCACTGGTGCTCTGCAGCCACCATCAAGTTTCACCTGCTTCAGCCAATGCCAGAATCTCTGTCATGTAACCTAGAACCATATGCCCCCTGACACTGTGTCTCAAGTATTGACGTCCTGAAGGAACACCCAAGAAATTGTAATCTAGAGGAATATCAATTCCTGTCCTCAAATAAGTAACCGAAGGGACAATGATGTCTACCCTCAAATAAGGTAACCAGAGGAACAACAATGTCTGCCCTCAAATAACGGAGATCCTATGCCCCTAACCCGATAGCCTCAATGTTATCCCCTGAAGGATCCTCAGCTTACATGTGGATTCCTACGAAAAGAACTCCCAAACCAATAGTACCTAAACCACAAATAACTGGGCACTCTACCCACATGAGTGGTCAAAACCACCTCATCTTGGAGTCTCTCTATGTGAACACAACTCAGAGTTCCAGGTGAGCATTAATTACCAAAATAGTACCCAATCCATAACCTCTTGACACATAGTGCCCCTACGACAATGCCTCTCAAGTCTGATGGCCTTGACATCCAAGTAACCCGGGACAAGACCAACCTAACATCCACCCTTCCTCAAGATGATGTCCATGACACCCAATCCCATGGTCAGAACCACCCAATGTAACCTGACCCATGCCCAAACTGTGATCATCATCATTTAAGAATATTCGGGCCATGCCCAACACAACCCAAAGGGTTCCATCATATGCAATTCAGAAATTACATATATAACACTTTGAAATAATCCACATAAACAGGCAAAAAAATCTAAATAGTTGAATTTTCACTAACCCAAAGGTTATCACACAACAACACTGAGGAATTAAATTCCTCTAAACAATGTAACCATGCTTTAATATATTAAACATAACAGTTCTAAACAAAGTAGACCAATTATAACCATTTTGGCACCCAGGAAAAAATGTCCCAATGAGCGTCGACCTATCGCCCAGCCTTGCTCAAGAAATATAGGCAATAAGGCATTCCCAAAGGCATATAGTGGGTCTAACAATTAATTCAATATGTAATAGTAGATAAAACAGGGTCATGCTAAAAATACCCAAATGCGCGCTTTAAGACATGCCACCCAAAGGTCTGAAAAACATGAAAGAAGGTATGCACCACATACCTGAGACTCGTAGATGTAGGAACGTCCAATATCAAGCTCCAATTCGAATTCTATCTTCATAGATATATGTTTTCATCAAATCTCGACAATTCCACTTGGATGGAAACTGTGACATGTGAGGCAAAGAAACTGGAACAAAATAGGGTGTACGAGTTTAGCCTCACTATTGTGATCCCACATCCACCAACGGATTTAATAACGAACATCAGATTATGATTATAGGGTAAGAAAAATTCTTCAAAACTTTGGAATGGACCTGTTCTGAAGTTGGGGAAGAAGAATCTATTTTCCAAAATAAGACGCGACACTCTTTCATTTAAGAAAATAAAAATAAAAATACATGGCGTGTAAAAAAGTACTACATGTCATGTAGTACCTTTGTCTATACTCTGACTTAAGAAGAGGTAGACACATGACTAGGATTCTCCACAGGGGCCAACACACGACTTGAAATCAGCCGGTATGCATAACAGAGGATACACAACGTGTCAAGAAACACTACACACCGTGTAGTAGGAAATTCCTACACGGTAATCACACGACATGTGCTCGGTGAGTGCATGACCAGTACTCGCCTAAACCATACACGAAATGTAACTTAGAGTACGTGGTGTGTAGTCTAGAAAATTCTAGAACTTCATAGATTTCCCAAATTTTCACAGAAACAAGTCAATAATTCAAGCAACATCGGGATTTTGACCCGTTCTAAAAACCCGGGTTCTTATAATCTATCCACCTTAACATAGCTCATCCCCAGTCTATCAAACGAAACTTGGAGATGGCACCGAACATACCACCCTAATCAATGTAACCTGGACTACCCCAGACTTAAAGGTTTTGGCTAAATTTCTCAAGGGGCTCCCCACCTTAGGAATTTCCTAGCTCTCTCTCAACCCTACAAAACTCAAAAAAAGGGTTCACTAACCTATTTCCAGACTCATAGTCCTCTCATAACGAATTATCACCTGTGTGCCTCATTGGTGCTCCTGTTTCATTCCTGAAACCACAAACATATCCCCCACCAGATCGGTGTCCACCTCTATGAGGTCCTATATCCCATGGATGCTCAAAATGAACCTGGTGTAGCACTTCAAGTAACCCACATTTTCGATGCCCTGATTCCCAAGGCACCTCAAGTAACCCGCATCCTTGATGCCCCGATACCACACATCTCATACATATATATAAATATATTATGCACCCGATATGGTGCCAATCCCACTGACCAGCATCTAGTCATTCCACATAAATCATGTGAACCTTGTGAAATCAAAACAAACATGCCTCAATAGGTCATGCCAAAAGAAAATAAGAAATTCAAAACCAAAATCGCGGTGTAACTCTAACCGTCGTTGTCTCACCAACCTGATCATCCCTTGGAAGCTCCACAATGTGGACCTGACCAGAAGTACGACTGCCTAAGGCCTAACCACCCTACGGTGCTGCTTCACTCACCAGCCACTGAACCCTCAATTGGATCCCACTATCTCTGTCACATCCTCCGCGTGCAGCTGAAACTTGACTACCATATCTTGGAACAAAAACTGAACCAACTCGAGATACCACAATCTATCCTGGTCCATGCCTATTAGTTGTCTGAGAAGGATTCCTGCAGAACCTCTCAAGATGCCCAACCTGTCCACAAGCCTGACACTCCTTTGGAGGCCTATCATACTGTGTAAGAACATGTCCTGGTTGTCCACACTAAAAGAAAACCACTGTTGAACTGCTACAAGGTGGTCTAGCTGATTACTTGGCCTAAATTCCCTACTGGAACTCATCCCATTCTCACTTCTTGATATCCGAACCATCACTTGAAGCTGCCTCCTAGCCAACCTAGAGCCTATTGCTCTGGTTACCCTTTGCTATAAGTTCCTCATTCACTAGATCTGATAATGAACTCAGCCTGAAGATATTCACCTAGATCTGAATGGCGTGTCGTAAGCCATCCTCAAAGCACCTCACCCTTGTTATGTCATCGCTTACCATATCAGGTGAAAAATGAGAAAAATCAGTGAAAGTATCTGTATAGTCCATGACGTACATGTCTCCCTGGTGAAGACTCATGAATTCTAGAGCTCTTTAAGCTCTCAGTGTCTCTGGGTAAAAGTTCTCAAAAAACTGGTCCCAGATGTCTTTCCTTGTTAGTCCCTCATGAATGCGAGCCTGAACCTTCACATACCACCTGCGCATCACCGATCCTCTCAGCATGTACGTCACCGGCTTGACCCTCTGCCCAGAAGGCATCTCGAGCTGCTCAAAGATCATCTTAATGCTCTCTATCCAATTCTAAGCTGCCTACGGACCACCCTCACCTTGAAAAAGTGGTGGGTGATGTGACTGGAAGTCCCACATCAGATATGACACAGATGGTTCTGTACCCTGCACACCTCTATCGATCCCCTACAAGACACATACTCGGAATGCTCAGAGATTCTCGTTGATCCATGGTCCGAATGCTGCCAAACCCAGCTACTGTCTTTCCTGCACTGGATCCTGAACCTAATCCTATCCCTTAGCCTGTACCTGTGTCCCTACTCTGCTTGCACCGGATCCTGAACCTGATCCTGCGGCACTATATCATCTCCCGTCTGACACTCCATATGAGTCGACTAAAATGAACCTACTGAATACCATAAATAGCCATATATCCCATATATATATATATATAACAATATATATTTAACGTAGATAAGGAAATCAATAAAGAGGTAGCATAAAACAACTACCCTTACTGCCCCCTATTACTACCCATGCCCATGGCATCCCGACCTCATGGCCTCCTTACCTGCCCTCAACAGAGCCAAGTATGAAAAGTACCTCAGGCCTTTCCTGTCCTAACAACTAAAGTTGCCTCAAAACAATGACTGAGTCACGCAATCCTGATGATAAAAATCACCTCGACCATAGTACTCGCCCGCTTGTAAAAAATCTAGACTCAAATGCCATTCCACATGCAATTCTACAAAAATATAACTCATGGCATAACACATTGAAATAAAAAAAGAAATTTTTATCTGTAATTTCACCTATTCAAATTTTGAAAGAATATAAGGCATGTTAATTGATATTATTCACATGGAATTATCACTTCACAAAGCATACATGAAATTAAGAAATTGAAATAACCTAAAAATGAGCCTATCAAAATCCAAGAAAACAAGCCTTTCCATACCGATCCAAGGTACAATTCTCCTTTACCACGTCAGGTCAAGGTTTACATATCACAATCATTAACATCACACACCAAGTGATCCACCGAGGTGGAAATCATATAAACTATAATTTGAGAAAAAAGTAAACATCAAATCTTACCCATGGTACTTGGTCCATCCCTTGTACCTGGGGCTGCAGGCACCCACGCACAGGCTAGAAACCCAGTTCGAGTCACAACCTATCTCTAGTCTACTATATCCCAAATAGTAAAACCAGCAGAAATAAAAAGAGAAGTCTCAATCTCCTTAGTATCCAGAAAAACACTGCTACTAAATCCTTATAAAGAACTCCTCTAATACTACTTTGTAACGACCCGGACCTGAACAACCACCTGAATAGTGCTAAACAGGTTGGGTGTTACAACCTTAGGCGCACCTCCTCGAACGCCAAAGACTGCTGACTAGCAGCGGGGGTCTTATAGGTATAGTGGGGAGGCTATACCCTCTCAGAGGATAATAATGGTACTAGTTTTAGTATAATAATAAATATGTAGTGGAATAAACAACTCAGCAGACTCAAACCAGACCTGTAGAGCAGAAGCACATTCAATATTGATAAATAGCGGAAGCAATAAATATAAACAACAACAGAAAAAAGTAAACACAAATGCATGGTGATCACTTGTAACTACTATTGAACAAAAAACATACATCCAAATTAGGTCATCCATATCCACATGTAAAAGTGACAATGGCTAACCAACTGTAGCTGAAAAACAGGTAACCATGCTGATACATGAAAGAAAGAAAAACCAAGTAAACTTTAGCTAGGAAAAACCTCAAGGTCCATACCATCTCTATGAAATAGCTAATGTAGTCCATCTACTAAAGCTGACCTATTTCCTACACATAAATCCATAATGTCTACACGCATCCCGAAGGGCCCATGCACGATGTGAGATGAATCTCAGTAGGATACCACCCAACGGTTCGTACCTAATGTAAGTGTTTTAGAAAGCATGCAGTTATTAAGAAAACAGTAAACAATACGATGCAAAAAAATCATAAACTCCACTGGTGCTCTGAAGCCACCATGACATGTCACCTACTTCAGCCAACTCTAGAATCTCTGTCATGTAACCCAACACCATGTGCCCCCTGACACTGCATGTCTCAAGTACCGACGCCCCGAAGGCAGACCCAAGAAATAATAACCTAGAGGAACAACAATGTCTATCCTCAAATAAGTAACTAGAGGAACAAGAATGTCTGTCTCAAATAAGGTAACTGGAGGAACACTGATTTCTTCCCTCAAATAATGGCGAGCCTCTGCCCGCAACCCGATAGCCTCAATGCTATCACCTGAAATCTCCTAACCTTCCACGTGGCTTCCTATATAAAGCACCCCCAAACTAATAGTTCCTAAAACAAAACTACCAGGGACCTCTACCCACACGAGTGATCAAAACCACCTCATTACAGAGTCTCTCTATGTGCACACTACTCAAAGTTTTGGGTGAGTGGTAATCACCTAAATAGTACCCAAGCCACAACTTCTATGACACCTCATGCCCCTGCGAACATGCCTCTAAAGTATGATGGTCTTTACATCCATGTATGTAGAGACCCAAAGCTTAATGTACATGGACATTACATTACTTTTGCGGAATAATTAATACATAACAAAAACATACACACAAGGACCGTAATAGTTTAGTGTCTTTGGAAACTTAGAATATAAACATCTAATCATGTTGAAATATCTTCAATATCTCCCATAACAATCTTCCCCTTTTTGTTTCCTTATCAAAAACCTTTCTTTATTTCCTGGGGAAAATAAAACATAAAAAGGGTGATCTCAAATGCTCAGTAAGGGCAAACATAGAGAACATAAAACAATCCATAAACATTTGAAAGCAAAAACTTGAACATGAAATCTAAACATTAAAACCTTGAGCAAAGACATAAATCTTGGAAGTACGTAAGGCATATATCATAAAGGAACATCAATCAAGATAAAATAGCATTGGAATAAAACATGTAATTGTGGAAACCATTCAGCACTTGTTATGATTTCCATAGTATCCAAGGCATTGCTGCCAAGACCATCTTAGTGGACAAAGTCCCTTTCTGAATTGAGTTCACTCCTCGTTTCAGTCCTGTAACACTGAACCAGATTAACTTACCGTTCCAGCCATGTCTATATTATGAGATATAAATATTTACCCAATGCATTGGAGGGATATATAGGTCCCACCCATCTCATAATGAAATCATTCTTACTTGTTCCACAACATAAACATAAATCATTCATAATAACCCAAAGAATAAAATGGGTTCCATAAACATCATTCCATCATAACATAATCCATATAAAACATATGGATATCATTTCATCATAAGAAAAGTGAAACCATGTAAATCATAGATACATTAAACATAAAACATACACATATGAAATAATGTCATCTTATATAGAAAATGGTTTTGATAAAACATTTGAAATGAATTCTTGAGGAAAATATCCTTTCTTCTTCAAAATCATTTTCTTTTCACAAAATTCCATGCACTTTTAAAATAAATGTATTTTGTTTAAAATTTTCATAAAATCTTGTAGATTAAGCTTCATGAAAATGAGGCGTTATGAAACCGTAAAAATCCGTTCATGCCGTATAAGTTAAAAATAACATTCACCTCGTACTTTTGTCGAAAAAGTCAAAAAGTACCTTATATGGTAACCAAAGGAAAGATTCCATTCATACAATGTGGTAAAAAGTAAATAAAGGGTAAAAATGACTTTAAACATTCATGGAAGAATAGTAAACATTTTATGAAAACATTTTTAGAAAACATGATCATGGATGATAAACTTAACCCCAGTAAATACTTACGTATAAGCAATCTCGGATAAAAATGAGATTGAAAATTTATCCCTTACCTTAGGTCCGATATGCTTCGTATGGATCCGAAAATCTTTTATAATGATTTATATAATTTCATTGACTTATTAAATAATAATATTCATTGTTATGATATCATATATGTTTCACTTATGACTTTATATTACCCGTTCTTTTGTAAATTCCATGTTAAAGCAGCGTTTTGGGTAAAATCATTTCATTTATCGTATGTGTTTCGACTTTTTGTTCTTGATATTATTACTCATATCCTGATTTAAATAATTCCAAAATGTAAAAAATTATTTATATATAATATATATTCATCATATAAATATATATTATAGATCGATAAAAGGAATGAAATACACCATTCATGGAGACGGTAGGCCGTACGTACGCATGAACGATGTTTTCGTTTCTTTATTGAATTGAATGAAACTAAATAGATGACATACATATATATATACATAAATCCAGTAGCATTATTATTTAATATATTTAATTATTATTAATTATATAAACTTTATAATCATTCATGTATGGTTAACATGGAGAATGAATCTCATCACGCTGTGGAGACGGTAATCCGTAGGTACGCATGAGCGATGATATCGTTCCCATAATTATTGAATAGAATTGGAGTGGATGGTATAATATATCAGAATCAGTATTATTTTATAATAACCTTATATAGTTATTCTTTACACCATTATACCCATCCATTTAAGGTGTTGGTGGAAAAACAGATTACACCACGGCGTAGAGACGATATTCCGTACGTAGGCACCCGCGGTGATTTTGTTTTCCGTAGGATGGATAGAAGCTGAAATAGAGTTGTTTAATATTTATAATAACATATCAGTATATGAGGTATAATTATGTTATTACTTCAATATGAAACAACTAAAGAATAGGGATTAGAAGAAGAATGGAACTTGAAGAAAACGGTAGAAGGTATTACATCTTTCTCGAAGTGCCTCCTTTAAACTTTCTCTTAGGGCACTAAAATTAGTCTTTGAAGAATACCAGAACCTCTAGGATGTTCCTAAGGAAGTTTATAAGAGAATTTGGCAGGGTTTGGCCGAGATTGAAGGCTCAAAGTGGTGTGAGGAAGAGAGGGAGGAGGTTCCCTTTTATAAGGGAGGAGAGGGGCACCTTTGGAATAACTAAAAATATTATTTTATTATAAAGTCATATTTGGTTTTTAATAGCTCATAATTGAGTTATTTCGAAGATAAGGTGGGTATGGGTCTAAATAATCTCATACAATATAATTTAGACAAGTTTAGGTTTCTATTTTAACCTTATAATTTAGATTTAACTTTAAGTTAAATAATTTTACTTTTATCGTGTCTTCTTGTTTTCTTACACTATAAGGTTAATAAACTTACTATAACAAGCCAAACGAACCCCAAGATGTTTATTATTAATATATATAACCTTATCTAACTCATGTGGATGAAACTTATATTTTTAGGAAAAAAATAACAATTAATAATATAATATTTGTTTTAAAAACTATTTTATGTCAATTTTGACACTATTTGGTAATTGATTTTTGTGAAAATCATAACAGAATGATTAGTTCGAAAAAAGTTAACTAAATCAATAATAACATGTCATAGTAACATATAAAATTAATGGAAATCATAAAAAATCTCAAATTACATTTATTTGTGTATTTATAACATCAATTATGTCAATATTTCATTAATAAGATAATTACTGCATCATCATTGTGTCATAAATAATTTAAATTATTTAATGTATAAAAATTATAAATAAAACACCATTATATAGGAAATATTATTAGATTTCTAATTAATATTTATAGTCAATTTTATCTTATGTATAACCCTATATTAAAAATGATGTAGTTATTAAACTTTGATTTTAACTATTTTAACCATTCTTTAAATAAATTAATAATAAATGTCCTTATCTAATCCAAGTGGGCATAAATGGTCATATTTTATTCATAAGGTTGTTTTTTGTCAAATTACACATATCCAATAGAATTAGGACATGTGTTAGGGTAATAATAATATCATTTTTACCCTTAATTACCCTATTTTCTTTTTACCGTGGTAAAAAAGTAAATGTTACTATTCACCAAAAATTATTTTCATCTCATTGAACCACATTTTAGTCCTTGATATTAACCGTGTCTCTCGGATTTTTGAAATTCCACTCACAGAAGCGGTAAAATTAACTTTTATGTGAATTTCAAATTCTCCTAGGAGGTAGGTAAAAGACGGTGAAAAGTTCAATAAAATTTTTATATATCTAAAATTATTATAAAATGCCTCCAATAAATTTCATTGAACTTATATAGGTATTATGTATCAATTTTTACCTAAAATAAATATAAATAAATAATTATTTAAATAAAAAGTCGGTTTTTTAATAGTAACCCAATGTTTTCACTATTCATCAAAAATTGAAAGTTTTCAGAAAAATAAAAAAAATTCACCCTAGACTAATTTCGATATTCTGAATCCAAAAATGAAGTCCATTTTGAAAGATAAAATCTATAAAATTTCAAAAATTGGGTATTACTATTCATAACGGCTAGTTCATAACAATATTATAATAATATCTCGTTTAGTGAAACTCTGTATTGCGTACTACACACGCTATCGAGGAAGGTCGCCATTGCGTGTAATGCAAGACAAGTCAGGGATACGTGTTGTGGAAGCTCCTTTTGGTGTAACGTACAACACAAGACATTAATGAAATTAAAAAGAATATTTTTCATAAAATCTCGGGGTGTTACAGTGTAACCTGAGCCATGCCCAACCTGACAGTCACCCTGCCTCAAGCCAACATCCATGACCCCCAATCTCATGGTCAGAACCACCCAATGTAACCTGGACCAATCCCAACCTGTGATCAACATCACTCAAGAATATCCAGGCCATTCCCAACACAACCCAAAGGGTTCCAACATATGAAATTCATCAATTACATATATAACACTTATAAACAAGTCCCATAAACAAGAAAAACAATATAAACAGTTGAATTTTCACTAACCCAATGATTATCACACAACATAACTATGGTATTGAATGTCGTTAAACAACTTAATCATGCTTTAATATATTAAACATACATATTCGAAACAAAGCAGACAAATTATAACCATTTTGGCACCAAGGAAAAAATGTCCCAATGAGCGTCGACCTCTCGCCTGACTTCGGTCAAGAAATATAGGCAATAAGGCATGCCCAAAGGAATCCCATGGGTATAATAATTAATTCAATATGTAATAGTAGATAAAACATGGTCACACTCAAAGTACCCAAATGTACGCTTTAAGCCGCACCACTCAAAGGTCTGTGAAAACATGAAAGAAGGTATGCACCACCGACCTGAGACTCATAGACGTAGGCACGTCTGATATTGAGCTCCAATTTGAAGCTGATCTTCGTAGATCTATAATTCCTTCAAATCCTGGGAATTCCACTCAGATGGTAACTGCGACGCATGAGGCAAAGAAACTGGAACGGAACAAGGTTCATGGGTTTATCCGCACTATTGTGATCTAGCATCCACCAATGGATTGAATAACAGATGTTAGATGATGATTCTAGGGTAGGAAATTTTCTTTGAAACTTTGGAAAGGACCTGTTTCAAGGTTGGGGAAGAAGAAGTTGTTTTCCAAAATAAGACATGTTGCTCTTTCATTTAAGAGAACACTACTGGAAATAAAATCTTTCCCAATGGTTCTGAACCATTGGGAAAGGCTGCAGAACTGTTGGTATATGTTATACCAACGGTTCTGGAATCTGTAGGGAAGTAATCCATTGGGAAAGCTTTTCCCAACGGTTTATAGTGAATAGTTGGGATATGTTGGAAAAAAACTAACCTATCCCAACGGTTGTGCCAAACTGTTGGGATAGTTTTTTCCAATGGTTTGGCTTGAACCGTTGGGAAAACCAAGCGCTCTATGCTTTCCCAATGGTTTAGAAACCATTGGGAAAGGAGTTTTACCAACGGTTTTATGAACCGTTGGTAAACAAAACTCAGAGAGGCTATGCCAACGGTTTCAAACCGCTGGCATAGCCTATGCTGTGCAAATTTCACATCAGCTCTGATTTTGTGCAATTTGCACTGAAGGTTTTATTTTGTGCATTCCCTATCATTTTCAATCCAATTATTGTACCTACAATAAACTAACACATACATATACAATTATTGTACCTATAATAACCAACTAACACATACATATATAGAAAAAATTCATACACATTTAACATATAATTCATCCTGGAAATATACACATCCATAATTAAATTATAATTCATAACATAATTATAAACATACATAATTCATTTAGAATTCAATTTAAAATTTAGATGACAATTATATGTGGAATCTGGAATTCAATTCACAATTTGATCGGTTTTTCGTATACCAAACATTTTTACCTGAAATGATGTCCATTTTAAACAAAATACATACACCTGGAGTGATACCGACCACACCATGCCTCAGATTGAGGCGAGGTTAACTCGTACACGTCAAAAAATGACCCATCTATTGTTTTCCTAAAGTATAAACATATTCTGAAAGTGTTTGGTTGGTTTTGCGTATGTCAGTTGTTGTTTTCACTTAAAATGAAGTGATTTTTAAAGAAAAGATAGACAATTTGAATCGTTCCAGCCACACCACACCTCATATTGAGGTGGGGTTGACTCGTAAACATCACAAATGACCCATGTATCGTTGTTCTAAAATATCAACACAATCAGAATCCGTTTGGTCAGTTTTCTGTATGTACTTAAAATGTTGTCCATTTTAAACATAAGAGAGACATTTTGGGTGGTCCTGGCCACACCGCGACTTGGATTGAGGCACGGTTGGCTTGTACACGTAACATATGACCCATGGATAATTGTGATAAATTATCAATAGATTTCGAATGCGTTTGTTCGTTTTTCCGTATACCAGTTGTTCTTTTCACTTATAATCCTGTCCATTTTAAACAAAAGATACATAGTTAGAGTGGTTCCAGCCACACCACATCTCGGATTGAGGTGGGGTTGACTCGTACACGTCACATATGACCCATGGATCGTTGTGCTAAAGTATCGACACAATCCGAATGTTTTTGGTCGGTTTTCCATATACCAGTTGATGTTTTTCACTTAAAATGATGTCCTTTTGAAACAAAAGGCAGAAACTTTGAGTGGTGCCTGCCACACTGTGTCTCAGATTGAGGAAGGGTTGATTCGTACCTGTCACATATGACCCATGGATCGTTCTCCTAAAGTTTCAACGGAAACCGAACGCGTTTTGTCAGTTTTCCGTATGTTCTTAAAATGTTGTCCATTTTAAACAAAAGAGATCCACTTAGAGTGATCCTGACCATGCCTAGCCTCAGATTAAGGAGGGGTTGACTCATACACGTCACATATGACCCATGGATCATTTTCCTAAAGTATCAACACATTTCAAATGTGTTTGGTCAGTTTTTCGTATGTCATTTATTCTTTTCACTTATAATCCTGTCCATTTTAAAAAAAAGAGAGACACTATGAATGGATTCGGCCACAGTGCACCTCAGATTTAGGTTATATTGACTCATACACGTCACATATGACCCATGGATTGTTGTGCTAGAGTATCGACACAATCAAAATTTGTTTGGTCGGTTTTCCGTATGCTAGTTGTTGTTTTCACTTAAAATGGAGTTAATTTTAAACAAAAGAAAGACACTTTGAGTGGTGTCGGCCACACCACACCTCATATTGAGGTGGTGTTGACTCTTACACGTCACATATGACCCATGGATAATTCTCCAAAAGTTTCAATGGAAACTGAATGCGTTTGGTTGGTTTTCCGTATGTACTTAAAATGTTGTCCATTTTAAACAAAAGAGAGACACTTAGACTGATCCTGGCCACACCGTAACTCGGATTGATACTAGGTTGGATCGTACACATCACATATGACCCATGGATCATTTTACTAAAGAATCACCACATTTTGAATTCGTTTGGTCAGTTTTTCGTATGTCAGTTGTTCTTTTCACTTATAATCCTGTCCATTTTAAACAAAAGAGAGACACTATGAATGGTGTCGGCCACAACGCACCTCGGATTGAGGAGGGGTTTACTTTTACATGTCACATATGACCCATGGATTTTTGTGCTAAAGTATCGACACAATCCGAATGCATTTGGTCAGTTTTCCATATGCTAGTTGATGTTTCTCACTTAAAATGATGTCCTTTTGAAATAAAAGATAGACACTTTGAGTGGTTCAGGCCACACCGCATCTCCGATTGAGTAGGGGTTGATTCTTACACGTCAAATATGCCCCATGGATCATTGTTCTAAAGTATCGACACAATTAGAATCCGTTTGGTTAGTTTTCCGTGTGTACTTAAAATGTTGTCCATTTTAAACAAAAGAGATCCACTTAGAGTGATCCTGGCCACACCGTTCCTCGGATTAAGGAGGGGTTGACTCGTACACGTCACATATGACCCATGGATCGTTTTCCTAAATAATCAACACATTTTGAATGTGTTTGGTCAGTTTTTTATATGTCAGTTGTTGTTTTCACTTAAAATGATGTCCATTTTAAACAAAAGAGAGACAATGTGAATATTGTCGGCCACACCGCGCCTTGTATTGAGGCGGGGTTGACTCATACACGTTAAATATGACCAATGGATCATTGTGATAAAGTATCAACACAATACGAATGCGTTTGGTCGGTTTTCCGTATTCCAGTTGATGTTTTTTACTTAAAATGATGTCATTTTGAAACAAAAGACAGACACTTTGAGTGGTGCTGGCTACACCACATCTCAGATTGAGGTGGGGTTGATTCGTACACGTCACATATGACCCATGGATCGTTCTCCGAAGGTTTCAATGGAAACTGAATGCGTTTGGTCGGTTTTCTGTATGTACATAAAATGTTGTCCATTTTAAACAAAAGAGAGCCACTTAGAGTGATCTCGGCCACACCGTGGCTCGGATTAGGGAGGGGTTGACTCGTAAAAATCTCACATGACCCATGGATCGTTTTCCTAAAGCATCAACACATTTCTAATTCCTTTGGTCATTTTTTAGTTTGTCAGTTGTTCTTTTCACTTATAATCTTGTCCATTTTAAACAAAAGGGAGACACTATGAATGGTGTTGACCACACTACGCCTCAGATTGAGGCGGGGTTGACTTGTACACGTCACATATGACCCATGGATCGTTGTGCTAAATTATCGACACAATCCTAATGCGTTTGGTCTGTTGTGCGTATGTCAGTTGTTCTTTTCACTTAAAATGATGTCCTTTTGAAACAAATGACAGACACTTTGAGTGGTGTCGGCCACACCGTGCCTCAGATTGAGGCGAAGTTGAATCGTACATGTCACATATGACCCATGGATCATTGTGTTCAAGTATCTACATAATCCGAATGTGTTTGGTCGGTTTTCCATATGCCAGTTGATGTTTTTTAGATAAAATTATGTCCTTTTGAAACAAAAGCCAGACACTTTGAGTGTTACCAACCACACTGCATCTCCGATTGAGGCAGAGTTGATTCTTACACGTCACATATGACCCATGGATTGTTGTGATAAAGTATCAACACAATCAGAATTCGTTTGGTCAGTTTTTCATATGTACTTAAAATTTTGTCCATTTTAAACAAAAGAGAGACACTTAGAGTAATCCCGGCCAGACCGTGCCTCATATTA
Source organism: Viscum album (assembly GCA_963277665.1). NCBI lineage: Eukaryota > Viridiplantae > Streptophyta > Magnoliopsida > Santalales > Viscaceae > Viscum > Viscum album. The sequence continues at coordinate 1,646,057,105 of OY728132.1, forward strand.
AGGCGTGGTTGACTCATAAACATCACATATGACCCATGGATCGTTTTCCTAAAGCATCAACACATTTCGAATGTGTTTGGTCAGTTTTTCATATGTCAGTTGTTGTTTTCACTTAAAATGATGTCCATTTTAAACAAAAGAGAGACACTATGAATGGTGTTGGCCACACCACACCTCGTATTGAGGCAGTGTTGACTAGTACACGTCAAATATGACCCATGTATCATTGTGCTAAAATATCGACACAATCCGAATGCATTTGGTCGGTTTTCCATATGGCAGTTGATGTTTTTCACTTAAAATGGTGTCCTTTTGAAACAAAAGACAGACACTTTGAATAGTGACGGCCATACCGCATCTCCGATTGAGGCAGGTTTGATTCATACACATTACATAGGACCCATGGATCATTATCCTAAAGTTTCAATGGAAACCGAATGCATTTGATTGGTTTTCTGTATGTGCTTAAAATATTGTCCATTTTAAACAAAAGAGAGCCAATTTGAGTGATCCCGACCACACCATGCCTCAGATTAAAGAGGGGTTGACTCATACATATCACTTATGACCCATGTATTTTTATCCTAAATAATTAACACATTTCAAATGTGTTTGGTCAGATTTTAGTATGTTTGTTGTTCTTTTCACTTATAATCCTATCCATTTTAAACAAAAGAGAGACACTATGAATGGTGTTGGCCACACCGTGCCTCAGATTGAGGCAGGGTTGACTCGTACACATCACACATGACCCATGGATCGTTGTCACAATCCGAATGCGTTTGGTCGATTTTTCGTATGTCAGTTGTTCTTTTCACTTAAAATGATGTCCTTTTGAAACAAAGACAGAGAATTCGAGTGGTGTCGGCCACACCGTGCCTCGGATTGAGGCGGGGTTGACTCGTAAATGTCACAAATGACCCATTATCATTGTGCTAAAGTATTGAAAGAATCCAAATGTGTTTGGTCAGTTTTCTGTATGCCAGTTGATGTTTTTCACTTAAAATGATGTCCTTTTGAAACAAAAGACAGACACCTTGAGTGGTTCTAGCCACACCGCGTCTCCGATTGAGGCGGGGTTGATTTGTACACATCACATATGACCCATGGATCATTGTGCTAAAGTATCAATACAATCAGAATTCGCTTGGCTAGTTTTCCATATGTACTTAAAATGTTGTCCATTTTAAACAAAAGAGAGCCACTTAGAGTGATCCCGGCCACACCATGCCTCCGATTAAGGCGTGGTTGACTCGTACACATCACATATGACCCATGGATCTTTTTCCTACAGAATCAACACATTTAGAATGCATTTGGTCAGTTTTTCGTATGTTAGTTGTTGTTTCCACTTAAAATGATGTCCATTTTAAACAAAAGAGAGACACTATGAATGGTGTCGGCTACACCGCGCCTTTTATTGAGCCAGTGTTGACTCGTACATGTCACATATGACCGATGAATCGTTTTTCTAAAGTATCAACACAATCCAAATGCGTTTGGTCAGTTTTCCGTATGCCAGTTGATGTCTTTCACTTAAAATGATGTCCTTTTGAATCAAAAGACAGACACTTTGAGTGGTTTCGGCCACACTGTATCTCAGATTGAGGTAGAGTTGATTCTTACACGTCAAATATTACCCATGTATCATTATCCTAAAGTTTCAATGGAAACCGAATGCGTTTGGTTGGTTTTCCATATGTACTTAAAATTTTGTCCATTTTAAAAAAAAGAGAGATACTTAGAGTGATCCCAGCCACACCGTGCCTCAGATTAAGGCGGGGTTGACTCGTACACATCACATATGACCCATGGATTGTTTTAATAAATCATAAACAAATTTCAAATGCATTTTCTCAGTTTTTATTATGTCAATTGTTCTTTTCACTTATAATCCTGTCCATTTTAAACAAAAGAGAGACACTATGAATGGTGTTGGCCACACCGCGCCTCAGATTGAGGCAGGTTTGACTCGTTCACGTCACATATGACCCATGGATCGTTGTAAAAAATTATCGACACAATCTGAATGCATTTGGTTGGTTTTTCATATGTCAGTTGTTCTTTTCAATTAAAATGATGTCTTTTTGAAACAAAAGATAGACACTTTGAGTGGTGTCAGCCACACCATGCCTCGTATTGAGGCGAGGTTGACTCGTACACATCACATATGACCCATGGATCGTTGTTATAAAGTATCGACACAATCCTAATGCGTTTGGTCAGTTTTCTGTATGCCAGTTGATGTTTTTTACTTAAAATGGTGTCCTTTTGAAACAAAAGACAAACACTTTGAGTGGTGTCGGCCAAAATTCATCTCATATTGAGGCGGAGTTGATTCGTACACGTCACATATAACCCATAGATTGTTATCCTAATTTTTCAATGGAAAACGAATGCGTTTGGTCAGTTTTCCATATGTACTTAAATTGTTGTCAATTTTAAACAAAATAGAGCCACTTAGAGTGACCCCGGACACACTGTGCCTCGGATTAAGGAGGGGCTGACTCGTACACGTCACATATGACCCATGGATCGTTTTCCTAAAGTAAAAACACATTTATAATGCGTTTGGTTAGTTTTTCGTATGTCAGTTGTTCTTTTCACTTATATTCCTGTCCATTTTAAACAAAAGAGAGACACTATGAATGGTGTCGGCCACACTATGCCTCGGATTGATGCGGGGTTGACTTGTACACGTCACATATTACACATGGATCTTTGTGCGAAAGTATCGACACAATCCAAATGCGTTTGTTCTGTTTTCCGTATGCCAGTTGATGTTTTTCACTTAAAATGATGTCCTTTTGAAACAAAAGACAGACACTTTGAGTGGTGTTGGCCACAAAACGTCTTAGATTGAGGCAGTGTTGACTCGTACACATCACACATGACCCATGGATCATTGTAATAAAGTATAGACACAATACGAATGCGTTTGGTTGATTTTTCGTATGTCAGTTGTTCTTTTCACTTAAAATAATGTCCTTTTGAAACAAAGACAGAAACTTCGAGTGGTGTCGGCCACACCACACCTCACACTGAAGAGGGTTTGACTCGTACGCGTCACATATGACCCATGGATCATTGTGCTAAAGTATTGATAGAATCCGAATGAGTTTGGTCAGTTTTCTGTATGCCAGTTGATGTTTTTCACTTAAAATGATGTCCTTTTGAAACAAAAGACAGACACCTTGAGTGGTGCTGGCCACACCGCGTCTCCTATTGAGGAGGGTTTGATTCTTACACATCACATATGACCCATGGATCATTGTGCTAAAGTATCAACACAATCAAAATTCTCTTGGTGAGTTTTCCATATGTACTTAAAATGTTGTCCATTTTAAACAAAAGAGAGCCACATAGAGTGATCCTGGCCACACCGTGCCTCATATTAAGGCATGGTTGACTCGTACACATCACATATGACCCATGGATCGTTTTCCTAAAGAATCAACACATTTCGAATGCATTTGGTCAGTTTTTCATATGTTAGTTGTTGTTTTCACTTAAAATGATGTCCATTTTAAACAAAAGAGAGACAGTATGAATGGTGTCTGCTACACCACACCTTTTATTGAGGAAGGGTTGACTCGTACACGTCACGTATGACCCATGGATCATTGTTATAAAGTATCGACACAATCCGAATGCATTTGGTCAGTTTTCCGTATGGCAGTTGATGTCTTTCACTTAAAATGATGTCCTTTTGAATCAAAAGACAGACACTTTGAGTAGTTCCAGCCACACCGCATCTCAGATTGAGGTAGGGTTGATTATTACACGTCACATATTACCCATGGATCATTATCCTAAAGTTTAAATGGAAACCAAACGCGTTTGGTTGGTTTTCCATATGTACTTAAAATGTTTTCCATTTTAAACAAAAGAGAGATACTTATAGTGATCCTGGCCACACCGTGCCTCAGATTAAGGCGGGGTTGACTCATACACGTCACATATGACCCATGGATTGTTTTCCTAAACCATCAACATATTTCAAATGAGTTTGGTCAGTTTTTATTATGTTAGTTGTTCTTTTCACTTATAATCCTGTCCATTTTAAACAAAAGAGAGACACTATGAATGGTGTCAGCCACACTGCACCTCCGATTGAGATGTGGTTGACTCGTTCACATCACATATGACCCACGGATTGTTGTGAAAAAGTATTGACACAATTCGAATGCGGTTGGTTGGTTTTTCGTATTTCATTTGTTCTTTTCACTTAAAATGATGTCCTTTTGAAACAAAAGATAGACACGTTGAGTGGTGTCAACCACATCGTGCCTCGTATTGAGGCAAGGTTGACTCATACATGTAACATATGACCCATGGATCGTTTTTATAAAGTATCGACACAATCCTAATGCGTTTGGTCTGTTTTCCGTATGCCAGTTGATGTTTTTCACTTAAAATGACGTCCTTTTGAAAGAAAAGACAAACACTTTGAGTGGTTTCGGCCAAACTACATCTCATATTGAGGTGGGGTTGATTCGTACATATCACATATTACCCATGGATCGTTCTCCAAAAGTTTAAATGGAAAATGAATGCGTTTGGTTAGTTTTCCATATGTACTTAAATTATTGTCTATTTTAAACAAAAGAGAGCCACTTAGAGTGATCCTGACCACACCGTGCCTCGGATTAAGGCGGGGATGACTCGTACACGTCACATATGACCCATGGATCGTTTTCCTAAAGTATCAACACATTTCGAATGCGTTTGGTCAGTTTTTCGTATGTCAGTTGTTCTTTTTACTTATATTCCTATCCATTTTAAACAAAAGAGAGAAACTATGAATGGTGTCATCCACACAGCACCTCGGATTGAGGTGGTGTTGACTCTTACACATCAAATATAACCCATGGATTGTTGTGCTAAAGTATCGACACAATCCGAATGCGTTTAGTCAGTTTTCCGTATGCCAGTTGATGTTTTTCACTTAAAATGATGTCCTTTTGAAACAAAAGACAGACACTTTGAGTGGTTTCGGCCACAACACGTCTCAGATTGGGGCAGGGTTGACTTGTACATATCACAAATGACCCATGGATCATTGTGATAATGTATCGACACAATCTGAATTCGCTTGGTCAATTTTTTGTATGTTAGTTGTTCTTTTCACTTAAAATGATGTCCTTTTGAAAAAAAGACAGAAACTTCGAGTGGTGTCGGCCACACTTCACCTCGGATTGATGCGTGGTTGACTCGTACACGTCACATATGACCCATGGATCATTGTTCTAAAGTATTGACAGAATCCGAATGCGTTTGGTCAGTTTTCTGTATGCCAGTTGATGTTTTTCACTTAAAATGATGTCCTTTTGAAACAAAAGACAGACACCTTGAGTGGTGCCGACCACACCGTGTCTCCAATTGAGGCGGGGTTGATTCATACACATCACATATGACCCATGGATCATTGTTCTAAAGTATCAACACAATCATAATTCGCTTGGCCAGTTTTCCATATGTACATAAATGTTGTCCATTTTTAACAAAAGAGAGCCACTTAGAGTGATCCCGGCCACACCGTGCCTCGGATTAATGCGTGGTTGACTCGTACACATCATATATGACCCATGGATCGTTTTACTAAAGAATAAACACATTTAGAATATGTTTGGTCAGTTTTTTGTATGTTAGTTGTTTTTTCCACTTAAAATGATGTCCATTTTAAAAAAAAGAGAGACACTATGAATGGTGTCAGCTACATCACACCTTTTATTGAGGCGGGGTTGACTCATACACGTCACATATGACCCATGGATCATTGTTCTAAAGTATCGACACAATCCGAATGAGTTTGGTCAGTTTTCCGTATGCCAGTTGATGTCTTTCACTTAAAATGATGTCCTTTTGAATCAAAAGACAGACACTTTGAGTGGTTTCAGCCACACCGCATCTCAGATTGAGGTACGGTTGATTTTTACATGTCACATATTACCCATGGATCATTCTCCTAAAGTTTTAATGGAAACCGAATGCGTTTGGTTGGTTTTACTTATGTACTTAAAATCTTGTCCATTTTAAACAAAAGAGAGATACTTAGAGTGATCCCGGCCACACCGTGCCCCGGATTAAGGCGGGGTAGACTCGTACACGTCACATATGACCCATGGATTGTTTTCCTAAATCATCAACATATTTCAAATGCGTTTGGTCAGTTTTTATTATGTCAGTTGTTCTTTTCACTTATAATCCTGTCCATTTTAAACAAAAGAGAGACACTATGAATGGTTTCGGCCACACCGCGCCTCAGATTGAGGTGGAGTTGACTCTTTCACGTCCCATATGACCCATGGATCGTTGTGCAAAAGTATAGACACAATCCGAATGCGTTTGGTTGGTTTTTCGTATGTCATTTGTTCTTTTCACTTAAAATGATGTCCTTTTGAAACAAAAGATAGACAGTTTGAGTGGTGTCAGCCACACCGTGCCTCATATTGATGCGAGGTTGACTCGTACACATCACATATGACCCATGGATCATTGTTATAAAGTATCGACACAATCCTAATGCGTTTGGTCAGTTTTCCGTATGCCAGTTGATGTTTTTCACTTAAAATGATGTCATTTTGAAACAAAAGACAAACACTTTGAGTGGTGTCGGCCAAACTGCATCTCATATTGAGGCGGGGTTGATTCGTACACGTCACATATGACCCATGGATCGTTCTCCTAAAGTTTCAATAGAAAACGAATGCGTTTCGTCAGTTTTTTATATGTACTTAAATTGTTGTCCATTTTAAACAAAAGAGAGCCACTTAGAGTGATCTTGGCCACACCGTGCCTTGGATTAAGGAGGGACTGACTCGTACACGTCACATATGACCCATGGATCATTTTACTAAAGTATCAACAGATTTCGAATGCGTTTGGTCAGTTTTTCGTATGTCAGTTGTTCTTTTCAATTATATTCCTGTCCATTTTGAACAAAAGAGAGACACTATGAATGGTTTCGGCCACACTGTGCCTCAGATTGAGGCGGGGTTGACTCGTACACATCACATATGACCCATGGATCGTTGTGATAAAGTATCTACATAATCCGAATGCGTTTGGTCAGTTTTCCATATTCCAGTTGATGTTTTTCCCTTAAAATGATGTCCTTTTGAAACAAAAGACAGACACTTTGAGTGGTGTCGGCCACAACACGTCTCAGATTGAGGCAGGGTTGACTCGTACACATAACACATGACCCATGGATCGTTGTGATAAATTATCGACACAATCCGAATGCGTTTGGTCGATTTTTTGTATGTCGGTTTTTCTTTTCACTTAAAATGATGTCCTTTTGAAACAAAGACAGAAACTTCGAGTGGTGTCAGCCACACCTCGCCTCGGATTGAGGAGGGGTTGACTCATACATGTCACATATGACCCATGGATCATTGTTCTAAAGTATTGACATAATCCGAATGCATTTGGTTGGTTTTCTATATGCTAGTTGATGTTTTTCACTTAAAATGATGTCCTTTTTAAACAAAAGACAGACACCTTGAGTGGTGCCGGCCACACCGCATCTCTGATTGAGTGGTCCCGGCCACACCGTGCCTCTGATTAAGGCATGGTTGACTTGTACACATCACATATGACCCATGGATTGTTTTACTAAAGAATCAACACATTTCAAATGCGTTTGGTCAATTTTTCATACGTTAGTTGTTGTTTTCACTTAAATGATGGCCATTTTAAACAAAAGAGAGACACTATGAATGGTGTCGGCTACACCTCGCCTTTTATTGAGGTGGGTTTGACTCATACACGTCACATATGACCCATGGATCATTGTTATAAAGTATCGACACAATCTGAATTCATTTGGTTAGTTTTCCGTATTCCAGTTGATGTCTTTCACTTAAAATGATGTCCTTTTGAATCAAAAGACAGACACTTTGAGTGGTTCCGGCCACACCGCATCTCAGATTGAGGTAGGGTTGATTCTTACATGTCACATATTACCCATGGATCATTCTCCTAAAGTTTCAATAGAAACCGAATGCGTTTGGTTGGTTTTCCGTATGTACTTAAAATGTTGTCCATTTTAAACAAAAGAGAGCTACTTAGAGTGATCCCAGCCACATCGTGCCTCGGATTAAGGAGGGGTTGAGTTGTACATGTTACATATGACCCATGTATTGTTTTCCTAAAGCATCAACATATTTCAAATGCGTTTGGTCAGTTTTTATTATGTCAGTTGTTCTTTTCACTTATAATTCTGTCCATTTTAAACAAAAGAGAGACACTATGAATGGTGTCGGCCACACCGTGCCTCAGATTGAGGAGGGGTTGAGTCGTTCATGTCACATATGACCCATGGATCATTGTGCAAAAGTATTGACACAATCTGAATGCGTTTGGTTGGTTTTTCGTATGTCAGTTGTTCCTTTCACATAAAATGATGTCCTTTTGAAACAAAAGATAGACACCTTGAGTGGTGTCAGCCACACCGTGCCTCGTATTGAGGCGAAGTTGGCTCGTACACGTCACATATAACCCAAGGATCATTTTTATAAAGTATAGACACAATCCTAATGAGTTTGGTCAGTTTTCCATATGCCAGTTGATGTTTTTCACTTAAAATGATGTCCTTTTGAAACAAAAGACAAACAATTTGAGTGGTGTCGGCCAAAACGCGTCTCAGATTGAGGTGGGGTTGATTATTACATGTCACATATTACCCATGGATCGTTCTCCTAAAGTTTCAATGGAAAACGAATGCGTTTGGTCAGTTTTCCATATGTACTTAAATTGTTGTCCATTTTAAACAAAAGAGAGCCACTTAGAGTGATCCCGGCCACACCGTGCCTCAGATTAAGGCGGGGCTAACTCGTACACGTCACATATGACCCATGTATCATTTTCCTAAAGTATCAACACATTTCAAATGTGTTTGGTCAGTTTTTCGTATGTCAGTTGTTCTTTTCACTTATATTCATGTCCATTTTAAACAAAAGAGAGACACTATGAATGGTGTCAGCCACACTGCTCCTCGGATTGAGGCGGGGTTGACTCGTACATGTCAAATATGACCCATGGATCGTTGTTCTAAAGTATCGACACAATCCGAATGCGTTTGGTCAGTTTTCTGTATTCCAGTTGATGTTTTTCAATTAAAAGGATGTCCTTTTGAAACAAAAGACAGACACTTTGAGTGGTGTTGGACACATCACGTCTCTGATTGAGGCAGAGTTTATTCGTACACGTCACATATGACCCATGGATCGTTGTGATAAAGTATCAACACATTCCGAATGCATTTGGTCAGTTTTCCGTATGGAAGTTTTTCTTTTCACTTATAATCTTGTCCATTTTAAACAAAAGAGACACAATTAGAGTAGTATTTTAGCTTTTTATTCACATTATTAAAATACACTATTTGACTATGGGTCTTTAAATTAATTTATTTATGGAAAATTTACATTTAAAATGAGAATATCAGAAAATTAATAGAAGAAAAAACATTTACTAAAAATCCTTGTGGAAATATTAAGGTAACATGATTTATGAGAATCCTCATGTGTCTATTAGTAGAATGGTATTTAATTAAAATATTGTGTAAATTCATATAGAATATTTTTATATCATTCTTATTATAGATTAGATTTTAGTTTATCATGCTATGAAACATTTCAGAGCTAACAATGTCATGCCCAATGAATACATCCCTTTTATAACATACCAAGAATCTATGATATTGATTAGATGTGTAAATGTGGTTTACATTGATTATCATGATGAAAATAAATAAAATATATATTATAGATTTTATAGTAGTAAATGAAATCACAGAGGGTGGGGGGGGGGGGGCTGTCCGGGGGGCTGTCTGGGGACCAAGGAGGAGGGTGGGGGGCTGTGAGAGGGGGGGGGGGGGGGGACTGTCCGAGGGGATGTTCGGGGGGTTGTCCGGGGTCCAAGGAGGAGGGTGGGGGGGGGGATATTTTGGGGGCTATCTGGGAGGCTATTCAGGGGGCTGTCCGAGGGCTGTCCGGGGGGCTGTCCAGGGACCAAGGAGGAGGGTGGGGGTGGGGGAGGGGGGCTGTGTGGGGGGCTGTCCGGGGGGTGTTCGGGGGGTTGTACGGGGTCCAAGGAGGAGGGTGGGGGGGCTGTCCGGGGGGATGTCCAGGGGGCTGTTCGGGGGGCTGTCCGGGGGGCTATTCGAGGACCAAGGAGGAGGTGGGGGGGGCTGGCTGGGGGGGGGGGGTCCGGGGTCCAGGGAGGAGGGTGGGGGGGCTGTCCGGGGGGGGGGGGGGGGTGTCTGGGGTCCATGGAGGAGGGTGAGGGGCTGTCCGGGGGGCTATGTGGGGGGCTATCCGAGGTCCAAGGAGGATGGTGGGGGGTTGTCCAGGGTCCAGGAAGGAGGGGGGTTATCAAGGGAGTTCCCAAACACACAACCACTAAAAGACAACAACATCCATAAAAATAGATAATATATAAAAATAACTCAAATCCAATACTATACTACGAGTCTATATAAAACCAACAACTAGAATAGATTAAATATCAAATATAAATAATATTAGTCAGAAATGTAATGGATCAATTTGTCCCACATCACCATCACCATCATCATCACCCTCGTCCTCGTCCCCATCATCATCATCGCCCTCCTTAGCACCCTCCTCCTCACCCTCGCCTGCCTCCTCACCCTCGCCACCCACCTTGCCATCCTCTTATCCCTCCTCTTCCGCATGAGACTCCTTGCCATCATCATCATCAAGCTGGACATCATCCTGACCACCACTAGAACTGCCACCTGGTGCACCATATATAGAACTTATCGATGACATATATTCATCAAAATCCGGGCTAGCCTCTATTGGAAGTGTTGGATGTAGAACATCAATAAATTTAATAAACGCATTGTTTTCCCTAGAAGACTGTTATGCCATCTCTATGGCCCTTTTCTCAGCCTTTTCTACCTATTCCCTAACATTCTACAGCTCGATGGCACTAAAAATCATACATGAGGAGGGCCAATACCTCGTTGGGGCTATCCTAGGTCGGCAGCGTACTCTCCTAGGATTCTCCTCTCCCAACACCAGATGTAAGTGATCAGTTGACCCAAAATTGTCTGGTTCGTGGGAATCGAGGGACTCTAAAGCAACCTATTACAAATATAAATATATTATTAAGTTACCAAATAGATATTATAATATAAAATCAACAGATTAAAACTTACAATCTGCTGCTGAGTCGCTTTGTTGACGACACTTCCATCCTTTTTCCGTCTACTCAAGCAAAACAGTTTTTCTTGAGGCACACATCTTTCAATATTCTGTATTTTCCTCTACAATGACATTGAAAACTAATTTTATATGAAAAAATTATCAAACGATTAAATAATTGAGAAAACAAAAGAAAATTTAAGTTGTAAAGAAAACTTATAAAAAATTGTCATACCTGCTTCCTCTCATGGTCCGACATCGTAGTACATCCTAGTGTGTGGAGGTATTTTTTTGTATCAATGTTTTTTTTTCTAGATGATTACTAAATAAAATTTGATAATTAAAAGGATAATATTAATGCAAAACATGAAAGTTATTATTTAAATACCTCAAATGTAATTCATACCTTAAAATGGGTACTCATCCAATGTGTAATCATCTGAAGATACTGCTCTATAAGACAATCATCCACAACTAGTACTGCCTCTAACTTAGTGCCAACTATAGAACACCAGCCAATATACAACTCATGCTTGTAGGCTCTCCAAAGCTCTCCTAAATCCTTTATACGTTTCGGTCATTCACCCTCACCATCGGGAAAATTAAATCGAAGCTAACATCAAAATATTAATTCATATAAATACAAAAATAATTCAAGGCATTAAATAAAATATATTTTTTACCCATATCTTTTCCCAAGATCTATCCTTGACTTCATGTGGAAAATGTCTCCATGACAGCGGGCTGAGGGGAGTGATGTCGGAGTATTTGGAAAGCGTCGCAAAAAAACTCCGACATTGCTGCCCTGATTTCTCAACCATTTGGTTGTATTCATTGTAATCCACCATAACCGGTGTGTGGTGGTTCCACATCGAACACATGCGTGTATGACCCAACCCCTGCCTCCTGTCAGTAGATGTATCTATCATGAAAGAAAAACAAATATTTTATCAAAACATATTATAATGAAAATAAATATTGCTATAAAAATTTGTTAGGGTTTTATAAATATACTTGCGCCAATCTGATCGCTGGGTGCCATCAGATCCACAGAAACCGATGGAACACCCTGTGGTGGAACAGGAGTCAAAGATGATGGAATATAGAAGCTCAGAGAGATAGAAGTAGAAGGAAAAGAAGATGGTACAACTGTATGAACGGATTCTGACTGGGGAGTTGGAATCATCATGGGATGTGAAAATTATGGGCCAGAATATGTAGAAGGTAGAAAAAACATGGGAGGCCTAAATATCCCGTGTGTCCCTAACGACACACCGGGATCCTAATGTGGGAAGGATGACATATCAGTGGGAGGGGCATGGTCTAGTTGGGCACACACATCTTCTTGTCCACCTCTGGTATGAACCCTCCTCGTACCACCAACCTAAGTACTAAGACCAATACTAGGCTCCTCGTCGAATAATTGTCGACGTATGGGTGGATCCTACAAAAAAGTTTACAAAAAAATTAATCATATGACATTATATATTCTTTAAATTTATATATTTGAAATAAATTACTCATTGTAGGAACTAATGGTGGAACACCCATCTCCACCATCCGATGATTGTTCTCTATCATTTTTTCCTTCATCTCTCTTCAATTGGCTGCATTTCCTGCTTTTGAAAATAGATACGTAATTAACTAGAAAAAGGAAACTAATGTGTAAACCAAAAAACTAAATATATGAGGGAATAGGGGGATTCATTGGTAATTTAGCTATCAATTATTTTAGAAGATCTTGAATGGATTTAATAAATCATACAAGTTGTAATGTTCACCAAGTTAGAAATATTGTTTGACTAGGTTTGAATACAGTTCAATTCCAAATTAGAAAATGCAATTTAAATAAAACAGCAACCAACAAACATTGAAAATTCACATAATGGTCAAGTCAGCTAAAACATATTTGTTATCAATACTAAATCAATTTGAATATTACCAACCTTAACAACCCAACTCGAGGTAAACCAAAAGAATTGAGAACATGGATAAATGATTCTATATATTTTCAACCACAAATTTAGGTTCAAAATCAACTCTTACAATTGAGTTATTGGATTCATCAAAATAAATAAATGGATTGGTTCCAATGGAACTAGAGACAGTGTCAATTCCATCATCACCATCATTAAAAATATGTCTTGGAATTACTTCAACTATGACACCAAATTTAGGTCGAAGTTGTTCTTTGACATAAAGAACTTTTTTATCCATTGATGCCAACACATATGGTTCTTCGGTATCAAGAGTGTGAGTCATATTAATTACTCGAAATCCACAATCATTAATAAATGTTCAATGTATCGTCATCGAATCAAACCAATGGAATTTCATCATTGTGACTCGTCCATGAGAGTAATAATCCAATATTATTATTTTCTCAATGACTCCATAATAACCCACATTTTCAAATCGCGGTCTACTATCTGATGCACTGGCATAACAATCTGTTGTGGCAGTAACCATAACACCATTATGTTTTTTTCTCATGTTCTTTGCTCGTTCAGTGACAATAAATTTGTACCCATTGATAATAGTTGATTTACAGTCACGAACCACGGTATTAGGACCAAAAGCCAAAGCTATTATTTCCTCAGAGATAAAGTCAGTAGACAAACTCAATACCTGCAACATAAATGACTATTAAACTTAATTAAATATTGATATAATTAATTTAAACATTAATATTTTTACCTTCAATTTTAACCAAGCAGAAAAGTCTTTGCTATGAAAAGTATCTCTCTTTATCAAAGATAAAGAATGATGCTTTCTATTTATCATTGTTTTATGTTCCCTGTAGATAAAAAATATGAATAGTTTAACAGATATATATTTAAGATATACACATTCAATTTAGTTACCTGATATAGTCATCAAACAAATCACAATTGAACAAAACTGTGCGATGTGCCATCTCCCGCTCTTCATGGCTTAATGTCTTCATTGTATATGATCCATGAATTATTCTTGTTTGAAGAAGTGATGGAAAACTCGGTTCAATTTTCTCATACTGTTCAACTTCATTTCTCATTGGTCTATTCATTATTGTAGTAAGATCAAACAAATACATTGAGCAGAAATCCGTACATTCTTGAGCCAAGTAACCGTTCACAATAGAACATTCGAGATGATTCCTGTTTCAGACATAAGACTTTAATGTGTACATATTTCTTTCAGTTGGATACATCCAAAGAAAAGAAATAGGTCCTCTGAGAAGTATTTCACTGGGAATATGGACAGTCAGATGCAACATGCATGTGAAAAATGATGGAGGAAATATTTTATCCAACTCACACAAAATTAATGGGGAATCTGTCAACATTTTTTTCAAGAAAGACTTGGACAACTTCTTAGCACAAAGATCTCTAAACAAATGGAACAACTGAATAACAACCACCCTTAAAATACTGGACAAAAGATGACTGATTGCTATTGGAAGCAACTCATGCAATAGAACGTGATAATCATGAGTCTTCAAATATTTTAGCTTCAACTATCTTCTGTTGACCCGTTTAGATATGTTTCTCGAATATCCATCAGGAACACTAATAGTCTATAATACTTCTAGAAATTGTTTTTTTTCATATGTGTCATCACATAAGAAGCACATGGAAGTTTCCATTTATTTTCACTGATACGCACAGGATGCAATTCTGGTCTGATGCGCCAATCCACCAAGTCACACCGAGATCGTAAATAATCTTTTGTCTTCCCCTTGAAATTTAGAATAACTGAAAGCAACATTTCGTAGATATTATTTTCAATATTCATTACGTCTAAGAAATGACATAACAAATTGGTTGACCAGTAAGGCAAATATAAAAAGATACTCCTCTTCCTCCAATTGTAACAGGTTTCAGTGGAAACATTCTTTCTCTTTCCAGATTTCATTTGACCCTTCCCGAATGAAAAATTGAAATCTTTCAATTCATTAAGAACATCAGTTCCAGACATACACTAAGGTGGATCATCAGTCTCTATGGTATTATCAAATATTTGATGATTCATTCTATATGGATGATCCTTTGGCAAGAATCGTCGATGTCCCATAAAACTGAACTACAACGATATTTCAGTCTTCTAGATCGTGTATTCTTCATACAAACTGGACATGACAGTTTTCCCTTCATTCTCCATCTAGACATCATTGCATAAGCCAAAAAATCATTGATCGTCCACATAAGCACATCACACATCTCAAATATGCCTTTTGAACATGCATCATATGTGCGCACACCCACATCCCAAAGATGTTTCAACTCTTTCATTAAAGGTTGCATGTATACATCAATATCAATGCCGGGATCAGAAGGACCAGATATGAGTATACTAATGAAAGTGAAAGGTTTTTTCATACACAACCATGGGAGAAGATTATAAATGTGTATAAAAACTGTTCATGTGCTGTGTGAAGTAAGCATCTACCCAAATGGATTAAAACCGTCGCATGAAATACCCAGCCTCACATTACGCACGTCATCTACAAAATCAGGATGTCGAGCATCTAATCTCTACCATGCAAATCCATCTACAGGATGAACCAACTCATCATTAGTCTTCTTTCTCTCGGTATCATTCCATTTCATTTTTATTGATATGTCATTAGACATAAAAATATTCTGGAGTCTGGGGATCAATGGAAAGTGACACATTACTTTCTGTGGAATGCGAGATGGTGTTCCATCAGATTTTGACTTTCAGAGGGATGTGCCACATTTTATACAATCATTTCATTCAGCGGTTTCATCCCAGAATAAACTGCTATCTTTCGGGCAAGCATGAATTTTTTTTCTTGAAAATCCATGTTCCTCAACTAAATTCCATGCCATATAGTGGTTTGGGGGAATATCTTCATCATCTGGAAGTAAATTCATCAAGAGGATAAGAATGTAATCGATTGCTGTATTAGAAATCCCATACATAGTTTTCCTATGAAACAATCAGATTAAAAATTCCATCTTTTTCATTTTATCTCATTGTCGATATACTCGAGTCGTGGCAGCATCATTGATTTTTTTTCACCCTATCAATATCATTATTTTCACTAGATGCATCAACTGTCCTCATATCGAAGTCTTCTTGAGTCAAAATCCTTTCTTTTTCATGATTATTAATAAATGGAAACCGATCATCTAACAAATTCTCTATTCTAGTCCTTTCATTTCGATCATCACCAATTTGCGATTTCATTTTCTCCCCGTTGTGATACCACACAAAGTAGTTTTCTTGAAAAGCATTTTTGGTTATGTGGTAGCTAACTTCTTCATGGCTCAACCAAGGTCTACCAACACAATTGGTACATGGGTAGTGTATGATACCACTATTTGAAGCATTGTGAATTGAAAAATCTATAAAGCTCTCCAAATTGTTTTGAAAATTGCTTGAGATCTGATCGGTTTCATACAACCCACTTATGTCCATTCTGTAAAAAGAATTTATATAAGTCATTTTGTCATAAACAATTCAATAGAATTGAAATTTAATATAAGATACATTTAAGTAAATGATAAAGGAATAAAATAATCAAGGTATCAACTACACATGTGAAAAAAACATACTAATGTGTTATTGAAAAAATGTAAAACCAACAAGAACTTAATGTGTTATCACATCACAACATGCCTCATCCCATAACCATATTAGTAGGGTATCATGAACATGAATAAAATTAACCTTGTGCTAGCCTCCTACCCTACATGACCCCAACCACATGACACATCTTATTATAGCCTTATCACATCGCACCTCACCTGAAAACACTAGGGAAATCATTGTACATGTCACTTGAAGACACTTGGACAATCACATCGCATCTTGACGAAAAGCACATGGTCAATCACTTATGAAGGAAGGGTAGGGAAGACATGGTATCTATCTAACCATATAACCACCATCCTAGATATTAGAAATAATACCCATAACTCAAAACCTCTAATAATTTGTAAGTTTATCCAACTCTGGTTGGGAATGTGTAGAAATAACATAAAATACATGATATATAGATAGCAAAAAATAACCAACCTATGGGTTCACATTAACTACATAATCACACACTTCACTACTACCATACAACACATAAACCATCAAAACCACTTTCAGCACAATATGCAACACACCACACCACCACCACACAAGAGACATAGGATTTTCCACTTTCATTTATAAGCCACTTAATTCACACTTACATTGTCCATTAATTTAATGTTAAATTAATTAAATCCATTTACCACACATCCATTTCTATTCCATATCATTTATTTACTATCTTGTTTTTTTGTTTTAACATCATAATTTATTCCATAGATAACCAAGAAACTAATAAAACCACTACACAACAACTCACCATCTCACAATAACCATCGTCGCCATGTTACATCGGCCAACCATCTCACCAAAACAACCACATATCACAAAAAAAAATATTTCACATCACAACCACCGCACAACTAAAACCACCTCAGCACATCATACACCACAACCTCATCACACAACTCCTCCACATGGCACAACACCACCACACATCATCACTATCACACAACTTCACATGTCACATCCATGCCCACTAACCATAACATTACAACCCCACATATCACAAAGCCCAACTGGTCACCTCAATCACCATACAATAGCCTACAACATACAATCAAACACAACAAAAAACCTCTAAAAGAATCAACATACCCCAACTTCCACAATTTATTCAAGGTTTTTTATTACATTACCCTTTTATTTAGCATGGACATTATAACACAAATGATATTCCATGGGAAACTAATTAATTAACAAAATATTCGTTCAATTTCCTATTTTTCACACTGAGATCACATCAAAATCAAAACTTAAAACTAAAATATTATATGAATAACAATAAAAACAAGTTAGAACTTAAGTATTATGTGTATAAAGAATAAAGTACCTGATTTGAGATGATTCAGATGGAGTTTCACCTGTTAGGATGGGGGAATTCGTGAGAGGATCTGAGCACTGAATAGATCTAGGGTTCTGTCGCGAATGGGGGAGAGCAGCAGCCCGACTATATTTGGGGTAAAGATTTGCAAGCGGTTTTTAAAAACCATTGGAAAAGGGGTACCCTTTACTAATGGTTCTAGTGAACCGTTGGTAAAGGGTTTCCCAGCCCTTCTTTAACAATAATTTAAGCAAACCGTTGGTAATGAACTGTGGGTAAAAACCACAATTCCAGTAGTGGAATAAAAATAAAAATACACAGCATGTACAAAAGGACTACATGCTGTGTAGTAGATTTGTTTGTACTCCATATTAAGTGGAGGTAGCCACATGTCTAGGAAACTCCACACAGGTCAACACACAACTTGAACTCAGCCGGTACATATAAAGGAGGATACATGGCGTGTCAAGAAAAACTACACGCTATGTAGTAGAAAATTACTACACGGTCATCACACGACTTATACTCGGTGAGCACATGACTGATAATTTACTAAAACATACACGGTGTGTACCTTAGAGTAGACAATGTGTAGTCTGTAAATGTCCATAACTTCCCAGATTTTCCCAGTTTTCTAAAAAACAAGTCAAAAATTCAAACAGGATCAGAATTTGGATCCGTTCTAAAAACCCGGGGTTCTTAAAGTGTCACATGACCTCAAGTGTTCCTCAATATATGAAAAATAATAATGAACAATAGTGAGGGTCTATTAGTAAATTGATGTGATTATAACCTCTAGTATAAATAACCATAAATAGCAGTTGAAGTAACAATAATAAAATACAATCATAATATAATAGTAATATGGGCATTACTGTAATACTTCTAAATTTTACTATTTATTTTTTACTTAAATAATTTTTTTAAGAGTTTATTTCACATGAAACAGAAAAATAAAAAAACCATGATAAATTTTATTGATAAGAAATGTTAAAATTAAAAATAAATGTTAATACATAATGAGACTGAAATATTAATCACTATTAAGAAAATTATAAGAGTAATAAAAGCACAAGTAAAAATACAATGATCATAAAATCATTATCCTTGTGGATAAAGATCATAACATCAATTGAAAATATGGAAATAAGTTAGATAATTATAAATAACATAGATATATTAAGAGATAATTAAATTAATGGGATGAATGATTCTATAAAAGTATGTAAATATATATAAGAATGTAATATGACTGTTAAATAAATATGCTCATTGGATATATGGCCATTAGATAAATGTTTCTTTGATATATTTTAATTGGATGTATATAAAAAGAATAGTTTTTAATTGATAAAAATATAATTTTGGATTGAAATAAAAATATAATATTTAACTAAAATATTTTAATGTAAAGATATATTTTTTATGCACTATATATTTTTTGTGCATTACATATTATTATCATTATTAAAAAACGATTTTATGTACTTATAAAATTAAAATAAATATTTTAAGAAAAATATATTGATAAAATTAAATGTTTATAAAATTATTATTATTTTAATAGTATGTGGTTAAAATTAATTAATTTTTTAAAATTACATTTTTCAAAGAACTATTTTTACATATTGTGTACTTTTATTTAATAAATTAAATTAAAAATTTTTAATGATCAAGGTAATGTAATTATCAAATTAATAAAAAATATATGAACACTAAATTTATTTTTAATTAACATGAAATAGTATTAAAAACACATAATGATTAAAAAATTATTTATCTATACAAACATTTTTTTAATATAAATTCTGTTTTCATTTAAAAGTTTTATTTATTATATTTATAATTTGAATTAGATTAAATTGATTATAAATTTTTAATTATAAATTCAAAAATAGTTAAGTAGGTTAATTTTATTTTTCAGCATAAAAATTTTGGTTACTGAGGTAAAAATTGAGTTACCACGGTAAAGGTAAAATGAAGTAAATAGTAGTTAAAGTAAGGGGAAAAGAAAGAAATATCATAAAACCCTATATATAAATATTTTTATGGGTTCATTATCAATAAAATAATATAACATATCTATTTTTTCCACTTTTTATACACTTTTCTTTTACAATTACTACCTTACACCTTTGAAATAAATATTTGTGGAAATTCCACTCAAAACTCTATTATAAAAGGACACCCTCTATCCATCACAAACCATTAAAAAAATTATACTATCTCTTTAATATATTAACATTTAACCTATCTAAAATGATTATTATAATTTTTATATCTTCTAGTTCAAATAAGGTATCTTAAATCCTTCATTCAAAAAGAATTTGTGTTGTGAAAATGTGAATTCATCAAGTAAGTATCTATGTTCTTTGACAAAATTTTCAATCAAATTATTTTATACACTATTTATTAATATTATTATATATTTTAATTATTTTTATTAAAATAATTATTTTTAAAAAAAATATAATACTATTATATTACTCTAAACTCTTATTCATTTGCTAGTGTAGAATATTCTTGTTTGGGCTGGTTCGACCACCTACATGAATGATTCTATACCAAAATCTGAATTTTCATCATGAATAAGTATCATGAAACTAATAATAGTAATATATGATATTAAATATCAATATATTTCATGAATATGGTTATTTAATTATGTTACACAAATTAATGATCAATATTAAGTATCTCATTGTTATTGGTAAATTACCAAAAAAATATTCATCATGGATTTCATTCTTGAGTACCATACCCATAATTTCTGTCAAATGAATATGAAACTGAAAATATAATTGGAATAAAATTATTCTAATACCATTAATAATCTAGGAATGATGGAAATGGTATTAATGATCAAGGGTAAACATCTTCACTGTGAAACATGTAAGAAATAATCAAAATGACTAACATTAGATGATGAGAAAAAAATAACTAACAAATATATGTACAATAAATAATTATAATATAATTGTAAAAAAGGTAATAAATATGAATATAATTTTGAAATAAATTATTAAGGTGGTTATATTTATTATAAATGAGGCCAAAGTGATTTCGTGAAAGTTGAGAGTAAAGGTAAGGGTTTTTTACCATTTTAATTTTAAAATCGAGATTTTTTTATTTGGAATTACATATAAGAAATTATATGTTCCTTTATATAAAACCTTTGTATTTATTTAATTTAGGTTATTAATGGTATTTACATGTACTTTTACCATTTATTATCCCTTTGGTTCACAATTATACCAAAAGGACATTTGTAAGTAAATACGACCTTATCTATTATTTTCAGTCAAGAATATTTACCTTCTATGTAAAAATTATTTATTTTATTTTATTGATGTAATTATCTATAATTGAAAAATTTATTAAGTCATTTTTCAATGTAATCTATTTTTTTAAAAAAAGAATATTCTTTTAACCTTTTTAGTGCCTTTTTTTCTTCCAACTCTGTCTCCCTTTACAAAAGTGTAAAAAGAATTATTATTTTTTAATGTATTATATATGAATATAGTTTCCTAATTTTTATATCCATTTATCATATAAAATATTACTCAATAATTTTTTTTTGGTTTACCAAATAAATAACTATCCCCATTTTTGTGTGAATTTTTAATTTTATAATATAATTTATCAAAATAAAAGAATATTTCCTCTTATTATTTAAAGCAATTTTACAAGGTTCTTATAAAAGGGGTTCTCAAATATTTAAACATAATTTAATGATTCTTATTTTTCAATAGGGATATTATCTAATGGTACAATGAAACTTCTTTTTATGTATATTCTATAATCATATTATGTAAATGTTTTCATGATACCTTTATATTTTTTCATTAGTTAATATTCTATGATAAATTTATAAATGTTTTCATGATCATGGGGCACACATATTTTTTTTGGTTTATCATTATGTGAATAGTGAGTTATTTATATCCATTCAATGTAATAGATAAGGTTTTATATCTCTTGAGATGGAATATATGGGACTAAAGACTGAACCCAATCCATTACAAGACTCTATCCACTATTGGAAGATGGTCTTGGTTGTGATCCTCGACCTATGGAATGATTTTATATGATGATGTATATAAAAAATTATTGTTTTATGAAACATACCTATTCTATGTTCTCATGGATAATAATTGTTTACTCACGTTACGACTATTATATGACTAATTCCTTATGTTATCCTAAATGACTTATTCCATTACTCATGTTTTATGATCTATGTTTCATTGTCCATAAATATCTTAAGTTATGTGCATGTACCATAATTAAATTATCATACCCACATGTTAATCATATACTCAATTATGATATTCAATTGTTATTTCTTATGTTACCCCTACAGAGAATCTAATCACACCCTTTCTTATGTTTCTATTACCTAGGTAATGAAGAAATGTATTATGTATGACGTGTCAAAAAGGGAATCATGTGAGAATGATATTTATGGGATATGTTGAAAATGTTGTAAAATAATATGGTTATATATCTAATATCCATATACCATAAAACTTTATGTTTTTTTTGTGCTTTATTATGAGATTAAATGAATATTCTTGTAAAATATTGCAATATGTATGTATTATTTTATTATGTTTCCTTAATTGGTATCAACGTGGGGTTTAGTTTTTTTGGGGACTAGGTTATAAAGAATACAATGAGAGAAACTGAAATGAACTTTGATATACCAAAAGTGATGTACGATGAATATAAATGGTTAAAACAAAGGAGTCATAATTTTGGACATCTTAGGATTGATTTTCTTTATCATATGATTGATTAATGTTATAGAAAACCACTAAAAGTCCGTTTCCAGTTGTTTTTAATGAAACTGAAGTGGGATAAATATTAATTGTATCCTATGTTGTATTTTGGATTCTTTTTATTGATGGATAAAATAGGTTTGGATCATCTCTGGTGTAGTTTGAATGAATTCTGAAAAAAATTGGCTAAGTAGTAGGCTGTGAAATTTAGCTAAGTTTGTTATGTTTATGAGTGAATAAACATGTGAATATGAGTCATTTGAAGTTTCATACAAGTGATTAGTGTTTTCATACAATTAATATGGACTATTTAGTAGTATTTTGGACCCACATATGAATTATCTCTATGAGAGTATGAGTTATCTAGGACTTTTGAATTTTTTGGAACATGCTAGTAGAAATAGGTATGATGGGTTTTCATGGTTATTAAATATTATTATTTTATGAGGAATCTTATGAGGATAAAATATATGTTTAATCTAAGGTAATATTAATCCATGATGTTTGGATGCATTTAATCCATTTTTAAGTGTGATCATTTGGGTCTGTACTAAGATATGAACCACACATTAAGAAAGAAGCTACAACTAATGTGGAGCGTGTTGCAATGTTAAGATAAGTGTGTTTTTAAATACATAAGTTACTAGATTTTATGGATGATTTTTTCAAGTTAATACACATCCTGAAAGTCATGGGTTCAAATATTATGAGATATAAAACCATTCTTGGAAAAGTTTATGAAAACTTAACCAGTTTTAATTTTTTTATTTAAAATGTGTTTGAGATAATTTTAGAAAATGGTGAGAAAAGGAGTCTTCTTAAAAATAGGAAGGGGAAAAATAATTTTTGAAATTAATGAAGGTTTATTCATGAAAAATATATATGTGAAGTTGGATAAAATAGAATGTTATATAGTAGGATGAATTTTAGTTTTTGATGTTAAAGAATGAGAAAAATAAGTATAAGCGGTTCTATAGGTGTTCACTAGCTGGAAAGTCATCTATGAAGTCCTTAAACCATAAGGAAATAGAGTTATTTTATACAACATACCTTGTCATATTTTTTCATAAAAGAAGAATAAAATACATGAGGACCAGTTAGTTCCACAATGTGGGGAGAGTAGTAATACTTTTTATTCTACATGGTTGTAAACCAAGTGGGTTAGTGTGATTTTTCCAAAACTGTAATCATCTATGTAGTGATATTTAGTTTCTTGAGTTCATAGTTACATTTTTGTTCATGATCCATGGATTAGTATGTTTGTGTAAACCATGTAAAATTCGTTATGTTCCATATTTTTACAATATTATAGATTTTAGGACAAGTGAGAGAATTGTTCCTAATAAACATAGAACAAGTTAATTAGTAAGGGGTTGTTTTAATTAACACGCCCTGATTCAACACCTTCATTAGGTGTAATCCTTATCAGGGACCAATAATTGGTATTAGATATAATATTTCTTTGAATATTTCTCTCTCTCCGAGACATGCTAGTGGTTATGGTGATCAATTAGTTAATCCTAATTTTTGAAGGGAACAAATTTTGGCTTAAAAAATATCAAATGAAATATTATTTTCAGTCACTATGATTAAATATTTATTGAAATTCATAGAATATAAATAATTATGGATAGAAAAGTATTTACAGGTAGAGATCACAAATATTTATATGTTGATTCCAATGAAATCAATGCTTTAGGAAGATCTTTGGAGAACCCTATCTATAAAAAGGTTATGTCATTAAATACATATCATGTGATGTGGAAGATGATTCTAAATATTTATGAAGGTGATAAAAATGTTTAGAAAGAAAAGATGCAAGAATGGTGGAAAAATTTAAAGATTTAATAATGATATCAAATGATATAGTTAATTCCTTTTTCAATCCACTAAACATTTTCATAGAAGGCAAGAATGAACTTAAAGAGGTTATCGATGATGTGAACATTGATAAGAGAATATTGAAAAGATTACCTCTATGTTTCAATGAAAAAGTTTCATAGCTTTAAGATGAAGATCCCAAGGAGGTAAATTTGGATATCCTTCATAGCACCCTGATGGAATGTTAAAGGAGGAATAATGATAACAAATCAGTGTTGAAGGAATATTATTAAGAGATATAATTATAGTATATAATGAAACTCATATTCAAAGAAGTACATAAGGATACAAAATTTGGTGAAATGATGTTTTTTCTTTTCTCTGATCTCAAAAGGGGAAAATATAAGTTCAAGGGAAAGCATACACTCTCTTTATTACAACGTGGTAAAGTAGTGAATCTTAATACTTGGTGTTTTAATAAGTTCTAAGATAATGGAGTAGAAGAAATACCAAAAAAGAAGTAATTTAAAGGTACAGATAGAAATTGGAAATCAAAGAAAAAATTATTCAATAAAAATAACTTTCTATATAAAGAAGATTAGGAAAGATATGAAATTGAAGGAGAGGAGGTATAGGATTATAGATAACTTACTGAAGAAGTTATCATGGATGTTGTAGACAATAAGTAAGAGAAATAAAATTATAATGATATGCTGAAATCATAGGAAGAGATAATCTTGAAATTGAACATGAAGAAGATATTAAATAAAAAGACATATGAAGATATTACAGAAAGAAATATATTGGGGTTTTACATTAATCTAATATTTATATTAAAAAAAAGTAATAGGAAAAGCCTAAATTGAATGTAAAACATGAAAAACCTAAATATAAAATTTTTCAAAGATCATAAAATAAAGTTTAGTTGAGAATCAATATTGAATAACAACCTAAAATCATTGTTGGGATGATTAATTTTGTGAAATAATGAGTAAAAAAAAAATTTAAATAACTCAAAGGATAAGTTTTGACATATTTATGGTAGTGTAAATATTAAGAGAGACTCATCACTCTTAGTATAGAATGAAGGAGAAAAAGTGAATCATCCACTAAGAATGTTCATGTGGTGTCCACTAAGGATTTTATTTCTTTTCCATGAGTGTAGTGGCTTGGTGATAAATGAAACTCTATGATGGTTCAAAATCTCAAAAATAATGTAGTGGTAGGGAATTCAAAACCTTAGAAACCTACAACACAGAATAATATTGATATGTATGGTACTAAAATATATACTTATTATGCAAATTTTTTCGAGAATAAGACATAAAATATCATATGTCATTATTGTGTAATATTGGGAAACAGACAATATGAACTTGTTATCACAATATGATACTTCAGGGGTAATGAAATAAAAAATAGCTGAATAGTTTTTCATACTCTTGATATAAATTTAATGGGTATTGTTATTGATTTTATGGTTTTGGGAATAAAGAAATTTATTTTCCATTAAAAGAACGAAGAATCTAGCCAAAGATTCTGAAATAAGTAAAAAAATAGATGTAATCATAATCAAATAATATGAAACCTCAATTTGTTTTAGGTTTTGTATAATGAGGAAGAAAATGAGGAAATAGTGTTTGATAAAGCTTTATCTTAATCAAATAAATCAAACTTGTGGATATATATCAAGACAGTAAGATATGATAAGGAAAGCATTTATGACAATACTTTTGCGTAATAGATAGGTCTAGAACATAGAACCTGTATAGAAGGTTCAATTACTATATGATAGGAAATCATGACCTCATCACCAAAATGAAATAAAATAATGATATAGTTGTCCTCATTAACAATAATAAGGGGTTAATTATTATTGATTTGGGAAATGATATGTTCAGTTTAAAATCCTTGAGATAAACTAATATTATCTGGGTTTAAGGTCTCAATCACAATATTCTATGTGTAAGATATTTGTGTGATTCATGGAATGTAGTGGAATTCAGCAATAATTCATGCATCATTAAAGGAAGATATAAATAAAATGTGTTATAAGGAAGACTAACCAAATGGAATATTTATCTAATTAGTTAAGAAGTCATGTTCATGTTTCCAAAATTAGTGGAAAATAAATCGTGGCCCAAAAAACATAGGAATATATACCGAATGTCCACGAATAACTTGGTGGAAAATGATATAGATCATGGTTTTATCAAATTATTATATGATCACACTTAAGTGTGTGATACTTTCTAAAAAGGGAACATACTAAGGGATACTTACTAGATAAAAAAAGATATCAACAAGGCCCCTTGAACTGGTCCGTGTTGATGTAAGTGAGATGAAAAAATTGAAATATATATGTGTAAAAAGATTTTATGAGATGGTAATTGAGGACTATAAAAGGATAACATTTCTAATAGATTTTTCTCATAAATCTTATCACGACTCATCCTCGGGGCCCGTGTCGGGACTACCCCAAGCCCGCCTTCCATAGGCCAGGGGCTAGCGACTAGCACCAAGGCGTAAATTCCGGTAACAAGGGAAGGCATTACCTTTGTAAAGTAAACAAACACCACAGAGAAAGAAAGAAGTAGAAGTAAACACTAAGTAAAAACTGGTTACAACAGTAAGTGCGGAAAAGTAAGTGGGCTAGAATACAGACCCAAACTGAAAGTAAAGTACAAATCAAAAGGAAAACCCAACAACTGAAAGTAAAGTCGCAACGTTGAGCCGCCCACCAGAAGTCCCACCTGAAGGGTGAGTACAGATAGCCTCCACAACTCCTCGGGTCCAACCGTCCGCTCCGAGTACGTCCCGCCCAGTGGTCCACCTCCAAGTACCATCCTGCTCCGCAAGCCTCAACCACGGTCAGCGCTGTCCGTCGTCTGCAACCAACACAACGTAGTGTAGGTATAGCCCATGCAGGGGTGAGTATAAGCTACTCAGAAGGGACCCCGAGACCCCTGAAGGTCTTCTAAAATCCACAAAGGATAATCCACAAAGGAAAGATACAATCACGAAGTAACATCCGACACTGCTTAGGTATATGCCCATACATATAACTAAGTCATCAATTCTCGTCCGCTCCAACATCTGAGCCCAAGTACAACCCAGTCCACACAGGAAAGCACAACACAATCCACACAGGAAAACAAAACAGGATTCAGCTCACACAGGTATACTACTTCGTAAGACGATAGAGATGATCAGATGTAGCCACTGATTCATCTAAGCCGTCAGACCCACAAAGGATTGGAAGGTGCTAACCCCCGCAATGACCCACATAGGATCGATCATGAAGTTGAAACCATAGCTATTGGGAAACTCCTTCTCTATCAAGTACAGTGGGTATGCCGCTACAACCAAGAGCTTCTCTCTAACCTTGGACTGCTGTATTACTCCACCTATTGAGTACTGTGGGCTTGCTGCTACAACCAAGCGCTTCCCACCATGGGTCTGCAGATACAACTAAGAGCTCCCCCTCATAGCCTCTAGAGGTACTCCTTCTGTTGAGTACCACGGGTCTGCCGCTACAACCAAGCGCTCCTCTTCTGTGGGTTTGCTTCTACAACCAAGCGCTCCCCCGTGCTGCTACAACAAAGCGTTCCTCTGTCGTAGGTCTGCCGCTACAACCAATCGCTCATCCGTCGTGGGTCTGCCGCTACAACTAAGCGCTATCCCTCATAGCCTCCAGAGGTACTCCTTCTATTGAGTACCGCGAGTCTGCCACTACAACCAAGCGCTCCTCCGCCGTGGGTCTGCTGCTACAACCAAGCGCTTCCCACTGGGCTATCCGTAACACACCGAGTCGTTCGATCAGTAGTCGTCAAGTCTCAACTGGCTCTAGGGTTTCCGCACACAGCATGCTCGTTCCGGGAGGGTCCACTCCACGAGCCAAGAGGTCGATGCATCAACTGACATGTAGTCTGGAGTTGATGTATCCCAAAAAGTACCGTAGTGGTCACAACCGAACCCACATAGGATTCCCATACTGTCTTCATTGTCGTCGCAGACGCAACCCGCTCTAGGGTTCCCGTACACAGCAAGCTCCTTCGGGAGGGTCCACTCCACGAGCTGAGGGGCTGATACATCAACTGACACATAGTCCAGAGTTGATGTATCCAAAATTTCCGTATCGTCAATAGGAACTCAATGTCACAGACGATGCGTAAATCAGACGCCCAGTCTGGGAGTTATTGGCTTTTTCGTTCCAGGGGCCCGGTTGAGTTTTGAGTCAAAACCAACCCGACCATACTCCACCTGCGTCCAAAACTCGGGCGGAGTAATCCAAAAGATCTGTCTCACTAAGAGAAATCCAGCAAAGTCAACGGTACGTCAATCGGACGTCCGGAGCTCAAGTTATGTGCGTTTCCGCTCCGAGGACCCGGTTGGTTTCGGGTACGAACTAACCCGGCCGAACCCAAAGCATTACGAAACCTTGAGTACGATATATCAAAACGTCCGTCTCGATCCAAGGATCACATCACCGCTGACGGTGCGTCGATCGGAGGTCCGTAGGCCAAGATATGGGCAAAAGACCGAAAGAGGTCCGAAAACGGGGGGTCTGGGCCCGGGCCGACCCGGCCCGGCCGGCGTGGCCCGGGACGGCCTGGGCGTGACCCGGCTGGCGCTGGCCGGGAGGCCAACGGGTCGGCTCAGTCGTTACGGCCGAGCCGCGGGTGGGGGGCGCGCTGCCCCCGCATGAAGGTGCCGCGGCCCCGCGTGGGGCCGCCCTTGCCAGCGGACGCGGTAGCCGGCCGCGTCCCGTCCCCCTCCGGTCCCGCGTGGTCGTGGGACCGTGCCTTGCCATCGGCGCCGCCGTGCCGGCGAGGCGCACTGACGGGCAGCTCCGCGGACCACCGGATGAGTTCCGGTGGTCGGAAAAGCATGTTTTCTTCGCCAATGGCCCTCCCAGGGCCCATCCTTCACTGCGAGGACCTCACATCGCCCGTGCGGCTTGTTTTGTCTTCGTTCGCTGTTTCGCACACCAAGAACGAAAAGGGCGGTGGGGTCGGACTTGTTCGTTGGCCCGCACCCACCGCGTTAGCAGTTTTAAAAGTCTCGGAACAAATATTTAATCATACGCCGCAGGTATAAATCACAAAGATTTAAATGAATCAAAACCCTACCTCAATGTTGTTGTCGAACGTGAGTTCGTCGCGGAATTGACCGTCGTGGAAGAGGAGGATCGTCGTGTCGCGGAAGGAGCGTCGCTGTCGTCGCGGTACACGGTGTTGCGCAAAGAAACTCTGAGGATTAAAACCACACAGATTTAAGATGCACCAAAAGAAACCATGTCGAGGATATAATTCACAAAG
Organism: Viscum album; assembly: GCA_963277665.1. Taxonomy (NCBI): domain Eukaryota; kingdom Viridiplantae; phylum Streptophyta; class Magnoliopsida; order Santalales; family Viscaceae; genus Viscum; species Viscum album. The sequence continues at coordinate 1,646,087,115 of OY728132.1, forward strand.
AATTAAAAGAATCGAAATCCCCTACCTCAATCGGTTGTTGATCGAAGATTGTCGCGGGGAAGGAACGTCGCGGAAGAAGCATCGCAGAAGGAGGATCGTCGGCGTCGCGGTATACGGCGTCATGTCGTCGATCTCCGAGGGTTCGGCGCTCCTTGTCGCCCTTCGTCGGAGGATAGCGTTCTTCGTCGGCGACGATGCGTTCTTCATGTTCTTCGCGTTCTTCGCGAAGGAGGATGAAGATCTTCAAGCTTTAGAGCTTTCCCAAAATCCTCTCAACAATAAACCCTTCAACAAAAAGTGTTGGTCTTATTTTATTCCCATGCCAACGATTAGAAATTCAAAGTTATGAAACGAACCATTAATTTGATGAATTAGTGGAAACGACTTAACTGCCCAATTAATAGGGGCATTTAGAATTTAAGTAAACGCACCGATTGACTTTATTTAAAAGAGGTTTTCACGAGTGCGTTACTTAGAGGGGAAGAAACGGTGGGGATCATGTGGGCCCCACCCCACAAATATCCTACCAAGTGGGTAGGATATCGTGGGTTCCACCTTATCCGCTTAACCTGGCTTAAGTAACTTTAAGTGAAATAAAATAAAGTGTCACACCACTTTTATTTTATTTCTTAACTTAACCCCAAAAATTAAAAACCACACCAGAGCAAACACAACTCCGGAAAAGGTGTTTCTAAGAAATTATCGGTGCTGCGATTCCATCGGTGCCCTCAGAATTCGATTCCGAGCACCAGTTCAAAAGTTAGAAAAACCCGCTCATCCGTTCATTGAACGTACCCGAGCCAAACTTCGGAAAATGATTCTGGGCACACCTAGCCTCGGAATCAGGTGCCGTCAGAAACCTCGCTCTTGTAAAATTTACAAGAAAATTAAGAAAAAAAATTTCCTTGAATTTTATGGGTCTTTACATCACTCCCACCTCAGGGCTTTACGTCCCCGTAATGCTACATCATAAACATGGGAAACAAAAGTGGGCACTGAGCACGCATCTGAGCCTTCCACTCCCTTGTGCTCTCTTGGAGGTTCCCGTGATGCCAATGAAAGCACAAAAGAGGAATCAGCTGTCCCCGTAGGACCCGCTCTTGTCGTTCCTCAACTTTTATCGGAACCTCCGAAAAAGTCACCCCATCGTCAGAGTCCGACTCCCCATGGATGATGACATGCGTCGGGTTGTGCTCATATCTCCTCAGCTGAGATAAGTGGAAGATGTCGTGCACCCGATGCAACTGGGGTGGATGGGTCAAGCGGTAAACCACCTCGCCTACCCCGTTGAGGACCTAGAAGGTTCCAATTGAAGCGCGGAGACCAGTTTCCCCCCCGTCCAAAACTCCGTAACTCGCGTAGAGGTGAGACCCATAGGAAAAAAACATGGTTGCCATCCTCGAACTCTAGTGGCCTCCGCCTCCTGAAAACATAAGTCCCTTGTTGGCTCTGAGGTTTCATCACCCACTCCCGGATGACTTGGACCTATTCTGGTCCTACAAGAGCTACTAAGATTTATTCTTTTCCGATAAGAGAAATCTGGTCTCATCCGTTGGATGAACCACGTTCTTCACCTAATACAGTCAATCCCGACATGGATGAGACTAATCCATACCAAGGATGACGTCATAAGGCCTCGATGCTACTACCAAGAGATCCGAACATTACTCTCACCTCCAAGGGTTGAGTCACACTGTCGGCATCAGCGTGTGGTAACTAGGTCTCCTCCAGTAGGTATCACAAAAGTGAGGGTCAATTCAACAGTTTTTAAACCATAACCTCTTAGTAACAACAAAAAGAGAGGATAGGAAAGTAAATGATACAAGGAAAAATGTCTTTTATTACTGCAGCTCAAGTAAAAAAGACACAAAGCATCTACAACCAAACATCAACAAAGCTAGAAGCAACATGAACAAAAGTCTCCACGTCTGGAGCTAGTCTCTCTCCTGTCCATCTGCTCCCGGAGCTCCATGATTGTAGGCCTCAACTGCCTGTAGCTGAGCTCTCCCATGTCCACTAGCTCCCTGCGGTCGGGGTGGACCTCCTGGTGGTGGTGGTGGCAACACCTCGAAGCGTCGTACACCTCTAGCTGCATGGCCAGATCCCCTGCCACGGTCTCCTGCTCCATGCAGTCCACCTCGATTGAACCTCTGCCTCTGCTTGGGAGGTCCTTCGTTCATCTGCTGGTCATCCGTATGGCGGGTCGGACAGTCACGAGCAATGTGACCAACCCCGCTGTATGAGTAACACTGTCCGCTCATGGTAAGTCGTTGTCTACCCCAGGTGCCTCGCACAAATGATCATGTGTCACGTGGTCGACCACCTGTAGTTCTAGTCCTCTTGGACCCCTGCGTCATCTGTCTACTACCCACTGCAGAAGACTCTGCCGCATGCCGGCTAGTGGTGGGTCCTGCTGCTGGAGACTACTCAGCAAAGAAACTCTCCACTAAGAGGGCTCACTCCAACACCCCTGTCTGTGTCGAAATGCTGTGAGAAACAACTGAATCTCTGATCTCTCACCTGAGACCCTGCTCGAAGGTTCGAGCCCTGAAGAATGGGTCCCGTACCATGTCCGTGGAGTAGTGCGAGAGATCGGTAAACCTCGCCGCGTACTAGGCTACTCTCATGCTGCCCTGCCACAGCTGTAGAAGCTCCTGGATGCGCACCGCACGGAGGGTGGCTGGGAAGAATTCTGAGCGGAAGAGGCTCTCAAAGTCCGTCCAGAGAAAAGATGCCTCATCGTGCACCTAGAGCATCAAGCTCCACCATCTGCCTGCTGCCGCATGCAGTAGGCTCACTGCGAGGATCACCGTGAGGTCTGTTGGTGTCCTCACTAACCTGAAAACCCATACAAATGCCTCCAGCCAGTCCTTGGCTGCCTGAGGGTCCATCTCCCCATGGAACCTAGGCAGTCGCTGACGTTGAAACTCATGCAGTGCACTAAGGCGACGTGCACCATCAGCGGCTGGGGATGGTAGTATTGGTGGCTCGGCGGGTAGAGGTACCGCCAGTGCCTCTGCTGTCAAAGGGCCCTGTACCGAGGCCTCGTCGCTCGGCGAGCTGTCATCACATACAACTCTCGGAACCCTAGCTGGCTACCGTCGTGGGGCCATCCTGAAAAGAGACAGGTGTGCCACGGTCAGAACTGTATACCTGGTGAGCTGACACAAGTAATCAAAAAGAAAACTTGAAACACACATGCAATCAATGTTTTTGTGCATTAAGTCGGAAATCAGAAGTCAGGGTCCTGGTGTACGGATACATCGGCCGCCGCACCAACACTGGACTCCCTGGACTGATAACCACACTCAATACTCTCAACACTATTGCTTCACATAGAAAAAGATCAGAGTCCTGAGTTTTGTGATAGAACCGAACTCCTCTGATACCAATTTGTCACGACCCATCCTCGGGGCCCGTGCCGTGACTACCCCAAGCCCGCCTTCCATAGGCCAGGGGCTGGCGACTAGCACCAAGGTGTAAATTATGGTAACAAGGGAAGGCATTTCCTTTGTAAAGTAAACAAACACCACAGAGCAAGAAAGCAGTATAAGTAAACACTAAGTAAAAACTCGGTACAATAGTAAGTGCAGAAAAGTAAGTGGGCCAGAATACAAACCCAAACTGAAAGTAACGTACAACTCGAAAGGGAAAACAACAACTGAAAGTAAAGCCGCAACGTCGAGCCGCCCACCGAAAGTCCCACCTTAAGGGTGAGTACATATAGCCTCCATAGCTCCTCGGGTCCAACCGTCCGCTCTGAGTATGTCCCGCCCAGTGGTCCACCTCCAGGTACCGTCCTACTCCGCAAGCCTCAACCACGATCAGCGCTGTCCGTCGTCTGCAACCAACACAACGTAGTGCAGGCATAGCCCATATAGGGGTGAGTATAAGCTACTCAGTAGGGACCCCGAGACCCCGGAAGGTCTTCCAGAATCCACAAAGGATAATCCACAAATGAAAGATACAATCACGAAGTAACATCCGACACTCCTTAGGTATATGCGCATACATATACCTAAGTCATCAATTCTTGTCCGCTCCAGCCTCTGAGCCCAAGTAAAACCCAGTCCACACAGTAAATCACAACACAATCCACACAGGAAAACAAAACAGGATTCAGCTCACACAGGTATACTACTTTGTAAGACAATAGAGATGATCATATGTAGCCACTGATTCATCTAAGCCGTCAGACCCACAAAGGATCGGTAGGTGCTAACCCCCGCAATGACCCACACAGGATCGATCTTGAAGTTGAAACCATAGCTATTGGGAAACTCCTTCTCTATCAAGTACAGTGGGTATGCCGCTACAACCAAGCGCTTCCCTCTAACCTTGGACTGCTGTAGTACTCCACCTATCGAGTACTATGGGCATGCTGCTACAACCAAGAGCTTCCCACCACGGGTCTGCCACTACAACCAAGCGCTCCCCCTCATAGCCTCTAGAGGTACTCCTTCTGTTGAGTACCACAGGTCTGCCGCTATAACCAAGTGCTCCTCTGCCGTGGGTCTACTGCTACAACCAAGCGCTCCCCCGTGCTGCTACAACCAAGCGCTCCTCCATCGTAGGTCTGCCGCTACAACCAAGAGATCCTCCATCATGGGTCTGCCGCTACAACCAGGCTCTCCCCCTCATAGCCTCCAGAGGTACTCCTTCTGTTGAGTACCGCAGGTCTGCCGCTACAACCAAGTGCTCCTCCATCGTGGGTCTGCTGCTACAACCAAGCGCTTCCCACTGGGCTATCCATAACACACCGAGTCGTTCGATCAGCAGTCGTCAAGTCTCAACTGGCTCTAGGGTTTCCGCACACAGCATGCTCATTCTGGGAGGGTCCACTCCACGAGCCAAGAGGTCGATGCATCAACTGAAATGTAGTCCAGAGTTGATGTATCCCAAAAAGTACCGTAGTGGTCACAACCGAACCCACGAAGGATTCTCGTACTGTCTTCATTGTCGTCACACACGCAGCCCGCTCTAGGGTTCCCGCACACAGCAAGGATCACATCGCCGCTGACGGATAGGCATGACCCGGCCCGGATAGGCATGACCCGGATAGGCATGACCCGGCCTGGCCGGTGCAGCCCAGCCCGGCCTGGGCGCGACCCCGCTGGCGCTGGCCGGGCGGCCAGCGGGTCGGCTCGGCCGTTACGGCCGAGCCGCGGGCGGGGGGCACGCTGCCCCCGCGTGAAGGAGCCACTGCCCCACTGCCCCCGTGTGAAGGATCCGCGACCCCGCGTGGGGCCGCCCTTGCCAGCAGATGCGGAAGCCGGCCGCGTCCCGTCCCCCTCCGGTCCCGCGTGGTCGCGGGACCGTGCCTTGCCGCCGGGGTTTCAGCCGCAGCGGCTCCTCCCAGCGGCGTGCCGAGCGCCGCCGTTGCCTGCCGCCGGCGCCGCCGTGCCGGCGAGGCGCACCGACGGGCTGCTCCGCAGATCATTGGATGAGTTCCTATGGTCGGAAAACCGTGTCGTCTTCGCCAATGGCCCTCCTGGTGCCCATCCTTCACTACGAGGACCTCACATCGCCCGTGCGACTTTTTTGTCGTCGTCCGCCGTTCCACACACCAAGAACGAAAAGGGAGGTGGGTTCGGACTTGTTCATTGGCCCGCACCCACCGCGTTAGCGGTTTTAAAAGTCTCGCAAAAAATATTTAATCATACGCCGTGGGTATAAATCACAAATATTTAAATGAATCAAAACCCTACCTCAACGTTGTCATCAACGTGAGTTAATCGCGGAATTGACCGTCGCGGAAGAAGAGGATCGTCGCGTCACGGAAGGAGCGTCTCTATCGTCGCGGTACACGGCGTTGCGCAGAGAAACTCCGAGGATTAAAACCACACAGATTTAAGATGCACCAAAAGAAACCATGTCGAGGATATAATTCACAAAGAATTAAAAGAACCGAAAACCCCTACCTCAATCGGTTGTTGATCAAAGATTGTCGCGAGGAAGGAACGCCACGGAAGAAGCATCGCGGAAGGAGGATCGTTGATGTCGTGGTATACGACATCACGTCGTCGATCTCCGAGGGTTTGGCGCTCCTCGTCTCCCTTCGTCGGAGGCCGGACTTATTCTTCGGCGACGATGCATTCTTCGCGTTCTTCATGTTCTTCGCAAAGGAGGATGAAGATCTTCAAGCTTTAGAGCTTTCCCCAAATCCTCTCAACAAGAAACCCTTCAACAAAAAGTATTGGTCTTATTTTATTCCCATGCCAACGATTAGAAATTCAAAGTCAAGAAATGAACCATTAATTCGATGAATTAATGGTAATGACTTAACTGCCCAATTAATAGGGGCGTTTAGAATTTAAGTAAATGCACCAGTTGACTTTATTTAAAAGTGGTTTTCGTGGGTGCGTTACATAGAGGGAAAGAAAAGGTGGGGCTTGTGTGGGCCCCACCCCACAAATATCCTACTAAGTTGGTAGGATATCATGGGTTCCACCTTATCCACTTAACCTGACTTAAGTGGATTTAAGTGGCTTTAAGTGAAATAAAATAAAGTGTCGCACCACTTTTATTTTATTTCTTAACTTAACCCCAAAAATTAATAACCACACCCGAGAAAACGCAACTCCGAAAAAGGTGTTTCTAAGCAATTACCGGTGCTGCGGTTCCATCGGTGCCCTCAGAATTCGATTCCGAGCACCGATTCAAAAGTTAGAAAAACCCGCTCGTCCGTTCATTGAACGTACCCGAGCCAAACTTCGGAAAATGATTCCGGGAACACCGGGCCTCAGAATCAGGTGCTGTCAGAAACCACACTCTTTTAAAATTCACAAGAAAATTAATAAAATAAAAATTTCCTTGAATTTTACGGGTCTTTACAAATATGATGTATTCTGGTTCATCATTCATTATCAGAGATTAGTGAATAAAATGATTGCATTGAAACTTAAAATATTTTGGATAAAATGGAATAATTTTTACCAATACATTAGTGAAGGATTATATTGAGAGGTATGTAATATAAAATCATGTTTCTGCCTTATTATCTTCACAAAAAAAAACAATTTTGTTGAAATAAGGAACCATTTTATCAACCACATGTCTCAGAAAATTCTTATTGAAAAGAACCTACTAGATAATTTTTTGAAAATAATAGTTCTTATCTAAGTGTATATCACCCATATGACATTTTTATGTCATAATTAAGAAAATAACACCTATGATATGTGGTATGGAAAGAATCCAACACATAGGTATTTTTGAGTGTTCTAAAGAAAATAGTTTGTTCTCAACAAAGATAAGCATTGAACATTCAATGCTCATGCTGATGGAATTAATTTCCATGGATACCCATATAAAATAAATTCATATAAACTATATAAAAAATATAATATATAAATTATGGAAATACAATATTTAATCATTGCTGAAATCCTATATACATTTTAAATTAGTGAGTAGAGTTTCCAAATAAAAAGTGAATAAATAGAGGAAGAATGTGACGAGGAATTAAATGCCTTAGAGTTATATTAGTCCTAATGGTTTCTCTAGTTGTTTTTATCTATTTACAAGGAATATCATCAAGGGGGATGTAATGGATATTGTGAGAGATTTTTTGTATATGGTAGGAACTAATCTTATTCATATTCCCGAAATTCAACACCCATACCTTTTCTAACAGTTTCTAATGACCAATTTTTTTTAATTTTCCTTATATTTTAATTGATAATATAGTGAATAATACAATCCATACATTCCTAACTTCCATCATCTCAGAATAAAAACATGGTTTTACTAATGGGATAAGAATTTAGGGGATGTTGGTCTTGATCAGAAAATGATGGAAACACTTGACCAAAAAGTATTTGGTGGAAATGTGATGATCCATATTGATATGAAAAATTCATTTATCAAGATTTAATAAGGATTTATTTTTATTTCCTTGAGACATAAATAATTCTCCAATAATGTTTATATTTTTTTTTTATTATTTTCCATCTCTATAGATGTCCATCACTCTTATGGGAAGAAATATTGGCTAATTTAAATCATTTCAGGTCTTAGAAAAGGTGATTCTATATCTTCATATCTATTTATAATAAACCAAGTTTCCATTCGTAGAAACATGAAAGCTAGTATGATAGAAGAAAGATTAGGTTAATTTTTAGGTAAGTATGGTACTATAAGAATATCCCATATTATTTTTAGGGATGATATTGTTGTGATTCTAAATGGAAAATATAAATTAGTGACTAATTTCACAGTCCTTCTCAAGACATATGATATTTGGAGTAAGAAAAACTATTAATACTAAAATTTTCTTCTTGGTATCTAATATAATGATCAACAAAAGAAAAAAATTTCTATAGATATGGTTTGGATTCAAGAATAAGAAATTACCTTTTAATTATATTTTGTATCCATTGGTATATAGTCATGTGAATATCCATTAATTTGATGATCTTATGGCTAAAGTGGCTTAAAGAATCCAAAACTAGAAGAAAACATTTCTATATATTGGGGGAATGATTACATTGATCAAATGAGTACTTTCATTTATGATTATTCACATTATATCTTCAGTGGTAGTTTCTAATTTTGTCCTACACATTTTGGAGAAGTTGATGTTTGATTTCCCTTAGTATAGCGGTGGTAACAGAAGGTTCCACTAGTTGGGATAGAATACCTTAACACTTCTTGTAGAGGAAAGTGGTATTAATTTTATTAAACTGGAAGATAACATGTAGGCTCTCTAAGAGTAATTTTTAACAGTTTATCTGAAGGTAACATTCCTATGGGATACATATACTCAAGAAAATCCTGGTCATGATTAGGAAGTAGTATAAGGAAGTAAATGTGGCATGAACTCCAATATCTGGATTAAATCCATCTTCTATATTCCAACTTTAATTGAATATGCTAGTTAGGTGGTGTGAAAAAGAGAGATATCATTTTGGAAAGATCTATGGGTAGTATTCCAACTCTATTATCCTAGGTGTCTAGATCTAAACATCATAGTTAATGTGGTGATGGATTATCTTGTCTTACTCAATGCAATTCTGGATAAGGATTAGTTTTTACTATTGAAATAAATTATTTTGTGCTCTACACAGGACCATTTAATATATTTACAAGGCTCTAGGGGAAATTATTTCTTCCTTTTTTATTGAAAAGGAACTCTCGACCCAATATTTTGTGGTGATAGATCATTTGTATCAGAGAGATACCTATTAAAATGATATTTATTATATATAATATCAGGTGGAATTTCCTACTGACTAATGTGTCAATATAAAATAGAGGTATCACTAGTTCTTCTTAATATATGAGTTGTTTGATTTTTATGGAGAAACTAGTTGAACATTTATTTACAAAATACATTTAGAAATACAATATATGGAACTTATTTAGTAGTTCCATGGATTTCCATACTAGACCTGATTTCTTTGAGTCTATTTTGGATTCATTGTTTTATCACTATAATAAAAAACGTACCTGTTTCATGCAAAGATGTATTATTGTAGTGATTTAATAATCAATATGGGTGGGGTGAAATTATATGATTCATGAGGGAATAAATATCTCACTAAACTATATCCTTCATTCCTAACTCAATATGGTTTATGAATTGATAACCGATATCAAATATGAAATTAAAATCTAATTTATTTTTCAATTATGGAAGATATTTCTTGGAATAGGTAATTTTATATTGTATACTAGAAGGGGTAAATCAGTATATTTGAAGTTTCCTATTTCTAGGTACAAACTAAATTCATAAATATCAGTATGTGGAACTACTATGGTAAGAGGAGAGGTCACGCTAGATTATAAGGGCTCAGTTATCTTGTATTTGTTTTGAAAATTTTGGGCATGGATATTCCATAAAATCAAAATTAATATATCTAATTCATGGATTAAATCTATTTTGTGAGAGAAATATTTTGATTTTCAATATTAAACTTGATGTGGCTGTCATTTTCAAATTTTTAGATGAACTGGAGTCAGCCCATTGGTTGGTTAGCTTTGTGGTTCATGCTTGTGTTTTCATGGAAAAAAGGGGTATTTTTATTTCACACACATGGAGAGAAGGTAACATATTTGTGCACTCTCTATCATCACATGTCCATTTGATTAATTAATTTTTTATCTAAACATCACCAAGAATTCTCCCCTTTTATTTCCAGCAATTTTCTATTACTGACACATTAGGACTAAATTTTTCTCATCCACCTTGACTTTATAGCTCTCTCTTTTTCATGTTCTTCTTGTTGGATTATTAATTTTTTTCCACAAAAAATATATATATATTTTTTAAAAAGTTATCCCTTATCAAGTGTATTTATGAATTTATTAACAAATAAATGACCATGAAATTAGAGTTAAAAAAAGTTAACAAATTATATGGAGTTTAATGGGATATATAAACTTATATGAGATCACTGGTGATAAGGAAAATACAGTGGAAACAGAAGATCAAAATCAAAAAACTACCATGGAATAAATCCATGATAATAAAATTATTGGTGGTTGGATATACCTAGTTAAAAATAGGAAAATTAAGGCACATACAAAATATTTTTTTTCTTCTAAATTCAATAATAAAAAAGTCAAACAGGCTTCTAAATATGGGTGTTGATTTAATTCTATACATGAATAGATTGACCAAATTGAAAAGAACCCAATGTGGGAATTGTTGGAGTTGGTGGTCTAGAACCAACTACTTTGTGCTTTATTCACTAATAAATACCTAATCACATTTTGATTGATCTTATGCATGAAAATGCATGTGATAATGTACTAAGGATTGTTGTTTTACTAAAAGGTCATAGTGGATCCCTCCTATGATGATAACCCGGAGGTGCTATAACACTGTTCTTGAATATATGTTCTATGGATGGATGATGTTATTTGAGGGAAAAAAATAATATAGGCCATTAGGGGTGAGGACTCATAAATATTTGAGGTACCTTCTCATGGTCTGCGCCCTTGGTAATATCTAGGAGGATATTATGAGAATGAGACCCACCAGTAGGAAATCCACATATCATAGTGTCATTGGATGTTCCTATCTGCAGACATGTGTATTGGTTCTTATAATTTAAGATTATTATTAATGGATATCACTTCTCACACACTTAAATATATTGTCAAAAACTATGACGACACACTATTCACAGTGAGGTAGGATATGTTGGGTGCATTATGAGTAATACTCCAACAATAGGTAACGCGAGAAAAGATTTTTCCCTTCTATTCTATAATGGAAGTTGATAAATCAGGACCTTGGATGGAATTGATATAGCCTAAACAAATCAATTTATATGGTAAAGAATGAGATAGTTCAATTCCGGAATGTCAAAGAAATAATAATCGAGCACATGGGTTGATTGCACTAGCATGTAACCCGCTTGTTTTGAGATATCGAGACAAAGGGATTACATTACACGGTAAGAATTCGTAGGAGGTGACATATCATTGAGGCATTAACTTTTTTCTTTATGGGTGCCTTGGCGTGTTTCTAGATACTAAACATTGAATTTAGGTAGGCTCTACCTAATTCCAATAAGAAAGAGGCCTAGAGGGTCACACACTATGTGTGTCCAAGTATCTCAGTTAAATATTAATTTAACATGTTTAATAAAGATTATTCTTAATTATGGTTTAATAATTATTCAAGGATGCCAGATCACATTTATTTTGACACAAGTTATTCAAGAGAATATATTGTGGGGGAAATAATATATTTATTAGCGTGTAATGCAGTGATATTTATTTGAGAAATAAATATCCATTATTCAAGGCTTAATAAATGTGGTGGAGGAAATAAAGAAAATGGGAAAACAAAAGTACACGCTGTGTATATTAATATACACGCCATGTGGTTTTTCAGGAGACTTGTGAGAAATAATTTTATTTATTTAATAATATAATATTAGGTGTAATTTTCTAGGCACATTTAAAGTAATAATAATAGTAAAATGTTATTATTAGACATGGGGTCTTAATAATAATTAAACAAAATGAATAAATACTTTCAGGTAATTAATTCATTTTATTATTCAATGTAATTAAAATCCCAATTATATAATTCTCATTAGACTAGACATTTTTTTTGGCTGTGCACGATGGATATAGAGAAATCTTTCAAGCCAAGATAGATTTTATTTCTTCCAATAACGCTCTCTAGGCACGATAGAGATCCTCCTCCACCAGATCAAGACAAGGGCTTTGCAAGCGGCTCTCAAGGCGATTGAAGGTGAACATCGCTAGTGAAGGATCTTCCAAGCTAGCAACTAGAGGCCCCTTCAAAGATTCCTAGAGATACATGAAGCATGTTTGGTTCACCTCTAGAGGAATCCTACACTTGGATTCTACGACACAATAATGGATCACATCAGATCATGTCCAGAAACATCAATCGAGAGATAATTACATCACGATAATTCTTGTCTTTTAATTAAATTAATTATAACCAACATATGATGATCCTATATATGGTTCCAGGACTCTCCTCTTTTATTTCATCCTTTTTAATATATTATGAAGATCTGACATTTTATTATCATGATGGATCTCAGATTGATCATCGTTAACAGAAAAAATTAAAGTTGGGTACACTCGACAATGCACTTCCGCTGTGCCCGGAACCTACATGTGGTATCAGAGTGGTCATGTAATTGATTATAATTATTTAGTTTTTTTATTAATTATTTACGCATTTAATAATTTAGTTGTTTCAATTCATGTTAACCATTCTGAAAATCTGAATCTCGAGACCCATTCCTCATCTCTCGTTTTTCATTCACCTTATAGAAACAGTTTTTATATTAATTTTGATTAAAATAAAATATAGAATCTCATCAGGAGGTTCCAATGCTTCCTGGCCATACAACGCAAGAACACACGATGTGTATTTGGTAGTACACGCCATGTAGTGTAGGTTCTACGAACCAGGGGGGTCTTCTAAATCAAGCCGTGTTATTGGATTCTATCTAAGTCTTTAAGACTTCATCTGTTGACCTGGAATAGTTGGCACACAGTTTCTGGATTACACACCTTGTGGCCCACTGAACATAGTGTCTAGTCCCTTTGGGTTAAGGTTGGACCATGTACTCGGTACACGACTTGACCGATTGGAAACTGTGTAACGCGAATACTACACAACATGTGTCCCACTGAACACATTGTGTACTCCAAAGATTTTCGAAGTACATCTACACGCCATGTACCTAGGCGTGTAATTCAGATGGATGGTGAAAAAAATTACACACCGTGTAGTAAGAACTACATGCCGTGTACTCATCCAAATTATGCAGATTTATTAAAATTTATTATTATATTATACAAACTCTTGAGGCATGTACCGTAGTGCAGGCATAATGTTGAGGCACAACACATGATAGGTGTTTTATATATTTGTGTTTAATTTAACATACGCGTAATGTTCATTTATACTCATTGGGTAGTTATGAATGGGAATTCACTGGGTTACCTCCAAGGTACATGTTACGTACAAAGATAACTTTAAATGAATTTATATGTTTAAAATTATGATGGATGAGAATATCAATGAAATTCAGAAAATGGGTTTAAGATGAAATGATTGATTAATTAAGGATAATTTATTAATTCAGGCATGATTTATCTTAATAAATAAGGATTAAATAATTTAATTCTAGTTTTATTTATGCTTAAATATCGTTGCATGCATGGATGATCATAATCTAGTCCAAGGCCATTGTATGTGAATAGTTTCTTTTAATTTTTTTTATTTAAATTAAATTTGTTGGCCTATGAGCCTTCTCCTCATTAATATGTAGGGTCTGTGTGCCCAAAATTTATTTTATGTAAAACCCCATTTTACCCCTACCCTGTGAGTGATATAAAAGCATATGTAATGGATGGAGCTCCCAAGCTAGTAGTTGCGGCTCAAGTTAGGATCCAAGGTGAATCCAATCCAAGGAGGTACAAAGGTGGACATATGGAAAACTGTAAACACGAACCCACAAGGTTCAAGGTGTTTCTCCCCTAGGTCATGGGTTAGTTTATCAACCACTAGAAAAACTCACCAATAAAACAATCTCATGATCATACAATTTATTTCAATTCTATCAGTTGCATGGTTTATATATTAGGGGTGAGTTGTCACGATCACAAAATAAATTAATTAAATAAGTATGAAGATGGAACTAAAATAAGAGAAGCTTATGTGTATATATTATTTTAGACATGGTTAATCACTTAGGTATATCACACTTAATATTAAAAATCATGTAATCAATGATAATAAAATGGAAATTTACATATAAGGATAAAATCCCTCAAAGAAAATATTAAGTCAGTATAGCCTTCCATAATCTTGGTTAGAATTGAACCATAGTTCAATGTGCTTGACCAACCATAGTTGGGATGCTTCTAATTCAAGGTTTTTGGTTGAATTGAGTAAGTTCACAACAAGGGTTGACTGCCACAGATGTACATAGTGTGAACAAGAGGTAAAGGTTGAGGAAATCCAAAATAAAATTATTTTAGGATTGGGGAATCCACTCAATGGATCAAGGATCTGTGAGTTAATGTAGTTGGAATTTGGAAGGCCTACCCAAAACCCTTCAAGTTTCTTGAACAACCCTCGTTGGGGTAATGCGAAGGGAAATATGGATCCTTTCCACTAGAATATTCAGGAAACAAAATATTCTGAAGTGATTGGTGAGGGCTATTGGATTTCAATAAAATAGTGGGAGACTAGTATGTATTATATTATTTATTTGTCTCAGTTTTATCATTATAAAGTACTAAATATTTGATCATCTTAATTTGTATAAATGGAAAGAAAAATGACTTGAAACATATCATTGTGAATAATACTTGACAAGGAAAACATTCTCACTGGCACTAATTTCTAGGAATGAAAGAGGCGTTAAAGAATCATCCTTCTCCATGAGAGGAAATTTTTATGTGCTAGAGGAGCCTATTCGAGTTGCACCTGGAAAAGAGGCCAGTGATGAGGAACTATCTCTCTTCATGAAACATTTGGATGACTCCATAGATGTACAATATTTCATGCTATCATCCATGTCTAATGAGCTCTTGAAGAAACATGAAAAGATGGACGTGTACAGTGTGATGTCTCACCTTAAAGATATCTATCAATAGAAGGAGAAACAGAAGAGATATGAGATCTCCAACGCTTTGTTTACAACTAAACATGGAGAGTCTGTGCCAGATGGGTCTTATGTAGTCATGCTTAGTGGCTACATTGAATGCATAAACATCTTAGGAATTAAGTTCCCGGATGAGTTCCGTACATATCGAATCCTATTATCACTACCCATGACCTTAACTAGATTTATTGTCAACTAAAACATGAGAAAAAATGAGAAGAGTCTATAAGAACATCTGACCTTAATTATCCAGGTAGATTAGGACATGGGGTGTGACAAACCCACAATCCATATAGTGAATAAGAAAAATAAGGACAAGGAAAAGGGTCCAAGGACTTATAAATGGTCTGAAGCCCTCGGGCACCATCTGTCCAAGAAGGGGAAGACCTAGAGATAGGGAAAGTAATGGGAGCCAGTGTGTTTTTCATGTGGAAAGCTAGGTCACCGAAAGAGTAATTTCACCCAA
Organism: Viscum album; assembly: GCA_963277665.1. Classification (NCBI taxonomy): domain Eukaryota; kingdom Viridiplantae; phylum Streptophyta; class Magnoliopsida; order Santalales; family Viscaceae; genus Viscum; species Viscum album. The sequence goes on from OY728132.1 coordinate 1,646,102,700, forward strand.
ATGTGTGGGGATGCTAAAGGTGTGTTCGCTATCGAGTGTAATCTTTCCATTTCTAGTCATTGGGTATTAGATACAGCTTTTGGGGCTCACATCTGTATTCAAATGAAGAAACCAAATATTTTTATAAATATTTCCATAGGATAGGTGGATCTTTCAATTTCTAATAGAATGAGGATGGCAATGTTATCCATTGGTGAATACCACCTCTCATTTCCAACTGAGGTGATTTTGGTTTTACATAACTGTTATTATGTGCCTACTATTGCCAAAAACATTATTTCGGTATCATGTTTTGATATGGATGGATTTATTTTCATGTTTGAAAATAAGGGTTTCTTATTTTATAAGTACAACATATGTTATGGTATGTCACATTTAAATAATGATTTTCATGTTTTAAATTACAAAAAACAAGTGTTGGAAATTGATGACGAAACAAACTCACATGACTCATGCATCACCCAATTGTGGCATCACCATCTTGGTCATGTAAATGAGAAGCGCTTGACAAAGGTCTACCGAGATGGTTATGTAGACTCTACTGAGCTATAACCACTTGATATATGTCACACTTGTTTATAAGGAAAAATGACCAAGAATCCTTTCAGTGGACAGGGTGAAAGGGCCACAAAGCTTTTAGGATTGGTGCACACAGATGTGTGTGGACCATTTCTAGTAGAAGCTAGAGGTAGATATTATTAATTCGTTACTTTTACTGATGATTTGTGTATATATGGATATATCGACTTAATGAGGTATAAGTCAGAGTCCTTAGAGAAATTTAAGGAATTCAAGAATGAAGTAGAGAATCATCTTGGTAAGAAGATACAAAAACATCGATCGGATCGTGGTGGATAATATCTAAATGAGGAGTTTATCAATCTTTTATGGGAGTCTAGGATTCTATCTCATCTCACCCCTTCTTATGAACCATAGTGTAATAGTGTTAGTGAAAGGAGAAACCACACTTTGTTGGACATGGTGAGGTTGATGATGAGTCTGGAAGATCTTCCGTTATCCTTTTGGTGATATGCATTAAAAAATGCATCATACATATTAAACCAAGTACCAAATAAGGTGACAAAAGGAATTCCCTCCATGTTCTATAATGTAAAGAAACCCATTTTTTCGCACGCACATGTATGGGCTTGCGAGCCGTTTGTTAAGGCCTTTTCAGGAAACAATCTAGAACCTCGGGGGATGAAGTGTATATTTATAGGATATCCCAAGGAAATGAAAGGATATTACCAATATAACCCTTCAGACAAGAAAGTTATTGTCTCCAGACAAGCCTTATTTCTTGAGAGGGAGCAAATCCTAAAAAAGGATAGTGGGAAAAAGATTGGATTCGACGAATTTGATGCTCAAGATACAAAAGAGTTAGTACGGGAACAAGTTCCACAATACCTTGTGGAAGAGGTTCCAGAAACACAAGTACTGCATAGGAGATCAAGAGAGGTAAAAGAACCAGAGAGATTTGGTTTCCTAGTCACCGAGGATGGTGAATCATTAATGTTGGACAATTATGAACCTCTCTCCTAAAAGGAAGCAGTAGAAATCTCATAAGCTACAAGATGACTAGAAGCTATGAATTCTGAGTTGGATTACATGTATCAGAAACAAGTCTAGGTTCTAGTCAATGAGCTAGTTGATGTAAAGCCTATTGGATGAAAATGGGTATTCATGAGATAAATGGACAAGGAAGGTCCTGTTAGCACCAATTAATCAAGGCTAGTGTATAAAGGATTTAGACAGTTTCAAGGAATTGACTATGAAGAAACCTTCTATCATTTTTCCATGTTTAAATCCATAAGAATAATACTTTACATAGAAGCTTACCATGACTATGAGATAAGGAAAATGGATGTCAAAATAGCATTCATCAACAGGAACATTTAGCAAGATGTCTATATGACACAACCAGAAGGGTTTGTGACACCAGGTGAAGCCAAAATAGTTTGAAAGTTGCAGAAATCCATTTATGGATTAATGTAAGCATCTAGGTCATGAAAAATTCGATTTGATGAAGACATAAAAGAATTTGGTTTCATTAAGACTGAATGCAAGCCATTTATTTATAATTGGTTTAATGGGAATGCGTTCATTATCCTAGTAGTCTATGTTGACGACATATTGCTTATTGGAAATGATGTACCCGTCTTACAGTAAGTCAAGGACTGGTTGAAAAAGTGTTTCTTCATGAAGGAATTGGGTGAAGCAACCTATATTCTAGGGACCAAGATCATTCGTGATAGATCCAAGAGGCTTCTTGGACTATGTCTGGGTACAGAAATTGACCAGATACTAAAGATATTTAGTATGTAACAATCTAATATGTTATTGGTTCTAGTGTCACATGGCCGACATCTTTATAAGAAAATGTGTCCTCAAACATAACAAGAGAATGATAGGATGACTAAGATCTCAAATGCTTTATCTATAGGATCCATCATGTATGCCATGTTATGTACCAGGCTTGATGTTGCCTATGCACTGAGCATTATAGGCTGGTATCTAGAAGATCCAAGAGAACAATATTGGACTATTAGTAAGACTATCTTTAAGTATCTAAGAAGAACTAAGGATATGTTCCCGATGTATAGAGGTGATGAGAATATTTTCATTAGAGGGTATGTTGATTCTAGTTTTCAAACATATCAGAATGATCTAAATTCATAATATAGATATGTTTTCTGTCTCAATAGAGGATCCGTGAGCTGGAAGAGTTCAAAGAATACAGTTTTTTCCAATTCTACGATGAATTCAAAATATACAGTAGCTTCAGATGTATCCAAGGAATCTTTCTCAATTGGGAACTTTTTCTATAAGCTTGATGTGGTTCATAGCAGAAAAGATCCTATCACGTTGTATTGTTATGATACTGTAGTGGTGGCTCTTGAAAAAGAACGAAGGTCACATCAACGGAAAAGCACATTCTGCAGAACTATCCCCTCTTGGGGGATTTCTATCAAAGGGATGAAGTTGTAGTGATCATAGTGTCCATAAAAGAGAACATGGAAGACCCCACGTCTAAAGTCTTATCTCATCAGAAGCATGAATATCATGTGAGAGCTAGTAGGTTAAAGGTTGTTAGCAATTGTCTCTAGTCCAAGTGGGAGTCTATTGGAGTTGGTGGCCTAAAACCAACTAATTTGTAATTTATTCATTAATAAATACCTTATCAAATCTTGATTGATCTTCTATGTGAAAATTCATGTGATAATTTCCTAAGGATAGATATTGCACTGAAAGGTCATAGAGGATCCCTGCTTTGATGAGAACCCGGAGGTTCCATAACACTGTTCCTGAATATATGTTCTATGTCTGGATGATGTTATTTTAGGGACACAAATAATACAGGTCATTAGGGGTGAGGACTCATAAAACATTGAGGCACCTTCTCATGGTTTGCACCCTTGGTAATATCTAGGAGGATTTTATGAGAACAAGACCCACCAGTAGGAAGTCCACATTTTATAGTGTCATTGGATGTTACTATCTATGGATGTGTGTATTAGTTCTTATTATTTAAGATTATTATTAATGGGTATTACAACTCACACACTTAGATGTATTGACAAAAATTGTGAAGACACACTGTTCACAACAATATAGGATATGTTGGGTGCATCATGAGTAATACTACAATAATAGGTAATGTAAGAAAGGATTTTTCCCTTCTATTCCATAATGGAAGTAGATATCTCATTACCTTTGATGGAATTGATATAGCCTAAATAAATACATGGCCATGGTAAATAATGGGTAAGTTAAATTTTGGAAATTCAAAGAAAGAATAATCGAGAACATTGGTTGATGACACTAGAATTCAACCTGCTTGATTTAAGATATCATGAAAAAGGGACTACATTACATAGTAAGAATTTGTAGGAGGCAACATGTCATTGCAGCGTTAACTTATTTCTCAATGGGTTACTTGGTGTGTTCCTAGATGTTAACCATGAAATTTAGGTAGGTTCTTTCTAATGCCAATAAGAAAGAGTCCTAGAGGGTCACAAACTATGTGTGTCAAGGTATCTCAGTTAAATATTACTTCATAAAGTTGAATAAAGATTATTCCCAATTGTGGTTTAATATCTTACTAAAGGATGCCTGATCGCATCTATTTAGACAATAGTTATTTGATATAATGTATTGTGGGAGAAATAATATATTTATTAGTTAGTAATGCAGTGATATTTATTTGAGAAATAAATATCCATCATTAAAGTCCTTGTAAATGTGGTGGAGGAAATAAAGAAAATAGAAAAACAAAAGTACATGCCGTGTAGTTTTTATGGGTACTTTTGAGAAATAATATTATTTATTTAATTAAAAAATATTAGTTTTAATTCTCTGGTTTCATGTCGAGTAATAATAATAGTCAAATTTTATTATTAGACATGGGGTCTTACTAAGAATTAAATGAAATGAATAAATGCTTTCAGGTAATTAATTAATTTTATTATTATATATAATTAAAATCCCTGTTATATAATTCCCATTAGACTATCCATTTTTTATGGTAGTGCACAATGTATATAGAGAAAGTGTTCAAGCCATGAGAGAATTATTTTCTTCTAAGAACACTCTCAAGGTACGAGAGAGATCCTCCTCCACGAGATCAAGGAGAGTGCTTTGTAAGCGGCTCTGAAGGCAATTGAAGGAAGACATCACCAGAGAAGGCTCTTCCGCACTAGAACCTAGATATACCTTTGGTGACATCTAGAGATATGCGGAGAACGTGTGGAACACCTCTATAGGAATCCTACAGTTAGATTCTACAACACAACAACAGATCAAATCGGATCATGACCAGAAACATCAATGGAGAGAGAATTCCATCAAGATAACTCATGCCTTTTAATTAAATTAATTATAAAAAACATATGATTATCCTATTTATTGTTCCAGGACTCCCCTATTTTATTTAATTCCTCTTTCTATTCCAAATATCCGGCGTTTTATTATCATGAAGGATCTCAGATTGATCATTGTTAACAACAAAAATTAAACTTGGGTACACTCGACAATATGCTTCCGCTGCACCCAAAACCTACAAGAATTTGTTACAAGGACACAAGACATGAATATCATCATATCCAAATGGATATTCTAAAAAACCTCAATGAAGATTAAAAAGGTGACTCAAAATAAAGGCTGATTTGTTTATAAAAGATATTACCAAATAGGATCCATTGATGTGAATGAAACCTTTACACTAGTGGCCCAATTATAAAATTTAACATTATGTTTTCTATTATAATGAAATGAATATTTAAAATATTGAAAATGGATATCAAGTCATCATTATTTTATTGCGTCCTTATAGTGGTGGTTTATATAGAGAAACTATATTAACTTCCAATGGATGAAGATGAGAACAAAGTGTTTTAGTTGAAGAATGTCTTGTATAACCTAATACAAGCAACAAGGGATTGGTACTCATTTCTTGATCAATATATAATGGAGTATGATTTTTAGAGAAGTGGAGTTTATCATAATCTATAATTTTTGAAAAAAATTAATCAAAGTATGTTGGTGATTATTTATATGGATGACATAATTTTTGGAGGCTCATATGAATAATATTTCAGGATGTTTTCATATTACATGAGATAAAAACTTGATATGCCTTTTATTGGTGGTATATCATTTTTAATTATCTTACTAGTGGTTCAAGAAAAAAAAGAAACATTCATTTAACAAAAAAAATATTCTAAATAAGTGCTCAAAAAGGTTGTCATGGAAAATTAAAGACCAATGACCACTCTGACAGAAATCTAAATCAAATTATTAAAGGATGAGTATATAAAATAGGTTAATGTGAATCATTATAGGTAGCTAATTGTTTTTTATATAATTTATATCCACTATTTTGGATATTGTGTTTTCTACTTTCCATGTTTCCCCTATCAAGGCTATGTTAAAAAAATACATATACAATATATGATGAGAATAATTTATTATATCAGTAACACATTAATGTTTGGTCTATTTTATTACAATAGTTCATAGTATCGATTATTAGGTTATAAATTTGTGGATAATAAATGTTTGGTGGTAGTAATAAATCCAAATTTTGGAGGTGTATTCCATATTACATTTTATTATATCTATTAGTTAATTAAGAAGAAAGAGTGAATCTATTTAAGTATAACTGAGGCTGAATATATAGAATCTATTCAAGATTCTACCTAGAAGATATAGATGGAACAAATTCTTGAATAAATTAGGTTTTATGTGGCCTCTCCTAATCCCATAATGTTTGAAAACTTGAGTTACATGTATATTTGATTAAAATCCACTACATTATTCATGGTCAAAGCACATTGAGATCAAATATCATTTTCACATGTATAAAGATGAAGAAAGAATTGAAAGGTTGGGGTATATTTCAAATACTGATCAAATTGCCAATATAATGACCAAGGCACTATCCCATACATATTTTGAAAGGTATTAGTTTTCTCTTTATGTTTAATAGAATCCCTTAAACTAGATGAGTTAGTACAAGGACCCTCACTCCCCCATAGAAAAGGCTAATCTAGAAAGCTATGGTTTTTATAATTTGTTTCATATATGATGTTACAATTATCTATTGTGTAATTTTAGAGCAATTATCATTGGTTTCATTGATGAATGGGGAGAACAATTCACTAAATTTACTTGAAAGGGGGGTCAGTGCATGTGTTTTGGATAGGGGAGGGGTGGGTAACATAATGGTTGATAATGGGGATCTGTGTTTTTCATGGAAAAGATAGATCTTGAAGTCCAATGTCTTATGTTCATGGGGATGTTTTTATTCAACTATTGTTTCTCATACCAATCATGGATCAAGTGGCCTTATATTTGGGGATTAGTGAACCATCATTACACACCTTAAAGGAATGATTCTTAGTTGTGTATGTTCAGGTTAAATCTGATTTTTTTTTAATTTTTTTTAGCTGAAGAAGTGGAAGAATAATTTTAAAGTGTTTTGGAATTATCAAAAAATCCAAAGGAAGATATTTTTATAAAAAATACTATAGGCTGTATTTTTCAGTTGTGTTTATTAGAATTAGAAAAAAGGAAACCTTAAAAGTGTCATATAATGTTTTTTGGTGTCTATTTATTAAAGGATAGAAGAGGTTTGGATTGGATCTAGTGTGGTTTGAAGAATTTTTTTAAAAATATGATTAAGAAGCATGAAATGAAATTTGGATAAGTATTATCTATGAATGATCCATCCTATATGAACCTAAGATTCAATTTTAGGCTTTTTATGAGTGAATATCCTATATGCACGAGTCTTCAGGTAGTGCACATGAGTCAATAAACATGTGTGTATGAGTCTTATATAATATCATATGTGTGATTAATTTTTGGGTATGAGTCATATGTGATTTGTATGAGTGTTTTAGACTTTTTTACAAGTCATAAAAATCTACACCTATTTCAATTAGGACCTTGGAATTCTATAGGCTAGGCTAGTATTATCTGTTGTGATGAATTTTCATAGTTATTAAGAATGATTGTTTCATATGGAAACTTATGAGGATAAAATTGAGGTATTATTAAAGGGAATATTATACAATGACGTTTGAATGATTTTAATCCATGTTTAATTTTGATTATTTGGGTATAAACTTGGATACACACCTCACGTTGAGGAAGATACTAGAGCCAATGTGGAGGGTTTTATAGTGTTCAGATGAGTTCATTTTTAAATAAAAAAATTATTAGATTCTGTGGATCATATTTTTGTATTAATTAATATCATTAAAGGTAGTGTTTCTTGGAATGTGATACATAAAGACTAGTCATGGAAATGTAAAGGATGAGTTACCCAGTTTTAAAATGATATTTTATTTAAAATGGGTTTGTGAGTGTTTTGAAAAATGGTGAGAAAATGAGTATTCCCAAAAATAGAAAGTGGAAATATAATTTTTGAAAATTAGTGGAGATCACATCATGAAAAATATTTAGAGGAATATATAGAAAATATATTAATAGAGAGTAAGAGGAATTTCAATTTTAGAAATTGAAGTTCCTAAAAAAGGAAATGGATCTTACTTGATACACCATCTATTGTGTACTTTAATTTTTCATTATGGAAGAAGAAGGAAACACTAGAGGAGCAGTGAGTACCACATAGTGAAAAGAGTAGTGATATTTATTATTATACATGGAATTAAACTAGGAGGATCAGTGTGGCCACTCAAAACATTCAATCATTAAATTAGTGAGAATTAGTTTCTTTGGTCACAAAAAAATTCCATGTACACCCCTTTGATTACCTAATCTGGATAAAATATATAAAATTTATTATTTCCTATATTTTATCTACATTAAGTCAATAAGGAAAATCATGATAAATGTTCCTGACAAATATATAACAAGATCATTGGTGAGGGTAAATTTTAATTAACACACCCTTATTCACCCACCATCTCAAGGTGTAAGACTTCTCGGGGATCAATAATTACTATGATAATTATTTTTTGATACTCACTATAAATTTTACGGTTTTAGTTAATTCATATACCCAAGAGGCATCATGTTTAAAATTATTAAGATGAAGAATGTGGTGATTGTGCCAATAAACAACCAAATGGAATGTGATTTGGAGTGAAAAATATCATGTCCATGATTACCCAAATCTCTCAAGCTATATAAAATAAAAAAAATTATGCTAAACTCTCTAATGTGTAAAGAAAAGATTAAGTCTACATTTTTTTAGGTGGAAATGTGAACCCACCTCCCAACCTAATTATTTATAGAAAATGAATTAATTTAATAAGAACAAATATTTTTCATTATCCAGTTCCCAAAAGAATAAAAAAGTTATTTTTATTGTTTATCATTTATAAGGTGAGGCATATAAATGATATATTTTCATTTAGAATACAAAATTGGAGGGGAAAATAAACTCCAATAAGTGAGATGAGTTTAATAAGGAATTATTCAATAAAAAAATTCATCCAAATATTCAAACTGAAATAGATAGGGGATACCTATAAATAAAACAAAATGATGATGAATTAATTAATACCTATGAAGAAAACCTAAAAAGACTTTCATGGTACTTTTTTTATTTTATCATTAACCATGAAATGATAATAAATAATTTATTTGGTGTCTTAAAACCAAGTTTCTAAAAATCATTAGCTATAAGGGGATTTGGTATCTATGAATCTATTATTTTATGTTATCTCAAGGTGTAAATGGAAATTGTAGAATCCCATTATTATAGTGGTTTTTGGGAGTAGGGGAAAATTTATTTTCATGAAGATCTAATGAAAAAATATATAGTGGAAAGAAAATTAATCTTTCAATAAGTTGAAAATGGGGGTAGAAACATGAATGAGATTTCCTTAAAGGGATAGGTAAATTCTTCATGTGTGGAAGAGGTGTTCATCATGAAAATGATTGATAAATAGATATGAATAGATGAAAAAAATTAAATGGATGAAAATAAAGCTCATCCTAATGTACCACCCACACTCAAATTTTTTAATTGTAAGTACTATGAAGATTACATCAAGATGTGAATTGATATAAGGGTTAATGATGACAATAGACATCAACAAACCCAAAATCCAAGAGATAAAGGGGAAGCCTATACAATCATAACTTTTATCGAAGGTTATGAAAATGATATGTGAAAAGGAAAACTTATCATTCACTCCAGAACCAAAAACATCACATTTTATTCTATAATTACCTATTACTTCATATCATTTTCAACAGGAATAAAATCATAAAACTAATGGATAGATATTGAATTATCAATTAAAACTCAAAGTGGTAAAATGATTACATCCCAAGTCTATAACTCTTATGCAATAGAATTTATTGGGAATGTTCTTACTACAATCTTAATAACCCATGATTAATGGTTATATTTTATGTTCATTATAATGGTTACCTTGGTATTAATTAATATTTCAATACGCGTGGAATAATATAATGACTTAGAAGAATTTAAGTTCCATCTATGTGAAGAATATAAGGGTTTATGTGAATATAGATGGATGAATTTGAGGAATATTAGAAATTAAATTGGGAGTTCAGTAAGGATTTTGAGGTTTAATTTTTTTTCCAAACCAAATTTATAGATTAATATTTGTAAGTTAAGTATTTTATAATTTTATTTAGATTTTGTTTGAGAAGATATAAAAATGAGGCCAAATCCTAGCAGCAAGTCACCTAAGCATCCAAACCATATGATTAGAAAAATATAATATTGAATTATATTATCTAAGATTGAAGGGGGAATCATTCTTGATGACTTATAGGTTAAAAAACCAAAGGGGAGTGTGGGTTATTGCATATGATAGAAGGTTCTTAGCTTCCATCACAGGGTGAGGCACAATAGGCCCTAAGGAAGAATTGGATGAAGTCAGACTTCATTGTCAATCCAAGGAATATTTTGAGGCAATTAAAATGTTCATGTCTAGATAAATGATCAATGTTTAATCAATTAATTAACTATAATATTCATGAAATTAAAACTTAAAGACACATAGGTGAACTACGTTAAAATTATGGTGCATTTATTCATCATTTTCATCCTGATTTTTTGAGAAGATCACACCATAGGGAATTCCATGTCACTATAAGATATGTAATCCTTACTAAAACCATTCCACAAAAACCAAATGAATTTCCACCCAAAAGGATTCCACACTAAACAAAGGAACACCTTAATGATCATAATTTGTAAATTATAAGATATTCACTTCCATGTTGTGGATATAGTACCAATGGGAAGATAATTAATTTTATTACATTAAAGAAAAACTAACATTGAATTCATTTCATAGAGGCTATTCCATGAAAAAAATTAGAAACTAAAAGATCAGAAGTAAAATCATGTATATATTCAAAATTATTATATTCTTGATATAATCAAACTACAAAATTAAAAGTAAGAAGCTCAGTGAATCGATCGGAAGTCTATATGCATTGAGATTTTATCATAAGAATAAAATCATCACCATATGACTTTGAAATCATATAAAATGTATTTGAATGATACTATACCAACAATTTTCCCTGAATTATGAATTAACATGATATCACTTAAATTTATAGTGATAATAAATTATATGTACTTGAAATGAGTCAAACACAACATGGAGTAGGTTCTCAGTGTCCCTAAATGATCCATCAATGCTCAAAAAGTTGTATCAGAGCATATGTTTTCCTTTCATTGGACCTTTATTTCCACAGTAAATTTTTTCTAACTCTAAATAAATTATAAATTGGAATTTTATTCATAAGTTCCTCAGGTGTAAAAATTTCACCATCTTCTTTGAAGAAAACATGAAAGTTTCTTCCATAACTCAAAAAATAAGAATAAGAGAGAAGAAATTAAAATTTTCAAAATATAAAAATAATATAAAAATTTATCACTACTTTAATATAATCATAGCTGAATATTCTCAACTATAAAAAATGTAGAAAGTATTACTTTAAATAAGGAAGCTCAAGCTATGAAGAATTTATAGAAGTTGAATATATCAAAACTATTTAATACTTCTATTACAAAACTGAAAGGTACTTGAATAATGTTTCCCTCGAGGTAATCACTTATATACTTTGATTTATCAAGGAACTAATTAAATAAAAATTACAACAATAGGAATATGTTAATGAAATTTAAACTACTTTATCCAAGAAATCTAAAAAATTCATAGTTCTCACAGAACATGTAGAAGATAATGGAGAATATATATCTATTTTCAATGATATATTTTCATAGATTTAATATTAATTGAAAATATATTTCTATAAAAAGATAGTGTAAAAAACTATTATTGAATAAGTAATCCATGAACTGAAGGAATTGCCTAAAACCACCATGACTGTAAAAGATAATCGACTGGATTTTAAAGAAAAAATAATTAAAGAGCATGATAATTAATTACAGGAAAAAACCAAGATGTATGAATATATTATTTATAAGCTTATGAAAAAAATATAAAGACAAGATTAGAATAGTTAAATATGAAAATACTCCCTCAAAATGAAGTGTCTTGAGCACGTGATAAAACTAAAAAATTTAGGGACTGTTCACACATGAAATTCAAAAACTTTTGAGAAAAGGGATACTTACACACATGAATAAAAATTGTATATTGTTCCAAAATGGGATCAAACCGACTGAAAAAGGAACCTATGTTTATATGAAGAAGAACCTACTTATATCTTATTGAAAAAGGTACCATCAAAATCAAAAGCTATCAATCATTCTAAATATATTTCCTTAGAGAGTTATTGTTTTAATGGTTAAAATATAATAAAATTGGTGAGAAAAATTTATAAGAAGTCATCCACCATATCAAATGTTGATAAAAGAGTGTGTCTAAGATGTAGTCACCCAAATAATCCCAAATAGTTAAGAGAAATACCCCAAAACTATAAGAACCTAGTTATATATATTCCAGACAACAAGAACTCAAAAGAATAATAAAATGGTTTATTGGCCATTTTTAGTAATATTACATGTTTGGGATTTTTTTTTCATAGTATATCAATTAATAAACCTCAAATAATTCCTATACTATGGATGAGTAAACTTGAGATGATGTATAACCCATAAAAGAATAATCTATTTACAAAAAATAGGCTTAATACTCCAAGGAATTCCTATAGATTATGTGATTATTGAGTTTATTATGAAGGGTAATTTTTATGTTAATAAACTAAGTATGCACCTATAATATATAAATAAATAATACCACATTAAAATAAATTTTATTAATTTTAAAGAATAGAAATATTTCAAAATAATAAAATTGGAAACACTATCTTGAAGAATTTTTTAGATAAGAATGATGTTGTATCATTGGGTAATATACCCAATAATTCATAGAGTAGTACTAGGATCAACTTCATCTATTATGAGGAAAGAGGAAATACCATAGGCACACATAGAAAAACCATAGATGTTTTTATTAATGGAAGTATGAAAAATAATATTAGGAAATCAAAACAAGATAAACAAAAATGGTATGGTTATATGAAATACACTATCATGAATCCATGTGAAGATTTCAAACTACTTGAGTCAGTTTGAAAATAATGTTTCGTAATTTGTAAAGATGATTTAAAAAAGGATAAAAGATTGAAAGAATTGAAAAAGGTATATTTCTAAAGGAAATAAGAAATTATATATGGGGAGGATGAATTCTAAGATAGGGTGTCAATAAATGACAACACAAGAGTTTCATAAGATTTGTGTGGGAGGTTTTATAAAGATGGACATATTTCCAAAAATTTATTAACCATGATTTCATATTAATAAGTTATGTTAAATAATATAAATATAAAGATATGAGATACATGTTCCCTATTGGATTATGAAATGAGGAAAATACCATAGAAAATATATAAATTATTAAATAATTATATACTATCCAAATCTAATATGGATTTAAAAAATAAATGTGTAATAATGAAGATCAAAGTGAAACAAATAATTTAGTTGAGAAAAACTAATCAGATTTTCTATTCACATTGAATAATAAGAATAAAAACCATATTCTATAAGTTATTTTTTATTCATGTTATATTTATTATAAGTAATTTAATGTGATCCTTTTATGTTAAAGAGTTTTCAAAACTATATATAAATATAAAATGACAGAAGTTAGTATCATTATTCCATACTTGGTGAAAGATTAAATTATTCCATCTTTTTGTTTTATCAACATGAAACATCATGAAATTAATACATGGAGAATAGTCAAATTTATAAAGAAAATTTGAAGTGTCTCCTTAAGGGGGGATATGTGAGAAGTATATTGATAATCTACTATAATTATTAATTGAAATACAAATCTCATTTCTAGAAAGTGATTGAAGTAATATCATTGAAAATTTAGGGGTTAATATTCTATAATCATTGGATATAATAATTAAACCATAAAATAAATTGGGGAAATTGACTCTAATCAATAGTATAAAATTGAATATTTAGAAAATAATTCAAGGTTGATTCCCCGAACTAAATCCTACTATGTATATTTGAATGTTTTAACTTATCTAATGAGTTAAGTACATGAATTTAGTTTAGAGAATGATTTATAACAATTAGTCTCAATCAGTTATTACAACCTAGAAATATTTGAATAACCTTTGAAGAATATTAGGGTGAATCTATCTAGGTGTATTTTATATGATAATATATAAATTATTTTAATTGCTATAATTTTGAAATTCATGGTAGAACACCTAAATTTAATGGATGTGATATTATAATCATATTTTATCCACACAACTTTTCTTATATCAAATTTGTTCAAATATGGTAATTTTGATTTATGGGAGAGAATATTGAAATGGGGGAAAAACTTTAATCACTTTAGTAGTTTTTATTGATTTTTTTGACATGAGTGGAGGTAATAATTTTTTTATAAATTTTATTTTCTATCCCCTAAAGTGAAGAATTGAGAGTGGCATCATATGTATGATGATTAATGTAAAAATTGGAATCCATTGGTTACACACTATTGTTTTTAACTCTGGTTTAGACCATGTAGCCTTATAATTTAATAAATAAATGATCATTTCTAAGAGAAAATGTTGTACTAATAATTTTTTCAATTAATTCAATGTGAATTGAAAAATAAATAGTTTTAGGAGAATATGTTTGAATATAAGTGAATTACTACCCCTAAAGACACCTGTGTATTTTTTATGAATAAATTAATGATGAAAAGGATTGAATGAAAATATATTTAAATAAATGTATTAGAGGATTTTGGAGTATTGACAACAAAAAATAGGGATATCGAAGAACCCATGCTTAATGGTTGAATTTGTTTTCAATAAGAATAGTTTTGTTTGTTTGAATAAATTTGTCAATATGTATTGAAGAAGAGAATGTTCTAGATGAATTTGAGTTCCATAAATATAAAAAATATATGACTTTATATGAATAAATATAGATGAAGTTTAGTAAGATAAAAATATATATTGGTAGTTGAGTAAGGAATTTTAGGTTTTGAGTTGCTTCCAAAACCACAATTTTAGATTTATTCATTGAAGTCTGGTATTAATGACTTTTTTTGGAAAAGTTTTTATATGAGAATTAAAGAAAATACAAATCACAATAGTAGGTCACCCAAGTATCCAAACCTTAAAGGGAAAAAATATTAAAAGGTGGCTAAACTGAGATAATAGTGTAAAAGGAAGCATGCTTGAGGTTGTACGAGTCGACACTACAAAAGGAGGGTATAATTTGGAATTTGTAGTTGAGGGTTATTATATTTTGCCACAAGTCTAGGAATGATAGGCTGTATGAGAGAACTGGATCTAGTTTTACTTCACTAGTTATCTAAGGAATATATTTGGATAATTAAGTTGTGCACGACCAAATGGAATATTGATGCCAGATTGCTTAATTCCTTGTATTATTCATCCATTTAAATCATATATACATGCGAGCGTGCTTCCCTAAAATGATGATGCATTTGGTCATATTCTTTCTTAGGTTTTCATGTGAATCTCATACCATGGATAATTCCATTTCAATGTAATCTATACCATTATCACTAAAACCATTCCATAATAACATAATGGGATTCCACTAAAAAGGATTCCATAATGAATAAAGGAACACCATGATCTAAGAAATTGTGAAATGAGAAGTGTTTACTCCCCTGCTATGGAAGCAATGCATGTGGTGAGATAATTCAGGATTTGAAATTAAATTACGAGATACTCTTGAATTAATTTCTTATAATCTCTACCTTGAGAAAACTAATAAAACTAAAGGATCATGAGAAACTCCATTTACATATGTAAAATGATCAGAATATTGATATATATATAGTACAGAATGAATAAGAAGAAGATCAGTCAATCGATTGAAAGTTATTAATCAATGAGAGTATACTAGAAAAAGAAACTATTCACCATATGACTTTGAGATCATATGACCTTGAGATCCTATGACTATGATCATATGAATTTGAGCATATTTATTTATATCTTATGTATCATAAGATTAATCTTAGGAAATTTTGAGCATAATATATTTTTTATTAATTTATCATAAGCCTTTGTATTATATGATATTCATCATATGAATTTGGGAATATGAATTTCATTTTATGTTTTTTCATCATATGTCTTTAAATATGGATTATATGACATTATGAGTGCATGATTTATAGAACTACATCTATCAAGTGAATTTTTATTCTATATATTTTTATAATACTTAAATGATAGTAATATAGTAATAATTTTAATGACTTATGATATTCATATCATATAATGAGAAAGTGACGAGATTTATGAAAATATCATAGTAATGTGATTCTTGCTGAGGTTAAATTATAAGGCTTTGGAACACATTTTAGAAGAAAAAATGTTACACCATAGGGAGTTTAACACATTTAAATTACATGATGACATGGTACATGTATAAATTGTAATGAATTGTGGATGAATTAGTTGTCATTTTTTTAAATATCATAATAATTTTAATGTTTTGGGTCTTTAGGAGGGAAAAATGATTTTTTTAAGCTTTAAAATGATTACAGATACTAAGTTTTAAAATGATATTAAAATTAATTAAATATAATTATTTTAGAGAGTTTTGGATGGCCAATATTTTTGGAGTCTTAAAGAAGTATATAAATTTTTCAATTAATATAAATAAAAATAATAGGGAGAATAAATATATAGATTCAACTAAATTATTTTAACCACAAATTATGTAATATTAAAAACATGATATAGAGAGAGATTCTTGGGTCTGATTTTGACGCATATTCTGGGATTCAAAGAGAGATTAAAATAATAAAATTATTCTTCTGCTATTGTAACCAGGAAGATATTCTTACCTATTAAAGAAGAAGAAGAAGGTTGAGAAGGGACTAATGTTTAACATATTGTGTATATTGATAACCACTATGAATTAATATCATATTGATTAAGAGTGGATAATAAGACCAACCTGTATGTGTATTTTCTAATCACTATTCTGTGGTTAAAGACCTATTTTTTGGTTTGAGAAGGAATATTGAAGAACTTTTGGTTCTATTACAAATAAAACCATTGAAGAATTGGTGATTAATATATAAATAATTACATATATTCCAAATGTATATTATTAATATCTTTATGTATTTAGATGATACTTTTACAATCATTGTGCATGACATATAACTCCACTTGATATCTCTACAATTTATAGTAATAATAAAATCTATTTACTCAATAGGAGTTGAACATGGAATAGAGTGGGTTCAAACATCAAATATGAGCCTTGTAAAAGAATATGTGTGCTGATTACTTTTTCATTATACCTTATATATATAGTTTATGGATAATTTAATATTAATTTATAGATTCCTCTTTAATAGGGTAGATGTTTAAGTATTATTTGGGGACAATTAAAAGAAAGTAAAACTTCATAAAAAATTGGGTACCCTGATTCACCACCAACTTTCATTGTCCTTACACGATCTATTTAGGAAATATAGGAATATTATTATTCTCATTTTAAAGTAATTTTATGTAATTTTGGGAATTTATTAGATATATCTATATAGATCCCATATTAATATCTAGAATAGAGAAATCACATTTCATATCCTGAATCCACACATGATCATCTATTAGTTAAAATCTAATAATGAATTCCACAGGAACATTAATTTCAAAAAACATGTCTCAATTCCCAATAATGAGGTGTATTTAGATCAAATAAATAGGGAATTTTATATTGAATATATGAATATTTTGTGGGAATAAATTGATGTATTTCTAGAATAGTTCTTTGGTCTTCCCCTAGATCATGAGGTTGAGTTTTTAATTAATCTAATAACTGGTGATATATATTTCTTGAAGAATACATATTGAATGGACTATATTAAATTGGACTGATTGAATAAGAAAATTTAAGAGAATCTAGATAAGGGTTTTATATGACTATCTATTTCCCCATGGGGTGGAACAATCCTCTTTTTTATGAAGAATAATGGATCAATGCATATCTATATTGTTTATCTTGAAGTTAAAAAATCAATATCAAGAATAATTATTCTATAACCTATATTGATGACTTTTTAGATTAGTTCTGAGGGGATAAATACTTCTCTAAAATTGAACATTGATCTTGATATCATACATTTAGGGTTAAAATAGATGATATATTAAATAAAACATTTCATACAATATTTGGGCATTATCAATTCATAATGATTCCTGTAAGACTCACAAATACCCCTTTATATTTATATATATGATGAATTGAGTCTTTAGTGATTACCTAAATAAAATTTTTATAGTATTTATAGATGATGTTCTCATATATTTTAATATTAAGGTAGAGTATGGACATCATTTGAGGATTTTTTTACAAACCTTGAGAAATCAAAAAAGTTATTCCATATTTAGCAAGTGTGAATTATTGTCTTATAAAGTATCATTTTTGGGTTATGTAATAACATATGTGTGTATATATATAAATATTTGAAAGATAGATGTGATTAATGAATGGACCAAACGAATCACTATGATAGAGATTTTTAATTTTCTTGTATTGGTGGGATTTTAAAAATTTTCTGTGAGAAATTTATTTTGAATATAAATTCTACTAACCAAGTTTACTTAGAGGGGTAAAAAGTTCTTATAGAAAGATGAATTTGAAGAAAATTTCTATGAGATGAAGAGAAATTTGTTTATTTCACCTGTACTCACATTACCGTATAGTGGAGAAGGGTTTATAATATATTGTGACACATACAATAAGGGACTGCAATTTGTCCCCATGTTTAATGATATAGTGGAAACTAATAAATAATTTCAATTAAGGATTCAAGATAAAAATTAATAAATAAATAATTTTTAGCTAGTAGTTGTAATATTTTCATTAAATATATAAAGGTAGTATATATATGGTGAAATGTGTGAAATATATACTAATCACAATAGATTAAAGTATATATTCACATTGAAGAGGTTAAACATACACCAAAGGATATGATCAAGTTGATTGATGACTATTAATGATCAATAAATTACCACCCTAGTAAGGAAAATAAGGTGGCTGATGTAATGAGAATGAAAAATCATACTACCATATCCATGATGTGTATTGAAAGAGACCTAATTCTCAATTATTTTCAAATTATGGGACTTGAAATAGAAATAGACATGGATAAATCCTTTCTTTACCAAATGTTTTCTTAACCGTCCATCCATTTAAATGATAAAGAGGAATAGAAGGAAGATATGGATCTATAGATGAAGTTTGGAAATATTCCAAATCTCAACATTAACTGTAATTAAATTATAAGACTCATGAAATGAATATGTGTTCCTTCAATATTGGAATTGATGAAAGATTTATTAGATGATGCACATAGATTATCATTCTCTATCTATCTTAGTATCATGAAGATGTATATAGATATTAATAGTCATCTTTTGGGGAAACCTAAAGTGGGAGATTACAGAGTACATATCTCAATGATTGTTATTCTTGAAAGTTAAGGAAAAATGATTTAAGTATAAGGGTATGATTCCTCCATTACCTATACCATTATGGTAATGGGATAACATGTTTAAACTAGAATCTTGTGAAATTATGTTGAAATTAGAATTTTGGATATAGAGTAGGGGTCATTTTATGAATTTGGATTAAGATTAGGAACATGAGGGATAGAGAATTTGGGATATATTTTTTTAGAGAGGAACAAGGACTGGGTAATGGTTTGGGTTCACAAGAAGGTATTAGAGCAAGGTCTGAAGGCCTTTCTAAAACTCTTTAGTCATAGTTGGTTGCATCGTTACAATTTTTTAACACCATGATAAACTATACTAGGGTATCACCCTATAGAATACAAGAAATATACACCATGATTGAGGAAGGATAAGGTCCATTTCCTCTTCTTTATGATCATTAATCCATAACTATTGTCACTTTATGGGAATGTTAGGAAATGGTGGGAACTATGTTGTGGCTAATGATTGAGTGATTTTTTTAATCAGGGTAAGACCCATTCATTTGGGGTCACCCCTTCAATTTAAGTTGGGTCTACATGGGGGTGGTCCATTCAACCAAAAACTATATCTATCTCCCCCATGAATCCCTTATTTAATGGGGGTTATTTATTTTAATTTTCAGAAATTCTAGGTACATATCTCCCTCTTCTAACTTTTGTTTTAGGTTTTCCTTTATAAAGTCTTGTTTTGAAGGAAACTGTGTAGGGATTCAGTTTTGATTCCACTAGATCTTGGGGAAATAAAGTGATAAATATGAGGATTTCATGCTTAGTGGTTAAAAGTGGTTTTAGAAGGATGAAAAACTAAGGTTTCATGTGGTTTAAATGTCACGTTGATGCATGGTGAGTTTTTTTGGTACTTATGCCTCTTTGGATAAAATATAAGTATTGTTTAATAATTTATTATTTCTATATTATGGAGTGGTATATGTTTTTAAGATCATTAATGAGATTATGAGAGGCTCAAAAGAGCTTGGTGAGGGGTTAAATTCTTGGATGAGGTAGGTGGACTCTTTGAAATAATTTCATATGTTTTTTATGCATAAGAGTGCATTCTTACATATTGAATGAGGTACTTGTTAGATGATTAAGGACTAAGGGTGCCCTATGGTGATGACGTCAAATGGAATAAGTCCTCTTGTTCTTGAGATAAGTTGTATTATACACTTAGGTAAATTGATATCACTTAGTGGATTTGTTTCAAGGGGGATATGGTGTTAGTTGAGATGATGTGATTCCTTGGGTAGGTATCAGGGTACATATAGTGATGTGAATATCCTAGGTTGAGATCATAGGGATAGTGAGATAGGTGTATATATTTAAAGTGAAAAAGAAATCTATCCTATGACATGATGAGATTCCTCAAATATGTAAAGTGTATAGTGATCCATTTAGGACTTACCATGTATGTGTGTTAAAGATGTGTTTTTCTTCAGATGAAAGGTCAAAATATCTCCCTTGGGAGAAGTGAGAAAGAACCCGATCACAGGTTATAGGAGTTGTTTTAGACTTGGAATGAGGTTTCCAAGGGGATTAGAACATGATATATTGGGATGATCCCTAGGTATCAAGACCAATTATAATGAGATATTTTGACAAAGTTAGACTTGGCCTTGTTGTTTGGTTTAGAGTATTTATTCAGAAGTGGTGTGAAAAAAGAGTGACATATATGAGATGGTTTTGATGAGAAGGGACCATGATGGTTTTGGGGAACTAGTAAATGGTTTGGGTGGAGATATGAAATGTTATTTGAGATAATGGGATAAGTAGGGAGTGAATATATCCTCAGGATCAGATGGTGATATGTGTAATGAAATATAGACCATGTATGCTATTTAAGTTGGGTTATTTCTTTTACTTGTTATAGGATACAAACCTTGTGGAAGATAAGTATCCAAAGGCCTATCATCAAAAAGAGTGATATGGAATAAAATAAACTAATTTGTGTGAGATTAGCCCTCAAGTGCATAGTTTTTGTACCAATCCTTATGTTAGAAGGATTGGGTCACGATAGTGGATCCCTTTGAGTGTGAGGGATTCATCATGATGAGATGTGAGGTATGAATGATAGACCCTACCTTGAGGGATAAGGTAAAAGACCTATAGTTGGATATATTACTATTCCTAATCCCTCTAGGTAGTGGTTTGTGGAATTGATAATGTATATCTTGATTCATTGGGTAAGATCCAGGATATGAGTTATGTAAAATGAGGAAATGAAACAATAGAATTATGGAACAATGCTATAGCATGTATGGTTAAGAACAATGGTGGTATGGTTATCACATGGTGTCCTGGAAGGTGTGTGTGCCTTATCAAGTATTGTGCTGGCCTAGTTATACCATGATAAATTGGCATGCATATTTATTTTTATATTTCATTTCATTATACACACACATGGAAATGTAGACCTATATTATCATTTATTAGTGATACCTTATAAATATTCTTTCTCACACCCTGTATGATTACTATAGTGTGAATGCATCCTTTATGTATTCTTCTAGGTTGATCCTAATAAGTTTAATAGATAATTATGGAGTATCCCAATGGTTTTTGGAGACCAGGGGTGTAGTGTGGCCTTTGGATAATAATAGAGTTAGTGTGTGATTTTTTACATTTTTTTATATTCTATATTGGATCAACACATTGGAAAATAAATGTATGTTTGTATAACAATGTTTTTTTATGTTTTTTAAGTATTTATATAGCATTGTGTTTATTTATTTATTGACAATACAATTATATAATGTGGATGTTTTTTTCTATTTTATGACTGTAATTTAAGGTCATAGTATCTCTATTTTATTAATCAAGCCTTATCCTATATTTATAATCCTCTAGAATACTAGGAGGTACACCTAAGTCCATATAACATCCTTGACCCAAGAATATAGTGTGATATGCAAACCGAGGAATTTTAAAATGTAATGAATTTTTTTATTCGGTTATATTATTTGAGGATATGGTAGACAAGTGACATAGGAATGTGTCATAGATTGTGATGGACCAAATACTAGTGCATAATATAGCCCTTTATTAGGGTAAGTCTTGGTTACTTGGGGTGTGAAATTACTATTTTTTGTTTTCATATTTATAATTTATGTGTTTATTTAACTTGATGGGTTTACCAAGTATTGTATTTTTTATTTTTGGATATTTTACCATGGAGAAAATTTGCTTCTTAAATTAATCATGATTGGTATTTAGGCTTCAAAAAAAATTCTTGTTCTCAAATGTGATTGATTACACTAATGAGAGGTTTAGTTGTTTAAAGTATAAACACTCACTTATAAAATGATTCCCAAATAAATTATCGGTGATATTATAATCAACCAAAACATGTTTTTTATTTTTATGGAATGTAATTTTGATATAGAGTGGGAGTTACCTAGTTATAATTATAATCCCCTTATGGAAATTATTGGAAATCCTTGATAGTTTAGTCTAAGAAATTGATTAATATGTCATGACTTGATGAGGGAATGGTATGACTGTTAAGCAATCCAAGGAAATACATAAGTTTCCTTGATAATGTGGGGTTATGTTACTTACATCCAATATGGTGGTATCCGATATAGATTCTTGGTGGAATTTCATTTAACCAAACAATGTGGTTACATCTGTAACCCTTTTTAGGGTTGAGGAATGGTATGTAAATGCCTAAGGATTTGAGATGTGAATAACTATGAGTGATTCTAGTATTGTGTTTAGGTTTTTAGGGTTCAATATTTTATATGCATGTCCTAGTTGGTTATTGTTGTGCATCTTGTGGAGTGGTAGGATTGTGAGTACATTTCATGTGATTTGGAATCACTGTTTTTTGGAAGGTGATCATGTGGTTATATTTGGAATTTATAAAACCCCATACCCATGATAAAATTCCAAAATTAGAAGAAATTTATTTTTTGGAATGGAAGAGGGACCATATTTTATGTTGGTGTTTAGAAAATATTTATGAAGGTTATAACCCCTCAAAAGAATCATTTTCAACATGAAATATGGTTCATTAGGTGATGTGGGGGATCAGAAGATACATTAAAGTGTTCGGGGTGGTTTCTATAGCCATGACTGCTATAATCCACTGGCCTGCTGGTATGCACCACCAAATCACCAGTGGCGTCTAGTAGTAGAAATTGAACTACCAATAGACACTGGCTATATGGTGCCCTTTATAGGTGGGAAATTTAAATTCCCCCACTTATTTTTTAGAGGGGAAATCCCCTCCTCTCCTCTCCTATTTTTATTGAAAACTCAGACGCCTCTCCTCTTCCTCTTGTCTTCACCATTGATGAGGGTGGGGTGCGTGGGTAATTTTTGCAGTGATTTAAGGTACATATTTTCCTCCACTAATTTCCTTAGATCTCATCCTCCCTTATTTCCTAAATTTCATTTCTTATATTTAGAGATTCTATATCGATTCCACTAGAGCATGGTAGATTTGGTTGATTATCAAGGGGATTTCATGTTTCTTTATTGGATGGGATCTTGTAAATACATATATTCACCACTTCATATTTTATTATTAGAGGCAATTCAATGATTTTATTTTGCAGATTTGTTTTATTAAAATTAAATAAATTTGATAATTTAAACATCATCACCCCTTGGGGATTTTTCTATTCTTTTGTAGAAAACGTCCTGAGATGGGTCTTCCTACAGCTGCACATTTTTCCGAAGAGGTACACCACCATTTAGATATTCATATTTTTTCATCCATAATTTAAATTAAATTATTAATTTAATTATGTTCATATTCAATATATTTTTCATTGTATGAGGTTGGGTGTATATCTCAGGTCAATTTCATGTGTTTGGTTGTGGTTTCGGTGCAACGAGGTCGACCAGTGAGCTTCTAGAGACTTACCCCTATTTAAATTTAAATATATTATTATTGAAAAAATAATTTTAATAAATTAATACATTATGATTTAATTATAACTAATTAATTTGTTGTTTTGTATATGTAAATGGTCTAAGTGTTTTCAACGATGGACGGATAGGTTTGGCGAGCCTCAATGAGGGTTTCTAAGATGATTTAAAAAGGGTATTTCTTTTTAGATTGAGCTAATTGGTCATTATGTATCTGAAATTTTGTATTTATAATTTATTTATATTCATGTGGAATTTGTGGATATTCCAATTTATGTTGTGGGACTCGTTAATTTTTTTTGTTTTTGTAATAAAAACTAAAGCATGTGATTGAGATACACAAAGTGTTAGGGGACCCGTTAGACCCTCGTGTACTGAATGGATGTATCAACTATAGATGGATGGGAGTATAACTATAATTATGTGCATTGGGTTAATAAAAACCTCATGATGGTCATTAGTTAACTAAATTGAAATAAATAGGGTGTGACAACCCCAATGAAAAGTGACCTTGTGACCCCTAGGTAGAGAGGAGTGATAAATCTTGAAGCTTTTCTGAAGGATTAGACATGTGGTATACCCTAAAGTAGTCGATCTCATTGAGATGACCATGAGGCTAGTGTTCCTGACCTATTGGATGTGGTTTCTTGGGTAGATAGATCCTATGGAGGCTGGTATATAGGTTAGGTTTTCAAAATGACCTATGACTCCTTAGAAAGGGAATGGAGTTAAAGACACCTACTTAGTGTTACATGCCTATGATTCCAAGGATTCCATGATGAGATCTAAGAGGAACCTAGTTGGATCAAATATTAATTTTACCTTAGAAATAGGGTGTATATGGGAACATCTATAGATGGTAGAGAGTGTCACTGTTGAACCCATACTGATGATGTGAGCTTGAGGGTTTTTGGAAAGTGGTGATAGGTTTGGGTGCTCAGAAATCCCCCTAGTTCTTTTATATAATTTTTCTTGATGGCCTATGATTTAAAAGGATGATTGGTTAATTGGAATTTGGATATATAACTAATGTGATTTCTTGAGATTCTTGGTAATAAACAATTGAGAGGGATGAGACACTGGATGCCCAATTTGGTTTGGACATGGTCTCACAATATATTGTTAGTAAATTCATAGTTTTATTAGAATAAAGTGTATATAGTTGATATAATTTTGAATTCATAAATGTGGTAACTATGATTCTATATCATATTTAAAAGATAGTGTGCATGTATGAATGCTCTAGATGCCTAATATTTCATTTGTAAAGTGAGACCATTACGAATTCCCAGAGTACAAGGGGTTTGAATGATGATACCTTTTGACCATTGCGAATTACTAGGACCTCTGGGATTAAAATGGAGGTATTATGTGTGTAGTGGGGATATATACCCAAAAGGAATGTTGTGAATCCCAAAAGGTGACTGTTAGATCTCCTCATTTGTTTCCTAGTACCCCCCTTGAATCGAGTGGATACACCCATTAGGTTTCAACTGATGCATCATGAGTTATTGGATAAATAGGTTACTTACCATGGGAACCAGGATGGAATTATATTCAATTTCTTGAGTTTCCCGAGAATTATTCATTCATATATACATAATATTTCCAAAGGGCCTCCCCTTATTATAATAAAGAGTCATATTCACATTGACAATACCTAGGTATGACTGTAGGGTTCAGCCTTTTGGATTCATATGTGGAATGAATGGTGATTCTCTATGATTGGATACTCATCAGTGAGGGTGTTTTCATGGCATCCATAGGGTTTAGATGGAGACTCCCCTATAGTTACACTAAGACTCAAAGACACCCCAACGCTACTAGAAGTATATATGATTGATCAATGTTATTGGATCCAAGGATCAATGATGGTTTATTTTTTTTACTATTTCAATCGTTTTTTATTTACTCCGAGCATGTAACATACAAATAAAAATCAAATAATTATTTTTATGGGACCAAATTCGTTTCTTCCTACTGAGTCATGTACTCTAGAAATACTCAAAAGACCATGTAACTTGGGTACCCAAGCATACCCTAAACTTATTTCATGTATAGGTTGGGTAGCGGCCTAATATGATGTTGATGATCATGATGAGGAATCTCAAGTGGGATTAAATACTGAGATTAAGTTGGGGATTTGGGATGTAGTTGGTCCTCCTGACATATATGTAATCCTTTTATCTTTTATTTATTTTTAAATTTGATCACCTTGGTGAGAAATTGATGTTTTATGAATGTATGGATTCCACATTTGAATTTTATTTTTGATTGGCGTGTATTATTTATCTTGTGTAATGTTATGTTTATTATTTATTCATGATACTTTTTTATTTAATTCTTTTCTACACACTATGACTAAGGGGTATAGTCTCTACATAGTAAAATCCTAGACTTCTATTTCTAGTTGGAATCCTCTATAATATGGGGAGGTTATCTTGATGTCCCATAACTCTCATATCAATCAACTATTCCTATTGGTTCGGGGAGGGGAAATTAAAAAGTGATATCCGAGTAATCCTGTGATTGATATCATAGAATTGATCAGAGTTTTATTTTATCTAACTATTTTTAGAGATTGTAGAAATTTTATATAGGAATGTGTCAGGGTCTATGATTGATATTGAGATAATGTGTTGAGAAAACTTGTTTCGATAATAATTCTACATCTCCAAGGATATGAGTTTATTTTTGGTTTCTGATGTTATGATTATTGATTTTTACCTGATGTGATACATATGTGATATGTATTTTATTATTTATGGTTTATTATGGTTTTTTTGATCTCGGTCCATTGGAAAGAGACCATTGTTCATGAATTATGTTGTTATATAGTATTCAAATGACATTTTCATATATATGGGTGACTTTTTACACCAATGATATGTTCAATCATTTAAAGTGGAATAAAAAACTTGTATGATGTTGTCTAATATAATTTGTTGGTGGAATTATTATCTTCTATACTACCATGTATTTTATTTTGATTCTAGGTCAAGTGGATTTATGATGACATGCTTGATTATGATGACTATGAAATCCTTCAACATGTGGGGTTTATAGTGACCTTAATAGGCCAATGTATAAATATTATGCCTTAGAGACAAACTCTAGATGATAATAATAATATTGGTTCTAAAAATATATTTTTATTTATTTATTTAAGGTGTCAAAAATAACCGTTATTTTGTTTCCCATATAGCTTCTTGGTTTGATTCTACTTAACTGGATCACCAACTGGGATTTCACAATGTAGAATGAGGTGGAGTGATGATATTGTATGTGTGTGGAAAAAAGAGAATATGATCCTTGATGGGGTGACACCCATATTCATAGAACCCGTGAAGATAATTTTGAGATTATATATTATCATTAGGGTAATTGTGTATGCAGATACCCAGTGATTATTGGTTCTCTTTTAGGAAGTTAGTTGGAATGAGATTCTAGAGACTAATACATGAGACCCTATAGTGGATCACTTTGGTCCATGAGTTATCATGTGACTTTTTATATGGGAACATAGTTGTGTTCTCTGTGAGACAAGTTTTACATGATACTTGACCTATGTATAAGGAAAGAGATATTAGTTCTTTGATATATGTATTAGAGTGTTATTAAGATGGGTATTATGAATGGAATAGAGTGATAATTCACTAGGGTAACTCACATGAGGGGTTAGTATAAGATTGTGAATTCTGTAGGAACATGGAGTTAGGGTAGATGTTTTGGGGTGATCATGGTGAACGTGTGGTTATTATGGGTGTGTGACTCAAACACAAGGATACCTTAGGATTTTTCTATGATAATCCCTTTAGTTATAGTACCTTGAGTATCATGGTATGGTTTCACAAGACAGATGGGTGTGACGTATAACCCAGTTTATTTTTGGAGTAAATTTTAGAATCATGGTAGAGTATATACAGATAATGATGATTTTGGGAATGATGCAAGAATGGAACTAATCAATTGTAGTTAGTGGCACTTTTAAAGTAATCAAATTTTATGAGGATTTTCAGTGAAACTACTATAATGAAAAAGTTGAAATGATGAGTATCATGGTCAGTGATGTGACTCACATGAGTGTGAGAATGAGTTTGGTAGTGGATCTAGTGGTATGGTATTTTACCCTTTCTATGTTGGATGAGATATAAATCATACCTTTTAGTTTCATATGTCACCCATTTAAATTTCAAATCATAATGTTTTTGGGTGTGATCTCAAGACTGATTAAATTAATGAAAAACTTATTGGAATGGTATCTGAGAGTTCTGATGAAAATGGAAATGTCTCTCTTTAGTAGAGTAATTAGAAATTAGATAGGGTAAATCATAGTAAGGTATTGGTGGGATGAGAAGAGTGTGGCTCAAGAGGAGACACACACACACACACACACTTGCTGATGGAAAATGTTAAGGATGAACTCAAGTAGTGGTATGAGGGAAGTCATATGGTGTGGAACCCACCATAGGCCATTAAGTGTGCAACCCTTATTTTAGATAAATATCAGTGGGTGTTGAGGATAAATATTTTATGAGTAGGGAATGGGTGTCAGTTGATGTTTCAAAATTGTAACTCAAGTGTGCGTGGGATGGTCATTCCTAGTTATTACATGTGGTAATGGGTAGATAACATACCATGGAGATATATTCCTCATGTTATAAGGATCATCAGTATAATTGGACGGTTCAGTGGACAATTGTGATGGCACTGAGTGCCAGTGTGCATTTGAATTTAGTTTTACATTGATTTATTGGTTAATTCCAGTAGTGAGTGTATATGTGATTATGGATGGATTATGGGCATTGGAATTGGTATTGGGAATAATTAGGGTGATTCACACATAGTCATATTACTATCACCAGTTCTCATGGATAATGAAATATGGTGATATCTGAATAGGTTAAGAATTAAATTTTATGAAATTACCAAAATTCAAGTTCAAACATTACTGAGCATGATTGCATAACCACACAATGCCTCACTATTTAATTAATTGTGATATGGTGGTTCAATAACATGTTGGGGTTAAAAACTAATCATTTTGAATATGGGATGGGATTGGGAGTTTTGACAATAATTATCTCATATGATTTAACATGGTGATCCAAGAACCAAATTTGACATATCATATTGGATATAACAATAAATTTTAAGATATTGTTCAAGGATTTTCCTGGAAGACCATGTATTTTTGGATTATGGCTCGAATTAGGAAGACTCATCCATTTGACTTGGAATTTTAAAATGAGAATTAGTACTAACTTTTGATTGATTTTTTCATGTATGATTGGGTGTGGAAAATTGGAAACCACATTAAGAACATCAATAAAAGATTATATGGGTGTTTTGATAAGTCTTTCTAATGGAGGAAAGTTATGTGGCTTGAAATTGGCCTTTATAAGCTAAGTCCTATAGTGGATATCACCATAGGAAAAATGGTTAAGTATATTAGGACACATGGATTTCTTGTGTTTGACAGGTGTTATGGAGTGCCATCATAATGATTCAGGATGATATGAGTATTGGATTAGGTTTTTTAGTATTTAACACCTTATGTTTTGAGTTTTTATAAAAAATTCTATTGTGTATATAAAATAAAAATTGTTCTATTTGAACAGGAATTCTTAACAAACATTGGTTTGGATTTATGTTTAGATGTCTATCATGTCTTATCAAGGATAATAAATATTATTGATAGGAGATTGAAAAACCCTATTCCTTTTTGAGAATTTAGAAATTAGATGGAAATTTTTTTAAATAGAATGGGATTATGATTTTTAAATGGGATTGGGAACATAGTTACAATGGTAGATACACCATAAAAGTGGCATTTTGGACATGGAATGGGGTTTAGGAGGTGATGTTGGGGCTTGGGAGATCCTTGGAAGGATCTGGAGTGGCTATTATAGCCAAGGCTACAATAAACCATCTACCAACTGGTTGGAACGACCAATTATCCAATGTAATTTAAATTAGTAAAATTGAAATTTTCTCCCTTAGCTTTTTATAGGTGTAACCCCTTCTCTCTCCAGGTTTTTGTGATGTTTGAGTGGATAATCCCCTCCTCCTTACCTCTCCACACTTTATGTGGGTGGGGGTTCTTGGATAATGTTTATTGTGATTTAAGGTACTTCATTCCCTATGAAAAAATCCTTGAATATCCTCATTTATTCTTTTCTGATTTTTATTTTTATCAATTCAGGATTTGGTGTAGATTCTACCAGAGCTTGGTGGATTTAGGAGAGTATCAGGAGGTATCCATATTTATTGTGTGTAGGGGATCATATAATGATATATTACAACTTAAACACATATTTTTTATGAAGGAATGTAAAGAAATTGATGTTTAAGGGTTTTTATTCATATTAAAATAAAATTATAACTTAAAAGTTTTCACATGTTTGGCTATTTTTCTCTTCTTATGTTGGGTGCGTCCCGAAGCAGCATCTGCCTATAGCCTCACATTATCCTGATGAGGTACATCACTGTTTGTATTTTTATATGGTTTTACCAACTAGTTAAATTACATTAGTAATGCAATTTTTGTCACATTCTATGCATTTTTCTTAGGATGAGGTTGGGATAATGACACGATTCAATGACTAGTGTTTGATTATAGTTCAGTTTGATGAGGTTGAAAAGTGTTCTTTTGGGAAATTATGCCTAATTAAATTAAAATTTAATTTTTTTAAAAATTAATTATTTTAGATTAATTAATTATTATTTTATTATAATTAATTAATTTTGGGTTTTGGATGCATGATAGGACCTCAGTGTTTTGGAAGATGGTCAGATGGGCTTGGTGAGCCGTAGTGAGGGTTGTCGAGTAACTTTTAAAAGGGAATTTCTCTTTGGATTGAGGTTTGTGGTGCTTATACATCCACCCTATGGTATTTTACAATTATTTATATGAATACTTCATGTGTGGAACCACCACATTAGGTGTTTTGACTCATTCAATTGTTTATGTTGTTTAATAAAAATTGAATCCAATTATTGAGTTGCATAAAGTGTCTAGGGCCCCATCAGACCCTCATGTACTATATAGAAATATCAACCACTAATAGCTGAGTGTATATCTCGAATCATGTTCTTTGATATATAATAACCCCATGAGTTGTTTGAATTAACTTAATGGAAATTAATAGGGTGTTGTGGCACTGTTAATAATTGAATTAGTGACCCTTAGGTAGCAGAGAGTAATGAATCATGATGAATGTACAAGGGGTTGGCCATGAGGGATACCCTAGATCCATCATACACATTGAGATAATGAGGAGGAAAGTGTTACTCCACCCATAGGACATGGTTAATTGTGTTTTTAGACCTTGTATAGATTTTTGGATGAGTCAGATGACCATGGATTCTATAGAAAGGAATGAAATTAAGGACATCTCCCTAGTGTAACTTTCCTAAGAGTCTATGTAGGAATCAATGATACATAAGGGGACCCTAATAGGCCCCCTATAACATGTGATCTTATCATGTTGGTAGACATGAGAACAATAAGATATGGTAGAAGGTGTAACCTCAGAACCCATATCATTGATGTGAGACTAAGGGGTTATAGATAGAAATGATGGGTGCGAATGTTTGGATAAAATATAAGTTATTTTATTTATTTTTTCTTGAGGACCTATGATTTCCCATTATTTCTAGGAATAAAACACCGGTCTTGTCACTAATTTTATTCCCCAAGATGCCTGAGAATCACCTGTTTAGAGGGATGAGATCTTAAATACGCAGTGTGGTTGGGATTTGGTCTCAAGATATTTTGTCAGTGGATGCCTAGTTTGATTATCATTAACTATATATTGTTTATATAGTTAGGTATTCCTATAGGTGGTACCTTGGATAAAAAATTAGAGTTATGAGACTGTGTGAAAATGGGAATACCTAAGGATCCTTTGATTCCTTTGACATATTGAGACCATTACAAATTCCTGATTTAACGATGCATTATTTTCGTACATAAATATTACATATTATTTGATGAATATTCAATATATAATGCTACGATAATTGAAAAAATTATAATGGTATAACGTTTTTGAGAGAATAGATAAATAAAAAACTAGATCATAAAATATTTAAACCATATCCCACTAAGTTATTTACAATTATCACCCTTCTAGAGTTATCATACAAATATCATTCCATCAAAAATGGTGGCAGGAAATCTTAAAAAAGGGTGAGCTCATATGGTCAGTAAGTGTGAACATAGGAGATATCAATCAATGATAATACACGAGTATAAGGGTTTTTGAACTTAATAGTTACATAAGGAATTCCAAACCAATATATTTAATATATTTAATCATGAGACAACGATTAAATATTTTTCATAACAAAATAAAATATTCATAAGATTAAAAAATCATCAATAATGAAATAATGATCTAAGAGATAGTAATATTAATATACGAATGTGGAAAAAACATAAGATTATAACATTGTGAGCATGTATAAATAAAAATAGGTTTACTCATTATGTTAATTAAATGAAATAATTTTATCACATAAACTTATGGACATGAAAATAGGTACACACATAAATTTATAGACAAGAGATCTATGTCCACACATAAAAGTATGGACATGGAAACTTGGTCCATGCCTATTGTTGTGAAAATGAAATTAGTTTCATGTATAAAATAATTATCACATGAGTTATGAATATTTACCTAATGTATTGGATGACTATAATAGATCCACCCATCATATAATCATATTCCCTTCATATGTATGCTTTAAGATGATGAAAAAATTTAACATTTCAGTATAACTTAATAGACCAAAAGAAATATATGTTTTCTTTAATATTTAATAATCATATCTTTAAATAATCAAAAGAATGAATAATTATGTTTTCATAGAATCATATTCCCATTAAAACATAAAGGTTATTAAATGATTTCATCATATATGAAAAATGTATTTAAAATATCACCTACAACATATCTTGAGGAAAATAATCTTTCCATTTTGAAATCAATTATTTAAAATAAAAATATTTCAAAAATATTATGGAAAACATTTTATTTTAAAGAACCATATAAAATTATAAAGGAAAAATAAAATTAAATAATGTTTGTGATGGTGGTAATATCCATTCATTCCATAAATGTTACTGTAGAACATTTATTACACATTAGTAAAAATTAAAAACAACTTATTTAGAATTTTTTTAAAAATTTTCCATTTAAATTTTTTAAAATGAATTAAAAGTTTATGAAAATGTACTTTTTATACAATTTAAACTATATTTAATAACTTCCATTTCTTTTTAGGACAATGAACATGGAAGAAAAACATCATTGACCAAAGATGAAATAAGTTGGGCTTTTCTTAATAAACATTTGCTTGATCCTTGTAAGTACCAAAGAGTGAAAAATGGAATTAAGACATATAAAATCATAAAATAACTAGATTATAAGAAAATATACGATTCATAAAGGGTTAGATCTATATAATATCTCTCAATAGAAATTTTTCATAGTCAATACTGAAAATAAATGAGATTTTATTATAATTATTTTACCGCATTGGGAGCATTGAAATAATAAAACCCATGAAAGGAATTGATTCAAATGAAACTTTAAATACCGTAGATATAAATTGATTCATTATATATCATATTAAAGGTGAATTATATATACCAAATGAAATAAATAAGTAGTTAATATGGCATGTGTTACATATAAACAAAAGTGAGATGAGAAATGATTACCTTTTGTTTTGTATTTCCTTATACACATTATAATATATGATATAATAAATATGGATTTATTTTTAAAATAATATATAACAATAATTATTTATAATTCAATATATCATACCTTTATAATTTCTAATTACCCTATTATTAATAATTTCTTCATTAAAATGAACATCTGGGTGAAAATAGTTTTTTTTCTATGTATGTTTCAGTTTGATGGCTCAAGGACATGCACCTTGGTCACTGTTTCAACATATAAAAATATTAATCATGAAATAATTATCATATTTTTTTATCATATATAATTTTATAATTATTCATATATATTATTGATGAAAAATTAATTACATAACTTTAGGTAGACGGTAGTCCATACGTACACATGACTGATGTTTCCACTTTTAGATGGTTGGAATGAAAGAAAGATAAATAATAATTAATCATTATAGAATAGTTATTATGTTATAAATCACATATATAATAATTAAATCTATCACAATGACAATACCTATAAAACATAAATGAAAAATGAATCACATCGCTTCTTGTGGGGGATTGTCCACACGTACACATGAGACAAGTTATCAATTTCCATCAGATAGAAATGAAAGATGGTAGATAATATATTATAATTAAATAAGAATAATTATCTCTTAGAACATTAAATATATCATAATAACCAACCATTAATTATGGTGGTGAAAAATGAATCATATCACTATGTGGTGGAGATAGTCCACACGCACACATGAGCAATAATTTAATTTTTCATTTGATAGAAATAATGGTGGACAATTATTGTCACATAATCATAATAACATTTAATATATTTAATATACTTAATTTATTATTTTATGATCAATACCATATAAATATAGGAGGTAAAAGAAGAAATAAATTGAAAAAGGTCAGGTAAGATGATTACCACTTATTCGGTAGACCTATATTAGATCCATGCTTAAAGACCCTTGGAATGATATTTAAAAAATTTAATCACCTATTATTCAATTATATATAAGTTTATAAAATAATTGTTTAGGATTTGGTTGAGATATATAGCCCAAGAAGATGTAAAAAAAGAGAGGGGTGTCCTTTAAAATGTGGGGGAACATACACTCCGGTAAATTGTCAAAAACTTTTAATATAATATTGTAAAATTCATTAAAAGTGGTTTCAAATTGAATTAATTTTTATTTAAGGATGATATAGGATTGAAATAAACTCATAAAATTGGATTTATATAAGGTTTTAGGTCTTTTTAACTCTTTTCTATCTAGTTTAACCCCCCAGTAACCCTTTTTAATCCTTAACCGTTGTAGGAAATTTTTCAATAATTAAGGGTTATAAATTTACTTATAAGGTAAAAAATCAAATAAAAATGGGGAAGGAATGAAATTTAGACCATATACCATCAAAATCATGAAACAATACAGGTCACCATCCAAACTAGCAGCCAACTCGGTTTGTGGTAAGGCCCGAAGGGCATTCCCAATCCCCATGGGCTAGAACATGTTCCTGGGTATCAAATAATTTTTTTGGAACTATTTACCTGAATAATAATTCATGAAATAGAACAAAAATATAAATAATCTAAACTGATAATGAACAGCCAAATTGGGAATGACAAACTTTTCAGATTTGAAGCTTAAAAATTTGATCAAAAACCTAGAGAATGTCTACAAAATATAAAAAAAAAGAAAAATCCAACCCAAACTTTCATGCCACATGAGAAACCATATCCTCAAGATGTCACCACCAAACCCACAAGATAAAAACACTAACATCCCGCACCATTATCACCAAACATATTGAATTTAACTGAAATACACATAGAACAATTCTACAAACACCTAAAGGTGAAATTAGGGTGTGAGATTAAGCCCAACAGGGTTCTACCTGAAAGATATTTCATGATATAAACATTAAATGATAAATAACTTGAAAGTTTTATAAAAAAATTCATATTAGAGGCAATTTTAATGTGAAAACCTATTAATAAAAACAACTTTTAATGAAATAAACTTTTAAACGAGAGATATGTTTTAAAGAAATTTTTTTTTAAATGAAAGAATCAATTTCTTTTGAATAAACCAACCCAACATACAATATATTGATAGTAAGTGATACATATCCAATGAGAAATAGTAATGGGAAATCCCCTAAGGACTAAATAGAAATGGGACTTTATAAACCTAGTATCTCTCTGATAATGTGGTATAGAAACCATGACTAACTGTGTTCTCAAGCACGATCCACTAGTAGGGAACACACCCATAACCTAGTGGTCCCCAATCGTCATCCATTTTTAGTTAGTGTTGTTATCATCAAACCCACTAAGTGAAACCGGGCTATAGGCACTTATGAATCACAAGAATATTATTACTAGTCATCCCACCTAGATACCCATGATTCTATTTGTGATCAAAAAAGTTTCACATGTCACATAACACACCACATAAATGTTTCCTCAATCAAACATAAAATTGCACAACTAAAGCCACCACTTTCACACCCAACTGGTCTTTAAAAACCAAACACACATTTAAATCATTTCAAATCAAAAATTACATAACTTATATAATTTAAAAAATCATTTAAAAAATTAATAAGTCAATTTAATGAAGCACCAAAAGGCATGACACCAAAAAACACTCAAAAAAAAAAAAGCTTTATAAACTAAACTCACACTAAAAAATTACCAAAATATGATTTATATCACACTCATAATATAATAAATCAATTAAAAAATTAATAAAACAATTACAAGATGTACAACACAGATTTACCCTAAAAACACACTCAAAAGCCTTTCTTTAAAATCAAAATAACATTAATTTTTTTTCCAAACATGGCTACCACCTATTATATAAATAAAAAAACCATTAAAATAATTTATGAAATGATTTAAATAACACCCCAATGCTTTTTAAAAAAAATGAACCCAAAATCTTCTTTAAAAATCAACCAGACACCAAGAACATACTAAAACATGATTCACAACCCATACATAACATAATAAACCAATTTCACAATTTATAAAAACACTACCAAGTGACACAACATGGGTTTACACATGAAAACATGGAATTTCATGAAAGTGTCACTTTAAAATTATTATCAAAATTAAATATATCACAAACCACTTTCTCACCACAAACAAAGACCAAAGAACATGCTAAATTAAACAAACAAGAAAAATAAATTCATCATTTAATGGTTAAGAATTAAATCACCAAGCTTTGGTGTTGAAAACCTTTAAACTTGGTGATAATCACATGTCACACCCTAGGGTCACCCCAAGTGACCAATATCAAACTCTAACAAGACAAGATATAACCAAAACACCAAGATTAAACCCTAACCCTAACCAAACCCCTTGAAATTGAAAGAAAAACCCCTAGAATGAGGGATGGGTTTACCTGAAAGAGTGAATATCAAAGTGAGGATGTAAGGCTAACAGGAGAGGGCCCTAGTTGGGTCACGGTCACTGGAGGAGGGAGGTAGGCCAGAAACATATCGGATGGGAGGAGTCATCTAGTAGGGTGAGGTGCCAGAAGGGGGAGGTCGACTAGTAGGGTGAGGTGTGACAGGATTGGGGTGGGGGGGTGGGTGAGGTGTGATGGGGGGGAGAACCTTACTAACAAATAAAAATAAAAATAAACTAATAATAATAACAATCCCAATAATATTATCATTATTATTATTATTATTAATACAATTACTTTAATTTTATTTTACATTTTTCTAATTTTTTTTATTTTCATTTTAACAGTATTTTTTTTATTAATTTAATTTACTATTTATTTTGAATACCGGGCATACAGCATGATGACCTGGTCGAAGACACATGGTTTTTAAACTACACTCTACCCATGTGTCAGATACTGCAAATCCCAGAAAACTCATTTTTCAATAAAAACACAAAAACTCCAATCAGGTTTCAACCCGAGCCATGAAAGAATTATCCAAAGACCAAAAAATAATAATTAAATGATATAATTACTAGGGAATGGGTGTGAAAATCCCCCTTTTCATATTTTAAGATTTTTCAATCAATTAATAAAATATTATTAAACATAAAATATCATAAATGTCATTTTTGAGACAATTCATTTAATATGACCTTAACATTAAGAAGATAGAAATATATTTTGAATATAGGTAATTTAAACATAAATTATAAATTATAATTACCCATGAAATTTATGTAAAACCACAATTATGTGAGAAAATAATTATTTTATGGTTTTTGAAAATATTTAGTAAGTTTTTCTATTTCTTACACAAGCACTATGTTGGAGTTGCAACGTTTAAGGTAATTATTTCATAATAAAATATTTAAAATAAATTAAATATCATAAAAATAATTTATTGATATTAAAAATAATCATTTATAACTTACCATAACTGATTTTTATCCCCATGATATAAAATTCGAGTTTTTAAATTAAAAGGGAGTGTCAATTTTTTATTTTTCTTTACATAAAATAATATATAAGTCATTATCAAAGAAAAATGGCACAAAATTTCAAAAAATATGAATCTTGGATAATTATATTAAGAATAAAAACATAAAATATATTAAAGGAAAGTTGTAGGGTTATTTTAAATTATTATCCCATAGTTTTAACCATGTTTTACCCTTTTCCCCTTACCGAAGTGAAAAATAATTACCATTGTTACAATTCATAATGAAAAATCTAAAATGGGCCTCATTAAAAAATTTATATGATAATTAAAAATATAGGGTATATTTTTAAGATTCATTTTCTATAATTTGTATAATTAATTTAAAAATAGACCAACACAATGTGTGGAAAAACAGGTTTGAAAGAAAAATGTATTTTTTATGTATAAGATGATATTACATTAACTTGATGACTAGTGGTCATCATTATATTAATTTATATATATATATATATAATTTATAAATTTAATTGAAATAATTCATTATTAGTGTTATTTTATTAAATTATAATGGGAAAAGACTACATACTTAATAATAGTTTTATGAAAAAAGAGTTTAAAAGCATAAAAGTTATGTTATACCAAAACAAAATATAATGTTTATTTATATAGAATTATTTATTTTATTTTTATTAAAAGGGATATTATTTTTTTTAAACAAAATCCAAAACATAATGAAACTTTTAAATTACTTGATTAAATAAATGAAATGCCAGTTTTATAAAAATCAATATTTTTCACTATTTACTGAAAAATAAATATTTTTATAAAAATCCCAAAGATTCAAACTAAGATATGTTGACATGATAATTAACAAAATAATATTATGTTTATCAGAAAAAATTTCTTAATTTATGAAAAATTATTTATAATTTCCATACACATAATTAAATAAAAATCATTTTTCTAAATAACACATTTTTGAAGCATAAAATGACAATACTAAAAATTGAGTACTTATATATTATAAATTAATAAGGACAATTTAATTAATTAAAATATTTATATAATTATTTAATGAAATGTTTAATCATATTCAAACCCATCAATTTAATGTCTATGTTATAATATATCACAGTTTGTTTTAATATTGGTGTTATATGCCAAGAAAGTTATCAAACACTTGAAATTTATTTAAAGAGAAATATATTCTAAAAATTGTGGTGTTATATTCTACCTCTTAAATAAATTTCTACCTCATTAATTTTATCTAGTAACCAAGGGTTAAATATTTTTGAATTACTTTGTCAAGAATCCACATCGTACAAATGGATAATAAAAATTCTTTTCAAAAGGGGAAGTAAGAAACATAAAAGTTAAATAAAATAATACATAACTGAGTTCCAAGATAAGGATAAGAATAGAATAAAGTTAAAATATAGAAAATGAGGAGAAAAATAACATTTAAAGACTAGTATAAATTTATAGAGAACATGGTCTTTATAAAGTTAATAATCATAAAACAACAAATCAACAAGGGGTAAACAGACTAAGATTTCATCAGAAAGGACGGTAAAAGAGTAAAATTTTAATTTCAGTATCCTTTTTATAATGTTGATAGATCCTTTTACTATCATGACATAAAACATGATAAAATATAATTACGTGAATTATTTGTATTCCATATCCAAAATTTCATCCTTTGATTATGATTTGATCAATTTCAACTCCATATCTTTCTCCATGAAATGAATATTCAAAATGATTTCTCATGCCCGAAGCACTAAAATTAAAAGTTGATGGATCATAAAATTCATAATAGAATAAAAATTCATTTTTTTATCTCTAGATATTTACCAAAACCAAAATCATTATAAAAAGTTATCCAATATGTATTAATACAATAAATTAATCCTTAAAAACTAAAAAATAACACCCAAATATTAACTTAATATGTTCCATTAATATTTAACTTGAAGAATACTATAGAATATTTCTAAATAAATTCAAAATGAATAAATATGAAATATTTTGTCACATATTTTTTCTAAGATCATATTTAACCTTTATTTCCCAACAATATGAAGTTGCCAATAATTTCACAAAAAAAAAATGAATACCATGATCATGTATTCTTCAAAAACATAATAATAAAATTAATCACCAAAAAACATCAATAAAAACATATATTATTCAAACTAACTCTATCCTTATTCATCAAATAAAATTATAGACTGTCGAATATATTATGTAAATAAAAAAAATATAATAAACTTTATAAAAGATATAATAGACCAATTTTCATCAAATCACTAATAAATTCCAAGGTAATCAATAATATATAATTTAATTTATTAATATTAATATTATCTTTATCCCAAATAAAAATTATTTTCTAAACATGAGGCACATATTAAGGTTTATTTTTCCCTCAATCATGTGTTTTAAAAAAGTCGCACCTTACCACTAAATCAATTTTCTTGGTTATTAGTACTAGTTAACATATTCTTGAAAATACATGATTAAATACTACTAAAAAATAATCCTTAGATGTTTTATTATGCTTATAACCAAAATAAAATTGATAAAATACTTCCACAACATAATTCTCTAATCTTAATACAAAAACTCTTCAATCATTCGAGGTCAACAACTGATATACATAGTCCCCTAGTTCACGAGTTATCCCTTGGATCAGGGAATTGAATTTTATAATACCCAAGTTCCCCATATATAATACATCAATTTTATCGCATCCTGTATTTTTATTAAATAACTTTTCATTACATGGTAAAACATAGTTTATTTTAATGTTTAGGTTCTTGAAAAAAAGGTACATAATACAAAAAATATACATTATTCTAAAACCACTTGAAATACATCTTCTTGGGTTCACTCTAGGTTAAATTTGCTGCGTCTCATATCCTTGGGACATACATGAAAAGAAAGGGGTTAGAATGAAGGAAAAAAGGGAATAAGAAAGGGTGAAATATAACATGTGATCTTGAGACATATAAATAAAAACATAAGGCATGCCTATAAGGCATTAAAAAGAGTAATATAATAATAATAATAACATGAATCATAACATGTAAATTTTGATAAAAAATTTAAAAGATACATTCATAAGCATATCACCAGGGTTTATCACCGGAGTGTCATAAATGAAACATGTACAGGGTTATTCACCAAGGTATTGTAAAACATGTCATTTATAGAGATTAAATTCTTTACCGAATGAATTTAAGAACTATTAAGGAACACCATTCATATGTATTCATTTAATCTAATCCAAAAATATTATAATAATTCATTTTATTACTAAACTATGTAGAATAAAGAACAGGTTTCTTATCAAAATCTTTGTATATGAAAGAGCATAAAGACATGATTGTCATTTTAATCCATGAAAAATAAGAGGGTTTCATATATATAAAAAAATCTAATAAAAGAAAATTAATTTTTAAATATAGTTGAATTCACATTGAATGGAAATGTTTTTAGGTATTAAAATAAAAAGAAAAAGATAATTTATCATGGAAAAGACTCAAATTTGAGAAGTAAAATCAGCAACATGATAGGTATAAAACATGGTTAAATGATAGGGGAAAAGGGTATACCATTCATAATATAAAATTATTATATAAATGGGTTAAATTAATGTTTAAAAATATTAAATTTATTTGAAATTGGAATACATACTACAAAAGGACTCTTAAATAAAAAAAATAAGTGGATATTTTCCTTACATTGAAGAGTTGTTCCTAAAAATTGAGAATAGAACCTTGGGGGCTTGGGGACACATTAGGGGGACAACTTGGGAGGAAAAATAACTATAAATTCATAGATAATGGATTTGGAGTGAATGGAAATGAAAAAATTGGTGGGTATTTATAGTATAAGTGGGTGATTTGTTTAATAATTTTGAAATATATGTCTTGGAAAAATAGGATGTGGAAAATGAAAATCCATTAGCTTACCCAAATATTTTTATAATGTTTGTGGTTATTTGGGTCACATTTTATGGTACTTTAATCTTCCCTAATTGAAAACTATTATTTAATACATATTTTTTCATGTAAAAGATATGATTTACTAAAGTAATTTTTTTAAATTTTTTTTTCCATTTCATACTTTGGAAATTGACTTATAGTTTTTTAAATTGAATAAAATCTTTTAAAATACCTAATATTAATAAAATATAATAATTTAGGTCATGAATTGTGTTTAATTAATTATTACATCATTATTACATAATTATGATGTCATTATTACTTATAAACACTAATTATAATGGTAAAATTATCAACCAAGGGTATAGTTTCCAATGGTCATATTGACCAGTAGTCATATAATGGTCGAATACCAATGGCCACATTTCACTTTATACCCTATAAATACCACTTCAATGTTTCCCGAAAAAATCACTAAAATTTATCTTAAGGTTATATTTTCATTTTATAAGATGTTTATCAGTTTATTTATATTTTATTTTATTTACATAGTATTTTCATTCGGGGTGATGATTCAGGTAGATTAGGATGATCCTTACATTCCATTTTAGCTATTCTATTTTATATTTTTTTATAGTTGTAATGTTTATAATTTTAGTTGGTTTTATAGATGAATAATTCAATGATATTAAATGATATATATATTTTTTGGTTTATATTTTTTTATGTATATAATATTATATAATATGTAAAAAACATTTATTCATGAATCAAATATCATTTAAAATAATTTGAGTCATTACATTCTCCCCTATAAGAAATTACATCCCTGGAATTTCAACTCATTTCATCAGTTGAGAAAATTTAAGGATACTTATGTCTTATTGTTACCTCTCATCCCCACATAGCTTCTTCATATTTATATTTCCTCAATAATAGTTTGAATATGTGGGTAGTCCTATTGTGTAGAACCTTGTCCCTACAGTCCAAGATCTCTACTGACTTCTTCTCATAAGAGAGGTCATGTTTCAGTTGTACAACCTCCATATTAAATACACATTCGAGATTAGGTATGCACTTACTCATGATAGATACATGTAATACATGAAGAACATGGTCAAGATTTCATGGAAGTACTAGTTGATACAAAAATACTTCTATACGATCTAGGATTTCATAGGGTCCAATGTACCATGGGCTAATATTCCCTTCCCAAACCGCATGACTATCTTCCATGGTGATATCTAAAAGAAAACGTTATCCCTAAAATAAAACTCTAATTCCCTTAATTGATTATAAGCATATATATTCTATTGACTTTTATCAGCCTTTATATATTTTTGGATAGAATGAACCTTTTCTATCATCTCTTGTACAATATTGAGCCCAATAAAATTACTCTCACCAAATTAATCCCATTAAGTAGTAGTTCTACATGACTTTCTATATAGTGCTTAACATAGTTCCATTTAAATACTCGAGTGGATTCTGTTTTTGTATAAGAACTCAAATAATGGTAGGTATTGATCTAATACAAAATTAAATTCCATTGAGTATGTTATCATCATGTTTTTTAAGTGGATGAATAGTTGTTTCAGATTGGCCATCTGTTTGGGGGAGATATGCCATACTAAAATTCCATTAATTACTCAGATCATATTGAATACATCATTAAAATTTTTATGTGAACCACGATACATGATTATAAATGATTGAAAGTGTAACCCCATGCAACCTCACCACATTTCTTATGTAGATCCTAGAATGTTGGTAATGGGTGGAATATTTCCAAATAGAGAAAAAATGGGCTATAATAGTGAGTTGATCCACTATAACCCATATCACATTATTTTATTTATATGTTCCTGGGAGACCTGTGAAGAAGTTTATAGAGATTCTGTCCTACTCCATGTTGGTATGGGTAGTGGTTATAATATCCCTTTATAAATTT
Organism: Viscum album; assembly: GCA_963277665.1. NCBI lineage: Eukaryota > Viridiplantae > Streptophyta > Magnoliopsida > Santalales > Viscaceae > Viscum > Viscum album. The sequence continues at coordinate 1,646,147,115 of OY728132.1, forward strand.
ATCACTCTGCCTTTACTTGCTGACATAAAAAGCACCTTTCAGTATGGTTGATGATATTACTTTTCATATTATCCCACCATTAATGATAAAAAAATGTCCATGTACATTTTAGTTCTTCCAGGATGTATAAAGAATGTTGATATATGATCTTTATCCATCATTTCATTCTTTATCTCCAAGACAGATGAGACACATAAACTTGTATAAAATTTCTATATAGCTTCTTAAATAATATTAAACTTAGAAAACCTCCCCTTATTCACAGAATCTATCTTATTTTTTAACAAAGGATATTGTCTTTGATTTATATTGATCTTTTCTAGTAATGATGCTTGAGAAATTATAGTGTCTATGATTGATGTTTTACCTTCCCTTACGATTACCATGTCCAATTTTAATTGGTCCTTAATCAAATTATATCCTTTAATCCTCATCATTTTTAGTAGAACAAGGTCTTTAAAACTTAATGAATTAAATATATTGTTTGCTCTACCAGGGTGATAATGAATTGAACAGTCATAGTCATTAAAATGTTCTCACCATTAAATTTGTCTCATGATTAATTCATTTTCTATGAAAATGTACTTCAAACTTTAGTGGTATGTGTATATATCATATTTCACTCCATAAAGATAGTGCCTCCATATTTTTAGATAAAACATAATTGCATCTAAATCTCGGTTATGTGTAGGATAATTATGCTCATGGGGATTTAACTATTGAGATGCATAAGAAACCTCTTTATCATTTTGAAGGAGGACAAACCCAATCACTTTCACAGATGCATCACTATAAATAACCAATCATTCTCTAATAGAGGGTAGAGTTAATATAGGTGTAGTAAACAATCTATTCTTCAGTTCTTATAACATTCTTCACACTCCTTTTTCCAGATTACCTTATCCCCATTTTGAGATAACATAGTTAGTGGATTAGAAGTGTATGAAAAGTTTTTCAAAAACCTTCTATAATATTTTTGTAACCCAATGAAACTATGAACCTATGTTACTATTATAGGATGAGGCCACTCTTATACAACCTTTTTCATCACATGGTCAACTAAGATTCTTTCATTAGTTAAAATGTGGCTCAATAATAAAACATATTATAATCAGAATTCACATCTGTTGAATTATCAAAAAATATTCCCCTTTCTTAGAGTTTTTAATATAACCATTAGATAATCCTCATTCTCCTCATGAATTTTTGAATATATCATAACATCAAAATAAAAAACTAGCACAAATATTTCATGTTATTAACTAAAGAATCTATTCATCCAATCCATATATATACCAGGGTAATTGGTTAAAAAAAGGGCATAAAAATAAACTCATAATTCCCATATCTTATTCAGATGACAATCTATGAAATAATATCTTCCTTCATCCACAATTGATGATACCGAGATCATAGTTTAATCTTAGAGAAGAATTGATCCCCATTTATCTAGTAAAATAAATCATCAATCCTTGGGAGATGGTACTTATTCATCATAGTGATCCTGTTAAGTTCTTTATAATCAATGCGTATCAACATTGATCCAACCTTCTTCTTCACAAAGAGATAAAGTGACCCCCAAGGAGACACACACGGTTATACAAACCCATTATCCAAAATATCTTGAAGTTTTTTATTTAATTACTGTACTTCACATTTGAAATTCAATATCGGGTTATTAATATCTTCTTGGATCTAGGTTTCAGTTCAATGGAGAGCTCTACTTCTTTTTCTATGGGAGTTCGAGGTAACTCTTCAGGAAATAAATCAATGTACTATTGAAAAATTGGGATATTATCTATGTTTTTACTTTAATTTTCTTCTCCATATTCATCGATAATCTCTATAAATGAGGATATGGGAGGTTCTTCTAGAAAACTATTAGGTCAGGATAGCTATCCTTTGAAAATAAATGCAGTTTGGGCATTCAAGACTTTTAAAATATACTTTTTTATAGTTGATCTCAGCATTATAATTTGAGAGATATTCCATACCTATTATAGTGTCTAGTTCCACCATGGTAATAACTAATAGATTTGAAATGATATTATACTTACCAAAGTTAATACTATAGTTTCTATACAATGTTGATGCTATGTCAATTCATATAGGAGTCTTGATTGACAACTATACTTCTAGAAGTTTAGAGAATAATTCTACATTATTTTAAAACAACAATGAAAGAAATTAATGTGTAGAACCATAATAAAAAATTATATTCTATCTTTAATAGAATAATGAGTGTAGCTACCACCACATCATTCATAGCCTCAACTTTAGCCATTATGATAGAAAATTCCCAACCATTTTCCCTTGGCCTTTACTAAGGTCGATGGTGGTTCTTCTCTATTATATTCAGATTTGGACATTGATGGGAAAAGTGAAAAAGCTATCAAAACTTGATTAATTGAACTTATGGATGGTCCAACACCATTGTATCTTTGTATTTAGTGTTGAGAAGTTTAGGATTCACCTCACCATGATAGTTTTGAGAGATATGGCCATGTATTTCTCACTTGAATCAATTTCCACTCCAATGTAAATACATCACCAAATTATTCTCCCCAAATTTGTTGCATGTGGGGAGTTACACTTTCTTTCTTCATATTCCAGGACCAATGCTCCTCCATGAGGTTGTCTCCACTGATTTTTTTATTTTCATTCGATCTATGTGACCACTACATCTTTCCAAACTCTAATTAAACCTTCATAGTAATCTACAATATTCACTCATTGATTTCATAGTCATGATTTTCTAGATTCCTTCATAGATGGGATCTCAGTCCAATGAAGAATCTATCAACCTTTCCATTCGGACCCATAATGAGGAAAAATTTTTAATGAGAAAGTCTTGTAAAGTTAATTTTATAGACTCCCACTAATTCATTTTCCATATACTTAAATTCTAGGAATTCCTTATTCATATTCATTTGCATCAAACAGGGGGAATATTTGTTGAATTGGATTCCCCTGAACTCTTCCCACTATAGAGCATCGATCTACCTTCTTGGACTCGTGTTATTAATCAGTGTCCACCACTGATCAGCTTTTCCGTCTAATAGGTATACTTGCAGAGATACTTTCTCTTTCTATGAATAATGGATTACATAAAAAAATATTTCCTATAGATCTCATCCATTTTTCAACAATCAATGTGTCAGTAGATCCACTAAAAGAAGGTGCTCCTTGATGTATGAAGGGCTCAATCGAAAGTTGTTCTCTTTGAGGTGAATCAGTTCTCTCAATTTGATTCAAGTTATTATTCATTACTCAAGTTAATTGATTCAACATTCTTCTGAATTTTTCCATCCCATAATCCATCAGAATTCATTCAGTACATCTTCCTTTACACTGATCATTTAAAAATTTCTCCAATTTCCCACCATTTTTCTAAATGAAGAAAAACTTTGTGAGAAACGTGTTATTTTTTTAATCTTATAATTATAAAGAGACTTTATGTATTAAAACATAATTTTGAAATATATTATCAATATCTTCTAATAAAAATTAAATTTTCAATATATTATTCATAATGGTTTATAAAAATATTGTGATTAATTAAACATATCCCTCGAGTTTGTTAAACCAGAAGTGTAGGAAGGATAGTTTTTATGCACTAGTTCATGTTCAAGTCTGGCTAAAAGTAGTGTTTTTTGGAAGTACCCCTAGATACATATATTCTATAGCAACATCCACTTTTTAATATCCAAATAGGGATTTATTTACTCATAAAACAATTAATTAATACTCACCAAAATACAATGACGTTTTCATGTATTTATACGTATACCTAGGATTCTTCCTAGAGTTTTCAAGTCCTAATTTCCATAAAAAAAATAAACCATCCTTTTATACAAACTATGGAATCCTTCCTTTTTATTATATACCTTTTCATTACATGGTATAAACATAGGATATTTTAATGTTTAGTTTCTTGGAAAAAAGGAACATAATACATGAAAAATTAAAATCATCTAAAACCACATAAAATAAATCTTCATGGGTTTACTATTGGTTAATTTTACTGTATATCATATACCGAGGACATACATCAATGCAAAGGTGTGAGAATAAATCCTAGTAAGGGAATAATCTAGAGAGACAAATAACATGTGATCCCAAGAAATATCAATAAGAACATAAGTAATAACAATGAGGAAAGAGAAATAGGTATATAATAATAATAAGAACATGAATAATAACATGGAAATATGGATATAACATTTAAATGAAACATTGATAAGAATATATCCAAGGTTTATCACCAGGGTGTCATAAATAAAAAATTACCAAGGCTATTCACCAAGTATCGTAAAACATGTCATATTTAGAGATTAAATTCTTTACCCAATGCATTGGAGAACTATAAGGGAAAGCCATTAATATTTCTTAAGGAATGAGTTTCTCATCCAAATCTTGAAATATTAAAGAGAATAAAGATATGATCATCATTTTTAACCGAATAAAAGAAAATGTGGGTTTCATATATTTTAATCCACAATTAAAAAAGTAATTTTTAAATATATTTGATTAACATTAAAAAAAGCATATTGAGTATTCAAATAAAAAGGAAAAGAGAATTTCTCAAGTAAAAGAGGGAAATTTGAGAAGTAAATTCGGCAACATGGTGGGTATAAAACATGGTTTTAGAAAATGTTGAAATGAGATGGGATAATGGTATCCAATTAATAAAATAAAATTCCAAAAGTAATGGGGTAATAGAAAGTGGTAAAAAAGGAATATAAATTTTATTTATACAAAGGAATTTAAAATTTATGTAACTAAGCTATGGATATGTAGCCTTTTATTACACCCGTATATGCCCAAAGAGTAAGATATGGGAATATATCCCCTTATTACACCCGTATATTCCCAAAGAGTAAGGTGTGTAATGGTGGTAGTTTCATGGTGTGCCTCTGCTAACATTGATGATGTAGTAATCTCCACTAACATTAACTTCTCCCATAAGCGATTTCATTAAAGCTTTACTTGTTAAATCTCAAATTGGGATTGGTCAAGGGTGAACCCCAGTGATGATACCTCCATCCCATGTTCTGAAAAATGGGCGTCAAACGGTATGTCTCTTCTCACTGAGTCAATTAATTATTCTTTCTATAACAATTATCATATGTAATTACTACTTATAAACACTAATTATAACAATAAAATTATCAACTAGGGGTATAGTTTTCAATGTTCATATTGAAAAATGTTCATATTGACCAAGGGTCATATAATGGTCAAATACCAACAGTCCCATTTACCTTTATACCCTATAAATACCACTTTATTATTTCACTCAAAAATCACTAAAATTTCTCCTAGGGAAATATTTTCATTTTAGAAGATGATGATCAGCTTATTTTTTTTTATTTTCATAGCATTTTCATTGGGGGTGATGATTCTAGAAGATTGGAGAAATCATTATGTTCCCATTTTACCTATTCGATTTTATATTTTTTCCAGTTGTAATGTTTGATATTTTAATTGGTTTCAAAGATGAATAATTAAATGCTCTTTCAAACTAACAAATTTTGTTGGTTTCTATTTTTTTGTGTATAATATTATATAATATGTAATTTTTTTTTCAGTAAACATAAATCATTTAAAGAAATTTGGGTTATTACAAAATTCCTTAGCAATTCATTTATCTATACCCTTTGTCTCTACACAGAAAATATATTTCCCTTACTTTGAGACATTATTATTGTTATTTCCTACCTAATTCATGACATGAAGAAAATTAAACTTTCTTTACTATATCTTTATTACAATATGGACTTATATAAAATCCCACTCTCCTATAATATTATGAAATAAGAAACTCATTGAGTTTATGTTATTAAATATATATCAAAATAACTAATTAGGAATAATCACTAGGTTTTTAATTAAATCTCCCATTTCATTTAGTTTCTCCTGAGGATAATTATTCAATTATTTATCATATTCAACATTAACATGATTCATCCTAGTTCCAACCACTAAATAAAACCAAAAATCATAATGACAATAACAATAGTCACAATGATAAATCATATAAAAATTAAAAAAAAATCATATGATATCTAAATCATGAATCTTTCTTTTCAATCTATTAAACCTTAGGTTTAACCTATATCATCCATTATATATTTAAATCCTTCATAATGGTTCATAAATAAAGTGTGAATTAACCCAATCGTATACCTTGGGAGTGTTAAACATGATGTGAAGTAAGGGGACATTAATTCTGCATCCAAATTATAGATGAGATTTACTCAAATAACAATTTTTGAGGATATAACCCCTAGATTCATCTAAGATAAAATTATGTTCACTTTTAGTATCCAGATAAAGATGTATTACTAAGAAAACCAAATAATCTCTACCTTAAAAACACATTAGGATTTTATAATATACTTAGGCATATCCCCATGGGTTTAGCTAAATTATACAATACAAATACGGAAATATTAATTAACCACTTATATGATTCCAACTATAATGACCAATTCCTTTCATAGACAAATATTATATTTTATTATATTAATATTCAATATATGACATTGCGATCCACACCAGAACTATAATGTTTTAGTGTCTTCAGAAAAATGGATACATATAAAAGTAACATATAAAATATTTATATAATCTTCCAATATTTTATCAACAACTATCACCCTTCAAGACCCATTATACATAAAAATTTCCATCAAAACCTAAAGCATGAAAACATGAAAAAAGGATGAGCTCAGATTCTTAGTAATGGTAAACATAGAAAATTAAAATCAATAATAATCCATGATAATAAGGGTATGGGAACATAATTATAACATAAATTTTTCTTACACTATTAATTTAATATATTTAATCATTAGTTATCACATAAAGTTTTTCATAACAAAAAAAACTCATAAGAGTGTGAAATCTTCAATAATAAATCATGATCCATGAAAGAAGAACATAAACATAAAAATATGAAAAAAAACAAGTATATAACAATTTGAACATGTATAAATAAAAATAGGTTCACTCATTAAGTTATGTATTTGGAATTATTTATGTATATATTCTTAAAGACATATAAATTTTTCCATAATAAAACTTATGAATATGAAAACTAGGTCTACAAAAAAACTTATGGACATGAAAACTAGGTCCATTAATCTTGTTTTTAACATGAAATTAGGCTCAAATATAATATAATTATCTCATAAGTTATCCATATTTACCAAATTAAATGTAGTTATATAATGGAACCACCCATCACATAGTTATAATTCATTCATATGTAGGATTCCATATCATAAAAACATTAAAAATTTCATCCAAACTTTCCCCATGACAAAGAAAATGAGTTTCATAGATATTTCATAATCGTAATCATAAAAAATAAAATTGAGCAATAAAAATGTTATCATATATTCATATCCCTAGTGAAACATAAATAACATCAATGGATATCATCATATATGAAATATTATTTTAAAATATCAATTGGAACATTTCTTGAGGAAAATACCCTTTTAATTTTGAATTAGTTATTCAAAATCAAAATATTTTGAGAATATTCAAGAAAAATATATATTTTAAAATAAAAATGGAAAATTATAAAGTAATCCTCAATGTAATGAACAACCATGATGCTCAGATTATCCGTGTATGTTGTAAAAATTTAAAGGAACATTTTTACCCCTTTGTAAAAATCTAAAAAAACTTGTTTATAATAATTTTCATAAAAAAGATTTATTTTAATCCATTTGAAATGATTTAAAAAGTAATGAAAATTATATTTTTAGAGAATTTAAATTTTATATGAAAACTTTTGTAAAATAATTTTTTGGATAACGAACATGGAAGGAAATATTTTTCGACCAAAGAGAAAATATGGCTAGTTTTTCTTAAAAAACATTTCCTGGACCATTTTAAGTACCAAAGAGTGTAGAATGGTAGTAGTACATAAAAAACTAGAAATAAATATAGGATAATAAAATATATTGGTTTTAAAGGTTAACATCTATATAGTTTATCACAATTTAAATTTAATATAGACAATCCTAAAAAGAAATGAGATTGTAGAAAATTCTCTTACTACTTTGGTAACTTCTGAATCATAACCCCCATTAAATAAATGATATTAAATGAAAAATTAAATACCAAAAATATATATGGATTAATGATAAATAATTTCAAATTGGTAGTACACACACCACATGAATGTAAAATGTGGTGAAAATGGAATGTGTCTCATAGAAACAAAAGTGAGACTAGAAACCCTAACCTCATGTTTTGTTTTAGTTCAAATGCATTAAAATATCCCATGTAATAAATATAGATTTTTTCTACATATAATAAAGTATAAAATTTATACATAACTTACTATGCATAATTCCATTATAATTTTCAACTATCATTTTATTAATAACTTATTTATTAGAATGAAAATCTGGGTGAAAACTGACCCGCTATACATGCATGTTTCAGATCTATTGTTCTTGTACTTGCACCTTGGTCAAGGTTCTATCATCTATAAAATATTAATCTTGAAATAAGTATGTTATATATTCATCACATACACTTTTATAATAATTTATATAAAGTGGTGATGAAAAGTTAATTACATAACTTCGTGTTGACGATAGTCCATAACAAACATGAGTGATGTTTCCACTTTTCAATTTTTGGAAATAAAGAAAGTTAAATAATAATAAACCATTATAAAATTATTATTATATCATAAAAATAATATATTTTATTTAAATCTATTCCTATTACCATCCATTTAAAATGGAAATTAAAAATTAAACCTATCACATCATGACAGTGGTAGTCTATAAATATGCATGAGCGTCGTTTTCTCTTTCCAAAAGATAGAATATTTTAAAGGTAGATAAGATATAATATTTCTTGACGACTATGTTTCTCATAAATATTATATATAATAATTAAATAAATTACAATAACCATTCTTGAATAATGGTGATTAAAAATGAATCATATATCTACATGGGGATAGTATCCTACATATACGCATGATAAATAATTTCATTTCAAATTTGATTGAAGGGTGGGTGGATAATTGTAGTTAAATATTCATAATTAAATTTCAGTATTTTTAAAATTTTTAATTTATTATTTCATTATGGATATCATATATTTAAAGGATGTGGAATAATAAATGAATTAAAAGAGGTTTAGTAAGATGATTTCTTCTTTTTTTGGTAAACCTCCTTTAGATCCCTCATTAAAGAACCTTTGATTGATATTTTAAGAATAAAAAACTCCAATTCAGGGATATGTAAGTTTATAAGTGATTTGGGAATGTATACCAAGGTGGATCAAGAGGGTGTAAATAGAATAAAGGAGGGGCATCCTTTTATAAGTGGTGGAAGGTCCACTCTTGTAATTTCCCAAAATTTTAAAATATTAAAAGACAAAGACATTTTAAGGTGGTTCAAAATTGGATAAATTTTGATTTTAGGATGAGATATTATTGAAATAAACTCATCCAACTAGATTTATAAAAGTTTTTAGGCCATTTTAACCATTATATATTTACTTTAACATCCCATTAACTCTTTATCCTTAAACACAATAACACATTTTCCAATAATTATGGGTTCTAAATTTACTTATAAGGTAAAAATTGGCATGTAAATGGAGAAGGGAAAATTTTTTAGATAATATCCCATACCCTTTTACTATTTTAATATTTTTATGTTTTATAAATCATTTAATAAAATATTATATAACATAAAATACAATTAAGGTCATTTTTGTGACTATTCATTTAATTTGACTTTAAAATTAATAAGATAGATATTTATTATGAATATTGACCCTTTAAAAATCAATTATACATTATAATTAACAATAAATTCAAATAAAACCACAATTCATAAAAAATATATTTATTTTAAGGTTTTTAGAATCATTTATAAAATTTTCTATCGTTGGCACAAGCATTGTATTAGCGTTGCGAAAGCATTTAATGTTGTTATAACATCAATAAAAATAAAAAATAAATTTAAATACTATATATTATTTTTTAATATTTAAAATAATAATATTTGAAAGAATATATCCTCTCTTTTCTCCATGGTAAATTATTAGAGTTTTTAAAAGAACATATAGTGCCAATTTATATTTTTGTTTACTAAAAAAATATTTAAGTAATTATCAAAGAAAAATATCACATAATTTCCATAACATAGAATATTTGGTGATTATGGTAGAACCAAACTCATATAATATATTAAATTAAAGTGTTAGGGTTATTTTAAAGCCTTCTATCATAGGTTTAACCATGTTTTACCCATTTTACCATTACTAAGGTGAAAAATATTTACCATAGTTAGTATTAATAATGACCAATAATAAATTGGGTATCTTTAAAAAAATATTAAACTCCTTCCAAATATGGATTCCATTTTTCAAGATTCAATTTATATTAGTATAAGAAATTAATTTAAAAATAAACCCACAACACTTGACCAAAAACATGTTTTTAGGAAGATGTACTCTTCAAGTATAAGGGGATATTACTTTACCTCTATGACTAGTGATAATAATTATATGAATTTAAATTCATATATATTTATATAAAATATATAAAATTTTATTTAACTGATCCATAATTTTTTAATATTTTAATGAATTAAAATGGAAAAATTTTATTCACTTAAAAATGGTTTTCTAAAAAATGTGTTTTAGTGCATAATTTTTTTACATCAAAATAAAATATAATATAGATTCTTATAAAACTATTAATATTAGGATTAGCTAAATTGATATTATTTTTCTTTCTAAATAAAATCCAAAATATAATTAGAATTTTTGGTTACTTGATTTACAAAAATAATATATTGGTTTTACAAAAATTACAAATTTCCACTATTCATTGAAAAATAAATATTTTTAGAAAAACCCAAAAAATTCAACCTAGGATAATATTAAAATGTTTATTTGAAAAATTATATTAATTTTTAAATATAATTTCTTTAAAATGGTAAAAATTATTTAAAATGTCCAAACAAAAAATTCAATAAAAAACTTTTTTGAGAAGATATATATTTGAAGCATAAAATGACTTTACTAAAAATTGTGTACTTATATATATTATGAACTAATAAATATATTTTAATTATTTCAAAATATTATATATAAATATATTTCATAATGCATTTAAGGATATATATACTCACCAATTTAATAGCAATGTAATAATATGTCATGGTTCATTTTAATTTTGGTGTTTCATGTTATGAAAGTTTTCAAATAATTACAATTTATTTAAAGAGAAATATAATATAAAATATATAGGTGTTACACCCAAGTTACCTAGGATTGGAATCATGATACATTTAGAAAGATATAAATACCTGAGGCCTCCAAGATTCAAAAAGAAATATGAGGTTTCCGGTGGGAGTAAATCCCCCCATACAGATATTTGACATATTAAGGGACACTATTGGATACCCTCAATTGATGCCTAGGATACCCACTAGGATCAAGTGGATGCACCCATTACATTTTTTGAATGATACATGAGTTATTGGTACCTAATTAACTTAACTTAGGATCTAAAAGGGTATTAAATTCAATTCCCTAGGTCACCTAGGAATCAATAATTCTTTTACACATTGGATTTCCCAGGGCCCCCTTCTAGGAAGCCGAAATCAACTTGAAATGGAGATCACCTAGGTAATACTGTGGGGTTCAACCTTTAGGATTTTTATGAAGTTTGATTAGTGACACCCAAGGATTCAATGATATTTATTGGATACCTTATTTCAAGATCCTAAAGTTGTGTAAAAAGATTCCCCTAAGGTGAAATCATGCCCAGATACACCCAAACATTGGCCAAAACAAGTATGGTAAATCTGGGTTGTTGGAACCAATGATCGATGGTGTTTTAGTTATTTATTTTTTAGAAGCAATTTATTTTTAATAAACTTGTCACATTCACATAAAATACAATTAATTGTAATTTACATGAAAATGTTGGTGGTTTCCTTTTAAGTTATATACTCACACCCTTCTCGAGTAGCCATGAATCTGGGGTACCCATGAAAACCCCTCACATATCACATCACAAGTTGGGTGGAGTCTAGGTATGATGTTAAGGATTGATTTGAGGATTCATGAGTTTTATTAGAGTCTAGTATTGAGGTTATATTTAAGGATGTATTTTATAATTCTATAACAATATTTTATTCTTTTATCATATTATGCTTTTAATATGTGATTGGTCTGGTGAGAGATCATTATTGTGTGACTGTATGAATTTAAAATTGCATATTATTCTATATTGAGATGTTTTATTTATTTTTTATACATTGATGTTTATTTTTTATGTATGATACTTGGTTATTTTACTTGTTACTATAACATAATATTAATGGTTATAATATCCCCACAATACAAACCTAGACCTCTGGTGCCAGTTGCCAGCCTCTAGCATACATGGAGGAATTTCAGAGGTCCTGTAATTCTCTGGTATGGTCATTGTTCATTTGTATTTCATGAAGGGGGAATTAAAATATGTGTAAGATGACTCTGTATGCTGTATTATATGTCATAGAGTGGGGTATAGTTTGTGGGTTAGGAATACGGGCCTAGGTTTTTTGGGGAACGAATAATAGGAGTGTGAGTCAAGGCATGGGTTTAAGTTTTATGGGGAGTAAAAAATCATTTTCTTTGGGAGAGATAGAGGTAGATTATGGGTAAGAAACATTGATAGGTTTATTTTTAAATTTAATCTTCCTTGAAAAAGAGAGTGAGTGTTGGTGTGACTTTTCTGGAAATGTCTTGGTGTGTGAGGGAAATGTGCACTGGTTATGTTTGGAACCTATTGATTTGTAGATCGATGAATGGGCTATGTGCTGGTCCATTAAGATTTTTTTTGAGTCATAGACGAAAATTATTGGTTCTATTTTGGTATTTTAGTGGTGGGATGCAATCATTCAGGATAGTACATGGTTTTTATCCTTTCTAGGTATTTATAGGATGGGTGATAGTGGTTTTGGAACCAATTTGGGTGAATTATCAATGACCAGTGTAAGGAAATCCATATAGCGGTAACAAAATAATAGATATTAAATGCTGTGATACTCATTTTAAGTATATTTTGGAATGGTGAAGAATATGTTCTTGGTAAAATAATAATATTTCATGGTCGGTGTTGTGTGTTGTAACTTGGGTATGAACGAGTTAGTTATATTTAGTCATTATGTATAATAGAAAATAGATCATTGGCCTTTGAGGATAGGATTTTTATTTACTTAGGGTGATGATAAATATAATATTATGGAAGGTAGTATCATATCAGTTGTTTACATACAACCATCATGTTAGAGGGGTCATGGTAGTGGTGAGATCAGTCGATGGACAATCATGGTAGAACCGAGTTACCGGTGCCTGTTAAGATCCGCTGATATCTAGTTCCTTATGGAATATCATATTAGAAACATAGATGTAGTGGTGGATGAAGTTGTTTTTTTCATTAGGATCATAGTGTGTTTCATATGGTCTTAGAGTAAGTAAAACTGGACGTATTCCAATGCACATGGAGATATATTGAAAACTATTTTGTTTGGTTGGTGAGTATATATTAGTGAAATCATGTGGTTGGAGATCCAACTATGGGGTTATATAGGGATTTTATTTTAGATAATAGCGTGTGATGTTGAATGATATCATGATGCTTCTAGGGGAAAATGAATCATGATTTGGAGAGGTTTTTCAACATTGTGTTAGTGCGACCAGTCAATAATTTTTGGGACATTTCATCCAAAGTAGAAAAAAACTACATTTTGGTGTGGAATTAGATGGTGTGAAGTGAAAATAACATTGATAGTGTCATTGGACCACTTGAAGAGTAGGGGATAATAAATTACTATGGTGGGTAGCAAGTGGATTAGAATCATCCTTTGTGAGCGCAAACTTATGGTGGGAAGAACTATATAATCATGGTTGAATCAGTTAAAGGAATTGTGGTGTATTGTGGTAGATAGGTATGATAATAACCATATCATTTTTGGTGTTGGTGGTGAAACTTTTGGTGAATAGTATGATTATGTTTCTAGAGTTACATATAAAAAGAACATTTCACATTTTAAGATATTACATGATGATTTCTAGATGAATTAACAACTATGGTAGGTTGGGGTTTGTGGTTGGAGGACTATTATAACTTCTAATGGATAATAATTATTATGATGGGGAGTTTTTAATGAACATGTTCATTATTAGATTTGAAATTTGGAGGATATTCAAATTTTCAATCTGGATAAAGGTTATTTTTATGGATTGAGATTTATATCAATAATTCAATGTCTGGAACACCTCAAAAACATGTTTTGGATGAGAAAAAAGTTTTGAGTGATGGTTCGGGTGCATGTGTAGGTGTTTTAGTAAGGCCCAAAGGCATTTCTAAAATTATACAACTCCATTAGGCCATGTCATGCCAAATTGATCATTTCATGATAGATTTAAGTATAGTGTCATGACACAAATGGTGCAAATGATATTCCAAGATGGATTCAAGATGAGTTCTAATCCCTATACCTAGAATGTATATTGTTATGACACCTAATCATACTATGAAAATGTATGGTGAATGTTGGAATCACATTATGACCCTCTTCTTCATTCCCCGAACAACACCTTTGTGTTATTATTAATCAAGGGTAGACTCATACTTTGGGGGTTTACCTCCTTCTAAATTTTGGTCAAGAACACATAGGAAAGGGTTATTCATTTATCTCATATCCCCTATCTATACTCTTGTGAAATACCCATAAAGTTGGGAAATTTCTTAGAATCTATGGTAATTCTAGTAACATTTATCCCTCATTCTCCTTAATTTTCAGTTTTTTCGTTTGTATACACTAATTTTGGATGGAAAGAGATGGGTATTTTTTACAAATTGCACTGGATCATGGTGGAATCAAGAAAGAATGATGGGGGCTTCATGTGTGGTGAAAAAACAAGATCCTAAAAGGATAAACTTCTATGTTTTCAGGATGTTTTAGTGTCATGAAAATTTCATGGGAGTTAAAACACGTATTCCTATTCATATTAATTGTAATATTAAATATTATTTATTTATAATTAATTATTATTTTCATATGGTGTGAAAAATGTGTTTGAGAGTGTGAATGAGATTCTGTGAGGTTCGATGGAGTTTGGAGAGGGGTTAACTCCATGGATGAGGTAGGTCACCACTTTAATAAAATTTTGTATATTTTTTAAACATAAGGGTGAATTCATGTATAATATCTATGGTATAGGTTAAATAATCATGGACCAAGGTTGCCCTGGGCAGAAGAAGTAGGATTCCATTGGGCCTCTAATGCTTGAAATCTTTAATACTTTAGTAAATTAGGATCACCAAATATTTATATCTCTAAGGGTAAAGAGTGTCAAATGAGTTTATGTGATGAATCCAGGTATTAATAGTGATGTGAATAGACTATGTTGTTATCCTAGGGATAGTGATAATTTATTTGAGGCTTTTCCATTGTGATAATGAGTGAGACAACCATATGAATTGTGAGGGTCTGGGAACAACATCTTGTGGTTGGAGGAGAGTCCTGGAATGCATGATGAGTGAAATGATTCTTCTAAGAGTTATAATGTGTGTGATATAGGGGGATTCCTTTAGGCAATGGGTCATGATAACAACCTTATTATATTTGATATGGGACCCTAGTGAAAATTGTAGAAGTTTTGCGGTAGTTAGTATCAGGTTTCCAAGGATTATAGAGTAGGATAACATGGGATGATCTAGAGGTTGTGGGATTAGGAGTGTGGCGGGATTTTAATGAGGTTGGAATGGGCCTTGATGTGATGCCCTATATCTATAAACCTAGATCTACTACCATAAACTCATAATTTTCATACTGTCTTCTAAAACAGCTGTATATTTATTGGCATAAATATCCTATAATGATATGGAATATTGACAATATTTCATTACACACATTCTTAATAACTTTTAGTTTTAGGGGTTTAGATAATTAAAAAATAATAATGTAACAAAACCCATGTATTTTTGAACTGATGGATATATTTTTTATTCTATATAATAAACTACTTAATCTATATTATTTCTTCAATATCCCCCACAAATTATTTTTATAGGATATAATGTTAGATATATCATATTCAATACTTTTCTTCAAAACATGTGAAATAGAAACATTAGAAGCTGTGAGATGTAACAATCAATAAGGATAAGAATATAACTAATGTAATTAGAGCATAGACATGAAATAAATATTATATAAGGAATAGATAATAATAAATAATTCTATAATAGAATTAAACTGAAAGCATAATATACCCACAGATAAAAAAATTAAATAAATAGATCACATTGATATCAATAATTTGTTCTTTATTTATGCAATTCATAATGGTGGTATGTTAATTCCATAATAACACAATAAATCATGATCTTTCCATTAATGAAATATATTATCTTCGGAAGGAATAAACCAAAACAACAAAAAAGTATTGTATCAATTGACCCCACAACACATCAATGGGATATATAATTTCAAACCTCACTGGCCACTAATTTTAGTCTAATATATTTATCATATGATAAAGTGAATAAAAAATTCATAATAAAATTTTCCAATAATTATATTTATTGGAATAACAACAAGTGGAACACCAATACTCTTTACCATGTTAAAAAAAGGGACAACAAGATCATAACCTATCTAGAGATAGAATACGGATGGTCAAACAATACATAGTAATCATGTCAATAATCATTCATATTGGAATAACATCATACGAATTACCAATAATTTTTTACATTTAAAAATTATGACATTATTTATATGTTAAAATCATTGAATATAAATTATGAATAATTTTATGTTCACACTATATAGATAAACGAGTATACAACTAATTCAATATAAAATTTTCCTCATCATAAGCCATCCAGATAAAGAAGGTGAATGGTTAAAAAAGAATAAAAAACAAGAAGTTAGAAATATTTTTCAAAGGGTTAATGTTATATGAATGAATATATCTATAAAAAATTGAGAGAATAAGACATAATATTATCAAGTAGTAGAATGTAAATAACTTACTTGAAATAAGTTCAAGAGAATGATGATAACTCATTAAAAAAAGTTAAGTTACCAAAACACAAAACTACTGGAGAAACAAATAAACCAATAACCACTAGAATAAGGGGACATATTTTTGATAATAAATAAAATTAAATAAAATGAGTATTAAAAACTATAAAAAGGAAACATGGTGCAAAAAATAATCATGTCTTACAGATTTAAATTTTGAGACAAGGGACCCTTGGTACTTGAGAAACATTTTAATTAAATCCGCTTGGAAGTCATGGATTGTAATTGAACATGAAATACCATGATTAAAAGAAAATTTATGATATGATATGTAAAATAGTCATAATGTACAACATATAAATTGAATTAGGTTTATAATACCAAATATGTCTCAAAGAGAGAAATTTGAGGCGAAAAACCATTACCAAGTATTCCTGCTTACTCGAATGTGATCTTGGATACTATGTAATGATGATAGATATCTAAATAAATTATCTTAGAACCATAATATAAAGATAATAATATATTTATAATTATTTTATTACCTTATATCAAAAGTATATTTACAAGTTTTATTTTATTTTCATTATCAAGTGTTAGGACATTAGGTTGTTTAATTCATAAGAAATTCTCAAAGATGATATCGATTCTAAATAAGTGATTCGAGGTTCATTATTAAAATATTATTTAAGGTACTATAATATATAATTTTTTTTTATAATTTTCCACTTTCAATCCTTGAGAGTTTTATTTAGGACCCATTAAGACGACATCAGTGACAAGCTTGGTTTGACATTTTTTAACAAACAAAGATGATATATTAATAAATTGTTTAGATGTTAATATTAACATTAGGGAATATAAAAATAATATTGAATAAATTATTTTCATATTTTATTACCCTTATATTACATTACTTAATAATTCATTTCTTAAATATGACTACATAGTTTATATAGGTGGTAAAAATGACCAAAAAATAGCATATTATAATAATTAAATGTATAAAAACATATTATAATAAGATTTTAATTTAACTTTTAATGAAACATAACAATGTAATATATATACATATATATATAAAATGTCTCCATTATAATAATTATTATAACCATACAGGTTGGTTGGAGATGAAAAATGATGTTCGTTGCTCATTGAGGCGATAGTCCGCCGTTACGCACAATTAATGATCAGATTTCTTGATGAATGAACAATATAATGGTAGATGATTATTTTCAATTTAGGAATCATAATTATATTATATAAACTATATATATTGATAAAATCCATCCATTATAAAATCTTTGAGAGGAAGTGATGAAAAATTTAAAATATCATTTCATGGAGGCGATAATCTACACGTACACACAAACGATGATTTCATTTTTCTTAATAGGTGAGAAATATAAATAAATTATTATTGTATAATTGATATAATAAAATTAAAGTATAAAAAATATTATAATGTAATTTTATTAATGTGTTTAGTATAAAGTTTAAGGAGTAATGTTTAAGAAGAAATGATAGGTAGTTGATAATAATCACATTGGAGACTTGATCTTTCCATGGAAGAATTATTAGAAATGATGGGATTTGAAAAAAATAGTGTAAGAAGAGGATTATATTTATGTGATAAAGATATGGTGAGAGTAAAATGGAAAATTATAAATGAATAATTCTAAGTTTAACTGTAACATAGAGTGGTGGAAGTAGTATCCATTTATAAGTGATGGTATGAGCACTTTTGTAAAAACCTTTTACATTTCAATGATGTGGTAATAATATTCATGATTAAATGAAACCAAAAGATAAAAAATATGGATATTATGAGACTTTAAGGTCTAGAATCATCACATACACTCACTTTAGAGTGATTTTTGATTGATTTTGTCCTTTTATTTTTTTTACTTTAAATCCTTTACCAAAATTAAGTATTACTATGATAATTAATTTTTAAACACAATAATTAATTTATTGAAAAAATTAATATTGAAACTTTTATCTAATTTTATAATTGTGATTTTAAAATTTGATATTTTTTTATTAAATAAAATTTATAATGGTTTGAAAATATAATTTTAAAATTAGAGCACATAATACATAAAAGACACTTTTATAAACAAATTTGTTTTTTGGGTTAAAATTTATGTGTAATCCATAGTTTTTAAAACCCTAAATTACCATGATATAATTAGGTATAAAATAAATAAAATAAAAGTTATGGGTATTTCCTGTTAAGAAAAAAAATTAAATCTCTCCCTGAAAATACTTGATTCAAAGAAAAGATTGAATTTTTTTATTAAACTGAAATTTTATTTTAGTTTAAAAAATATTGGACATGGGATTTATAATCTCAAATAATATATTGAAATGATTAATTTTATTCGATAAATTCATATTTAATTACATAATATTTTTAATCTTCTAGCATACACTTACATAATGATAAAATAATGAAAATTATAATTTTCACAAAACTGTAATATTCAACAAAAAATAAATATTTTAGAAAAAAAAACAAAATTAAATCTTAATATAATATTTCTATTATGAATTTAAAAATTATTGTGTTATTTTAAAATTCATATTCAAATTTTCTTTTACAATTTTTAATAGAATCCTGAAATATGATGAAAAATCATTTTTATTAAAAAATAAAATATTCATATATTAACTATTTTTATTATAAATTCACATAATTTAACAACTCAATTGGAGTTAAAAATCTATTAACATAAAAAATAATTTATCATCATTAATCATACATTTTATGAAATATAAATTAATATCACATAAAAAGAGAATTTTTTAAAAATTACTTTCCTAAACAATAAATAATATTATTAGTAATTTTAGGTAATCAAATTGAATTTAATTCATATAAAATATAGAAATTATTTTAAATATATAAATATTTCATAAATAGATTTTTACTATTAATTCTTACTAATTCAATGGATAGATTTTAATGGTCACACTAAAATATTTACCGGTTTTGTTTTAAATTTGGTGTTGTGTGTAGAGAAAAATATCAAAGATATTGAATTATTTAAAGAAAATCATATATTAGAATATATGGGTGTTATATTCTACCCCTTAAATAAATTTAACTACCGTAATTTTAATTATAACTCATTTTAAAATATTGGTGAGGGTGTTCTTTACATATTCATCATCTTTTTTATAACCTCTAATATAACATCTACTATACTCTTTTAGGCTATATAAGGTTACCTATATTTCTGAAAACAACATTATTGATTCATTCAATCATATATGAAATTTTTTATATACCATAATAATATATTGAACATAACTTGCTGATGTGGTCTTTAATTGACATGTTTTTCTACATGTTTTATTTAACTTTTTGATCATATAATAAATTATTTATTTTTTGTCAATTAATTTCCCATTAAGGCTTTTATAATTTACATTATTAATTAAACATTTTTTGTTATAATTTTTTATTTTTATCATTTACAATCATTATTTGTGTCTAACTTGTTTTTCTTTATTTTATATTTCTAATTAAATTTTAATTTTTTTATTCAGAATGACTTTGAACTTTAAATTTTATGTTAGTTTTTATTAATTAAACACTTTTTCATTTTTTAATCATTTAATTAAATATAGTTTTATTTAAATTTTATAATTTTTTTATTTTAAATATATATTAACCATATTTTATAAGTTTAAACAATTAATTTGTTCTCAATTATAATTTAAACTAGTGAATTCATTTCTTTATTTCAATTTATAAATCATTTTTTAAATTATTTAATTATCATGACTTATAATTCCAGTTATTTTTTATTAAATTTTTGTTTTAATTTTTAGTAATCTCTTTTTTTTATTTAGTTGATTATTCAATTATTTTAAATTTTAATTAATTCAATTTTTTATTTGAGTTTCAATTAATTAATTATTTAATTGAATATGATTATAATGATTTAATATATTTAATTATAATTTATATTTTTTAAATTATTTATTTATTTATTTTCCTGGAAGTTCCACCAGTTGGTTCTTGGACCACCAATCTCTATTTTTCCACCACTGGTACCTAGTGGTAGAAAATAGGGGATTTAATAATCATAGGGAGAAGGACTACTAGGGTAGCCTTGGTCCCCTATCCACCCACTGTTGACATCACTCACCGGTGGATCTCTACCCACTGTAGGACTTACAACCCATCAGAAAGGACCTACCATTGCTCAACTGGATTTCCACCAAAGTAGCAGCCACCATCATCCGACCACAATTTACACACCATTGATGAACCTTCTTCTAGTATTAACCCAATGTTGTTCTACCAGCCACCGTCACCCACAACCCACCATTTGGGAGAGTCACCTCTGAAGCCACCTAATGTTGTGTTTGATGAAAGACCTAAACCACCATTACTTTGAACTATATTACACTATTGATTTAGATTACCTATAAATCTGAGTCATTACACACCTGAGATAAGGACCACCAAATATTTAGTTATCGACCACTAATGATTCTAAGCTCGCCGTTTGGGTTAACGAATTTCGAGCACTCAGAAATAGTTAAGCCACCAACAATCCACTTTGGTGGCTAAAATGATACACCCTTGATCGAGGTTGCCTCAATCCATTTGAAACTGCCAATGTAGAAGGAGATCCTACCCTGACCACTTCTACCTGAAGATGAAATCACCACTGAAGCCACACTTATTTTTCCTCAACTAATGTAGGAGACCTCGTGCCATGATGATATTCACTGAGGAAGAATTCATATTAACTCATCCTTTATTGAGAAAGAAAATCCACCATGAATTTAAGATGAAGCCATAATAGGTTAAGTAAACAAATAATTTTTTTAAAATAAAATAAAAAATAATAAAAAATAATAAAAAATAATAAAATAATAAATTATTTTAAATATTAATACATCAAATTAATAAATTTCAATAATGAAACACAATATTTTAAATTAATTTTTTATCTAATAGTTTTAAAAATTATAATTTTATATTTAATAACATGTTTATATTAAAATTAATTTATATTTCATTTTAAGAAAAAAATAAATAATGATATTAATTATCTCTTAAAAATGTAATTTTTATAATAATAATAAAAATTATATTAAAATGTTTTTTAAATATTTTTAATAATTTTAATAAATAAGAATATTAATTATATATTTATTTTAATTCAAATTTTATACTTTCTCAATTTATTAATTTATATTTTTTTTAATAATGTTTTATTAATTATTTTTTATTTTTTATTTTGAAGAAGTAGTGAATACTTTCCAAAGTGCCCACAACATTCATTTGGAAGTGTTTTGTTAATCTCATAATGATTTTAGAGGATGAAGCATGGTGTTTGGGGAAATTTAAGAAGATTTAACTAAGTCGATGAATAATGTGTGTAACCGACTAGAGAATGGCGAAACAAAAAAATACAGAGGCAGACACAAAATGAGGGGGGATGGTAGGATAAAAATTAATGAAAGGGTGGATCAAGTGAGGGGATGGATATTCCAGAGGGGCGTAAAGTAGCACAAATTGTGATTATTTTTGGAGGGATTTCTCTTGTCTCCTCTACTTAATTCATTTAATTTGTACTGTTTATTATTGAACATAATCTTTAGAAAACTAAAAAAATCATAGAGATTTTTTAAATGTTTAGGTTATTTCTTTTAGCTTATTCATAATTATTCATTTTCATGTTTTTGTTTTGATAAGCCGATAATTGAGTTGGGTCTCCCAAACATTGATTAAAAACATCAGAAACCATTGGCGAGATAGTTTGTGATTTCTTTTTCATCGAATCCAATGCCTTTTGTTTATTTATTGAAGTTTAAAACTCCAAGATTTATCAATTTTCGTGTTTAATATCTTGGTGATGGATATTTATGAAAACATTTTTTGAAAATTCAAATTCAATTAATTTCAGTGAAGAAGATACCCATTCAACTAGAAGGGTTAACTTTTCCCTTGGCCCATGTCTTGTTTTCCCCAACATCAATAAAACTAGAAACAGAAACTATTTTTAAACCCTTAACATCATTTTATAAAATCATTAAAACATCACACACTCCTATAAATATCTTTACCTCATACTTTCACAAAAAAAAATTTCTTGTTGTTTTCAATTGTATAAAGATAAAATAAATCCACAGAACATTCACCATCCTTCATTTGGGTTAAAACCTTCACTACTTTGATAGTGTAGGGTAATGAATGAAATTTTAAAAGCCACTAAGACATCGAATCCTATAATTTTTTTTTTCACAATTTCTTGGGTGGGCGGGATCTGTGTGTCTTAGAGACATAAAATTCAAAAAATTAAAATTAAAATAAAAAAAAACGACAAAAAAATCGCATCTTGTGACAACACTTTTCTTAATTGATTGATATTTTCTGTTCCTAAAAAATATTTTTTATTGTATTGTTGATATTAAATAATATCTTGGCAAATTAAAAATTCAAAGAATATCTAGTCATTGGTGTAATCACTTTTGGTGTTTGATTACTAGTTTAATGAAATAAAATTAATAGAAAGTTTGTGATACATAGAATAGATTTAAGGTTATCTTGATTAAATTTCCATGTAATGGATTCCATATTTAACCACTATTATAGTGTTTGTTTAATGTATTTAATGATTATGAACAATCTGAACAGGACAAACTCACAAGGGGGATTTGTTGTGCATGACAATGATAAAAATTCGTGGAGTTTTTGTAATCAACTTGTTAGTTAAGATAGGAAGAAATCTAAAACCTTGAATAAAAAATCATTATCTTTGGATTCCTTAAATGAATAATTTTTTGAAATTATGATCAATAAAGAAAACATGTTTTCATAATTTATCAAAGTTGAAATTTGTTATTTTAAATAAAGAACATTGAACATGAAATTAATGTGTGAAACAAGTGACTAATTAAACACATATTTTTGTGACTTAAATGATGCAACTCTCTAAAATTTTGAAACTTAAGTTTATTGTTTAAAAAATAAAGAAGGTTAAAATTTTCAAAAAATTGAATTTACATATATCTAATTGAGTGGTATTATTTTGGCTATCAATCCCACACCTCTTAACCCAAAAAACAATGATAACACTCAAATGGTTGTAGAGTTTGATATGATTGAAGTTTAAATGAACATATTTGATTTCTTTTTCCATCTATAAAACTCCATTAACTGATGAACTAGAAACATGGGTTTTTGAACATAACGTTGAGACAATGATAAATGTAAAAAGGGGCATAGAATTGGTTCAAATGAACTAGAACCATTTAAATCTGAAATTTAAGAACTTTATCCTCAAACTACTTCTCAAAACATAGAAATATTCAGAACAATTTTCATTGATTCGAATATATTTTTGACAACGAATGTTTTTTAGAATTTTTATTTATACATAGAAGCCTTATATACCCTACCGACACATAAAAAGTGTTGCGACAAGAATGAATCTCTCATGAAACTAATATTATACATTAAGATGGTCTCTTTTATAAAATAGGACAACATGATTTTCATCATTTTTGAGGTGGTATTTTGGGGTTGTGTGTAAGATGTTAGGGAGTATGATTTGTCCCTAAAATAGATAAAGCACATGTTACTAATTTTTCACCTAAAAATAAATGGGTTAAAAACCTGTGTTGGTTTATGGACATGAAACCACACCCTCTTTGTGAGTTTGGATTGTTAATAAGGGAGTTCAAATGTGGAATTTAAAACTAACTCTCTATGGGAGGAAACCATTGATTTTGTTACTTTTAATAAAAAATTTATACGTCTTTAATAAAATTGTCCATGTTTGGTTTTTTAGAATATACAAAATTATAATTGAGTATTTTAAATTCAGTTCTTCTTGGGATTCAACCCATGGTGTTTCATTATTTTTGTTTTTGTTTTTATTAAAGTGATTTTAAGAATTTGTCTTTTTTCTTCTATATTTTGGTAGGATATAAGTTCTTGGTATTTATTTTCTTTTTTAGGGAAATATAATGCTAAGGATTTAATATAAGATAAAAATTAATATCCTTACTTTGAATTATCATGGAGAATATTCAAGCTGGTGCCTCACTCAATTGAGAAAGATTCATTTAACTAGAGAGTGTTTATTTCTACACCATTTTTCTGCACTTCTTTATTACTAATTTTCTATCATGCTATAGTTAGAAAATTAATTTAATTAATTTTAATGTATTTATTGTGTGAAATTAATTGTGTGTGTGGGGGGGGGGGTAATACCCACAAATATTGGATATTTTCTTTTAAGTGATTTTGATTCTCTGTATTGGGTGTTAAGAATATTATTTTCTTTGATTTTAACAATTTTAATTAAATGAAATCTATAAAATTGATGAAACAAATTTCAATATGCCCTTAATTTATTCACATGATACTATTTGTAATTTTTTTGTGTATGTGCTTTAATGTTAATGTATGTGATTTGGTTAAAAAATATGTTTTTGTGTAAAAATTAATCATTAATTTAACTTTACTATAACCTTAACCATATCATTATGATATTGAAATTGAAAATGTATTTTTAATATTAAAGTCCAAAATGTTTTTCTATACATTTGAATTTAACTTTGGGGACAAATATGAGTTTTAAGTATGGGTGAGAGAGTCTTATTTATATGGAATAATCTGTGATTTAATGTAATCCCAAAAAATTCATTTATGATTTTTCAAAATTCTGAAATTTTTTAACTTTTATCATTACCTTTATTGGGTCAAATTTTTTATTAATTTTAATAGTTGTTAATTTTTTTTGAAAAGGATACAAATTAATTACCCCATGAGTTTAATTGAGTAAATAAATTTTTGTTCTTGTGGAATCATTTGTTCATGGTTATATTTTTAAGATAATGTTATACAGTTATAATTGAATTAAAAATTTTTGTATGGAATCAATCTCATAAGACATGAATCTACATGATCTATCAAAATAAAATCATAATCTAGTTTGAGCTTAATTACTTTATCATATAAATCTTTTATATTTAAGATAAATTTTTTGGATGATTTAATTATTACATTAAGTATTTTTAAACTCACTCATCCATTTAGTTATGTGTAATTTATCTATTTGTTAATTATGTGTGTCAGCTCACCTAGAGGTAAATAAAAGTTTATAAGTATCAGTTAAATTCATTTTTATGTTTGTTTAATTGAATTCAAGATTTTTCAAAAGAAATAAAATTAGTATAACAGTAATTACTCTTCCACCAAATCTATTTTCTTTAGGAGGAAATTTACACTTTATTCTTAAAAGGAATCAGGGGGAATTAATTTTTCATTTACCAATTATTTGTGTCATAATAGTTTTTCAACTTTGAGATTTATTTTTCTCCACTAAATCTGATTATTAAATGTTTTAGGACAATCAATATTTAAGTATGTGAAATTTATATATGTTCTTTAATTGAAATAGTTTTCCACATATTTTATATAATTTTTTGATCATTTAATTAATTCACTATTCTTTTTAATTAATTACAATTTAATAAATTTATTATTTAATTTATGAATTAATCATTGTATATGTTATAATTTATTATTTTTATCTTTTAAAATATTAATGTGTTTCTTTTTTTTATTCCAATTTTCTAATTTCTTTTAAATCTATATTCTACTTGAATTTGGAATTTTAATTTTTTTTATTTTTTTATTAATTAATTTTTTTTTTCATTTTTAGTCATTAAATAATCTAAAATTATAATTTAATTTTAGTTATTTTATTTTTTTATTTTTAATAAATATTAAAATTATTTTATAATTTTCAATAATTAATCAATTATCAATTATAATTAAAACTCTTGAATTTTGTTTTCAATTTATAAATCACGTTTTAAATTATGTAATTAATCTACTTTATAATTTTACCTAGTTTTTATTAATTTACTTTTTTTAATTTTTATTAATATGTTTTTGTATTTAGTTGTTTATTTAATTATTTTAAATTATTATGAAATAAATTTTTTGAGTTTCTTTTAATAAATTAATTAAAAATTTAATTGACTATCATTTAGATAAATTAATATTTTTAATTTTATTTTTCTGTTTTAAAAATTTTCATTTGTTGGTTTTTATTGCTGGAAGATCCACCAGTTGGTGCCAGAGACATTGATCTCTGTTTTTCTATCACTACTAACCAGTGGTATAAAATCAAAGGATTTAACAATCGCCATGAGCGTGACCCACTGCAAGGGAAACCTATGTCCCTTATCTACCCAACATTGGCATGACTCACCCGTGGATCTCTAACCACCACTAGACTTTCAACTGGCCACCAAGGACCCATCATTGATCGACCCGTCACTACAGTTCCCCCAGAGTAGTAACCACCATCAACCAACCACAGTTCACCCACCATTGATGAACATTCTCCCTGTATTCACCTTCCTTTGTACTGCTAGCTGCCTTCATATAGAACCCAATGTCAGGGTGAGTAACTGATGAATCTACCAACATATTTTTTGAAGAAAGGACCAAACCACCATCACTTCAAACCAGAAGATACTAGTGACCTAGATTATCTCTAAATTTGAGTCGTCGCACACATGATATAAAGAACACCGAATACAAAGCTGTTGACCATCAAAAATTCTGTGCTCTCCCTTTGGGTTGAAGAATTATGATAACTCCAAATAACATGAGCATGATTCTATCTATCATAGCTGCTGAACAAATACACCCCTGATCGTGGTTTCCTCGATCCATCTTCAATTTCCACCATGGATGGAGATCCTACCCTGACCTTTTCCGCTGGAAGTCGGAAGCACCACTAAAGACCGTCCATTTTCCACCATCAGTGAAGGAGACCTCGAGACATGCCACTATTCATCAAGGAAGAATGTGCCTCAGCTTGTCTGATGTTGAGAAAGAAACTTGGCCTAACTTACAGAAGAATCCATGAGGGGTTAAGTATGAGAAGTTTTAAAAATAAAATAAAATAATAAATATATAACAATAATAATTAATAAACAATAATAAATTAATAAAATATTTTAAATAATAATAAAAACAAAGAAATAAATTTAAATAATTAAATATTTTTCTATAAATTAAATTTTAATCATGAAATATTAAAAATAATAATTTTATATTTAATAATAAGTTTATATTCAAATTTTTTTATATTCCATCAAAAGTGAACAATAAATAATGATTGTAATTATTTCCTAAAAAACATAATTGTTTTAATAATAACAATAATTATAATAATTTTTTATTTAAATATTTGTAATAATTTTAATAACTAAAAATATTAATTAGATGTTTATGTATAATTCAATTTTTATACTTTATTAATTTATTATATTTTATTTATATAAATAATGTTTTATTAAATATTTTTTAATATTTCTTCTGAAGAATGAGTGAATAATTTCCATACCACCCGAAATATTCCTGAAGATTTAACCAAGTTGGTGAATAGTGTTGTTAACTAACTAGTAAATTATGGATAATAAAATATAGAGATAGTCATAAATAGACGGGGGGGGGGGGGGGATGGTGGGGAACACATTCTTGAACGGGGAGACCAAGACTGGGTTTTCACATTCCAAAGGGGAGCAGAAAAGAACATATTTAGATTGATTTCAGAGAGAGACATATTTTCTCTTCAATATAATTCATTTAATTTGTACTATTTAATCTTGAACATGATCTTCAACTAATTACATTAAGCACATAGATTTTTTAATTCTTCTAGTTATTTTTTTCAACTTATTTACAATTATTTCTTTTTTCAAGTTTATATACTGTCTAATGATATCAATTCTATTTCAGATAATTAAATTGGGCGTCTCAAACATTGATTTCAAAACAACCGAAACCATTGGTGAAATAGTTTCTGATTTATTTTTCATCAAATCCATTCCTTTTGATATTTCTCAAAGTAGAAAACTCCATGTTTGACTAATTTTTATTGTAATCTTCTTAATAAGAAGATTAATCAAACCCTTTATCAAAAATTAAAATTCAATTAATTTCTGTGAAGAATATACCAATTCGAATAGTAGGGTTAATTTTTCCTTTGGATCCTATCTAGTTTTCTTTAGAATCATTAAAAATATCAAAATCATCTACTCTATACACCTTAACATCATTTTCTAACATCACTAACACATCACACACTCTCTTAAAGATATTTTCCTCGAACTTTCAAATAATACATTTCTCGTTTTTTTCAATAGATAAAGATAAAATAAATTCCTATAACATTCACCCACCTTCCCTTGGATTCGATCCTTCACTATTATACTAGTGTAGGTTTAAAATAGATATTTTTATGGTCATGATGACTTATGGTCTGATAAAATTCCTTTTTACAACCCATTTAAATATCTATGTCAATAAACCACATCAATGTTATATACTCATAAAAAAATTAAATCAGTATTTAACTTTTAAATGTTATTAACCACAAGTTCATAATCTGAAAAACTAGTAAATATATATAATAATTCCAAAAATGTGTTTAACTTCACCAAAAAATATCATGGATCACTTTTCAAATCCAATTTTATCAATACCATCTAATTAAAATTTCCCAAAATCAATCAACATTTTTTTACCTCAACATTAAATGTATTTTAAAAAGAAACATTTATCCATCCCTTAATCATGTGTTCTCTAAGAGTTATCCCCAAAAATATAACCATATAATAAAATCACTTTTCAAGGATAATAATACCATTTAATAAATTATTCACAACCTTTAAAGCATAAAAAATGTAGAAAAATAATTAAAATTTTCACTTAATCCTCATAATAATTAGAATGTACCATAATATCATCGATATATATCACTCCTAAATGAAAAAAGATAAGTTTATTAGGATTTAATTTTTTAAAAAATATCAATCCCACTTACTTAGGTAAGAGTGTAAAATCTCATTTTCTATCATAGTTGGAATATACTAAAATTCTTAACAATTTATGTATTCTCCCTTATTTTGTTAGAAGACATAATGGTTTCTAGATACATAAATTTATTAGTTTCATCTTTTTGATCCTATTTCAACTAAGTAATGAAACCAAAATGGTTATGATAGTATGAAGTAAACTCATATTAAATGATCATATGAATATTAAATCTCAATCCTAATACGTATTCTCTAATGGAACCTTCATTTCATCTAATGATACTTTCGTATGAACTATTTCACACTTGGTTCATCCTATATATCCCTTGGTTCAACCTAGGTTACTTTTTATTCATTTTATCATACATATTAACATAATTAATTATGAAATAAATCCTTAATAATGTCTTATAAAGATAAAGTTATTAACCAAATAATATAATCCAAGAGTGTCAATCCAGGTGTACATTTAGGTCTCTTTTCCATGCATGAGGTGATGATCAAGTTAATACTAAATCCTCAATTTTTTTGGCTATTAAACATTGGTATATATATTCCATAGGCTTTATAAAATTTTATTATCCATAGATGAATATAAATGTTAGAAAAGCTACAAACTGAAGACTTTATCAAAAATTTTGGAAGACATCCTTTACTTAGAGTTATTCCTAGAATTTTCAAGAATGTTTTCATATCCAAATTCCCAAAATTTTTAATGTTACCTTATCTAATATAAATATTTTAATAAAACCTTAAAATTATCAACCTTATATTATAACCTCTAAGTTATCATCAATAAACATCCTAAATTTAAATTTTATATAAACCCCATGCTGATACCAACTGTAACACCTTGGACCCATTCTCCCTGATATGATGCCCTAAAGATATACTTTATAGTCTGATTTCTATACTAACTATATATTTATAGACATAAAAATAACATAATTACATAAATTAAATTCAATATTCCATTAAATACATTCTCAAGATCATTAACGTTATGTGATATAGAGAATTTGGAAAAACAAAAACTTAAAGAACCCATGTAGTTCTCAACTAATGGATATATTTTTATTTATATAAGAATCCACTTAATCTATATTAATCCTAAACATATCCATAAAATTCCCCTCATAGGCTATCCTATTATAAATATCATGTGAAATAAATTTCATCATAACCTAGGGAAATAGAAACATAAGAAGGGGAGAGTTGAAATGATTAGCAAGGGGAAATATACAATTGAGGAAATCATGTCATATACATGGAACAAATATCATTGAGGGATTAGATAATAGAAAATAATTCCATAATAAAATGAAACTAAATTTATAATATACCCATGAATAAAAATAGTAATAAATAGATCACATGGATATATATAACTAGTTACTTAATGATTAAATGCATATTTTTGGATAGTTAATTCAATACCATAGGACAATACATAATGATCTAAAAAATCATGATATTACCATCAATGAAATATCTTTATATGGATAAGAATACACAAAAATAAACAAACAAGTTTCCCCCGTGAGACCTAAAGATTCATTAAGGGGCTATATAATGTCAGGATCAACCCATCATTTTTTTATTCAGATGCATTCATCACATGATAAAATGAAAATAAACTTTTCAACATCCTGAATTTTGAGAGAGGAATGGAAACATTTGTTACTATTTAAACCCACCCATTTTATTTTAATAATGTGATTAAAATGCTATAGAGTGATTTGGGAGACTTTGGTTCTCATTAGGAGCTTAGAGCTCTGGTTTTTGAGAAGGAAGACAGTGAAACATGATTAGCATAAAGTTAGTGTTAACTATGCGAATCAACCATGAGAGGTGACCAGTGAAAAACAAGAGGCCTCACGGTTTGACTATAATGGTAAGAGATACGATGAACACCTGAGAAGGTTCTGTATAGTTTTTAACAAAGGCATTTTTCACAGCCTATGTACAATTAGACAAATCGTGCACCTAGCCTATGTGAGGGGGTTCCTTGGGAAGTGACTGTCACATGGTTGGAACATGGTTTGGTCAAATGTGCAACCAAACCATGTAACCCATTAATGAAGTAAAAAATGAACCACTTTTCCCAGAAATATCTAACCAGTATTTTATTATTCCTCTATAATGACCCATACTTTACATAAATTGTTAATACTTCAAAATTTAAGCACACTTATTACAACAAATAATAAAACCAGGATAGAACCGTATAGGTATAGTGTCTTTAGAAACTGGGAAACATAAACAACTGGTTCATAAATCATCTACGTTGTCTCCCATTTATTTCATCATATCTAGAGTCCCTTTTTGGAATATCCTACTTAATAACCTTTTTCCTAACCTGGGGAAAGAAAACATACAAAATGGTGAGCTCAAATGCTCAGTAAGGGTAAACAAAAGAAATATCAATCACATCATATTCATAAGAACATAACATTTTGGAAATCTTAACCTGCAAAATGGATCATAATTTCATAACATGGGATAAATCATAGTATTGAAATGTAATCCCAATAATCATAACATAAAACAAAAAACTTTGTGTCATACACACATAATCATAGAGAATCATTTCTTAGTAGTCAAGATTCATTTCCAAGACTATCTTAGCAGACAAAGTCCATTTCTGAACCTAGTTCACTCCTCGTTTCAGTCCCGTTTCACTGAACCGGATTAACCTGCCATTCCAGCCATGTCTATCTCATGAGATATAAATCTTTACCCAATTCATTGGATGGAGATATAGGTCCCAACCATCTCATAATGATACCATTCTTATGTGTTCCACAAAATCATAAATCATACATCATTGCATAATCTATGTAATAAAAATGGGATTCTTAAACATCGTGACATCATAAAACAATTCATATAAGATAAATGAATTAATAAAAATAATTACATCACAACATAATCAAATAAATTTAATAATCGGGATAGAAACAGAACCCTATATTATCTTATATGGAAAATAATTTTGATAAAACACTTGAACTCCATTCTTGAGGAAAATATCCTTTCTACTTCAAAAACATTTTTCCTTTCTTAACATGTCATACAATTTTAAACTAAAATAAGTTTATTAAAAATAAACTTTAAAACTTGTAAAGGAAGCTTCTTGGAAATAATGTTTTAAAAATCCATTCATGCCGTATAAGTTAAAAAAACATTCTTCTCTTACTTTTGTCGGAAAATTCAAAAATTACATCGTACGGAAAACGAAAAAATATTCCTTTCATATCTTTTACTAAAAACTCACAGAAGGGTAAAATTGAATATAAACTATTGTAGAAGGATATAAATATTACATATTGAGGAAACATGTATGTGGATGATAAATATTCCCCAGTAAATTCTGAAGTATAAATAATCTCCGATAAAAACAAGATTGTGAGATTTTCCCTTACGTTAGGTCTAATTTGCTTCGTATATATCCAAAACTCCTGTATAATGATTTAAATAATGTCATTGACTTATTCCAGAATCATACTCATTGTTATTATATCATATATGGCCATATTCTTAGCTTCTTATTAGTAATATTTCATTGTTACTTGTTATTCGGGTGTTTATTACTTTTTGTTCTTATGCGTGTTTAGTCGAATAAATTATTATTCTTCTCTTTATGTTATAGATAACTCACTTAAAGAATGGTATTAGTGTAATATATATCATATTCATTAATTCAATTCATTTATATAATCATTATGCAATGAATATCATGTAGAACGAGTCACATCACATCGTGGAGACGGTATTCCGTACGTACGCACGAGCGATGATATCATTCCCATGGTCATGGAATTGTATTGGAGTGTATTTATACTATTTAAGAATCAATATAAATTTTCAATAATCATATATAGTCATTATTAACACCATTATACCCATCCAAGTAATGTAGTGGTGGAAAATAGATTACACCACGGCGTGGAGACGGTATTCCGTACGTACGCATGCGCGGTGATTTTGTTTTCCGTAGGATGGATAGATGGTGAAATAGGGTTGTTTCATACTTATAATAACATATCAGTATATGAGTGATAGTGATGTTATTACTTAATAATGAAAAAAATAAAGAAGAAGATGTGGAAGAAGAAATAATGGTGAAAGAATCGGTAACAGACATTACCTCTTCTTTGAAGCGCCTCTTTGAGACCTCCTCTTAGGGAACTAAAATTGGTCTTTGAAGAATAACAGGACCTCTACAATGTTTCTAGGGAAGTGGAGAAGATAATTTTTCAGGGGTTGGCCGAGCTTGAAGGCTCAAAGTGGTGTGAGGAAGAGAGGGATGAGGTGCCCTTTTATAAGGGAGGAGAGGGGCACCATTGAAAAAACTAAAAATATTATTTTATTATAAAGTCATATTCGGTTTTTAATAGCTCTAAATTTATTTATTTCTAAGATAAGGTGAGTATGGGTATAAATCCTCTAATCCAATAGAATTTAGACAAGTTTATGTTTCTATTTTAACCTTATCATTTAGATTTTACTTTAAGTTAGATATTTTAACTTTTTCCGTGTCTTTTTGTTTTCTTACACTATAAGGTTAATAAACTTACTATAACAAACCAAACGAACCCCAAGCTGTTTATTATTAATATATAAAACCTTATATAAGTCATTTTTCGGAACCATATATTTTTAGGAATAAAATAATAATTAATAATATAAATTGTTTTTAAAAAACTATTTGATGTCAATTTTGAAACTATTTGGTAATTGATTCTTGTGAAACTCAAAAAAGAAAGATTAGTTAGAAAAAAGTTAATTAAATCAATACTAACATGTCATATTAACATATAAAATTATTTTAATGCATAAAAAGTCTCAAATTACATTTATTTGGGCATTTATAACATCAATTATGTCAATATTTCATTAATAAGATAATTACTGCATCATCATTGTGTCATAAATAAATTCAATTATATATTTTTTAAAAATTACAAATAAAATACCATTATGTAGGAAATCTTTTTATCTTTCCAATGAATATTTATAGTTGAATTTATCTTATGTATAACCCTATATTAAAAATGATTTAGTTATTAGACTTTGATTTTAACTATTTTAACCCTTCTTTAATAAATTAATAATAAATGTCCTAATATAATCCAAGTGGGCCTAAATGGTCATATTGTCTTACAAATGTTGTTTTTGGTAGAATTAAACTTATCCAATAGAATTTGGACATATTTTAGGGTAATAATAATAACATTTTTACCCTTAAAAACCCTATTTACTTTTAACTGTGGTAAAAAAGTAAAAAGTTACTATTCACCAAAAATTATTTTCATCTCATTGTACCACATTTTTGTACTTGATATTAACCATGTCTCTCGGATTTTCTAAATTCCACTCATAGAAGCGGTAAAATTAAGTTTTATGTAAATTTGCAAATTCTCCTAGGAGGTGGGTAAAAGATGGTGAAAAGTTCAATAAAATTTTTATATATCTAAAATTATTATAAAATGACTCCAATGAATTGCATTGAACTTATATACATATTATGTATCAATTTTGACCTAAAATAAATTTAAATAAAATAAATAATTATTTAAATAAAAAGTCAGTTTTTAAATAGTAACCCAGTGTTTTCACTATTCATCAAAAATTGAAAGTTTACCGAAAAATACCAAAATTTCACCCTAGGATAATTTCGATATTCCGAATCCAAAAATGATGTCCATTTTGAAAAATAAAATTTAAAAAATTTCAAAAAGTGGGTATTACTATTCATAACGGCAAGTTTTAGTAATATTTTAATAGCATATCGTTGTTTAGTGAAACGTGGTATTGCGTACGACGCAAGCTATCGAGGAAGGTCGCGATTGCATGTAAAGAAAGCCAAGCTAGTGTTGTGTGTAGTGAAAGATTCCTTTGATGATTTATTTAACATAAAAACAAAATATTTCTCATAAAAGTCTCGGGTGTTACATTCTACCCCCCTAAAAATGAATTTCGCCCTCGAAATTCGTCACTTTGTAACAAACAGATGAGGGTACCTCTCCCTCATCATATCCTCAATCTCCCATGTAGCTTCTTCTAATTGGTGGTTCCACCATAAAACATTCTCCAAGCGAGTGGTCTTGTTCCTTAGGACTTTTTCGATACGATCCATAATTTCTATCGGCTATTCTTCATAAGAAAGATCTTGCTCCAGTGGTACAACTTCTGAGATGAGTACATGTGAAGGATCATGTATGTAATTTCTCAGGAGAGATATATGGAACACATCGTGAACTTGGAAGAGATTCGGTGGAAGCGCCAATCGGTAAGCTACCTTCCCAACATGATCCAGTATTTCGAAAGGACCGATATACCTAGGGCTCAGCTTTCCCTTCTTTCCAAATCTCACGACCCTCTTCCAGGGAGATATTCGTAAGAAAACTTTATCACCCACTTCAAACTATAGGTCTTTTCTTTGGTTGTAGGCATAACATTTTTGTTGACTCTGAGATTCTCTTATGTGTTTTTGAATAGATCAGACCTTTTCTACCATCTCATCAACAAGATCAGGTCATAATAGCTTTCTTTCCACAACTTCATCCCAGAAAGTTGGAGTCCTATATTTCTTTCCATAGAGAGCTTCATAAGGAGCCATCTGAATACTGGAGTGAAAGATATTATTATATGAAAATTACACCAAAGGTAGGTGTTGATCCCAACCACCTTTTAAATCCATAGAGCAAGCTCTCAACATATCTTCTAGAGTTTGAATTGTCCTCTCAGACTGACCGTCTATCTGGGGATGATAAGCAGTGCTGAAACTCAACTCTGTATCCAGAGTATACTGAAGACTTCGCCAAAACTTCAAGGTAAATCTCGGATCTCGATCAGATATAATGGAAAGTGGTACTCCATGAAATCTTACCACTTCCTTTACATATATCCTGGCAAGCTGATCTAGTGAGAAATCCTCTCTAATAGCAATGAAATGTGCAGAATTTTTAAGACGATAAACTATGACCCAGATAGCATTATTTCCTTTGGATGTTTTAGGAAGTCCAGTGACAAAGTCCATAGTGATGTTTTCCCATTTCCATTTTGGTATGGGTAATGGTTGTAACATCCCCTTAGACTTCTGTCTCTCAGCTTTAACTTGATGACAAACCAAGCATCGAGAGACATATTCAGCAACATCTCTTTTAATTCCATCCCACTAGAAGTACTCTTTCAGGTCCCTATACATCTTCGTGCTTCTAGGATGAATAGAGAATGAAGAACTATGAGCCTCATCCAGCAGCTCCTTCTTTAATTCTAGGATGGGAGGAACACAAACTTGATTCTTGAACATTATTATCCCATCACAATCAAGGTTGAATTCAAGAACATTTCTCACCTTCTTTTGTAACTCTACATCTTCTTTCTGTGCCTCTTTAATCTTCACATGTATAGATGGTTGAACATTCATTTGAGAAAGATACAATTTTTACCCTTCCATTATTATTCCAAGATCCATCCTTTGTAAATCCATAAATATTGGATCTTTTGTGATCCTCATCATGGATAAACTGGCATGGTCTTGTCGACTTAATGCATCTGCCACCTTGTTTGCTTTCCCAGGGTGGTAATGAATTTAGCAGCCGTAATCCTTAATCAGCTCCAACCATCTTCTTTGGCACATATTTAGCTCCTTTTGTGTGAAAATATACTTTAAACTTTTATGATTAGTACAAATATCACACCTTTCTCCATAAAGATAATGCCTCCAAATCTTTAATGGAAATATTACCACATCTAACTACAAAGCATGAGTTGGGTAATTTTGCTCATGGATTTTCAACTGTCATGAGGCATAAGCTATCACCATATAATTTTGCATAAGAACACACCCCATCCCCTTCTTGGATGCATCACTATAGATCAAAAACCTTTCTCCACTACAAGGAAGTGTGAGTACAGGTGAACTGGATACCATTCTTTTCAACTCCTTAAAATTATCTTCACATTCCTCCATCCTCACGAACTTAACTCTTTTTCGAGTCAACCTGGTGAGTGGATTAGATAATCATGAAAAATCCTTTACAAAACGTCGATAATATCCTGCCAAACCCAGAAAACTTTGGATGTTGGTTATTGTTGTTGGTCTCGACCATCTTTCTATAACCTCTATTTTTTTCGGGATCCATAGATATCCCCTCTTTTGAGATTATGTGACCCAAAAATGAAACTTTTTGAAGCCAAAATTCACACTTTGTAAATTTGTCATAAAGATTCTCCTTTCTCAGGGTCTTTAATATAATTCTCAAGTGATCTTCATGTTCTTATCTTCTCTTTGAATAGACAAGAATATCGTCTATAAAGACTACCAAAAACTGATCAAGATAGTCTCAAAAGACTATATTCATCAGATCCATGAAGATAACAGGGGCATTAGTAAGACCAAATGGCATCACTATAAATTGATAGTGTCCATACCTTGTACGGAAATCCGTCTTTGGTATATCCTCCCTTTTGACCCTTAATTGATGATACCCTGAACGAAGATCAATCTTGGAAATGTATTGAGCTCCACGTAGTTGGTAAAATAAGTCATCAATGCGTGGTAGATGATATTTGTTATTTATAGTGATCTTGTTAAGTTCTCGATAATCAATGCAGAGTCTCATTGATCCATATTTCTTCTTAACAAACAGAATAGGTTCTCCCCAAGGTGATGCACTAGGGCATATGAATCCCTTATCAAGATTCTCTTGGAGTTGCTTCTTCAATTCCTGCAACTCAATTGGGGCTATTTTATAATGTGTCTTTCAAATAGGCCAAGCACCCGGTACTAGTTCTATTGAAAACTCAACTTCACGATTTGGTGGAAGACCCGACAATTCATCCGGAAAGACATCATCAAACTCCCGTACAATGGGAATATTCTTAATTATGAGTTTCTCACCAACCATTTGAGATAAATAACCTTCATTTAGTAAAATCAAAACCCATAAGATGGAAGAAATTTCCACTGGAAGGTTATGCTCATCCTTGCATTGATAGATGATCATAGATTGATCTGGAATATGAAATGTGACTTCCCTTCTTTGGAAATTGATATGAGCTCCATATAGAGAAAGCCAATCCATGCCAAGAATCACATCAAATTCCACTATAGGAAGGATCACAAGATTTTCATGAAGCACTTTCCCACAAACTTCTATCGGAGAAGAATTATAAACTTTTGATGCGACTGTTGGGCCATTAGGGGTTGTCACAGCTAACTCAACATCTAATTGTTGAGGTAATATAGTGATACCCTTAGAAAATTCTTCATAAATAAAAGAGTGGGTGGATCCAGAATAAAATAAAACATTTTCTACTTTAGAGTGGATGGTAAGTGTACCTTTCACCACTTCGTTATCGTACTCCACATCGCTAATAGAAAT
The DNA here is from genome assembly GCA_963277665.1 of Viscum album. Lineage (NCBI taxonomy): Eukaryota > Viridiplantae > Streptophyta > Magnoliopsida > Santalales > Viscaceae > Viscum > Viscum album. Next base: position 1,646,186,473 of record OY728132.1, read on the forward strand.
TGCATGTGACTTTCCTTTGTCTTTGGCCTTAACAGTTTGTTGACGTCGATCATCATCATCAACCCTTGGATTAGGGAATTGATTGGCATAATGCCCCATTTCCTTGCACCTGAAACATTAAAGGGTAGTAGATTAATTCTGTGTATCCCTTCCTTTGTTTGCAAAATTAGAAATCTTATTCCCATTATTTCGACATTCAATTGCCTGATGACCTTCTTTTCCACACTTATAACATTTTTTTGTCCCCTTAAGACAATTTCCTCCATGTTTCTTTCCACACTTTGAGCATAAGGGAAAACTCATCTTCTTTTCAATGTGCTCTTTAGATTTTCCTTTGAATTCCATTTTTCTCTTCTTATCAAACCCATATGACTGATGGGTTACTCCAATCTCTATCTCAACTTTGAGAGCACATCGAACGATTTCCTCATAGCTATTGAAGTACCTTATGGATAATGCCCTTCAAAGACTTGGTTTTAAGCCACTAAAGATTCGATCGATCTTACTCTCAGGTTGGATAATAATACTAGAAGCATACCATGCAAGTCTTGTAAAATTTTCTTCGTAGGTACCAACATATTCATCATCCTTTTGCTTTAGTTCAAGAAACTCTTTATCCATCTTATTTAAGAGAATATGAGGGAAGTACTTATTGAAAAATAAGTTCTTGAACTCATCCCATTACATGGACTCAATTTCATCCCTTTGCCTTGTATTCTTAATAAGATTCCACCATTGATCAGCATCACCTTCCAAACGATAAACTGCTAAGATGACTCTATCATGTTCAGAACATTGAAGAACTGAAAATATCTTTTTAGTGGTACTGATCCATTTTTCAACCACTAATGGATCAGATGACCCCCAGAATGAAGGTGGACGCTGCCTCATGAAGGATTCAACAGAATGTTGCTCCATCCTTTGCTCATTTGGAAGTTCTGCATGATTTATAGATTGAGAAAGTTGTGTGAGCATGGCCACAAGATTTTTAATTCCATCTCCCATAATGTTTGGTTTCTCGGGGGGACAATCATTGCATTGCCCGTCACATTCCGCATTAACACGGTTCCTTAGGGTTCCAGCCATTGACTAAAACCAAGAAGAATAGTGTGAGAAACAATAATTATAATGGAAAAAACACATAATCCAGAATAAAATTTCACACTTAAGGTCTTATCATAGGTTGTTCATGGCCATTTCTAAAACACTAATATTGTGTTCTATGCTTAGAGTTATCCTTAGGGTTCTTACTAAGGCTTTCACATCCAACTTTCCAAAGGTTGACTATACCTTTCCTCTGATACCAAATATAATGACCCATACTTTACATACATTGTTAATACTTCAAAATTGAAGCACACTTATTACAATATATAACAAAACTAGGAAAGGACCGTATAGGTATAGTGTCTTTAGAAACAAGGAAACATAAACAACTGGTTCATAAATCATCTATGTTGTCTCCCATTTATTTTATAATATCTAGAGTCCCTTTTCGGCATATCCAACTTAATAACCTTCTTCCTGACCTGGGGAAAGAAAACATACAAAAGGGTGAGCTCAAATGATCAGTAAGGGTAAACAAAAGAAATATCAATCACATCATATTCATAAGAACATAACATTTTGGAAATCTTAACCTGCAAAAGAGATCATAATTTTATAACATGGGATAAATAATAGTAGTGAAATGTTATCCCAATAATCATAAATTAAAACATAAAACTTTTTGGCATACACACATAATCATAGAGAATCATTTCTTAGTAGTCAAGACTCATTTCCAAGACTATCTTAGCGGACAAAATCCATTTCTGAACCGATTTCACTCCTCGTTTTAGTCCTATTTCACTGAACCAGATTAACCTGTCATTCCAACCATGTCTATCTCATGAGATATAAATCCTTACCCAATGCATTGGAGGGAGATATAGGACCCACCCATCTCATAATGGTACCATTATTATGTGTGCCACAAAATCATAAATCATACATCATTGCATAATCCATGTAATAAAAATGGGATTCTTAAACATCGTGACATCATAAAACAATTCATTTAAGATAAAGGAATTCAAAAAAATAATTCCATAACAACGTAATCAAATCGATGTAATAATAGGGATACAAACAGGACCCTATATTATCTTAGATGGAAAATAATTTTGATAAAACACTTGAACTCAATTCTTGAGGAAAATATCCATCTATTTCAAAAACATTTTTCCTTTCTTAAAATGTCATACAATTTTAAACTAAAAGAAGTTTATTAAAAATAAACATGAAAACTTGTAAAAGTATATTCTTGTAAATAATGTTTTAAAAATCCATTCATTCCGTATCAGTTAAAAAAACATTCTTCTCTTACTTTTTCGTAAAAGTCAAAAAGTACCTCGTATGAAAAATGACAAAAGATTCCTTTCATATCTTTTACTAAAAACTCACCGAAGGGTAAAATTGGATATAAACTGTTGTAGAAGGATAAAAATATTACATATTTAGGTAACATGAATTTGGATGATAAATATTCCCCAGTAAATTCTGAAGTATAAATAATATCGGATAAAAATGAGATTGCGAGATTTTCCCTTACCTTAGGTCCGATTTGCTTCGTAAGTGTCCGAACCTCCTGTATAATGATTTAAATAATGTCATTGACTTATTCAAGAATAATAATCATTGTTATGATATCATATATTTCCATATTCTTATCTTTTTATTAGTAATATTTCATTGCTACTTATTATTTGGGGGTTTATTAATTTTTGTTCTTATGCGTGTTTTATCAAATAAATTATTATTCTTCTCTTTAGGTTATAAATACATCATTTACAGAATGTTATTAGTTTAATATATGTCATATTAATTCATTAAATTTATTTATATAATCATTATGAAATGAAGATCATGTAGAACAATTCGCATCACATCGTGGAGACAGTATTCCGTACGTACGCACGAGCGATGATATCATTCTCATGATCATGGAATTGTATTGGAGTGTATTTATACTATTTAAGAATCAATATAAATTTACAATAATCATATATAGTCATTATTTACACCATTATACCCATCCAAGTAAGCTAGTGGTGGAAAATAGATTACACCACGGCGTGGAGACGGTATTCCGTACGTACGTACACGCGGTGATTTCGTTTTCTGTAGGATGGATAGATGGTGAAATAGGGGTTTTTCCTACTTATAAGAACATATTAGTATATTATTGATACTGATGTTATTACTTCATAATGAAACAACTAAATAAGAAGACATGGAAGAAGAAATAAAGTTGAAAGAATTAGTAATAGACATTACCTCTTCTTTGTAGCGCCTCTTTGAGACCTCCTCTTAGGGAACTAAATTTGGTCTTTTAAGAAGACCAGGACCTCTAGGATGTTTCTAGGGAAGTGGAGAAGATAATTTGGCAGGGTTTGGCCGATCTTGATGGCTCAAAGTGGTGTGAGGAAGAGAGAGAGGAGGTGCCCTTTTATAAGGGAGGAGAGGGGTACCTCTGGAAAAACTAAAAATATTATTTTATTATAAAGTCATATTCAGTTTTTAATAGCTCCAAATTGATTTATTTAGAATATAAGGTGAGTATGGGTCTAAACCCTCTCATACAATAGAATTTAGAAAAGTTTAGGTTTCTATTTTAAACTTATCATTTAGATTTAACTTTAAGTTAGATATTTTAACTTTTACCATGCCTTTTTGTATTCTTACACTATAAGGTTAATAAACATACTATAACAAGACAAACAAACCCCAAGTCGTTTATTATTTATATATATAACTTTATATAAGTCATTTGGCCGAACCTCAGATTTTTAGGAATAAAATAACAATTAATAATATAATATTTGTTTTAAAAACTATTTTATGTCAATTTTGACACTATTTGGTAATTGATTTTTTTGAAACTCAAAATAGAAATATTGGTTCGAAAAAAGTTAATTAAATCAATAATTACATGTCATATTAACATATAAAATTATTGGAATTCATAAAAAGTCTCAAATTACATTTATTTGGGTAATTATAACATCAATTATGTCAATATTTCATTAATAAGATAATTACTGCATCATCATTGTGTCATAAATAAATTAACATATTTATTGTCTAAAAATTAAAAATAAAATACCATTATGTATGAAATATTTTTAGATTTCTAATGAATATTTATAGTCGAATTTATCTTATGTATAACCCTATATTAAAAATGATTTAGTTATTAAACTTTGATTTTAACTATTTTAACCCTTCTTTAATAAATGAATAATAAATGTCCTAATCTAATCCAAGTGGGCCTAAATGGTCATATTTTATTCCTAATTTTGTTTTTGGTTAAATTACTCTTATCCAATAGAATTAGGACATGTGTTAATAATATTAACATTTTTACCCTTAAAAACCCTATTTACTTTTAACCGTGGTAAAAAAGTAAAAATTTACTATTCACCAAAAATTATTTTCCTCTCATTGAACCACATTTTTGTCCTTGATATTAACCGTGTCTCTTGGATTTTTGAAATTCCACTCACAGAAGCAGTAAAATTATGTTTTATGTAAATTTTCAAATTCTCCTAGGAGGTGGGGTAAAAGACGGTGAAAAGTTCAATAAAATTTTTATATATCTAAAATTATTATAAAATGACTCCAATTAATTTAATTGAACTTATATAGGTATTATGTATCAATTTTGATCTAAAATAAATTTAAATAAAATAAATAATTATTTAAATAAAAAGTCGGTTTTTAAATAGTAACCCTGTTTTTTCACTATTCATCAAAAATTGAAAGTGTACAGAAAAATACCAAAATTTCACCCCAGGCTAATTTCGATATTTCGAATCTAAAAATGAATTCCATTTTTGAAAAATAAAATCTACAAAATTTTAAAAAGTGGGTATTACTATTCATAACGGCTAGTTTTTGTAATATTTTAATAGCATATCGTTGTTTAGTGAAACTCAGTATTGTGTATGATGCAAGCTATCGAGGAAGGTAGCGATTGCCTGTAAAGCAAGCCAAGCAAGTGTTGTGTGTAGTGAAAGATTCCTTTGATGATTTATATAACATAAATACGAAATATTTGTCATAAAAGTCTCGGGTGTTACATCCTACCTATTTTTTCTCGTACTATAGCCCCTATTCCACACATGAGAGCTCCTCCCCAATACAAGCTAGGATTTTACATTGCTCCTCTATTTGATATCCTTTTTCTTTGACATCAGGAGAATTGAATCCACAATGGTAATATATCTAATACTCTTGTTCACTATCATAGTTTATCTTGCCATCTATTGTGCTATTTCGGTTCAAGATCATATACCCTATTTTCAGGGCATTGATCTGGTCTTTATATTTGTCCCATTATATCTCAATTTAAGCACCAAAACTAGACAAGGATGGTGTAGAACTTTTACCTTAATTCTAGTTTCTTTTATATCATATTCCGCTGTTTTGTGTGATGAAATTTTCTAGTGATACCAATATTTTTTTAATAAATTAAATGGACTGATTTTCCATGCCCAATACATTCCTAGATAGTGGTGAATCAATACCTTAACCGGTCAGCTTGACGTTAAGCCACCCATATGGGTTTGAATTTCCTTAAAGGATTAATTTCCTTTTACAATAAATGTTGTAAACACTTTTGTAGGTAAATTGTACCTTGTAATAAATGTATCAAAATGTGAAATTTTAATTTAACTAATAAAAATGATAGGCCATGAGTTAGTCCCATTAGCTTATTTCTATAGCTGGAGTTTCTTGAATTATATAATTTTACCAACTGGATTGAATTATTATGATGGTAATGCCTCGCTGAAATGGTATGAGATCCTAATAGCTGAACCATATCTTTTTATCATGCCAAGATCAATACCTAGGATTTTATTTATTGGAATCCTTAAATGGGATCATTATTCCTTATAATTTGAATATGATAATGAATGGTAAATTATCTAGGAGAGATACTTGGCATGCCATGGATGCGATCACTGTGCAGGTTATTTACCTCCTTATGAGCAATAAAGGTTCCCAAGGGGAGTTATCATAAATTTGGTTATAACATGATACAAGTGATACTCGGTCCCCTATGAGAGATGGGATCCGAGGTTTAATATATTAACACAATATTGAGAGTGATACTTAGGATTTTTTTAGGGATCACCTTGGAGGAATTCTTACGATGTTGAGTGTTTATTTGGCTCCTGGTGTGACACTTGGGTTCCTTGATATGGTTCTCTTTTTTACATGCCTATGATTCATATTATTTTAATATAATAGATGTCTTTTATATAATTCGAAGAATTCTAAATTACCAAATTAAAGTATGAATCTTCCAATCCAGAACACATGCTTGGGCTCCATCCTGTCTCTATACTAGATATGTGATGACTCCTTTATTATATAATCATTATATATGTACAAGTTAACTTATAATAAGATATATCCATCTTAATTCAAATAATATATCATCAGTTAAGTACCCATGAGAAACTCAATTTAATGTATTCATATAATATTTCCATTTATTTATTATTTTTGGAACACTATTCATTTTATTATGCACAAAATGTATTATTCAAGAGACTGTTAGTTTAGGCCTACTGAGTATATCTCACACACTGCTCAGGCTACCCATGGAACCCTAGAACAAATAATTATTATTGTCATAGATAAAGGTAAGTGTCTAACTTCAAATGTTATATATTGAGTAATAGTATGGAGTATAAGAGTAGAGGACTAATCCTATGCTCATTATGCTAGTAGGGGAATATTTGTTTTTCATTTTTTTGTTTTTTGTTTAGATTTTGGTATATTCCTATCCCCTATATCCATTTTAACTATTTTTTTAAAGATAAAAAACATATTCATAATATTTTTTTATCTATTTATGATTGAGATTCTGCCTATTTATTTATTATATGTTCATTTATTAATCTGCTTCAACTTTTATATTACATCTTTCACTATTTAACATTTACTATTTTATGTTGTTTTAAACTCTGATACGTGTGGTCAAAGTCTCCCCACAAACTCACTATAGTCCCCCACTTCTAGTAAACATCCTATGGGGTATGCTAATGTTATATTTAGGTCATGTGGTGAACCATTTTGGGGAACCACTAAGTGAATTCTAGGGCGAGATGATAAAAAGTGGTATCAAAGGTTCTTTACCCTTTTTCGTAATATTTGAGTATTATACATGATACTAGGATCTATCAAAATTTGGTAATGATCCTATGGCTTGATGTTTCTAACCCACATACAGGGAATACCAAATTAATTGGAATGGGGTATTACTGTTTGAGAATTCCCCTTTTACAATTGTACTGATTTCACTATTGGGTGACACATATGTTTTGCGACATTATTATTATTGATACTATTATTATTTTGGGTTTTATTTTTTCATTGGAGTTTTAAAGAAAGGTGGTATTGTTTCATGGATCATACTAGGCCCTGTAGGACTTATATTCCTTTCATTTTTCCATGCCATGTTTACTGTCTGCGCACATTTCCTGCTACATATAGTTATAAACTGGATCATTATATATAGAAATTTACTAACATCTATCTAATTAATAACATAATTATATTAATTACTGTTCATAAATAAGTCTAAATGGGTTTTCCTACATATATTGACGATGAAACCTTAATTAACCAGTTATTCCACGTTTGAGCCACGAACCAGTAGTTCTATGAGATGAAATATTAGTTGATTTGATTATTGAATGAAAATTATAATTTATGAAGAATATCATTCTATAAATTGAAAATTTTAGTTAATTAAATCAAATCAATATACCTGACCTGTTACATACTGATACTAGACTTAAATTTCAGGTCAATGTTACTTGACATACCCATGACAATTTATAAAGATTATAAGACATTATAAATTGGGAATAGTGATGCATCTAATTGGATTATTATGTATGTATGAATGTAAATAATAATGAAATTAAATAAATAAATATTTTAAAATGAAATGGTTGTCACTAAATGGGGATTCCAATTGAAAAATAAATGGTGTTTTCTTCTATACCTTGTAATTGAAATGATATAAAAAAGAACCCATGCTATGTTATGTGAGACCTTGAACCTGACTCAACCTTAGAAGTGTACAATAGGAAGTGTATCCTAAGGATTATGTTAATCATCCTTATATCCTAGACCATGATTAAGAGTAGGAAGTGAGGTTTGGCTCATTATAAGAAGGTTGTGTACATATCCTTTCCTGCATTCTATATTTCTTATAATCATAAGTTAAATATTATCTATGGTGTGCATTTGAAAATTGTAAACCTATTATGCCTTGACGTCCTGGTTTTGTATTCCAATATGGTGGTGAAAACCATTCTCTAGGGGTGGTTGGACCTAATACACTTGTATTTCCTCCTATAGTTCCACCAGAGGTACCTCATACTGATCTTCCACTAGGTGATAATTCTCAATTCAAGGATATATTTCTACGCTTCATGCAATCTATATAGGGAGTTCTGTGACATACCCCTAAAATGGTAGATTTTATGAGAGAATTATAGAAATAGAATCCTTCCACCTTATCCAGGGATGGTGGTCCTCAGGCTATTGAGTCTTTTCTAGATGCCTTGTTATCATTCACTGAGCATTCATAGACTCTTGTAGAGGGTAGGGTAAAGATATATACTTATATGTTTCTTGATTTTTCTAAAATTTGGTGGGATGTAATCACCTAGACTGGACGTCAACAGGGTAAAGTATATAAAAGAAATGAAAAATCCTTTAATGATTACTTAATCCCCAAAAGATTTAAACAATACTGTGGAAAAGAGTTTATGGAGCTACAATAAAGTGTCTTGTTAATGATGTAATATTCAGCTCATTTTACTGAGATTTTTCATTTTATGCCAAATTTGAATGATGATGAGTTAATTATTGCGATATGATTTAAGTATGGGCATGTCTAGGCCATTATATTATAGGTTAGTGTTTTGTTTTTGACTACAATTTTAATGTTTGGGAGCCAGAACCTCATCACTGAGTGGAATATGAGAGAATCTGGTAGTGTGGGCTAGGGAGGTTTATCTTCGAGGAAGGGAGAAATTTTATCTAGCAACAAAAAACATAATTTTGGGGGTCCACATGGAAGAAGAACCAGCCAAATAAAATGTAACAACAACTATGTGGTGTGTCACTAGTGTGGTAGGGCTTGCCATATGAATCCCTAGTGTACAATGAACATGATGGAGTGGTGATCTTGTGGTAGGATGGGCCACCTGCAGCGTTTCCACCAAAATTTATTTTTCATTTCTAGAGAGATAAGATCTATTCCAAAATCCAATTTTGGTGTGGGATTAATTTCTCCATGTCAGGATGGGATTTTTTCTACTACCGGTCAATCAATCCAAGGAGGTGGTTGTTGATGAAGTATTCATACCTCAGAGGTTCATTACCATGAGAGCATAAATTCTTATGTTAGTTATGTTTCATCTTAGGGTTACTGATCTAACAACATCTATGTAGTGTATCTTACACATGTAGATTAGAGTCCATGGACTTTTATGGTTAGAGGTACTATTCTGGTAGCCTCTATGTTTCTACCCTATTTGATATAGGTTCATGTCACCCCCTTATATATACTGCAATTATGGAACATATCGACCAAGAAATAGAGTAATTATGCATTTTTGTGACTCTTGAAATGTTTTTAGGGTTCCGATCATAGTGTAAATTCTAGTTCAAGGAGGTGCCCATGAGATAGGTGGGTAACATTTCTTATGTAATTTATTTTTACTCTAGATTATCAACTTCGATGTCATAGTCAGAATGGATTGGATTGTGCTTTATCACACCCATGATTATTTTTATCTTCAAAGGGTTTCTTTTACATCACCTACGAGAAGTTATTGTATCCATAAGGTTTATTGGTATATCCAGGTGTGTCAAGATGGACTCGAGCAACATGAACTGGGTAGGGTGATATCCTAGTTAGCTAGTCTATTTATAAATAATCAATGAATGATTCTTGTGGAATTCCGTCATGTGGTGGATCACTTTAGAGACATCTTCCCTGATGATTTATCTAGTTTAACACCTATGAGAGAGGTGGAGTTCACTATTGAGATATTTCCTGGTGAAACACTAGTGTCCATTCCTCCATATAGGATGAAACCTATAAAGCTCCATGAACTTAAGAAGCAGTTGTAAGACTTAGAGGAAAATGGTTTTATATGACCCAATACATCCTCATGGGTTTCAATTATAATTTTCTCTAAGAAGAAGAGTGGTACCCTCAGGATGTTCATAGATTACCAATTATTGGACTATATTACAGAAATGAAAGGGTATCCAATTCCCTGTATAAATGAACTATTTGATCAGATCTAACGAGAAATAATTTTCTCTATGATTGATTTGAGGTTGGGGTACCATCAGGTGCATGTGAGATCATAAGGTTTACCACATAGAGTGTTCCATAGTAGATATATTTTATATGAGTATCTGGATATGCCATCCATCCTTAGAAACACACATGCCGTCTTTATGGGTTAGATGAATTAGGTTTTTCACCTGTATCTAGATTCATTTGAATAGTCTTTTTGGATGAAATCTTGGTTTATTTTCTCACTGGACATGAACATTACAACCATATTGAGATCATACTAAACATACTAAGATAGAATCATCTATATGCTATGATCAAAAAAATCAATTTTGGATCGATAAGGTTCACTTCCTGGGTCATGTCATCTCAATTGTCAGAGTATCTATTTAACCAAAGAGGGCGAGTTCCATGGTTTACTAGGAGAATCCCAAGAATTTATTTGAAATATATAGTTTATTGGTGTTAGTTATCTATTAAAAGTGTTTCATTTAGGAATTATCATGCCTCTTAGTTCCTCTTATGGGATTGAATAAGAAGTCTGTGAAGTTCTTTTGGTTAGACACATGTGAAACAACCTTTCATGTGTTGAAATAGAGATTAACTTTGTTTCCCATCATGATTATTCCTGATCTGGGAAGAGGCTATATAGTTTATTGTGATTCTTTAGGAGTTGGTCTAGTAGAATTTATGATGTAACGAGACTAGGTTGTAGAATATTATTCCTACGATCTGAGACCTCAGGAGTCAAATTACCCAACGCATGACCTTGATCTATAAGCCTTGGTTTATGAATTAAACCTTTTGAGGAACTACTTATTCAGGGATTTTTATTGAATTTACACATACCAAAAAAGTATTAAATAAGTATCCACATAGAAATGACTTGAATCTTAAGTAGTACAGGTGGGTAGAGTACCATAATTCATTTGACATTGAGCTTGATTCCACATCCAGAATGGGAATTACTATTATTGGTGAATGGAGCTATAATATTTAGACATAGGCTTCCTAGGAGGTCTGTAGTGAGTGGAAGGTAATGGCTATATTTTTTAGATGCTATAAGAGGTTCAGGAATTTCATTGGATTTTTTAGTAGATTTGGCAATGACATCCTCCCTACTCAAACTAGTGAGGATGATACAACTTGTAGACTTTAAGGGACTCATCCTAAGGGATAATGTCTCAGGTGGGATCTCACCACATGGTTGGGTTATCAAAGAGAATGAGATCCAACACTTCCACAGGTTTGCATGAGTTCTTTTTGACATATATGAAGAGTTAATATGGGAATATGATGCCTTTTTTGGGCAGTTAACCTGGGGATTAACAAGATGTACTAAGACATAATTCATCAATATTTGTGGCTAGGTATGAAGAGGAAAACTATAGGTTTTATTATGATGTGTTCCACCTATCAGTAGGTGAAGGTAGAGCACCAAAAACATGCTATAATTCTACAATATCTGTCTATTTATAATTTGAAATGGAATGATGTCACTATAGTTTTTTTGAGTAGATTACTGAGATCACCATGAGGTAATGATACAATATGGTTGATTGTCAAGAGGTTGAACAAGGTTTAACACTTCTTACCTATCCGAGAGACCTCCTTAGTTGATTAAATTATGAGGCATTATATTTAGAAGATTGGGCGCATTCACGGTCTTCTTTATTATATAGTATCAGACCAAGATGCCTAGTTTAAATCATAGTTATGGAAAGGAATATACAAGGCACTGGGTTCACAAATTTTCTTGATTACCACATATCAATCTCAGACCAAAGGGAAATCCAAAAAGATGATATGAATATTATAGTACATGATACGAGCATGAATCCTTGATTTTGGAAGTTCATGGGAGAAACATAAACCACACGTTGCGTTTTATGGCAATAACAGCTTTAAATAAATGATTTATATGGATCCTTATGAGTCCCTTTATGGTTGGTAATCCAATTCACCCTTGTACTAGTTGGAGTTAGGTGAGGCAACACCACTGGGTCCATGTATCATTCTTGAGACTTTAGAGAAAGTAAAACTAATTCTGAAATTTGTGGACACAACTCAGTCTAGGAAATAGTCTTATACTGATAATCACCGTTGACATCTGGAGTTTGAGGTGGGGCATTAGGTATTTCTATGAGTATCACTAAGACTGGGTCATAGATAGATTCAGTGACAGAGCAAGATATCTCCGTGTTATGTTAGGCCTTTTGAGAACATGGAGAGAGTCAACCTGGTAGCCTATCAATTATAGTTACATCATAGGTACAACACCATACATGACATCTTCCACACATCAAAACTTTGTTGGTATCATGCTGACCTATCTCTTTAGTTTGATCCTAAGGACATTGATTTTGTTGAATATGCATTATTTTAGGAGCACTTGATATGTATCATTGATCAGATCACAAAGGATCTTTAAGGTAGGTCAATCCCTATATTCTGAGTGATATGGAAACAGAACTATGTAAAAGATGATATTTGGGGGTGAGAGGTCAATTTACATGATTAGTGGATGGATCTTTTCTCAGATGACTCTTTACCACCCTCGGAAGTGAATCTCAAGGATGAGTTATTTTAAAGAGGGGAGTATGTAATGTACTAGATTTTAGGAGAGGTATAGAAACTTTTTTCACTCCTTATAAATTCTCATTTAATTTTAATAACATGTTTAAAAGTATATATAGTGGTTTGGGAGTGGCCGATGCTTATTCAGAGCCTAGAGCTCTAGTTTTTGAGAAGGCAGATTGAGCCAGATGGTTAGTGTACAATTAGTACAAATTGTGAGACTCAACCATTCAAGGAACTCAAAGAAATATTAGAGGCCACACTATTTTTCCACAACCATGCGAACCAGTAAACATGCCATGTGGGTTATGTAGAGTTTTTAATAGAGGAATTTCACTCAGCCATTGCACTGTTAGGAAAAATCTATGCCTAGCCCGTGCGAGGGGGGTCCTTGGGGCTTGGATGTCACACAATTGAGAAATCATTTGTCCAACCATGCAACCAAATCATGAGACCCCTTCATGAAGTGGTAAATGAAATTTCCCCCATTAATATTTAACCCATATTTTCTTATTCTTCCCTCTTTTCTCCTAGATAACAGTCCCTCATCCTTGCATGGGAACTCCTCATCAAGCAATGATAGGGTTTTCCATTACTCCTCCATCCTATTTGTATTTTATTCACCATAGAATGAATTGGATATGAAAAAGTAAGCTACCTAATCTTGCTGTTTCCTTTCATATTTTATCTCACTATCTCTTAATCTATTTTGGTGTGTATTCATATGCCCCATTTTTTGGGTAATGAAATGTTATTCCAATTTCTATCATTCTAGATCAATTCAAGGGCCAACACTAGATAAAGAGAGAACTAAAAACCTAATTTCGGTGATAATATTCAGATGATGACTCTAAAAATGTTTAATAAATTTTATTCCATGGTTTCTAGGACCAATATGGTCCTACCTAGAAATGAATAAACACCTTGGTTGATCACCTTGATATTGAGACAACCCCATGGGTGTGCCTTTAATTAAAGGCACAATTTCCTTTTACAATAATTTTTTAAACACCTTTTTAGGTGTGATTTACCTTGTAAAAAATGTAACAAAATGTTAAATGTGAATTGAAATAAATAACATCATAGTCCATGAGTTAGCCCAAAATTCATATTTACATAATTTTTGTTTCCTGCATAATATAATTTTTCCAAATTTATTGATGTATTATGATAGTAATGCCTAGATGAAATGGTATGGGATACTGATTGCTGAACCATACATTCATTCCATGTCAATAGGGAGACTTGAGATTCCATTTATGGGTGACCATGTATTTTCTCATTGATTCTTATAAATAAATTTTTTAATGAACGTTAAATTCACAGGGAGAGATACATGGGAATCCATGGAGGAACTCACCCTATGGATTCTTTACCTCTTTATGAGTGATACCGGTTCCAAAGGGGAGTTTCCACAGAAATTCTTGGTATCTTGATCGTTATACCTAGCTACTAGAGATACTTGGTCCCCTATGTGAGATACTAGATATGGTCTTAGAGGTTTATTATATTCAGACCATGTCATGAGTGATACATGGGACTCCATTTATGGATCTCCATTGACATACTCTTAGAGTTTTGAATATTTTTTCCTCTATTGATATGATAAAAGGGTTTCTTGATATGGTTCACCTTGGAAAAGGCCATGATTCTGCTTATTTTAATTCAAGTGATGAATTCTATATAAGTACAATAATTATAAATTACTAAGTCAAATGTTGAGTCTTTGAAGAAAAATTATCCAATTGGAACGGTCCAGTATTGATAATTGATTTTTTATGACTCCTTTATTACATTCATAGTATATTTGTACAAGTTGAATTCTGATTAGAGATATCTAGATTAGGCTGAAGCAGGTAGCATCATTCGGGTACCCCTGAAGAACCCGATTGGATGTATTTATTTATTATTTCCTTTCATTAATTATTATTGTCTCAGCTATCATTTTATTATGAAAATACTAGATTGTTCTATACACCATTGGTGGTGGCATAATTAGTATATCTCACACCCTAATTGAGTCACCATTGGTACCTGATTCAACATGAAGATTTCATGTGTAGATAAATGGAGGCTTCCAGCTTTCAATGTTTGATTTTGAGCACTAGGATGGAGTTTGAGAGAAGAGGACTGATCCTATGATTGAAATTATAGTAGAGGAATATTTTTGTTCCTTTTTATATTTTTTATATGGCATGTGGTATTTGCCTATATCCCTTGTATCCTGTATACCTCATTTTAGAATAGCTACATAAAATCGTTATCATCCTTTTGTATCTATTTAGGATTTCACATCTTCATATATATTTTTTGGATGTTCATTTTTTATTCCACTACTGCTTGTTTATTACTGCTTCCTCAATATACCATTAATTATTTACCAATGGGTTACACTCAAACTCATTAGTGAATAGTCCCTCAAAAGAACATCATATTCCCTTACTGATAGTTGGAATCCTCTTGCATATGGGGAGGCGCTCTTGAGTTCATGTGGAAAACTGTCTTGAGGCACCACTTATTGGATTTTGGGGTGGGAAGATACACAATTCATAATCAAATATTTTAATAATCATATGTATTAGTATAAAAAACACCAATAAATTTACCCATTTCAATAAAATAGATAACATGATCCTAACCTATCTGGAGAAAGAAGGTGTTTGGTTAAACAATACATAAGCAACATGTCAATAATCATCTGTATCAAAATATTATATATAAAACAAAAATAATTTTCACCATGTCAATAGAATAAAATTATTTCTAGGCAAACATAATTCAATATGAATTATTTAAAATGTTTTGTCTTCACCGTATAGAGAAATTAGTATATGACTATGTACAAACAAGAATAAAATGATCATATTATATTTAGAGAAATAATATGGATAATTGATGAATAAAATAACCCAATAAGAATTTCTCATGTTTATTAGTTCCTCATATGGGATTGAATAATATGGATGTCAAGTTCTTGTAATTAGACACATGTGAAACAACCTTTCATATGTTGAAATAGATACTAACTTCATTTCCCATCATGATTAATCTTAAGTTGGGGGTGATGCTATATAGTTTATTGTGATTCTTTATGAGTTGGTCTAGGAGAATTTATGAAGTAGGTAGACTGGGTTGTACCATATGATTCCTACCATCTGAGACCTCATGAGCCGAATTACGATACACATGACCTTGATCTAGAAGCTATGGTTCATGAATTACAATTTTGGAGGCACTACTTATTGGAAGATTATTTCTTCATTTACACATTCCATAAAACCCTCAAATATGTATCAATATAGAATGAATTGAATATTAAGCATCACAAGTGGGTAGAGTACCAGGAGTCATTTGACTTTGAGGTTGCTTCAACACCCAGAAAGTGAATTACAATAACTAATTCCTTTAGCTATAATATTTAGACATAGGCCTCCTACAAGGTCTATAGTGAGTGGATGTTAATGGCTATATTTTTTAGATGCACCTAGACGTTCCAGAATTTCAATGTATTTTGTAGTAGATTTGGAAGTGACATCCTCCCTACTCAAACTGGTGAGGATGAGATAACTTTTAGACTCTAAGGTCCTCATCCTAAGGGATAGTGTCTGAGGTGGGATCCCACCACATGGTTTTGTTATCCAAGATAATGAGATCCAACACTTCCCTATGTATGTGTGAGTTCATGTTGATATATTGGAAGAGTTAATATGGGAATATCATGCCTTTTTTGGGTAGTTCACCTAGTGCTTACCAAGATGTACTGATACATACATCATCAATATTTGTGGCTAGGTATGAAGAGAAAAATTATAGGTTTTTTTATGATTTTTTCCACCTCTCAGTAGGTGAAGATAGTGTTACAAAAACATTCTATAATTCTAGAATATATGTTCATTTCTTATTTTAAATGGGATGATGTCCTTGGATTTTTGTGAGGGGATTACTGAGGTCAACTTGAGTTAATGATACAACTTGTTTGATTGTTAATAGGTTGAAAAAAGTTTAACACTTATTAACTATCTGAGATACCTCCTCAGTTGATGAGATTTTGAGGATTTATATTCAGATGATTATGCATATTCGTGGTGTTCCCTATTATATTTTATTAGACCAAGATGACCAATTTACATCATAGTTAGGTAAGGGGCTACAAAAGGCACTGGGTTCAAAAATTCTCTTGAGTACAAAATATCAAAATCATGCCAAAGGTTAATCCAAGAAGACGATATAGATATTATAGGACATGATACGAGCATGAATCCTTGATTTTGGATGTTCATGGGAGAAACATATAGCACAATTTGAGTTTTTTTAAAATAGAAGTTTTAAATAAGTGATTCAGATAGATAATTATGAGTCCCTTTATGGTAGGTCATTAAATTCACCATTGTACTAGTTGGAGGTAGGTGAGGAAACACTACTGGGTCCATGTATCATTCTTGAGAATTTAGAGAAAGTACAACTAATTTAGAAATGTATGGAGACAACTCAGTCTAGGAAGGAGTATTATACCGATCATCACTATTGACCTCCAGAGTTTGATGTGTGACATTGAGTCGTTCTATGAGTATCACTTAGACTATTTCATAGATAGATTCAGTGACAGAGCAAGCTATTGCCATGTTATGTCAGGACTTTTGAGAACATGGGGAGTGTTAGGCTGGTGGCCTATCAGTTATCGTTACATCAGAGGTACCACACCATACATGACATCTTACACACAACACTGCTTTTTTGGTATCTTACTGACTCATCTCCTTATTTTGATCCTAAGTACATTGAGATGGATAAAGATTCATCCTTTAAAGAGTACACAATATGCATCATTGATCAGAGAACAAAGTATATTCAAGGTAGGTAAATCCCACTTGTCCAAGTGCTATGGAAAAAAAGATATGTACAAGATGAGACCTAGAAGTGAGAGGTCAATTTTCATGATAAATGGATGGAACTTTTCTCAGATAACTTTTTACCACCCAAGGAAGGGAAACTCAAGGATGCGTTATTTTAAAAAGGGTATGTTGTAATATACCGGATTTTAGAAGAGGTATGAACACTATTTTACCCTTCAAACCTTCTCATTTTAATTTAATACTGTGTTTAATAGTCTATGGAGTGGTTTGGGAGTGTTTGAGGATCATTTAGAGGCTCGAGCTCCAGTTTTTGAGATAGAAGATTGATCCGAATGGTTAGTGTACAATTAGTACTAACCATTAGACTCAACCATTCAAGGAACTCAGTGAACAATAAGAGGCCACAAAATTTTTCTACAACCATGCGAACCAGGACACAAGCCCATACATGTTATGTTGAGTTTTTAATAGAGGAATTTTTCCCGGCGTTTGCACAGTTAGGAAAACTATGTGCCTAACCCATGTGAGGGTTTTTTTGGGCATTATCTATTGCATGGTTGAGACACTATTTGTCTAACCATGTGACCAAACCCTGCGACCCCTTCATGAAGGGGTAAATGAACCTTTTTTCCATTAAAAAATTTTAAACCTTATTTTCTTCTTACTCACTCTTTTCTTCCAGATAACAGCCCCACTTTCTCATATGAGAAACCTTCCTCAATCCATTATAGGATTTTCCATTACCCCTCAATCATATTTTTATTTTATTAACCATTGATTTAATTGGATTTGAACAGAAATCTACCTAATCTTCATGTTTCAAATCATATTTTATCTTTCAATCTCTTACGCTATTTTGGTGTGAGTTCATATGCCTTATTTTCAGGGAATTGACATGTTATTAAAATTTATATAATTCTAGATTGATTCAAGGGACAAAAATGGATAAAGGGAGAACTAAAAACCTAAGTTATGTGGTTTAGTTATTTTACCTCAATTATAGTTTCTTTTATATCATATTTCATCATTCCATGCACCATAATATTCCAATGATGCCTCTAAAAATGTTTAATAAATTATATTTAATGGCTTCCAATCCAAATATGGTCATATTTAGTGATGAATCAATACCTTGGTTGATCACATTGACATTGAGACACCCATATGGGTGTGCGTTTAATTAAAGGCCTAATTTCCCTTTACATTAAATCTTTTCAACACATTTTTAGGTGTGTTTTACCTTGTAATAAATGTATCAAAATGTTAAATGTGGATTGAAATAAGGAAAATCACAAGACATGAGTTTGGACCAAATTCTTATATCAATAATTTTTTATTCTTGAATTAAATAATTTATCGAAATTTATTGAAGTATTATGATATAAATTCCATGATGAAATAGTATGGGATCCTGATTGTTGAACCACACATTCACCATGTCTATATGGAGTCTTTGGATACCATTTATGGGTGAAAATGTATTTTCTCATTGTTCCATATAATTATAATTTTTAATGAATGTTAAATTCATCGAGAGAGATACA
The DNA here is from genome assembly GCA_963277665.1 of Viscum album. NCBI lineage: Eukaryota > Viridiplantae > Streptophyta > Magnoliopsida > Santalales > Viscaceae > Viscum > Viscum album. The sequence continues at coordinate 1,646,205,831 of OY728132.1, forward strand.
TGGAATGCCATGGAAGAAATCACCCTATGGATTCTTTACCTCTTTATGAGTGAAACAAGTTCCCAATGGGAGTTTCCATGGACATGCTTAGTATCATAATGGTTATACCAAGCTACAAGAGACACTTGGTCTACTGTGTAATATACTAGGGATGATATTAGAGGATTATTATCTTAAAACCATGTCAGGAGTGATACTTGGGACTCCATTTATGGATCTCCTTTGACATACTCTTATATTGTTAAATATTTATTGCGATCCTGTTGCGATACATTGGTTCCTTGATAGGGTTCACCTAGGACATGGTCATGATTCTTTTATTTTAATTCAAGAGATGCATTCTATATAATTAAAATAATTCTAAATTACTAAATTAAAGGTTGCGCCTTCCAAGAAAAATCAAATGATTGGAACAGTCTAGTATAGATACTTGATTTGTGATGACTCCTTTATTACATTATCATTATATCTATACATGTTGAATTTGGATTAGAGATATCTGGATTAGGCCGAAGTGGGTAGCATTGGTCGAGTACCCATGAAGAAACTGATTTGATGTATTTATTTATTATTTCATTGCATTTATTATTATTGTCTTATGGATCTTTTTTTGAGAATACTAGATTTTTATAGACACCATTAGTGGTGTCCTACTTAGTATATATCACACCCTACATGGGTCACCATTGGTACCTAATTAGACTTTAAGAATTCAGGTGTAGATAAATGGAGTCCTCTATATTTCAATGTTTGATTTTGTGTACTGGGATGGAGTACAAGAGCAGAGGACTGATCCTATGTTTGTGATTATATTAAAGAAATATATGGTTTCTTTTTATATTTTCATATAGCATGTGGTATATACCTATATCCCTTGTATCCTGTATACCTCATTTTTCAATAGCTACATGATATCATTATCATTATTTTGTATCTATTTAGGATTCAACATCCTATATATTTATGGTATGTTCATTTATTATTCCACTAGTTCTAGTTTATTAATTCTAACACTGTATACTATTAATTATTTACCAATATGATAAACTATGACTCATTAGGTAATAGCCCCCCAAAAAACACCATATTCCCTCACTGATAGTTGTAAGCCTCTGGAATATGTGGAGGTGCTTTTGAGGTCATGTGGCCAACCATCTTGGTACACCACTAAGTGGATTTTGGGGTGCGAATATAAAACATTCCTAATAAAATATTTCAATAATAATATGTATTAATATAAAAAAACCAATACTTTCAACCATGTCAATAAAAAAGATAACATGATCATAACCCATCTAGAGAAAGAATGTGGGTGGTTAAAAAGTAAACATTAAACATGACAATAATCATCTGTATCAAAATATTTTATATGAAACAACAATAATTTTACCCATGTTAATAGAATAAAATTATTTCTATGTGAACATCCTTAAATATGAATTATTTAAAATGTGATGTCTTCCCCATATAGAGAAATTAGTATATGACTAAGTCAATAATGGAATAAAATGATCACATGCAATCTAGAGAAAGAAGATGGATAATTAAAAAATAGAAAAACCCAATAAGAGTTTCTCATGGCTATTAGTTCCTCTTATGGGATTTAATAATAAGGCAATTAAGTTGTTGTGGTTAGACACATGTGAAACAACCTTTCATGTGTTGAAATAGAGATGAACTTCCTTTCCCATCATGATTCCTCCTAAGTAGGGAAGAGGATATATAGTTTATTGTTATTATTTAGGAGTTGGTCTAGGATAAGTTTTGATGCAGGGATACTAGATTGTAGAATATGATTCTTATCATCTAAGACCTCATGAATTGAATTACCCTATGCATGACCTTGATCTAGAATACGTGGTTCAAGAATTACACTTTTTGAGGCACTACTTATTGGGGGATTTTTTTTCATTTACAAATAACTTAAAACCCTAAAATATTTATCCACATAGAATGAATTGAATATTAAGCATCATAGTTGGGTAGAGTACTATAAGTCATTCGACTTTGAGCTTTGTTAAACACCTAGAATGGGAATTACTAAAACTGATGACTTGATCTATAAGATTTATACATAGGCTTCTTAGGAGGTCTGTAGTGAGTGGAAGTTAATGACTATATTTTTCAGATGCACCTATAGATTTAGGAGTTTTATTGTATTTTTTTATTAGATTTGGTAGTGTCATCATCCCTACTCAAACTGGTGAGGACGGGACATCTTTTAGACTCTGAGGGACTCATCCTAAGGGATAGTGTCGTAGGTGGTATCCCACCAAAAGGTTTGGTTATCTAAGATAATGAGATCCAACACTTCCACAGATGTGTCTGAGTTCTTGTTGACATATATGAAGAGTTAATATTTTAATATCATGCCTTTTTGAGTAGTTCACCTAGGCATTACCAAGATGTACATAGACATACATCATCAATATTTTTTGGCAAGGTATGAAGAGAAAAAATGTAGGATTCATTATGTTGTCTTCCATATGTTAGTAGGTGAAGGTAGAGCACCAACAACATGCTAGAATTATATAATATCTATCCTTTTCAAAATTTTAATGGAATTATGTCACTATGGATTTTTTGATGGGATTATTGAGATCACCTTTAGGTAATGATACAATATGGTTAATTTTCAATAGGTTGAAAAAGGTTTCACACTTCTTACCTATCTGAGAGACCTCCTCAGTTGATGATATTATGAGGCTTTATATTCACTAGATTAAGCGCATTCATGGTGTTATTTATTATATTGTATCAGAACAAGATGAACAGTTTACACCATAGTTCTGAAAGGGGATGAAGAAGGCATTAGGTTCACAAATTCTCTTGAGTACAACATATCACAATCAATCCAAAGGGTAGTACAAGTAGATGATATGAATATTATATGATATGATCCGAGCATGCATCATTGATTTTGGACGTTCATGTGAGAAACATATACCACCCGTCGTGTTTTCATAAAATATCAGCTTTAAATAAATGATTAAGATGCATCTTTATGAGTAACTTTATGGTAGGTCATTAAATTCACCCATGTATTGGTTGGAGGTAGGTGAGGAACCCTATTGGGTCCATGTCTCATTCTTGAGACTTTATAGAAAGTACAAAAAAATTCCGAAATGTATGGATACAACTAAATCTAGGAATGAGTCTTATACAAATAATCATCGTTGACCTCTGAATTTTGAGGTGGGACATTGGGTCTTTCTATGAGTATCACATACACTGGTTCATAGATAGATTCAGTGAGAGAGAAAGATATATCCTTGTTATGTCAGGCGTTTTGAGAACATAGAGAGAGTCAGGATAGTATCCTTTCATTTGTAGTTACCTCATAGGTACCACACTATACATGGAATCTTCTACATACCACAACTTTGTTGGTATCATGATGACTTATATCCTTATTTTCATCCAACTGACATTGAGTTTTAGTAAGATGCATCCTTTTAGGAGCACCAAATATGTATATTTGATCAGAGAGGAAAGGCCCTTCAAGGTAGGGGAATCCCGCTAGACTATGTACTATGGAAACAAAACTATGTACAAGAAGAGACCTTTGTGTGAGAGGACAATTTATGATATTAATGGCTAGAACATCCTCAAACGACTCTTTACCACCCTCATAAGGGAAAATCGGGTATGAGCTATTTTTAGGAGGGGAGGTTGTAATGTACCAGATTTTAGGAGAGGTATATACATTAATTTAATCTTCAATCCTTCTCATTTTATGTTAATAACATGTTTAAAAGTATATAGAGGGGGTTGGGAGTGTCTGGGGCTCGTTCAGAGCCTAGAGATCTGGTTTTTGATATGGAATATTCAGCCACATGGTTACCGCACAATTAGTACTAACCGTGAGACTCAACCATTCAAGGAACTCAATGCACAATAAGAGGTCACAAAATTTATCTACAACCATGAGAACAAGGATGCATGCCCATGAGGGTTATTTATATTTTTTAAATAGATGAATTTTTATTAACCTTTTTACTATTAAGAAGACTGTGCACCTAGCCCATGCGAGGGGGATCCTTGGGCATTGGATATCGCACGGTTGAGACACCGTTTGTCCAACCATGCTACAAACTCATGTGAACCCTTTATGAAGGGGTAAGTGAACCTTTTTCCATAAAAAATTTAACCCTTATTTTCTTCTTCTTACCTTTTTTCTCCTAGATAAAAAACCCTCTTCCTCACATCAAAACTCCTCCTCAAGACATGATAGGCTTTTACATTACTCCTATATCCTATTTTCATTTTATTCACCATAGATTGATTTATATCTGCAAAAGTAAGTGGCCTAATCTTTATGGTTCCTATTCTATTTTATCTTCCCATATCTTACGTTATTTTGGTGTGAGTTCATATTCCATATTTCAAGGTGTGGATATGTTATTCCGGTTTCTATCATTATTTCTCGATTCAAGGGACAAAACTGTATGAAGAGATCACTACATACCTAAGTTAGGTGTTCTAGTTAATTTACCCCAAGTCTGGTTGCTTTTATGTCATTTATCATTGTTCTATGCCCTAGAATATTCCGATGACGCCTCTAACAAGGTTTAATAAATTATGTTGAATGGTTTTCATACCCAATATGGTCCTAGCTAGTGATGAATCAACACCTTGGTTGACCACCTTGACATTGAGACACCTCTATGTGTGTGCCTTTAATTAAAGGCCTAATTTCCCTTTACATTAAAAATTTTCACCACCTTTTTAGGTGTGTTTTACCTTGTAAAAAATGTATCAAAACATTAAATGAGAATAGAAATAAAGAACAACATAGGCAATGAGTTAGGACCCTATTATTATATCCATATTTTTTATATACTGAATTAAATAATTTTTCCAAATTTATTGAAGTATTATGATAGTAATGCCTAGATGAAATGATATGGGATCCTGATTGCTGAACCATATATTCATTCCATGTCGATAGGGAGACTTGGGATTCCATTTATGGGTGACTATGTATTTTCTCATTGTTCCTTGTAATTTAATTTTTTAATGAATGTTAAATTCATAGATAGAGATACATGTGATTCCATGAACAAGCTCAACCTATGGATTATTTACCTCATTACGAGTGATATTGGTTCCCAAGGGGAGTTTCAATGGACATTAATGGCACCATGATGGTATACCAAGCTAAAAGAGATACTTGGTCCCCTATGTGAGATACTAGGGATGATCTTAGCGGTTTATTATCTTTACACCATGTCATGAGTGATACTTGGGACTCCATTTATAGATATCATTTGACGTACTCTTATAGTGTTTAATATTTATTAATCTCATGGTGAAATACATGGGTTCCTTGATATGGTTCACCTTGGACCGGGACACGATTCTGCTTATTTTGATTCAATAGATGCATTCTACATAAACAAAATAATTCTAAATTACTAAATCAAATGTTGGGTCATCTAAGAAAAATCACATGATTGGAATGGTTCTGTCTAGATACTTGATTTATGATGAATCCTTTATTATGTTTTCATTATATCTATAAAAGTTGACTTCTGATCAGAGATATCTGGATTATGACGAAGAAAGTAGTGTCATTCAGGTATCCATGAATAACTCGATTCGATATATTTATTTATTATTTCATTGAATTTATTATAATTGTCACATGAATCATTTTATGATAAAAATACTAGATTGTTCTAGACACCATTGGTGGTATCCTACTTAGTATATCTCATAATATACTTGGGTCACCTATGGTACCTGATTAGACTTCAAGGTTTTAGGTGTAGATAATTGGATGCTTCCAGATTTTGATGATTGATTTTGAGTACTAGGATGGAGTACGAGAGAATAGGACTGATCCTATGCTTGTCATTATAGTTGAGGAATATTTGGCTACTTTTTATATTTTTTTATATAGAATGTGGTTTATTCATATATCACTTATATCAAATATAACTCATTTTTGAATAGCTACATGACATCATCATCATCATTTTGTATCAATTTAGGATTCAACATCTTCCTATATATTTATTGAATGTTAATTTATTATTCCACTTCTTCTTGTTTAGTAATGCCTCCACTATATACCATTAATTATTTACCAACGTGTAACACTATTAATCTTTAGGGAATAGTCCCCCTCTAAAAAAACACCATATTCCCTCACTGATAGTTGGATGCCTCTGGTATATGGGGTGGCGCTCTTGATGTCATGTGGCCAACCATCTTGGGAGACCACTAAGTGGATTCGAGGGTGGGAAGAAACAAAATTAATAGTAAAATATTTCAATAATAATATGTATTAGTATAAAAATACACTAATTCTTTTACCCATGTTAATAAAATAGATAAAATGATTATAACCCATCTGGAGAAAGAAGGTGGGTGGTTAAACAATACACAGTCAACATGTCAATAATCATCAGTATATAAATATTTTTTATGAAACAAAAATAATTATACCCATGTCAATAGAATAAAATTATTTATAGGTGAAAATAAATAAATATTATTTATTTAAAATGCGATTTCTTCACCATATAGAGAAATTAATATTTGACTAAGTCAATACTAGAATAAAATGATCATATGATATCTAGAGAAAGAAGATAGTTAATTGAAATAGAATATAACCCAATAAGTGAATTTTTTTCCAAGGTTCAATGTCGTAGGAATTTAGATCCTTATAAAATAATGATATAATACTATATAATACAATAAAAGGTTATGATCTACCTAACTAGTATGAAATTATTTCAATAGAATCATTGTAACCAAATGAATGAAAGATGAGTTACCAAAAATCATTACTACTGGGGAAATGGATAATATAATAGCCATATGAATAAGGGAAATTTATTTGGATATTAAATAACATTGAATAAAATAATTATTATATAGGATACAAATGAAAAATGGTGCACATGATAAAAATTTCTTAAGGATTGAAATTTTGAGAAAAAATACCATTGATGCTTGAGTATCATTTTAATCCAAACCCCATAAAACATAAGTCGCAAAATTGAAATGAAAATACCATTATTAAATAATAATTCATGATATTATATATATAATAGTCAATATATACACAATATAAATGGAATTAGGTGTATAATACTAAACATGTATCAAAGAGGGGATATTAAGATGATAAAACATTACCTTATATTACTACTTACCCAAAAATGATCTAACCTCCTATGAAATGAACATAATATGTCAATAACTTAAATTAGTACCATAATATAATAATAATAACTTTTTATAATTATTTTATTATAATATATTACAATTATACTAACCATTTATAATTTATATTCTTTATCGGGAGTTAAACTTTTAGTTGTTTGTTCTGTAAAAACTTCTCAACATCAGGATTGATTCTCCAAAATCATTTTAAAGTTAATAATTTATATTTTATTTATGGTATTTTAATATATATTCCAAAATTATTTATAATTTTCCAACTTCATTCAATTTTTTAATTACGACTAATGAATATGAAATCAATGACGATCTTGTTTGGATAGTTTTTAACGAATGAAGATGATTTATTAATAACATGTTTAGATATTACTATTACCATTTTAGAATAACTAAAACATCTTTAATAAATTATTATTATATTTTTCCCAATATATTACATTCCATAATCATTAATTACAAAAATATCACAAAAATCGTTCATGTAGGTGGTAAAACCGACCAAAATAATTGCTTTTATAATGAAGAATTAATAGGAACATTTTATTATTTAAATATTATATAAATTTTATAGAAAATTAAAAATTTAAATTATATAATATATATCTATAACAATCATTATTAAAACCATCCAATTTGAGTGGGGATCACAAGTGAAATTCGTCACTCATGGAAGAGGTAGTATGCATGTATGCACAATTAACGAACCCATTTCTCAAAGGATGGACAAAATAATAGTATATGCTAATTTAAAATTTTAGAAAAATAATTATATTATATAAAAAATATTTATGTATAAAATATATCCTTGAAACCAACTTTTCAAGTAGATGATGAAAAAAAGAAAGCATTGTTTCGTAGAGGCGGTGTCTGTACATACACACAAAAAATGATTCTATTTTCTTAATGGATGAGAAAGGTTAATATATTACCATTTTAGTCTCAATATATTAATAATAAATTGTATAAATGATACTAATTTAATTATATTATCATGGTTAAAAAAATTAAATAGTAATATTTAAGAGGAATATCATTGTATTTGATAATACCCACATTGAAGACTTGATCTTTCCTTGGAATAATATTGGAAATTGAAGGGCTTAGACTAACATAGTGGAACAAGAGGATTATTTTTTGGGAGAAGTATTTAAACAGACAAAATGGAAATGTTTTAAAGAGAAATCCTAAGGTGAATTATAACTTTTATGAGTAGAAGTGGTATCCATTTTTAAGTGAAAGCAATGGAACTTTTTCACTTACCCATTACATTTAAATGATGTCATGGCACTACTCATGGTCCAGTGGTTTCAAAAGTGGATAGAGAGGGAGTGTGAGATTTTTTAAGGTTTATAATTCTCATATGAACTCACTTTGAAGGAAAATTTTAGTGATTTTAGGCTTCTATTTTTAATTTTAACCTTTTACCCAAATTAAATATCACCATGGTTATTAATGTTTATCTTCAGTAATTAATTTATTAGAAAAATTAATATTAAAACATTTAACTAATTTAAACCTTTTGATTTTAAAAATTGGAAATAATTTTATTAAATAAAATTTATAATGGTTTGAAAAGTTTATTTAAAATTAGCCCAAATAACACATAAAAACAATTTTCCAAAAAAATGTATTTTTAAACCTAAAATTTATGTGTAAGAAATAGTGATAAAAATTATAAATTTCCATGATGTAATATTTCTATAATAAATAAAATAAAATGTATAAGTATTGAATGGAAATTCAAAAATAAACCTCACCATGAAAATACATGATTCCAATAAAAAATGTAAATAATTCTTTATTAAGGTGACATGTTAATTTTTCTTATAAAAATGTTGCACATAGGAATTATAGTATTAAAGAATATTTTAAAATACATAATTTTATTACTTAAATATTTTTTTTATTTAAAAGGTTTTTTTGAACATCTGTTATACACATATATAATGATAAAATTATAAAAATATTAATTTTCACAAAAACCATATTTATTGAATAAAAATAAATCGTTTGAAAAAAACCTAAAATTTCATTTGATGATAATATTTTTATTCTAAATAAAAAAATGATTTCCATATTTTATAATTTAAATTATAAAAATAATTTATTTGGTTTTGAATAAAGTCATGAAATATAACGAAAAACCATTTTAATTAGAAAAAGTCATTTTCAAATATTAATAGGTATCATTCTTGTTTTACGTTCTTTAATAACTAAATTTGTGTAAATAAGTTATATATATATAATATAATTTATCATCATTAATTATGTATTCTTTGAAATATAAATCTATATCACTTTAAAATATAATATTTTTAAAATATTTTTCCATACAATAAATGATTATATTATATTTTTTTTGTAAACTAATTGAATTTCATTCATATTAATATATTAATTTTTTTATTTATATAAATATTTCATAAAGTGGTTACTACTGTTCAATCCCACAAATTTAATAGCTAGGTTTTAATAGTCTCACGTAAATATATCATAGTTTCATTTAATTTCAGTTTTTCATGTGGAGAAATATGTTGAACATATTGAATTATTTAAATTTAATCATATATCAAAATTTATGGGTGTTACACTTGGGGAATGGGATATAGGGGCCTATAAGAAATGGCGTCATCAAGGGGTGAAAAAACACAATATGGTATCAATGATTGGAGACCATGATGGGTTTGTGGGACCTACTAGATTCCTTGTTAGGAAAGATGATACATTCTTTGAGATGAGGGGATATGTCTCAAGTGAACAAACCCCTAGGACTAGTTGGTTATCAATGTGATGGGATATAGGCCCTATGTACTATTGGATGTGTGTGTTTGTGATATGTGATGGATCAAGTGGGGGAGAGGGATCTTAAGGGACCACTCTTCTATGATTGAGATGGAACTAACATGACTACCTTAGGTGAGATGAGGTCCTCATGGGAATAAAGTATGAACCATGGTATTGGGTCATGATAGTGGACCACCATGAGTGAGGGGGATAGGTGATGATGAGAAATGATAAATGAATGATGGAACCAACCTTGTGTGATAAGGTAATTGGTCAAGATTTAGATGTCAAACTATACCCTATCCACTTGGGTAGTTAGTTGAGGAATTGGTTGGTTCCTACCCAAAGTCTTTAGGTACATTCTAGGATACATGTTTAGTAGTATGAGGTAAGGTGATGTTGTAATTTTATCTTGGAACTTAAGTTAGTATGGTCATGAATTGTGGCTAGTACATAAAGGCATTATGGATGTGTGTACCTTTTTAGGTGGAAAAGTGGTCAGGTTAGCGCACAACAACTTGAAGTTCATGTTTATTTATATATTCATTTTACTCATGAATACACAAGGATATGAAAATATATACTATGGGTTCATGGTGATATCAAACTAAGAAGTATTTATCACACCATGTATGGGAACTATGGTGCGTGTGAAGACTTTATGTATGTTTTTATATTTAAAACAAGATGTGAAGTGAAATAGGCTAGTGCAGTTTGAGGGATTTAAGAGACTAGGGTTTTAGTGTGGCTCAATGATGGAAATAAGGTTAGAGTGTGTATTTTTGATATTTTGTTTACTTTTCTTATAGGATCAAATGAGTGGGTGATCAATGTATGTTTGTATGACCATGTGATTGTATATTATTTTTATATTTTTTTATAACCATATGGGTTTTATATATTTTCACTCATATTATACGTTGATGATATTTTAGTAATTTCAATTGTTATATGAATTTGATTCAATGGAATAGTCTCCCAATTTTATTGATTTGGCCCTTTCCTCCAGTTGAATGCCTTTGAAATATAGGGATGCATGCCTGAGGCCTTATAGCATCCTCGAGACGAGATACTAAGAATAGTCCATTAAATAGGTAGTTAAAGAACATCCCCATGGATTTTATTATAGGTAATAATAATATATATAAAGGTTATAATTTCATTTCAATTATATTTTTATTCCATATGAATTTAGCACATTTCATTACTATTAGATTTTTTTGTGCGAGAAACTTTCCATGATAAACATAAATGCAGTGGAAAGGATTCATTGAGTAACACTCTCAATTGCATAAAATATAGATCCAATGTTTAATTTGATGTCATAGTGAATTATTCCACAAAAAATAACTATATAGTTGATTTTGAACACTTCTTATCATCTTCATAAAGATAGTGAATTTTAATGGATCATTCTAACTCTAGAATGTATATTGAGATCATGTTCAATGGATTTAAAAGGAAGTTGGGAGTAAAAATTTCTCCTGGTGGAGTTCAAATATAAAAATAGTTTCCATTATATAATTCAAGGGGCACCATATGAGGCCTTTTATAAGAATTAGTGTATAAATCCAATATGTTGTGGTGAGGATTAAGATTGTAAATTTATGGCACTGGATCTTTCTCAAGAATTGATAAATGAAGATTAAAACTATTCAATGACACCTCAAAAATACATGGAGTGAATATAAGCATTATGTGAATAATTTACATTGTGATTTGGATTTTAAAGTTAGATATAAAATATTCCTTTAAATATCACTATGGATGAGGTTCATGAGATTTGGGAAGAAGGGAATGTTGATCCCTAGATACATTGACCCTTTAAAAATCCTCAATCATTTTTATATGGTAGTTTATAAAACCTCGGTTTCACAAAACTTATCCCAAGTGCATGATGTGTTCCATGTTTCACTTTTGAGGAAGTACATAACTAACCCTTTACATGAACTAAAATAAAATGTGATACATATGGAATACGATATCTTTTATAAGGAATAAAAGTTAAGAATATTTGATTATGAAGATAAATTACTATGAAACATGAAAAAAATGATGGTTAATGTTTTAGAGAGGAATCATAATATTTTGAAGAAAACATGTGAACCTGAATATATAATATGGTAGATGTACTCTAATTTATTTTCATCTGATAGATGAAAATTTGAAGCTGAAAATATTAGAAGAGGTGAAATTAAAAACCCCATGATTTTAATTTGTATTTTCTTATTTTAATAACTATTTTAATGAGAATATTAATTCATAAGAAACACATAACAAAAATAATCCATGATAGATTATATTGATAAAAAATATTATAACGAGATCTAAACAATAATAAATTATGATAATGAAATGTGAAACATAATTATAATATCATAAGGAATAAAACCAGAAGTAAATAAAAATACCGTAAATATAAAATCTTTATCTACAAGGTTTTCCATGAATATAATAACCCCAATTAAAAATATGGAAATATTATATCCCTAAACCTACACTTCTATATCTACTACTAAAAAAATCATCTTTATTTTCATTGGATTTGATAGTAATAAAACCGAACTAGTTTTATACATCCAAAACTTATAATAGAAAATTGAAATATCTCATCACTTATATACCCAAGTAAATTTTAGGTTTAGATTTTTAGATAATTGGGATAAACTATTACATAACATCTTGGATACATAAACAAATATTTTATAAAAATATTCATCATATCTCACAAAGTTCTTCACATATAGAAACCTTCTTAGGCATGATTGAGTTAAAATCATTCTTCATAACCTAGGGAAAAGGAAACATGATATGGGTGTTCTCAAATTCATAGTAAGAATATACATAAGAATTAATAATTAAATTTCATCAGTGATAATAATTTGAGAATAAGGGTTTTATAAAATAATCAAAGTACATGATCACAAAATAAGATAATTTATACCCATAAAAACATGGATCATAAAACACGTGACATTTAATAAAGGTGTAAAAAATTATAGAGTAATGGGAATTAATAATTCCGAGACATGTGATATAAACTTTGATAAAATGAACCATTAAAAACTCATATAATGCATATTTAAAACATGTTAGTTTCTTTGAACATTATATTTATATAACCCTTATAAGAATCCTTACATATGGAATAACATAAAATTCATGGGGTCACTCGTATGCCTAATTCTGAGTTTCATTATTCTCTTGGTGTGTTCATTGATTTCCTGGGTATCGGGGGTCACAATAAGAAGTTTTGGGGAGATAGAATAGGACGAATGGTTATAACAGAATATGTCTAACTGAATAGATAACAATGAAATGGGGATACAATTATCGATAGTGTGCTTTATCAGGATCTGAGAATAATTTTTCAGAGCATGTGACACCCTACAGGAAGCTTTTAGGCCTTTTTTGGGTGGGTGGTGAAACCAATACGGTTAACACATGGTTTTTCTAAACATGCGACCAAACCCTGAATATTTTCAAGGAATCATAGAAAGTGACATTTTAAACATTTCCCTTACATATTTCGTATGGTTTGGGGGATCATTTTCTAACCACTTTGTATACATCCTCTTGTATTTTTCCATGGAACTCTTCCCCCTCACTGGTAGAAATTTTATCTTAGAAATCCTAGTGATTTGGATTTTTGAAAGTTTATTTATTCTTGTTTTATTTTTATTTTCCCCTTATAAATCCTTGGCCTTCCATTTTGTTAGCAGTGTGTAACCATAGACTGAGGTGTTGGATGGACCTAGTGTTTTGATGGGGGTAAATATGTTTTTCCATTTGGATTAGGTTTTGAATCCTTTTTCAACCACTTCTGGGTGGACTTGATTAAGGGAGGTGAAATTTAGTATGAATCGGTGGTATGTGTCTCTATTTAATGTTTTTCCCTATCATACCATTAAATTTATAATCAAATTTGTTTTTTTGTTTAAATTTAAATTTAAATGATTTATTCTTGGTGTGTATTCCATGTTTGATGTGCTTCATGTATTTATTTGCCAATTTCGGTGTTTTTAGTGGGTTTCCCAAATGTTTGTGACTTGTATTCCACACAAGTGTTTCATAAAATGGATCAATGTGGTTTTTTAAAGGGTGTTTTGATATAATGGGCATGTTTTCTTCTTGAAATTACATGTTATATAGCTTGATTGATATGTGAACTTGTTCGTGGTAGTGTTGTCATGGAGAGTCTTGTGGGTTAACTAGGGTGTGAGTGAGTGGTTTTATCAGTAGACCATGTGGTTATTTTGGGGGAATACCATGTAAGATTTTATATTGGTTTTTTGAGTGGATATGTGATCCATTGAAGGGAGGACCACAAAAACCTTTAACTTGGTTTCCAAGGGACTGTGAGAGCCATTAGGTATGAATAACATGTAAGATTCCATGTTGGCCCTAGGGAAGACTTTAAGAGAATCTATTTTTCCTATTAGGATAGAATATTTGTTTTCTCACTCATGACAGTCCTTATAGATAGATACCTAGTTTCATATTACTCATTCTATATTTATTTATATTATTTATGCATTTTATTAGTTCCATTTTTATTTGATGAGATGTTATTCCCATTTTCATTGATTCCCATTTATATGGTTATCTTTTTTTGATATTATGTTCAATTTTTTTTTATTATAATGAGAATGTTATGACATGTGGAATGGTTATTTGTTTGATCCATGATGAAGATTCTTTTGGAAAAATAGTTTATTCAAAATGGAAAAACAAAGGGATTTTAACGGTTGAATTTAAAATTGTATGGTTTTATAGTGTTTTTTTGAAATTGTTTTCAAAATAGTTAATTAGATTCCATGAGTAAAGGAATTAAATTTATTAATGATCATATCATATTAGTAATCATGCCTCCCAAATTGCTTAAAACCCTTTAGGAATTTACATTTTTTTCTATGACACATGTAAAGTAAAAGGCAACGTGTTACAAGGTTTATCTTCTTGGTTATTGTCATCTAATGTTATTTGGAGAAGACATGGTCTCAAATGGTTTGGATCATGAAAATTCATCATTTGGTATGTCGTACCAATTGGTATGATGGTTGGGAATTTTGTTGGATTTATTCCCATTCTTTTGAGTTTTGGGATTTGTCTTGAGATACTATGCATATGTTCAGTTATGGCATGACTTGTATACAATGTGTGGATTTTTTTGGTATATAATTTCTTTATGCTGCTGAATCAACATTCACTAGTGTAAAAATCCTATTTTATGGATGGGTCATTCTGGTTTTCTAATGGTGAAATCATTCCATAGTGATAGTTGTTATGCCTTGTACTTATCACCAACTTACGGTGGTTGGGAATGCTCATTGGTCCATGTGGAAGGCTGGATCAGGTGACGAGTTGGGTCAGCCCAGGTTGGTTATTTACAGATAACCATTATGGTCAACTTCCAATATAATTCTATGAGAAACATAATAATTATACAATTCATTGAATAACTATATCATGTTCAAACAATATTATGATATATATTAGGAACAACCACCATCATAAACAATATAAAATAATAAGAAAATATTCATAAAACATGGAAGCATGTATTTTTCAATATAATAATAACCATTGTTCTTTTATAGTTTGATTTTCTTATGGAAAATAAATGAGTTCCATTAAAATATATTTGAAATAAATAAAATCCATCCATAGAAAGAATAAAGATGGTATAATTAAAATAAATCCAAAGTGGATCATAAATAAAATCAATGTTTGTTTTCATTGATGAATTAAAATACCATTAGATTATAATTTTAAAAATTCTTAATGAAAATACCATTTCCGCTTTGAATATCACTTTTAAAAATAAAAAATTCACAAAATATTTCAAAAAAACATTTTCATTAAAAATAAATCTGGAATGTTTTATAGGGATATTTGAATCAAATAGTGGTACTGATTGTTAGGAAAACCATTAATGTTATAAGTTTTTTAAATATACATTCATTTGAAACATTTTGTGAAGAGTGTAAAAATTAAACCATGAGGAAAAAATTATGAAATTTCCTTCTAAATCATTTTGAAATAATTTCAAAAATAATATGAAATATATTTATGAAATAATTTATTTTTTAGATAATAAAATTATAATTTTTTTAGAAATTTTTGTTATGGAAGAGAAATATTCCCAATCTAAATGAAGTTACATGATGAGTATCACTTATAATAAACTTTCTAGATATTATTGTAATAAGAAATAACAGAAACTAAAATTAAAAATGTAATCCAATTTAATAACTGGAGGATAAAAAAATATATGTTGTTCAATAAAATAATAGAATAATATTTTCTCTAAAAGAACTATGAAAAAAAATCTAAAAAAGAAAATAAATTATTAAATAAATCTTTTTCACTTATGTAAATTTCAAATCAAAATTCACTAAAATTAAAGGTATGAAATGGATCCATATATCCCCTTTAAATCATGAATTAATAATAAAAAATTCATTCATTAGGTTTTAGTCTCACCAAAAAAGAAGTCATGGAGCATGACATGAATTATATGTCATGTAAATGGGAGTGAGACAAGGAAAACCCTTTTAAGAATCATAAAATTTGAAGTCATAATTTAGCCATGAATTGATTATGTGAACATATTTAAATCCAAATAAAATAACAGAAATATGTATTAATACAATTTTTATATAAATAGACACATAATCATATAATAACAATGTCAATGATGAAGATTTATAACCCAATGAAAGGAAATTGAGTTAAGAAACTCTTTACCACTTGCTGTCTTTCATGTTAAATCCCATTGGATGAAATAATTTGAATTAAAACATAAAATAACATTATTTAAGAATGTTTAATGATATAACATGTAAAAATGGTCATCATATAAATCTTATAAATAAAATTATTTGTATAAGGTTAAAATATTCCTTAATAAATGGAAATTGAGATGAAATCCATTACCTCAAGTCCAAACATAAAATGTATGTCTTTTAAAACCTTTAAAATAAAATAAAATAAATTATTTTATTTCTTAAGAAAATTTTCAATTATTAATAAATTATATACAAACAATTTATTTTAAAGACATATTTAATTAGTTAATCAGTTAATTCTACATTGGTTGTTTTGAGGAGATTTGATTCATAACATCAAAACAAAATCATAATAAATACCATGTTTAAAGAGGTAATTGTTCCATAATACACATTATAATAATAATTAAATTATTATCACTTTTTATACATCAATTCTACTTTTAAAACCAACCATGAATGATGGTTATAAAAAATGTACTACATTATAATTATGGAGATGATAGGCTATACATATATATAATTATCATTTACATTTTCAATGATCATGTTGGAAAAAAGTTAAGTGTTATATTATATTTAAATAATGGTTATGATAATATAAATATTATATTATCTCTTTAAATAAACTTATATATATATATCATCCATATAATTTGTATATGAAATATGATTCATATCACTTCGTGGAGGTGGTAGTCCACACGTATGCACGAATGACATTATCATTTTTCCATGGAAGGAAACGTAAGAAAGTTTCTGATAAATTATATTTCAGGAATGATAAATATGAAATTATATATATATATATATATCTGTATCTATATTAAATCAATCATTATAACAATACATGAGATGTGGGTATGGAAAATGAATTACATCAGTTTTCGTGGCGGTAGTCCTCCGTACACACAAACGATGGATTCATTAACCCTTTGATGGAATAAAGATATATATATATATATAGTCAATGAAATTAATATGAAAAACTATAAGTATATGAGATTTAATTTTGGTAGTATTTTTTCATGTTTGGATAACATTTGAAGAAGGCACAAGCATAAATTAAACTAAAACATTATGATAAAAGCTGTACCTATTCTTTAGACAATATCCTTTACTTTAAACCTTAATCCCTCTAAGGATGGTATTATTCCTATAAAATTTTTAGTGATTTTATTATGGTATTTTTGTATGAATTTTTTGATATATGATTCTCAAAATTTGAGATGAAGTGCGGAGACGAGGTTCCCTTTTATATGTGAGGGGAGGGACACTTTTAGAATTAATTAATGTATAAAATTAAAATATTGTTTTTTAAAATAAAGTACTTTTAATTGAAGTATTTAGAATATATGATGATTATAAGTCTAAATATTCTTATATAATAATATTTGGAGAATATTATGTGACGTTTTAACCCTTGTCTCTTTGTTATAACCCTTGTTAACCCTTTTGACAATTACCACAATTTCAAAGTCTTTTAAACATTAAGAGTCACAAATATTACCAAAAAAGTAAAAGTGACCCTTAAATAGAACATGGATTATATTCTAAACCATATAAAATTAAATTGGACAAATTTAATATTTTTATGAATTATAAATAATTTAATAAAATATAATTTTTATAAAATATCATTAATTCTATTCTGACACTATTCATATAATTTAACATTAAAGACATCAAGAAAAATATTTAATATAAATAAAACGTTTAAAAATCACAAATATGTGATAATTATCTATAAAATTATTGTAACACAATAATTCACCAAGATCTTATTACTTTAAATATTTCAAAAATCATTTATTTTTTTCTATAAATTTAAAAAAATACTGTGTTGGCATTGTGTAAGCATTTAAGGTAATTATTCAATCATTTAAAATTATAATTAAACTAATATGATAAAAAAATTTATATTTTTAAATGAACTTTTATAACCAAATTAATCCTCATTTTATTCTTTTTTAAAATTTTAGATATATTATAGTCAAGAGAGTGAAATTATGTATTTATTATTTTCTTAAAATAATTGAAGGTCATAGTCATAGTAAAATGGAACAAAGGCACCCATAATTCAAATAAAATACGTTATAGGGTTTAAATAAACACAACAAGTCAAATTCTATCATGCTTTGGATATATTTTAAGCCTTGTCATTTGGATAAATAACATAAAACCCATTTTAACGCCCATGATAATTTAATTTTTTCCTATGACATCTTAATTATATGACCAAAAAGAAAAGGGTACTTAAAAAAAACTAATAAATTATGATTAAAATTTTTTAATCCATTTTTTCTTTCTTAAATTTTAATAGTGGAAGAAATTACTTTCAACATAAGAATACAAGATGCATGGAAAATAATTATAAAGGAAATACTTGATTTAAGAGTAAAAATCATTTTCCTTAATATAGAGTAATTAATTGGTTTAAATCATTTTTTGTCAAATAATAATGTAATTAATATTTTTATTTATTTTAGGGTAATCCAAAACCTAATTTTATCTACCAACAATGCCATTAAATGCAAAAACCCAAAAATAGTTTTTAATTTGTATAAAATATAACTTATCTTTTAAAAAGTCATTCTTGGGTTCTAAATTTCAATTTTATAATCTAAAATAAATTATGTAACTTCTTAAATATAAATTTGATTGAAATATACTCTTAAAATATGATAAATGAAACTTTTATTGTTATTTTAGTCTTTTACCATATTTTTTTACATTGTTTATGCCATTTTACCCTTTAATAAACTAATAATTTTTACCACGATAACTACTCATACCTCTGAAAAATAGACAGGACCTATTTACCAAAATTAAACCTTTTTATTAATAATATGTTATCCATTTTTCAATATTTAATTTATAGAAGTGGAAAACCAATTCTAATATAAATGTGCAAAATCCAATGAATACGGTGCTTAAGAAAATGTGTTTTTAAACCAAAAAATGAACATATAACAAAATCATGTTTAATGGGGATTACTATGTAATTGATTATATAAAATAAAATTAAATAAATATTATGTTACATTAAGATAAAACTCAAAGAATATTGATACAAATAAATGAAAATAAATATATTAATTATTTTTTATTTTAATTGTTTTTTAAGGTTGGGGCCGAAGCCTCATTTATCATTAAAGAAAAGCAAAGACAACCTTTGAACATTGGTGAGGGAGACCCATTACATATCCCAAAGGACTAGTGGGCATTTATTCCATTTCATGTCTCGTAGGACCATTTTTTGGTCCAATGCCCATTCTGTGAGTAGTGCTGCTATATTACCCACTTGCTATAGTATGACACAATACCCACCGCACGCTACAGTGGCCTACCACTATTATAGTGCCTGTCACTACTATAGTGCCTGCCGCAGCTACAATACGCTACAATACTACTATAGTACCTACGCCCCATGGGTTTTTAACCCCCATTTTTCATGTAGGATTAGGGTATGATTACCACTAATCCCCATGGGTTTGCGAAAATAAATATAGTTTTACAAGAAAGAAATATTTGTCACTATTACTGAAAAATCATTATTTTCAAAAAAATCTACAGATTTCACCCTAAGATAATATTGATAAAAAGATTTCCAATATCATATAATTTTTATCAAATATAATTTCTAATATTTATATAACTTATTTATGAAATTTTCTCACATAAATCAATAAAATATAATTTAATGAGGAAAATGATTTTTTCAGGAAAAGAATTGAATTTACTAAAACAAATAAGCGATTATTTCCTAATAATTAATCAATAAATTTTAACTGAGGAGTACCTTTATATATTTTTCATTATTTTTTTTATGTCTATTCAAAATTTTTTATTCAATGGTTATATTATAGTGATTATAAAATGAAAATGTTTTTTGGTTCGTTTTAGCTCAGTGTTTCATGCTGCACTTGAAATATAACAAATTGTTATTTTAATATGTTATGGTGTCACATTCCCCCTTTAATAAATTTCTTATTAAAAATATGAACTTGATATTGGTAATCTTGGTTTTTGAAAATGAAAAAAACATTTGTTGAAAATGAAAATCCTAAAAAGGGTTAATAAAACTTTCTCTTGAAAAGAGAAAAAAGAAAATAAAAATATCCTTCAGAATAAAAAATTATTGGTTTCCAAATAGAAGAAAAATAGTAGGAAGTGAGAATATATACATGGAGGAATAACTAGATTCCATGTAATTATTGAGAGTTTTAAAGAACATTGATCTCTAGAAATTGAACAACTAAGAGAAAGTTAACAACCCCAAAATCGTAAATTGAAGAGTTGTGGAAAATTACATCAATTCATAAAAAATTATGGAAATAGAATAATTTTTTAAAAATATACTTTCCTTTTAGTTGAGGAATTACTTTACTATATAGAACAAAAACATAAAGAAATATACTTACTTGACATATATAATTTCATCCTTTAATCAATTTCCATCACAATCTCATTTTTTCTTCAAAGGATGAGTATTCAAGATGATTTTTTCATTTATGGAGCACTAAAATAAAATTTTAATGGATCAAATAATACCAAAAATGATAACATGATATTCCTACTATCTTTAATCATTAACCAAAATAAAAATAGTTATCAAAAGGTAAGATAATTCCCAAAATGAATAAATCTTCATATGAAGAAATACAAAATTAATCTCCAAAGCATCAATAATAACACCCAATATTCAATATAGATCATTCAATAACAACTATCATTAAATGTATTCAAAATATTTGTTACTAAGATAATAACCTAAATATTAGAATAATTTTATCATGAATTATTCGTGATAAATTTAATATTTATATAAAAATAATATTTTCACTCAAAGAGTCATATACCCGAAATGTATATTCCATTATCCTATAATCTTTGAAATATGATAATCATTTAAATAAATAAATTGAGCAACATTAAAATCATATATGATTATATAGAATAAATTATCCTTTATTCCCAAAATAACACCCCAGAATACTCTAATTACTTTAATCATATAATTTTGCCAAAACATTTATGGGCCTTATTCTAATTTAATATTAATCACTTAATTACCAAATCAAATTTCAGTCCCATGGTTATCTATTTGATACAAATTATTATCACATCTTTACCTGGTTCACCCCATAAATAGCAACCAAATCATTTTGATACAAGGACTCATGCATTTCTCCCCATACATTAGAGGCTTCTGACTAGAATAGAGGGTCTAATGGTGGTATAGTGGAGATACTATACCCTGTGCATCAATAATAAAACAATTTTGGAATATATGAATAATATAAATAGTGGTAGATGAAAATAATATCTATTAATAATCAACAGATAACTAAATAAGTGACAATAAATCCAACCATACATGAACATGATGAGCCATAAATACAAAGTAATCAATATACAATAGATACATGAAACATGGCTCAACAAATAAAATAAGAAATAAATAAAAGGAACAAATCTAAATGGTAGCCCAAATGCATGATCATCCACAACTCACAATCTATATCTTATCCCATTGTAAATAAAAAATATAGAAGAATGATCCAAGTACTAACCTGAAGCCAAGAGATCTGTCTTGGTACCAAATGGTAGCCCAGATATGTTTTGAGTAAAACTTAGTAGGCCACCACCAATGACGTAAGATGAAAATACAATATATGATTATAGAATGTAAAATTGTGAAGGTATAATAAAAAAGGTAGGATATATGTGATTTATAAATAATCATGTTGAGCTCAGGTTCCTTATAAGACACTTATACAACCATACATACTTCAACATAATCTTGATGTATTTGAATATAAGGATAGATAATTTTTTCAAGGAACCAAGGAACATATACAAGGTTTTCATGTATAATAATAAAAGGGGACCCAAGGATGAACTAAGTAATCTATATATAATGATGATCATATAAGGTTATATATATTTCATGACTTTAAAAATTTATAAATATATAAATAATATAATACCATTTGACCTATGAGCCTGTCTAAGGAATTTCCTATCAGAATCAAAGTATGAACCATTAATTAATATAATTTCATTTTACTTATAACCCTATCCAAGGAATTCTATATAAGAACCTAAATATCCCCCAAGGATTAATATAATTTCATCAAACCTATGATCCTGTCAATGGAATTCTATATTATAATCTTTATATCAATCGAGGGTTACTATAATCTTATTAAACCAATGATACCATCCAATTAATCTAGTATAAGGAATCCGAGAATCTCTCATGGTGTAATATAATTAATTTAAGCATTGATAACTTCTATGGAATTCTGTATTAGGAGCACTAGTATCACTCAAGGATTAATATAACTCATTTAACCATTGAGAACATCCAATACTTTCCGTAATATGAACTATAGTATTTATCAAAGATTAATATAATAGGAAGACACATTACACATAATACTTAAACATAGACCCCAAAAAATATTCATGCCAATACATAATTCAGACATACCATTAATCATTTGTTTTACTAGTTCCCAAGGAATACATCAATGTATTTAATATCCCTTGTCCATTATATATATAAAAAAAAGGTTCCATGACAATGTTAAGGTTAATAAAAGGGGAACATAAGCTACTTATTTCCTTTTTAACACCGTACAACTCCATTTAGTCATTCAATCATTATAGATAAGCCAACATGACTTAGGAGGGTGTTTGGTTATATAGGAAAATATGATCATAAAAACAATTTATTGTCACACACCCTAATGGGTGGTTCAAACTAGGGTCATCAACCTATGATGACATCAAGGGACTAATAGTCATGGTTAAAGAAATTTAATTATAGGAGTCTCACTTTTAATTCAGTCCCCCTTTTTAAACAATGGCATACTCTATAGAGGAGCTTCTGGATCTTTATTTTCTTCAGTCGGTTCAGATTCAAGCCTAGATCGGTGCTTCCCGCTCTGAATGACCATGGTCCCCTCCCCGAAGGTGTCTCTCATTTCTATGGCCAAATTTTTTATCCCTATGTATAATTTACTTGATTTCATTACTGGAGATTTTTGGCTCTTCGCTTTCACTCTTCGGAGCAGTTTGAGTGTGATTTTGGCTGGAGGTTTGTTAATGGTCATTGTTTTTGTTTTCTATTTGGATGATGCTTAAGTGATGTTTTAGAGGTAGGATCTGATATTTTTATACTTCAGTTGGAGATAGGTGAACTTACATCATCATGGAGGTAGGTCTCTAATGTGATTTATGGTTGCTGCGATACAATGACATCAATGATTTTCGTTCTGTATCTTCTTCATGACCACACTTCATTGGAGCTATGTTTTGGACCATAGTGGTGGATTCAATGTCCTATTTTTGTGGATTTATTTTTAGTGGATTTTGATATTGTTATTCTATCTGGATGATTATGTTTAAGGTGATAATGATATGGTGGTTATCCAATGACTATGATGATAGTGGTGGCTTCAGATGATAATGAAAGATGAGACTTCATCCAATTGGTGTGAATCTTGCTTATGCGTTCCAATGTGTTTTTTGATTTTCAATTTTGACTTGGGAATCATTTTATTTTTTATTCATGTGGTGTTTTGGTTACTTATCACCCATAAAGTGATTATTTTGAAAACCAAATAAAAATTGAATTTTCAGCCAGGTCACACAAAGATAGCATTTAAGTGGGAAAATGAATTTTTGAATAGAATAAAGTGGAGTTTTAGAATCATTGTTAGGATTTCAACACATCTTGAAGTGATTGATTTAGAGTTTTTATGGGGGAGATCCAAAAAATACTTTTGGGGATAAAATGGGAGATCTCATAGATGGATGTTTTTCTTGAAATGGGAGAGGAAAGAAGGATTAAATGATTAAATGCATGATGTGTAAAAATAGAATTTCACCTTTCTTAATGTGTTGAAAAGTTTGGACAGATAGTTTTCCAAACCATTTTATAACCATGTTGTTGGAAATATCTAAGGGAACACACCACACATGTACAAGACACATGGTTAGAAATACCCTATCCAGGCCTTGAATGCATACTTCTCAAAGTAACCCTTGCAAAAAGTTCATGTGCACAGTTCGAAAAATAGTTCAAGTTTCCTCTGTAGTTTTCTAAAGTATTTACATGGCCATGAAACTCCTATTTCATGATTTACCTAACTATTATCCTCCATTTACTAATCAATCAGTTAATATATATAGTTACTACTAACTATTCACCAACCACGTGCCTTAGTATGTTTCTTCAACAACTAGATCTTTAGGCTCCAACCCATTACTGAAGGCTCTCGAAACCCATTTGTTATCCCTATTAAAATATTGGTCCTTAAAATCCAACAAAAAACAAAACTTTTAAGCATTTAAAATCTCAAAATTAAATTCTAAATCTTGGTTCAAGATTTTTCTCATCCACATAATAAAAATTCAAATAGCTTTATAATTTCTATCTAGTTCAAAAAACAAGATCTTAAAACCTCCCCACCGTAGTACTTATCATCCTCTAGAAGCCACAATTTACAATGAAAATATCAACCAACCTACTTGATTCATGTAGTTCCCATTTAAATGGATGCATTTCATTCCCAAATTCCCAACATGCCTCTATGATCCACTTTAAACATACGATTCATAAACTACCAAAATACCAGACAATGTATAGATCCACAAATGAAGTAAAAATACAAAACTTACCTGAGACTATATAACTCGATACATGATCTCATCATAATATCTTTCATCAACTATCCTATATCACTCCACACTATAAGTTCTTTCCTTAAACAACCAATCATGAATCATATTAATCCCACCAACATAATTGTCTATTGATTTTTCCCTTATCACCCTAATGATTTTCCCAACATGATTCTCAACTCAGTACTCCTAACCACACATAATGACATTTACCTATGTCTTTATTTTATCTTAATATTCAAAATCCAATAATCCTATCTTAGTCTATTCATGCCAACTTTTTGTTGAAAATCCCAAGATGACCCTTTCACAGAATTTGTTTGAACACAACAATGTTCCAAATGTGGTTCCTCACCAGCCACATCCAAATAATTGAGAAAAATCAAGTTGAACCACATCTGGACGACTACTTCCAAAAATTCTTAGCCTTTAAAACTGTCAAATCCAAAAGCACATCATAATACTTTATTTGATGTCCTACAAATAATTTTGAGCATTCTCATCAAATCCCCTACTTGACATCCAATAATGTATCCTAGATAAACCATACTTTTTATCACCATACCACAACATGTACATTGGTGAATTCTTAATCTAGTACCCTTGGATCATCACAACTAACCCATGAATGATGCTCATACTCAAAATCTTCCCCAGTTCACATATAAATATGTACGTAAAATTTAACAATAAATCCTAGAATACATTTTACCTTTATCCAATGGCATGTAAGATATGAAACTATCATCCAAAAACCAGTATCATGGTCCCATGACCCATCTCACATGAGGGTTTCCCACTAGTGATAAACATCCTTCTCTCCACCATAGGACATTCCAAGTCATCATAACAAAAAAAATTTGATTACCACATCACATGCTCTACTTATCCTCTAACATAACAACTGTCAAAGAAAAGAACATACTCATCCCTAATAGCTAATTCAAATTGACCCACTACGCATTCCCACATCATGATAATGGTTCCCATAGAATTCTCCGAGCTTTAAAACAGAATGGGGTTCACCACCTGCAATGAACAATGGTGTCTTCCACACTATAAAGATTACCTTAAACTACTCCTTGAGTAAAACTCCCAAAGTTTCCTTTCATCAAAGAAGAAAACATGTTTAGAATAAATTTACTAATGATTATGTCATGATATTGGAAATGATCAACTATAATATAAGAGAACACTATAATTCCATTTATATGTGTGTTTTTACCTCTTGAGACACACTCCATAAAAATAAGTTATACATACCTTTAATCAACTCTTTCATCCAAGTATCTAAAAAATGAATTTCATGGTCCACCCATGGGTCAACTATCTCATAACACCCAACTTATTACTAAATTATCACGCATCACATAGAAATTTTAGTAATTTATTTTAATCTATTGATTACCATGCTTGAAAGAATCAAATTTAAAACCATAGATCCAAAGGTCACACACAAACACTCACTGGCATTATACATCAACTAATTCCCAAGAATAACTGGAATGATATAAAATTATCATACACAATAGGTGGAAAATATTAGACCACCTAGTTCATGAACCAACTTACACTCCGATGATTCATCCATCAACTAATCCAATATTATTGTTCTATAAAAAACATCAGTTTATAACACATCATGAGATCCCTTTCAACTCCTCTTCAAAAGCAGTAAACTAACTATGCCATAATTTATCAAATGACCACCCCTCATGACTTAATTGTAAAAAATAAATCACCAACCAAACAACAATTGGTCAATAGGTAAATACAACTTAACAATACTCCCCATCAAATCAGGTATCAATTCCCAAGAACCTGAGGTGATTTAAAAAAGGGAATTTTCATGTCTATATCATAAGCATGAGAAACTCCCAGACATCTGTATTATAATGAATGTATAATCATACAAACTACCTCTAAATTAATCTATAAACCCATGATAAAATCCCTTACATGTTTCCCTTGATCAAACCAACCACTTACCAACTAAGATCCAAGTTAAAATATGGACTTATATTACTCCCAACTAGTTTCTAACATTCAAAACTCAAAATAGGCCCACTAGGACCACCCACTGAGACCTAAGGTCTCTCACATGAGAACAATTTCCAATATAAGGGATTATATATTATGGAATCTAATTTTCTTATAAAATATATCTAAATATGAAAAAATTTAATCATGTAAAGAATCATCATCACACAAGTGTCAAAACCTATTAACATAGGTGTAATGACCTCACATACCATGCAGAAACCTACTAGGACCTGATCCACACTGATCACCCTCATAAGGGAGTTCTCACTGGAGGGTCACATGCCAATTTCAAAATAATAAGGTTCTAAAACTCACCGATATCCATAAATGGTAATATCCCCTTATTTATCAACTTACCAAATAACCACACACACATACCTAGGAGGGTTTCCAACAAAAAAGATTCCTAATTGATTAAAATGGTAATAAAACACTTAACTTACCTAGGAACTCAACTCAAAAGTATATCAACTTCATAATTCCATGGGCACTACCATGATGATATAACCTCTCATTTTAACATACGTAGTAATCATTTAAACTAGATTCATGAATATGTGGTCATGAGGCCCTGCCACTTAACCTTTAAGTCTAAAATAGCAAAATAGGTTGATTAAAATCGATAAAAAATGTCCACATTACTATTCATGGAAACCTCTCAATGAAACACTATAACTGACCCAAACACGATGTTTATTCAAAATAAACAACACTAAAAAGTTTTATTTAATCTATTTCACAAAACTATATTTATTATAATTATTAAATAACATCAGATATATTCAATTTAAAGTACCATTCATAGAGGCAACTATACTTGGAATCCTATTTAGCTGATGTCTCATAAATTTTTAGGAAAATTATCTCATAATTAATTTTCTAAGATATATTTATCCATAAATTCATACAATTGTATTAGTTAAAAAAATTTCACTCACAAGATATATAAGAAAACACTATTTAGGTTGTAACTAGAATTTTAATCAGCTAAAATCTCATATTCAGAATGAGATAAAGTAGATAAAACGTCTTTTATAAATTTTTTGGGTATTGGTCTAGTAAGACCCCACCACAAACTTATAAGAAAACCCATATAAGTGGCTACTGAAAATTTAAATAACCATCCCATATGACATGAATATAACCCCGATGGGGTTTAGTACTAAGTATGAAAATTAAGTAAAGGAAACCTATGAGGGTACCATAATGCCAATTTGGGTTCAATTATATGGGAAACTATTCATAATTTATGGATTCAATGGTTTATAAATTACAATTGGTATCTCATTTAAGTGTAATTAATAACGGTTGAACTCATTAAAATTTCATAACACCATTAGTGGGTTTATCTCACATGCATACCAAGATAAAAATCACCTATAAGGGTCAAATGACGGATACAATTGTTTAGTTATATTGGTCATCATTACCATAGTATATAGGTATAAGAATTTATAAGCTTAAATCAACACACAATTTAACTAACATCCATATGATATAAGTTAATTTTTTTGAAACAAAACATTTCAATAAAATTCATTGTTTCTTTTAAATTTAATTAATTAACTAATTTAAAAAAACATGTAATCTTTAATGAAATTTAGGATGGTTAAATAGAATTGCACCATCAAGATATATGGGAAGACACTATTTATGTTAATTCAGACACTTTATTTAACGAACAACATACCATAACTATAACATAGATAGCTCTTAAATCAACAATGAATATAGGTAGATATAAACATATAAACACAAGAATGGTATATAGATTAGTATAAAACATAATAAAATATTCATGGTATATAGATTATAAGGGCACATAATCACACAGTCATCGTATAAATATAATCATGATAATGATGTGTGAATCCTATCTTCTTGAAATGATGCATGAACACAGCTTGTATCTTTCCATACTAGTGGAATAGGTAAATATCATAAATTAGGATTAATTGTTAATAAAATAGTCACTCAAGTTGAAATAATAGTCAACTATAATAAATAACATCATATACAATAGTACCATTTTTGAAAGATTTATCTTTCCCTCGGGTTTGGGTTGGCCATTCAAATCATGTTTTATTTTCCTTGTTTTGACACATTCATTGTCTGATTATTACCTACCCCAAATAATAAGTCAAAGAAAAATAAACTTATGATACCACTTTATCATGTCCTAAACATGTTCATTCTATATACTGTAACCAGATCATTTGGCGATAAGGACTCAAGCATGTCTTCCCATGTACTAGATGTTCCCAACCAACAGAGAGGGCCTAATGTTGGTATATTGGGGAATCTGTAACCTATGTATCAGAAATAAATTAGTGGATTAATAAATGAATAATATAAATAGTGGAATATGAAAATATTTTCATTAAATAATCAATAGATATCATTAAA
Organism: Viscum album; assembly: GCA_963277665.1. Classification (NCBI taxonomy): domain Eukaryota; kingdom Viridiplantae; phylum Streptophyta; class Magnoliopsida; order Santalales; family Viscaceae; genus Viscum; species Viscum album. The sequence goes on from OY728132.1 coordinate 1,646,235,749, forward strand.
ATTACTAATAAAACCAACCCTATATGAACTTACTGATCCATAAATACAAAGTAATCAATATTTAGTTGATGAATGCAATATAGAGAGACAGATAAAATAAAAAAAATAATATCCACTAAACTTATAAGAAAACACATTTAAATGTTCATCCACTACTCCAATTCTACATCCTAGAACATATTACTAAAAAAAAGAATCACAAGTGAATTCCTTACCCGTAGTTAGGAGCTTTTTCTGGGTACTAAGCAGAGGACCAAACAAGGAGCAAGTAAAACTCAGTAAGAAACCCCCAATGGTGTCTAATGAAAATACAATTTGTGAATATAAGATATAAAAATGTGTTGGTATAATAAATAAATGAACTATATCAATGATTTATAAATAATCATATCGGTCTTAGGTTCCTCATGAGACACCTAATCGACTATACATACTTATGCCTATGTCACATGTCTATGAACATAAGGCTTGATAATTGTTTCAAGGAACCAATAAAAAAGTCAATGATTTCTATAATAATAACAACAATAGGTCACCCAAGGAGAAAAAAAGTCATCCATATAAAATGATGATCATATAAGGGTCTATATACTTTATGAACTTAAAGATTTAGTAATCAAGTATAATATAATAACTTTTTACATGTGATCCCATCCAACTTTTTTTTATATCAAAAATCAAGTATTTCTCATGGTTGAATAAAATTTCATTAAACCTATGATCCAATACAAGTAAATACATATTAGATTTTATATGGAAACCCAACCCCTAAAATTCTAAAGCTGGTGTCTACTACAATTACATTATAATAAGATACAAGTAAATCACCACTGAAAGGACCGAAAAATTTAGTAGTATTGGTAAACTAGATATATACATGAGTATTGTATTAAAAATTAAAACACTAGTTAATATATAATTTTTTTCTTTATAAAATACCCTTTTTATATTAGTATTTCCCTACATATATTTCATAGCACACTTCTAGGATTCCTAGGGATAGGAAACAAAATAAGGGTTAAATCAAATTCATAATAATGGTAATGCATAGTAGAATCAATAATTAATCAATGAATATATGAATTATAAAATGATAAATAATTGAACATGCATATGATTTAATCACAAAACTAAGATCGAAGTTTATAAAAAATATGGAAAGGTAATAACAAGAAACACATTCTATTTAAATAAATAAAAAAGGAAAATAAATTTGGATGGGTAAGAAACTGAAAAACATGAAATTAAATCAATAAACTGAGCATGAAATTAATCTCTAGATATTTCGATGCAAATATAATTGATAATTAATTACTGATTCAAAATAAAGGAAATTATTTATTACTAGAGGTCATGTTTCCCAGACACATGAAACCTTTACTGTAAAATTTGTTTAAAATGTATTGGGTAAAAACCCATTATCTTAGGTAATCCAGCTAATTTCTTCTTATGATAATACCATTACATCAAGGGGATTTTATTAACCGGTCCCCAATCTGTAGAGATTTCATAAACCAATCTCCAACCTATAGGGCCTACATTAATCTTTCCCTAACCCATAATATGCATATAGAAAGAATTTTAATAAACTATGAACCTTATCAAATATCCATATTGATTAAATGATACACATTTATCAATATTTACCAAGTAAATCAAATAACTATTAAAGTGAACAACATATGTAAAAATTGTATATGGTTTTTTTAATAATAATTTCCATGGTAAATGATATAGATAATTATGGAAAATTTAATGTTCAATGATCATAGGAAATTAAATACTTCCAGGGGACTAAAAAGGAATCAAAGAAGTGAATGTCAATAATATATTTTGCCAAATCATTAAAAACCCATCCAAGTGAAAAATAATGATAATATCAACAAAAAATATCCTAGGTAGAGTAAAAATAAAGGGTTGTTGTCGTTGATAAATATAAATACTATAAAAATATCATTTAAAAACATTATTATGGAAAAAAAATTCTTTTTTAAATACATTTTCTTTGAAAATAACATATGAAGGTATTTTTTTAAATTAACCTATTAAATACAGAATGTAATCTTCAAATATATGATGGTAGGTAAATATGGACATGTCATATAAGGTAAAAATATCATTACCTTTTCATGGTAAAAGGTTATAAAAATGACTTGTTCCGAAAGTGATAAGAATATTCATTTGAAAACATTGGTAAAAGAAAAAAAAGGATAAATGTGTATTTAATAAATAATTTTGAAAAGTTTAATTTTTTTTAGAAAATATGGTTTTATTAGAAGAAAATAGGTTCTATAACTAAAGAGATAAATGAATTCTAGTATTCTTATAAAATAGTTTTCTAAAGAATTTTGAATAATAAAGGGTGGAAAATGGTAGTATTACTTAATAAAGGTCATGAATAGTCAAGGGATAATAAAATTAAAGGTTTTATTAAAAAATAGTCATATAATTTCCTTGATTTTAAATAACATTGAAATATCAATAAAATTATTGATAAAGAAAAAAATCATTAAACATTCCATAGTATCTCAAGCCATTTTGAAACATTTTAAATCATAAGACTGATGAAGTAATAACATTAAATTATTATTTTAAATACAATTAATATAAAAGGATTATTGTTATAATATATCAAAATGGGCAGTAGATACACCACACAAAATAGGTATGTGGTGAATATGACATTTATCTTATATATATGAAAAGTGATATGAAAATACCTTACCTTGAGTAAGACTTGTATCTTGTGTATTAATATTTATGAATAATAAAATTATGTTATGTATTTTATTTCTTTATAAACTTTTTCATTTTTATCATTAATTTTATTTCACTTATTAAAATGTTTTATACAACTACTTAATAATTATGATTATGTTAGGTGTTTTGACCAAATTTGGTTTATGTGTTAAAAAAAATTTGTTATATAAGCTATGATCAAATGGATCAGTACATAACATCTATAGAATAAGAATAATGAAATAATTATCATATATATACATCCAATATACATTTAATTCAATAATTAAATATGGTTATGAAAAATGAACCAGTGTTACAATCAGGAAGAGGGCAGGCCATATGCACACATGAGTTACATTCCCAATTTTTAATGATTGTTATGGAAAGAAGGTATGTAAAATTATATATTTAAAAAATTATTACTATACTATACATATCATTTTATTTAATCATATATACTTATATATAGAACTCTTGTGATGTAAATGGAATCACACCGTGTCGAGGAGGCGGTAGTCCACACATCCTTGAACGACGTTATAACTTCTTAAGTGTGTGAAATAGAAATAAAGAAAATGATATATTCTATTTTAAAAAACATAATTATTTCATTATTATAATATATATTTTTTACGCCACATATTTTTAATTAAAACCATCCATTATACATTCCATGTATAGCATGAACAAGTGGCATCGCTTTGAGGAGGCAGTGATCCACACTTCCACAAACGATGTTGTCGTATTGAAACAAAATGTAAATTATAAGGGTATGTGTTATAAAATAAATTAATAAGAATAAATATATAATAAATATTATATATAAAATACATAAATATATTTTCCATCATAATACCCAAACATGAATGGTGGTAATGTAAAAAATTAACAATCAACATTTCATGAGGTGATAGTTCCCCGTACACATAAAATTTTTTATTGATACCAATTAGATAGAAGTGTGTGCAAGTTAAGGTCTAAATATTATACTATAAACCTATAAATATATTAAGTATAATTGTTTTTATATAATCATGTAATATATAGAGTTTTGGTGATGGATAATGGAAATAAAACTAAAGAGATTGTGAAAAGATGTTACCTCTTTTTTGGGTAACTCATTTTGGTTGTCACCAAATGTAAATCTTGGATGGGTTTGTATAGAATGGGAGAATTATAGGATGAGAGGATGGATTTAGAAGAGATATTTGGTCTGATATTTGTTGAGTCAAAGTGTCTTGAGATGTGTAATGAAGTGTGAGGAGAGGAGGCCTTTTATAGTGGAGGAGGAGTGGCACTCTTGTAAATTTTGGAAAACAGAATTCCATTCACATTTTTTCCATTTAAAATTGATCCAATAAGAGATAAAATTATATAAAAAAGAGTATAGTGTCAAAATATGGAAATCCAAATGAATTTTTTATAATTATTTTGGTTATTTTGGTTCTTAATTTTAAGGTTTAGTCCCTTATTAAGCTTATTTTCTCTTTAATTGTTGTAATTAATTTAAATTAGTTTCACTAATATTTTTTCCAAAAAATTAAGTTGAACTCATTATAAATTATAAAAAATTATTAATAAAAATATGAAATTAATTTTTATAAATGAAAACCATAGAAGTGGAAGAAATTAATTTAAATTTAATCACATAGAGGGGACGACAATGTAGGTTTTTAAAGTAAAAAAGTTCAAATGCTTGCTAGATTTTAATATCCCATTGAAAACTGAAATTGATTATAATAACCTAATTTAGATTATTTAAAAAAAATCTAATTAAACTTTTATACTAATTTAAAATGTAATTTATCCATATAAATAAATTATAGTAAGAATTAGTTCGGAATTAAAATTCAGTATTTTCACTATTTTTTTAAAAATGAAACCACATAAAAAAATACCAAATATTCACCATAAATTAATTTTTATGTTCCTATTTAAAATTTTTAACTTTTTTTTACATATTAAAATTTTTAATAGTTCAAAAATTTGGATTTAAAATTGTTTCTCCATTAAAATACTATAAACGTGCCTTTATAAATATATAGGTTTTCATGTATAATATCGTGTTTGTTCTTATCTTATGCTTATCAAATATATTGTATGAATATCAAAACAATTTAGTAGATAATATATATATATATATATTATATTAATATCAATCTATAACTTTATTTAATTTAATTTATTAGGATAATACCACTTTATAGGCATAAAAATAGTTTTCAATAAAAATGTTTTTTAAATCAATTGGTTCTTATATTAATTTATAATTAATTTGTAAAAAATTAATTAATATTACATTTTTATATAACATATAATTCTATAATTAATAAAAAAACTATTCATAACCACCAATTTAATGGCTAGGTTATGTCTTATTATATTAAATAAAAACATTTTAATAATACGTTGTTGATCGGTAAATCTCAGTATTACTTGTAATGAAATTCATCGAAGAGAATAATTATTGCATGCGACACATGATAAATAAGTATCGTATGAATTATAAACTATATAATATATATAATATATTTAAAATAGTAAGTTTGTTTTAATGTGTCTTGATATTTACTCCCATACGTGCTAGCTGTTGTGTTCTATATACGCTGTCGAATACAATGTTCTTACTTTATAACATTAAAGTGTTAATTTCTCTTCACCTTAATTAAATTCTATCCTAAAAATTTAAAATTTAACTTGGTTATAAATTTCTTTTTATATCTTATTTTGAAAAACCACATCATGAGAAGTGTTTATAAGATATCCTCTAGAAAAGAGAGAATGAGAAGTAAAATGGTTACATGAACTAATATATAACTAGGTATCTATGTAGGATAACATTAGTGGAAATTAGAGATATGTACATTTAGGAAAAGCGTAAATATTTATAGGGAGTTATTGGGGTCATGAATCAAAAACAAGTGAATGATCAATGAAAATTTGAAGGACTGAAAGTCATAAATCTACGATCATTTATAAGAACATCACTTCAATAAAAATTAAGGTATCGGAATTTTTTTTCTAATTAATTTTTATAATGTTCGATAATTATTTTGATTCCTAAAAATATAAGAAAATATAATAACTTGATATATTTATATAAAAAAAATTCATGCTTTGGTTTTTCTTCGACTAGTTTTCCATTTCATCAAAAAATTAATTTTGATGACTGATGCTGTAAAATATTTTTCCAAGGGATCTTAAGGATTAAAAAAAGAGTGAAAAGTATAAATATTTGTCTTTACTTATTTCCAAAACTGATATGGTTAATAAATTATCCTCTAAACATAAAAAGTGATACCACAGGTTAATCATTATCATTAATCATCAAATGGTTCAACTAAAAACAATGACATATTAACCAATACATTATGTAGGTCAGTGGTCGGTGTTAAACCCTTATCATCTTTCAGTTATCAGTTTAAGTCCTGTGGCCTTGATGGATGTTATGGGTTGTCACCAGACATATAGGTTGTATTTTTTAGAACCATATTAATATAATTTCCAAAATAAATATGATATAAATCTTTGAAATGAGGTTAATAAGTAAGTATCATTTTAACTATCATTTACAATACAACCATAATACACAAATACTTCATCCACTTATTTCCACAAAGATCCTTCATTGGTATAGATAAAATATCTTGAAGAGGAAATTTACTCATGTAATGTCTAAGTACCCACTTTTACAAAAATAAACTAAAAATAGATCCTTAGTGTTACTTTTATTTATTTCCATCATACTCTTTATTTCTCTTTGGAAATAATTTTATTTATGTCCCTATTTTCTAAATATAAATTATTTATGCATTCCATTATGACACATTACTTGGTGTATCCTTCAATATTTTTTTTGTGAGTGAAATTGAGCCTTCTTCTCTCCATGGTCTTCATGACTAAAACTCTTAGTTAACTCCATTATTATCTTCTTTGACAAGTTCATGAGTTGGTTTAGGTATATATTGTTAATCATATTTTAGAAAAAATTATTGTGAATAAACATGATATCTTTAAATCCTATAAAAACCTCATTTGTAATCTCATTGTCCCCACCTTGTCCTTCACGTTCAATGTTAACTTGGATCCTTTAGGTTCCAACTATTGACTAAAACCAGAAATCATAGTTTGAGTAATAATGGTCAAAATGCAAAAAATGTATAATCCTTTATAGTATTCCTAAATCATAAAACCTTATTATCAATCTAAAAACCATAGGTTTAACCTAGATTATTTATTTTCATTATATATTCATATCATTAATAATGTATTTTAAAGAAAATGTGAGTTATCATAATCATATACTTGGGGAGTGTCAAACCAAGTGTGTAATAATGCCTGTTTTCATGCACTAGGTCACACTGAGTCAAGTACGACACACGTTTTTAGAGTCTTTTCCCATAGGTACATCTGTTCCATAACCACATCCACATGTATTATCGAGATAGGGATGTATTTCTCAAAATACTTATATAATCTATACCTTACCAAAATTATTGGATTTTCTTCAAAAACTATCCTCAAATTCTACATTAGATTTATGTTATTTAATATATGTATTCCTGAATATAGTTACAAAGGTTTCTACTAATAAATTTCAGATACAAACTATAGTGACCCTACCCTAGAATTCCTAGAGCCAGTATCTACTACCATTACATTGACATAAGATAAAAGTAAATCACATCCCAAAGGAACAAAAATTTTAGTAGTATTAGTAAAATAGATACATTCCTGAGTGTTATAATAAAAATTAATTAATTAATTACAACATAATTTTTTTTTCTACAGAGGATAATTTTATTGCATCTATTATATATTTTCATATATTTCATAGTACATTTCTTAGATATACGGTGAAAGGAAACAAAATAAGGGGGAGCTCAAATTCTCCGAAAGTGTAAAGTATAACAAAAGTAATAATTAATTAATTATAATAATAATTATGACATGGTAAATTATTGAACACACATACCATTTAATAAAAAACTGAGAACGAAGTGAAAAAACAATAAATAAAGTTAATAACTGGAAATAAAATTCATTCAAATAACTAGATAGGAAAAAAAATCAACGTGGCATGGTAGGAAACTGAAACACCCAAAATTTAATCAATGAAATGTGAATTAAATGGATCCATAGATATGTAAAAGAAAAATATTAGGGATATATAATAACTGATTCAAAATAAAGGAAGTTCTTTATCATTAGGATTCATATTTCATAGTTACATGATACCTTTACTGTAAATACTATTAAAAATGTACAGGAAAAAATTCCATTAGCTTAATATAGACTACTAATTTCATCTCATGAGTCTACCGATGCATTGAGGGGATTTCATTAAAAATTTCCTGACCTATAGATCTTAAATTATATAATCTCTAACCTATAAGGAATGCATTAACTGGTTTCCAACCCATAAAGTGAAATTCCAAAGCATTTAAATAGAAAAATTTCTATATCAAATATCCGTATTGAGTAATGGATACAAATTTATCTATATTTCCCTAGTAAATAAAATTACTATCAAAGAAGACACCATATGTCAAAATGGTTTGATTATTTAGGAAATAATAATATCCATGGTAAATTATATGAATAATTAGGGGAAATTAAATGGAATAACAAAGGAATCAAGGAAGTGAATGTCAATATAATCCTTGGAAAAATCAATCAAGACCCATCAAAAGGAAGAATAAGAATGGAATCATTAAAAAATATCCAATGTGGGATAAAAATAAAGGGTTTTTTCGATGATGGATAAAAATACTATAAACGATCGTTTAAAAATATTCTTGAGAAAAATATCCATTTGTTTTGAAAAACCTAGTGAAAAACCTTTTCATTGAAAATAAATTTTGAAAACATTTTCATTAAAATGAAACCTTTTATACACAAAAATGAAGCTTTAGAGATATGATGGTGGGTAAATCTGTACATGCTATATGAGGTAAAAAACAATATTTTTGCACGGTAAAAGGTTAGAAAAACACCTTTTCTGGAAAGAGATGTGAATATTTTTTTTAATAAATTGGTAAAAGAAAAAAAGAATAAAAAACTATTTAATAAATCATTTTGAAAATATTAAAATAATTTTTTTAAACATGATTTTTTAATGAAAACAAGCTCTTCGACTAAAAAGTGAAATGTAGTTGGGTTTTCTTAAAAAGTCATTTCCAAAAACATTTTAAGTACCAAAGGGTGGAAAATGGAACTATTAATTGATAATGGTCATGAATAATTATTGGAAAATAAAATTAATGGTTTACTAAAAAATGGTCATATAATTTCCTCGAATGGAAATACCATTGAAAGAACATTAAAATTATTATTGAGGAAAATAATCATTACACATTCCAAAGTGTCCCATACCACTATGAATTATTTTAATTTGTAAAACTCATGATGGAAAAAAATTAAAGCAGTGTTTTAAATACCATTAAGATAACATGAGTAATGATATATTATATCAAAAGGGGTAGTATATACACCACACAATGTAAGTGGTGAATATGACATTTATCTCACAAATGTAAAAATTGAGATAAAAATACCTTACATAATGCCTGACTTGTCTCGCGTGTCTTTATATTTATAAATAATAAACTAATGTTAATTATTTTACTTTTTAATAGAATTTTTAATTTTTATAATTAGTTTTATTTCAATTATTACCATGTTTTATACAACTACTTAAAAAATAATGTTTATGTTTGGTGTTTTGACCAAATTTGGTTTATGTGTCATAAATGACTTTCGTAGGTCAACTATGGTCAAAGGGGTCATTTTATAACATCTAAAGAATAATAATAATGAAATAATTATCTTATTTATACACTAAATATAATTTTGAAACCAATCATTAAATATGATAATGAAAAATGAACTGGTGTTACAATAATAGAGACGGTAGGTCTTACATACACATGAGTAAAATTCCCAATTTTTAATGATCATTATAGAAAGAAGGTAAGTAACATTATAATTTTCTTGAATTATATGTATACCATAAATACCTTGTTATTTAATCATTATAAAAATATATATAATTCTTTTCATGTAAACAAAATCACATCATGTCGAGGAGGGGGTTTTCCATACATCTACAAATGACGTTTTCAAATTTTAACTGTGTGAAAGGGTAATAAGGAAAATAATATATTATATTTATATATATTTAATTATTTCATGAATATAATATATATTTTTTATGTCACATATTTTTAATTAATACCATTCATTATATATTCCATGTATATCATAAACAGATCCCATTGTTTTGAGGAGGCGGTTGTCTACACTTCCATAAATGATGTTTTCATATTTACATAAAATTAAATGTATAAGGGTGTGTGTTATAAAATAATTAAAGAGAATAAACACATAGTAAATATCATATATAACATATATAAATATATTTTTCATCATAATACCCAACCATGAATGGTCATAAAGAAAAAATGACCAATCATTATTTGGTGAGGTGGTAGTCCCTTGTACACATAAACATTAGGTTCATTACCCATTACATGGATGTATGTGTTATTGATGGTTGAAAAAATAGAATAAATACATCTCAATATATTTATGATACTAGTGTTTTTATATAATCATGAAATAAGGAGAGTTGAGGGGGTGGATAATGGAAATAAAACTAAGGAGCCTGAGGGAAGATGTTACCTCTTCTATGGGTAACTCGTTTTAGTTTTCACAAGTGGGATTACATGGATTAATATCTTCCATAGGTGAGGATTATAGGATGAGGGAGATATTTTTTTATATTGGTTAAGAAAAAGTGTATTGATAGGTGTCAGGAAGTGGGATGAGCGGTGGTATTTTACAGTGGAGGAGGAGTGACACTCTTGTAAATTTTTGAAAAGGGAATTCCACCCACGTTTTTACCCTTGAAGGTGGATAAAATAATGGAAAAAGGTTTATACAAGGGATGATAAAGTCTAAATAAGGATAGTCAATTGATTTTGTAAAAGTTTCTCTATTATGTTGGACCTTAAGATTAAGGTTTAGTCTCTTGTTATGCATAATTTCACCTTAATTATTATTTTTTACTTAATTACATTCATTTATATTTTTGGCCAAAAACTAAGTTTAAATTATTATTAATTATAAACCATTATTATTCAAAATATTTAATAAATTTTTCCAAATTATAATCATATAAGTTTTAGAAATTAATTTAAATTTAATATTGCAGACGGGATGACAATACATGTTTTTTAAAGTAAAAACACTCAATAGTTTTCTTGGTTTTTGTATCCAATTTCATTGTGAAATTAATTTAAATGATCTAATTTGGATTATTTGATATAAAATTTATCTAGTTAAACGTTAATTCAAATTTAAAATACAATTTAACCCTATTAATAAATTATATGAATGACTTTGGGTGGTGATAATGTTCGATGGAGATCGAATCCTCAGGCGTCACCTCAAACTCGGGAATTTTCAACCCTAATCACAACTTGAATTACGATATCTTATGGAAACTACTCTTATTACTATGATAAATGAAGTATTTTTACCTATAGGGGGAACATTATTTTGAAATAGCTAATCCATCTTTTCAAGAAAAAGAATCCCACAGTGAGGGGAATCCGAATCATTTACTTGCAGGTAGATCTGAAGGAGTTTTATTTACGGATTCCCTAAAAGGTATGGATATATATAAATAAAACATGAAAAAGACTCATATTTTCATGATAATTTATGGTGGTGGTTTCTCGGTGGAAGGTGATCCATATGGTCTCCAATAGCATGAAAAAATGTGTAAATTTTCCATCATGGGTTACATCTCATACAAGAAAGGTGATCGTCCCTTGACCTTACTTGAATTAAATCCTAGAATTTGTCATTTTTAGGGTATATCAGAAAAGAAATTAGATACAATAGTCATGGGTTACATTCACATCCTATTTAAATCACTAGAATAATTAGATATAGTGTGGAAAACTGGTAACAAACATCTCAATCCTGGTCAGCTTAGGCTATCCGATTGGGACTATGCCTTTAATCCCATACCCATAGGAACATAATGACTAAAATATGGGTTAGATTTCATGGTATCAAATAGTATTTTTTGGCATCCCAAAATCATTAATGACATTTTTTCTTATATTGGATTGCCACATAAGATAGATCAGAGAACACTAAATGCTGAATTAGGCCTATTTGCGAGGGTTATGGTGGAAGTTAATATGGAATCAAAACTACCAAATATAATAAGTTTCATTGATAATGACTAAAAAGTCAAATTTAGGATTGAGTATGAGATAAAACCACATTTTTTATATATTTGTATGATTATTGGGAATAAAATATCAAATTATATAGTGGTTAGGAAACTAGTTTTTCAACCAATTGAGAATGAATGGAAAGAAGTGTGAAAAAATAAGAAATACAAGGCTCCCATTTCTGATATCCCTAAAACATCTAAAAAAAAGAATTAAATATTGGTGAGGAAAATAGATAATTCAATTCCTTTCAAGAAAATTTTGGTAAATCCTCGGATAAACTTGTATAGGAGAAGGATAATACCAAAAATGATCTTGATCTACTTGAATAATTAAGGGATATTGTGATGGATGCTATGAAATCTCAATAAGAACCTATTTCTATGGAGAATGAGTCATGTAAGACTTTTGTTAATGCCTCCAAATAGTTTTATTGAACTGCTACTATTAATATTTCTAAATCAAATAACGAAGGAATCAATTTCAAGGTTGATATATCTACTATCTCACCTGAATGAACTGAAGGTAAGAAGGTTGACAAAGCTACTGCCTTCAGATAGACTTCTTGTCCTCCTCTGGGTTTGGGTAGTGAAACTCAATAAGAAATCCTCACATTACCTACCTAATGTCCTTTGGGTGATGTGATTGAACATATCACTAAGGTTTCTTCTAGGTAGAATGATACTAAACCCCTTTCAGTCTTGGACAAAGTTGAACAATAGGAAGATCTTTGAATAATCAATTTAGGTACCTTAATTCCGTTATCTGTTGAAACACATCTTGTAGTAGGTACCCATAATATTGATATCACTATTTTATATTCATGTTTTGAAAATTTAATTTCTTTCCATAATGAATATCCTAGGAATGTTTTGATTAGTAGCCTTATAATTAAACCTATTAAAGATGTTATGCAAGATCCTTCCAATGATTTCTCAAATGAAGGTACTACTATTATCTATTATAATTATTTTAAAAGTATAATGAATAAAAAATCCAGCCCAAACATGCCCAAAAATTTTAGAAGGTCATCTAGGAAAAGGGTGTAGAGGGTATGAAAAATTTTAGTTCTAACTCCAAACATAAGAATAAATGAAGACCCTTTTCTGGAATTGTCAGGGAATTTTTAACCCTAACACCTTTAATATCATAAAAATAATTCTTAACATTAATAATACTTTGATTTTTGGCATTGATGAACACAAGATAAAATTATCAACTAAATTAATGCATCTTCGTTGGGTTGGATATACTTTTATAGGTGTGTGTCAAAATAGATCCACTATTGAATCTCTTTATATTTCTGTACAATGATATTTAAAAAATGTTAATATTATTTATGTCACTTAAAAAATATTTACCTGTTATTTTACTATATATAGAAATCATTCATTTATTTTTCAGTTTTTACAAAAAGAACAGATACTGGGATTGGTGGACTCTCTGGACTGACCTTTCTTATTTGGGTTATAATATAAAAAACCCCTAGTTTTTCATTGTGGAATTTTATTCTATCCTTGCATCATGTGAGAATATGGGACTGTCCCACCCTACTCTATCTATGAGAGATTTTGAGACTTCCATTAAGGACAACAATCTTATTGAAATTAATCTTACATGTTATAAATATACTTGGTGTGGAAGACATTATAATAGGGTGGTTTCCAGCAAATTGGATAGAGTGTTCACAAATGATCATGCTTTAGATAAATGGGACACCATTTCTAGAACCAATCTTCACAAGATTCAATCTAATCTCCATCATATCCTTATCACTATTTCTATCAAAATCTTTAAACCTTCCCTACCCTTCAGATTCAACAAAACATGGTTCATGAAACCTGAATGTTTTAATATAATTAAAAACTTTTGGTTCTGTATGAATTATTGAAATAGTTCCTTTTCATGTTATATTAAATTAAAATATCCTAAATAAAATTTTAATGTTTGGTGTATTTAAAAATCTATTAAAATTGATAATGAAATCCTGGTTTTTGATAATGAACTTCATCAACATAAAAACAACAACACCAAATCTAAATTCCCTACTGATCAGAATCATGAAATTAATATTTATTTAAAACTCAACTCACTTCTCACCATTATGGATAACATGCGTAAAAAAGATTTCAAAATCAAATGGTTATTTGATGGTGACAGAAACACTAAGTTCTATAACTCTCTTTAAAGAATTAGAAAATCTTGCAGACCTTTATCCTCTATAAAATATGGGGACAATCTTCTAAATAATGAGGATGATATTTCTAATCATTTCATCCCTTATTTTGAATCTATCTTTAATGAATCGGACATCAATAAGTATCTATTACATGATTTCATTCTAATAGTTTTCAATTTGGAAGATAATTATTTTATTTTAATCATTCCTCTTGATCCTGAAATTGAATACACTATTTTTAGGATGAATCCTGATTGTGCCCCAGGCCATACTGAATTTAATAATGGGAACTACCAATAGTATTGAGATTTTATTCCAGTTTATGTTTGAAAAATTATCAAATTATTCTTTTCTAGTGGCATTATACTGAATGGGTTGAATGCACAATTCTTCTCTTTGCTTCTTGATGTAGATAATTCCTATAAGATTCATCTTTTCATACCCATTTCTCTTATTAATACCCAATATAAAATCATCACTAAACTTCTTTCAAATAGGCTTACTACCATGACTGACAAAATTATATCATGGAATCCATTTAGTTTCTTCAAGGGAAGATCCATCAAGGACTAAATTTTTCTTTCCTATGAATGGACAAATATGTTAAAAAATACTAACAAAGGTGGTAATATTTCTATAAAACATTTCATTAAAAAAAATATTTTTATTCCATTGACTAAGGTTATATTTTTAATGTGCTTCAAGGATTTGGTTTCAATAAACACTTTATAACTATAATTAAAACCCCAACTCAGCTTCCATATCTATATTTTTCAATGGATATCCCAAAGGCTACTTAAAATGCACCAAAGGTGTCAGAAAATGTTATCCCCTCTCGACCATACTTATCTCCACTGCAAAGGACTATTTAAGAAGATTTATCACTTGCCTTTTGGATCAGAGTAAACTTAATCCCATACATTCTTTTAGTAATGTGAATTCGCCCACATATCTCTTATATGTAGATGAAATCATTTAGTTCATAAAAGGTGATAAAAGAAATATTTGAACACTCCAATTTTCACTCTCTCACTATGAGGATGTTTCTGGTGAGGTCATTAGCTATAAAAAATCATATATATTCTTGGGAAAATTTTACCAAATAATAGAAAATGTAGTATTATTAATTTATTAGGTATTCAAGAATCCCCATTTCAATTCACTTACCTTTTTATCCCCATATTTTGAGGTATACCCAAATCTACCTATTTATCTAACATTTTGGATCATGTTCTTAGTCATCTATCTTCTTGGAAAGGAAAAACTATGCCTATGGTGGGTATAATTTACCTTTTCTAGTCTGTCATTTTCTCAAAAATGATCCAATCTATGATAGTTTATAAATGTCTTCCCCGTCTCATAAAAAATGCATGTTTCTATAAAAAATTTTGTTCTCTAGATAGGAAATTGGATACTATACCTTAGTCTACTTATTGCAAACCTTTATATAATGGTGGTCTTAGAATTAAAAATATAAATCCTTTTAAAGAGGCCCTTAAATCTAGACTCACTTGGAACCAGATCCACAATAACTCATATCCTATTGCTTTAATCCAAAATAGGTTTTTTTAGAATTTAATGAAAAATATCATGAACATTATGAACACTCCCATTTGACCTTCCATTAAAAACGCATATGCCAATGTTATGACCAACTCTAGATGGATGGTTTCTAGGAACTCCCCCATGAAATTATGGTTAGACAATTGGATTGATGCTTCTCTAATTTCAATTATACCTACTGAGAAAACTCTTAAAATTATTAATAATTATATTAGGAATGTTATTAATTATCATCTTGATTGTCTCCTTGATAATTTTGTGCATGCCATTGACAACTATCCTTTTTCTAATATGGATGATTTTCTAATCTGGGATCCTTCACACAATGGTATTCTTTATTCAAAAAACAATTATTACCACCATTTTCATAATTCTAGAAATGATTTTACCTGGATAAAAAACATTGATAAGACATGGATAAAGCCCTCAATATTCACTCTTATTTGGCACATTTAATACAACAAGGTTCCCACAAAAACTTGTATGAAATATTTTGGGATCCAAATTTTCTCAAAATATTGTCTCTAAAATCATCATAGAGAAGATGATAACCATATATTTCTTTCTTGGGACCCAGCCTCTTCTCTTTGGAATTATATTTCAAACATCATTGATTGTAGATGGATGATTTTTGACCCTGTCAGTGCTCATCTAAAGAATTGTGTAGATATTAATAACACTCTACAAATCAAGAACCTATTTTTTGGGCGTAGTTTTTGAGCTTAATCATTTGATTTGGTATGATATAAGTGAAATTATTCAAAATAATTACTCAGTCATCCTTAATGTAGGTTGAATGTAGATCCTCATTATTATACATGCATCTACTTTGATTTATAAGGGATATTGTACCAATATATTAAGGGAATTTATGATACTGTGGTGACTATGTGTTGATGGAATTTTTTGTCAGTCATGATGCACTTTGGATGTTCTTTGGAAATATCCATTCTCTAGATAGATTATATTTAATGTGGATATCACTTTTTAAGGAAATGTAGGCCCCATAGGATATGGCCCTATCATCAAGGATCATCATGGCCAGATCCTTAGGTCCTTCTTTGGAATCTAGGGTATTGTCTCATATTTGGATGCTGAAATGATGAGTGTGATCCATGCTATTTCTTTCACTAATAATCATGGTTGGAACAAAAAATGGATTGAAAGTGATTCGACTACTATAGTGCAAGCATTTAAGAATGGTGTGATTCATTTGGAATTGTCGATTACTACACATTGGATGGATTGTTTCCATTTTCTCCATGACATCATCCTTATTACAAATAATATCTATCATGATGCAAATATTGTTTTAGGTGGACTCGCCAATAGATGAGTAAGTTAGGATATTACATGGATGGATGATATTCCTAACGATTTAATCCAGATTTATGAGAAATATTGTAATATGATCCCATATTTTAGACTAATGTAATCTCATTTTTGTATAATATATTGTTATTTAGTTTTTTGGACAAGGCACCGCTTTCTTAAAAAAAGAAGAAAAAATATTTCTGAATTAAAATTCATTATGTTTCACTATTAATTAAAAAATGAAACTTTACAAGAAAAATATAGAAAATTCACACTAACCTATTTTTTTTGCTTACCATTCAAATAATATGTTTTTTTCACATATGAAATTTATTAAGGTAAAAAATTGGATTTTAAGTTGGTTCCCCAATAAAAGACTGAAAAAGTGGCTTTATAAATACATAGATTTTCATTAGTAATATTAGGTTTGTTTATATATTATTCTTATAAAATATATTGGATAAATATCAGATATATTTTATTTAATATATAATATATATATTACATTAATATCGCTCACTAATTGTAATTAATTAAATTCATTAGGATTAAACTACTTTGTGGGCATAAACATATTTTTCTATAAATATATTATTTATATTCAATTGGTTATTAAGTTCATTTATAATTAATTTCTAACCAATGAATTCATATTACATTTTTATAGACCATATATTTTCATAATCTGGATAATAATATATATAAGCACTAATTTAAATTCTAGGTTAGGTCTTATTATATTAAATAATAATAGTTTAACAATACATTATAAAAAGGTAAAACTCATTCTTTCCTCTAACACAAGTCCCTAAAGAAACTCATTTATGCTTGTGATTCTTTCTAACTTTGAATTTCATGTATTTCAATCTATAGAATATATATATATATATATATATATAACCAATTTGAAATAGTAAATATCTTTTAATGTATCAGGATATTATATTTCCTTATGCACTTATTGTTGCATGTCATCTATGCTGTCGAATACATTGATCTTAATTTAGAATATTGGGGTGTTATATTCTCTCAAAATTAATTTAATTTTATCCTCAAATCATAAAATTTACCTTGGTAAAAAAATTATATATTTTTCTTATGTTGAAATCCGTCATCATGAGAAGGGTTTGTAAGGAATCCTCTAGAAAAGAGAGAATGGGAAGTTCAAAGGTCTTGTGGACTAACATATAACAAGGTTTGAAAGTAGGATAAAATTAATAGAAATTAGTGATTCATAAATAGAGGAAACAAATAAATATTTATAGGTAGTGATTGAGGTCATAAATCACAAACACATGAATGATCAATGGAATGTTGAGGGCCTCAAAGCTGTAAATCTGTGATGTTTTAGAATACTATTAAATCAATAAAAATTAATTTATTAGGTAATAATTTCATTTTTAATTAATTTTACAAATGTTGGGTAATTATTTTACTACCTAAAAATATAAGGAAATATACTTACTTGATATATCTCTATAAGCACAATTTCATTTTTTGGTTTTGGTTTGATTGGTTTTCCAATTTATTTAAAAATTAATTTTGATTCCTAAAGAACTAAAATTCATTTTTAAAGAATAATATGGCACATAAAAGAGTGAAAAGTATAATTATTTTAAAAACCTATATGGTTAAGAAATTAATCTCTAAACCTCACAAGTGACACCACTAGTTTATCATTAACATTTATTCATCAAAATTTTCAACTAAAAACAATGCCATATTATCCAGGAATTTGAAAAGATCTGTGGTAGAAGACAAATCCTTATTGTCCTTCGGTCATTAGTTCAAGTCTGATAGCCTTTCTAGATTTGATGGGTTTTCACCTAGCATATAGGTTTCTATTTTCTATAACTATATTAATATAATTTCAAAAATAAATATGATGGAAATACATGAAAGAAGTTTAATCACTAAATAGACTTTTAACTAAGGTTTATAGTACAAATCCAATACATATATACTTCGTATACTTATTTTCATATAGATCCTTAAATGTTATAGAGTTTATCCTCTAGAAGATTCCATTAAACTGGGTAATGTCCAGGTTCCCTACATTTCAAAAAATGAACTAAAAATGGATCTTTAGGATGATTTTTATTTATTTTCATAAAACTCCCCATTTCTTCTTCGAAATCCATTTATATATGTCCTTATTTCCCAAAAATAAATAATTTCCCCATTTTATTGAAAAACATTCCTAGGTGTATCCTTACACATTTCATGAATGAAGAAAATTAATCCTTATTATCTCCATGGTCTTGACCACTAGAGCTCTTAGAAAACTCCATCATTCTCTTCTTTTTTGAGTTTTAGAGTTGGTTATGTAATATAATATTAATCATATTTTGAGAAAACAGACTATACCTAAACATGATATCTTTATCTTCTATCAAAACCATATTTATCTTCTCATTTTCACCACCTTAACCTTTATGTTCAATGTTAACATGGCGTCTTCGGGTTCTAGATATAAACTAAAACCAGAAATCATATTGTGAGTAAAAATAGTCACAGTGAGAAAAATGTATAATCATTTTTAGGATATCTAAATCCTGACACATTATTCTAAATCTAAAATACCATAGGTTTAACATAGATTATTTATTTTCATTATCTATTCAAATACACCATAATGGTTTGTAAATAAAACGTGAGTTATCATAAGAATATCCCCTAGGAGTGTCAGAAAAGCTGTATAGTAAGGCTAGTTTTTATGTATCCCATTACACCGAGTGAGGCCCATAACACATTTTTAGAGTTTTTACCCATTGGTACATCTATGACAGAACTATGTCCACATGTAGTATCCATATAGGTATTTATATCTAAGAATACCCACAAAATATCTACCACACCAAAATTCTAGAATGTTCTTTTATACTTATCCTCAAATTCTACCTTAGGTTTATGTTCAAAAATCAATTTTTTTATAAATATTTTATTAAATTTTTCTACTAAATGTTCTTTATTACCAACTATAGTGACCCAACCCAAATAATACAAGATACGACATCAAATTCTATTACATTGGCATAATATACATGTAAATCACATCCCATAGGACTAAAAAGTTTAGTAGTATTGGTAAAATAGATACACACATGAGTCTTGTATTAAAAAATAATACAGTAATTAAAAATTATTATTTTTATTTTGAGGATAACTTTATTCCATCTAGTATATCGCTAATTATTTTTCATATTAAACTTCTTGGATTTTTAGGGAATGAAAAAAATAAGGGCTAGCTTAAATGCTCACTAAGGGTAATGTATAACATAAGTAATAATGAATCAATGAGAATAATGACTATGGAATGATAAATAACTGAACACACATACCATGTAATAAAAAAACATATAATTAAGTTTATGAAAAATATAAAAAGTTAATAACTAGAAACACATGCCATTAAAATAAATAGGTAAGGAAAAGTCAACATAAAAAGGTAAGAAACTGAAACACATGTCATTGAATCAATGATTAGAGAATAAAATGCATCCATAAATATTTTGATGAAAAATATTAGGGATAAATAATAACCGATTCAAAATGAAGGAAATGATTGATCACTAGACATCATGTCTACTAGTACAATGAGACCTTTACTATAAAGACATCTTTAAACGTACTGGGTAAAAACATAATATCTTAGGCTATCAAACAAATTTCGTCCAATGAGACTATCGATGCATCGATGGGATTACATTAATTAATCTTTAACATGTAGATATTTTATTAACCAATATCTGACCCGTAGGTATTTCATTAACCAGTCCCCAACCCGTAAAGTTCATGTCCAAAGCATTTATTTAATGTTCCTGGTCAAATGTCCATATTGAGTAAAGTATACAAATTTATCAATATTTCCCAAAAAAATCAAATAACTACAAAATAAAAAAACTTATGTAAAAATAGTATAAAATTTAGGAAATAAAAATATCCACAATAAATGATTTGGGTAATTAGGGGAAATTTAATGTTCAATGATCATAGGAAATTGAATATTTCAAGGGGAATAACAAAGGAATCAAGGAAGTGAATATCAATACCGACCTTGGAAAAATAAATCAAAACCCATCTATAGGAAGAAAAAGGATAGTATCAATACAATATATACTAAGTGGAGTAAAAATAAAGGTATTTTTCCAATGAAGAATATAAATACTATAAAAATGACCTTTAAAAACACTATTGTGGAAAATATACTTTTGTTTTGAATTTTTCTAAAAAAATCTTTTTGTTAAAAATAACATTTGGAAAAAAATTCATTTAAAAATCAACCATTTAAATACTAAAATTAATATTTAAAGATATTATTGTGGGTAAATATGTACATATTGTATGACGTGAAAATATTACCCATTTACATAATAAAAAGTTAGAAAAAATGTCTTGTTTGGAAAGTAATAAAAATATTCATTTGATTTTTTTAAATTAAAATGGTAAAAGTGTATTTACTAAATAATTTTTAAAAGGATAAAAAAAATTTAATTTTTTTTTTCAGAAATCATGGTTTTTGGTAAGCAAATAGGTTCTCAGACTAAAGAGAGAAAGGAATTAGGGTTTTCTTAAAAAAACATTTTTAAAAAATTTTTAGTACCAAAAGGTAAAAAATGGTAAAATTAATTGATAAAGTTCATGAATAATAAGAATAGAATAAAAAAAGGGTTTATTAAAAAATTTTCATATAGTTTCCTTTAATGTAAATATGATTTAGGGATCATTAAAATTGTTGTTGAGGAAAATATTCTTCCAACATTTTGAAGTGTCCTATAAAACTTTGAAACATTTAAAATCATAAGCCTCACAAAATAATACAATTAAATGAGTTTTTTTAAATACAATTAAGATAATATCATTAATGATATATTATATAAAAATGGGGATTATATATAACACACACAAAAAGTAAGTGGGGAATATGACATTTATCTCACTGATGTAAAAAGTGAGATGAAAATCCCATACCTTGAGACTGACTTGTCTCGGGTGTCTTTATATTCTTGAGAAATAAATTGATGTTAAATTTATACTTGATTAATAAAATTTTACTATGTATAATTAATTTTATTTATCTTATTACCATGTTTTATAAAACTATTTAAACAATTATGTTTATATTGGGTGTATTCACCAAATTCGGACTATATGTCAAAAACAACATTGTTAGGTCAACTATGGTTAAAGGGGTCACTGAATAATATATAAAGAATAATAATCGTGACATGATTACCATATTTATACATTAATTATACTTTTATAACCATCCATTAATGATGGTTATTAAAAATGAACCAATATTACAAACATAGAGACGATATGTCGTACGTACGCATGCATAATGTTCCTAATTTTCAATGATTGTTGTGTAAAGAAGGTAAGTAACATTATATATTTCCATAATTGTCATTATAAAATAAATAAATTTTTATTTAATCATATATAATTATATATAAGATTATTATGATGTAAATGTAATCACATCATGTTGGTGAGGCGGTAGTCCACACATCCATGAACGACATTATCAATTTTTAAGTGTGTTAAAGTGTAATCAAGAAAAAGATATATAATATTTTAAAAAAGTTAATTATTTCATAAAATTAATATATTTGCTTTTCATTTCAAATATATTTAGTTAAAACCATACATTATATATTCCAAATATAGTGTGAACTGATCTCATCTCTTTGAGGAGGTTGTAGTCAACACTTCAAAAAATGTTCATATCGTATCTACAAAAAATTGTAAGTATAAGGTTATTAATTAAAAAATAATTATATAATAATAAAGGAATGATAAATTTAATACATAAAATATATAAACATATTTTACATAAAAATTACAACCATGAAATGTAATAATGGAAAAAACAATCATCGTTTCGTGAGGTGATAGTTCACCATACAAATAAACATTACGTTTGTTACATATTGGATGAAAGTGTGTGTATATTCTAGAAACAAATATCATAAAACCATATTAGTATATTTACTACACTACGTTTTAATATAATTATGGAATAAGGTGATTTTAGGGGCTTGATACTGGAAATAAAACTATGGATCTTGAGGAAAGATGTTACCTCTTCTTCGGGTAAGTCCTTTTGGCTTTCACCAAAGGGATTCCTTATATTGATTTATGCTGAATGTTAGGATTATATGATTAGGGTATGTATTTATAGTATATTTTTTAATGATATTTGTTGAGTAAAAGTGTCTTCATATGTGTAAGAACGAAGAAGGAGAGGAGGCCTTTTAATAGTCTTGGAGGAGGGACAAGCTTTTAAATTTTGAAAAAGGTAATTCCACCCATGTTTTTACCATTACACGTGGATCCAATAATGTAATAAAATTTATCTAAGGTAGGATATAGTCGTAATATTAAATTAAAATGGATTTTGGACAAGTTTATAGGTCATTTTGGACTTAAAGTTTAATGTTTCGTTCTTTGTTAAGCTTAATTTCACCAGAACCGTTTTAATTAATTTTCATTACTTTCACAAATATTTTTTTTGAAAAGGTATTTTTAAATAATTATAAATTATAAAATATGTATATTAAAACTATGTAATAATTTTCTCTAAATTCCAATAACATAAGAAGAATAAATTAATTTAAATTTAATCCTGTAGACGGGACGCCAATATAGGTTTTTAAAGAAAAAACCTTCAAATGTTTTCTTGGTTTCTGAATCAAATTTCGATTTGAAATTGATTCTAATGACCTAATATTAATTATTTAATAAAAAATTTATTTAGTTAAATTATAATAATAATTTAGAATATAATTTTACATTATAAATAAATCATATGAAAAATATGTTTTGAATGTAAATTTAGTATTTTCTGTATTCATTAAAAAATAGAACTTCACATAAAAATAAAAAAATTCACCAAAAACCTAATTTTTATGTTTCAATTTAAAATATTATGTTTTTTTATGAAATATAATATTTCTATAAGTTCACATAATTGTATTTGAAAATGATTCTCCATTAAAAGGCACAAAAAATGCATTTATTAATATATAAGTTTTATTGGGTTATATCGGGTTTGTTTGTTTCTTATGATTATCAAATATATTGGATGATTATAAAAAATATATGATTAAATATATAATATATATATTAAATTTATACCACTCACTAATTGTAATTAATTTAATTTATTTGGATAAAACAACTTCATGGTCATAAAAATTATTTTCTATAAAAATATATTTTTTATATTTAATTGGTTCTTATTTTAATTTGTAATTAATTTTTTACCAATGAATTAATATTACATGTTTATAGACCATATATTTTCATAATTAAGACAATAATATTCATAATCCCTAATTTAACAGCTAGGTTAAGTCTTATTATATTAAATAATAATATTTTAATAATACATTGTTAAATGGTAAAACTCGGTATTGCGTGGGAAAAAAGTCATTGAAGAAACTCATTATTGTGTATGATGTATACTAACTCAGTATCATGTGCATTTTAATCTATATTAAATATATATAATCTATTTTAATTACTAAATATAATTTAATGTAGCATGATATTATATTACCTTACTTACTTATTGTTGTGTTCCATACACACTATCGAATACAATATTCTTAATTTATAACTTCAAGGAGTTACATTTTCCTTATATTAATTAAATTGAATCCTCACAATTTAAAAATTACCTTGGTAATAAATTGATTTATATTTCTTATTTTTAAATCACACATGATTAGAAGGGTTCATAAGAAATTCTTTAGAAAAGATAGAATGTGATGTATAAAGGTCACATGGACTAACATATAACTAGGTCATTAGGTAGGAGAAAATTTATAGAAATTTGAGATACGTACAAGGAGGAAAAAATTAAAAAAAATTTATGTAGTGATTAAGGACTTAAATCACAAAAATGTTAATGATCAACGGAATGTTGAAGGCCTCAAAGCCAAAATCTGTGATGATTTAGAAGTCCATCAGTTTAACAAAAAATAAAGTAAAAAAGAAAACATTTTAATTATAATTTATTTTTATAATATTGGGTAATTATTTTGTAGATAAATAATATAAGGAAATATAATTAATTGATATAATTATATTATATAAATTTTATCCTTTGGTTGTTATTTATTTAATTTTCCAATTCATCTAAAAATTAATTTTGATGCCTGAAGCACTAAAATATGTTTTCAAATAATATTAAGTCCCATAAAAAGTGAAAGGACTAATTATTTGTCCCTAATTATTTAAAAAATTAATATTGTTAAGAAATTAATCTCTAAAACTAAAAAGTGATACCATTTGTTTATTATAAACATTTATTAGTGAAATTGTTCAACTAAAAACTATGACATATTAATGAAGACATTTCACAAGTCAGTGGTTGGCTTTAAACACTTATCATCATTCGCCCATTAGTTCAAGTCCCACAGACTTTCCATATTTGATGGGGTTTCCCCCATCATATAGTTTGTCCTTTTCTAAAACCATATTAATATAATTTCCAAAATAAATATGATAGAAAATTTTTAAATAAGGTTAATCACTAAATATTATTTTAACTAAGATTTATAGTACAACCTTAATATATAAATATATCATCCACTTATTTCCACAAAGATCCTTCTTTAGTTTAGAGTTTATCATACAGCAGAAGGAATTGATTTGAGTAATTTCTCAGTTCCCCATATTTACTGAAATGAACTAAAAATGGATCCTTAGGATGAGTTTTATTTCTTTCTATTGTACTCTATTTCTCCTCGGAAATCCTTTTATTTTTTCCTTATTTCCATTACATAAATAATTTTTCCATTCAATTGATAAATATTCCTAGTTTCCTCCTTCTATATTTATTTCATGTTGTAAATCAAGAATTTTTCTCCCTGTGGTCTTCAACACTTGATCTCTTAGAAAAAATAGTATTCTCTTCTTTTGTGAGTTTGGGAGTTAGTTAAGGTATATATTGTTAGTCATATTTCGTAAAAATGATTAGGCATAAACACGATATATTTCACTCATATAAACGCCTCATTTGGATTATAATTTTCACCATCTTGTACATCATATTAAATGTTTAATTTTCTCCATTGGGTTCTAGCCATTGAGAAAAATGAAAAAACATAGTATGGGTAACAATAGTTATAGTGATAAAAATGTATAGTCATTCAAATAATGAATAAATCATAACAACTTATTCTTAATATAAAACACCATAGTTTTAACCTAGATTATTTATTTTACTTACCTACTCAAATCCTTTATAATGGATTATAAGGAAAATTTGATTTATCATAATAATTTCCCATATGAGTGTAAACCTTTGTGCATAGTAAGGCCCATTGTCATGTATCAGGTTATGATGATTCAGGACCGACACAAATTTTATGAGTTGTTAACCCTAGGTAATGTTTTTCTAGAAGAAAGTCCACATATAGATTCTAGATATGGATTTATTTCTATGAAGATACACATAATCTCTACATTAAAAAACGTATAGTATGTTCTTCTATACTGATCCTAATATTCTACCTTAGGTTTATGTAATTAAATCTATGTTTTCATAAATCCATTTTCCAAGGCTTATAATAAACCTTCTATGATACCAACTATAGTGACCCCACCCCAAAAAATCCTTGATCCAGTGTCCACTACCATTACATTGGCATAAGATACAAGTAAATCACATCTCAAAGGAATGAATAATTTTGTAGTCTTGGTAAACTAGATATATACATGAGTATTGAATTACAAATTAATACACTAATTATTTTTTTTATTTTAATGCTAACATTATTACATCTAGTATATCCCACCATATCTTTGATAGTATACTTCTTGGATACATAGGGAAAAGAAACAAAACAAGGTTGAGATCAAATAATTAGTAAGGTTAAAAAATTGAGGAATCCAAAATGAATAATTAATAATAATTATTATGGAATGGTAAATAACTGAACACACAAACCATGTAATCAAAAAACTGAGAAAGAATTTCATCAAAAATATTGAAAGTTAATAACTAGAAACACATTACACTAAAATAACTTGGTATGGAAAAATAAATATGGCACTATAAGAAACTGAAACACCTGGCATTAAATCAATGAACTGAGAATTAAATGCATACATAGATATTCAGACAAAAAATATCAAGGATAAATATTAATTGATTCAAAATGAAATAAATGATTTATTATTTTATGACATGATTCCTAGGAAAATAATAACTTTACCATAAAAATGGTTTAAAATATACTGGGTAAAAACCATTATCTTAGGCTACTAACTAATTTAATCCCATGAGATTACCGATGCATCGAGGAACTTACATCAACCATTCCCCAACCTGTAGAGATTTCATTAACCAATATCAAACCTATAGGGATTGCATTAACCTATCCCAAACTCATAAAGTTTATATCAAAATCATTTAAATAAAAAAGTAACTTATCAAATATCTTTATTGATTAAAGGATACAAATTTATCTATATTCCCACATTAAATAAAAAACAATAAAAGTGAACATTTTATGTAAAAATGGTATATAGTTTAGGAAATAATAATATCTATGGTAAATGATATGGATAATTAGTGGAAATTAAATGCTCAATGATCATAGGAAATTAAAAATTTCTATGGGACTATCAAATAAATTAGAGATGTGAATTTCAATACCATCCTTGAAAAAATAATCAAAAACCCATATAGAGGAAAAATAAGTATGATATCAATAAAAAATAACCCAATTGGAGTAAAAATAAATGGTATTTTCATTTATGAATAAAAATACTGTAAAAATATCCTTTAAATTTTTTTGAGGAAAATATATATTGATTTTGAAAAAATATTTCTTTGAAAATTAGTTTTGAAAAATTTTTATAACAAAATCAACCTTTTAAAAATGAAAAGGAATATTAAAATATATGATGATGGTAACTCCATACATTCCCTATGAGGTTTATATATTATTCCTTTGTTAGGGTAAAATATTAGAAAAAGGTCATGTTTGTAAAGAGATTAGAAGATTTCTTTGAAAAAATTTATAAGTGAAAAAATTGGTAAAAATGTATTTACTAAATTATTTTTGAAAAGGGTATGTTTTTTTACCTTTTTTAGAAAATAAAGGTTTTTAAATAAAATATTTTCTATAACTAATGAGATTAATAAAGATATATTTTCATAAAAATACATTTTCTAAAACATTTTGAGTACCAAAGGGTGGAAAATGGTACTATTAATTGATAAAGTTCATTAATAATCATAAGATAAGAATATTAAATGTTTTATTAAATAATTTTAATATTATTTACTCAAATTTAAATACCATTGAAAGGTAATTAAAACTATTTTTGAGGAAAATAATCTTTAAAAATTCCATAGTATCTCATACAACTTGGAAAAATTTTTAATTTTAAGAATCACGATGGATTAAAATGGAATGATTGCTTTAAATACCATTATGATAACAATATAAATGATATATTATATCAAAATAGGCATTAGATACACTACAAAAATAAGAAATTGGTTAATATGACACCTATCTCATAGATGTAAAAAGTGAGATGAAAAAACTATACCTTGAGTATGACTTGTATCATGTGTTATATTCATGAATAATAAACTTATGTTAATTATTTAATTATTTCAGAAATTTTTTCATGTTTATAATTACATTTATTTCACTAAGTACCATTTTTTATACAACTACACAAAAAATTAAGTTTTGTCAGGGTTTTTGACAAAATTTGGTTTATGTGTCAAATACAACTTCCGTAGGTCAATTATGTAAAATGGGTCATTAAATAATATCTGAATAATAATAATAATGACATAATTATCATATTTATACATAAATTATACTTTTAAAACACAAAATTATGTTTGGTTATGGAAAATTAACCAACGTTACAATCATGAAGACAGTAGGTCGTACGGACGCATGGGTAATGTTCCCGATTTTCAATGATCATTGTGAAAAGATGTAATGTAACAATATATATTTAAATAATGATAATAATACCATAAATAAAATTAAAATTAATCATATATACTTATATATATAATTATTATGATGTAAAAGGAATCACATCGTGTTGAGGAGGTTGTAGTCCACACGTCCATGAATGACGTTATCACTTTTTAAGCGTGTGAAAGGGTAATAAAGAAAACGTCAAATTATATTTATAGAAAATAAAATTTTTAATTAATATCATATAAATGTTGTTTATGTCACATATTTTTAATTTAAACCACCCATTATACATTCCATGTATATGGTGAATGGATCACATCGCTTCAAGGACGCAGTAGTCCACACTTCCACAAATGATGTTATCATATTTAAACAAAATGAAACATATAAGGGTATCTATAATAAAATAATTAAAGGGGAATAAATATGTAGTAAATATAATATATAACATATATAAACATCTTTTTCATTATAATACCCAACCATTAATGGTGTTAATGGAAAATGATTAATCAATGTTCCATGATGCGGTAGTTCTCTGTACACATAAACATTATATTTTTTTACCCATTAGATGAAAGTGTGTGTAAGTGTAGGAATAAAACATAGAATAACAACTTATATTTATATTTATGATACATTTGTTTTTATATAATCATGGAATAAGTAGAGTTTAGTGGGTTAATAATGGAAATAAAACTAATGATCTTGAGTAGAGATGTTACATCTTCCTTGGGTAACTCCTTTTGCTTTCCAACAAAGGAATTCGTTGGATGGATTTATTCCCAAGGATAGGTTTCTAAGATGAGGGGATGGTTTTTATGAGATATTTTGGATGATATTGGTCGATAAAAATTCGTTTTAGATGTGTGAGGAAGTTGGAGGAGTGGAAGCCTTTTTATAATAGAGGAGAAGTGACACTCTTGTAAATTTTCTAAAAGAGCATTCCACCCATGTTTTTACGAACAAAAATGGATCTAATAATGGACCAAATTAAATAAAATGGATTATAGTTTCGATATATGTACATAAAAATGATTTTATTTAAATATCTAGGTCATTTTGGGTTTTAAGTTTCAGGTTTAGTCCATTATTAAGTATAATTTTACCTTAATTGTTGTAAATAATTATAATTACTTACACAAATAACTTTAGTAAAATGCTAATTTTAACTTATTATACACTATAAAATAATATTATTACAAATATGAAATCAATTTTTTCAAATTAAAATCACATAAGTTTTAGAAATTAGTTTAAATTGAATCCTGCAGACGAGACAACATTGTGGGGTTTTAAAGTAAAAACGTTCAATGGTTTTCTAGGTTTTTGAATCCAATTTCTATGTGAAATTGATACCAATGAACTAATTTGGATTATAAAAAATTTAATCTAATTAATCTTTAAATAAAATCTTAAAAATTATTTGACCTTATAAATAAACTTGTTGAAAAAGTAGCATTGAATTAAAATTACGTATTTTTCACTATTCATAAAAAAAATGAAAAATCACATAAAAATACCAAAAATTCACACTAACATAAAATTTATGTTCCTATTTAAATTATTAATTTAATTTTGACATATAATATTTCTAAAAGTTCAAAAAAATGGATTTTAAATAGGTTCACTATTAAAATGTTGTAAAAGTGCATTTATAAATATATAGTTTTCCATGTATAATATCATGTTTGTTCTTATCTTATGATTATAAAATATATTGGATGAAGATAAAAAATATTTGATTAAATATATAATATATATATGACATTAATATCCCATAGTAATTATTATTAATTTAATTTATTAGGATAATAAAACATTGTGGGTGTGAAAATATTTTTCTATTGAAATATTAATTTTTATTTCAATTGGTTCTTATATTATTTTCTAATTAATTTTTTACCAATGAATTAATATTGAATATTTATAGATGATATATTTTAATATTTAATATAATAATATTCATAACAACTAATTTAATAGCTTGGTTAAGTATTATTATATTACATAATAATATTTTAATAATACATCATTTATCGGAAAAACCAGGTCTTGCGTGTAACACCAGTCTTCAAAGAATCAAATTATTACATGAAATGAAAACTAAATTGGTATCACATTAATTTCAATATATTTAATTTATATAAAATTTTTAAATTATAAAATACATTTTAATGTTTTGGGATGTTATATTTTCATTTCCCTTAACAATTAATCATAGGAAACAAAAAATATTAATTCTAATACCCGACTTAAACATAATTTTAATCATTTAATTTACAAGTTCTCAAGGAATACATAAATGCATTTAATCATAATTATACATTATATACATAATTAAGAAGATTCCAAGCCCAAAAAAAATATAATCAAAGGGGAAAGTAACATCCCCATTCCCTATTCACAATTATACAACTCTATTTCATCATTAAATCATTAGAGATAAGAAAAAAACTTAGAAGGGTGATTGGTTACAAAGGAAAAACTCATAATATAAATAATTTAATGTCACTTACCCTAAGGGGCGGTTCATGCCATGGTCATTAACCTATTATGACATCAAGGGACTCATAGTCATGGTCGAAGATATTTAATTATACGGGACACACATTAATTCATTCTCCTTTTTTTAACCTAGGTAGTACTCTATAAATCATCATGGAATAGGTAACAGAACCTTACTGTATATGTTACAGTTAATGTAATTTTACCAAATAATTTATGAGAGATTATATAATATATCTCAAGAGGTAGTTTAAGAAAAAATCATACCCTAATGGTCAAGGATACATAAGAAAGACACCGTAAATGGTGGTTTTAGTTGGTGTTGGAAACCTATAAAAATTTATATGGGTTTAAGTAACATACTTATTATAATATATAATTTATTGATAGTTATTTTATAATTTAATCAATGTGTATAATTTTAGGTGTGCAACAAAATGAAAACAATTTAATAACATGTGATACATTTAGTTAAAAGACATAGAACGCCTAAATCATGATTGAGAAGATTTAATCATACAATATTGGGACCTGATTCGATCCAAAAAAAGAGAAAATAAATAACCAATTGGAAAGCCAAATTGTTAGGGAATACAAGGTCACATAATGATAGAATTTAAGAGATTATTGGAAATAAGGAAAGGAATCAAGAGAAGTTGTTGGATCACTGTTAGGATTCCAAATAAAATGGAGACAATATATTCCAAGAATAGAGGATATACATCCATTAAATCCTATAATGTAAAAAATTGGAGTGTTCTTGGGTGGATTTTATGTGTGAAAGTGGATAAAAAATGAGGGTTGATGGATTAAATGTATTCGGGGTAAAATTACAATTTCACCCATTTAATGGTGTTCACAGTTTGAATGCACAATTTTCTAATATGTTCTCCAACCATGTGATTGGAACTGTATAAGGGCACACAAACCTCACAAATAAGGCACATGGTTAGAGAAAAATTTCGAAAATTATATGTGCCTACTACCCTAAGGCACCCCTTACAAGGTTTACACATATAGTTAGATTACCCATGCACAAACTATGTGAGTTAAATCTATTCTATTGATTTCATATAGACATGAGGCTCTAATTCCATATTTTCTCTAATAATTTTTTTACCTTTACTAGGAAACATGGTTGATCTTCTTATTTACCACTAAATATGCAGCAACTACATGCCTCTGTCTATTTTTTCAAAATCAATAGCTCTAGGTTCTGAACTATACACGAACACTCTTGAAACCCATGCATGATCTATAGTCAACTCCCAGACCTAAACCCCATAAAAACACATTTACATGTTTTTAATCACACAATTAATTTACATATAACAATTCTAAAATTTTACCATACACCCAATGAACATTCAAATTATTTTAGAATTTCTAATCAGTTCAAAATATGGGATATTACATATATTTTCTCAAATTGTAATAATAGATATCTACTTCAACATCATATATCATATAAACCCTAAAAGTTTTCATTACATTTAAAATTATTTCTAGAAAATAAAAATCTTTATTCCTCAAATAAACCATTTCAGAAAACATATACAAAACTAAAAGGTTGTATTTCCATAAATATCTCCAAAAATACTCTTAATAATATTTGACTCCCATCACTGGAGACCTAAAAAGGTAGTGTTTATTCCTTTTAAATTTTAATAAAAATTGAATATAGAAACTCATTATGGTATCCATAACTCTTATGTTAACCAGACATGAAAACATCCCAATATACAAAGTTTTCTAATCCTTTTATTTGATATAAACTATAAAAACATTAAACCCAAACCTTCGGATAAAGTTCTACAAAATCATCTTTACATTTATAGATTTGATAGTAATAGACCTAAACCAGTTTTTACTATTGAAAAAAATAACATAAAACTGAAATATTAGATGACTATCATACAAAAGGATCTTTTAGGTTTAGTGTTTTAGAGTAATCAGGAAACTTGTTACATAATAAATTGAAAATATAAACAGCTATTTGATAAAAATCTACATAATCTCCCTATAAGTTCTGTAAACATT
The DNA here is from genome assembly GCA_963277665.1 of Viscum album. Lineage (NCBI taxonomy): Eukaryota > Viridiplantae > Streptophyta > Magnoliopsida > Santalales > Viscaceae > Viscum > Viscum album. The sequence goes on from OY728132.1 coordinate 1,646,269,321, forward strand.
TTAACCATCTTAGGAATAACGTACATAAAACCATTAAACACAACCTGGGGAAAATGAAACATAAGAAGTGTGTGCTAAAATTCTCAATAAGGTTAAACATATGTTTTAATATTTGAATGTCATTAGTGAGCATAATATTATCATAAGGGTATGATAACCTAAACAAATTCATAAGTACAACTTAAGAGAATTTATTCCCATAAAAACCATGATCATAAAACATATAACATAGAATAAATATTTTATAAAGGCAATAATCATGAAAATATGTAATCATGACCCATGTGATATCAATATTGACCAAATAAACAATTAAAAACTCACAAAAAGGAAAAATAAATTACGTTGGTATCTTGGAAAATTATATTTATAGAACCCTCACAAGAACCCTTACATAAAAAATAACCATTATAGTCAACTTAAAACATAATTCTCTAGATAACATAATCATCACCCAATGCATTGGAGAGCTATATTAGGTTTATCTATAATCATGAGCTATATTGGTCTCACCCTTCATCATGAGGTATATTGGGCTCACCCGTCATCATAAAGAATGTCAAAAAACTCAAAAATAATTATGACACAAGAATATTTAATTTTTAAATATAATAATAACAATTTTTATTTTATAACATGATTTACCCATGGAAAGAAAATTAATTCCAGAATAATCTCTTTACGTAATCCTAATACATATAAATAAATAATAAGGATGGTATAATTAAAAAATATCTCTAATGACTCATAATTATAATCATGGGTTTTTTGTTGATTATGAATAGATATACCATTTAAAAATATTTTTCTCAAAATATACTCTCCACATTGATAATAAAATATAAAAACAAATAAATAACAAAAAAATTGAAAAAATCTTTTCATTTAAAGAGAACCATAAAAACATATAGAGGGATATTCAATCAAATAGTGGCCATTAAATTGGGAAAATATATTCATGTCATTAATGTTAAAAATAAACATTTTTTTAAAAACATTTTGAAAATAGATTCAAAAGGGACCCATATAGAAATTGTTATGAAATTTACTTTTAAAATACTTTAAAATAATGGTAATAATAATTTAAAATAACTTTATGAAATATTATATTTTTTATAAAATAAAACATGATTTTTCTTAGAAAATATAGATATGGAAGGGAAATATTCTTGTTTTAAAAGAATATACATGATCAATATCACTTAAAAAATAACATTCTTGATGATTCTTTAATAAAAAAGAGTAGAAATAAAAATTAAGCATGTAAACCAAATTCATAACCATAGGAAAATAAAAAATATTTTGTTTTAGAAAATAATTTAATATTATTTTCATTAAAGGAACCTTTATCATGAACAATATCAAAATGAAAAGGATATTAAAAAATAAAGCCTTTACTGCTTTAGTAATTTTTGAATCGAAAGTCACTAAAATAAATATTATTATATGGATATATAAATCCCATGAACTTTATTAGCTAATATTAAATAATTCATTAATGATGTAATAAATACAATATACATGGAAATCCGGGTTCATGAATTGAATTATCCCATGGAAATGATATTGAGATAAATAAAAATATTGAAAAGATCATGGATTTTGAAGTGTTAATTAATCCAGGAAGTGATAATGTGAAAATATGTAAATATAAATAAAACAAGTGTAAATACATAATAAAAAACTTAGAGATCCATTCACACATAATAATGTTCTAACTAACTCAATGAAGAAGGATTATAACCCAATGAAAGAAAATTGTGTTAAGAAACTCCTTACCACTTGGAATATTTCAAGTTAAATCCCCTTAGATGAAATAATGTTAATGGAAACATAAAATATCTTAATTTCATAAAGATTCATGACATATATTGTAAAAATGGGTCATAATGTACATTTCATAAAATAAATGACGTATATAAAATTAAAGTATGCCTCAATGAATATAAATTGAGAAAAAATACCTTACCTTGAGTCCATACTTTTTATATATTTATTTTAACACCTTTATTATTAACATATATAAATTATTTTATTAGTTAAGAACCTATTATATGATTAATAACTTATCTTAAAAAATTTATTTCAATGACATATTTAACAAATTAATTAGTTAATTCAAAATTGGGGTTTTTGAGGATGTTGGGTTCATAACTTCAGAACAACTTTGGTATGTTGATAGTGGCCATAGAGATAATTTTTACCTCTTCCAAAAAGTAATAATCCTCATTTAATAATATTTTTTTTGAAATAAATTATACTTTTAAAACCATCTATAAAATATGGTTATGAAAAATTAACTATGTTACAATCATGAATATGTTAATCTGTACATCCGCAAGAGTAAAATTTTCATTTTTCAAAAATAATGATGGAAAGATGGTAAGTGTTATTATAAATTTAAAATAAGGATAATTATATCCTAAATATCATATTATCCCTCTAAAAAATCATATATATATATATATATATCAATTTAAAGAGGAGGTGAAGAAAAATGAATCACATCGCTTTGTAGAGGTGGTAGTCCTCAAGTACGCATGAATGACATTATAATTTTTAAATAGATGGAACTTTTTGAACATATATGATTTATTACCTTTAAAAAATGATAAAAATTGAATTAATATAACATATAAACATTAAATTCACCATTATAACCAGTTGTGGGGGTGGTGATGGAAAATGAATTATATCGATTCATGTAAAGTCCCGTGTTTTTGAATCAGGTTAAAATACGAATGTTTTCGGATTTTTTTTCCATTTATCAATGGTTCATTTTTTAAAGTGAGCTATGGAATTTTATTCTGAGTGTTGGAACACCTAATGGTGTTGTTTCTGTAATTGCGTAATTACCTGATAAATTTTAGCAGGTGTCCCGATGAGTATCGGGTGCACCGGATTCGGAAAAATCCACTTTAATAGATATGCATGGGCAGCACATGGTTGCGGTCCAACCTACTCAGTTTATCTTATTTAATAAATTATTATTATTATTTTAATTAAATATGATTATATGGGTGGTTTGGATTAATTAAAATAAAGTTTTAATAATAATAATAATAATAATGAAGTTTTATTACTATTATTGTGGTTGTTAAATTTATTGAATGTTAAAGAATTAATTAAATGATAGTTGAAGGTATTGACATGGATTTTGGGTTTATCAAAGAACCGTTTTATTTAAATGATGAGTTTCAGAATTATTAAAGGACCATTTTTATTAAATGGAGGAATGCGATAATAATAATAATGTCATTGTTATTATTACGGAGTCATAAATTATTTTGATACTTTGATATTTTAATTGCATGTTAAAAGAGTGTATCATTTATGAGAATTAAATGTGGATTTTGAGCTTTTAAAACAAACTTTTAATTAAATGAGGGGTTATGGGTTTGAGTTTTTATCATATTAATGATATTGTAATAAATTGGGGGGTTGGATTTTTAAATAAATGAATGTTTGAATAATAATAATAATAATAATAATATTATTTTTTGTGGTTACTTAGTTAAATAAATGTTAAAAAAATTTATTGATCAATATGGAGTTTTATAATTAATTACGAAACATTTATTACATGAATAATAAATGAATGTTAAAAAGGAATTGGATAATTAATGTGGATTTAAATGGGGAGGTTGGACGTAATTAAAATGAGCATTTAATTATTTCTTTTAATAAAATTTAATTATGGGGATTGTCAATGTTCTATTTTTATTTAATGAGGTGTAATATTTAGGTGAATCTAATGAGTCTGTTGGGTATCTCTTTGAAACTCTTAATTAAATAAGTAGTTTTGAATTTAATGAAGGAGTGTGGTTATCTAATGAAGGAGTGTGGTTATTAAATAATTTTTTTTATATTTTTTTTCTTAGAAATAATTAAACATCTCTCAAACGGTGCATCCTATGGTAATTCTGAAGCCATCAATGGGTCCGGAATGAGGGTTTTACCCTAGAGAAGGTATAAAATCTATTTTCATCGAGCGTTTGGATGCCTTGCTCGCAAGAAATTATTATTAATTTTTAATCAATTATTTATTCCGTTTTTTTAATATTAGATCATTAATAACTCACAAACCGTCCATCATACGTGAAATCCGAGACCACCAATGAGTTTGAAATGGGGGGGTTTACCCTAGGAAAATTATAATTTTTATTCACAACGCACTTTTATTTAAAGTAACAAATTAAAATTTTTTAATTTAATTAAACAATTAAATAAATTAATTAATATCATGGTTACTATTCATTCATCTTCAATATACGCCATTTCCCATTTTTATGGCTTTGAAAACTTTTGGGAACCCCATTATGGACCATTTTAAACGCTGTAAATTTTAAAAAGACTTCTAGGAGTGAAATAAATGACTCCGCCATCAATAAACGGATCAAAATGACATCAAATTAAGCATTTTAATTTAGGGCTTTTAATTGAATCCGAACTGTTCTAGATCTCTTTAAAACCCCCCCTTTTGTTGAGTTGCGGGTTAGAGTGGTGGTGTGCGAATTTTTTTGGATGTTATTTGCATAGCATCCTTGACCTTCTTCCTCCCAAAGTCCCAACGCGTGACCATCCCTGTGCGCCATTACTTTTGACCTCTCAACCTGGTGCGCACAATAACCAGATAATGTGCATAAATATATATATAAAGGTGTGCACACATGCGATTACGGACCAGTTGTGAACTGGTTGATGCCAAGTACATTAAAGTGCTTTAGATTGAAAATGGCGCCACCCTGAGGTAGGGTCTCATATCCGTAATAATTTATTTTAAGAATTATATAATTTTTTAAATAAATTGAGAATGTAAGTTTCTTTGATTATGATATATCGATGCATGGCATTTTTGAAGTTATTAAATGATGCATTCCACATGAGATAAATGAGGGTTTGAACTTGTGTTGTTTTTAAGAATGTTTTGCTAATTTGGTTAAAGTGATATGATTAAACAGTTAAATGATTTGAATGGGAAGAATGTATAATAGGGTAATTAATTGTAGAATTAATTATCAATTCATGAGTTGGAATAAAATGTGTGGCTTTTAATTATGATTGGGAATATTGAATATTTGACATGTTCAAAAGTATAAATTGGAAATTGGTAATATTTAATGGATGGATTAATTATTAAATGTTAAATATTAAATGGTTAATTAATTTATGATTGGTGTAAGAGATAATATTTATTTAATTAATGTTTGAATTAATTAATTTGCATGAATTAAATTAAGATTGTGAATTGACTGTTTGTTATGACTGTTGGCCAAGGGTACTTTTTGATACTTGTTAGATTTCAATGCATTATGTTGTCTTGGATGAAGTTGTTCTATATTATGAGATGATGCGTGAGATGGATGCTAAATATATGGGCTTGTTCAGCATGTTTTGTGATGATTATGACGTGCATGTAAATTGTTAAAGTCCTGGACGAATCACTTTTTGAGTGGACGGGTTGAGACTTGTAAACGAATTTGGATAATTAAATGTTGAGTTAATTATTTATTTGGATTGCTAAGAACAATAATTGTTAATTAATTAATTACTATTGAGATGTTGAATGGTTAATTAAGGGTTGAATTTTGACGGGTGATTTATGTTGTTAATTAGTTGTTGAATTAATTAACGGATTGGATTAATTAATTTATGAATTAATTAATGGATGGTTTTGGGGTGTTAGACATGGTGACCAACACCAACGATAAATATATATGAATGATTGAAAAATGGGTTGTCAGACAAGTACTAAAGCTCCAAATACTCATGGGGTGATAGACATGGTGTTCTACACCAATGATAAATATATATGTATGATTGATAAATGGGTTGTGAGACAAGGACTGAAGCTCCAAATACTCACGGGGTGCTAGACATGGCGTTCTACAGCCAGTTTGGAAGCAAATATTCTTTTACGGGTCAGGGACTGATGCTCCAAATACCCATTGGTTGTGAGACAAGTACTGATGCTCCAAATACTCACGAGGGTGCTAGACATGATGTTCTACGCCCATTAATTAACATTGGACAGTGGGTCCAATTTTTCGTGCATGAAATGAGTTAATGGTTAATGAAGGCTGTTGAGACATGATGTTTTGTGAATTGTTTATGAGGAAGGTTTCAGACTTATTTATGAATTGGGTAAACCACTTTTAGTGGGCGGGATCAGACTTAGTATACGAAAGGTTGAATTGAATAACTTATGACACGTTATCCAAGCCAAAGTAAAAGCTTGGAATTAGTGTTTACATTGATTACATAGATGGTATTTAGAGACATCTGTGGTGTGTGATTTATACGGGATATGTTGGGCGTAGGCTGAATTTCAAGACCTTCATAATTTATTAATATTGGAATAATTAATAACCAATGAATGATTATGTAATGAATATTGAGTATGTATGACAAATGTATAATGCAGGTTCAGACACCAGCTAAGGGATAAAGCAGGTACTTTGGTATATAGTTACATTGTACTGTTTACTGATTATATAATGAATATTGAGTATGTATGACAAATGTATAATGCAGGTTCAGACACCAGCTGAGGGATGAAGCAGGTACTTGGGTATATAGTTACATTGTACTGTTTACTAAATTTATGCTTTCTTTCACATGTTATAAGTTATTTATTATGTGTCTGGTTTGGGGTAGACACCGGTGGTCCCGGCCTACTGAGATTTATATCTCACACCCTACTCAGGCCGCCATTGCACTGGGTACCTGAGTAGATTCTATTTGGTTGTAGGATAATGCTGTTTTCATTTACTTGGGAGTTAGGAGCACATGACCGAGCGGAGGCTCGGGATGCTCGAGGAGATCGCACGTGGGTCTTTGAGTCATTATTTATTTATTTATGCATTGAAATGTAAAGAATGTTGTTTTGTTCACTTTTTTCTACTTTTGTATCATTATCATTTCATGCATGCATCCGTTGTATACTATAGAATTGGCCATTTGTTTTTTGCAAGATTTATAAAATATACTTTCCGCTGCTTATTCATTTATTATAACATTTCCTCTATTTATTGCCTTTGTCTATTTTTGAACACTAAAATGAGGGTATAGTCTCCCCACTGACTATCCTTAGACCCTCGCTGCTAGTCGGCAGCCTCTAGCGTACAGGGATGCACGCTTGAGGTCATGTGGTTACTGGTCCGGCCTCCGGTTTAGTGGTGAGCTGGGTCGGGAAGTTACAATTCGCTAGGCGATAGTCTGTCGTAAAGATGAATGATAGATTCATTTATCGATGGAAAAGTAGATAGATTTATGTTATTACCTTAAATTTACAGTTTATAAGTATGTGAGATATAATGGTTTTATTATTTGAGAATTTTTGAAAAATATTTGAAGAATGTAGAAGAAATAATAAATAAAAAACATTAGGTTAAAAGGCATATCTCTTTTTCAGACAACCTCCTTTTCTTTACACCTTTATCCCTCTAAGGTTGCTATTATACTAAAAATAAAACCTATATAACATGGGTAATGATTTTATTAGGGGGTTTGATTATTTATTATCTGAGATAGAGTGCTCAAATGTTTTGAGGAACAGAGAAGAGTAGGGGACCATTTATAAGTGAGGGATTGACACTCTTAGATTTTCATAAAGTATGAAATTAATTAAAATTAATTATTTATATAAAAGATGATTCATATTTATATATATCTAATAGTAATATTTGGATAAGTTTAGGATATGTTTTAACCTATATCTCGTATTTTTAACCCTTTGTTAACCCTTTTGATAATTACCACAACATCACATTTTCCCTTTATTTTTAAGGCTCTAGAAAGATACCATAAAAAGAAAAGAGATCCATAAATTGAACATGAATTATATTTAATACCACATACCATTAAATTCACTAAAGTTAATTTTTTTTTGAATATTAAAAAATTTAATAAAAAATTTTTTTCATAAAAAATAATTAATTTTATTTTTGATATTATTAAATTAATTTGTCTTGAAAAATATCATGAAAATGATCTAATTCGAATAAAAAAGATTAAAAAAATAAAAATATTTTATAATTTTATGTAAAATTCATGGAACATAATAATTCGCCAAAATTATGCCTCTTTTAATTTTTTTACAATAATTTATTTTATTTTCCCTTTAATTTAGTAAATATTGGGTTGTTGTTTTGTATGATTTTAAGGTAATTATACAAACAGTAATAATTAAAAAAATTACTATTATAAAAAAAATATTATATTAAAATAAAAATTTATTACAATTTTTTTTCTCTTTTTATCATAATGTATTTATTTATGATATTTATGTCAATATAGTGACATTTGGAATTTAATTTTTTCATAAAGAAATTTAATTTTCATAATCAAAGAAAAATGTAACCAAGGAACATCGAATTCAATAAAAGATTCAATAGGGTATAAGTAAAATAAAAAATCACACTTGGGAATGTTTCGGAAAAATTTAAATCCTTATCTTATATTTAAACAAATTTGTTCCCATTTTAACCTTAACTGTGATAATTTCAATTTTTTCTTGAATATATTAATTATTTGAAAAAAAATAAAATCAGAATTTTAACCAAATTTGGAAATGATGATTAAATTTTTTATTTGATTTTATCATGTTAAAACCCTAAGGTTGGAAATAAATTATTTTTATATACGAACAAAAAATACACGAAAAAGAGTTTTAAAGGTAAATATTCAATTTAAAATTAAAAATCATTTAAACTTAAAATATATTAATAAATTGATTTCTATGAAATTTATTTGGGTAAATAATAAAATAATTATGGTTTTATACTTTAGGAAAATGATAAATTTTAATATAATCTTCCAACAATTCAATTAAATTAAAATATGAAAAATAGTTTTTTATTTGAATAAAATATTACTTATCTTTAGAAAAATCAATATTGTGTTAAAAATATTTACATAATGTTTAACAATACGTTATTTTATTACTTAATAATATAATTGGTCAATAAAAGCCATAAAATATGATAAAGGTATGTTTTAGGCTTATTTTAATGTTTTACCCTATAGTTTAAACCTGGATTACCCCATTTACCCTTTATCAAGGTGATACATTTTATCATGAGTACTATTAATAATGTCTAAAAATGGTAATAATTACCGAATTTTATCATACTAAATGCAAAAATGGGATAAATTATTCATGATTTAATTCCTATATGTCATTAAAATCAATTTAATTTTAAATGCATCAAACATAATGAAAAATAATTTTTAGAAAAACAAGTTTTAACTGAGAAAATAGAAATATACCCAAAATAATGTATAATGTTTATTTCTATGTAATTAATTATATTAAATATAATTAAATAAGAATTTTATTACTTTAATATCAAATTAAAATCATAGTTAAATTTTTAAACAAAAAGAAAAGATAGTTTTACAAAAAAATTTATTTTCACTATTCACTAAAAAATTAACCATTTTAAAAAAATCCAAAAATTTCACTCTAAGATAATTTTTATATGTTGATTTAAGATATAATATAATTTTTTTCAAATATAATTTCTAAAATTACCATAAATTAATTATAAAACTCATTAAAAACTATAACCATTTTTGATGAATTTTTTTTAAAGAAAAAATGACGTTAGTTAAACAAATTGAATGATTATTTTTGGAATAATAATAAATATATTATTATTAATTAAGAAATTTATATATATTTCCTAATTTGGTTAATTTTATTCATACCTTCTAATTCAAAAGATTTTTAAATCAGTTATAAAATAATAATATTTATTGGTTCATCTAATCTTGGTATTGCGTGTCACACACGCTATTGAACATAGTGTTATTTTAAAATATTAGTGTGTTATAGGAAATAAGGTAACCAATTATAAATATAATATACACGTTGATAGGGAAGTAAATAAATAGGATTATTGATTCCAAGAATGCGTATAAGGTAACATTTCAAAATGAAATTCGATTATTATATGCATATAGTCATTTAAAATAGGGTCATTGGATATTTGGCCATTTGAAAAATGGTTGTTAGATATAGTGTTGTCAGTTATATTAAATGGGTAAGTAATTAATTTTAAAATAATATAATTTTTGAATGAAACAAAATGATAGTATTTAATTAAAATATTTTAGTGTAAAAATATAATTTTTATGCATTGCATATTATTGTCATTATTTTTAAAAATGATTTTATTTATTTATGAAGTTAAAATCAATATTTTAAAAAAAATGGATATATAAAATTAATTTTTTATAAGATTAATATTTTTTTAATTAGATGTGGTGTATTGTTTTAAGGTTAACAAATGATATTTTTCAAGAAAATATTATTTGAATTACTATGTATTTTTACATTACTAAATCAAATAGATCACTTTTTAATGATTAAACTTAGGTGATTATTCAATTCATAAAATAAATATTAACACCAATTTAATTGGTAACTGATTTGGAAATGTATTAAGAACACATAATATTTAAAAAATAAATTTTCAATTAAATATTTTTTTTTTCATATTTTATATTTTCATTTAAAAGATAAATTTTAATTATCTTGAAATTTAATTATATTAAATTGTGTAAAAAATTTTAAATAGTAGGAGAAAATGTGATAATGAGGTCAATTTCTATTTTAAATAAAAAAACATGTTATCGATGTAAAAAATGATTTACCATGGTAACGTTAAAATGTTGTAAAAGGGGGTTTAACTAGGTGGTAATGGAATAAAATTTCATAAAATCATATATATAATTTTATTTATGAGGTGTTGATCTAATAAATTTTTTCCCAACTCCATTGTTGTCCACTTTGTTTCCACTTTTCACTTAAGTGTCAACCTTACACCTTGGGAAAGAATATTTGCAGAATTACCACTCAAAAATTCACATAGAAAAGGACCCATACTAAAACCCTATATTACTAATAAAACCATGAAGTAATATCTTGAATATAATCCTATTTCACCTCACAAAAATCATTCTTATATTTTTTTATTAATTTTTGTTATAATAAGGAATCCTAAATCCTCTTTCAAAAGGACCCCGTGATGAGAATTAGAAAATTAGTTATCTGAGTTCTTCTCTAACTATTTCAATTACCTTCTCATATAAACTATTTATAAATATTTTTTCTAGTACAATTATGATATATAAACATAAATTAATTTTAATAAAATAATACTACTATTATATAATTCTAATCTTTTACTCATTCACTAGTGCAACATGTTTTTTCTTTGAGTTTATTCAACCACCAACATCAATGATGTTATACCAAAATAATAATTTTATCCATGAATGAAAATAAAGATAATAATAATTGTGAGATATGATATTAAATATTAATATATTTCCTAGATATGGTTATTTAAGGATGATAAAAAAAATTATTCATCAATATTGAGTAACTCATTATTATTAGCAATTTACCTATAAAATGTTCTTAATAAAACAATTTCTCCAAGACCATAGCCAAAAATTACATCAAATAAACATAATACTGACCTAATAATTGGAAAACAATGATTTCACTACCTTGAATAATCATGTAATTATGAAGTTGTTATCAATTTACGACTACTGAGACTACTATTTGAAACTTGTATAATATAATAAGAATTACTAAAATCCAATGATTTTAATAAACAATAAATAAATAATATATTTCTAATAAATGATCATAATTGATGAGTATAGATGTTAATATATAAAAATAACGTTTTTTATAATTTATTAATATATTTATGTTTATTTGATAATAGTTTAAATTTATTTCATATAAGTTGAGTGTAAAGGTAGGGGTATATTTAAAAATTTCATTTAGGAATCTGTGTTTTTTATATTTGAACTTCCATATAGGGAATTATATGTTATTATCTATAAAAAACATATATTTTATTATCCTCTGTTTATTTGTTGGTTTTTAATCTCTTATGTTCATCTCTTATTCCTTTGGTTTATAATTTGACCAAAAAGACATTTGTAACTATATCCGACCTTATCTACTATTTTTGGTCGGGAATATTTCTATTCTATGTCTACGTTTTTTATTTTACTATATGGATGTCCTTATCTCTTATTCTATGATATAATAATTTATCTTTGTATTTATTTTAATTTATTTACAAAATTAATATTTTTTTAATGTTTTTGACATAGTTATTTATTATAACATTGATCCTCTTTACAAAAGTGTGAAAAGAATTATTATTTTTCAGTGAAAATTTCACATGAACTCAATTTTCAATTTTATCCCCACTTTTAATTATTAATATTAATATCCATTATTTTTTAAATTTTTAAATAAATATATATTCCATTTTTTTGATTTTTTTAAAAAATAAAAATATCAATAGAAAATGATATATATTCTAAATTTTCAAAGAAATTTTAAAACACTCTTATAAAAGGATATTTATTTATGTTTCCAAAATTTAATGATTCTTGTGATTAATTAGGGATATGATATAATGATACCATCCAATATATTACCCTAGATGGCTTATAGCCATGTTATGATAATGTTTTCCTGATACACATTTCTTTTTCTAGAGTTAATTAAGTAATGATGGAATTATAAATATTTTCATGAACCTATGCACCACATATGTATGGTTTTTATTATGTGATATGTGGGTCCTTTATAGACCTCCAACACATTCGGTAGTGTTTTATATGTCATTATATGTCATGTATGATATTTGGGACTTCACCCAATATAATATAGGGCTCTTTCTATAATATTGATTGGAATGGGGAGTGAACCAAATCCACTATGGGATTGTTTATCCTATGTGATTATGGTCTTAATAGATATCCTCAAAAAATGACTGATTTTATTTGATTATTTTGGTTCCAAAACCTTATATTATTCAATGAAATTATGTTATATTCTCAAGGATATTGATTATTGACTTATGTAACTATAATTCTATGAATCATATCATATTTTATACTAAAATATATATTCCATGAATTATGTTTTCTGCTATTTATTTTTTTGGATATATTGTTATGAACATGTACCTTGATTATGTTCTTATACATAAATATTAATCCTATTCTTACTTATGATATTTGATTGATATCTCATATGTTATCCTGACTAATTATATGTTCTCAAAATTTCTTAAGTTTCCATTCCCCATGTTATGAAGAAGATTAATATGTATGATGCATTATAAAGGGAATCATTTGATAAAAATATTTGTGGGTGATCTTGAAAATATCTCAAATAATTTGGTTATGTATTGAATCATCAAATAAATTAAAACATTAGATTTTAGGGCGTGTTTTTTCTTTAGATTAAATAAATATTCACATAAAATGATGTAGTAATTATTTTTTTCTCAGGACATCTCAAATATATAAAATTTCAACCATAAGGAAATAACATACCACATTCTATATAAAAAATAAGAAACATTAATTTCTTATGGGCCATACATGAATAAAAAGAACCACCTATGTGTCAATTATATAAAATAAGATCCAAAATAAACAAAATTATGGGGATGATTGAAAGACAAGACCTAAGAACCATATCCAAAATCCACCCCAAAACTATATCAAAATTGTTTATAATAGGTAATTTTCCCCTAGTCATGTTATGAACCATAAATTCTACACACGCACCGATATTACCATGAAAGGTGTGTGTAAAAGTCCACAGGTTACCACCAATGATATCCCTGACCAAATACAGAATATATAAGTTCATGTTAATATGTTATAAAAATAACAACACCATTAATAATAAATACCTACCATATTCCTAGGTTGTAACATGAAATGTAGGATCAAAAAATTCTTTGGATAGTTTTTGAGTTGTGTATGAATATATATCATTTGATACAATGGTTTGACATTATTTCCACAAACACACATCACCATCTTTGGAACAGTTTTAAATACACCGAAATCTGGTAACCTAGAGGACCTTAGTTAGATATACACCCAACATATCTTAAAACATATCCCGGGTTAGTAGCATACCCTACTCATATCCTAGAAAATCCCCATGGATGGTGCCTCACCCAACCATATCAAAGACAATCTATATGGTTTCTATTACACCTAAACATCAAAATAAATACTCCGTATCTATATTACACCCAACCACAAACCAACTAATTCCTCTGGTTGGCATTCCATATAACTTCATAACATAAATATCACTAGGTTATAATTATAACTAATTATTCCCCAAAAATACATAGATTTAGTATTACACCCAACTATGAATCGAACAACACCCAAGGTTCGTAAAGTACAAAACTACATAATAAAAAATAACTATGGTTGGTATTGTAACTAATCACCAAGAAACAACATCCTAGGTTGGCATTTCACCCAACCACAAAATAAAAATATCCTTAGGTTGGTACTCAAATCCTGATGTTGGAATTTCTCCCAATAATATACAAACTAACATGCAATTTTGGTAACACACCAAACCATATGTTTAATATAGAATGATATTACTATTACACCCAACTACATACAAAGTGTTGTAATTATGTAACAACCTAATAATTAAAAACCATATTATCATAATCACCCCTATAATACAACAAGGATACTAATTCACGACACATAATAATATATACCCCACAAGGATGAATATGGTTTGTCTTCACATCTATCTCCATTTTACACTTTACATTAGGTTATCTACTCACTCAAAACACTCATTCCCACTCTTTAATCTCATTTAAGGCTTCCAAAAATCTATCCCTAATTTTACATTCATCCCATCATCAATTGTTAACCTAGGATAACTATTTAAGCATATAGTTTGATAACACAACCAAAGATATCCCTCACAGGTTACTATTACCAGTTTTATAATGCATTAGTCAAGAATGTGGTCATCTATGACCATGACATCAATTAAAATATGTTTAAGATCTCTTATGACCCTAAAAATTATTACATCCAATATTAATGACTAAAAAACATCAAGTGGTTTCATCTTAGAGAATTCACACTTGTTGAGTGGTTCACACACATTAAAACACTAATGAAAAGAAATATAAATTGTGTAGAAATCATATGGACAACCCACATCAGTATAGTAGATACCTTTTTACTGAATATTGTTGGATAATTTAGTTTCAAATAGAATCAATCATAAAACATTAAATAACAAACATGTTAGGTTATAATATATGAAAAAAATGAAACAATCAAATGAATGTATATTAAATATAAGAGGATTTATAGAATTACCGTTGGTGATCTACCGAAAGAAACAAAACATTATTTAAAGCACCAATAGAGGATTTACACTCTTGAAAGATAAAGAAAAGATGAAGAGGGGATGGGGTTTATGTGGCTATGCTTGGGGAAAAAGGATAAAAACACCTTTTTTCATTAATTAAACTAAATAAATAAAACAATTAAATTATAAAAAATTTAGATAAGGGTCACCCAATACCTAGTACCCAGTCAATAGGTACCCAATCCCGTATACTGGGCAGTTGTTGTTATCTATCCCTGAGGGGAAAATCCTGTAACCTAGAGAATTCTTGAAATTCAATCCATGGTATTCTCTAATGCACCTAGTATCCCAAAACAGTAAAAATATATGAGCCTTGTAATTTTGTTAAATCAAAATATACCTTGGAATATATGGTGTGTCATAACCTCCCCACCATATAATATCTATTCCTTGGTTTATATAACCATAGAAAACCTATTCCCGCTATACTCTCATATCAGCCTTCTATTCTAGAGTCTCATCGTAGATATCCTCATGATGCATCTACATTGATACCAGGGGAACCATCATTCTATATAAGTTATTTTAACTCAAATTTACCTTACTGAATAGAAACTCCTCGAATGATTCATTAAACTCAAGATCAATATCATCAACAATAATTAGATGAGAAGGATCATGATGATATGTCTTGAGTTGAGATATATAGAATACATTATGCATTACACAAACTATATAAGTAATATCTAATAACTAATAAATGGTAAAAATATTATGTAAAACCTCAAAGGTACCCACAATACTGGGTTTAAATTTCTCATACCTTTGAATTCATTGAAGACCAATCAGGGTGAAACTCGTAGAAAAATTTAATCAGCCAACTCAAACTTGAGGGGACAATGTCTCCATTATGTATATGAAAGTTTTATTCTAATAGAAGTAACTAATAACATATAGATCAACCATATATGATCTAATGTCTCACCTATGATAAGTTTTTAGATAATTTAAGACCTCATTCCTTTAAATAACATAGAGGCGATCGAAACATTCTTCCAAAAAGGCCTTAAACTACTCTATCTAAATAGATTCCTAATACAGTTGTTATATCTTAACATATATAATGAGATATGAATCACCCTTGAACAAAAAACTATCAAATACATTCTCACAATATATCCTTAAAAATCTAAACAATAATATTAGACGATCCACGAATCATATGATGGTATGTTGTGATTAATTATATCTGAGTATCCAATTACTTTTTCTCCCCCACTATAAGTGATATGTAATTTGAGTATCCCAATTCAATGACATACACATAGAAATACCATAAAGTAATAATATATCTTAAAAATATTAGTAGACCAATATTATATATATTATCCCCCCTAATTAGTAATTTTTGAGCTAATTTATTCAACCAATAAATAATAACCCACACAACATCATTGAAATTAAGTGATCATAGAAATTTGGTTAAAAATACATTATCACATCATCCTAGTTTAACTCAAGAATAAGTAATCGATAAAGAGGTATTGAAGTTTTTAAATGCTATAAATCCACTTTTATACTTGTGTGGTATTGTGTAATGAATCATATGATATCTGTCTTCATAATAGTACACCAATACTACGGGTAGATATCAAGAAATTTCATGGAAATTCATGGGTAAATTACCCATATTGATGTGAATAAATCATAAATCATCTCATTGTTCTTGCTAATATAAGGAAAAACCAAACATTATATGTTTAAGATCCCATCACCACCTTGGAAAGAATTTTGTGGTGGATCTCCACCATATATACTTTCCATCATAACTGTACAATAATATTTAGACATCTGATAGTTATTTACTCTATCAAGTAGTAAGAAGGTGATAAAAAATGATGTGAGGGTTGATTTTATTAAATAACCCAAGATATAATTATTCATATTAATGAATAAGATAATCAACTAAAACATTAAACTAGATCCATACACCACCTACACATAATCAATTCAACTCATTACATCGGCTATAATATTCTCCTACCTAGTGGTATATGCTACATTGAAGTTAAAATAATAGAGTTACTCATCCCACATCCACTATTAAAGGTTAATGTTGTGTTATGTAAAGATATTTATTATTATTTTATGATGAATATAAAAAATCCCATCCATCATGCAGTGATGCTAACATCTCACCGCATGTACTATAATTTCTAGATCTAGGTCATGTGTTGGGTTATTGTACATATGCTGCCTGAGTTTTTTGGACCAATAAGGGACGAATATCCAATCCTATATTAAAAAACTCCAATACCAACCCATGATTCATTAGAATAAAATAAATACTAATTAAATATCTCTATTAAGGTAAATAATGGAACAAATTTTAAACTTCCCATCATCTTTTGAAAGGTTATTTTTAAAGAATCAAACCACTCAAACATCAATCCCTTCTTGGTCAAAGTCAACTTTGGTGATTCTAATATGATTAATTCCTAAAAAAATCTTTTATTTTATACTTAAAATACCATGAAGATATGAATAATGAATATATTCCTATACTTATTCTAAGAAACCATGGATTTTATCTTTTAAAAGAAATGTTTTTTTTTTCAAATCCTTTCATTAAATTTATATCTAAAGAAATACAGTAGTAAACATTCCCAAGGTTTTTTTATGTGGTGGTTGTGGTAAAATATTATTTATAAATTTTATTAATATTTTTGTTTTTGTAAATTAACTGAGTATTTTTTTTATGGTTGTGAAAAGACAAAAAACAAAATAATAAGAAAGGAAATTTCATTAACAAGTGAAGAAAAATGGTTATGAATTAGATTGAACAATTGGATTTCATCTTCTTCATTTCCAAAATATATTTCTATTATTCTAAATTATTTAAAATACAACACAACACAATATATATTTCACCTAATTCTGGTTGAAAGTCACAATAAGTCTATATTATACATTTTTTTCATATTCAAGTGATCTAATTACTTCGAAACCAATAAGAAATTAAATGTAATCAGGTTCACTATACTCATAATTCATTAAAAAGAATAACAATTTTAAATATAGGATGATACTAATTTAATTTTAATGAATGGAAAAAAGTTTCTTCGTTAATTACATAAAAAATAAAACCACACACATTAATTGTTAATGAGAAAAATATTTAAGGAGTGTCTGTAGAATTTATTATTCCAAAAAAATTGAAATAATAATTATTCAAGAATAAAAATTCCTTTAAAATAGACAAAAAATGTAATAAATGGAAATATAACTCAGAATATGTCTCTAGAATCCTCCAATTGATATTTTCTATAATTTATTTATATGATCATAAATAATAATATAGAATCCTTATTTCCACTACCCACTGATCCCATATCTGACCAATATTATTCTCTTGATACTTATTCATGGTTAAAAGGAAGATGTTTGTATATCATAATTTATGTAGGTGATTAAACCAACCAAAACAAGAATATTCTATAATATAAAATGGTATGATTTTAGAGTTTTGTAACATTAGTATCATTTTCTTTAAATCATTATAAGGTAACATGGTTACTTGATGAATTTTATCTTTCACGTCATCAGTTCCATTAGAGGGAAGGATTTGTGATTACTTCATGAAACAATAATATATAAATCATATAATAATTTTTTTTGATAGATTTAATGGGTATAAATTAAATCAAGAATCAAATTCATTGAGTGGTTTGTGAGGGGTAGATGAGGGATCCTTTTATTGGTGATTTTTAGTGGTATTTTCATGAATATTCATTCTTTAATGTATAGGTTTATCATTTTAAAAGGAAATTCGATACAAAGTGGAAAATGGTGGAGGTGGGATAATTTTTAGTTTATAAAAACCTCATTCAAATATTTATAGATAGGGTTTTATGATATTTAAATCCATTACTACTTAGTTTACCCAAAATTTACCTCATTTTATATTTACCATGGTTACTCAATTTTTACCTCAGAAACTTCTTTTTTTATTCCTAAAACTAAAATTGAACTCTTTAAACAAGTTTAATGTGATAATTAAATATTTTGACTCACTTTAATCGCATATAAAATCCACATATGAGAAATTTACCTTTTAAATTAAAATGTAAAATATATAAGTAATGTTTTTATCCAAAAATAAAATTGTAAAACTTATGAATCCTTAATCTAATATCATATAAATTACCAATTAAATAAGTGTTAAACTATTTTTCTATTAATTGTAATAATATATTATATTAATCATTAAAAAGTGATCAGTTTATTTTATTAACATAATAATACATAATACTTAAAAAATATTTCATTGAAAAATATCATTTAAAACATTAAATAAATTTAACCATATCCTATTGAAAATAAGTATTCAGATTTAAAAATTTTAATTCTATTAATCCATTAGTATTAACATATTTCTTTGAAATTTTTAAAATATATTAAATCATTCATAATAAAAATAATTTGTATTTCATAAAAATATATTATTATAATAAAATATTCTAATAAAATATTTTTTTTATTTCATTCTAGAGTTATGAATTATATAATTTTTTTATTTATTTCAAAAAATTGCAAAACCTCAATATTCCAATTTTATATAAGCATACCCAATGACCATATATCCAATGACTATATTTCCAACAACCATATTTACAACAACAATTTTCTATTGAAAATATACATAATGGTCATATTTTATTTCTATATATAGTATTACGTAAATTCTAAGAATTATTCATATTATTCATTTAATTAAATCTCAATATGTATAATATATTTACAAGTATATTCGTAATTTTCTGATATTGAATCAGTGTTATGATCTTCCTAGAAAACCACGATGATAAGTATTTTATATTTGTGGACTTTTTATTTACTTGAATATTCATTCCACTTGTACATTTCTTAATGATGATTAATATTATATTATGATAATTATTTAATTATTATATTGGATTTTTATATTTTATCTCAATAAAACTTATCAATGTTTAATTTAGATATGTTATTGATGTAGAAAAATCTATTCATCAAAGTATTTATTTAAAAGAAAAAAAAATAGTAATATTATGGGGTGTGAAAAATCATATCTTATATTTACATTATTAGATGAATTAAATGTAATTTTCACATTAATATTAATTACATTTTGATATAATTAAACTGATCCCCCCAAGATCCCTTATATTAGAATCTTCTTCACATATTTAATATTTTTTCAGTTGACTTATGATTACTTCACTCTACACCACTATTAATCTTTCCATTAAAATGAGCCATCATCAATATGATCCACAAGAATATATGGGATTCACAATGGTATTTTAGTTCCCTATATTATCATAAACTAAGTCCACTTAAATCCCTTTTTATTGCCTCATGCTACACTAGATCACACTCCAATGGTATTCTTCTCAATTCTTTCTACTAGTATCACATTTAGTTAATATTCTACACAATACCGTTGATTTTATGACCCAAAATTAGCAAAATATTTCACCATTATCATAACTCAGTTCACTTAATCATCCTTGGAAACCCAATTTAGCTTTCTTAAATTACTAAGGCTTAGGCCATGAATCTTTTATTTTATGAATTGATCAAATCAACCTCACTCATAGGCTCAATGACTCAAAAATATATTACCAGTATCACTCACCATAAATTTTTCATCATTTTAATGGTAACATAGATTTTACTCACAATTCTTTCTTGGAATGTTATCAAGAGTGTTATGTGTATTGATCCAAAAAATTACACCCAAAATAAATAGAAATAATGATCTTCCAAAAGTGAATTTAGGCATATAGAAAAAATGAATTAAAACCAAAAAACATATTAAGAACCCTATTCTTAATCAACCCATTTTACAAGATTAGTAGTTTTAATACATAAAATTATTCTATTCCCTTAAAATAAAGATATAAATGTTTTATAAAACTTTTATAATTTGGACTTATATATTTAGTTGATCCTCAGTTTATATATCCTTCAATAAATAAATAAAATCTGTCACAATGTTAACATCTAAATTTGAGCTAAAATTCATGGATCATATTGTGTATTTGAGGTATAGATTATTTTACTCATCTCAATTGGACCTCTGTTTTAATTGGACAAAAAATTATATCTTTAATCATTTTATCCAATAATGAGGTTGAGTATTCTGATCATTTAAAAATTTCAAATTTCAAGCTGTTCGAGGTATATGATTCCCAACAGGGACTTTAAACACATCCTCAACCTCAAATCCCTTTAATTCCTCTAGATAATTTCCACTTATTTATTTTAAGACAATTTAATTCTAGAGTTAATATATCTTTAAGTTTCATTTACTCTTACACTTCACATTCTGTTACAAGAATTCTTTACTAAAATTCATTTTTAATCTAAATTATTATGAATTATAATTCCTCAACAAAGGGAAATGTTTATTAATTGTTTACAGAAGTAATTTATTCTTTTATATCAGTAAAATTTAATCCTACACATCCTCTTCAATTTTTATTTTTATTCTTACATAACAATGAAAATTATGACTAAATAATAAATAAGAAGTAGTTATTCTTATTACCAACTGATTCTAAAAAGCGTAATTTCTATATTTTACACTTCATAATTATCAAATATATATTTTTAAGTATTATTAAATTCATTAAATATAAATTTTATTCACATACTACTTTATATAATTAAAAATTATTTAAAATAACATGAAGTTTACTAAAAACACAAAAACTAAAATCCAAACCTCTAAATTGATGTTTAAAAAATATTTTAGAATTGATGGTTGTAAAATAAAATTAATTATTCTCTAAAAATCATTTTTCTATTAATAATTCACTCAAAATTTATTTTTATTCCAATTAACCTAAAAATAATGAATAATACTCTAAATTCACAATTTTAGAATACAATGATAAATAATATATTGAAAAAATGGAAATGGAAATCACATTAAAGTGTGGAACATAATATTCTCCCAAACTACTGTTTCATGTTCTCAAGAAATAAGTCTACAATACTCAGCTTAATAGAAATAAATACAAGAAAATAATTAAAATCTATATATAAAATTAAGTAGTTATTAAAGATTATTTCTTCTATGAAATCAAACCAATGAAAAAATACTTCCACTCTCTCAAAAGGAATATATTTGTGCACATATAATGTTTCTAGCTTTAAAATGAATAATAAATCTATTATATCATATTTATTGTTACATTAAGGTATTCTTTAAAGTTATTTTTTCTTCTTCATGGAGGAAAATGACTCAAATTAATAATTCTGAAAAAGTACACGTAGAAAAAATTAATTAAATATAACCAAAAATATTTAAAAGATTATCAAGTTTATAAATTAAATAATAGTATTTAGTAAATAAAACAAACACATACATCAACATTATATTATCACACAACTCAATAATAGATTAGGATTTCATTTTATATATTATACCAAATCATAATTTAAAATTTTAATTAAATTCATGAATACTAAATTCAATTGAAAATGTTAAAAATACTCCTAAATTTGAACTAAGAATTTGTTTTCAAGCGACTAATATGAACCATTTCATCAAATAATTTAAAAGGAGAAAATTATTTAAAAAAAATTAAAGTGGAAACAATATACTTTAATTTTTCAGAAATATTATCACTTAGTTGAAAATGGAAAATATTAATGAAATTAAATTATAATTTTATTTGTATTTCAATTAATTATTGTTTAGTAAAATTAATAGTCCCACCCCACACTTCATATTTTAAGATGAAGTATTTTATTTGGCTAATACATTATCAATGAATACTAAATTTCATCATTTAAAATCATGTAAAAGTGTCATAAAAAGGTTCAAAAAGAAATATTTTTACCACACAAAATATGGAATCTAAATTAGACACATAATGTAAAATATTTTAAGTTTTATCCAGTTACAAAAATTATTTTACATATTAATTTATTTAATATATCCCCCTAAAAGTGTTAAACAAACAAAAATACACAAACAAAAAAATATAAACAACAAAAAACAATAATCTAAAATAGGTTTTCCCTTAAACCACACTTATTTTAAATACTGTACCCATTGTACCATAGATATGTATGTCAATGATAATAAAAAAAAATTACAACACAAAAAAATTAAAAAGTAATGATACATATTGACATTATTTGTACTCATCATCTTAAAGAAGAAACTCCTCCTTAAAATACCCTTGTAAATTGTATTTTAATATCTCCAATCTTTTCCCATTGAATATAAATAATTTATTATTCATTGAGAATTTAATATGTAAAACATAAAAAGTAAATTCACATTTAATTCTCAATGGTATAGACATTTGGAATAAAATCTACATGGAAATATTTTTATTCTGAAATAAAATAGAAAACTATTTTTTCATTCATTGTAATTATTTTTCAAAGACAACTAATCTTGGAAAACTTTGGTTTTATCTTTATCCATATGAGATTTTTCATATGATTTATTCTTAATTTATTATGACATATTTATAAAAAAATTTATCTATTTTATAGCTTCCAACAATTCCATATTATATCTCTAAATATCATAACAGTACTTATGTTCAAAATTAGTTGAAAAATTTAAGTTTATCTAATAAACTATCATTAATGGTGACATGCTAATAGATGTTTTATAGGATATTCTATATGAATAAAGAGAATTATTTAATCTCAAACTCCAATATTTCATATTCTAGTTGATTATTTTATCTATAATTCATTTAATTTCTCTATTTTAGATTATCCACGACATTTTAAAAAGGATTATAAGGTATAAAAATATTATTAAAAAATATAAACATCCTCAACAAATCATCTAATATTTTTCTAATAAAATTAATGCCTTGATCAGTGAGGATAAATTTAGGAAACCCAAATTTTAAAATATATTGTTCTTAAAAAATTTATAAAAAACATAATAATCATCCTTCAATGTTTTGAAGGCCTATACCTACTTATATGCATAATCTATTGAAATAATTATGTGATGGTATAAAGAATAATTTGGATATGGACATAGTAAATCCATTTCGATAACATTACACACATCAACAAATAAAATAAATTACCATAGCATGTCATTTATCATGGATACATTCACTTGAAATATTAAGGTTTTAATTGTTCAATTAAAATAAAAAAATCCATAATAGAGTAATCTAAAACAAACATTAAAAGAGAACTTTCATATTAATTAATTTTCATTTAATTTTTTATACAATAACTTATGTAATGTTAAAATTTTAGTACTATCTAAATCTAAAATTTTGTAATGAATCACTTAATGATTTACTCAATTTCAAAATTCCGCATCTAATGGACACACCGAAAGTATTTCCAAAATACACTCAAATAATTGGAAACACTATAATTTTGAAACCCATGGGAGTATTTCATTTCCCAAAAGTTATTTAATAGGATCTTACAAATGAATCCTAAAACTCTCTAAAACATGAAGTTCCTTATTAAGGATGGATTCAATAATAAATGTGGATAGATTTGAGGTTTTTCACATAAAATAGTTGGCGTCCTACTCATATGATAAACCATTATGTTTTCAGAAAACATTATATATTTTATTACAACAATAAATTTTTAATTTAAAAAAATAAATATAGGCACCTTGGATTATGCCTCATGTTTTTTCATCAAATACATGATTATTGAATGATCAATCAATACTATTACTTTATATCCCAAAATTTAACACAAAATATGTTTAAATAAAATAAATGGGAAGAAGTTATTTTTAGTCATATTATAATTTTATTATTTAAAATCAAGAGTTATAGATGCATAAGTTATGGAATGAGACCTTATTTCCACTATTTGTCTCAATAAAAACTTTTGAAAAACGTGGATGAATTAATAGTCATTTCAAAAGTAATATCCCACCTATGTGAATGAATAATGTGTGGGGACAAAAAATTATATTTTATCTCTCTAAAAGATTATTTAAAATTCTCAGTAAATACACATGTGACTCTTTTAAGATATATATTGATAAATAAAAGGTAATGTTATTGAATTCCTTGAAAATAATATTATAAAATCAATATTTTTTAAGAAATGTTGTCACAAACATCACTTTATTTTTGAAAGTGGTGATATAATATTAAACATGGACTTATTAACCTGAATTAAATTTCTAAAAACCCCATGTACTAACACTATGCTACTCTCAAATCCAAAATTACAATTTTTGAATTTGAGAGAATGATTTTTCTCAATTAAAGTTATGAGGATATAACGTAATATTTTCAAAAAAATTTCAAATGAGGATCTATATACTATGAAATATTCCATGAGAAACTCCAAAAACACTAATACAAACTCAAAAAAATGATCGTAATACAAATTTGAAATATTCCTAATGCATAACAAAGTATAAAAGGAATTATTTTATATGTAAAGGTACTAAAATAATAGGTAAATATAGACATCTCTTGATCTTCATATACTATGTTGATATAAAATTACCTTGAAAATACATTTAAAAAGAACTATTGGAATTTTCTAACATTTATTTCATTAGTTTTTCCAAGGAATGGATATGGGATGTGGGATTTATTAGTCTCAAGATTCATTTTATCATAGTTTATATAAATGATTCATTTTTTGAAATTATAATGAGAAGAATCTCTCAAAATATATTTTTTAACACTATGTAATAACTCTTTTGAGTATTATTTATATTAGACCAACCCATTGGCTACAAAAAATTAGAAATATTATTCCGAATTCCCATAATGTATTTAACTATTTTTTTACTACCTTTAAAAGTGTAAAATTTAAACTTCTTTGAAACTGCCTAGTAGGTTTAATATAATTCTCTAAATGAATCCTATGCATGCATATTGGAAGTCTAATTCCAGTAATGTAAGCTAACTTTCATACCATGTATTTACTATTCTCCTTACACACTCTAATTTTTTTTCTTATTCTTTATAAATCTCCTTATAATTTATAAAAAGGGTTTTTATTATTCTATAAATTGTTTTTCAATAAATCATGAAAATATTCCTATTATATGTTTGGTAGGATATCCACCCATAAAAAATTGGGTTTTATTGACTTTATGAAACATAATTTAGATTCTAAAACCCGTATAAAACAAGTGAATTTTTAATTTAAAATAGCACTAAAAAGTGATCACTGTTCCATGAAAATGATTCATGCTGACAATGTTTTCTAGATTAAAAAAACTATCAAAATGTGAACTTATTTTATCATATTCAATGTTTTTTAGAGTATTTATAAAGATAATAAAATGATTATTTATCACACTCTTTATGTAAATAGTAATAACATTGTTCACATGCAACATTCTTTATAATTTCAATGGAATCAACAAATAAATAATAATTTTCATAATGTTCACTTACATAATTTTAAACAAAAAAATTCAATCAAAATAACCATTATCATAATCATGTAAAACATGTTTAATACTTGGAAAATAATAATTTTTAGCGACATATAATGCATGTTTTATGCTTATAAAATGTTGAAATAAATAATTGGATAACCAATTAATCATTTTAACTTTGTGAGTTGAGTAATACTACAACAGATATCTCATAGACAAAAATTTAATAAAATGGACAATTTATTGTCCAAATTCTATTTAATGAATGATTTTGTGAAATAGGTAAACCAAATTTATTGAATGGGTATAATCAGTCACTTATAACATAGATTGGGGTCATATATATATATATTGAATAATTGAACTTGGAGACACACATATTGTTTGAGGGATCTGGAAACAATGTTTCAAAATTTTAGGATGTTATGATATAAGTTGAAAAAACACACTATAATTTAAATTGAAATCATCATAGAATATTGGGTGATCCAATTTTATTTCTAGATATTGATTAGATGAAAGACTTCTAAGAATATTTTAGATTTACTAATTCAAGAGTTATCCAATCAATGAGATACATACTCCATCATTATTCCAAAATTTATTCTATATCCAATTATCTGTATAATAACCTAATAATTTTTAATATAACATTAATTATCAATCTATGTTAATGTATCATACTAGTGTGAAAAATAATTTGATATTCAGTTTTCATTGTACCCAAATCATGTTATCACATGAAAGGATAAATAAGTTAAATTTTAAATCAAAAAACATTTTTTTTAAAATCAAATATTTTCACCAAAAGACATAGAATGAACTACACTAAGTGTTGAAAGAAAATATAATTAATATTAACTTTTTTTGGAGAAAGTGGAGGAGATAAGTCGATGTTATGATTGTTACCTTCTTATGTTATAATGATCATAATCAACCTTTAAAGAGTCCAATGATTTCATTTGATGTTTTTGTAGTAGAATATTTTATGTTGTAATCTTGGTTATTATATGATCATGAGGAAAAATTATTAGAGTATTGAATGGGAATTTAAGAATCATTGTATAAGTCATGTTGGAATTATTGAGATCATGGAGTGAAGTTATCAGATTTATCAGAGGTATTGCACAATGGGTGAAATTCCATGGTTGTTTTGGGAAGCTATAGGTAGACCTGACTTTACAATGAAGGGAACTGACCAACCAGTTCTATGTTGGTAGAATATCTTATTTAGTATAAGTCCACAAGCCAGTTAGTAGAGGAGAACCAGCCAGATGGTAGTGATGGATATAATCTATATTGAAGAATTTTTCCACTGGCTAGCTAGTGGAATCTCACCAGACAGTTGGTGGGTTCTGTAGATTTATATTGAGTTACAGAAGGTACACTAGAAACCCAATATATCCTACTGGTTATTCAGTTGTGTCAAGATAATCTAGAAAAATGTGCATTTATTATGGTCCAAGATGCATCGAATTGGTCCCACATGACTTCCTTGGCCCTAATTCGATTCCCGAATGTTATCAATACATTTGGATATGATAAATAGACCCTTTTAGTGGCTTGGAAACTAACTTTATCAATGATTATCAAATATTTATTCTATATAATTTCCATATTTATATCTTTCTATAAATTACTCTAAACTATTTTTTTAACCTTATGAAATTATTTTTTCTCCTATATCTTTCTCATTCTATCTTACTGATTCCTCTTATCTATTTGAGATAATTGAAACAATTCATAAAAAAAGGTTATTTTATAAATCCAATAATTATACATATATTTATTCAATTTCAATGATCACTATGTTTTAAAGTGAGGGAATCAGTTTTATTTCCCAAAAATATATGTTTATTGATTTTTTTTTTCATATTTTAAAACATTAGAATACTTTAAATAATATTTTTTAATCATAGAACTGAGTAAACATGGGATTCTAGGTTTCAAAGTTCCTTGGTGTGGATATAATTAAAATATTATATATATTATATAACATGCATGTGGTTTTTATTGAAATTATGAAATAACTCATAAATAGATTATTGAATGGTAAATATTATAACTCCATTAAATCAAGGATGTGGGTTTACCCTAGGTGTGACATACTTTTTTTTCAGTTTCATGTGTTTTTCAAGGAGAAGTCGTGAGAAGATAATGAATAAATAAATAAATTCAATAAATTTTTTATTTAATTTTTATGAACTAACTACCTCAATATTTAAAGTTAGATAGGGGAATATCCATGGGTTATTCCACACAACCGTATGGTTTTAAAGATAGAATGTAAGATAATTTGGAAAATGGAAATCATATCAGGGATTAGTGACTAGTATAGAATAGTTTTCCTTCATTAACAGATTTTATGGATCTCATCAGTGAAAAAATATCATTGCCATTCTTCATCAGTGATCGATCCAAACTCAAGGAAGTAGGTTTGATTATTTTGGCATAATCCAACATTTTTTTCACTTAAGTATAATGTTATTTAATTCCCTAAACAATTAAATCATGGGTCAATTAGTAGATTATGGTTGATGAATTGTTTATTTTGATTATTTTTGGTTAATTATTGATTTTCCATTTCATTCATCCCCCAGAATATATAATATTAAATCCAATATAACCATCAGTAATGGTTTATTTATCATGTTCATGGTTTGCGCCTTTCTCCCATCATTCTGAATACATTGGTAGTTAAAATTTCCATTGGATGGTGGTTTGAAAAATACTATGGGAATGATCATTGAATATTTTTTTAAATATAGTTATTTATAATATGTTTGGATTTGGGATTGATGGAATGATCAAGATATGGTGGAGAAAATGTAAAATCGAGGATCATATCAAGTATTCTTTATCTACAGTTTTGTGACTTGGAAGTGAAGTGATATATAAATATTTATTTGGGTGATTGGTTGGACAAAATTCGATAACTAGTGACATTTTAAGTAAAGTCAAGACCATATCGAATATCAATACATGAGATCTATGAAAAAATTGAATGCGGCGATGATGTTGGTGTGATGCGTTGAACATGAAGGAGTTCTCATAATCCCCACATACAAGCCACATACTTAGAAAGATTTCATGTCATGTAGTATCTTAAATACTATGGGTAGTGGTTCACAAGAATTAAATATTAAAAACCCTGTATAACCCACAAAAACTGTTTGGATTATTGTGAGTTGATTTATGTGTACCCTGGGGGTACTTGGGAAAGGAGTAACAAGAGTACATTGGAACAACCTATTAAATGGGTATATACATAGTCGAAGTACATGGATATGACCAGGTACAAGGGAACAAATAGAGTATACATGCATGGTTCTTAGTACATGAGAACATCCCCTTGTACACTGGAAGATATAGGGTAACAAAGACATGCTATCTATACGCTATATATTCCATGCACATTTCATAGGGATGGTTGATTCGCTCATTCTCTTAAATACAGACCAGTATCGTAGGGTGTATCCCCTTGGTCAATCCCAATGAGGGTACTTTGAGGCATCACATCATGATCATAGGATGTGATCCACTTATTGGATTTTTCTCATATTAAATCCGGAATCCATATTTGTAACAAAATATATATCCTCTCTCATCATTGTTTCCTAGGCTGGGTTATGAATCTTATTGATTACTATCACGTAATGTAACCCATATCCCAAAAGTTTATCCCAGTTCGGGTGAGTAATTTACTATAAGATCTAGATGAGATCACCTATATTTGTATTGATATATTCATAGTTGTAGTGTTTAATTCTTCTTTGAGACAGTTTATGAGAACAAATTCTCAGATGAGATCAAAAAATGTTATAAATTCTCATGTAGTGAGTACACCAAGATACACATTACTATGAAGCCTTGAATAGAATCCCAGGATGAAAGTGTGATTATGACCTTACATTGCGACTTGGTGTATATATTTATTATATATGAGTTATTATTGTTATATCTCATAATTTTATTATCATTCATTGGTGATGATGAGATAACTACACTCTTGAATATTTATGTTTGGTTATTTTAGGGTGTCCTACTAGGTATGTATATACTATCCCCACATGGTATCTTCCTAAACATGTTACATCTTTCCAGATGATATGCATTTTGATTGAGACCGATGTGGATCTAAATTAGGCAGATCATAGTTGAGATAGAAATACAATAGTTGGCTCTAAGAGTTTCATTTCACTGTTGTACCCTCCTTCCATGATGGTTGGATTCTTTTTACTGCTTTTTTAGGATTTTATTTGAACCATTTTTCTTTCCTGTTCCAGTGTCATACTCTAATGTGGGATATAGATGTGTGCATGAACTTTCTATATTAGTTTTATTTTAGCTTTAAACATTTTGTGGGTATTTTGTGATTGGTGTGTGTGTTTTTGTGATTTTGTGTCTGTAGGTACCTTTTTCTAAGTCCTCCCATGCATGTGATATAACTACTATGATTAGTCTGAAACCCCAGACCTATGTCAGGTGGGATTGGGGGTTTCACATTCAGCATACCACTAGATAGGAGGGTCCCTATGCATTGAATCTTGATAGAGTAGTATCATATTGGTTCATACTAGGATCAGATATTCGAGATTTTCAATATGTGAGGTTTGGTTTGGGGTTTATAGAAACAATGTTAAAGTGTTTCAAATTGTTTTCTCATGGCGCGAAATCCAAGGTTGGTATGGAAAATAATATATCCATTCACCATGAATCTGAAAAAATTATTGTTTACTCAGTACATGTAGACACTATTTTTTGGGAAATTTTTTTTACATTCATTATATAGTATTGAATTGAGGTTTTTATCCACTTATTGAGGTATCTGTCGAGATATACCCATTAACCATGTTATGTCTTGATTTTTTAGGATGCGTCTTCATTGAAACATGCTAGAGTTCTGCATAAGGATCACAAGTATGATCCTCCTTGTGACGAGACATCACTAAATAGTCCATTATAATAGATAATACCAATGTGTGGTTTTATAGTATTACCACCACCTAGTGAGTAGTATGTTTCATCAAAAGTTCCATAAAATGATGTGCATAGGGTGATCACACTTCGTGATTTTCATAGACAGTGACCTCCATGGTTTTGGGGAGAGCTAGACCCTAAGGTAGTAGAGGGATTTATTAAGATAGGTGGATGACTATTCATCCTTATGAGTACCCCTCTGATATCACTCCAAGATTTTAAGATCACACTATGTTTAGTAGAATACAAGAAACACAACACCAAGCTTAAAAACCATGAAATAAGATTAAAATAACCTAGTCATTGAATTGGAGGTTATGAATAAGATTTAAAAAATTATGATATATATATATATATATAAATTACCTACCCAATAAAAATTTTATTTATTAAATATTATTAAATTATCACTGATTGTTTACTAAATCATTTTATTCTTCAGAAATATATTTTCTTCAAAAATGATTTTTATTTCTTTTTTGAGAAAATTTTTATATTATTTTTTTGGAACATTTATAAATTGTATTAAATAAATATTATATATATTTTGACTTCATCATATAATTTTTTTGATTTTTTTTTGAGAATTATATAAGTGGTTTGATTTTTTTAATGAATAGTGAAAAATACTGTATTTTGATTGGAAATTGATTTTTTTAACTATTAATGAATAGAAATAGTATTATAAATAATTTTCAATATATAATTATTACATGTGTATAAAAAAATATAATTGAGTTCATTTCAATGTGTTTTATACTTGAATTTTATATTAAAACATTTTTATACTTAAAAGGATTTTTTTTGAAAAATATTTCTTCGTTACATTTTTCTTTTTTAGGTTAAATTAATTTATGCCAATTATAAGAGTTTAATATTAAAAATGGATTCCATATTTGGAATAATAAGGTCCAAATTTTTTAAATATATTAATTTTACATTTGGTTATATTGAAAAGTAACCATTGTAAATTTTCATTATCACGGTAAAGGTAAAATATATTAATTAGGGTTAAAAGTAATATATAAGGTCTCAATATTGACTTAAAATAAGGATTTATCATATTTTATGAGTTTATTTAGATCATGAACATAAAAGTATCCAATATTTGTTATTTTGGTTTCATTTTCCCATGATAGTGACATAAATAATATTTAAGTAAAAGATAATATAAAAAAGGGAATTCTCTTAACTAATATATGTTAAATTATTACATATAGAAAAAAGATTAATATTTTGGTTATATATGATTATTTTAAATATAAATTTCTATTTTTTATCATGTTAATTTATTTTTAATTTTTATAAATTAAATAATTACCTAAAATTATTATGAAACACTAATGCAATATTTATTCAATTATGGGAAAATAAAATAAATAATTTTAAAAATATTAAGAGTGTGGTAATTTTGAAATATTAATGTGTCCAATTTTTTTAAATAATTATTACTTATTAGTGATGTGTAAAAGGATGAGATTAAAAATTTTATCTCAATGTTTGAATCTTTAAATTCAAAATAAATGTATGCCGTAAAAAATGACATTAATGATATTTTATGAAAATAATATTTTCTTAATTTATTTTAAAATTATAAAAAAATTAAATAGTAAAATAAGGATAATATATGTTCTAATATTTAATTTATTTCATTTATCAGTCAATATTTACCTTATATGGAAAATTAGGACCCTTTTTGTTGGAAAAATGTGTTATCATTGTTAATGATAAATGAGTTTACTAACGGGTTAAACCAAAATTTAGGATTTAAAAATCCACAAAAACCAATCCATAATATATTGGTTGATAGGAATAAAACCAAATCATAATTTATATTCAAATATAGGGCTATTTGGGATCCATGTTTTGAAAATTACATTATTTTAATTTTATCATTCAAGAAATTACAAAAATATCCATCAACTCTAATATAAAAGTTAGCCTCATCTCAATTATTCACATTTTTTGATCCATGGAGATAAAAAAATTCCATGAAAAAATATCTTATTAACATTATCCACATTATAGAGGTTTTAGTGTTCCCAAAAGACCATCCCTAAGATCTTTAAGAGGATATTTAAAGTGATTTTTGCAAAGAAGAGTTAACCTCTTTAACCGATCAATTTATTTATTTACTAATTTTTTACCTCCCCTAAATTAATGGTACTGTAATGGTTCAGAACCTCCTGTTCCAAAACTTTACCAAAAACTCAGTTCCAACAGATGGTTCCACCGTTATGGTGGCACTCGTCACAGTGGCACTATTATAGTGGCACAATCACAGTCACATTGTTGCGGTGGCACCACATATATTGTCTCACCGAACTGGTGGCACCGTCACAATCACACACCAAAATAGTAGAACCGTCATAGATGCAAATAGATATGGTGTCACTATCATGACTACACACTGAAATGGTGGCACCTTCACGGTTGCACACCGAAACAGTGGCACCGATTTATGATGGAACCTCTTTATGGTGTCTCACCAGACTGGTGCCACCGTCACAGAAGAATTATCGTGGTTGCACCGTCACAGTGACACACCAAAATGGAGGAACCAAATGGTGGCACCATGTCTTCCCTCTTTTACTTTTCTATTTTTTTCTAGTTTCTCGAGTTTTCCTCGTTCCTTCCCTATAATTTATCTTATGACGTAAAAGAGTTTAAATGTACATAAATTAAATCAAAAATCCCCCAATGATAATTATTAAATAAAAATTAATTCCATCATGTGTAAAAGTCCAACCGTGTGGTGATACAATGATTCTCATTTTAAGCCATTCAGAATTTCATATCCCGTAACTCCAAGATCTTAATTTTTATGGCACAATAATTCTTTCTTCTTCTTACCTGGTGTTTCTTCTGGAAATGAGGATAACATTGTTTGTTTAAGGTTCAAACTTTCCAATCGGGTTCTAACGGGATTATTCATAAAACCGGAAACATCCAATGATTCTATATCCATTTGGACCTACTTTCGAAAGGCAGGTGCCCATTAGTTGTTGACCGATGTGGCTTAAGAATTTTAATTGGTCGAGAGGATGGGAGGTCGGACTCATCACACCTTTTTGAGGGTAATTATTGTCTACTCTAGGAATTTATTATAGATTTGAGTTGTGTTCTTGAATCCTTATTAATTTACCAAGCATGAAAATGAGTTTTTCCTTTAGATCGTGCAATAAGTGATTAATATTTATGAGATTTGAAGAATATTTTATATGTATTTTAGGTTCTTCATCAATAGAGAATCATCTATATGAATTTGTGATTCCTAGTCAAAGGTATCCTTCTATAGATTATATTTAACTCCCTTTGTCATTATGATGACCATACTTGTTTTAAAGCCACTCAGTGGGGCACTTGATGTTTATTTTCATTCATGAAGACAAGGATTATTTTATAGTTGGGATCGTACCCACAGATGGGATACCAACGTATCCTTATTTATAAAAATATTCATAACCCACGTAGTTCGAGTAAAGAAGTATGAGGTCCATGCATGATTAATGGATCAAAGAGAGATGTCATAATTACTTTTACACTCTAAGATCATGTTAGTCATGCTCGGTGTGAGAAACAAGAGGTTTAAATAAAACCTGATGATTTTTCCATTAAAGAAGCAATCATAAGAAATTATGTGGGGCTTACGTATTTTTGAGAGCCCAAGATATATGAGGATCGAGACTTACTTCAGGGAAGAAACCCGAGAACATGGTCCATAAAGGTATATGTGCTTTATGGAGATTTGGATACATAACTTAGGGCTTACTCCTGAGAAGGATGTCGATATTAGAGGGCACTTATGATTGGGTTTTATTCCTGAAATGAAAGCCCAAATCAAAATAAATTAAGAATAGGAATTACTCCTAAGGAGGATGCACATATTAAAGGGATTTGTAATTTGGGTCGTACTCTTGAAAAGGAGGCCCAGGTTAAGAGAAATTATGACCGGGGCTTACTTCGGAAAAGGATTCCCAAGATAAGTATACTTGAGACTTGGGGATTACTCCTAAGAAGGAGGCCCAAGTTAAAATAACTTCTCAGAATTCTTTTCAGATAAGGAATCCAATAAAGAAACCCTGCCACAAATGGATTTAATGTGGGTTTTGAAGGATATATCTTGAAGAGGAGATATGAATTTGAGGAAAGGAAGTGGATTGGAAGGAGGCGCGCAAGTACTGTTTTGGCGCACAAGTCTTGGTCGTGCAAGTATACTTACGTGACATTAGTTCACTTGGGAAACGGAGAACATACAGGATAATACTTGGGCGAGACTTGGCGCAGGCCCTTAGTATTATCCCTAGATGCTTCCAGATGGGAGGCACACAAGTTTCAATGAGAGGACAAGGTAGTACGCAAGTGTCTTCATTTCCCTTAAGGGTTGGACACTTAGGCTCTTAAATATTGATGTGTTCCAACACATAGGCCTTATTCTTCCTCTTTAGAGCTTCCATTATAGGTAAATAAGTACCTTAGAAGTGTTCGGAAGACTTCAGATAGAGACTTGGGCGACCATAACCTGAATCTGAGTTATGGAAAATCCGTCGCCGAAATGGGGTGCCCATAGAGGCTATTTATAGGCCACTGAGCACCATGGGAGAAAAAAGAATTGGGCGCACAAGTGACTTGAGTGACCCATATATGGTGCACAATTGACTTGCGCGACCATAATGAAACATGCACAACCCATGCTTAAAGAGTTCTTTGGTCATGCATTTGTCAATTTTTTATGTTCTTCAAAGGATGAATCATTTTTTCTTAAGGTATTCCCCTTTTTCATTCATTAGACTCTATGACAGAAAAGAGCATAAACAAAATTCCCCCCTCATAGTTGTATTTGAAAAATAAAAGAGGATTTGACTCTGATGAAAAAATAGAAACCATGTGTCTTTGTAGATATTGGCAGTTTAAAGTCACGCATGTTGGACATAATAAGGCTAATGTTTAAGGTCAAATAGCTTTGAAAGAATGAATTAAAATTGACTCAATTACTTGATAATTTGTTTGAAAATATATTACCACATTCATGTATGGGGGAAAAATTGTAAACTTTATCTTAAGAAATTTTGAACCTGAGTAATGATATGAAAAAAGGGATAAAAGGAATTAGAGTAAGTATTTCCTAAGAGTGAAGTTACCACTATTTAACAAACCCGTTAGGGGGTTGAATTATGCAAGGTAACTTAAGGGAATTGGCTGCATAGTCAAATAGTATCATCTTTTGGCTGACATTTCCATTATGTAGACTACATATGCAAGGCCACCCAGGGGCACATGCTGCATAGTCAGGAAAAAGAAGTCTCAGAAATTTTACTTTTCTATTTCTAAAAGATAGTGAACGTTTATGGAGATTCATATTTTCCAAAGCATAGAGTCCACTGTATGGAAAGTGGTACTTGAATATGGAGAGGATATTTCCAATAAAGATTGTCAAAGAATTGGATGAATGTCACTCATGCGAAGGTCTGACCTAAACCTAGGGAAGGGAAATATAAACCATAGACTTAAATATTTTTAGATCATGAAAAAGATTATGGGAAAAATATGTTAAGGATGACTATTTTTGCGGATCCCTACATATTTTCATTAATACAAATAAGGAAAAATGATTTTTTTCTCCCAATAATGAAGTTACCACTATTAGGAAAACCCGTTTGGGGGTTAAATTATCCAGGGCCATTTAAGGGCATTAGATGCATAGTCAAATAATAGTATCTTTTGGTTGACAGGTCCGATATATAGTATACTTATGCAAGGCCACCTAGGGGCACGTACTGCATAGTCAGGCAAAAGAATTCCCGGGTATCAGACATTTTGTGACCAGTAGTCAATAAAAAGGTTATGGAGATCTGAAATTATTTAAGGTTAGGAGTATGACACATCAAAATGGGCATTGTACAATGCATGAAAGAGATACACAGACCAATGAAAACCATAATCATGTTGTGGATGAGTCCTAAATTGAGAGGCTGGACTTCACTACGTATCTCAAAAGGATGGGAATCAAGCCATATGTAGTTCTTGAAATACAGTTTAACATCATGCGGGACGAAAGTATAGGAGATCTTAGTTTAGGGTCGTAGAGTTCGGACCATAATGAGGAATACACATTGTGTGTTTTATAAACCTAATGTGAATGAAGATCAGGGTTTTCATACCACATTCATGTTTTCACAGTGGGACTTTTCAGCCAAGGGACTTAAAGTTGAATTTGGGGTTAGGCCCAAAGAGTTGGGGCTGGATTCGAGGGATGCTCAAACATTCCTACGTATCCCATAAGGATCGGAATCAAGACATACATAGTTCATGAAATACCCTATGTATAGATTTGGTTCGTACAAGTGAAGGGTGAAAAGGGACTTTAGTGAAATGATGGTTAGATCCAAGATTAATGGTTTGGGAATTTCCATGTATGCACGTAGTCTTTGAAATATATCATGATTAGAAATCAATGTCAATAATGATTCCCTCTCAGGTGAGGGTGTCAAAGACTGTGGTAGTTTACTATCATACAAGAAAAATGTATGAATAGTTTAGGGTCATATGCATAGACCCCTGCTACACAATTTAGTGTCATGCATCTGAGACGTATTGCTATGCAGTTTAATGTCTTGCAGTATGGAAAATGGGGGACTGTATAGTTTAATTTCATATAGCAAGGATGATGGTGAACCAAATTGAAGACATTGGTTTTGGGATTGAACCTCAGGAGGTTGCCTATATACCCAGCCTAGAAAGAAAGGATCAAAGTCCGCGTAGTTCGATTGAAGAATGAATTGGTGATCAAGTTGTTCTTGAGGACAACGACCTAAAAAATGGTGTTGCGACTTACGCATGGTTAGCGGCCCAGAGAGGGTGTTATGGTTGATGTCTACTCTAATCTCACGTGAGTCATAAATGGTGTGAGAAACAAGAAGTAGAAACAACCCTAACGATGCATAGTTTATTGTCATATAGGACATCTAAGGGACTGGACACAGTTTAACGTCATGTTGGACAATAAAGGACCATGCAGTTTAATGTCTTGTAGTAAGGACTAAAGGGACTATATAGATTAAAGTCTTGTAGTAAGGACTAAAGGGGACTATGTAGTTTAAAGTCTTGCATTAAGGACTAAAGGGGACTATGTAGTTTAAAGTCTTGCAGTAAGGACTAAAGGGGACTATACAGTTTAAAGTCTTGTAGTAAGGAATAAAGAGACTGTGCAGTTTAATGTCTTGGATTAAGGACTAAAGGGGACTATGTAGTTTAAAGTCTTGCCGTAACATCTTAAGGGATTGTGTAGTTTAAAGTCTTGTAGTAAGGACTAAAGGGACAGTGCAGTTTAATGTCTTGCAGTAAGTACTATGGGGGACTGTGCAGTTTAAAGTCTTGCAGTGAGGACTATGGGGGACTATGTATTTTGAAGTCTTGCAGTGATGATTATAGGGGACTATGCAGTTTAAAGTCTTGTAGTAAAGACTAAAGGGGACTATGCAGTTTAAAGTCTTACAGTATAGACTATAGGACCAAAGGCCTCTGACTCTTCCTTTAATTCCTCTATTTAGATACAGGGAACTCAAGATCATCAAGATCAAAACTATGATTGGAATATGGATCCGTTAAATGAATCATGTTAACAGAACCAAAGATCAACTCTTCATATGATGAAGACTCAGCCTGATGAACCATTTCAGGATGTACCATTTGGTGTGGCGGTGCCCATGGATTTGAAGTAAAAGGCATAAAATATTCCAGAGTCAAAGACAACTTAGGCTTTGACACGGGCTCATCTTCTTCTGTCTGCTCTTTTTTCTTTGAAATATGCGGTCTCTTTGAGGATTTTTCTTTTGACCAAAAGGGTTTTACTGTGGAATTCATAGCAGAAGACATAATTGGTTTCTTCAATTTCATACATAAAATGGCATGAGTTTGGTTGATTGTTTTCTTGACCATCCAATCATCAAATTTAGGCGAATTTTTTCTTTTTTACTTCATGCCCCTCACCTTCTTCCTCTGGATCTGTAGCAGTAACACATGCTAAATAGGATGAAAAAACTATCAGTTTTACCTGTCCATAGTCCACCATCCTTTGCTGGAGGTATTTTAAGAAAAACACTCTTGAATGGGATGCCCCAACATCTGGTGAAATGGGAAATAGTTGGGAAGGTCTTCATCTCCTTCCTGGTTCGGCCTTTTAGGCCATGGTAACTGAACTAAATTATTTTCCAAAGCTGAAATGAAGTTAACAGGAACATGTTCATTTCGAAAAGAATAAACATTGTTCTTTAACTCTTAAAATTGTTTTCGTCTTTATTATCTTTGATCATATTGATGATATGACCTTTGTTGTTGATGCTCAGGAGGTGGACCCCTTCGATAAGATGAAGGTTTTTAAGTGGAAGCAGGTACAAGTGATTGTTTAAGTGTAACTGTAGCAGTCTCTGCTCTCCCCATTCTACTTCCTAGAGCTGATGGAATTACACTAGTTTTAGCCTTAGTCTCTATAAAAGAATCTTCGATCTGTTGAGCTATTGAAGTAAGGCCTTGAAACCCTTCTATGTATTTCAAAAGGATTAATGGTGTGCATAATTCATCATGAAAATTTTCCACACAGATTGGAAACACCTCTTCTAGAGGGTGTTCTAAACTTAAGGAATATGTTAACCCCTTCCATTGAGCAATGAAGACTGAAACTCTTTCATTTTCCCTTTTCATACAATTTTTAAGATAAAATACTATCGTCTTTTTCAATGTTGAGCTAAATTGAAGAAGGAATCATTGAAGGAGATCTTACCACCCGGTAATTGACCGAGACTGCAAACTTGTATACCAGACAAAATCATGCCCTTATAATGACTGTACAAAACATTTGAGCTTAAATGCTTCTTTTTGTTGAGGAGTTCCCATAATAGGATCACAAAAAGAGACAACATGTGTTATGTGTCATTATGGGTCTCCCGAACCATTAAAAATTGGGAAGGTGGTATTTGAAAAATTTGATGAGGGAGGAATTGCATCAACCCATTCAGGGTAAGCTTTCTTTTCTTGTTTAACTTGTGCATGTTTTCCTTCCATAGCTTCCAACGGAGCTGTTAATGACTCAATGGTAGTTATTAGCTTTTGAGAAACATCCGGTTGATCTTGGACCTGAGCAGGTGCAATAACTAGAGTTTGGATAGGTGTGGTGACTGGTACTGCAACTGATGGTATCACTACCGGTTTTTGTCATGCATGACTCATAGGATTGGACCCATGAGGGTGTACTTGTAAAATAGGATATTCTTGATCCATCCCAGTAATTACATCAAATTCCCTTGACTTACTAACTCCAGGAAACTTAAGAGGAATACTACCTTGAAGTATTTCTGCATTCATCCTCCTTAACTCCATCATTTCTTTCTCTTGCTGTGTGAACCTTTCCTCTAATGAGAGTGATTGGCCTTCTCTAGAGGTAGGGTGGGATGTAACCTGAATTTTACCCTTTTCCTTGGAATGTGCCTTTCTGAAGTCTAGAAGGGAATTACCCAAAGGAATATCTTGACTCTATGCATCCCTCTGGCCTCTGGTACGTAGACCTTTTTCATTTATTTCTGTGTGTACAGACCCTTGAACATGAACTACTTCATCTGATTTCTCTGAGTGAACCTCATGTTCGGGGGGATAAGTGATAATTACATTTATGAAATTTATTGATTCATAACGCATTTCATCTCTTCTATCGGAATTTCTGTGATACCATATTCTTCCATGTCCTTGATGAGGCATTGCCTTTGGTTGAGTTTATCCCTCAGGAACTTCTAGATGAATCATAATTTGGAGGGAATCTCATGATAATTCGAATCTGTGTTCCTCTTGTGGCTTCTTCCCTAATCGAGAGAAGACTGATTTTCGCTGAGGAAGAGA
This sequence comes from Viscum album, assembly GCA_963277665.1. Lineage (NCBI taxonomy): Eukaryota > Viridiplantae > Streptophyta > Magnoliopsida > Santalales > Viscaceae > Viscum > Viscum album. The sequence goes on from OY728132.1 coordinate 1,646,310,816, forward strand.
TTGAGGATTTGAAAAAGTCCCCAGTCTGGTGGACTAGGGATATTCTTGCTTTTCCTGCTCAACTCGTTGAATCCCATTTGTTGATCCCAAGGGTTGGGCTAAAAGAATCCCATCCTGGAAAGATTAGGTGGTTCTTGAGGTACTACCAATGAGACTTTCTTAAAAGATATCCTCATTTTGTGGATTTTAGTCCAGAAATTGGCCGAATGCATTAATCGAAATCCACTCAAATCACCTAGATCAAATTACAATTGGATGATCTCTGACACTCCTGTCACCTGATGATGCACATTCTCTAAACGAAAAGCCTGTTCAATACTCTCATTTGCTTGATGAAAGAGTAATTCAACAACTTTTTCTTTATATGCCTGACTTTGGGAAGAACTAGTTGAGGTCTGTTCCTAAGAAAACCTTTGATTACACACAAAACCAATTGGTTGTGGCCGGCCATCAGCAATAACATTGAATAAAACCACTTTTGGAGGGCTTTGTTGACCAGAGAGCACAATGAAATTCTGTGCTCCATGAACACCACATACCCTAATATGAATACCATATGGGTTATTGGTAATTAACTGGCGCAACCTTTTTAGTGTGCCAAAGCATGCACGCTGAAGGTATCTCTGCTACTTTTCATCCTTTGGATATCGGGAAACTGGGAGAGATGCCAAATCAATTTGGCATTGTAACCCTTCTATTATCTTGACATGACTTTCATATTCATCATAAGATAATATTTTCTCTTTTAAATGAAAAATATTTTTCCACATGTTGAGACGAATATCATGAATACAATCTTCCATCAACACTTCTGGAATATCATACTGAGAGTCAGCCAAAGGCCAAAACATGACTGGTACTTCACCTTTCTCCAGTTTTTTTCTCATATTCAACATTTCATCCTTATCATTTGATGAAAATTCTTCTACCTAATTAGACTAAAGATGGTGATTCTTTGTTTTTTCATCAGATTCAACAATATTGGTAGAGAATTCATTTATCAAAATAGAATATCAATGACCCAAGGGTGGTTTTGAGAATGATCTACACCCCAGGTATCTTCTAATTGAGAAATTATTTCACCTACTAGTGGTAAAGAATCAGACATGACTGGATTCACATTTGAATGTGCCTCAAGATAAGAGGGATTTCTCATTACTGCATTATCCTTTGAAGAATTTTCTAGGCAATGCGAATTACTACTGTGGAGAGGACTGTCACATCTAAATTCATAATCATGGGGAGGACCACCATGGTGGGTTACAACAAAATATGAAACATTTTTCTCCATGATATTCTGGCCACACAGAGGGTTATCGTGGATCTCATCTGAAGATGATACTTCGAGATCGACCGAACTGTCATGAAGCAATCCTTAATGAGGAAATGTCTAGTGAAGACCTTCATAAATATTGTTATTACTTTCAGAATCTGTAAATGAGAGAGTAGAATTTTTAATTGCAACAGACAACTGTCTGAGTGCATCAAGAACTCCAGCATTGAGAAAGGCCTTATTATAGATTGGCTCTTGATTTCTTGACTGTGCTGGATGTGTTTTTTTTATTATACACCTTCTTACTCACTATGGGAACCAATATTTGATGAAAGTTGTTATCATGGGAAAGTGTATGTGCCTGCTCAGGAGAAATGGTCAGGTTAGGCCGATTATCTCCATTCAAATTGGGTGTATGTGCATGACTTGATTGTCTGTATGACATAAGGGAGTATGCCCCACAACCCTTCTGGACTGGGACAGAGATGTGTATCTATTCCAGAGTGATATGTTGATGTGTCACTCCACTGATAGGGGTAGATATATGATTCCTTCCCTGTGATGCTGCTGAAGCTGTTATAATATTTTGATAGGCCTCCAGAATATGGGCAGGGATTTGATTCTGCTCTTCCACTATTGTCAGAATATGCTGGGTGACTTCAGCTGCCGGAATGGGAATATACGTCTATTCCGCTCTTGGAGTAGGTGTGTATTTCTTCTCCTTTCCTCGTTTTCCCATTAGTGAATTCTGACAGTACTCATGTGTGGGGTTAGAAAATTGTGTCTACCTCCTGCTTGTCATTGGATCTTTCCAATTGACATCTCCGGGTGCTACCAAATGAGGCTGTTGGTTACCCTGATGAATTGAAGGTGTATGTGCCTGCTGATTGTTCCCCACCACATTTGATTGGCGAGTTTCTTTGGTTGTAGTCAGACAAGCCTGCTGACTAGCTGATGAATTTTAAACAGGTGTATATGCCTGCCTATAATAATCTGCTGGAATTTTCTAGCGGGATTGGCATGTTACTGCCAGATGAGTCTGCTGGGCAGTAACATCAGGACGGACGGGTGTATATGCCCACTCGTTGTTTCCCATCATGTTGTCTTTATGGACTTCTCCGGAGGGGGCAGAAGTACGAACATTCCCCCTACCGACCAGATTTATCCTTTGATTGTTCATCTTGCAGGCTCGGGTATGAGGAACCTGAGTCGAACCCCTAAAGGTGATACCGTCATCATGTTGAGGGTGCACTACCACATGATTCTGGTGGCGATTATTGACGGGAGCCCTCGGGAAGGACTCTTTTCTTCTTGAATTAAGGCCTTGAGTGACCTTCTCATTCACCTCCCCATAATATGGGAGGGACTAGTGATTGATTCTTGGGATAATGACCCAAAACGGTTGGAGACCGTGGTTGGAACCACCTGCTTCTTGATCATTGGCCGCTGCTTTCCAGACAACCAGGGAGAATTGTTAACTTGGAGGGCTTGTCGAGTGGCCTCCAGAGTCCGAATGGTACTGTGTTGATGGTATTCCTTAACCAGTGCATTTGAGACCCACTATTGAATATGCTGAGTAGGTGATGTCATCCTCATAGTTTATGAGCATCCAGTAGGAGTAGCAGTCAAGGCACTTACAGGTGTGACCTTTAACGAATCCTTTTCTGTAATGTAGAGTGATCATGGAAAAGAGTGTCTGTTTGATATAACATACATAATCAAGATAATTTCAGCCACTAGATCTTTTGGAAGAGAACATATGTTATTGATTTCTTTTTGGGCCCTCACATTGAGTTAAATAGGGGCCTAAAAAATAAGTAAATCATCATTTAAATTGGTTAAGGATTCACGTCGGGTTCACCATTTTTGTTTATTCTGGAAATTAGGATGACCTTGTTTGTTTGAGGTTCAAACATTCCAATTGGTTTCTAATGGGTTTATTCGTAGAACCGGAAACATCCAATGATTCTATATCCATTTGGACCTAGTTTCCAAAGGTAGGTTCCCATTAGTTGTGGACTGATGAGGCTTAATAATTTTCATTGGCCGAGAGGATTGGAGGTCAAACTCATCACACCTTTTTGAGGGGAATTATTGTCTACTCCAGGACTCTCTTATATATTTGAGTTATGTTCGTGAATCCTTATTAATTTTCCAAGTATGAAAATGAGTTTCTTCGTTTAGATCTTGCAATCAATGATTGATATGTAGGATATTTAGATAATCTTTTATATGTATTTTAGGTTCTTCATCAATAGAGAATCATCTATATGAATTAGTGATTCTTAGTCAATGGTATCCTTACATACATTATATAGAACTCCCTTGGTCATTGTGATGACCATACTAGTTTTAATGCCACTTAGTGGGGCACTTGAAGATTATTGTCATTCAGGAAGATAGGTATTATTTTAGAGTTGGGATCGTACCCGCAGATGGGCTACCAACGTATCCCTGTTTAGAAAAGGAATCAGAACCCATATAGTTAGAGTGAAGAAATATGAGGTTCATTCATGATTAATGGCTCAAAGAGAGATGTCATAATTACTTTTACACTCTAAGCTCACGTGAGTCATGCTCGGTGTGAGAAAAAAGAGGTATCAGTAAAACCTGACGATTGTGAGACAAAAGATGCAATCATAAGAAATGATGTGTGGCTTACGTATGTATGACCGCCCAAGATAGATGAATCAGGACTTACTTCAGGGAAGAAATCCAAGAATAGGGTCCATAAAGTTATATGTGCTCTTTGGAGGTTTGGATACTTAACTTAGGGATTACTCCTAAGAAGGTTGCCCAAATTAGAGGGGACTTATGATTGGGTTTTATTCCTGAAATGGAATCCCAAATCAAAAGAAATTAAGACTGGGGATTAATCTTGAGGAGGATTCCCATATTCAGGAGATTTTTAATTTAGGACTTACTCCTAAAAAGGAGGTCCATATTAAGAGAAATTATAACAGGGGATTACTCTTGCAAAGGGGGCCTAAGTTATAGATACATGAGACTTAGGGATTACTCATGAGAAGGAGGCCCAAGTTAAAATAAATTCTCAGAATTCCTTTCAGATAAGGAATCCATCAAAGGAACCATGCCACAAATGGATTTGAAGAGGGTTTTAAAGGCTATATATTGAAGAGGAGAGATGAATTTGTGGAATGGAAGTGAATTGGAAGGAGGCACGCAAGTACTGTTCTGGCGTGAAGTCATGGTCATGCATGTATACATGTGTGACATCAGTTCCCTTGGGTGATGGAGAACCTGTAGGGTAATACTTGGGCGAGACTTAGCTCAAGACCTTAGTATTATCCCTAGATGCTTCTAGAAGGGTGGCACACAAGTTTCCATGAGAGGATAAGGTGGCACGCAAGTGTCTTCATTTCCCTTAAGGGTTGGACACTTAGGCGTGAAAGAATTGATGAGTTCCAATACATAGGACTTATTCTTCCTCTTGAGAGCTTCCATTATAGTTAAAGAATTACCTAAGAAGTTTTCAGATGACTTCAGACAGAGACTTGGGCGACCAGAGCTTGAATCTGAGTTTTGGAAAATCTGTCCCCAAAATGGGGGGCCCACAGGGGCTATTTATAGGCCATTGAGCACCATGGGTGAGAAAAGAATAGGGCGTGCAAGTGACTTTCACGACCCATATGTTGCGTGCAAGTGACTTGTGCAACCATAATGAAATTTTCGTGACCCATGCTTAAAGAGTTCTTTGTTTAGGCCTTTGTCGATTTTTGATGTTCTTCAATGGATGACTCTCTTTGTTCTTAAGTTATTCCCCCTTTTCATTCGTTAGACTCTGTGATGGAAAGGAGAATCAATATCTGGTCTATTTTTCTTTCCTAGGTGGGTTTGGAGTCCCCCTTGATGAAGTATGTGGTGCACCTATGTTGTAGCCTTTCAGGATTAGTCTTGTAATCCCCGATGTTCCTCCCCTACAAGTTGAGAATCCCTAGTTCTTGGGGCATGGGGAAAAACATCGAACATTGATCATCCAGGTAGGGTTCTTCCTTCGTCTCTCTTACTGTGTATCATGCGTGGTGGGTATGATAATTTTTCCTCCAGGGATGGATGAAACCCAACATTAATGAAGATAATAATCAAATTTTAAAGAATTAATGGGTGTGTTTGATGATACTACTGTACTCTTTCACCCTAGCTTATATGTTGGGAATTGTATGCTCTTATGTCCACTAAAAATCATGGTCGTTGTTGGTCTTTCCTTGCGCACTAATTGACCCCCGTATCCTTTTATGATTGAATGGATCTAATATAAAAATTCATTATTCATGTAATGTCGGTTGATTCAATGGATGTGCAATGAAATAGAATCCTTGTGTGATCACCCCGGTTAACCAAACGAAAAGAAGATACATAATGAATCGTGTGTTAGAATCTAGGAAACTCCCTTTCTCAATCTTGGTAACATGTGTGGTTGTTCTGCTTGATGCTTGTGGGGTGAATTAGACGGGGATGGTATCCCCTATTGTGGTTCAGTTTTTGGTTTGTGGATCTGAGGTCATGTGGGTCTGTATATTGGGGATTGGTTCAGTTCTAGTACATTGAGGGATATCACAGATCCCTTTTGTTATTCTGAATTACAAGAGTACTGTGTGTGAATTCTTAAGTTTCTACTTGGCTATTTTTCCTTCCTTAGATTGTGGCTATACCTATTATTTTTTCAGTATTGAAGAATTATTTTAAATGGAATCACTTGAATATGAAAACCAGAATGGGTTCAATGAAGAATTGTTTTCTCAGAATGAGGTGTGACTTGGTTTTGGTTGTGGTGCTTCTTATAAATGAATAGTAATGAGGGTTTTTGTGTATGGTCTTGTTTTGGAACCCCTAGGCTGGGAAGGGTGATTGATTACCTATATGTATAATTTATTTCTTGTCTTTCGTATTCACCCCCACACAAGTTGAGCACTTCATGTCAAACACCCCCATTTCATGGGGGTGGTTGTTTTTACCAACACTCATATAAGTGTCTGGTTATTAAATCCTTTTTTCTCCCTTTACTGAGTAGACCTAGACTCTTCGGGTAGGTTGTGACGACCTGAGGTCCATTATATCCAAATATTCTTTGGGTAGGGAAGATTGTGCTGGTTATCCCAGGTGTATGTGGGTAGGTTGTTTTCCATGTGTCTTCGGGATGAGGCCCATGTGTCTTCGGGTGTGGTAGTACTTATTTGGGCTCAGGTGTCTTCAGGCATGTTGGTAGTTGTTCTGGACCAAGTGTCTATGGGCGTGGTTATGTGTGGTTGTGGCCCAAGTGTTTTCAGGAAGGATGTGTGGTTGTGGTAGCCCAGGTGTGTGCGGGTAGGGTATGGCAGTGGGACTACAGTGAAAATGGTGGGGAAGGTATGACGCGTAGGATATCTTCAATAACCAGTGGGAAAGTGGTGCGGGGTACCCAATCATCGATGTGTTATTACTATTAATTTACTTGACTTGTGTTATTTGGGAAGTGTGCCTTGGTGAGGTTTGGTTGGATAGTTTCCTTTCTAGTTTCTTTAGTTATCTCCTATTCTCATGAGGCATTAGAATGCCTCCCCACTTTTGAACAAGAGCCTTTGGTTTTCCCTACTGAGTATACCTGTATACTCACTCTACGTATATTAAACTGATTTTTGGTCTCCATGAGGACTTCAAGGACCGTGTCGGACCCTATTAGCTCGGATGCCAGGACCATTGATGTTGTTGTTTTTCTTTTCTTTAGGTACTTCCCTTTGGAGTTTTTCTTGTACTTCGTAGCACTTCATTATTGGAACATGCATATGGGAATGAATTATTTTGGCCTTACTTTTACTTCCAGTTTTGGTGTTGTTTGGGATTTACTATTTTATCTCATGATCCTACTAAATAAAATTGGTAATTCCTTCCATTTTGTGTGTGATTCTATACCCTTGGTGCTAGTCTCCACTCAGGGACCAATTCAAGGAGGGTCTTGTGGGTCATTATCTCTCTTTCAACTTGAATAAAAAATGGTTTGGCATTCTTATGTCCCTTCACTCATTTTGGTGAAGGAGGGTCGTGACAGATTGGTTTTAGAGGCAGGTTTAGAGATATGATGGATTCCAGAGTTAGGAATAGTGAGGATTGCATGGGATGGTAGGGAAACAACATTAGTAAATGTTGGCATGTGAAATAGTCTTGGGATACTAGCTAGGACAGAGGATTTTAGGCCCCCCCCGTGATCTGATTCAAGGACTCTGGACCTATTGAATGACCAAGTGAGGATACACTAATTGTAGGGTAGAGACCCGAGGAAAGGTTTATGAATCATAATGACTTATTTTCATCGGTGTCTTGGATATTTTGTAGATTTTTAAATAAATAAAAATTATATCGAAATTTTAAAATCTTCTACACTACTCAGGATTAAGAATTCCTTTTTTACCTTGCATCCCCTGGCACCCAGATGGTGGCCATGGTTAGTGTGGGCAATCGAGGCCCAGAAGGCTGATTTGAATGACTAACAGAGGGCTGATTGGGAGTAGGATAATAACATCTGGTAGAGGCTGTTTTGTTCCTTTCAGTGGAAGTCCCTTGAGAAGTACGAAGGTAGCTTCTCAAGAATGGATATAGAGAGATTCCTTGAAGAGATGGTGATAAATTTAAGCTTGATCCAGGCTCCAATGGAGTACTGGGTTCTTTTGGATGTTAGCCATATGCGGGGAGCATTATGTCTGTGGTAGATGCTCTATCTATGGGTGAAGAGGGATACTGAGGTTTTATGGACTAAAATCGAGGGGGAGTTTCGGGAATAATTTTTCTCATCCATAATGAATGATGAGAAGAGGAATGAGATACTATACATTTAGTAGGGGATTATGTTATTGAGGGAGTTATAGATCAAGTTCAAGGAGCTCCTTCACTTTGCATCAGAACTTTTTCTGGATGAAGAATCTCGGGCGTGACATTTAGAGGAGTCATTATGACCTTATCTTCAGTATGATGTTACTCCCTTCACTCTACCGACATACTTGGAGGTCTAGATGAAAAATGAAGCGACAGAGAGGATGCACATGCTCGGAGGTGTACCATGATAGCGGAGCCAGTTGGGCTCATCAAATGGGAAAGTTGCTTGTATTCAGCCTCCAATGTTAGGGCCTTCCAGTTTTTGGCCAGTGGGGAGTAGGACCTAGCAGTTCTAGTTTCAATATCCCGGTACTCTCCCTTTATTTTTGGGCCCATGACCGAGATGCTTCATCTGTGGAAGCCCTGGGAACATTCGATATCAGTGCTTGGACTAAGTGTAGTAGAGTGTGGGTGGGCTGATTCAGCACCCACCTCAACAACAACAGTTTCCAGTCAGGTATTTCAGTAGCAACAGTAGGGATAGTGAGATCCCACTCCTCTGAGAGAAGATGTTTCATGTGGAGGCTGATCTTAGGGTGATCTTCAAGGGCCTCGACCTGGGAGTGATCAGGGAGGTGACCGAAAACAGAGAGGTGGAGGATCTTGGCGTGGGTAGTAGCACACCGCAGAGGAATAAATTCCAGTAGGGCTAGAAGTCATTCGAGGTACAATAAGAGTGTTTAGAATTCATGACTGTTCCTTGATTAATTCAGGAGATTCACACTCCTTCGTTGCACCCAGTCTAGCCCATGATCTGGTTCTAGACACAGGGAGACTTCCCGTACCCTTGGTTTTGAGTATGCCAGTCGGAGGTCAGACTAGCTTGTCTCATGTTTGATGAGGATGTAGACTGATGATGAGAACACATCCATCTAGTGGGGACCTTCTTTTGATACAGATGCAGCCATAAGATGTCATTCTACGAATTTATTGGATGTTCTCTGTATGTTCCATTATCTACTACTCCCAAAGAAGGATTTTGTTTTTAAATATGGGTGGCCCGTGTGTAGCTTTTTTCAGCGAGTGGGGTTGATAAGAGGGAAACCAACGAGTAGAGCCCCTCCTTTTCCTGTTAGATATGCTATCAGTAGAGTCAGTGGATATAGATATGGTGGTAGTCCTAGTAATTTCAGGGAGTTCATGGACATTTTCCCTATCGACGTGGGGGCTCTACCCACTCGATGTGATGTTGAGTTCAGGATAGACTTGTAACCCAGTTCCCGTCCGATTTCGATTGATCCTTATTAGATGACACCTTCTGAATTGTGGGAGTTACAAATTCTAATTAATGATATGATGAAGAATGGTTTTGTTCGAACAAGCATGTCACCATTGGGTTCTCCAATCTTTTTCACGAAGAAGGTTGATGGTGGTATCAGGCTATGCATAGACTACCAGAGACTGAATCAGGTAACAGTCAGGAATTGTTACCTTCTACCATAAATAGTAGGCCTTTTTGATCATTGGGGGGGGGGGAGGATGGTTCTCCAAGATCCACCCGAGGTCAGGATATCACCAGTTGAGGGTGAAGGAGGGAGACATCTTGAAGACTGCCTTCAGGTGCTTATATGGGGAATTTGAGTTCTTGGTCATGCTGTTCGGCATTACAAACGCACAAGACATGTTCATGGGTCTCATGAACTACGTCTTACGAGAATATTTGGACTAGTTAGTAGTCGTGTTTATTGACTACCTTCTGATCTACTCATGATTATAGGAGGACCATGTCAAACATCTAAGAACGATTTTAGAGGTCCTCTGACAACACCAGCTCTATGGGATGTTGTCCAAGTGAAAGTACTAAACATGAGAAGTACACTTACTTGGAAACGTGGGGTACGATCAGGGGATAGCAGTGGAGCCATCAAGATTATAGGTGGTTTTTTCTTGGGAAAAACCCAATAATGTGGCAGTGGTTCGTAGTTTCCTTGGTTTAGTAGGTTACTACTGACGATTCATGCCCAACTTCTCTTGAGTTGAAGCGCACTTGAAATTATTGAGCATGAAAGACCAAGCTTTTATATGGAGTGATAAGTTCCAGGAAGACTTCAATTATCTGAAGGGGAAGTTGGTTATTTCCCTAGTACTAAGGTTTCCAGAAGATGGGGTGATATTTGAGATGTTCTGTGATGCTTCGAGCCAAGTCTTGGGGTGTGTGCTGATACAACAGCACATGGTGATCTCTTATTGGTCAAGGAAGTTATGTCCCCATGAGAGTAACTATTCCACCCATGATCTGGAACATGAAGCGGTTGTGTTCACACTAAAATTGTGGCAGCATTAACTCATCGAGGAGTGCTCTGTGGTCTTCACAGATCACAAGAGCTTGAGATATATCTTTTTCCAGCGGGACCTGAACTTGCGGCAGTGGATGTGGATGAAGTTTCTTTTGGACTAAGACTTCAAAATATCTTAAACTGAAGGTAATGGGAATGTGGTGGCTGATTCTTTGAGAGAAAGAAGTCATAGAAGGATTCAGTTCGAGAGTCAGCATATGCTTGGAAGGCGATGGAGGAGTTGGTTTCCCTACATTTGGATGCAAGGGTGGAAGATGGAAGAGGCTATCTATTCTTGATGACAGTGATTTCCTCTCTATTTTGGAATGTGGAGAAGTCTTAGTAGGGGGACTTAGATGCTAAAGTAATGCGCGATCGGGTTATCCAGGGAAAATCTTCGGATGGATGGTCAGAAGGTGGCCAAAATCAGATGATGTTTCTTGGAAAGCTGTTCATCCCCATGGGAATGCATGAGAGAGTTCTTGATGAGTTCCAAAAATCACCCTTGGTGCTACACCCATGAGTTTCTAAGATGTAACAAGGTTTTAGGGGTCAGTTTTGGTGGTCTGGGGTGAAGCGGGAAGTGGCAGAGTTTGTGGCATGGTGCCTAGTGTGTCAGCAGGTGAAGGATGAACATCGCATCCTAGGAGGATTGTTGCAACCTTTGGTTTTCCCCTAGTGGAAGTGGGACGACATCTCGATGGTTTTAATCATAGTACTACCTTGGGTTCACGGAGGCTACGATGTTATCTGGGTAGTAGTAGACTAGTTGATGAAATCAACTCACTTACTGATAATCATGGAGTCAAGAATGGTGGATGCCCTAACAAAGAGGTACATGGAAAAAGTGGTGTGGTTTCATGGGGTCCTGAGGTCCATAGTGTCCGATCGGGATACCTGGTTTTCCTCACGGGTCTGGAAAGGTTTGAAACATAATTTTGGAACCCATCTATGACTCAACACAGCTTTCTACCCCCTAATAGATGGGCTGACTGAGTGTGTCACACCTGGAATTTTCTCTACGCCATTTACTAATTTTTATTTTTCATCTTATGATTTTATCTACTTCTAATTCTTATTATTCTTTTGATATAAAATACAGGCCGAGCCTGACTGGGGTTTTTCTCTGATAAATGAGCGTTTTTGCATCAACAAAGTTTCAGTGTGCCACTATCGAAGATGTGCGTCCTTGCGTAGGTCACCGCCCAACCTCGTTCGGTTCCCCACTCGCCTGCACTTTGTGCAACTAATTAAATAAAAGGAATTAAAAATAAATGAATAAAATTAAATGAGTTTTTCATGCTTTTAATCATGCGATGCACAGGCAGAGTATAACTGTGAAGCTGTGTGGCTTCGCAAGGTCCGTCGTATGACCCTGCTTGATAGTCAACTAATTATATAAATGAATTAATAATAATAATTAAATAAAATTAATGTGCTAAAGAAGGATGATAATGCATTGATTTAATAAATTGTATTTTAATGATAATAATAATATTATTCCTACGGTTTTAGTTTTAGAATATTATTATTATTGTTAATATTATTATTATTTTTGGTTTTAGTTTTGGTTTTTCTTTCATTTTATCGTTATTTTTTTATTTATATTTTTCTTTTTCCTTCTTTTTTTAGGGTTAGAGGATTTTTCCCTTACCTCCCCCTTTCCCACTTCTCTTCCACATCGCGCTCCAAATCCCTATTGCGCACTGCCTCCCTACTCGTTCCCCCTCCTATGCGCTATCCCCTTTTAGCAACCTGGCCAGCTTCCCTTCTTCTGACATGCTACAATTTGGTGGGTCCAGCTCCACCGCTTGACTCCATCCACCTTCCCTCCCCTTGAGAGCTTCTCCTCCGCATCGCACCCATCCCAAGAGCAACCCTCCATCAGCCTTGCCCAGCTCTCAGCCGACCAGTGCCCCTCCACCATTGGCAACTCTCCCTCCAAGCCGCTGCGGCCTGCTCCATCCGGCGACGCACCACCCCACCACCTTCTCTGTCCCATGAAGGGCCGGGCTGCTGCCCCTACTTCGTTTGGAGATTCTCCCCACTTCCAACCTTTTTTGGTTAAGCCCCCTTTTTCATTTTATTTTATTTTCTCTTTTTGAGTTTAGTTTTTTTTAACAGGGTTGTGGTCCGATTTAGGGTTTGATTTTTGGTCATTTTGGTTCGAATTGTTGTTTTAGTGTTCAATTTATCATTGTACGGTGTGTTCACATTGCGATTGGAGTTTCACACCCATTTTTGGGAAATTCAGTGTCAAAGGTAGGTGATTTCTTGTTTAACCATTTATTGATGAATTAATTTTCCTTTTTAAATTAATTTGGCATATTGTCTAATTAGTTTGTTTGATGAAAATAATGTTTTAATTGAGGTTGACATGAATACGTGATATAGTTGTGTTTATATGGAAATTAATGTTGAAATGTTTTTTTGTAGTTTATAAATTATACAAACTGTGTTTTAGTTTAGTGTCAATTTCACCGAGTCATATTTTAATTTTTTATTTCTTTTTTAGTATTTTGATTTATGCGACATATTCTAATTTTTTTTATAAATTTTATGGTGGATTAGTTTGTTAATTTAATTAGTTCATCACAATTTCTAAGTAGTTTACATGCTGTGAATGTTTTTTGGACTGATTTTTTCTGTGCATTTAATTGGTTAGATTATGTTTAAGTGATGTTGATGAATTTTATTGTAAAAACCATCTTTGGACTGTTTATCGGTGTTTTGAAAATTGTGCAGTGTGTGTTAGGAAGTGTGGATGGTGCAATTATGTTTTGACGTATTATTAAAAAGGTGTTTGTCTTGAAAAATGTTTTGGGAAAGCTTTTTCCCTTTATTTTTTTCTTTTTTTTCTCACATGCTTGGAAATCGCATAGTAAATTCTCTTGGTGGTTTTCTTGATTATAAAAAATATATTTTAGAAAACTATGTTACTGGTCTAGTTCAATTTTTAAGCAATCCCGATAAAGTCCAAAAAGGATTTTGGGTGTGTCTAATATTTCAAAAAGGATTTTGGGTTTGCAAGTGAGGGTTTGGTGTGTGTAAGTACTCTGTTTGAATTTTATGCATATACCTGACATTTGACATGATATTGAATTGAAAATTAAAATTGATTGGGTAAATAGTATCTTGTCATGCATGGTATTTTTCTTGGATTTCTTATTTTATGTGCACCTGTTATGATCTTGAAGTTTGTTGATCACAAAGGGGGAATCCGTGGTAGCTAGGGAGGTGAACTAGGACTAGTGGGATAGTGTCTCGAAGGTGACTCGACCCGGTTTCATTGGCAGGACGGAAGAGTGAAACACTAACTAAACATAAGATTTTCTAAGGGTCGTGGTTGCCTAAGACATGTTTTATGAGGTTCGGGGCCTTCTAAGCCATGTTTTTTGATGGTTGTGGTTTCTAAGCCACGCTGCACTGAGACACAAAGACCTAAGGACCCAAGCTAGCTAACAACCGTGATACCTCTCCCATATTTGGTGCTCCTTGGTAACTTTATGTCCATCAGTGTGAAACATTGGTTGTCTTAAAAGGTGTTCATGCGTGTGTTTTATTTTAACCTATTTTATTTGAAATAGTTTTTCATAAATCCAGTTTTCTATAAAAGTGTACGAGTGTTTAATTATTCTCTTTAATTGACATTGTTGTCTTTAAATTTGATTTCATTTAATTCACCTGTCATTAAAAATTGTTTTCATTAAATACTGTTTAGGAATTTATTTCCCTTTTTTCTATTTTATTGGAAAATGTATTCGTCATTTAAATTCTTATACATGGAACATTTTTATTTGGGTGACGTCCTACTGGGATATTGTCTCACACCCTACATACTTTTTTGGGAGTATGTAGACTTTGTTTCTTGTGTATTACAGGTTGTGACATCATGCTCAGTGGTGGTAGTTCATGTTGTAGTTGGTCTTCTCATGCAGAGTGGTGTTGATGTGGCCACTCTTTTTCCTGGAGGTTTGAGTCAAAGGTTTAGTTTCCACTATCGTCTTTTATTTTTAATTATTGGTTCGAGTTGAAGACTTTAAACTTGTGTATAGTTTAATGGCATGTTTGGTTTTCTATTTCCAATTTTAGTTTATTTATCTTGTCAGTTTTGTTTTCTGTCTTTTATTTCGGGTAAATCATTCCCACATGTTACTCTTGATACCTGGGAACTTGTTCCAGCCTGTGGGGATTGGAAACGTCCCTCGGGCTATGTCACAGATCGGGTCGGGCCCCGGGTCGGGTGGAGACCCGGCCTGGTTTGTGAAAAAATGTTATCTGATGAGGTTTACTCCTTGGGTCATTTTTTTAGGATAGAGTCAGTGTAGACCAAAGTTAAGGGTATCAGAAATCGATGTTCTGGTTATGGGAAAGGTGCCTGGCCAGCACACCTTGTGGCAGGACTCGAGTTAGTTGGGTAAGTTGAGGTCTATTTAGTCTTTTTTCCTCGTGATTAATCTTGTTTAGGGGAAATGAAAAAGGAGTGGGGTCAGTGGTCCTAGTGATCTTGCCGGTTCTGGAAAGCTATGTAGAGCTGGGGACGCTATCCTAGAATACCCTCCGTGGTAGTGGCGTGATTGGAGTATGACCGCCAACCGTATGTTCTAGTCACCTGCTTGCACTAGTTTTCTCTTGCACCGTTCCCCGTTTGATTGTTTTGGAATTGTGGACATTTGGTTTTTAAGTAAAAAATGATTTGGTCTTGGAAAATGTATTGGAAAACGTTTTGAAATAAAACACTTTAAAAAAAATGAGGTATGAGGTTTGAAAAGTGTGGGTTGGATGTTTTGATTTTGAAAAATGGGAAGGTTTTGTTTTGATCCTTGGTGTTCACATGGAAAACCACATGCATGAGTGTTTATGGAAAGAGAAAGGGTTAATGGAACAAGCAGATGAGTGCCTGGATGGATATGAGGTGGGTGATGATGTGGCCTAGGAACATTCATGTGTGAGGCCCATGGGACACCATTGGTGTTTGTGCAACCCACTGGCCTTGCTTATTTTCAAAATGTTTTATTAAAGGGAAATTTGGTGTTTTTAACTAACTGGTGATTGTGTGGTGTGTCCTTGTGTTTTTTTGAAAGGTTGGATGAGAGGTGTTTTGAGCCGAGAATCCTTTTTGACTGATTTGTGTCTTCAGTTTGAATTCTTGTTAGTCAGTTGGTGTGAAAGCATGCGGTTAATGGTATCTTTTAAAAAATGCTTCGGGAAGCCCTTGTAGTGGTTTTCCCCTACACATTTAGCATTTTCTTGTGATATGTCTTGGCCATTGAACTATTTTTATTGGTTTCGTGGTTTCCTTTCTTGACTAGTGCACGCCCACCATAATGCGTTAACATGTGGTTGAAGCATGGCCACGGGTAATCCACCGTTGGCCAGCCCTCCATTTGATTAAAACAAGGACTCTCCCTTTTGAGTGAAAGTTTTAGGTGTTTTTTTTATTTTTGGTTAAGTGGATCCTCTCACAACGGGATGACAGGTGCGGGGGAAATTGATATGGGCTTTGGCTTCTTTGATATGTCTTAGTTTTCGGGTATGAAGTTTGACATCGTTGCGTCTGAAGGTTCACCCTGTAAGAGATGAAAGGAATTCCAGCAGGGAAGGGTGAAGGCAGTTCAGAATTCTCTGTGTTGACCAGTGTCTTGAGGGGCTTTGTAGTATTTTCATTAGCTGCAAGGGTCATGTTTGGTGACATCTTGCAGTGTGAGTTGTCTTTTATAGTCAAGGGTGAAGTTTGATATCAATAATTTGAATGTTCTATTTGGAAACAGTGAAGGAGACTCTAGTGGGGAATGGTGGAAGTAGCCTGGAGTGGTCGGAGATGACCCCTATCTTAAATGACCTTTGGTCCTTCGTCGGTTTTGTTTAAGAAAGATTCTACAATAGGCCGCTAGTGTGGCAGACGCACTCACATGGGGATGCTATGGCTGATTTTAGGAATCACGTGTTGTTCAAGACGCAGTTTAGAGTATTTCTTAGCGTAATTTTTCTCTCAACAACAATGATCATGATCAGTGACGATTTGTGGTGTCATGCTCTCATTCAGTGTAACAAGGGGTGATGCGCATGTACCATCTAAGATCTTGTTCTAGTGAATGTTCAGTGTGAGAGTAATTGGATGTCATGGTGTGTTGTGTTTGATGGTGATGCCTCAGTTGTAGTATGATTGCATGTGGCACCAAAAAGGAGAAGCTTTGCTCATGAGTCTTCAATACCTGACTGCGAGGAAGGAGATGCTTCAAACATCAGGGCTCTAGCCATAGTCCTCGGAGTGAAGCTGGCACTTGGTCAGGAACCCAAAGAGTGTATGGGACCCCAACTTTATTTCTGTCACCGGTGTTGAAAGTAAAGGCAGTTTAAATTGTTTTCTGTAATTGTTCCATTCCGAACGAACCGTCTGGCTGTGTAAGGTTTCCATGACTATGTGGAGGTGTGTTCGTCTTGTCACCTTAAAGTCTTAGGGGTTGCGTCTCATAGAATGTAATCAATTAAGTGGTCTTTATGGGGTCTGGTGGGTATATTGGTTTCAAATTGGAATGGTTATCATCCAGGGATGTGGAGATGTTGGTTTGTCTTGGGTTGTGGGTTTGACGCCCGATGGTTGGGCCTCACCCTCGCCCTCCCCTTGTGGTGGGGTGTTTGGTCACCATCATGAAATTGTCAATGTTTTGTACCCTCTGTTAGTTCTAATAGTGGTGAGACCCATGATGGGTCTCACACAAAGGTATCTGGAATAAATCGGTGTTGGCCTTTCCTTAATGGTGGGGAGTCCACCCGGACTTCCCCATGTTGGTTTTCTAGTCTCATCTTGGGCATTGGTAGGTTCTTAATGTTGGGAAGACCCACATTGGGTCTTACACGAATGTCTATAGAATGAATCAGTGCTGGACTATTCTTTAATGGTCGGGAGTCCGCTCGAACCTCCCTATGTTGGTTTTCCAGTCTCGTCTCGAGCATTAGTGAGTTCCTAATGGTGGGGATCACCTCAGGGATCCCCATATTTATCTTTCGCTTTTGTTTTTAAATATGGCTTGGTGATAAGTGATAAGAGTGTTCCTAGGACGCCATTTGACCTTGTTTGTTCATTCTAACCAAAATTTGTGGTTTTCGTTTAATAGTGCTTGAGGTATTTCGGCTTGTAAAGTTGATTTCTGTGGCTGCGAGGGCTCATTTTCTTAAACAAAAAACTAGAGTTTTTTCAGCTCTTTGGGGTTTGCGACATATATCAGAAAGTCTTTTTACGCATTTCGAGATGTTGTCCTTGAGTTACTTTCTCTAAGCACGATGCTTTTTCCTCTCTTTGGATGATGTTTGTGGGGATCCCCTTTGAACCTTAAGGTAGTGTGGTTTTCTTTGGGGTTTGGTTCTAGTTGTGGCTTTCCAAGAACGAAAAGCTTTATTATAGGGAGAATTGTCACACCCAGACTTTTCACTGCGTTATGTTTCAATTTTTTATTTTTTTTCCTATGATTTTATTTACATATATTTTTTATTATTCTTTTGATATGAAATACAGGTCGAGCCCGACTGGGGGTTTGCTTTGATAAATGAGCATTTTTGCCTCAATAATGTTTCAGTGTGCCATTGTTGAAGACCTGCGGCCTTGCCTAGGCCACCACGTAGCCCCTCTCGGTTCCCCGCTCACCTTCCCTTTGTGAAACTAAATAATAAAAATTAATTGATAATAAATAAATAAAATAAAATGAGTATTTTCGGGCTTTTCATCATGCGACGCACAGGCGAAGCATAATTGTGAAGCCTTGCGGCTTTTCCGGGCCTATCGTATGACCCTGCTCGATGGTCAACTAATTAAATAAATTAATTAATAATAATAACGAAATAAAATTAATGTGGAAAATAATAATGGTAATGTGTTGATTTAATAAATTGTGTTTTAATGATAATAATATTATTATTCTCATGGTTTTAGTTTGAAATATTATTATTAATAATAATAATATTATTATTATATTTGGATTTAGTTTTGGTTTTACTTTTATTTTATCTTTATCATTATTTTTATATTTATTTTTCCTTTTTTAGGGTTATAGGATTTTTCCCTAACCTCCCACTTTCCTGCTTCTCTTCTCTGTCGCGCCCCAAATCCCCCTTGTGCACTGCCTCCCTGCTCGAGCCCCATCCGATGCACTATCCCCTTCCAATGACCTTGCCGGCATACCTTCTTCCGACGCGCTGCTGTTCGGCATCTCCGGCTCCACTGCTTGACCCCACCCGCCTTCCCTCACCATGCATGCTTCTCCTCCACGTCGCACCCATCCTAGGTGCAACCCTCCATCAGCTGCACCCAACTCTCAGCCGACCCACACCCCTTCGCCTTTATCAACTCGCCCTCTAAGCCGCTTCGGCCTGCTCCGTCCGGCAATGCACCACCTCGTCGCCTTCTCCATCGGGCGAAGTGACGGGCCGCTACCCCCGCTCCTTTTGGCGATGATCTCCACTGCCGACCTCCCTTGGTTAATCCCCCCTTTTCATTTTAGTTTCTTTTCTCTTTTTGAGTTTAGATTTTTTTTTCAACAGGTTTGTGGTCCGATTTATGGTTTGATTTAGGTTCATTTTGGTTCGAATTATTATTTTAGGGTTCAATTGATCTTTTTGCGGTGTGTTCGTGGTGGGATTGGAGTTTTGCACCGATTAGTGAGAAATTCTGTGTCAAAGGTAGGTGAATTCACGTTTTACCATTTCTTGATGAACTAATTTTACTTTTAAAATAATTTGTCATATTGTCTAATTAGTTTGTCTGATGAAAATAATGTTTTAATTGAGGTTTACATGCATATGTGATATAAGTTTGTTTATGTGAACATTAATGTTGAACTATTTTTTTGTAGTTTATAAATTATACAAACTGTGTTCTGGTTTAGCTTCAATTTTCACTGAGTCATAGATTAATTTTTTATTGAATTTTAAGTACTTTGAATCATGTAACATATTCTGAATTTTTTTATAAATTGTTTGGTGGATTATTTTGTTAATTTAATTAATTCAGCACAACTGCTAAGTAGTTTACATGCTGTGAAAGTGTTTTAGACTGAGTTTTGCTGTGCATTTAATTGGTTAGACTATGTTTAAGTGAAGTTGAATAATTTTATTGTGAAAACTTGCTTTGGACTGTTTATCGGTGTTTTAAAAACTGTGCAGTGTGTGTTAGGAAGTGTGTATGGTGCAATTATGTTTTTACATATTATTAAAAAGGTGTTTGTCTTGAAAAATGTTTTGGGACATCATTTGACCTTTAATTTTTTTTTATTTTTTTCTCACATTCTTGGAAATCGCATAGTAAATTCTCTTAGTGGTTTTCTTGATTATAAAAAGTATATTTTATAAATATATGTTGCTGGTCTAGTTCAATGCGTAAGCGATGAAGATTAAGTCCAAAAAAAATTTGGGTCTGTGTAATATTTTAAAAAGGATTTTGGGTTTTCAAGTGAGGGTTTGGTGTGTGTAAGTACTCTGTTTGGCTTTTATGCGTAAACCTAACATTTCACATGATCTTGAATTTAAAAGTATAATTGATTGGGTAAATGGTATGTTGTCATGCATGGTATTTTCCTTGTATTTCTTATGTGATGTGCACCTATTATGATCTTGAAATTTATTGAGCACAAAGTGGGAAGCTGGGGTAGCAAGGGAGGTGAACAAGGACTAGTGGGTTAGTGTCCCAGAGGTGACTCAACCCGGTTTCACTGACTGGACTGACGAGTGCAACACTAACTAAACCTATGACTTTCTAAGAGTTGTGGTCACCTAAGCCACATCTTCTGAGGGTCATGGTTTCTAAGCCACGCTTCACCGAGACATAAAGATATAGGGACCTGAGCTAGCTAACGCCCATGAGGCCTCTCCCATATTTTTTTCTCCATGGTTACTTTACGTCCATCGGTGTAAAACTTTGGTTATCTTAAAAAGTGTGCATGCGTGTGTTTTATTTTAATCTATTTTATTTGAAACAATTTTTCATAAATCATGTTTTCATTAAAGGTGTGCGAGTGTTTAATTATTCACTTTAATTGATATTGTTGTCTTTAAATTCATTTTCATTTAAAACACATATCATTAAAAATTATTTTCATTAAATACTATTTAATAATTTATTTCCATTTTTTCTATTTTACTAGAAAATGTATTTGTCTTTTAAATGGTTATACGTGGAACCTTTTTAATTGGGTGAATTCCTACTGGGATTTTGGCTCACACCCTATATAAACATTTGGGTGTATGTAGACTTTGTTTCTTGGGTATTCTAGGTTGTGATATCATTCTCAGTGGTGGTGGTTCAGGTTGTAGTTGGTCTTCTCATGTAGAGTGGTATTCATGTGACCTCTCTTTTTTCATGAGGTTTGAGTTAGAGTTTTAGTTTCCACTGTCGTCTTTTCTTATTAGTTATTGGTTCGATTTGTAGGCTATAAACCTGTGTATAGTTTAAAGGTATGTTTGGTTGTCTATTTCCAGTTACTATTTATTTATCATGTTAGTTGTTTTTATGTCTTTTTCTTTGAGTAAACTGTTCCTACATGTTACTCTTGATACCTGGGCACTTGTGCCAGCCCATGGGGATCAGGAATGCCCTTCAGGCCATGTTGCGGATCGGGTCAGGCACCTGGTCGGATGGTGACCCGGCCTAGTTCGTGACAGAGTGCACCATCCTGCTGTTTGAGGATATGCTACATGCATGTATTCTAGACTTTGGGGGATCATGGTACGACAGTTGCCTCTAGTAGAGTTTTCCCACAACTATATCTATCATTGTACCATTGGCATGGATCCATTCTAAGTCTTGTTTGGGAGGCCATGTCGCACACCTGTGTGCTGTACAGAGGCCAGGGATGCTGGTGTTCCAGGCACGGAAGTGGTGCAGAGCACGACAGAGAAGGTTCAACTTATATGGGAGAGGATGAAGGAAGGTTAGGAACAACAAAATTTGTATGCCGATAATAGAAGATGAACCTTGGATATTGAGGTTAGGGAACACGTGTTCCTGATGGTATCCCCTTGGCGTGGGGAATGATGGTTCGACATTGGTATTCTCCAAGGTTCATCAGACCCTTTGTGTGGTTGCAGTGGGTCAGTGGAGTGGCTTATCAGCTAGTGGTACCACCACCACTACTGAGTGTGCACAACAACTTCCATGTGTCTCAGCTCCGTCATTGTCTACACCATGATTCACACATCCTTAAATGGGTGGAGATTGATATTGTGGACAATGTAGTGTTTGTAGAAAGAATACTGAGGATCTAAGATCATGAGGAGGAAGTGATTCGTGGATAAATCATTCCCTTAGTTCGTGTGTTATGGAGGAATGGTGGCCTCGACGAGAGTACCTAGGAATGGGAGGAACAAATGCGTGCTCAGTACCCAGATTAGTTTTTGAGTTTTGTTATATTCTATTTTGTACTTATTTGTGATGTAGTGTTTGGCCCTATAAACTATGAAATGGAATATTTTCCCTATTATTTGGATGTGTGTGAAGAGTCCTAACTATGGGGAGGGGAGGACCTGATCCCTAATCCAGACGCATTAAGGTAGATGTGATTAAACCCGTGCGGGTGAGTCAGTGCCGACCAAAGTGGATAGTATCTTTATATGGAGGAAGGGACTCCCTAATTCATATTACTAGAAAGTATGACCTTTACATGGTAGTGTGGTTACTATAGGAAAAAGTGTTCCTAGATGTCGATGAGGTCTATTTTGGAGAGGTATCTTCGAGTTGGTTGTTTGGATCCCTCTCTTTTATTCAAGTTTATACTTGAATTATCGAGGATGATAATAGTTTAAGAGGTATCTAATGTAAGGGATCAGACCCTCCAGGTCCAATACTTTTTCAAAAACTCAGTTACACCTGACAGTTACACCATTATGGTGGCACTGGTTACGAGGGAACCACTTACGGTGTCTCACCGAACTGGTGGCACTATCATGGTTGCACATAGAAATATTGGCACCATCACGGTCACACACCAAAATGGTGGAACTATCATGGTAGCACACCAAAATGGTGGAATCCTCACAGTCACACAAAAAAATGGTGGAACCACTTTACGGTGTCTCACTGGACTGTTGGCACTGTCACGGTGGCACCATCATAGTCTCACAAGAAAATGGTGGCACATTTTGAGGCGTCTTCCCAATACGTTGGTACAATGTGTTACCTTTTTGCATTTTCCTTTTTTTTCCAATTTCCTGAGTTTTCCCAGTTCTGCCCCCACAATGTATATTTTGACATAAAAGTGTTTTATTTCCCATTAATGATATCTAAAATCTTTGAAGATCTTGGAGGACCTTGACCTACAAAAACGTGTTGATTTTTCCTCGATGTCACACCCTTTTCCTGTACTTTCCAATTACTCCCCTGTTACGCTTTTTTTCTCTGATTAAAGGAAAATGTTTAATGCACAGCTATAATAGACACCTCCTCGATGAGAATTATTAAATAATAATTAGTTTCATTGTGATTAACAATCCAATTGCGTGGTGAAACCACAATCATCTTCTAATGCTGTTCAAGATTTCATATCCCATAACTCCATGATCTTATTTTTTATCACTAATGAATTCTTTCTTTTTATTGGATGGTATCTTTTTCTTTCCTTGGTTTGTTTGGATTTCCCCTTCCCATATCTAGTGGTACACCTATGCTGGAGCCTTTGTTGATCAGTCTTGGAATCCCTAAAGTTTCTCCCCTACAAGTTGGGTATCCCCAATTCTTGGCACGGGGAGAAAAACTTCGATCATTGATCTTCTAGGTAGAGTTATTCCTTCGTCTCTCTTTCTGTTTATCTTACAGGGTGGGTATGATAATGTTTCATTCTAGGATGGATTAAACCAAACCTTAACAAAGATTAAAAATGAACTTTTAAATAATGAAGGGGTGTGTTTGATGATGATGCTTTACTATTTTACCATTTCATATATGTTTTGAATTGTATGGGCATATGTCCACTGGAAAGCATGGCTATTGATGGTATTTTATTGAAAAGTAATGAAAACCTGTCTCCTATGATGATTGAATGCTTGTAACATGGATATTATTTATTCACATAAAATTAGTTGATTAAATGGATGTTTAGTGAATAAGAATCCTTGTGTGATCACCCCAGATAACTAAACAGAAAGAAGATACTTAATGATTGGTGTGTTAGAATCTGGAAAAATCCCTTACTCTGTATTGGTAACATGTTCTGTTATTCTGCTTGAGGCTTGTGGGGTGACATAGATAGGGATGAGATCCCTTGTTGTGGTGTAGTTGTTGTTTTGTGGATCCAAGATCATGTATGGTCGTATTTTGGGGCTTGGTTTGGTTCCCGTACATTAAGGTATCTCACAGGTCCCTTTTGTTATTGTGACTTACAAGAGAACCAGGTCTTAATGTTTAAATTTATACTTGGATATTTTTACTTCCTTAGCTTGTGGATATCCCTATTTTTTCCTGCTAGGGAAGAATTAT
This sequence comes from Viscum album, assembly GCA_963277665.1. NCBI lineage: Eukaryota > Viridiplantae > Streptophyta > Magnoliopsida > Santalales > Viscaceae > Viscum > Viscum album. Next base: position 1,646,334,694 of record OY728132.1, read on the forward strand.
TTTAGATTGGTTCACTTGAATATGAAAATAATAATGGGTTCAATGGGGATTTTTTTTCTAGGAATTATTTTTGACTTGATTGTAGTTGTGGTTCTTCTTATGAATGTATAGTAATGAGGGTGTTTGTGTATGGGATAATTTTGCAACTCCTAGATTGGGAAGAGTTCTTTATTAAATATTTGTATAATTTAGTTATCATTTTTCTTATTAGCGCCCCTCCAACGTTGAAAACATCATTCCAAACAACCCCATTTCATGGGGAGGGTGTTTTTTCCAACGCTCCTATGAGTGGCTGGTTTTTAGCACCTTTCCTTCTCCCTTTATGAAGTATCCCAAGGATTTTTGGGTAGGATGTGATAGCATGAGGTCCATTATATCCAAATATTATTTGTACATGGAACGTTTTGGAGGTTTTTCCAGTTGTGTGCGGTAGGTTGTTTCCCAAGTGTCTTCGGAATGAGGCCCATGTGTCTTCGTGCATGGAGTAGTTGTTTTGGCCCAGGTGTCTTCAGGCATGGTGGTTTTTGTTCTGGACCAGGTGTCTGTAGGTTTGGTTACATGTGGTTTTGGTCCAGGTGTTTTAAGGTTGGATGTGTGGTTGTGGTATCTCATGTGTGTGCCAGAATGTTATGGCAATGGGACTGTGGTGAAAATGGTGGGGAAGGTCTGATGCATAGTATACCTTCAATCACCAGGAGGAATGTTGTGTAGGGTACCCCAAAATCGATGTGTTATTAATATTACTTTACTTAATTGGCGTTATTGGGAGAGTTTTCCTTGGTGAGGTTTGGGTGGATTATTTTCTTACTAGGTGCTTTGGTTATCCTCTTTTCTCATGGGGCATTAGAATTCCTCCCCACTTATGCATGAAAGCCTTTGGTTTTCCCAACTGAGTATACCTGTATAATCACCCTATGTATATTAAAATTATTTCAGGTTTCCAAGAGGACATTAAGGATCGTGCCGAACCCTATTATCTTGGACGCCGAGACTATTTACGTTGTTGTTTTTATTTTATTTTCGTACAACCCTTTGGAGTTTTTCTTGTACTTTATAGCACTTCTTTATTGGAACATGAATATGGGAATGTATTGTTTTGGACTTACTTTTACTTATAACATTGGTGTTATTTGGGATTTACTATATTTTCTCCAAATCCTACTAAATTAAAAGGGTAATGCCTTCTATATTTCATTTGATTATATACCCTTGGTGCTAGTCGACACTCTGGGACCTATTGAATGCGGGTCATGGGGTCATTATCTCTCCTTCAACTTAAAGATGGAAGGGTATGGAATTCTTCTATCCCTTCCATCATCTTGGTGAAGGCAGGTAGTGATAGGTATTTATAAGAAATCATATTTATCCTCAATATACTTAATTTTATAATTATTAAATCATAATTATCCTCCCTCATTACCATCCATTGGGAAGTGAATGTACCGCTCATAAATATGTATATTTTACTTTTTCCACATAGTGATGAAATTCATTTTACCTTATTATATTTCATAGATTATTATTATTATTTGTTTAATGTATATATATGATTATTTTTACATAATTTTAATTATTTAATTATAATATAACATCAACCTTATAACCATTAAATCTGTTGGAAGATGATAACACCGCTCATGCATACCTGTCGACAACCACTACCATGAATCGATGTGAAATGTCATTCATATCGATTTCAAATGGATGGTAATAAAGATATACGTAATTAATATAAATTATTTATATGTTTTAATAATAATTTTTTTGATGTTTAATTATTCTTTACCATTATTTTGTTCCATCTATTAAAAAGTGATATCGTTGTTAATGTGCACATATTGATTACTATCTCTATGAATGGTGTAATTCATTTTTCTATCCCTAACATTTATGAATGACTATAAGTGTATATATAAGTAATATATATGATATTTATATAATTATTAATATTTTGGAGATGAATAAACCACTATCAAGGTACAAGGACTAGAACTACTAAATGAAATACTCATGATAAAAAATAGTTAACACTTAAAAATGGTGATTTTAATAAAGAATTATTGATAAATGGATGTCTAAATGTCATAAATGGATCATATATGATATTAAAAGTATTTAAATGATTTTTTAATATAATAATAGTGAATTTAAATTTAATATAAAGTATGTTATAATTATTTTGAATAAATTGGAACTCGAGGTAAAGGTTAATCATCTCAAATTATTTTCTTTGGGACATTTGTTATGTCAGGAACATATCATATTTTATGAGGTTTAAATAATTCCATTGGACATGTTATATCATGAGTCTACCCATGTTCATGATATTTTATGTTTAATTTAAATTTATTCATTAATGTTTCTTACGAATAAAAATTTACAAAAATAGTAATTGTTTTAGGTTATAATCTCATTATTTATCAGGATTATTTATGATTTTGTTTCTGATAATGAAATCATGTGATACAAATATCAATAATATAATTAATTTTCTTATAATATGGTTATATATAGAGAACACATTATTTACATTAGTTTTACTCTCTTTATATACTCAAGTGACTGATATATATTTTTAAGAGAAAATTGACTTCATTTCTCTCTTTGGTCTAAAATCCACTCTCTTTCATCTCTATATTTTATAAAAAAAAATATAATATTTTTAACATTATACAATGATATTTATTTTCATTATTTGTGGTTTATTTTTCTAAAAAATGGTTTAAAAATATACTTATTGACATTTTTTAAACGAGGTACTTTTTAGTTTTTACAAAAATAGGAATGGAATGTTTTATTTTAACTTATAAATAATTAATGGAATATCCCACAATCATGAACACTCAATCGAAGACTAAAACCCTGGATTTAACTTAAGATTTTATAGGGATATTATCCAAGAGTACCTTCTTTATTCTTTCTTTTTATGGTTTATGTTTATGAAGAATTTTTTTTATAAATCTCATTCTTTTTCCACAGGTTATGCTATGATGAAATAATGAAATGTTTATGAATCTTAATTATTTACCCTAAGTTATGATATGATGAAATATTTATAAAACCCATTTAGTTTAATGGTTTATAATATGATGAATATTTTATGGCATTATGGTACAAATATAAATGATTTTCATTATGTGATGTGTAGAACCATAATTATATAAACCTATAATTAATTGTGTAATGATTGATATGTAATGAGATAAATAGGACTTAAATGGGGAGTGAGCCCTATTTAGTAAGGGAATTTGTACAGTATGATATTATTGGGAGTGAACTTGACAACTACGTTGGTTTTGGGAGTGAACCCAATACAATATGATAGTCTTGGATGTATGCCTTAACTACTAAGGAAATGATTCTAAATGATCCTATGTATGCTAAAAACTCTGGTATTATACAAATGTTATGTTATCATGACTCATGTTATTTGATCCCTAAATTATACATGTCTCATGAACTAAAAATATTTATTCCATGAATCAATATTATGATCTATTATATACAAGGTATGTTTTTAAAATGTTATTATAATTATCTCAAACCCTTATAATCGTGTAACGCTTATGTGATAATTGATATATCATTTATTTACCCTCACTGAGAATATGACCTCCCATTTTCTTATGTTTACATTCATTAGGTTATGAAGAAAGTTACAAAGTATGTTATCTGTAATAAGTGTGATAGTCATGAAGATTTTAGTTGAATATCTTGTAGTACACTAACGAACCAGTTGTTTAGGATTCCAAATTTCCCAAGATACTATACCATTATGATTATGACATAGATGATGGTGTTAAATATTTAATATTCATCTAAAAAGATGTAATATCTATTTATGAAAAGAATGTTCTTCTATAGTTGGGAGAATATCAAGGTTTAGTTACATTTGGAAACTAGGATAAGGAAACATTAGTAAGAAAGTTATCAAAACGTCAAAGTAAAAGATAACATCTTAATTTTTTGGTAATTATCTAGGATGAACAAGGTTAAAACTAAGGTTTCATAGATTATTTGGTGTCCTAATTTATACACCCAATAAATTATTTTTCATGATTCGTCACTACGAATATTATTTCACACATAATATTTTTTGGCCTTAGTCAATTGATGGAACCATGAGGATTTGTGCTAATGATGATGGATAATGGAATGATTATCTTAATAAAAAACCAAATGAAATGGGAAAACATATGATTATTTCTAATCAACTATCTCATTATATTATTAACAACCTCTACTTGCGGTGAATTTCCTAACACAACTAATAAGATATAGAAAGATTATCAGGAAATCTATACTGTAAAAAATATTCATATTCCTACATATTGAGAATATGGGAAGAAGCACTCAAGAGAATGTCTCAAAGGAACAAAAAGATGTTTTCTATAGAGAAATAAAGGAATTGGAACAAGTAATTTCTACATAAAAATTAATAATTTAATGCAGGAAAATAAATTCCATCTTAAGGTACCATTTATAGTTCAATTTATCATGTATAAATTATATGGGAATTATTTGAGACAATTATATAATCAAAGGGTTAAATACTAGACCACGAATGAACCTATTATGTTAAAATCATAGAATTATTGAAGCATTCATGTATTGGAATTCAATAATTATATCAATGATTTGTCATATATAATAATCATGAAACATATATGAATTATTCCACAATAGTTTTCTTTAATGATTTTAAAACATAAGTGGAATGGTCCCAATAACCAATATTTTTTTAATAATAAGATCATAATTTTTAGATGGGATAAATGGATGCTTATAATTAACGAGATATTATTGTTGACCAATAAAATTGGTAATTATTTTATGAAAATGTGATTAGGTTATCTTTGATGATGCTTATTTTATTTTTGAACTTATAGAATATATTTAATAGTAATTTGAGGAATAAGGATTGAATTCTTTTTGGAAGCATATATGTCATCCTGTGAGGGTAAATTTAATTTTATAGATACCATAATTGGTATATATGATTATGTTTTATGATAAGTTCAAAGGCATAAAGACCACCTTTTAATGTTTTTGATGATGGGATTTGAAGTGATTTGAATCTTTTTCTAGATTTTAGGAAGAATACTATATTGAGGTTTAAATAACCCTTTGTGTTAATATGATGTAAAGATAATTATGGTCTATTATATAGTGGAATATATATAATATTAATGATTTAATCTTAATTAATTAACGCTGATATATTTTGAAGATATTTATGGTCAAGCTAATAAATATATTTTAGGACAGTATCTAGATATGATTCATAATATTTTGTGAAATTTCACAACATTATAATATTATATTGTTATTTATCATAGTGATTAATGAAATTTTGGTAAATTTCACATTGGGATGATATATATGCAACCCTTAGGTTTACCATGTGAGACTATTTTTGATGAATGAAATTAAATTTTTTGAAGGTGAAAGTTGAAGAGTATGAAATAAACTTTCAAGTTAAACCTTTAGTAAATGTTATGGATATTTTTTTTGGGAAATTCAACATAATATTTTGAATATTATAGAAATTTTATTAATATAGTTTTCTTAAAAATACAACTTACTATATGGGAGAAAATTTGTCACATCTTCCAAGGCCATATGATATGAACCCATAACTAATGGGTGATGAGGGTATATCACCTATCAATGGACTACATAAAGTTCTAGTTCGCATGAAATTGACTTTATTTATAAGATAAATTCTATGTTTAGTTAAGAAATAATTTATTTCTATGTTAAATGAAAATAATTTTGGTAAAAAGGGTTTTAACTTAGGGGTAAATACTGAATTATCATTTAGAATCTTATATTATTTTCATTCATATTTACGTATATTAAAGTTATTTATGGAAATTAATTGAAAATTATAGATATAATGTGATTTTTATATATATATTTTTGGTTATAGTTTGGAGATTTTTTATATTGATATTGGAAAAATATTTGAATCAAGACCCAATAGTTCTTTTCTTTTTTTAACATAGATTAATATATAGAGTTACATATAGAATAATACAAGTGGAACTTTGGATATTATTATTGAGGAATTAGAGATTAATATAATGTTTTATACATTTTTGGAATTATATTACCTTTTTATAACCTTTTATTTTGTTATTACTAATACCTAAATATAATAGTATTATAAGTATATAATTTTTCAAACCATTTGAAAGTTTATTTTAATTCTTAAAGTCAAAAACAATTCAACTCTTTCCAAGTAAGTAAATTTTTTTATTTTCATAGTCTATATGGTAAAATAATTTCTTAATTATTGGAAACTAATATTGAAATAAATATATTTTGATATTACCTTCATTTATGATGAATTAATGGTCTTTTCACATCTCGTCGATTTATGATTTTTTGGTTGTTAACTTCTTCAGGATCATTCAGTTTATTATGATCGATTTTCTATACCATTCTTCATCATTATTTAGATATTAATTTTTTTATTCAATGTATATATTTTCACATCCCTCTAATTTTCACCTATTTTGAAACCATGATATGTGTTATTCTAGATATATTTAAATTTATATCTTACTCTTTTCAACAGTATGTTTTATTATCCCTTTTTATGATGTAGATAATTGACAAAAGAAAAATTTAAATATCAAAACCTTGATTTTTGTACACAATTTTGGTATTTAAAGAAAAAAATATATTAATATAGGTCTAATTTATCACCCTAATATTTTAAAAGAATAATATGTTTAATAGTGTACAAGATACACAACACTAATTTTAAACAAACCATGAAATTTTATCACTATAACCTTATTGTTGATATAGAAGGTACAAATAAGTTTAAAATAATTATTAAATATATAAATATAATACCTATTAAATAAAATTATATTGATTAATTATTATTAAATTATCATATATTTTTTTTTTGTAAATACCTTTTATTCTTCAAAACTAGGTTTTATTAAAAAATTATTTTTATTTGTTTTCATGAGAAAATATTAATACTAATTTCTTGAAATTTTGGAAATTTTGTTTTAAAAAAGAATATATTTTTTTATTGCATAATATTAAAATATGATTATGAATATTATTTATAATTTTTAGAAATGTTTTACTTTTTAATGAATATTGAAAATCACTTAATTTTATTGAAAAAACTATTTTATTTTTTAGTATTTATAAATAAAAATTATATTTTGAAGTATTTTTAAAATATAATTAGTTATTATTCGATAAAAAATTATAATTATGTTCTTTGTAATGGAAAAATACTTCAATTTTATATAAAAACCTTTTAATAGTTAAAAGTAATTTTATCGAAAAAACTATATTCGATGCGCTTTTGGTATTCATATTAATATAATTTAGAAAATTTCTCAATATTGAATCATGATAAATTAGTTTCATATTTGAATCATGAGTTAAAAATTTGGTAGATAGTTCAACATTACATTTGGTCATAATTAATATAAACCATAGTAAATTTTCATTATCATAGTAAAGGTAAAATGAGTTAACTTGTTTTTAAACCAATATAATAAGGTCTCAAAATCACCCAACAAAATTCATTTATCCAATTGGATGAGTTTATTTTATCTAAAACCATACATTTCTCAAATATATGTAATTTTGGTGCCATTTTCCATTGGTAATGAAATTTATAATATTTAAGAAATAGATAAATTCAAAAATGTCATTCCCTTGACTTTAATATAACTAAAATTATTATATAAGTGAAAAAATATTATAAGTTCAGTTATAAATAAATATTTTTTATCATTGTTATTTATAATTATTAGGATTTAAATAATTACCTTAAAGACTAATACAACACTAATTAAATATTTATTCAATTAGTAGAAAAATAAAATTAATGATATTAAAAATATTAAAAGTTATGTAATTTGGAAAATTTAGTGTTTTAAATGTATTTAATATATATTTAGTATTTATTTGTGATGTGTAAAATTATTATATTCTAAATTAATTGTATTTGGGGTCTTTAATGACAAAATAAATGAATATTTTCAAATTTTACACTAATTATATGTTATAAAAAAAATAATTTATTAAATTATTTAAAAATTATAAAAATTTTTAAAGAGGATATTTAAGATAAATAATGGTAAAAAATTTCATTATTTATCCATTTCTGAGTCAATAGTTACCTTATAAGTAAAATTAAAACCCTTTTATTGTGAATTTTTTTTATCTTTGTAAAGTTTAAAATGTGTATACTTTGGGGTTAAACCAAAAGATATGGTTTAAAACACCACTTAAACCTAAAAAAATTAAATTAGTAGATGATATTTCAACCACATACGACCATATATGCAAATTTATTTCCATTTGGAAGAATCTGTATTGATAATTACCTTATTATAATTTCATCTTGTAAGAAATTCAAAAAATTCATCTCACCTTAATTATAAAAGGGAACATACTTCCCTCACTTATTTTCACCTTTTTATCCATGCAGACCTACCATACCATGAAAAAATATCTTCTAAAAATCCATATAAACATTCTATATTTTTTTCTTTCCTAAAATATCTACCCTAGGATTGTTAAGAGGAGATTAAATGAAGTTCGTTCAAAGAAGAGGCCATCGTCTTCTTTATCTTATTTTTATTTTCCTCCACTAAATATATGATATTTAACAAAAAAAATTACTTCAGTATAATCAATATAATGAATGAATATTATGACCCTGAAATCACCATTATCCACCCTCTTTACCATCAAATGAGAATTGAAAGTATCCCTCATGCATATGTATGTATCTCTGTGTCCACATAACGATTAAATTAATTTTCTACCACCATATTTCATGGATAGTTATTTTTATGGGATTATTTTCTATATATGATACTTATGAAATAATTATACATAATTATAATATCACATCTACCTCCAAAATTTTCAATTCATTAGAAAATGATAACATCTACCATGCGTACATGTGAACTACCACCTCCATGAATTGATGTAATTTTTTTATTTATATTTTTATAGGATGTAAATAATAATATATTTAATTAATATACATGATTTACATGATATAATAATTATTTTTTAAAATTTAATTATTATTTAACTTTATTTTGTTCTATTAGATGAAGAGTTAAAATAGTGTTCATGTGTACGTATGACCTATCATCCCTATTAATGGTGTAATTCATTACTCTATCTCTAAGGTTTTTGAATGAATATATATCTATATATTTATGATGAATAAATATGATATTTATATCATTATTAATACTATATATATGATGGGACCTCGGTCAATACACACACACACTAGAACTACTAAATTGAAATAGGCATGATAAAAGAAATAATTAATACCCAAAAATTGATGAATTTAATAATTAATTATTCATAAATGTCTATTGAAAAGTGATAATGGGAAAATATATGTTATTATAAGTATATAAATTATTCCTTTATTGGATTATAATAAAATTATATTTATTATATTGGATTTTAGAGTCATTTAAAGGTAAGTGGAACTCGAGGTAAGAGTTTATCATCTCAAATTATCTTCTTGGGGACATATGTTATATCATGAAACTATCTTCTATTATGAAGTTTATATACTTATATTGGACATATTATATCATTAATGTACATATTTTCATGATATTTAATGTTTCTTTGTTAATTTATTCTTTCTTGGGTATTTTAATTCAAATGCTACCATATAGGTAAATGATTTGTGTTACAATTTCATTATTTATCAGGATTTTTATGATTACATTTTTAGGATGAAATTTAATGATATAACTCAAAAAAGATCCTGAATTTCATTCTACTATTTTTATTTCATGTCCACACATTATTTTATTTAATTTTCATGTCTTAATGAACTCTATAGAACGAAATAATGGTTAAAAAAACACCTTTGTTTCTCTCCCTGATAAAAAATCATTTGTCTTCAATATACATGATTTTTAAAAATGTTTTCTATATTGTTTTTACCATTATATAATTATTTTTAAATTTCAATTTTACCCATGTTTTATTTTTTTTTCAATTTTTTTTAAAAATTAATCTCATTGTTTTATAAATGAGGTATTTTTGGCATTTTACATAAAATGAGAAAGGAATACTTTCTTTTAACTTATACAAAAAGAAAATAATTTACCACCATCATGACCACTCAATACTATAAATATAATTTAATAAGTTTCTAAGTACATTTTTATGAAATGTATTTTTGCAATATTTTGTGAATTTATAGTTTTTGAAAATGGATTTTTAATGTGGAAATGGTATTTTTAACAAGAATTATTATATGATCCAATAATGGGATTTATATTCATTAAAGAAAACAAACCTAGATTTAACTTATGATTTATAGGGGATATTATCAATGAGTACCATCCTTATTCTCTCTCTAAGTGGTTTATATTTATAATGAAATGATGTTTTTGGAACCCATAATTTTTCCACAGGTTAAGCTACGATGAAATGATAAAATGTTTATGAAAACTATTAATTTTAAACATGTTTTTATACAATTAAATGTTTATGAACACCATTTAATTTAATGGCTAAGAATATGATGAATGTTTTATGATATTATCAAACACATATATATGATTTTAATTATTTGATGAGTGGAATCAACATTATATATCCCTATAATTCATTTATTAAATATTGAAATATCATGAGATAGAAAACATAATAATTGAGAGTTAAACCCATTCCATAAGGAACCATATCCACTATGATATTCTTGGGAGTGAACTATGAATACTAAAATTTGTTGGGAAGTGAATATAATTTACTATTAAGGTCTTGGAAATAATCATTGACAGTTAATAAAATTATTTTTTATGCTTATATGTATGATAAAAACTCTTTTATAATTCCTTTATTATGTTCTCACGACTCATGTTATTTGTTTTCTATATGATCTATGTCTTATGAAATGAAAAGATTTATGACCTAACTCAAGATTATGATCTAGGATATGTGTGGTATGATTTTCAATTTTTATTCTCATGTTATAATATTATGCTCATGTTATTCTCAAGTTATCATTGATATATGCCTTTTTCAACTATACTATGTATCTTATCTCACCCTTTTCTTATGATTCCTTCATTTAGGTTACAAATAAAGGTAACAAGTATGAAATTTAAAGGAATGGTGATATCTTGAAATCTTTTAGTGGGATATGATGTAGTAAACTTATTAAACAATTATTCTTGTATCCAAGTTCCAATGATACAAGACCTCTATGATTATCATTTGGATCATTATGTTATATAATTAATATTCATCTAAATGATGTAATATATATGTATTAAAATTATGGGTTTATGTACCTCCAGATCTAATATTTATCCTATTAGAGAGCCTTCTTCATGGATCCACAAGGCTGTGGTAGAGTCTGGTGACTTAGACACTTGAGGAGGTGACAATTTCCTAGACCTATTTTAATCATCTATTTAGATAGGATTTTTATCCATCCATGTTGTGAGTAGTATGCATCCAACAGATTATGAAGATCTAACAGGGCAACATGGAAAAAGTAGAGTATACATTGAGGCTCACTAAACATCCATAGTACTCCATAGATATGGTTTTAGATGCATTATTCCAATTACGGAACTTAATGTGTAGCCTCCATAGTGATATCTATGTTGGTGTGATATATATTTTCATTCGAAAATATTTTTGGGTGCTTAAACGAGATTTGTTGGTGGATCGATTCTTGGATGAGCAGTCACTAACATCTGATATTGGTAGCTGGAACTATAGAGATGAGAATTCGATAGCTAGTAGCCAATTTCTTATATAGGTATCCAGGAGATCGTGTAAATTTTTGAGATAGTCTTAGTATAGAGGGTTTGAAGTCTAGGTATCATAGGATGGATTTAGTATATGGAGGGAGAGGCAATGTTTATCCTACGACGGATGGGGAAATATCATGCACAATTGTACGACCCACCTTGCAATAGTCTGCGAGATGTTCGATACACCACATATGAATAAGAATATTCTTGATTAGAGAGTTTTTAGGGTGGTCCGTGTTGAAAAGTTTATGGGATATTATTATGAGTTAGATGATGATTTTATTAGTTACAACTACCACTCCAAGGTAGTCCATGCATGGATTAGAGAGATGGTGGTCCTGAATGAGGTTAGTTTTAGACATTTGTGTGTTTTGACCAAGATATTATATGGATTGGTTGAGATATTGTATTTTCCTTATCAAATTTATCTACAATATTTCTGTACCTATAATTTGACATATCTTCCATTGCCACATCCCTTGATCAGTATCATGGGATTTTGGTACAACATTGGGCTCAACCATTTTGCTTGGGGACTCCTATAGGAGGGGATTCAAAGATCATAGATTTATTATAACAGTTTGTACAAACTATTGGAATAGGTAGATTCCTTCAGGGTCTTTTCATGGCCACAATGAGGCCTTAAGATGTCATTCTAGGCATTTAATGGATGTCTATAATTCATTTGTACATTTCCTATTTCAGGTGGGGGATGTGGTTTATCCATGAAGATGGGATGAGTTTTCCTTTATCAACGAGAAGGAAACCAAAGAAGATTATTATGGGATCATACATAAGTGGATACATCTGATTAATCTTTAGTTTACTTGTATTAACATTGGACTTGAAAATTCCATGGGATTTATTCTTCCGTTAGTGGTGGAAGAGTATGAGGATGTATTCTCAAAGAATGTATTGGGATTACATACCCACTGAGAGGATTAATTTCCTATAAAATTGCACTCAAGGATAACCCTAATATCTATGAAAATAAATCTAGTGGATCCTAAAGAGATTCATGAGCTAATGCTGAAATTAGAGGAGTTGTAGATGAATGGATCTTTCAGGTCTAGTATTTTGTCTAGGCAACCCCCGTTTTGTTCAACAAGAAGTCATATGAGATATTATGGTTATGTGTGGATTACATCCATTTTAATCAGGTGAATATTAATAATATCCATTCATTTACAAGAATTAATGGAATATTTAACCACTTGAAGTGGGTGAGGTGGTTCTCAACGATTTATCTCATACGAGGCTATCACCAACTCCTAGTTCAAGATGAGGATACACTGAGGATGACATTATAATTTCTCTATTATCCCAATGAGTAATTAGTGAAGAATTTTTGCATAAATAATTCCCAAAAAGTGTTTATATTAATCATGAAATAAATATTTTATCCATTAGTAGACCATTTCATGGTAGTATTCATTGAAGAAATCCCAGTGTACTCGGTTTCAAAGGAGAAGTATGTGAGTCATTTGAGGATGGTTTTGGACATACTTCAAGAGAACAAAATTTATGAAAATCCCTAAATGTTCTTGTTATAGATTTGATAGGTCTAATTTTTATACATTCCATTTCAAAATAGGTAGTATCAGTTGACCCGATGAATGTTTTGGAGGTACTAGTTTGGGAACCACCCAAGAGTTTGGTTTAGGCACAATGCTTTCTTAGGTTGGTTAGATACTATTAGACCTTCATAATTTATTTCTCTGGGATTTTGGTGACATTTAGTACTTTTAACCAAAAGGGGAATATTTTCATGTATATGGAGATGTTCTAGTAGCCTTTTCATAAGTTTCGGCCTATTTTGATGAGTGCCCCATTTTGAGACTGCAAAATGTGGGTGTTGAATATTTGGTGTTCTAAAATAACTTCTTTATTGGGTATGGATGTTTTCTAATACCGAGTTAGGAAAACATATCCTTAGGTCCTGGTAGTTGAGACTATTTTAGAAGAACTACGTGACCTATGGTCTCATGTTTATAGTGGTGGTCTTCACCTAGATGATATCGTGACACTACCTTATGGCTGAGTCGTATATAATTTATTTTGACAATAAGATTAACATGTATAAAAATTCATAAAAATATGTTAACATGAGTTAGAGTATTTATATAGAGTTATTATTGGATTATAACATCAAGATAGTATTTATTCTTGGTAAGGTGAATGTGGTGGAAGATTCTCTTAGTATTTTATCTTATTCAAAGTTATTCAATGATTCATCAGAGGATTTGGACTCATTTCATTTTTCTTTAGTGGAAAAGGATTTCATAGAATACCTAATGTTGATATTTGTTACCCATATACTTATAAATCATGTTAGAGAGGATTTTCATGGATATACCAATTATGGGAACATTCAGATTAAGATATCCAGTAGACATTCTCATGATGTATTATTTGAATTTGGGTAGAACATAATCCTTTTCTAAGGGAGGATGATGGTACCTGTGATGCCGTGAGAGGTGGTTTGGAGGGAGTTTCATATGCCCCAATTAACTAAACATAAATGAGTGTTGAAGATGTAATAGGACATTTGGTTTTAGTATTGGTTGAAGATGAACAAGTAGTGTGAATTTGAGTTTTTCTCTCTATGGATCACCAGTTAGTAAGTGAAGGCTGAGAACCAAGTTACAGTGGGTTACTACCAACCCCTTGAGGTGCCAGAGTAGAAGTTGGATGGTATGTATATAGAATTTTGAGGGAGATTCCATGACTTCAATGGGAACATGACATAATCTGGGTGATCATACAATGCTTCACCAAGTCATACCCCTTCCTAGACATCCAAGAGCAGAGTTAATTTCAGTGGGAGAGACATTGTTATGTGCAAGAGATAGTCTAGCTTCATAGAGTTTATTTGATGAAAATTTCAAACTATGATTCTCAATTCATGTCAGGTTGATGGATATATTTGATGGATGTATTTGGGACTCATTTACAATTTAGAAAATAATTTTACCCCTAGAAATATATAAACAATTATTAGACCCATTAGGTTTTTTGAAAAAATATTCGAGCTAGAATGTTGTACCATTGTTAAAAGGATCACCTAAGCTTGAATGAGTTTTTATATAAGATGATTTACCACTCCACCAAATGTATGTCACAAGTTAAGGCCTTGTATGTGAAACCATATAGGTCACCACTGTGTTGGAATAATGTAGGTGACTCAGCACTCATGGGAATAGAGTTGGTGTGACCAATAATAGAGATGGTTTAGATCATCCAAAAGAAGATGAGGACTACCCAGATCCCTCCAATGTCTTATTGGGACTAATGGTGGAGGCCTTTGGAGTTCAATTATGGATACCTTGTTTTTTTGAAGGCCTAACATACCCATGTATTATGTAGATATAGTAGAGGAGGAAAGTTATCTCTAATATTTTTTAGCACATTATAGACACCACATAGGGTTGAAGAGGTGGCATACCACTGAGACCTACAAATGCAGTTAAGTTGGATACAAAATATCTTCAAAGTGTCATAGTTGAAGAGGTATGTGTATGAGAAATTGTATGCTATCAATTGGGGTGAGATGGGAATCCAGGAAAGTAACACCTTTATAGAGTACACAATAGTGATAAATTATTGGAGGGATAAGATCATTTATATGAAATATATTCCCTTGATTCCTATTTGGTGGAAGCACAATAATCTCTTGGAGAGAACCTAGGAGTGGAAGAATCCGATACAAGATCTACACCCTCATCTATTTGAGCATGTTTTTTATTTTTATGAAGAGAATTTTAATGTGGGGAGAATGTAATGAATTTATTTTTTCCTTGTAAAACATTGGAAAATTTTAAGGATTATTTTATATACTTAGAGATGAGTGAACATGGAAATTTGGGGTCCAAAAAGATTCAATGATGATATAATAAAAATAATAAATATATTATATCATAAGCATGATGTTTTTATAAAATAATAGAATAAATATTTATTTGAGTATTATATAAAAAATATGACACTTCCATTAAATCTGGGATGTGGGTTTTAACCTAGGAATGATATATTATTTGTTGTCATTGTGTGTTTATTTAAAAAATAGTCCCAACAGGATAATAAATAAATAAATAAATAAATAAAATAATTTTTTAGTAAATATTCATGAAATAACCCCAACTATATGTAAACCCTGTTATAGTAAAATCCTAGGGTTATCCACATAATACTAGGGATTTGGAGAGACTATGGAGGAAACCGTTGGTTAAGGATGACTGAATCATGGATCAATGATCAACATTGGGGATTTTTCCTTTGTTAATAGATTTTTTGGATCTCATCAATTACCATGGTCTAGAACTATTCTTTATCAATGATCAATAAAAATATGACATATTATTTTTGAATATGATATATAAATCTTTTATGATTTTACCCTTTCCAAATATGAATTATTTTAATAATAAAATAATATGTGGGAAAACTGTTGGATTACAGTTTATGAACTTTCCTCATTGATTTATGTTGGGTTAATTATTGATTATCCTTTTTGCCCATCGTATTCAAAAAAATGTACTGAGTCCAGCTGAAAAAATGTACTGAGTCCATCAAAGATATTATAAATACTTTGTGAATGATAATTATGAAGACTTTATTTATACCAATGTATTATTACCATAAGTTTAGATTCAATTTTGAGGGATTGATCGAGGTGAAGTGGTGGCATCTGACAATTGAGGATCAGATCAGGCATTCCTCATCTATAGATTGGTAACATGGATGTGCAGTGTGATAAGAATCATTTTTTGTTGAATGTTAGCCGAAATCCATTCACTGGTGATGTCTTAGGAATATTAAACCTAGATGTATGATCTATATGAACAATTCATGGTATAATTAGTAGCGGAGGTTATGTGGGAATGACACATTGAATTTTCAAGAGTTTCGATAAATCCTAACAAACACAATGTGTGCTTTAGCAGAAAACACTCCATGTAGTCCCCTAGATGTGGTACCAATGGTTTCATGAAAATATAATATCAAAAACCATGTATAACCCATACATTCTAGGTGGCTTGGTTTGGGTGGATTGGTGTGTATTCCAAGGGTACATGGGTACATGTGTATCCAGGTATACGAGCCCGACCAGAGTACATAGGCATGACCTGGTACATGGGTATGTACATTTGAAGAGCTCCAAAAAATAAGTAGAAACACATAACTGATCAGTGTACTGGTTCATGGGATATAGTACATAAGCATGGTCTAGAGTATATGTGCAGACCCAATGTAGCCAAGACACACCATGTATACACTATACACACAATATATTTTTCTTAAGGTAGGTTGAGGCCCTTTTTCTATTTAGTGTTGACTAATAAATATAATGTTCATCCCCTTGGTCCACCCCATTGATGATACAATGTAGATGGATGTATAATGTATAGGATGTGAACCCCATTATGTTATTTCTCTCAGATAGAGTTAGAAATCACTCTGTGTGGCCTACAGTGTGATCCTTTAGCATCATTATTCCCAATTATAGTCTAGGAATCCCAATATTGACTATTAGGATATGTGATATCCATACTAATGAATTGTATGGGTTATGGTCAAGAATCTACCAAATTTCATGGGTCCCAATGTGTACTTATTTTTGGGCAGGCTGAACGAGCATGAATTCTTGATTGAGCGCCATCAGTGGTAACAAGGATTATGGAATGAGTTCTCCCACAGGTTGGTCACTAGAACCTAGAATCATGCATCATACAAGTGGGAATGATTTTTCCCCAACAATGTGGAAAAAAAAGAAAACTAGTTAGTATTCATAACAAAAGAAAATCCACTGGGTGAAAATCACCAGAAAACAACAATGCATAACATCCCAATGTACTATAACCCAGGTATAAAAATTAGGAAACACAACCTAAGTACCTATGGACACAAATTTCCAAGATCGAGGCTCAATAGTTGGATCCACCTGCAAGTGGCCATTTCCATAGTCTCTATCCCGAAATAAGGAAGTCTAGAAACACCCAAAGAAAAAAGTAGGTTGTGAGATAAAAATCCCCGTACAGTCTCACCAAGGATTCTATAATAGATACCTTTAATAGATTATCCAAGAAAGTGATTTCAATTTTAAATATAAATATGTTTTTCATTATAAATAATATTTAAATTAATATTGCTATAAAGTTAAAATGATGGAAACTAATATTTGAATAAATGATTTTACAAAAAATGGAATATTTCGTAAATAATGGATTAAATAAAAATAGTTACATAAAATAGTTTATGTAATTTCATAAGGCATGTAAAGAAGTTTAAAACATTGGAATACATTTATTTATCAAATATAAATATCAGGAGAGAACCATGGTCATATACCAAATAGGTACAATAGTATTTCCGGCTCTAGGAATCCACACTCTCCAAGTGAACACAGAAAAATGTGTATACACACATCCTGATGAAACTGTCCAAAGGTGACTCACCACAAACTTGTCTAGGATGCGACCCATTGCATGTATGTTATATAACATTGTAACAGGTTAAAGTTTATCCAAATAACTCACTAACTATATAAGTCTTTCATATTCTCTTAATTAATCAACGATGTACAATTTCTTTTAAAAGTACATTAAAAAACAATTAAATCCCAT
The DNA here is from genome assembly GCA_963277665.1 of Viscum album. Classification (NCBI taxonomy): domain Eukaryota; kingdom Viridiplantae; phylum Streptophyta; class Magnoliopsida; order Santalales; family Viscaceae; genus Viscum; species Viscum album. Next base: position 1,646,353,127 of record OY728132.1, read on the forward strand.
TCTTTCATTTCCATGCCAATTTTCCATTTAAAACTAAAATAGTTTTGATAAAAAAACATTCCTCTTTTTCATGATAAAACCAAAGGGTTTTTAGGAAAACATTTTAATAAATTTTCTCATGTTTTAAATCCATTCAAAACAAACAACATTATTTCATGATTCCATCGAACTACTAAATTCATCAATTTAACTAGGAACATTTCCATCAAAATGCCTATTTAAATTCAAAAATTTAAATCATCAATTGAATTAAATAAAACAATTAAAGGTTAATCTTTTTTTGCCTAATCTAGACAAAACCACCTAACTAATGTTCATCAATGTAAGCATAAAGTATAATCCAACCCATGTGGTTCAATACACCTTCTCATGTAATTATTATCTTAAGAGTACACACAGAGAAGGTCGATATTTTTTCAAGGGTTCCTAGACTACAAATATCAAATTTTTTTGTTTGGTGATTTTGGGGTACCCTATAGGGTATGTATATACTCAACCATATATGGGCTATTCCTACACATATGATGCATTATCTAGAAGAAATTTCATTAAAAATAAACCTAGGTGGGAAAATATATGGCAGAGTATAGTTGACCTAGATAGACCATGTTTCATTCCAAGAGTTTCATTTGACAGTAGTCCCCTCCTTCCTAGTAGGAAAAACCATTTTTATATATTTTGTGGGTTTTTATTTGGGCCTTTTTTATTTCTAGTACTTTGGGAGTAAATTTATATGGTATGTAAATATATGTATATGTTTTTTGTATATGTTTTATTTTACTTTTTGCAGTGTGTGTGTATTTAGAGATGTGTGTTTAGGTACCTTAGGATAAGGCCTCCAATATATGTGATATGAAAACATTAAACCAGTCACCATCCCCTAGAATTTTAGAGGTGTGATTAGGGTGTCACATTTTTCATACCATCATAGAGATGAGCCCTAGTGGGTCAGTTCATGATGAAAAGGAAAGAAAATTATTCTCTTTGTGGTTTTTTCCTACAACATTTAAAAATCCAAGGGTGATTGTATTTTAGATTCATACTATAATAAATATATAAGTGAGTGATTTTTTTAATCTAGACTATAGTTAAATATAAGGGAATAATACATTAAACCCTCATAAAACTGAGGTAGGAGATATAGGGGTTCATCAAAGAACTTTATTCTAACTATTTTATGAAATCACTCCATTTATTTTAGTCATTCTCTCTCAATATTTTTATTAACATTTTACCTATAAATTTATATATCAATACTAAAAATAATTGCTTTTTAAAATATTTTATTCCTATATGATTCTAATTTTATAAATATATTTAGTGATTCCATTATGATTTTACTTTTGTTTTTATCGTATTTTATGTTTATTAATGTTTTTTCATTATAATAAAACTTTTGAAATTTGGTTTACAATCTGGAAAATTTAATTATTACTTTTATTTTAAAGGTAAACTCACCCCTCTTTCCTTTTTTCCATTCTCTGACCTATATTTGGTATTAGAGTCTTCTTAAATGGTATTAAATAAATCACTTTTGCTTCATTCATTAGTTTTAATGTATTTCAAAGTCATTTAAAAAAAAAATTAACCAGTTTTCTATGAAAGTTTCTTTTTTATGGATAAATTTTTTAAAAACCCATGGTTCTCACAAAGGACACACTAGAGAAGCTAATTCCCTTTTTAATGGTAAATATTTTTATGGGAAGATACATATTTTTACCTTTTATAGATCAATTTTGCTGGTCCCAGTGGAAAAATCAAGGGGTCAGGGTGGGGCGAATTGAGTTACCAATACAAATATCAATTTTAAAAAAATTTAAAACCTAAAACCCCCAATTTATTAAAAATTCATAGTTTGTAATTAAGTATAATTATATAACATGATATCTTAGAAATCTTCTTAGAAGCTTGATCAGAACTAAGTTAAAATAATTTTAAAAATAATATATCTTTGAAATTAATATACCTATATCAAACACATTATCTAAAACAATAATTTAAGTTAATAAAAGAGTAATGTTTTGCTTATATTTTTCAAAAAAAACTTGTATTATTTAATTTAAATGAACTAAAAAAAGAAAAAGAGCATTAAAAAAGTTACAAGAAATATTGCAGAATAAAAATTAACAAAAGGTTCAGTCTGAAGCTGAGAGTAAATACCCTAAACTTAAAAATAACCTATTTCCCAGTATTTTATTATTAAATAAAATTATTAAAAAATTCAATCAAGTTTTATAGGGAAGAAAAATAAGGATATTCAAGAAAAACAACCCTTCCATAGTTTATGTGGGAATGATAAGATACAAGGACATATAAGATACATTTTATAGTCATTCATTGTGAAAATGATAAAAATGGAGAGGGAGAATCATTTACTCTTCTATTTAATACAAGATACTTTTTTTACAGATAAATAGAGAAATAAAAAATAAATCTAAAATATAAAGCTTAAATAGAAATAGAAAGTAATATGAGATACAAAAATATGATAATGATCGATATGAATTTATTCAATTGTTCAAAGTACTTAAATATATATTTAGAAGGATCTTGGATATGCTTAGGAAGGTTTTGTAAAACAAGGTGTTATAGATTCTGTAATAGGTTCACATATGGGATCAACCATTATTATCTGTTTAATAGAAAATTTGTTTTTCACTACGTGTACACCTCCACTCGGTCAGATATACTTACTATATAGATCCTTATTAATGGCATCCATTGAATAATAATAAATGAAACATCAAATGAACTAATAGTAAATTTAATTCTTAAGAAAATTACCATTTGATATTCGAAATTCACTACCTCTATGTTATAAATGGCATGTTGTCTTCACTGAAAGCATATTTAGTTGATCTCATAGAAACATTGAATGGTTAGTTGATGCTATAAGGTGTCACAATTGCGTAATTACTTAATACAGTAAGTTCTTCTAATCTTTTATTAGGTTCATGACTATATTGGGAAGTTTATTTCCTCATTCGATTACTACATTAAAGGATATAGTTAGTATATTACTATATGAAAAATTGCACATACCTTGGAATAATAACTTGATTTCTTCATACGATATGTAGTTTCATTTATAATATCACATCAATGATGCATGATAATGATTTTTTAATCCTAGTTGGTACATCTATGTTGCATGGTAGTCTGATTTCAATTGTATTAAGGTGATTCTTAACACATAGTAAGTTTAAATTCAATATGATGTTGGTTCATGATATTAAATTATTTCTCAAATGAATCATTGTAAGTAGTATGTTCATGCTGTGAGCCCATGTACAACATTTTGTAGGTTCCACATAATTTTGTAATATTCATGGTTAGTTTGAATTATTCAAATAGTATGTACACTACTCATGCATTATGGTTGGTACACTATAATTAAAACATATCCATTTTCTAATTTTTTTTAGAAAACCATTTTCTAAAAAAATATGAAATTAATTAATAACAACAGAAACATGATTTGGGATCATTAAAATAACAAGCTATTGGTCTAAGAAAATAATCTCCCCCATTTGTATTATAAAAACAATGAAATTTAAGTTGAATTTAGTAGAATATAATAAAATTTCATTATAAATTAATTGAAATAATAGTTTGATTTTTTTTTCAAATGAATTAAATTTATTTTATTTTAATTTAACACATCAATAATTGCACCCCATTTTGGTATTATTAAAAATAAACATGATACATAACAAGAAAAATGGATAATGAGATTGAAAAATATAAAATTTAATTAATGTAGAAAAATATAGTACAAAATGAATTCAAAAAGTCCCTATCAGAGATCCTAATGTAAATATTAATGAGGGACACCTTAGACATCTATAGGATTGATATGGACATTTCTTTGGAATAAAAACAAGATTATAGACAGTCTGAGGAAAATATGAGGAGTTAGGACCTCTAATTACCACACATATATAAATATATTTATGTTTCTAAAAGGCTTGTGTTGGAGTTAAGAGAGAATGATAAATAGTGGAATTGGTAGAGGTAGTCGGACACAATGGCATTTAAATGGATAAAAGAGATTAAAAAACAATTTAGGAAGTTTATAGACAAGGATTATAGACTTGGTAAGCTTACTAACTACTCAAGAATCATTATCTAGTGACTGAAGTAAATCATCTCAATTATCCATGAATGATTAAAAACTCAATTCATTTCCCTCATCTTCTGAACATGGGACATAAAATATTGATTCATAGGAATAATCTACAGGTCCAAATTTAGTTTTATAAACACCAATTGAAGATATTACATTGTGAATATCCTAATCATGTTATAAAAATTTTTTCTATGGATTTGCATTCCTAACCTACTTGCTTGTAATACTCTCAAACTACTAGAATGGTCTTTGTATAATGAGTCTAAAACCCATCGTAGACAGCTTCTCAGGTCTTGATGACCTATTCAACAAAACATTCAACTAATCCCTTATGAGTTTGATTTTTTATTCATCAAAAACTCACTGAATTGTAGGAGAAGGAGGAGGAACATGAGCTAGTTAAAATAAATGAATCATAAAACTATGATCTAACTCAATTATTATATCAGATAAATCATATTAGAGAGTACCAACCAGAGATCTCAAATATGAAATCACATTTTTCATTAGTTCAGTTATGAAATTAAATGTTAGATAATGATGATTGATCACCAATGTAACAACCTAAAAAATTATAACCTTTTTCACTCCTTATAGGGAGTTGTCAAAATTTTAAAAAATAATTTCTCAGAAATATCCATTATCTCATATTTGAAAACATCCAAGTCATCCTTAGTGACATAATAAGTTGAAGGAATAGTGGGTGAATGAGTAGAAGGAGATAGATCACTAGCCTAATTCCCACCATCCACCTTAGCTACATATTCTACTTATCTATCTCTAATAATCAAATCCTTAACACTATTAATAGCCTCAACTTCATCTCTATAAGAATATTCATCTATATACTCATGAATCGTAATATGATATCCCAAAATTCCCTCTTCAATATCAATATTAAAAATCAATGATCCTTACAAAAGTTTCTTGAATAGAGAGAATGGTTGGACCACCATGTCTAGGTGGATTGCCTCTATGATCATCAATATCAAAATTAGGACAGTCTAATCCAAAAATAAGAGATATAGATGAATTAAACACCTTATAAAGTGCATTAGGTAAAGTATTTCTAGGATATCTCTCCATAATTGGAGATACTTATGAGATATCCCCAACTTTAGTAGATTCCATAGACATATTCCTTTATGGCTTATCCTTATGATCCATTCTAGCTTCTTCATCACATTCTAAAAAGTTTATCTCTTCTTCTTATTACTCTTCCTCAACAACTACTCAAACTTATGTTTATTTAGAAGGAAGAACATCATTATTTGAATATTATAATATTTTATCAGGTTTTAGACCTAGATCCCCGAGATCTATAGGTATAATAGGATAATTCAATAGTTTATACACTTAAAAAATTCTATGTCATCCACCAGTTACATTTAAAAAGGATTTCATTTTAATGATATTTTCTATAAAAAAAATTTACGAAAAAATCTAATAGATGAAGTCGTTCTTTCATCATCCCAAGGAACGAATCCCTAATACCCATGAAAAATACAAAATAATATTAGGATAAGGTAGAGAGATAATACATAAACATGGAATACCCAAATAAACCATATTTATGATAAAATATTTTTATGAAATTATTTAAACATCACTCCTCTTAAAAAACAAGAAAAATAGGTCTTGATGCCTCATGATTCTAAATTCACCTTTTCTTGAACATATCAAATACTGAATTAACTTCACTATAATCCTAAATTATCTACTATGTTCAACATTAGTATGTATCTTGGGGGTTAAATTCACATTTCGTTCATCAATATATTTAAGAAACTTGAAATAGAGATGATTAATATGACATGAAATTTTACAATCCTCATATTCCCCTCTATGGGCATGCCCAAACATTTTAGAAAAATTTTCTACGAAAATTAAAAAACATCACCATATAATAATGTTCTAAAAACATTTGTTTTCTCACCAGGTAAAATTATAGATACACATAGAAATACTAGAAAGGTTTTTTACTATAATTCATACCATTTTCACTAAACCAAGAAGGCCATCCCTGATTTGGAATTTCATTAAAAACCGATGTTGTTCTCAATTTCATCCATTGCACATTGACTTCATTTTCTGCTAAAAATGGATGATCAATTAAGTGAGGATTATTTGGATTTATAGATACACTCATGATTAATTTTATATTTCCTTTATTTCATAGTAGGATTTATCTTGATAATATCCATGACATCGACGACACATTTTTTATTTTTGTGTTTTTGGTTTGATCTGAGTTCCATAGAGGTTTAGTCATGAGAGAGAGATAGGGATATGGATATTAGAGATAAGATATATGTTTTAAAAAGGGTGTGTCATTGAGAAGAATTAATATATTTTAGGTAAAATATATTTGAATATTCAAAATTGAATTAAAGTTTTATTTAAATCATTTTGGGTATAAAATCAAAATAAACCTAAATGAAATCCTGATAAAAACGTTTCATGAAATATTTTAATTAAATATACATGGTAAGTGTACTAATCATGAATCTATAATAACATAAATATAATAGGTGTACTAACCATGAACTTATAGTAAGTATGATAACCTTATGAACACGATGTTCATGGTATATATATACAGATCGTGTGAACAAATTTTCACAGTAGCATAGTTGTTCTATGAACAAATAATCATGGTAAGTACAATGAACACATGAGTTAAGTTCCACGATAGGTATATTAATTATAATAAAAATACTCATGGTGGGAATACAGACTGTGATAAGTATAGTTCACAGTTAAGTTCATAAAATATCATAAAATAGAAGTTAAAAAGCATAAATAACTTCAAAGGATAAAATTTAATTAAATTAATAAGGCATAATTTATCATACAAAATTCATGTATGATATAATTAATTATCTCTATGTTAAATATATTTGTAAATATATTAGCAAGATTATGTTCGGTACCAATGGATTCCATAGTTATATCACCCTATTTAAATAATATATCCAAAAGTTATGTCTTATATCAACATTATTGGTTCTATAATGTAATATAAAATTCTTAGAAATATTTATCACACTATTATTATGAAAATTTATAAAGACCTGATGGAATTGATATCCTTAGTATGGTAAAGAAGGTTTAATCCATATAATATGTGCACAAAATCATCCTAAAGATATATAATCGGCGTTAATTGTTGATAATGAAACAGAATATATTTCTTACTATAAAATGATAATAAATACTTTACCAAAAAGTGGCATGTTTCCGAAGTGATTTTTATCTAACTTTAAACTACAAAAAAAACCATCGAAATAGAAAATATAATGAAATTATTTTCCTCTGAAATATAACAATACAAAATTGGTTTTACCTTTGAGGTTTCAAAAATTCTCATCACAACTAATAAATGTGATTATTTTGGATTTCATGAGAAAGAGAACACATATAAACACTAAACAATATATCTGACTAGCTAGTAGGTAGGTATTTTAAGATTTCAATCATATCAATATAAATTGATTGATCAAATGGTTTCCCAGTTTCATCAAGATCAAACTTTCATCTTGTACTCAATGTGTATCAATTCCAATAGTTTTATCAATACCAAAATGTTTTAAAATATATTATGTTTAATTTATTTGATTTTAAAAAATTCCTTCTTTATTTAGAAATATTTGGAAACTAAGGAAGATCATAAGTTCACCGTTAAAAATCAATTCAAATTCACATTGAATCATTTTTAAAAACTCAGTACATAAATAATTTCACGAAGTTATAATAATAATATCATCAATATAGTTTTTTACAACTGAAAAATACATCGACAATCTTTAAATAAATAAAATAGGGCCATCTATTCATTTAGTATAACATTTTAAAATAAAAAATGTTCTGAGACTATCTTACCATGATTTAAGAGAATATTTTAAACAATATAAATCTTTTTTTAATTTTAAAGAAATTATTTGAAAAATTAGTGTTTTGAAATACATGTTATTTTTCAATAAAAACACCCTAAAAATATAACAATTTAAGAAATCACACGTGGTATCCATTTGATAATGTTTGAAATCCAAATGTGGTATATAAGGAATCATTATTCTATTGGATACAATTCTAGATACTTGATCAAATTTTTATGCATAGTGAATATAATCATCTTGACTATATCTTCATGTAAATTTTTTTTCTTTATTTCTAACTATTGTCCTTGATTTATAAAACTTGTTTCTAAACACCCATTTAGTTCGAATAGTGAGGTATTAATTAGATCATTCAACTGGTTCCCAAAAATTATTTCACTCAAAATTATTTAAATCCTTTTGTGAATACAAAAATAAAAATTCATCATTAATTTCCCCATTGATGTTCTTAGGTTCAAGCTGTGACATGAAATCTTTATGTTCACCCATATTTCTAAGAGAATCTATAGTCTGAGTTTTTTTATCAAGGTTTCCTACCACATTATTTACGGAATGATATCTATGAGTCCTAAAAACAATATATGTATTTGATACATCATTCTAATATATAGGTCCAGGTGTACACTATTCATCAAAACTAGGAGCATTCTTTATAGGAGGACTTGTAGAATTAATGTTCTATTTGGAAATATATTCTTCCATATTTTATAAAGAGGTCTTTGACTTATTTAGATCAGTATCGTCAAACATGACATGAAAATATTCTTCTATTATATTAGTTATTTGATTAAAAAATCCATATTATTTTCTTAATGTAGAATATCCATGGAAAATATATTCATCTGTGTTAAAAGAAAAATTGTAAAATTCTATTTTGTGTTGAGTATGAAGTCATTAGAACCCAAAACACTAATGTAATAAACCATAACATTTATACCATTTCATTGTTTATAATGCGTATTCATTAAAAGACTTATTATATTAACTATATTAATATTATAACAAGATTTCCTTACATATTTTTCCTAAAAAGAGACTGGTAAATCAAACGCATTGATCATAGTCTCAAAAATTTCATGAAGAGGTATATTGATCTATTGTATACCTTCATTATACCGTGGGGTCCTTGGATTAGAAAACATAGGACTATATCAATGTTGTGAGCATAATTATTCAAACTATTTATTTTCAAACTCATGTCCATAATCCCTTCCTGAGGTCTTAATTATAAGTCTACTAATATTCTCTAATGAACTAGAATTTTTAAAAAATGATAAAGATCTTATCTTTTATGAGAAAGTAATAATACCTTATCATCCAATATAACATAGTTAAAATGTTTTCTTATTAAACAAGACACTCTCTAAGGCCCATAATTATCCAAGTAAACTAACTCTAAAGGTTGATAAGTTGATACTTCTTTCTTTGGTTAAAAATTATATTTTATTGTCATTCCCATTTGACTTGGATTAAAAACTTTTTCAGGCTGGAATTATTCCATAGGTAGATCCTTAACCAAACCTTTCCCAGTTACCTTTATAAGTGATTTAATATTAAATTTTCTTAATATCCTATGAAAAATATAATATTTTTTGTGAAAGACAATAAAAAAATTATCATTATGAGAAAATAAATAATTTAAATCTACATCATAAACATTTTCTTTTCTCAAGGAAGTAAAAAATATAGCATGTTCAGAATCAAATACTTTGTAGGAATTATTCTCAAACAAGACATGAATACCATCATCACACTATTATGAAATGCTAAGAATATTATAATTCAATTCATCAACAAATAATAATTTATAAATTAATATAGTAATAGTGTTACCAATTTGACCAAGCCCAATTATCTTCCCTTTATAATTGTCCTAAAAAATGACATGTACATCATCAACTTTGATTAGATTCTTTAAGATTGAGTACTCTACATTTTCATTTTAGGAGCATCCATATTCTAGGTATCATAATTTTTTATTGGAACCCTTCAAGTATATTTACTATAAAATAGATTTATACTATAAAATTATTTCGGTACACAAATTTTCTTGGTTCCATATATAAGTAATAAGTGGTTTAAGAATCCATAATTTTATTACTCATTTTTATAAGAATATCATAGAATTTTAGATATAACTAATTTACCAGGACTAGTAAAATAAGAGATACTAGAAGGATTAATGGAGCTAGAGCTAGGTAAAAATTTATTTTGATAGATTTTCCTCTTTCCCTATTGGTATCATATTCAATCAGTATACTTAAGAGTTGTCTATTTTCCAGAAATCTGGACATGGGTTTTCATCCCATGGGTAAATATCTCTAGATATTTCTTAACTGTTCATTATATAGTTTAAGCACACTATTTTCTGTATAAAATTCTTAATTAACGTACTTTTCTAATATAATATCACTTTTAAAGTTAGTAGACATAGAATTATACTAATTTAAAACATTTTATTTATCTTTTAATTCAATAGATGTTTCATTCATCATGTTAAAATATTCAAAATAAATAAACATTGGAAATATTTTTATAATCATTTTTATTTTTAGAAGGAATAGATTTTGTTTTGTAGATTCATGAAAAAAATTTAATACCTCTTATGAGTTTTTTTAAAAAAACATGTTATCTTTTTCATTCGTATCATCTCTACTCAAGTCTATGTCACTTAAAATATCCAAATAATAACTCCTTGTGAATTTCATAGTATTTTTATAATTTTTTCATTTATCCTCATATTTATTTTTAAAAGTTATATTTGGATAGTATACTTTTATGTTTCTTTTCCTTTTATATACCCAAAAGATTACTTCATTTGATGAATCATCCTTCTTCTATTGTTTTTTATAATTCACTATATTTTCATACATACCTTGATAGTTTGGTTTCATAAAAAAAATTTCTTTCTATAAAAATTATTGAAGCATCTAGCCAGATGTGACATCTCTTCATCACTTTCTAATGGTGATTACTCATCACTTGAAATTTTATCTATGACCTCCTGTTTTTGTTTATAATTAAAATTCTTAAAGTTAATAGACTTCCTCTTATGTTTATCCACTTTTTATATGTTTACATTTAGTTCTTATTGATAAATAATGTTCTTTCTAATTATATCTTTTATTAGAAGTGTACTAGTATTGAAAATAATCTCTTATAGACACAAATATTCCTTTATATCTGTCTTGAAGACATATTAGAAGACATCTAACTTGATCCTTATTAGTAATTGTATTTGTTACATGTTCATTTTGTTAATTATATAATTTATCACAATATACATATCAAAAATAGATTCATCATTTTTTATCATAATGTTATCATATGAAATAGTATAATTATTTATATTTATTTATATAACATTAGATGTTCCTTCATGTGAAACAACAAGAGTATCCCAAATTTCCAAAGTATTAGCACAAAAATATATTCTATTAAACTCATCCTAATCTATGTAAAAATAAAACGAATTCATGGATTTAAAATTACAATCATATTCTAAATTAGTGGATCCATTATAAGAAGCACCAAAATCATTAGTTTTTTCATATTTATCTTCAATAATAGACCAAATATCAAATCCCATTCCTTATAAATTAATTTTCATTTCAGTCATCCATTTAGCATAATTATTTCCATTAAAATAATTATTTCTATTATTGGATGTTACTTAATTTATTTTTCATCCATAAATAATTAAATTTATATAAAACACAACTTTAATATATTTAGATAAAATTAGATTACAATAAAAAGAATTTTTGAAACCTCTCTTATCCAAAATGGTGGTCCCATTAGAGAAATAAGGAGGAGAGGGGGGATGTGAATTTATCTTCTAATAAAAATTTATATTTTAAAAAAATTAAAACATAAATCCCCTAATTTATTAAAAATTACTTGTTAACAAAAAAATTTAAATATATAATTTGACCTTTTGGAATGCTTCTCAGAAGTGCAATCATAGCTTACTTAAACGAATCTTGGAAATACTCTACCTTTTGAAATGACTCTTCTTAAATTAAACAGAATATATAAAACACTACTTTTAATTAATTATGAGGGAATTTTTTTAGATGTTTATAAAAATAAAATTAGTATTATTTAAAATAAGAAAACAAAATAGATAAGGACCAATATATAAGTTACAATTAATATAAAACGATATAATTTAAGATGGGGATCTATCTCAAGTAGTGATTTAATCCCCTACACTAGGAAATCACTTTAGAGTAAGAATTTAATTATTAAATTTAAGTACTCATAAAGTTAGATCAGGTATTACAGATAAATAAAAAAATGGCTTTCTAAAAAAAAATCTTCTTATATAATTATATGGCGGATAAGACAATATATGATGACATATATGACCTATCCATAGTTATTCATAGAAAAAAAATGATGAAAATAGAGAGATCATATAAATTAATATCTAGTTTAAGATAAGAAATGGTTTAAAAAAAATTAAAAATAAATTAAATAAAAAACTAAAATATTAATCATAAATAATAAGAGTATGTAATATGAGATATGAAATTCTGACAGAGATCATTCTGAATAGATTCTTCTATTTGATTTCCATGAATTTATATTTGGTAGGATATTATAAAAGTTTGAAATAAGGTTCAATAAAATAGAATTACATTGATTCTATCATTGGTTTATGTGGGGGATAATTTTTTATTATCTGTGTAAGATAAAATGCTTTTTTCATCATTTATACACCTCCACTCGATCAGATATTACACTTAAAGACATATTTATTAGAAGTAGCACTTGAATAACAATCAATGGAACATTATATAAACTTACACACTATGATATTATAAGGGTAGTGCTTAGAATTATCATGATATATTTAAGCCTATATGATTTAGGAATGGATGGTTCAGGGTTTTAATGTATTTACCACACTTTATTTTAGTCATGACATTATGTTGTTGATGAGAGGTCTGCGTGTAACTGGATTCTAACATTAAGGTTAATGAGGGGATAACTTTAGTGGGTATATGATACTTACTAGTTTTAGTCCTTTTAAATTCAAAATTAAGTAAGTAAATCAAAAAATTTATTCTCTCTATTTTCTTTCACAATTGATCACTTAATGATAATGGAAGAAATCAGTTAGGTGGTTGAGTTGGTTGGTTTACCCTAAGAGGATATTTAGGTTTTTTGATGGGTTTTTGGAATTTAATTGGAGGATATTAGAATTATTGATATTAGTATTGAAACTAATTATGAGTTGTGAATTTTTGTGGAGGGTAGGGATTCAGAATATGTGGTTGACATGGTTATTTATTATGCCTCCAATGAAATCCAGGATCATCATTATACGCTGGATTGAAAATTTTAAGGTTTTGAGGATTTTAAAATTTTAGGGCATTGAACACTGCATATGGTCCTACTAGAATGATATCCTTTATTAAATAAATAATTGGATAAATATCAATCTTATATTCATGTTTTATATAAATCATGAAATATGGTAGACAAATTTAACTTCTTAGACTTTCTTAAGGTCCATCCATTTGAATTTCCTTGAAGGGTATGGAAGTTTATCCTAATGCTTTCATGAAAACTAAAAGTGTGATTCCTATAAGATTTATTAGGTATCTCATATTGTGTATAGGCTCCCCACATTTAGTTTTTTTCAAAAATAATATCTAGATAATCATAATCATCTATGTGGGAAATATTGTTGAAGGTCTTGTTACACATAATGCTTATGAGTGGTTTGATTCTTAGACCCAACCATTAATAAAAAATTAAAATTTATTCCAGGAATGAAAATCCAAGGTGTGATACCATGGGTATGGTATTTTTATCATTTTCAATGTTTCATAAATGTAATATCCCTCTCTTTTTTAATAATTTTTTGAATGCTCTTTTTGAGGGATTTTTTTTGTGGTATGAAAATTGTTTGTTTTTTATTAAATTCCCAGTTTTAATTAGTCCCTTAAATTGATGGATGAAGGCGTAAAATAATTTAAAAAATTATTAGATTGATATTTTAAGGAAAAGGGTACGGTTTTATTCTTGTATGAATCAATAGATTGAGTGTGACACATGGGCTCAATAATTTCATTAAACTCTTTGAAAAGAAGGTAGGGAATCTAAAAATCCATCCCATAAAAGGGGGAGTGTTGTTTAGTATATGAAATTTAAATATATATATATATATCTTCCCTTTGGGAAATATACTGAAAGTATGTGGTTTTATTATTCTAGGTAGATGTGAGGTAGTCCTTCATGATTTTATCAATGACATTCCCCTAGTCCGGGAGCATATTTTATGGATTCTCCATTTAATTATTGAATGAGTATAAGATCGGGTTATTTAGACAACCCTCTATAGAAGTTGGCATATGTGTTTGACCGAAATTCTCATAAATATTGGGATATAAAGGCTTATTTCATTTATCTTTACATAATCACCCTACCCTTTGATTATCACACATAACTATAGATTTGAATTAACCCAAGTGCACAAGTTCATGTGTGGATTAAAGGTGAAACGGTAAAGAAAATTGGGGGATGAGAATAAATATTTTGGGGTGAGAATAGAATGGTAGATTCTAAGTTATTTATCAGGGTCCTCGAAAATGGCTCCAAATTAAGGATCATCCAAATTTACATTATGGGTATGTGTGGTCACTTGTACTACATATAGGGCGTCGAATCCAAAAACCATGAATAAGTAAACCTTGTATTACTTAGAATTTTTGATATATTTGGGTATAAAAGAGAATAACTTTAAGGTGTAACAATTTAAGGGGATGAAAAACCATGTGATTTAAATTAAAAAAAAAATAAGGTGGGTTTATCGTAGGTTTTCTTCTAGGGGTAGATTGGGTGACACATTTTTGAAAATATTTTAGCTTCATTAATTTAAGATGTATTGTATGCAAGAGATAATTCCTCCTGTATCATTCATTAATTTAATCACAAAAAATTACTTGGATAATATCTTACAAAAATATAGGATCATTTTCTTGATTACTAAAATGTATAGGATCACATCAATGCTAAAAACACACCACTATTATATTAAGCAATGTTTGATGAATAAAATAAATCATATGAAATAAATATAAAATTATAAAACTAATTGAAGTTTTAAATAACATAAAATAACATATATTCTTGCATAAAAAACTCCCTATAATCAACTCATTATAGGGTTATCCTTCTATTATCACAATTCTCTTAATAGAATATGGATGTTTACTCATAGAATCCTGATTAAATATGAAAAAACATAATAATGACCACTTCCTTTTTTGTGTGAATATATCTAGGCCATAAAATAAATCTTATTATATTGATAAATATGGGAATAATAATAATAATATAATAGTTTAGAATATTTGTTAAAAAATCTTGATATTTTTGTGAAAATTAAAATGATTTAAAATATTATGATAAAACAATTGCATCATAATATTACAAATAAAGACCAGAAATCATAAACTCCATTTTATCCCCCAAATCCACCTTAAATATATATTTTTATCCCATTTTTTATGAGAACACTATTTTAAATTCATCCAATTGATTAGGATAGGTTAAAGGGTTATGTAAAGATGGAAGAGTATCAATTTTAAAAAATTCCAAAAGTACCATGCATGTAATTCTCTTTCATCATTGACTTTATATAAAAAACATAGCTTAGAAAATACAAATGGGTTATTGAGGAAGAAAAAATTTTCCAAGATGTTTTATAATGTATTTTAAAATTTTAACTATATGGGATTATATATTTATAATTTTTGGTTGTAATGGAAGGATGAATTTTTATGCCTTGAAATGTATATTGTAATTTAATCATTAATTTTTGACACCTAGATAACCTTCTAAACTACCAAATAATAACGTTCCATAGTTTAATGAAATGTTCCTCTTGAATTATACCTTTTTGGAAAAAATTAATCTTTATTGGACTTGAATATTGGTCTTTACATCTATTTTATCTTCTTAAAGTTTAATACTCCTTGTCTATAAATTCTATATTTGAAGTCCAATATGATAAACTTCCTTTGTGAATCTCCTCTTTATCCACAAAATATCTGGAAAAATTTGAGTAAACCAATCCTAAAATATCTAATTGAAATCATGAATATAATGTATTCCCCATGGTGATGGTTAATTTAGATGAGATTTATACATTTAAAACATGAATTTCACCCATGATGAAAAATTAAATTTAATGTACAAAATGCATGAACCATGGACTTTTTAAACAATAAAACAAATCAATACTAATAAAAAATTAATTAAAATTAAGAAATTTTAGTGGATAATCAATAACATTTATTATTTAAATTTCAATTTAAATAAATGATATCCCTATAATAAATATTTCATGTGTACTGAATATATTGTCTTATATATCTAAAACATTAAAATAAATAGGAATTACAAGTCTTTCAGTCTCACATACACATATTGAATCCCACAAATACGTTTTATTGTGCTTTGATTAGAGATTTGGTTCAAAATTATAGAACTTTTACATTATTATAACTATTTATATGGGTAAATAGAGAGGGTGTAACATACTAACATGACCCATTGGCTTTGGAGGGATGGAAATGAAACTAACCTTAGGTTATGTCAATAGGGAACCAAATTATGATAATAAATGTCAGTGAATTTATTAAATTGTGGGCTGATTTTAAATTAAACAGAAAACTTGCTAGTAGACCCAAATAAAGAGAAAAAATATATTCCATGACACAAAACTTGAATAAAAATTAATATATGAATCTTGATAAAACTATCAATAAATTCATTCTAAAGGACAATAAAAAGAGATACCAAAAAATAACTACAAAGTGAAAAGCATGGCACTACCCTCATGCTCTCTAGAACAGTGAAAACTACAATCATATCATTATCACCAAATAAAATATTTCTTTAATATCCTGAAACCCTTTATTTTTTATTGAGTTTTGAAAATCCACCTTTCAAGGGATGAGGTGGAACCTTTACAAGTCTTGTAGGCGTAAGTATTACATGACCCGTAGGCCTTAGAGGAATTTATTACTCGTAAGCTTCATACATTACATACAACCCGTACTATCTACTTGGAACTGCTCCTCCCCAACATCATCATTGGGAAATAATCTCTCCACCTATGCATGGATATTCGGCTAGGCTTTCTTGTGCATACACAGCTTTGTCCTGATGGAAGGTTCCATACCCTCTCATTCTTGAAATCCGTTTATCTTCTGCTATGGGGAAAGATCCTTGCTTATCATCCTTCTAAACATGTTTCTTATAGGTTTTCTGGTTTTCATCTGCACTTACAATGGCCCGAAGGCCTTGAGGTGGCTCAAAGGCCTTATTGAACTGAAGTTCGGGGTGGAATGTAGGCCTTAAAGGACTCAGGAACTAAATCGGTGGCCCGAAGGCCCAAACGGTGGAATATTTCTGGTTTCAACAGTGCCCAATAGTGCATGTTATAGTCCCGCTATAGTTCCATCAACAATACATTATAGTAATTACTACAGTACTGCACAGTTCCTGCTATAGTACTGCACAGTTCCTACTACAATACTATATAATACCTGCTATAGTGGATGCTACAGTAGTTTCTACAGCGTCGAAAATTATCCTCTTCCTGGATTTGATCCCGGGTCACCTAGATGCACTTAACGAGTCCTCACCAACTGGGATGAGGCTCATATGCTCCACAAAATAACATAGAATCCCCATTAACATCTTGAAAAGTGATATATATTCCTTAATATATAATATATTTAATAATTAATGAATATACAACATAGTTCATATATAGGGGTGATTATAAAAACCTCGTAGGAAATCCAAAAAATGCTTCACATACATGTCACTAAATCAAGAACATGTTAGCTCACCTTTTATATGAAATACAAGACAAGTGGAGCATGGGAATGACTAATAAATAAATAAATATATATATATATACACACACACACACACACATGCACACACATATATATATATATCATAAGGTATTAAAATATCTCATTATAAAAACACAACCATGGCATAAACCCACACACCCATGCATAACACCCACCAATTAAATCACTTTCTAAAGGACTATAATAGTCCATATCACGTGAAAAACCAATCCCTATAGACATAGTCAATATCATTTAGTATAAAATTTTCTTATTCCTTATATATTTATCTCTTACATCCATGTGTGAACACCTCAAGACCCCACACTATGTGGTATATATGCACACCCATGCTTGTCGAACTATGTTCTCGCACCCAAAAAATTATTTTAAAAACAATATCCCATTTAGGATTTTCATCAAACATGTTTTGGTATATTCCCATAATACAAGGTTTTAAACATAAAAAATCAAGGATAATCATACCACGTTTTCCTAAAATAATAAAAATGTTTTGTTTTGAAAGCCCAACCCTCTTAGACCTAGTATGGTAGTATAAGTTCAAATCCACACACCTTTAATTATATCATTAAGATGAAATCACATAGATTATTCATATATCAGGGATCTAGTAATTATTCATCAACTTCCTATATCCAATTCTCTTTAAATATCTACAATCAACCTTTAAAATAAAATAAATCAAAAAAATCTCTAAAATAAATCCTCTAATTCTAGTCCCCCATCCACAAGAAAATGAATGATGGTTTTAGGGAATCGAATATTTGAACAATATTATTTTTGAAAATAACTAATCCCTTCAAATGGTTATGCTACATGGTTTAGAAAATAGTTTTCCAATAATAAGAATCGTCACTACCATAAAAACTCTAAAGTCATACAATCAATACGTGGTTTTGAAAACCTGTGTGTAACATCATTAGATATTATGATTTTTTTAAGATAAATTTATTTTTTTGATTTCATGATTTGTACACAACTCCATGTATTGATTTCATTACATGAAACAATGTGTTTCTTCAATATCATGTGTGACACGTGACTCCCAGATTCAACAAACCATGATGTAATATTATTATAAATATGGTCTTTATAACCTAGCCATTAAAATGATGATTACAAATATTATTAAATAATCTATGAAATATAAATATAAACATCTTAAAAAATATAATTTTTTTAAATTCATAGAAAATAATATATCAATTTCTTAATAAAGTAATTATATTTATAAAAATATTTTTCTTCAAAAATTATTTTAATTGGTTTTTATGAGAAAATACAATAAATAATTGAAAAATATTTTAGAAAATTTATTTTATAAAATTAACTTAATTTTTTAAATCACCATATCGAAAGTAATATAGGATGAAATTTTTTGTTTTTTCAGAAAATATTGAATTTTAAATGAATATTTAAAAAACCGATTTTTGTAAAACTATAATTTATTTTAATTAAATTTTTTAATTTAAATTAAAATTATATTTTAATGTAACATAAGTATTATTTGTTTATAATTAATCAAATTAATTTCTTTTTAACAAAATTTTTATTGGATCTTTGAATAAGTTAATTTTGGGGTTTAGAAAGGGGTTTTCCCTAAAAAATCTTTTAAAGTGAATAATGTTTCTCCAATTTAATTTATTGAAATAATATATAATGGGGGATTTTTTACTGAAATGTGTATATTATATATAAAAAAAAATTAATTGACATTATTATAATGATTATTATTAGACATAGAGTTAATATAAATCATCGTGTGCTTGAAAATCACACTTCTTAAATAGCTACAATTCTTCATCGCACATATGAGTTTTTTTAATGTTTTATTTTTTACAATTTTAGACAATTATTTTGAGAAAATATAATATATTTTTAAAATAATAAATTTATAATTATATTTGGGTGATTTTTTAGAATTTTATGAAAAGATTAAATTTTTTATTAGAAATGAAAATAATGAATGTAAATTGAAAACTGTCTTGTCAGTTAAATTATTTATAAAGCTAAAATATATTTTTAAACTTTTTAGAATAAAATTAGTTTAATTATACATATAATAATACAATTTATGACATTGTAATCAATTTTATTTTAAAATTGGTTATAAATACTTTTTATACTACTGAACATTTTCTCTCTGAAAGCCCCTATTCTCTTCACGTCTACAAGTTTAATATAAAATTAAATTATATTTCTTATATGAATAAAATTGGGATAAATGGATCAAATATTTTGAATAATATTAACTTATGTTATCTAATATTTTCAACATACTTTTTTTACCAAAATGAATAGCAAAAACCATAAATAGTAATTACCAGAGTTAATGTAAAAATTGGTTTATCAAGGTGTTAAACTAAAAAGAAAAGGGTTAAAAATGACCCAAAACATGTCTAAATCCTATTTTTTAGACATATTTACATATTATCATTCAAAATTTATAATCTAGGTACATTTTAAACTTTTTGGAGTGTAAACTACTTTATAATTTTTGATTCTTGGAGAAATTTACAAGTAGTTTCCAAATGGCTTCCATTCCCCCCACTTATACAAGACCATCACCACCCTTCACTTATTAATAGTTAAAATTCTATATAGTTATTATAAAACTGGAAAAAATCCCTCCCAAAAATAATTATTCTTGTTCTAGAGGTACTGAACCTCCCAAAAGGCCAACACTAGGGTCCTTAATAAGAGATCAATGAAGGTGGTTCTAAGAGAAGGTAATTTTCTTCACTAAGGTCCTTCTTTTTGTTTCTTATTTTTTACATATACTAATCTATTGAATATTATAATATAAAAAAGTATTGACTATGTAATTATATGTCATTATGTTAATAAAATAACCATTAACCATTTCAATTTCTGACAAATGTGTTATGGAACCATCGTTTATGATTACGGTGGACTACCACCTTACAAATTAATGCCTTTCATTTTTTCATTACAACCTATCAAGGATGGTTATAAAAATGGATTAAATGTTTATATATAAAATTTATGATATTAATTTTCCTCTGGAATCATAATATGACATGTTCCTTTTTTTCCATTATATAGGAATATGATAACATCGTTCGTGTGTGGGGTGGACTACCGCCATGTGAAGCGATGTGATTCATTCACACTTTACATGATAGGTAATATGGTTGTTTTTAATGATATATATATACATATATATGACTTACAACTTATTATAGATCTTTAATATATTATTTACCATTATTTGTTTCTTTCTGTCGAGATAATAAAAATAATGTTCATTTGTACAAATGACCAACTGTCTCCAAGAACAATGCATTTATTTTTCAATGTCTAATTAAAATGTATAAATATTAATACTTATATAAGGAATATTTATTATATTTATATCATGGTTAAAATTAATTATATTAATGATCTGTGATTAAATTTAGAGGGATGTAAATAACAAATGAAAGTAGTTGTGAAAAACAAAGAGGTTATTACTCGAAACCTAAATTTAACATGGAATTCTTAATAAACCGTTAATAAATAAACATAATTAAATAATATATGGTATGATATATATTATTATTTTTGTTTAATATATGTAAAATAAAATTATATTTATTATAAATTATGTTTTGACTTGTATGAAGTAAGTATGTACTTAAGGTGAGGGATTTCTAGTCTCTCTTTTATTTCGGTGAGACATATGAAAATTCACCACTCGTTTTTTTGTGCGGTGTATATAAAACCCCATTGAAATTTTATATAATGAATAATATTTTTTAAATATATTTTATATTTTATATGATGTTATTATTTACCATTTATTATTATTCAGTTGATTACTAAAGAAGCACGGAATTTTTGTCGCAATTTTCCTTCTTTGAGACATATGTTTTTGTTATGAACCTATATGCTTCCACGAGGTGTATATACAACCAATTTTACTTATAATATCATTAATATATTTATCCTTAATATATTTTAAGTTACATTTTATATAATTCTCTCCTGGGGATTATGATTCAATGTTACTAAAGTGGTAAAGATTTAATGTTACAATCTCATAGTTTGTCATTATTGATTATAATTCTATTTATGATGATAAACTATTTTGATCCATATCAAGATAAACTTATTAATTTTCTTATACTATGGTTATTCATGATATTTTAATGTAATAGTACCATTTTCCAATTATTTTTCACATAAAATAATTATTAAATTTTATTTAATAAAAATCCGATTTATTTCTATATTTTGTTGAAAACCCCTTTTTCTTCAAAAATCATATATTATAAAAACATTTTAATTTTTTTAAAAATTATTAAAAAGATTTATTAATGATATTTTTACCCTATATTTAATTTTTAAAAAATATTTGGAAATTTATATTGATTGCATTTCCTAAACAATGTCTATTTTGAAAATGTAAAATAAATATTTGTTCAAATGTGTACGACATGAAATTTTATTTCCACCATCATGAAAATTAATTTATTTGAATATTATATAATATTTTATAATGGTTATCTTTAAATACATGTATTTTAGTTTTTTTGAGTTCTTATTTTTTAAATGTTTTTTCAAAGAAAATTTATTTTCTTCAAGAAATGTTCCAATTTATCTTTCAAAATCATACACATTTAAGATGACATCATTTAATGTAGATTTTTATTTACTTAGGATATGAACCAATGATACCAAACTTGTTATTTCTTTGAATGATTTATGAGGACATGATGTTTGTGAACCTGTTTCCTTTTCACGGGTTATCCGATGATTAAATTTTTATGAAACCCATTTATTTTTCCATGGGTTAAGATATGACGAAATAATGAAATGATTATGAAATAAATATCTTTTACACAGGTTATGATTCTATAAAATTTTTATGAAACCCATTTAATTTCATGGGTGACAATATGATTAATGTTTTTTCATTTTGTGGAACACATATGTATTAATTTTGTTATGTGATGGTTGTGACCTATATGTTCCTCCAATTCATTGGGTAAATCTTTATTTATCATGATATAACATTGGGAAAGAAGACGATGGGCTTGATCCACTATAGAAAATAGATGTTTCCTTATCCACTATGAGAAATAGGTTTGTCTTGATCCACTATTGACAACAGGTGTGTCCTGATCCACTATAGGAAATATGTGTGTCTTGATACCCAATGGGAAATAGCTGATGAGTCATAATCCCCTATGTTGATTCTATTAATAGTTAACCTTGACATATGAAATGTTTTTAAAAATTTATGACATTTCCACATTGTTATTTCATTATATTCTAATTAATTATTGATTTATGATGATTTATATCCCTCATGGCCATATTTTTAAAAATAATAAAGTTTTATGATAGGATTCATGTTTATGCCCTATGAAATGATGGGTATGAAATTCATAAGTTATGTTCATGTTCAAATACCATTATTCTTATATTATTATTCCATATGATCATAGATTGAAATATCTTATGATTACCATTTATGATAATATAAGATTACCCTTTCTTATGTTTCCTTCTCCAGATTTTGATGAAAGGTTTATCTAAGGTATTATTAAGAGGAGTACTATGTGAGAATATATTTGTGTAATACGTCAATTATATTACAAAACAATTAGAATATTATTTACCTAGTCACCAAATAAAGGAAACTATAATGGTTCTCAGGTTTGTATTTATATAATTTATTGAATATTCACTTAAAATGATATAATATCCACGTATGAAAATCTTGGTTCACTTTTGTTGGTATTACAGGAAAGGATTAGTTATCCTTTGGAAACTATGTTCATAAAACCTTAGTGAGATACATTGGTATATTTATAAGGATATTCCTTGTTATGTATCTATGATTAATTATATGGATGACTTGATGTTTAAGAAAATGTCTAGAAATTTGGGTAAAGGATTGAGAAAGTGGTTTCCATGAAATTATATCCCTATCTAGAAACTACAAGTGGATATATCTCTAACATAGAGGTTCCTATGAGTAATAAATTGGAAAAGTGAAAATTGAGATGTAATTGATCCTATTCTGGTGCATGAAAATTTGAATTTCCGCACACCTAGTTTGATACTCTTTGGGGTTATGCTTTGGAAATTAAAAAAAATTACAAACCATCATAAATTATTTAAATAGATGATGGCTAAGAATTACTGATGTTAAAACTAAGGTGTCATATATTGAAAAATGTTTTCATGATTTAGACATTATATAGGTTATTTTATGGTTAATTTTGTGTCCCACTACGATTAGTGTTACTCACAGTATGCTTTTTTGTTTTATTCAATGGTTGGAACCAGAAGGAACTAGGTACACATTGAATGTGATATAAAATTTTCTAATGAGTAGGAAAATAGGATGACAAGTCGTGTAAAGGATTTGGTGATTATTCTTAATTAGTTTTCAAGATATATGACTAACAAAATTAACCTTTATCAACTGTGAGACACACCAAAGAAGAGGAGGATTGAGTTTATTGAGAGTTTGGGTAGTGGAGATCATAGATGAAAAGAGTTTTACTTTCCTATATTTTGGTAATATAGAAATAAAAACTTAAGGGAATGTATTAGAGGAACATAAAGATGTATATAGTATATAAAAGAAGTAAAAAATGAAAGTAATTGCAGAGGAAACAAGTAAAAGACTAGTTAACATAATGGATGGGAATATTATCCACCCTATAGTATAATTAATGGAAGAATTTTTTAATGTTGGAAGGTATATACATTATGAAAATCAATGTATTAAGAGAAAATAAAATGAATAAAATCAATGAGGATGTATGAGTAATGGTTATATTTCTAATTATGAAGCCACTATAAATATCATGTAAAAGGAATGAGGTATTTAAAAATAAGATGATGAAGCATGGTTAATGGTTTGTGACATATGTATTATGATTGATGTATTTATATATTATAATTCAAGAATTATAAAATATATAAGTGTTGTTCGGTATATAGTGTTAATTAAGGATTCAAAAGAATACTTTGAACGATGCTGATGACCTAGAAAGGTTGTTTAAATGGTAATGTGATATTTTATGAAAAAACACATGATTACGGGAAGATAGACCTTGATATTTTTTTTATGTTGAGAAAATGATGTTGGGATAAAGAGAATATTGATATGGATAAATTCAATTGCATAGTATGGATGAAATTGGAACAAATTAATGATTTTTTGACAAATTGGTTTATACTATCATTAACGAAGTTTAATGTTTTTTTGGATTTAAGGAACATTGAAAATAATATGTGTTTTATTTAAGGAATGAGGAAGCCTACATATTTTCAACAAATATTTATGATTATTCTATTTATTATCATCATTGAAAAAAAATATTTGAAAAATGTATTCACATATTTGATATGATCCATTGAAAAGATCCATTATAATATTTGAGGAATTAATGTCATATTTACTTTGAAAAATTTCGTGACCTTTAGAAAATTTAATTTTGGAAGGTTTATAAAGTTAACCATTTATTTTATGGTTTAATTTGATGTTTGGATGAGGGGTGAATATTATCTTATGTAGGATAGCCTTTTATAAAAATTTTATATTTATGATAACTAAAGATAGAAAGAATTGATTATTATTCTATTTATGGATATTTTGATTCATTAGTACTGCAAGAATAGTAAATTAATCTTCATTTCATGGAGTAAGTGACAAAGTGGAAATTTATCGAGGCACAAAAAAATGATTATATTGTTTTGATATATTAGAATTAAATCAAGTAAGTATATATTCTTATGATTTTTTATTCAAAATTAGGAAAAATGATCTTGAAATTTTTTTTTCTTGTTATCACCATTTTTGATGATATCAATAGAATTTTTCATACCTCTTTATTTTATGATTTTTTACCCTTCTTTGGATCACCCACATTATTTTGATCAATGATCTACATCAATCTCTATAATGATTTACTTTTTTATTCCATGTCGAAACTTTACATCCCACTTATGTTATCCTATATGGAAGCCTAGTTATAAGTTACCTTACGTATACTTATGTATATAAATTTAACTTTTTAAGCAATGTTTTATTATTCATTTTTATGGTGTTGAATTCTATGAATGAATTTTAAAATGTCAATCCTCTTATGACCAAGATATATTTTGAGAGTGAAATTAATTTTGACAGGGGTAGAATGTAACATCTTGAGATTTTAAGATTTTTTTTTCAAAATAATTAATTTTTTTGACAGCTTGAATTATATGAAACATATAGTATATCTAGAATTACATGAAACGATGAGTTTCTTTTATAGCGTGCATGATACACAACACTGAGCTTTAACGAACAATAAAGAAATATTATTATAAATATAACCCTTATAACCTAGCCATTAAATATACATTTATGAAAAGTAATAATTACGTTAAAATATATATATATATAAATTTCTTAATCAGTATAAATTTAATTATATATTGATAGTAAATAATCAATAATGTTTTTTTGTAAAGTAATTATATTCATAAAAAATATTTGTCTTCCAAAATTATTTTAATTTATTTCTATTAGAAAATATTATCAATAATTTTATAGATTTTGGAAAATTTATTTTATAAATTACTTTCATTTTTTAAATCATCATATTAAAAATAATTTTTTTATAAATTTTTTATTTGTTTAGAAAATATTTATTTTTAGTGACTAGTGAGAAATAACAATTTTTGTAAAACTATCATCTATTTTTTTTATAATTTATGTAATTTAAATGACCAATTACGTTTTAATGTAGCATAATTTTTACTTAATTATATTTAATCCAATTAATTTTTTTTAACAATCTTTATATTATATTTTAGTATAAGTTTATATTTCTGATTAAAAAGTGTATTTTAAGAAAATTTTCTAAAGTGTATAATGTTTATCCATTATAATTAATTAATATTATATTATAAACCAAATTTATATATTAAATATAAATAAATTTTAATTTATATTCATACAATGATTATTATTTATTTAGTTAATATAAAATCATCTTCTGATTGGAAAATATCCTTCTCGAAAACCCACTATTTTCATCATGCCTGTGGGTTTTTCTAAAAAAATTAATTTATATAATTTTCTAAAAATAATTTTATAAAAAAATAAATCATTTTTTTAAATCATTATTTCAAAATTATATTCATGTAAAATTTTGGAAATGTTAAGAAAATATTAATTATCTAATGAATATAAAAAATAATCATTTTTAATTGAAAACTACAATTCAATTTAAATTATTTATGATGTTAAATTATATTTTAAATTGTTTTTAAAATAAAAATATTTAAATTATAAATCTATTAATACAATTTAGTTAAATTTAATCGATTTCATTTTGAAATTGGATAAAAAGACATTGTAATATTTTGAACATTTTTATTTGAAAACATGATTTCTTGTCGGGTATGTAGGATTAATTTTAAATTCAAAATTTTTAGTTATATTGATTATATTTGTAATAATTGATTAAAATTTTGGAATGAGAATAATTAATATTATCTAAAACTTATATTTTAATTTTTGACCAAAATTAATAGTGAAAACAGTAAAACATAATTAACTTTGTTAAGGTAAAAATGGATTTACTGTGGAATTAGACTAAAAAGAAAAGTATAAAAAAAGAAAAAAACTTCTGTAAATAATGTTTTATCAAAATATTTCTACATTATCTTTTCTAAGATTTAATCTTATTTCATTTGGATGCTTTTTTCATGTGAAAGACTTTATCATTTTGGATTCTTTTGGGAAATTTCCTTGTAGTTTCCTTGTGGGTTCCTTTCCACCACTTTTAAAAGGACATTACCACCCTTAACTTATACACACATAACTTTCAATATAGTTTATAAAAAACCTTAATAAATCCCTCCCCAACATACTTATCCTTGTTCTATAGCTATTGTTCTTCCCAAAATTCCAACACTAGGATCCTTAATTAGAGATCCAAATGGGGTTTTTCTAAGTGAAGTCAATTTCCTTCACTAATCTATGTTTTTTTTGTTTCTACTTTTTTCAACATTAATTATTTATTTAAACTTATAATATAATAAAACCATTATATAATATACATTTATATTTTATTATGTTAAATTATTAACCTAATACCATTTCCAATTCCCTCAAAAATGTTATGAAATCATAGTTTGTCTATAAGACAGAATACCTCCTTACAATCCAATGCTATTGATTTTCCTTTTAGAAACTATAATGGTTGGAAATAATGTTTGATTAAATGTTTATATATGATATTTATGATATTAATATTATTCAAGAATAATAAAATCACATGTTATGTTTTTTACATTCCATTCTATTGGAGCACGATGACGCCGTTCATGTGTATAACGAACTACCTCCTCGTGAAGCAATGTGATTCATTAAACTTTACGTGAAAGGTAGTAAGGATAGTATTAATGAATATTTTTTATATATATTTCATAAAAAGTATTCTATAATTTATATTTATTAGTTACCTTTATGTATTT
The DNA here is from genome assembly GCA_963277665.1 of Viscum album. Classification (NCBI taxonomy): domain Eukaryota; kingdom Viridiplantae; phylum Streptophyta; class Magnoliopsida; order Santalales; family Viscaceae; genus Viscum; species Viscum album. Next base: position 1,646,381,554 of record OY728132.1, read on the forward strand.
CATTCCTTTTGGAAAATGGAAAAAACGTTTATGAGTACGTACGACCTACCGTCTCTATGAATGTTGTATTTTATTTTCTTTATCTGACATTATGGATCACTATAAATAAATATATAATAAATATATATCATATTTATGTCATAATTAAAATTATGTATGTTATGTAGTCATGATAAAATTAATATGAAAAAAATAAAAAAAATCCAAACATATGTGGAAAACAAATATATTATTACCTGAAACGTCACTTTAACATGGAATTGTTAATAAATGGGTTATAAAAGGTCATAATTAAATCATAAATGATATGATATATACAATAATGGTTATTTAAAGTATTTATAATAAAATTATTTTAATTATACATAATTTTTTAATGCATGTGAAGGAATTTGAGACTTAAGGTAAGGGATTTCTTATCTCTATTTTTTGGGGGGACATATGAAAATTCATAACTTATTTATTTTGAGTGTTGTATATACTTATCCTTTAACATTTTATATCATGAATACCATTATTTTCATGATATTTTATGTTTCATTTGATGTTATTATTTATTAGGGATTACGATTCAATGAATTTTTAAAATGATAAGGGATTTTTGTCTCAATTTTCCTTCTTTAATATGTATGTTTTGTTATTGGACTATATTATTTCACAAGGGTTATATAAATCCCCTATGGTATGTAATTTCTTGAATTTATTTATCCTCATGATATTATAAGTTCTATTTTAAGTTATTAATTCAATGGGCTTATGATTTGATGTCACCAAAGTGGTAATTATTTTATGTAACAATCTCATAATTTGTCAAGATTGTTTATGATTATGTTTCTGATGATAAAATATTTTGACACATCTCTAAATAAACTATTTAATTTTAATCTAATTTGGTTATTCATGATTTTCCAACTAATAGTACCATTTCCACTATTTTATAATTCAAATAAATTATAAAATTTTGCTAATAAAAATTGACTTTATTTATCAATTAGGTAGAAAACACATTTTATAATAAAACCAGGTTTTATAAAAAAAAATTAAAACATGTATTTAAAAATTTTAAAATTATTTATAAAATAAACGTTCACCCATGTTTAACTTATTAATTTTTTTTAAATTAATCTTCATGTAATTTTTCAAACATTGTCTGTTTGGATTTAGAAAATATGTGGAAGATATGAATCATTATTTTAACATGAATGAAATGAACATAATTTTATACTTCATTACCATTATTTTTTAAAGGTCACATTATAAGTTTTCAAGGTTATTTTCCAAGAAACGGTTTATCAAATTTGTTTATGAATTATTTTTTTGAAAAAATATATTTTCAATGAAAAGTTATTTTCCTCAAGAACTATTCCATGTGACTTTTCAAAATAATTATCAATCTAAGATGACATGCTTTGATGTAACATAAACATTTCTACGTATATAATCCTTGGATACCATTTTTATTATTTCAATGAATAGTTCTTAATTACAAGATGCTTATTAAACCCAAAACATTTCTATAGGTTATCCTGTGACTAAATTCATATGAATCCTCTAACATTTTCCACCTATTATGATATGAAAAAATGATGAAATTATTATGTAACCTATATCTTTCACATAGGTTGTAATATGATGAAATTTTTATGAAACCCATTTAATTTCATGGGTTATGATATGATTAATATTTTATGATTGTGTTCCATACATATGTATGTTTTTTTCTTATTTGATGGGTGAGACCTATATCTCCTCCAATGTATTGGGTAAATATTTATATATCATGAGATAAAAATGAGAAACAAGTCGATGATATTGATCCTCTAAGGGAAAATGTGAGTTTAGAGCCATTATGGGAAAAAGGTGTGTCCTGATCCACCATGAGAAATAGGTGTCTCCTGATTCACTATGAAAAATAGTTTTGTCCTTATCCACTCTTGGAAATAGGTTTCTCTTAATCCACTATAGGAAATATTTGATGAGTGTTGAACCACAACGATTATGGTCATGGAATTTAAACTTAACATATGAAATGGTTTTAAATATTTATAATGGTGCCACACTTTTATGCCATGAGATTATGGTTCATGATTTATTTATGATGATTTATCACCATTATGTACATGTTTTCAAAAATGATAAAGTCTTATTCCAAGACTCATATTTTTGATATATTACATATTGGGTATGAACATCGAAAATTATTTTCATGATCACACACCCTTGTTCATTTCTTATACTTCCATATGATCATAGATTGATATCTATTATTTTTACCCATACATATCTAAGATCACCCTTTACTATGTTTTCTCCCCCAGGTTATGAAGAAAGGTTTTGGTAGGGTATTAAAAAGAGGATTATTATACAACATGATTTTTGGGTGTGATATGGTAGATCTTCCCCAAATTATACTATTTTTTTCTAGTATCCAATGGAAAAAATCTATTATACTCTTAATGAATGTTCTTGAGTAATGTATTGAATATTCATATAAAATGATGTAATATACTTTTATGAAAACCCAGGTTTTCAATATTGTGATCTAGTCATGTGATGACCCTTAATAATCCCTCCCCCTCACATGATTACCTATAAAACACACATGGTTTCCTTTAACTGTGCTAAAACAATGAACACTCGAAAATACCTTCAAAGAGTTTTAAAAATAACCTAAAAATTTAAAAGGTCTAACCCAAAAATTCTATAACATAAAAAGATGATATAAATCCCTTAAAACCATAAATTTTGGGTATTAAATTCTTCATACCATTATCCATTCCTTCATCAAAAGCAAGAATTTAGAAATTCAAGGCATAAGGTCAATCTACTAGTATAGAATAATTTAATTTCACATCTAAAACAATATAGCTATTTATAACTCCAAGAACAATATACTTACAAAAGTAACATTTCAACCAAACATGAGATTATCATTCCCATCCTATGATACGAAAGACATTAATAGTTGATTAGAATAATCATCACAATAGTGATATGAGGATAAGAAAAATGTAAATGGAATTTGACTTACACAATGACCATAATAGAAATAAGAGAGTGAAAAATAGTTAACTAAATGAGTAATGAAATTATACAAAGTAAAATTCCCCAATGAAAAAAATATCTTCCATAAATTATCAAGGTGATAACATTTTACCCCTATAATACTTGTGGAACACATGATTCTTCACAAATAAAACTAGATAGAAAAAACTGAACAATTTTAAAAACTAGTTTTTCAAACAACCAAAATTATGATTCTCAAAATAGGGTTATATTAGAATATATTAATATCCAAAAAACTATACAAGATCATGGAAAGATAAGAGAGTCATCCTTGAACTACCAAACTTCATCATACACTAATATCTATAATGCATATTACCTTGACCACTACTTCTATATATGATGGTATCCTATACTCATAGATAAACGATATCCCAAATGTAAATTTATTAAAAATAAACCCTATGTAATCTATGTTTTCGTTAAGTATGAGGATAATTAGAACAAGATTTAGGGTCAATATTTCATTAACAAACCCACTATAAAATCATCACATACACGATTACTTGTATAGGAATAAAAATTACTCACTCTAAGAGTCAGTTAGCATAAACCATAATGAAATAATTCATATAAAGTGTGTATGATGAACTAATGTTAAATCCATAGATGATTCACTCCCCATATTGGAAAGGTAATGGTAATGGTTCTTTCACTCTTATCGATAGATGTTAAAGGATTATTACCATGGGTACCATCTCTAACATCTGAATAGGTAATAGACTTAGGGATGTCTCTTCATAAAGAGTATGTAGAATTGGATCATAGTGATGAAGAAAATATTTTTATCTTTTTTCTTCCCTTGGGATGTTCTACACCATTAAGGATTAATTAATGGTAAGAGGATTGATATTTAATGACTAATATTACTTGTATTTTTTCCACCCAAGATAGGATGAGATTCATTTGATATATAACCATTACATCATCATGGTTTATAAAATATAAGTTCATGTTAGTGAATTAATTGAGGAATATATCATGATCAAACAATTTAATAATTTTATACCCAAACACATATAATATAAGACAACCATAAATAATCAATCAGAAACTAAGATACCATGTAAGAGAACTAATTAGTGAGACTAGACATATGAAAACAAGAAAAAATTAGAAAGAACCCACTATGAATAGAGGGTATTATTTCTCAAGGTATTTAATAAAATTTTTCACTTCTTGTTAAATCCAATGATAAGATCATGTACATACCCAAAACCCAAAGTCTTTAAAGGAGTATATCTATCTTAAGACCAACCATGACAATCCACATCTATTCATGAAATTGAACCCATGTCTATTACTAATCATTAATGTGAACAATATCACTTAATTCCCCTATAATAATACTTATTTTTCTCCATAGTTCACATAATAATATACAAGAGAAGGTCACCACTTTCTTCATGTACAAGCCATATTGAAAGGATGAATACATCCTTCAAAAGATTCAGGAGAGAATTTTCTGGCTTATAAATTGATATGAAATTGGGTTATAAGAACCATTATTTTCTCTAAATTATATAAAGGTGACTTCTAAGAGAAACTATTCTACCAATTTTAGGATATGTCATAGGTAATTGATCATGGTGACCAATGTTGGTCCCATAATATCCCATTACCCATGACATTTCGAGATACTCATTCCATGAGGCAATATATCTCGATAAGACAACTATATTCCTTATACATATTAGGTCCATGAAAAAAAACCATAATAAAATGATCATAAATGATTATAACATAAAATAATAACCAACATAATAACCAAGGAATCAGGATGTAATCATTACAAGTATATAGAAATGAAGAGAAAATCTACATAATAAGATTCCAAGAATAGGTAGCACAATTACCATATCCATCACAATAATTTTTAAAGAAAATATCCATCCACATCTCTCTTAGGAATAATTACTCATTACTAACCATTCTAAAACACCATAATTTTTTTAAATCATCCAATTATATACTAAAAAACATTACCCAGAAACTACATGAAAACTTATCATTTTATGAAAAAAATGATAACATTTTCATGAAAGATGTATTTCAAAATACAATTTAATGAAATTATTTAAATCCTTTTAAAATTTCAGCAGTATAAAAGTCATTTAGATATCCTTTTTATGAAATATCTTTGAAAACTATGTAACACCCCAAGATTTTATGAAAAATATTCTTTTTAATTTCATTAATGTCTTGTGTTGTACGCTACACCAAAAGGATCTTGCACAACACGCATCCCTGACTTGGCTTTCATTACACGCAATCACGACCTTCCACGATAGCGTGTGCTGTACGCAATACCAAGTTTCGCTAAACAACGATATGCTATTAAAATATTATTAAAACTAGCCGTTATGAATAGTAATACCGACTTTTTGAAATTTTAAAAACATTATTTTTGAAAATGGACTTCATTTTTGGATTCGGAATATCTAAATTAGCTTAGGGTGAAATTTTCGAACTTTTCAGATAACTTTCATATTTTGATAAATAGTGAAAATTACTAAATTTTAATTAAAAACAACTTTTTTCATAAAAATAATTAATAGTGATAAGTTATTAATTTGAGTGGTTTTAAATTATATTTAGAATATATTTTTACCATTTGATACAATGTTGGTCATTGGATGTAATTTCCCATTTAAACCAGACATAAACCAGTGTTAATCTTTTGATAGTTATTATCTCTTAAAAACACGCTATTTGTTTTGACGACGGGAATTAATTTTTAAATTAATTAATTCAACTGATATGTTTTTAATTTGGTAAAATAGACATAATTTTTGAATTCATAATATCAAATATAGCTTAGGCCTAATTTTTGGTATTTTTATGGAAACTTTCATTTTTGATGAATAGTGAAACCACTACGTGGTAGTTAAAAAAAACATAACTTTTCATAAAACATAATTTTACCGCTTCTATGAGTGGAATTTTGAAAATCCAAGAGACACAGTTAATATCAAGGACTAAAATGTGGTTCAATGAGATGAAAATAATTTTTGGTGAATAGTAACTTTTTACTTTTTTTTACCACGGTTAAAAGTAATTAGGGTAGTTAAGGGTAAAAATGATATTATTATTACCCTAACAAACGTCCTAATTCTATTGGATAAGTTTAATTCTACCAAAAACAACCTTAGGAATAAACTCTGACCATTTTGGTCCACATGGATTAGATTAGGACATTTTTTATTAATTTATTTAAAGAAGGGTTAAAATAGTTAAAATCAATGTTTTATAAGTAAATCATTTTTTATATAGGGTTATACATAAGATAAATTAGAATATAAATATTAATTAGAAAAATAAAAAGATTTCCTACATAATGGTATTTTATTTATAATTTTTAGACATTAAATAATTTAATTTATTTATGACACAAAGATGATGCAATAATTATCTTATTAATGAAATATTGACATAATTGATGTTATAAATACCCAAATAAATTTAATTTGAGACTTTTTATGAATTCCACTAATTTTATATGTTAATAGGACATGTTATTATTGATTTAAATAACTTTTATTGAACTAATCATTCTGTTATAAGTTTCAAAAAAATCAATTACCAAATAGTGTCAAAATTGACATAAAATAAAATTTAAAACAAATATTATATTATCAATTGTTGTTTTATTCCTAAAAATCTAAGGTTCAGAAAAACGACTTATATAAGGTTATATATATTAATTATAAACAACATGGGGTTATCTTGTCTTGTTATAGTAAGTTTATTAACATTAGAGTTTAAGAAAACAAGAAGACACGGTAAAAGTAAAATTATTTAACTTAAGGTTAAATATAAATGATAAGGATAAAATAGAAACCTAAACTTGTCTAAATTATATGGTATGAGAGGATTTCGACCCATCTCCACCTTAGCTTCTAAATAACTCAATTTGGAGCTATTAAAAACCGAATATGACTTTATAATAAAATAATATTTTTAGTTTTTCCAAAGGTTCCCCTCTCCTCCCATATAAAAGGGCACTTCCTCCCTCTCTTCCTCACACCACATTGAGCCTTCAAGCTCGTCCAACCCCTGCCAAATTCTCTTCTAAACTTACCTAGAAACATCCTAGAGGTTCTTTTCTTCTTCAATGACCAATATTAGTGCCCTAAGAGGAGGTTTCAAAAAGGAGGTTCAAAGAAGAGGTAATGTCCATTACCGATTCTTTCAAATTTATTTCTTCTTCCACTTCTTCTTCTTTAGTTTTTTCATTATGAAGTAATAAAATAAGTATCACTCATATAATTATATGTTATTATAATTATTAAACAACCATATTTCACCATCTATCCATCCTACGGAAAACGAAATCACCACGCGTGCGTACGTACAGAATACCGTCTCCACGCCATGGTGTAATCTGTTTTTCCGCCACCACCTTACATGGATGGGTATAATGGTGTAAATAAATAACTATATATGATTATTGTAAAGTTATATTTATTCTTAAATAGTATACAAACACTCCAATACAATTCCACAATCATGGTAATAATATCATCTCTCGTGCGTACGTACGGACTACCGTCTCCACGAACGCGATGAGATTCATTTTCCATGATTAACCATTCAAGAATGATTATAAAGTATATATAATGAATAATAATGAAATATATGACATAATAATGCTACTGTATTTATTTATATATATATATATGTATGTCATATACTCAATTCAATACAATTCAATAAGGAAACGAAAACAGCGTTCATGCGTATGTACGACCTACCGTCTCCATGAACGGTGTATTTCATTCCTTTTATCGATCTATAATATATATGTATATAAAGAATATATATTATATATAAATAATGATTTACATTCTGGAATTATGTAAATCAATATATAAGTAATAATATCAAGAACGACGAGTCGAAACACATACGATAAATGAAATGATTTTACCCAAAACGCTGCTTTAACATGGAATTTACAAAAGAACTGGTAATAGAAAGTTATAAGTGAAACATATATGATATAATAACAATGAATATGATTCTTTAATAAGTAAATGACATTATTTAAATCATTATACAGGAGGTTCGGATACGTACGAAGCATATCAGACCTAAGATAAGGGATAATTTTGCAAATCTCATTTTTAACCGAGATTGCTTATTCGTAAGTATTTACTAGGGGTTATTTCTATCGTCCATGTCCATGTTTTATAAAAGTGTATTCATGTATTTTAAAATTAATTTTTACCCATTTTTAATTTTACCCCATGGTATGGAAGGAATCTATCTTTTATTTACCCTATAAGGTACTTTTTGACTTTTCTGACAAAAGTAAGAGAAGAATGTTTTTTTAACTTATACGACATGAAAGGGTTTTTACGGTTTTATAAAGACATATTTTTATAAAGATTATTCCAAAAGATTTAATGACTATTTTCAACAAAATATCCTTCTTTTAAAATTGCATGACATTTTGTGAAAAAAAATTGATTTTGAAGAAGAAAGGATATTTTCCTCAAGAATTCATTTCAAATGTTTTATCAAAACCATTTTCCATATTAGATGACATTATTTAATATGTTTATGTTTTAAGTTTAATGTCTCTATGATTTAAATGGTTTCACTTTTCTTATGATGAAATGTCCATTTGCTTTATATGGATTATGAGATGATGGGATGATGTTTATGAAACCCATTTTATTCTTTGGGTTATGGTGAATGTTTTAAGTTTATTTTGTGGCACAAGTAAGAATGATTTCATTATGAGATGGGTGGGACCTATATATCCCTCCAATGAATTGGGTAAAGATTTATATCCCATTAGATAGACATGGATGGAACGGTAAGTTAATCAGGTTCAGTATTACAGGACTGGAACGAGGAGTGAACTCGATTAAGAAAGGGAATTTGTCCACTAAGATGGTCTTGGTAGCAATACCTTGGCTAATATGGAAATCATTACATGTGATTAATGGATTACACAATTACATGTTTTATTCCCATGCTATTTTATCATGGTTTATGTTGCATTATGATCTATGCCTTATGTACTTCCATGTTTTATGTCGTTGATCAAGATTTTGATGTTTAAACATTTTGTTCATGTTTTTAAGTTCAAATGTATATGGTATTTTTTATTTTATCCATGATTAACCTTAGTGAGCATTTGAGCTCACCCTTTTTATGTTTTATTTTCCCCCAGGGTCAAAAGAAATGTTTAGGTAAGGAAACAAAAATTGGAAGATCTTTATGAGAGATGTTGAATATCATTCACCACGATTAGAAGATTACGTTCCAAGTTTCCAAAGACATTAAACTATTACGGTCCTTGTGTGTCTGTTTTTGTTATGTATTAAGTATTCCGCAAAAGTAATGTAGTGTCCATGTACGTCAAGCTTAGGGTCTCTACAGTTGGTATCAGAGAAAACATTTAGTTAACCTTTGGAAACTAGTATGCGAAAACGTTAGTGAGATCCCTAGAGATATTTCTAAGGTATTTCTAGAGATGTACCTAAGGATAAGTATACGTATAGGATATAGTCCTAGAACTAGGGTAACGATCTTAGAATGTTCGATATTGAAGTTAATCCCCCTTTATTGTGATTTTTTCCTCTCACACTATTCTTTTTGGGTTTTATAAAATGGCTGGAAACAAGATGATTCACGATAATGGAGGATATGATGGACAATGGAATGATATTATTCGTGAGAAACCAAATGAAATTGGATTTGGAAGTCCAAAAATCATTATTATTCCAAATCAGCAATTTCATAATATAATTTGTAAACTCAAATTGGGTATGTTTCTTGACTTAGCTAATAAGAGAAAGATGGAGTTTCATGATGATCATAGAGGAAAGAAAGTTCAATTTCCCTATGTAAATCATGTGAGAAGAGTCATCAAGGAGAATGTTTCAAAGGATTTGAAGATGCTTTGGGTGTGGAAAAGAAGGACACCAATCCAGTAAGTGCAATGGAAAAGGTTCAGTTAACACCATGGATTTGGATAATGGTATTTCTATGAAATCAACAATGGTTAAATGTTTTAAATGTGGAATGTACGGGAATTATACAAACCAATACCCTAAGGGAAAGTCTCATGAAGAGAATCAGTATGGTCATATGGGTAGTATTTATATTGATGATGATGAAGAGACTACAAATGATATGTGAGATGAAAGAATTTTTGAAGCTCGGTCAATGGTTTAATAAGGTAGTGGAATGATTACATGTTTATCAAGTGTAATGTTGTATAAGTAATCTCATGGTACTATGGAATAAAGAGACATCTAAGGATCGTTACACTGTTGTATTTCCTTAAGTTTTGAAAGTGTATGATGAATGGTACCAGTAACCATGAAAGGTTATTCATATATTTTCATAAAGTTGATGATATGCACATAATGAAGGGATAAGGAGAAAATTAAATGTTTGATAGTATTCATGAGCTCATGACTAATATAAGGAGAAGGGTATATCATGGTTTGAGTATATAGAATTTTTGTATTTTGGTATGTGGAAAGAGTTAACTTTTGACAGCATTCATGTTTTCACTAAGGTTTAATAGGTATTCATTTTTCAAGAGAATACATGATTAAGGTATTCACATGATTGGAATGTGACCATCAAGATATATGGGGGACAAATGATGGTATTCACATGCTTGGTTGATGACCTTTCAAGAAATCGTTTTCGTTATACTATGAGATTGGACATATGTATTTTGGATAAGCCTAAATATTGGAATGAATTATGTTGGACATAAGTTATTATTGTTTAAGTCTAGATTTTTTTATAATGTAGTTTTAGAAAAAGGACAACCTGTAGGATAGGTGAAAACCCATCGCATTGGACAAGGATGTGGGAATCGATCCCACAACCGAAGTGCGACTGACCTTTATCACCTACCACTGGCTTACAGGAAGTCCCTGTTTAGTAGAAACTAGTTTCATTATATTAAGAAGTATGATATATGAAGTATAAGTCCATTTTAGGAACCATATATGATTAATCTCACTATAGATCGACTTATGTATATTTAATAACTTTTTCTAACCTTTTGTTTGAGACAGATGGAATGACCCGTCATTCTATCACATGATCTGCTAACACTTCACGAATAACAAATTAAACTTTATTTCTTTAAGAGATGAAGTGGAAGTTGTTCAAGGCATGAACAACACTGAGATTATACCAAAATAAAGTAAGTATTTATTCTAATTCAAATTCTTCAGCTTTAGGGAAATGATCTTGAAAACCAAAAATGTTGTCATAGTGCCCTTATATCCGATGAATCAGATGGTACCCTAGATCATCACAAATTTATGGCTTTGTGACTGTTGAATTTTTCATAGCCATGTTCTCTACCACTCTCCATCAGAACTTGATGGTTATATTTTTCGTCCATATCAATATTTTCACCTATGTTCTCCTACGTGAAAACCCAGTGATGAGTTAATTTGGGTAACTATTACGTTTCATACTTTAGTTTTTAAATACATGTTTTGGTATTCCTTTTTACGATGTGGGTTTCTATTAAAGAAACTTTTGAGTAGTAAACCATTTATAACCCCGGCGAATTTCGAGGGCGGAATTCATTTTAAGGGGGGTAGAATGTAACACCCCAAGATTTTCTGAAAAATATTATTTTTAATTTAATTAATGTCTTGTGTTATATTCTACAACAAAAGGAGCTTGCACAACACGCATCCCTGACTTGGCTTGCATTACACGCAATCGCGACCTTCCACGATAGCGTGTTTTGTATGCAATACCGAGTTTCGCTAAACAACGATATGCTATTAAAATATTATTAAAACTAGCCGTAATGAATAGTACTAACAACTTTTTGAAATTTTATAAATTTTATTTTTGAAAATCGACTTCATTTTTGGATTCGGAATATCAAAATTAGCTTACGGTGAAATTTTGGTACTTTTCAGATAACTTTCATATTCTTATGAATAGTGAAAATTACTAAATTTTAATTAAAAACAACTTTTTTAATCGAAATAAATAATAGTGATAAGTTATTAATTTGAGTGGTTTTAAAGTATATTTAGAATATATTTTTACCATTTAATACAATTTTGGTCATTGGATGTAATTTCACATTTAAACCAGACATAAACAAGTGTCAATCTTTTGATAGTTATTATCTCTTAAAAACATACTATTTGTTTTGAAGACGAGAATTCATTTTTAAATTAATTAATGAAACTGATATGTTTTTAATTTGGTAAAATAGAAATCATTTTTGAATTCATAATATCAAATATAGGTAAGGCCTAATTTTTGGTATTTTTCTGGAACCTTTCATTTTTTGATTAATAGTGAAACCACTAAGTGGTAGTTAAAAAAACTGAACTTTTCATAAAACATAATTTTACCGCTTCTGTGAGTGGAATTTCAAAAATCCAAGAGAAATGGTTAATATCAAGGACTAAAATGTGGTTCAATGAGATGAAAATAATTTTTGGTGAATAGTAACTTTTTACTTTTTTTACCACGGTTAAAAGTAAATAGGGTAATTAAGGGTAAAAATGATATTATTATTACCCTAACAAATGTCCTAATTCTATTGGATAAGTGTAATTCTACCAAACACAACCTTAGGAATAAATGATGACCATTTAGGTCCACATGGATTAGATTAGGACATTTTTTATTAATTTATTTAAAGAAGGGTTAAAATAGTTAAAATCAATGATTTATAAGTAAATCATTTTTAATGTAGGGTTATACATAAGATAAATTCGACTATAAATATTCATTATAAAGATAAAAAGATTTAATACATAATGGTATTTTATTTATAATTTTTAGACATTAAATAATTTAATGTATTTTATGACACAAAGATGATGCAATAATTATCTTATTAATGAAATATTGACATAATTGATGTTATAAATACCCAAATAAATGTAATTTGAGACTTTTTATGAATTCCACTAATTTTATAGGGAAATAGGACATGTTAGTATTGATTTAATTAACGTTTTTCGAACTAATCACTCTGTTATAAGTTTCACAAAAATCAATTACCAAATAGTGTCAAAATTGACATAAAATAGTTTTTAAAACAAATATTATATTATTAATTGTTATTTTATTCCTAAAAATCTACTTTTTGGCCAAATGACTTAGATAAGGTTATATATATTAATAATAAACAACTTGGGGTTCTTTTGGCTTGTTATAGTAAGTTTATTAACATTATAGTGTAAGAAAACAAGAAGACACGGTAAAAGTAAAATTATTTAACTTAAGGTTAAATATAATTGATACGGTTAAAATAGAAACCTAAACTTGTCTAAATTCTATTGTATGAGAGGATTTAGACCCATACCCACCTTAGCTTCTAAATAACTCAATTTGGAGCTATTAAAAACCGAATATGACTTTATAAAGAAAATAATATTTTTAGTTTTTCCAAAGGTTCCCCTCTCCTCCCTTATAAAAGGGCACCTCCTCCCTCTCTTCCTCACACCACTTTGAGCCTTCACGCACGGCCAAACCCTTCCAAATTCTCTTCTCCACTTAACTAGAAATATTCTATAGGTTCTTTTTATCTTCAAAGACCAATATTAGTGCCCTAAGAGGAGGTTTCAAAAAGGCGCTTCAAAGAAGAGGTAATGTCCGTTACCGATTCTTTCAACTTTATTTCTTCTTCCACTTATTCTTTTTTAGTTGTTTAATTATGAAGTAATAACATCAGTATCACTCATATACTGATATTTTATTATAATTATGAAACAACCATATTTCACCATCTATCCATTCTACGTAAAACGAAATCACCATGCGTGCGTACGTACGGAATACCGACTCCACGCCGTGGTGTAATCTGTTTTTCCACCACCACCTTCCATGGATGGGTATAATGGTGTAAATAAATAACTATATATGATAATTTTAAAGTTATATTTATTCTTAAATAGTATACATACACTCCAATACAATTCCACAATCATGGGAATGATATCATCGCTCGTCCGTACGTACGGACTACCATCTCCACGAACGCGATGAGATTCATTTTCCATGATTAACCATTCAAGAATGATTATAAAGTATATATAATGAATAATAATGAAATATATGACATAATAATTCTACTTTATTTATGTATATATATATATATGTCATATACTCAATTCCATTCAATTCAATAAGGAAACGAAAACAGCGTTCATGAGTACGTACGACCTACCATCCCTATGAACGGTGTATTTCATTCCATTTATCGATCTATAATATATATGTATATAATGAATATATATTATATATAAATCATGTTATACATTCTGGAATTATTTAAATGAAGATATAAGTTATAATATCAAGAACAACGAGTCGAAACACATACGATAAAAAATGATTTTACCCAAAACGCTACTTTAACATGGAATTTACAAAAGAACGGGTAATATAAAGTTATAAGTGAAACATATATGACATAATAACAATAAATATGATTCTTTAATAATTCAATGAAATTATTTAAATCATTATACAGGAGTTTCAGATACCTATGAAGCATATCAGACCTAAGATAAAGGATAATTTTGCAAATCTCATTTTTATCCGAGATTGCTTATTCGTAAGTATTTACTGGGAGTTATTTCTATCGTCCATGTCCTTGTTTTATAAAAGTGTATTCATATGTTTTTAAAGTCCATTTTACCAATTTTGAATTTTACCCCATGGTATGGAAGGAATCTTTCTTTTATTTACCCTACAAGGTACTTTTTGACTTTTCCGACAAAAGTACGAGAAGAATGTTTTTTAACCTATATGGCATGAAAGGGTTTTAACGGTTTTATAAAGCCTTATTTTCATGAAGCTTCCTCCAAAAGATTTCATGAGTATTTTAAACAAAATATCCTTCTTTTAAAATTGCATGACATTTTGTGAAAAGAAATTGATTTTGAAGAAGAAAAGATAGTTTCCTCAAGAATTCATTTCAAATGTTTTATCAAAACCATTTTCCATCTTAGATGAAATTATTTAATATGTGTATGTTTTAAGTTTAATTTCCCTATGATTTAAATGGTTTCACTTTTCTTATGATGAAATGTCCATTTGTTTTATATGGATTATGAGATGATCGGATGATGTTTATGAAACCCATTTTATTCTTTGGGTTATGGTGAATGTTTTAAGTTTATTTTGAGGCACAAGTAAGAATGATTTCATTATGAGATGGGTGGGACCTATATCTACCCCCATTGTATTGGGTAAATATTTATATCTCATGAGATAGACATGGCTGGAAAGGTAAGTTAATCCGGTTCAGTATTACAGGACTGGAACGAGGGGTGAACTCGATTCAGAAAGGGACTTTGTCCACTAAGATGGTCTTGGAAGCAATGCCTTGGCTACTATGGAAATAATTACATGTGATTAATGGATTCCACAATTACATGTTTTATTCCCATGCTATTTTATCATGGTTTATGTTCCATTATGATCTATGCCTTATGTACTTCCATGTTTTATGTCGTTGCTCCAGATTTTGATGTTTAAACATTTTGTTCTTGTTTTTAAGTTCAAATGTATATGGTATGTTTTATTTTATCCATGATTACCCTTACTGAGCATTTGAGATCACCCTTTTTATGTTTTATTTTCCCCCAGGATCAAAAGAAAGGTTTTAGGTAAGGAAACAAAAAGTGGAAGATCATTATGAGAGATGTTGAAGATCTTTCACCACGATTAGAAGATTACGTTCCAAGTTTCTAAAGACACTAATCTATTACGGTCCTTGTGTGTCTATTTTTTTTATGTATTAAGTATTCCGAAAAATTAATGTAATGTCCATGTACGTCAAGCTTCGGGTCTCTACAAACTATCTAGTAAAAAGGATCTTTTTTAATAGAAAATTATCTAATTCCATAAAAATATAAATTTTCAACCCATAAATGGTTTCCTTTTTTGAAACTCTCTTTATCAATGTTCATCATGAGTGAGGATATTAAGGAATGGTCTTTAAATACCTAATAGAAATAATTTTTTTTAAAACCTAATTTAAATTCTAAAAAAATTCAGAAAACTTATCATATTATAGAGTTCTATAATTTTTGTACTTTTTTTATGTAAATATATGGCTCATCAAATAAGATTATATAAACTTGAAGAAGAAAATTATGTAATTGTGAAATAAAACACTTGAGAAATACACATTTTTTTGGTTCATATGTATGAAATGGTTACTAATTTATTTATTAAATATTGATCAATAAAGTATTTTAAATAAAATGATAGTCACCTCATATGGAAAAAACTTAAAAAGTTGAAATTATTTCCTAGAAAACAAAATTATGGAAGAACTATTATACCACCATATTTCATGTAATTACTTTCCAAGGTTATGTGTATTATTTGAAATATTATTTCAATAATAAGGAATGATGAATTAATTGTAACACCCCAGGATTTCAGAGTGTGTTATTTCTTAAAAATAATTCAATAACTTGCACTACACGCAACACCGAGTTCAATCACACCATTAAAAGAGGTCATGAATAGTATTAACTACATTTTGAACTTTATATAATCCTTATAATTTTAGAATCCCTATTATGAGTTTCTTAGTCATAATGCAAGAACAGATTCATTTTCAGTATTTCACATTTATCAACTTCTAATAGTGAAACCTTTTTAAATACAATATTTTGAACTTTTTGACTAAATGGGGACATCAAAAATTTAAAATGAAACACCCCAAGCTTCCACGGTACGTTTTCCTTCGAATAATGCGATAGCGTGTGTTGTACGCAACCTCGAGTTCTAACACACACCACAACTAATTAAACTAGCCGTTGTGAATAGTAATACCTACTTTTTAAATTATATATATTTTATATTTCAAAATGGACTTCATTTTTGGATTCGGAATATCTAATTTATCCTAAGGTGAAATTTTGGTACTTTTCGGATAACTTTCATATTTTGATGAATAGTGAAAATTACTAAATTTTAATTAAAAACAACTTTTTTAATCAGAATAATTAATAGTGATAAATTATTAATTTTAGTAGTTTTAAAGTATATTTATAATATATTTTTACCATTTAATATAATTTTGGTCATGGGACATAATTTTACAATTAAACCGAACATAAACAAGTGTCAATCTTTTGATAGTTATTATCTCTTAAAAACACGCTTTTTGTTTTGACAGCGGGAATTAATTTTAAATTAATTTCTGTCACTTCTGTGTTTTGAATTTAGGAAAATGGATTCCATATTTTGAATCATGATGTTCAAATTGTGTAAATAGGTAACTTTTATTTTTAGACATTTTGAATAATTACTGCGGTAAATATTTTATTTACCATGGTTAAGGGTAAATCCGGTAAATAAGGGTTACAAAATAATATTATAATAATACTAAATTACCCTAAAACGTGTCTTACCCCTATTGGTTGATACATGGTCGACCATGGGAATCTTTGGGTCTATTTTGGGACCCCATGGATCCACTTGTAAGTGATAATGACACTTTATTTTAATTAAGTTAAAATGAATACAAAAATGACACAAGCATATATCTTTTAGAAAAACAATTGTTACATTGGGTTATAAATGTTGGAATTTAGATTATAAATATTCATTAGAAAGCTAAAAAGATTTACTACATAATGATATTTTATTTATAATTTTTAGACATTAAATAATTTATTTTATTTATGACACAATGATGATGCAGTAATTACTATAATAGTGAAAAATTAAAATAATTGATATTATAAATACCCAAATAAATATAATATGAAACTTTTAATGAATTAAACTAATTTTCTAGGATAATATGATATATTAGGATTGATTTAATTGACTTTGTTCGAATTAATCAATCTGTTATGAGTTTCACAAAAATCAACTATTGAATAGTGTCAAAATTGACATAAAAGAGTTCTTAAAACAAATATTATATTATTAATTGATATTAAATTCCTAAAAATCTAAGGTTCGGCCAAGAGACTTATATAATGATAGGTTCATCATTAATGTACCACTTGGGGGTCTCTTGGATGTATATAGTAAGTTTATTAACCATATTATATAAAAATACAAAGAGACATTGTAAAAGTGAAACTAATTAACTTAGAGTTAATACTTAAAGATAAGGTTAATATAAGTACCCAAACCTGTCTAAATTCTATTGGTTGAGTGGTTTTAGACCTATCCCCACCTTAACCTTTTAATAATAAGCTTTGGAGCCATTATAAACCGAATATTAATTTATTATAAATTAATATTTCTAGCTTTTCCAAAGGTGCCCCTCACCCCTCTTATAAAAGGGCACTCCTCCTTCTCATTTCTTCACACCTTCAAAGCCTTTTGGTTCGGCCAAACTCTGCCCAAATACTCACCCAACATCCCTCACTACAACCTAGAGGCCTTAGTTTGATCAGAAAGCCAACCTAAGGAGCCCTTTTGATCAAATCAAAAGGAAGAACCCGAAGAAGAGGTAATGATTTCACCACCCTTCTCCAAGTTCATTTCATCTTCCACTTCTTCTTCCTTTGTTCTTACCATTCTAAAATAATAACTCCAGTATCTCACATATACTGTGATGTTATTATAAATATGGTACAACCATATTCAGTATTCTATCCACCCTTTGAATAACATGTCACCATACGTGCGTACGTACGGACTATCGTCTCCACGTCGTGGTGTAATTGTTATTCAATATAATATTATTTGGATGGGTATAATAATGATGTTTAACTCATGTAAATAATAAATATAACATGTTAATGATTCTGTATATATGATATACCATCAATTTATATATTATTTTAATATCAAAAGAATGATATTGTCGCTCGTGCGTACGTACGGACTACTGTCTCCACGAACGCGATGAGATTCATTCTCCATCGTATCCATTCAAGTATAATTATCATTTTATGATTTAAAAATGATGTTTAAGGACTAGATATCATTCTGGATATGAATAAGATACAACAACCATGGCTTATGTAACAAAACATATAAAAGAAAATGAGTAAGTTAACTCCCGAAACGACGATAATTCTAAGATATTATTAACAAATCAATGTTAAAAGATCATATATGATATCATATTATTATATATGATTCTTGTATAATTTAATAACAACTATTTCACCATTATACAGGAGGTTAACCTACCCCAACCAAGGAAAAGTACAAGGTAAGGGTTATTTCACAATCTCTTCATTATCCGAGGTTGTTTATACGTAATAATCTACTGGGATTTCTTTATCATCCACATCTACGTTTCTTCGAAATGTATTTCAAAACATATTTATTATTTACAAGAATATGGGTTAAAGTCATTTATACCCTTGTTTGACTTTTTATAAGAGGGTTATAAATGAATCTTTCCATCGTTTTCAAAACAAGTCCCTTTTTAACCTTTTCGACAGAATTAAGGTAAGAATGTTTTTATTAACTTATACGGTGGGTGCGGCTATTTTGCGCCGTTATAAAATCTTCAAAGCTTCCCTTACAAGCTTATAAGAATATTTTGAAAGAAAATGTTTTATTTTATATGGATCTTAAATGATTTCAAAATAAAAGGAGATATTTCTTTAAAAAGAATTTTGATTTCATCTATGTAAACATCCTTTGATGGATTTTAAGATTATTTGAAGTTGATTTATTATGATACAAAACTTCTATATTGTATTGAAGGTTTTGTGATATGTTTGACTATGTATGTGCTATTTTTATACCATTCATAGTTTATGGTGAAAGTATTGACATTTCGTATGCTAGTTTTAATACGAATGTTTATGTTATGTTTAAACCTTTTCATATGGGAATGCATTGGACTTAATATGTGACGGGTGGATCCCGCTATAGCTCCTCGATGCATCGGTAGGTCTCATGAGACAAACTAGTGTCTTGGCACAAGGCCTTGACAAAATCTTATTTGTAGTCTTGGCACGAGGCCTTGGCTATGTGGTTATGATAGTCTGGCATTATGCATTCCAACATTATGAAAGTAGTTATTGATTTTTTCATGTGATTATTCGATTAGTAGAATATCCATGTGAATAAGTAAATGGCATTATTTCATTTTATTTATGCCATACCATGTTGAAAGTTCATATTTAAAAGGCTTTTGTTTTAGTTATACATTGCCTTAAATGTTTATTCTTATTTATGAAAGTTTCCGCTATATTGTTATCCTTACTGGGCATTTGAGCTCACCCCTTTTCTTTGTTTTATTTTTCCCAGGAAGTGAAGAAGTAAGTTATGAATGACCTGCAGGGATATTATGTGGGGATATGAGTGTGGATTATGGAGACAATATGTTGTTGTAGTAGTTTTTCATTTAATGATGTAATGTAAAACTTATGAATATATCTAGTATTTCCAAGGCTACTAAACCAATCGGTCTTTCGAGATTTGATCTTTCTTGTGATCATGCCAATGTTATGTAATAATGCACCGACTCTGGGTAACTGGGGTCGGGGCGTTACAGTTGGTATCAGAGGAAGTTTAGTACAAACCTTGGAAACTAGATTTAGATAAACCCTGATTAGAGCACGTAGACCTAAGATGAACTTTGGGGATTAGTATAGAAGAACTTCCTAGAATTTTGGTATTGTAGAGATTTTGTGAGTTTTCCGAGCAATACATCCCTGTCTGGATACGAGCAGGTAGAGACAGCTTTGACACAGATGTACCTAGGGGTAAAACCCGAAAACACCGCTTTGAGCTAGACTCGAACGGGAACTGGTGCACGACAACGGGCCTTGCTGCACTCTTGGTTACGACACTCCCGGGGGATATTCTTAGGATAACTCTCATTTTCTTTACAAATCATTTTGAAGGGATTATGAGTATATACTTCCTCAAAGAAAACATTCTTATGATTATGGATTATATCCATAAATAGTTCAATTTATGTTAAGTGTTTTATAAGTATGGGATTATGTATTTTGATTCATAAACTGATCTAGTGTATGCCATTGTTTAGAAATGGCGCCCAGTAGAAGGAATGAGAACTCTATCAATGCACATGATACAAAGAGAAAGAAGGATCATATATTTTATGGTCTTAAGCCAAAATTTACAAGAGAAATAGTCTCCCATGTATTATCATCATATGAAGAAATAATATCATGTGTTGATAAGATAAGTAAAGAGTTTACTGAGTCCTATGGCTTTGAAGGGAAGCAAGAGAAGAAAAGGATAGAAGAGAGAAAGATGGATAAAGGGAAGAGGGAAAAGAAGAATTTTCCCATATGTGGTAACTGTGGAAAGAAACACCCTGGAACTTGCCTGAAAGAAATGCGAGTTTGTTATAAGTGTGGAGGAAAAGGGCACAAAGTACATGACTACAAGGGTAAGAAAATGGTTTCAAATGTACAATGCTTCATTTGCAAGGAGTTTGGACACTACGCGAACCTATGCCCCAGTCATCAGACTATGCCGCAAATGATGCTATTAGATAATAATCAAGTTATGATACTACCACAGATGAAGAGGAATGATAAAAGTTCTTATGTTGATTATATCAATTGAGTGTTGTATCAACAATGTACTTGTTATAATAATTATGGAGTATATAAGGATTGTACTGCAGTACTATTTCATTAAGGACTTGAGATGGTGTGGAACAAAGAAAAGTGACTCAGTAGCAGGTTAAATGTTTGGAAAATATATGGTTGAGAGAAAGATAAACCATAATATGGTTCAGATACCGAGGTGGTGATTTTAGAATAATACATGATTGATTTGGATAAATTATATTGGATATTATTGACTACCTTGAAGCTGATTAATGATTTGTATATTCCATCATTGTTGGGGTTTAAAACATTTTTGGATTAATGAAGTATATCCAGCATTCTATATGGAATAAGGGAGCATGAATGTAATCAATAAGTAATATGGTAATACATGATGAAGGTATTCATATTCTATTACGGGGTAAAAAGGATCTATATTATGTTTACCTTCCTTATAAATGTTGGACTGTGAGTTTAGACAGAAGTATTTTGGATAGTTCTAGTTTGGATTATTTTGGATTGCCATAAAAGAACAACCCGGAGGTCGGGCGGCAATCCGTCGCGTCCGGCAAGGCTGCGAGACATGAACCCGCAACCGAAGGGAGACAAGGGTGTATCACCTACCACTGTCCCACGAGATTTCCTGAATTAAATAATGTAGTTTTTTTTACAAGATCTGGTAGATGAATTATAAATTCATTTATTTTGGAACCCTGTACGAATAGTATAAATAGAAAAAAAAATTACGTTCTAGAGTGAAAGATGAGTTTGTGGTAGAAATTTATTAATGGGTAAAATTCTAATTATAAATTAAGTATATCTCCTTATTATCTTAGCCAATCTCATAAATAAATACCTCAACATTAATAATAGAAACTTAGAACAAAAATGTTGTCCTAGATGGTACCTTAAATCATCACAAATTTATGGCTTTGGGAGTGTTTTCCTTTTCATAGCCATGTTCTCTACCACTCTCCATCAGATAATTGATGGTCAGATTTCTCTTCCATATCCATATTTTCCTACATGGAACCCTAGTATGTGTTATTTTCGGTAATCTTCATACTTTCCACTCTTTATTTTAAATAGAGGCCTCATTAATTCATTTTTCGATGTGGGATTTCAACTAAGATATTTTGAAATGTCAAAAATGTGTTGTCCCAATACCCTATATTTTGTTGAACCGATGGTACTTCAAATCATCATAGATTGATGAGATTAAGGACCTCAATCTTATACTTGTTTGTGATTGATGACCTCAATCACTACCTATAAATATTTACGTTTTTCCTCCAATTATATGTCTCTAATTGCCACCAATGTTCTCCTAATTGAGATCATAATTTGGTGGTGACCCTTTCATTTCTCTTTTCCTCATATTAAGACTAAATTTTAGTAACCCAATTTCCGATGTGGGTTTTCCCACAAATATATTTTCTACTTTCAACCTTTTATTTTAGAAGAACAATTTCAAATTGCGAGGACACAATTTATTGAAGGAGGGGAGAATGTAACACCCCAGGATTTCAGAGTGTGTTATTTCTTAAAAATAATTCAATAAATTGCACTACACGCAACACCGAGTTCAATCACACCATTAAAAGAGGTCATGAATAGTATTAACTACATTTTGAACTTTATATAATCCTTATAATTTTAGAATCCCTATTATGAGTTTCTTAGTCATAATGCAAGAACAGATTCATTTTCAGTATTTCACTTTTATCAACTTCTAATAGTGAAACCTTTTTAAATACAATATTATAAACTTTTTGACTAAATGGGGACATCAAAAATTTAAAATGAAACACCCCAAGCTTCCACGGTACGTTTCCCTTCGAATAATGCGATAGCTTGTGTTGTACGCAACCTCGAGTTCTAACACACACCACAACTAATTAAACTAGCCGTTGTGAATAGTAATACCTACTTTTTAAATTATATATATTTTATATTTCAAAATGGACTTCATTTTTGGATTCGGAATATCTAATTTAGCCTAAGGTGAAATTTTGGTACTTTTCAGATAACTTTCATATTTTGATGAATAGTGAAAATTACTAAATTTTAATTAAAAACAACTTTTTTAATCAGAATAATTAATAGTGATAAATTATTAATTTTAGTAGTTTTAAAGTATATTTAGAATATATTTTTACCATTTAATATAATTTTGGTCATTGGACATAATTTTACAATTAAACCGAACATAAACAAGTGTCAATCTTTTGATAGTTATTATCTCTTAAAAACACGCTTTTTGTTTTGACAGCGGGAATTAATTTTAAATTAATTTCTGCCACTTCTGTGGTTTGAATTTAGGAAAATGTATTCCATATTTGGAATCAGGATGTTCAAATTGTGTAAATAGGTAACTTTTATTTTTAGACATTTTGAATAATTACTGCGGTAAATATTTTATTTACCATGGTTAAGGGTAAATCCGGTAAATAAGGGTTAAAAAATAATATTCTAATAATACTAAATTACCCTAAAACGTGTCTTAACCCTATTGGTTGATACATGGTCGACCATGAAAATATTTGGGTCTATTTTTGGACCCCATGGATCCACTTGTAAGTGACAATGACACTTTATTTTAATTAAGTTAAAATGAATACAAAAATGACACAAGCATATATCTTTTAGAAAAACAATTGTTACATAGGGTTATATATGTTGGATTTTAGATTATAAATATTCATTAGAAAGCTAAAAATATTTCCAACATAATGATATTTTATTTATAATTTTTAGACATTAAATAATTTATTTTATTTATGACACAATGATGATGCAGTAATTACTATAATAGTGAACAATTAAAATAAATGATATTATAAATACCCAAATAAATATAATATGAAACTTTTAATGAATTAAACTAATTTTCTAGGATAATATGATATATTAGGATTGATTTAATTGACTTTTTTCGAAGTGATCAATCTGTTATGAGTTTCAAAAAAATCAACTACTGAATAGTGTCAAAATTGACATAAAAGAGTTCTTAAAACAAATATTATATTATTAATTGATATTAAATTCCTAAAAATCTAAGGTTCTACCAAGAGACTTATATCATGATAGTTTCATCATTAATGTACCACTTGGGGGTCTCTTGGATGTATATAGTAAGTTTATTAACCATATTATATAAAAATACAAAGAGACATTGTAAAAGTGAAACTAATTAACTTAGAGTTAATACTTAAAGATAAGGTTAATATAAGTACCCAAACCTGTCTAAATTCTATTGGTTGAGTGGTTTTCGACCTATCCCCACCTTAACCTTTTAATAATAAGCTTTGGAGCCATTAGAAACCGAATATGAATTTATTATAAATTAATATTTCTAGATTTTCCAAAGGTGCCCCTCACCCCTCTTATAAAAGGGCACTCCTCCTTCTCATTTCTTCACACCTTCAAAGCCTTTTGGTTCGTCCAAACTCTGCCCAAATACTCACCCAACATCCCTCACTACAACCTAGAGGCCTTAGTTTGATCAGAAAGCCAACCTAAGGAGCCCTTTTGATCAAATCAAAAGGAAGAACCCGAAGAAGAGGTAATGATTTCACCACCCTTCTCCAAGTTCATTTCTTCTTCCACTTCTTCTTCCTTTGTTCTTACCATTCTAAAATAACAACTCCAGTATCTCACATATACTGTGATGTTATTATAAATATGGTACAACCATATTCAGTATTCTATCCACCCTTTGAATAACATGTCACCATACGTGCGTACGTACGGACTACCGTCTCCACGTCGTGGTGTAATTGTTATTCAATATAATATTATTTGGATGGTTATAATAATGATGTGTAACTCATGTAAATAATAAATATAACATGTTAATGATTCTGTATATATGATATACCATCCATTTATATATTATTTTAATATCAAAAGAATGATATTGTCGCTCGTGCGTACGTACGGACTACCGTCTCCACGAACGCGATGAGATTCAGTCTCCATCGTATCCATTCAAGTATAATTATCATTTGATGATTTAAAAATGATTTTTAAGGACTAGATATCATTCTGGATATGAATAAGATACAACAACCATGGCTTATGTAACAAAACATATAAAAGAAAATGAGTAAGTTAACTCCCGAAACGACGATAATTCTAAGATATTATTAACAAATCAATGTTAAAAGATCATATATGATATCATATTATTATATATGATTCTTTTATAATTTAATAACAACTATTTCACCATTATACAATAGGTTAACCTACCCCAACCAAGGAAAAGTACAATGTAAGGGTTATTTCACAATCTCTTCATTATCCGAGGTTGTTTATACGTAATAATCTACTGGGATTTCTTTATCATCCACATCTACGTTTCTTCGAAATGTATTTCAAAACATATTTATTATTTACAAGAATATGGGTTAAAGTAATTTATACCCTTGTTTGACTTTTTATAAGAGGGTTATAAAGGAATCTTTCCATCGTTTTCAAAACAAGGCCCTTTTTAACCTTTTCGACAGAATTAAGGTAAGAATGTTTTTATTAACTTATACGGTGGGTGCGGCTACTTTCCGCTGTTATAAAATCTTCAAAGCTTCCCTTACAAGCTTATAAGAATATTTTCAAAGAAAATGTTTTATTTTATATGGATCTTAAATGATTTCAAAATAAAAGGAGATATTTCTTTAAAAAGAATTTTGATTTCATCTATGTCAACATCCTTTGATGGATTTTAATATTATTTGAAGTTGATTTATTATGATACAAAACTTCTATATTGTATTGAAGGTTTTGTGATATGTTTGACTATGGATGTGCTATTTTTATACCATTCATAGTTTATGGTGAAATTATTGACATTTCGTATGCTAGTTTTAATACGAATTTTTATGTTATGTTTAAACCTTTTCATATGGGAATGCATTGGACTTAATATGTGACGGGTGGAGCCCGCTATAGCTCCTCGATGCATCGGTAGGTCTCATGAGACAAACTAGTGTCTTGGAACAAGGCCTTGACAAAATCTTATTTGTAGTCTTGGCACGAGGCCTTGGCTATGTGGTTGTGATAGTCTGACATTATGCATTCCAACATTATGAAAGTGGTTATTGATTTTTGCATGTGATTATTCGATTAGTAGAATATCCATGTGAATAAGTAAATGGCATTATTTCATTTTATTTATTCCATACCATGTTGAAAGTTCATATTTAAAAGGCTTTTGTTTTAGTTATACATTGCCTTAAATGTTTATTCTTATTTATGAAAGTTTCCGCTATATTGTTATCCTTACTGGTCATTTGAGCTCACCCCTTTTCTTTGTTTTATTTTTCCCAGGATGTGAAGAAGTAAGTTATGAATGACCTGCAGGGATATTATGTGGGGATATGAGTGTGGATTATGGAGACAATATGTTTTTGTAGTAGTTTTTCGTTTAATGATGTAATGTAAAACTTATGAATATATCTAGTATTTCCAAGGCTACTAAACCGATCGGTCTTTCGAGATTTGATCTTTCTTGTGATCATGCCAATGTTATGTAATAATGCACCGACTCTGGGTAACTGGGGTCGGGGCGTTACATTAATAAATTAATTAACTAAAATTAAATTGATCCATTATAGATTTAACCTGCTTTCCTAACCAAAAAAAATTATTTATAGATTTACAAAACAAATAGAACATTTCAACAAGTTTTCTCTATGAATATATCAAAAAATTACATATTATGATAATTTTTATACCAAACATGATTCTATAATTACATACATCATAATTATTAAAAAATACATCATATGTATTAATAGAAATACATATATTTTTAGAATGTTTTCATGAATTTTAATTCAACAATCCTAAAGTTCAAAAACAGAATTAGTAAAAAAGGTTATCACCTTTGACATAAAAATTATACTTTCTATGATATTCAATAGACTAGACATGATTCATTAATTATAAAAACAATAAGTAATAAAAATTATTGTTTATTATTTTGACAAATCAAGAAATTATCCAAGTAAATAAGAACATAAAATTATAGCATGTTCTATATTTAATAATAAGTATTATTCAACAAAATTAAAATAATTAAACAATAATAAATAAATGTAATTCTATAAAAATATTAAAATCCTGGGATAAAAAAACACTTAACCATGTTTAAGGGTCCTCTATTATGTAAACATGTAAAAAATCATTAAGGATAAAAGTGAAAAAGGAATTAGTCTTTTACATACAAATTAAAAAATTTAGAGATTATTTTAAATTATAATGTAATAAAATTAAATTTAACCAAATTATTTTAATTAGTGTTATTACTTGATATGTTTTCATTTTAGAAAAAATTACTGTTTTTCTAAATTAAACAACACAAGGAAAGCCTATAACAAAAATAAAATCTTACAAGTATTAAAATGCAACCCAAAGTCATAACATATATAATATATTCTCAGAACTATTTCTTAAAAACTGTATGGGCCTAGATCCATGAGGTCTAACCCATTGTGAGTTTCAATGGCTAGTGGAGCATGGATAAGGCTTGGAATAAATCTGGAGTTGTTTTGATGTAACATGAAGGAATTATGGAGTTTACACATACAATAACCATTACACACTGTGTATGTGAGGTACATGATGTGTTCATGAATAGATCATGACATTTAATTAAATAAAGTTTAATAATAAAAAGATGATGTGTTTTCAATGAAAACAAAACCCCAAGGATCACATGATGTTTATATGGATTACATGTTGTGTAAATCCCTAATGATGTACATAATTAAATATTTCAGTGGATCAGGTATTTATAAAAACCATATGGCCAGTAGCTCTATCCCCTTATTCAAGTAGATCCATTTCCCCTATGTCGTTTTGAGATTCCTTCCATGGGGATCGATCATTATCCTTACACCTTTGATCTGTAGTGATCTAAGTTGCATTCTTCATTCGTTTTTTGTAGTATATTCGGGTTTGATCTCATTTCATCCCATATATTGAATCTATGATAAAGTGTTTGATCAAAAAAGTTTATAATGTGATTTATCATGGGTTTTATTGGGGAGGTTATTCCACAACATCCTCAGATGGATGCCGTTCTTGCGAGAGAGGTGATTAGAGTTCCACATCATGGTCTATTCTCATGCGATGAACATTGATGTCTTTTGAGGTTGGGGATTCTTTGCTTCTTTTTAATTTTTGTGAAGTCATAAATTGATAGTAATTTATCCCATTGGATTGAAATGTAATTAACCTAAAAAATATATATCTAAATTAAGGAATTAGAGAGTGATCACATGTTGGTGATTTGTTTTATTTATACCGTGATATTGTTTTACCTCATGATTTTCAATATAGTGTTATATCTATGTATTTATTTATTATCATGATGTTGTTGATGGAAATTGGAAAGGAAAATAAATATATAATTAATTTACAATTAAATAGATTATGGTTAATTAAATAAGTGGCATGTTTTTAATCTAGTGGTTGTTGTAATTGATGATAATAAAGTTTATGTTGATACACAAGTTTAATTGAAATTATCTTCCATGAGTTTAATGGAAATGAAAAATTTTTTTAATGATCCTAAATCATTTTAATTCTTGATTGATAATTATAAATAATAAAGACATGTTAATTGAGAATGGCGATTCTTCTTATCATTAAAGTAGAATAAATAATAAGAGCATATTTTCCTTTTGATAGATTATTATAGATTGATTTTTAGGATTTCCACAGTTGGAACCAATTAATAAATGAAATTTATAACTCAATATGAAATAAGAAATGTTCATGTGATAAAGATGATGTGATGAGGCATGAGTTTCCAATTTTCTAGAGAAGACAGAGTGCCTTTTATGGGGCCTTGAGATCTCGTTTTCATGGGGTGGAAGAATTCCATATTTTGAGGGTCTAATTTATCTATTAATTTTTTCTTTATTATAACAACTTATTATGTGATCTAGAAATGGGAGTTTTGATATGACCATGATATGGATAAGCCTGGTGGGCTGATGTTGTGATGTGGGGTAGGGAGGCCCATATGGGATGTGAGATTGGGATGGCTATTGTGATATATGGGGTGGGGAGGCCCATATGGTGTGGTAGAAGATGATGCCTATTATGGTAATCTTCATAGGTATATGCATTTATTTGTTGGGGATGGAACCATATATGATGGAATGGTTTAAATTAGATATTACACATTGATGAGATTCTAAGAGTTGGTATGCTCTATTTTGAATATGTTTAATGGATGTTGGTTGAGTTTCTTATTTTACCTAAATTATTTTCCCCATTGATTGAGGTAGCTGAAGGTGCTTGGTATTATGTTTCACCTTGGTGGTATATTACGATGTATTTACTAGAGTACCAAGATATATAATAATGGTAATAATGAATAAATAAATTTTTAACCCAAGGATTTGGTTTATAATATAATATGAAAGCTCAAAAGGTGTAGATCTTGATAAACCAATTCCTTAGTTTAGATTTACGCATAGAGGGAATGTGGTTTACTATGATAATTTAAGAAATGAAATGTAATGTGGATTAATTATAATAGTTAATTAATTGATAATATTTTACATAACATACTGTTAATTTAATAATGAAAATGAGTAATTAATGTAACTCTCTAATATACTTCAGTGCATATAGGATATCTGGTCATAGAAGTGTTACTCGTGAGTCTGAGTAAAATTAGATGTAGTTGATTCTAAAAATATGTTATTTCCATAGTGTGGTTGGGAGATATGTTATGTCATTTATATTTTAAGATTTCATATGCTTCCCCACCCATGTCACTTAGGGAAGAGGAAAAATAGTTGACTTTGGGAGGGTGTTTTCTCCAACATCCCATTGGGAGGATTGATGGGTGACTACCCCCTATAGCCCTACTCTACCCTCTTGATAGTTACTTATACTGGTGTGAATAGTTGTCAGTTTCCTTTATATGTGTGTAGAGTGATATTATGGGTTGTGGTTATTTCACACACATTTATTACCAGATATAGTATCCATTTAATTATTATAGGTATGCCATGTATGTGTTATGATGGATTGAGGAAGTTACTCAGTGGATGGGCTGTAATGTCTTGATGTATAATACCAGATGTTTTATATACATCATACTAGCTATGAGGTATCCCACAAAAAACTTCGTTACTATTTTTTTGTGATATCGGATATTGTGGTTATGTGAATCATGAGGTGCATGTGGTGGTGCCTTGCCCAGATTTTTTTGAACCAGAAAACTTTTGGAGAGAGATACTCATGACGTGAAATGTTGGGGAAGAGTGAAAAAATTGTGGGGGATAAGGATATGAGAACCCTTGATGTTTTATTATTATATTATATAAACTCTTGTATGAGACACATTATATTTTCTTTCCATGGAGAGGATGAGAACACAATATACCTATTTTTTGGATGAGTTATTTTCATTATTCTTCACTATACTTTAGCATGATTTCTTTATCCATTTCAGGTGATTATCTGGAGATGATCCTAATTATTATACAATTTTTATCATCCTATGTATATAAAATAAATTTCATATTATGTGGGTAAGGTTGGTGATTGGGATAAATATTAATAGCTTGGGGTTTAGAAGGAACTATTTAGGCTTTATGGTTGTAGTAGTGTTTAATTTTCTGGAACTTGTAGTTTTATTTTAGTTATTTAGTAATTTAAGAAATTTTATGATTTTACTTTGGTTTTTTATATAAATATGTTTGAAGAGATGTTTTTTGTTTTATCCTTTCGATCACCCTCTTCGACATGTTTATCTTAGAGGGTAATGCCTCCCATATTCATATTCATTATACCCTCAATGATGGTCACCAACTCTAGTCCTACTGGAAAATGATTCCGCCCCAGATGATCTCTTTGGAACCGCGCTGGTAAGGCCTTTCTTCTCCTTACACCGTTCTTACCAATTCTTTCCTGAGGGAAAGTTAGTTACACATGAATGGGTTTTATTCTTTGTCAGATCTACGTCGTTCATGGGAGTTTCTTGGATCGGCATTCATGTATAACGCTCGTTGGCATATAAGGTAGGTGGCTTGGTGTAAATTTCGAGCTGTCATGCGTTTTTGTGAATTTTCGTGCCACGAACCCATGTTGGGGAGTCTTTTGGATGAGGCTGTTTCTATATTTAATGCCTAGAATTTCATAGGTGATTAAATTGTGTTAATAAAATACTGGTTGAGATTGTTTCTTGGATCCGGAACCACCTCGGGGGTGTGTTCCACTTTTTAGCTGTTTGGCCAGGATACCCGAGGGTATGCCTATGATGTAGTAATTGTATAATATCCTTGAGGAGAATTGCTTGTTTACTGCATTTTGATATGTTGGGCGCGACCCGGTTACCTGTTTAGCCTAAGGGCGTTGTTTTGATTAGCTTGTGGGCACTACACTATTTAGCCTATGGGCACTAGTTATTTCGGCCTAAGGGAAACTTCTTCCGTGCCTGTGGGAAGCTGATTCTGTTCCTGTGGGCGACACTACCTACGCCCGAGGGCAAACTATGTTATGCCTGAGGGCATATTCTTGTGTTGGATACTCGTTACCCGAGGGTAGGAGATTACGTGTCTGAGGACACTAGTTGTTTACTTATAAATGCACTGTGGTGATTTCTTATATTAAATGGATTAAATGAATTTTAAAAATGGAAATATAACTGGTATCTTGTTACTTTTGTGTACTTCTTACTTTATTTCATTTTACCACTGCACACTATTGTTGCATGTTAGCACGCAGTTGGGCATGGGCCTTTGGTGGGTGCCTACTGAGATATATTTCTCACACCCTATTTGGGTCATGGTTTTCGACCCAAACATATTACGTTGCTACAGGTGTACATAGGGGAAAGAGTCCCTATACAGGTACTTGACTGTTGCTGAGGAGTAGGAGGGCATGGGACTGAGCCTAGGCTCACGATGTCGCTGCCAGCTATTTTTCTTTGTTTTACTGTACTCTGCATTTTGTTGTACTGTATTGATGTATAACATGTTTTGGTTGTTTTTTTAGTACTTGAGACATGTATCATCATTATTTATATACTGTTGTTTATTTCAGTTTTGTATGGTTTACTACTTCCACTGTCATTGTATGTTTATTTTGTATTCTGCTGCACTACACTTTGACAAATTAGGGCATAGTTTCTCCACTATTAGACGTTGGCCCTCGCTGCTAGTCGGAAGCCTCTGGCGTTTGGGGAAATGCGCTTGAGGTCACATGGCGAACCGGGCTTGGGGCACCCGTTGCGTGGCACCTAGGTCCGGGACGTTACAAAGTGGTATCAGAGGGGTTATTTTCTTTGACTTACTATTTGGAGTCGTAGTCAGGGATAGGACAAACGGTAGTTGGTAATAAGTTGTGCCCTGGTGTAGCTAACCCTTGTATAGGGAAAATCCAGTCTATCTCGTATTTTTTAATTCCTTTGATTTTGAAAATTTTATTGTTGATATGTTTTCACCATTGGGTGATGCACTTTGAGATTGTGCAGTTTATATTTTATCTATGTGTTCTATTTAGTTGTAAACTGATGAGATGAGGGTATGCCGTCTCATGCATCATATAGGCACACTCTAGAAATCACATGCCATGCATAGTTTCCATGCCATGTAGGTGCATTAGAAATTCGCATGTTGTTGTGATAGTTGATGTGCTAGAAAAGTATGCTGTTGTGAATGTTGCTTGATAAATACATGCTCTTTGATAGGGTATTCTTTTTGTGAGATTATTTATAGATTGGACGCCAAAATTTGGTTTTTTGGGAGAATGTTCCCCCATTGACCGGAATTTGGTGGTTTATTGATTGTTTATTTTTTATGACACCTATGAGATGTCAAATATTGATTCATGGGGAGTATGGGCCCCCACGGGTCGGAATTTGACACTTAGGTGTTGGTTTTAGTATTTTCTAGGTTCCAGGGAAGTTTCTGAGGCATACTGTCCGGAAAGCCAGTATACACGCTGTGTAGTATTTTTATACATGCCGTGTATGTTATTCTGTTCAGGAAGAAAATGACCTTTTTGAGTACACACCGTGTACTCTGAGTACACGCCGTGTAGTCTCTTCCCGTGTCACAAACCGTGTTGGCGACGACACGGGGAAGGGAAGAGCTTGGAGCGAACACGTCGTGTAGCTAATGTACACACCGTAGAGTGTAACCCAGAGTCCGACCGTGTAACTAACAACACGGGTCGGTGAACTCCTTGACAGAACACGTCATGTCAATGATGGAAATGCCGTGTAGTGTGATCGGGGGACTCGGCCGTGTAACTAACAACATGGGCCGGTGTCACCTCTCCTTGAACATGCCATGTACCTGTGGGACACGCCATGTAGTCTTGTCCGAGGACAGACCATGTGGTGTTAACCGTGTGGCTGGGAAACGGGGTGTTGTACACGCCGTGTATGGTTGTAACACGCTGTGTAGTGTCAAGCCGAGTAGTCGGCTATCTCACATACGACACGGGCAGTTGGAAAATAACACTGTACATGCCGTGTAGATATTATACACGCATTGTAGTTTTTTTTCAACAGAAGACATGTGGCTTAGCCATGTGTAAGGACCCGGGCAGGGGAATGGAAGTCAAGTACATTGTGTGTAGAACGTATACATGCCGTGTAGTCTTGCATTGAAAATTTTAAAATGCCTTATTCCTCTTGTTCCCTTTTTGGTTCCTTCGTTTTTAGTCTTAATAATCTTGAATCTGCGGTGTGCTTTTGACTTTGTAGTGTCATGCCGCCTAGATGACCGCGAGTTGTTCTCCAGGAGAGCGGCAATGATTATAATCCAGAGAAGGTGGGCCATGGGCCACCAGTTGATCCTCCAGCAGAGCTAGATGCGGCTCCAGCTACTATACCAGACACAGGCGTGGAGGCGCAGTTCTGTGAGGGCTTTATGCGGTTCATTCAGACCTTTCAGGGAGCATCGCAAGCTGCTACATCTATGGCTGAGCTGACGCGTATCTTTTAGTAGTAGCATCTGCCTACATTTTCAGGGGATGGCTGACCACAGACTGCGGAGTCTTGGCTGGGGTCGATGTAGAATATTTTCGAGCATCTTGAGACGCCTCCAGGGTGGAGGGTTAAGCTCGCGACTTATATGCTGCGTGATTCCACCAAGAGGTGGAGGGATGTTACCACCCAGTTAGATAATCATAGAGACATGGTGTGGAAAGATTTCCAGGAAGTCTTCTATGAATTCTTCATTCCTGATATGGTGAGGGAAGATAGAACTCAAGAGTTCATGAATCTGTAGCAGGGCGCTATGTCGGTGATGTACCATTCTGCTCGTTTAACGGAATTTCAGCGTTTTGCACCCATGCTGGTGGATGATGAGGCGTTGAGAGCCAGACATTTTGAGGATGGTCTTTGGTATGACATCCAAGTGCTGGTGAATGTTTTCAGGTTGCCTTCAGTACACGATATCATGAATCAGACACGGATTACAGAGAGGAACCTGCGGGAATCTATTGGTGTGGTCCAGTGCGGTTCAACACCAGTTTCTGGTACTATTTCTTTTGGAAAGAGGAAGAGACAAATGGACTTCTCTCAGGGCGATATTACCAGTCAGAAGAATGCTTCTGGTTTCCAGGTTATGTGCTACTAGTGTGGTAGAGAGGGGCACAAGAGATCGTAGTGTCCACGAGATCCAGTGGAGTGCTGATCTTGCAGCAAGATGGGTCATCTGCATCGTTTTTGCAGAGCGTTTCCACCAGTGGCTAGTGAGAGGGGTTTTGTGTAGACTCTGCGTGTGGGAGTAGGACCAGTGGATTCTTACCAGTCATGGAACTGGAATGTGTCAGGGTGTGTAGGCAGAGATGGTGGTCGTGGCTGTGGTAGCCATACACCAGGATCGCAGAGGCAGCAGGGCGGGACATCTCAGGGTAGCCAAGCTGTGTCGCAGGGCCGCGACAATGGGCATGCATATGTAGTGCAACAGACCCAGTAGGAGCAGGATCCTGGACCTTCTACAGTTAGAGGTACTATTCTAGTATCTTCTCTCTTATCTTCAGTGCTTTTCGATACGGGTGCTACGCATAGTGTCATATCTGTACCCGTTGTGGAGAGCATTGGGCTCTGTGTTTCTACTTATTCCGAAATCATGACTCTAGACACTCTGTTGGGGACTAGGACGACATGTGTGCATCAGTGTAAGGAGTTCCCCCTTGAGGTTGGAGGGTGTCACTTTCGTTGGGACCTCTATGTCTTAGAGATGATGAGCTATGACATCATTCTCGGGATGGACTAGTCGGTTCCCTATCGAGCCTTTGTAGACTGCTATCGTCGTAGGGTGCGTTTCACATCACTAGAGGGCGGAGAGTTTCTATAAAAGGGCTTGTGGGATGTTCAGGCGAGTCAAGCTGGACCAGAGCATCATGGGTGAGGTGGAGTCACAACCCAGATTTCGAGCTTATATCTGGATGATCAGGGGACTTATCAGAAGTATTTCCCTCCAATGGTTGATCGTTTCAGGGATATATTCCCGGATGACTTTTTAGGTCTACCTCCAGTGCGTGAGGTGGATTTCTCTATCGATCATGTGCCAGGAGCATCACTGGTGTCCATTCCTCTTTATAGGATTGCTACACATGAGCTGCAGGAGCTCAAGAGGCAGTTAGAGGAGTTGCAGGAAAAGGGCTTTATCTGACCCAGTACTTCTCCTTGGGGTTCTCCCGTCCTTTTTGCGAAGAAGGCGGATGGTACCCTTAGACTTTCCATGGATTATCGGAAGCTGAACCAGTTGACAGTCGATAACCGATATCCTTTGCCGAGGATAGATGATCTGTTTGATCAGCTTCGTGGAGCACAAGTGTTCTTGAGGATTGACTTGAGATCGGGATATCATCAGCTGCGCATGAGACCATCGGATATACCGCTTACAGCTTTTCGAAGCAGATATGGTCTGTACGAGTACTTGGTTATGTCGTTCGGACTCACGAATGCGCTAGCAGTTTTCATGGATCTGATGAATCGTGTGTTCCATCCATATCTTGATTATTTTGTGGTACTATTCGTGGACAACATCTTAGTGTACTCTCACACTCGACACAACCATGCCACCCATCTTGAGATCGTATTGAGTACACTGAGATAGGATCGACTATATGCTAAGCTCTCGGAGTGCCACTTTTGGATGGACCAGATTCACTTCCTGGGTCATATCATCTCAGAGGCAGGAGTTACAGTAGACCCAGAGAAGGTGAGAGCATTAGTTTCTTGAGAGATTCCTAAGAATGTGTTTGAGATATGGAGTTTCTTAGGGCTGGATGGTTACTGCAGACACTTCATACATGACTTCTCCTTCATAGCAGCACCGTTGATAGGTTTGACTAATAAGGGTGTGAAGTTCGTTTGGTCAGAAGCTAGCGAGATAGATTTTCAGGACCTGAAGAGATGGTTGAAATCAGCACCAATCCTGATTCTCCCAGAGGAGGGGAAGAGCTATAGAGTTTACTATGATGCATCAGGGATTGGGCTGGGAGCAGTTTTGATGCAGGGCGACCATGTTGTTGCGTACGAGTCTCGGCAGTTGAGGCCACATGAGTGGAATTACCTGACACATGATCTCGAGTTGGCTTTAGTTGTGCATGCGTTGTGCTTTTGGAGACATTATCTGTTGGGAGTGAATTTTGTGGTTTTCACCGACCACAAAAGCCTCAAGTATATCTTTACTCAGTGTGACCTGAATCTGAGGCAGAGAAGGTGGGTTGAGTACCTACAGTCCTTCGATTTTGAGCTTGCCTATACACCTGGTAAAGGTAATGTAGTAGTTGATGCACTGAGTAGGAAGACTCAAATATAGGCAGTGCGGGAGGACAGTAGTGAGTGGCATCTCATGACCTTGTTCTCTGAGATGTATCTAGAGGTTCACGACAGTCAGGGGTAGACATATCTTTCATCTTTAGCTGTGAATTCTACCTTCCTAGACAGAGTGAGGATGAGAAAGCTATCGGATTCATAAGGCCTAGTTCTACAGGAGTCGGTGGCAAGTGAGGACCCTCCTCTCGGTTGGACGATAGGCGTTGATGAGGTTTTGCATTTCCATGGATGAGTATGGGTTCCAGGGGATATATGCGAGGAGCTGATGATGGAGTTTCATGCTTCGTCTTGGGTAGTTCATCCCGGGGTTACCAAGATGTACCGAGACATGAGACGTCAGTACTGGTGGCCGGGTATGAAGAGAGATGAAGCTAGTTTTGTTACGAGGTGTTCCACCTGTCAGCAGGTGAAGGAAGAGCATCAGAGACCAGATGGACTGTTACAGCAGTTACACATTCCAAAGTGGAAATGGGATGATGTCGTGATGGATTTCGTGATGGGATTGCCGAGGTCACATCAGGGCATTGAAGCCATGTGGGTTGTTCGGGACAAACTCACAAAGGTAGATCACTTCTTGCAGATCAAGGAGACCTTCGGAGTTGACGATCTCGGAAGGCTGTATATCCGAGAGATCGTACGTCTTCATGGGGTCCCTCGTTATATCGTTTCAGATAGGGACGCCCGCTTTACATCTCGTTTCTAGAAGAGTTTTCAGAGGGAATTGGGTACACAAGTGCTTCTATTCACATCATACCACCCTCATATCGATGGCCTGTCAGAGCGTACGAAACAGATTCTTGAGGACATGCTGCATGCATGCGTCCTAGACTTTGGGTTCTTTTGGGGGAAGCATATACCCTTAGTCGAGTTTTCCTATAACAATAGTTTTCAGAAAACTATTGAGATTGCACCTTACGAGGCTTTATATGGTAGGCCATGCCGATCACCTTTGTACTAGTTAGAGGCAGGTGGGGCAGCTTTACTGGGACCAAAGATCGTGCAAGAGACATCTGAGCAGGTCCAGTTGATTCAGAAGAGGATGGCTACCACACAGTCTCGTCAGAAGTCTTATGCTGATCGTTGTAGACGACCTTTAGAGTTCTCGGTTAGGGATCAGGTTTTTCTACGTGTTTTTCCGAGGCTGGGACACAATTGGATCAGAATACATGGTAAGCTTTCACCGAGGTATGTGTGGCCATTCGAGATTCTGGGGAGAGTTGGGCTAGATTCCTATCGATTGTGGTTACCGCAGCGGTACTGAGCCATGCACGACGTCTTCCACGTGTCTCAGTTGTGTCGCTATCATTCAGACCCGTCTCACGTCTTTCAGCCTGAGGAGGTTGAGCTGGAAGCTGATGCGTCCTTTTAGGAGCATCCGATTCGTATCGTTGATAGGAGCACGAAGGTTCTCCGAGGCCGGTAAGTTCCTCTAGTATGAGTGCTTTGGCAGCATGGTCGAGTGCAGGACGAGACCTGGGAGCGAGAGGCCGATGTATGTGCTCAGTGGCCAGAGCTATTCTGAGCTTTTTCTTCTCAACCCTGGGAAGGGAAATTCGGGGAAGAATTGCTATAAGGGGGGAAGTTTGTAAGAACCTAGTTCTTATTTTTGAGGTACGAGCTTCCTCTCTTCTCTTTTCCTAAAGTGTTTTTGAGAAAATATGGAAAATGGGTAAAAATCCTATTTTTTAGAACTACATGCCATGTACTTTTCCAAACACCGTGTACTTTTGGCCATGTGGGACGGGTACACGGGGAGTGTATCCATGTTGGTGACAAAGGGTGTAGGAACCGATTACACGCCGTGTAGTGGTACTTTACACTCCATGTAGTCAGTCGGTAGGCCTAAACAGTAAGGCGGTGGAGTAGCCACTAGCTGGGCGACAGTACACGCCATGTACTCGAGAGTACATGCCGTGTACTCATGTCGACGGATGAACAGTGTAGCGGTGCTTCCAGAGAAATAGTTAAATGAAGGATGTACATGTTGTGTACTCAGAAGTACACGCCGTGTACTTTGTTTTTTCAGCTTAAAACAGGCAATAGCCTCCTCATTTGGTAGTGGAGGCATTTGAGCCATTTTGGAGCCAAAGGAGGAGGCCGGACCTTTGAAGATCCACCGAGTGTTCATCTGGAATCCGATTCTGCCTCAGACGATCTCATTGGAACTACGCGGGTAAGCCCTTTATTCCCTTTATGCCATTCTTTCCAATTCTTTCTTGAGGGAATGTTATTTACGTTTGAATGAGTTTTCTTCTTCATCAGATCTACGTCATTCTTGGGAGTTTCATGGATCAGCGTTCGTGTATAACGCTTGTTGGCATATAAAGTAGGTGGCTTCGTGTAAATTTCCATCTTTCGTGCATTTTTGTGCATTTTCGTTCCATGAACCCATGTTGGGGTGTCGTGTGGCTGAGGCCGTTTCTATATTTAATGCCTAGAATAGCATAGGTGATTAAATTGTGATAACAAAATGATGGTTGGGATCATTTTTTGGATCCAGAACCACCTCGGGGGTGTGTTCCACTGTTTAGCCGTTTGTCCAGGATACCTGAGGGCATGCCTTTGATGTAGTAATTGTAGAATTTCCTTGAGAGGAATTTATTGTTTACTTCATTTTGATATGTTGGGAATGGCCCAGCTACCTATTTAGCTAGAGGTAGGTGTTGTGATTAGCCTGTGGGCACTGCACTATTTAGCCTGTGGGCAGTAGTTATTTTGGCCTGAGGGCATCCTCTTCTGTGCCTATGGGCAGCTGATTCTATGACTGTGGGCGACACTAGCTACGACTGAGGGAAAACTCTGTTATGCCTGAGGGAATATTCTTTTGTTGGATACTTATTACCCGATAGTAGGAGTTTACGTGTCTGAGGACACTATTTGTTTACTTAGAAATGAATTGTGGTGATTTCATATATTAAATGGATTAAATGAATATTAGAAATGGAAATATAACTGGAATCTTGTTACTTTTGAGTACTACTTACTTTATTGCAGTTTACCACTGCACACTGTTGTTTCATGTTAGCATGCTGTTGGGCATGGGCCTTTGGTGGGTGCCTACTGAGATATATTTCTCACACTCTGTTTGGGTCATGCTTTTAGGACCAAACAGATTACATTGTTGCAGGTGTAGACAGGGGCAAGATTCCCTAAACTGGTACATGACTGTTGCTGAGGATTAGGAGGGCATGAGACCGAGCCTAGACTCGTGATGCCGCTACCAGCTGTTTTGATTTGTTTTGTTGTACTCTACATTTTGTTGTACTGTATTGATGTATAACATGTTCTGTCTGTTTTCTTAGTACCTGAGACATGTAGCATC
The DNA here is from genome assembly GCA_963277665.1 of Viscum album. Taxonomy (NCBI): domain Eukaryota; kingdom Viridiplantae; phylum Streptophyta; class Magnoliopsida; order Santalales; family Viscaceae; genus Viscum; species Viscum album. The sequence continues at coordinate 1,646,422,277 of OY728132.1, forward strand.
ATTATTTATATACTATTAATTATTTCAGTTGTGTATGGTTTACTGCTTCCGCTATCGTTGTATGTTTATTTTGTATTCCACTGCACTACACTTTTACAAATGAGGGCATAGTTTCCCCTCTATCAGACCTGGGTCCTCGCTGCTAGTCGGCAGCATCTGGCGTTTGGGGAAATGCGCTTGAGGTCATGTGGCGAACCGAGCTCGGGGAACCCATTGCGTGGATCCCGGGTCCGGGATTTTACAGTTTGGTTTATAACATGCAATTAATTGGTGTTAAATAATAAAAATAAAATGTGTATTTAATTGAAAACTGATCCTTTAGGATTAAATCATGCAAAATGGGATTACAAGTCGTGTAAATCCTCGATGATGTATATCTTTAAATGTTTCCATTTCTCTAGTCATTCTCTATACCCTAAAACTATTTCCCCTCTACCAATAAATGTATGAAATACAGTATCCCATTAAATATTGTTTTTAGATTCCTTATATGTGGATAAATCCTTATCCTATTAACTTAGATATGTGGAAATACAAGGCGTGTTCTTCCTTTTTTTTACAGTTTTGCCCCGTTTTTTCTCATTACCTCACAAAAATACATTCCATTCCATGTTGTTTGATCACCCATATTTCTAATAGGGTTTATATTGGTATTTATGGGTGAGGTTGTGCCACAAAATCCTTTTATGCATGCAGTTATTATGGGAGAGGTTATCTGAGATCCGTAACACGGGCCGTTCTCGTGCAAAGAACATTGACATATTTAGAGGTAATGGATTCATTGCCTCTATTTTATTTACATTCAATTTAAAATTGATCATTCTTCATCCCAATAGATATATAATTAATTTAACTAAAAAATATTTAACCAGATTAAATAATTTGATAGAGACCACATGTTAGAAATGTTGTTATATTATACTATGATAGAAGTTTTCTTTATGATTTTCTAGATAGTGTAATATCTACGCCTTACCCTGTTATAATGTTATTCGTTATTGAAATTGAAAAATAATGTAAAGATAGAATTATTTTACAAATAATTAACTTGTGATTAATTAATGAAGATGGAAGTTTGAAATCTGGAGTTTTCTTAATTTGATAATAATAAAATTGATGTTGATGCACATGCCAAATTTAATTGATCTTCCATGAGTTTAATGGAATTGATAGAATTAATTTTTGAAAATGAATCTTGTTAATTATTTCTTGATAATAAAAATGTATAAAGGAATGTTAATTTAGAATGATAATTATCTTGGTTGTTGAACCATAATAAATTCTAAGATCATTTTCTCCTTTGATACCTTGTTACACCTTGATTATTAGGTCTCATGTAGTTGGAACATATTAATAAATTAATTAGCTAATTAAATTTAAAATAAGAACCAATAGTGTGATAAACATAATTTTATTGAGTCTTGAGTTTCCCATTTTCTTGAGACAACATAGTGCCTTGTTTTGGTGCCATCAGATCTCATTTACAAGTGAAGGGAGAATGCATAATTTGTAGGTTCTAGTTACCTTATTGATTTATTTTTTGTTCATGCTTCTTATGATGTTATCTAGATACAAGGATTGTATTATAATACTAATACGGATGATCCTAAAGGTAATTTGTTATGATGTGGGGTAGGGATATCTAGATGTGATTTGAGCCCAGGATGGTTGAGCCTGGGATGGATGTTGTGATATATTGGGCAATGAGGCCAGGATGATATGGAAGTAGATGATTCATGTGATGGTGAGATACATTGGTATATGCATGTGGGTGTCATGTATTACATGAGAGATTATATAACAGGTTCAATTTTTCCTTAATAATTGATGAAATTTTGATATCTTGTATACTGACTTTGGAATATTTTTAATTACCAATGGTTATGTTTTATCTTTTATCTTCATTCTTTTCCCCACTGTTTGAGGCATTTGTAGGTTCTTGGTTGTATGTTTACTATTTTTGGTAGCTTATGATAGTTTTATTAGAGTACCTAGATATAGAATGATTATAATAATGAATAAATAAATGTTCAAACCGCATGGATGGTTGATTATGGAATGTGAATTCTTAAAAGTTTTTGATCATGATTAACCAAGATCTGAGTTTGGACTTATTCCAGTAGGGAATATAATTTACTCTAATAATTAATGTAATGCAAACCAATGATTAATATATATATATATTTATTTATTATTACAAGGTAGTGAAATAAATCACACCAAAAAACAAGACCTTGTAATAACCCCACACACTCATGAATAACACCAACCATGAAACCATTTCCCAACGGCCACTCCCTGATAGTCAAACTCATCGGTGGTACCCATCTTTTCAAACCCATGCTATCAACTGATAGTATAACAATTTTATATTCCCCAATATTTAAAACCTATAGTCATTTTTGGTCCCAAAAAAGTACCATAAAATGTATAATAAATATACACCAACCAATGTCAAACTACATTCTCACATCCAAAAAATTATTTTAAAAATAATTTAGAATTTAGAATTTTTATCCAAAATTTTTTATCCTATAACCCATGGTTTTAAAAATATTAAATCAAGGAGAATCATCATATGTTACTATAAATGAATGAAAATAGTTTTTTTGAATTCCCATGACTTTAAGTTCTATCATCATCAAGTAAATGTGATGCAACCTACCATGAATAAAGTCACAACACAAAAACCACATCACATATTCATAGATCGGGGATCATGTAACCTTCTATCACATTTGTAGATCCAAAACTACCCAATTCATTAGAATTAACCTCTAGAATGGAAGGAATCACCATTATGACAAAGTGGGACCCTCAGTTTTGAGTTTTTGAGCCTCAAAAAATATAATGAGAAATTTATGTAATATTTTGGGTTTAAAATAATATTTTTATAATAAATTAATATAATCACATGATTAGGATTCATGGTATTGAAAATTTTGAACCATGTATATGAATCATAAATGTCCCAAAAATTCTAATATTTAACATTAAATGCACATTTTGAAAAAACCATACTCCAATAATTCACCTTCCTAGAAGACCCCCTTCTGCCTCACATAGTAACATAGGATAGATGCACAATATACCTTAAGTGTGCTAAAATTACACATACTCAAAAACACCTCTAGATATTTCCAAAACTAACCATAACCATTTCCATGTATAACCCATGAATTCCATACCTAAAAAACATTCAATAAACCACATAGTATAAAAAATTGTTGTGTTATAGCAAGGTATCAAATTTATTGAATCACTTAATCTAACATAGAATCATGAAACTTAAACTCTCCAGTTATGTATAGAATAGTGGAAGTTATAGTATACTATTACTTGATGGGAATATCATATTGAACCATCAATGGTACATTTATCCTAAGATTAAAATTCTCTACTCTATTTAAAATCCTCTTGTGGGTGCAAATTTATTTCAAAAATATAGCATACATTTGATGTTGTCTACATACATCTATAAAAGATTTTCTTACCTGAACATTCTAAAAAATATCTAAAATATTACTACCCAAATCACTCTCTATTATTTTCTTCACATGGGTGAGGGATTTATAAAGGGTAATAAAGCGATGTTTTGGGTATTTCTTTGTCATTTTTATCATTGTTTTTATATTTAGAATATCCAATCAATATTCAGAAGTCTCTATGGAACCTCTAATGTTAGATATCATATTTTAAGAAAATGTTTTTTTCTAATAGTAGGTTCTATAATTTTAGTATACTCAATTGGTGTTTACCTCCCATATAGATGCTATAAATCAAGAAATCATTGGGTGGAAATATATCCAATAGGTTTTGATTAATAATTTATAGCATGGGGCTATTTATTTTAGCTTGATTAATTTGTTTTATGGAATATACATTTTCTTTCTTTGTTGGATTTATTTTAGTTTATAAAGGAAAAGACCAACATAATTGATTCATTATATAACTAATATAATTTTCATTACTTCAATTTGAGCTCTTAAGGTTTGAAATATGATATATTATTAGTAAATATTATTTTAAAAGATATTTTTTGGATATTTTTGGTGATTTAATAGGTCATAAATTTCTACTAGATGATTATTATCTTGATCATAGTTAAACATTGACTATTTATTACATTATTGATCATGGAAAAATATATTTTGTTTCATAAGTTGCCTAAAAATTACATTTTATTAGTTAATCCATCCATGGTTGAAAATTTTAATTGTTTTTAATCTTTTAGACTAATTATTTGAAAAGAAATTTATTTCCAGAAAAATATCATTACATGAATCAAAAGATTCTTTATTTTGAGGGAACCAGTCAAAAAAATGTTTTAGTGGAGTAAAAATTACATATTGTATATATGGTTGGAATCTATTTTAAACCTGTGGGTTTAAATGTAGAAATGTTAACTAACCTATTTGATCACACTATTTTGTTACTATCACTCAATAGACTCATAACCATGCTATTTTCGGAATTTAAAACTGGTACTTCTTGTGAAGTTTTCAAATGAATAGTATGCCTTATTCCATACTATTAGGAATTTTGGGACATAATGAGGTTCTTATCAGTAAACATATCTTTATCCACCAAATAAAACATTAAACGAAATATATCATGTTTTTATCATTGAGAAAAAATCTATCGAAAAATATTAAATAAAAATATCCCCATGAATCTGTTGGTGGGGATAGAGAAATAAAAAATTATTGAATATTTTCAAATATTCATGTAATGTTTTGCCAAGGTAGTTAGCAATGCCAAAAATTTCTCTTTTAATTAAATATGTACTAGTGGAATAAAATAAGATTTCTAATAACTTTTTATTGATTTTATTTGATTGGGAGTTGTAAACACACTCTTTGATTATCCATCTAAGGAGAATAGAAATGCTCTAAGTTTTATTTTACCTTTAATAACCAATTTTGGTCTCATTGTTATAGAAACCAAACCAATACATACATAAATATTATATATTATTATATGAATATTCAATATATAACATTATTATCCACACAAAAAATGTAATGTTTTAGTGAATTTTGAAACATGGATGTATAAACAATTCAAAAATAAAATATTAACATCAACTCCCTATAAATTCTTCACAACTATAACCCATTTATGACACATCACACATAAATTTTTTCTTTATATCATGTGGTAAAATGAACATATTAAAGTGTGAGCTCAGATGATCAGTAATGGAAAATATAAGAGATATCAATCTTTGATCATATGAAAGAATAGGGTAAGAATAAGGGTATGATAACATGATCATAATTTATAATAATCACACCAAATGAGTAAATTATCCTAAATAAGGAATACATGAATATGTTTTTGTCAAATGGAAGCATATGAGATATGTCACGACACCCTCCCACCAATGATGCCCCTCTTGAGCTGGAAATGGTGAAAGGGAGATAATGACCCCCGAGTACCACCTCTAGTAGGCCCCAGAGTGGTGACTAGCACCAAGGGTATGAGTTTTCACAAATATTGGAGGCATTAACCTTTTTATTATTTATGATCGGGAAATAGGATGAGTCAAACACCAAAATAAAAAGGAACAAGTAAAAGAAAATAAACCCAAACCAATCCCACATGCATGTTTAAACAATTCTGAAACAAAGTACAAGTATATGAAAGCTCAAAAGCAAAATACCAAAATAAACAGAAACTACAACAACTCCAACTGTCCCGACTAATAGGGTCCCACACGGCCCTGGTAGTCCTCCTAGAATCCTAAAAGTAAACGTAGGGTGAGAATACAAGTATACTCAGTAGGGACACCTAAATCTCTAGTGCACATGTGGGGGAGATATCTTAATGTCCCATGAGAACAAAAAAAGAAACCAAAACCTAGAAAGGAATTATATCCACACAACCTCACCAGCCACGCTCACCAAAAACAAAAAACAACAGGAATTAGTATATAAGAACAATAGTGTTGGGTACCCCGCACCATTTCCCACTAGCTAGCTGCTCTTCCTAACGCAGAACATCCTGAAACTACCACACTCTTCCCGCCCGCACACACATGGGCCTCAAGAACCACATATCCCACCCACACACACCTGGGCCTCACAAACCATATATCCTACCCGCACACACCTGGGACTCACAAACCACATGTCCCGACCGCACACAGATGGGCCTCACAAACCATATGTCCCGCCCGCAGACACCTGGGCCCCAGAAACCACATATCCCGCCCACACACACCTGGGACTCATCCCGAAGATTCTTGGGAACAGTACACCTGCCCAAAGAGTCTTGGGCTAAAAACCACCCCAATCGAAACCTACCCGAAGAGTCTTGGGTGTAAGGTCGCCTCAAGCCATCACAACCTATGGAAGAAGGAGCAGGAAGGAGCTAGTAACTAAGGGGAAAACACCGTCCCCCATGAAATGGGAGTGTTCGGCACTAAGTGCTCAACATGGGTGGGGTGAGACAAAACAAAAAGATACAGATATATATATATATATCTATATATATATTTATACCAATCACACAACCCAAACTATTGCTTCTAAATAGAGAAAATGAGCACGTGGCTCGACACTGCTACTACAAAGCATTCATATAACAAACAGTCCCAACCCCATTTAAGTTTTCATGTTTCATTAGTAATAGTTTATTAGTTCCTTAACTATTGGGAAACTATAAAACCAGATCAAGTGTTTCATAGAACAAAATCTCTTCCTACCACAAATCAAGTTAGATTAAACACGAGCAACAAAAACCAACCTTTTATCATCAATAAAACAGCATTGATTATTCCCACATTTAATTCATTATCTTTCCCCACAATTCATTTATCAACTTTACACTTTCTTTTAACAACACAACCCATTACTATAGCCCTGCTGCCACTATAACCACATCTCCACCATCGTATCACAAATCAAGGCTCGTGCCACGTCATCTCCCCTTTAATATCATTTACTGCATCCCTACTGCCCATCCTATTCATAAAAACTCAGGATCCTCCCCCCTTTATACACACCACGTAACCAACCAACACCCACATGTTCATTATTCCGTTTTGTTCAAACGGGGTGATCACACAAGGTTTCCAGATTTTAAATCAGCCAACTTTACATGATTAACCAAATTCCACATTCCACAAATTTCTATCCACAAAACGATCTAGAAAGATAGGGAAACATTTAATTGGGCAAGAAAAGGCCCCCAATGACCGTGATTTTCAGTAGGCATAATCCTATTCAATTCACAACATAACAATAGGATAAATAAAGACAATCATAACAACTTCCCCATCCCCATTCATTAAGCCAGTTATTTTATTTATTAAACTGGTTCAAAATGTGTTTCACGTAATCAAGAGGACAACCACCCCACATTATGCACAAATTAGAGTGACGAAGGTAAGATCCCTACCTCCACAGGTTCTGATCACAACACTCCCCCGTGTCAACTTTAGAAGACCTTCGTCTGCATCCATCGCTTCCATCAAATCCCGGAAAAACCAACTGAGGTGGAAGATGTGATGGAAAGGCCAAAGGGAAGACAAAAAATCCAAGCTCCGATGTTCCGCCTCATCGTTACGATCCTGTGGCCACTGATGGATCGTAAATCAGAGCTCAGACGAAGAAGTTATGGAAGAAAGGATATTTGGAGTCTCTCTCGGGAGAGCTCTGCTCGAGGGAATGGGGAGGAGAGGAGTGATTTGAAAAGGAGGAGAGGCCCCCTCCTTTTATAGGTGAGAAAAACTAAAGTACATGGCATGTAATTTTTAGTACACGGCGTGTACTCGACCATTTCACATGGTCTCCATGTGGCTTCCAACACGGCCTTCAACCTGGAACACGGTCGTTGACTGGTCAAAACACAGTTTGAGGGTAACACATATGCGGGGAGGGACTACACAGCATGTAGTATGGGCTATATGTAATGTACTCATTTATTTCACACGGCATGGACACTTCCTCAACATGGCACACAGCTGTTGACTAGTCAACACACGGTTTGAGGGTAACGCGTACACGGGGAGTGACTACACGACGTGTAGTATGGGCTACACGGCATGTAGTATGGGCTACAGGGCGTGTACTCATTTATTTCACACGGAAAAGATAAGGCTTCAACATGGGGTATACCCAGAAAGGTGGTACACAACGTGTACTCACACTACATGGCATGTAGTTACAAAATTCTGAAAAGTGTGAGAAAAGTCCATTCTACCCTCCAGAACACTTCATGACCCTCTTTTCAATAATGGAATGGGCCGGAGAGGTATGAGCCATTATGTCATATACCTATTAAAACATTCTTGCCCCAAAGAATTCAGAAACCAACCCAGAAGAAACCAAAAAGATAACTTTTAGGGCTCTCGTTATAACAGGAACCCAACCAATAACCCTAATCATATGTGTTAGGAATTATTTCTCCTATGTCAAGATATTATCCGCATTAGGCAGCACTAACTCGCATGCACTGGTTTAATCGCATTCGCATTAATGCGTCTTGATTAAGAATTGGGTCTTCCCACCACCATATATTAGGATTTTTTTTCAACTTACACTGCCCCCAACACCGTACAACCAACACACTGTTCGAACACATGTCTTGGGGAATTCCTTCTCCCATGTCGAGATACTATCCGCTTTAGGTGGCACTGACTCACCCGCACGGGTTCAATCACATCCGCATTAATGCGTCTTGATTAATGATCAGGTTTTTCCCTTTCCCCACACATCCGGACATGTTACACACTTCCACTGAACAAGGAACCAAAACATCTCACAACCAACAATCCAAGAATTCCACATATCAAAGGTACAAAGTATAACATCAAAACAAATCTCAGATGAAAAAACCAAAACAAAAGTCAAAAAAAACTCCGGGTACTGAGCGTGCATCTGGGACTCCTGCTCTCAAGTTCTCTTCTAGAGGCCGCCATGCCTCCAAAACACACGAACCAAGGCGATGGTTTGTCTATAGAGAAAATTATCTTTACGATACTCAATTCTGACTAGTCGTTACTTGAAGGTCGCGTCATCTCCCATATCTAACTCTCCCCAGTAGATAACATGAGAGTCATTGTGTAAGTACCGACAAAGCTGGGAGACATTGAAGACATCATGAACCTTCTCCAACTGAGGTGGCATGGCTAGCTGATATGCCACCTCGTCGACTCGCATCAGCACCTTGAAGGGTCCGATGATCCTAGGGGAGAGCTTACTCCCCTTCCAAAACCTATGCTACCCCCTGTAGAGGGGAAACAATCAAGAACACATGATCTCCCACCTCGAACTCCAAGGGACTCCTCCAACGATCAGCATAAGACTTCTGTCGGTCCTAAGCCGCTTTCATCCTCTCACGTACAAGCTGAACTTTCTCTGTGGTGCACTTTACTACCTCTAGCCCAAAAGCACGTGTCTCACCAACCTATCCCAGAAAATGGAGGAATGACATGATCTCCCATACAGAGCCTCAAATGGCGCCATGCAAATAGTAGAGTGGAAGATGTTGTTGTAGGAAAAATCTACTAAAGTCAAGTATCACACCAATGATCCCCAAAATCCAGAACGCATGCTTGTAGCATGTCCTCCAATATATGGTTAGTCCACTCTATCTGCCCATTAGTCTGGGGGTGGAATGTAGTGCTAAGGCATAGTTGGGTGCCAAAATCATGTTGTAACCCCCTCCAGAATTGTTCGGTAAACCGAGTATCCCGATCTGAGACGATAGTCTTTGGAACTCCATGCAAACGCACCACCTCGTCTATATACCTCTGTGCTAAGGTACTCACCGGGCCCGACTCCTTAATTTCTAATAAGTGAGCTGACTTCGTTAGCCGATCCACCACTACCCAGATAGCATCATAACCACCCTGAGCTCTAGGTAGTCCTGTGATGAAATCCATTGAGATGTCATCCCATTTCCACTTAGGGACATCTAAAGGATGAACCAAACCACTAGGGAAATGTCGTTCAACCTTTACTTGCTGAAACACTAATCACATAGCCACAAACTCCACCACTACCGATTTCACCCTGGGCCACCAAAACTATTCCCTCAAGCCTCGGTACATTTTTGAATCTCCCGGATGCATCGCCAAGGCTGAGTTATAGTACTCACAGAGAACTCCCCCACACATCACCTCCGGAACAAACAAACTCCCATGAAAAAGAATCCGATGTCGGCTATCCTCTGACCATCCTTCTGGAGTGTTTCCCTGATCGATATGATCCTGCATTACTTCCGCCTCAGAATCTCCCCACTGAGACTATTTTACTTGTTCCAACAAGGAGGACTACACCGTCATCTGAAACAAACAGCCCCTAACACCTGCTACCCTTGAATCCAAGTGCAAGGAAGCCAACTCTCCCATCATCTTCTAAGCATCAGCAGATTCCCGAACCACTTCCTTATGTGACTTCCTACTTAGGGAATCAACCACAACGTTAACCTTACCTTCAGTGTAAGAGATCTCGAAGTCATAGTCTTGGAGAAACTCAAGCCATCTCCGATGTCGTATGTTCAGGTCACGCCGTGAGAAGATATAACGTAATATCTTGTGATCTGATAAGACCACAAAGCGCTCCCCAAAAAGGTAATGTCGCCAAAACTTCAGTGCGAACACTACTGGTGAAAAGATCTAGGTCATGGGTGGCATAGTTACGCTCATGAGGGCACAACTGCCTAGACCCATAATAGATCACACCCTTCTTATTCATCAGTACGCACCCCAAACCAAAGCCGGAAGCATCAAAAAACACCTCATACAACAACCCTTAATCTGGAAACCTGAGTACTGGAGCACTGACCAACTTCTCCTTTAGGTAGTCGAAAGATTCCTGGAATTTCTTGCTCCATAGGAAGACCTTGTTCTTCCTAGTCAAAGCTGTCAATGGAGAAAAAACTCGAGAGAAGTCAGAAACGAACCTCCGATAATAACTTGTCAACCCAAGGAATCTATGAACATCTGCCACGTTCTTGGGTTCTGCCCAAGAAACAACTACCTACACCTTCGACAGGTCCACTAACACTCCATGATGAGACACCACGTTCCCAAGGAAGTGTACTTCTTGCGTCAAAAATATACACTTCAACAACTTCCCATAAAGCTGACGGTGTTGAAGGAATTCCAAAACTGCCCTGAGATGCTCAATGTGCTCCTCCTCTGATCTTGAGTAGATCAGGATGTCATCGATAAACACAATGACGAACCGGTCTAGAAACTCTCGGAAGGCAAAGTTCATAAGTCCCAAGAACATAGATGGTGCATTCGTAACTCAGAACGGCATCACTACAAACATGAAGTGCCTATACCTACACCTAAAAGCTGTGTTCGAGATTTCACTATCCTTTACCCTCAGTTGATGATATCTAGATCACAGATCAATCTTAGAAAACCAACCTGCTCCCCTCAGCTGGTTGAAGAGATCATCTATCCTTGGAAGGGAGTAACAGTTCTTGACCATAACCTGATTCATCCTTCGGTAGTCTATGCATAGCCTGATACCACCATCTACCTTCTTCTCGAACAAAACTGGAGCACCCCATGGCGACACGATGGGTCAAAGAAAACCCTTCTCCATCATATCATCAATCTAAATCCTCAACTCCTGCAACTTCGAAGGTTCCATCTGATAAGGGGCCATCGAAATCAGATGGGCACCAGGCTGTAAGTCTATCCTGAACTCAATGTCACGTAGGGGTGGGGGGTGGGGGTAGAGTCACATCCTCCTGGGAAAAAACATCGAGGAACTCCCCAACAACCTCTTGAACATCCATCATTTCTATATCAGCTGGAACCACTGATAACCCGCCTAATAAGGAAAAAACTAGCTTCCCATGCTGACTTCCCACCTGATAACTCCTCTAGCCAACAAAAGTTACACGCTTCCCATCCACGTCGGAGAACACGACTCTTCTTCGGAAGAAGTTGATAATGGAACTAACAGAAAATAGCCATTCGATGCCTAAGATGACATCATATGGATGCATCTATAGCAAAAGTAGATCCCACTAGATCGATGTGGTCCAAACGTCTGCCCACATCCCTAGAAAACACATGATACAATCGTTGGACCTCCAACTGGTGTACTCAGCACCAGGGGTACGAAAAGTTTCTCTATGTCTAGACCTAAATAATGGGCTATACCAGGTGAAACAAAGGAGTGCGAAGCTCCCGAATAGAAAAAAGCAGAAATGAGAGTGCTGAACAAACAAATCGTACCTCGCACCACCTCTGGTCTTGCTGGAGCTACCAACTCTACTTCATGAACTATCCACACCCATCTCCTCTGCCTTTCTAATGTTGACCACCTCCCCGACCACGACCTGGTCGAGGTCCCTGAGGAGCACCCTGAGGTCGGCCTCCTCCAGCAATGTCTACCCTCGGAAGAGTAGTGTCCTGCTGCTGCTGGAAGGGGCCCACCGGCAACTGGTGCTGCTGACGCGGGAGCTGAACCTGCCCACCTCCACCATACTAAGCTCAGGTCGGGCACGAACTTTGAACATATATGAAACCTCCAAAAGAGAAACACTTCTGTACTAGGCTCGTGAAAAACGGAAGAGGACCCGAATTTCTAAACTGGAACTGTTGGGGCCTACTCCCCACTGGCCTGAATCTGGAAGGTCCTGTCATAGGAGACCTTATGCTGACTGTGTTCCCCTTCGACGAACCTGGCTGGATCCCCTCTTGTGGTGAACCTCCCTATGAGTGAATCCTCTCTACAACCTCTTCCTTCTTCTGTATAGCCAAGTACATCGGATGGGTGAAGGGGTGATAGCATACTGGAGGGAAGGACGAAGCGCCTCCTCCAAATGTCTTGCCCGAGAGTCCTCATCTGGAAAGAGATCTGGAGAAAAGCGTAAGAGATCCTTGAACTTGATACCCAACTCTCATACTGACATACTCCCCTTCTAGAGGGTGATTAACTCCTGCTGCTTCTCCACCTTCATCATGGAAGAAAGGAATTCCTATCGTAATTCCTTCTCAAAGTCAGCCCACAGAACCTCTGTCTTTGTCCTCTATCCGAGGTAGAGCGTCCACCACTGACGTGCCGCACCTCTCAGCTGACTGACTGCTAGGGGAACCCAGTACTCCCTCGGAGCACAGATCAAAGTAAAAGTGATACCTAGATCCTCAATCCTCCCATCCATCTCCATATCCGAAGCACTACCCTCGTACTTCTTGAGGGTTTGTCGCTGGAAAGAATGGAGAGTCTTCTGCCACTGGCTATCTTCCTCCTCTAGGTCAATCCTTAACTGATCGACCGCCTAGATCTGCTGGGCCTCAGCTATCTGAGCCACCTGGGGACGATGTCCATGTGCCATAGCTGTACAGTAAACAAAGATCACCTAAGCCCAAGTAGCAAGGACATTTATCAAGGTTTCATTTTATCACTTTATTTCTTTCCCAGAACACCCAAATCAAGTAAAACACAATCATAATGATGCATATACCTCACCTAGGGTCTCTACCCAGAAAACAATGTAGTCTCACTTGGTCGTTCGGTAGGCTCAGAGTCCTTGCATCGGATCACGGGGGGCCCTAAAATCCCGTGTCCTAGCTGGTCTTCCCGGGCCTATGTCACGCACCAAGATCAGCCAACACTGTCGCCCTACTATCCCATGCAATCCTCACTGTGCCTAACTCTAGACTCCATCCTATCTCTCAACCTGCCTCTGATACCATTATGTCAGAACCCCCTCCCACCAGAGATGCCCCTCATGAGCTGGCAATGGTGAAAGGGAGATAATGACCCCCCGAGTCCTGCCTCCAGTTGGCCCCGAAGTGGCAACTAGCACCAAGGGTATGAGTTTTCACAAATATGGGAGGGATTACCCTTTTTATTATGTACGATAGAGAAATAGGATGATTCAAACACCAAAAGAAAAAGGAACAAGTAAAAGAAAATAAACCCAAACCAATCCCACATCCATGTTTAAACAATTCTGAAAGTAGTACAAGTACAAGAAAGCTCAAAAGTACAATACCAAAAGAAACAGAAACTGCAACAAATCCAACTGTCCCGTCTAGTAGGGTTCCGTATGGCCCTGGTTGTCCTCCTGGAATCCTGAAAGTAAACGTAGGGTGAGAATACAAGTATACTCAGTAGGGAAACCTAAAGCTCTCTGGAACAGGTGGGGGAGACATCCTAATGTCCCGTGAGAACAACAAAAGAAACCAAAACCTAGCAAGGAACTCTATCCTCCCAAACTCACCAGCCACGCTCACCAAAAATACAAAACAACAGGTAGTAAAATATAAGAACAAGAGTATTTGGTACCCCACACCATTTCCCACTGGCCACCTACTCTTCCTAACGATGAACGTCCTGACACTACCACACTCTTCCTGCCCACACATACATGGGCCTCAAGAACCACATATCCCACCCGCACACACCTGGGCCTCACAAACCACATATCTCTCCCACACACACCTAGGCCTCACAAACCACATGTCCCACCTACACACACCAGGGCCTCACAAACCACATGTCCCCCCCGCACACACCAGGGACTCACAAACCACATATCCCGCACACACACACCTGGGCCTCATCTTGAAGTTTATTGGGAACATTACACCTGACCGAAGGGTATTGGGCTAAAAACCACCCCATTCAAAGCCTACCCGAAGAGTCTTGGGTGTATGGTCGCCTCAAGCCATCACATCCTATGGAAGAAGGACCAGGAAGGAGCTAGTAACGAAGGGGAAAACACCCTCTCCCATGAAATGGGAGTGTTCGGCACTAATTGGTTAACATGGGTGGGGTGTGACAAAACACAAAGATATATATATATATATATATATATATATATATATATATATATATATATACCAAACACACAGCCCAACCAATGGCTTCTAAACAGAGAAACTAAGCACGTGCCTCGACACTGCTACTACGAAGCATGCATACACAAAACAGTCCCAACCCCCTTTACGTTTTCATGTTTCATCAGTAATAGTTTATTAGTACCATAACTACTGGGAAAATATCAAACCAGATCAAGCGTTTCGTAGAACAAAATCCCTTCCATCCACAAATCAAGTTAGATAAAACACAAGCAACAAAAACCAACATTTTATCATCAATCAAACACCATTGATTGTTCCCGCGTTTAATTAATTATCTTTCCCCATAGTTCATTTATCTACTTTCCACTTTATTTTAACAACACACCCCATTAATGCAGCCCTTCTGCCACTATAACCACATCTCCACAACCGTATCACAAAATAAGGCTCGTGCCACATCATCGACCCTTTAATATCATTTACTGCAGCCCCGCTGCCCATCCTATTTGTAACTACTCAGGATCCACCCCCCTTTATACAAACCACGTAACCAACCAACACCCACATGTTCATTATTCCATTTTCTTCAGCCAGGGTGATCACATAAGGGTTCCAGATTTTAAATAAGTCAACTTTTTTTGATTTTCCAAATTCCACATTCCACAATGTTCCATCCACAAAATGGTCTAGAAATATAGGGAAAAATTTAATTGTGCCAGAAAAGGACCCCAATGGCCATGATTTTCAGTAGGCATAATCCTATTAAATTCACAACATAATAATAGGATAAATAAAGATAAACATAACAACTTCTCCATCCCCATTCTTTAAGACAGTTATTATCTTTATTAAACCGGTTCAAAATGTGTTTCAAGTAAACAAGAGGACACCCGCCCAGCATGATGCAAAAATTAGAGAGACAAAGGTAATATACCTACCTCCACAGGTTCTGATCACAACGCTCCCCCATGTCGACTATAGAAGACGTTCGTCGACATCCGTCGCTTCCGTCAAATCCTGGAAAAACCTCCTCAAGTGGAAGCTGGGAAGGAAAGGCCAAAGGGAAGACAACAGATCCAAGCTCAGAAGTTCCGAATCATCGTTACGATCCCGTGGCCACTGATGGATTGTAAATCTGAGCCCGGACGAAGATGTTATGGAAGAAAGGAGCTTTGGAGTCTCTCTCGGGAGAGATCTTCTCAGGGGAATGGGGAGGAGAGGAGTGATTTGAAAAGGAGGAGAGGCCCCCTCCTTTTATATGTGGGAAAAACTAAAGTACAAGACATGTACTTTCTAGTACACGAAGTGTACTCGACCATTTCACATGGTCACCACACGGCTTCCAACACGGCCTTTAATGTGGAACACGGTCGTTGACTGGTCAACACACGGTTTGCGGGTAACGCGTACGCGGGGAAAGACTACACAACGTGTAGTATGGGATACACAGCGTGTACTCATTTACTTCACATGGAAAGGACATGACCTCAACACGGAACATGGCCGTTGACTGGTCAACACACGGTTTGAGGGTAACACGTACGCGGGGAGGGACTAAACGGCGTGTAGTGTGGGCTACACAGTGTGTACTTATTTATTTCACCCGGCAATGACACGACTTCAACACGAGGTATAACCATCAAGGTGGTACACTGCGTGTACTCACACTACATGGCGTGTAGTTACAAAAATCCGAAATGTGTGGGAAAAGTCCATTCTACCCTCCAGAACACTACATGAACCTCTTTTCGACAAAGGAATGGTCCAGAGAAATTCGGGCCATTACAAAATAAGAGCTTGGAGTAATCAATAATCAATCAAGATATTTGAGAATATATAATAAGCATATGAAATGAATTTTTAGAATTTACATAAGTATATTATATAATTTCGTTAGTCATGGATCACATCCATGTATATCATTGTGGATTGTCTTGAATTCTCATTCCACAATTTTATATATTAATTTTCATTCTCAAAAGCTTCATAATTGACAAAGTCCTTTACTGTATTGGGTTCACTCTTAATTCCGGTCCTTATTATCTTATAAGATACTAGTAATTAACAAATGTATTAAAGGAAAATATAATTATGGGCCCACCCATAACGTAATTAAAACCATAAACATGAGTGTCATAAGATCATTGAACATTAATCATATCATTAGATCAAATCTCTTGGAAAGAATTTTTTTATAAACATTTCATTATATCATCATATAATAATCCATGAAAAATTAATAGTTTTAACAAACATATAATCATCTTAGAAAATAAAAATATATAATAGTTATGGTATCATTATATCATATCCCCAATAAATCATATGTAACCTTAAACAATGTTATCATAAATGAAAAATTCCACTACAAGATTATTGGAATATTTTTTAATGAAAACAATATTTTTAATTTTGAAATAAACAATTTTAAATATATAAAATTACCAAAAATTATGGAAAATATTTTTTTTCAAAATAACCATAGAAAATTAAAAAAAATAATTTTAAAATTGAGTTTTCATGATGGTGGTAAATTTCATTAATGTCATGTACCATAAAAAAAGATTCGTTTTTTACATTTTTGGTAAATTTTCATTAGTACCTCATTCAATGAATGATATAAAGATTCCTTTAAAAAAATTATATAAATTCAAACATGAGTAAGAATGAATTTAATAAATCATTGAATAATAGTAAAAAAATTATTCAAAACATTTGGTTGAAAATTATGGACATGCAAGAAAAGATTCATAACTGATCTTATAAATAAGGACTGTTTTCCATGAAGACAATATTTTGGTATCATAATTCAAAAAGAGTAGAAAATTAAAGAGAAAAATATAATATCTAGAAAAATAGTGTAAAATAAAATATATAATATTTTGGAGGGAATTATCATATAAATTTATGATTATAAATTTAAATATAAACAATCTCGGTAAAAATGAGATTGGTGCGTAAAAATATCAACGTAATGGTAACTTTTGAATCATAAAACCTATGTCTAAAATATTAATATCCTAAATAAAAATATATTAATGAAAAAAATAAAATGGGTAGTATATACACCACATGAAATAATCATTTGGTGAATATTGAATATGTCTCCCAGAAACAAAAGTGAGATGGGAAATCATTACCCCACATTCAAATTACTTCGTATGTGATCTATCCTCCTGTATAATAATTTCAAAATTTTTATAATTCTATAAAAAAAACCATTTATTTACTTCTAATATCATATATAATACACTTATAACATTTCATCACACCTTTATTAATAATTCTTTACAAAAATCATCATTTATAGTTATTAATTGTTTCATTTATCATGAATGTTTTGATTTAGATATTCTATTACTTGTACATTGATCATAGTTAAATCATGTTAATAATTGTAATAATTATTTATATATATCATATATATTCATTATATACAAATTTATATTCATCCATAATGGAATATATAGAAAAATGAATTACATCGTTCATGGAGATGGTAGTCTATATGTACACATGAACTTTATTTTCATTTTCTAACGAAAATAATAAAAGAAAAATAAATAATATTTTTTCATTAAAAAATATTATTTATATCATATATATTATATATAAAAATTTAATTCATCATATAAACAATACATACATGATAGCGATGGAAAACGAATTATATCAATGTGTGTGGGAAGTAGTTCACATTTATGCATGACCAAAACAATGATTTCCTATTTGTTAGATAATTCGATTATGATTTTTGTTACAGAATAATAATAAAATTATATTATATTTATATTTATAATGTTATTATTTTATGATTTATAACAAAATTAAAATAAGTTAGATGAATAAATAATATGAGAGAGGTTTGAATAAATTATTACCTCATCTTCGGTAGACCTCAATTTGATACCGTATCAAAGACCCATAAAATTTCCTTTTAAGAAGAATAAAAACACTAATTCCTAGATAGGGAATTTAAAAAGATAATTTTATCATTTTTGGTCAATCAAGGTGGCTTTATATGGTATAAATAATAGAGGAGAGGAGTTGATCTTTTATAAGTAGGAGGAGGGATACACCTTGAATATTTTAAAGGATTAAAATATTATTATGCCTATTTCATGGAAATTATTCGGATAAGAGATAAAATTTAAATAATAATGTGACAAGGCTTGAAATAACTAAAATAATAATAATTAACACGAATACTTATTTCCTTATCACCTCATTTTAACCTTGGTTACCCCAATTTACCCTTTTACAATGATGTATTTTTTTACTATTTTCTTCCATTATGAACAAAAATTAACTTTACCATATTAGTTAATAGAAATTATTTTTATTCCAACATGAAATATATTTTACATGATTAAATTTATACGTGTGATCAAAATTAATCTTAGAATAACTTCGTAAAATGTGATAAAAAACAGTTTTCCAGATAAACGAATATTTCAGGGTAATTTTTTTTCCAAAATGATGATTAACATAAATAATAATGAAAATAATTATATTTTGTTTAATAATAAGTAAATAATAAAATTTTAGCTTCAAAACAAAATTTCACTTTGTAAATTCGTGAATAGAGAATGAAATTTTCAATAAAATTTAGAATTTTTCACCCTTTGATGAAAAAATAGTATTTTTATAAAAATATTGTTATCTTATATTAGGATAACTTTGATATGGTGATTTTAAATAAGTTATTTTTTTTAAATTAAATTTCTAAAATTTGAAGAAAACAATTAGAATATATATATTTATATATATAATGTAATAGAAACTAGTATTAAGGAAAACATTTTTTTATGAAAAAAATGTCTATTGAAATTTGAGTATAAATTTATTATACATTCATTAGTATAATTTTAGTTTATAAAATATATATAAATATTTTTTATCATATGGTTATTATTATTCAAACTATAAATTTAATTATTATGTTATAATGGTTACATTTAAATATTCCTAATTTAATAGTATATCAGGGTTCAGTTAAACACAATATTCCGTATAAAGAAAGTTATGAAATAGTTAAAGTTTTTTTTGACAGAAATGCATATAAAATATTATGTTTTTACCTTATAACAGCCAAAAAATAATTTTTTTCCTCTAAATTATATCAATTTGTAATAATTATTTTTGGATATCTCTGTTTCATCACATACCCAGGTTCCCATGTTGCTTCTTCAAATATCCTATTTCTCTATAGAACATAACCATGTGAGTATTTTTATTATTTTTTACTTTATCTCTATGATTCATGATCTGTAATAGTTACTATTCATTGGAAAGATCATAATATATAGGTACCACCTCTAAGTTCAGTACATATGAAGGATTATAGATGTACTTCCTCTGGAGAGATACATGGAACACATCATGAACTAGATATAGGTTCGGTGGAAGTGTGAATAGATAAGTATTCTTCCATACTTGATAAGATATATAGAATATACATATATATATATGATTAAAAATTCCATTCATTCTAAATATTATTACTTTATTTGATGGATGATTCTACAAGAATAACTTCTCACCAATATTGAATTCTAGATCTCACCAATGATTTTCAACATAATTCATTAGCCAAAAATGTGTAACCATGATTTGATGTTGAATGGATATAACTATCCATACCATTTACTTAGTTATATTATGTCACAATTTATTTTATTTAAAAAATTACTCCTAGAACATTGTAGTTTAGTATTTCCTTCTATTGTAGAATTTATAATGAGCTATCTGAATTGTTGTTTAAAATATATCATTATAAAATAATTCTATAAGAGGAAGGTGTTTTCCACAACCTCTATTGAAATCATGAAAAAGCTATCCCAGATTATACTATAGTTTTTGAATTTTCCTCTCAAACTAACAAATTTTATGAGTATGATAAGATGTAATGAAAAACAACTCCATATCCACAGCTTTTTGAAGACTTCACCATTACATTGAGGTAATCCATAGATATTTATCATAAATAATATAAAGTGGAAATTCATGAAACGTTACCACCTTATTAATGTATATTCATTCAATTTTATTAAGATATAAATATTCAATGATGCAAAGTAAGTGTTCAAATTTTATAAGTTTATTGAAAATAACCCAAATTCGACTGCACCCTTTATATTTTTTAGGGAGTTATGAAAAAATATGTGGCATTGTTTTCCCATATGAAATATGGTGTAGTTAATGGTTATAAAATCCCATTAGACTTATTTATCCCATACTTAAGTTGTTAACATTCCAATAACCAAGATACACACCTTTGAATACCTCTTTTCATATTTTCCAATATAAAAACTCTTTCAGATCTCTATACATATTCATACTTCTTGGATGAATAAAGAATGATAAGATATGATATTCTTATAGTTTTTTCTTTATTCATGTATGGTATTTATGAGACACATACTTTGATATTTAATTTTATCATTCTTTCAAGAAAAAGGTTGAACTATGTAATATATCTCACTTTTTTTACATCTCTACATCTTCCTTTTCCGCCGGTTCGATCTTCTCATGGATAAATGGTTGCACACTCATTTGAGTGAGATATGATTTCTCACAATCCTTATATAATTATATATCCATCCTATCAAAATAAAATAAAATAATATATTTTTTGATCCTAATCATATATAAAATAGTACGATCATTTCAATTCAGAGTTCAACCACCTTATTCACCTTCCCATGGTGATAATATATTGAGAAATAATAACATTTAATTAAATATAACCATATTATCTATAATATATTAAAATAATTATAAGTGAATATATACATTAAAAAGTTTATTACTAGTATATATTTTACACCTTCTTCCATATAGATAATGCCTCTATTTTTTTTTAAAAAATTACCAAAGATAACTCTAAATCACGAGTATGATAATTTTGTTTATAAACCATAAAATTATATAAGGAATAAGATTCTATATCATTATAAATGAGAAAAAAATATTATTCCATTCATTGATGAATCACTATAGATCAAAAACTGTTCTCTAATGATGGGTAGTGTGATCATAGGTTCACTTACCAAAATTATTTTTAACTGTTTGAAATTTTCCAAAATTTTATTCATATTAAGGAAATTAAATCTCTTATAAGATAAAATAGTGAGTATATTATATTTTCATATTAAATTATACTCAAAAATTTGGAAAATCTATACAAACCATGAAATCTATAGTTCAAAGTCACAATGGTTGGTTTAAGATAATGTTCAATAACTTATGTCTTTGATAGATCCACCGATGTATACTCTATTGGGATTATATAAACCAAAAGTTAAACAGTATATATAGAAAATTCATACATGGTAATTTTTTTACATCTTATCCTCCCTTAAGGTCTTTATTTAATCATCATGTGATCTTCATGATTTTCCTCACTCTTGGACTATATAAGAATATCATATATAAAGAAAATAGTGAAATGATCAAGGAAATATAAAAATACTATATTCCACAAATACATAATGATAATGGGGTAATCATTACGGTGAAATGATGTCACTATAAATACATAGTGTCCATCCCTCATTATAATGGCCCTATAAAGACGCTGATCCCAGCATCATATAGCTAGTGGTTACTACTTTAAATTGGAATATGATAAATGTGATCGCATCCTAGAGTACTGAATAGTTTATTAGTATTATAAAGATAATTCCATATTTAATTTCATATCATGTTTGAATACATAAAATAAAATATAGTGAATGTGAATATTCTCCATCCTTGAAGTCGTTTAATGATTACTTTTTCACTTCCTAGTGGAAATGGAAACAAATAAAGGGTGAACTCAGATGCTCAGTAAGCATAAGAATGTAGAAGAATATATCTTGAGTATGTAATAAATAATCAATATAGAATGGTAAATATTTGAAAAAAAACATTCCATTTAAATAATAACTTGAGCATGAGGAATAATATGGAAGGAACAAATGATGATCAAATAATTCCACATAACTAGTCACCTGATTATGAAACATATCCATGATTATCATAACTATTACAATAATTACTTGTTCATCAATAACTAAACACATAATGATTGAATGTAAAATTTTGGACAACATAAACATACCATCAACTCTTTATTCTTATACATCTTATATAAATGGGTAATTCCTCGACCAAATAACAAAAAATGTGTGCCACATGAGACCTATTGATTTATTATTGTGCTGTAATGGGCCCCAATCATCACTTACGGATTCAAATTAATTATTAATATGAATAAATAATACAAATTAATAAATATCTATTAATAATCAATAACTTTCGGTATTGGAAGAGCTAAAATATGTAATGTTAATTATTTCCTTTGTTAAACTCATCATAAACCATCCATAAAAATTGTAAGTATTTTATCATGACAACATATCCCTATTGGCTCAAAATAAAAAGAAGGGTTTTTATATTTTATGAGGATAGAAAACATAAATATTTCCCTAAAAAAAATCTTGAATAAAATATACTCCTGACATTGAAAATATATTTTAAAAACCTAAAATTTAGAGAATATTTTGAAAAAAAGTTATTAAAAAGAATCAGGGTAAATTATAAATAAATATTCAAATAAAATCATTTTCTTGGTGATTAAAAATTTCTTAAATGTAGATTATCAACAAAATGTAACACCTCGAGCTTCCACGATAAGCTTCTCTTTCAATAATGCAATAGCTTGCATTGTACGCAACTTCGAGTTCTAACACACACCACAACCAATCAAAGTATCTGTTATGAATAGTAATACCTACTTTTTGAAATTTTATATATTTTATCTTTCCAAGTGGACTTCGTTTTTGTATTCGGAATATCAAAATTATCCTATGTTGAATTTTTTGTAATTTTCTAAGAACGTCCAATTTTTTTATGAATTGTGAAAAATACTTAAAACAACATTTTTATTAAAAATAATTTATAGTTATAAATTATACTATTGAGTGGTTTTAAATTATAATTAGAATATATTCTTACCGTTTTATCCAATGGTGTTCATTAGAATTAATTTCACTTTGAAATTGGACATAAACAATTGTCAATCTTTTGATATATATTGTTTCTTAAAATCACGCTATTTGTTGTGACATCGGGAATTAATTATAAAATTTATTAATGAAAATTATATGATTGGAATTCTGTAAAATAGACATCATTTTTTAATTCAGAATATCAATTATATCTTAGGGTGAAATTTTGGCATTGTTCTGAAAAACTTCAATTTTTGATGAATAGTGAAACCACTAAGTGGTAGTTAAAAAACTGATTTTTCGTTTAAATGAAACATTACCACTTCTGTGATTTTATTTTCAAAAATCCGACATACATGGTTCTAATTAGGATGTAAAATGTGGTTCAATGGGATTAAAATAATTTTTGGTGAATAGTAAATTTTAAGTTTAATTAATTGCGATTAAAGGAAATTAGTGAAATTTAAGGTAAAAATGATATTATAAAAATATAGAAATACCTTTAAACTTGTCCTAAACTTATTATATGAGTCATGTCCGACCAATACAATCCATGGGTCAACTTGGGGACCCCATGGAGCCACTTGGGTAAGAAAATGACAATAATAACTTTTTATTTAAAGTAAAAATAAAAATGTCACAAACATGAGTTGTTTTACTAAAACAATTTTTAAATGGTGTTATAAAGGACATATTCTTGACTATAAATATTAATTAGAAATATAAAAAGATTTCTTACATCATGATAGTTTTTTTATAATTTTTAGACATTAAATAAATTAAATTATTTATGACACCATGATGATGCAGCGATTACCTCATTAATTAACAATTTAAATAAAATGAAAAGATAATGTAAAGTCTAGAACTTACACTTTTCAAAAACCTTTTTTATGGGTAGATTTCGAACCCTTATCACCTTATCCTTGAAATATATAAGTGTGGGACCCTTAAAATCCGAAACTCATTATATAATAATGTAACATTTCATGACTTTCCAAGCGTGCCCCTCCTCTTCTCTTATAAAAGGCCCCCACCACTACCACCTTAATCAGACCTTAAAAGCCTTTTGGATCGACAAACCTCTACCCAAATACTCTATAAACTTCCCTATATTACTCCTAGAAGCTTCACTTTGGGCATAAGTCTTCCCATGGAAGCCTTTGAGCTCAAATCAAAAAGAGTTACCCGTTTTAAAGGTAGTGTTTTCTCTTGTGTTCTTATGTTTTATTTTGCTTCTACAACCCCTAAACTATTTTATTCATTTATTTTGTGACAAAAACAGTATACTAAATATACTAGGATGTTGTTATAAGAAGTATTCGAGCTACAATTACACACAGCTACATCTAATGGTTAAGGAGCATACTGTTTCTGTGGATGGAGAATTTCTGGCTCACGAAACGATGATTCTTCAAAACTCATATAACACCTTAAAAGGTGGCCATTAAGATGTCACTATATTTATATATGATATATAATATATAATATGTTTATGTTCTTCTTACTTAATCTTCTGTATTTTTCATTTATGGCATACCTTTATGGTTTCCATTATGTGTAACACGATATTTTCATTTTAGGAAGTACGGACTACCGCCTCCTCAAAGTGATTTGAATCGTTAATGCCATATGTGGGATGTATAAATGATAGAGTAAATGGTATTATAAATTATATTATATTGTAATTATATTATACCTTTATATAATTATAACATCATTCCATTAAATATGAAATAGAAATGAAAGTAGTGTTCATGCGTACGTACGGCCTACCGTCTCCATGAACGGTGTGTTTCATTTCATACCTCTAAATGTTATGTAATATTATAAATGAATGTATATAATGGATATATATGATGTATATTATATCTACATCATGAATATAATTATGGATATTATGGATATTTTACCACATGAACAATGTGTAATTATAAGAGGTTTATTTTAGACTCAAGTACCTAAGATCGGCAAACCGACCGTTGTTAACTTAAATAAATACATAATGTTCATAACATGGTAATAAATTATTTAAAAGGAATAATGAAATTGAAAAATGTTCTTAAGTAGGTAGAGATAAACTCTAGTTTATTATTCAAGAGGTTAAAGAGCGGTCGAGTCAAGTCGGACCTGAGGTAAGGGAACTTCTTAACCCAATTTCCATTCTTTGGGTTAATCTCATACTTCAAAATTATGTCATGATATTATTATGTCCTATCTTGTATTTATACTTTCTTTATGTGTACATATATTGAATACCCATAATAGATCTATTTTATTTAAAAAATGATATTTGTAAGGGACTTCTTCTCAATCTCCATTCATTGAGGCATATTTTGTTTTGTACATAAATTTCTTCTATACGATGTATAAACACCTTTGAATTTTACTTTTATTCAAAAGGAATCTTTTTATATGAAGCGTTTTTACTAAACAACAAAAGGAATGTTTTTTTCTTACATATGCGGCGACAAAGACTTCCCCTCCGCTGTGACCATTATTTTAGTTTCGGCTTCCTCTACAAGCCTTAACTTTTTTTAAAAAATGAAAAATAAATATCAAGTTTTAATTTTATTTTATTTTGATATTGAAAATGGTTTTGGAAGTATTTTTATTATATCAATGTGTTGTATTGATATATTGTGATTGAAATATGGAAATGTTATGTTTCTTTTATGCATATTTTATGTGATATGATTATGTTATGGTTTATGATATGTTTAAACCTATTCATATGAGGAATGCATTGGACTTAATAAGTGACGGGTGGATCCCACTATGGCTCCTCGATGCATCGGCAGGTCTCATGAGACAAACTAGTGTCTTGGCACGAGGCCTTGATAAAATCATATTTTTATTCATGGAACGAGGCCTTGGCTACGTGGTTATGATAGTCTGGAATTATTCATTCCATCATTATGAAAGTGGTTATTGATATTGCATGTGATTATTCGACCAGTAGAATATCCTTGTGAATAAGTAAATGGCATTATTTCATTTTATTTTTCCATATTATGCAGAAGTTCATTTTTAGAAGGATTTTTTTAGTTTTAAATTTCCTTAAATGTTTATGTTTATTTATGACTTCTTCCGCTATATTGTTATCCTTATTGAGCATCTGAGCTCACCCCTTTCAATGTTTTAATTTTTTTCCAGGATGTGAAGAAGTATTTTATGAATGACCTGAAGGGATAATATGAGGTGATATGAAGACAATATTTTGTTGTATTTTTGTATTACTTTATGAATAAATGTAAAAATTATGAATGTATCTAGTGTTTCCAAGGCTACTAAACTAATCGGTATTTCGAGACATGATCTTTTGTGATCATGCCAATGTTATGCATTAATGCACCGACTCTAGGTAACTGGGGTCGGGGCATTACAGTTGGTATCAGAGGAAGTTTAGTACAAACCTTGGAAGCTAGATTTAGATAAAATCTGATTAGAGCACATTGATTTAAGATGGAATTTGAGGATTAGTATAGAAGAACATCCTAGAATTTTGGTATTGTAGAGATTTTGTGAGTTTTCTGAGAAATACATCCCTGTCTAGATACGAGCAGGTAGAGGCGGCTCTGTCATAGATGTACCTAGGGGTAAAACCTGAAAACATCGCTTTGAGCTAGACTCGAACGGGAACTGGTGCACGACAACAGGCCTTGCTGCACTCTTGATTACGACACTCCTAGGGGATATGCTTAGGTTAACTCTCATTTTCATTACAAATAATTATGAAGGGTTTATGAGTATATACTTACTCAAAGAAAACATTTTTATGATTATGGATTATATCCATAAATAGTTCAATTTATGTTAAGTGTTTTATAAGTATGAAATTATGTATTTTGATTCATAAACTGATCTAGTTTCTGCCATTGTTTAGAAATGGCGCCCAGTGGAAGAAATGGAAACCATATCAATGCACGCACTCCATGTAGGGATTTCCCTCCTGCTCGAGATACTTATAGTGGAGCTGGTGATGCAGCTAGTGCCGATCAGCTAATCACCATACTGGGACAACTCACTGAGGTTATGAATAATAACCTTACCCATATGGAGCACCCTAATCCGCAGCGTGGAGGATCAATATTAGATCTCTTCATGAGGAAACAACCACAAAAGTTAAATGGGAGTACAAATCCCTTAGTAGCTGAGCAATGGATAAATTCCATAGAGAAAATATTTCAGGCTTTGTGGAGTAGTGAAAGGGAAAAAGTTATCATGGCAGTTTACCGCCTCACTGGAGATGCTGATCAATGGTGGTCATTGATTCAAAACATGAAAAAAGATGATGAATTTTTAAATATGGAATTGAGGGAGTTCAAAGATCTGTTTTTAGAAAAATACTTTCCTCATGACCATCGCGTAGATATGGAAAGGAAATTTCTGAGTCTGAGAAAAAAGGAGGATGAGAATGTCGCAAAGTATGAGGCTAACTTCACAAGGATAGCAAGGTATGCTGGATATTATATAGGTAACCCAAGAAGCAAGATTGATCCTTCTGTTGATGAGTTAAAACCGTTTCTCCGTCGAGCATTAGTATCACAATATTTCTCAACATACGAAGATATAGTCTCGTGTGCTATCAAGATAGAAAAAGAATTCTCTAAATCTTATGACAATAAAGTAAAGCAAGAGAAGAAGAGAATGGTGGAACAAGAAACAGATAAAGGGAAAAAAGGAAAAGAAGGATTTTCCATTATGCGATAATTGTGGGAAGAATCACCCCAATACATGCCTAAAAGGAATGAGAGTTTGTTATAAATGTGGAGAAAAAGGTCACCACACTCGTGATTGCAAGGGAAAGAAAGAGGCTATCAATGTTGAATGCTACAATTGCAGGGAAATGGGGCATTATTCAAATTAATGTCCTAAGCGTCAGGGAAACTTACCTCAGAAAAGACAAAGGGATCAAGGACAATATTATGCTGTTACTACAATTGAAGTGGAATAATTAATGTATTGGTGCTTTTGGACTCAAGGATTATATTCTGGTTATAATAATAATGTGATATATATAAGGATGGTACTGCAGTAATTGTTGTTTTAATTAAGGTTTTAATATGATGAAGGTAATCATATTTTTAGTTTTTGACAATAAGAGAAACTTTACTTTGCTTGGGGAATCTGATAAATTGATTTTGGAATTTAGAGACCTTTTAGAGATGGTCTGGACAGAGTTATTTTGGATAACTATAAAGGTTGGAATGGATTAAGTTGATCCTTGGATAGTATTGTTTAAGGTTAAAACATTTCTGAATATTATTTTTGGAATATTATAAAACTATAGTTTTTGGAAAAGGAATACCTGTAGGTCGGGGGATAACCCGTCACGTCCGACAAAGCTGTAGGAGTTGAACCCACAACCATAGTGCGACATGCCTTTATTACCTACCACTAGCCTACAGTAAGTCCCTGGTTATTAAAAAAATTTTCCTAATCTAAATGGTATGTGTTAATATTTTGAACCTTGTACGATTAGGATAAATATAATATTTTTGTGTTCTATTATCTTTTTGAGTGAAAGATGAGTTTGTGGTAGAAATTAGTTGAAGTTTGAAACTCTACTTGTCAAGCATAAATATATATATACCTATATCTTATTCTATGAATAAATTAATTCTTAAACTTTAGTAAAGGAATATTAAAACAAAAAATGTGTTATCCTAATACCTTATGTCTTGTTGAACTGATAATATTTTAAATCATCGTAGATTGAATGTTTAGAGGCCCTCAATTTTACACTTGTTTGTGATTGATGACCTCAATCAAATTCTACAAATATTTATGTTTTTCCTCATATTATATGTCTCCAATTTCCACCAATGTTCTCCTTATCGAGATCATAATTTGGTGGTGACATTTTTATTTTCCTTTCCCTCTTATTAAGGATAAATTTTATTAACTTTATTTCCAATGTGGGTTTTCCACAAAGGTATTTTCTATTTTAAACATTTTATTTTCAAAGAAAAATTTCAAATTTCGAGGACGCAATTTATTGAAGGATGGGAGAATGTAACACCCCAAGCTTCCATGATACACTTCTCTTTCAATAATGCAATAGCTTGCATTATACGCAACTTCGAGTTCTAACACACACCACAACCAATCAAAGTAGCCGTTATGAATAGTAATACATAGTTGAAATTGTAAAAATTTTATCTTTCCAAATGAACTTCATTTTTGTATTCATAATATCAAAATTATCTTAAGTTGATTTTTTTGTAATTTTCTGAGATCGTCCAATTTTTTTATGAATTGTGAAAAATACATTAAACAAAGTTTTTAATAAAAATTATTTATAGTGATAAATTATACTATTGAGTGGCTTTAAATTATAATTAGAATATATTTTTACCATTTTATCCAATGGTTTTCATTAGAATTAATTTCACTTTGAAAATGGACATAAACAATTGTTAATCTTTTGATATATATTGTTTCTTAAAAATAGGCTATTCGTTGTGATAGTGGGAATTAATTATAAAATTTATTAATGAAACGTATATGTTTGTAATTTTGTAAAATAGTCATCATTTTTGAATTCGGAATATCAATTATAGCTTAGGGTGAAATTTTGGCATTGTTCTGAAAAACTT
The DNA here is from genome assembly GCA_963277665.1 of Viscum album. Lineage (NCBI taxonomy): Eukaryota > Viridiplantae > Streptophyta > Magnoliopsida > Santalales > Viscaceae > Viscum > Viscum album. The sequence continues at coordinate 1,646,452,660 of OY728132.1, forward strand.
CAATTATTGATGAATAGTGAAACCACTAAGTGGTAGTTAAAAAACTGATTTTTCGTTTAAATGAATGATTAACACTTCTGTGATTTGATTTTCAAAAATAGGACATACATTGTTGTCATTAGGAAGTAAAATTTTGTTCAATGGGATTAAAATAATTTTCGTTGATTAGTAACTTTTAAGTTTAATTAATCGCGATTAAAGGTAATTTGTGAAATTTAAGGTAAAAATGATTTATAAAAATATTGAAATACCTTTACACTTTTCCTAAAATTTTTGGATGAGTCATGGGAGACCAAGAAAATCCATGGGTCAACTTGGGGACCCCATGGAGCCACTTGGGTAAGAAAATAACAATAAAAACTTTTTATTTAAAGTAAAAATAAAAATGTCACAAACATGAGTTGTTTTAATAAAACAATTTTTAAATGGGGTTATACAGGTCATATGTTTGACTATAAATATTCATTAGAAATATAAAAATATTTCCTACATCATGATAGTTTTTTATAATTTTTATACATTAAATAAATTAAATTATTTATGACACCATGATGATGCAGCGATTACCTCATTAATTAACGATTTAAATAAAATGAAATGATAATGTAAAATCTAAGACTTACACTTGTCAAAAACCTGTTTTATGGGTATATTTCGAACCCTTATCACCATATCCTAGAAATATATAAGTGTGGGACCTTTAAAATAATAAACTCATTATATAATAAAGTATCATTTCATGACTTTCCAAGAGTGCCCCTCCTCTCCTCTTATAAAAGGCCCCCACCACTACCACCATACTCTCACCTTCAAAGCCTTTTTTCTCGGCCAAACTCTACCCAAATACTCTATCAACTTCTCTCTATTACTCCCATAAGCCTCAATTTGGGCATACGTCTTCCCAAGGAAGCCTTTAAACTCAAATCAAAAAGGGTTACCCGTATTAATGGTAGTGTTTTCTCTTATGTTCTTATGTTTTATTTTGCTTCTCCAACCCCATAAACTCTTTTATTCATTTGTTTTGTGACAACACAAGTATCCTAAATATACTAGGATGTTTTTATAAGAAGTGTTCGAGCGACACTTACAAACACCTACATCTAATGGTTAAAGAACATAATGTCTCTGTGGATGGCGAATTTCTGCCTCACGAAACAATGATTGTTCAACACTCATATAACACCTTCAAAGGTGGATATTAATATGTAACTATATTTATATATGATATATAATATGTTTATGTTTTACTTAAGCTTCAATATTTTTCATTTATGGCATAATTTTATGGTTTCCATTATGGGTAAACTCGATATTTTCATTTTAGGAAGTGCGGACTACCGCCCCCTCAAAGTAATTTGAATCGTTATTTCCATATGTGGGATGTATAAAGGATAGAGTAAATGGTATTATACATTATATTATACTAGAATTATATTATACCCTTATATAATTATAACTTCATTCCATTAAATATGAAATATAAATGAAAGTAGCATTCATGCGTACGTACGGCTTACCGTCTCCATGAACGGTGCATTTCATTTCTTACCTCTAAATGTAATGTAATATTATAAATGATTGTATATACTGGATATATATGATTTATATGGTATCTACATCATGAATATAATTATGGATATAATGGATATTTTACCTCATGAACAAAGTGTAATTATAAGAAGTTTATTTTTGACTCAAGTACCTAAGATCGACAAAACAACCATTATTAACTTAAATAATTACATAATGTTCATAACATGGTAATAAGTGATATAAAAAGAATAATGAACTTGAAAAAGGTTCTTAATCAGGTAGAGATTAACTCTAGTTTATTATTCAGGAGGTTAAAGAGTGGTCGAGTGAAGTCGGACCTGAGGTAAGTGAACTTCTTAACCAAATTTCCATTCTTTGGGTTAATCTCAGACTTTAAAATTATGTCATGATATTATTATGTCCTATATTGTATTTATACATTCTTTATGTGTAAATATATTGAATACACATAATATATCTATTTAAAAAAAATGATATTTTTAAGGGACTTCCTCTCAATCTCCATTCATTGAGGCATATTTTGTTTTATACACAAATTTCTTCTATACAGTGTATAAACCCCTTTGACTTTTACTTTTATTCAAAAGGAATCATTTTATACGAAGAATTTTTACTAAACGACAAAAGGAATGTTTTTTTTCTTACATATGTGGCTACAATGACTTCCCCACCACCGTGACCATTATTTGAGTTTCAGATTCCTCTATAAGCCTTAACTTTTTTTTATAAAATGAAAAATAAATATCAAGTTTTAATTTTCATTTATTTTGGTGTTGAAAATGGTTTTGAATGTGTTTTTATTATATCAATGTGTTGTATTGATATCTTGTGATTGAAATTTGGAAATGTTATGTTTCCTTTATGCATATTTTATGTGATATGATTTTGTTATGGTTTATGATATATTTAAACCGGTTCATATGAGGAATTCATTGGACTTAATAAGTGACGGGTGGAGCCCGCTATAGCTTCTTGATGCATCGGAAGGTCTCATGAGACAAACTAGTGTCTTGGCACGAGGCTTTGACAAAATCTTATTTGTAGTCTTGGCACGAGGGCTTGGATACGTGGTTATGATAGTCTGGAATTATGCATTCCATCATTATGAAAGTGGTTATTGACATTGCATGTGATTATTCGACCAGTAGAATATCCATGTGAATAAGTAAATGAAATTATTTCATTTTATTTTTCCATATTATGCTGAAGATCATGTTTAAAAGGCTTTTGTTTAGTTATAAATTCTCTTAAATGTTTATGTTTATTTATGAAAGCTTCCGCTATATTGTTATCCTTAATGAGCATCTGAGCTCACCCCTTTCAATGTTTTAATTTTTTTCCAGGATGTGAAGAAGTATTTTATGAATGACCCGAAGGGATAATATGAGGGGATATGAAGAAAAGATTTTGTTGTAGTTTTTTATTACTTTATGATGTAATGTCAAAATTATGAATGTATCTAGTGTTTCCAAGGCTACTAAACTAATCAGTCTTTCGAGACGTGATCTTTTGTGATCATGCCGATGTTACGCATTGATGCACCGACTTTGGGTAACTGGGGTCGGGGCGTTACATAAAAAATATCCATTTCAAAATTTTAGTAAAAAATAAAAAGGTTATTTTTTAAAAAATAAAAATAATAATCCTTTTAAACCATTTTTAAAAGTACATCATTGGGAAATATAACTTTAGAAAATCATATAAAAATATTTGAAACATTATTGAAAGAATTTTTAGAAAACATAGACATGGAAGAGAAATATTCCAAGGTGAGTACAAAAGTAATTTCATTTTTCTTTAGAAACATTATTTTGGTATCTTATGTTTTTAAAAGAAAACAATGAAAGGAAAATTTATAATTTTTAAAAATAACTAGAGGATAATAAAATATTGAAATATCATATAATTACCCTAATATAGAATTGAACATTAAAATTTATAAGTAACATAACATTAAATAATATAATACTCATAAAATAAGATATGTGCATAACATAACATATATCCCTAAGAAGACAATTTTAGGTGAAGAACACTTCCCTATGAAGACAATTTTAGGTGAACAACCCTTAAAAAGATTACATCATTGATGTGAGAATTAATAAATGAAGTTATTATGTGTAAAAAATTTATATCCATACAAAAAAGTGGAAATATATTATAATAAAATCATATATAATTTCTTACATAATAATTTGATAACATAGTTAATAAATTTGATGTATAGCCCAATATATGGGAATGGAGTTGCGAAACCCCTTACCATATGGTTACATTCAAGACAAATCCACTGGTATGATATAATATGAAATGATACGTAAAATAACATGAAGTATGAAGTATCCATGTTATAAAGAGTAAAATGGATGTTTATACACCATATTAAATAAATTAGGTATCTATCATCAAACTATATCCCAATAAAGGAAAATGGAAATGAAATACCTTACCTCAAGGCTAACTCATCATTTACGTTCTTAATATTCTCAAATAATAATCATATGTTAGTTATTTAATTTATTAAGAAAATTTTCAGATTTATTACTCCAATGGTTTTATTTAATACTATATTATAATTAAATACATAATAAATTAATTTCATGTCATACATTTTGATGGTATTCTGATCATTTTTTCAAAACAATATCAATATTTTGGATATGGTAATTTTTTATTATTACAAATAATAATAATAATAATCATGAAATAATTATCATTTTTATGAATAAATTCTAGTTTTTTAACCATCCATGAAATATGGTTATAAAAGATGAACTATGTTACAATTATGCATACATTAAGTCATACATACGCATGAATAATGTTTCAATTCTTGAACGATCATTATAGAAAGAATGTAAGTATTATTTTATTTTGTCATAATGATAATTTTATCAAAAATAAAATATTATATAATTTAATATACTCAATTTTATAGTCAATTATATGTGGTTATGAATAACGAATCACATCACTTCATGGTGGTGGTAGTCTACACGTACACATGAATGAAATTATCAATTTTCAATGAATTGAAAAGTAAGAAAGTAAATGATATATTATATTTTAATAATGATATATATGTCGTTAATATCATATATTTACATTAAATATACCAAATAAATATGAAATTAGAGTAGGATATAGAAAAAAAATTTCATTGATTCGATTGGCAGTAGTCCACCATACACCCGAGTGATAGGTCTATATACCATTCGGTGAAATAGTAAATGGATATATTGTATAAAATTAAATTAAAAACATATCAATATATAGAATATAATTATATGATAATATAATCATGGTTGAATCATATTTTAACGATATGTAATAATAAGGAAAAAATGATTAATTAAGAATTATACCACTTTATTAGAAAATAACTTAATTTTAGAACAAAAGCTCCCCTCGGTTAGTTTTATGATCAAAACAAGAAATATAGAAAATGGAAAGGGTTTTAATGGATGATATTTTTCCATGTAACATCTAAAAAAATGTCTTTTGATGTTTTAAGAGAAGATGAGACAATGTTCCCTTTTATAAGAGAAAAGATAAACATTATTGGATTTTTTAATGTATTTATTTAAAATTATTTTATTTTTATAAAAAATGAAACCACATTGAAAATATTTAGAATAATTATAATAATTACTCATAATACTCTCAATCATTTTTTTTAAAATTTATGGTATTTTTTCACCTTTATATTTTTGTTTTAACATGTGTTGAACCTTTTTGACAAATACCATGGTATTAAAATGTTTACTCTTTAGGGGTCAGAAAATTAATATAAAATGAAAAAAGACCCATAAATAGACCATGGTTGATATTATAAACCATTTACCATCCACTTCAATTAATATTAAATTAATTTTACTTTTAAATCATTTAATAGAACATTATTTATTAGAAAATATCATTAATGGCCGTTTTACACTGTTTAATGAATTTAACTTTAAAAATATCTATAAAATAAAAAATTTGAATTTATACCTTCCAAACATCCCTAATATGTTATATTTTTTTTGTAAAAAAATATTATTTCAAATTATATAACCTTTAATATTTCTTAATGTTATTTAATTTATTTTACATTTTAATGAATAATTATTACATTGGTGTTGAATAAGAATTTATAGCAATTATTTCATTTCTAAAAATTAGAAATAAATTACTATTAAAAATAATTTATCATTTGATGGAAAATTTATAAACAATCATTGTTTATTTTTTTTCCCAATCTTCAAAATAATTTAGTTTTGAAAATAAAAAAAGTTACATTTTTGGATTTTCATTACATAAATGACTATAAAGGTTAAAATATTATAAATAAGAAAAAAAATGTAATATATTATAATTTTATATGATTATGGGAAAAAATTAATCATCAAAAAGAATAATTTATTTTTTTATGGTATGTGTTTCTCATCACATTATTTGAACCCCTAATTAACCAATCATCATTTACCATCATAAGAAAATTTGTTATGATTACTATTAATAATGACTAAAAATAAATGGGGAATATTTAAAAAAATTATAAATCATAATTGAAAATATTGAAACCATTTTTTTACTAATTTCATTAATGTGGAAGAAATTAATTTTATATTAAGTTGGTAAAACCTAATGAAATACAATTATTTATATAAAACCCCTTTTCATGAAATTGAAGATCATATATTAACTCTATCAATATCAATAATAATTATAAGAATTTAAATTCATATAAATTCATAAATAATATATACATTTAATATAATATTTTATTTTTAGAGATAATTTTAATCAATGAAAATGGATAAACATTATTCACTTTAAAAATACTTTAAAAAAAATGCACTTTTAAGAAAAAAATAAGATCATACCAAAATCCAGAAAATTGCAGACTAAAATGAAATAAATTAGATTATTATAAATAAAATTTCATGTATTTAAATATAATACAAAAAACAAAATATAATTGTAATTTTAAATTAATTTATTTAATAAAAATAATTTACAGTTATTGAAAAATTGAGAATTTTGAAAATTCATTGAAAATTCATTCATTTAAAAAAATACCATAATTTCACCCATTTGAATATTGATATGATGATTTAAAAAGTTATTTTTATTTTATAAAATTGAATTTATTAATGTTAAATAAATTAATTATACTATTTTCTCATAAAAATAAATAAAAACCTTTTTATAAATTTTTTTAATGTATAATATGAATTTACAAATATATGAGTGATTATTTAATAAACATTAATCTATAAATTTTTATTTAGTAGTACCTCTATAAATATATTATAAATTTTTTAACCTTTTCATACTCACAAATTTAATTGCTATATTATAATGGTTATATTTAAATAATATATTTCATGGGTCATTTAAGATCGATGTTTCCTGTCATATACACTATCAATAATAATTTTATTATTTTAAAATATAATGCTGTTACATTCTCCCCCCTTTTAACAATTTTTTTCCTCATAATTTGATCACGATAATAGTAAAAAATGGTTTTCCAATTCAAAATGATTTGTTGAAATCCCACTTCTCACAAAGGGTTAATATAAAAACACTCTTAATAAGAGAGATTGTGAAGTATAAATGTAGTATTGAATAACTAATAACTAGGTTTCGATGTTGGAAACATTAGTGGGAAGTGAAAATGTTGAAATTGATTAAAATAATAATTCTTAAATAATGATGTAGAGTGACAGAGATCACTGATCAAAATGAATTGAATGATTATGACAAAGTTAATGTCTAAAAAACCATAAACCAAAAAGGTGTTAAACATACCATTAATTACTAAAAAATTATGGAAAATATATAACATTTTCATTTCACTATACTATTCTTAATGTTGAGGGATTATTTTACTATAACAATATATAACATTAGAAAATATACATATATTTTATCTTTTTTTTCATAATCACAATTTCAACCTTTTTTTCAGCTTTAGTCAATTCACATTTCATTTCTTACTTTAGGAAATGAATATCAGGGTTGATTTTTTTATATCTAAATCAGTAAAATCTATTTTAATGGATAATAAGATCCATAAATGAGTTAATATTATTTATTTCTATTCCTAAACTTGTATAAAAAAATGTTAAGCATAAGTTATCAAATATAATATATTTATTTCTAAAACTTCTATAGTAAGAAGAAAAGTTAAACATAATACATTCCATAAGTATTTATCCTTATAAAAAATTAGCTTTAATCTCCAAAAATATATGGATATTCTTCCCATGTAATCCTTTACATTAAAACTAATGGTTATATTTATATATATATATCTCTCTCTCTCTACCAAATAAAATGTCTCCCAAAATATTATTAATCATTTCAAAGTAAAAAAAATGAAAAAAAATTGATCCTATATTTTTTCCCCAACCGCAACTCGATATTTAAATATCAATCCATTTGAGTAAAAAAAATTTCATATTTACTAGTACTCACAATATCTATTTGTAGGTGATACACCATTGTTTATCTTTATTTGTTGGTTTACACCCTATAACCTTGTAAGATGTGATTGGTTCTCTCCTAGTATACAAGTTATCTTTTTTAATCTATATTAATATAATTATTATATAATTTCCAAAAATTATGACAAAAATAATCCAAAATAATATTAATAATCAAATCACTTTTTAATAACTAAGGGTTTCTAAAAAAATATTTTTTCCCAAAAAAATAGATAATATAAATTTAATATTATTGTATTAAGATTAGTGATCAAATAAAACCTAAAGGATATCAATATGTTTAAATTTAATTCCATAAAATTTAAATCCATTCATCCCAAGATAACATTTTCCCAAAAACCCATACTAATACAAAGGGTTATTTTAACATAAATGTTCCCCAAAATACTCTTACTCATTTTTGAATTCCGTCACTTAAAACATAAAAAGGGGTTTCAATGATTTTAGAAATATGGTCAACCTTATACATATCAACACATGATACATTAGGTTTATCCCATATCACTATGGAATATCATAGGATTTCATAGGGTCTATTATCTTATTCATTATAATGGTTCATAATGAAAATTTTAATTACCCCATGAATATCCCTCGAGATCATCATACCAAGTTCCTTGTAAGGGAACCACACTATGCACCAAAATGATGGATAAAATACTCAAAATAATTTTTAGGGTTATTACCCTTAGATGAATCTATCTAAAAAACCCATCCACATTTAGTATCAAGATAGAGATTGATTTCTAGGATAACCATTTAATTTATACCTTACCAAAAATTTAGGATGTTGTCATGTACATAGACATATTCTCAAAGTCAATCATTGGGTTATATTCCCAAATTAATGTTTTATTAAGTATTTTTCCCAGGTTTTATACTAATATTCCACTAATAACAATTGTAAAGATCTCAAATCGAGTATCCCAGACCCGATGGTTACTTTATTACATTGGAATAATATACAGGCGATCACATCCCAAAGGAACAAATAGTTTATTATTTATGGTAAACTATATATTTAATCTCTAATTACTATTGAAAACATAAAATACAACATAGTTGTGATAAATTTTTTTCATCCTTGATGTCATTCAAATATTCCATCTTCATATCCTAGGGAATGAATAAAAAATAAAGGGTTATCTTAGATTCTTCCTAAGGGTATGAATATAACGTAATCTATCATTCTCAAATATGTAATAGCTAGTATAGAAAGTTATAAAACTAAAAAAAATTCCATTTAATAAAAAATATGAAAATGGATAATAATATGGAAGGAATAAATGATGATCAAATAATGTCATATAAAAAATCAAAAAGACTTGAATTTTATCCTTGTATATAATTAATTGTAAAATAAACACATGAAAACAAATAACTTATCTAATATTGAAGAAATACATAATATTAGACATCATAAATATACCATCAAGGCCTCATTCCAAGACCTATTACAAAAATGGGTAAGGCCTCAACCAAATACCCAAACTAGTTTGTCCCATGACACCTACCAATGCATCAAGTATTTATAATAGGCTTCGCCCATCACTTACTAAGTCCAATGAATTAAACATATGAATAAATAATACAACTTAATCAATTTGTCATAATAATCACTATCTATATATATTATAAAATCTAGAATATGGAATATTAATACTTTACATAGTCAAACTGATCATAAACATTATAAAAAATAGTAAGGATGGTATCAGTATAATGTAACTCTAATAAATAATATGTAAAATATGTTTTGATGTCATTAATGAATAAAATAGTAAAAAAATATCATTAAAAACAACCTTATGGGAAATACCATTTTCAGTTTCAAAATTTAATTTAAAACCAAATCATTTCCAGAATATTATATAAAAAATTTATTTGAGAATAACCATGGAAAATTGTAAAGGAAACTCAAATAAATATGTGGTCATTACTGTGGGAAAATATATTCATCCCAATTATGTTTAAAAAATGATTTATTTATGTTTTTTAGTAAAACACCAAAAAGTACCTTATTTAGTAAATGATAAGAAGAATCATTTTAAACCATTTTGTGAAAAGTCTATTTTGAGAAAAAAATGAAATTATAAAATCATTACAGAATATTACAAAAATTATTGAAAATATTTTGAGAAAACATAGACATGGAATAAAATTATTCCAGGAAGAGTAGAAAAAGAAAGTCGGGTATCTTTAAAAAAAACTATTGTTATATTGAGTATTTAGAAGGGAAAAATGATATAAAAAATTATAATTTTATTAAATAACTATAGGAAAAGAAATTATGTTGGGCTTAAGATATAAATATCTTATAATTGTTAAAATAGAGACTTATATATAAACATTCCTAAATAATATTCATATTTGGAAATACACACTTTCCACTTTGGTAACATTTAAATAATAACCCCTATGAAGGAAATAACAAGATATGAAACATTAAATCACATAAATATAAAGAGTATAATGGTATAACATTTAAAATGGGTAGTACATACCCCTCATAAAAGAAGATATATTTATAACTTAACATATGTCTCAAAAATGACATTTTGCACTAAAGAACACTTACGGTGATCATATCATTGAAGTGGGAATTAATTAATGATGTGATTCTGTGTAAAAAATGTAAATTATAAAAAAAGAGAAAATAAAATAAAATAAAATTGGATATCATTTCATACATAATCAAGTAATAATATAGTAAATAAAGTAGATGTATAGCATAATGAAAGGGAATTGATTTGAGAAATCCATTACCACATAGTAACATTCAAGTAAACCCCCCTAGATGAGAAAATAAGAATTAAAACTCAAATTACCACTAGGTTTGAAGGATTCATGATATAACATATAAAAAGGAAATTTATATTTCATATAAAATAATTCTGATTCATAACATTAAAGTATTCTTTAATGAAGGATAGTTGAGACTCAATCCCTTAATTGAGGTAATACCCATCACATACGATCTTTATCTTCCTGAATAATAATTGTGTCTTAATTATTACTTGAATAAAAATATTTTTCACTTGTATTATTTATTTTATTTTACTTTATACCATGCCATATTTAACTACTTAATAATTTTTTTCTATATTAGGCATTTTTTCAGTATTCAGTTCATATGTCTAAAATGACTTCGATAGTTTTTCATTGGAAAAAGAGAAAACATATCCATCATATATATAATAATAATCATGAAATAATTTTCATTTTGAATTTTTAATCAATATATGAAATATGGCGTATAAAAATAATCTATGTTACAATCATATAGAATGTAAGTTGAATATAGGCTTGAGCAACATTTCCAATTTTCAGCGATCATTATGGAAAGAAGGTAAGTATTAATTTATCTTTATAAAATTATCATTATATTATAAATACCAAATAATTCCATTTAATACATATATATATATATCATTCATTTTATGTGGTGTTGGAGAATGAATCACATATCTTTAAGGTGGGGGAAGTCCCCAAGTACACACAAACGACATTGTCCTTTATTAGAAAATGAAAATGTAAGAAAGTAAATGATATATAAATTTTTTTATAGTGAAAAATATTTCATTAATATCATATATATAAATTAATACCATTTTTATAACCAACTGTAATATGATGTGATTTGTGAAGACCTAAAATTATTATTTGTTAATAAAAACCTTTTGTTTCCCATTTATGTCAATTGTATAATGTTTGTATGGAACCCTATGGACTAAAAATATTTTTTATAATTAAAGGGGTGGTTTGGAATGTTTATTTACAAAATATATGACACCACACCATAACATATATGACAATATCATAGATATGTGGGTTGCACTATAGTGTGTATGAATACACTATTAGGGTACTCTAGACTTATGGATACATAGAAGTATAGTAAATTTCACTTTCGGAGGGATTACTAGGTCAGGTTTCATCATAACATAGGTAATGTAGGGATTTTTCAAATGGTTTTCAGTGTGGATTCTTATACCACCCCACATAACTCCCTTCTAAGATAGTCACAGATAGTGGATTCTGTCTTTTGTATTTGGGTGTTAATGCCTTTAAAGGATATTATGATCATTGATTTTGGTGTGAAATTTTCAATTTATCTAGTAGGTTTTCATCTGATAACTACAATGCTTTATGAGGGGATTCTACTTTTGGAATAAACCCCAAAAGATCCTATATATGTTCCTCATTTTTATAACCTAATTCAGATTATCTCATAACCTTGAAGGCTATCAAAATAACTCCATGATTATGTTCCTCACCTCTATGATACAATTTTACACACCCAAACAAAATTATACTCCCCCAAACCACCTTCTACTCCATGGATTTTTATCTATAGTACTCCCATATGTCACAGCCCCTAGACTTGTTCCTGTGGATTAATCTTCCAGGCACCACATTATCATATACCATTATTTTGGGAATGGTCGGTCATGTTTCTATACACCCATACACTAGGGTTTTCCCCTATCACCATTTCGTCTTTATTACTTAACACTACTATACTATATTGTTTTTTTATTTTCCATTATTTCCAAGTTCTTCACACATCCACATTATAGCTTCCTCCTTGTATCACAGATCCCCCTTCCTAGAATATATTCTAGAAGAGTAAGTGTTTCTCAGGTGTCTTTACAAGGGTAAAGATAAATTATAACCCTTGTTTTACTAACATTACTATAGACCCTTTTACATGATTTTTTGGATCCATTTCCTGGAGTAATTTTTATGAGATAGTGTTTTAATTTATCTATAGATAGGGTTTGGTGAAGAAGGTTCCAACAAACCTTGATATTGACCTTGAAAACCATGAGTTTCAATGTTCCTTCCCATCTCTGGGTATCATTACACGTGTTTCCATTGTATGATAATTATTATGTATTTTTTGATATCTATTATAAAATTTTGATCAAATGTGTGTGTGTGTATCCCATGATACAATATGACTTGGTTCGATGAGAACTATTTAGATAACTAGATTTCCATGATGATATTTGATTCACATGTTAGATATATGGTGATTCTAAATTTATCAGGATGTTTTCTAGGTTTATGATCATTAAATTCCTTATCATGTTTTCATTTGGAGGATTGGTATTTTTTATATGTGATAAGAGACCATTTTGGTTTGATTACTACTGGAGGAGTGGACGCATGGTGTGTGATAATGATGATTGTGGAACATGAGATCCTTGTAACTTAGCCTCTACCTGATGCCATGTATATTATGAGTTGATGGATGATACTCTATGCATTGTGGATTCTTAGTATTAATTTATGTCCTGTGTACTTCAGAGTAGCGCATTGATACATGATGCCTTGTAGATTATAATTTGTCTACTCACTCAATTCCTAGAGAATAATGAGTGATTTAAAAATAGTCATCAGGATTTTTCTGGTCAGTTATAAGCATAAAATACATTTTATATGATGTTCTAAATGCATGTATTATTGGAGGATTTGGTAGGATTGGTTAGCATTTGGCTTCTTTGTTTTGGATTGTATGTTTTTTTGTTATGAATTTATCATTATTGTAGAATAAAAAGTTATTATTAAGCACAACTGGTTAAGGATGAATTGGTGGATTCCTACTAAGACTGGTACTCACACCATACTCATGAGTTTTAGTGTACTTATAGATAACATGAATTAATTGACAAATGGAAATGGCCTCATAGTGGAAGGATGGGTAGGGGATCCTGGAGAATGGAGTGGATGTGGATTGACAGTGGTAGACCCAAAATTATTTATTATGTACCTATAATTTTTACTCTATCCAACTTACCACTTTGGGAGACCATTTATTTATTAGATATGTATTCCATTATAATTTTTACATGATTACCCTAATTATTTTTATTATTACTGTTCATTATTTATTATTATATGACTAGATAAATAGGGTATAGTCTCTCCACAACTAGAATTATACCCTCACTGCTTGTCAAAAACCTCTTCAATATGGGGAGGTTGGTACTTCTGGATTAGAACCAGCGGTTCCGGTCTGGGTGATACAAAATAAAATCAAAGGAATCGATTAACTAACTATTATTTTCTATTATCCTCACTTTGGATAGTATAGATAGCAATTAGGACATTTGGGAATCAGGTAGGGTAACTATGACAGTTCATGGAAAACACTATATTGTGGAACTCTACGTTTCCATAAAATAGGGAATTTATGTTTTTAATTACTGTTGACTAAATTAACTTTTGGTGATGTAGATAATGTTGATATATAATTTATTATTTTTTTAATATATTCATACATCTTGACTAGCCATTTATGTTCACATTTGATATATGTATTCCTATTATTGTGCTACAGAGTGGTTCTCTAATTAAATGTCTTTACTTGTGCTATCTTTTTAGGATAGCTTCTCTTGGGTGATAAATCTATGTTTCCATATTGTTGTGATTTATATTTATTTCCATTGATTATTATTATTGAGAATATTTTCTAGTTTGAATATATATGATGATTTTGTTATAATGTATGGATGAAATCTAGGTTTATTTCTAGAAGGACTTTACCTTTATATAAGGGTGGACTCTTAGGAGAACATTGTAATATTAATTAGAATGGATAGTAATTTCAGTGTTCCAAATATTCCACATATTATAGATATCTTGAATTTTAGAGGTTTGATAGAACCTCCATCTATGACATCTCATGATTCTCCCATTCAACCACTTATACAAGAACAAGCGATTTGGGCCACAGAACCTATACAATAGGGACTCTTTTGGATTGTGTCTATCCATGGTGGGAGACTCAAAAGAAATATAATCAATTATTATTGAGATTTATAGATCTATAATCCTCTATCATTTCAAGTTACTAGAGGTGCTCATGATTATGAGGATTAGATTCAGGGTATCGAGAGGATCTTTGAATAAGTAGAGACTTTAGAGCATGAACAGTTATGGCCTATGAAAATTTCTTCCACAAGGAACTACTAGACATTGGGGGATGTTATTCTTCTCATTAGGAGGTTAGATTGTTTCACATGGGTGATATTTAGGGACTATTTCTTCAAAGAGATCATTCTAAGTATAAATAAGGTAGAACAAGAACAATATTTTTTTGATGTTCTATAGGTATCAAAAATATTATAAATACATAGAATTACTCACATAGATTATTCATTTTTCACCTATATTGGAAATATATTTAGTTTATAAAGCTATAAATATTGTGATTTGGCTTAAATTTATGTTGATACATTTGGTCAGTAAATATGATCTAATTAATTACACTAAGGTTCTCTCTGAGGACCTAATGATAGTCAAGGGGTTTCAAGATGACTATTCTATTGGGTTCCTCTCACCAACATACACTAGTAGACCCCCTCTAGTTATCATGGGTACCATTTATAGTGGTACATAGAGTAATATGAGAGATATCTAGTAGGGAATATGATTAATGGTTCAGAAGAGTTATGATTCATCATTTTCTTCAAGATGAGTTCCACAATGCTACAATTTTATGAAGGTGGGACATTATCTTAATTTCTCTACTGCACCTCAAAATACATTTTGATAGTGTGGTAAGACAGAGAATATTTATATTTTTTTTCATCCAAAAGTAATGATTATGAACCCAAATAGGTTGAAAATAAACAAGATCACTGGATCATATATCTATTTTGGATTCTCTTCTAGGGAAGTTGATTGGTCATGTACCTCAGGGACATTTACACAAAGTTGAGATTTTATACATATATGAAGTGGAAAAGATTACACCAGATCTAGGAGAGGGGACATAAATAGTTTTATGTATCATCTTGACCACATATACTTTATCTATTTATTAAATCTATAGAAGTTCACCCCTTTCCTTTATTGCTCTATAAGTAGTTTGTAGGATTGATTTACAATAATCGTTGTCCTTCGAGTTAGTCTCCATTGGTAAACAATTGGGAATCAAAGTATAAAATATCTTGAAATTCCCAATGTTCATTATAGTATTTACTATTTATGGAAATCTATGTGATTCCATGATTCTAGAGATGAAGTCCTTAAATGTTCCTATTGGAATTGATTGGATAAACATCTATTAAGGTGACATGAACTGTTGTAGTAGATAGGTTCCATTGACATCACTCAAGGGGGAGAAGTTCATAATGACGGGAGAGTGGGAAATGAGTGGAGGTAGTGGTGGAAAAAACATGAATTAGAATATAATGATCACAAAATAGATGGTGGTCTTGTATATTTCCGCAAGATCAGAAACTTCCCCATCATATTTTCCGGTTGTCATGGATATCTGTCAGGATGGGTTCATAGAAGACTTCACAAGACTTCGTCCTAATATACATGTTTAATTTGAGTTAGATATCATACTGAGTGTGAAAACCCTCTCAATACCTCCATATTATATAGAAACACCTGAGATAAAAGATAAGTAGGTTATTCTAGATGACATGAAGTGGAATGTATTTATCGGGCTACACACATCACCATGGGGTGAAATTAATTTTTTTAAAAGAATGAAGGTGGTAGTCTTTTACTATTAGTCGATAACCAGATGCTAAACCAGGGGATGGTTAAAAATAGATATCATTTACCCAAGATATATGATCTTTTATATAATTTATGGGGATTATTATGTTTATCTATGATTGACAATATATTAGGCTATCAATAGTTGTGAGTTAGAGAGGAGGATATTCCAAATATGGTGTTTCAGATAAGGTATGATCTATATGGGTACTTTGTGGTTCAGTTTAAGAAAATTAATGCACCAAAAATATTAGTATAACTCATGAAAAATATATTCCACCCATACCTAGAATAATTATTCATCATATTAATGGATAATATCCTTATCTACACATAAAAATCATATAATAATTCTTCGAACATATAGGTAGTATGGTGTACACTTTGAGAGCATTGGGTTTTCTCCATGTTATCAGAGATTGAATTAAGGATTCACAAGTTGTAGTTTCTAAGAATATTGGTGACTGAGATTGGTATATCCATGAACCTAGGTAAAGTTAAGGAATTCATATCTTGAACACATCCCTAGAATGTGTTTGAGATTTGGGTGTTTATGGGCCTTGAAGGATATTACTGATGGTTTATCTTGAACTTCTTCTAACAATCAACACCCAGGGAAGCAGTTATGAAGAAGATAGAGATTTTATAGTGGTTATATTAATGTGAATAGGTTTTAGTTGAGTTGAAGAGATGGTAGAAACTATCCCCATTATTGATACTCTATGATCATAGGATTGGTTATGCAGAATACTTGGATGCATCATGTGTCAGACTAAGAGAAATGCTGATGCAGATATTGTGGGTAGTATTATATGAATCATGAAATCTATGAACCTATAAGTAGAAATACCTTATTTATTACATGGTTCAAGTAGTTGAAGTTAACTCAATGATGTTTTGGAAACACTAGCTCTTCAGTGATAGATTCATTATCTGCACAGATCATAACAAACATTTCAATATATTAAAACAAAGATACCTTGACCTGATATAGAGGTGCTATGATGAGTATCTATAGACATTTGACATTGTAATAAAATAATCCTATGTGAATTTTATCATTGTTTTGGATTATATTATGCATAAGTTGTAGGATGAGAAGGATTATTGTTTGAATACTTCAAAATATAAATGGTTCTTGATGAGATTTTGATGATTGGAGGATGGATAATTTAGAGTATCAGGTATTAAGGACATTTAATACCTTAGTGATCACATCCAAAATTTTGTAAAAGGTGAATAATGGGTAGGATTTAGACCTAGAGTGTGTTGTGATAAAAGAACTGTTGGTGGGTTATGACCTAATGTCTGGATGGTTGATGGAAGATGATGATTTCATCTCAGTACATTGGAAATTAGTGGTCCCTATTTCCATACGATAGGATTTGATGAGGGATTAACAAACCTCTAGATGGGTAGTACATCCTGTTGTGACCATGATGTATCACAAATTTATTTTCCAATTCCCCTGGATGAGGATGAAGCGGGATATCACTAGTTTCATTTCCGAATTTCTTACCTTCTAGATGGTGAATGTAATACACCTACATCCCTTGTGTTTCCTCTCACATCTTACATTACCCATATAGAAGTGGTATTATGATAAGATGGACTTTATTATGAGGTTGCCTAAGAACCCAAAGTGTCTGGATTATTTCTAGGTGATTGTTGAATGACTAACAAAATGATCGAATTTTTACCGACTATGGAGAGTCACTTAATAGATGAGATGATAAAGATTAATGTCTATGGGATCAAATTCTTATATTAATATCTCTGGGGAATTATTTTATATTGATATGGATGTTTTATAATTTTGTTTTTTAGGTCTTTCAGAGATCCCAAGGTACTTAGATGATGATTAATACAACATACTATATAACGACCCATACTTTACATACATTGTTAATACTTAAAAATTGAAGCACACTTATTACAACATATGACAAAACCACAAAGGACCGTATAGGTATAGTGTCTTTAGAAACTGGGAAACATAAACAACTGGTTCATAAATCTTCTACAGTGTCTCCCATTTATTTCATCATATCTAGGGTACCTTTTAGCATATTCTACTTAATATCCATCTTCCTGACCTGGGGAAAAGAAAACATAAAAGGGTGAGCTAAAATGCTCAGCAAGGGAAAATAAAGGAAATAAAAATCATATCATATCTTTTTGAAAATCATAACCTGCAAAAGAGATCATAAAATCTTAACATGGAATAAATCATAGAAGTGAAAATGAGATCCCCATAATCATAACATGAAAATTGAAACTTTGTGGAATGCACACATAATCATGGAAAATCATTTCTTGTTAGTCATGACTCATTGTCAAGACTATCTTAGTGGACAAATTCCCTTTCTGAACCGAGTCACCCTCGTTCCAGTCCTGTTTCACTGAACCGGTATAACCTACCGTTCCAGCCATGTCTATCTCATGAGATATAAAACCTTTACCCAATGCATTGGAGGGAGATATAGGTCCCACCCATCTTATAATGAATCCTTTCTTATGTGTGCCACATAATCATAAACCATACATCATAGCGTAATCCACGTAATAAAAATGGGATACTTAAACAACATGACATCATAAAACAATTCATATAAGATAAAGGAATTCATAAAAATGTTTCCATCACAACATAATCAAATCCATGTAATAATAGGGATAAAAACAGAACCATTTTATTGTCTTAGATGGAAAATAATTTTGATAAAATACTTGAACTCCATTCTTGAGGAAAATATCCTTTCTACTTCAAAAACATTTTTCCTTTCATAACATGTCATACGACTTTAAAATAAAAGAAGATGATTAAAAATAAACTTGAAAACTTGTAAAGGAATATTCTTGGAAATAATGTTTTAAAAATCCATTCATGCCGTATAAGTTAAAAAAAACATTCTTCGTACTTTTGTCGGAAAAGTCAAAAAGTACCTCGTACGAAAAACGACAAAAGATTCCTTTCATTTCTTTTACTAAAAACTCACCGAAGGGTAAAAATGGATTTAAACAATTGTAGGTGGATGGAAATAATATTACATATTTATGAAACATGGATGTGGATGATAAAATACACCCCAGTAAATACTTACGAATAAACAATCTCGGATAAAAATGAGATTGTGATATTTCCCTTACCTTAGGTCCGATTTGCTTTGTACGTGTCCGAAGCTCCTGTATAATGGTTTAAATAATGTTATTTACTTCTTCCAGAATCATACATATTGATATGATATCATATATGGTCATATTCTTAGCTTCTTATTAGTAATATTTCATTTTTACTTGTTACTCGGGTCTTTATTGCCTTTTGTTCTTATGCGTGTTTTGTCGAATAAATTCTTATTCTTATTCTAAGGTTATAGATACCTTATATCCAGAATGGTATTAGTGTAACATATATCATATTTATTCATTCAATTCATTTATATAATAACTATGTAATGATGATCATGTAGAACGAGTCGCATCACATCGTGGAGACGGTATTCCGTACGTACGCACGAGTGATGATATCATTCCTATGATCGTGGAACTGTATTGGAGTATATATATATTATTTCAGTATCAATATTACTTTATAATAATCATAAATAGTTACTCATTACACCATTATACCCATCCTTGTAAAGTGATGGTGGAAAAATAGATTACACCACGGCGTGGAGACGGTATTCCGTACGTACGCACGCGCGGTGATTTCAATTTTCCGTGTGATGGATAGAAGGTGAATTAGGGTTGTTTCATATTTATAATAACATATCAGTATGTAAGTAATACTGATGTTATTACTTTATCATGAAACAACTAAAGAAGAATAAGTTGAAGAAGAAAGAAATTGAAAAGATCGGTAATGGATATTACCTCTTCTTTGGAACTCTTCTTTGAATCCTCCACTAAAGGAAATAAGATTGTCCTTGGAAGAAGACCAGGACCTCTAAGATTATTCTAGGGAAGTGGAGAGGAGAAAATTTCAGGGGTTGGCCGAGCTTGAGTGCTCAAATTGGTGTGAGGAGGAGGGGGAGGAGGTGCCCTTTTATAAGGGAGGAGAGGGGCACCTTAGGAATATCTCAAAATATTATTTTATATTAAAGTCAAAAAATCGGTTTATAATGGTTCCAAAGGGTCTTATTTCGAAGCTAAAGTGGGGATGGGTCTAAATCCTATCAACCAATAGGATTTAGACAAGTTTAGGGTATTATTTTAACCTTATCAATAATATTTAACTCTAAGTTAAATAATTTAACTTTTACCGTGTCTTTTTGTTTTCTTTCACTATATGGTTAATACACTTACTATAACATGCCAAACGAACCCCAAATTGTTTATTATGAATATATATATCCTTATCTAAGTCATTTGGCCAATCTTTAGATTTTTAGGAATAAAATAACAATTAATAATATAATATTTGATTTAAAAACTATTTTGTGTCAATTTTGAAACTATTTGATATATGATTTTTGTGAAAGTCATAAAAGAATTATATGTTCGAATAAAGTTGATTAAATCAACACTAATATATCGTAGTAACCTAGAAAATTAGTGGAATGCATAAAAAGTCTCAAATGACATCTATTTTGGTATTTATAACACCAATTATGTCAATATTTCATTAATAAGATAATTATTGCATCATCATTGTGTCATAAATAAATTAAATTATTTAATGTCTAAAAATTATAAATAAAACACCATTATGTAGGAAATCGTTTTATCTTTCTAATGAATATTTATAGTCGAATTTATCTTATGTATAACCCCATATTAAAAATGATTTACTTATTAAACATTGATTTTAATAATTTTAACCCTTCTTTAAATAAATTAATAATAAATGTCCTAATCTAATCCAAGTGGGACTAAATGGTCATATTTTATTCCTAAGTTTGTTTTTGGTCGAATTAAACTTGTCCAATAGAATTAGGACAAGTGTTATGGTAATATTAATATCATATTTACCCTTAGTTACCCTATTTACTATTAACCACGGTAAAAAAAAGTAAAAAGTTACTATTCACAAAAAAATTATTTTTATCTCATTTAACCACATTTTACTTACTGATATCAACCGTGTCTGTCGGATTTTTGAAATTCCATTCACAGAAGTGGTAAAATTAAGTTTTATGCAAAATTCAGTTTTTAACCTACCACTTAGTAGTTTCACTATTCATCAGAAATTGAATGTTTTCAGAAAAATACCAAAATTTCACCCTAGGCTAATTTCGACATTCTGAGTCCAAAAATGAAGTCCATTTTGAAAAATAAAATTTATAAAATTTCAAAAAGTGGTTATTACTATTCATAACGGCTAGTTTTAATAGCATATTGTTGTTTAGTGAAACTCGGTATTGCGTACGACGCAAGCTATCGAGGAAGGTCGTGATTGTGTGTAAAGTAAGCCAAGCAAGTGTGTAGTGAAAGATTCCTTTGATGATATAAAAACAAAATATTTATCATAAAAATATCGGGTGTTACATTCTACCCCCCTTAAAAAGAATTTCGCCCTCGAAATTCGTCACTTTGTAACAAATAGATGAGGATACTTCTCCCTCATCATATCCTCAAGCTCCCATGTAGCTTCTTCAAGTTGGTGGTTCCTCCATAAAACTTTCACCAAGCGAGTGGTCTTGTTTCGTAGTACTTTTTCTCTACGATCCAGAATCTCTATCGGCTGTTCTTCATAAGAAAGATCTTGCTCTAGTGGTACAACTTCTGAGCTGAGTACATGTGAAGGATCTGGTATGTACTTTCTCAGGAGAGATACATGGAACACATCGTGAACTTGAGAGAGATTCGGTGGAAGCGCCAATCGGTAAGCTAACTTCCCAACACGATCCAGAATTTCGAAAGGACCGATATATCTAGGGCTCAACTTCCCCTTTTTTCCAAATCTCATAACCCTCTTCCAGGGAGATATTCGTAAGAACACTTTATCGCCCACTTCAAACTCTCGGTCTTTTCTTCGGTTGTCGGCATAACTTTTCTGTCGACTCTGAGATGCTCTTATGTGTTGTTGAATAGATATGACCTTTTCTGCCATTTCATCAACGAGATCAGGTCCTAATAGCTTTCTTTCCCCAACTTCATCCCAGAAAGTTGGAGCCCTGCATTTCTTTCCATAGAGAGCTTCATAAGGAGCCGTCTGAATACTGGAGTGAAAGCTATTATTATAAGAAAATTCCACCAAAGGTAGGTGTTGATCCCAACCTCCTTTGAAATCCATAGAGCAAGCTCTCAACATATCTTCTAGGTTTTCAATTGTTCTCTCAGACTGACCGTCTGTCTGGGGATGATAAGCAGTGCTGAAAATCAACTCTGTATCCAAAGTATGCTGAAGACTTCGCCAAAACTTCGAGGTAAATCTCGGATCTCGATCAGATATAATAGAAAGTGGTACTCCATGCAATCTTACCACTTCCTTTACATATATCCTGGCAAGCTGATCTAGAGATAAATCCTCTCTAATAGCAATGAAGTGTGCAGACTTTGTAAGACGATCAACTATGACCCAGATAGCATTATTTCCTTTGGATGTTTTAGGAAGTCCTGTGACAAAGTCCATAGTGATGTTTTCCCATTTCCATTCGGGTATGGGTAATGGTTGTAACATCCCCTTAGACTTTTGTCTCTCAGCTTTAACTTGTTTACAAACCAAGCATCGAGAGACATATTCAGCAACATCTCTTTTCATGCCATCCCACCAGAAGTACTCTTTCAGGTCCCTATACATCTTCGTGCTTCTAGGATGAATAGAGAATGATGAACTATGAGCCTCATCCAGCAGCTCCTTCTTTAATTCAGGGATGGGAGGAACACAAACCCAATTCCTGAACTTTATTATCCCATCACAATCAAGGTTGAATTCAGGAACATTTCCCACCTTCTTTTGTAACTCGACATCTTCTTTCTGTGCCTCTTTAATCATTACATGTATAGATGGTTGAACATTCATTTGAGAAAGATAAGATTTTTCCCCTTCCATTATAATTCCAAGATCCATCCTTTGTAAATCCATAAATATTGGATGTTTTGTGATCCTCATCATGGATAAACTAGCATGGTCTTGTCGACTTAATGCATCTGCCACCTTGTTTGCTTTCCCAGGGTGGTAATGGATTGAGCAGTCATAATCCTTAATCAGCTCCAACCATCTTCTTTGACGCATATTCAGATCCTTTTGTGTGAAAATATACTTTAAACTTTTATGATCAGTATAAATATCGCACCTTTCACCATAAAGGTAATGCCTCCAAATCTTTAATGCAAAGATTACCACAGCCAACTCCAAATCATGTGTTGGGTAATTTTGCTCATGGATTTTCAACTATCATGAGGCATAAGCTATCACCATATCATTTTGCATAAGAACACACCCCAATCCTTTCTTGGATGCATCACTGTATATCACAAACCTTTCTCCACTATAAGGTAGTGTGAGCACAAGTGCACTGGATAACCTTCTTTTCAACTCCTTGAAATTCTATTCACATTCTTCCATCCGGACAAACTTAACTCCTTTCCGAGTCAACTTGGTGAGTGGATTAGATAATCGTGAAAAATCTTTTACAAAACGTCGGTAATATCCAGCCAAACCAAGAAAACATCGGATCTCAGTTACTGTTGTTGGTCTCGACCATCTTTCGATAACCTCTGTTTTTGCTGGATCCACAGATATCCCCTCTTTTGAGATTATGTGACCCAAAAATGCAACTTTTTTAAGCCAAAATTCACACTTGGTAAATTTTTCATAAAGCTTCTACTTTCTAAGGGTATTCAATATAATTCTCAAGTGATCTTCATGCTCTTCCTTACTCTTTGAATAGACAAGCATATCGTATATAAAGACTACCACAAATTGATCAAGATTGTCTCTAAAGACTCTATTCATTAGATCCATGAAGATAGCAGGGGCATTAGTAAGACCAAATGGCATAACTATAAATTCATAGTGTCCATACCTTGTATGGAAAGCCGTCTTTGGTATATTCTCCCTTTTGACCCTTAATTGATGATACCCTGAAAGAAGATCAATCTTGGAAATGTATTGAGCTCCGCGTAGTTGGTCAAATAAGTCATCAATGCGTGGGAGAGGATATTTGTTCTTGATAGTGATCTTGTTAAGTTCTCGATAATCAATGCAGAGTCTCATTGATCCATATTTCTTCTTAACAAATAGAACAGGTGCTCCCCAAGGTGACGCACTAGGGCGTATGAATCCCTTATCAAGATTCTCTTGGAGTTGCTTCTTTAATTCCTTCAACTCAATTGGTGCCATTCCATAAGGTGTCTTTGAAATAGGCAATGCACCCGGTATGAGTTCTATTGAAAACTCAACTTCACGATTTGGTGGAAGACCCGGTAATTCCTCCGGAAAGACATCATCAAACTCTTGTACAATGGGAATATTCTTAATCGTGAGTTTCTCACCAACCATTTGAGATAAATAACCTTCATTTAGTGGAATGAAGACCCATAAGATGGAAGAAATTTCCACTGGAAGGTTATATTCATCCTTGCATCGATGGACGATTGTAGA
The DNA here is from genome assembly GCA_963277665.1 of Viscum album. Classification (NCBI taxonomy): domain Eukaryota; kingdom Viridiplantae; phylum Streptophyta; class Magnoliopsida; order Santalales; family Viscaceae; genus Viscum; species Viscum album. The sequence continues at coordinate 1,646,477,785 of OY728132.1, forward strand.
TTGATCTGGAATATGAAATGTAACATCCCTTCTTTGGAAATTGATATGAGCTCCATGTAGAGAAAGCCAATCCATGCCATGAATCACATCAAATTCCACTAAAGGAAGGATCACAAGATTTGCAGGAAGCTCTTTCCCACAAACTTCGATCGGAGAAGAATTATAAACTTTTGATGCGACTGTTGTGCCATTAGGTGTTGTCACAGCTAACTCAACATCTAATTGTTGAGGTAATACGGTGATACCCTTAGAAAATTCTTTAGAAATAAAGGAGTGGGTGGATCCAGAATCAAATAAAACATTTGCTACTTTAGAGTGGATGGTAAGTGTACCTTTCACCACTTCTTTATCGTACTCCACATCGCTGATAGAAATTGCATGTGACTTTCCTTTGTCTTTAGCCTTAAGATTTTGTTGACGTCGACCATCATCATCAACCCTTGGATTTGGGCATTGATTGGCATAATGCCCCATATCCTTGCATTTGAAACATTGAAGTGTAGTAGGTTCATTCTGTGTATCCCTTCCTTTGTTTGCATCATTAGACATCTTCTTCCCATTATCGCGGCATTCAAATGCCCGATGACCTTCCTTTCCACATTTTAAACATTTACTTGTCCCTTTAAGACAACTCCCTCCATGTTTCTTTCCACACTTTGAGCATAAGGGAAAGCTCATCTTCTTTTCAGTGTGCTCTTTAGATTTTCCTTTGATTTCCATCTTCTTCTTCTTATCAAACCCATGTGATTTATGGGTTACTCCAATCTCCATGTCGACTTTGAGAGCACATCGAACGATTTCCTCATAGCTATTGAAGTCCCTTATGGCTAACGCCCTTCGAAGAATTGGTTTTAAGCCACTTAAGAATCAATCGATCTTACTCTCAGGTTGGATAATAATACCAGAAGCGTACCTTGCAAGTCTTGTAAAATTTTATTCATAGGTACCAACAGATTCATCATCCCTTTGCTTCAGTTCAAGAAACTCTTTCTCCATCTTTGTTCGGAGAATACGAGGGAAGTACTTATTGAAAAATAAGTTCTTGAACTCGTCCCATTCCATAGACTCAATTTCATCCCTTTGCCTCGTATTCTTAATAATATTACACCATTGATCAGCATCTCCTTCCAAACGATACACTGCTAGGATGACTTTATCATGCTCAGAACATTGAAGAACTGAAAATATCTTTTCAGTAGTACTAATCCATTGTTCAGCAACTAATGGATCAGTAGACCCGCTGAAAGAAGGTGGACGCTGCCTCATGAAGGATTCAATAGAATGTTGCTCCTTCCTTTGCTCGTTTGGAAGTCCTGCATGATTCATAGGTTGAGAAAGTTGTGTTAGCATGGCTACAAGATTTTTCATTCCAGCTCCCATATCGTTTGGTTGCTCAGGGGGACAATCATTGCATTGCCCATCACATTCTGTATTAACACGGTTCCTTCGGGTTCCAGCCATTGACTAAAACCAAGAAGAATAGTGTGAGCAACACTAATTATAATAGGAAAACCACATAATTCATGAATAAAATTTTCATGCTTAAGGTCTTATCCTAGGTTATTCAAGGCCATTTCTAAAACACTAAGATTGTGTTCTATGCTTAGACTTATCCTTAGGGTTCTTACTAAGACTTTCACATCCTAGTTTCCAAAGGTTGACTATACCTTTCCTCTGATACCAACTATATCGACCCATAATTTACATACATTGTTAATAATTCAAAATTGAAGCACACTTATTACAACATATGACAAAACCACAAAGGACCGTATAGGTATAGTGTCTTTAGAAACTGGGAAACATAAACAACTGGTTCATAAATCTTCTACAGTGTCTCCCACTTATTTCATCATATCTAGGGTCCCTTTTAGCATATTATACTTAATATCCATCTTCCTGACCTGGGGAAAAGAAAACATAAAAGGGTGAGCTCAAATGCTCAGCAAGGGAAAATAAAGGAAATAAAAATCATATCATATCTTTTTGAAAATCATTACCTGCAAAAGAGATCATAAAATCTTAACATGGAATAAATAATAGAAGTGAAAATGAGATCCCCATAATCATAACATGAAACTTGAATCTTTGTGGCATGCACACATAATCATGGAAAATCATTTCTTGTTAGTCATGACTCATTTCCAAGACTATCTTAGTGGACAAAGTCCCTTTCTGAATCAAGTCACCCTCGTTCCAGTCCTGTTTCACTGAACCGGTATAACCTACCGTTCCAGCCATGTCTATCTCATGAGATATAAAACCATTACCCAATGAATTGGAGGGAGATATAGGTCCCACCCATCTTATAATGAATCCTTTCTTATTTGTGCCACATAATCATAAACCATACATCATAGCGTAATCCACGTAATAAAAATGGGATTCTTAAACAACATGACATCATAAAAAAATTCATATATGATAAAGGAATTCATAAAAATGTTTCCATCACAACATAATCAAATCCATGTAATAATAGGGAAAAAAACAGAACCCTTTTATTGTCTTAGATGGAAAATAATTTTGATAAAATACTTGAACTCCATTCTTGAGGAAAATATCCATTCTACTTCAAAAACATTTTTCCTTTCATAACATGTCATACGACTTTAAAATAAAAGAAGTTGATTAAAAATAAACTTGAAAACTTGTAAAGGAAGCTTCTTGGAAATAATGTTTTAAAAGTCCATTCATGCCGTATAAGTTAAAAAAAACATTCTTCGTACTTTTGTCGGAAAAGTCAAAAAGTACCTCGTACGAAAAACGACAAAAGATTCCTTTCATTTCTTTTACTAAAAACTCACCGAAGGATAAAAATGGATTTAAACAATTGTAGGTGGATGGAAATAATATTACATATTTATGAAACATGGACGTGGATGATAAAATACACCCCAGTAAATACTTACGAATAAACAATCTCGGATAAAAATGAGATTGTGATATTTCCCTTACCTTAGGTCCGATTTGCTTTGTACGTGTCCGAAGGTCCTGTATAATGGTTTAAATAATGTTATTGACTTATTCCAGAATCATACATATTGATATGATATCATATATGGTCATATTCTTAGCTTCTTATTAGTAATATTTCATTGTTACTTGTTACTCGGGTCTTTATTGCCTTTTGTTCTTATTGCGTGTTTTGTCGAATAAATTCTTATTCTTCTTTTAAGGTTATATATACCTTATATACAGAATGGTATTAGTCTAACATATATCATATTTATTCATTCAATTCATTTATATAATTACTATGTAATGATGATCATGTAGAACGAGTCGCATCACATCGTGGAGACGGTATTCCGTACGTACGCACGAGTGATGATATCGTTCCTATGATCGTGGAACTGTATTGGAGTATATATATATTATTTTAGTATGAATATTACTTTATAATAATTATAAATAGTTACTCATTACACCATTATACCCATCCTTGTAAAGTGATGGTGGAAAAATAGATTACACCACGGCGTGGAGACGGTATTCCGTACGTACGCACGCGCGGTGATTTCATTTTTCCGTGGGATGGATAGAAGGTGAATTAGGGTTGTTTCATATTTATAATAACATATCAGTATGTAATTAATACTGATGTTATTACTTTATCATGAAAAAACTAAATAAGAAGAAGTTGAAGAAGAAAGAAATTGAAAAGATCGGTAATGGATATTACCTCTTCTTTGGAACTCTTCTTTGAATCCTCCACTTAGGGAACTAAGATTGGTCTTTGAAGAAGACCAGGACCTCTAGGATTATTCTAGGGAAGTGGAGAGGAGAAAATGGCAGGGGTTGGCCGAGCTTGAGTGCTCAAATTGGTGTGAGGAGGAGGGGGAGGAGGTGCCCTTTTATAAGGGAGGAGAGGGGCACCTTAGGAATATCTCAAAATATTATTTTATATTAAAGTCAAAATCGGTTCATAATGGTTCCAAAGGGTCTTATTTCGAAGATAAAGTGGGGATGGGTCGAAAACCTATCATCCAATAGGATTTATACAAGTTTAGGGTATTATTTTAACCTTATCAATAAGATTTAACTCTAAGTTAAATAATTTAACTTTTACCGTGTCTTTTTGTTTTCTTTCACTATATGGTTAATACACTTACTATTACATGCCAAACGCACCCCAAATTGTTTATTATGAATATATATATCCTTATCTAAGTCATTTGGCCGAACCTTAGATTTTTAGGAATAAAATAACAATTAATAATATAATATTTGATTTAAAAACTATTTTGTGTCAATTTTGACACTATTTGATATATGATTTTTGTGAAAGTCATAAAAGAATTATATGTTCGAATAAAGTTGATTAAATCAACACTAATATATCATAGTAACCTAGAAAATTAGTGGAATGCATAAAAAGTCTCAAATGACATCTATTTTGGTGTTTATAACACCAATTATGTCAATATTTCATTAATAAGATTATTACTGCATCATGATTGTGTCATAAATAAATTAAATTATTTAATGTCTAAAAATTATAAATAAAATAAAATTATGTAGGAAATATTTTTAGATTTCTAATGAATATTTATAGTCGAATTTATCTTATGTATAACCCCATATTAAAAATGATTTACTTATTAAACTTTGATTTTAACTATTTTAACCCTTCTTTAAATAAATTAATAATAAATGTCCTAATCTAATCCAAGTGGGCCTAAATGGTCATATTTTATTCCTAAGTTTTTTTTGGTCGAATTAAACTCGTCCAATAGAATTAAGACATGTGTTAGGGTAATATTAATATCATATTTACCCTTAGTTACCCAATTTACTATTAACCGCGGTAAAAAAAAGTAAAAAGTTACTATTCACCAAAAAATTATTTTTATCTCATTGAACCACATTTTACTTACTGATATCAACCGTGTCTATCGGATTTTTGAAATTCCATTCACAGAAGCGGTAAAATTAAGTTTTATGCAAAATTCAGTTTTTAACCTACCACTTAGTGGTTTCACTATTCATCAAAAATTGAAAGTTTTCAGAAAAATACCAAAATTTCACCCTAGGATAATTTTGATATTCTGAGTCCAAAAATGAAGTCCATTTTGAAAAATAAAATTTATAAAATTTCAAAAAGTGGTTATTACTATTCATAACGGCTAGTTTTAATAGCATATTGTTGTTTAGTGAAACTCGGTATTGCGTATGACGCAAGCTATCGAGGAAGGTCGTGATTGTGTGTAAAGTAAGCCAAGCAAGTGTGTAGTGAAAGATTCCTTTAATGATATAAAAACAAAATATTTCTCATAAAAATCTCGGGTGTTACATACTATCCTTAGAAAAATTAGTTGTCTGAGAAGACATTAATCATATTAAATGATATGATTCAAGATTTCATGATATAGTTTTATAGACTTAGGATGATAAAAAAACTCTTGGTTGATTTTTCAAACATTATATGTTACCAAGCATTGATTCAGATGGAATATTTTGAGGCTCCTTATGGGAGTACATTTAGTTCATTTCTCTATTGTCATGAGTTGGGTGATGCACCTATTATGGGGCTCAATATTTCTTAAGAGACCTACGAGAGATTAAAACTGATTCAATAGAGGTTGGTCACTATTCAGAGTATACATTGGCCTAATATTGACCACATGATGAGAACATTAGTGTTCACTATGGGTGATTGAGTATTTTTGAGGATGACTCGTCATTTAGGGAATATAAATACAAGGAAAAATGTAGGATAACACCACATTTTGTTAAAACCATTAAGATCATTGAGTTGATGAGAGAAGTGGTGTATAATATGGATCATATTTCCTGATTGAAATGTATGAACAATGTATTTGAGGTGTCACAACCCAATAGATACATCGTTGACCACATACATGTTACTGACTATAAGGATTTCAAGTTGGAGCCTAATAAATCTAATGGGTGGAGACCAATGTAGATAATAGAATTGAGTGATAAATTCGGTTGATGGGCAACAATACCACTTGTTTGGGTTTTGTTGTAGTATGGGTTGATCTAGTAGGAGACATAAGAGAGAGAGGGGTTTAAGTCTGAGCATAGTGGTGGCTTTGTTAGCGCATGAACACTTGGTTTTGGATTTTACATTTATTTTTAATATGCATTTTTCATTATTATAACATAAACTATTATACTTTATCACATCTGGTTAAGGGTTCATTATTGGTTTCCTAATATGTTTTATAATTAAACAATATATGGTAATTTTAGTGTGTCTGTAGATTTCATGAGAGTCCAAGTGTAGGGAAAGGGGCCTATGATGGAAGGTTTAATAGAAAAGAAAAATGTTGTAGTTCGATGAGGCTGGACACTGGAAGACCAAAATTATATATTATTTTTCTACACATATTAATATAGTTTTCTTACTAATTTATCATACCACATATTTATTTGATATTTATGAAACAATCATTTCAGTATGATTACTCTAACTATTTTTTATTGATATTATTGTTCATTTTCTAGTATGTTATGACTTAATATAGAAGGTATAGTCTGCCCACTAATAGACTAATACCCTTTATACTAGTTGAAAACATCTAATATACTTGGAGTTAACAATGAATTCATGTTAGCTTCTAGATCAAACTTGGTGGTTTGGGTCGGGGTGTCACATGATGAAAAAAATGAATTACATCGGTTTGCTCGACGATAGTTTTCCCTACACAAGAACAATGGTTTCATTTTCTATTTGATTGAAGTGGATATGGATATAGAGTATGAGATTAACATAAAAACATATCAATATACCTGAGATACAAATATTATTATATTATCATGTTTTAATAAAATTTTAAGGTGGTGGAAGAATAAAGAAAACAAAAATGACTGATTAAGAACTATACATCTTTTTTAGAGATCCTTTTAAGGATTACACCAAAATCATCCCTAGGTTTTTTTTGAATAAACCAAGGCCTCCATGAAATGTTAAGAGATGTAAGTAAATTATTTGGTTAAGTATTTTGCAAGGAAAAATTCATTTGAGTTGTTAAGAAATGAGGAGAGTATGTTCCCATTTATAAGTCTAGGGAGGGGAACTCTTGAAATTTCATAAAGTATTAAATTAAAATAAATTAATTTTCATATCCAAATAGAAAAAATTTATAATATTAGAATATAATACAATATGTATTTAAAATCCACTCATTTAAAAAAAATTGGACAAGTTTTTGTGTTATTTTCACCCTAATCTTTTTATTTTAACTCATTACAACTCTTTTTGAAAATTACCACGGTATTAAAGTTTTTACTACATATGGGTCACTAATGTTTCTATAAAGATGAAAAAGACTATAAATGGACCATATTTTATATTATAAACCATTTACCATTCAATAGTATTAATATAATATTTTTAGGAATTTTGAATCATTAAATAGAAAATTATTTATTATAAAATACCATTAATATAAATTTTGACACTATTCAAATAATTTGAAATTAATAACATAAAATCAATGATATAATTAAAATATATAAAATTTTAACTCCCCAAAAATGTAATATTTATATAATAAATTTGTGGTAGATAATAATTTATTCTAATTATATAAATTTTAATATTTTTATAATCATTTATTTTATTTTCTTTTAATTAAATAATTTATGAATCTCCATTACGTAAGAATTTAAGGTTATTAACATATTACTAATTTTTTTAAATAAATTACCTTTTTTTAAATATTAATCTTTTAGATAAAATTATGTTACCAAAAAAATGTTTCTTATCCCTTTCAGAATATTTTATAGTCATTAAAAGAAAGAAAGTGACATTTTTATTCTTTTCTTAACTAAAATTATTAAGACGATCATGGTCATTGATAGATGAAAAAACAAATATATTGGAATATTGGAATACTATGGGTGATATTTTATCATCCAATAATTTTAATTCAAGTTTTAGGGTATATTTTTTAGTATTTATTGCATTATTTTAACCATTAACTAACTCATTTTACCTTTACCATTATAAAACAATTTACTATGATTATAACTCATAATGACTAAAAATAAAAGGGGATTAATAAAAAAATTGAATTCCTAATTAAAAATATAGAATACATTTTTGAATATTCAATTAAAAATAGTGAAATAATTCAATTTAATATTAAACTAACACAACATGATGAAAACCAATTTTTTAGAAAAATGAATATTTCAAGCAATAGGTAATCTTATATTAACACTAAGAAAACCAATAATAATTATATGAAATTAAATATATATATATATAATATTTAATTTAAATCCTTATTTATTATTTGTTATTTTAACTAATTATTATGGATAATCTTTATTCACTTTAAAAGTATTTCTCTAGAAATAATATTTTTAAGCATAAAAATAATCTTTTATCAAAATCATCAATACTGATTACCAAATTAAATTATATTTTTTATTAAAAATAAATAAAATCATTTGTAAGTTTAATACCAAATTTAAAACATAATGGTAGTTTAAAATTATATGATTTAATGAAAAAATGATAGTATTTGAAAAATCAGTAATTTTTACTTTTCACTAAAAATCATTCATTTTAGAAAATACCCAAAATTATCGATAATTTAATTTTGAAATGTTAATTTTATAAAATGAAACTTTTTAAAGTTTTTTAAAATTAAAGATACTATTCTCAAAAAAATACAAGTTATTTTGAGGATTTTTTAAAAAAAAAATTAGTTTTATAAAATTTCATTGAATTTTTACTATGAATTTATAAAACATTTATAATGAGTATGAAATTTATATTTTTTTAAATCAGTAAATTATATTCATACACACCAATATAATTTCTATTTTATAAGGGTCATAATTAATAATATATGTCACCGATCATTTAAACTTAGTGTTTCATGTCATATACGTTATTTAACATAATGTTATTATTTTAAAATATTGGGTGGTTAAAAATAATATTGATACATAGATATTATATCTTATTATGTGAATATTCAGCGAATATCATTTTTATCTGCCCTATTATCATATAGGTTTAGTGTTATTTAAAACGTGTATATATAAACAACTAATTCATAAGATTTATAAATAGACTTCCACTAAGTTCTTCATAACAAGAATCCTTACTAGAAATATCATACATAAAACCATTATTCAATACCTAGGGAAAGGAAACATAATAGAGGGTGAGCTCAGATGCCTAGGGTAAATAAGGGAGATATCGATGATAAAATAAAAGTAACATGATCATAAGGGTATGAGAATATCATCTCAATATTTTCAAATTTTAAATTGCATATGATAGGTCATAATCTTGTGACATGAAATAAAGCATTGTAGTTGATAAGACATGAATCGTAATTGAATCAAAGAACATGATCCATGAGAGCATAACATTGGCATATGATATACATTTTTTGCATGCACATAAGCATTGAAAATCATTTCACTTTAAAAGTTTCACTACCAATATTATCATAGTGAATCGATTTGAATCCCCATTCCATTATATAATTAGTCAGTGTTCATTCCCATGAATATCATAATGCATAAAGTTCTTTATAGAACAGGGTTCACTCTCTATTCCATTAATTATTATATTATTAGATATACATATTTACCAAATTAATTAGTGGGACATTTAATTCCACACCCACCAATGACATAATTAAAATCATAAATAATTGTTACAAAAGATGATAAAAAATTCACCGTAGCATAATCTTTTAAAAGGAAATAGGTTTCTTAAGGGTTCAACATAAAAAAATTAACCAGTGAGAAATAAAAATGTCTCATAGAATCTTCATTAAATCATCACCATCATAATAATTTAAAATAATGAAAGTAGATGTTATAATTGGTTCATATCCCCATTAAATAATAATTAACATAAAAGTATGTTATCATATATGAAACTAATTCCTTTATAATAACATTAAAACATTTAATGATGAAAATACCATTTTTAATTTCAAACTACTTATTTAAAATATTAAAATTTCCTAAATATTATTATTATTTACTTTTTAAAAAACTTTAAACTTGTAAATAAATATTTAATTCATTTTTTTTAATTTCATAATGAAATTTTATTCATGTCGTGTATGTTAAAACAATGATTCCTTTCACATTTTTGGTAAAAAGACATAATTACCTCATTTGGAAAATGAAATGAATATTCAATTTAATTTTTTTAAAGATTCAATCATGGTTAAATTTTACATTAAATAATAATTAGAGAAAATAGAAAACATTCTCAACAATATTTTTATAAAACATAGATATGAAATCAAAAGGATTATGACTAAAGAGTAAAATAACGTCTGTTTTCCTTAAAAATATTATTTCAGTCTCTTGAGTTTTTAAATAGAGGAAAATGAATGTAAAAAATTATATATATATATATATAAATAACCCAAGGAGAAGAAAATTAATTGTATTATTTAGATATTTGTCATAAAATTTCATCATCTAAAACTTGATCGTAAAAAATCTCAATAAATAATGAGTTTTAACACAAATCCCTTACCCCAAGTTTGAATTGTATCTAAAGTGATATAACATCCAATATAATAAGTTAATATTTATTATAATTATATAAAATAATAATTTAAATTCTTATAATATCATATATTATTGACTTATATCATTTAAAAACCAATTTAATAGTAATTACTAATTAAAACCACCATTTCCAGGTGTTAAATGTTTCATTATTCATGGGAATTTTTATTTGGTAATTTAATAATGGATCCACCATATAAAAAACTATAATAATGATATAAATATCATATATTTTCATTATATTTATATATATGTTTATATTCATCCATAAAATAATGGTATAGAAAAAATAATTACACTACTCATGGTGATGGTAGACCGTAGGTATGCATAAACGCTGTTTTTACTTTTCAAAGGATGGAATGAAAGAAAGATAAATAACAATTCACCTTAAAAAATCATTATAATTTAATATATTTAATATATATAATATATACTAATTAAATCTATCCTTAACACCATCCATGTAAAATGGAATTTAAAAAAGATTCACATCACTTTGTGGAGGTGGTAGTCCACATGTATACCCGAGAGACATTATCATTTTCCAACTGATGGGATGGTAATAAGGTGGATATTTTATTATAGTACTTAAAGAATAATTATTTTATTAATATAACATAAAAAATTATACCTATTATATTAAAAATACATGAAATATGGTGACATAGAATTATGTGTATCGCTACATGGAGGTGGTAGTCCACACATACGCACAAGTGATATGTTCACTTCCCACTTGTTGGAATACAAGGTGAATACTATTGGTTACATAATCCTAATAATATTTAAGTATATTTAGGATACTCAATATAATATTTTTTTTATTATTTATATAGATTTATAGTCTGTATAAGGAGAAATAATGTGAAATAGGTTGAGTTAGATAATTACATCTTCTTAATTAGGCCTTTATTATAACATTTCATAAAGAGCACTAGAATGAACTTTTATGAAGTTATGAAACTATAATTAATTAATAATGAGCTAAAGAATAGAATTTTGTAATTTTTTAGATATAAGTGGCACAAAGTGGTGGAAATAAATGAATGTAGGGGCGTCCTTTTATTATTAGGGGAGAGGAAATTCCTGAAAATTATCAAAAGATTAAAATATAATAATTTCACAGTCAAGAAATATTATTCAAAATTGAAATAGGATTGATGTATGGATACTACTTGGATTAATCATGTCCATAAAATATGATTTATACATGTTTAATTGGAAAACATACCCCGATTTCTTAGTTTAACCCTTGATAAACCTATTTTAACATTAACCACAGTGATAAATTTTTAATATTTTTAAAACATACTATAAAAAAATACATATGGATTAAATAGAATTTATTTAGATTATTATTAAAAATATTCAATAAATGGAATAAAATTCATTTTATATAGGTTTTATAATTTATTTAAAAATTAATCCCATAAAAGAGTGCGAAAAGATATTTTCCATTTAAAATGTTTTCATAAGCATAAAATATTATTATACTATAATAAAACATAAATTTGGTTTTAATAAACATAATTAAATTATTAAAATATTAATGAACTAATTTTAATTGTAATACTATTTTAAAACAAAACATAACTTTTAAATTACTAAAATGAAAAAATTTCATTAAAAATGGGTATTTTCACTATTCATCAAAAAAATCAAATTTTTTATAAATTTCAATAAAATTAACCCTAAGATAAATTTGAAATGTTGTTATTAAAAATTAATTTAAGTTTTTAGAAATAAATTTTCAAAAATTTATAAAAATTAATTTTATTATTTTCTCACAAAAAGAAATAAAAACCATTTTTGAGAAAAAAAGTATTATAAATTAATATAATGACATTAAAAATATTAAATTCTGATTTATAATTATATTTTATTTATCTAAAAAACTAAATAATTTTAAAAATATGGTTAATTCTATTCCGTTTTCTAATTTAACATCTTGGTTATAATGATATACTATGTTTCAATTCATTTATACTCTAGGTTGCATGTATCACAAGTTATCAATATAATTAACTTTATTTATTGTTTGAAAATATAATAAAATATTAGTTTATTAAATTATAGACAAAACCATAAAATTAATTCATCCCTTGGGAATCCATCACATTAATAAAAAATAATAACATCTCAATTTACTCACATCCTTGGGTTCATATGTATCTTCATTGGATTTTTGATTCCTCCATAGACCTTTAACCGGTTCAATTGTCTTTTTTTAAAAAAGATATTATCTATGACCCAATATTTATTCCATTTATTATTTATTGAAATGATCATGATCTTGTGGTATAACATTTGATTTTAGTAAATGTAGTTGATGTAATTTTTTTATTTACTTCGGGTAGGTACAAGAAACACATTGTGAACATGATAGAGGTTCAGTGGAAGCTCTAATTGATATAATATCATACTTATATGATCAAGAATCTAAAAGGGGAAAATATAATTAAGAAAATACTTTACCTTCCTTCCAAATATTATCAACTTCTTCTATATAGAAATTCATTGGAATAACTTCCCACCAACTTTGAATTTCATATTTCACTAATGATCAATGACATAACTATTATTTCTACTTGGAGCTACCTAGATGTTATAGTGAATGGATATGTGTTTATCTACCATTTTCGAAGATTACATAGGTCTTAATTGATTTATTTCCCCAAATTCATACCAAAATATTAATGTTATAAAATACATTATATAGATTAATGGAAACCCATTTCTTCATTTAAGGCACACTTCCAATAATATCATAGTTTATTGGGATCAAACCCCATTCCATCATATCAATATTCAAGGTTTACTTCAAAAACTGTCACAGTGGATATAATACCTTAATGAATTGGGTTAACTACCTATTACAATCCTTATTACCTTATGAGATATCCATATTTAACCAATTCATTAGTGTGATGTATATTTCTAGGCCTAGTCTCTACATAAATAAAATCATACAAATTTGTCAGATAAGATAATAAAATATTTATTATAGCCTAACATGTAGAAAAAATTAATTTTTTAAGGTTTCATCATAAATTAAATAACTCGTTGGAATAATTGGGTTTCATATAAAATTACATAAATAATCATCTTTATAAGCCATCTGAATAATTAAAGTGGATGTTTTAATTAGATAAAACACCTAATAAAGAAAAATTAACATCAATGGATGTTATCTTTTATGAATAAATGCCTATAAAATATGAGTAGAACATTTCTTTAGAAAATATCCTTTTCAATTTAAAATTGATTATTTAAAATATACAAATTTACAAATATTAAGGAAAAAAAATATATTTGGAAATAAACATGTAAAATTATAAATTAAGCCTCCAAACAATGAGTGGTGTTGATGATGAAAATTTTTATTCATATTGTCAATGAAAAAAAATTAATTTCAAATTTCTAATAAAATGGAATAAGTACGTCATTTAGAAAACCACAAGAAGATTACTTTTAATATATTTATTAAAAATTAAAACATGAGTAAATATGGCCTTTTAATTTTTTTTAGAATATTAAAAAAAATTAAAATAATTTTAGAAATCATTGATATAGAAGAAAAAGGATTTTTTTCAAAGAGAGAAATATAGTCGATTTCCCTTAATTTTTTTTAGTTTTGGGTGTTGTTAAGAAGGGTAAAATGAAATGAAAACCTGTAATATAAAGAAATAATAATAAGAAATAAAAATTCATGCGATTAATGAGAGATAGGTCATAAATTTAATCACCCAAAACTTGGTAAAAAACAATCAAAAAAATAATGAGACTGTATCATAAATACCTTACCATAAGTTTTAATTTATCCAAAAGTCCCCAAACCAAAATTATAATAAAATTAAATTTTTTATAATAAAATAATATTAAAATTTACACACTTATAATATCATATATGTATAATTTATAATATCACAATACCTATTTATTAATAATTCTTTGTTAAAATCATCATTTTATATTGTTAGCATTTCATTTTTCAAGAGAATCCTGGTTTAGTAGTTTTAATGCTTTTAATTTTATCAAGTTCACATCAAATTAATAATTTTAATCAAGATATAAATATCATATATTTTCATTATATACATATATTTGTCTAGATTCATCCACAAAAGTTTGAGAAAAAATAATGAATTACACTGTTCATGAAGACGGTAGGCCGTTCATACGCATGAATGTTGATTTCACATTTTGATGGAAGGAAATAAAAATAGTATATAATAATTAAAATTTACATAATAATTATTAAATAATATATGTCTAATATATTAATTTAATATAACCTTACTTCCATCCATCTATGGTAGAATAAAAAACAAATCAAATCACTTTGTGTAGGTGGTAGTCCACATATGCGCATAAGATCACTTATCATTTTCCAATTAATTTGAAGGTTAGAATGTAGATATTATATTAAAATTATAAAATTATAATTATCTGATATATATATATTGTATAAAAATTAAAACCATCATAACAAACATCCATGAAATATGGTTTTAGAAGATGGATTTTCTCGCTTTGTAGAGGCGGTTGGACACGTGCACAAACAAGAGATAATTTCAATACCCATTGAATGGAATATTGTGATAATATTTTTGATTAAATAATAATAATAAATTTTAATTATTTTTTGTAAATGGAATATATTATTTTATGATGAATAATAAATATTAATATGATTTATATGAAAAAGTAATTGAAATTTATTGGGCAAAATGATTACCACTTCTTCGGCAGGCCTGCTTTAGATCATTTTTTATGGGCACTCATAATGGTATTTTAAGAAGAAATGAACATATAATTAATACATAAGAATTTTTACATAATAATTTGTTTGGATTGTTTCAATATAGATGTCTCAAAGTTTTTTAAATAAGATAAAGGAGTTGTGTCCTTTTATAAGTTAGAGAGAGGACACACATAGTATTTATTAAAATATTGAAATATAATAATTCTATACTAAAGAAAAATTATATCATATTGGTATAGGATAATTTTTTTGATAGAATTAACTATTAATATCTCCATGAAAATTGGATTTATAAATTTTTTATTGGAAAGCATACAATTATCTCTTGGTTTAACCCCTGATAATTTTGTTTTAACGTTACCATGATGATTATTTTTACTTTGTTAACAATTAATTATAACAAATAATGAAATTATACCCCATACCCAATATGTAAATTTTAATTAAAAATACATAATATATTTTATCAAATTAAATTTTTATAATTTTTAAATTTTAATTTAAAATTAAAACCACAAATTGTAACAAAATGTTGTTTCCCCAAAAAATGTTTTCTTAATTATAAAAAGTTTTTTAAACCAAAATCCAATATAAAATTGATTAAAATAACAATTATTAGATTATTAAAAATATAAATTCAATAATTTAACATTTGAATTTATTTTAAATTGAAATGAGACTTTTCATATTCTTTTATCAAAAAGGTAGTTTTAATAAAAAATTGATTTTTCCACTATTCACGAAAAGTCAATATTTTATGAAAATTCTCAAAAATACACCATAAGATTAATTTTAGTTAAAGATTCCAATATTTAGGATAATTTTTTCAAATAAATTTTCTAAAATTTTAAGAAAGTAATTTTATTATTTTATCACAAAATGAAATAAAAACCATTTTTGAGAAAAAAATATATTTTTAAACATTTTAATGACAATAACAAAAAATATGTTATAATATTTCATAATATTTAATTCCTAAAAAAAATTATACATAATTAATTTTGAAAAATATTCTTATTCATTCAATCAATTAAACAGTTAAGTCATAATGTTTTACAATATTATAATTCCTTATAACTTGGTGCACCATGTTTCACAAGATATCAATAAAATTAAATTTATTTGATGGGAAAATAAGATAAAATATCACGGTGTTACTATTATATGAAATTATATCTTATGTGTGGATTTAATTTTGATCCTCAAATTATAGTATTTATATTGAATTTCAATCTTATAGAAATATTGATATTCTCATAATTGATTGAGAAAATCACCAATACATTGAAGAATAAACATATTATTTATTACCATATTGTTTAGTTTACAATAATCATTGCAGAGTAACATTGATCCATACTTATTCTTAATAAAAATTAAAGGTTCACCCCATAACGATTCACTTGGATGAAGGAATACCTTATCAATATTTTCTTGGAGTTTATTATACCATTCTTGAAACTCAATTGGGGACATTATATATGGAGTATTGGAAATAGGTGTACCATTATCTATGAGTTATTTATAAAACTTAGCCTCCTGATTCTGTAAAAGGATATGAAAATATTTTAAAAAGACATCAAAAAACTTCTATTTAATAGGAATATCTTTGATCTTGTGTTTTTCTATAACTATATAAGATAATCATTTCTATTGAGAAGGAATCAAGACTTGTACAATGACTACAATTTCTGTTGGAAGTTCATATTTACCCTTACCTAGATATACTATCATAGGTTGATTTGGAATATTTAATTTTATTTCCTTAATGTATAAATTTATAATGGATATATGTAAAGGTAATTTTACAAGGATAAAAATTAAATCAAATTCCACTAAAGGATGAATAACAAGGTTTTCATAGGGTAAATATTAAAACATATACTTGAAATTCCCAAATCTAGAGTGTACCTTAAATATCATAACATAATTAAGTGATAAACAAATACTATGATCTTCCTTGATCTAGGATTTATCTGTTGGATTAGGTCATCAACTAGGAGAAATTCCACATTCACCACACATAATAAATTTAACTAACAATGGTTCTCTAGGATGAAATTCATTTCATTCCATTGAACATTTAATTTTTCCTTAGTAATTAGTTTCTTTATGACCTTTTAACCCACACATTAAATATATTTTTATTACTTTGAGACATTTAATTTGGTACTTATTCCCAAATATATGAACTATATGAAGATAAATCTTATTTTCTTCATGGTCCTCATGAAACTATGTTTTTATCTTATTAATCATGTTAGGCAACTATCCAAAATTGAGATTGTTAATTTTATATTGATATAAATAATTAGTAATAATCACATGTTTTTTATTCTATATTTAATTTCATTTGGTTTCTCTTGAGGATAGTCATTCTATATTTTTTGGTATTCAACATTAAAATAATTTATTTTAGTTCTATCCATTGAATGAATCCGAAAATCTGAATATTATAAACAATAATCACAATGGTAAATCATATAATACTTAAACTAATTTGTAGGATGTGTAAATATTTACAAATTATTTTCAACCTATGACACTTTACCTATAACCTAGTTCATACATGATCATAATCTACTGAATTCCTTCATATTTGATCATAATGACAATGTGAATTTAGCTATGAATATCCCTTAAGGTTGTCAAATTAGGTACATAATAATGGACCGTTCCCTAAAAACCAGAATAAAGGAAGATAAATACTCAACTAAATATTTCAGGGGTTATTACCCCTAGATGAATCTATATAAAAGCCACATCCAATTATTTTATCCAGTCGAGTATGTATTTTTATGAACAAAACACTCATTTATTTACCAAAACATATTATGTTATACTATAGTTTGGATTATCCTAAGGATTATCAGTATTTTTTTATCATCCTTGATTACATAAATAACAAAACCTTGCTATTGTACACACTATAGGAACCCTTACATTATATACATTATTATTAAATCTTATTTGATGAATATTCCATACAAAACAATAAGATCCATTCCATAATCGTAATGGTTTAAGGTATTTAGAATCATGGTTACCTAAAAGATTTGTACGTAAATGTTTTAAATCCTCACCCATTATGTTCTTCACAACTAGAACCCTTTATATAAATATTAAACTTAAAATAATTATTTATATCATTGGAAAAATGAAACATAATAAAGGGTGATATCAGATGATTAATAAGGGTAAATATAAGAGATATCAATTGTTGAACATATTTAGTCATAGGAAAAACAAAATTATATGATAACATGATATTAAATTAGAGTAATCATACCCAATATGTAAAATATATTTAATGAGGAATCTTAGTAAAAGGTTTTCTCAATCAAAATAAATTATATATAAGTGTCTGGAATCTTAAAAAATCTACAATGATCCATTAGAATATAACATAAACATAAGGCATAATTTTTTATAAATGACAAAAGAATATAAATTAATTTCATTAGGTAATGATTATTGACAAGGCTAGCATAGTGGATTGGGTTCACTCCCCACTTTACAATTTCCATAGTCAGGGTTCATTTCCAAGGATATCATAGTGGAAATATACACTTATAAGATTCAGTTCGCTCCCTAATATAGTCATTATTCTCTAATGAGATATCTTCAATTATTGAATTCATTGGTGGGATATATAATCTAGGTACACCCATCACATAATGAAATTATACTTATGTGTTACAAAATATAACAAATCATTCATCATATCATCAAATCATAATCCGTTGAAAGAAAAAGAGTATCATAAATATTTCATCATTTCATCATAACATAACCCATGAAAAATAAATTGGTTTCATAAACATTTCCTCATCATAAATAATTCATATAAAAAATAAGAATTATATCATTTTATCGTATCCTTATTAAAGTATATATGACATCAAATTATGTTATCCTCAATGAACAATGAATTTAAAATACCACTGGAATATTTCATGAGGATACTAAATATTTCATTCTGAATTCACTTGTTTAAAATATTAAATATTAAATCTTATTAAGTGACATTTCTTCATTCAAAATACCTATAGAAACATAAAAAATAAATATCAAATCATATAACATTAATAAAAATGGGAAATTTAGATCAGGTTGGAAACATTAAAAGAAAAATTCCTTTCACAATTTTCGTAAAAATTCATAAGTACCCCATATTGAGAATGAAATGAATATTCATTTTAAGAAATTATATATAAATTAAACCATTGGAAAAATAAATTTAAAAAATCATAGGATAACAATAAAAATAACTAGGGAAACATTTTGATGATAATATGGATATGAAATAAAATATTCCCTACTTAAGAGAGAAATAAGGTCGGTTTTCATTAAAAAAATCATTTGGTCTCTTTATTTCTTAAATAGAATAAAATTAAACAAAATATGAAATCTATATAAATAACCATAGTTTGATTAAATACAAATTTTTTTGGAGAGGAAAATCATATAATTTCATGATCAAAAAATTATTCATATAGAATCTTAATAATGATGTGATTGAAATGTAAAACTCTTACTCTTCTGTTAATTTTTAATTATAACCCCCATGAAAGAAGTAATTTGAAATGAATAATTACATACCATTAGTATAAATTTATTCAAGAAATAATATAAAAAAGGGGAAGAGAATACACCACATAAAATAAACATGTGGTTGATATGAAATATGTATCATAGAAAGAAAAACTGAGATGTGAAACTGTTACCATAAGTTTTACATTATTCATATGTTTTCTAGCCTCTAGTGTAACAAATTTACATTGATTATAACATTATTATTGAACCATATACAAACTTATAATATCATATATGATCCACTTAGGAAATTTTCAGAAAAAATTATTAATGATTATTTTTTAATGTGGTTGTTTATGGGTGTCGATCAGTTCAATTTTTTAATTTCATTATTAGAGAGAAGGGAAATACAGTACCAAGGAGTTATAAAGAAATGAATCTTGAGAGAATCATTGATAACATGGGACAAACCATTAGGGGAAGGTAACCTAACATAAAAAAAACTCTATAAGAGGGTGTTCTAGGGAATCTATAGGAGCTATGTAATCTACCACCTGATTTCCTTTTCTCGATGTATATAGTATCTCTATGTTGATGGATAGAATACAATTTCACTCATGTATCTACTGTGTGATTTTCTAGGGAGATGTAGAAAAATCTACGGGGGATCCCATAATAATATTAGAGTCTACTTCCACTATATGTAGGATGATTTTATTTGATCTTAAAAGAGATTGGGCATTAATAATGGCCATTTTCTCTACTTTTAGGGATTTACCATCCCCATAAAAGGCACTAAAGTCCATGATAACCCAACACCATAGTTTGTACGTACACATTAACAATACTCTCATTATTTAGTGAAAATAAATAAATAAATAAATATATATTTTTTTTATAATTATATAAAAAATCAAATCATTAATATCATATATAAACATTAAATTCAACATAACAACAAACTATGTATGATGGTAATGTAAAATTAATTATATTGCTACGTGGAGGTGGCAGTCCACACACACGTCTAAGTGATACTATAATTTATCATTTGTTTAAAATTATGCTTGATATTGGTGTCTCCTTAATCATAATAACATTTCATTATATTTTGGATTATAAAGATATTATTTTATTAGAAACGTGTCAAATTTAAAGGATATATAATTAAAAATAAATTAAAAAATGTTGGGTATGATGGTTAACTCTTATTCGGTAGACCTCCTTTAGACCCCTTATTAAAGACCTTTGGAATGAGTGTTTAGGAAGAAAAAAATAAACAATTCATGTATAGTGATGTTAATAGAATTATTATATTGGGTATGGTTGAACTAGTTTCCTGAATAAGGTGTAAAGAAAATAGGATAGTAGGCTCCTATTTATAAATTTGGGGGGGGGGGGGGGAGGGACAAAACATGGATATCTTAAAGGATTAAAATATAATTAAGTCATTTTCCAAGAAAAGTGTCTAGTACCAAATTAAATTTTGATAATAAAATGATAATGGAAATTATAAGTTCATCAAATACTTATTTAGATGAAAATTATGGCATTATGACATAGTTTTATCCTAGGTTATCCTGATTTACACTTTAACTATGGTTAATTGTTTTACTATTTTTATGATTTATTATGGAAAAAATAATGTTAAAAGTATTATTTAATATTAATTATGATGATTCTAAATGTGTAAGAAATTTGAAATTATTAAATTTCTTGAAATGGGTGAATTTTATTTTAAAAAATGTAGTAAAAATCATTGAAAAATAGTTTTCCAAAAAAATGTATTATTAGGTTTAAAAATGTTTTTATACCAAAAGTTAGAATAATTCTAGTTATAATGACATTAATAAGAATATGTTTAATAAAAAGTAACCAATTAAATTTTAAGGTCAAAATAAAATGGAACTTTTTAAATTCAAGAATAGAAAAATCAGCATTCTAAAAAATCGATATTTTTATGATTCAAATAATAGTTATTATTTTTAGAAAAACCCTGAAATTTTACCTTAACATGATTTTGATTTTACAATTTCAAAAATTATATTTTAAATAAAAAAATTGATAAAAGTGGAATAAATTATCTATAATATCTATGCATAAATTCAAATAAAAACCAATTTTCTATGATTTTTTGAAGAAAAAATAAACTTATCGAAAATTGAGTACTTATTTATTATACATTATTCCCAAATATTTAAGTACATGAATCCTTTATATTTTTTTAATAATGTCATTATTTTTACTCACACATCAAATTTAATATCTATTTTACAAAAACAACATTTAAATTGTCATAATTCAATAGTATATCACAATTCTCTAAAACATAGTGTTATGTGTAGAACAATCTATCGAAAACTTAAAATTATTTCCCATAGAAATACATATAAAATCATATGACGTTAACATTAATTTATATGTACCATTAAGTTATTTAGGATTCTATTACGAATATTCTCTATGTATTTTATATAATTTTTGTAGATAATTAACGTGACATGATTTAATCTCCAAACTTATATGCGTCTTTAGAAAATACATATAGTTTTGTTGATTTTCTTTATCTGATAAAATAATTTCTATATGTGTTCTTTTGTATTCAGTATTTTTTAAGGTTCTTAACTAACTATTTTTCTTTTTTATGACTTTTCACATAAAAATAAATGTTTCATATTTTTTTTAATTTACTATAATAAATGGTTCAGAAATTGGTTTATTTGTTTCCTCTATTCTCACTTCCCTATCTCTATAATAGAGTAACCTATGTATTTATAGATCTATAAGAAATATGGTAGTGTGTGAGTACTTGGATACGTAACATGTTATAATAGGAAAAATAATAAGTTTTTTAAAGCTAAAATTGTGAAAAAATTGAATATAATGAACACTAATTGATGTAATTTAAGACTTTTTATATGAATTCATTCCAAATTTTATCCCAAAAAAATTACATAGTTGTTATTCCCAACGATGTATGATGTGGAGATTATGTTCACAACTAATTTTTCACTTTTATAATTTTATTAGGTTTTTGAAATTGCATTGGTATTTGGATGAAATATTTTCAAAATAATTAAAAAAATGAAAAAGAAATGGAATTTTGTGAACATATGATTAAAAGTAGATGTAAACTAATATTAACCATTGGTTTTTATCTTCTTCATTGCAAATACATTTTTTTATTATTTAAAATCATAAAATATAAAGTCTATTACAATATATTGTAGACCTTATTCTACCTAAATGTCACATTGAAACCTCTATATGTATGTATTTATTCATATTAATGTGATATAATTACATATAATCAACAAATGAATTCAATCTAAATGAATTCATTGTTCCCTTAATTACTGACCGTGATAAAGTAGTTTAAATAAAGGGAATAACTAATTTTTTTCTAAGAGTTGAACAACATATATTCCTTAAACTATTAATAATTTAAAAAAACACATAAAAAGATGATAATGAAAATATTTTAGTACAACTTGTATAAATTAATATTAGAGAAACATTGAAACAACCATTATTTGAGAAAAAAATAATGCAAATATATTAAATAATAGATAATATATAATCTGTCTTTGAAAACGTGACTATAATCCTATTACAACACTTCTCCCAAATCAGTTTAGATAAACAAGGATAAATAAGATGGAATATCCATATCCAAAGTTCATTAATCTCAATAAATATATTTGGAAGAATACATGTCCATTACGTATTGTGTATAAAAATTATAAAAAAATATTTTAAAGACTCCTCATAACATTACCTCAAAGTGGGTAACTCTAAAATTCAAACAAAAAAATTCACATGTTAGTTAAAAAATATCATTTTAACTTCTAAAAAAATTATTCTCACACTATTCAACTAATTATGACCCTACTCTTGATTCCATGTCCTCTCATACTGAGTATGATCTTGAATTTTTTTTGGAATTGGTTACGATTGTAAAAGATTACTTAGATTAGTCATTATACACCTTCTACACATGAAGTAACTTATTTTGGTTCGAGATAGTTTTAGTATAATGTTTGAGAAAAATATAATATTATTCAATTCATAATTTCTTGTTAAATAATTATTTTTTAATTATTATAATTCTATTTTGTAGAGAACTCATATCCTCTCTTTCCACTACTTGCAGAATTCAATGTCATCTTCCCAATATTATTCATTATAATTTTTTTTGATAATTAACCCAATAACCATATGTATTCTTAATTTATGTTCTCCATAAATTATTGAATCTTTGGTTGGTCCATTTAAATTTTTTCATTACACACCACACATCAATTATCAAGTGAAATATATTATCTTTTATCAACATTAGTCTTAATTAACTTCAGGATTCACACTGGTGTTGTTGTTCTTTGTCTCATCCTAGACTATGTCTTTTGAATTTTATTCTTCTTATCTATATATAAAAGTTTTCAAAAACCTATTCTCTTATATCATTTACTTTTATAGGTATCATGTTAGGCCGAGTGTTTTTACCCCATTTTCAATTTCTTAACCCACTATTTTCATTAGCTTCCACCATCTTTAGATCTGAGTTGGGCTCTTCAACCTCATCAAACCCTTTTGACAATTCCTCAATCACTAAGGATTCATTTTTGGATAATTTCCTCAACATTTTTATCCAATTAATGTCACTCCTATTATTTTCAACTCATAATTCGGTCATAGGATTTACTCATCATAAAAATATATTCATCTCATTGATTGATCATTTTTTTTCATAGTTTTATCTTTAAAATATATTGAACACCTAGGATGCATTGACCCCTAACATCAAAACATCAATGAACAATTATAATGATATACAAAAGGTATTTCATAACTAATTAGAATAATGAGTTGAAAATGGAGAATACATTAAAATCTGTCTTTATCATCAACTTAGGCTCCAAAATAGGTATTTTATGTTCATCACATTCTTATTCTTTATTCTAATAATGATTGGATATTTTAAGAAACTAATTAAACTTTACCTCATAGATCTAGTTGAGTCATGGTTTCTAAAGTTATTATTTAACTATTAAATGGATTTTAACTTTTAACATCTATATTCAAGCATATATTTTTAGATCATCTTCTCATATTACTTTATAACTTCTTTATCAAATATTGATCATCCCTCAAATTTTGTTGTATGGAACTTGGGATATTCAACCAGTTTATCCCAAGATGTTATTGAGAATTATTTTCATACAAAAGCATATTTCATGTATTTTAAGTTACACAAGCCTTGAATCTACCTTTTACTAAATCCTTAGCCTCAATACCCTTCGATTCATTCATTAAATTTTTTAAATATTCTTACTCAATCAATTTAATTGTAAAGATAATATTTCATGAAGGGTAAATTATTCTAATGAATCATGTCCTTTATCAATAATTATTAAATAAAATACTTTTTAATTATTATGTATCATTAGTTCTTCTTCCACAACATGGGGAAAATACATACACACATTTTAAAAATAAATTTATTCTTATGTATCAATAATATTTAATATTAAATATTCACATATATTTTAATTTTTTATTGTAACATTTCCACAAAAATTGTGATTTAGTCTTATATAATAATATGTTATTCTTATGAAAACCCCATTTGAAAAAATATTTTTCAAATATTGAACTCCATGTAATTGCCAAAAATATATTTTTAATATTCAATATATTTTGGAAGAAGATTTATTTTTTCTTAAAAATTAATGTTCAGAAAATATTTAAGATTTTAATTTTAGAATATTTTATTAATTATGATAAAAAATACATGTTTCAAAAAATAATCCACTAAATATCCATTTTTCCTTAATAAATAAAAAATAAATAATTAAACACTAAATATGAAATATAAATAAAAATTTATCAGGAATATATTGAGAAAAATGGGTGTGGAAGAAACACTATTGTGATACACATTAACTTCTCATGGTCCATTTATATACCGACCATTATTATCACATTACCTAATAATTGAACTTCCCTTATAAATAGTTAACAAATCAATAGCTTTTTATTCAACAGATTCTCTCTTAGTGTGCTTTAAAAAATATCTAAAAGATGTCTATTATACTCATTCAGTTGGGATTAAAATAGAATATCATGGACATGGATGACTATGAAAAATACAAATTTGGATGGAAGACAATGTTATTTTGGGCCATGAGTATATATGTTATGTTTTTTAAACTGAATGGAATGTTGATACAGTAATAAAATCTATATCTACACCTAAATGTAGTAAAAGGAATATCATATACCCTTACATGCTGATGATGATTACCCAATCTCATGAAAATATTGGATAACCAAATGGACCTCTTTTACTGATTGAATAAATCATCTTTTTGAGGGGAGGGCATAGACTCTTGACTATCACCTAGTTTAGCCTCAAAAAATCCAAAAATAATTTGGGAAAACCACCATCTTTATTGGTGAAAAAACCAAATTATCCTATATAGATTTTTATTAGAAAATCAATCCCTTTTCATTAAGGTCATCTAAAGAAAATATCATCTCTCTAAACTCTATAGAATCTATCATATATATTTCAATGGATATAAGCATTATTCCTAGAATAATATCTACTATAATGTCAACCTCTATCTCAGGTTCCCGCCATGGTATATCCTTATGAAATATTTTATAGAGCTTGACAACAAAAAATGGAAAGGTTGGGTATCACATACCCTCATCTCCCAAAAAAACACTCGTAAATTGGGTTGATATTTTCCCCAACTATTGATGGTCTGGTCTCTAACAACCTTCATTCAAATCCCACTCTCAAAAAATGGTACACTAGTCGATGTTATCAAAAATAAAATATACGCATAAGTGGTTTCTTGATAATGAGTTAACCAATATATCCAAATGATCACATTGAAGTTACACATCTTGAGCATATAGAAATTACAAAGTATCCCACAACCTTTAATAATGATATCACACTTTGTAAATATTTATATACAATCACAATTCATCCCTAATTGGGTATTGATAGTTATCACCCCATACAAGTATTAACTCACCAACCCCATATTTCCAACTAACTAGGTAGATATAAATAAGTTAGACAAACCCATATCAAATAAATAGATTATTTGGTTGATTATATAAGGATTATACATTTAACTATTAATGTACTTCTACCATGATCATCTGTTGTTGGATAAATAGTTTCTAGAGGGATTGAGCTCGAACCCTAGGCCTTAGTAGCCTAAATCCTTTTAGTGGTATCACCCTGCAAGATCACGTTCCCATCCACTAGGAACCATATCCTCCACCTCACCCCAATCATCCAAGGGGTTCCCCATTATCACACTACTATAGCACTAGTGGACTCTGTTTAGATCCCTATGTCTTACCATATCCTCTGCCACTAGTTTTATACATAGATATCTTATAAAACCACAACAACTTACCCATCTACCCACATGAATTACACTCCATATGATGTTAGTGTCACTACGATCAAACATGACCAATATCAACCACATTTGTAACACTTGACATAAGTCCTACCATGAGGTGGAAGATAAGAACTACCACTGTGACTACTCTAATAATTCATTTCATTATTAGAATCATTACACCTATTATTATGGATATCTAAAGAACCACTACTAGTTTTCATAGAAGGAACAAACAATCATGAATCAATGGACCCATTTTCATTACTCTTCCATATGAGGGTCTCACTTTAAACATCTAAAATTGATTTTAGGTAGAAGATATTCACCTAAACCTGAAATGATTATCTTAAACCATACTTGATGCACCAAATAATTGATATATCATCTAACAACAACATTAGAAAAAAATAATTACGATCTATGATATGTGTTACATGATCTTAAGACATATAACCATATTAGAAAGTTTAATTAATTTTTAATCCATGTTATCCCATAATGTTTCATGAATTGAATACCCATAAAAACTTACATTAAAATAATTATTTGATAAACCCATCATATTGATATTTCTTCACAATTATAACACAACAATTCATAGATTTTCACCATAAAAAATATTCCCCAAATTTCACCCTCCCCTCAAGTGTTCCCTCACCTTGATGGATTATAGGCTATAAGAAATCCAAAAAAACTCATTAATAAATGAGCCTCACTCACCCCGAAAGATAGGTGTATAATACACCTTGAACCCCCATGTAAAATTATATTTATAAATTCCAGAAAGTGGATAATATTTATCTATAATTTATTCAACATGAAGAACATTATCTCTAGTATACTCATCCATAGTCAGTATAATCACAATTGTGGTTAATATCTCAACTGCTGATGGTGTATGATCACCCCACTCATGGTGATACACTAGAAGTATTAATTATGACATGTTTTTAATCTATAGATCACCTAAATGAAATATATCTCAATTATAATTATTAATATCATAATTTAGATTAATTACTAATATATTTATCATCTTGATAATTTAAATACATGATCAATAATATGGGTGTATCATACAACATAGGCACTATCAAGGATAGGTTAACCATTATAAATGAACAAGAAACTATATAGGGGATCTTGATAAATGATAATTTGGTAACAAAAACATATTAGAAACATGAATTTGGCCATATAGAAGACTAAAAAAATGTTATATAGGAAGAAATAAAAAGAGATTCAAATATAAGTTTAAATAATGATGCACAATATCCTAATAAAAGTATTGAAAAACAAAAAAGATGATAAATATTATTTTAATCCTTTATATGGATAATAATACATGAACACATATGTATTACCTCCATAATCATATGGTAAAATAGAAAACATTAAATTATATCACTCTATTCTTAAGAAACAAAAAATGGTAACATCTAAAAACCAAAAAAATTGTCCCTATAAGATCATGGACTTTATAGAGGTATGTTATTATTTAAATTTGTTTTGAATCCCTTAAATATGTATAATCAAATATTTAATCAGTGTATGAGGAAGATCAGTGGTGTCTCAATGGTTCAATAAATAAAATAAAGGGAATCGATCCATCCTATTCATGTTTCTTAATTTGTAAACATTTAGAGGAAATAGTGAGAGGTGGAATCTAATCTATGCAAACTTGGAAAATGGAATTCCAAATGGTTGGTGACTAGTTTTTCAAACCATGCAGGATTCACAGGTAATTGTGTGACTTGGAACCCACCAAGAAAGAGGCAGATTCACTAGTGGTGCATGATTTTGAAAATCATGTGGTAAAACCATGAACCCCATTAAAAAGAGGTAATTTAACATATCCCCCAAATAATTTATGTTCTTCTCCAAATTTATTCCTCTATTTATTATTTATCAATCTTAGTGATGAAAGAACACTCCTAAATCTTCCCAAAAATCATTCTCTTTTGACTATAGGCTTTTTGGAGTGCTATTTGGTGGAGATCAAAACAACAGGTTAGCCAAATAATTATCTTTCGTCTCATGATTAAGGATTGTGGTTTCATTATCCCTCTTTTGAATCCCTATAAAACACTTTTTCCCTACGGATCATAGGTTGGGGGTTAAAACGGAGATTGGATCTGAATCTATTGCTAATGATAAATATGTGTTCATCTTTGGATTTCACTGAGGTGGTCTACATGATAAATCCTTTGATCTTGAATTTTATTTGTGCATGTATGGTTGGGTTAATGGTTATATATTATTTTGAATTTGATGTTGTTAAATTATTTGGGGAAAATTTGGGATAAATGAAGAATTTAACCCCTAATGATACCCATGGGATGCATTGAGTTTGTCTAGACCGATTTAGGGCCACCCATGGGATGTGATAACATTCCGAAACATGGAAAATCATAATGATAATTATAGAATTGACTCATGATATAGTAGATCCATTTATTAATATATTGACATGTTATTTGAGTTGAAAAGGTTATATTCATAGTTTTTTTAAATTCGAAAATTGAATAAGGTGTTATTTGGATTAATATGAAATGGTTTGGGTACAATAATGGGATTGTGATGAATGACTTATGTATTGTACATGAAATTAATAAGTGAGTTAATACATGTGAAAATTATGAACATGTTAAATTGGTAAATGTTAGTGAATTTATATTTTTGGTAAATGAGTTAATATATGGTAAATTTATGATTTTTTTAAATAGTACAACATTTATAAATTGTTTATTATGTTAATTGGTTAAGTCGTTATAATGGGAAATGGGTTAAATGGGGAATGAAATTTAATTGGTAATCGTGATAATGAGGTAAGGCTTGATGTGAACCCCCATGTTATATAATCATGAGATATAAGTGGGTTGTGTATTGTTTTGTTTATGGTTTGTGAGATGGTATATTCAGTACATGGATAAAGATGCATGTGAACATGGCTTGGTAGTTTTGGGCTATTGGACATCGGGATCTGTTCCCACGGGTTGGGTCTGACTATGGCTCTAAACCCCACCCTATAATTCAGTTGTTAGTGAAGGGTACTGAGGTTATATTCCCGAAACAATTTCCTTTGATGAGATTACCTGGACCGAGGCCCCAGGGTAAGTCTGATGTGATTTTTAAAATTTTTAATCCCTAGTGAGATCAGGGGCATGACTTATTCCCAGATTCATGGAAATTAACAAGAATAATATATAGTCAAAATAACATAAATGGATAACCCAAATAGATTAATTGATGAAAATGGATAGAGTGAATATTGTCAACTAATGCATCATGAGATATATTTTGTTTATCTTTTCATTTATTCAGTACTTTCATGAACTATCTATTATGACTATATATTTTGCAGAAACTGTTGGTGGTGGCCAACTGAGTTGTGCTCAAACCTTACTCGAGAAGCCATTGGGTACCCAACTTGATTTTATGGTTTCATGTCATGATAAGGGAAAAGTACCTATGCTTGAGAGTAAAGATAGTCTTGGGACGTGCATGGATGAATATATAGACTTGGATTTAATAATTTTTGTGGGGATTCAATTTTTTATATATATTATGGGTTTTCATGGCATTTATCACTATTATAATGACATAGAATATTTATAGTTTTGTTATGTTTGTACCATGTTTTTAGAATTATTGGTGACGAATGTTTTTGGATAATTTCATATTGTTCACATTATTTAATATGATTTTTTATGTGGATTACTTTGGTAAAGATGGTACAATATCGCCATGTAATCTATTATTCAATCTTTTTTTTGTCGAAAACCTCTGGAATTTGGAGGTGGTGGTGGTGCAGTTGAAGTCATGTGGCGAATCATCTTGTCATTCCTATTTAGTGCATCCAAAGATAGGAATGCTACAATGTGGTGTTAGAGTGGTTATTTTATATGAAATAATATTTGGGGATGGTAGACAAGAGATTAGGATTTTTGGGTCTTGTAAATGAGCATGTGCGTGGGGGTAGCTGACCCATATATGTAGGAAAACCCAAGTTCCATGGGTGGTATTTTTGTTCTTGTTAAGTGTTCTTACATTTGAATGACATTTCACCATTGGGTGGTGCACTTATTATGTGATGTGACTAAATTATGAAATTTTTCTTATGGAAAAAATGGCATGAGGTTGTGCATTCAGGCATCATTATATGGACCTTGGGATATATGTGGCATGAATAATAATAATCACACATGGGATGGGAGTGTGGGACATGAAGGTTAGGATGCATTTTACTTACTTAAAAATTTGAAGAAAATAGTGTCTAGTAAATATGATGAAAATGGGTAAATGAAAAAACTGTTAAATAATGTTTAAGGAATTGTAGTTAATGAATGTGGTGATTGAGTTAACATATTTGTTAGGACAAGTTGGGAAAAAGGGAAATGTACCTCAAATAGAATGTTTACACTGTTAGTGTAGAAATTATTTTTAAAAGATTCCTAATGAAATATTTGTGGCTATGTATGTTGGTTTACACCTTGTTATCCATGACCTATAGTTGGATGGTTGAGGGTAGTGCTCTAGATTTGATGATTTATATTGGGATAATGTATGTCAAATGGGGTTTTATGGCTATTAGAGATCCTTATATTGTGTAAACTATGGAAACTTTTATTATGTTTTGTTAGACTCATGATTTTCATTGTAAAGAAATTCCACCATGAAGACAGGTGTCGATTATTTGACCAGGTGATATTTACAAGAACACTCCACCAGTAGCTGAGCAAGAACATTAATTGTTCCAAGATAATCAGGGAGAAGAGAAGTTCTATGAGAACATAGATCACTTTATCTTGATAATGTAAAGGCACCTAGGGTGGGTCATTCTGAGTATGTTTGACCTAACTAGGGATTTTTAGTCACAACACCCTCAGAAATTTAATAGAGAGGGTGGACCTAAGGCTAAAATGTTTTGGATAGATTCCACCGAGATGATTTTGGATCACTTGAATACTCCTACAGAGTGGAGAGTCATGTTGGAATCCAATATGTTGCAGGTATTAGAAAATTACTAGTGGGATATCTTAGTATATACACCGCATGTTGATGGTATTATATGGATAGAATTTTATAAATTTTTCTTGATAATTTTTATCTAGAGGATTTTAAATAGCAATGGGATATTGAATTTAATAGGCTAGAACACAGAACTATGTTAGTGATGGATTATGTGGGACATTTTTCTTAACTAAAAGTTATTGTTCTAGTGTTTTTAGGGGATGAGGATTATAAAGAAAGACGTTTCCAGAATGGTCATAAAACTGTGATCAAGTTTCAGGTGAATATATTTAATTTAAATAATATTTTTAAAGTGGTGGATCATGCCCTTATTTTAGAAGGGAACTTAAATGATGCTTTAGGTGGTGGGTTTATGGTTCTAGTTGCATGGACTAGTGGTGTGATTTTAGAGGGAAGTAAGTGTCTCTTAAGAAATCTTCATCTAGGTGGAAGTGTGTAGAGTAGTCATATGAGAGGTTAAAACTTTCAAGGTTATGAACATGTGTATTTATAACAATGTGAAATTCTAAGGAACATGTGGGGATAGTGTCCCTAACCACAAGTTGAATTCTAGCATGCAACTGAATGAGGAATGTTCATAGGTTCTATATGAACCCTCATCAACTGGGTAATGATGGGGGATCAAGGACGATGATAAGTGCACATAGGGAATCATTTTACCCATATCAGGTAGGAAGTTGGAGCTTTACTATCCATATCAAAAGAGGTGGAGGATGTTATACTCTAGGGTGAGAGAGTCCACATTTTTTGGGAAATGTAACCCCAGGAACTCAGATCATAGACTAGGGTAGAAGGGAATTCCATATTCATACCATTTAGTCTACACCTAGGGGTGTCTAGGTTGTACCATAAACCCTTCGAGGTACTATCCATGTATATTCCAATATTGATAGTTATTAGTTTGATACATTTTCTTTACATTATTTTATATAAACTCAGTTTGTGAGTATGTTAGTCTTAGATATCGATTGTTCCTATTATATTATGTCGATTGATACACCATTTGGGGTGTGAGAAAAAAATTTAATAGTGTAATGGTTGTTCTCCTGAGGTTGGTGGGTTCCATTTTCTATGGAATTTTATTGAGTTAGAGATGTTAGGAATTTATCTAATTTTGAGAATGAATTGGCCAGTGTCATACTAGGATCATAAAGATTGTTACCTCTTTAGGGTGATGTTCACATCCCTGTATAAGAATACCAATGTACACCATAGGGAATGAGATATATAGGAAGGCAATGTAGGGACAATTTGTCTATTTTTGGGTGAACTCACAACCAAAGTGGACTATCTCATACTTGACAATAAGGGAGTGAAGAAGCCTCTCTGTCCTCCTATAGTGAATCAATTCCAGGATGTGTTTCGTAGGGTCTTATCAGGGATTCCACCTAAGAGGGATTTTTAGTTCATTATCGTGTTGATGCCTCGAGAAGAACTAGTTTCTATTCCACCATAGAGAATGACACTGACAGAAATCTGGGAACATAATGCTCAGTTGGAGGAAATATAGAACTAGAGGTTTATTAATTTGAGTATGTCACCTTGGGGATCTCCAATGTTGTTTTCAATAATACTATGGTCCCTTACATTTTTATTTTGATTCTAGGAAGTTTAATCAAATTAGAGTTAAGAATTGATACACTATACATCGAATCAATGACATTTTTAACTAGATGAGAGGTTCAACCATGTTGTCTAAGATTTATTTGAGATCAGGATATCATAAACTAAGTGTGAGAACTTTTTCAACACTACAATCTACCTTCAGGATAGCGTATGGGTTTTATGATTTTTCTATGATTCCATTGGGATTGAGAAATGAACCAACAATGTTTATTTACCTATTGATCCAAATCTTTAATCCTTACCTTGATTATTTTTTTAGTTTTCATTGTGGACAACATCTTGCTGTACTCTATGACTCATGATGATCATGCCAAATATTTTTGACATCTGCCTATGTTCACTAAGAGATCATAATACATACACCAAGAAATATAAATTAATTTTTTGGATTTATAAGGATCATTTATTAGGGAACATCATCTTTGGGGAAGGTGTTTTGGTATACTTATAGAAAGGGATAGAAGTTGTGTCTTGGGAGAAACCTAATTTTTTTTCTGATATCCAACATTTTCTATGTTTATATTTTTATTATAGAAGGTTCAATATATTTTTTAATTGTTTGGTATCTTCACTTTAATATTTTACCTTGAAAGGTACCATGGTTGGGTGGTCTTGGGAATACGAGAATTCCTTTGAGGAATTAAATAGGTTGTTGAAAATCACACCGATTATAATCTTAACTCAGATAGGTAAAAATGATACCTTGTTTTTTGATGTGTATATTGTTGGTATTGGGTGTGGTGTTGATGAAGGATGATTGGATTGTGGAATATGGGTCCTGATAGTTGAATAATTAGGAAATAAATTACCCTAAAAATGATCTTCAATTAATGGTGTTGGTTTATGCTCAAATGTTTTAGTGATATTACTTGTTGGAAGAGAGTTTTATGGTGAATACAGTTAATAAAATCTTGAATTACATATTCTATTTAGGGGATTTGAATTTTTCAGTGAAGATCAGTGTAATATATGAAATCCTTTGTCTTTGAACTAGCTTACGCACAATAAAGGGAAACAAGAATGTAGATTCTTTGAGTCAAAAGAATCAAAATATGTAGTTCAAGAATCAAGTTCAGAGTGAAATATAAGTGTGTTGTTTTCCAAGATGCAACTTGATCTATGGGATAGTAATGAGAAGATATCCCTTACACCGCTAATATTTGAGTTCATGCTTCTAATATAGATCAATGAGAGGTAGAATGGGTATTCCGAATGTTTGGATTTAAGATAAAGTATTAATGGTGGGGAGTCACCTTCCGATTGGACAGTTGGTGACGATGGTAACATTTATGTTCATGGATATAAAGTTGTGCCAATGTGTTTGTTGTATGAATTGATGTATGTG
The DNA here is from genome assembly GCA_963277665.1 of Viscum album. Classification (NCBI taxonomy): domain Eukaryota; kingdom Viridiplantae; phylum Streptophyta; class Magnoliopsida; order Santalales; family Viscaceae; genus Viscum; species Viscum album. The sequence continues at coordinate 1,646,513,057 of OY728132.1, forward strand.
ATTAATTCATTGAAATGGGAAGTTCCATATTTTTGGAAAGAAATGTGTTGGGATCTTCATAAGTAGTATTAGTGGCCTGAGATGAAGTAGGAGGTAGCAGGATTCATGAAATGATCCCTTATATGCTAGTAGGTGAAGGCTGAGCGTTAGTGGCCTGGTGGTTTGTTGCATTGACTTCCCATTTCAGAATGGAAAAAGACTGATTAAATATTGGATTTTGTGGTAGGTCTTTTGAGGATTCCTCAAGAGAGTGATGAAATCTTTTTAGTTTTCAATTTAATGACTATAGTGAATGATTTCATAACAATTAAGAAGACTTTCATCCTATATAAGTTGTTTGAGTTGTATGTTTGAGTGGTAGTATGATTTCATTAGGTGACAAAAAATATACTTTCAACTATTTAACCATAATTCACTTCATTCTTCTAGAAGGGATTGCACAGGTTACTTGGTACCCTGGGGGTTTTGAGTACAAACTTCCACCTGACGAAGATGGAAAGTCATAGAATACTGTTCAGTTATGAGAGGACATGTTGAGGGCTTGCGCTCTAGATTTTGGTGGATAATGGGAAAATATTTTTGTACATGTTGAGTTTTCTGGTAATAATAGTTACCAGAATATGATTCAAATGGAACTGTTTGAGGAGTTTTAGAGGTGAGCATGAAGATCTTGACTATAAAGAATGAAAGTTGAGGAATCTGACATTTGGGTGTCCGTATCATGTAGGATATATTGAAAAAATTCAAGTTGATTCAGAAGTGAATATAAATAGATTAGAGTTAGTATAACTCATATAAATAATGTAATTGTAGAACTCTTGGGTTTTTTATAGTTGTTTGTGTGTTTTTTTGGTGTCCCCATGGTTGGGTCACCATCATTTTCAGAAGCAGTGAAATTTTTCTCTAAGGTATTTGGGGTCTTTTAGAAATAAATTGAGAATTAGACTTGTGGTGTACCTAGTGTCTCTTCCACAAAAATATTTTGCTATGTATGATGTTTTTTAGGTGTCATAAATTCAGAAGTACCACCCTAACCCATATCATCTTATTGATTTGGGGGATGTTGAGCTTGAGGCAGATGCATCCATTCAAAAGTATCCAATTTGTATTCTATATCATAGTGAGAAATTATTCTGAGGAAATAATATGACATTATATATAATCTTATGGAATAATGATAATTATTCAAAAGAAACATGGGAGATAGTGATAGATATTTTGGCTCAATGGCCGGATCTTTTTACCAAGGAATCTCATTGATGCTTTGGAAGAGTAGCTTGAGGATAAGAAATTATAATGTGGAAAGGTTGTATAATACCATACTTTGTGGAGGTATATCATATTTTAAATTTTTTCTAAGTCCATTAATGTTGTATAACTAAATGGTTACCTACTATATGATAATGCTTAGGGGTGCCTCAGGGGGGTTCAAAACAAATAAAAGGGAATCTGGACATCTGGTGCATGCTGAACATTTGTATATGGTTAGCGGAAACCACGTGAGAAGAAATTAAATCTACGAGACCTTAGGAAGAGGAATTTTACATTTTAGGCGCTCAATTTTCCAATTCATGTTGGATTATTAGGTAGCTGTGCGACTTGCAACCCTCTTAGATAGAGGCTGGCGAACAGTTTGGAAAACCCTGTGGCCAAATCGTGCTCCCCATTAAAAAGTGATAAATTACAATTTCCCCTCTTGGGATTTTATTTTACCTACCATCTTCCATCCCCCTTTTCTTCTCCATTAACTCTAGTGATGATCCAAAGAACCCAAATATTCCCAAGGATCATTCTCCATCAATTCCAATCCATTCAAAGTGTCTTTGTATGCAGTTCGAAGCTCAAGGTAACTCTAATTGGACTCTCATTTCTTTTTTTTGGATTAGAGAATGTGTTTTTATTCTTGTTCTTTAAAATAACTAAGACCCCCTTTTTATAGTGTATATTATGTTGGGGAATCAAAGGGTTATTGAATTTGGATTTAATGTTACATTTAAGCATGTATTCATCTTCAGATTTGAGATAGTTGGATTAAAAGTTATATAACTTGGTATTATGGTTGATTTGTGCATGTATATTTGTGTTAATTTCTCTTTCTTATTTTCTATTTTAATTTTTATAGGATTTTTTTAAATAGTTTGATAAATGAAGAATTGAACCCCTCAGGATCTTCTTGGGATGCATTTTGATTGTCCAGATGGATTTGGGGCCACCCTTGGGGTGTTCCAACATTCTTAAAAATTGAAAATGGTAACAATAAGTATTATATTGATTTGTTATAAAGTAGAACCCATGATGAACATGTTAAGATTATATTCATGTTGAAAAATGAATATTGATAGGGTTTACTAAAATTTGATAATGTAATAAGGGGTTTTTTGATTAATATGAAATTGGTTGGGTGAAATTAAATTATTTTTTTATATTAGTTATGAATTGTACTTGAAATACAAAAGTGAGTTAATTAATGTGAAAAAAATTAACACGTTAAATGAGTTATCATATTGAAAATTTGTGGTATTTTTAAATGGGACAACATAAGTAAATTTTTGATTATATTAATGGGTCAAGGAATAATAAAGAAAAATGGGTTAAATAATATATGAAATGTTACTGGTAAATGTGATAATGGGGAAAGTATTGCTGTTAACTCCCATGTTGAATTATTAAGAGATTAAAATGGTATGTGTATTGGTTTTTGTTTGGTTTGTGATATGGTACATGTGGTAAATTGATAAAGAAGTATTTTCACATGATTTTTTAGTTCTAGGGTACTGAACATGAGGATCTACGACCAAGGTTTAAGATAAAATATGTCTCTAAAACCCACCCCATAATGCATGGGTTAGGAAAGGGTACTGGGGAACTATGCTCCTAATAGTTTCATTTTATGGGACTACCTGGACCGAGGCTCCAAGTTAAGTGGGATGTGTTTTTTAAGAAATTTTCATCCCTAGAAAGACAGGGAACATGAATTATTTATTGATGCATAGTAATTTACTGGTATAGGCCATAGTGAAAATAATGTGGATGCATAACCCAAATGTTTTATGTGATTAAAATGGATAGAGATAATATTATTAACTAATGACACCCGAGTTGATTTTTTTATCATATCATTTATTCATAACATTGAAGAAATATCTATTTAGAATGGATATTTTATACACACCATTTGTGGCGGACTACTATGTTGTACTCAAACCCTTCTCGAGAAGCCAATGGGTACCAAAGAAGAGTTCATGTTTACTGGTTAGGACAAGGGAAAAAAACATTTATAAGTAGTTGAGTTGGGGGTTGGGATGTTCATGGATGATGATCTAAACTTGAATTTTAGGCAGATCTCATGGATTCTATTGTTTATCTTTATTTTGGATTTTCTTCACTTTTATCACTATTTTAATGTAATGGCATATTAATAGTTTGGTTATGTTCGTACCCTATTTTGGGAATGATTGGTAATGAATATTTCAAGTTTATTTCCTACTATTCCCTTTATTTCATATGTTATCTATTATGGATTACTATGGTAAAGTGGGCATAGTCTCAATACTTGATCTATCAGACCCTCACAGCTAGTCAGTATCCTCTAGCTTATGTGGAAGTGTACTTGAGGTCATGTGGCGGCCAGACTCGGAGCACCGATATTGTGGATCCTGGTTAAGGGATGTTACAGTCCCATCATTTGTAACTAGGGTTTTTCTAATGAGTAAGAACTCTTTAAAAAAAACGTTCTATATGAAGATCTAAAAAATCATTCCTCAACCTACTATTCCCAAATAGAAATAAAAATAATACATTTATTCAACTTTGTAATTTCTAGCCCAAACTCACCTAAACTGTGGCCAAACCTACCTTGTCACATAACCTGAAGAGATCCTTCCCATACTGCAGTGGCTTCCATCCTTTGGTGAGTGCATTTTGGTATTGTGTGGGTACTATAAACTTCACAATAGATAAATGAATAAAATACAAAAAGAATTAATAATAATAGTCAATCACATTAGAATAATGGCATATACATTACAGCTATGTGAAAACCATAAAGAAATAAAATACCATATTCCCAATAATAATTAGCTAATCTAATGTCACATAATTTATACAGGAATAAAGTGGAAATCCCTTGGGTTTATTGTATAAACAAATTCCAATTTAAAAAAAATACAATAGATGATGGGAAAATGACCCCTATGTCCCATCTTCTAACTCCACCATATAACAATAGCTTAAACCGTTACAACATGGCATTTTCCATTACATATTTTTTAGACCATACATTTTTCACATGATATTATATTCCTATAAAGAGTTTTATTAAAACTATGTTGGAAAACAGTAATGGATTTTCTAACCAAATATAAAACATTTAATTGTATGTTTAGTTGTCATGAATATAATAAAAAAATTAATAAAAAATAACCATCATATCCTTGGGATCTAATGTGACACTCTAGATAAAATATAACTTCTTATGATAGTACTAGAGTCAAGTTTATTATTTTCAAATTAGATATCATTTTTTGGAATGACATCAGCCCATACAAATCATTAACCAAGTAACTATTTGAAATACACCCAATTTTAGAAACCCAAATAGCCTTGTTTGGTAGTATACCCAAATGATCGTACAACATATCCTATATTGGAAGTACATAGAATACATATAAATGACAAGACCCATGGATGGAATCACACCAAAAAATATAAAAATGGATCCCCAATATTGGAATTACACTCAACCACATGGAAATCAATACTACAAGCTGGAATTACACTGAACCAAATACCAATTCGAACCTCAGGCAGGAATTACATGCAACGCCATATTTTACACTTCCATTGGTTGTAATGTTTTCTAAAAAATTTCCTATAATATCCTTGGTAGTCATTTCACCTAACAACAAACCATACAATATCCAGTTTTGGCATTAAACCCAATAACATAACAACCAATACCAAATATTGGACATACACCCAAATATTATGAAACAATATCCCAACATGGAATTGTACCCAACCATACAAAAGAAATATACTCATTTTTTCATTATACCTATACATCTATGAAACATAGCCTTGTGGTGGAGTTAATCTTAAGCAAATACCATAAAAAACCGAAGGTTGTCATTACACCCACTAATTTCCCAAACATAGCCCTATGTTAGCATTACACACAAAAATATTCCAAGATTAATAATCATATAAAAAAACTCATATAAAAGGATCCTATAGTAATTATCACACTTAATAACATAATAAGGATAATAATAAAAGGACCATAAAAATATATTCCTAACAAGGATAAACATTGGTTAGCATATCAGCCAACTCCATTGCGCACATTACATTAGATTGTCTATTCATGAAAAACCTTCATTCCACCTTCCTAAATTCAAAAAAGGTTGAACTAATATGGATAAACTTCCAAATGTTTCCCATCATCTAGAGTTATCATATGACACCTATTAGGGTCCATGTTTTTATAACACATGCATAAAAAACTACTCGTGGGTTCCTATTCAATATTTCCTAACTCATTAGTGAGTAACGTGTTCATTAGTCAATATGGTGTTATAAAAAAATTTGGAATACCTTTTATGGACTTAGTTATTATTAAATTATTTATTAGGTACTATGATAACACAATAAGTATCAAAAAATAGAATTCAACCATTTTTAGTGGGTAACATACATCACAAAATTAATGACAACCCATATGAACTTTCATGAAATCTTCGGTACCATAGATCATAGCCTATTTGATCCAGCCCATTGAATATTTCTAGTAAATTCCATTTCAAATTAAATAAATGAAAAAACTGACAAAACCCCCAAAATTAAAAATATCAAACAAAAAAAGAATTCAAAAATAGTAGTAGGAATGAAAAATAGACCGGAGAGGATTAATATCCTTACTTTATGTGATCTAGTGAGAGAGATTAAACATGATTCTAATTAATTATGAAGTATTTAAACTCTTAGAAGATTAAGAATTAAGGGATATGAGATGTGGGATACATGATTGTTTTCGGGGAAATGAGGAGAATACATCAGTTTAACATTAATTTTTCTCATTTAATTAATTATTTATTTATTTTAAAAAAAGGATAAATAGGGGTCCCTAAATACCCGATCCCCAGTAGCGGAGTACCCCATAAACCAATGGGATCTCACAATGGGGTTACAAACCACCTAGTGTTTCCTCAGGGGATCCACCCTCTCTTTCTATATCCATCGGGTACCTGTTCCACTTCACTGGGTACTTGGTTATACTTTTCTCCAGGGGTAATGATTTACACCCATTATTACTCAAAAAATCTACCCCCAAACATTTATAACTCCTCTAGTATGACAACATAATCAAAATACATGATCCATGGAATAAAAATTAAACAAGGCCATGCCTTGGAAAATATGATGTGATAAAACAGTCATCTGGAGAATCAAAATATTCCCCCAAAATAGATATTGGTACTCATCCATGAAACTCATGGGGATTTTTTTCATATAACATAAAATATACATAATGGAATTCCACAAAAACAACCACATAATGAGAAGTTAGACAACTATAAACATTATAAATAACATTAATTAATAATATTATATCTTACATCCCATCATAAATTTCCCTTAAATTGAATCTCATAGGATACAACACTATCCCATGATGGAAAAATAAATCCAAATCTAGTTATGATGAAGCAAAAATTTTGAGGATAGTCTGTCTGAAACCTAGGATCAAAAGTGGGAAAATAAAATATACCCAGACCAACATCATTTATATTCATCCAAGAGTTTTGGGAGATAATGTCTGTAAATAATTAGGTGAATCAACATTTTTCTTGATCCCAAGACTCTCAGGGTGTTTGAGATTAAAATAAAATGAATTAATAATCTAAATCATAGGGTTATGATTGAAAATAATATTTGGAACAAATTTTAAAAAATGTAAATCCTTAACCAATAGTTAATGATAAAAAGTGAATAAATAATTGAATATTTTCATCTGTCTCAACCCAAAGTTATATGGGAATGTATATGATTAATTTTTCTAATGTTTCATCTCTATTGACATACACTAGTCACTGATGTTTTGAGAATAAACAAGTGCATGTAGAAATTAACCCAGCAATTAAACAACATGATCAAAATTCAATCTATCACTCCCATATTGTTTTAATGAAATAACCCATAGGCCATCATAATGTTCTTTATAATTTTTATATACATAACACTACTAAATAAGGTAAATATCGTTTTTGATTTATTATATTATTTAATTCACTATTTTTTATGTATTAATGTCAATTTTCACATTACGTGTCCATTTTAATATTTAATTATCCCATCCATATCTTTATTAATGATCTAAAGAATAATTATGATATAATCATTATGTTATAATATTTTATTCACCTCAAAATAATTATAAATCCATCACATAAATTGATAAGGATCTTATTACCATTACATATTATTTAGAAAGTAATTCATAATCCTTAATTGGTTATTTATATCATTGATAAAAGAAATAAAATGTGTCATCATAAGAAAATTTTTATCCTCATTGATTTTGTAATTCATAGATTCAAATTACATAGCCTGATCTAGAGGAGTACAAAGAATGTTTTAGGACTCCCAATTATTAAGAGTCAAAATAATTGTACATTGGGATAATACCATAAATTTGGGATATTGTGATATTAGTATCATACAAGCCAACAACAAATTAAAAAAATAACCATTAATAAATAATTATAATATATAGAGTCATAATATTATGTTAACCATATAATAACATAACATGTAATAAAAAACCCATGATAACATCCATTATTAATCAAAACGATGTTCTTAATATTACATGGATCAATAAAAGTGAAATAAAAAATAATAAAAAAATAACACAGGTTCTTCTACAAAAAGAACACCATAGTATACTCTGTTACAACCTTCATCTCAATGTTATGATCTTCATTCTATGCAACATATCATAGCGGAAATCCTCTTACCCATATCCTAGGTCAAAAAATATGCTCATAAACTGAGGTGAATATATAAATATAATCTCAAAATAACTCAAATAATATATCAGTCCCATGATTTCATCAATAAATAACATAATATTAACAAAATCTAAAGCCTGAAAGGATTAATGACTTGGAAAATAGTTCAATAAACATATTATTTTATAACACTGGAAATCATTTTTCCATAATTGTTTCAATATATACCACTTAATAGAATAAGACATGATTTAATTTTCTTCACAAACAAGGTAATGTAAATATAATAATAAGGGGAGTTCATGTTCTCAAAAAAGAAAACAACATAACAGAAAGTATTATATCATAATCATAATGAGAATATGAAGAAAAAAAATCTAAATAATGGATCATAATTCCATGGATTATAATCAAAAAATATGATGGATATACTTAATATCATATAAAATCATTAAGGGAACATAATAGATAAGATATATAATGTGTGAAAATTAAATAATTTGTGTGATACTTGAAAAGGCATAATTATGAAAACATGGGATTAATTGGAAACAAAATTATTCTTGAAACATGGAATAACCTAATAAAAAATTTAATTTTTTTTCATAACATTATAAACTAGATAATTTGGAACATTCATAAGAATATGAAAAATTGTGTAAAAAATCCCTTTATACACACACCTATGTGACCATATTCATTTTGTCAATTCTTGGAAATTTGAGAAAATACATTATTCCCATTACTATGTGAAAAAAGAATATGTCCATATAGGGATATTTCATAGGTTATAAAATTATATCAATGAATTTGTGGGTATTATAGGACCATATCACTCATCATCCATACTATGTGTGCCACTTAAAAATATTCGTCATCATATCTTAAATAACCCCTAGAAAATGAATGGGTTTCCAAAATATATCACAAAATATGAACATAAGAAATAATAAAATATAAAAATATTATTATTTAAATGGTTTTATAATATAATAAATCATAAATAACAACTTTTTGAGAGATAGATCATTTTATGATAATTATAACCAAATCATGAAAATAGTTTTTCAAAAAAAAACATCTATTCAGCATTGTAAAATTCTTAGTTATGCTTTCCTTTTCCAAAATATTCCTTTGTTTTTAAGAGAAATGAAAAGAATATTTTTCATAAAATTGATTTGTGTTTAATTGTTTTAAAATATATAATTAAATAAAATCCATAAATTTTGAATTTCTTGTAAAAATAAATTTCAACAATAAAGTGCATAACTTAATGAATGGATTTTGAGTTACAAAGTGCCAAAATTTATCCTTGATATTCATAGATTAAGTTAAACTAATCTTTCATAAGGATAAATAATAATTTTACTTATTTAATAACTTTATTATTATATAATTATACCTACTATCTTATGTAATAACAATTCTCTTCATGTATTAGATAGTTTCAATCTCTTTTCAACGTCAAGTGTTAATAATATTAATTGTTTTCAACTAGGTTATTTAAAGAGATGGCGATATTAATTTTTATCAATAATATAAATTTTTTTAAAACATTAATGTATCTGTAATTTATGTGTTATGCTGAATTATATTTTTCTAATTCCATTACATTGGATTTTAAATCATTATTTGTGAAAACAAAAACAGTGAGGAACTAGTTTTTGGTTGTTTTCACTAATATCTATGTATTACATTATAATGATCAATAAATTATATATTTATAATAAGGACCTATATTGCAGATATATATTACTTATAATATATATATATATATAATTTAAACTAAAACCTTCCCTGGATTGGTGTGAAGGAGAAACAAACCATGTTTATTTGTGGACACGGTAGTCCGCACAACACACAATTTATATTTTCAATTTTTTAAACGTAGAAGATTTTGGTGATTAATTATGGTACCCATCATTATAATAACATACAAGTATAATAATTATAATTATTTTTTCATTTTAATATAGTGAAGTGATATTTTAGAAAAAAGAAAATTATATAATATATTATAAAAATAAATAGTGGTTTAAGAACAAATTACTCACTTATGGGATTAGCTGCTTTTAGAAGGGTATTATACCTATGAGGGGTTGTATTTTAAGAAGAGAAAAACATCCTTATGTAATACAAGAAGTTATGTAAGAGGTTTAATAATATTATATTATGATCTTTGGGGTTTTTTTGGAGTGAGAGGATGTGAGGAGAAAAATTCCCCTTTTATAACTGAAAAGAGTGAAATTTTTGTAAATAATCAAAACAATTCCATAATGGGAAGTCAAAAATAAGATAAGTGCCTATGTAATTGATAAATAATAGATTTTAGATAATATTTAATTGATAAAAACCTTCAAAATTAAAAAATAAACATGTTTTAAACATGTTATTTCATATACTAAAAGGCTAATAACTTTTTTAATTTTAGTTTTCACAAAAAATAACCATTTTTTTCAAAGTAAATGTATAAATTAACAATAAAAAATAAATTGGACATATTAAATAATTTATTACCAATGAATAAAAATTTTAAATCCACTTTATGTATCAAAAATACTATATGTTTGTCAATTTTATTTTAATTCAATCTTACAAAAATTCATTTTTTAGTTTGTTTTTAAGAAAAAAATTGTTATTAAGGTAGATTTATAAATTCCATTTACGTAAATTAAATATAAATAATAATAATTATTAAAATTGTATTTATATAAAAATAAAATAAAGAAAAAATTTATTGAATCATGTTATAATAATTTAATTAAATAGTTGAAAAAATGTTTTCATTCAAATGACACATAATTTTACAAAATGTAGATCACGACTTTATAGATTCAAAATAGTAATTTAAAACTATTTATTATATGTTATAATATATAATTTAATATGAAATAGTTTCAAAAATATTTTAATGTATAATAAAATAAATTTCTTAAATTTTAGACAATAATAAAATTGGTAGATTCACTACTCACTTGAAAATTAATTATTTCTAGAAAATTACATAAATTCATCTTAAGATAATATGAAAATGATAAATAAAATAGTAATATAAATTTTGTCAAATTAACATCCCAAAATTTATAAACTTTTCATAAATATAAAATCAAAAATTATCATGGAAAATTGTTTTTATGACAAATAATATTTTTGAATAAAAAAGTTTCATTTAAAATTATAGTTAATATTAAATATATAAAAACTGAAAAAATATCCATATTAAAAGGACAATTTTAAATATTAGAAAATATTTTATTAGTTTCCCAATCTTACTAATTATATTGACATTTAATGTGAATTTTATTTTATTTTCTTTTTTTTATAAATATATTTATTTATATGTATTCCTTAATTTTGTAACTAATATTTCCACATTATAATTTTATAGATACCTTAAAAATATATACATATATTTGGTTTTGTTGTTTTTTGTTGAGAAATCCTTCGAAAATAATATTTAAATAAAGTATAAAAACATAGGTCCTTACATTCTACCCCATAAATTAATATATTCCATGAAATGTCATTACATAAAATAAAATAAATTTGGAACTCTTCTCTCATCACATCCTTAGTTTTCTATATAGGCTCCCAAAACTTATTATATCTCCATATATTGTTAACTAGAGGATGATTATTTTTTATAGCACCTTTTCTCTTTAATAAAAAATTTCTACTAGTTTTTCTCACATGGGAGATCATGTTCGAGTTGCATATCTTCTGAGGTCCTCACATGTGAAGGGTTTATTATTTATTTTCTCAGAAGTGATACATGGAACACATCATATACATTATATAGGTTTGGATGGAGTGATACTTAATAGGATACAACCATGATATGATTATGGATTTCTAGGTTCCTATTATATCTTGTGATTATCTTCCATTTCTTCTCAAATAACATTGCTCTATTCCACAGGGATATTTGATGAAACACCATTTCACCAACATCAAACTCTAGTTCTAATTGATCATTATCAGCCTAAAAATTATTTTTAATTTGTGTCATTTTTATATTCCGACGAATGGTTTCAACTATTAATATTATTTATAGGATAAGGTAATCACCTATCTTCTTCCTCTCTCTAAATTCATCCCAACTTGTTGGATCACTACATCTATTCCAATTTATAACCTCATATGTTTTAATCTAAATACTAGAATATAAAATATTAATATATGAGATATCTACAAGGGGAAGGTGTAAATCCCAGAATCTGTGGAAATCCATCAAAAAATATATGAAAATATCCTCTAGAGTTTGAATCATATTCTCAGATTGACTATCTTTCTGAGGTGGATATACAATGTCAAAGCATAGCTCTATCTCCAAATATTCTGAGGAAAAATTTTGATTCTCAAAGTAAATCAGCAATCATTATTTGATAAAATGTATCGTAGTACTCAATACATAATCAACACATCACATATTTATATCATGGAAAGTTGGTCATTGAAGAAATCTTATTTTATCGAAAAAATTGTCTAATTGTTTAATGAGATTTTAAACAACCTATATATTATTATGGCCTTTCAAATTTTTGTGGAGTCCAACGATAATGTCCATAGTGAAGTTTTCCCATTTTCATATTGGTATGGGTAATTTTTGTAACATACCCTTAGACTTTATTCATTCATCCAAAAATATCTAGCGTACCAAGAGTTGAGATATTTATTATACAATTGATCTCATCATAGAATCCCAGTAGATGTTTTTCTTTAGAAATCAATAAATATTTTTAATTCCAAGATGGATAAAAAAGTATGAGCTATGATAATCATCCAAAATCCCATCCACCAATTTTGGATTTTATGGTACACACTTCTAGGGTCTAGAACTTATGAACCTATATTTATCAAAGATAAACTATAGAATATTCACTAATTTTTTTGATAGATTGACATAGTCTTTCATAGTTTCATTGAAATTTATGTAAATGGAATGATGAGAAGTATGTTAGATACGATAATATTTATATCCCCCCATTCTGACATCAAGATTCGTTCTATGAATATCCATGAGTATTAGTTCTTCTACAATTATCATCATTGTTAGTGTATCATGATATTTTCTTATCAGTAAATTAACCTCCTCATTTTGCATTCCCAGGTGTTAATCTCTTGATAATTTATAATATTTTATTGACTCTAATCATATCATTTGACACATATTCATTTCATTTTGTGTGAATATATATTTCAATATCTTATGATCAATATATATATATATATATATCAAACATTTCTCTAAAGATATAACATAGACAAATCATCAATGAAAAAATTGCTGCCTCTATATCTAAATCATGCACTAAATAATTTTTATCATGAGCCTTTAATCGGAACAAACCATATAAAATTAACATATTATTTTTCATGAGGGGGAAATCAAAACCCTTTTTTGATGCATCACTGTATATTATTAACCCTTCCTCACTACATGTTTATGCAAGTACCAAAGTAATTGTTAACATCTTGTTCAGTTTCATAAAACATTTATTGTATTATTTTCGTAAAAAAGGAATCTTAATCTCTCATATATAAACTTTTTTGTTGGATGGTAAATCCATGATAAATCTCTCACAAAGCATCAATAATATAATTTTAACCATATAAAATTACAGATCACAGGTCTAGTGGATAGTCTTGGCTATTGACTGATGAACAATGTCTTTTATAGATAAAAAAAATATGCCTATGATTATGGTTAAATGACCCAATAATGAAACCTTTTGTTTCTATAATTCTTGTTTTATTAATTTAGCATTCAACTAATTCATACATATATTTTTGAACACAATTTTAAAATAAACTTTATCATCTTCATTCATCATTGAATATATTAAAATATATTCTATAAAGAGAACCAAACATTGATTAAGGTAATTTTTAAACAATAAATTTATTAGATTATTGAAGACAACATGGTAATTGGTAAGTCCAAATGACATCACTCTATACTCACAGTTTCCAAAAAATTTATGGAAAACCATCTAAGATATATCCTCCTTTTTACCATTAATTTATGGTATCTATATCAATGATTAGTCTTTAAAAATTATTTATCTCCTTGGAGTGGATTTAATATATCATGGATATAGGGTAGAGGGTACTTGTTTTGTATCAGGATTTTATTAATATTATGATAAAAAATGAATAGAAGCATTGATCCATACATTCTTTAGAAAAATAGAAATGGATCAACCCATGGAAATGTAGAAGAGAATATGAAACCATTGCCTAAATTGGAGATAAAATTTATATTTAACTCTTCCAATTAAATGGGATCCATTATTGAAGGTCTAATTGTGATTAAAATGATCCTTGTATGAGTTCAAATGAAAAACCTCACACTCTTGGGGGAATTCCAAGAAGTTCATTCATAAATACAGCAGTATTTTCCTATAAAATACGAATGTTATCAATTTTGAATTCATCCATTTTCATTTGATCATAGAGTCCCTCATTGTTGGGTTTCATAACCCATATTATAGGATTTTTTTTATATGGAGTTCATTGTCATCCTTTAATAGATACATTTTTAATGGATTTCATGGGATATGAAATTAGTCTTACTTATCCTGAGATTTGATATGTTCATTACATAGTGAATGCCAATCCATAACCATTATTATGTCAAATTAATCACAGGGAAGAATAATTAAATCCAAATAAAGTATCCACCAACAAATCATAGTCGAATAATATTTTTAAATCATAAATGTGATAATTGTTCTTCTTGAGGTTTTCACTGATTTTTTAATATCCATTCGTTGGGATTTTTATTTCACATACTTTGAAAACATGTTTAATATAAAAAAATGTTTTGATACGAAATAAAATATGGGATTTTTATAGCAAGAAAATATATACATGTACCTCACATCCCTTCATTATCATGATGTACCATTATTTTATTGCCCTTGAGTTCCCTTCAATGTTCCATCAGTATGGGGGTGTTGAGGTCTATTTTCGGAATTGGATCAAGGATTTAGGAATTGATTTGAATAATTACCAATAATTGTTTCACTTGAATCATTTTCATGTGTGGGGAATATTAGTTGGTACCTTATTTTATTATTTGGTGTTAATTAGAATCCATAAAATGGTCGAATAATTGTGGGACTAGTATCCTACTTTACCACAAATAAAGCACTTCCCTAATCCCTTGATCCAATTTCTAAGGTGATTTATCCCAAAATTATTTCATGTAAGAAATCTATATTTCTTCCCACCATGCATCTTCTCATCAGTGCATACATGATACTCCACTTTCCTTTTATTTTACAAAGAATATAAAGATGTTCTATTTTCCATATAAACCTTAAGAGAACATAGAAAAACAAATCTTTATAGATTAAAAAGTATCTTATGGATAACAAACTTCAAAGACCTTTATTATGAATGTGTATAAGTGATCCATTTTAATCTGATTATTACATAAAAACATGATGAATAATTTTAAAGTTTGGTGAACTTTTATTAATTTGACCCAATATATTTATCCACTATTTACTTTAATTCATAGAATTTCCACTTTATCCTCATGTGAAGAGTTGATGGAATATAAATATTCGAAAATATCTTCAATAACTCTTCCCATTCTATTGAGTCTATGTAATTATTTTCTATAGTACTTATAAATAGAATCCACAAATGGTTAACATCATCTTCTACATGATCGAAGACCAAAACAACCTTCTTATAAAATGAGCCTTGGAGAATAAAAAATATACATTTAATAGAAATAACCAACTTCTCAACAACCAGTGGGTTAAAAGTCCCACAAAAGAGGGTGGAAGTTTCCTCATAAACCTCATGAAAACTAGTTTCTCACTCCTTGATGCATTTTGGATATTAAGATAATTTGGGTTTTTGACCACAACATTAGATATTTGGATGAGTAATTGCATTTGATTATTAATTCCTACATCAATATCTCTAGGTTACCTACTAGGATAATGTTTTATGTTTCCATTATAGCCATTATTAACTTGGTTAATTTGAGTTCCAACCATTACCTAGATATTTAGAATTATTATAAATAAATAAATTATTATATATAAAATGAAACAATAAACTATGAATAAGGATTTAATTAATGACATGAATACATTATCCATTGTATCTATAGGTTTCAATATAGGTTATACATGATTATTTATTTAACTGAACTATATATATATATATTAATCATTTATAATGGTTCATAAAGATAATGTGATTTACCAGAGAACATCCCCCTAGAGTTTTAAATTTGGTGTATAGTAAGGGAACATTCAATTTTCACTTGAATGGAAAATGAGATATACTTGACCCACTCTTTTTGGGATTTTTACCCCTATATTCATCTGTTCCAAAACCAAATCCACTTGTATTGTGAGGATTGGGAAGTATTTATCGAAAAAACACCTAATCTATACATTACTAATACGTCGTGATTTTGTCCTATAATTCAACTCATCCCTTATACTTTTCATTTTTTTTTCTAAAAAATTATCTAAAATGATATATAAAAATTTGTAAACTACCTTGAAAAATAACTAAACCCTCCTTTGATACATCCTATTGAAACAAAATATAAACACGACTTATATAAAAAATTATTTTTATTAATTATATAATACATAAAAAAATAGTCAAATAATACAAGGACTAAAAGGATCAATGTCTTCAAAATAGTGACATAAACATCCTATTTTATAACACATAAAAAACATTTTTCACTAATTATATTCCTCTAAACCCTTTCCTAGTCTTCTAACATGATATAATCATCTTCATAAACTAGGGAATTGAAGCATAATAAAGGTGTGGGTTCAAACAATCATCTAGATAAAGTATATATCATAATGTATTAGATCATAATCCTGGGGATAATATAAGAAAAAATATATATAAATAAGATTTAATAATAAAAGGAATGATAATAAAAAAACATAACGGATCCACATAATTTTATAAAACTACCATTAAAGAAACATAATTGATAAAACATATAAAATGATAATATAACATAAGGTTATGGATACTTTAAAAGGAATAATGATTAAAATGGAATTTATTTGAAATAAAATGCATCTTTAAACATTAATTAACATAATAAACAACATTCATATGTTCCATAACATTATAAACAAAAAAAATGTGACACATCAATAAGTATAAGAAAATAATCTTGAGAAAACTCATTATCCTATGCCTATGTGAAAAAACCCATTATGTTTAAGCATGAAAATGTGATACAACTAATCAAGACCAAAACTGTGTAAAGAAAATTATTTCTATTCCTGACTATCTCATGAGATATACTATTATTACATTGCATTGAAGGGTTATATATAACCCCACCAGTCATTATATATACATATGTCTACCACTTTAAAACAATCATCATCACAACTAAAATAAAAAAAGGGAGAATAATGGTTTCCTCAAACATATAACATAACATCAACCTAATAATTTATAGGATATCAAAATATTTTTATAGAAATGATTTAATAATGTAATAAATTATAAAAAATAACTTCATTAGAGATAGATAATTTTATGATAATGATAACCAAATCATTAAAATTTATTTTTGAAAACATATTGTATCCATTATTTTAAATTCCAACGTTATGAGTCACTTTTCAAAAGGACCCCTCTATTTGTAAGAGAAATGAATAGAATGACATATATGAAATTGGATATGGCTCAAAAAAAATTTCTCTTGAAATAATAAAATATAATTAATAAAAATGGAGTGTCTTGGAAAAATTATGTTCAATAATAAATTGCATAACTCAACGAATGGATTTTGAGTTACCATATACCTTAACATTAACCTTGATCTCAATATAATTATTTAACCATCTATATCATAAATTTAAAAATATAAATTACTTATTTCATAACCTTATTATTTTATAATTCGATTTATTCTCTTCATTAATAATGTTTATATTCTGGTATAAGATTGTTGTAATCTATTTTTAACATCGGTTTCTAATAAGCTTAAACATTTTTATATAGGTTAGTGAAATTGGTGAAGATAATATTTTTTATACCAATAATAATCATTTAAAAACTATTAAATGTAATGTTATTTATATTTTGTAAATATGTATAATTTTATAATTCATTATACGGGAGTTTCAGTCACATATCATGATAATGAAAACACCGATGAATTAGTTTTAGGTTTTTTACTAATATCGATTGATTCCATTATATGTGTTACTGAAAAAGAATAATTTTAATGATATGTATTATATATAAATAAAATATATAACTTAAATATAAACAAAAAATATCTATGTTTTGAAGTGATGGAAAAAAGAAACACATTTATTCAGGGAGGTTATAGTCCACAGAACACATGATTCACATTTTCATTTTTTAGTAAAAAAGAGAGGTGATATAATTTTAGTAAAATAATTATAATTAAATCCTTGTATTAAAATTATATTTATGTAATCATTTTAATATTTTTAAGTTAAAATTTGGTAATAATAAATTCGTATAAATAAGTAGAAAATGAAGAGATGATTAGGATCCTATACCATAGTTCATGGACAATCGTCTTTATGATGGGGTTAAACCTTTAAGGGGAGGTATTTTGAGAATACCAAAAAATAATTTAGTTGTATATGAGTGTATATATTTTTTTGGGAATATTATAAGCCGAAATTGGGGGTTTTTGAGTTATGGGTTTTGTGAAGAGAAGTTTCCCTTTTTTAAGAGAAATGAAGTTGATTTTTTCAAATAGTAACAACTATTCAATAATGGGAAGTCGCTATCAATAAAAGTGCCTCAAAAATTGATAAAAAATATATATTAGGAATTATAAGGTTAATATAAACCTAAACAATTCAAAAAATAATCATTTTTAAACATCTTGTTCCCTTTACATCTATGGTCACTCACTTTTACCATTTTAGTTTTCACTACAGTAACTTGTTTTTACAAAAGAAATTTACTATTTAAGACTAAAAAAATATGAATCTTATTATATAATTTTATAGAAATTATTATAAATATGATATCCAATTTATAAAAAAATCCTCATTTTTATGGAAAAACTAATTTTAACACAAACATGCAAAAAACACATTTATTGAAAAAGCCTATTTTTAAGGAAAAAAAAGATATTTATTAGGGTATAATAATCAATAATTTTGATTAAAATGAGTTTAAAATAATAATTATTACTAAAATATTATTTATTTTAAAATATAAAAAATATCAAAAAAATCATTACATCATCTTATAATTAATAAACAAAATAGTTGAAAAATTGTTTTCATTAAAACTGTACATAAATTTTTAAAATTTTGATAATGGTTTTATAAATTAAATATAGTATTATAAAGTAATTTTTTATACTTTATATATATAATATAAGTTTAAAATATTTTAAAAAATTTATGTTTATAATAAAATAATATCTAAAAGTGGTGAAATTAATAAAAATAGTATTTTAACTATTTACCTCACAACAAATTACTTCTGAATAATCCAAAAAAATTACCTTAAACTGATATGACGTTGAGTAATCAAAAATTAGAATTATTTTTTTTTCAAATACACCTGATATATATTATAAACATAACATTAAAAAAGAATCATAAATTATCATGAAAACATATTTTTATAAGAAATCATTTTTTTCACATTAACTATTCTTTTAAATTTAGTTATAATAATAAATATACTAAAATTGAAAAATATCCACCTATTAAAATACATTATCGGAAGAAGAAAATATTTTATTAGTTTCTTATCTGTAAAATTTAGGTCAATATTTTATGTGAATTTTTTTATAAATAAATTAATTTATATATATTTCATAATTCTCTTACTACTATTTATACCATATAAAATTATATATACCTTATAAAGGTATATACATTTTATTTATTTTGGTGTTACGTGTTTGGAAACTCATTAAACCGAGTATTTAATTTTGGAGAAAGATATTGGGCCATTATAGTACACATGCTGGGGGTGAGTATAAAACTATGTAGAACACTCCCAGTTTGACCTAAACGTAATCCGAAAATTTATGTGAGTTCATATTGTAATAAATAAATAAACAATAAAAAACTTTTAGATAAATCAAGTCATCATGAATTAACTAAGATTCAATAAGATTGGACCTCAACTAAATTAAGAAATTATAATGGATGGATTCATGTACTATCAAAAGTTATCTAAAACATTGTTCATTAAGAAGAGAATACTAATTAAGGTGTAAGATATCCAAAACTAGACATAAGAAATGTATAATGATGAAGGAGTTACATAAAGACTCTCCCATATATAAATTATATAATGTTTATGGTGTAACATAACCAAACACCCATATTTTAAATTGGTCATTAAGAAGTCATAATAGAAGAAACATCTTATATAGAAAAAAAATCTTGTGGAAGGTGTAACATATACAACCTCCTTTGTAGGAAAAAAATCCAACATTGACTATAAGTTTCTTGGCCATACCATAAAATACAAGGTAAGGTCGTATGTCTAAGAATCATTCCTAACCTATAATTCCTATAACAAATAAAAACCTACTATATTAATTCTTAACATATAGACTCATGGTTTGGCCACTGCTGGTGAGACCCTTTACCTCTACCAACTACTCCTTAAATATTTTATCCCATTGTAATTTCATACCTCACAAGATATATCAACATAAACCAACTACCCTATTCTCAAGAATAACCTATTATATTATAAATATGATGAATACCCATTCTCTAATTCACTTATAGGAACCATTTAATATAATTTTTAATGTTATACCTCCCAATGACGGTCTCAAAAAATATATCCTATAACACTTAACAAAACCCCCTCATTCACATTCTCTTTATTATAAGAAATATAAAAGACCAGAAATTTATTTCATATATTTCATTTATATATAAAGGGAAAAACTCTTGATCAATAATTCATTAGGCATAAATTTCACATAACCACTGCCAATCAAACTATAGCATCCCACCCCAGGTTCCACTTACTGTTTACCTAAGTAGTGGCCAGAAGACCCCAACTGTGCTAACCCAAATGATAGAGGTTAACAACAAGTTGTGAAGGCCTACAATGTGTCTTTGGGGAGACTATTACCTCAGGTATCAGACTGATCACATTATTAATTGATAGATAATAAACATTGGAATCATAAACAACAAACAGACAATAAAGAATATAATAGAAACAAACTAAAGAAAAGAAATATATAATTAGCAGATGCTAAATAAATTATAAGGGATAAAAAATTATTATCATGGTATGTCATGGATTTATACAAAAAAACAAGAGTACATTATGAATAGTGGATACAATAATAAACTTCATGATTTATAAAAATACCAAAAGAATCAAACTGTTACAACTACCATCTCGAGCATAGGCTCAGTCCTCTACCACCGTACTCCATTATAAAACTATAAATAAATAAAGCATAAAAATATAGCCTCATACATTTATCTATACCTATGATCAGAAATTATCCTTGGGTAATAATTTTGGCTCATGTAGTGTACGGGATACAATATTATAAGGATGCCACCAATTATTTCTAGGAAAATCCATTTGGTGTAATAAATAAATAAACTACATGGGTTAATAATAAATATTGGGATGTAAATAAAAAAATTAATAAACAAACACTTGGGTCTAGTTTCCTAAATGCACTGTTGACTGATAACACCTTCTTCGACCTAAGCCAGATATCTGAACCAAGGTATCTATACAATGAATATTATAAATGCATAAAAGGTCATAAATTAATAATATATGGTAGACAAACCCCATGCTTGTGATTTATCATGGATGTCAAATTTTAAATTCATTATACAATCATTCTCCAAAATGAGTAAGAACATAACATAAAAAACAAGAATTTAATCAGTAAAATCATAATATGGTTTTATAATCCCTTATAAGGTGATCAATAAAGAATCCCAAGGGTCCCTATAAGAACCTCTAATATAGTCAATTCCCCTGAGTCCGTTCAAAGAGACCCATATAGACCTCCCTTATACCACTCGTTGAATGGATAACATTGAGTCTATTCTAGGCATATCTCATAGGATTACAAGGATCACCAGTGTCTTGAAATAGGCATATTTGTAATGAGTTCATCCTCAATATATCCCTTAGGGAACTGGTTTCACCCATGAGTATGTAAAACGCACTCAGAGATCTTGTGCATGGGAATCAAATATATCACTCCTAGAACATAATGAAAATCCAAAAAATCACAGAGAGTCTATCCTCAATGTACTTATGTTAAGAACCAGGTTCTCTCCTATTTCATAGTAGGTGAGGCACAAAAACAAAAGCACATATTATATGGAATATCATATGCAATCACATGTCATTAATAAGGGATGGAATTACAACATGATAACATGTTTCCAAATAATAACATTCAATTAAAGACAATAAACTATTATAATAATCAAAATTATTAAAATGTAATCATGGTGTATGGAATATTACCTAATCCATTGAATGAGGCAAAGAGACATAGAATATAATTAGTAATCAGAAGTTACTAAGCAACAAGCTCAAGCCTATGTCACATGACAAGGAATAAATGTATGTAATGAAATAATGAATAAAATATAAGGCCAATCAATAAGAATAACTATTATATCATGGGAAAAGGTACCTAACTAATGGTTCACCATTCATTATAATTCAATTTATAAATTTATGTCCTTTAAAAATGTTATAACAAACACACACAAGGCGGTTCAAAATTAATGGCCTTAGAAAAATAGGCCATCATGGAGGGTCCACCCAAATGGGGTGGCCAACAATGAGACGAAAAAACCAAAGGTTGTTTCTATATATAAGGTATGGTCACATATGATCGGATAAACCCATTAAATTAATTTATTATACATAAATGAGGAGTCTGTGAAAGGTTATGGCATGTGTCACAATGGAGAATCATTTAAATAGCAATTAAACGAGTGAGAAAGATTGAAACTACCTTCCTCAATGTATTAACACTACACTCATCAGTTGTTGTTTCTTGATCTGGGATAAAACAAGGGAAAATGATTAAATTATCAAACACCCTAAAAATAGAGAAAAATATGTCCTATATAAATAGAACATTAGAGGATGGAAACAAGGAGAAATGGAAGGTAGAGGAAAGAGGATCACACCAAGAGAATTCCAATGCATCTTGCAGTGAGATGTTTGGACAATGTATATATGAGTTATCAAAGGACCAAGGAGAAGATGAGGAGGGATTATTCTTGAAGATGGAGTAGAAATCCCATTGGAAATAAAGGGATGAAGAAGATTATTTATTAAAACATTCATTATAGGAATTTGGCTATTTCAACCTCAAGAAAGGATGCATGGTTTGGCTATACGGTTTGCCAAAATCTATTCTAATCATGCACCACGATATACTCTAAATGTTCACCCTGCACAATTAGGAACCCAATTTGGATAATTGTGCATGAACCATGTGAAAACACTATTTATAGAGGGACTATAATCTCACAAGGCCGTGATTATAGAGTCAAACGATAGCAAAAAAATAGTGGGACCCCATCAACCCAATGTGTCCAACAACACTACTTAGGGAAACCATGTCGAATGGGTTTCACCATTTCTACTAACCATGATGCCTAGCATACTTCTTACAATTTTGGGGCCCCATGCTCTGAATGAACTCCAAAAACACATTTAACTACTTTAATCCCTTAAGAATCTATGTTATAGATAAAAAATTAATTAAAACTAATAATGAATCGTATTTACCTTTTAGAAAAGTTGTTATGTTAGAACCTCCCCTCATTAAGACAACTTTTACACATGTTTCAATTATGTGGTTGGTGAAAAATCTTATAAGAAAAGATCTCGACACTTTGAATGTAGATAGGCCTACCGTTCCTAGGTCTCATCCTCCCCACATCAATGATGCCATATAAATCGGTATAGAGTAACTAACCTTCTTTAGAGAGCCTTCATGATCCAATCAATT
Source organism: Viscum album (assembly GCA_963277665.1). Taxonomy (NCBI): domain Eukaryota; kingdom Viridiplantae; phylum Streptophyta; class Magnoliopsida; order Santalales; family Viscaceae; genus Viscum; species Viscum album. Next base: position 1,646,537,078 of record OY728132.1, read on the forward strand.
ATATGTATCAAATTCTCCTCAAATGATACATTCGACTCCATCAAAATATACTTGGGATAAAATGAATGATATGTGTTGGGGTGATACTATCCCAAATGAGATATGGGGAAGATTATAAGCTTGGAATGATACCTATGAAGTAACAATAACTGATATACTACTGAACGAAATATCTCTACTATATTAAAATTTCTCACATAACAAGGCAATAAATTTCCATGACTTCAAATTTATCTATGAACCAATATTGGTGATACATGTAAAAGAAACGATGTGTCACCACAGACTCCAGAGGTCATCTATGACGATCGGTATAAGACTTCTACCTAGGTTGAGCTTAGACATGAACTTATGGACCAGTTGGACATGGTCTAAATTCTAATGAATGAGATATGGATATACTAGACCTATCTCAACCACCTCAATCCCACATAGAGGTGAACAAAATAGATTACTATAGAGGGCATCATATAGATCCATCTCAACTATTTACTCAAAAGATCTAGTTATAGGAAAACTAAACCAAATGAATGTTATTTTCCCAAGAACCTAAAAAAATCAAGTATCAATCCTTTAATCATATCCTCTTAAACCCGTATTGTCTACTCAGACTTCTTACCAATAAAAGGGTTTTATGATGTTCTCTAGATCACATGTGAACTCAGAGCCTTCTGAAACCCTTTCATGAACTATGACATGAAGTGAATGTCTCGATCTGAAATGATAAATCTGGGAACACCATGAAGGTGAACAATCTTCCCTATGTACATCCTCCCAATATCATCAGTAGAGAAGTTCTACCAGATCAGTCAGATGTGTGAATCCTTTTTCAAAGTATTTATGAACAACAACAATTCATCGATGACTCTAGGGGATCTCAAAAATCTTATCCTAAAATCCCCTTAGACATCATTCCATTTCAATATAGGATTTATATAAATCTATAGAAGTCTAGTAGGTCCTTGATGCTTGATCTTAACATGCTGATAGGTAGATCATCGAGTGATTAAAAGATCTCTAAACTTTTTCATACTTGAACCCCATTACCGATGATATATATCTTTGTACATCTTGGTCATCCTGGGATGAAATTCATAATAAATGGAATGTGATTCACTCATTAATTATACCCAAATATCTATAGGTAACCATATATACCCACATAATATTTGGGTTTTACATCAATATACAACCCAACCAGGAGGTGAGTTCTCTCATGTTACTCTCTCCCTCAAGACAAGGCCCTTAGAATCAGATAAATTCCGCATATGAATCCTCTCAATAAGGAAGGATGTTTCTAATAGAGATTCTAAAAATAGTTTCCCATTATGTTAATAAACATTGATGTCCATCTAAGAAATCAAATCCATCAAATTCACCTCTATTTTGACCCCTTGATAGATTTATTCTGAGTTTTTTCTTATTCAAGGAATCTGCTACACCATTTCCCTTTCCTAGTGTGAATGAAAGCTCAAAATAAAACGATTACATGTATTCTATCCACCTATGTTCCCTAAGATTAAAATATAACTCTATAGAGACGTATTTGAAACATTTTTTATCCATGCAAAAAAAATTATCTCATCTAATAGATAATTATTCTAACCTCATAACACAGAGACCATGATAGTTAGTTAGAGGTCACGTGGAAGATAGTTATGCTCTTGAGGTCTGAGCTTGTGAAACCCGTATACTACAACCCAATCACATTTTAACATAAATACACATAGAATGATCACTGAAGAATCAGAGTAGATGGTATAGTTTTTTCCTAGACTAGGTAGAAGCATGATCGATGCTAAATTCAGTCATCTCTTTAACACCTGAAAATTTGTCTCGGAATCATTAGTCCAGTTGAACTTTACACCCTTATTTGTTAAGCCCATAAGTGGAACTACCAGACATGATAATTCCCTGATAAATCACTTATAATATATGGTATTCCCTAAGAATCTGTAGATATCAAATAAAATCATGGGGTAATTTCAAAAACAAATACCCTCACCTTCTTTGGGTCAATAGATACACTTGCATCAGATATGACATAAAATAGGAATTGAACCTTACTAATTAAAAAGTGGAATTTACTAAGAGTCTCATATAGATGGTTTCTACATAGTGTACTTAGAATGATCTCAGGATGGGAATAATGGTTGTGTCAAGTGTGCACATACACTAAGGTGTTTTCTATGAATATCACCAAAAATTAATCATGATATAGATGGAAAACCCGATTCATTAGAAAAATAATGATTTTTGGAGAATTATTTAGATCAAACAACATAATTAAATACTTTTACAAGCTATAACAACTACATATTGTTGTATGTGGTATATATTATTGTCTCATATGTACTAGATGGAAGCTTGACATGAAATCAATCTTATAAAAAATAGTTTTCTTTTCAATTCATGTCGAAGAGGCCATAAATACATGGTAGTGGATACCAATTCTTCACTATAATCTATTTCAATTAGTAGTAGAACCCACATAATTTGAAGTTACCATCCACCTTTTTAGTGAATAAAGTTGTGACCCCCTAGAGATGTAATGGGAATAATAAAACCCTTATCCTCAAGTTCTTGAAGCTTCTTTTTCAGTTCCTAGAGCTCTGTAGGTGAAATCCTGTACAGAAGAATGAACATTGGTTCAGAACCTTCATTAAGATCTTTGTAGAACTCAACCTCTCTATAAGGAGGTAACCTAGATAAATTTTCCTAGAATGTATCCCTAACAAGATCCTCTTAATGAGGATATTTTACAACCTACACTTTATAATATCTCATAAAAGACATTCTATCTTGTGTATCACACTGCCTAGCCATTTTTTTGTGTTCTGATCGACTTTACATAATGTCCAATTCCACCTTGTGGATATACATGCAACACATTGGTGAGGTGAAAGACAGCTGTTTGTGATAAAAATCCACATGGGAACAATAAAGAACAAGACAATACATATTGATAATGATGTCGAAGCTATTCATCTCAATGTTGAAGAAAACCCAAACGAAATGGTGCCTATATATTTTATTGGGAAACTTCCAACACTGGCGTACTCCCCCTAATCTGTCCCCTAGTGCCATTTCAAGAGACATAACAACACATATATACTCAATTTTGAGGCCCATAATTTCCACAATAGTACCTAATAAATAAGAGTGTGATGAAACTATATAAAAAAGGACATAAAATAATGTAGAGGATATGAAAATTGTACAACTAACCGTATATGGCCCATCACTCTACTCCTCAGATGAAGGATGCACTGTATAAATATGACCTGAATTGTGGCCCTCAGACGTTGCCTAACCTACCTAAGCAGATCCAATATGATGATGCTGATTCTCTTGGGTTTGACTCCCTCAACCATGACCACTACAACCTCAGCCTGATCATCTAGTAGAAGACCAAATCCTTGCATTACATGGTGTCAAGGATACCACACCTAATAGAGGTGTCAGTATAGATCCCCTCTCACTGGATACTGTAGGAAATGTATGGTAGAAGAACTAATGGTGACCCATCTTGACGCAAGATTGTCACTCGATCAGGTTTCTTCTATATTGGGACTTCTTATGGCCTAAAATTCCACACTAGTGACACACTATAGAGTTATTAGTGCATGTGACCTTGCTAGAAATTCCACCACATGATGCCTCTAAACATCTCTCCCTACAACCAGATGAACCATCACTCTATCTTTGAACTGAACCTCCATGGATCACATTTCCAACATCATTAGGATTTTATTCATTAATTAGGTCCATGTTCACTATTTATATAATGATAGTCAACATAAATACATACACCTGTGAGTGGATAAAATACCGAATCCCATCTTTATAAAACCCCATATTCATCAACTTATCACTTGTTAGAGAAGGATAAAAATTTTGAAGCTCGCAAAAGTGAGTAGGATACTCTAGAACAATAATAACCCCCTACTAAAGGTGCTTAAACTTCCTGAAGTGATAATACCTCAGAGTCTATGAGAAAATGTGATCATAGAAGGGTGTCTTGATTTCCACCCAGACCATACCATGATAACAATGTGCCTGAGAGATAATGTCGCACTGACTCTTGGAGAAATAACATTTCATGTAGATAACAAGCATGACCCAATTCTACGGAGGCTTCTCATGATGGTCTAAGATAGATACCATTTGTTAAAACCATGACTAAATGGAATAAAATTATCCATACCATTATAATGAGGGATTATTTTTCTTCTAAAAGTCCCAATTTAGATCTTCCATAGTAGTGGCAGGCCAGGGATCACCCTAAACAGATTGTATAAACTAAACGAAACTATCACGAAACTGAGAATCATCACCTAGTAAAAGACCAAGAAGATGTTCCTTAGGTTGAACTACAAGAGGTTTCACAAGTGTCTCTAGGTCCACTACGTTTGTATTGTTCTCATCCCCACTCTCATGGGGTATAATACAGGGAAATCCTGGTGACATAGCCCTATAATTTCCATGTTCACTCTTCAAACATGATTTATAATAGAGGAAAAGTATATAAGGAATGATATAAATGTAGTGAATGTATAAGGCCTCATAGAAATACAACATAAGCCACTTACTATAGTTAGAGCTGGGTCTATGTAAGTTGGAAAAAGGTCTCAAAATTCATAAGTGATTCCCCTTACTTTCCATTTCTATGGTTGTATTAGTTTCAAGGGAACACATTTCTCATATCAAGTTACCTATATATTATAAATATGGTATTAATTTTAACTCATTTAATCATCTAAATATTTTTAAAAAGGATGAATTTTATGAATTTCCATTTATAATTTATATGGTCCCATACACCTTATTAATTGAAATGTAGAGTCCACTTAATCCTAATCATAACACATTCTAGCCCATGTGATCAATGGTCCATGGATCAACATTATATAACTGACTACTTAAGATGTTTTCTGTAACCTATTCAAGGAATCACTTTTATGTTAAGTAAGGAACTTTAATTTTCAGTTAATTTTTTCAACCTTGTAAGAAAATTTGACACATATCTACATATAACATTCAATCATGGAATATAGCCTTGAAAATATTGTAAATGAATGCAAGAAAATAGAAATAGAATTGAAGAATGAAAAGAATTTTATTCCAATGTTTCTTAGTATGATGAATGCTTTTATGCACTAACATATCCTTGGGATAGGGAAAAATAAATCCCATATTGTGAATAAATTTATCATTAATAAAATTTCGCAAAGAAAGTGCATCATGCACTAGTGAAATCCACGAAACTGTACAGACATAAAAAATAACAGCAATTTCCCATCCTAGGAAATTTTGGTTTCCCTTGTATATGGGTTAGATACTCCCAGTAATAGGCTCATTATCAAATTATAATGTCATAATTTCCATTATAAACATAACCAACAAGATAATGGAGAAAATAGGCTTTGATACCACTTTGATGTTTTCCACTTTGGGTTCCACTTACCGGTGCCCTGAGATAGTTATCACAAGACATAAATCCCACCTCCATGAATTTTATCGGCTATCGAATAGTAGGAAGGCACTAGGGTGTGTCAATGAGGAGACTATACCCTCATAGATAAGAGTGATCATAATAGGAAACATTATGTAATAAATAACTTACCCATAAACAAGAAATAGATAGCAGTAGAAATAATGAAAATAAAGAATAGAAATAAATGAATAACTATAAAAAACTAAATAAATTAATATATATATAAAATGGTGATCATGGTATGTCATGTATCTATAGAAAAATAAGATTACACATGTAATTGGGTATACAAGCATATGCTATATGTTATAAAAATACCCAATGAATAAAAGATGTTATAAATAGTTTCTCTTACATAAGCTCAATCCTCTTCCCTCGTACTATATCCTAATGTTTTAAATAAATAAAGAATTGGATATAGGATGCTTCTCTTTATCCATATCTATGAACATGAATTCTTATTGGGTACCAATGGAAACCTAATAAGTGGGTTTGATAGAATCTCCATAGGCCTCCACCCACGGTGTCTAGGCAAACCCATTTTAGGCAGTAAATAAATGAACTATGATCTATAATCATAAATAAATGTAAGTAAATACATAAATAAATAAACAAAGACTTTGGTTTGGGTTCCAATATGCACTCCCAATTGATACCAACTATTTTAAATTAATCCATATATCTAAAATAAGTTACATGTGAAATGAATAATTTAAATTCACAGGCCTTCAAAAATTATGCAACCAAGGAAGAAAAACCCCATTATTTTTCTCTATATTGAAAAAAGCATTTTCATGACATAAAAAAGTCATGATCCCAAATGAGTATAAGAATCATATACAATACATGAATGTAATCTATCAAATCCAAAGTTGGGATCCCTAACCCCTCAAATGCGATGTATAAAGAATCCCAAGGGTCAATACATGAACCTTTGATATATAAAATTTCATTGATCTCTTAATAGTAGATCTATAGTAGTGGCCATTATATTACCCAAGACATGGTAAAATTTGAGACAATAACAAGTATCTCACAAAGGGGCTCAGGTATTACTCAAGGCATTACATTTCCATATTTTGAACATGTTTATCCTCAGTTGATCCCCATGGGAACCAATGTCACCCACAAGTATATAAATTAGTCTTGGAGATCCTATACAAGGAAGTCCAATACATCACTCCCATAAAATCAAGAAAATTCCATAAATCATGGTGATTACATTCCAAAAACATTAAGTTGGGACCCAAGTTCTCTCCCGTCCCATAGCACTTGGGGCATAAAAACCAAGACACATATCACAAGGAATAACATATATAATAATATTTCATTAGTAAGGATTGGAAATATCACATGATAATAATCTATCCCAAACATAACATAAAATTCAATCCAATCAACTATGAAAATAAGCACAAGGCATAAAATGAAATAAAGGTAAGAGTTACATGACCAAATACGTAGCATGAAAAAAAGAGGCATGAGGAATAAGGTATAACCACAAGGGGATAATAAACAATCACAATCCTTAGTAACACAACAAGTCAAAAATGTAAGCAATGATATAATGCATAATGAATGAGCCCAATTAATAATGGTAAGACTTAGATTATGTCTGATTGGACCTAACTCATTGTTCACCAATTATAATAATTTGTTTTGAAAATTTGAGGCCATTAACCAAGCCTCCAATAACACACACAATGTGGTTCATAATTTATGGATTGGAAAAAATTTACAATTAAGGTGGTCACACCCAATGGGGAGGCCAATGATGAGACAAACAACACATGTTTATTTTTGTCCATAAGTTAAGGTAAAAAATACATGATGAACCCATTAATTAAATTTATTAAACATAAAAGAGGCATCGACAGAAGGGTCCGACTCGTGGCCTAATAGCATGTCATTTAAATAGTTATGAAACAAGTGAGAAAGGCGTAAGACACATATCTTGATGTAGTATTACTCAAATCATAATTTATCGATGCATGATTCGGGATAGAATAAGATAAAATGAATAAATTTTCCAACACCCTGAAAATATATAAAACTTTGGAGCCCCTATATAAAAAAAAATAAGATGGAAGAAATAAGAAATAGAAGGAAAAGAAAAAAAGAACTCAACGATAGATTTATGGTGATTTTAACAATGACATATTTTGACTATAGATGGAGAAGATATCCATGGACCTAGTAAGAGAGGAGGATGCTTCACATGTGAATAAGGAGGAGAAATATCACTTGAAAATATGGGTAGTAGAAGAGGGTGGACTAAAACATTCATTAAGTTAAGTTTGTGTATTCCACCATTAAACAATGGTTCATGGTTGAAAAAACTATGCACCAATAATTCCTCATGATATGCTCCCAAAGTTCACCCCTCATTGTTTGGTGCACAGTTTGGCTACCTATGTGTGAACCATGAAAAACTGCAATGTCCCGAGGTTATGAAATAATTCACAATAGTGTGTCTGGGGATGCATTATTTCTGAAAATCTATACAATATCCATCACCCAAATTTTGGAAACCACAAAAATTATGGAAACCGTGCTGTCATGGATGCATGGCTTCTACTAATTATGTGCCTCAGTCATCCTCTTTCAATTTTGGGGCTCTTGTATCTGAACGAACATAGAACACACATGAGATCTCCTTGAATCAATTAGGAATAATTATTTTTTCCAAAAAAGGAATTAAAATTGAAAAGTAATGGTCTGTAAAATGATAATATTAGGGAAATTACACCCACTTGCATAAAAATCCATTTCATCCCATATAATTGATTAAACATGTTACTAAGAACATACATTGAGTAACTAGGAACCAAATCACAAATATAATTAATATTATTCACTCAAAAAGAAAAAAATTAAAACCCAATAAATCACCACAAATTAGGGATATTATATTAAGGAAAGTGAATAGTGAGTGAAAATCACACTGTAACCTAGCACATGCATAACATTACATGAGGGTATAGTCCGTGAGTGATGGGGATTAATTCCATCTTAAAATGAAAATTTGTGTAACAGAATGGAAATTCAATAATTTATTAATAAAATAGATCTTTTTTATAATATCGGTTTTATTATATTTCAAAATTGATCTATATTGGAATAATATTACATAAACTAATGAAGAATATAAAATGTCAATTAATAATACTTATTATTAAATATTGTAATAGTATAAATATATAAAAACAAAAAAACATAGACCATGATATGGTATACTCTATAGGATTGAACTTTACAAGGAAGATTTCAATTTCCATGTAAATTTTAAAAGATAAAATAATTATTAGGAATATGTAATTAATTATCAAGGGAACAGTAAGAAAAACTTTCAGAATGAAGTGGAACATATTTATATTTTTTGGTGTACATATGGGATCCAAAATGTGACCACTAGGATATGACAGTTACTCTAATATTTTATGACCATTGGATTATATGATCACTAGGATTTAGTACTATATGTAATTTAGTTGTTATAAGGAAGTAGTAAATGTTAGTATATGTTATGGATAATGACATGTGTTAATTGAATGTACAGGGATGAAATGGTGGCCACAAATTATATTATCATACATTATGGATACCATTTGTCAGAGCTATATAGAGAAGAATAATTTTTGGGTTTTATATTAATTAATCTTATATATACATATTTAAAAACTGAGGCATGAAACAAATCACCTATTAGAGAAGATATACAAATTAGTGATCACTACTAGATCAATGTTGGATGAACAACCTCACAAAAATACTACCATCACAAACATGACCCTTAGATCTTATTTCTATAAAATAAAGGGGTATTTATCAAGGCCCCAATAGTATTAATGTGTATTTAACAATTTTATTTATCCCATATTCTTATTTAGTATTACATACTAATATAAAATACATATTAATAGAGAATGCGAAAAATATATATTTTTATACAAAGAGTTTGTGGATGTATTTTTATAGAATATATTTATATATTAAATCACTTAAAATAATTTGAAAAATAAGTTTATAAAATGATAAAATCAACAAAATTTATTTATAAAATATTTTTATAAAATTATATATAGTTTTTCTAAGAGATTGGGTTATAATTATATAATACTAATTTTATGTTTTCTATAAATATTTTTTAAAAAATTAATAATACAATTTCTCTTATTTAGAATATTTTACTAACAAATTGGATGAAATATTTGAAACTATCGTGTTGATATTATGAAATGGGGAATTTTTCATAATTTTATAAGGCATGAATTTTTTTTATTAAAATATAAAATATGAAATAATATATGACAAATATTTTGACATTATAAATACATAAATGTGATACCGTAATTATGTTAAGGTCTTTATCAACCAAAAATATACTATTTTATTAATATTATCTTTTTTAATGGATTTAAATCAATTTTCATTCCTATAAATGACATCTTAAGTCTAAAATAAAAATTAAGATTCTTAAAACAATATTTTGTTAAAATGCTACTTTCCGGTTGACAATGTAATATTAATAAATGGATTTCGGTTTTAATAAATTTAAATATTATAAATGATGAAATTAATATAATTAACCAAGAATAAAAACCAATGGTATTAAAGTAGCTTATATTTTTCCACAAACATGAATTCCAAGAATTGTATTGAGAATTTATTAAACAATTCCTCCCCGTTAAATATAAATACCCACTCATCCACCAATTCTTCATCACTCAAAATCCCATAAGCACAAAATTGAGCTCATTTTCCATATTTAAATTTCCTCTAATGTGTCTCTAAGGTCTGAAGGTTTCCCTCTCTATGCTTTAGAAAGCTACATCCCAAGGTAAAGTGATTCTCTTCCTCTTACTTCCTTAAATTTCGCATACATCCTTTTATTATAATAATTTCACATTATTATAAATTATTGACTTTAAAAGAATCTATTTATATAAAAATTATGATCAATTAATTATATATTTCCCTTACTACTCATTAATTTTATTTGACAATCCAATTTTATACTCGTTATATAGTCAAAATCATTTCATGAATTTCTTACATGAAATATTATTTTATTTTGAACAACTGAAACTCTTTATTATTCATGGGTATTCACTTATTTTTAAACCTAATTTATTGAATGTGGATTTCAATTTATAAAACCTCAAAATAAATTTTGTTAGTTGAAAATGATGTAATTTTGTATTATGAAATAATTTAGGATATCAATGAATTTTTTGGAAATATATTCATGATTTTCTATGTTTTATTTATAAATTTTTTAATTTATAATCCACGTAAGAAAAAATAATTTATAGATATTAAGGGTGCACCCTGATAGCTCTTCAATGCATTGGGTAAATAATTAACCTCTATAGATGACATGTTTTATGATACCTTGGTGAATAATTTTGGTAATTATGTTTTCTTACTAATTGGTGATAAAACTTGGTGATATGGTTATGAATGTCTCATTTTTATTTTATAGTGACATTTCTATGTTATTATTCATGAACACTCTACTATAATATTCCTCATGTTCTTATGATAATGGCCTACCGTTTTTCCTCATGATCTGATGATAAATATTTTTTTGGTGATATTTAAATATTCTTTGTGTATTCATGATCTCAAGTTTTAGTCTTTAAGTATGTCCCAATATATGAGATGCAACATGTGAAACATAGGTTGAATCTATAAATAATCATTCCAATTAAATTAAAACGTTGTTTATGTTTTTCATGTATTAAGTCCTTACATTCTCAGAAAATAAATTTCAAAATAACCTCTATATTATTAAGTATTATAATATGTAAGAAATGTTTTATGTTTTAAAAAGGAAAGATTACATAGTTTTTATCAAAGGGAGGATTAATTATTTGTGGAAATTAGGAATTCCAAAATATTAATAAGAACCCTTATGATATGTCAAAATAGAGGAAACAACCTAATGTATTGGTGAAGAATAAAGTGAGCAGTTTCCAAGAAAATAAATCCCTATTAAAATAATACACTCGAATATGGATTGGGAAAACTTGTACCTAGGGGTAATAATAATGAAAAGGGAGGATTATATATTAACTCAATCACAGCCGATTTCATGATATAAAGGAATCGATTCCCACATAGTTTTACACTCTCGTGGGATATTCTTTGGTTAATCCCATTTTTTTACAAAGAATTATGATGGATATGTACATAATGTATACTTTTTTTAATAGATTTATGTATATCATCCTATAATAATGATATTATAATATGTTAGGATTAATAATTCCATTAGAATTATTATTATAATATTTACAAATATATAAAATTTCTTACTAAGGATTCCTTCTTCTAGAAAAATGTAAGAAATAAAATGAATTCTGTAAATAATAGATGTGATAGACAATGAAATAATGGTCTACCTAATATGTTGAAATATGAAGTTGAAAACCTCTTGATTTTAATAAATCTATGGTATCATGTTGTGAATAATAACATTAATTATGTTGAGTGTCCAAGTTCAACTATAAGGGAACAATATGTGGTTGAGTCATTCATATTTTGATGACCAATTTATTTTGGTGGATCTTTTGATCCATTTATTATAGAACAATATATTTATTCTATAGAAAATATATTTATATAATTTTTTATATACCCAATAAATACACTTTGGCAGTATACAACTTAGAATAATAAGCTGATAAGTGGTAGACAAGTATTAATAACATGATGCCATTAAGATATATTGATTCAATTAAATGGGAAGATTATAGGAAAATATTTTTCTATACGTATTACACTTTTTTATATAAAAAAATAAGGAATAAATTTTATGATCTAATGAAAAAGAAATTTTGATAAATTTTATTAAATGAAAATAAATTTACAAGAAATTCTCAATACCCCTCCATCTTTCTTATATATCCTAAAATAAATTCTGAAAATATATTTTATGGACAAAGAATCCATATACAGAGGAGTATTGAAATTAAATAATATAAAAGCTCTAAAGAGATAGCTAAGAATGATAAAAATTTAAAAGGAACCTTTTAGAGATGATATGGACTTATATTCTAAATTAAAATAATGCTTGAATGGAGAAAAACTCATGTAATAATTTTCATTACAAATGTGATGGAAAAAATTTAAACATCCAACGTGAAACAAGTGTGGGAAAACATTAAATGAACTACTTGTGTAGAAGTATAAAGTGCTAAATGGGTAGATGATATAGACATATAGATCTAAATTATTATTGTGATGTGAATATTCCATATCTCAATAGAAAATACAAAGAGAATATGGTGCAAGTTGACTATAAGTTTAAAGCTTGATGTGTGGAAATCATAGCGTCATTGAAACAAATGTTCCAAATCAAAGGATAATATAGGGTACCCACTATCAAAATTAATATAGGCCTAAGGATAAAGTTCACACATTCTAAATCATGATAGTTGAATTATAGTCTCTAAATAATATTTTATAAGGTATACAAACTATTCTCTCAAATCTAGAAATTACATTGTTTGACTCTGGTTACACATTCCTTTATTTCTTCTAAATTTTCAAATAATGTATAATCAAAACCAAAAAGAAAAATAGGTAGAGTTATAAGTTAATACACATAACTGTATTATCTAGTAATCAATGGTGTGTAGAAACATTATTACATTAATATGTGGGTAAAATATAATCCCAAAACTAGTAGTCATTTCCAGGTTGTAATTTAACAAATATTGGGCCTGAATTGAATGTACATTAATACCTCTAAGATAAAATGTTGAAGAAATAAATTTCAGTGATCTTGAATGGGAAAACTGGAGTTAGTTTTAAATTATTTATATCCTATACTAGGAATTTTCTAAAATTACCTCATATAGACTTTTATTGGGGACAATTTGTGAAGAGGGAAGAGAAAATAATAGTATAAAAAAATAAAATTTCCCCATATTGAGGACTACATTGAATAATTTCTTAATGTGTTATATAGAAAAACAATATGTAGGTTGATAGAGATAAAATTATACATTAACCTCATCCCTAGATATAAACCAATATTGAACACCCCATATAGAATGTAATTTTTGGAAGTTAAAGAACTGAAGAAACAACTACAATTCCTCGTGAAGAAGGTTATATTTGAACAAGTCTGTATCATTGGGTACCACATATTCTATTTGTTAAAAACAAATATAGATACATGTTACTCTACATTAAATATAATAATATTAATTGAATAATATTAATGAAAAATACCCTCTCTAAGGTATCGATGATTTATTCACCCAGCTTTGCAGGGATGAATTATTTTACTACGTTGGTCTTTGATTCGGGTATCACCAATTGAGAGTAAATAATGTGGATATACTAAAAACTACTTTCTAATATAGATATTTTAATTATGAATTTTTTCATTCCCTTTTGTTTGAATAAAGGTACTATTATATTTATTCATTTTCATAATATAATATTTAGTGATTAACATAATAAATTCATGTTTTAATTTATTGGATACATTTTGATATATTCTACAAATAATAAGGAAATTGAGGACCATATAATTTTTATATTAAAAAATATTCAGAATGAGAATCTCTATTCCAAATTTAATAAATTTAGTTCTTGTTAACAAAATTTGTATTATGGGCCACTTTATCTCCAATGAAAAAATATCTGTGGATTTAGTAAAGTAAAAGGCCCAGAGTAGTGGGAACATCCAATAAAAATCATTGATATTTGTAGTTTCTTTGGCATATTAGCATAATATATACTGTTTGTGAAAAAAAGTTATGTCTTTAAAATACACTAACCATGATAACTAAAAATGAAGTTATCTTTATTAAGACATATGATTACAATGAAAACATCCCAGAATAAAATATTTGGTTGGTTTGTGAATGCATTATTACATTACCTTGTATCCAAGATGGATTGATTATATATAATTATTATCTAATTAATTTTAATATATGTTTCTTCATGAAAATTTAAAAGGTGATATCATATGTAACTCAATAGTTAAATCCTCATAAGCTGGATTATCCTACCCATATTAAAGAGTTGGTTTTTGTCATTTTTTCTAGGAAGACATGTATATATAATCATTTTTGGATGAAGTGTAATTTATATATATAACACAATTGTTTATGTATATATTAATAAAAAAGGAAAAAAATGATAAAATGAATATGGTTGAGTTTCACAAAGACTATGATTTTTAAATTCATTATCACCCCATAAGATAATATAGATTCGTAGATGTATTGAACATGATAGATCTCAGTGTTCATACAATGATAATTAATAAAGGAGATCCATTGATCAAGGGCCTTCTAAGGTTGTACATGGTATCTATAAGGGATGGTACATCATCAATCATATCCCGAATGATTTCTCATCCTTAATTACTATATCAGTTCCAGAAATCTCAATAAGATGGCCTTTAATGAAAATGAAGATAAAGGATGTGAAAAATGTGATGTTTCTTAAATTTAATTTTGATCAAGGTGTAATAATTTTTTTTCTAGAATATATAACCCATCCATGCAAGATATAATAATGGAAATCATGTTTGAATATCGTAGATCTATATTAGCTATAATTTGTAGAGGGAGTAAAAAGTATGGGGACCTTCATTATAAATTTTGATTGCATAATATGAAAAGGGATATCTTTGATTAAATTGCAGGGTTCTAGATGTGTCAAGAGGTGAAAGTAGAGTAATAGAATCCCAAATTTTATTAAAACCACTACACATACATGTATGTAACTAAACAAATATCATTATAATTTTCACTGGCTTACCTAATAAATACAAGGGAAATAATTATATATGGTTAATCATTAAAAAGTAGAAAATGTATGCCCATTTTATATATATAAAAGGGCATTTCTCTATAGTGTAACTACCTTTTCTAAATATTCAAGTTAATGTGAGACTCCATGGAGTTCTAATTTTTATTTCTTTCTAGCCAGGATATAATATTTACTTCTAATTTATATAGGATCCTTTAAAAGGATATGAATAAAGAAGTAAAACTGAGAAAAACTAATCATGTTCAAAATGATTTCTAGTATGAGAGGATAATTAAAAAATTAGAAGAAAAGCTAAGAGCTATATTACATTAATTTTAAGGGAGTTGGGACAAATATATCGGACAAATTAAATTATCCTATAAAAGTAGTTTCCACTTATGTATTCAATTGGAATATTTTGATTCTCCCTATGGAAATAGGTGTAGAAATCCAACATATTGGGATGAAGTTAGAGATGGGAAAATTCTAGGACTAGACATTATAAAGGAGAGAAAACAAATTCAAGTGATTTAGAAATATATGAAGGCTTCCTAGAGTCGACAGAAAATTTATGTTTTATAATTTTTGTTGGGATCATTAATTTCTCATGATATCATCTTGGAAATGATTTTATATATTTTCAAAGAAAGAGAACTGAGTCCAAGGTACATTGGACTATTTAATGTTATAGATCATGTTAGAGTGATTTATTATCAATTTTCACTACCTTCAAACCATTATAATGTATAAAATATCTTCCACATGTATCTTTTGAGAGATTATACATATAAACCAACCGATATATATAATATTAATGATGTGGATTTGAAACATGACATGTCATGTGAAGAGGAAATTATATGGATTCTTGATGGAAGGGAACATGACTTGAAAAACAAGACAAAATGAATTTTGAAGGTCCTATAGATTGATAAAATGTTTGAAGAAACTACTTGGGAACATGGGGAAAAAATGAAGGAAAAAAATCCCTTTTTTATTTTGAGGAAAAAGTAGAACATTGATGGTGAAATTTTTAGGGTGGGGGTGTAATTGTATGAAAAACATTTCATTGATTAATAAAAGAATAATTTTTTTTTCATACAAACAATTTTTCTATAGTTTATTACAAAATTATATAGAAATATTATTACAAAAATAATAAAATAGTTTTACATGTCATGTAATAATATTGAATGTGTTAGAGAAGACTATGAGAGGGATACATAAAATAAGTAATAGTATCCACCCAAGGGTAAATTCCATTGTATTAAACTATACAAGAATGATTACTTCTACCATGAAATCTATAATATTATGAAGAAACATTAGGAATATGATACGTATTATCAAAGGAATTATAAAACAATTATGGGAATGAAGTGTTATATATTGAAGTTTAGTGGAATATATATAGGATAAAAATTTGGTTATTATGATATAAATATTTCATTATATTTTGTGACTGTAATCCCTTATGATAATTTCTATTTATGACCTTTGAAAATGTAACCACTATAAAGTGACTTGTTAGGGCTGGTTTAAATTAAGGGAAATGTGAAGAGTTAATTGAAAACATAAGGAATAAATGATGAGAAAAAATTACAATCATGCTATATGAATCACATCTATTAAGTCTAGGTTGGGATGAAGCATCATTAGGGTTTCACAAGATCAGTCCCAAGTAAAGCTTCAATAATTGAGGCTTGAAATAAATTTCCTACAAGAGATGTTCTGTCTAGTGGATATCACCATTATATCAATGTTCGATGAATCATCTCAAGAAACTAACACCATCACAGACCTTACCCTTAGTGCATATGTTGGTGAAATAAAGAGTTATGTATCTTGGATTAGTATTAATTTTTAATAAAATGTTTCATTGACCTGATATTATTATCATGTGTCACAAACTTGTATAAAATACATATTGTTAGAGAACATGATAAAATATTTTTTTTTAAAATTTGTCATGATTTTCTTTTCATAGAATATATATATATATATTATAGTTTAATTAAAATTAAATAAACAAATAAGGTTTATTAATGTTTTAAAATAAAAATATTTATTTATAAAATATTTTCATTTACTTATATAATGTTTTACGAATATATAAAAATTTTATTATATAATCAAAAATTTTTTGTTTCCAATAAATAAGTAATATATATATATATATGAATTTAATTTCTCATATTTATCAAGTTTTCCTATAAAATGGATGACATTTTTGAAACCAACACTTTAAAATTAGCCAACGATGAATGTTTTATAATTGTCTCAGACAGCAAAATATGTGAGTAAAATATATAATACAGTATAATACATAATAACTAATATGAACTTATAAATATGAAAAAGTAATTTATTTTTATGTAAAAGTATTTCTCATCCAAAAGTATATTATTTTATTAATTTTATTTTTTAATGGTTTTAAATAAATTTTGAAATATATAAATTACTTACCGAAGTGTAAAATGGAAATTATAATATGAAAAACTATATTTTGTAAAAAATTCACTTCAATATGCCCAATGTAATATTTAAAACTAGATTTTGGTTTAAATAAATTAAAATACAATAAAAAAAGACCTAAATTTCGATAACCATTTGTATAAACCATGGGTAAGAAAATATATATATATATTCCACAACCTAGATTTCAAAGACCAATATATACAAATTATTAAATAATTCCTCATATTTTACTATAAATACCACAATAAAAAAATATAGATTCTGTATTGGTTTAAAGTAGTGGGTTTCAAAACTGAAGGTAAATATTTTTTGATGAAACGTTTTGTGGTGGTTTTTAAAAACCTAGCTAAATGTTGGTTTAAATTGTGTTTTTTAAATTTTGATTTTTTTTAATTGTTGAAAAAAATTTAGCATCTATTTTCTTGAAATGACTGTGAAGTAGTTGGAGTTTAAAAAAACATGTAATAGAGTCTATTTTTTTAAAACCATAATTAAATTAATGGAAAACATTATAAAATAAAAAATATATAATTATGAATTTTTTATAATTTACTATAATATATTATATATCATTTATAATTTTAATGTATTATATTATTCTAAAAAATAAATATTTATAATAATTATTTAAATATAATTTGAAAAACAAAATAAGTCTCCAATAAGTTTTAAAATCTAACTTCGATATAAACTGACCATAACTTTTGATCCAGACGTCCATTTTAGCTCCACAACCAGTCAAATAGAAGCATATGAAATGAAATAAAAAACATTAGATAATAATTTTGTAATAATTAAATGAGAAGAATTTATTTTATTTTTTATAAAAGTTAGATATTTTACATCAACTTCAAAATTTCATAACTTTTGATATGGTTGTCCGTTTAAAATCTACCACATATCAAATCAAATCCTGAGAATATATCTTTGAACTAGTGAACTAGGGAGCCTCCAATCATGTTTTTTGAGGCAACAAAACCCAAAAACCCTCCAAAACTGAGTTTTTAGTCAGGGAGACCCAATTTTTATCATTCATTGGAATTTCAGCCTCATTTAAGGGAGTCATATTATTATTTTTTGATGGAAACTATATTTATTCCTAGGTATTACATTGATATGAATATGATGATTTTGATGTTTTATCATGTTTCACAGTGTATTTTTATTTTAAATTAATTATATGCCCATTTACTAATAATTTATTATAAAAATCAATTATATAAATACATATTTTTATAGAAATGTATTTTTAAACATATAAACAATATAGAAATATATAGATTTTTATGTAAATATATCATTATCATTAAATACTATATATTAATGAATTTTTAGTAAAAATCTATTAATATTTATATATATACACACATATATAAATATTTTTTACATGTACATACTTGTTTGTATTGATAAACATGTATATATATATATTTACATTTATATTATATTTTCTATACTTAAATGTTAATATATAATATATTTATGTAAATAAAAGTGTGTGTGTATATATATGACACATTCAATGAGATTTCATCTTTATTTAATAGTTTTTTCATATTTGTTTTATGTTATTTATGGTTTTATTCCATTGATTTACATCCCTATTGACTTGATGGTTTTTCAATTATTATGATTTTTCTACTTTTAAAGAATTTTTATCAATTATATATATATATTTATGATTATTTGTGTATATTTATATACATTAATAAACATTGATACATATTTAGGTTTATATATTCTTATATCATATATTTGAATATATATAGTGAAATCCATATTTACTTGTGCTTATATATATATTTATATTAATATACAATTATGTATCTAAGTGTGATTATTTATTACTCATTTATTATTTATTGATTCATTTTTATTATAAAATTAGTGTTAAATAAATATTCTATATTTATTTATTAAATTTTATATATTACATATTATTACATATTTTTTAAATTTAATATTAATTCATTAATTCATTATTGATAATTTAATATTAATTGAATATTAATTATTTACTTATTATATATTTGGTAAATATTTAGTAAATATTTATTATTTCTTATTTATCAATTATTATTTATTATTTAGTTATTTCTCATTATTATTTTATTATTTATATATTATTCACTTTTTATTATTTATTTATTTGTTATTATTTAATTGTTATGTAGTTATTTTTATACATTATTTATGAGTTTAGTTTTAATTAAATTAAATTTTATAATTTATTTCTTATTATTATAAAATTAATTAGTTATTAATTAATTATTATTTTAATTTTATCATCTTATTTATTTTTTATTCTTCATTATTATTTTATTATATTTTCCTTATTTATTAGTTTATTACTTATTTATTATTTTATTATTATTTATACATTAATTAATAATATTTTATTATTTATTTTGTTGTTAAATTAATATTAACATAATATTTATTACTTATTTATTGCATATTCTTTAAAAAATTATAATCTATCTATTTCTAATTATATATTTATTATATATTATTTCATACATTATTTATTCTTTATCTTATATTAATTTTTTTAATTAATTTTTTATTTATAAATTACTTATATATTATATAATATATATATTGGAGGGTGGTGAGCTTATCTCCCATCAATAGAAAGATTCTCTCTATTAATCAAAATGGGGATTACCCTGAAAATCTGCTGGTTCCAATTGAAATATCTGATGATGATATTGTTGGGAATTTTTAAATGTTTGCAGCATGTGGGCACCGTCATTATGTTGCGCATTCTATTGGCTTCTTTTCTCTGATAGGAGTTGTTGGTTCGATGACTCTAATCAGTTGAAATTTTCATATTGTTTTTCTAGTTGAAGGAGGAAGACATGTTTTTCTCACTGGTGAAAGAGTTTGGATTGATGAAGATATGGGGAGGGGCTCGCCCCTCCTTTGACACTTGTGATGGTTTCTTCTACACCTAACATTGGAATCCATCATTATAGCGATCGATGGTGGATATTGGGGACATTTGATGGCTTGGCTTGCAAATCCTGAGTAGGACATTACGATGATGGTGGACATAGTTATTGATAGGGATAATGGTTGAATTCTTGTAAGCAACGATGAGCTTAGCATGCTAGCATCATAGTTGGGGATCTCTGTAGAGGTAACATCAAAGTTGTGTGTCTAGTGTTGTCATAGATGGTGGAATATTTCAATGAAGATAGTGACATGATGGTGAGCCGTCCTCCTAGGATACTCATGATCTATGTAGGTTTTCCATTAATGGCATTTTGTGAACCACCACTTTCCCTAAGCTGGAGATGGGGACTGACAAGCATGGTCGGTTCTTTTGGTTTCTAGTGGTAGTGATGATAGTGGATTCATGGTGAGGTGTGAATGTTCTCGGATCCTAATGATATCTCATAAATGATGACAATTGGTAGTTTCATGTGGGATCCTGAAAGAGAATTTCTCTTCAGGAGATGTCATGTGGTTTTTCTAGTGGATGGAGGGTGATGCACCATGGAATGCTGGTTGTCGGTTGCGAACAAGCTGGCACACATGTGGTATGTGTAGTTTTTCATGGTGGGGTGATGGTGTCCTATCCACGAATAACATTCTATAGAATGAGTAATAGGCTAGAATGAATGGTTTATAAATGATCAATCTTTTCGATTTGGGTGTTGCTGTGGTATTTCTAGGCCTCTATGTTGAAGTCATGTTATATGGTTGGGAATGTTAATGGCATGTTGGTCTACTTTGGCCTATGTTTTATGTGAATTTTTCTTTTGGGTGTTGATTGATGCTAGCAATTTCAGAACGACCTTCAATGGAATTGGATTCTGATATGTGTGATGTTCTCGGGTATCAAGGGATATTGGTGGTATGGGACACCTATGGTGAGAAATTCCAACTGATGATGTGCTGACTAACACCTCCTATGATGGGAATCAGGTGACCTTGATCGTGCGTATGACATTGGTGAAGGGAACAATTATGTTTTTGGTTGTTCCATTCATCGATGGATGACATCAGATGGTGTTTTTGAGTCAGCTGCATTGATGTTTTCTAGAACACGAGGCCTTCGTGGTTATTAATTGTTGTCTGATATCTTGGTCACAAAAGTTGATGTGGTTTTTTCCGGGCGTCTAGGACTTTATGGCGTGGGTTTTCTGGGATTCTTAATATGTGTCCTATGGGCTATGTTGTGTGGGTCATTTGAACTTTTTGTACTTGTAGATTCCATTGTGGGTCACCTTCCTTGTTTTTTGGTCCTTTTAGCCCAACAATTTTACTGAATCCTTTTTTAATTAGTTTTAATTAATAATATCATAGGCCGATCATGCTCGATACCTGATCCTTCAGGAGTATATATTATATATTATGTTTAAATAATATATTATTAATTGTTTATTTTTACTAGCATATTACATATTTGTTTAATTATAATAAATTTATATTTCATTTATTTATTATTAATTATCAAAAATTAAAAATTAATAATTAATTACTAAATATTAAATATAAAATATAAAATATTCATTTTTAATATTTAGTTATTAATTATTAGCATTTAATTATTTATTATTTAGTTTGTATCTATTTTTAATTTAAAATTTTGGGTTTTCCATTGATATATAAATATACGTATATTTAATTCTATTACTCACCAGATGAAGAGCTTGTTGTAGTGGTAAAGCCAATGTAGAATAATCAAAAGGTCAGTGGTTCAAATCTCACCCGATATAAAAACTATGCATAAATCAATGGAGTGTTCATGGTAATAAATAAAAATAAAAATAAATGAAAATTAATAATAATAAAAAATAAAATATTAATAAAATATTAATAAATAATAATAAATGATGATAATAAAATAATAAAAAATTAGTTACGAATTTTAAAAATGAAAAAAAATAAACCACAATGAAATGATTTAGTGGTGGTTTTAACCACCGCTAAGTTATTCTATCAATTCTAAAAGCCACACCTAAATCATTCCATAGAGTTTTTAAAAGACTACCACAAAATGATTGCCTACACATGATTTTGGGGTAGTTTTTTTAAACCATCAAGAAATGGTTTATCAGTAGTTTAAACTGCCATTAAGCACTTATATTGGCAATGTGTACACACTCATCCCCCATTCAACTCTACTCTAAATCATAAAATCCAAAATTATTATTATTTATCTTGACTAAATTAACTCCACAGTCTCTCAATTGTCCTAAGGCTCCTATTTTAATCATTAGAAAGGTACTTCCCAGGATAAAATAATTCTCATCCCATTTCCACATTTAATTTCATGTACATCCTTTTAGTATTTTCCTTTCATCTTATTGTCTTATAATTTATTTAAATGATCTCATTTTATATAGATTATTTTTTATAAATTAGTGTCTTCCCTACCCTCACATTAATCCTATTTGATAATTCTTTTTTTGAACATGTTAGACTGCCAAAAGGTTTTTAGGAAGTTATCTTTTTTATATGGTTTATTCTTATATTTTTAATACCCAATCCTCTTCTGTATCCATGGGTATTCAAATAGATGTACACATAATTTATTTTTTTAGGTTTTTTAATATATAAAACGCAGATTACATTTTTTTCAGTTATAAGTGACATATTTTTCCTGTATGAAAGAATTTATGAGATCAATGAAATTAATGAAAACCGATTCATTATTTTCCATGGGTTAGATAAAAGATTATTTTCTATCTGATCTATCTAGATGGAATGAATTGAGATATATTAATAGTGTTCCCAATTAGTGCTACAATGCATTTAGTAAATAATAATTCTCTAGAGATGACATGTTTGTCAATACCTTGGAGAATAAGAATTGAAATTACGTTTTACGAATTCTTGGTGAAAAAATTTTCGTATTATTATTAATATCTCATTTTTATATTGTATCCTAATTTCCTAGGTATATTTCATGATCATTCTATTTTTATAACCCACATGTTCTTATGATTATGTCTAATTTTTATTCGTCATGATATCATACTTAATATTTCGTTTATTATTCCCTTCACGGATCTTATGATCACTCGATGCTTATTATGTATATCCCAAAGATATGAGATAATGAAAAAGTAATATAGGTTGAATCTAAAAGTTGATTTCCATGTGTATTAGAAGAAATTTTTATGTTTTTCAAAAATTATTTTCTTAGTTTTAATGAAGCAATACGTCATAATATCATATGTATTATTATGTTTTGTACCTTTTAATTAATGTTTTATTTATTAAAAATGTGAGAATCTATATTTTAGAGGTATTATAAGTATGAAAGCTACATTTTATGGTGATGTCAATCATTCTGGGTGGAATGGATGGGATGATATGTTTTAAAGTGTTAGGAGGAAAATACTAATATACCCTTACGACATTACATGTAAGAAGAACATCGAGTACATAACCCCCATATATCAGGTACATGGTTACTTATTGACCAAATGGAAGAGAAGGGGTGAGCATATGGGGTTTATATCCCTCTCTAATGTTCTGCTGGTTACCTAGTGTATTACCATATGTAATTGATGAATCATATATATATATATATATATATATATTTCAGTAAATGGAATCGGAATTCCCCTCTCTAATCCACCACTAACACAAACGTTTTCTATATTTACACAAAACCATCCATTTTTTTCTTATATAAACAAAAAATATATTTAAAACATAATAAGAATTTAGGGTAATTACAGAATTCCCCACATTGGGATTTTTATCCTTAAAAAGCATCTCTTGGGATCCTTGTCGAACAATCAAGACCATTGAGACCTCACATTCCATTATTGTATTATATATCCAAGATTTTATTCCCATTATATAAAACAAATAACACATGAAGAAATTATTTTCAATGAAGAACACTATCACATTGGTCAATATAACACACTGATTTCACTTCAAAATACACATTTTCTTCCAATTCAATATCCTCGATTTTAGTCATGGGTTTTGGATCTTGATCAAAAATTCAAAACTATGATATATAAAATACATAATTCATATCCAAATGTCTTGAAGGAAGTTATAATTGATAATACATATTACTAACCCACTCTATTATCTCAAATGGACCAAAAAACTATGGAAAAAGCTTCCCATGCTTCCTCAATAGTCAACGACCTAACAACCACAATACTCATAAGAACACCATGTCACCCACATTGAACTACAAGGATTTTAACAATTAGAAATAACATATTTAATAACTATTATTTTATGTATCAAGATATTTACTAATAAATTTTAACATCACAGTGGTCTCCAATACTAGTATCAATCTAATATTCACTATCTTTCACACCTCTAACTAGAAAATAGACAAACACCATGATTAATAATACAATTATTCATATAGAGAAATATGTATAGAATATATATATATATATATAGTATTGTATACAATGTATTCAAAATCTTGATGGATATCCCACAACCGAAGGATGATTGGCTTGTATATAATGGGTTATCTTCATGTATATAGATCAGTCTCATCGACTACCAATCTCTTTTAGTGTGGTAAGTTGTGATCAACTTTTACTGAGTAACTATATCCTGTTTTACCTTTTCTAGAATTTGGATGTGAAATGATAATCTAAATTTAACATAATTATCATGGATAATCCATTTTGTTAAATTATCTTCTATTCATATATATTTACCAGTTTATCCATTAACATAGACCTTCAAATAGATAATAAATAAGGGTCCCTCATCTACCAATCTACTATTACCCACACCATATTGTAACCCATTACAGTTCTTAGAAGGAATATAATGAATTATACATTCACCTCATCTAATTTAAAAGTGCAATCATGATGTTTCTAAAGTAATAATTTTATTTTTTGTTTCATTTCCTTTATATTTTTATATGTGAGACCAAGAGCTAAAAAGCATTCTCCATCACTCCTCATATAATGCCACCAAAAATGGTGCTTGATATCCTGATACATATTTTTTAGAATAGGATTACTAACCCATCGAGAGTTATAAGACACCCTTATTAGATACTCTTTTATTAATGCAGCAACCACCACCCTAGTATGAAAATAAAAAATCATTCCTATCCTGAGTCTATACTTGAATGGCCTTGGTGTCATAGAGCATATTCAAGGTCACAAAATAATATTAATTATCTTTTGTATACACTACAATTGATCCACATGATAAGAAAAATCACATTTAACAATATTTATTTTATATTGTTAAATTAAATTTACAACACAACTATGGGTGTTGTAAAAATCAATGTGGTTAACCATTTTTATCTTTTAACAAAAGCATTTAGTGTTTTTGAATATTATTTAAATCATATATCACGTGTTATAAAAAACTAAATAAATATTAAAAAAATTCAACATTAATTTTGGCATGTCAAAATATTTTTAGCAACATTTTTTAACAGTTGTGAAAAGTGAATAATTTTTGACAATATATATTATTTATTATTATACTTTATAATAAATTATTACCAATGATTTCAAACCAATATTTATTAAATTTTAAAATTATTATTTTTAATTATAACATTATACATGTAGTATATACTAAATATTGCAATAAAAAATATGCTACATTTCAAAATAACACATTAATTCACTAAAATATAATTACTCATCCTTTAACAAGTATATGAAAAGAAATTATTATATTAACACAAATAAAATAAATTTTATTCCTATAAAAACTACAACCTAAAACCTTATTAGGATACCTGATAAATACCAATTGACAGAGAAGATAATTAAATAATCTTCTATTTCCATACATGAATGATAGCCCGTGATCATGTTTGATTAAATTACAACCCAATTTTTTATGTATAACCAAAAGAGTTTGTGACAGAACTAAATTTATTTATGACCTCCATATTAAAGCTTATATTTAGACATCTGATAAAATAATTTTAGAAACTCATTATTGGTAATAAAATAAATAATCACCCTTCCTAAAATATACAACCTCATTTTTTTCAATTTGAACTCATGGAATAATTATTCCAACATTTATATAGATGTTTCACAAATAGAGATATACAATCACATGGGGATAAAATAAACACAAAAAACCTACATTGTCATATTTTATGAAAATATATACTTATAAATGTGTGTGTGAACAATTTATCCAAGGAACTATCACATCCCTGACCACAAAAATATTTCTATCATTATATTACTACATGTAAAACATCTTCACATACTAAAAACTAATAAATCATGACACAATAACCAAAATAATATTGAAATTTTTAAAGAAATAAAACAATGTTTCCTTCATAAAATCTCTCAATATCACTAGATATCCACCAAAGGTATATTATTATTCTATAATCATGATCACATTGTAAATAAAATCCCTATATAATATAAAATATCATGAAATATAATCATATAGATATTAATTTTTTATACAAAATAAAATAAAAAATATATAATTATAAAAACATTTATTTTACTTCGAAACAAGTTCAATTTTATAATTTTAAATTATATATAAAAATCATTTTCATCCAAAAAATATTGATTAAATTTTTTTTATTACAAGTATCAATATATATATATATAGTAAAATGAAAATAATGACAATTTTTTTCATTAAACTGAATGAATATTTATAAAAACATGATGGAAAGATATTAATAGATATATTAATATTTTAGTTATAAATTAATGATAAAAATAAAGAATATAGTAAAAAATATAGATTCTATAATGTTAAAATTATGACATCTGTTGTAAATATTTTCCCAATAATGTAGAAAAAATTATATGTTTTTAATGATAATAAATAATGTTAATAATTCATATGTATTCACAAGAATAATTCTAAATAGACTAAATGGTTTAAATAACAATATAAAACAAACCATTCATGTACATTCCCCAATATATTCCATGAATCACACTAGATTTTATTAAATGAAATGAAATATTATTTTATTAATAATATACATAAAAATTATGTGTTTTATACTAATTTTTTATACATTTACCCACATATGTCTTTATATTATTTCATTGATTATCAGATTCAATTATTTATTAAATGTTATTATATAAATTTTAATTAAAAACATCATGAAAAATGTAAACTTTTATTTGATTAGAACATTAGAAAACATCAAGACATGGTTTGAGACTTGAAATTTAATGGATAATATATAGATTTTTAGTGAATAAATTGTTTATATTGGTAAAATCAGTAGGGGAAACTATTTATGGATTCATTAATTTAAAAAAATATTCCAAGGAGGAAACATTAAATCATTTTTTAGATGAATAATAAAAAATATACATTAGAAGAATACTCATTCATTAGAATATTTTATTGGGAAATGGGTTTTAATATAATTAAAAATAAACTTTGTATCCCCAGTAAACAAGAGTTTCAATAATTTTAGTTGGAAAAACATAAATAAAACAAGTAGCATACAATCAAATAAAATAAAAATAGTCAATAAGTAAAAAACCTAATGAAAAAAAATCATATATAATGGTAGAATAAAATGGTCTATATTAAATACCACAATTAAATTTAGCATATATACCATAGGAAAAAGGATGTTATAATTTTTTTACAATTTTTTCTAAATTCGTATCTATAAATTTATTATAGTGAGACACCAACTAGTAGTTTCTAAAATATAGATTTATGTTTAATATTCTATTTGGGTAACATTTACTTTTAAGAGGATAGATAATATAGAGCCTTAAATTTCCCTATAACTAATGTGAAAATTTTATATAAAAATAAAATCAATAGATAATATGTAACACATTAGTTATCATTAATGGTCTATCTAGATAAAAACATTTAAAATGAGAATCAACATACATAATGAAGAATAAAAAAAGTAAAAAATATCATTTAAAATAATCATAAACCCAAAATAAAATCAAATACAAGTAAAAACATGTAATCAAATTTCAATGAACAAACAATTACTTTTAGAGTGTAAAAAAATCACAACCTCTAAATAAAGGATATATCTTTTCTGTAAGAATATTTTAAGAACTTGTGAATCATGTATTCTAGTTAATATAATAAATATAAGAAATATATATGATCAGTAAATTTTTTGGTAAAAATGATGATTCATGTTTTAATTCATTCTATCAATGTCATGGAAAAAGCTACAATGTTTGTACATTCACTGTTTAAAAATTCATGTCATTCTAATTTGGTCAAGGCATTAAAATTTTACAGAAAAATGTCTTCCCAATAGATCTATTTATTAATATTATTTTAATTATTAAAACAAGGTAATATTCCTTAATCTGAAAATATATTTATTTTATCTAATTCCAATATATGCATAACTAATAAAGGCTTTTTATTTCTCACTTTTCAGACTTTGAGTTTGGTAAGAAGTCCAATTTTAGAGTGAAAATGTGTCATCTTGTTTTTTCATCATAAAGACTCTAAGAAGAATAAATAAAACACATATATGAAAGAATATCTATTAAAAATAGAAAATCATATTAGGTATGATTTCTAAAAAATATATGGCACTAAAAAATTAATGAACATATAACTCACGATAGTAACATTTCAAAAAAACTACATTGATATAGTTAATGATGAATAAATGGTTATATTATCATTAAAATATGAAAAATATAGGAAATAATGATTAATATTTGTCATTGATATACTATATAATAATTATAAAAAAATACTTGAAATACTAGCATTGAATACATATAAATATTAAGTAATTTAAATTTAGTGAGATAGTGATAAAAGTCTTTAAACATGAAAAATCCTTCTCAAAAAATTTAATCATTTGATAAGACATCAGAATTTATATGGACTCTACGTAAGATTAAAAATGTTAATCGATTGGTTCATTGAATATATTAGGCAAAAAATAACCATGATAGTAATATTAAATCTTGTATATAATGAAAGAAAAAGGATGTATTGTTTATTTATACCCTGAAAGAATTTTTTTTTGAAGTCAATTCACTTTTCAAAAAAATAAAACCTCTTCACTTAAATTTTTATTGAATTTATAGAAAAATATTACAACATATAAAAAATTTATTAACAATTTGCATCAATGAATAGTGGGAAATTAAATCAATGTAGGGGAAAGAGATTTACATTTATTTCATGATTAGAAAAAAGTATTAAAAGTGAATGGGGTTGCATTAATTGACATTAAAATTATCTACCATGAAATATATACTTTTAAATTTTGTATATGAAATATAAATTTGTGACCTAGAAGTCATTGTTAGTGACACCAACCTACCGAGAACTCTAAACTTTGTTAACAATTAGAAATCATCAAATTAAAATTAGATTATAAATATAAAATTAATAATTGGAAATATAACCTTTATGTACATATAATTTATAAAAGTTTTATAAAATCCATTTAAACTCCACTATTATATGTGGTTGAAACAATCCATGTTATATATTCCCTTAATACCTTATTTAATTGTAAAAATATTGTAAAATTATTTCCAAATAATTCATAAACATTTATTCATTTAAAATACTTACTCTTATTTATTCATATAGTGAACCTACCATGACACATTTCTATCTCCAATGATTTCAAATATCTATAAAATGATGAAATGCCTTCACAGGTTATAGAAACTATTGAATAATATCTACGACATAGTAACTATGTTTATAGTTTCATCATATACATTTTTGAGAAACCACTTCAAAAGATTCTGAATCATAATGATTAAAAATATTTAACACAAAATTGAAATTATTAATATTGGTTGGAGAAAAAATTTAATTAATTAATTATAATATTTAGAACATATTAAACCGATTACCACACATACTAGATTCACTTCTTTGATGGATAAGAATATAAGAAAACCCCCTGGGTCAACCTAATAGGTCACCTAAGATAGCCCTCTGAAATGATGGAATTGTATTACCTCACACCAAATGTTGGTGAAAAGCACATTTGTATAGATAAATTAAAGAATAGTAATGATTTAACCCTAAACATCACAAATTCATATCTCATGTACCGAATGAAAAATACGTGTGTATAAATAAAAGCATATTACAAAGAAGAATTCTAAAACAAGCATGACACATAACATGACAATAGAACAATGGTCTAGAAAACATAACAAACTATGATCCATGAGTATACCACTATTTGAAAATTGGCCTTTAATATTCTAAATATCTCAAAGAAAATATACACTAGAATGAGCTTCCAAGATACACGATGTACCTTTATTTACCAAAGTCCTTAGAAACCAAGTCTTTATACACCCCAAAAAATATGTATTTTGTAAGGAAATTCCCTATAAGATACTCCACGAATCTATATAATGTATTTGATAACAAAACCAATAGTTAATGTTTAAGAAAAGAACATGTTTAATAAAATTGTTCCTATGAATACACAGTTCCATAAAACAACAGTTGGATTTTCCTTTTAATGATCAATAAAAATATCAATCCTTGATAAAATGAAAAAAAATGTTTGGCTAAATATAGTGTAATAAACAATCAACCTCAGAATCATGAAACGAATCTATATGTAAAGCACAAGGATCCATGTAATCTCAAAAGATGATTCAAAGATTGTCCATAAAACAGGGTCTATGATACTAAGACATCCAATGAACTGTATTTGAAAAAGTGAATCCTATGATACTAAAAATACATGTATATCTTGGTCTTACCCAAGTTCCAATGTATTCCATTACATGTAAGATGATCTATTATTTTTTTCTTCAAATTGTCCATTTTGAAAATTAATCAAACACTTAAAGTTCAAAAAATTATTTTTAAAGAAAACTATTTTTAGAAATTTCTCATCACCAGCAAGGATCATATAAAAATCATGGATTTAAATTTTTACATTAACATTAAATCAAACAATTTTATATTCCATGATCAAAGTATTTAACAATAACATTCATGTTTTATATTGAAAAAAAATATATTGGAAAAATAAATCCAACTCACCAATAGAGGAAAAATCAATGCATTTGAATTTAGTGATGTTTAACAAGAGATATAGTCCCCAAAATCCTATATATTCAAATGAAATCTTCAATTCCACATAAAACCCTATAGATCTGAGAATAAAATTCTACTTGAGTTCCAACAATTTAAGGAAAAATCGATCAAGGATTTATATAGAGATGATAAATTAAGAGGAAATATGAATATACCTCATAGATATACACTCAAATCAATTGAGTATCCATAAGGAATCAAGGATATATTCATATAGAGCCTCATGGATGGGATGGTTTGCGCTAATGATCTATTAAAAAGATTTTAGATTTAAAATGACCAAGGGAAGCATGTTTTTTACCATTTTATGATGTTTGGACCAAGTTAGATGGGTATGAAATATAGATATTCAAAATATACATTAACCATCCAATAGATGCTATACACATAAAAATGTTTCATGATTTCATAGGAAGAAATCATAATTTTGAAAACTATGCACAAGCCATAAGAAAAACCATGGAACCATATTAAAACATATGAATGGTTATCCTGGTTGCTCACATGGTTTTAAAAACCATACATAAACCATTTAAATAATCCATGGAACCAATAAAGCCACATCACATGGTTACTGTATGATTTCTACTTATTGTGCACCAAAACCATGTGTTTTCCCCATTTTAGACAACTTTTTTCATCCATTGACTCTTGAAATCCACCCAAACCTAAAAAATAGAAAAACCATGCTCAAAATTAGATATATTTGAGACCCAAAGGGTATCACAATTATCCCCACCATGAAAATTTATATCCCTAAAAAGTGATCATGATTTTGGACTCATGAGTATATAATGACACTACTACCTCATAAATGCTTCCCAGTCCCATGTATTATGAATATCTATCTACTAGATCACAAAAAAATACAAATGGCTCATTTTACTAGGAAACCCATTATCATGATGGTAAATAATCTGAACTATTTATTCAACCACTTAGGTATCAGTTTCAATCTTAATATCCACCCATTCAATCTTACGGGAAGTGTCTTATTGAAACTTCTTTAGCTATAAAAAACAGAAGACATTAGGAATTGATGCCATGTTATATAGTAAGTTAAAATTATATGAAATTATTCTTTGTATCACAATGATATTGAAATGACCAATACACTTTTCATCTATCATACACGAATTTCCCAAGAAACAATGCCCTAATAAAGGAGAAACATAAAGAAAACACCTATCACTGAAATAAAATTCCAATAATTGATAGAAGTGATTAACATATGATATCTTGGAAATATAATCTATATCTAATCTATTTTGGATCGACAACATCATATATCTCATATCCTAAACAAGAGTTTTTTGTATGAGTGACCACTCACTAAGATCTTCCCAGCACAAAGAAGATGTATATTGACACCCATAATAGAATTAAAAGGGTTTAATTCTAATCAGAACCTGATAAAAAATTTTATATAAAATTATATCAAGGTTATATGAGTCTAAATTATAAAAAAAGTTCAATTATGCACACCAAAATAATATTTTCAATAATCAATATATTTCGATTAATATTCCTATCCATATAAGGATAATACAATATTCATAAATATTTTTGGCTGCCCGTAAAATCATTAAATAACTTCAAAATCTAATATGTAAATTATGATATTTTGTTAGAAACAATCGTAGAAAAAAATCCGGGGAGGCTCATTATCTCTTGGTCTTAAAATCACCCAAGCTATTCTAGCTTTATCATCTCATTAATTGTAAGAAAATTAGATGATTTCATGACTTAGTCATTGATGACTCAAATATAATCCTTTCCTCCAAGTTTCAAATCTAGTCCAATAATTAAATATATAGATTTATCACCCCATTTCCAAATTAAAATGGAAAAGGGATATAATAACCTAGAAGGTATTTGGTGCTCATTATTAATTTTTTGGGTAGTATAGTATTAGGACATGATGTCTATAATCAATAACCTCATCCCCAAACACCAATATAGATTTATCCTGTTTTGATACATTTTAGTAGCTTCTAAATGTGTTAACCAACCAAATTGGTGTCCATTTTACATAAAATGTTTCCTTAGAGATATATGAAAGACTAATCTAACTAAAAAATAGAAAACACCATCAGGTGTCTGAGAAAAATCACCTAGGGTATCTCCTTCATATAAGATTTTAATAAAACAATAAAAATTGATGTCTATTTCATTCCTAAGATGAATATTATCATCAAATGAAGAATTAGATTTTTCAAAATCTAGGAACACCTACTCATCATCCTATTTCACTTCCATGATCATCATAGAAAACTGACTAATCAACAACCACTCCTCCCCAATGTCCTTAATGGATCAAATTGGTAACATCTTTCCCAATGTCTCTGCTTCAACATTCCTATTTTCAGGTGAATATACAATATAAAATTAAAAAGGACAATGATATTCATCCCAACATCTCTAATTAAGTTAATGCATCTATAGGTACAATTTAAATCAAAGATCTTATGATATAGATACATATTAAACCACTCATTAAAGATATAGTGGCTCTAATTCTTGAAGTCGTGAATCTTTATAACCAAATAGAGGTAATGGGTATGATTATTCTTTACATGAAGAAGAAGATATAAATATCCATAGGAAACAACATTTTTCCTTGTTTTAAATTTCATCCAAATCCTATACATGAGGCATCATAGAATACATCATATCTCAAACCTGACATAGGATGAATTAAAAATATATATAATTTAAATCCAATATTGAGTTACTTAAATGATATTTGAATCTTATCATTACATTAAAGGGTAACACCATTGTAATTCATATCTTTTATCAGAGATTAACTATTGGAAAAGTTTTAAAAAATTTAAATATTATCTTACAAACCCCATGAAGTTCAAAATCTCAAAAACACTTCTTGGTTTCTCCCAAGATACAATTTCCTGATCTTCTAAGTATCCAATAATATTACTATAGTCGATAATTTATTCCGCATAAAATTCACTTCTCACATAAAAAACACATTTAGATATCTTCCCACATAGAAGATATTCTTTCAAGGTCATAAGGTTGATATCTAAATGATCCCTATGTTCCTTCTATAACTAAGATTAAACTAAAATAGAATCCACCAAGAAAAAATTGATTGAGTTTAAGAAACAATGAATGATCTATTTCAAAGGTTCCAAAAATACCATAAGATCATTAGTAAGATATATTGTAATAACTTGGAACTC
Source organism: Viscum album (assembly GCA_963277665.1). Classification (NCBI taxonomy): domain Eukaryota; kingdom Viridiplantae; phylum Streptophyta; class Magnoliopsida; order Santalales; family Viscaceae; genus Viscum; species Viscum album. Next base: position 1,646,572,067 of record OY728132.1, read on the forward strand.
AAAAATTCCATACCAAATCCTTAACCCTATATTAGGTATATATTATTATAATAATTTAAACTGAGGATACCTAGATAACACATTGGTCATAAAAATCCAATGGGATCCTTTGAGTTGATCAAATAGATTATTAATCCTTAGTAAGTTGTTTTTATTCTTAATAGTCCCAGATTATGATCTCATTAATCAATAAAAATTTTGAGGCTTCTATCTACCGTAACTCAAAATCCATTTTTTTATTTTTTTTAAATCCCCTTAATGGTTTAGTGGGAACCCCACATTTAATATATTTAACCAAAAACACCCACATATCCCAAATTTTTCCATCTAAAGAGTAAAAAAAAATCAAATTCAAAAATACTACCCTTGGAAAAATTTCCACCAAACTAACTTTAGTCATGATATGTTGAGTGGCGAGCCACCTCTAGCCACACCCCACATAGAAAAACTCTCATTTATCATCTCCACTTCAAGTGCAGATGCACGGAAAATGATCCCACCAAAGCTTCTAACCACTATTACCAAATACCCCTTCAACCCCTACGTCATCATTTAACCTTTTAATCAAATCATAATACTCATATCAACTTCATTCTTTTCATCATGATTGGAGCTTCAAGGTCATCACCCGTTGGATACCAAAATAAAAAACATATCATTGTAGAAAAAATCCATATCAAAATACATCTAAATAACACCATAATAATCAAAGAGGAAACTATATGTTAACTAAAAATCATCCATAGAAAGAAACTACAAATAATTTGATGAATTAAAAGGAAGAAAATAGATAACAGAAACCAATATTGTCAATGAAAAATCACAGATACCACCACTACCCCCCCTTTAAACCCATCCCACGTAGTCCTAAAACTCACATCAAGCCTGACTAAGATGGGGTTGATCAAGATTGGTTGGACACAAAGGGTAGTGGAGAAGAAGAACATCAAACACCACCATAATTTACAACCAAAACCATATGAAACACTGATAAATAGACCCAAAATGGAAGTATTATGAACATGGAAAGGCATAAAAAGGGTTGGTGAGAGGAAAAATTAATCTCACCAATAATTATCACCAAGTAATAAGGGATATGAGAACACAGAATGTGAATAGAAAAAAAGTGATGAAAAGTGAAGAATTCCTTTTCTTCTGAAAGGAGAAGCAATTAAAGATGAGGGACATGGGATCCGGACCAAAGGGGGAAGGAAGATCCTACTATGGGAAAATGATGCTTAAGTAGTGAAAATTTGGTGGAGGAAAAATTAGGGTAAAATGTAAGGAAAATAAGAAGAACAATGTTCAACCATACATTCGATCTCACAGTGAAGGATTTCATGAGGAAACCCAGGGTAGATAGGATAGGGAGATGGGGTTAGCATGGAGATAAAGTACCCTTAACTAATCTTCAACTACTTTCATTATAATTATAACTTGAGAAGTTCAAGATGAAACACTAGGAATAATAAATCCCATGGAATCGATATCCCCAAGATAAAAATGAGGATCTTTTAACTCAATGCGTACTATACGATAATGTGGCATGGAAATTGGTCTCATCCTAAGATGTATGTCAATAGTGAACATGCCCTCCCTATGGAGTGTTAAACCAAAAAAATCATTTGGATATACATCATGGTACACACACCCCAATGTAGAAATAAGTCTACTCAAACATTTTTCAATGAAATTATGAAATATCTATGATGAAAAGCATGAGATGATTCTCATATAAGGGAAAACATATATATATATATATATATATATAATCTTTCTAAACTGTGATCCCACTAAACATGAAATACATGATTGGATCTATTGGGAGAGAAAAACTGAACCCTATGTAGATAATAGTTGATTTGGGACCTACAACTAATAATATAATCCATTACAATAATAATTTCATTGATATACAAATCACAAACTATAAATCCCACAAGACTTAAAAGTTAACAATCATCATCCTACCACATGACAAATTAAAACCATTCCCCTTGCGCATTCTCAGTGGAGTAGAAAGATCCATCATTAATTGAATAAAATCCCAATGTAATCCCTATATATAAATTAACATAGATGATATGAAGTAATTAGTTTCCCTAATATCAAGAGAAATTATATAACCATAGAAGAGGAAATAATCACCTAACCACTCATAGTAGATTCCCAAAATAGATTCATCGGGTAAAAAATCCACTATATAAAGATGAAAAGACTCAAATCCTCCTTCTACTTTCAAAACGACATGACTATTCCCTTTTTAATAAGAGTGATATCCACCTCCTTTTTATCACATATAAATAGGAAAGATATCATTAAAAACGTTTGATCCAACCCAACTACCTTGAAGGGACTTTCCACAGAGGTGATGGAGATGACTAGTTTTTTTATAGATAAGGATTGATCTTGGTGTCATCCTATGACCAAGCTTAGTTTGGACATATCTACCACATTTGTATCATACCACATAATTCTGTTCTGACTTTATCTTCACACCACTGCCATTATCCTGACAAGGCCCTCCTCGCTTCCTCTTCTAGTTGATAGAAACATCATGTATTCTCAATATGATTACCAAAACTCTAATAAGACTATACTTATCATCAATATAAATCTCTACCATAACTACTTTACCAATCAACTATTAAATTCGAAGTAGGCACATGTTAATTACCATTAACTGAATATCATCCGTCAAACCAATATCAATCCTCTAGGATTTATATTAGTTATTAGAGGGAAGTTCATTTTATAAGTTAACTAATTTGATTAAATCAGTAGAATACCACAAAAACAAGTTTTACAGTTTCTCTATGGTAACAAATTATGGAATATTCACTACTTGTGACCATTTTGGACAAAACTACTACTTAAGAAACTTCTTGAATGTTTTATAAGTAAAATCCTTGAGAAACATATCTTGCACAGTAGAGTCACAATATTTACTCCTTAGACATTCAAGAATATATCCCCTAATACAAAACATTGAGTTATTTGAAGTATTTATAAAGTGTAAAATTATTTCAATACATGAAAAAAACTCACTGGGTTCATTTTTCACTTATCACCATAAAATATATCTGGATTTGACTTAGTAAACTCTAAAGAATGATCTACCATCTATTCATGGTTTCCATCACCAACCTAACCCAGTGTATGGATTTTTTTGGATAACTACTTCCACCAATAAAGGTTCTATTATAGGAATCACATTAGGAACATTTCTCATAGCTTCGTATCCTGGATTTTGAATAGATATTTTTAGATGAATTATATATTAAACCAAAAATATAACACCTAATTAGTAAAGTAACTAAAATCTAAAGAATTTTGAACCCCAATTACTAATTTTATTTACTATTAAGAACAAAAATTTAATGTAACAATAGGTTCATTTAATGAGACATTGAAATATTAGAGAACATTAGAATAAAAGGCAATTTTTATCCAAATAAACACCATAATTAGGTTCATTAAAATAAAATAAAAACCAATAACAATATTGATTAAAAATTCCTAACACCACAGGGAAACTAAAGATAAGGTATAGAGGTGAACACTTCATACACCCTTTTCAATTATAATCAAGTTCCAAATGAGTCTAAAAATGGTAAATAGTCCTTTTATACAATTCCATTAATATTATTGTAGTTTTATTAACTCTTAATAGAATAAAAATGACCTTGAAATTTCTATATAATCTCATAAGCACTGTCTTTGGTATATATTCATCATTTTATATCAAATGATGGTTCACAAACTACATGTCAATCATATAAATCCATAATGATCACCTATAACTATAAAATATAAAATACATCATAATAAAAAAGATTTTTTTATTAATATAACCATGATTATGCTTTTACTAATCAACATAATGTTTAAGACTCTTTATTCCTTCCTTGTGAAGAGAACTATAAAATCTGAAGGGGACTATGTTGGATGAAAAATCCCTTACCCCATGATCCAAAATCAAAAATTTAATCTGCTATAACTTAGTGGGTTCCATATGAAAAGATGGTATAGGAATGGTTAATTTTATGGGAAGAGGAAAAATAATAAACTCAAACTCCTTCTGATGCCAATATGTAATGAAGTATCTTTGGTTGAACTAACACATCAACAAAGATGATCAAAAAAAATGTATAAAGAATGTTCTCTATCTACATAGGTTGGAGTCATAAACCTGGTTATCGATAAAGGAAATAATGGGAAAGATTTAAAATCAAACACCATTAAGACATGTGACATAGAACAGAAGAAATACATTTTTGTTTATAAAAAACGATTTCATAAAGAGTAATTCTAAAAAAAATGACACGTTACATAACAAAGGATTAACGGTCAAGAACACATGAATAATAATCATTGAATAGTCTAACTCTATTGGATAATCGGTCCCCACCATCCCAAACCACCTAATGATAACATCGACATAGAGAGTCTCTAGGGTACATGATTCCATTCCAGTTACCTGAGTCTTGCAAAAAAAATTCTATATATTCCCCAATAAATATATATGTTGTGAATAAAAACCTAGTATTACTCCACTATGAAAATATAATATGTAATTAAACATTAAAACATAAGTTCATTTTTAAAAAAATCCAGTTCCATTAGAAATTTCATGTGAAAAGACATTTTTAGAAAAAAAATCTTTTTATTTTACTTTTAAATAAAAATCAACATCCAGAGACTTGATAACATAGAAAAAAATGTTTTTTAAATAAATTTATCAAATAAATATATTAAAAAAATTAAAAAATGGTCATGTAATGAACAAACATTCATTTAATGACTGATAACAATGTAAAAACATTTTATAAGATGAGTTCTATGATATTGAGACATCTATGGAAATATAGATGATATAGTGATTCATAGGTCCTTACAAACACATGTATACCTAGGTCTTCTCCATTTGTAATATTATTCCATTATGGGGAAGAGAATATATTCCAAACATTTTCATATTTTTATTGTGGAATTTTGTCAAAAACATAATGTTTATAAATCCATTTTAGAATAAATGACTTTATTTACATCTCCCATCACCACTAATTATTGAAAAAAAATCATGGATTTTATTTTACCCTTTTTAAAAATAAAAATAATAATTTTCATTTTAAAAAATCAACGGATTTCATAATAACACTCAACATTTCAAAGAGAAATAATTAATTGTAAAGGGACACATTCCCCACCAACCGAGGAAACATAATCCATTTGAAATCAGTGATGGGAAAAAAGATATGTGATTGTTAAAACACTAGATATACAAATAAAATCATCAATTCTCCATGAAAATCTCTAAATATATCAAACAAAACCCTATTTGGATCTAATTAATCCTGTGAAAAAGAGACTGAGGATAATCCTATATAAAAGTAGTGAAATAAAGAGTACATTTAAAGGTACCCCAAATAGATCTACAAAAATTGATCAATGATAACTATATAATCAAGGGGACAATACACTATAGAGTCAAATTGGGGTTGGTTTGAAATAATGAGCGATTATGCGGAGAATAGAGTTAATAATTAATAAGGGGATTAGCGTGAAATTTCATTTTATGATGTTTGGATTTAGCTAAATAGTTAGGATATAGGGTAAGATATAGTACGATAAAACAATGAATTATCTACTTCTATACAGAAAGTTTGTTGAATGGTTTCTCGGGAATTTTTCTTTATTTTATAAAAACATCAAAAATTCATGCAACTGCCTCTGGACATGTAACCAAACATTTTAACAATTTTCTTCATTTCTCACATAGTTATAAAAACTATGTTCAAACCATTTAAATTACCATTAGAACGAACAAATACATATCACATGGTTACCACTAACAATTAACCTAAACCTTCCACCTGACCTATTTTCCCAAAAAATTCAAATGTTTTTCTCCAAATCCTAAAAGGCATTGTAACATATAAACAAAAAACAATATAAAATTTTAATATAACTATGACTTGTAGGGTGACATAAAGAATAACGTAAATTAGTATTTAAACTAGTTATCATAGAAATAGAATCCATTAATTTTTATTATATTTTATTAAGACCACCCATAACATTTCTTATTAGATTTTGGTAAGAATAAAATAATTTTTTCCATTATATTGAAAAAACACCCCATGGTCGTGCCATTTGAATGTTTAATTAGTCATAGTAGATTGTTTTGTCAACCCATGTCACCCTAAGGAGGGATTTAATTAGGGTGTGAACATTTTATTATAGTATTAAAAATATTAATCTCACATTTTTAGGAACTCATTGATCCTTTCCCAGTTAATCATACATCCACTATAGTTACACATGTAAAAACTAGACAAAGAAAACCAATTTTATTTTTTGGTTCATTAATATGGTCTGTTATATAGAATAAACACATATAATTGTGTTGATGTACCATGATACACTATTATTAACTATTTTTGTGGATATAACATTCAATAACCATCTCTCTATTCCATAATAATTGCATCTATAGTGTAGTACAATGAATGGTGTATTTCCTCCATTAGATAACTTATATCAAATCTTACTTAGTGAACTATTTTAGATAAATTTATTATTAGTTTATCAATATATATGTTACATTCATATAGTTAAGAATTTTTCCTTTTATTTAAATCATGACAGATATAATATGATTCTATAATACATACTAAAATCCAAGTAATACACACCAATAATAGACAGATATGTTCTATGTAGCCCGGAAATCACCATGTAAAATTCATTCCAAATTATCCTTTATGAAACTCGTATGTAGACCAATATTTTTTGATCATCCTTTCATGAAATATAACTTATTATCTACTCTACATAAATCCCCTTTTCAAACTATGTATCCTAAATATTTCAAATAAATGAAACTTATAGACCAAAATTACCTTACTTCTTCCAAAGATTAACTTTGTGAAATTCCACACTTCATGATTGATAATTCTTCATGAATTAATCCGATTACCAAATAGATATTATTTCTAATGAAATTTTATATGTGAAAATAGTTTGATCAATTTCTTAATTTTCTATTATTCTTTCATCATGTATTAACTATGTGTTTAATGGGGTATTCTAACACAAAACCCATTGAAAATCCCTCTTAAAATGGTATGAATGTTTGAAAGTTTCCTCTAATAGATTAGAATAGCACCAATATACTAACTATCTTTATCATTCAAGGTACTCATATGATCATAATTAATCGATCAAAAATGAAGATCCCCTCCATGATCTTCCTAAAATGTTCTATATAAATCACCACCATTTAGACTTGTGTGGCTAATATATTATGTTTTTTAATTTTAAAAAATTCCTTATTGAGCTCATACAATGCTTCTTATAAATCCTTCCTTCTTGGTTTGAAAATCACTTCACCATTTCTTTTCAAATGATGATGTATTTTTTGTTATTAATTTTCATCCATATACCTCTATCACAACTCAAACAAGATTTCATAAATTCTAGATTAAAATGCTACATTGGTGCTAATTTCATTTATCAAATTCACCAAAAACTCTAAAACATTGTTAATAATTTCTCTTTGTTCCAAATGAAAAAAATAAGAAAATGAGACCCCCATAAAATATTCTTATTCTCACCAGATATTTGTGTAAGACAAAACCACTAGAAAATTCATTATAAATGAATATATTTGGAAATAATATCTTTCTAAATCCCCCAATTCACTTTCAAATATAAATTATATCGTGATAAAAGACAATAAAACAACAATATTAATATCCAACATGGATAACCATGGTTCCAACAGTCTCCCAATTTGGTTTTGTTGGAAACCCAAAGTAAAATTCAATATTTTTACAATTTAATTATTCTTTTAGGTAAATAGAATATCATATACATTAGTCTATGTCTTTTTTATAAATGACCATTGTATTAAACAAGAGTAAATGAGTGAATTCCATGCCCCAATCCATTTATCATTCAAGAACTCACCTATCATCAATCATGACCATACATTATTTCTCATGGATTATATCTCCCCTAACATTCATAACATATACTACCCCTTGCTAAGATTATATTGAAACTATATTTGTAGTCATGCCCTAATATTTTCAATAGAATTTAACCATATTCATTCCCCTTACATTATATAATTTAATCAAAGTGAAATAAACTTCCAAATATGGAATACAAAATATAAATCATTTCATTCAAATGAAGAGAGGAGATACTATTCTATCCTCATCTAAATGTGGGAGGTGGTTGAACCCTTAGGTTAAACTAATGTTTCTAAAATGTTAGTGTGAAAAATTATTTACCGATGATGTTTTCCACTTATTCATTAGTTCTAACTTTTTCCACTTTGAACATTCCTTACTCTACTTTTTATTTCATAAATAGATACATGATCTCAATATTCTTGTTATGTAAGTGTTGGAAATGTTTTTTTGGGAGTTTAATAAAAACATTGTTATAATATAAGGCCCAAAATAGAAATTCACTACTTTAGTAATATCCTAGCACTATTTTTTCAAATACCTAATATGAGTTAATTTATTAGTAACTAATATATAGTCTACGTATTATATACTCAAGGAATAGATTCACTTATTTTTTACATAATTAATTTACACTTTGACATCCAATGAAGAACGTGCCATCACATGTGGAAATTATATCAACCACATTTATAGAATAATACACATAAAAAATTATAGATAACTCCTTTTCCTTTCATACATAAAATAAAAAAATAAAATTGAGTCTACCTTGGATGTACCTCATGACACTTTTCACTATTGTGAGGTTCTATTTATTTATATTAGTCTATAAATGGGACTCCAAACATGTTGTAAAACAATATCTGGGTGATTTTTAGTCAAATATAGAACACCAATAATTATTCTATTTTATAATGTTGTATCCCTATATTTAACATCCAAATGATTCCCTTGATTGGTTACAACTATGGTATAAGTCTAATTTGTTCTTGAATATTGAATAAATAATTTATTTAACAGCTTTATCTTACATACATTGCCTATGTAATTAATATGTATTTGTTTCATTGAATCCGTTAAGGCCCCATGAATCATATTATTTCACTAATAATGGAAATTACATGTTATTAAATAATATTATTAGAAAAATCCTTCAATAATTTATATATTCTTTTACAAAAAAAATGATATCATCCACATATACGAGAACCATGAAATATTGTTCCTTAGTTCCATTTACCTATATAATTTGATCAACATCACCCATTTTGAATTATAGATTGGTTATGAATTTTTCAAGTTAATCATAATATTAATTGGTTTATATTTTTTTGAGAGGGAAATGATTACCAATCACTTATACTACTGACTAAACAAACATTAATATGATCATTGAACCATTGAAACATCCTTCATAGATCACTGTTGAGGAAGAGACACATCGCTAGAAACTATCATCCCATCAAATAGATGTAACATAAGAAAGAATTCCTTTCACCATACCCACCACACTACATCTACATCACACATTTCAATAAAAACATATAAAGAAATAGAAATACATGGAACTAATACTGGAAAACTAACCTATACCAACGGTTTGGAGTCGTTGATATAGGCCTCAAAACCATTGGTATAGCCTATACCAACAGTTTTTAAAACCGTTGGTATAAGTAATATGAAAATCTATACCAACTGTTCTATAAAACCGTTGGTATATGTATTTCAAAAAAAACATTCGGGGGGGGGATTTGATTCCAGGACCCCTAGTTTATCATTGAACGACCTAACCAGTAACCTAACATGGCTATTGTAAACATAATTTCATAAATATATATATATGTATTCTCATAATTATTTTAAATTTGGATTTATATATTGTTCTTGGTAAGAAGATTCGATCAAAAATAAAAGGACCTATACCAATGGTTTTAACAACCATTGGTATAGGTCTTTTGATTTTGGGAGTAATGTTGATATATGGGGGACCTTTCCCAAGGGTTTGGCCAAACCGTTGGGATATTTACCCACCCTTTCCCAACAGTTTGGATAGACCATTGGGAAAGTGGCCTCAATGTATACTTTTCCCAATGGTTAGGCCAAACTGTTTGGAAAGGTGTCCACAAAGTGGACTTTTCCCAATGGTTTAGCCAAACCGTTGGGAAAGGCATACCCTTTCCCAATGGTTTTGGGAAACCATAGGGAAAAGTGTCCACAAAGTGGACTTTTCCCAATGATTTGGCCAAAATGTTGGGAAATCCATACCCTTTCCCAATGGTTTTGGAAAACCATTGGGAAAAGTAACCTCAAAGTGGGCTTTCCCAATGGTTTGGCCAAACCGTTGGGAAAGGGGACATATACCAACGGTTTTTACAAACTGTTGGTATAGAAGCAATGGTAAAATTTAGATTTCCAGTAGTGATCAAAAATACCTAAAGTTTTAAAATAACACATGAGATTAGTGTATTTGATATCATTTTAACAATGTGAATGAAAGGAACCACTTTGAATTTATTAAAAGTACTAGTAGTAAAAATATTAAAAGCAACTAATAAACTTATGAGTATTATTTTATTACAGAGTTATTAACACATTATAAATTCAGATTCACTATATAATAGTCACGTGACCTATTCATGATCATGATTTTATGTTTCTAGATGGTCCCCACTTCCCTTTATAGAAAACATATCGAATTGTACCAATCAAACAACTTCACATTTTAATGATGGAGCCTTCATAAAGAATTTAACTGTTGGTCATCCACAACACTATTGACCTCAACCACATTCATATGTAAATAATTTTGGATTCTAATATTTATAGAAATCTCTCTGAATATTATTCTACAATTATGTATCCCCTTTTATGTCATAAAATGATATGAACATATAATGATACTTCTATTACTAAATATAAGAACTATTCCTACCTTCATTTCATGATTATACTCAATATGATGACTAAAATTATGGTCAATGTATATCTGGTGCTTTGAAATTATTATTGGATAAAACAATGTTTCACATCCCAATAATCTTCCACATGAAAACCTTTTCCAAGGTAAATTCAGAATTTATCCCTAGAAATCATTCTTTCTTCCAAAATTGATGTATTCCTCCACCATTCTCTTTTTAAATCCACCCATTCCGCATATTGGATGATACTACTTTATACTTTCTTGATCTAAAGTTATAGGGAACATGTCTACTAAATTTTGGATATGAGTACTATATTGAAGATATAACATTTTATCCTCTAACTTATTTGAGATTAAATTCTAATTTATATCTGTATGATAATTCATTGATATTAATACCCATTTTTTTGTTAAATTGATTTCCCTTAGATAGTAAAAGACAATATTCCCTCCCTGAAATTTTCTTAATTCCTTTCACAATTGCTTCAACTAAACTATCTCTTTCCTAGCCTCTATTTTCATTGGATACTCTACTTCTATTGTACTAAATTTAAAAATTTTGTCTGTTCAATATTTACAAATAATTTTTACTTCTCTATGTGTACATGTTAATAATTTTATTTTGTTCTGACTATTTTTTTAACCCACAAATTCAACATAAAAAATTTCTTCCTATGGATTTTCATCCATATGAATAAAATCATAAAATTATTTTAGAATAAAATATATAATAATCCACTCAATGATTACTAATGTTCATTTCTAGTTTTGAAAATAAAAATGTGAGTAAATCACAAAACATTTAATGCATGGTCAAGTAAAAATAATTGTATACATTAAAATTATGACTACTAAAGTATAAGTAACATATTACATGTGTTGATGCACTTTATTACCTTACAGTTGGTTGATATTTTGGTAGCTTAATGTGTAATATAAGAGGGTTAGTGGATGGTTTACATTTTGTAATGAATAACCTTTAAATGATTTTTAAAACACAATTCTTCTATGATTGAACCAAGATTCCATTATTCTTATACCTTTCTATCCCTATCTAATATATCTTTTTTTCTTGGACAATATATTTCATTTTTAAACCTCTAACCAATGTACTCTTTGATTTTCAAATATTTATTTCATATGGTCGGAACATAAATATTCCAGTGACGTACAAATGAAAAATCATGAAATTCACATAATCCCATTTCTTCTAATACTAATAATGATTAGTATTAATTCTATTAAATATTTTTTCCTCCATAAATATTTTGAATTTTTTATCCTAACAATGTGGTTCTTAGTTAAATATATATAATATTTTTTTCAACATTCGTATTAAATCTGGGTATCAAAATTTTATTATACGTATTGGTTGCGTAATGTAAATTTCATCCTCTAACTCACCACGAAAAAAATCTATCATAACATCCATTTTTGTTATAAGATTTTTTTGATACCATTATAATTATAACTATTCACATGGTTGAATGTATTACTATCTATGAGAAAATTTATGAGAAAACAACTACAAAATAATACTGAAAAACCTTCACAACCAACCATGATTTAAATCCTTTCATGATATTATCATATTTCTTAATTAAGAACAATTATTTTCATGTTCCTTATTACCTAATAAAAGGTTATCCATATCCAATGTTCTATTGAACATTAATGAATCCATTTAACCATCCATGCATAACTCCTACTTTGTAGAGTTATTAAGTGATGTTAATTCAATATGTTTTCCTAGTAATCCTATATCTTTTTGGAGTATAATGATCTATTTGACTCATAACATTGAACGTGTATCCTAATTCTAGATGAGATCCTCAACTAAATCATCTATATTGAAATGCATTTCTCTGAACATTCTACCTATACTTGAAATTCTAGAACTCTATAATCCTAAAATTATATTCATGTTTCGACCGTTGAATATTTTACTATCCTTTAACATTCTCGTATTTCTAATGGTTTTAATTTTGGACTTCCAGCTCTTTCATTCCCCTGATTTGGATTCATCTATTTCTTTTAAGATAATAGTACTATGATCAACTTTTAATTTTTAAATTAATTTCTTATAAACATCATGATCTCACAAATTTCATTATCTCTACTATGATTTCTTATTGAAGGAAAAAAAATATTCCCCACATTATTTGTTTTATCTCAGTATCCCAAAATCAAGATCAACTTTTTTTATTTCCATAACCATGGAAAACTAATTTTTTTATTTTAATTTAAGTTCACTAGGGCCTATATTATTTTAATATATATATTTTATGCCTAAAAATTAATAATTTAACTTCTAGTGGTCTTCTAGACCAAAACTATACTCAAAGATCCTACCCCATTAATGATTATATAATAAGAATAAGATTAGGCATTCCTATGTAAAATCATATACTTATAACTATAAATTAGTGTCTAATTAATTTGTACATCAACTTCATATTTCTTTAGAGTTTCGAGAATAATATTCTCATTTCTATGTCCCTAATTTGGGAAAAAGTTTCATATTATTCATCTAGTGTACCCTCCACCATTATTTTATAAAATAATTTTTTACTTTCAAAACATTTCATATTACATCAATTCTCTCTGATAAAAAAACACCTAAAAAGAAACATATTTATACTTAAATAATTAAATTAAAATATTATTAGTAATATCATACAATAATGTGATAAAGTGGAAATCTACATAGTAATAAACATGTGATGGTCCCCAATCATCTGAGTGTTCAAGTTTTAAATTCCAATTTCATGGTCTCTAACAATCTATATTGAAGGGATTTTTTCCTTTACCAACACATAATTTTGAATAATTTAAATTTATGAATGACTAAGGTTTAGTATTCACCTTCCCTTTATAAAAATAATATTAAATTATCTATGTTTACCAAACCATGAATTTCTTACTTCTAGATCATCAAAAGTAATACTTTCAATAACTATACCTTCATTTGAATGTATGATTTGATACATGGTCCCATCTTTTAATCCTCATGAAACTATCATTGATTCTCAGGTAACCCTGTATACCCCATATACAAATGTAGTCCTTTAACCTGTTTAATCATGCTTCCAAATGTAAATTACATTCTCCCATAAGAAATGATTTTGATAAATTTCCTTTAATGTAAATAAAAACTAGTTATTAATTGAGTAGTTGAATTATATATTTACAAAATAACTCTATTGATTTATAGTTCACATGATAGACTTAAAAAAAAATTCAGACAAATAATTCCCAATGCATCTTTGATAACTATTTGAGTGATAGGATAATCCATAGTCAATCACACAAGATTCTACCAGAGTATTAAAATATATGAAATATCCTTTCATATATTTTATTATTTTGAAAGAATATGATCTACCATATTTTTATGGTTATTTGTGTTCTCATTGTGATAATATCAATCCGTATTGATATATTAATTATTTTGACCCATCCAACAGGTTGGCCCAGGACTAGCTGAGTTACTCTAACTCTATTGTTGTGACTTTTCTTCAATTGGTTTATTCTGGTATACATCTGTTTGATGGGGTGAAATTTCCCTTCCATTAGTATCAAGAGAAAATTTAATTTTTACCTAAATATCCCTTCACTAATGTTCAGAACTATGTATTAGATTCGTGATATATAAAAATCCAAGATGTGTTTTCCATTAGAGTCATTAATAGAAGTAACCATTAAATCCAGTCTTTCTTGAAGTGAATATAATAGTAGTAATTTACATACATAATCACAATTAGTTATATTTCCCAAATAAAAATTATCACTAATCATATTAATTACATTGACATGATCTACCAATAATATTCTATATGAAAAAAATGAATAAACATCATAAGAAAAAGACTTTATTTAGGGCCCTAGGTTTTTTATACATGTCCACCATCACCTTCATAACTTTTTATGGTGTCTTATTCTATAAAATATTGAAAGAAATTTTTTTATATACATATTTACTAACATCCAAGCCTTTCTATCTATAATTTTACATTAATCATTCATGATCATAAAATACATCACTTAGGAAAATTGATTTTCTATGTCCTTCTAAATTTGATACTCTTAAGTATTCATTCTCTAGAATAAAAAATTTGATCCATCAATTTTATCAATTCATATATTACCTTCATTAAATTCCATACCTATTCTATCACCAATGTATAGAAAAAATCTTAGAACCTTCCCTAGGCTAACACATTTTGGGAGCACCCTAAAAAACTGATTTCATTTACTACCTATAATACCAATTGAGGTATGATTGTTGATACAATGAATGTTCTTATACTATAAACATTGAGGAAAAACTATATGTATATAACAATATCTGGTATTGACCAGGTATATCATATGTAGGACGTCATTATACCCTACTCCTCACACAATGTTGACCTTCAACACTCCTCAATGAAAACTTATAAAACAATGAAAATACATGAAATAATATTACATAATGTATTAAATGAACATAATAGATTATTAAGATCAAATTTAGTTTTCAAACATGAACATGAGGAACAAAAATGAATATTTTAAGATTATTTAATTATAGATATTATAATAGACAATTCCATCTTTAATATTTCATTATATAGTGATTTATATTTTTTAATCTCTTATTCAATGTGTATATTTCATGTACACTATTCATGACTAAGATCTTACTTTCATGGTCGGTCCCCAATTTAATTTATAGGAATCTCATTTGGTTGAACTAGTCTAACCAACATTCAATATTCATAGAGGATCCTCCATATATAATGTCAGTATTGATCACCTATAACACTACTGGCCATAATTTCTTGAACCTCTAATCACTTATAGAATATTATTTTCATAAAATTAATTCTTGAGAGATTTCCAACATTCAGTAAAAATATTTATGTCACGAGAAGATATGATATTCATTTTACACTATTACTTCTGAAGAGAATAATTTCAAATACCTTCAATGAGAGTCTAGCTTCCCACCACTTTCTGATATTTCAGTGAACATATATCTAGTGCCCTAAATGAATGAAGGTATAAAAATAGTTCTGAATACCAATAGGTTTTATATTATACAAATACTTCATTGATTTTACCAATTCAGTTTTGTCAATTACAATTATGAATCTCACTATTTGTTTAATATAAACTTCCTCTTAGAGTATACAATTCTAGAATTCCATTTTTTATTTTTTTTAATAAATTTGGAAAAAAATTATTATTTTCAATGTTAAATAGAGTGTTATCAACTCATGTCAAGTAACTAGTGAAAAGTGTAAGTAAACAGAAATTAATTTATATTATTAATAGAATCTACATACAAAATGAACCTTATATTAAATCACATTTCCTTAATTATCAAAATTTTTCTTAAATGTCCACTTTGTTATGCTCACATTGTGTTGTTCAGGTTTATTCACAAGGTCCCATTTTTTTCTTATTAATTTGATCTAATTATCCTTTCATATATCTAATCCATGACTAATTTGAATCTACTTCATTAAATTATGATAGTGTAACTGTTGAAAATAGAGCTATATGCTCTATATTCTCTATCCTACATGTTTTCCATGAAGAAAATATATCTCTAACAACATTGGATAAATCAAATCCCACAATCATGTTCTTCCAATGAAAAAGAAAAGAATTCTATATAAATTTTATCCACCTATTATTCATCATTAGAGTCTTTGTTATTTAATTTATAATATAAAACCTTAATATTTACAATAACTCCATCCTCTACGGCGTCTAATTCACCAATGGCTGAACTCTAAAAATTCATTCAAATTCTTTTTCATTATCTCTCAACATAATTTAATTTAGACTTTAATTTTATCATTTATGTACGTTACACTTTATTGAGTTTCATAAATGTACTTGTTCTTGTTTTAAATCTCCATACATTCTTTGATTTATCTATGTATTCCATATATAACATTTTATTCCAAATTCTCAAAATGTTTAAAAGATGTTTTCCTTGTAAAAAAATTTTCAACAGGTGTAATCTCATCCCTAGATCTAATAATCATCTATTTTATAGTATACACCAAATAATATACCACATTATTACTTTATTGATTATAGACACCACTTTCGATGAGAAGTGTTTTTCTCCAAAGTAATCACGAGCTTCTTTATTCATTCAACGATACATTATATTATTGTGTTCTTATTGATAATATTTAATTATTAATACCAATTTTTAAAGGTGGTTTTATGCTTCAAAATGTTTTTATTTTATTCCATTATTGGAGAAAATGTTTTTGATAGTGTTTCTAGTTTCGTTATTGATTTCCCTTCGACAACTCCTCATTCTTTCCATGTTTTCCAATTTTACTTTCATGAACAATATGATTCCATTTTATAATAATAATAATAATAAATGATGAAATAATTCTCTAAAAATGTTCTTGATTAATTTATCAGCCAATAAATGTAATTGTGAATAGGATCAATTAGATTGTACTGTCTTTTTTTATTTAGTCTGTAATTATTTATGAGAATATTTCTCCACATAATTTCATCCCATGTCATTTCATGATCTATTTTCCTATTTGGAATGTCAACTGTATCTTTTATCTTGGATGGATTCAATATACTCTTCCTGTGAATACATATTATTTTCTATGTCATTAACATGTTTTCGTCTTCAACTATAGAGACATGTCTTTTCCTTACTATCCACCTGGCATAATTTAAAATATTTTCTACATATATTCATAAGTGAGTTCTTAGCTAGGAAATTGATTAATTTTATTTATTAAATGTATCCCCTTGTTTATAGTCCAAAATTTGAGTCAAAAACAACATATTGTGCCACAAGTCATTTGGATAAAAAACTTAGGTATTATTTATCTAATTACATACCAATCAGGTATTGTCGCATCCCTTGATATTTAAATCACTTCTATTATAGAAGAATATTTTTTTAATTAGATTAACACTTTAATTTTTTAGACGGTTAATATTTACATTCATTTGGGATGAAAACATACTATAAAAAATAATTGTGTTACAATTATTTATAGATTTAATTAATATTTCATCTAGGTTTTATTTCTGTCTTTTATTCTTTTCTTTCCATGAGACGTTCAGTTGAATTGACTAATGATATGACCTCTCTTTATTCACTTCTATATGGGTAATATAATCATACACATCTTATTATAATAACGGGGAGTATTTGTTTCCCAATTATATCAATATTTGTTTATTTAATTCACCATCTATTTACTTCCATGGTGTTTATTGACATTTGTTTTATAATCAGTATATTAATGCACAAAATTAGAACAAATAATGCAGTATTAGAGGAACAAATTTTTTATGAGTTGAAGGATATTATATCAATGGCCCTTGATGATTTATCAGTCATTAATTATTTAAATATATTATATCCTCTTCATAGTTTTGAATGTAGAGGATAAGATAACCACACATCCAACACATTATTAGAGGAAATTTCTAATTATTTTGGTTCCTCCTCATGTCTCAATCCATTAAAAAACTCTTCATTTACAGATTACCCTTGAGAAAGGATAGTTTTTTCTATCCCTATATATTTATTTATTAAATGTGGCCATTATATTTGATTATAGATATTTATAATTCGTTCCAAAATAATAAACCTTCTTCTTTCCAATGTTTTTCTTTGTCACTATTCTAGATTTTTTTTCCTCTTAACATCAAAATTAACCCTACTTTTACACATGTTACTATACCTTAGACCCTTAAAAATTTTCCTTATTCATTTTTATCCCCATTTAAACCCTTCAAAAAATTATCCATATGAGAACATTATAAATATAAATATCTTGAATGAATATCTTGATATTATTTTGAACATTAATTTATTTCTCAATGTAACAGACTCCCCTTAATGGATTCAATATTTTTTATGAAATTTTACTCAAGAGTTATGTTCATAAATCATGTTATATTATTCTTCAATATTTCATCTTTAAATTAACTACTTCTATAATATTTATGTGACTAACACATTGATCGTATAATTATTTGTAACTCCCCAACCCTAGTTACCCGGAGTTAGTGCATTATTACATTACATTGGCATATACAAGGAATCTTGCCCAAAAGACCGATCAAATTAATAGCCTTTAAAATACTAGATATATTCATATGTTTTATAATACATTATAAAATGAAAACTATAACAACATTGTCTCCATAGGACACAGTCATATCCCTTAGACTGTCCCTACAGGTCGGTCATAATATACTTCTTTGCATCCTGGAAAAAATAAAACATAGAATGGGGTGAGCTCAAACACTCAGTAAGGGTACATAATACAGAAGAAGATAACATAATTATTAATAATGTTTAATAATTGTAAACTCATGCCTTTACAAATAATAAACAGGAACAATTTTATTGAAGGAATATGAGTAGAGTTAATAATTCCATAATAAAACATTATCATGCGTATTCTACTAGTCAAATGACCACAAGAACCATCAATATTATTTTCATAATGAGGGAATTTATAATGTCTGACATTGTGACACACTTTTTCAAGGCCTCAGCCAAGACATATAAAAATGATTAAGGCCTTGCCAAAACCATATATCAGATTGGGAAAGGCCTCGACCAATTCCATTTCTTGTTGTCTCATGAGACCTACCGATGCATCGAGGTGCTATAGTCAGCTCCACCCATCAATTACTAAGTCCAATACATTCCTCATATGAAAAGGTTGAAATATAACATAAACATTCATATTAAAACTATTATATGAAATGTTAATACATTAACCATTAACCCTGAATGGTATAAAAATAACACATCCATATTCAAACATATCACAAACCCCTTAAAACAATATGGAAGATTTTTATCATAATGAATCGACTTCAAACAAGTATAAAATCCATCAAAGGATGTTGACATAGATGAAATCAAACCTCTTTGAGAGAAATATCTCTTTCTTTTTTTGAAATCATATTGTGTTGCATAATTATAAAAGGAAACATTTATTTTCAAAATAATCTTATAATAATGTAAGGGAAGCTTCAATGATGTGATAACAACAGAAAATAACTACACCTGTCGTATAAGTTAAACAAACATTGTTACCTTAATTTTGTCGAAATGGTCGTAAAGTACCTTGTTTGTAAAATAACTGAAAGATTACTTTCAAAACATATATGTTAAAAAAGGGTATAAATTACTTTAACCCATTATCTAGTTAATAGTAAAAATGTTTTGAAATGCATTTTTAATAGACATGGATGTGGAAGAGAAAGAGGTCCTAGTAGATACTTACGTAAAAATAACCTCGGATAATAAAGAGATTGTAGAATTGACTCTTAACTTGTACTTTTCATTTTTCAAGGTTATATTAACCTCCTATTTAATATTTAAATCGTTGCTATTAAATTATTCGAACCATATACATAATTATGATATCATATATGATCTTCTAATAATGCTTTGTTAATAATATTTTACTATTATCGTCGTTTCGAGTGTTAGCTGATTCATTTTCCTTTATATTATTTGTTACGTGAGTCATGTTTATCAAAGATGGGATGTATATTATTTGTATCCCAAATGATATCAACTATTTAAACATTATTTTTATTCATAAAAAAATTAGACTTGAATGGTTATGATGGGGAATGAATCTCATCGAGTTCATAGAGACGGTAATCCGTACCTACGCACGAGCAATATTATCATTTTTTTGATATTAAAATGATATATAATTGGATTTTATATAATATATAAAGAATAATTACAATTTTATATTTATTATTTACATCAATTATATATCATTATTATACCCAACTACAAATAATGTATTGAATAACAACTACACCACGACGTGGAGATGGTAAGCTGTACGTACGCACGTATAGTGACTCAGTCATTCATATAATGGATAGAATAATGAATATGGTTGTAATATTTTTATAATAACAACATAGTATATAGAATATACTGGAGTTATTATTTCAGAATGGTTACAAAAAATAAAGAGGAAGTGGAAGAAGAAAAGAAATTTAAAGAGGTGGTGAGATATTTACCTCTTCTTTGGGTTATTTCTTTTGATTTGATAAAATGGGATCCATAAGATGTCTTTATGATCAAAATAAGGCCTCTACGTTGAAGGGAGGATAGTTGATAGGATATTTGGGGTGTGGGTAGGCTGACCGAAATGGATTTTAAGGTGTGAATTTGAGAGAAGGTGGAGTACCCTTTTATAAGAGGGGTGAGGGGAACCTTAGGAAAAGATTGAAATACTATTTTATAATAAAATAGATTTAGTTTTATAATGGATCAAAAATTAATTATTTAAATAATAAAGTGGTTATGGGTCTAAAACCTCACAAATAATTGTTTTAGACTAGTTTTGGTCTCTATATTATCCTTTTCTTTTAGATTTAACTCTTAGTTAAGTAGTTTTAAATTTACCATGTCTCTTTGTATTTTTATATTATATAGTTAACAAACATACTATAAACTTATGAGAAAACCCCAAGTGGTTCATTAATTATACACCTATTATTTTATAATTATTTTGGCCAAACCCTAGATATTTTGGATTATTATATCAACCAATAATATTGTGTTGGTTACAAAAACTCATTTAAGTCAATTTTGAAATTATATAATAATTGATTTTTGTTAAAGTCTTAACAACTTTATTACTTAGAACTAAATTAATATGTTCAATCAAAACAAGTCATATTAACCTATAAAATTAGTGTAATTCATAAAAAATTATAAATTACATTTATTTGGATATTTATTATATCAATTATTTTAATATTTAATTATTAAGGTAGTTACTACTTCATCATTGTGTCATAAATAAATTTTATTATTTAATGTATAAAAATTATAAATAAAATTTTATTATGTAGGAAATAATTTTATATTTCTAAATAATATTTATAGTCGAATTTATCTTATCCATAACCCTATATTATAAATGGATTAGTTATTAATCTATGAATTTAACACTTTTATCTCTTCTTTGAATGAAATAATAATAAATATCCTAATCTAATCCAAGTTGACCTAAAGGATCATATTTTATTTTTAAGGTTGTTTTTGGTCGAATTAGACTTATTAAAAATTATTAGGACTTGTGATAGTGTATTATTAATATCCTATTTACCCTTAATTACCTTATTTACTTTAAACCTTGGTAAATAAAAGTAAAAAGTTACTATTCACAAAATATTATTTTCATATTATTGAACCATATTGTTATTACTGATATAAACCATGACTCTAGGACTTTTGATATTCCATTCACAAAAGTGGTAAAAATATGGTTTATGCAAATTTTCCAATTCTCCAAGGAGGTCGGTAAAAGATGGTCAAAATTTCGATAAAATTTTATATATCTAATATTATTACAAAATAACTCAAATGAATTACATTAAACGTATATATGTATTATGTATCTATTTTGACCTAAAATAAATTACAAAAAACAATTAGTTATTTAAATAAAAAGTCAGTTTTAAATAATAGCGCGTTGTTTTTCACTATTCACCAAAAATTTAATGTTTTCAGAAAAATACCAAAAATTCACCCTAAGCTAATTTCGATATTATGAATTCAAAAATGATGTCCAATTTGAAAAATAAAATTTAAATAATTTGAAAAGGCTTGTATTACTATTCATAACAGCTAGTTTAATTAGTGGTAGAGTTAGTTTCTCGAAGTAGTGTACAATGCTAGCTAATACATTATTCAAAGGGAAATGTACTGTGGAAGCTTGGGGTGTTACATTCTCCCATCCTTCAAATTATTTCATCCTCAATGTTTCTAGAATGTTACTGCATAAAAAGATTCGGGTGGTTCTTCATCATAAGTTCCTCGGGTTCCCATTTGCCTCTCCCATCTTATGGTTTCTCCATAGAACTTTTACCAGGCGAGTCGTCTGGTTTCTCAACACTTGTTTTATTATATCAATAATCTTGACAAGCTCTTCGCAATAAGACATATTGGGTTCTTTTTCTAATTCCACATAGGTGAGTACATGCGTTGAGTCAAGCTTTTATTTTCTCTACAGTGAAATTTGGAACACATCATGAACTTTGGAGAGACTTGGCGGCATTTCCAAATGATATGATACAGCCCCAATTCATTCTAGAATGTAGAAAGGTCCGATATACCTGGGAATAAATTTACCCTTATTACCAAATCGTATAATTCCCTTCCATAGATATGCCTTTAAGAAAACATGATCTCCTACTTGAAATTCCAAATCCCTCTTTCGGTTATCAGTATATCACTTCTTCCTACTTTGAGCTGCTTTGATGTGGGTTTGTATTACCTCTAACTTTTCCATCGTTTCATCAACATGCTTTGGGCTTATGAGTTTTCTTTCCCCAACATCATCCCAACAAGTTGGTGTGAGACATCTCTTTCTATATAATGCTTCATATGGTGGAATATGAATACTTGAATGGAAGATATTGTTATAAGAAAATTCAACCAGAGGTAAATATTGATCCTATATACCTTGAAAGGAAAGTGAGCATGATCTCAACGTATCTTTTATGGTTTGAATATTCCATTTTTATTGTCCATCAGTTTGAGGGAGGTAGGCAGTGCTCAAACAAAGTTCAGTATCCAGGGATTTCTGAATACTTTTCGAGAATCTTGATGTAAAATGGATATCATGATCAGAAACAAATGAAAGTGGTACTCCATGAAGTCTTAAAACTTCATTAATATATAGTCTTTCTAGATGTACAAGTGGTAAAACTTATCTTATAACAAGAAAATTTTCTGACATGGTAAGATGATCAACAATGACCCATATTGCATCATTCCTTCTAGGAGTCTTCGGTAGTCCCATGACAAAGTCCATCGTAATATTATCCTATTTCCACTTAGGTATGGAAATTGGTTGCATGACTCCTCCAGGTTGTTTCCTTCCAACTTTCACTAGTTTAGAAACCATACTTCTTGACACAAAATCAGCAATCTCCCTCTTCATGTTGTCCCACCAAAAATTTTCCTTCAAATCTTTGTACATCTAAGTGATACCAGGGTGTATAGAGAAATTGGAGCTATTGGCATCATCTAGCAATTCCCTTTTCAGATTAGGTATATTGGGAACATAAAGTCTATTCCCAAATTTCAAAATCTCATGTTCATATATGAAGTCACTCAATCTATCATCATTCATAGCTTTAATCTTCTTTTGAAACTCATCAACATCGCTCTGAGAACTCTTTTTCCTTTCTAGTAAAGAGGTTTTGGAAACCAATTAAAAATCATTGATGTTTCACCTTCCATGGTTATTCCCATATCCACCTTTACTGGATTCATGTATATAAGATCCTTTTCAACTATCATCTGGTTCCAAACTCTATTATCATTTCTACTCAAAGCATCTTCCGCCTTATTTTCATTCCCTGGGTGGTAGTGTATAGTGCAATCATAATCCATTAGTAGTTTAAGAGATCACCTTTGCCTCATGTTGAGTTCTTTTTTTGAGAAAATATACATCAAAATCTTTTGATAGGTATATATCTTACATTTTTACCATAGAGATAATGTCCCCATATCTATAAAGCAAAGATTACAACTTCTAACTCCAGATCATGAGTAGGATAGTTTTGCTGATAAATTTTTTACTATTGTGATGCATAGACAATAACTCTATCATTCTGCATAATGACACAACCAAGTACTTTCTTTGAAGGATCACTATAAATAACAAACCCATCATTACCTGATGGTAGAGTCAAGATATGATCATTGACTAATATTCTCTTAAGTTCTTCAAAACATTCTTCAAACTGTTTTTTTCAAAAATATTTAACCCCTTTATGTGAGAGTTTTGTTAATGGGTTAGTCAACCAGGAAAAATTCGGGATGAAACGTCGATAATAACCTGCTAAACCAATAAAACTGCATACCTCAGTTATACTCATTGGTGTTGGCCATTCGTGGATTGCCTTGGTATTTTAAGGATAAATAGAGATTACCTCCTTAGAGACAATATAACAATGAAAATAAATCTCCTGAATCCAGAATTCACATTTGCTAAATTTCTCATATAATTCATCTCTTCTATGGATCTTTATAATAATGCGCAAGTGATTTTCATGATCTTAGTAGATTTTGAAGTATACCAAGATATCAACAATAATAACCACTACCAAGTCATCAAGATATTCCTTGAAAACTCTATTCATTATATACTTGAATAGAAATGGTGAATTAGTCATCCCAAAAGGCATTACTGTAAACTCGTAATGCCCATACCTGGTTCAAAATGCTGTTTTCGGATTGTCTTCCTTCTTCACACACAACTGATGGTTTCTAGATCGAAGGTCAATCTTTGAAAAATATTGAGCTCCATGAAGTTAGTAGAATAAATCACTAATGAGAGGTAAGGGATACTTATTCTTTATCGTTATAGCATTGATCTCCCTATAGTCAATGCACAACCTCATGGATCTATCTTCCTTCTTAACAAAAAGGATAGGGGCTCCCAATAGAGAAAAAATAGGGTGAATAAATTCATTATTACTAAAATCCTCTTGTTTTTTCTTAAGTTCCACTAATTCCATAGTGGACATTCTATAAGAGGTCTTCAATATGGGTATTGAACCAGGAATTAAATCAATGTAAAACTCAATTTCTCATTCTGGAGGATCTCCAGGGAAATCTTTTGGAAACACATCAATATATTCTTGCACAATAGGTATGTCCTATATTTGAATATTTTTCCCCACCCACAATTATTTCCTTCTCTTCCTTCACAATAATTGAATTTATTTGACATACTAGGCTGGATCTAGATAAGAATCAAGTGGTGATATTTTTATCCTAATGATAAGGTACTCTTTATCATCATCTAAAATTGTAACCTCCTTATTCATAAAATAAATTTCCACACGATGGCCTGGAATCCAATCCATTCCGATGATTATATCAAATTCAATCATGGGTATGCCGATGAGATCAGTGGATAAAGAACATATATATTCCCTAATGAGAATAGATTTACAAAACATTGTTGCAATGATACTTCCCTAAGGAGTTTTGACTGACAACTCCCTTGTAAAATCAAATTAGAAATATCTAATTTTCATAGAAATCTAGGAATATATGAAACAATGAAATGATCCAGAATCAAATAAAGCATTGGATAAACATGAGAAATCTATTAAATTACTTTCCACCACTTCTTTTGAAGTTTCAACCTCATCAGTATTGACCGCATAAGCTAAGCCTTGATCCCTTGGCCTTTTCTGAGGTAAGTTTCCCTGATGCTTAGGACATTCATTTTCATAATGTCCCATCTCCCTTCAATTGTAGCATTGAACATTGGTAGCTTCCTTCATTCCATTACAATCACCAGCAAGATGGACTTTATGTCCACAATTGTAGCATACCACTTTTCCTTTTAGACAGGCACCAGGTTTCTTCATTCCATAATTATCACAAGGTGGAAATTCAATTATTCCATTCTTCCATGTTTACTTATTTCCATTCCCACAGTTTTTAGCAGACCACTTCTTCTCTTGATTTTCTTTAAAGTCGTAAGACTTAGAGAATTTATTTTCTGTCTTGTTAGCACATAGGACATTATCTTCGTACAATGAGAAGGATTATGATACTAATGCTTGACGAAGAAATGGTTTTAAACCATCAATGAAATGATCAATATTACTTCATGGATTACATATATAATCTACAACATGCATTTCAAATCTTGTAAAGTTAACCTCATACTTTGCAACATTCTCATCCTACTTTTTCCTCAGACTCAAAAATTGCATTTCCATATCCGCTCGATGGTCACAAGGAAAGTATTTTTTTTAAGAAGAGTTCTTTAAAATACATCCATTCCATACTGGATACTACTTCATCTTCTATTGTGTTTTGAATCAATGACCACCATTTATCAGTATCTCCAGTGAGGTGATAAACTGCCATGACAACATTTCCCCATTCACTACTCCCCAAAGGGTGAAATATTTTCTATAATGAATTTATCCCTTGCTTATCCACTAATGGATTTGTACTCCACTTGAATGTTGGTGGTTGTTTCCTCATGAAGCTATCTAACATTGATCCTCTGCGTTGTGGATCAGGGTGCTCCATACGAGTAAGGTTATTTTTCATAACCCATGTGAGTTGTCCTAGTATAGTGATAAGATGATCAACACTAGTGGTATCACCAGCTCCAGTATAATTATCTTGAGTAGGAGGGAGATCTCTACATGTAGTACATGTGATGATACAGTTTCCATTCCTTCCACTAGGCAACATTTCTAAACAATGGAAGAAACAAGATTATTTTATGAATCAAAATACATAATTCAAAACTTAAGACATACTTAACATAAATTGAACAGTTAATTGATATAATCCATAATCATAAAAATGTATTCTTTGAGAATTTATATACTATCAAATACTTAATAATGGTTTGTAAATAAAATTTGGATTATCCTAAGCATATCCCCTAAGAGTGTCGTAACAAAGAGTGTAGCAAGGCCCGTTGTCGTATACCAGGAAACCCCTAGTCATGCCTGAAACACCATTTCAGAGTTTTCACTCATAGGTACATCTATGCTAGAGCCGCTTCTACCTGCTCATATCCAGATAGATATTTATTGCTCAGAAAATACATAAAATCTCTACATTACCAAAATTCTCAGAAGTTCCTCTATACTAATCTTCAAATTCCATCTTATGGCAATGCGGTCTAATAAGAGTTTCTATAAATATAGTTTCCAAATCTAGTACTATACTTCCTCTGATAAAAAATGTAACACTCCAACCCTAGTTACCCATATTCAGTGCATTATTACATAACATTGGCATGATATAAGGAATCATGTCTTGAAAGACCAATCAGTTTTTTAGTCCTAAAAATAATAGATACATTCATAAGTTTTACCTTACATTATGAAATGAAAACTAAAACAACATAGTATCCATAGTCCACTCTCATATCAATTAGAATATCCCTGAAGGTTTTTCAAAATATTCTTCTTTCCATCATGGGAAAAAACCTTGAGAGGGTGTGCTCAAACGCTCAATAAGGGTATGGAATATAGCAGAAGATAACATAAATATTAAGCATGGTGAATAATTGAAAACTCATTCCTTTAAAAATAATTCACATGAACACTTTTATGGAAGGAATATGAGGTTATTAAATAATTCCATAATAAAACAAAATCAGGGGTATTCTACTAGTTGAATGACCACATGAACCATCAATATTATTTTCATAATGAGGAAATGTATAATACCGGACATTCTGAAACATTTTATCAAGGCCGTGACCAAGAAGTCTAAAAATGATTAAGGGCTCGGTCAAAAACATATATAAAATTGTGAAAGGCCTCACCCAATTCCACTTATAGCTATCTCATGATACCTACAGATTCATGGAGGATCAATTGTAGGCTCCACCCATCACTTACTAAGTCCAATACATTCCTCATATGAAAAGGTTGAAATATAACATAAAAATTAGTATTAAAACAAGCATATGAAATGTGAATACTTTAACCACAAACCATGAATGATATTAATATAACACATCAATAGTAAAACATACCACAAAACCTTCAATACAATATAAAAGATCTGTATAATAAAGAATCGACTTCAAACAAGTATAAAATCCATCAAAGGATGTTGACATAGATGAAATCAAAACTATTTGAGAGAAATATCTATTTATTTTTTTGAAATAATTTAATGTTAAGTAATTATAAAAGGAAAATTTATATTGAAAATAGTATTATAATATTTTAAGGGAAGCTTCGATGATGTTATACGGCGGATAATAACTGCACCTGCTGTATAAGATAAAAAACATTCTTACCTTAATTTAGATGAAAAGGTCGTAAAGTACCTTGTTTGGAAAACAACAGAAAGATTCCTTTCAAAACATATAAGTTCAAATAAAGGTATAAACAAGTTTATCCCATTGTCTTGTAAATAGTAAAAATGTTTTGAAATACATTTTTAAGAAACATGTATGTGTATGATAAAGAGGTCTCAGTAGATACTAATATAAAAACTACAAAGGATAATAAAGAGATTGTAAAATTCACCCTTAACTTGTACTTTTACTTGGTCTATGGTATGTTAACCTCTTGTATAATAGAAAAATCACTATTATTAAATTATAAAATAACCATATACATAATTATGATATCTTATATGATCTTTTAATAATGCTTTGTTAATATTATTTCAGTATTATTTCGATTTCCGGTGTTAACTGATTCCTTTTCCTTTATATTCTTTGTTATATGATTCATGTTTTTCATGTATGGTATGTATCTTATTCATATCCATAATGATATAAACTACTTAAAAAATATTTTTAATCATCAAATTAAAATTAGTTTTGAATGTTTATGATGGGGAATTAATCTCATCACGTTCGTGGAGACGGTAATCCGTATGTATGCACGAGGGACAATATCAATTTTTTTGATATTAAAATACTATATAATTGGATAATATATAATATACACAGAATAATTAACATGTTATATTTATTATTTACATCAATTTTACATCATTATTATAACCATTTAAAAATAATATATTTAATAACAACTATACCACGACATGGAGAGGGTAAGTCATACATACGCACGTATGGTGACATTGTCATTCATATGATGGATAGAATAATGAATATGGTTGTAACATTTTTATAATAATATCATAGTATATATATGATACTGGAGTTATTATTTTAGAATTGAAACAACAAATAAAGCGGATGTGGGAGAAGAAAAGAATTTGAAAGAGGTGGTGAGATATTTAACTCTTCTTTGGGTACATCCTTTTGATTTGATCAAAAGGGATCCTTAGGTAGGAATTATGATCAAACTAATGAAACTAAGATGAAGGGAGTAAAGTTTAGAGGATATTTGGGCATGGTTTGGCTGATCCAAATGGTTTTGAAGGCGTGAATTTGAGAGAAGGGGAAGTGCCCTTTTATAAGAGGGGTGAGGGGCACCTAAGGAAAAATATAAATATTATTTTATAATGAAATTATTTTCGGTTTCTAATGGCTCCAAAATAAATTATTTAATGGATAAAGTTGGGATGGGTCGAAAAACTCTCAAAAGGTAGGTTTTATACAGGTTTGGGTCACTATATTAACCGTATCTTTCAGATTTAACACTTAGTTAAATAGTTTTACATTTACCATGTCGTTTTGTATTTTTATATTATATGGTTAATAAAATTACTATAAACTTCTAAGTGAACCCACATTGGTTCATTAATGATACACCTATCATTATATAAATCTTTTTTCTGATCCTTATATTTTTGGCATTATTATATTAACCAATAAACTGAATTATTTTTAAAAACTCATTTATGTCAATTTTTTCATTATTTAATAATTGATTTTTTAAAGTCTCAAATACATTATTAATACTAAATAAATTCATCCATTCAATCCTAACATGTCATATTAACCTCGAAAATTATTTTCATTTATCAAAAATCTTAAATTACATTTATTGAGATATTTATTATATAAATTATTTTAATATTGCATTATTAAGATAATTACTATGTCATCATTTTGTAAACATTAAATTAAATTTTTTAATGTCTAAAAATTACCAATAAAATTTAATTATGTATGAAATATTTTTATCTTTATAATTAATATTTATAGTTGAATGTATCTTATGTATAACCCTATATTATAAATGGTTTTTTATTAAACATTAAATTTAACACTCTTTACTCTTCTTTGAATTAAATAATAATAAATGTCCTAATCTAATCCAAGTGGACCTAAAAGATCATATTTTATTCCTAAGTTTGTTTTTGGTCTAATTACACTTATCCATTAAATCAGGACATGTGTTAGGGTAATAATAATATCATTTTAACCCATAATTACCCTATTTACTGTTAACCATGGTAAATAAAAGTAATAAGTTACCATTCAACAAAAAAATTTAAACATATTGAACCACATTTTTCTTACTGATATCAAATTTTTCGCTTAGATTTTTGAAATTACACTCAAAATAGCAGTAAAATTATGATTTATGCGAGTTATCAAATTTTCCAAGGAGGTGGGTAAAATACAGTGAAATGTTCAATAAAATTTTATATATATAATATTATTACAAAATGACTCCGATAAATTAAATTTATCTTATATCGGTATTATGTATCTATTTTTAACTAAAATAAATTTAAATAAAATAATTAATTTTTTAAATAAAAAGTCGGTTATAAACAATAACATACTATTTTTTACTATTCCTCATAAATTGAAATTTTTTAGAAAAATACAAAAATTAACCCTAAGATATTTTCGATATTAAAAATTCAAAAATGAATCCCATTTTGAAAAAAAATTATAAAATTTCAAAAAGTTTGTATTAATATTCATAACAACTAGTTTGATTGGTCATAGTGTGTTAGAATCTCGAAGTAGTGTACAATGAAAGATATTGCATTATTCAAAGGGAAACGTACCATGGATGCTTAGGGTGTTATATTATTTTTCTTGTTCATCACTCCCCAAACATTAATATTGATTATTTTAATCATTTAACTTATTTATAGTATTTTTTTGCGTTTTGGTAGTTAACTGGTAATATTCCGAATTTTTGGAGGCCTTTTTTTATCATTGCATGATTTGCCAACATGGTTAGGGGTAACTGTGAAATACCCATGTAGGTGACCATGTGGGTCTGAGTTATGGCACTCAACTTTTGCATGGTTTATAAAATTGTGTGATAACAACGTGTCTTGGTTGTTTAGGTGGGCAATGTTGAGTGGCATGGTTGAGCATTGTTTTCTCAACCTTGTGTCCAGCTACAGTGAAACATTTGGTTGCCTAGTATTTAAAATTAATAATAAAATTGAAAAATAAAACAAAACAAGATGAAAAATGAAAAGACTTTTTAATAATAATAATATTATTCATAGTAATTATAATATTATTTTTATTGTTATAAAAAAATTTATTATTATGGTGATTGTTATTATTATTGTTATTATCATTATTATTATTATTAATATGTTTTATTAAGGAAACCCAACATTTGTTTCTCCCTCTTCCTCCTCCCTCACCCCCTTGGGACACCCCCTCTCCCCTTCATTTTCCATATTCATTCCACCCCCTCTAGAATGCCTAATCTCCTCTAGAGCACCACCTCCATCCATTTTATGCACCCCCTCCTCCGGTAGTTCTATATCGGGTGAATCGCCCTCCCTCAAGAGACCTCCTTGCTTGCGTACGACCTCCCTTAGCCAAGGCCCTTTTTTGTGATTCTCCCTCCTCCGGCGACTACTTCTTCTATGGGCTTGGAGTGAGGTCCACTATGGTGAGTATCCCCTCCCTTCACATTCCCATATTTTTTGGTTTCCTTTGATTTCATGTGGTGCGTAGAGTTTGGACAAACTCTAATAGTTAGGGTTTGTCTTTGGTTTCTTTTTTAGAGTTTCTAGGGTGTACAATGCCTTTTTCGGGGTGTACACTTCCACCTTATAGGGATTCATTATGTTCTCAAACCATATAGGTAGGTTATTCCATTGTCTTCAATTATGATTCACTCAATTTATTCCATTGTATTTATGATTCACTCAATTATGATTCACTCAATTTATTCCACCGGTGCGACTAGTTTAGAGAATCGAGTTAGTTTTAGACTTAGGGGATTCACCATATACTAACAAGTTGTTCTGCACTGTGTATATTAATGGGTCTTATAGGGATGTTTAAGAAATACCATTGTTACTTTATATATCTTCTTATTTTTATCTATTGGAACATGGTTTTTTGTTTAACCTTGTCATTTATTTTCAGAATCTTATGGTTACTATATTGTTTGGCCTTATTTTCATTTCGTTATAATTTTCTCCCATCATTCATTTCTTATTAATTTTCAACAAATACATAGTATTATTTGGTTTGGTTTTTTGTTATAAAATATTAAATTGTTTTAAAAATGGAAGGTGGCATGATATGGATTTTAAAATGAGAAAGCTATGTTCGTTTAATAAAATGTGAAAAACATATTTTTATAAATTCATTATAAACTATTGTTAATGGAAATTATTTGGGAAAGAAATGTACATGGAATCTTGGTGATTTCCTATTGAGGTGTCCTTTTAACACCCTAATTGTACAACTCATTGTCATTAGACCTACAGAATTTTGCAAGTCCTCTCTTTTGTTCATGATGTTGTTTTGTGGGTCTGCAATGGTTCAGTTTGGTTGGTATAGGATGGTGGTGACGTTGAGGGCAAATGGGGTTTGTTGGTAGCAGTTTAGTTATTTATGTTCTTTTTTTTATTTATTTTCATATCTTAATTATCAGTTGTAACTAAATATATTTATTTATATATACTAGAAATTCAGTTGTGGTTAGTTTCCTTATTGTATGGTCTTTATTATTCATCATTGTTTATTTGGGTTGAAACATTCCCATTTGGTTTTTATTTGATTCCCGACAATAGTTTCCAGACCATGGGGATTGGGAACACACTTCAGGTCTTATGGTAGATTGGTTCAGGTATCAGATCATATGACATCCGAATATGGTTCATGACAGAATGGTATCAAAGGAGGCCCTCATTATTTGTGGTTGCTAGGAGTTTGAAATTAGGGCTATCGGGACATGGTAGGTCTATATGGTAAGGGATTAATTAACCCTTCACTTTGTGATCCTTTTGTAACTAGGGGTAATCTAGGATTTGATTCTATTGTCTTTATTTTGGATTGAGTGGTGACAATGAAGGTGAGATGGTTTCATCTGGTGACCTCACATGGAGTACTGACCCTTGTGGAATTCTAATGCTTGGTTAATGGTCCTCTATGTGTTATGGATTATATAAGGCAAGACCCACTATTATATTTCTAGGATAGTCATTTGCACAAGTTCCTCATTTCTAGTAGTTCATTATAAATTCTGTTCTATTTTGGTTACAGTTGGTGTTTGTTTATTTTGAAAATGGGATTGGTTTTTAAATTTTCTTAAATTGATTATGTGGTCTTTGAAATTGAAATCATTTTGAATTGAAAATTTGGTTATTTTATGTAAATTATATGTAAATTACATTGTCCCTCTTTAGGAACATTTTCACATGTGAGGGTATGTTTGGAAGGTGTGTGTTGGAACGTATGGATGGAAGTTGAATCTCATGAAAAATAGTTCAGGTAATTCCGTGAGAATTATTTTTAAACTAAATTTTTGGATTGATTTTTCTAAACTAATTTTTTGAAGGGAAAATAATTTCATAAATAGATTTTTTTTGTTCTGTTGTATTTTTGGTAAAAATTGATTTTGTGTTTGGGAAGTAGCTATAAAATGAGGTGGTCCTGAAAATTAAAATAGAAATGGGATTTTTGAAGGGGGTGATTTTGGGTTTTTTTGTGTTTTTCCTAGTTTTTGAGCCGATTTCATAAGCTTTGGATGTTTTTTATGGAAGGCTCTTTGGATTGATGTTATTTTTTGGAATTTTTCTTTCTATGTTTTTTATAAAATTCCACCTAAAAAGATCCACTAATGTTATAATTATTCAGGCTGTATTTCTTATTCTTCTCGAGTTCTACCTACACTTTGAGGTTAAAAGGGTCAATTAGAGGAAACAGAGTGGATTGAGGTAGTGGAGTAAATCTTCAGTTTGTTGGGAACTATTGAACATGATAGAGTTTGAGCCATCCTTTGGATGTTTGAATGTCAAGATTTGAAAAAATTGGAGTTCTTCTCCCTGCCATCATTGCAACATTGGATGAATTTGGATGTTTTTAAGTCCTTATTCTTCTTGTAGTTTATACCTGGGGAGGTGACAACCAAAAGGAGGAAAGTGCTCATGTGTATTCAACAAGTCCATCAAATGGTGAAGTCACATTTTGACCATTTTAAGGAACTAGTTTCCTTTTATCTGAAGGTTTCATCATAAGATCTGATGAACATTTCTCTTTTAATTGAAGGACTTCATTCAAAGATCATGGTGTAGGTCCTCTCTTCAAAGGACCTTCATTATGGGGAGCTAATTTATGATGTGTTTCTAGATGAATAGGTTTTTTGAGAATGTGGGACTGGCGATACGATTCCTCTTGTTTCTTATGAAGATTCCCCATCTAGAGAGAATTGAATTCTAGAGGAACCTATTTCTAAAGATTACTATTCATTGGTTTTGGATTCCAGTTCTTTAGAAAATTCAGTTGTGTTCCATTAGTGTGGTTTGTTCGGGAATTCAAAGCCTTTTTATCGCATCCCTTGAAAAACTGGCAATTGTTGTGGCTGTTTGGGTCATCAGTCGAAATTTTGTAGGAATCATCTCATGGTGAAAACGGTGTGACCAAAGGATTCTAATTCCTAACTGTGGGTAGCATTTTCTTCATCCATAAAAACCATAGCAATAGGTCTCATGGTGATGATCGTTCCCAATCATGGGTTTTGGGGGGGTGTAATGACTCAGCCTGGGTTTTGTATTCCATTTTCATATTGGAAAATTTAATGTCTCCTCATTCTTATTTTCATTTCTGTTTAAGTTTCATTATGGTTTTAAGTTCATCATTTCATTAGGAGATTATGATGGGAATGTTCTATTGTAATTTGTGCTGCTGTAACCTTTTTAATGGGGATTTTTTAATTGTTCATTCTTTGTTGGGTGTGTTTAAAAAATACGTGGGTTGGTTTTGGTTATTTAGTTCATTTATTTTCCCCACTTCTTTGGGTGGTGTGTTTGGGTTTAAATTTCTATCCTAGTTAATTCCATGAGGTAGGGATAACCCTCTTGTGTTCTCCCTTTCTCTTGTTTCATGGTTTCTTATAGATCGGTCGGGTGTGACTTGTAGAGTGAAGGGTCACCTTCAGGTTATGGGTTCCACTATTCCGTGAATAGATAAGCATTTGTGTTTTTCTATTTTTGGGCTTGGTGAATTTATGTGGGTAGAAATTGTCTATGGTGGAGATAATTTTCATACCCTAAACTTGAATATCAATTATTTTAATCGTTTTAATTATTTATAGTATTTATTTTTAGTTTTAGCAGTCGGGGAGTTGAATTTCAAAAAATTTCAATCCTTTTTATTACTGGAATGTTATCCCACACATTTTGGGGTAACTGTGTGGGGCCCATGTTGGTGCCTAGATGGGTTTGAGTTATGGTTCCTGACTTGTGCATGATTTAAGAAACCGTGTGGAAAGCGTACATCTTGGATCTATAAGTAGTATGTGATGAGTGGCATGGTTTGAGCATGATTTTCCAAACCATGAATATTTCTATAGGTAACCATGCAGTTTCCCAGTATTTAATATAAATAAAAATTAAATGAAAAATAAAATATAACAAGAATAAAAAATAAAATAATGTTTAATAATAATAATATTTGTATTATTATTATGAATATAATAATAATAATTATTATTATTATTATCATTATTATCAATATTATTATTTTTAAAATTATTATTATTATTAATAATAATAATAATAATAATAATAATAATATTATTATTATTATTAAAATTATTAATATAATTAAAATTATCTTTTTATTGGAAACCTGATATTTGGATCTCCCTCTTCCCCCTCCATCATCCCCATGTGACACCCCCTCTCCCATTCCCTCTCCCTCTGTGCGTACCACCCCCTCTAGAAAAACACTTTTACTTTGTTGAACCACCCCCTCCAGAGGTCGCACCCCCTCCTCATATAGTGTATCTTCCTCACATAGTTCCCCTACTACATAATTCCTCCCTACTAATGCATGACCGACCTAGGTTAAGGACCTCTGAGGAGCTATTCCCTCCATCCAGTGACAACTTCTTCCACTGTCTTGATGTGCGGTCCCCTCTGGTGAGTGTCTTACCCATTCCCATTCTGTTATTTTTGAGATTCCATTGATTCCATGGGGTGCATAAAATTTGTCAAAACCATAATAGTTAGGGTTTTTGTTTGGTCATATTTTCTTAGTAGCTAGGGTGTTCAAATATTTTTTGGTGTACTCTTCCTCCCCTGATGTTTTCTTCATATTCGCATGCAATTGAGGTAGGTGATTCCATCATTTTACTTTATAATTAACTCAATTTATTCCTTTATATTATTAATTAATATGAAAATGCGACTCACATATTTTTATTGTATTTCATTCTCTTTTTGCGGAGATTTTATGATAGAATTTTTTTTGATGTGATAGTATATGGGTATCGTTATATATACTATATAATGGTTCATATGAGGTGTTTGTTAAATTGAAATTGTTTTTTTCACAATGAAACTGAATTTTTTCGATAATGTTTGTAATTGGTTATATTTTATATCATAATTTTGATTTTTAATTGGGTAGGTTGGGTGGTTTGGAAGCCACTTTATGATTTGAGGCTTTTTCGTAAATTTTTTTTTGAAAGGTTGTTTTGGTTTTTAAACAATTAATTGAAGCCCTGGAATCATGCGGGTTATTTTTTTGATTTCTTAACAAGTTATGTTCTTGAAAATGGTTTCAAAATCTTTTTTAGATACTCTAAGTGTTCTATTAGACGTTTCACATCCATTAGTGAACATGGTGAACGCATCTAGGTGCATTTAAATGAAGTTGGAACTTTGAAATAATGGTTTCTTGATTTTTAAATAGTACCATTGTGGTTTAGATGACTTGAAATGGTATCCAATTTCTATGTGCCTTAAACCATGGAATATTTGAAAATTTAGTAAGGATTATTGATATTTTAAATGATGCTAAATCCTATTATACATTTGGAGAATATTTTGGTGAAATATTGGATTAAGGGACCATTTGGTGTTGTGCATTTAAAAGGGATGTATTGTGTTTATTTTGGGAAATAAATTGGTTTGGAAAATGTGAAAGCCCGATGGGAAACATAATGTGTTTTTTCTGGACTGATTTGAATATTTATAGGATGAGATGGCCTGATTGGAACCCTCGATGACTTGATATATATATATATATATATATATCTGTGTGAGTGTGTGTAGAACCTTTATAAGAGGGATACCCCTTTAGGGGTTTTCATATAGGGTGTTTGTGTCTCGGGTAAGCAAATGTGGGGATTATATGTAAGGGGATTCATGCATGTGAGGGCCACCTACATAAAAAATATTATTATATCCATAAGTTCATGACCATATTTTATAGGACTAAGAGATAGTTTTTGATCAACCTCGATTATATGGGTCGATACACCATGCATTTTTTGTCAGTCCAGGTGGGTGGTGCCACTAGTGAGGCAAGTTTAGAATATCCAGTTGGTTGAAGACTAAGGGGATTGACCATATATCGATTTGTGGTTCTAAATTGAGTAAATCCCGGGTCTCCATGGAATGTTTAGAAAATACCATGGTTACTTTCTATATTTTCTTTTTTTTATCTATCAATATTCAATTTCTTTTAACCTCATCATTTATTTTTAGTAGGCCATGGTTTCTAAATTTTATTACCAGTTTACATTTCATTATACTTTTCTCCCATCCAATAATACTTATTTATCTTAAGAAAATTTATATTATTATTATGTTTTGGTTTTAGTTATAAAATGGTAATTTTTATTGTAAATGGATTGTGTGTGTATTGGATATTAAAATTGGAAATATTATTTTAATACTTTTTGAAAACTTATTTTTATATATTTTTTAAAAAATTGTGTTACTGGAGTGTTTTGGGAAAGGAAAATACATGGTTTCTTGGTGATTTTCTACTTAGAAATCTATCTTATACTGTACTTGTACAACTTGGTGTCAGCAGACTCGAGTAGTTTTGCAGGTATTATCTCTTATTCAGGTTATTAGTTTTTCGGTCTGTTGTGAAGCGGTTTGGTTAGATGATGATGGTGGTGACCTTGAGGTCACATAGGGATTATTGGTTGTATTTTATTTTTCTTTCATTCAGTTGTAGTTTTGTATTTATTTTCCTACATTGCTTATCAATTGTAACTAGATCTTTTTATTTATATTTATTGTAAATTCAGTTGTGGTTAATTTTCTACATGTGTGATCTTGATTATTGATCCTAGTTAATCTGTGATGAAACCATTAACATCTAGTTTTTATATTATTTCTGACACTACCTTCCAGCCCATTGTGATAAGGAATTCCCTTCGGGAATTACTGTAGTCTGGGTCAGGTGTCATGTCAGATGACATCATGGGTTGGTTTGTGACATAATTGATCAATATCAGCTTTTATCATGTACACAAATTAAAAGTATTAATTTAAAAAATATTCAATCTTTTATTTTTAATTGTTCTATGAATAATTCTCTTTTAGAGCACCCTCATGTTCCACTTTGAGTTCAACCACACTTACTATTTTAATGTCTTAATCTGGATTAGATTATTTTTTAAAACCAATCCATTATAAAATATTTTTTATCTATATTAAACTCTATTAACACTTCCTATATATAATCATCATAATCTTTCACTTTTCATATTAATATCTTCCTAAGAAACTTATTTCTAAATTAATTTATCATCATGTTGTCTCATTTTGGGGGGATCCTACTTTCAGGATACTTCATGATTTCTTCTTTACCTATAATGAAAACAAATCTCTTTATACACCTTGTAAAAATTTTCCCATATTTACAAAACTAAAAATGATATATGTGTATCTCTCCAATGAGTCTACATTTTCCTCTATTGAATTTTCTTTTTGGAGGAGTTAAGAATTTGTCGCTTATATTTT
Source organism: Viscum album (assembly GCA_963277665.1). Classification (NCBI taxonomy): domain Eukaryota; kingdom Viridiplantae; phylum Streptophyta; class Magnoliopsida; order Santalales; family Viscaceae; genus Viscum; species Viscum album. The sequence goes on from OY728132.1 coordinate 1,646,611,665, forward strand.
AATCCACATATCTAATTTTTTTTATTTAATGTTTTTCAAAGTAATTCTACTTATTTGAGTGAATTGAATTTCCTTCGAAATTAATACACATTTCATATGAATCTATAACAAAATATAGATCATCCAGCTAAATTTATATAATGTTTGTTTTCTATACTGATATACTATAATTATAATTAGGCAGAAGTGTTCACATGATCGTCTTGACAATAAAAATTTATTTTACCTCATCTTAGACTTCCAGGATTTCTCCAACATCCTTAATGATTCTATTGAATAATCTGTCATCATTTTAATCTATGAAAATTATAAATTCAACATAATTATTATGAGTAATATGAATATTTTCATCATGATTCTAAATTCCACATTTATATATATTATCCATTTTTTCGTATATAGTTTTGGAGATTGTGAAGATAATAAACCAAATATATATCTTAAATGACATAACTCTGGATAAATTATATTGAGATTTAGAATCAATATTGAGTATCTTTCTGCTTCCATCATGGGCTATTATGAAACATCACTAACATGTATATGAGGAATAATGGTATAGAATACATCTAGTCATAGTGATCATAAGTGTTATTTCATTATGTTCGTAAAAAATAAATAATTTATTCACTTAAATATAGAAATTTGTTTTTCGTGCAATGTAATTTTCATGCCAAATAGATTTAGATAAAGGATTCAATACTAGTAACGCTATTTTTGATATCACTTGTTGCAAGTTGGGGAATCCAATGGGGTGGTGAATTTGGGTGTGTACTTTTTCGGTCATTACATTGGATGTTATTCCCATATTGGTAGTAGCTTATTGAACTTGTAGTAGTTAATCATACACCCCACACTATTATAAATGACGTTATTAAACAAGGCCCAATAATGTTTACTTTGTTTACCCCAATGGGATACACTAAAAATTATACTCATGGTAGTGTGACTACATACGAAAACCCATAATTCATTCATATATTGGTGGATAATTGTTTTTATCAAAATATATCTATATCTAGATCAATATAATTATAGTATTGTTCATTTAATAGTGAAATTACCCTCTTGTATCTCTTCCTTGAACTCCTCCTATGCACAATACATCGAATAAATGTCTTCTTAATTCAACTTTATGAAAGTTTCTTATATATTTTCACGAATTTAGGCATTTATTTAAATTGTGATAGATTGAATATGATTCTACAATAAATTCTAGAATCCTTAAAAAACTAAATTGAATAGGAATGTATCTTACATACTGTATGCTAATCACAACATAAAATTGTTCAATCAAATTATTCATCCACACGAAACTAAAACGAGAAACTCTTTTATCAAATATAATATTCAAATTACTCTTCCCACAATACTCTAAGGAACTCCCCTCCATGGATTTCCTATAGGAACAACATTTTATGTTGGAAAATTTTCATCTAAAAAAATAATATTTACATATGGTTTTACTTCCCAAATAATAATAATTCATGAGTGAAACTTCTTCATGAATAACTCTTATTCACAAACTCATATACATTCCATAAAATTTTTATATTCACAAATGATGTGTTCGATTTATTAAACATTATTTTTTCATCAATGATCAATGAAATGAAATGGATGTATTTATATGACAATACATCTAAAATATTTTTTTACCATTAGATAGCCATTTAATACATTTTACTAAACAATTTTCATAAGTCCACTCCAAGAATGGACTTTATTGTTTATGGTCTACATATAAAAGTAGAGACCAATAAAAAATGATGTTTAACATTACAACTTTCTTATAAATTCAATCACTTTTTTCCATTTTGTGGTCTCACATAGCTCTTATGTATGTTGTTTCCATTTTATAAATTCCTTTTTTGAACTCATATAAAACATCTTGTAAAGCCTTCCATATTAATTTTTAAACTGATATCACTATTTCATAACAAACAATAAAAAAATATATATGATTATTTTACAATGAATTTCCTTATGTCTATGTGATCTATCAGTTACCACATATGTGGTCAAATATGTTATATATTGTATCCATTACATTATTTAAAATTATTTTGATTGCTTCACCGATGAATCTATAATTATTCTATAATTCTCTATTTTCCCTGAACACCCAAAAACATTTAAAAATAGACTCTAATATAAGATTACTCTCTTCACCAAATAATTATATAAGAGTTATACACTATAAATATGTTCATAAATGAAATAATTGTGAAAGTATCTCTCTATTGCTTCCTAACACTTCATTCAATGGTGATATATATCTAGATAAAACATTGAAAAACTAAAAAATATCAATTTCCAGCTTAGATCACCTTGGTTCCAATAAAATCCATAAAAATGACTCAAATATAACAAATAAAGAAAACTAAAATAAAAATTAATTCAAATTACCTATCGTATCTTTTAATAAAAAGATATGAAAAACCTCATAATATTTACTCAATTTATACATAAAAATATTATCCAAATAACATTACCATCTCAATGAAAACCATTATATTTATAAAGTGATCAAATGGTGTTAAAAAGAGAGTTAAATGGTAATCACCAACATGAGTCATGGAGTAATTGTTTTTACTTGAATTGATTAACACATGCAGTGAAATCCTCATAGCTTGGCATACTATATTAGTTGATTATGTGACCCATCACTAAATTTTTATCCCCAAGTCAATGGTTAAATTATAGAGTTTTTAAGAAGTGAACCATAATAAAATATATCACTTAATATTAAAAAATTATAGATAATTGCAACCTTTTATATTATTAAAAGATAATATAATAATATTTTACCATATAGATTCACAAAAAAAAATTAAATATAAAGTGATGAGGAAATATCAACGGGGATAAACACGGTATATGTTTTTCCTTTCATAATTTTTAAATTGAGAAGGAATAAAAAAATTTATGGTTTGGGTACACGCGCATCACATGAAGGGGATCCTATGAGATTCATGTGTAAAATGAGAAGGTAATACTGTATTTCTCATTAATTGATGTGGATAAAATTAATTAGAGAAATCTAAGAAAACAATTCATAATTTAGAGAAGTGGGAATTGGAGACGGTTATCAATTTGAGGACTCATCCGTAAAAGTTTTACAGTTTTTAATTTTATTATAAACCTTATTATTTTAATTCACCTTAGTTAAACTATTTTAATTTTAATTATAGTAACTAATTATTTAATATTAGGTTGGATTTTTTAATTTTAAATTGTAAATTGTAAAATATAAAGAATATTATATGAAATTTTTTAACAAAACATATTAATGTTACTAAATAATATTATATTGTATTTGAAAAAATTAATATATTATTATTTAGATAATATATCATTTATGTCAATTTCGACCCTATTTATTATTTTTACTACTTGAAAAAAAGAATGATAACATCGAACCAAAAAATTTAATACACCCCTAATATTTCATAATCATCCATAAAATTATTGGATCACCTTAATTAATTCAAATTTTGTTTATTTTAATATTTTTAATATATTTATTTAATTATTTCAATAATAAAATAATTACTACATCATCATTGCATAATTAATTAAGCTAATTATTTATTCACATAAAATTAAAAATAAAACAACATGATATAGATAAATATTTTATATTTCAAACATATATCATAGTAGAAGATATATTTTGAATAACACTATATTAAAATTTATATAGTTTTTAAAAATAAGAATATTAAATATTTATCTTTTTTTAAACAAAATATTATAAATATCATAACCTCATCCAAATAGACATTATAATTCATAATTAAGTTTATATCATGAATGTAAGTTTAATAAGTTCTAAATTTATTGATTTATTACCTACCTTTCCCGATATCGACACATAAGAGATATTTAAGACCAAAAAGTGACATTTTGTGACTTTGTTTGTTTTTAATATTGTCAAAGTCATTTTATTGGAAAAGAGTCTATTAAATAACTAAAATTATAACCTTAGGTGTTAATGGTAGAATATAAATCATCTAAAAAAATTATATAATGTCCTAGGATAATTTTATGATCATTATTCTATTATTGTTACCCTAAATTACATAATTTACCCTTAATCATGGTGGTAATAAAATTACAAAAGTTATTATTCATTTCAGAAAAAATATAAAGAACCTATTTAATAAATTTGGAACTTTTGATTCCAAATATTGAATAGAATTTTCAAAATTCATAACATATAAGTGGATTAATTTAATATAATATTTAACAGATAAAACAAAACTAAAAATAGTTTTCTTTCAAATTCAATTTTAAGGTAAAAATGTAAGTATACAAAAATAAGGTATAATGATGAATGAATTTTTTTTTCTTATTTTTAAATAATAATTTTTAATTTACATTGAGATAAAATTCAAATTCTAACTATAATTTTAATATGAAAAATGGAAAATTTTATAAAAAATGTTATTTTTTACTATTCATCAAAATAATATTTTTAGGAAAAAAAGAAAAATTAACCCAAACATAATTTTGAGATTTCTATTTTAAAAAAAATAATATTATTTTTATTAATATTATTTATAAAAGTTTAAAATTTAGTTCTAAAATAATTTCTCCATTAGAAGTATATAAAACATTATTCAGAAAAAATATAAATTTTTATGCGTAAAATTAGATTCATTCTTATCTTATACATATAAAAAAATTTGGATGAATTTAAACAAACTATATTAAATATATAATATATAAATTTAATAACTTGTATAATAATATTCATTCACTAAAATTTAATGGTTTTTTATAATAATAACGTAATAATATTTTTGTTTATTTATACTGGGTGTTGTGTGCAACCTATGCTATTAAAGATAGTAAATTTGAAAAGACAGATACCATAAAATCTATGGGTGTTAAAATTATTAAAAAATGTTCAGATTCATAATAATTATATAATTACCAATTTTATATATTAATTATACCTTAAAAACTAACCATGAAATATGGTTATGAAAAGTGAATTAAGTTACAATCATGGAGATGGCATGCCACACATACGCATAATAATTCCCTTTTTATTGAGAATGAGGTAAATAAGGTAAATATAATTTTATCTTTATATAATTATGATTACATAATTAAAATAATATTTTCTATTTGAATAAAATTATATATATCATACATATGATTTGGTGATGAAAAATGAATCACATCATTCATGGAGGTGGTAATATACACGTACGGACGAACAACATTATCAGTTTTTAATGGATATTAAGGAAAGTGATTAAATCTTATTTTATATTTCCAAAACATAAATTATTTCAATAATATCATAAAAAAATAATTAAATCCATCATAATAAATATATATGAGGGGTGGTTATAGAAAAAAAATAACATTTCTTCTTGCATGTGGTGATCCACACGTACGCATGAGTGATGTTTTCATTTCACATTGGATAGAAAAGTGGATAAAATGGGTGGTAATATAATCATAATAAAATTTATGTATATTTAAGATCCTATTTTATCATTTCATCATGGACATATAAAATTAAATAAATGTGGGGGTAGAAATAAACATGAAATAGTTCGGTTAGGATATATACCTTCTCATATGGAAAACTCTTTAGCTTACACTATAAGCTTCCTTGGTTGGGTATTTTTTTGATACCAATACTTATAAGACATGTGGATTTATTTTTTAGAGAGTTTTTGTTGGTATTGGATGAATTTAAGTGCTCAAATAGTGTGAGAAAGATAAGATATGAGGTTCCCTTTTATAAGTGAGGGAATGTTCTATTGGGAAAAAATCCCTCAAGGTATCATTGAAGCATTTTTGAGGTGATTGTGTTCGTTGACAAAGTGGACATCTGAGTTGTGATTGTTGATAAAGAGGATTTCATGATGCAATGTCGAGTTCAAGAGCTAAGGTCAACGATCCATGTTTGATTCAAGAACGTCGATAAAAGGAATGGATGATCTGGAGGCGGTACAAAAGAACAGATACAAGGTGGCATCGTTTTCCAGTGTTTGCCAAATTTTTGGTCTTGAAAATCGGCAAATGGAGAAAAGTGTTTTTGGCAAAGGGACTTGCATGCCGTGGAATTGGAGTATAAGAAACTTGCGTGCCATATGTTTTCAAGATCAGAAGATCAAAATATGGCTATGGAAATAGGTTCGCGCATGTTTGGGAGTTGGTCGCGCAAGTGTCTAAAAGGAGAGAAGACTTGCGCGCCGAGATTGGGTCGCGCGGGTGACTTGCGCGCCGTCGCGCAGGGTGGTCAGATTGCCTATAAATACTGGACCACCCCTCCTCATTTTTCACCGAAGTTCAACTCAGAGCTCCGGTCGCGTAGGTGTGGTGGTCGCGCAAGTGGTGTGTGTGGTCGCGCAGGTGGGACTTGCGCGCCAGTGGTTGAAGTTGTGCGCCGGTGTTAGAAGTTGCGCGCCGGTTTGCAGTTGCGCGCCAATAGTGGTTTGGGCGTAAAAGGAAGAGAGTCCCGCAAGTTTGGAGTTGATGAAGCTTGTGTCGCGCAAGTGTCATAGGAGGACTTGCACACCCGTTGTGACTTGCGCGCCGATACTTGCGCGTCGAGGTTGACTTGTGCGCCAAGTAAGGTTTGTTCCAGCAATGTTTTCGGGCTGCGTGGAAGCTGAAAGTTTGCCCGATACCTTCGGTGCAAAGAGATATTCATCTACGGGTGAAAGTTTTACTTCAACAGAGCATCTACACATAGAGGAAGATGCATTCTTTCATGCAAATGAAGAGACCTATAGGTCTATAAACTGTGAGTGAATCCCTTCCAAGAGCAGTGAGCTTAGGAAGCGGAATAAGGTGATCCTCTCCACCGGTAGTGATCCAGAGAGAGTGAAACAGGGAGTGACCCTTGGGAAAGAAGTGAGCTGACCCTAAACATTGTAAAGGCAGTGAGCCTGGGCATAGAAGTGATCTAGCGCAAACATTGTAATCCACAGCTAGTGAAGTTTAGTGGAATTTGTTACGAACCGACAACTTGTCGGCGTATTCTCCTTGGACGTAGCCCTTAGCGGTGAACCAAGTAAAAATCTCTGTGTCTGCCTTCTTACTTCCCTGCATTGTATTCAAAGCATCATTACCAGGTAATGGAGACAAGTGATCACAGTAACCACACAAGGGCAAACAAAGTGACCCTTGTAACAAAGAGGTCAAGATCCAGTGGGGCAGAAAGAATTTTGAAAAAGAATATCCATACCCTGATTCACCCCACCTCTCAGGGTATATAGGCCCCTATTGGTCCTAACATGTTCACTCTTAGAATTACATAAAGTATTAAATTAATATAAATTTATTTTTCCAAAAAATTAAAGAAATTGATATATTTTGAATATAGGATAATTACTGTATAAATCCTCTTCTAAAATAATCTTTATTCATATTAGGTTATTTTTAACACTTATCTCTTATATTTAACCCTTTATTACCCTTTAGACGATTACAATGATATCAATATTTTTTACACTATAAAAATGAAAAAAAGTTACTATAAAAGGAAATATAACCCATTATTGGAACATGGTTGATATTATAAACCTTATAACATTCCATTTTATAAGGATAATATATTTCTTAATTTCAAATCATTTAAGAAAAAATTTAATATTATAAAATATCATTAATCTTATTTTTGGAAATATCTATTTAATTTGACATTAAAATCATCATTATAGCAATGAACATTTAAAATAAACATTTATCAAATCCATAATATGTTATACATATCTATAAAATTAAAATTATATTATTACTCACCAATAAAATATTACATTTATTATTTTTAAAATTATTTACACGAATTTTCCACTCCTTAAACATGCGATGTGTTAGCATTTTGTAATAAAATAATATAATTATTTCATCAATAAAAAAATATAAATTAAAATAATAATATAAATTAATTAATAATAATATAAAATTTTATATTAATTAAAATCATATTTTTACCCATATTTGAACATATAAAACGAATTTAAAACCAAGGGAGAGATATTTTGTACATTTCATTACATATAATTATACAGATTTTATATTCAATGAAAAAATGAAACATATTTCCATAATAGAAAATCATAGATGAGGATGGTCCGAAACCACTAATCCCATAGTTTAAAGCCAATTTTTATGGTTATTTTTAGGCCTCAATGCATTATTTTTAATCAAAATTAAATATTATATCCTTACCGATGTGACAAATAATCTCTAAAATTACTACGGATAATGTCATAAAAAAATGAAAATATTTTCAAAAATTTAACCCATGGATTAAAAATACGTTTTTTATGTTGAATTATTAAATTCTTATAATTGGAATAAATAAATTTTAATATAAATTTGTAAAATGAAATGAAAAAGTATTTCTATAAAATATATTTTAAGACCAAATATTAAATTTTACCAATATATAGAATAAAGATGATTCTTTTAAAATTAATTTGATTATTTATAACTAAATGAAACTTATGTTAATTAAATCTGAAATTAAAATCATTGTTTTAATTTTTTAATAAAATTATTTCCATTTTTACAAAATTCTATATTTTTAAATATTTACTCAGAATATAATATTTTAGACGTTTTTTACCCTATGATAATTTTAATATACACATTTTAAAATTTAAATAATTTTAATAAAATAATATTTCTAAAATTAGCATAAATTAATTATAATATTTAATCTTAAATAATAATACAAACTATTTTTGATGAAAACGTATTTATGAAGCATAAATTGACTTTAATGAAAATTGAGTGGTTATTTCATAAGATTTAATACATACATTTGTATAGAGAGGGATAATTATATTGATATTTTTCCAAAATAATTTACTCATGTTTATATTCTCCAATTCAACAGATGTTATAATGGTCATATTTATATAATAATATTTCCGGGTTCATTTATGTATAATGTGAATGTTGTTTACACTAACAAATATTGTGTCATTTTAAAATTATAATTTGTTATATTTTTAGATCAACTGTGTTCTATTTTATCTAGGAAGAGATTGGTTCTCTCTTGATTCCTGATTAACATTCCATCTCATTTCCATCCAACAATATAATCTCCATTACTCAGGGGTTTTTCATCCAAAACATCTTCATCCATGTTTATGTCCAAATATAAAATATATTCATGGAAATGTCATAAATTAGCCACCAAATCATATTTTATTGTATGATGAACATAGCTCATAAATATATTAAAAATTGTGAGATATAGTTCATTTAAATGACTCTGAAATGGTACCACCGAACATGTTTCATAGATAATTTCTGTTCAATTTTCAATCTATTATATATATATTCTAATTATATTCCAGAATAATTTTTTATTTAAATAAATTTTTTACTTATTCCTTCCATGTTCGGTTATAACTAAAATAAGAATTAAATAAGTTTTATTTCATGAATATCCATCATTTCTAATAACTTCATTTCATATTTTTCTTATGAGATAAACATTTAATCATTCATTTTATTCAGATACAGTATAAAAAATATGTAAACTCAATGATCATTGACATAAAAAACACATTGCTCATTATTCTTATAAACACATTCATTAATTATTTATATCCTCCATAGAATATGATATTTTAATGATTAATGAGTACCATGAAATGATCTTCAGTTTTTTTATTTCACATAGATGTTGTGACTAAATCCACCTCTCTATAGTTTCACAATATTCAAATAAATTTTTAATGAAGCATACGATGCTCTTAGATAATATTTAAGGACATATAAATCATTTTTAAAACATAAACCTTTTGATTAACTATTATATATTATAAAACCCATTGGATGTTCAATATATACCTCATTCCTGATCACCCTATCCAATAATACCATCCTCACATCCATTTGATTCAGTTTGAAGCCTCTATAAATAGAAAAACTAAGAATAAATAGATTGATTTGAGTATAGAAATTTTGTGAATGTATCTTCCATATCAAATCTTTTAATTTTTCCGTTAACCTTACACAACTATCATTATTTATTATATATCACATTTCCATGCTCACTCTATTTTTCCATTAACAACCATTTGGTTATGCTGACATTATGATTATTAAATCATTGAATATGTTCCCATATTTTGTTCCTCCCTATTTTATACCACTATTTTTTCACTAACTTCAACCATGAATCATCATTTTTGAATTCATCAAATGAATTTTGATCCACCCAAGATAATATATTAGTGTTCTTTACACTAATCATTCTCTGAGGCTTTTTTCGATCATTTTCCACCAATTATATTTTTTTCATCAACCATTGATGTTTGATCTTATTTTAGTCTATATTTGAATATATTTATCATTTATGGTCCCTAAAATTTATCCTTTGAATGATAATATTATATTGAATATTTAGAAACTACAAAATTATTCTCAACTTCATCATCTTCATCAAATATTTTACTAAAATATTCATTGCCAATTTTTCTGTATAATTTTATTCATTATTCTTTAGAAAATTCCAATATATGAATTTTTAATTCCATATGAAGTCATTTTTAGACTATTCATTTTATAGAGTTTCCAAGTAATATTTCTTTATTATATGAATATTTTTATTTTATATGATTACCTTATTTTTTTGGAAGTATCATTTAATCCCAAATAATTAAAAGTGTTTCATTGTTACATTACATCCTTGACATACTTTATATGGTTCTTTCCCATATCCCAAAATTATAAAATCCCAATTTTTTGTTTACAATTCCACTTGAAATGATTCTTTGTAATAATGTATTGTTATACCACCAATAATGTGAATTGTTTTTTCGATTTTATTCACCATCCAATATCCTCTTTACATGATATAACCTTATTGGAATGTCCACACCCATGAAAAACAATACTTGATTCCATACTTCAATGAATGTATTATACCTCAATAGAAGTGTAAATAATGGTTCTATTGAATTTTTTTAATCATTATTCTTATTTATTTTCCTTCTCATCACATAATTTTTTTGATATAATAAATGATTTCCTTTATGGATTTGATGAATATATTACAACCCATTCTATAATAATAATTTAAATATATGATAAATTATTTTTCACCCTATGTTTTTTTATGTTTCATTTTACCAAATTTTTTATATGGATTAATACCAGTAAGATAATTGAATTGTTTCTTATTTTTATGGAAGAGATTTATCATAATATTACCTCTCATTAAAGAATCCAAATTTATCTCTTCATAAAAATTCATATTATGAATGTCATTCAAGTCCTTTAACTAGGATAAATTATACATTATTTATTTTCAAATTGTTCCTATTAATTTTATTCCTTATATTATTCACATTTTACAACATATGAAGAAATGTGTTGTATTTTCTATAAACTATATTCACAATCTTATTTTCCTCTAAAATTGAATAAACAAATTTCTAGATCTTTTTATTGACTAGTTATAGGGTATTTTTTAATGTGACATTGATTTTCAATACATGACGTTGAATCACAAAAAATAATATATCAATTACTATATAAATTAATTATATCAATGTTTATATCTAATATCTATCTAAATTTACCTTTCCAATTCCATGAAACATGAAATAAATCTCATTGAAAATGTAAACCTTACCATCAACATGACCTTTCAAATTCATCCATAGAATTTCTTTCCCAATCATATGGGATGAACAAAATCTATTAATGATCCACGTGTTATGGTTCTTCATTGATTTAAGATCAATTTTTATAGGATTGATTTATCATTCTTCTTCTCCTCCTTCATATATTTTCTCATTTGAGTTAATATGTAATGTCCCAGATTTTTCCATGTATTATTTTAATATTATATGGGAATTATTTCAAGACCAGGCTCTGAGACGGCGTGTAGTTTCGAGGCTCGATGAGCCCCGAACAAATGTTTAGATTTAATTAAAAAATTAAATTATCCGCACGTGTAGTTTTCCTTAAAAAGTGGAAGAACTCCTGAATGGGTGCTCGGATCAGAAATTCAATGGCACTGTTGCGTTCAAAGCACCAATTTTAACATAGGCGAGGCCTAACTTTGGCCGACGCAGGTCAGTGGTGAAATCTGGCTTGTGGGCGTAACTGTAATAAAATATTTAATTAAAATATTTTATTTACGTCCTTGTTGCAATGAAATATTTTATTCTTTTAAATAGATATTTCACAGGGAGGGTCAGGGTTATAATCCCACAAACCCTGATTTCCTCTAGAGGCTCTAGAGAAGACCTCCCAACGCGGCGACGATGTTCTTGACGATTTTCTCCGGCGACGACGACGTGGCAAGTAGATCTACTCTAACAAATTCAGTGAATCCAGGTAGGATGTTGATTTGATTTTTCTTTCCCCGTTTTGGATTTCCACGACGAACGCGGACTAATCCATGAACAGATTAGCCCGCGGATCGATCTATCTTGCGGGATGAGATTTTTCGGGGATTTTGGGGATGTGATTTTTTTATTTTATTATGATTTTGTTCAACCTTCTAACGGTGAGAGACCTATATCGACACGAACATCGATCGAGGTTCGTCCCTCTCGATTTGTTGTGTTCTTCTTCCCCAATTCTTGCGTTCTTCGTGTTCTTCACAGGGCGATGAACAACTGATCGTTGTGCATCCATTCTGCGACGCAACGATCCCAAACTGAAAGATTAACACCGCAACAGTCTTTTGGAGTTGTGAAGACGGTTTCGTCGAACATATCGAAGCGGATCAGAAGAAATCGTTCTTTGGACGATTTCTGCTCGGATGGACGGAATCAGATTTTGGAGCCGATTGAAGGGCTGAAACCCATCGATTCGGCTTCACGAAGATGAGGCGACCCAATATCTGGAGTTTCGGAATGAACGGATGAGAAAATGAAGATTTGGAGGATCAACCGAGGCACGTGGAGTAAGAACAATGATTCTGGAAATTTCCTGACTACACGCCTGGTAGTATGGGCTACACAGCGTGTGTTCATCAGAAGGGGTACCCAACATGTACTCTGGGAGTACACGGAGATGGGAAGGATACACGGCCACATACACGCCGTTTATACCCTCCCCAGCCAGAACCAGCCTGATACACGGGGTGCCTCGTGTATTGGTACACGGGCAGGCGACAGGGACACGGGCAGAGACATTGTACGGGCACATGGCCAGCATACACGAAGCGAGCCCAGGTGGTCGAACACGAAGTGTGTTTTCTTCTACACGCTGTGTAGTTTCTTTCCACAAGTCGAGTGACATGGTCCGGTTACACGGGCAGCACCCGGGGTCAAGGAACACGGTGTGTAACTTTTCTACACGCCGTGTAGTTTGGTTTTTCATGGTTTGAACAAAGGACACATTCTGCATACACAGGTAGTACCCAAGGGCAAGGAACATGGCGTGTAACCATACTACACACCTTTTAAATTTTTGTTCATGGATTGAGCCACATGCCTTCTGTGACTTGGACTAGTTCTTAGGGTTCGTACCCTTGGTAATCCCCTGAAGGTTCTCGTATCAAATTTTTCATGCAGTATGATCCCTTCAGCGTAACTTCCTGAATAGAGTTGTTGGAATCCTCTCTATGAGACTTAGATCCGGATCCCCTATTCATTCCTGGAACCCTAGGTAGAGTTCTTGGTATCGACGTGACCAACTTTACCCGAGCGTCGATCCTCTGCTTAGCAGATTAGCTTAGACAGAATTGTCGGAATCACCCCATGACTTGGTTGTGATCCTCATCTGAGCATCTTGTTCCCAAGGTACTTGTGGAGTGTGTTCTCCCAGAACGAGTAATTTGTGTCCCTCTCTTCAGAACTATAAGTGTGTTCTCTCGATGGTATTATTAGTGGAATATTAGAGCTGGATCCTAGTGGCAGTTTTCACGATGGTCATTTGTGTATGAGTATATCTGGATATTCTTGTTATATGTTCCATAGACATAAACTGTGTAGAGCTGACTGTACCATTCATTGTGGTATTCTTCTTTGTTGTATTTTCCTTTGTGTTTTTCTGGGTGTCCTACTGGGTATTGTTATACTCACCCCTGTACAGGCTTTGCCCACACGTGTCGTGTCTTGTGCAGACGAGGAAGCCTTTGACAGGATTCTAGGCGGACCCGGACCGGACGGTGTTCAGTGAGATCAGACGAGGCCGAGGTGTGTTCCTTCTGTGACTGGTTGTAGTATCAAAACCTTTTCTCTAAAGGTTGGACTTGTTGCAGACTTTCTTTTTGTGGGCTTGTACTTTTGGCCCAGGGTTTTACTTTACTGTACTTTACTTCCCTATTGTACTCTGTTGGTTGGGTTTTAGTGTATGCATGCCTCTTTTCCTTTTAGTAGTTTTTATTTTTCTTATTTGTGGGCTTGGAGATGTGTGTGCGTTTGTACAGGTTTATAGGAAATGCCTCCCATGTTAGCAGCATTCCTACTCGGTGCTAGTCACCAGCCCCTGGCCTATTGGAGGCAGGCTTGGGGAGTTGCGGATCGGGCCCCACCGGGACAGGTCGTGACATAATATATAATATTTTATATCTTTATTATCTACAACATATGTAGCATAATCATATTCTTAATATTCTAAAAGTGAAAATCAATTTACCAATCTAATTGAATTCATTTTACTTATCTCTAATCACTTTGGATATCTATATGAAATATTTTCATTCTATCATTTCCTAAAATCCATAGTTTTGTAAAAAAAATAGTGAAATTAAAATAATATACATGAAAATATTATTTTCATTAATGTTTCGGATATGTTTTAATCCTCCATTTATAAATCATGGGTGCCTCTCCTATCCGGTATAATTCAACATCATCAATTTTTTTATTTTGAGTATTTGAAAACCACATAACTGAAACTTTACAAATAAAAATATTTATTCTCTATCATCTCCCCACAGGATTCTACATTTAAAATAACTCCATGAATTTTTTATAATCTCTTTATAATTGAGCAATGTTGCCAACATTATTCTAGTGATTTATTCTTCACACTCAATATCCAACCGTTTTATGTTTTATCATCAAATAAAATACCTCTTTTACTAGGGTATACACTTCTCTCATCATTAAATACCTTCTTGAAAATTCTTATGCCTCAACCAGCCCTTTCATTTAGTTCAACACTTGAGAACATTCCAAAATATAAAATTTTATTTGATTATATTTTTTTATTTTATATTAATGTTTATCTATAAGATAATAAAATTTTTATTTAATATACTCAATATTATTCAATCATTTCACAATAAATTCACAATGTTAATTAATAGCACTACCTTTTACTTTATATTGTTATTGAAATCAACAACTATTATAAATATTTCTTGAAAAACGACTTCACCATACAAAAAAATCTATAAATTTATGATTTTATATTTTATTTACTCTGTATACTCTAATCATTCCTCTTGTAATAATCTTATCTACATATTCATATTTATTTGTATGATAATCTCTTCAAGAGTACATTTATGTTCAAATTTTAGATCAATATCTTCCTTTTGTTGATTGTATTCATTGATTTTTATCATATTCTTTCCTAGAAATTAGCATCTTGTCATACTCTATACCAAAAATAAATTTGAATTAATCTTCTTCATTGAATTTATCATTGTCATTAATTTCATCACACACCACCATCTTCTTTTAGAAAATATTTTCAGATATATTTCTATATATGAATTTTTTCTTGGAGGAGAAACATCCTTCATTATTTTTAAGTGTATTCACATTTAACATATTCTTAGTAATTACTCAAACATCTCATTAGAGTATTAAATCGAATTATATATTTAAGAAATTATACAATTATATTTTACACAGACCATAAAATACATTAATTGAACTTTATCACCATAAGATATATAAATTCATCAATTACAAATTCTTCTTCTTATTTATATTTTTGATTTCCATTCATTTATATGTATTTGAATTCCATTTCCCTTATTATATAGATTAATTATTTTTTTAGATACCACAAAATATTTTAAGATTCCAAATTACAAAGAAATTAATCAAGATATAGTTTTTAGTGGTTTTCATCTTCAAGAGATGGATCATTTGGATTATACAATGGTTCTAGTATTTGTAAAATATTATTGGTAATATAAACACCCATAATATCAATATTGAGTTTACATCTATCTCTGAAAACATTTGTTAAGTGGTTTAAAAATGCATAAATATTTTAATTTGGAACTATATTTAATTATTAAAACATGTTTCGAAATACACAAAACATTTCCCCTTACAAATTGTTGTCAAGATCATAATTTATGGATAGTTTATCCGAAATTTATTTTTGTAGATAAATAAATCACCACCATTATATATATTTTATATTTCAATACTCTGGATAAATTATTAAGTTACATTGAATTGGTGTTGATATTTTTTTCCAATTTCCATCATAGATGGTATTTTTGACATCAGTCATATATATATCATGCATAGTAGTTGAGGAAATACCATGTCTAAGAGACCAAAAGAATAAATTAATTCATGTCTTAAAAATATGATTTTTACAAACATTAAATGAAGAAACCATTTTATTAATAATATATTTTCCCATAATGATAAATTTTCAAGGACATATTCATCAAGAGTAACCTGTGTCTTTAATACCACTTGTTGCAACCATAGTTCCAAAGAAACAAACTATGTTGTGGGGGATTAATTAGGGTGTGTATATATTTTCATATTCAATCTCAAAAAGATATTTTTTTACACATATTAAAGAACCCTTTAAACCTTTCATGACTAACCAGAAGACTAATGTATCAAAATATTGAAATATTAATGTTTTGATGAAATTATTTTACATGGTTTTTTACTAAAAGATAATCGAGGGATAATAAAACAAAAAATGTTACAATATACCAGAAAATATGACTTATCATTATAATGGATTATAGTATTTTGGAAATAAAAAATTTCAATCTAATGGAAACTCTATCATTATCTATATTCAATAAATATAAAAATACCTTATTATTCTGCAATTCAAAAGTTATGTTTTAATTCTTTAATATCTTTTCACTTTTACAGTTATATAGAATTAAATCATAAATCTTACATAACAAAGACATACATTATAAATCAGACACTTCCTCATAATATCTACTTGGAAAATAATATAAATATTTTATTGTGATACATGTTTTTTTCGTGAAAAATATTTAATATTTTGAGAAAAACTTCTTCATTGTTCCAAATCCTCCTCAAAACCATTGAATTTGTTTTTAAAATACTGGTTATTAAATTAAATATTAGTAAGAGAAATAATAAATCATGAAATAAACCTGTTATTCAATTTTTATACCATGGTATCATAAAATATATCTTTCCATTAACATAATAAACATTTACCTTAAATAAACATTTATCTAAGCATGGAAAATTCTCAACTACCCATTATTATAAATAAAAAATATTATTAGAATATAAAAAATAAATCAAGTAATCATCATATTTATTTGAAAACATAAGAACCCATAAAAATTGTTTCATAAATAGATACATTTTACCCTAAAAGGTAATAATCCTTCCATTAAAATATAAGATCATTATCTTAGCTTTTGAAATAAAAAAATCAATGAAAACCTATTAGAATGTATAGAAAATTCATGTTGGGTTTCTAAGAAATCATCTTCAGAGAACCAAAAAATGACCCTTACATGTATATTAACCAATACAACCAAGTTCTTTCACAATTATATTGATAAAATAATCATTAACCAATGTATTGTAGATAAATATCGGGGTCACCCATCATTAGAAGCTATGTGGGATTAACTATTATCATATTCTATATAAATAATAATAGAAATTACAAACAATATAAAAGGAACATAACATGAAGGAAACACAAAACATATTGAATTTCCATCATATATTCAAGTATATATCCCCTTAAACCCATAATTACTAAAATTTAGGATATTGATGTATTTATTCTCATTAAAAACCAATTTCCAAAACAAAAATTCCTAGAACAAAATGAAGGATGTTTTTTATTTGAAGAGAAAATGGAATATTATAATGGAATCCAGATAAAAAATAATTCTTTTGGTAAAGGTAACTTCTATAGATGTTGTATAAGTTAAAATATAACATTCAGATTTTCCTTCAGTAAATAATGTTAAAACATTCCATATAAAATACGTAAATATATTCCTAGTGTAAAAAATTAAATGAAATTAAAATGAGACATAAATAATATTATTTATTTGTTTATATACATAAAAATAAATCCCTATAATAATTTTAATAATGTTGATATAAAAAAAAATGATTCTCAACGTAATACTTTAAAATGTTTAAAATGAGTTTTTAAAGAAAGGTGTCCCTTAACACGAGTCTGACTTATCCTATATATTATTAATAATCCAAAGTAATAAACTTATTTTATTTACTACTTTATAAGTATTATTTGTAATGTTAATTATTAATTATGATTTTATTTATCAACAACTTTTATTAAATTACTTAATCGGTTAATCTCATATTAGATGTTTTGATGATATTCCGAACAATTTTCCAAATTGACTTAAATAGAATAACTATGGTCAATGTGATAATTATTCAATAATATCTATAATAATAATGATGATATTATTTTCATTTTAAAAAAAATTAATCTTTTTAAAACACACCATGAAATATGGTTCTGAGAAATTAACTATGTTACAGTCACTAAGATGGTAGTTCCTATGTATAAATGTGTATTATTTGTATTTTACAACAAAATAGAAGTAAATAAGGTATTTATTATTTCATATTTATAGAGTGATTATTATATTATAATTATCTAATAATTTATTAAAATACACTTATATATACCACCATGTTATGTGGTAATGAAAAATGAATCGCATCGCTTTGTGGAGGTGGTAATCCACATATACAAATGAAGGATGTAATCATTTTTCAGGGGTTGGAAAGGTAAAAGGATTGCAGATATATTAAATTTTAATAATTATAAATAATTCATTAATATCATATACATATATATACCTTAGATATATCATTATAACTGTCCGTAATAGGCTATCATATAAAATGAATTTCAACAGTTCACTAAGCATTAGTCTGCCATAAACATGAATTATAGTTTCATTTCCCATTTGATGGTTGAAAGATATGAAAATAATTTATTAAATTAACATAAAATCCCATTGTATTTATAATATATTGGTTTTAACATTTCATCATGTTTGGAGAAGATTTAAAGGAAGTTAGGGAAGATATAAAACAAAAACATTCAGGTAAATACTAGAATTTTTCATCAGAAAACATTCTTGACATCCCACCTTAATTCTTATAAGGTTGTTATTTTATAACACAATGAGATTTAAAAATAATAATATAATGTTTTATAATGCATATCACATGAAACACTATGTTTAAATTAACCACAGTATAATATTAAAATAAAAATATTTAATGTGAAATCTATACCCTAGACATTAACTTAGGAGGTATGAATAAGACTAACAAAATAATTAAAATTATATTACTTAAAAATGTTAAAAATTAAATAATTGGTTATAAATTAATTATAAATAAAAATAAAAATCATTTTACTGTAAAATAAATGTATTTATGAAAAACGGTTTTTATACGTGCAATGTGATTTTTATCTTATAAATTAAATTAAAATCTATTAGTAAATGATTTTAATTAAATTTAAATATTTAACATAAAAAACATGTTTTATCATTCATATAATATTTATTAAAGTCATTAGATTAGTATAAATCTACTTTTATTCTTAAAAATAATGTTTTTTAAAAATATGTTTCATTACATTTTTTCACACTAATAAAAAATATATATTTTACCACAAGTATTAAATTAATTTGAAAAAATGAAATTTGTTTTTTAAATAATCAATTAAAATTTTTCTTATAAGAAATTTTTAAAAAAAATTAAAAAGATTAATTTTTTGATGAATAGTAAAAAATACTAATTTTTATTAGGAAATTTCTTTTCATTTAATGAATTAAAAAATTCATATTATTTGAAATTATTTTAAAAGTTAAATTTTATAAATTTATTTATTTTTTTAATAAAATATAGTTATATGTAGTTAATTATGTTTTTAATTTTTAAATAAAATAATTTTTTATTTGAGAAAACCCTTATTTGGAATACCTCATTTCTTTTACCCTTTAGAGTTTAATTTAAAATAAAATTTAACAAATTATTTTAATTTAATTTTAAAAAATGGATTCTCTATTTTTAATCAATATAATAATTAAATTATGATATTTTAAACTTATCTTTTGTTCATAATTATTTGTAATGTATTTAAAAATCATTTTCCACAATTAAGGTTAAATTGAGGTTTCTCTCATTACATGTGTGGGTATTAAAATTAATTTTTCAGGGGAAAAGACTTAATTTTTAAAAAAATTATTTTATATATTTAACTAGTGATTATAAATTATCTAAACATTATCACTAATGTTCATTTATAAAGGATAAATTAACAAGTTAAATAAAAAACTAATCACCATGGTGAAAAATAAAATAGTGAAAGTTAGTAAACATATAGGTGAAGGGAATAAAATGAAAAAAAAATAATTCATTTTTGTATGTTATAATTTTCCATAAATTCCATCCACTCCATTATTTTTTAATTTTTGATTTACTTTTGTTGAGAGTGACTTCCCATTATTGAATTGTTTTGGGTATTTATAAAAATTCCACACAACCTCAATTTAAAAATGGAACCCCTCCCCTAACATATTCACAGAACTCAAGAAATTTGTCTTCAAATATAATACCAACATATCTATTCAACATCTGTATAAAAAATATAGACCTTATTTTCCTCAAAATATACTAATAATAGGGTCATTATAAGAGATTAGAATGAGGTTTTTATAAGATAATGTAATTATATTCACTAAACTCTTTTAAATACATCATCTTTTATGTCCTAAAATTATAGATTAAAATTTTCAATATAACAACACCTTTATAAAACATATATTTTTATTTTTTTTATGACTATTGACAAATATTTATCCCCCTCCTCCTCTCTCAAATGGTAAAAGTATGCATCACTCTTGTGTATGGAAAACAAAATCTTGAGAATCGATGCATTTTGTTTTCTATCACTGTATCACATGCATTGTCAAAATTATAGAAACAAGGAATATTTATGATATCTATGACATGATATTAATTATTTTATATTTTATATCATCCACTTTCATAAACTTTAATTAATTAAGGGAATGCTTTTTTTACGTGTATATACAATAAACCGTTTGAACAAACCGATGCGATTCATTTTCCTTGTCCAATGATAAATAATAATTATAAAATTTTATATAATGATTAAATATAACATTTCATACATTAAATTAATATGCATATTATGGATCTATATCAATATTACAATAATGAGAACTTTTTTGAGAAAACAAGTATGAGAGAATAAAGTTGTGAAAACCTGAAAAATTGGTAATAATTAAACATTTTTAATGAAGGGGTAATAAGACGTTATAGGATGATCATGTATGATATTATGAATATTAATACATTTTTTTAAAAAATAATTATCTTTTGAAAATAGTCTTATAGGATTTTAAATCATACTTAATATCAATGAAGTGTGAGTTAATGGACTTTGGATCTATTTCCATTCATTGAGGCATGTTTTGATGTTATTAACCTAATTATGGATTATATAATTCCCGTTTACATGAAATGTCTCAAATAACTTATAATTAATGGTATTTTATGTTTCAATTTGAATTAATTCATCTAAGGGTATTTTAATTTCAATTTACTTTGTACTAAATAATTTCATAACATAATTAATTTTCATTGGTTTATATTAGTTCTTCATTGCAAATGTTATTTAAGATTATATGTATAATTAAATTTGGTTATGTTAACCTGTATTTAAATTATTATTGTATTTAAATTTTATAAACATAATATATTTAATGATTAAATTCTCAATTCAATGGTTCTATCTTTGAAAGATATTTTTTCTCAATTTCTACTCCATTGAGAACTATTTGGTATTATGCACCTATTTATTTATATGAGGGGTATCTAGAGACCCTTTTATTTATTATATCATGAATATATTTACATAAAGGGTATTTAATGTTTTATTTTAAATTATATATTTCATTGGTTTATGAGTAAAATGTTATCAAAGCAGTAAGGTTTTATGATTTAATATCATTTAATCCAGATTGTTTATGCTTAAAATTACATTAAAGAAAATTATTTTATCATTCAAAAATAAATGCCTTTAATATTGATATATAGTGGCTACTCATAAATTTTTCATGTAATATGAATATTTTTAAATATTTTTAACTTAAAATTATTTAGAAAATGTTTTCAAGAAAATGCGACATTATTTCTCTCTTCGATGAAAAATATATTTTCATCTAAATTCTTGTTTTCTAAAAAAAATCAGATTTATTTTTAATTTTATCCTATTATTTTTTAAATTTATTTTTAACCGTGATAGGATTTCAAAAAAAATACCCCAAATAATATTCCAATCATTTTCCAATTAAGGAGTTTTTTGATATTTCTTATCAAAATATTAAAGGACTCCTTGTTTTAATATAGTATAGATGTATGTATTTTTCAAAAAGTCACGACCACTAATTTTTTAAAATATTATTTTTCATATTTACTGTGTTATTTTCCATGAAGGTTTCTTTTGATAATTTTTAAATATTTACTTTTTTAAAGTTATTTTCAAATTAAAAAGAGTATTTTCCACAAATATTCTTTAATGTTTTTCTTATGGTATTTATATCTATAAAAAATTATTTTTAATATAATTTTTGGGAATATTTTTTAATAGTACCGTAGTAATTATTTATATGGATAATTTATGATTATTATGACAAATAATTTTTTGAAATTCATGTTATTGATTAATTTTGTTGTCATAAACTTTTTCTTGAAACATTAACTTTCTTACGAACATTTGACATTAAATTTCCCTTTAATATCGATATGCTTTGTCATGGATGTGATTATTTATTAAACCATTTATTATTTATTTATATATTATTTTACTTCATTTGTTATTTTATTTAATTGATATATATTGAAATTTCTTATTCATTAATGAATACATACATTTATTGATAACACATAGTATTGAAGAATTAAATTGATTGTTCGATATATAAAGAATGCACGAGACATACATTGATGGATTAGACCTGTGATTATATTTCCCCTAGATGAATTAATATGTATCATTAGATTAATCCGTAATATAACATTAAATGGGTCTTTACCCATAGTTTTTAACTATCTTGGTGAGATGTTATAATGATATAGATATCAGGATGAATGAGATCATGAAAACCAATATTAATAATTTCCTTAATTTAGAATTCATTTATTATTATAGACGAGATCAAAAAATTGATATTATCCATGGATTAGATTCATGATCATTAGATTATTAGTATTCAACCATTTGAGTATATTTTACTCATATTCTATTATTCTACAAGACCAAGTTATTGATCAAATAGAGTGCATTCTAATTTATATACCATTCCATATTGAATATTCCTTATTTATTTAGTATATATTCCACTATGAATTTTCCTTAATAATCATTCGAACTCAACCTTATTATTTTTCATTCTCAATTATATGAAGAAGGAATAATTTAATGAGTTCTGGGAAGTAGAATTATTACATTCACTAAATTGTATTATTTATAATGTGAGATTCAAGTATATATCTTGTTTAAAATTTTCCTTTTTTACATGTATTAAAATAAAAAATTAGCTCATAAATATTATTATTTGTAATATTTATTTTCTTTGTACATATATTTTTATTTTTTAAATAAATATTTTTTTATTTGATAAAAAAATTTCATTGGAAGAAAACATTTTTTCTTGCATGTATATTTAATTTCAATATAAATTATTCAACTTCAATTAATTAAATTTTAAAAAATGGAATCCACATATTTTAATATCATAATTAATATTATATAATATGGAAAACTGTATTTCTGTTCATAATGATTAGTAATTATGGTAAAATTTATTTTTTTGTATTAAGGTTAAAAGTGGGATTTCTGTGTTCAATGAACATGTGTTAAAATTAATTCTCCACACACATATTAATATTATTTTATAAATTTAATTTAATTTTTATATTGAGTTGATTTAAATTATATAATTAGTCATTTTAGTTTTTGTCCATTGACGATAAATTACATAGTAAATATAAAAAAAACTAATTACCATGATGAAAACAAAAATTGAAAAAGTAAGTAAACATGGAGGATAAGGGAATAAAATGATTAAAACATTTTAATATTTTTTTATAGTAGGTTTGGATAGACCCTAAAATACCTCCATACAATTATTTATCAATTTTAGAGGAGGTTTGGCTCATCTCCTTCAGGCCTCGGCTCGTCGTGGCATCTTCATGCGTCTGAGGTTCGCCTCTTCGGCTTCTGCTCCCAGTGCTGTCAGATCGGTGGTGTTTTGGCCTACAGCTCGGCGTGCGTCGACGAACTCTCTACTCTGGTGTTCTCCATCGGCGACACCTCTACAGATCTGTTGGATTGTGCTTTCCGTCTTGGTTCTTCCGCCCCATCTTGGCGTCGCCCCAAGTGGTTCCGGCGGGTTTCCATGGGGCGATGTGTCGTTCTTTAGTTCCAGAGGGGGGGGGGAGGTTTTTTAATCATGCTGATGTGCATTTTCTGCAGGTTTAAGCCTGATTTCTTTTGGATGTGATATTGGTTTTCTTGTTTGGATTTGGATCTGGATTTTTGGTTTGTGTTTGGACTGTTTTGGCATTGTGGTGGTGGTGTGTTCCAACAATGGTGGAGCGTGAAAGATAGTTATATGGTTTTGAAGGAGGATTGAGGAGTTTGCACTGGGTTTTTCTGATCCAGTGGTTGAAGTTGATTTTGTATCTCCAATGTGTTGTGAGTCTGTGTTAATTTCATGGTGACGCTGGAGGGGTTATTGCTGGTGATGAATGATGAAGGCATGTGGTGACGTTGATGGGTCCGATGACAGGTGTGCATCTCGAGTGCATGAGCGGCTTGATGGTGCATGGAAAGGTGTGCGGCTTGATGGCGTGCGGATCGAGGGCAGCTGTCTGGTTTACTTGATTTTGAAATTTGAAATGTGATTTGGAACTGGATGTTGTGAAGTGGTGATTTGTAAGTGGTGTAGTTGTGTAATGGGTACCGGAAACCCTTAAACCGACCTTTAGAAAATGAAAAAAATGATTTTCAATCAGTAGTTAGAAAAATTCCACTCCTCAATTACAAAAGGGAACCACCTCCGCTAACCTAATCACACATCTAAAGCTATTTTAATTGAAAAAACCATATAAAATATCTAAAAAAACTTATTAAAATTATATATATATATTTTCTTCCCATTATAATAATCCCAAGGCCTTTAATAAGAGATTCGATAGTACAATTTCTAAGGGAATGTAATCATCTTCCCTAGGCTCCTGATTTTTCACTTCTTCTTTTATTGTCCTAAATTATTTCCAAAAAATTAAAATATAATAATAAAATTATATGAAATATAATAATGTTTTGTTATAATTATTATATAATATTTATCCATATCCACATCTATAAAATGAGAAATAAATGCCTCACTCGTGTATATAACATAATTCCACCTTACAAACCAATGTAAATTTTCCATCACCAAGTTAAATATAGTCATAATGAAAGTAATAATTAACATATATATGATACATATGAGATGATATTATTTCTATAAAAATTCATTTTTCATCCAAAACATATTCCTTTCACATACTAATGGAATGATATTGTCACGTGTGCTTACGTATGACCTACCAGCTCCCTGAAGAGAGGTGATTAATTTTCCATTTACAACATTAAATATTTTTCATAAAAATGTATAAAATTAGTAAATTTCAATTTATAAAATTAATATAACTAATGATATGATTTATCTACATCATATGAAAAAGACCCAAAACTAACATGAAATAAATGAATGAGAAAATGAAGTAGTTAACACCCAAAATAAAGGTATTAAAAAACAATTACTAATAAACAAGGGTTAAATGTTATATTAAGATCATATATGATATTAAAAATATGAATAATGTTGTAGTATAAATAAAAAATAGTATTAAAAGAATTATAAAATATGTTAAATCATTTTCAAAATAAGGGGAATTGTGTAGTATGGGACTTTGTCTCGATTTCCCTTCATTGAGTCATATTTTGGTGACATACACCTAATTAATGTGTTTATAAATCCCCTTTTACATGTAATATCAGGATTAATTTATAATTCATTGTATTTTAATTTGTAATTTGAATTAATACATGAAAGGGGATTTCAAATGAATATCACCAAGTTTAAATTAATTTCATAACTAAAATTGTAATGGCCTGAACCTTGCCAGTCCATTACATTGGAAAATTCTGGTGTTCTAGTGCATCAGTTTCTGTGGCAATGTGTCACCGTGGTGTCATCGATCAGTCACACCTATCAGTTCCACCCATAAGTATCACTGATCAGTTCAATACATCGATCTCATTAATCGGCTCAATCCATCAGTTTCACCAATTGGTCCCACCGATTAGTGATGCCGATCCACTTCCTTGATCAGCTCCACCGATCAGCTCACCAATTAGCTCCACTGATTGGCTTCAGGGATCTGTTTCACTGACCAACTTGACATATTCATTCCACCGATCGACTTCACCAATAGGCTTCATAGATCTGCTTCACCGATCAAGTTAACGGATTAGCTACACCAATTTGCTACACCGACCAGCTATACTGATCCGCTCCACTATTGAGTTCCACCGATCAGCTGCACCAATCTGCTCCACTGATCTACTTCACTAATTAGCTTCACTGATCTACTACACTGATCCACTTCATGGATAAACTCCTCTAATCATCTTCCCCAATCATCTCCACCGATCTACTTCACTGATCCGGTTCCACTGATCAACTTCATGAATCTTCTCCACCAGTCGAATTCACTGATCAGCTTCATTGATCAACATCATTATTCTGCTACACTGATATATTACATTGATCCATTCCATCGATCATCTCTACTGATTAGCATCACAAATTGGATCCACTAATCTTTTCATCGATCTGCTTCACTAATCATCTCCACTGATCATCTTTATCGATCTGCTCCACTAAATAGCTCACCAATCAGATCCACCCATCAGTCTCACTGATTCACTCCACTGATCAGTCTCACCAATTTGTTCCAATGTTTGACCACTGTGGATTATTGGGTTTTTTCTAGTTTCCCTCCAATAATGCCTACTTTTATCATAAAATTTATTAAAAGCAACATTTTGGGTTGTTTTAAGCCATTTCAAAGCCCACTAGTCATTTCATAAAATTCCGAACTATCAGGTGCAGTTTATTAAATGAAATAGGTAAAACCGACCACCTATGTGGTCAGGACATAACTTATTTTTCATGTGCATTTAAATGGAATATCTTGTAACTCTTGTATCTGGACATAATCAATATAATCTTTATCATTGGTCTCTTTTGAACCCCATGTATTTGATTTATGTCCTTCCTTATAAGATAAGCCATGCACCCATGCTAGAGTCCATCCCGCTCAGCCGTCGTTGAGTTTTTCTTGCTACTCCTATGACCACAGTTCTCAGCGTGAGAAGGAAATGTCAATCCATGATCATCCAAGTAGGGGTTATTCCTTTATCTCTCTTTGATGTCCATCATGTGGGTGGGTATGATGGGGTTCCCTCAGGTCAAAGATGTACCATATTTAATGAATATAATAAATAGACATTTAAATAATGAATCGCTGGAAATTATGATTATCTTGATGTGTTCTTTTTTACCTTTGTTTTTATTTTATGAAATTTATAAACTCATTTACACTGAAAATCATGGCTATTGGTGGTCTTTTCTTGGACACTAATTAAGCCTTGTTTTTTCTAGAAAATCTTGTGATTGAGTTGTTGTAATATCAAAATTGGTTAGTCATGTAAACATGGTTGATTAAATGGATACCCGATGAATTATAATTCTTTTATGATCACCCTAGTTTACCAAATGGAAATATGGAACTTAATTAATAGTTTTATTAAATCCGAAAACTCTCTTTCTATATTCTCGTGATTTGTATGGTCATTTTTTTTGAAGCCTTGTGTGGTGATGTGGATGAGAATGGAATCTGTGGTTTATAACTGGTTGGTTTGTGGATATAAGGGTGTGTAGAGCCGGTGTGTTAGGACTTGGTTTAGTTCTAGTACATCAAGGGATATCACTGATCACTTTTATTTTTATGACTTTACAAGAGAACTAGGTTTGAATGCTTAAATGACTACTTGGTTTTTTCGTTTCAACTATGGTCCTTGTCTTATGGTTGTTAATGTTAATTACTAGGTAGTGGGGGAAATATTTAAATGAAATCAACATAATACGATAAGGAGAACTAGTACAATTGGGGAATTTTTCTGACAGAAATGGGTTGTTCTCTAGTTATGAATATTGTGTGTTTTTGCGTCTATGGATAACATTGAGAGTGTTTAGGTATGGGTTGGTTGTATAGTTACCCCAACCTTTTACATATTATATCACATGATTTTATGCATAATTATACATTAGAGTAAAAGAATAGGATAAAAAATTCTAGTGTATTGGAAGACTAGGTATATAATTTTAAAAAAGGTTTTTATTTAATCTCTATAATGAAATCATATCTTCCATTGTGCTCGTACATTTTTATAGGATACCATGGGAAACCCATGAACAATGGGATGAGATAAAAAAACCAGTAAGGGAGTATACATAAGAATAAGGCTTTAGAACATGGGTTAGATGGAATGAAATAATGATAAAAAATAATTGAACACGTGGAATCAGAACATATATACATGGGATTATCTAATCATGGATTCATAGTAAAGTGGCCCCAATATAAAACATAACTTCAGTAAGAGTCAAGGGTAACCACCAAAGTTGTGTCACATAGTAGAACAACGTAAGGCTAACCACCCAGACCGTTGCACATAAAACATCATGAGACTTATCTTTTCCAAATGCATTTGAGTACTATATAGGTGCACCCAAATTACTTTTCATGGATATGCTTGACATATAAATAATCATACATAATAAATATTACAAAAAAATAAGGGTTACTGATGGAAAGAATTGGGTAACATAATTATGTCACAAACCATAACAAAAGGGGGTATTATAAAATTTTCCTTGATATAAAGAAACTAATATATACATATACATTCATAAGGGATGTTTTAATGTTTCATGGTGAGTTCTGTTTAGTATAAGTGACAACAAAAATTTTAGCATTAACCATTTTTGAGAACTTTTATGGAAAGTAATATAGAGCCTTTAAAATAGAAAATGGAACAAACCTTTATAAAATACTATAAGTGACCCAATAATTGTTTTCACAATAAAAGGCATAATTTTATAAATATAATCGTATCATGAAATATAAGATATATATCACGTGAAATCAGGTAAAAATTTGTGTTGTTCCCTGAAAATAGGCATGCTTATCGGGAAGAATTATTGAGGGAATCAGTTAGAAACATGTATATCCCTAAAAGAGAATGGGAGATGGATCTTGAAACATTAGTTTGCAGCATATAAATAGTATGTAGATGTTTTACATAAAAATAAATTACAAAATCATTTTGGTAAAAAGAACTATGGAGCAACTAGAAGGAATAAAGGCAATACAGGGAGAATCCATTGTAGAATATATGAATGGTATCAGTTGTACTTAGGAGCTATTAATGAGAGAGAAATATATTTATAACCTTTTATAAATAATGAGTTATGTATAGTGAAGGTGATAAATCATACCCAACATTAGTAATTTTATGTAAAATGGAACACCATAGAGGACATTCTTGAAAAAGGTGAAATAAAGGGGATCCCATACCATATGTCTAATGGTATTCTCCACTTAATATTAATGACCTAAATAATAGAATTAGGTTAATTAATTAATAATTACATAACCTCTTATATATTTAAATTATTTACTACATCCTTTTAGAGTTCATTTGAAACCTTTTTTATTGGTTATGATGTTCAATTTAATTGTTCGGGTCCTTTTGTTTCCTTGGTTCTAATGATCATTTCGCTTATATTCATGTTCGTAGAATCATGTAAAATGGGGAAGGTTGTCCAAAAATTGGATTATATGTTATTAATGAAAATATAGGAGGTTAAATTATTTAAAATTACATTTGGTTACTTGTATTGAATATTAGTCATTATGTAAAACATTAGTGATAACTTTTTGGGTAAATTGGTGGGTTTTACCACAAAGAACGTGTTTTGTTTTATAAGTCAAAAACATATATACAAAAAAATTCAGAACCATAGATGAGGCATAATAAATCTGGTATGGTCTTTTCCATCATGGAAATGGTTTCATGACCATAATTGACGACGGTAATGGAAAATGAAAACCCATCGTGGTTGAATCTGGTAAATTACCACATCTTAGAGGGTGTTTTCATTTTTAGTATAAATGAGTGGGAAATAAGAGATGATAAAGAATTATTCATTTATGATGAAAAAATTATAGTATATTTAATGTACTGTAGTTATCAAAAAAATTGGATGAAATGAGTTGTGTAATGAAAAAAGGGATGAAGTTGAAAATAAAATAAAAGTTGAGAGATCCCTTATTAAAATTCGGCAGCCTAACAACATCGCTTAAAATTTCATAAAATATTTTTATGTGAGAAAAAAGGGGTATTTAATAAATATTACATAATGTGGAAATTAAGGGGGATATATAATGATATATCACAATATAATCCAATTGAAATTAAAAGAATAACATAAAATGAATTCTTAAAGAAGAGAAGAGATGTAAATTCCCTTACCTTGTAGAGTAACTACTAGAACATAATGTTTGGGACCATGGGATAATAAAAACACCTTGGGAAGACTCATAGGGAAGTAAAACATCTAATGAATCATGGATAATGGATAATTAATGAATTAAAATGAAGGGAAAAGTGGGTATTTACAGTAAAAGAGGGAGAGAGTTTTTATTAATTTCAAATGACACCTCATTAGTGTTTTTTGGAAAACCATGTGCTTTCCCATGGTATTTATAATGCCCTGACCCTAGTTACCCAGAGTCGGTGCATTATTTTAATACTTTGGCATGATTACAAGGAATAATGTCCCAAAGGACTGATCGGTTTTGTAGTCTTTGAAAATAGATTACGTAGAAGAATGATACATTGCACCTTAAGACATACAAAACAACATAAATAATCTATATGAACTCAATTATTCCCTTGGCTTAACCCTGCATATCAATCACAATACACTTCTTGGAATCATGGGAAAAATAAAACTTATAAAGGGGTGAGCTCAAATGCTCAGTAAGGGTAAGAAATACAGTAGAAACAATCATAAATAAGCATAAACATTTAAGGCAATGTATAACTAAAAAAAGCCTTTTAAACTTGAACATCAGCTGGAAAAAATAAAATGAAAAAAATTCCATTTACTTATTCACATGGATATTATACTAGTCGAATAATCACATGAAATATCACTAACCACTTTCATAATGATGGAATGCATAATGCCAGACTATCATAACCACATAGTCAAAGCCTTATTCGAAGACTACAAATACGATTTTGTCAAAGCCTTCTGCCAAGACAATAGTTTGTCTCATGAATCCTACTGATCATTGAGGAGCTATAGCGGGCTCCACCCGTCACTTACTATGTCCAATAAATTCCTCATATGAAAAGGTCTAAACATAAAATAATCATTCGTATTAAAACTAGCAAACGAAATGTCAATAATTTACCCATAAACCATGTATGGTATAAAAATAACACATCCATAGTCAAACATATAAAAAAACCTTCAACATAATATGGATGATTTTTATCATGATAAATTAACTTCAAAACAAGTTTAAAATCCATTAAAGGAATTTGACATAGATGAAAATGATTTGTAGAACTCTTTGAGAGAAATACATGTTTTTCAGGAAAACTTTTAAAAGTCACACAATTTAAAAAAGAAGTCATTTAAAGACATTTTTTAATCAAAGTGTCCCATACACCTTTGAAACTTTTGAAAGGAATTAACATTTTAAAAACATTCATGTCCATATAAATAAATCCTTAAAAACCATTTTGAAGACATGGACATTAATGAGAAATATTTAGAAGAATAAATATTTAAAACATTTGAAATGATGTTTTAGTAAAAAAGTCCCTTAAAATAATCCCTATCGAAACTCTTTCATAAAACATGGACATGTAAAATATATATGTCCCAGTAGATACTTACGTAAAAACAACCTTGGATAATAAAGAGATTGTGAAATTGAACCTTACCAAATTTGTAACTTACGAAATATACAACCCATGAAAGAGTTATCATATAATGAATATGTAAATACACGTAAATTAAATTTTATTACACAAATAATTAAAATATGGTTATTATATACACCACAAAAAGGTAATAGTGGCAATATGGCATGAATCTCACGGGAATAAGGAGTGAGATGAAAACCCTTTACCTTGCACTTTCCTTTAGTCGTGGGTACGTTTAACCTCCAATATGAAGACTATAGTATGTTATTAAATTATAACAGAACTATATTAATATTTATGATATCATACATTATTCATTTATGAATTTATACTACCAATTAATAATAATTTCCATGTTATATTAATATTTCGGGTAATAATCGCTTTCTTTATCGTACATGTTTTAGCTTGTAACTTTTGATTATATCACATAGATCATGATTTAAATACTTCCAGAATATAAAACATTATTTATATATCATATATATTTAGAATATAAATATTTATAATTGACATATATATGAAATTGAAAACACCGTTTATGGAGACAGTAGTCCGTACGTACGCACAAACGCTGTTTCCGTTTTCATATAGTATTGAACGAAAGAAAGTGAATAAGATATATGTAAGTACATAAATACATACATATATATATATATATATATATCTCCAGTAGAATTATTATGTCATATATTACATAATTATTAGTAATATATATATATTTATAATCATCGATGAAGGGTGAACTTGGAATTGAATCTCATCGCGTCGTGGAGATAGTTATTTGTACATACACACGAGCGAAAATATCATTCTTTTGATATTATAATAATATATAATTCGATGTTATATTATATATAAATAATCCTTATCATGTTATATTTATTATTTACATCAAATACACATCATTATTATACCCATCCAAATAATAATGTATAGAATAACAATTACACCATGAAGTGGAGACGGTAAGCCGTATGTACGCACGTATGGTAAAATGTCATTCAAAGGGTGGATAGAATAATGAATTTTGTTGTACCATAATTATAATAACATCACAGTATGTAGAAGATATTGTAGTTATTATTTTAGAATAGAAACAACAAAAAAAGGAAGTGGAAGAAGAAAGGAACTTGGAAGAGGGGGGTGAAATCATTACCTCTTCTTCAGGTTCTTCTTTTTGATTTGATCAAAAGGGATCCATAGGATGGATTTATGATCAAACTAAGGCCTATAGGTTGAAGGTATTATAGTTGAGAGGGGATTTGGGAAGGTTTTGGCCTAGACAAATGGCTTAGAAGGTGTGAATTTGTGTAAAGGGTGAGTACCCTTTTATAGGAGGGGTGAGGGGAACCTTTGGAAAAACTTAAAATAATATTTTATAATAAATTCATATTAGGTTTTTAATGGCTCAAAATTGATTTATTTCTAGGATAAGGTGGGTATTGGTCTAAATACACTAAACCAATAGGTTTTAGATAGGTTTGTGGCATTTTATTAATCTTATCTTTTAGTTTTAACTCTTAGTTAATTAGTTTGACATTTACCATGTCTCTTTGTATGTTTATATTATATGGTTAATAAAAATACAATAAACTTCTAATAGACCTCGAAGTGGTCCATTAATGATAAAACTATCATGATATAAGTACTTTCTCCGAACCTTAGATTTTTAGGAATAGAATATACATTAATAATATAATATTTTTTTTAAAAACTCGTTTATGTCAATTTTGACACTATTGGGTATTTGGTTTTTGAAAAATTTATAATAGCATTATTACTTCAAAAAAATTCATATATCCAATAAAAATTTTCCATATTAACCTAGAAAAGTATTTTAATTCATAAAAACTCTCAAATTACATTAATTTTGTTATTTATAATATGAATTATCTTAATCTTTCATTGATACAATAATTACTGCATCATCATTGTGTCATAAATAAATTAAATTATTTAATGTCTAAAAATTATAAATAAAATACCATTATTTAGTAAATCATTTTATATTTCTAATGAATATTTATAGTCAAACATTTTACTTATATAACACTATATGAAAATTAATTACTAAAAGTTTTTTGTTTATGTCAATTTTTCCTTTACATTAAATTAATTAATCAAAATTGTCATTATCATTCATAAGTGGCTCCATGGGGTCCCAAAAAAGACCCAAAGATGCCTAGTGTAGGCCATTACTCATTAAATAAGGTTATAACATGTGTTAATGTAATTTTAAATTATTACAATATTCTTTTTACATTGAATTACCCAATTTACCTTTAACCTTGATAAATAAAAGTAAAAAAGTTACTATCCAAAAAAAATTATTTTTATCTTATTGAACCAAATTATACTCCTTTATATTCACTGTGTCTCTCGGGTTTTCAAAATTCAAATTACAGAAGTGGTAAAATTATGTTATATGTGAATTTTCAGATTCTTTTAGGAGGTGGGTAAAAGACGCTGAAAAGTTCAATAAAATTTTCATATATCTAAAATTATTATAAACATACTCGAATTAATTACAATGAACTTATATAAGTATTATGTATCTATTTTGACATAAATTAATTTAAATAAAACAAATAAATATATAAATAAATAAATCGGATTTACCCAATAACTCAGTTTTTTCACTATTCATCAAAATTGATGTTTCTCAGAAAAATACCAAAAATTAGTCCTAAGATAAATTTGATATTATGAGTTAAAAAATGATTTCTATTTTACTAAATTAAAAAAATATAAGTTTCATTAATTAATTTAAAAATTAATTTCCGTTGTCAAAACAAATAGCGTGTTTTTAAGAAGTAATAACTATCAAAAGATTGACACTTGCTTTTGTCCAGTTTAAATGTGAAATTATGTCCAATGACCAACATTGGAATAAATTGTAAAAATATAATACAATTATACTTTAAAATCACTCAAATTCATAATTTATCACTATTAATTTTTTCTATTAAAAAAGTTGTTTTTAATTAAAATTTAGTAATTTTCACTATTCATCAAAATATGAAAGTTATCAGAAAAGTACCCAAACATCACCCTAAGATAATTTAGAAATTATGAATCCAAAAATGAAGTTAATATTGAAAGATAAAATGTATATATTTTCAAAAAGTGGGTATTAATATTCTTAATAGCTAGTTTAATTGATTGTGGTGTGTTAGAACTCGATGTTGCGTAAAACACACACTATTGTATTAGTCAAAAGAGAAGCGTACCATGAAATATTGGTTTGTTACATTCTCCCCTACTTCAATAAATTGTGTCCTCTTAATTTATGATTGGTATTGGAATCTTGGGGTTGACATTTCAAAATATAATAGTTGAAATCCCACATTGTTAAATGGATTAATGAGGCCTCTATTTAAAATAAACAGTTGTTAGTATGGTGGTTACCAAAAATAATACATACAAGGGCTCTAGGTAGGAAAGCATGGATATGGAAGAGAAATCTTACCATCAATATCTGATGGGGAGTGGTAGAGAACATGGCTATTAAAAGGCCTACAATCACAAATCCATAAATTTATGACGATCTAAGGTACTATCTAGGACAACGTTTTGGTTCTAAGTTCCTTTTCTTAATGTTGAGGAATTTATTTATGAGATTTTCTAAAATCATAAAGAGATATACTTAGTTTATAATTAGATTTTTATCCATTAATAAATTTCTACCAAAAACTCATCTTTCACTCCAAAACATAATACAACTCAAAAATAAATTATTTATCCTAATCATATAGGGTTCCAAATATAATGAATTTATAATTCACATATCATACCCTTTAATAGAAGAAACTAAATTATACAATCTAGGGAATTCACGCAGTCCAGTGGTAGGTGATAAATCTCAATCGCATTATGGTTGTGGGTTCGATTCCCACAGCTTTTTCCGACGCAAAGGGTTGTCACATGGTCTGCGTGTTGTTGTTTTATAAAAATCCAAAAATAACCTTTCAAACACAATCCATTCAAACCTTTAGAATTATATAAAATACTGCTATCCAAACTCACAGTCCAAAATTTATAAGTAAGTTAAACAAAATGAAGATCCTTTTTTCTGTGTAATAACATGTGAACACCTTCATCACATATTATTTTAAAACATTGTAACATCCTGAATTACCATAAAACCATATTGATTACATTCATGCTCCCTTATTCTTTATATAATACTAGATATACTCCTTCTATCCAAAAATTGTATAAACTCCAACAATGACAATTCATTAATCGGTTTCAAGGTAGTCAAGAATATCCAATATAATTTATTCAAATCAACCATCTCTTATTCCAAAATCACTACCTCATTATCCAGACCATATTAGGGATTAAATTTCCTTCAACCATATATTTTCAAAAAAGTGTAGCTTACTATTAAGTCACTTTTCTTAGAACCATATAATCTCAAATCCTCAATAAAATAGTATTTCAGTACAATCCTTATTTATCTCCATAATTCATGTAACCAATATAATATTGATACAACACTAAAATAAAATAATTTTATAATAACAACATAAGAGCACTAGTCATTACACTTCATCTGAGGTAGTATCATAACTTGATTATTATTCAATAGAATCACTTGGTGCATACTCTGATGATTTGGAAATTGGTTTGCATAGTGTCCCATATCCTTGCAGATGAAGCATTGTACATTTGAAAACTTTTTCTTACCCTTGAAATCATGTACTTAGTGTCATTTTTCTCTATAATTATAACAAACTAGAATTCACTTCAAGTATTTACCAAGGTGATTCATTCCACATTTATCTCATATTAAAAAATCATTCTTTCCCTTATTCCCTTTATCCACATTTCTTTCTACCATCCTTTTCTTCTCTGCCTTCCCTTCAAATCCATAGGACTCCGAGAATTCATTACTTATCTTATTAACACATGATATTATTTCTTCATATGATGATAATACATAGGAGACTATTTACCTTCTAAATTCTGTCTCAAGACTATGAAAGATATGATTCTTCTTACACTTTATATCATGTGTATTGATGGAGTTCTTATTCCTTCTACTGGGTGCCATTTTTAAGAAATGGAATACACTATATTAGTTTATGAATAGAAATATCTAATAAAAAACATGTAAAACACTTAACATACATTAAACAGTTTATGGATATAATCCATAATCATAAAAATGTTTTCTTTGATGAAATATATACTTATAAACCCTTCATAATGGATTTTAAATAAAATGATAATTATCCTAAGCATATCCCCCCCGGGAGTGTCGTAACCAAGAGTGCATCAAGGCTCGTTGTCATGCACTAGTTCTCGTTCGAGTCATGCTCAAAGCGATGTTTTTGGGTTTTACCCCTAGGCACATCTTTTCCAGTGCCCGCCTTTACCTGCTCATATCCAGAAAGGGATGTATTGCTCGGAAAACTCACAAAATATCTACAATTCAAAAATTCTAGGATGTTATTCTATTATAATCCTCAAAGTATATCTTAGTGTAATGTGTTCTAATTTGATTTTGTCTAAATATAGTTTCCAAGGTTATTTCTAAACTTCCTCTGATACCAACTATAATGCCCTGACCCCAGTTACCCAGAGTCAGTGCATTATTTTAATACATTGGCATGATTACAAGGAATTAAGTCCTGAAGGACAGATCAGTTTAGTAGTCTTGGAAATTAGATTACATACATGAATGTTACATTGCACTTTAAGACATACAAAACAACATAAATAATCTTTATGAACGCCATTATTTACTTGGCTTAACCTTGCATATCAATCACAATACACTTCTTGGAATCCTGGGAAAAATAAAACATAGAAAGGGGTGAGCTCAAATGCTCAGTAAGGGTAAGCAATACAGCAAAAAAGTTCATAAATTAGCATAAAAATTTAAGGAATTTTATAACTAAAACAAAATCCTTTTAAACATGAACTTCAGCATAAAATGGAAAAAATAAAATGAAATAATTCCATTTACTTATTCACATGGATATTCTACTAGTCGAATAATCACATGAAATATCACTAAACACTTTCGTAATGATGGAATACATAATGCCAGAGTATCATAACCACATAGTCAAGGCCTTGTTCCGTGATAAAAAATAAGATTTTATCAAGGCCTTGTGCCAAGACACTAGTTTGTCACATGATACGTACATATGCATCGAGGAGCTATAGTGGGCTCCACCCATCACTTACTAAGTCCAATGCATTCCTCATATGAAAAGGTCTAAACATAACATAAACATTCGTATTAAAACTAGCATATGAAATGTCAATAATTTACCCATAAACCAAGAATGGTATAAAAAAACACATCAACAGTCATACATATCACTAAACCTTATACACAATATGGAAGATTTGTATCATGATAAATTAACTTCAAAACAAGTGTAAAATCCATTAAAGGATTTTGACATAGATGAATATGATTTTTAAAACTCTTTGAGAGAAATACACCATTTTCCTGAAAACATTTAAAAGTCACACAATTTAGAAAAGAAGTCATTTAAAGATTGTTTTGAGTCAAAGTGTCCCAAACCACTTTGAAATTTTTGAAAGGAATTAACATTTTAAAAACATTCATGTCCATATAAATAAATCCTTAAAAACCATTTTGAAGACATGGACATTAATGAGAAAGATTTAGAAGAATATATATTTAAAACATTTGTAATGTTGTTTTAGTAAAAAATTACCTTAAAAGAATCCCTTTGAAAACTCTTTCATAAAACATGGACATGGATAATAAATATGTCCCAGTAGATACTTACGTAAAAAAACCTCAGATAATAAAGAGATTGTTAAATTGACCCTTACCAATTTGGTAACTTACGAAACATACAACCCATGAAAGAGGTATCATACAATTAATATGTAAATACACATAGATTAAAGTGTATTACACAAAGAATACAATTATGGGCATTGCATACACCACAAAAAAGATAATAGTGGCAATATGGCATGAATCTCACAGGAATAAAGAGAGAGATGAAAACCCCTTACCTAGCATTTTCCTTTAGTCGAGGGTACGTTTAACCTCCTGTATGAAGACTATAGTATGTTATTAAATTATAAAAGAACCATATTTATATTTATTATATCATAAATTATTCATTTATGACTTTATACTACCAATTAATAATAATTTTCTTGTTATATTAATATTTCAGGTAATAATCGCTTTCTTTATCGTACGTGTTTTAACTTGTTACTTTTGATTGTATCACATAGATCATGATTTAAATAATTACAGAATATAAAACATGATTTATATATCATATGTATTTAGAATGTAAATAATTATAATAGACATATATATGAAATGTAAAACACCGTTTATGGAGACGGTAGTCCGTACGTACGCATAAACACTGTTTCTGTTTTCATATTGTATTGAACGGAAGTAAGTGAATAAGATATATGTCAGTACATAAATACTTATAAATATATATATATATATATATATCTCCAGTATCATTATTATTTCATATATTACATACTTATTAGTAATATATATATTTTTATAATTGTCGATGAATGGTGAACTTGGAATTGCATCCCATCTCGTCGTGGATACGATAATCCGTATGTACACACGAGAGAAAATTTCATTCTTTTGACATTATAATAATATATAATTCGATGTTATATTATATATAAAAAATCCTTATCATGTTATATTTATTATTTATATCAAATACACATCATTATTATACCCATCCCAATAATAATGTATTGAATAAAAATTACACCACGACATGGAGACGATAAGCCGTACGTACGCACGTATGGTGACATTTCATTCAGAGGGTGGATAGAATAATGAATTTGGTTTTACCATAATTATAATAACATCACAGTATATAGAAGATAATAGAGTTATTATTTTATTATGGAAACAACAATTAAAAAGGAAGTGGAAGAAGAAAGGAACATGAAAGAGGGGGGGGGGTGGGTGTGGAATCATTACCTCTTCTTCGGGTTCTTACTTTTGATTTGATCAAAACGGATCCCTTGGTTAGCTTTATGTTCAATATAAGGCCCTTATGTTGAAGGGAGTATAGTTGAGAGGGAATTTGGGTAGTGTTTGGCCTATACAAATGGCTTAGAAGGTGTGAATTAGAGTGAATGGTGATTTCCCTTTTAAAAGAGCGGTGAGGGGATCCTTTGGAAAAACTTAAAATATTATTTTATAATAAAATAATATTCGGTTTATAATGGCTAAAATTTGATTACATTCTTGAATAAGGTGGTAATAGGTCCCAATACACTCATACAATAGGTTTTAGATAGGTTTGGGTCATTTTATTAACCTTATCTTATAGTTTTAACTCTTAGATAATTAGTTTGACATTTACCATGTCTCTTTGTATTTTTATATTATATGGTTTATAAACTGACTATAAACATTAAATCGACCCCAAAGTGGCCAATTAATGATAAAAATATCATGATATAAGTCCTTTGTCCAAACCTAAGATTTTTAGGAATATAATATCCATTAATAATATAATATTTGTTTTAAAAACTCTTTTATGTCAATTTTGACACTATTGGGTATTTTTTTTTGATAAATTTATAAAAACATTATTACATAGAAAACAATTCATATAACCAATAATAATATGTCATATTAACTTTTAAATTACTCTAATTCATAAAAATTCTCAAATTATATTTATTTGGGTATTTATAATATCGATTATCTTAATCTTTCACTAATAGGGTAATTTCTGCATCATCATTATGTCATAACTAAATTAGATTATTTAATCTCTAAAAATTATAAATAAAATACCATTATGTATTAAATCGTTTTATCTTTCTAATCAATATTTATAGACAAAAATATTACTTATATAACACTATATAAAAATTAATTACTAAAATTTTTTTTATGAATTTTTCCTTTAAATTA
This sequence comes from Viscum album, assembly GCA_963277665.1. Lineage (NCBI taxonomy): Eukaryota > Viridiplantae > Streptophyta > Magnoliopsida > Santalales > Viscaceae > Viscum > Viscum album. The sequence goes on from OY728132.1 coordinate 1,646,652,991, forward strand.
AATTAATTAATCTAAAATGTCATTATCATTCATAAGTGCCTCAATGGGGTCCCAATATCAACCTAAAGATTCCCAGGGTCGGCCATTACTCATCAAGTAATGTTATGACATGAGTTATGGTAATTTTCAATTATGGAAATATTCTTTTTACCTTGAATTACACTATTTACCTTTAACCGCGGTAAATAAAAGTAAAAAGTTACCATTCACCAAAAATTATTTTTATCTTATTGAACCAAATTTTACTCCTTGATATTAACCCTGTCACTCAGATTTTCATAATTCAATTCACCGAAGTGGTAATATTAATTTTTTTGTGAATTTTCATGTTCTCCTAGTAGGTGGGTAAAAGACGGTGAAAAGTTCAATAAAATTTTTATACATCTAAAATTATTATAAAATGACTCCAATGAATTAGAATGAAATTATATAAGTATTATGTATATATTTTTACATAAATTAATTTAATTAAAATAAAAAATTATATAAATAAAAAATCGGTTTTAAGCAATAACTCAGTGTTTTTCACTATTCATCAAAAATTGATGTTTCTCGGAAAAATACCAAAAATTTGGACGAAGCTATATTTGATATTATGAATTAAAAAATGATGTATATTTTACCAAATTAAAAACATATAAGTTGCATTAATTAATTTAAAAATTAATTCACGTTGACAAAATAAATAGAGTGTTTTTATGAAATAATAACTATCAAAAGATTGACACTGGCATATATCCAGTTTAAATGTGAAATTATGTCCAATGACCAAAATTGGATTAAATGGTAAAACTATAATCTAATTATACTTTCAAATCACTCAAATTCAAAAATTATCACTACTAATTTGTATGATTAAAAAAGTTATTTTTAATTAAAATTTAGTAATTTTCACTATTCATCAAAATATCAAGTTATGAGAAAAGTACCAAAAATTTACCCTAATCTAATTTTGATTTTCCGAATCAAAAAATGAATTTCATTTTAAAAGATAAACTATATAAAATTTCAAAAATTGGGTATTACTATTCTTAACATTTAGTATAATTGGTTGTGGTGTGTTAGAACTCGAAGTTGCGTATAACACACGGTATTGTATTATTCAATGAAAAGCGTACCGTGAAAGCTTGGGTTGTTACAGTATTTTACCATGGTATTTTCTAATTTGAAAAATTCATAACATATATTACTATAAAATATGTGACTAGAATTATTTATTAATTATTACATCATTTTGTGGCCAATGACCATTCCGAAAACTCCAAACTGTATTTTTACTATTCATGAAAAAAATATTTTATATTAGAAAAATAACAAAAAATCACCCAAACAATATTTCAATGTGTAGAATTTAAAAATGACCTCCATTTTTTGAAGATAGTTTTCTAAATAATTTTAATTTAATTTTAAAAAAATCATAATTTATTCAATAAAATCAACATTAAAACTATACATCCTTTTATAACACCATTAATAATTAATCAAGCTCCCATATAATTATGTTATAACTATTAGGAAATAAAGTAGAAATTTATGATAACATTTTATAAAAATATATTTCCATTTTAAATTAATAAATTAATCATAAAATTGTAAATAAAATATTTTGGAAATACAAAAATATTAATTCTTATCTATGATTATATTTTCACTTTTAAGCTGTCTAAATTGTAATTAAACATTAATGGGTGAAGTTTCTATTTTTTCGCATATTTTCTATTAATAACTATTCATTACTATTCATTACTACTCATAATGGTATGTAACTATTCATAAGGGTATGTTACTATTCATCAAAAATTATATTTATCTTACCAAACTCCATATAACTTACACATAAAAATTGTAAATGACTGTTTTTTCAAAATTTATATCACATAAGTGACAAACTTATGTTTAACGGTAACATAATACTTAGTAGTGAATTTTTTTGTGCCTTCATGTTATTATATGATATAATTATAAGAAGGTATTATCCATTGGTAAAACATTAGGTTGTTACATCCCCCCCCCCACTTAAGAAAATTTTCCCTTGAAATATCGTTTTACATTCTAGGAAAAAAATATGAGTGAGTTCTTTTCCATCATTTCTTCCTCTAGTTCCCCTGTTGCAATTTTGTACTTATGGTTCCGCCGTAGTACCTTGACTATGTGAGTTGTCTTGTTACATATAGATTTACCTGTACGATCCAAGATCTTCAATGGATCCTCTTCATTTGAATGATCATCCTCCATTGGTACCACCTCTAAAGAGTGTACATGTGAAAAGTCCGGTATGTACATAAATAAGAGGGATACATGAAGACATCATGTACTTTGAACATGCTAGGTGAAAGTGCTAGTTGATAGGTTGTAGCTCGGACATGATCAAGGATCTTGAAGGGGAAAATTTACCTCGGACTTAGCTACCTTTCCTTTCCAAACCACACGACCTTCTTCCACGACGATATGTGTTGAAATACTAGGTCTCTAACTTTTAACTCAAAGACTCATAAAAAAATTTCTTCTTAAATATTTTGTCATCTTTGGGCTTCCATGACATGTTTCTAGATGGTTTTCACCTTATACACCATTTATTCTACCCTTTTAGATCCTAGAATCTAATTCTCACTAACTTCATCCCAACATGCCAGTGTTCTACACCTTTTCCAATAAAGGACTTTGTATGGTGCCATTCAGATGATCGAGTGAAAACTATTGTTGTATGTGAATTCAACCAATGAAATATGTTGGTCCTATCCTCAATTAAATCCCATAGAACATGTTGTAAACATATCATCTATTGTTTGAATATTCCACTCAGATTAGCCATCCGTTTGAGGATGATAGGCCATACTGAAGTTCAGATCAGTTCGTTGAGCATGTTGGAGACTTTTCCAGAACATTGAGGTGAATCTCCGATAACGATCGATTATAATAGATAGTGTTAGACAATGAATCCTTACTACATTGTTGATGTAAATCCATTCAATTTAATCCAATGGGAAGTCCTCTAGAATTACGATAAAGTGAGTTGTCTTTGTAAGAAGATCCACAATGACCCGTATAGCATTATTTCCTCTGGATGTCCTTGGATGTCCAGTGAAAAAGTCCATTTTAAAGGTTTCCCTCTACAATGTTCGTATGGGTTGTGGTTACATCATCCCCTTAGACATTTTCCTTTAGTATTCACCTATTGACATACCAGGTACTTTTATGTATACTAACCATTATTTTTATTCATATTGTCCCATCAAACATTCTCTTGGAGATCTCGATACATCTTTGTGCTCCCTAGGTGGATATAGATTGTAGGTCTATATGCGTCATTTAGATGATCCTTAATTATCTCTAGATTGTATGGTACACATAATCAGGACCCAAATCATAAAAAATCCTTCCCTATCATTCACAGACTCAAATTATTTCCCATTTTTAATAGCTTCCACCCTTTTTATAATTTTAATATATTTTCTTTGAGAATCCATTATTCTATCCATGGGTGATGGTTGAGAAATAATTTGATAAAGTATCAATTATTATCATCCCATAATGATTCCCATGTCCATAATATGATAATATACGTATATCATATCCTTTTTAGTTCTCAACATTGGTAATGATGTAGGATCATTTCTACATAGAGATTTCCCCACCTTGTTTTCTTTACTCAGATGGTAGTGGATTGAGCAGTCATAATCTTTGATGAGATCTATCCATATTCACTAAAACCTATTAATATATTCTTCTGTGAATATATATTTGGGACTATTTTGATATGTATATATCTCACACTTATCTCAATAAGGATAATGCTTCCAAATTTTCAATGAAAAGATCATAGCATCCAACTAAAAATCATGTGTGGGATGGTTTTGATCATTGATTTTATGCTTCCTTGAAGAATATGCTCTCACATTATCATTTCTCATTAGAACACATCTTAATCCCTTCATAGAAGCATAACTATACATGACAATGAGTTCTCCACATGTTGGGAGTGTGAGTACTGGCACAGTGATTATCCTCATTTTCAACTCCTTGAAACAGTTTTCACATTCCTGAGTCTAGAAAAATATTACACCATTTTATGTCAACTTGGTCATTGTGTTTTACTATCATGTAAATTTCTTCACAAATATTCTATAATACCCAGCTAGACCCAAAAAGATGCGGATTTACATTACAGATGTTGTCCTGGGCCACTCTTCAATCACCTTTATCTTAGTAGTGTCCACAGATATCATTTTTCTGGTGATAACATGCCCCATGAATGATACTTTCTCTATCCAAAACTCACATTTACTGTAATTTTCATACAACTCATCCATTTTCCATGTTTTTAAGACAATATTCAAATAATCCTCATGTTTCTCCTAGCCCTTGGAGTATATTAGAATATCATCAAAAAAGACAACCACAAATTTGTGAAGGAAATATCTAAAGACTATATTAATTAAATCCATGAAAACTTTTGGAGAATTAGTGAGTCTGAAGGGAATCACTACGAACCCATTGTGTCTAAACCTAATTCGAAAGGAGGTCTTGGGAAAATATTCCTTCATCACCTTTAATTGGGGATATCCCGGCCGAAGGCCCACCTTAGAGAAATAACTTACCCCTCAAAGATGATCGAACAAGTAATATATCTTTGGTAGGGGATACCTATTCATTACTGTGATTTTATGGAGCTCATGATAATCAATGCAGGGGTGCATTAATCCATCATTCTTCATGAAAAAGTGGACTGGAGCACCACATATTGAAACACTCATGCATATAAAGCCTTTCTCCAGGTTCTCTTGTAACCACTTCTTTAACACTCCCAACTCAACGATGGACACTCTATAAGGTGAATTTAATATATGAAGATATCCAGGAATAGGTTCAATTGTGAACTCAACCTCTCGATCGTGAGTAATACAATAAAAATCATTTGGGAATACCAAAGTGTAATCCCTTACGATGTGTATGTATTCAGGCATGATTCTATACTTTTTCTCAATAATTTGTGATGGATATGTTTTTTCATAATGAATCAATATCCACACATGAGACATTTATTACAATAGAGATTCATCTTCCTCCTCACACTTGTAAATAATTATAGTATGCTTCGTGGTGTGAAGAGTGATCTCCCTTTCCCAACATTTGATGTTGTCTTTATATAATGATAGCCAATACATGTCCATGATAGGCTCTAACTCCACTAAAGGAAGTATGATGATATTATATAAGAGGTTCAGTCTACAAACATTAATTGGGGAGGAGTTATAAACCATTTATTCAATAATTTATCCATTCCCTATTCACACTGATAATTTGTCCTCCAAATTTTGAGGTGGTGTTTGAATAATTATACTATTCTTGAAAGATATGAACGAATGCATAAAAACATAATCCAATAGTATGATCCCTATTCATGAATGAATAAATAGCATAAATTTCACCACATTGTTTTTCGGATCCACCTCATTAGTAGTGATAAAATAAGCCCTTCCTTGATTCCTTGGAGGTTGTTGTTGATTTCCTCCGCCAACCCTTGTCTTAGGGAATTTTTTTTCATAATTCCCATGATCCCTGTTTTTGTAACACTAAACTATAGGCTGAGTGTTGATCTAAACCTTCCTTTATTCATCCACATTTGTAGTATTCTTCATATCCCTTCAGCTGTTCTTGGCCAAATGTCCCAACATTCCACATTTGATGAAATTATTTATTCCCTTTTGACAGTTCTCAAGATTCATCTTCTAAAAACCTTTATAAGTTGGATATTCTAGATTATTTCCATCAAGGGATTTGTTTGTTTGACCACCCATGTTGTTCTCCATTTTTATCTTCATTTCACCGAGACCACGAGACCATTGAGAGTCTCCAATATCAATTTCAACCTTGAGGTCACAATGGACAATCTCTTCATTACTGTCGAAGTCTCAAATCGCCAATGCTTTTCATAGAATTGGATTTATTTTTCTAATGAAGCGATCCAAAATTCATTCAGTGTTCATGAAAAATATAGAGTCATACATTTAAATCCTTTTAATGTTTTCTTCACACACCTGGATGAAATCATCTTCCTTCAACTTGAGTCAAAGGAACACAATTTCCATCATGAGGCAGAGGGTTCAAGGAAAATATTTATTAAAAAACATCCTCTTGAATTCCTCCCAATCCCTAGAATAAAAATCATCCTACGACTTTGTATTCCTGATCAGTTTCCACCACTGACCAGCTTCCCCATCAAAATGATAGACCACCATCACAACTTTCTCTTCTTTTGAGAACTAGAGGACATAGAATATATTTTCAATGAAGCCATTACACTGTTCCATGAGGAGGGGATCAAAATATCTACTATACATGTGAGGCCTATTCCTCATGAATTATTCTACAAAAACATACTATTTTCTTAGAGGAGTAGGTCATTCTACATGATTTAAGTTATTATTCATAACATGTGCCAATCGAGAAGGTACTATCATGAAGTTTTTAGAACCCATTCCCATCATATCTGATATCTAATTTTAGAATTATTCACATTCACTTTCACATCGATTATTGGAACTTTTTATTATATTTCCTCCCACTAAAAATGAAAAAGAATGTAAAATTATAGGGCTTCAATACATAGCTACTGAACCCAAAAAAGGAAACTTTGATCAAAAGGGGATGAAATTTTAAACGAGAAGTATATCCTAACTTGTGATTCCCAATGTTTCAATCTTGGTTATCCTCGATCTATTAATTAACTTATATTCATATAGATTTTTTTCATTTCCTTAATAACAGTTTTTATCAACATCCTGAATTTATCAAGGCATATAACTCGAGAGTGTCAAACCAAGAGTGCAGCAAGGCCCGTTGTTATGTATCAAGATACCCTAGGTTAGGACAGAAACTCCTTTTCAGATTTTTCACTCCTAGGTACATCTATTTCAGATCCACCTGTACCTATTTTAACCTAAAAAAGGATGTATTTTCATGATAATCCACTTACTCTATACATAACCAAATTTAGGTATATTAACGTATACTTAGTCTTATCCTTAAGGTTCACACTAAGGTGATCTATTCCCTTCCTAATCTCCATATATAACTAGACCATTATTCGATACCAACTATAGTGACCCTATCCTTTTATATATAACATTACATGATTTTAAGCATAAATATTCCTCAGATTAAAATCCAAGGATCGTAAAGTCTAGTGTCATGGAAGACAAGGTACATAATCAAAAAAATGTTTTTATTTAAACTCTATAATGAGATCATATCTTCCATTTTGCTCATAAATCTACATAGGGTATCTTGGGAAACACATGGAAAAAGGGATGAGCTAAAAATCCTAGTAAGGGAGTATACATAAAAATAAGGCTTAAAAACTAGGGATATAAGGCATTTAATAATGATAAAAAAAGCATGGAAAGCATGGAATAATAAAATATAAACAAGGTATCAAATAATCATGGAATCATAGTAATGTGGGAGCAACATAAAACATGACTTATGTACGAGTCAAGGCTATCCGCAAAGATCGCTTACTATAGTAGAAAAAGTCATGGATAACTGCGAAGACCATTGCACGTAAAATACCATGGGAATTTACATTTCCCGATGAATTAGAGATATATATGGTCCCACCCATCTTAAATTTCATGAATATGTTTTCCACATAAAGAATCATATTCAATAAATAATACATAATCATAAGGGTTACCCATGGATGGAATTAGGTAACATAATCATGACATAATGTTTTAAAAAAGCGGTATCATAAAAGTATCCATGAATTAAAGGAACTAAAATATAAATGGACATTCATAAGGAATGTAATCATGTATCATGGTTAGTTATGTCAAGTTTAAGTGACAACATAAATTTTAGCATTATTCCTTTTTAAGAAGTTTTTAAGAAAGTACTACAGGGCCTTTAAAATCGAAAAGGAAACACACCTTTATACAACACCTGAAGTAAACTCAGAAGGTTTTCACAATAAATGAATTATTTTATATAAAAAAATTTGTTTTCAAATAGAGTATAGAGTGCACTTGAAATCAGGTAATAATTCGGGGTGTTCCCTCAAAATAGGTTTTCTTATTGGGTAGAATTAAGGAGAGAATCACATACAAACATTAATATCCACAATAGATACTGAGATATGGATCTTGAAACTTGATTTTGGATCATATACAAAGTATTTATAAGTTTAACCTAAAAATAACAGACAAATTAATTTGGTTAAAAAGAACGATGGAGAAACCCGAAGGAATAAAGGCTATATATGTATAATCCCTTAAGGAATATCCCCATGGTATCAGTTATACTTAAGAGATATTAATGAGAGAGAAAGATAATTATCACCTTTTATACATCATGAGGGATGTGTTGGGATAGTGATAAATGAAACCCAAACAATATTATTTATACATAAAGGGCATAACATAGATAATATTCTTGAAAAAGGTTAAATAGAGGGGATCCCTTACCATAAGTCTGATGGTATTCTCCAATTGATATTAACACCCGGAATAATAAAATTATGTTCATTAATTAATAATTCTATAACCTATTATATCTTTAAATTATTTATTATAACATCTTATAGTTTATTCATAACCATTTTAATTGTTTATGAGGTTGAATTTTATTGTTCCTGTCCATTTGTTACCTTGGTTCTAATGATTGGATCACTTATCTTCATGATCGAAAAATCATGTAAAATGTGGAAGGATGTGCAGAATTAGAGTAATATGTTATTAGTGAAAATACAGGAGGTTACATGATTGTAAAGTCCATTTGGTTACTTGGATTGAAGATTAATTATTATGTAAAACATTAGTGATAACCTTTTGGGTTAGTTGGTAGGTTTTCACCCCCAGAACATGTTTTGTTTTACAAGTCAAAAAAATTTGTAAAAAATAAATACAAAAAAATTGAAGAGATATAAAATATATATTATGGTCTGGTAAAACCACGAAAATGGTTTAATGATCAGAATTTAAGACATTAATAGAAATTGAAAACCCATTGTCCTTGAATGTGGTAAATTAGCACACATCAGATGGTGTTTTCATTTTTAATATAAATGAAAGGGAAAGAGGATATGATGAAGAATTATTCCTTTATTAGGAAAAATTTCTAGTAAATGTAATTTAATAGATTAATAAATTATTTGTATGAAAGGAGTTAAGGAAAGAAAAATAATTGAGATTAACTTCAAAATAAAGAAAAAGTTGAGAGACCCCATATTTAAATATACCATCCTAACATCATCGAATAAAATTTCATAAAATATTTTTATGAGTGAAAAAATGGGTATATATTCATTCAAATCTAATATATACAGTAAGTGGGATATAATATGATATATTCCAACATAATACAGTTGAAATTAAAATATTAACAAAAAATGAATGCTTGAAAAGGAGAAGGGAGGTAGATTCCCTTACCGTGTAGGGTAACTACTAGAACTTGACGGTTGGGAAATTGGGTGCTTAAAGAAGCCATGGGAGGAATGTTATTGATATTGAAATTCCATATATATAAGGATTATGAATATTAAATTAATGAATAAAAATTAAGGAAAGAGTGGGTATTTATAGTAAAAGAGGGAGAGTTTTTTATTAATTTCAACAGACACCTCATTAGTTATTTTTCCGTGACCATGGGATTTACCATGATATTTTCCCATGGTATTAGCCTATTGATACACATAATAAAATATATTAAGGTACATAATTCTACCATCAACATTTTTAAATTATTATATCGTTATGATTCCCTTAAACATACCGAAAACTCAAAATTGTATTTTTACTATTCCTGAAAAAATAAAGTATTTTAGAAAAATACAAAAAATTCACCCTAGCTTTTTTTCAATGTGAAAAATTAAAAAATGAGCTCCATATTTTTAAAAAAAAATTATAAAAAATCTTAATTAAATTTTTAATTAAAATCATTATTTATTCAATAAAATCAACATTAAAACTATAACTCATTTTTTAACAGTGTTAAAAATTAATCAAGGTCCCATAAAATTATCTTATAACCATAAGACAATAAAAAAAATTATAATTACTTTTCATGAAAATAAATTTCCAGTTTAAATTATTAAATTAATCATAAAATAGTAAATAAAAATTTTTGACAAACAAAAATACTAATTCTTATAATATGTTTATTCTTTCACTTTTATAATATATAAATTGTATTTTTTACATTCATGGTTAAAGTGTATATTTTATTGGATGATTTTATATTCATTTCTATTCATAAAGGTATTTTACTATTCATAAGGCAATGTTATTATTTATCAAAAATTTAGTTTGTCTTATCAGACTCTAGATAACATACAGATCACAATTATAGATGACCATTTTTTAATGTTCATAAAACATAAGTAACAAACTTATGTGTAATTTTTACATATTACCTAGTAGTTCATTGTGTTGTGACTTCATGTTATTATATGACATAATTATAAGAAGGGATTTTCCATTAGTAAAACACCAGGTTGTTACTTGTTTTCTACTTCGAACCCTTAGGTTGGGATGAATGCTAGATTACCTATATGTATAATATTTAGTTCTTTTGATTCTTATACAAACTCCATCCATATTGAGTCCTTCGTGCCGAACAACATCATTTCATGGGAGAGGTTGTTTTTTCCCATCATTGTTATGAGTGGCTGGTTATTAGCTTATTTTACTCCCTCTCCCAGGTAGTCCAAGACTCTTTGGGTATGTTGTGACGACCTAAATATCATTATGGACCAAGACTCTTTAGGTAGGGTGACTTGTTGTGGTTGGTTCATGTGGGTGCGAGAAGTTTTGTTTACCAAGTGTCTTCAGGATGAGGCCCATGTGTTTTTAGGTGTAGCAGTGGTTGATGATTCCCATTAGTCTTCAAGTGTGGAAGTTGTTTTTGTGGCCATGGTGTCTGTAGGTGTGGTTATGTGTGGTTTTGGTGGCCCTAGTGTTTGTGGTAGAGATAGATGTGCTGTTCGGATGGCCCATATGGTTGTTTTTGGGTGCGGTAGTGGGACTGTAGTGGGATCTATGAGGGAGGTATGACTTATACGATGTCTTATATAACTAGTGGAAAATCAGTGTGGGGTACCCAAATATTGATGTGTTATTTATATTATTTTACATGGTTTGAATTATTTTTGGAACGTGCCTTGGTGAGGCTAGGCGGTTAGTTTTCCTTGTTAGGTGTTTTGGTTAACTATAATTTCTCACGGGCATTAGAATGCCTACTCACTTGTGCATGAGAGATTTTGGTTTTCCCTACTGAGTATACCTGTATACTCACACTATGTATATAAAACTAGTTTTAGGTTTCCATGAGTACATTGAGGATCGTGCCAGACTATACTAGCTCAAAAATATGGACAATTTTCTTTCATGTTTTTCATTCTTTAAATAAAATTTAATTAGAATTTTCTTCTACTTTGTATTAGATTATTTTGAACATGCATATAGGAATAGATTATTTGATTTACTTTTAATTTTTGTTTTTTTGAGTTGTTTGGATTTACAACATTATCTTCTGATCATGTTCTATAAATATGGTAATTTCATCCATATTATGTTTGATGATATACCCTTGGTGCTAGTCACAACTCTGAGACCTATCGTAGGTGGGACTCAGGGACATTAACTCTCCTTCAACTTCAAAAGGAAGGGTCTCATAGATTTTTGTCACATACCATGCCTTGGTGAAGGTGGGTTGTGATAGAATGGTATCGAAGACTAATGGTTGAGATATAGGATTTAGTTCGGGGTTAGGCATAGTGAGAATCTCATGGGATGGCCGAGAAACATTGTTTGAAAATATTGGTGTGTGGAATTGGAAAGAAACAATTGTCTAGGTGATGGGATTTTAGGGCCCCGTATGATTCGATATAAGAAATCTGGGCCTACTGATTGACCAGGTGGGGCTTTACTAATTAGAGGGTAGAAACCCCAAGAAAGGTACATACATCATAATGAATTTTTTTATTTTTTTTCTTGGGTGTTTTTGGGAATTTAAAATAAATAAGGTTTATGAAAAATGTAAAAGGAATCTTCTACACTATTCAGTCTTAGGCATTCTTTATTTACATTATAGCTATGGCACCCAGACTATGTCTATGAGTAGTATGAGTGATAGAGGCCCAAAAGGCTGATATGTTCGATTAGTGGAGGATTGAGAAATAGGAAGAGAAAAAAAAGTATTAGAAGATTCTCTATGCCTTTCAGTGGTATAACCTTGGGAAGTATGAGGGAAGCATCTCAGACTTGGAGACAGAGGGCTGGTTGGATGAGCTGGAGATCACATTTGCCTTGATCCGTGCTCTGAGAGAGTTATGGGTGCCAATGGTTGTCACTCAGATTATGGGAGAAGTGCATCAGTGTTGGACGCTCTACCACCGAGAGAGGATGTAGACTGAGGTTTGGTGGACTATCTTTGAGAAGGAGTTTCAGGCAGAATTAGTTTCTTCTACGATAAAGATGAAAAGAGACAAGAGTTTATCTCCCTCTAGTATGGGAGTATTTCAGTGTGGCTGTAGGGGATCATGTTCAAGGATCTCCTTCTTTTTCTCCAAAACTATTTTCAGATGATGAGTCATAGGAAAGATATTTAGAGGAGGCACTACAACCTTCTCTTTAGTATGCTTTTACTCCCTTAACTCTACCGATGTACAAGGAGGCTGAGAAGATGAGTAAGGTAGTAAATAGGATTCAAATGCTGGGAGTTTTAACATAAGAGGGGAACTATTTTATCTTGTCAATGGGGAGGTCGTGAGTAGTACGCCTCCAGCAGCAGGGCCTTCCAGGTTTTGGCCGACGAGGAGTAGGCCTCAGCTGTTCTAATTCCGACCTACCAGTACTCTCCATTTCACAATGGTCATAGGGCAGAGGTTATTTTATTTTAGAGGTATTTGTAACATCTAGATTCAGTTCCCAATTATAGATTAGTATAGTGGGGGTGGATAGGTTTAGCGACCACCTCAGTAGAATAAGTTTCTAGCTAAACCATATCAGTAGAAGCTGTAGGGGAAGCGAGCTTCCGCTCCACTAAGAGAAGACATTGTAGGTGGAGGCCAAACTCAAGGAGCTCCTAAGGGACCTCAAACATGGAATGGTCAGGGAGGCAGATGATAGATGAGGGGTAGAGGAGCTGTGTAGGAATAGTTTCACACTGTAGAGGCAGCAATTCTATCATGTCCAGATGTCATTAGAGGTACAATCATTTTTTAGCACTCTTTCCTATGCCTTTTTTGAATCAAGAGCATATCACTCCTTCATTGCACCCTGTATGTCCTAGGCCTTGGGTCTATACATAGAGATACTCTCTATTTCCTGAGTGTTGACTAAGCCAGATAGAGGTCAGACCAACCTGTTTGTTGTTTGTCGTGGATGCAGACTGATGTTGGGGAAACATCAGTCTAGTGGGGATCTTTTTCTTCTACAAATGCATCCATATGATGTGATCCTATTCATCAACTGAATTTTTTCTGTACATGCTATTATCTACTACATCTAGAGAAAGGTCATGTTTCTAGATATGGGCACCCAACAAGTAGATTTTATTTGCGAGTCAGGTAACTAGGAGTGATGTAAGTGTTTGAATCCCCTTCATTCCTTGTTAGCTGAGTTGTTAGTGGCATCAACAAACTCAAAGATAGTGGATTTTATGAGGATTTTTTGTGAGATCATGGACATATTCCCTGAAGAGGTTTTGACTCTACCCCTCAATGCGATGTTGAGTTTCAAATATACTTAAAACCCAGTTCCCATATGATTTTGATGGCTCCCTATCACATGGCGGCTACTGTGTTTTGGGAGTAGTGGATTCAGGTTGATGACCTGAGAAAGAGGGGTTTTATCCAACCAAGTGTGTCATAGTGGGGTGACCCATTCTTATTCTCAAAGAAGGTAGACAGTGGTATAAGGCTGTGAACATACTAATGAAGACTAAATCAGGTGATAGTTAAGAACCGTTAACCCCCCCGAGGATCGATCACATTTTTGACTTGTTGAGGGTGCATGTTGGCTCTCTAAGATCAATATGCAGTCTGGGTATTACCAGTTAAGGATGAAAGATGATGATATCCTGAATACTAATTTCATGATCATGTATGGGAACTTCGAGTTCGCATCCTTTCCATTCATTGTTATAGACACATTTTTTTTGTTTTCATGGAGATCACAAACTCTATTTCTCGTGATTTTATGGACTAGTTCGTCATTATGTTCATTGATGTCATCCTGATCTACTCAAGATCATAGGATGAGCATGCCGATCACCTCTATATAGTTTTGGAGATCCTTCGACACCACCATCTCTATGGGAATTTGTCAATGGTCATGTTATTAACATGACAAGTGCACTTTCTTGGACATGTGGTGTCTCACAAATGGGTAGAGGTGGATCTGTAAAAGTTTGAAGTGGTTGTTTCTTGGGTAGCACCCAAGAACCTAACAGAGGTTCATAGCTTCAAGGGAATTGAAGGATATTATTAGTGGTTCTACCCGAACATCTCTTGAGTTCAAAATTCATTGATAGCTTTGACCAGAAAGGACAAGGCCTTCATGTGGAGTGAGAAGTGTCAGACATCTATCATCTATCTAAATGAATGCATGGTCAGTGCTCTAGTGCTCTGGTTTCTGGAAGAAGGGGTGTTATCTGATTTGTTTTGTGATGTTGTCGGTCATGGATTATGGGGTGTTCAGATGTAGTAGGAGGTAGTGATCTCTTATGGATATAGGTAATTACATCCTCATAAACGTAACTATGAAACCCATGATCTAGATATTGTAGTAGTAGTGTTTTTGTTGAGGTTGTGGCAATATTACCTCATCTGGGAGAACTTTGCGGTCTTCCAAGATCATAAGAATTTGAGGCATATCTTTACCCTACTAGACCTAAAGTTATGACATCGATGGTCGGTGGAGTTTTGTCAGGAATATAACTTCGAGATCTATTAGACTGAATAAAAGGGGAACATTGTATCTAATGACTTGAGTAAGAAGTCACATAGGGAAGCTGTTGGCGAATCTATGGATTCTTGGAAGGTGATGGAGTAATGGACTACCATACACTAGGAATCAAGGGTGGATGGTGGTAGAGGATGTATATTTCAGATGACAATACAATCATTTCTATTGTGGTAGGTGGAATAGTCTTAGTGGGGAGACTCTGAGTGTGAAGTAATGTGTGATTGGGTTGACCAGGGCAATGCTCTAGAAGGGTGGTGGTAGGATGGTAATAATCAGATACCTTTCCACGAGATGTTGTTTTTTTGAAATATGATTAGTCTGGGAGTTATCTGTGAGTTCCATAAATTACCCTTAGTGGCACACCCTAGAGTTTTCAAGATGTCCTGAGGACATAGGTAAGAGTTTTGGAGGCCCTGGGTGAAATAGGCAGTGGTAGAGTTTGTGGCTAGCTGCCCAGTGTGACAACAGGTGAAAGCTGAACACCACATCCCAGGAGGTTTGTTGCAGCCTTTAGATTTCCTTGTGTGGAAGTGGGACGACATCTCAATGGATTTTGACATAGGGCTTCCCAGTGTTCAAGGAGGCTATGATTCTATCAGGGTAGTTGTAGACCAGTTGACTAAATCAGCTCACTTCCTAGAAATCAATTAGTTCAATGTGGTGGATGCCTTATCATGGAGATATATGGATGAGGTGTTGCAGTTTCCTGGAGTTCCAACGTCCATTGTCTCATATTGGGATTCACGGTTTTCCTCACATGTTTGGAGGGGAGTATAACATTCTTTTGGTGCCCAACTATGCCTTAGAATGACTTCTAGCACCCCAGATAGATGGGAAGGTATAGTAGACCATCTAGACATTAGAGGATATTCCACGAGCATGTTTTTTGGACTTTTTTGGATCATTGGTACTACATTTTCCCTTATTATAGTTTTCTTACTACAAAACCTATCACTCTACTATTAGCATGGTACTGTTTGAAGCATTTTATGGGTGGTTGAGGTGTTCACCTGTGTGCTGGACTAGGATGGGGTGGTAGGTGGTCTTGGTGTTGAGATAGTGTAGAGAACCATGGAGAAGGTTCACATTGGGAATTCATGGGTGAATGTAGCCCAGGACCAGAAAAAGTCGTATGCTGATCATAGGAGGAGGCCTATGGAGTTTTATGTTGGATATAATGTGTTCTTGAGGTTTTCCCATTGACATGGGCAGAGAAGGTTCAGAAAGGGGAGAAAGCCCTCTCCTAGGTTTATAGGGCCTTTCGAAGTGTTGGGGAGAGTCAGCGAGGGGGTATATCATTTGGCGTTACCACATTATATAGAAATGTTACAAGAATTTTTCCATGTCTCCTAGCTTCGTTGATATCTACATGATGACTCCCATGCCATTGATTGGGGAGAGTTGGATATAGAGTATGATTTTATGTTTGTGGATCAACTAGTATGGACCAAGGATCGAAATGAGAAGGTTCTTTGTGGATATACCATCCCTTTGTTTCATGTGCTGTGGAGGAATAGTATTCTTGAAAAGAGTACATGGTAGCAAGATGCTCAGATGTGCACCCAATACCCAAAGCTGTTTTGAATTTCTGTTCTGAGCCTTCTTTGATGTTATTGTGTTTGTGACATGCAATGATGTAATGTTGACCATGTTTGTTGATGACATGAGTTTTTACTTTTACATTGTGAATGTGTAGGAAAATTTACATTGTGTAGGGAAGGGTGAACCAGATTCTTAATCAAGACGCATCAGTGCAGATGGGATTAAACATGTGTAGGTGAGTCAGTGCTGCCCAAAGTAGATAGAATCTTAATATGTAAGAAAGAACACCATTATACATGAATCAAAAAAAATTTATTCTTGGGGGTTCTATGTATTTTTGGAGTGTTTTCAATGGGGAGGTGTTTCGGGATGTCGAGGCTTTGTTCTAGCCATAGAACAACTCGGGGTGGTTTTTCCTTGATAGGTATGTTAAAAGGTGGTTTTTTTAACCCCTCTCTTTTTTTTGGATTTACACTTAATTCCAGGGAACACAAATACTCTGAGAGGTATCTGATGTAATGTTATATACATTATTGTTCCATTAATTTGTCAAATTCTGGTGTTCCAGGGCATCAATGTTGGTGGTAACATCTCACTGTGGTGTCACCTATCGGTGACACCAAA
Organism: Viscum album; assembly: GCA_963277665.1. Lineage (NCBI taxonomy): Eukaryota > Viridiplantae > Streptophyta > Magnoliopsida > Santalales > Viscaceae > Viscum > Viscum album. The sequence continues at coordinate 1,646,670,123 of OY728132.1, forward strand.
CAGTCTCACCAATCACTTTCTCACCAATAATTCTCACCGATCGGTAGTACTGGCCAACTTCATTGATCAGCTCCATGGATCAACATTAAGGATCAACTATATCGATCAGTTTCACTGATTAGCTGCACCGATTAACTTCACCTATCAGCTTCAATGATTCACTTCACTGATTAAGTTCACTTATCGTCTCCACTAATCAGCTGCAGTGATTAGGACACTGACCAAATCCATCAATCATCTACACTGATCAGCTCCACCAATTTTCTCCATCGATGGGATTCAACATTCATCTCCACTGATTCACTTCACAGATCTGATCCACTAATCTGCTGCACCAATCGGCTTCACATATCAGCTTCGCCGATTGGCTTCACCGATCATCTTCACAGATCCCCCCACCAGTCCTATTCACCAATCAACATTATATATCTACTTCATGGATGGTCTCCACCAATCCACTTCACTAATCAAATTCACATATCCACTCCATCTATCGACATCACCTATCTACAATGCCAACCAGTTTCACTAATTCTCTCCAACGATCAGTTTCATCGATCTACTTCATGGATCCGATCCACCAATTCTCTTCACAAAATAGCTTCATCGATCCCTTTCATTGATCATATCCACCTATTAGTCTCACTGATCCATTCCTATGATCTGTTTCACCGATCAGTTCCATCGATTGGCCTTTGTGGGGTGTCGAGTTTATTTCCAGTTTCCCTCCTGTAATTCCTCCTTTGACTGTAAAACTTATTAAAATCCATGGTCGGATCAATTTTATGGCATTTCAAATCCCACCAATCATTAATTAAAATTCATAACTACTAGGAGTGGTTTAGTAAATTAACCATTGGAAACTACTCACCAGCATGTTCAATCAACAAACCGTTTTTCAAGTCCATCGAAACGTCATATCCCATAACTCTTGGATTAGGCCTTAATCACCAATATCATCTTCCATGGAATATTTTATTCCCCCTGGAAGCACTGGAAGTTATTATTCAGGAGATGATTCATGTTCCCCTGCAAGAGACCTTCCCACTCAACCTTCGTGGAGTTTTTCCTGAAGCTCACGTGACCCCCGTTCTTACCGATAAGAGGAAAAACCGATCCTTGATCATCCAAGTAGGTATTCTTCCTTCATTTATCTTTCCAATGCATCATGCAGGATGGTTATAATGATATTACCTCTAGACATAGATAAACCTACTTTTACAAAGATAATAAATAGATTTTTAAATAATAAAGGGGTTGGAATGTGGATGTTGTTCTGTTCTTTTTTACCTTAATTTTTATGTTGTGAATTGTATGGACTAATTTCCACTTAAAATCATGGCTTTTGGTGGCCCTTTCATGCATACTAATGAAGCCCTATTTATCAGGATAAAATTGTGATTGATTTGATGTAATATAAAAACTGGTCAATCATGTAATGTCAATAGATTAAATGGATACCCAATGAATAAGAATCCTTTTGTGATCATACTTGTTAACTAAACGAAAAGAAGTAACATAATGAATGGTTTGATTAAATCTAAAAACTGTATTTCTCTATTCTGGTTATGTGTATGGCTGGCTTGTTTGATGCCTTCTGTTTTGTGATGTGGATGGAAATGGAAACTCTGGATGAGAAGTGGTTGGTTTTTGGATCTAAGGGAATGTGGAGCTGGTATAATGGGGCTTGGATTGGTTCTAGTGCTTTGAGGGATCTCATGATTTCCATTTTGTGTTTTGAACTTACAAAAGAACCAGTTGTGAATACTTAAATGACTATTTTGTTTCAATTGTTGTTCTTGTCTTATGGTGGTTCCTGTTTGTTTCCCAGCAGTGGGGGAATGATTTTAATGAAATCTCCTGAATACGATAACAAGAATTGGTATAATCAGGGAATTGATTTTACAGAAATGGGTTGTGCTCTGGTTATAGCTATTGTGAATTTGTGCATGTATAGATAGCAACGAGAGTGGTTGTGTATGAGAAGGTTTTCTATATCAGAACCCTTAGGCTAGAATGAGTGCTTGATTACCTATATTTTTAATATTTAGTTCTTGTGTTTCTTATATGCACCACACCCATTTTGATAACTTCATGGTGAAAACCCTCATTTCATGGGGGAAGGTGTTTTTCCAAAAATTCTAATTAGTGGATGGTTATTAGTTTTTTTCTACTACCTTTCCTAGGTAGCCCAAGTCTCTTCAAGTAGGCTGTGACAACTTAAGGTTCATTATGGACCGGGACACTTTGGGTATGGTTTGTTTTGGTGGTTGGACCAGGTGTGTGCGGGCAGGTTGACTTCTCATGTGACTTCTGGATGATGCTCAGGTGTTTTCAGGCTTGGTATTGGTTTTTCAGTCACATGTGTCTTTGGGCGTGGAAGTGGTTTTTGTAACCTAGGTGTGTACAGGTGTGGTTATTTGTGCTTGTGGTGGCCCAGGTGTTTGCAGGAGGGATAGTTAGGTGGTTGGGATGTCTCATATGGCTATTATTATGGGAGGTAGTGGGACTGTAGTGGGATCTATGTGGGAGGTCTGATACATAGAATGTCCTAAATAACAAGTGGGAAATTTGTGCGAGGTACCCACAATATTAATGTGTTATTTCTATTAGTTTTCCTGGTTTGCATCATTTGGGGAGCATGACTTGGTTAGGCTGGGTGGGTAGTTATTATTGTCTTGTGTTTTGGTTAAGTTTACTTTCTCATGAGGCATTATAATGTCACCCCACTTGTATATGATAGCTTTTTTGTTTTCCCTACTGAGTATAAATGTATACTAACACTATATATATAAAACAACTTTTAGGTTTCTAGGAGAACATTAAGGATCATGCCATACCTTACTATCTCGGATTTTATGACATTTATTGTTTCTCTTTTTCATTATTTAGGTAATTTTTATCATATTCTTTTGTTCTTTGTATTAGTTTACATTGAACATGCATATGTGAATGAATTTTTGGATTTTCTTTTACTTTTAGTTTTTGGAGTTGTTGGCTTTTAATATCTTATTTCTCGATCTTGTTCTATAAAAGGGTAATTCATTCCCTTTTACAAGTGATTATATTCCTTTGGTGTTGGTCACTACTTTGGGGCCTACTGAAGGCAAGACTTGGGGGGTCATTATCTCTCCTCTAACTTGAAGAAGGAAGGGTCTGAAAGCTTGTTATCCCTTACCTCACCTTGGTAAAGGAGAGTCATGAAAAAGTTATTCTTTATTGGGTTTTATTACTTATTTTTTGTATTTTATATCATTACATTATGTGTATAATGACTTTTAATTGTGTAATGTGGTATAAAAGTTTTCTTAATGGATTTACATTTGATTAAAATAATAAATTTATTAATTAAATTCTTACATTAATGGTATGATATTTGCAACATATTTCATCCCAATTTCTACACCATTGAGACATATTTGCTGTTATTCACCTATTTATTTATATGAGATGTATACACATCCCATTTGACTTGTTATATCAATAAGATATTTATATTCATGGTATTTAAGGTTTCATTTTTTGTGATTTATTTTATGGGGGTTGAGAATCAAAAGTTATTAAAGCGCTAAGGGTTTAGAGGTCAATAACATTTTAATCAGTAGTGTTTTGGATAAAATTTATAGTCAATAAAATTATTTGATCATTTTATAATAAAACTATTAAATTTTATTATCCTATTTCTTTTAAAAATGTTTTTATTTAATATTACAAATTTATTATCTTTGGAACATAAAATTATTGATAAATCTATATTATTAAATATTTAATTTATTTCTAAATTTGATCAGAAATCCATTTCATCCAAAAACATGTTTTCTAAAAAAAATTAAAATATTGGTTTTATTAATAACTTATAATTTTTTAATTTCATTTTTAAACATGATATTTATTTTAGTTTTTTTAGAAGGAATATTCTTATCATTTTCCAAACAAGACGGTGTTTTACTCATCTTATAAAAATGCGAATGGAATCAATATTTTAATAAACACAATATGTATGGAAGTTTCCTGACATGATGAGAAATAATTTACATGAAAATTCAATTGAAATTTTAAAAATTTATTTTCAATGATTTATTTTCTAAATATTTGGGAAATATCATGTTTTTAAATTTTATTTTAAAATTAAAATGTGTATTTTAATAAAAAAATGTCTAAATGATTTTATTATAGAATTTATATTTATAAATAACAATAATAATTTATTTTACTTATAATCCCCTTGGGATATATTGTTATAATATAATATATATTGTTTGTTTATATTGTTTATGATCAATATTACTGGAGTATGTATTGATATTTTCATTCTTGTTTAATTTTTTAGTAATTAAATTTTTCATAAAACAGTCAATTTCTTTTAAACACTAGAAATTACATGTCCCTTATATATCCGTATTATTTACCATTAATTTTTTATTTTTTAAACAATATTTCAATCTTATATATGGGTTTTTACCTTTAAATTTATTTGATTGAATAAGGAAATATGTATATTATGTATTCTTTATTCAATTAATATTTTTATTGATAAGGAATATTTTTCATGAATTAAAAAGTTAATTTTATATTAGAGGAATTCATTAGACATTTAGTGATGAGAGGGGATTGAAATTATATATCCTAATAATGAATTGAAATTACTCATATGAAAATTTTTAATGCTAGTATTAAATGTTTCATTAACTATAGTTTTAATCTATGTTTGTGAAATGTCTTCACATTTCATATATGATTTATGAGATCATGAAAACTGTTGATAAGAAATAACTTTATTGGTAAATCAGTGTTTATTAACAATAAAAATACTTTCTGGATATTAACCATAGTCTAGGTTCAAGATCATGTGATTATTTATATGCAATTATTTGATAATCATTCAATTTATACATATTATTAGTTTTGCACAGGTAATTGATTAAATGGAATGTGTGGTCAGTTACTCAGCTTACCAAATTTATTATTCATTATTGATTGAAGATAGATTCCATTATATGTAAATCTTACTAATTTTTTGAGATCACCCTTACTTTTATAAATTCACAAGGATACAAAGAGGGAATCATTGAATTTTTTCGAGGAAGAACAATTATTATTTTTTCAATGTTTTATTTCATATAATATTATATTCATGAATTTATATACTTTACTGAGACTACTAAATTATTCGATCTGTTGGGATGTGATCTCATATATATGCTAAAAATTCAATAATGTAACAACCAGTTTTAGGTTACTAGAGTCAGAGTCTTTCAATATTCTACCAAAAATGATAAATTTAGAACATGGGGAGTGATATCCGTTTGAGATTTGGATTCATATTTATTCATATAGAGTTGTAAAATTGTGTGAGAAATAGAGTATAAATTGTTCCCTTTTATTTGTGTGGGGTGGGGTAGTCTTGGAATCCTTTAAAGTAATAAATTAATATAAATATTTTTTCATGATCGCAAGCCACCCATTTGATATAATTAACACTTTTTGTGATTATGGGTCTAAATACAGTCATACAATAAATTTTTAACATTCTTATATTATGTTTTTACCCCTATATCTTTGATTTAACCCCTCTTAACCCATTTGACAATTACTATGTAATCAATGTTTTTCAATATTTCTGGTTCAGGAAAGTTAATATAAAATGTTTAATGTCCCAAAATTATATTATCTTTTATATTTTCAACATTATAATATTAAATTATCTAAATATATTATTATTTATTAATTTTACATTATTTAATAAAATCTAGTTTATTATAAAATATCATTGTTATCATTTTTAAACTATTTTTGTAATTTTACATCAAAAATATAATTATAAAAAATTAATTATTATAAAAAATAATTCATATATTCCAAAAATATTATGTTCATCTTTGAATGTTTTTAGTCACTCTAACTCACCCAAAAATATTACTTTTAGTTTTTTAAAAATCATTTACCGAAATTTTATACAACTTGCACAAGAATAGTTTCAATGTGGAAAAAGATTTTAAAGTAACTATATAATCACATAAAATTATAAATAAATTAAAACACAAAAACAAATAATGTTTATCATTAAAATTTAAAAAAAAAGATAATTGGTTTTATCCTTGTCACACAATATTATAGATAATAAAAGTGAGTGAGTGACATTATTGACATTATCTATTACTTAAATATTATATTGGTAAAAATCACTATCGAAGGAATATAATGTAATAATTTCAAATTATTATTTATTATGTACAAATTTGATCCATATATTGAAATAAAGGAAGGTTTTTGAATTAATTTTAAGCCATAACACATTAGTTTTAATTGTAATTAACTCATTTTACCATTACCGTTGTAACAAAAATTTACAATGGTTTATATTCCTATTGAAAAAAATAAAAGGGGCCTATTTATAATTTTTTTACCTCATAATTCCAATAATGTATTCTATTTTTAATTTTTAAATTTATATAGGTGGAATAATTTAATTTATAATTAAAATGAAAAAAAAAGATGAAAACGGTTACATAGAAAAATGACTTTGAAGTAGATAAATGTTTTTATACAATATTCAAGTATAAAAATCAATATAAAGGCACTAATTATATTTTTATCATTCAAAAATAACTATTTAAATATTAAAATAAATCAGAAATATAATTTTACCTTGAAAATACTTGAAAAGAAAAAACATTTTCTATCAAAAATCATTAGGATTCACTATTCAATAAAAAATTTAAAATTGCCAGATAATTTTTAATAATTTGTATTAAGATAATTTTATCATATAAATAAAAAAATAATTTTACTTTTTTCAAATTAACATCATATAATATGGAAGTCAATATTTTAAATAAAATAATATTATGCATTGAAACCATTTTTGGTTAAAAATATGGATTTTTTCCTTTTAAATTAAAAATTAAATAATATTATTATAATGAATTTAAATATGTAACATATAAATTAATAATATTAGTAAGATATAAAAATTATTTATTCTACAATTATATAGGTTGTTACATTCATCCCCTTTTTATAAATTGTGTCCTCAAACTTTTATTCATTACTCACATCAGTGGGGATATATTTCTATTCTAGAATATTTAGATTAACATGTTTCTTATTGAATCATAATATTTTTTAAAAAAATTAACATTGTGAACCACATTATTCAATATCACATTCTCTCTTTGGTAAAAAAAATAACATGTTATTCCTTATATGAAAGGTATTATTCCAACTAATCTAGTTTAGAGCTCAAAATATGATATTCGTTTAGAACATTTTTTCTTAACAACGAAACATGTAAAAATTCTTATAATGAAGATAACATATGAGGCAATGACACTCCATAAGTAACTATTATATCATTCTCTAGACTTTCATGTGGTTATATGAACCACATACAAAACATTCCATTTTTACCCAAATGCATTACCATTTTCTATGGTGGTACTTTAAGAAAAACATAACCACCTACTTTGAAATAAATTTATTTCATATAGTTATCCATTTAAATTTTCCATATTATATGTTACATTTTCATATATTTCTTAATCATCTTAATGTTCCCAACCAATTATTCGACCATTTCAATGGTGTCCCACCCTAAAATCCTTTTAATGGTTCTCAGAGGCAGGAAACCACAAGACCATAAGTGTACCTTCCTATATTCCAGAAGCTATAAAATAGTTGTGAGGTCCTAGGGAGAGTTCATGGGGAGACCGTTCTCTCCTGATTCAGAGTAGAGAACAATGTAAACAATATACAATAAATAGAAAAATTAGTAAAAATGGGAAGTTGGGGAATAATATAAAGTAACAATAAATGAATAATAAAGAATAGGCTGAAGCGGAATAATAAAAAGACACAAAAGATAATGATAATGATGTCATGTATCCATAAAAGAAATGGTGGAAGTGGGATACGTGGGGAACATTCATATACCACATGTTGTAAAAAAAATAAAAAATCCCAAAATCTACCACTATATGAATCTAGAGCATAGGAATGGTTCTCTACATTCATAACCCATAATCGAACTCAGAATAAACAACGAAAGCTAGAAAGTTCCTTTTATATATACCTGAAATCAGGATGTACGCCTGGGTACCAAGGGTAGACCAATCAGGTTGTGGGATTTACGTAGAAGGAAACTACCAATGGTGTCTAGATAAGTCATTTTTGTTCTTATAAAATCAGAAGTATACCAATAATAGTAATTAAAAATAAATAATGAAATAAGAAAATCAGGTCGGATTCTACTTGGATTACCCATCCAATTATACCTAATTCGGCCTAAGCCAAATGTCTGAATAAAGGGAACCTGTACAAGGATGATAAGCTATATAAATAGTACAATCCTAAATAAGGTATCATAAATGGGCTGACCCCAAGAATTTTATTTGGAATGGGAGATGCATCCCTAAAATGGAAATTTAGAAAGAATTATTTAAGGTAATTCATCACTAGAGTTAAATCGAGTGACATCCAAGTCCCGTCCAAGGTGAACTATATAGGGAATGTTAGTATCACCCCATGAAAACTATAAATACTCAACACCATCTAGTTCATCCATGGTGACCCAAAATGGAATTTTGAGTATCAATCTAGGCGTGGTGTATAATATTTCCCTCTAATCCCGTCCCACGTATCTCAAGTTGGGAACCGAGTATCACTTGAGGGATGGTGTAACCATATCACCAATTATCCCATCCATGGTGTATTCCCTACGGAAATGGTACCACCCATAGGTACCAAAACTGCATGGTGATACCATATAAGGAAGAGAAAAGTACCACTCCTAGAAAATGTACAACCATAACAGGTTCTAATAAAAAATCCATATGATCCCTTACAAGAATTCCTTAAATTGATACCCTTGTGTTTCTTTTAGATTTTCATGAAAGTGCGATTTAACTAACAATAACACATACCACTTTAATAATGAAATGAATTTATGCATCTAGATCAAGTAGTTGAAATCATTTAATTCATTTACCTCAACTATGACATACGTCACATGGCGCAAGGCATAAGTTATAATACATATACATTAGGGAAAAATGCTCAGTGACTTATCTTATAGCCATTTAATTATTTCGACCATATAGTAACCAAACAGATTTAATTACGTATATAACACACAAAAAATCATGATTATCAACTAAAACAAAGGCGAAACTAGGACTTTAAAGAACTGTACACCCATAGGGGGCTCACATCAATTGAAACATCCAATGACATCATTCTAAGGTCATTAGATAAGTACTATTCATCATCCCTCTAGTTTTTTTAATAAAATAGTCATTTTATAGGAATCACCATAAAGGTTTGGTTTATGTAATGAAATCATACAATATAAATGTTAAATACAACGATAAAAAAACTAGACCACATACCTTTGGCTCATAAATTACCAAATTTCCATTGTCAGACATTGATTCAAGATAGAATAGTTGAAAATGGTAAAAATTACAAAAAACCATACAAAAGTTAGAATAAGCTGGAAACAATATAAGAAATGATATGGTAATAGAAATGGTATAAGGAAGGTATAATATTAGAGAGATTATTGTTATAAATAGAATATGGATGACGATGAAGTCGACAGAGCTCAAACGGAGGAGATCTCATGGGTTTTTGGTGGAGGAGGAGGAGGCGATTCTGTTTCACATTGCATCTATGTGATAGAAGAAAAGTGGATCTACTAAAATGATCACCTTGTATATTTTAAAAAACACCTAGCTATTTACTAGACATGTTCGTTCCGTACTGTTCTTTTAATGCTCGGGGTACTCCCACCAGAAAATGTAGAACACAAAGTGAAAAGGGTCTAGCCAACGCATTATACATCGTACAGTCGATACACAATGTGTATTATAAATAAACACTGTATATTAGGTACATTCCATGTGTGTGGTCAGAATATAACCTCCCTTCCCTTGTAACCATTCCTCCCAGAAGAAAATGAACACACCATTTGGTGAGATTTTCAAATTATACCCAAACTAGAAGAACACTTACCACACTAAAAAGGATGGGATGTTATTACCTCCCCTACTTAAAATAAATTTTCCCCAATATTCACCTATGGGTGTAATATAGTATCGTATGATAACAGACCAGACCCCTGAACATGTACATCAACCTCTCTCTCTAGGGACTCTTCCAGCACACAGTCATGCTACCATAGCACTTGGACTATAGGAACTTACTTACCTTGGGGAGCCTTTGTGATATGATCAATGACATGTATCAGATGCTCCTCAATGGACACATTTTCCTCCATAACCTTATCCTTAGGGTTAAATTAATGATATCGTTCAACATAATAACAACAATGTTGTAATATGTAGAAGACTTCATTCTTGGAATCATACCATTGAGGTAAATACAATGCATAAGATACCCACCTAACTCTCCCCATGATCTCAATGGTCTAGATTTAATGAGGTGATGTCTTTCCCTGTCACAGAATCCATCTATGACCAAATATCAGTGAAACTTATAGAAAAACAAGATATCCCACCTTTAAATCCATAGGCCTATGATAATTATTAGTATATGACTTCAATCTAGATTTAGATATATCCATATGTTTGGGAAATAGTGAAACCTGGTCTAATGTCTCATAAATGAGACGCTAACCCAGTAGTGATGCCCTTGTTTCATTTAACTGGAATAGGTTTGAATGGCATGAACTTCCATAAAGTGTATCATACCAATCAATTTGAATTGTTTATAGAAATCTATTACTATAGGAAAAATTGAAAAGAGGTATATGTTTTTCCATGAACCACTAGAATCAAGAATTCATTCCCAGAGCATGTCTTCTAACACCCATATCATTAGCTCAGATTGTGCATCGGTCTAAGGGTTATATAGGGAACCAAAAATAACCTATCAACCCAATGGTTTCTGTTTCCCATGTCTGAACCTTTATGTAAATAATGTGTCTCTGTACATTACTATAGAATAGGTAGCACCATGAAGCTGAAAAATATCTGGCATATATATTCTCTAAATATCATCAACTAAGAATGTCTCCCTAATATATAGGAAGTGTGAAATCAAAATAAAATTATCAATTATCATCAATACTATGTCACTACATCAATGGGATATCGAAAAGACCATCATAAAATCCATGGTGATGTTGTTCAATTTGCACTCGATAATGGATAGAGGATAAAAAATTCAAGCAGGTCACTAGTGATCAACATTCCTCACCTGAAAGGTGGAACACATCTGGATAAAACATACAATCATCCTCTTCATATTGGGTCACCAATACTGATAATATATATCTCAGTACATCATGGTATGTATGGGGTATACTTCCCAAATACGGGCATGAGATTCCCACACCAACTCTTTCTATATATTAGTGGGTGACCAAACATGCATGCATAAGTGTTGAATCTCAGTCTTTTTAAGAACCAAACCAGGTAGTGGGTTACCACCAGAGACACTATCCCTTTGGACTAATCCCTCAGGATATGAAATATTTGTCCTTCACACCCACTCCCTAAAGATTATTTCACCACAAGATCCACTAATGTAGGTTGCTGTGATATTTCTAACCCTCATGGTCCTTCTCAAAAAACATGGACATCGACTACCACTAACTATTGGTCTCCTTGATGGAATGTGCCTATGTCTTCTAGGATAAGGTGTTAGTGTAAAAACCCAAGGTTTAAAAAATAAATTGAAATTCACAAAACACAACATCTCTATATAATTAGACATATTTTATGTGGATTGTTAGAAAGTAGTCGTTAAGTATAATTTTTATTCTTCTATGATTTAATTTTTGAAAAACGTACATCTATAGTTGTCATCAATAGGATTCTTGGAGTCTGATATAACCAAAATATTTTATGTTTAATAGTAACATCCCATTATAAATAGTAATATGACCCTTATGAATATATAATCATATTATTATTTTATTTGTTGAGGTTATAAGATAATTAGATCTTGTTGAATTTTTTAGGCAAAATAAAATAAGTTATATTTTTAAAATAGTTACATTTTTGAATATATTATGATATAATTTAAAAATAAAAGTAATCATATTTAGAAAATTATTTTCAAAAATGGACTTTATTTTTTAAATTTTCACCTCAAAAAATGGTAAGTGTTTTTTTGGATTTTTCTATGATAGATGATTTTTTTGTGAATAGTAAAAATACAGTTTTGGAGATTTTGGGTATTTAATTACCTCATAATGATGTAATAATGATGTAATCATTATAGTCAACTCTTTAGGATTAAACAAATTATATGAGGTGTCTTGAGTGTCCAATACCGTGGGAAAGACTATGGTTTTTCAAATACCACTAATAAGGTGTCCTTTGAAATTAATTAAGAACTCTCTCACATTCACTATAAATACCACTATCACCACCCTATTCCTATCACACCTCTCAAGATTTGATCATGGTCTAAATTCTACGGAATCTCCTTACCAATTATCTTACCCATGTCCAAGAATTTTTTGTGTCACAAAAAGGCTAAACCAAAGTCCATAGGGAGGATCTTAAGGAGAATAAATCAAGAGGTAAATATCCTCTTTCATTTTCATGTGTGTTTTCTTTTCTATTATTTTCGTTACATAAACTATATTATACTTATCTTATTTAAGAGGAATGAAATCTCTAGTATTATATATATTATGGATTGTTTTCATGTTTACAGAAAAATTCATCATTATTTTTCTTTTCCACATCATATTATTCTAAAATAAAAAACACCATCCATGATCTATTGATTTACCAACATAGTGGACGATTTGAATTCAATTTCATTTAAATCCTTTAAATATGGTTTTAAAATAAATTTTGTGGTTAATTTTTTTTAAAGTTTATTATATGAAATCTATTTTTTCTAGAATTAATTTATATGTAGAATATTAATGGGTTATGATGAAACAAGTTCAGGATTATTGAATAACCACCAAAATAATCAAAATGAATGTTACTAATGAGTAATCGTCATACAATATATCCAAAATTATTTATGGAATTTTTTTAATATTTTGGAAACATATGAACACCATATCATTCTAATTCGATAGTTTCTCTTCTAATTACAAGAAAATTTATTACGAACCAACCATAGAAACCATGTAAAGAACGCACCCAAAACAAAGTAAGTAACAAAATATTATTAATTAATGGGTCGAATTTTGTTATAAAATGAACATATAAGGTTTTATAAACAATAAATGTTTTTTAATATTAATAACACTCTGTAAATTTTTATACTGTGTTTTTAAATTATTATATGTAAGGAAAAACCATGGTATGTGAATTCTTATTCCAATTTCCCTTCTTTGGGTTAACCTTATACATTATTCAATTTTTGGTAATATGATTATTTGTGTGATGAATTTTGGTTTATATGATGTTTTATTATGTTTATTTATTTTTTATGCACATATTACTTCTATTATATTAATTTCTCACAACAATTATATTATATTTATAAAGGACTTTCCTTTAAAAAGACTCTTTAAAAATTCTATTTTATAGAATTCAAAATGAATATTTTATGCCAGTTTTATTGTTTGATGATTTTTTATGGTTCTTGCTAATTTTTTAGGATGAAGGCTGAGACCTATATCTTTATCCAGTTCACTATTTATGAATATGATGGAGTCGGCTGTATGGTTACTCCATATGTAACTATGATGGTTACAAACTAAGGTAGTAGTGAGGGTTAAATTGTAAGGTAGCCATGAGGGTTAAATGTCTTAAGGTATTTGCGATGGTTAAAATATATGTAATTAATTCCCTAAGATACCTTTATAGTTATATATATATATATATATATTCCTTAATGATTCAGGGAAATATCATATTTCACAAAGTATGTATATATATGTCATTGTGAAATGATTTCATATATTTATTAGTACTCATTGATTAATGGTTTCTTTCATTATTTTTATATCCATTATGTAGATTTTTGTTTCCATCTAATGTATTAAAAAAATCCCATGTTATAAGGATGTGTATGAGAATGATGGAAGTTAATTTATATGTTATGATGATTTTTCCGTGATATCATGTTGTTGTTTTGTGTTAATCTTTTTATGTTTTAGATGAAATTGATTCTGATTTAATTGTACCCACATTGTATGATTGAGGGTTGATATGTATAAGTTATGTCCTAACTTTATAAAACTCATAATATAAAATATCTTTGGAAATGAAATGAAGTGAAATCTAGTTCGAATAGTTATATTATGTTATGTTTATGGATGGGTCATTATAGCTGGTATCAGATCACAATTTAGACAACTTTAGGAGTTAACATGATGTTAATAGAATGACATAAATGAATTTTTCATTTTTATTATATTGAAATATTTTTGAATTTAAATATTTCAATATTTTTTTATCTATGATATGTCTGTTCACAATGGTTTCCTAGAAAAGAAACTGATAAGATGAAGTTGGAGGAATAGAGAGGCTAAAATCCTTTATAATTTTCAATTGAGAATAGTGGGAATTGGAACAAAGTAGTTTATGATGTTAATGTATTTTCTAATATAAGAAATAAATGGTAGTGACACCCAAGAAGGAGAAAAACCATAGCTATAACAAATGAACATGAAAATTATGGATCATTTTCTGAGGCAACACCCTATTTATTTCATTTTATCTTCTAACCCATTATTAAATTAAAGATGGACTAAATCCCTTGATAATACCTTCGATGTTTTGGTCTGATCAGATAATTAAAAGCTAAGTATTTCCATATTTTCATAGGTGAGGGTGATCAGGGGTGGTGAATGGTCAAAAATATTAGGGATATAGAGGAGTTTTATTCCTTAAATAAGGATGCATTTTAAATTAATTTCCTTGAAAAATATTTTCCTAAGGTGGTTTGACATAGGATCGAGAATCATTTCAATGAATTAAGAAAAAATAAAGAATATTTAGTGTTCATGTATGATGAAAACTTCACCCTACTGGAATGGTACGCTATAAATCATATTAGATATCATGATAGGAAAATCAATCACTTTTAATCATGATTGATTCTAAGATACCAAATCGTATTGGCCTCCTAAGATTCAAAATTTATGAGAAACATGTATTATGTAATGAGAGGGTATAGATGGAGTTCGTTGATGGTCACATGTACATTGAGAACAACTAGAAGAAGAGGTCGATATGGAAAGTGATGAGTAAGAATCATTCCAATAAATCCGATGGTTAGAAATTCCAGTTTATAGTTTGTGAAAAATTTGGTAAAACACACATTGGGGAATGTCATACCAAAACTAAGAAGTGTTTTCAATGCGGTAAGTTTGCACATATGGCCTGATATTGTAATGAAAATTATCTTAAGATGAATTCTGATAAGAAAATATTGAAGTACTTTAAATGTGGTGTGATGGGTAATTATGAAAATTCATACCCAATAAAGGATCCATGTAATGGAAGGAAACCAGAAAATAAGTATAAATGTGTAGTGAGATCCATTGTGACTATATTAGTAGATGTTCGGACATCCAACGAAGTTGTATCAAGTACTTTGTTTATTTAATAAGAATTTACTAACCTCTTATTTTTTATGGGGTCAATACATTCCTTTATTTATTATAAATTTTCTGGTAATTTTGAAATATCACCTCAACAAATAAAACCATAACTTATTGATAAAACACCCAAGGGAAATGTTACTAAAGAAAAGAAATTCCGGAAAATTTTCTATTATTATACGTTGAGGAAAAATATGTGAAAACCTTGTCTTTTTTTCATAGTATAGTTGTATGTTATTCTTGGGTACAGATTGGGTTCCTTTTTATAAATATATGATTGATTGTAGTGCTAAAGAAATTTTTTTCAGTAAGTGTTTAATTTTATATACAATAAAGAACCCATAAAATTGATAACATGGTAGGAAGTTAAGAAATTTTTGAAAGATAGAAATGAAATTCGTTTTTCTCATACTGTTGAAATCAAGTGAACTATTCATATTAATAATGTACCAGTGGTAAATAAGTACCTTGATATTTTCTTTGAATAGTTACACAATGATATACTAGATCAGGATACTGAATTCATAATTGAATTAGTTACAAATTCTAAGTCAATTTCAAATCCCCCTTATCTAGTTTATCAAATAGAACTTCATGAATTGAAAAATTAGATTTTTCAATTTCCTTATAAGGGTTTCATTCATCATATGACTTCACCACTGGGAGCTCATATTTTTTCATTAAAAAGTAAGATCGTCCCATGAGAATTTTCATTTATTAGTGATCTTTGAATAACATGACCATTAAAAATAAGTATCCTTTGAATATTATATATATTACATGGTTGATTAGATCTAGGGAGATCAATATTTTTACAAGATTGACTTGAGATCCCTGTACCATCAGATGATGGTGAATGACAATGACATTTTACGATGAGATTTTTGAACTAGGTATGGTCCCAAAGAATTTGTTTTTATGATCTTTGGGTTAACTAATGAATCTAATATATTTACGGTTCTTAATAATAGATTTTATCATGAGTTATTGTATAATATTTTTTTAGTTTTTATTGATGAAATTAGTTTATATTCAATATTTAATGTGGATCATGAAAAAAATGTAATGGTTTTTTGAAAACCCTAAATGAAAATTAATTTTATAGAAAATTCGACAAGTTTGAATTTTGGTTGCAAAAAATTTCATTCATTAGTCACATTGTTTCTAAATATGGAATAACTATTGATTTTGATTAAACAAAAATTGTTTAAATACGGCCAAGACCAAAATATATAATTGTGATTTCTAGGTTTATTGGTTTGGAATGATATTACTAGAGGTTTGTTGTAAACATTTTGAGGTTAAATAGTCAAATTACTACGTTAACTAAAATATTATTTAAATTAACATGGGAAAATAATTGTGATAATTTTTTTCCAAAATTAAAAAAATATTGGTGAAAGATCCCGTTATGACTCTACCTTTGGGAAATTGTATATTTGTCATCTATAGTTATGATTCATTAAAGGGACATGGTTTTGTTCTGACGTAGATTGACTGGGTAATTGCTTCTGTTTCAAGATAAATAAAACATTAAGATTTAAATTACCCCACAATTGATTTGGAATTATCATCAGTGGTTTTTTACATTGAAAATTTGGAGGTATCATTTATATGGATCCAAATGTGAAATATATACTGACGAAAAAATTCTGATATATATATTCATTTAGAAGTAATTAAACATGAGAAAGAGAATATGGATTGAGTTGAAAATATATTATTATTACACGATCAATTGACATCCTGGAAAATAAAAAAAGTGGTATATTACTTTAGTCGAAAAAATCATGCACCATTAACTATGTTATAGCTGGAAGAAGACCCTTTGATTAATTTTTTGAGGAATTTTTTCTTGGATGTTGTTGGTGCAAGAAATTACTCAATATTGTTTTATTTTTCTATGCATTCATCATTAATAGAAACAATTAAGCAAGTGTTGATGGAAGAGATAGAGATATTGGAAAATGTAGAATTGATTATAGTGGATAAGCTTTACGAATATAACTTTGATAATGATTTTGTATTAAGATTTGAGAATATATCGTGTGGGCCTTGTGATACTTTGTGGAAGAAATAATTATTGTGAGAAGCTCATTGTTTTCAATTTTCAATTCATCCTCATAGCACAAATATGTACGATGACCTTCAAGGGAATCACTATTGGAATGGAATCAAAAAAGATATTGTATATTTTTCTATGAAATTTATGGCATGTCAATAGGTTAAGTAGAGAGGTAGGGACCAAAGGGGGAGCTTTACCCTTTACCAGTGCTAGAGTGGAAATGAAAACAAAAATATAGATGGAATTCATTGTGAAACTACCAAAGACTTCATGAGGTAGTAATTTAATCTGGGTTATTTTTAATCTATTGATTAAAACTGCTCAATTCATTCCTATTCGAGATACTATGTCTTTGGATTAGCTTTCTCAACTATACCTCAAAGAGATTTTCAGGTTACATGGTGTTTTTATTTCCATTGTATTTCATTTGGATCCTAGTTTCCCTTGGCAAATTTTGAATGGCCTTAAAGAAATTAGGAATGGACATAATTTTCATGATAGAATTTAATCCTCAATTAGATGGGTAGTTAGAATAGACGATTCAGACATTATAGGATATGCTTTGAGCTAGTTCAATGGACTACCACAAAAGTTGGTATCAATAAATTTTATTAGTTGATTCTTATTATAATAATATATTTTATTCTATTATACAAATGGAACCTTTTGAGGCATTTAATGGGAATTAGTGTTCATCTCCATCTTTTATGGGATGAATTCGGGGAAAGGAAGTTGATGGGACCGTAATTTGCAGAGGAAGTGGCTAAGAATGTGAACATGATCTAGAAACACATGAGGATTATTAAAAGTTGGAAAAAAATATGCAGATAGCTGGAATAAATACTTTTCTTTTTTGGTAAGTGATCATGTTTTTCATAGAATCTCACCTTGGAAAGGTGTTATGTGTTTTGTTAATAAAAGAAATCTAAGTCCAGGTTTCATCAGACATTATGAAATCTAGTGAAATATGTAATAGTTCTCTATAGAGTAACTTTTACTCTGAGTTTTTATTTGGAGAACAATGTTTTTCTTGTTTCAATTTTGATGAAGTATGTGCCAGATTCATCTCATGTTTTGATCCCAGAACCCATTCAGCTGGAAGATCATTCTTATGAATATAAACCTATTCAAATTCTTGAACAAAGTGGGCATGTATTGTGGAATATGTTATTCCAGTAGGTAATGGTATTGACCAGAAAACTCATGGTTGAAGAAGAAACATAGGAATCTTAAAATGATATGATGAAAAGGTACCCTCACTTGTTTAATAAGAAAATAAAATTCAAAGGACACAATTTCCAGTAGGTGGGTAGAATGTAACACCCTAACGTTTAAAAAAAATTAAATTCATGAACCACTATGTATCTACATAATGAAATATTTTTTTATGTTTATAGTTATAATATTTCTATTGAACATAACATTTACACTTCAATTATTTGGATTTTGAAAATAAGACATCAATAGTTGTGATCAGTAAGATGTTTGGAGTCTGACAAAACGAACTAGTTTCTTTAGTGAAGAGTAATATACCCTTATGAAAAGTAATATGACCATTTTGAATATTAAATCATATTATTATATTATTTTCTTAATATTATAATATATTTATATCTTAATTAAATTTTCAAGTAGATAGAAATTGAGTTATAATTTTAAAATTGTTATTTTTAGAATATAATATGATTTTATTAAAAAATTAAATAAATCATATTTAAAAAATTATTTTCAAAAAATATAATCATTTATCAATTATACACATCTAAAAATGGTTAGGTTGTTTTTTTGATATTTTTCTGAGATATACGAATTTTGGTGAATAGTAAAAATATAGTTTTAATATTTTATGGTGGTTAATGATATCATAATGATGTAATAATGAAGTAATACTTATGGTTGACTCTTGAGGATTAATATATGATATGAGGTGTCTCAATTGTCCAATTCTATTGAAAAAAACCATGGTAATTCCCATTTTTTTCAATACCACTAATGAAGTGTCCTTTGAAATTAATTACAAACTCCCTCACTTTCACATTAAATACCACCCTCACCCCCTCTAAATATCACACCTCTTATGCTTTAATCATTTTATAATTTTTCCAAATCCCCTTCCAAAGGATCTTCCCCAAGTCCAAGACCTACTATTCTCACCAAAAGGCCAAAACCAACATACTTAAGGAGGATCTCAAGAAGAAGAGATCAAGAGGTAATGATCCTCTTTCGTTTTCTTATGTTTTTTTAGTTATTTTCTTTACTTATACTCTCTTACCCATCCCTTAGCCCAGATGAATTAAATATAAATTATTTTATTATTATTTATTTTTATCATTTTTTGTAAAAATTCATCATCATTCTTCCTCTCTTATTCCTCTTATTATAAAAATAAAAACACAGTATTTGATGTTCTGATTTACGGACATTGTGGGTGATGTATCATTAATTTACATTAATTGCTTCAATATAGTTGTAAAACCATTTTAATGGTTAAAATATTTTGTAATTTGAATTATATGACCACCATTATGTTTATTAATTATTTCATATTATAAATATTAATGGTATATGATGAAATAAGTTCTTAATTATTGAAGAATGTCTAAAATTATATAAACGAATATCAGTAATGATACATCTAATGATTCCTACTCATACCATATTACCAAAATTATTAATGTAATCATTTAATATTATTGAAATATATTAACACCATTTAATTACACTGTTAGTGTTTCACTTTCATTTGAAAAGAAAATTTGTTTCGAACCAACCATTGAAACCATGTAAAGAGCACACCTGAAATGATGAAAATAAGACAATATTATTAATTAATTAGAAGATTTTTTTTAAAATGGTCATATAATATGATATAAACATTAATATTTTTCATTAGAACATTTAAAAAAATCTATTCCTCATTATATAATTGTTTTAAACAAGTATTTGTAAGACAAACCCAATGTTAGGGAATTCCACCCAAATTTTCATTATTCGGGATACCCTTCATCATTATTAATTATGTGAAAATAAGAATTTTTGTGTGATAAATTTTTGTTTGTATTATGTTTTATTATTTTTATATATAGTGCAAAACATATTCATTTAATTATATTAAATTTCTCAAATCAATTATATGTTATTTTTAAGAAAATTTCCATAAAAAATAAACTTTTAAAATTCTATTTTAAGAAAATGAAAATGAATTTTTTATGAAAGTATTATTATTGAATGATTATGTTATATTTCATGGCAATTTTTTGTTATTAATGGAGGGATATATATCTCACTCTTATCCATTGGGTATGTGTTTTTTGGAGGTTGTCTGTATGGTTACTCCAAGTGTAATTGCGATGGATACACAATAAGGTAGTGGTGATGTTTACATTGTAAGGTAGCCATGAGCATTAAAAATCATAATGTAACTGTGATGGTTAAAACACAAGTAATAAATTTCCTAAGACACCTTTATGGTTTTATATATATATTCCTTAATGTTTTATAGAAATCTCATTTTCTCAAAGTAAGTATATATGGGTGAGAAGTATGTATTTGTGAAATGATTTCATATGTTTATAAGTACCCATGGACTAATGGTTTTATTCCTTTATTTTTATCCATTACTAGGATTTTTATTACCATCCCCTGATTTTAAATGTTTTTCATAGGTTATATTTATTTTTATGATAATTAATAATGTCATGTTTAATGTTATGAAGATTTGGAATTGAAATCTTGTTATTGTATTGTGTTAAAAAAATAATTTTAGAATAAATGGATGCTATTTTTTATGGTACCCACTTGGTTTGCTTGTCGGTTGATATGTATATGTTATTTTGTAAAATTCTAAAAATCTAACCCAAAAAAATCTTTAGGAATAAAAAGAAGTGAAATATAGTTGGAATATCTAGATTATATAATGATTAAGGTTGGGTCCTTATAGTCAACCAATGCCTTAACCTTTTCAGGTGTATAAGTAAACTCAAAATTGAATAACTATAGATACTCTACCCACCAACATGCCCTCAAATTCAAGTCTTGCAGTGTGTAAATATACTTGATTATTTTGTGATCAATGAAAATAATGAACAAAATTCTCAATAAATAGTTCTTCCAATGTCAAGGTCATATGAAGGGAAATTCTATCCCTAAGGCCTCATATTGTGTGACCCGTGATCCCTAACTCGATTTCCCAAAATCAGAATGGATCCTAGTCTAATACCGAAATCATCAAAATAAACTATATATCTCTTTATTGGATTTGGAGAAATCATGATTGGTACTAAAGATAGTTTATATTTCAACTACAGATAGTGGGTCTCATAAGCTTCATAATAGACGAATTTTGATCCCTTCATAGACAATCTTGTATGAGGAACTGTTAAGTGTGACAAATCATTAATGACTTATATGTAATAGTTACCCAGCCTCTATAAACTATGTGCGTCAAACATATTATAGGAATGATCCTAGGAAACCCTTATGATCACCTTATTTGGGTCAACAGATACACTTGCCACTGAAATTATATAACCCATGAAGTGAATCTTATTGATCCAAAAGTGTAATTTTATGATCATAACATATAGCTAATTGTCACTCTATGTGTTCATCAGTATCTAAAGATACTTAGTATGGTTTTGACTGTTGTATGAATACACCAATATTTCATCAATGAATAGAACCACAAAAGAATCCATGCACGTGTGAAAACCAATATTCATTAGAGCAATAAAGACTGATGGTGCATTTGTAAGTCTGAATGGCATCAACAGATACTCATACAAGCCATACCTACATTGAATGGTTGAATGTGGTATGTCTGATGGCCTCACATCCACCTCATCATAGCCTGACCTCAAACCAATCATAGAGAAAACATTTTATTCTCATAGATAGTCGAAGAGATTATCTATATGGGGAAATGGATACCGGTTCTTCACTATAATATGGTTCAACCATCTATTTTCCATATAATACCTAAGGGTACCATATTCTTTTTTAGTCAAGATGACAGGTGAACCCCATGATAAGGTGTTGGGTTAGATAAAAACCTATGCCTCTATATATTCTAACTGCTTCTTATGTTTTTGGAGCTCATTAGGTTCCATACTATAAGGAGGAAAATAAACTTGTTCCACAGCTAGCTTAAGATAGATTGTGAAAACCACCTTTCTCATAAGATGTAAACTAGAGGATTCAATAAGGAATAAATACTTTAAATGATCCACTATAACTGGGAATTAAACATGTCACATTTCTAGATTTCTCATAAAGATACTGACCATCATGGTTGTTACTCTACCTTGCACATGATTCTCATGTCTGTCTTTACTCTCCATGATATACCTTTCCCCCGTTAAGAATATATTCATAGCCCTTGGGTGATTCAAAATAAACGCATTGGCGATAGAAATCAATATGGGCATGATACGTCACTAGTGTGCCCATACCAAGAATGAAATTAAATATAATCATCTTGAGGAAAGAGAAGTTCTATAGAAATCAGTACCCACCTATCCCAATATGGAATTATTTACACTGCTGAATACTCTCTATTCATACTCATAATAGAATGTAAAGAGTTATAACGCCACTAAAGTACTCAATTGCTAAGGCAATAATTTCAAAAGTTATAATAGATATAAATGAGTGAGATTAAAATATATCAAATTGGGAAGAAACTAAGATAGAGGTTATTATAATAGTATCAATTATAGTAGAAGGACATGGACTCATCTTATTAGTTGTAGGCTACACTGTATCGATATGGACTGAATTGTGGCCCTAATATGTAACCCTACTAACCTGGGCTGGTGTGATCGGATGGTGTTGAACCTATAAGGCCCGACTACCTTATCCATGACTACCTCATCAATATGATCAGAAAAGAGTAGATGAAATATAAACTATAAGTGGAGGTATAGATCCTTTACACAAATGCAGTGTTAGTACAAATCCCCTCTCACCAGGAATTGGTGGAAAAGATTGGCAGAAACACGAATGGTGTCCCATCCTACTGTAGTCCCGAAAATCAATTAGTTCCCTTTGGCGCTGGGGCATTCTATGGACTATCCTACCACACTAGATACAAACCACATAGATATTACTATGATTCATAAGACTAGAACTTCCCACATCTGAATCCCAAAATAACACTTCCCACTATTAGATAAATTTTCACCCTACTTAGAAGCAGAACTACCGTAGATCATATTTCCACCATCACCCAGGTCTCGTTCTATGATGAGGGTCTAGTTTACTATATCTATAACAGGGGTAAGGTAAAAAAACATTCACCTATGACAATAAGTCATATGAAATCCCATACTCAAAATATCTCATATTAGTCATCTCATCACTCATAAGAGCATATGTGAAATGATGAAGCTTAGATAAATGAGTCGAATTCTCCAACACAGAGATGAATTGTTTTAAATGGTCATAAACTCTCATTCAGGAATTTATCACAATGTATTTGTAAATAATTAATCATAGTTGTCCTTTTAGAATTAATATCATACTATATCCCCATAATTATCATCTTGAGAGATGATATCCCAAAAATTCTTGGAATATTCATAGAGAATATATGTATCAATATTGACCATTAACATTATAGGTGTATCCAAATTATAAAAGATTGATTCCATGGACTCTATCCATTACATAGTAGCCTAAGGCCCTCCATCCCCTGCTAAGGTTTTATGATGATGATTCTTGAATTTCAGCATGAACTTTGACATAGTAAGGGGTCATCATTAAGTTTCTATAATAGACTACATAATTTAGAAGATGCTTTTTCTAAACTGAGCAGCAACACCCAATGTAGATCAATAAGTGATTCTTCATGTGGCATGATGGGAGGTACAAATGGGGGCTCATGTCCCACCACATTCATATCATGGTCATCTCTACCATCATGGAGTATGGATCTAGGATTTCGTGGAGAAATAAATCCACAATTTCCAAGAAAAGGACTTAGATAAGATTTATTGTCGGTTAGAAGTAGGAAAAATGGGAAAGGATGGGTACAAGCATCCTTATAAAAAATTCACACATCTATACTTAATAAAAATTCCAATTATAGTTGATAAGAATAATCAAAATAAATTATAAGAGTCATTTACTACTTCCCAATACTATGGTCGGGTCAGGGCCAGTGTCTCACACACAAAAACTGAGGTTCTGGTATATGGAGTGTTAATTTCCTTATATAGAGGAAAACATCATTTAATATTTAATTCGAATAATTATTTAGTGTTAAATATTTCATTTTAAGACATTAATTTATTTCAAAAACTTTTTATTTATTTAGACATTGAAATCTCAATATAGTTAATTTTGTTAACAATTCCAAAATTTCAATATCCCACACTCTATAAATTTATATTGGCATATCATCTAATTATGACCCGACCATTACATCTAGTATCCAGATGTAACAGGCCATGTGTAGTGATTTTATGGAATCAAATACCATAATTAATTTTTTTAAGTACATAATTCTTAAATTTACATTGGCATTCATCATCCAAATTAATTATTATGTCCTCCCATTGTACCAGTGGATCACGACTCAAATGTTCTATAATTGGTTAGTTAATGTTTTATCTTCATTTTATATGGGAAACAAACTTTGATATTGAAGTAAGAACTAAAAATTAATCCAATTAATTCATTATTTCAAGGAACACTATCACACTAAAATACATAAAAAATAAGTCACTCACCACAATTGCATTCAATATAGAAAATTCATGGAGAATGTAAATGTGGCTTCAAAAAAATTTATGGAATATAAGTCTAAGATGAAAAAATATGATGCAATAATTGATACAACCTTATATCATTGGTCAAAGTTAATTAAATTTCATTATAATAATAATAAAAATAATAATGGCACAAAATTATTATGTCACACAATGGAGAAATCTGTAAAACTATAAAAGGTGGGAAATAGACTAATAATAACCCATCCTAGGTAATTTGGGGTTACCCTATATTTTGGATAGCTACACCCATGTATTAGATCATTACCAAATCACATTACATCCTATTATCCTATATAATTCCCATATATTAATAAAAAATGGAAAAACATTTGGATACCTCTTTATATAATCCTAACACAAAATCCACTTAGCGGTGCCCCGAGATGGTCAACCACATGACCTCAACCACATCTCCTCATACAACAGAGGCTTCATACTAGTAGTGAGGGACTATTGTTTGTCCCTATGGAGAAAATGAGCTCATTATTCAAAGTTAATCACAATGGTATGAAATGTATAATCAATATAAGAATAAGTAATAATTAGAAGCAGTATAATAACAAAATAGTAAACATCCAAAATAATAAAAAATAGGTAGAAGTAAAATAATAAATAGATAAATATGATTGTCATAATTATGTCACGTAGCTATAAAATATTAAGGAAATTTTATCCAGGGGGAACATGAATATTCAAAATGATATTCAAAATTAAAAAAACCAAAATCTTTCATTACTTGAATCTTGAGAATAGGCTTGGTCCTATTAATTCGTAATCCATTATAGAACAAGAAATAAAACATCTCATGATGGTCACATCCCTATATCTATACCAGAAATCATAAAGTGTACATAGGTACCAGAGGTGTCCCCAAAAGGGGGGAGATATAATCAGTAAGCCAACAATGATGGTGTCTCGAACAGTACAGTTTTTTCATATAAAATTATATGTGTTCTAATATTAATAAATTCAATGAAATAAATAAAATAAAATAAAATAAATCGGACAGAGTTACTCTAGGAATACCAATCCAAATCCACCTACTTGATCCTAAGTAGGATGTTTGGAGAAAGAATACCTTTGTAAATATTACATGGTGTATACATGGGAAATCATAAATATGGTATCATAAATTAACCAACCCCAAGCATTTTATTTGTATTAGTGGACATTTCTAAAATTTGGAAATTTCAAATTATGTGGATTTACGGCAAGGAATCACTTGAGTTCAATAAAGCATCATCTTGGGCCCATCCAAGGAGAACTATATAAAGAAATTGAGAAACACATTAGGATAACTATAAACACCCAATACTATAGAGGCTATTAGATGAGAACTATAAGGACATCTCGAGTGTCACACTAGTAGTGGTGTAAATCATGATCTTCTATTTCCAACCTAGGTATCTCACATAGGGTAAAAATTTTCACTTGAGGAATGGTATAGCCATATTTCCAATAAGAAAATACCAAATGTCTCCCAATGGGAATTTGATTCAACCATGGGTATGTAAACCACATGTAGATCCAATCAAAGGAAAATCTGAGAATCATTATCATAGAATGTAAAACCATAATAGGTTCTGACTAGAAATCATGATGATCCCATCCAAGTCATCCATTAACCAGGATCCTTGATTACTCTTAGCATGGCATGAAATTGTGATTTAACTTCTAATATCACCAACCATTACAATATGGAATTTATCTTATAATGCCTAAATCAACATGGTAAATTAATATTATTCATGTATCTCAAGTGTTACATATCACACATAGCATACGACATAATTTATAAGACATACAACATTGGGCATAATGGTCGAGGGACTAACTCAGGTATATTCAATTACATGGATCATTTAATGACCCAACATAGTTTACTAAATAGGAAAAACACCAATAAGGTGATTATAAATTATAAAAATGGGGAGACTATTCCTTTAAATATTGTTACACCCATTGGGTGGATCACATCAAAGAATCCAACTGATTACATAATTCAAAGGTCACAATTATTTTACTAATATAGGTATATCAAATTATTTATTTAATTACTCATTTTATATGAATTATTGTTAAGGTATAGAACATGGAATGGTTATAAACAATATAAACTCAATGAAACTTAAGAAATGAATCTAGACCACCTCTTTTAGGTATTTACAAGACCACTAATCTGTTTTTGACCATTCATTCAAGATAGAATGTGAGATAATGGAAAAACAGACCAAACACCTTAAAATATGGTGAATCATCTCAGAACAAAATAGGAAAAGAGACTGTAATATAAATCGAATAAAGAAAGAATATGATTAGAGAAGTTACAATTACAGATCCAATGTGTCAAACAGAAATGAAAAAAGAACTTTGATGGAGGAGATCTTGTGGAACCTAGGTCGAGGCATATGAGGATCTTTGGTCATGTACTATTTTTGTGTGAGAGAAGAAAAGGGTATCTTATAAAATGACCCCCCTAACCATTTAAAAAACACCTAGGAATATACATGATGTGTAAATGTTATACACACTGTGTAACCCATTGGGTCCTTCATCCCAGGAAAACCAACACACAATGTGAAAAGGGTTTGGCTAACCCTATAAACCTCAGGTACTCGATACATGTTGTGTAATCTAAATACATAGATGGTATTTAGTACAAACTTTTTACTTGGTCTACATTCACCCTCCACCCCCTACATCATTTCCATCCCAAAGTAAATAGACCTTCCCTTGGAAGCTGTTTCTAGGTATAACCAAAACTAAAAGAAAAAATACCTCACTAAAAATCCATGACATTAAAAATTCTATTCCCAATAACATCCTTTCGAATACATCATCGAAAAAAGATAGAGTATGACACAAATTTTCATATAATTCCTCAAAATTATCTATCTCTAAACTGGAATGAAAAGTATTTTTTAATAAAATTATAATAACGAAATATTTTTATCCCAACTTCCTTGGTAAACAATTAAACAAGTTAAAAGTATGTCTCTCAAGGTATGGATTTTGTTCTCTTACACTCAATCATATTGAGGATGAAAACATATATTGGAATTTAATATAGAACATAATAAATTCCAATGTACTCTCTAAAAATTAGATGTAAATCTGGTATCACAATCAGATACAATAGAGAGAGGAACTCTATGACATGACTATATACATGATGTATAATCAAAAAAGTTGATCAAAATTCATAGTATCTTTAATTGTAATGAAATGCCCAAATTTAGTCATTTGATCCACAATAATAAATATTTGATTATTATAACAATATTTCTTTTGAAATACTATAATGAAATGCATAAATATAATATCCAATTTCTATTTGGCACAAAAAAAGAATGAATAATCCCCTTCAGTAATTATCATTCATATTTAACCAATTGAAAAGATAAAAATTTAATGGTAATATCAACCATACACATTTTCATTAAATCCATCTTTTCATAATTCTAAAGGTATTTATACATATTACTTCCTCTAGGATGAATGGTAAATAGAGAACTGTTAGATTCATTCAATAATTCTCTCATCAACCAATAAAAAATTTTTATTTTTATTTTAGGAAACATACTTTTAACGTGGAATTGGAAACCCTAAAAAAATAACAACAAAACCAAACATAGACCACATAAGAAATCACATGGTCATTACCAAAAAAATAATGTGTTAGAATCATTCACGCTATATAAAAACCATTTTATAGAGGTTACCTATATGTTTAGATTATCTATAGTGAGATCCTAAATGTGATAAGAAATCTTGTCCCTAGTCTAAATATATTCCTCAAGATTTATTTTACCTTTATTGATTCTATGAGATAAAATGTTTCCTAATTTTTTATCCAAACGTCATTCTCATCATTAAGGAAAACTAGAATCCACCTCTCAAAAAATATTTTAGTCTCCTCTTTGGGGATTTTGAGTTTAAAATATTAAAAAAAACATATATTCATTATAAAGAAATATATGAGCTAAGTAATTTTGTTTTTAAACCTCCTCATTTCCAACCTCATTTAATATACTAGTAATTGTGTCCATTTAAAATAGAAATTTTGGGTTTTCTTTATAATAAAATTTATCATGTGTGATCTCATAAAAATGAACCCATAATATTTTCCTAATAAGAAAACACATTATTGATCAAAATTACACCATTGAATCCCAACCATTATAATGGATTCTACATTTTTTTATAAAATTGGATCATCTTTCTCATATTTTTTAATTATTTGCAATATGTAATATTTTATAGACACTATAAATAATATAGTGGAAGTTTCTAAATGCACAATTTATATGGAAAATTCAATATAATCAATAACCAATGGTTTATGTTCCAAACATAACATTTTTAATGTATCATTATCTTTTTGGCTCAATGTATCTAATACACATATTTATTTTTTTGGATGGAAAACAATTATTCAATCAAACTAGTTAATATGTTTCAACCATCATATCTTCCTCATTTCCAACTCTTTTTTATTAAATATATAGATCAAAATTATACTATCAATATATATTTTACACATTACTATATATAAGTGATACCACTAAATTTTAAAAATTAAAAAACCACAAAATATAATTCTAGATCATGTGTAGAATAATTTAACTCATGAGGTCTTCGTCGACATGAAACCAAAGCAGTCACATGCTAATTCAACAACATAACATAAAGAAGTGCCTTCAATGAACTATATATATAGACAAAAATATACATGTTATATATTGTGTGTAAAAAATCAGGGCACTCACCAATATTAGTTTTTAATTACTGGTAACAATTTTCAAAATATATTTCAAGATGAATTTAACTCCACTAAGAGTTAACAAAGTCAATGGGATTGATAACCAAGAAATGTTTATATAAAACTACAAATAATAACTATCTAATATAAGAAAAATATGAATTTTTGTGGAAGATTCAGTACTTTTTCATAATTCAAGTAATGTATTTTTATTAGGGTATACTATTATTCAATATTTTGAAACAATATGATCATGGAAATAAATCTATCATAACCAAAATTCACACTAACTAAATGATCAAAATATTAATTTTTATTTTATGGTTTGACATAAAAACCTAAGGTTTTTTCATTATTTCCCATGAGTTTTTGAATATAATAATATATATTTAAAAATCAAAAAAAATAATTATATCAAAATATTCTTGAAAACATATACTCATAATAATCATGAATACATCTTGTTAATTAGGAAACCAAAAATTAATAACTATAAACTCATAATCCCTCTATGTAGATAGAAGTTTTGTCTTTGAAATATATTTCTTCCTCACCTTCATCTGATGGTACCCAATATTGAGATCAATCTTTGAAAAATAATGTAAATCATGGTGTTAATAAAAGAAATAATAAATATGAGTAAATTGATACCTTTTATTAATAGTTATGTTATTCAAGGATCTATAATCAATATAATGTCTCATTGAACCATATTTCTATTGAATAAGTAAATTAATATCACATCACGGTGATGTTCTAGAATGAATGAAACCTTTATTAAGAAAATTTTGTAACTAATTTTTCCATTTCGTAATTTTAACTTCATCCATTAGATAAACGGGGTTTTTAAAGGAATTTCATAAGAAACTATGTCTATAGTAAGCTTAACCTCTCAATCAAGAATAACAGTAGAAAAATCATCACTGAATACATTCATATATTCATTAAATACTGGTGAATCACATATTTTTATTTTTATTTTTATGAACATGGTGATATTGGTAATGTTCACTATATTCTTTTCTAACAATTTGAGCGAGGTTTGTTTCACTACCATATGTAATAAATTTCTTATCTTATTGATATGTTTTAAAAAGTATAAAATAATTGAATATAAAATTATTAAATATAAATTATATCTCATCATGATTCACCAAAATCAAATCCTTACCCAAAAATAATTTCAAACTCTATATTGGGATGTTAAACAATATTTAACTAATATACCATCCAATAGAAAAATAATAGAAAGATTCATATAAAACTTTGTTACCTTAATATTTCCACCTAGAGTTCTCAAAAAAAGTATTTTTATATTTTTATTATATTTTATACAATTTTTCCATTAAGATTTGTTAGAAATGAATTAATACATAGATGTATAGACAAAAAGATAATTTTTATAATTCAAATAAACAGGTAAGATACTAGTGTCCATATCATTAGATGTCCCTATGTGAACCGTAGTCGAATAAAATTATTTTTCCACACCTTATTTCATTCGATCTTGATGATTTCTATTATTCCAATATTTATACAGGTACTTACATAATTAACCATCTCATTAAAATTAAATCATATTATCATTGAGATTTCATTTTTTATGATAATTGTTTATAGACATGAGTAATGTGTCCAAAATTTCTACATAAGAAGGTATTTTTTAGATTTTATAATAAATTCCCATTTATTTTTTTACCACAATTATCCTAAATTTTAAAACTATTTTTCTCACATCTATAATTTTTTATGGATGATTGATCATTTCGTTCTATCTAGACATCTTCTTCTGATTTATTTCATCAAATACATGATCATTATAAAACTCGTTTTCTTCATTCTCAACACATCAAATGAGTTTATAATTATGTGAATGTTTCTTTACATAAAACCACTAATTCATCGTACTTTTGTCTTAATTCCAATAATATTTCCCATCCTATGTATAATATACACATGAAAAATATTTTTCAATGAAACTCTTCATAAATTAAACTAATTCAATGGTATCATCATTTTATCTTTAAATTATATTATTATTAATTTACCACAATATTTTTGATTCACCTTAAATGGTAAAATAAAAATAGTTATATTTTAGTTATTCAAAAAACCCATGACCTCAAATATCTTTTATAGGGATTTATTATTTCCCTAAATTACCATAGTGATATATGATCTAATGAATGTTTGAGGGTGTTGTTTCACGAAATGAACCTCTATAAAATGTTCCTTTTTATTAAACTTGGTTTCTATCTAACATTGATTTATCCATCATTTATTGATTATTTACATTAATCCAGTAGAGGGGGAAAAAGGTTCTAAATTCCAATTCCAACAATTTCAAGTTACAGATTTAAAAAGACATTGTCCATTTAGTGCCTTTCAACACCTACTTCTATCTTTTATATATTTAACAACATTTAAATAATTAATATTATAGATAATTAAACATGGAAATATTAAAATGATACATTATGAAATCCATAAATTTAAATATCTTAATGAAAAATACGTTCAATATCCAAACCTTTAAAAGTATCTAAACTATTTCTCTAATAGTGACTAAATGTACTCAATCCTTATTGAATTCATCATTTATTTTTTAAAACATGAATTAATTTTATTACATTGTGAATGTTCTTTCTATATTCAGAGATTTATAGAATTAGGTTATATCTCCAAAATAAAAAGGCATACATTAAAAATTGTACATTTCCAATTAGTATCAGTTTTCACAAAATACACGATTTTTAATGCAAAAAATGTTTTTTCATAAAAAATATTTATGATTTTTAATTTGACATATTCTCTGTTCCTACTCAGCCTTAACACATGTGAAAAACATTTGAAAAGATGAGATGTAAAAAAATAGACCAGTAAAGGATATAATAATAAAAGAAATAAACTTTTATTTCTATTTTAAAATCTATTAGATCATTAAAAATATTTCTACATTAACATTATAAATATTTTTAAAAAATAATTGTTTACATACACATGAAATAAAATTTAGTTCTCAAGGTATTTTGGAAAAAAATATAATAAAACCTAAATATATATTCATAATCTTATGGTTTCATAGAAAAAATGAGAATTAATAAAAATATTTTTAATAAATCAATCCATTTTACCAAAAACAATCTATAATAATTCCTCACAATAAATGATTACTGGATTATCATTTGAAATGAAACCACTTACATGAGAATATATAAGAAAGAATAAAAAAATTATAGTTTACCTAGGAAATCATCTTTATAGAACCATTTTAATAACCTCTAAAAATGGAATAACCAGTATGATTGACTTCCAACATAATTATCGATAGAACATAATCATTACCAAAAGCATTATAGAGTTATATCAAGCTCATCCATCAACATGAGCTTTGTCAATATCACCCATTATCATTATCTACATCAGCCTAAGGCTCGATGAAAATTTTAAACAATTTACATAAAAAATAACATGAATTAAAAAGAAACTATATTTCATTTCCATCATGAAAATAATAAAATAAACCATTAAAATCCAAATGTAAAACATATTTAGTTATTGATATACTTGTTTCTATTAAAACACATATTTCAAACTAAGATTTATATAAAAATGAGAAGGTAGGTTCTTTATTTAAGAAAACATTAAATTTTAAAAACTGACACATATATCAAATAACATTTGTGGTTATGGGAAAATCCTTTGATGTTGTATACATTAATACAAAACATTACTTTTTTCAATTTTTAATTAAATTTATAAAGTTCCATATAAAATATGATCGAATGTTTCTTTTTAAAACCACAAATAAAATTTAGAAAGATACACAAAATGTTACATATATATAATTTAGGAGATTATAATGAAATTGATAAAAAAATTAGGATAATTTTTATAGAAATAAATAATTATAAAATAAATAATTAAAAAAGTAAAATAGCTATTTTTAATGTAATGTATTCATTTCTTAGGGACTGACTCATCTAATACATTCTTTATATTCATAAATTATAAAACTACGTTAGTGATTTAATTTATTTATAAAAATTTTCCTTTCTTTTTTTACTTTTAGTTTATTTATTACAATATTATATTTAATTACATTATCAATAAACTTCACATTGGTAATTTTGATAGTATTTTGATCATATGTCCAAAATGACTTCGGTAGGATGACTGTGGTCAAAGAGATAATTATTCCATAATATATATAATAATGATGTTGAAGTAATAACCATTTTTATATATTAATTATACTTCTATAGCCTACAATGAAATATTCTTACGAAAAATGAGGTACATTACAGTCATAGAGACTGTAGGGCACACATACGCATGAGTTGTGTTTCAATTTTTCAATGAACCTAATGGAAAGATGTTATGTATTATTTAATTTTTACATAACTATTTTTATACCATAAATATAATATATATTATTAAATAAACATATATATATTTTATATATGTGAGAGAGTAATGAAACAAAAAATAGCATCACATCATGGAGAGGATAATCTACACGTATGCACAAATAATGTTATCATATTTCAATGGTTTGAAATGTATAAATGTGGATAACATATTAAGATTTTATAATGAAAAATATGTTATTAATATCATATATATATAAATTAAATCCATTATTAGGACTTTTCATGAGATGTGGTGAAGGAAAATGAATTTCATCGGTTTATGAGGTGGTATTCTGTCATACACATGAACAAATATTTCATTAACCATTTAATGTAATGAGAATATTGGTAAAGGTTATTAAATGAAAATGAAAAAATCTTATTATATATATTATACTTTTTTATTATTTAATTTGGTTTGATGAATATTTTTAAGAGGTAAAAGAATAAATAAAATATAATCCTTCAGTTAAAAACCATACATATGCTTCGGAAATCCTACTTTTATTTAAACCATAATCCCTCAAAAGATGGTATTATTACTAAAGTAAGACATATAGAATATGTAGAGGAATTTATGAAGGAATTTGTGTATGTATTGTATTGTATAGTGTGCTCAGGTAGTGTGAGTAAGAGATGAGGTGAGGTGACCATTTATAAGCGAGGGCAGCGGTATTCTTTTAATTTATTATCATATTAAATTAACATAAATTTAGTATATTATTTTTGTAGATAAAAAATTATATAAATACAATATATGATTATTATGTATCCAAAAAATATCATCCAGTATTATTTGGGAATATTTAGCTTATATTTTTATCCTTATATATTTGTTTTGACCCAATATTAATCCATTTGACAATTACAATTGAATCAATGTTATTTATTATTTATAGGTCATGAGAGATACTCTAAAAGAGAAAATGAATCATAAATGGTTCATTTTTTATATATTCTATAATACCCTATTTAATTTTATAAATATATAATTTTTATGAATCATCAATAATTTAATAAAATATTGTTTATTATTAAATACCTTTAGTGTATTTTTAGAACTACTAATTTAATTTAAATTAAAAACAACATGAAATAAATTTAATTCCAATAGAACCCATTAAAATATTTAAAATATTTTATATTTACAAATGAAAATATTGGGACACTATGAATCACAAATTATATTACCTTTAGTGTCTTTAAATTAATATTCTTGATTTATATAATACCTGTAGAATCACTCTATAGCATTTTATAAGAATTAGAGGTTATTTTATAGTCACTAAAAAGTATATCACTCTATACCATTTTATAAGAATAGGAGGTTATTTTATAGTCACTAAAAAGTATAAATTGTGAGGAGCTCTGTACTTTTATAATAATGAATTTTCCTATATATCAATATTTTTGAATATGATATTTATTTTTTATTAAGGAGGACACTTTTTCCGATAGCATACTAGAAACACAACATTAGGTTTCTCTGAATTATTACGTTGAATATAACATTGAGTTATACTAAAAAATAATATAGTATTATTATTATTATTTTAAATGGTAGTTGACGACTTGTTGTATTCGTGGGAATGAATATAATTAACTATATTGTGATTTTATATATTTTTTAATTATTTTTAAATTTATCCAATAAATTTTGGATGCTTAAAATGAGAATGAATTCAATATTAATCATAAAGCACTGTAATATTTTTAAAAGGCATTTTTACATCCTTTTGGAGGAAAACCATATTTAACCATATTCATGGGAATGAATATAATTAACTATATAGTGATTTTATATATTTTTAATTGTTTTTACATTTATCCAATAAATTTTGGATGCTTAAAATGAGAATGAATTCAATATTAATCATAAAATACAATAATATTTTTAAAAGTCATTTTTACATCCTTTTGGAGGAAAACCATATTTAAATTGTGTATTTTGAAACTTTTGTATGTTATATTTATAAAAATAATACTGTTATATAGAAGGAAAGAATAAAAATTTAAATTTGTTAAATTTTTAGTAATTTTATGATAAAAATTATTTTTAATGAATAGTGAAAAATACTACATTTTAATTCAAAACTGCAATTTCATCTAATTTATTTATATAGATAGATTTTAATTATAAATTTTTTAAAGTTTTATTGTCTTAAGTTTTTATCATTAAATCAAATTTTGGTAGTTGTATGTAATTTCACTTTTAAATTGAACATAAACACATGTCAATCCTTGGATAGTTTCACTTCGTAAGAACACACTTTTTGGTTTTGACAACAGGAAATAATTTTATATTATTTTTTGAAAATTATTTGTTTGGAATTTGTAAAAATGGATTCAATATTTGGAATCAAATGATTCAAATTATTTAAATAAGTATCTTTTATTTTTGGACATTATAAATAGTGACTTTAGTAATTTATTTTATTTACCATGTTTAAAGGGTATATCAGGTATATATGGGTAAAAAATAACTTTGTAAAAAAATAAAACTACCCTAAGACATAGCCCAATCCTATTAGATGACAATGTCCGACCATGTATATTATTGGGACTATTATTGGACCCCATGAATCACCTTGGTTGTGATAATAATCTTTTATAATAATTAATATAATGAAAAGGGAAATATAACATAAACCTGATTCTCCAAACTAAAAAAATATTAAATAGGTTTATATAAATTATTTATTCTATAATAAATAGTAATTATAAATTTAAAGACATTTCAAACATAATTTTATTTTATTAACTATTTTTATACATTTAATAAACCAATATATTTATTACCTAATGATGATGCAATAATAACCTTGTTAATGAAATATTCAAATGAGTGGTATTATATTAATTATAATAAATGTTATTTGAAATTTTTTATGCCATAAATTAATTTCATGGATTATTATGACATATTAACTTTGAATTAATGAATTTTTTTATGGAATCATGTTGTTATGACTTTAAAATAAATCAATTACTAAATAGTGTCAAAACTGACAAAAATGTGTTTTTAAAACAAATACTTGTTTATTAAATGATAAAATAGTACTAAAAATAAGTGATTTTTAAATTTAAATAATTTAATGATAAAAATTTTATTGATGATACACTTGTGATTCTTTTGGAATTTTACTGTAACTATTGTAACCATATATTATGAAAATTCAAGAAGATGTTGTAAGAGTTAATGTTTTTATCTAAGTGTTAAAGCTAAAATATTTGGTTAAATTTGTAACATAAAATAGTCTACTTTAATTTTTATATCATGTATACGAACAAAATTAATATTATATTTTAAATAAATTTTTTTGGTTCTATCAGAATCATAAAATCAATTTATAATAAAATAATATTTCAAGACTTTTCTAAAGTGCCCCTCCTCCCTCTTACAAAAGGCCACCACCTCAACCCACATAATGACTTCTATAAATCTCATAGGTTGATCAAAATTATTCTATAATAATCTCCCATCATTACTCCCTTCTACCAAAACTATTTAAATTCGGTACATGGAAATTCAAAAACCCTTTTGGCTCAAATCAAAAGAAGTTACCCGGTTTAGAGGTAATGTCTTCTCTCTAGTTCCAATTTTTTATTTTCTTTATTCACTACCTATGCTCTTATTATTATATGATTACATAAAAACACCAGTCTCATAAATTTACTAGGATTTTGTTATTATAAGGATTCAAACTACACTTATACACATCTATCTAATGGATACAAACATACTGTTTCTGGGTACGACGAACTACAGCATCATGAAACTATGATTGTTCAATTTTTTCTCCTACCACATCACCTGGTGGCCATTATAATGGAAATTTATTTATATATGATATTTATTATATTTATATTATCTCTATTCTACTGTGTTTTTTATTTATAGCATACCATTATGCTTTCCATAAGGTGTAAATATGATAATTTCATTTCAGGAAGTGCGGACTACCACACCCTCAAAGTGATATGACTCATTTATGATAAACATGGAACATATAAATTATGGTATTAATGATATTATGTAATATATATAACATATATATTATAATTTAATTATAACATTCCTATGTATCATTTAGTTTTCATTTCATTAACATGAAAATGAATTGAAAGTAACATTCTTGTGTACATATGACCTACCATCTCCATGAACTGTGAATTTATTTTCTTATATCCAAATTTTATGGACTATTATATATACATATATACTAGATATATATTATATTTAAATAATGAATACCCTTATAAATATGATTAAATTTTAACTACATGGACTATTGACATCAAAACATGTTCATTTTCGACTCATGTACCAAATATCGACAAAACGACTAATAAGAACATATATAATTATGTAATTGTTATAACCTAGAAAGCTGTTATATAAAAGTGAATAATAAAATTTAAATTTTTTTCTTAAAAAAGTATAAATTAACTGATGTTTTTTATTTAGAGAAAACATTGAACATACGTGATGATTTGGACTCAAGGTAAGGGAATTCCTAAACTCAATTTCCACCTATTGGGTTTTATGAAAACATTGATTATTATATTATTCAATGATTATGTGTGGGATAACTGGTTATCAATTTAATTGGTAATTTCCACTTACCTTTGTTTGGATACTAAATTTCGACATATAATCACCCCATTTATAAATCCTTATGTCATTTATATAAACTCTGTAAGGGATTTCATCTCAATTTACATTCTATTGTGTCTTATTTTTTTTACACCAATTAAATTTTTTATGGTGTATATACTAACCATTGACATATTATATCTTGAATCTCATAATTTTTTGATATTATTTGTTTATTTTAAGGTCATTCGTTATGTTTTTTATTTAATTATTTATCAGATGGAAAGGGACTTGTTAACTGAAACATCATTTAAGATGTTTTAAAGATTTATTGTTATAATTATTTATAATTAATGAGAATGTTTTAAAAATTGTTAGAAGTATTTTTTATACGTATATATATTTTTTAACATGTTAATTCTTGAATTTATTTTCAAAGATTCAAAGTGGTATGGGAATCTTTGATTCAAATATCTCATTATTAATTTTTTTAAATGGTTTTATAAATTGAAGGAATATTTCAATATATTTAATTTATTTCATGTGATTAGTGAGTGAAAAGTTAATAATTTCAATATTTTATGTGTTATGATTATGTAATTATACCATTACATTTGATAGTTTGTTACGTGATAAACCAAATATTGGTGATTCCGTGATAAACTGATGGCAGGTGATCCCGTGATATCTCTCAAATACATTGGGTAACATGATAGAGGTCAATGTTAGGGTTTCTCTTAAGAGATTTAGGGAATATAATATGATGTTTTGTCCAAATATAACCATAAAGGTTACTCCCTATGTAGCTTTGAATGATACAAAGTGTGTTATTGATGCCATAAGTTACTGTTATGATGTATGATATATATGAGTTATTCATAAATCTTAGGATTTCAGGAGGTATCTTAAATATCATATGATTAATGAGTGAAAATTATTATTTCATTGATTTGAATGTATTCATGGACTAATGTTTCATTTATTTATTTTATATCAATTACTGATATTTTTATACTCATCCCAAGATTTTTTTGATTTTTTTTTCACAGGGTATTAGGGAGAATAAGAAAAAGAATAATTCAAGATGATTTTTATGAAGAAAATAATTATTTTTTACAGTGTTTAATTTTTTTTGAAGAATTTGATAGTGTGGAAGTGTTTACATTGTAATATTGGATAAGTATTGTAATAGTTATGTCTTAATAATCTAAAATTTAAGCCTGAAAATATAATCAATGTGAACTAAATTCAAAATATTGACTAGTCTCAAGATTAAGTAATTTTTTATGGTTGTGTCCTTATAGTTGGTAATATAGGAATGTTTTATACAAATTTAGTTATTAAAAGTTTTTTTAAACACATGGATAGTCTCTATGTCTATTTTTTCAAGTAAATCCTTATTTTATAACCTTATAAGAATATGTAAAGTATGTTACAAATGGATGGAAGAGGATATTGAAAAATACTCCTATCTCTTCTTGATTAATTTATGGAAATAATTATTTCAAAGCCATTTCCATATGATTATGAAACTCTTTCAAACATATAAATGACTTTCAAGTAGTTGTTTAAGATATCAAACACCAATACAAGACCTCGATAGTATAGTGGAACATGGGTTGTATTTAATCAAATATTTTTTTCTCAGTATTCCCATATTTTCAACAAAAGTAAATATTATGAAGGAACTCTAAAATATTTTACCTTATAATAAGATTGTGAAGCATATAAAAGGTGATGAAGAAGGAGGATCTTGTACAACAAATTTATATTTGTTTTTGAAATATAGTCTCTCAGAACATACATATGGTATTTTCAAAAAGAACATTGATTGAAAATTTCAACTCAATCAGGGACTGAATATTTTATAAAAATCATGTTTTATACTATTTTTTGAAATTTTATGTCATACATGATTAATTTTTGAAATTATTTTTCAATGAACACAAATATGACAAAAGTTGTAAAATGTTTATTTGGATATGTGAAGAAGATTATTTTTAAGGATATATAAATTATTATTACAAGGAATAGACATTATAATTACATGAACAAGATTATGATGAAACCATGTGGACATCGTGATCAAGTTGAAATTCTCTTTCTTTATGAAATGGATTTATTTTTTACATATGGAGGTGAAACAAAAAAAATTCAATACATATAAGAATACATGAATTAATATATTGTGGTCATTATGAGTTCAGATGAAAATGATAGTTTTAAGAAAAACAATATGCTCAAAACATGTTATGGTTATTTTTGAGTTTTATAAAAGGGAAAACTGGAAAGATGGGTGAAAACCCATTGCATTCAGAAAGGACATGAAAATCAAATTATTACTTATTATTTTTAGTTAAATTATTTTCTGGATCAAAAATATGTTGATTTGGGGATCTTATATTTTACTAAATTTATATCCATATTATTGGAAAATAATTTGGTGATTAAGTGATAAATGTTATTTTGTAAGAGGTTCTGTCATCTGCAAACACTACATTCTTAAGAAAAATAAAATAATATGAGATTTAATTTAAGGAGTAATGGTTGAATTTTAATTCGGATAAATCTATGTTATTAAAGTAGACATATGTCTATTTAGGTTATTTATCGAAATGATTATATTATCATGGAGAATATGTGATTTGGTAAATTATTTTTTAGTATGAGACTATAAACATAGTCTATGTTATCAGGAGATAAATGTTAAGATTTATCATTCAAGACTATGTTATCAAATAATTAAGAATTTTTAATTTTAGACTTATTTTTGAATATATTGAATATTTTTAAGGAAAATTGTTTAGGGAATGGTATTTTTGGAACTTTGGGTTTTGTTTTTTGAATTTTTAATATTTAGGGTATTTTTTCTTTTTATAGAGAATTATTTTTTTGTGGGGGATGATCTGATTGTGTACTAACCATTTTGGTTTTGGATAATTTATAAAGATAGTGGAAATATATAGGTTATATTTTGATGATTATTTAATTGTATAGAAGTTGATTCTATCACTTCAGGTCTGACCAAGTCATCTTGAATACTCATAATTTGGAGAAAAGATGAATTTGTGGAAGATATTTATTATCGGATAAAACTCTATTTGATAGGTACACATGTTTCCTTATATTCTTAGTCAATCTCATTAATAAATTCCTCAAAATTATGAAAAAGCCTTAAAACAAAAAATCTATCCGTTTACATTTCCTATTGGGATATCAAATACCATTTAACCCATAAAAAGTATTTGGTTTTTAGATTGTTTGCATTCTGCTTATCATGTTTTCTATCACTTTCCATTATCACAATATGGTTAGTTTTTCTTCCATATCCATGTTTTATTACATGGAATCATATAACCTGTTATCTCGGGTGACCTTTGTACTTATCTTTCATTCTTTTAAATTTATAGTTTTATTGACCCTTTTTCCTTTTTTGGATTTTCAATGAAGTTTCCAAGCCCAATTTTAGAATTTTGAGGATGTAATTTCTAAAAAGGGGAATGATATAACAACCCTAGTATTTATAAAATAATAAATTTTCATATCAATTAATATTTATGAATATGATATTAATTTTAAATTAAAGAGGAAACATTGTCTGATAACTTACACGATACACTACAATGGGTTTCCCTAAAATCATACTTTGCAAACAACGTTGAGTTATACCGAAAAATAATACAATAATATTATTATTATTTTAAACGGTAGTTAATGCATAGAAGTTTTATAGGTGGGAATGAACATAGTTTACTCTATTATGATTTATCAAATTTTGTAAATGTTTTTACATTTATCCAATAACATTTAGAGGACAAAAATGATAATGAATCCAATTTTAAAAAATAAAATATTCTAATATTTAAAAAAGGTATTTTTACCTCAATTTGAAGGAGAAATACTTTAAAATATAGTCATATTTTCACTTTTACATATTCTATTTGACAAAATAAACAATTTATATAGAATTTTGAAATCAAAATTTACATTGGATAAATTTTTGGTAATTTTCTAATAATGTTCATTTTTTAATGAATAGTGAATAATACTTCATTCTAATCCAAAAATGCCATTTCATCTAATTTATTTATATAGTTTTTTTGTTATTTAAATTTATTTAATAGTTTAATTAGATTATTTTTTTATCATTTAATAAAATTTTTGTCATTGGATGTAATTTCACTTTTAAATTGGGCATAAACACATGTCAATCTTTTGATAGCTTTTACTTCGTAAAACCCGCCTTTTGGTTTTAACAATGAGAATTCATATTAAATTAAATTATTAAAAAAAATTTATTTCTAATTTAGAAAAATGGATTCCATATTTGGAATCATTACATTTATATTATATAAATAAGTATATTTTATTTTTTCACATTATAAATAGTAACATCAGTAATTATTTTTATTTATTATGGTTAAAAGGCAAATCAAGTAAATAAGTGTAAAAAATAATATTATAATTATATAAAACTACATTAAAATGTGTCCTTATACTATTGGTTTAAATATGTATGACTATGTGAATCCTTTTGTTGGTTTTATGACCCCATGGGGCCATATGGGGGTGATAATGAACTTTTATAATATTTATTTCAAAGAAATGGGAAATATAACATAAACATGTATCTCCAAAATAAAAAAAATTTAATAAGATTTATATAAATGATATATTATACAATACATATTAATTATAAATCTATAATTATTTTCGAAAAAATTTTATTTTATTAATACTTTTTAGACATTAAATAAACAAATATATTTATGACCCAATGATGATGCATCAATTACCTTATTAATGAAATATTCAAATAAATGATATTATAAATATTACAATAAATGTAATTTGAACATATTTATTCCATAAAAAAAATTATGGATGATTATTAGATATAATATCTGATTTAATTGAAAAATTTCAAAGGAATCAAGTTGTTTGGACATTAACAAAAATCAATTACTAAATTGGGTCAAAATTCACATAAATTAGATTTTAAAACAGATACTATTTTATTAAATGATATAATTGTACTAAGAATTTAATATTTGAAAAAAATTACTTATATAATATTTAAAATGTCCTTAATGATACAACTGTGTTTAGTCATTCCTTTTGAAGTACCTATAGTAACCATTTATTATTAAAATACAAAAAGACATA
Organism: Viscum album; assembly: GCA_963277665.1. NCBI lineage: Eukaryota > Viridiplantae > Streptophyta > Magnoliopsida > Santalales > Viscaceae > Viscum > Viscum album. Next base: position 1,646,714,441 of record OY728132.1, read on the forward strand.
GTAAGATATAATGTATTTAACTATGGGTTAAAGAAAAAAAGAAAAGGTAAATTTTGTAACAAAATATAGTCTAATTTTAATTTTATGATAGGTATACGACCCAAAATCGTCTTATATTTTAAATAAATTAGTTTGGAACCATTATAAATTGAAAATAAATTTACAGTAAAAATATACTTCAAGACATTCCTAACGTGTCCCTCCTTCCTCTTATAAAAGGCTACCACCTCTACACAATTACTCACACCTCTAAATCTCATTTTCATGTCTAAATTCTTCACAAATTTTATCCCAAAATCCCTCCTTTAATCATATAAGAAATAAAATAGGTAGAAAAAAAATCAAGAAATCTTTTTGCCTCAAATCAAAAGATGATATCCGATTTAGAGGTAACGTCCTCTCTCAAGTTTATTTCTTTTATTTTCCTTCATCACTCCTAATTAAATTCTTAATAAATGTTCACATAACAGAAAAATTATCCAAAATATACTAGTATGTTATTCTGAGAAGGATTCGAACTGCACTTACACACACCTCCATCTAATGGAAACGAAGATTCTATTTTTGTGTACGATGAACTACTACCTCCCAAAACAAGGACTGTTCAATTTTCTCTTACCACATATCATGGTTGACATTATGATGGAAAAATATTTATATATGAAATTTATTATATTTATATTTTCTCTATGATTATGTATTTTTTAATATAATTAATTTATATTTTCCAGTATTTGTAAATATGGTAATTTCATTAGAGGAAGTGCAGACTACTGCCCCCTCAAAGAGATATGACTCATTAATGACATACATGGAACATATAAAGGATGTAATTAATGATATTATGTAACATATATAGCATATAAATTAAACCAGAATTATAACATACCTATGTATGATTTAGTTTTCATTCATTTAAGATGAAAAATAAATTAAAGTAGCCTTCATGCGTACGTACAACCTACCATATCAATGAACGGTTCATTTCATTTATTATCTCCAAATGTTATGGAGTTTTATAAATACAAATATAATAGATATATAAGATATATAAATCATGAATATCATTAGGGATATGATTGAATTTTGACTACATGGACAATTTACATCATAACAAGTTCATTTTCGAATCAAGTTCTGAATATCTACAAAACGACCGATATGAACATAATTAATTATTTATTTATTATAACATGGTAATAAGTGATATGAAATGAAATATAATACTTGAAAAAAGAAATCATATAAGTATAAATTAACTTATGTTTATTAATCTGTAAAAACAAGGAACATACGCAACAATTTGGACTCAAGGTAAGGGAATTTCATAACTTAAATTCTAATCATTGGGTTTTACGCATACATTGTTTATTATATTATTCCATGATTATATGTGTAATTTATATTTATATATTTATGTTGTAATTTCAAATTACCTTTGTGTGTATATAGTATTTATACACATAATCACCCCATTTATATATCTGTATGGTATTTATTTGAACATTGTAATGGATTTCATCTCAATTTACATTCCATTGAGTCTTATTTGTTTCTATGAACCAATTCAGTTTTAAATGATATATATCTATCCCATTGAAATATTATATCACGAATCACATAATTCTAATTATATAAAAATTTTGTTTAAATGTTATTGTTTAATTATGTCTATTAATGTATTTCTTATGTGGTAAGGGACTCTTTAACTAAAACATCATTTAAAATGTTTAAAAGATTTATTCTTCTAATTAATTCTAATTAATATCCATGTTTTCAAAATGTTTTAAAGGATTTATTTAAATGGCCATATATTCTTTAACATGTTAATTATTGAATTTTGTTTAAAAGTTTCAATGTTGAATGGGTCACATTGACTAAAAAATATCTTTATTAAATGTTTTAAATGGTTTTAGAAATGGATTGAATATTTCAATATCATGAATTTATTTCTTGTGATTGATGACTTAAATGTTGATAATTTCAATCATTTATGTGTTATGATTATTTAATGGTAAATTTTTATGACCCGAACGATGCTGGGGATGAAGTTGCAATAACCCCAAGCCCGCCTCCAAAGGCCAGGGGATGGAGACTAGCATCGAAGGCACACAAAATTCCGGGAGGCCTTTACCTAAGAACATGTACACACCCACACAACCAGCTCAATGCAAATGTGTAGAGGAAAAGAAAATCTAGATAAATCACCACTATATAATTGAAACCAATCATATATGCATCGACCTATAAATAGTAAAAGTACAAGAAAAGTAATGATGAAAGGGAAAGGGGAAAAAATACACACCCAACTAGAAAAGTGCCACTACCCAGTAACATGTGAAAAAGTAAAATAGCTGGTAGAGTCCCACTCCTGAATACCACGCTATGACCATTGAAAACGGTCCAGGCACCCCATATCCCTAGTCTCCGCTTATATTAGGATCAACCTTTCTATTGTATACATGGCCACACCAAATGTGGGAAAAGCCCAAGCAAGGGTGAGTATAAGAATACATAGTAGGATGCCCTGAATGCTCTAAGGAGAATCAAAATATGTACTGAATAGGGGAGATGTAAGAGAGAACATTGTTTAACAAGAGTGAATGGAATGAGTAAAAATCCACCCAACAATAGACGTTCTCTCTCAAATAAACCCAAACAAGAGAGTAGTGGGATCTTTTTCTCACAGATCACAAAACGTATATTTTAGGGTAGTAACAATAGCATCGGTCGTCACAAATGTCGAACAGATCAGTGACTGGAGAAATCATTTATCGAGTACAATGGTCATATCGGGTCACACAAAGCCACATACCACTAACATTGAAGTGCTCCAGTACTCATCCCTGAGGAGTACTGTGGGTGTGCTGGGTCACATAGAGCCACTCCACATCGTGGGCCAGCCAAAACACATAGAGCCACATTCCACATTAGCCCAACTAAGGTAATCTTCCTTTTGAGTATAGTTCGTATGTTAGGTAACATAGAGTCGCTCCACTTTGTGGGCCTTCTATATGACATAGAGTCACTTCCCATTAGGCCATTATCGATAAGTCTTTAGGTATCAGCAAACCATAGGGTTTCATCGGTTGTGAGTTTTGGATAACCACTTCTCAAGCAATTCGTCACATCTCATCATTCATGAAAGACAACCCAAAACATGGAGAAATATCCACTTCCTCAAGAGGGTACCAATTCCTCCAATGGATCATCATTAGGATACACGATAAGCAAGATTCATGCGTTTTAGTAACCATGGGCAGTTGTGACGAGGCCCGGTTCAACCAGGTCGGGCTAGTTAGGCCACATTCCCATTATGCCATGTTAGATGGTAACTCTTGAAAAATCATCGAGGATCTCTAGTCATCCCTACTAGATGGTGCCTCTCGAAAAAGCATCCCATAACTCTGATCGTCCTATTTGAATAGTACATCTCGGAAAAGAATGTTGCTACATTCATCAGGTGCCTCTCCTTATAGGAATCACGTCCATAACATCTCACATTGTATCCCAGAAGCCACTATGAAAGGCACCATCACATTCTATGTGTAAAAAACATGTAGGACAGGCTACTCATATGCCAATGTCTGAGTCCGAAAGAAGGATATACAAGAGATAAATGATTCGTACAGTGGTAAATGATGCGTGTGGGGTCCACAAATTGTTTGTCCTTACCTCTTCACCTATACATGTACCTTTCCATACTCAGTTACTAAACTACAAATCATGTACCCCTAGGCATGCAAGTGAACTTCCAAAGTACATGATATATCTAGACAAAAATATGACGAGCGTGCATTACTCGTTGTCAAACAAAAGGGTGAAGACATAATTTTACTCACATGCCTCCTCAAATGGCACCGGCTAACCAAACAGATCTCATAGTTGTGATCCTTGGAGAAAAACACACAATATCGACTATTCATTCACCCTGAATGGACATCCAATGGAAAAGTGATATAATGTTGCATTGTGCTTAAATGACGTCACATGGGGCCCATAACTTGGTCCAAAAAACAATTACACAAATCACACAATTGCTATCCTCATTGAAAAAATTACGAGATGGACTACTCATTTGTCCAAAATGGATACCTGATGAAAAGTTTCATTTCACCGCCACACGTGTGGAAGGAGCCTTATAAGGACCACACCTCAATATTGACTTAAAAATCCAATGTTAGTCTTGAAACATTTTTCTTAATTTTAGGGTTTCATTGTCTTAGGAAGTTTTTAATTTTGACACCGTATGAGGGAGATATGTCATATGCAAGATCCCTCAATAATAATAATAATAATATTTTTGGGTGCTTCGTGGACCAGAGCCACAGACCAAAATTTAATATTCAACATTTGAATTGAGTAGAATGTACTAATTCCAGGATCTCTTTCTGTTGACATCTCTTCAAAACGAGGACGCACAGAGGACTTATAGACAAAAAGTTTTTTTACCATCAGAAGTAATAATAACAATATGCTATTATGATTATTATTATTATTACTACTTACTTATTTATTTACTTTTTCTGAAATCCAAAATCAATCCTTCATTTAATTTCCCTTGTTGCGCGCTGAACTCAATCACCATCACTTGTTTTCTTTCTTTTCATTTCATTATTTTAATATTCCTCTCTCCATTCATATCCTTCCCCACCAACATCTCCCATGATACTCATGCCACCTCTCCACTAAAAACCTTGAAGCCACCCAAAACAATTTTACTATCTACATGGCTATAACCCCAAACACCACTTTGCCCACCACACGCCTCTACCTGAGTCGTCATCAACTCTCGACCGCCATGGGATCACCATTCTACCCTACTTTTCTGGCCATGTTATTCCATGATGTGCCAGATGACCCTGCTCTACCACATCATCCTACTGACTAGAACACCTCACCCTACCACTGTTAGCCATATCGGGTTGCCGCCTGTATGAACTGCGTTGCCGGAATCCTGCCGCAACCGCCCTGAACCGCTGTTGTGCCCTGGACCGAATCACACAATCAATCACCCATTCTGTATGGCACAACAACTTTATTCTAAAGACAAAAATTGTGAAAATTGCATATTCATGATCCTCGGGACGACATCTCTACATCTGTATGTCACGTTAAACAAAAAATTTAATTCTTCACGTTCTTAATTATTTGGTGCAGAGGAATTTGAAAAGAACACATGAAGAATGAAATAGGAATGATCATGGTCAATAATAGGATCGATGATCATTTTTGTTTGGCCATCGTCATTAAGAATCAAGAACATGAAGAATTGGAAAATAGATATTTATTATACTTAGAGATTTTCAATTTTAAGATAAAAAAGAAAAAAATTGATTCAACCCACTATATTTTGATCTGTGAATTAGTTCATTTAATTCACATTCATCATGAAAATTCAACCAGGGTAATGAATCCATAATGATAAGTCCTGACTCATGTTTGGATTGATCTTTGGTTAAGATTGCGTTCATCAAGATCCATTGTGCTCGTTGCACATTGATCTTCCTGGATCCAAAGTCTCTTCATTCATCAATGACAAGAGGGGGAGTGGGTGGATATGAGAGTAGAGGAGAGGATAATTCGTTATTTTAAAATAATGTGTTATGAGGCCATGATCTCATAACAAATATTTTATAACCTCTCATCAGGTTAATATAAATTATTCAAATAATTAATTAAACAATTATTTAATTAATTATTTATATTCCCATGATGGTGCATTAGCTGAACACCCGATGCTGACAAAATTTATACCCTGTGTAGGGTAAAGAATATATTTTGTGATCATTGGTGGTCTCATAATTTTCATAGAGCCCTCTTCCATGAGTTATTCAGGTTTGAGCTATTAAATTAATAAATTAATAATTAAATTTATGCATTTAACACACTTCCAATGAGTCAGGGGTCTGAATGTCCCACGCCGACTTATTTTATGTTGTGCCTAGGGGAAACAGAACATTCTAGACCCAACAGTGGTCTCAGATTTCGTATCTAATAAATAGTTTAATATATATCCCATTAACAGCATGTTTATAGTATAAAAACAATTAATATTTTTATAAAATTAATTTCATGCACACAGGACCTCTAAATTGCATGTCGTCTTAGCGCCCAACTCTATAAATATTCTTAATAATATTTAAAAGTCTTATAAGTCAAAATCTAAGTCTATACATTATTCACTCTATCATGATATTCATCCTCCAAATGAAAAACTATGAAAACAACTTGGGTTACTGAGCCCACACATAGCTCCCCCACTCCTAAGGGAACTGGTATGTTTCTTTGCTACCAAATAATATGGACCAAAGGGGTGGTCCACCCTCATAAGTTTTTCTTTAGTTGATGACATTTGTAGGTACACACATGTATCTTCTCAATTGAGACATGTGTAAGAAGTTGTGTAACCACCCCAACTACATGGGGAAAGGCAAGGCAATATGCAACCTCACCATCTCCTTGCACAGTCATGAATGAACTTGTAGAACATGGGGGATTGTCCGCCTCCCCGATGGAACCTCTATATCCCATTTCACAATTGGAATCACTGTTTGTATCTAGAACAAGGTCTCAAGATTACATCATTCAGAATATCCATATGGTGAAACATCTTGGGCTATCTAGTCACACAAAATGTCAAAATCTATGAATAACAACCGAGACTCTATTACACGTTTGATAAGAGAAGGAGTCAACATCATTGACTAAGGAAAAGTTGTACCCTCATGTTTCACTAGGGTCCACTGTAGGGAAGTTAACTACTCTAAAACTTCTCGCTCTAGGCGAGTCTGGGACTTCCCGAACATCCTATTAAGGGAATCTACTACACAACCAAATCATGAGTGCACAAGTTAGAGGGAATCTTTCAAAAAACATCTGGTTTATTGTCTATGCCTCATATGACCATGTGGATGAGATTGATCATGAGAAGATCCTCTACATTGATATCTCATCGTCTGACGTCTTTTATCTATAGTAGACATCTCAACTCTTTTGTGATCACTATTACAACAAGTTATATGACATAAAAAGAAGCTTTGTACCACCAGTGCCTACTCTCATGGCATAGGTGGGGCTGCAAAAGTGAACTATATTAGCATAGATCTCTCTATAGAGTCCTCGATCAAATTCTTGTTCTCAAAAATTATAGTTATTGATCAGGTCTAGAGAGTAGTGCGTAAGGTCTATGAAACTAGTTTCAAACTCAGTCACCATCATCCCTCCCTGCCATAATAGGAGGATCTCCTAATATTGAATAGAGCACAATTTTAAGGCGTATAACTCTTCATGGAATAATTGATGGAAGTCTTCCCATAATAGTGCCAACACATCATTCCTATAAGGTACTAATCTCAAACAATGTCCAGCTTCTTCGGTGAAAAAAGTTAGGGTTCCAAAGCCACCATTTGATCTATCGGTGTTTATAGAAGACTGAACCAGCAGACCACCATATCTTTCCAAACCTCGGTTGTCTGATAGTCTGGCTCACTGTGGACCCTCAACGGTCTTCATTTTTGGAACCCAGGAAGTGCAATAAACTTGCACTCATCTTTATCCATCTTAACTAGGGATGTCTTCTACTCAATAGATAGGGGTTCTACTGCCTTCCCACCTGTAGAAAGGGGCTCTCATTATGGGTTATGAACTAAGGCCTCATTTCACACAGAATTGTCTTCACGGACCAGAGTTAATATCCTGGAATTTCGTCATCACAGAGACATCCAAAATTTTGTCAAGGAGGACCACATTCGGATGAGCATATCTATATATCAAAAACTATGGGGAACATACTCGAAAAGGAAACTCAAAAACACAATCTTATATGAGGTATGTACCATTGTTCTCTAGAACTGGTGTCATGGGGTTCTGATTCAAAATGAGGGTAATCAAGGTCTTAGGGAATGGTACATCGGCTCTCTGTACCATCACTGGACTCTCTGGCCTGAGAGCTTCTCTCAATACACTTTGATACTATTTCCCTAAAACCAACCAATAACTTTTATTAGGTAAACATCTGAACAACATCCCATGGGTCGAACCACCTTTGAGACCATTTTTTCATGACCCAACCCATGTCAGGGATGGATTTGAAACTACCTCAACACCACCATTACAAGCTAGGGTCTGGAAACTAGCACTGAAGACACAAAAAAACTCATGGAGGCCTTTTCTAATGAACCTATACATACACGCGTAGCCAACACATTGTAAAATTGTATAGGAAAAGAAAAATTAAGATATATCACTTCTATATAATAGAAAACAATCATATATGAATTTATCTCATAAATAGTACAAGTAAAAGAAAATAAAAGATGAAAGGGAAATGGGAAAAAAATTACACACCCAACTAGAAAAGTTCCACAATGTGACAAGAGGAGAAAAAGAAAAATAGTTGAGAGTGTCCCAATCATGAATCCCAAGCTATGACCACCGCACACGTTCCAAGAACCACATATCCCAAAGAGATACTGATATCAAGATAAACATGTCCATAATTTGCAAAGGAACACCAAATGCGGGAAAATCCCAAGCAGGGGTGAGTATAAGAATACCCTGTAGAATGCCTCGAATTCTCAAGGGAGAATCAAGAGAGGAAATGGAGAGGGAAGTAGTAAGTGAGAACTAGGTACAATAAGAGTGAACTAAAAAATTATAGCTCCTCCCAATAATAGACATGCCCGCTCAAAGAATCCCAAAAGAGAGAGTAAATGGATTTTGATGTCACAGCTCACAGTATGTAATTTTTAGTGTAGTAATAGTAGCATCGCCAGTCAAAAACATCGAACTCTAGGGCCGCAAGATAACTCCTCCTCTATAAAGTATAGTGGGAATTCTGGGTCACATAGATCTACTTCCCACTATCCTTGAACTGGTGTGGTACTCATCATTGATGAGTACCGTGGGTATTCTAGGTCAGACAGAGCCACTCCCCACCGTGGGTCTGTCGGGTCACATAGTTCTTCTTCCAAACATAGATGAACTAATGTACTCCTCCTATCGAGTATCGTGGGTCCGTCGGGTCTCACAAAGAAACTCCCCACCTTTGGCCTACTTGATCACACAAAAATTCTTCCCACTAGGCCATCATCGAGTAGTCTTCAGGTCCCATCCAACTATAGGGTTTTGTACAAAGTGTGCTTGTGAGAACCACTCCTCAATCCATTATTCACTTCTATGAATACATGAAAGTGTCCAAAAATAATTCCAAAGGATCCTCCTCCTTGATAGGCTCACAACGTCGCAAAGGGTTCATCATTCTGATGCATGGTTTTCATGATACATGTGATTTAGTAACCAGGGGAACAGTTGTGAGGGAGCCATGTCCGACCTGATAGGGCTAGTTGGGTCGCGGGTCCATTGGACCATGGTATATGGTTCCTCTCAAAAAATCATCGAGGTACTATAGTCATCCCTACTGGATGATACCTCTTGAAAAAGCATCAAGGAACTTTGATCATCCCACTTGGATGGTACTTCTTGGAATAGCATGGTGCTGTTGTCATCAAGTGTTACATTGGATAGGAATCACATTTAGAATATCTCACATGATATCCTAGAAGCCACTACGAAAGTCAACATATCATTCTTGGTGGAAAAAACACTTATGATAGGATACTCATATGCCAATTATTGAGTCCAAAAGAAGGAGATACGAGAGATAAAATATTTGTAAAGTGGTACATGGTGCATGTGGGGCCTAAACATTGTTTTTCCTCACCTATTCACCTTGTTCTGTACCTTTCCATACACGGGTAATGTACTAAAAATAATGTAACCCTACGCATGATAGTGTAGTTCTAGATTATATGATACTGTAGCCAAAATGATGATGACCGTGCATTTCTTGTTGTTAAGCCAAAGGGAGAATACAAAATTTTACTCGGAGACCTCCTCAAATGGCACCAGATAACCAAACAGATCTCACTGTTGCGATCCTTGGATAAAAAACACACAAGATTATCCATTAATTCACTGTGAATGGAAATATAATGTAAAAGTCATATAACGATGCATTTCACATAAATGGCGTCACGTGGGGCCCATGAATTGGTCCTGAAAACAATTATACCAATAAAAAAATTGTGATCCTCACATAAAAACATATGATATAGACTATTCATTTTTCCAAAATGGATACCCAATGAAAATTTTCATTTCACCAAAACACATGTGGAACAAGCCTCATCGGGACCGTGCCTTGACCATGTCATTAATATCCCTTGTAGTTCATGAAACATTCATCTTAATTTCAGGGTCATAGTATCTCAGACTGTTCCTCATTTTGGCATCGAATGAGGGAGATATTAAGGATACCAGATCCCAAAATAATAATTTTAATAATATTATTGGGTGTATTGTGGACCCGTGCCTCATACCAGAATTTAATATTCAACCTTCGAATTGAATCGACCATCTTAATGCCATGATCACTTTTCCACTAATAGCTCATCAAACCACGGTTCCATGGAGATGTTTCAGACAAAAATGTATTTTATCATCCAAAGTAATAATAAAAATATTTCATAATTATTATTAATTACTTATTTATTTACTTTTCCTTGACAAAAAAAATCAATGCTCCAGTGCCCCTTGTTTCACACTGAACTCAATCAACTTAACTTTTTTCTTTTCCTTTTATTAATTTAATATTCCTCTCTCCAATCTTATCCTTCCACACAAATATCTACCATGATACTCACGCAACCTCTCCCCTACAAACCTAGAATCTACCTAAAAAAATTATGTAATCTACATGGCTGTAAACCCAAATGCCACTTGGTCTGCCGCGCAACTCTGCCTATGTTTTCGCTGACTCCTAGCTGCCGAAGCATCGCCATTCTTCCATTCTCGACTGAATACGTTATTCCATGCCATGCTGGACCACCCTGCTCTGTTGAATCATCCCACTAACTTGAATGTATTTCCCTACTACTGTGAGCCACCTCAAGCTGCTGCCTATCCGAACCACCTCACCAGACGCCTTCCGCAAACACAGCGTACCACCGTCATGTCCTAGCCCAAATCACAATGCCATTTCACCCTTTCCCCGGGAAACCGTAGCTTTATTCTAAACTCAAAAATTTTGATGACAAAATTCATGATCCTAAGGTCAATATCTATACGCATGTATGCCATTCTCAATGAAATATTGAATTCTTTATGTGCTTAATTATTGGTTGCAGAAGAACGTGCGAAGAATGAAATTGGAAAGATCATGGTCTATGCAAGGATCAATGGCCATGTTTTTTTCCATCATCTTTTAGAATCATGAACACGTGGAATTGAAAAATAGATATTTATCACATATTAAGATTTTAAAATTCATGATAAATATGAATAAAATTGATTCAACCAACTATTTTTCGATCCATGAATTAATTCATTTAATTCACGTTTGTCATGAAAATTCCACTAGGGTAAGGAATCCATAATGATAAATCCTACCTTAGGCCTAGATCTATCATTGGTGAATATTGAGTTCATAAAGATCTGTTGCGCTGGTTTCTCATCGATCTCCCTAGATCCTAAGTCTCAACATTCGTCAATGGGAAGATGATGATAGGAGAGGAGGGGATATGATTGTAGAGTAGAAGTCATTGTTGGAAAAAGGGTTATGGGGCCATGATGTCAATACCATTAATTTATAACCTCACATAAGGTTAAAATAAATTAATAAAATAATTAAAAAAACAATTATTTCATTATTTCATCATTTTCCCATGATGGTGCATAATCCAACCACCAGATGCCGACAAATGTTATACCCTAATTAGGGTCAACCCTAAGTTATGAGCTTATTAGTGGTCTCATATTTCTCATTCAAGATCTCACCAATGTTTTATTTGTGTTTGAGCTATGAAATGAATAAATGAATAAGTTAATTTATCCATTTAATAGACTACCAAAGAAAGAGGGATCTAAGCCCCCCATGCTGACATATTTTATGTCATGCCTAAGGGAAACACTGCATTCTAGACCAAAATGTTCCTCATATTTCCGATCAGATCAACCATTTATAAGATATCCCATTTTGGACTTATTCATGGTATTAAAACACTTAATATTTTTAAAAAATCAATTTTGGCACACCAGTCCTCAGAATTGCATGCGGTGTCTGCGCCCAAGTCTCAAAATATTCATTAAAATATTTCAAAGTCTAATAATGAAAAAACAAGGTCTCTACATACATGTACATTTAATGGGTGGTTGCGTGATAAATCAAATAGGGGTGGTTCCATGATAAAGTAAGGGTAGGTGAGCCCATGATAGCTCTCCAATGCATTAGGTAACGTGACAAAGGTCAACATTAATGTTTCTCCTAAGAGATTTAGGAAATATAATTTGAAATGTATTCTACCCATAACTATAATTGTTACTCCCTATAAAGATATGAAAATTACAATGTAGGTATGTTACATATTCTATAAGTATCATTTATGATTTATGATTTCTATGAGTTGATCATAAATATTTTGATTTAATGTGGTATCTAAAAGAGCTATTGTTTTATGATTGAAAAGTATGATTTTTTGATTTTTCTGTATGAATGGAATAATTTTATCATTCCTTATTCTAAATAACTTACTGATATTTTTATGTGTATCCCAAGATTTTTTGGAAATTGTTTTTCACAGCGTATAAGGAAGGCTAAGAGAGAGGATGAATTCAAGAGTATTTTTATCATGAATATAACTATAGATTTATTTAAGGTTTTTTATTTTTCTGAGGAATTGGATTGAGTAGAAGTGTCTACATTGTAGTATTTGAGATGTAAGGTAGTAGTTAGGGATTAATTCTCTAATCTCTAAACCTGAAATGATCTTTAAAGTTAATTGAAGTCAATTTATTGACTAATCTCATGATTATGTAATGTTTTAAGGTTGGGGCCTTATATAAATAATATACCATAAAAAATTCATTCATATTTAAATAAAAATATGTAACTGAATATATGTTCATTTTTATCTCAGTTATAAATTATTATAGATATTAAAAGTGAGTGATGCATTTTTGACTTTATCCTTTACTAAAATTTTATAAATTAAAAAAATTAAAAATAGAAAAATGTAATATATTATAATTCTGGATGATTATTGATGAAATATACTCATCCAAATGAAATTAATCGATTTTTTAAAATTAATTTTATTCGTTAAGGCATTAGTTTATATAATTAATAACTTATTTTACCTTTATTGTAAAAACAAAAATTAATTATGGTATTTATTATAAATGAACATATATAAAAAAGGAATGATATAAATAAATTGGAACTCCTAATTCTAAATATGTAATAAATTTTCTCAAAATTAAATTTCAATAAGTGTAATTTTTTAATTTTAAATGAAACATAAAAATGAGATGAAAAACGATTTTTCTGAAAAATTTATTTTATGTATAAAAATTTGTTTATTCAAAGTTCAAGTATAAAATTCATTAAAATGTCGAAAATAATATTTTTTTTAACAAAAATTAACAAAATAAATATTTCTTATAATCTAAATTATAATTTTACATTTTAAATACATGAATATAAAATATTTTTTCTAATAAACGACATAATTTTATACTATTCCTTGAAAAATAAAAAATTTCAAAAAATTATAAAAAATACAAACTATGATAAATTTGGATTGATGAATTCTTAAATTAATTTAATTTTTTCAAATTAAAATCTATTATGGTTATATTGATTTCTTAATCAAATCATATAATTCATGAAAACCCAAGTTGAATAGAAATATTTTTTTTCCTTTTTGATTGAAAAATTACCCAATATTATTATAATGAATATAACGATATAAAATTTAATAAATTAATATTTATAATTTTTTTAAATAATTTATTCTAACATTGCATGTGTTGTTACATGGTACGTTATGTAAGACACATGAAAATTATGTGACATAATAGTCTCCCATAAACATTCTTAACAATATGGTCAACATTAACCAACCATGATATTCATTATTTTGAAATGATATCCACATAAAAATGTAGATCTTAAATTTAAATTTATTTGGGCATTCATGGAGATGATATTTCATACTCTAAAACCCATATTTCATTCTATTAAAAATCATCACTATAAACATTATAATTCTTCTAACATTGAGTGTCACATGATTGCCTCTAATTAGACATTGATATCTTCTATTTTTAGTTACATAAAATCCCAATTTAATTTAATTTATTATCTAAAAAATAAATCTAAATCATTGCTTTTTCTGAATTTAAGATATAACAATCTATTAAAAAGTCTCACCATGAGTGTGGTGAAGTATACTATATCAATTGACATCTAAAAACCATGAAATATTCAAATAAATATCCAAAAAATTCCAATTTTGTATTAAAAACTAGATAAGACCAAACCATGAAATATTTAGTCTTTGATCAACATATAATATATCTTCATAAGAGAAATCTTAAAAAACAACCTTTTGTTTATTTCCCATTTCCAATAAAATTTAGAAATCCTAATATCTGTAATTGATTTAACCAATGAATAACCACATACTAGATCCCATTTTGGTGACTCATGTGAGAATATATCTATTAATTTATCTATTCCAATAAATCATTATATCATTTCATATAGTAATTTTGAAATCATACAATGACATATTGTATGGAATTCCCTTCCCCATTATTCAATTTTTATTCAATTATTTATCCAACAATCGAATATCCATCATTATAATGCAATAAACCATGTTTTTCACCTATATAATAGATTAAACCATAAAATATAAGTCTATAATTTCTTGAATGAAAATTTATAATTCAAAAAATACATACCAAAATGTGAGATACATAAGTAATTACCAATTTTCATCACTACTTTGACATAAGAAACTCCTCTAGGGAATGTTTGAGTCAACCTTATTGAAAATAAATTTTATATTACACTAATATTAATCATTAATAATTTAATAATTATATCAATTAATAAAATTACAAATTACCAATTCCAAACCTTAAATGAAAAAAAAACATTTAAAATTCTTCAATTATTCTAGAAATTTCCAATTCCAACATACATGATTAAAAATATTGTTGTGAAATCCATTAGAAGTATATATAATTTATTCCTGGTAAAAGTCATCTTAAAAATCTATCCTCTTAATCCACATTATTTTTTAAATGAAACCACCTAAATTTATGATAATTTCTTTGAATTCATTATTTATTTTAACTTTATTTTGAAATATTTATCAATGTAACTTATTAAAAAATATTAACAATAAAGATATATAATTACATCATTATTTTTTAACGTGATTCAGCATAAGAGGCTTGTGTTTTAAAATTATAATTCATACCCTGATGTAATTCTCATTATTTAGGTACTCTAATCCTCTATAAATGAAACCATTATTATTTTAAAAAAACATTTATTCATTTTTATTTCTTAAATTTTTAATTAATTTTACATTAAATTCATGCCATCATAGGAGACATATTTCATGGAATAATAGTTTACAATGCTTCCAAACAATATAAATAATTACATAATAATTATTTAATAACTAATTTTATTAAAATTATTTTTATTTTTAAAAAAATATCCATATTATGATCAAAATGAAACTATATAATCAATGAGAGTATGAAAAACTAAAATAATGATAAGTCTACATCATCAATGAATGATTTTTTCCAGGATTGAAATAATGAAGAGTAAAAAAAATTGATGAGTTCCTTAAGATATTAATTATCTAAGTTAATATATATAACATAACTAAAATATTAAAAGAAAAGTAACACTAGGTCTAAGAGAATTAATAGTTCCCAATATGACATTCAAATTTAAAAAATTAACCATTACACATATCCTTATATTCCTAAGAACACATTTCTTATACAAGGGGTTCCACATGGTACCCTATGTGCCTTCTAAAATAATTCCCATTGTTCTCAATGATGTTCAACCCTAATCATCCAATCTGAGACCCATAAATGATTTTCTTCTCACATGGCTGTATATAGGAATAATATTTCATGGAATTCCGGGAATAAATCGAATGCTCCTATCATGATGATTATATGACCACATGGAGGTTACACTACATCATTCTTTAAAGTAATGAGAGTGATAAATAGACATCATTAAAAGGTCTAATCATATATTATATGGTATGGATCACTATGCTATATCACTTGATTACTTTTTTGTTCCACTATATCATTCAATACTCTCACAATAGTCCACAATGATTTTTAAGTCATTTTTTACAATATTTAAAAAAATATCATAGTGTAATTGTCTCATCTTGGGGATCATACAAATAATCTTTTCAAGATTTTAATCAAACATTAAAGGCTTCTAATATTATATAAATGGTAAATATAATGTGAAATTATCACATTTATAAATTCAAATTAGATTAAAATATAATAAAATATTTAATATCTTATGACCCATTCCCAACTAAAATAAATTAATATATATCATTGGTAAAAGATTATATATAGTTTGAAGATGTTATTACTTATATAAATAATAGTATAAATACATTTCTCAAAAATATATCTCAAACAATAATTTGTATTTTCATGATATTTATAGAATTATAATTATACTAAAACATAAAATCAAGTTAGATAATCTATTAGGTATTAATTCCTGGTTATTGCAATCAAATTCTATATATATATATATATATTTAATGAGATTATTTAACTTATATCTCTGAAATACCAGAACCCATAACTCTAAGGTGATGTTATTCCATTTTTTTCATTTTCTTTACTACTAATCATCATTTTATGTAAATTTAAGATAATAATTAAATCTACATAATAAAGGATATCATATTGGATAATATGGATATTGATAATGAATAAAAATAACATTAGTTCAAAGATATATACCCATTTCTCAATCAAATTACTGATTACATAACCCTAGCGGTTGTATCTATAAAAACAATAATATAGTTCTTGATATTGTATTAACATTATCTAATTTTTTTTGAATATATATAGTTAATTAATTCTAAAATATATTTTGAATTATAATATAATAATTATTTAAAAATTTATCACCCACACCAAAATTTAAATCGATTCCATGCCAAAATAAAAACCATATTGAAAAGGAAAATATATACTTATAACTCAATAACAAAGTATGTTTTTTAATATTAGTCTTTATTAAGGATTGCATTATATTTTTAAAATTTACTTTAAATAACTTGTATTTCCTTTCAAAAATTCCATGAAAATATATGAATTCTCTATAATATGTCATTAATTAAATACATTTATATATAAATCTAATTAAATTAATGCGTTGAAAATGTTACTAGCACTTTTATAGTATTTATCTATTAAAATCTAAAATAAAATATCCTTACCATCATTAAATGTTTTCATAATTATAAGGGAAATATAATATTAAAAACCTGATCATTACATCTAGTCCTTTATAAACATATAATTTCATAAATATGATAACCTTTACCCATTTTAAAACTAATTAGAAAATAATAATACCTAATTAATTCTGATTTTGTCTTTCTAATGTAAAAATTTTCACAACCATAAGGAAAACATATATAAATATATATTGACCATCATAATGAATCATTATAAAGATATCATTCCTATAAAACTCAACTTCTCGATATACACTAGAAATGATACATCATATATCTATATCTAATTATGGTATAAAAATTAATTTCTAATAAAATAATTATCCATGTTGGTACAATAAAACAACATACTAAATGAAAAATAATATTCAATTTCACAATTATACAACATCAGTATAAAAATCAAAACCACTAACATGCAACCATTAAAAATTACTAATTAATAAATTATTAAAAATATTATATATAAAATTTATTCAAATATCTCTAAATTCAATTAAGCAATTTACACCTCATTTTCATGAATTTCATTATATATTTATAAACAAACTTCTGAAAATAAATAATACTCATTTAAAAGACATAATGATGACCATAAGAAAGGTTCGGGACATAACAATACTAAAACTATTACTTTTATCAATATTTATTTAGATATTTTTAAATATAAAATTAAATTTTATAAAAAAATACATAGATAATGTTTTGGGTAGTTTTTTTACCTTGAGTTTTTATTTAGTGGTAGTTTTTTAGTGGATGTTTAAATTTAAAGGACAAACATAAATAATTGGGAATAAGAATCACACATATGTATGATCTATGCATTGATAAATTGTGATATAAAATATTGAGTGCATCTCAATCATGAGATATTGGAAATGAGGTTATATTTTATAAAAAATGGACGATTCATTAGAAGTTTAAAATATTAAACATTTATCATTAAAGGAAAACATAAAAATAAAATTCTTTTTTATGGAAGTGATGTTAAAACTAATTGATAATTACTATTAACAGAATTGAATGATAAATGACATTAGATAATTGGTTTCACAGTCCAAAATACCATGTGAATATTTTCTTATCATGATATTGTCAAATATTTACTAAATCTTAACCTAGAAAAAATAAAAAACATTTCATTCTCCAAAAGAGAATATAGTAAAAAAATGTAAAACATTATTGGAGATTAACATACATTGTCTACCTGAATACAAACCCACGAATGTGTGGGTGATGAAGGGTCAAATATAAACCAATAATGACAATAATTTTATAAAATTTATAAATAATTTTACTCATAAGATGTATATTTGTTTTATGTTGAGTAAGTCATAGGATTTATAAAAATTAAATGGTTATTAAAGATATATTGAGGAGAAAACATAATATTTTATCAATATATTTTGATTCAATAAGATATATAAATACAAAAATTAAGTGTTTGAGGAATGTCATGTAACAAAAAATCATGATATGGATATAAATCTCCATAAAATCCTTAAAAATTGATGTTTTCAAATAGAAATATTGGTCATTTTTTGATATAGAAGAAATTATATTATCTGAGCATAGAACAGAAATGCATTTATTGAAAAGTTTCATTACAAATAATTCATTCATTCAACATATACTGTTACATTTAAAAAATTAAATTAATACAACATATTAATTAATACTTAAAATGAATCTAAACATCAAGATATTTTTAATTTTCTAAATATTTGGATTTATCAAAATCAATGTAATCCATTTAGATATGGTAGGTTAGTGAGTCGATAAGGTTATTTTTCTTAGTTATATATCTATTGAAAGAAGATACGGGGGAAATAACAAGAATCTCAAGATGATGGTAAAAAAATATGATGATATTATTTTAGAGGATCATGATACTAAGAGAATATAATATTACTTTGATGATGAGATCAATGTGTACCATGGAGATGATACACATTAGTAAGGTACTAAATAAAATAGTTTAGTTTAGTTAGAAATAAAAATATATCTCTAAAATTTCCAGTAATGAGGAAGTAATGGATGAATGTGTAATAAAGTAGATAAGTCTTATTAAACATGCTGATTATAGAAACAAAATTGAAGAGAGAAGTGATAGAGTTTAAACTAGACGTTCTTTTAGAAATTAACACAAACTATCTTACATGCTAATATAAAATCAAAAAGTGTTTAAGAATCATCATAATATAATGATTATATTAATGTAAAATAATATATGTTAAACAAAATTGAGAATAATTACATTTGGGAGTTATTATCATGTAATATGGAAATAAATATGTTAATTAATAGGTAGCTTTTTTGAAATAAACTCGAAGAGAATGTATAAAGAGTATGAATATATATATATATATTAAAAGGATATTCCCAAGTTTTTCAAGTATTAATTTTTTTTATTATCATCGTAAAATATCCTCTTCAGTGGTTAAAGTGGATCTCAATTATTGAGTTTATTCTCCATGACCCCTACCTCCAATGTTACCCAACTTAGGATAGTGATAAATGAATAAGGATACTGAACCCTTAATTTCCACATATAGTTGGACCTAGTTTTGAGAATAAATCCAATGGTATAAGAATCTCATATTTATAAGTCACTAAAATCTACAAAAATATTGGATTGGGAGATATGAAATCAAAAATAAATAAACTCCAGGATATAAAACAGAAAAAATAAACAAAAAAATATCCCATAATACATATATAGAATAAATAGATATAAATGTTTACCAAAAAACCCAAAAAAATACCTATATAAGATTAAATGTTTGAGCTATAAATGTCTAGTATGGTCCAAAATGTCATCATGGAATCCTAAATAAATTCATATATTTATGGAGATAATATATGTATATTTATTAGGACCATATAAAAAAATATACCATGCACATGGGAAAATAGAATACAAATTCAACAATTATCTTACAATAAAACCAATAACACCTAAAAAGGTCAACTAAACAATCCTATCCTACTATGGAACACCCACTATACTAAACACAAAATTATAATAATAATATAATAATAATGTTGATAAAAAGAAACCCCACACTATATTCTCATAAATTTTACTCTCTGGCACCGCTAATTAATACGTCTTGGTTCTCCCATATCATTCATATAACATCGTTCCCATAGAAAACTGATCCATAAAATAACATCACATCTTTCATGAATATAATAGGGTCATCAAGTTGTATCACATATCATATATCCCATAAAAACCTCATCCATCACATCACATCACATCACATCTCGCCTTCATACAACTGGTCTATCACATTACATCGAAACCAAAACAATAAATAGAGCAGTAATGTATTATGAACCTGAAGTACAAAAACCTTGTGCCCTCCTCATACCCTGCTCAACCCCCGTCACAATCCATCTCATCAATCGTCAATAAAATATAGTTTCTAATTTTATCAAACTCAACCTATTTATGTCAACATCACATGGAAGATATTGTGGGGAATAAAGGACATACATCCACCCATTCACACCACTGAATTTTATTTGTAAAATCTAACCTAAACTATTTTGTTGTTATAACATGGTTCTCAACATTAGTGGGGTGTATATATAGTTCACAGGGATCAAACAATATATTTATAACATCCACAGACAATCCCATAATATGGGTTATCCCAACCCTAATATTTTTTACATACATAATTTTTTTTAATACATAAAAACATCACCTGATACAACATATAATATCGAGAGGTCTAGTGTCTTTGGGGAATATGAACCTTACATAACATCTTAAAATATAAAATAAACATCTTTATTCAATACTTGTTTTACATTACCACAACATTCCTTCGTACAAAGCATTTCCTGGGATAACCTGAGGACATGCATAAGAAAAAGGTGAGATATAAAGCCCAGTTAGGGAGTAAACAAGGAATAACATGAATAATACAATACATGTTTTGAAATAGGCATATTAATAGAGCATATTAGAAACATGAACATAAAGGCACGATATAGCTAGATTATCATAACATGGAAATGTGGAAACAACACTTAACAAGATATTAGCATGAGCCAAGGCTCATTGCACATAGAGGATGAGTAAAACTTAATTTCAGATGACCCTCATTGCACTTAACATATCATGATACTATTATTTACCCAATTCATTGGACCACAATTTGTTTACACCCTTATTAATCATTTCATTTCATGCATATCTATTCTACATGGATCATATAACATGGATTCACTAAACATAATCATTCATTACACGATAAAGGAATATAGAATTCATAAATGAAACTCCATGATCAATAAGTAAATGGTCATATTGGTGAATACCCTTGATAGAGACATGGGAATGGTATTCATTACACAATGACTTTGGGTGGGAAAATTGAGGTGCAATTTCAGCAGCATAAGGATGTGACATAAGAATTCATAAAAATGATTTGTGAGAGAGAAAGTCGTATATCATCATATTTACATGAAATGGACAGTAAGGGTGTCATATTGATACAAGAACCATCATATTTAATTGAATTTATATTCATAAAAAAATAATTATTTGAATGCAAATGAGGAGAGAGAAATAACTAATGAAATTTCGGAATGGTAACATGTGTACATGAGAGGCATTAATGAGAGATAAATGGGTATATAATCATTCAAAAAAAAGGTGTAAAGTATAGGGTATGTGTGAAATCATACCCCAATTTTAGTAATTTAATATAAAAGGTCATGACAACACAATGATATTTGGACAAAAAAGAGAAAGAATAAATCCATTAATTGGAATTGTGATCCCAAAGTCTTGGGGGGCTTAAGAGAGGCTTCTTAGGATTATGGGGAATGTTTGGAGGATTATAAGGATATGAGGTAAAATTTTGGTCATGCTCCAAAGTATTTTAGTGAAGAGGAAGTGCGAGCTTGGTTTATTTTATATTGGAAAAGAGAGGGAATTCTTTATTATTTTGGTTTTTTTCACCACATGTTAAACTAATCAAAACCACATACCATCCAATGGTTTTTGCCCATGGTTTTTTCCAAAAGATAGTGAATTTTTTTACAAGTACAATAGAATAAATTATTAAAATATTAGGCATTCTTATATAGAGGTGAGTCACACTCTCAAGGAAAACATTTTAAATGGATACAATATTTTGTAAGCCTTGGAGGGTCCACTGAATCTTGGTAAAATAAATAAAAAAAACCTAAAATCACATTATTTTAATGTTAAAACATATATTTCCTGAAAAACCCATTTATAGAATTTTATTAATTCAGTTTTTAGACATTATGTTTTCATAAAACACATTATATATTAAAATAGTATTAAATTTTTACCAAAAAATTAAACCCTCAAGAAATTACAAAAAATTCTCCATTGGATAATTTCTACACCTTTATTCAAAAAATAATATTCATTTTATTTAAATAATGTCCTAACCTTATGAATTTTCACTTATAAAACAAAAATCGACATTTATAAAAAATTCATTGGTCTGACAAAAATAGTTTTCAAACCATAACAAAAAAACAATTGTATTCATAAAGATTATATGATCATTTGTATTTAATAAAATTTAATTTAGAAATAATATTTTTTTAAAATATTATTTTATTCAAAAATCCATTAATTTATCAAAGTATATATTTTATTGAATATTAATTAAAAAAAATTTTTTCTTCAAAATTCATTTACAATGTAACAATAATAGAATTAATGTATATTATTTATTATATAAAAATATAGTTCACATAATCATAGAGATATGGTCTTTTTACAGAACCCCTAATAAAACCCACAAAATACTGAAGGGTAATATGTGCGATGGTGAAAGACTCTTGGGGTGGCTCAAATAACATCTCTCAGGTGGTAATCTCTATCAGATTCTAGTTCTCCCATGGGTGGTTCCATTTGAGCTTAATGTGTTGAAGCTTAACTTGGTCTTGGTCAAGAGCGAAGCCCAATGAAGCCACCTACTTTCTAAGCTCTGACAAATGGGCTTCGACCGAAGTAATTCTACTGGAGGAGGCCATCATTTCCTTTGTCTAAGTAAATTGGATTTGTTAAAAAACCTATATTTATACTAATAATGTGATCACTATTCAACTACTATATTAGAAATGGAAAAAATTAATTATGGTTTTTTGAAATCCAAAAAACATATAACAACAGATGTTCATATTTTATATAACCATTTTACATAATAATACATTTAATTAGATCCTGATGAATTTTCATTAATAGAATTTTGGGTCATTATAATCTTCTTCCATATGAAATTTCACCCTCGAAATTTTTTCCCCACACTAAAATAGATGCAAGTTACTATACTTCATCAATTCCACTGATTTCCACATTTCCTTTTCAAACATGTGGTTTTTTCAAAACACTATCAGGAGGGGCATTGTCTTATTTCTTATAACTGTTTCCCTACGATCTTTGATCTTCACCATATTCTCTTTATAGGAGTGGTCATTTTACAATGGCACCACCTCTCGATTGAGGACATGTGATGGGTCATGTATTCACTTACTCAAGTTTGAAACATGGAATACATCATGTACTTGAGATATGTTCTCTTGGAGTGATAGTCGGTAAAAAACTGCTCCAATGCAATCAAGGATCTCAAAAGTAGTGATTTACATTGGACTAAGATTTCCCTTCTTCCCAAATACCATAACCTTCTTCCACGGGGATCTGTAGAGGATGACCATGTTTCTCACATGAAACTCTAGGAATCATAGATGATTATCAACATAGCTCTTTGGTCAACCCTAAGTAGCATTAATGTGATGTTGTATGGTATTAACCTTCTCCACCAATTATTTGAAATTTTTTGGACATAGGATTTTTCACTCCCCAACATTATTCCAACATGACAATGTTCTGCATGTCTTCCCATAAAAGGAATCATAAGGATCCATTTAGATTCTTGAGTAAAAACTATTTTTGTAAGAGAACTCAACTAGAAGAATATGTTGATCCCATCCTCCTTTAATGTCCACTGAACATGATATCAACATGTCTTCAAGGGTTTTTTTAGTCCTTTCCTATTGTCTATCTGTTTAGGGATGATGAGAGAAACAAATGTTCAGATCAGTATCCAGAGCATGTTGAAGGCTCTTCCAAAACAAAGAGGTGAATCTTGGATCACGATTAGATACAGTTGATAGTCATACTCCACATAGCCTTACCACTTCTTTAATATATATTCATGCTAGTATATCCAATGGTAAATCCTCTCGTATTGAAATGAAGTGTGTAGTATTTATTTAGATATCCACAACAACTCAAATAGCATCGTTTCCTTTGGATATACCCAAAAGTCTGGTGAAAAATTCCATGGTGATGTTCTCTAATTTCATTACTAGTATAGGAAATGGTTTCATCATCCCTATACACTTCTACCTCTCAACATTCACTTTTTGACATACTAGACACTTTGATGTATACCCAGTGATCCCATTATTCATATTATCCTACCAATAATGCTCCTAGATATCTCAATACATCTTTGTGTTTCTTAGGTGAATGGATAAATTTGAACTATGTACATAATCCCAAAGTTATTTATTTTACTATGGATTTGATGGATGATATAGTCTTTCCCCAAATCATACAATTATTTATTCATTAAAATTTCACTATGAAGATTATCCTTTTCTGATAGATTCCACTTTCTTCTGAATTCCCACACCTTCCTTTTGAGCATCCTTTAACTATTCAAAAAGTGACTGTTGAGGAATCATTTGTGAAATGAAATATGTTGTTAACTTCTTAATTATTCCCATGTCCAACTCCATTAATTATAAAAATATTGGATCCTTTTCAATTCTATTAAATGATAGAATTGTTCGGTCTTTTATACGTAGATCATCTTCCTACTTGGTCACATTCCCAGGGTGGTAATGGATTAAACAGTCATAGTCTTTTATAAGCTCTATCAATATTATTTGGAGCATATTCAACTATTTTTTTGTGAATATATATTATAGGCTTTTGTGATTCGTGTATATTTTAATCTTCACCCCAAAGAGGTAATATCGGAAAATTTTTTAAAGTGAAGATGACTACATCCAACTCCAAATCATGTATTGGATATTTTTTCTTAGGAACTTTCAATTTCCTAGAAACATAGGAAATGAATTTTTCATTTTTCATCAACACATACCCTAGGACCTTCATTAAAACATAACTTTATACCACAAAAAAGACTATAGTTGTTGGTAGTGTCAGCATGGATAGAGTGATAATCCTTTTTGTCAACTCTTAAATTCCCTCTTTGCATTCATCACTTCAATCAAACATTACTCCCTTCCGAGTTATCTTTGTAAGAGGGGTTGACAATCTTTTGAAATTTCCCACAAATAGGGCATCATATCACGCTAACCCCCGAATGATATGAATATCCGTTACCGATGTTTTCCTTGATCATCCCTAAATTGCAGCTATCTTGGGGGGATCCACAGATATCCCATTGCTTATAATTATATGACCTAAGATTGATACTTCTTTCTACCTAAACTCAAAATTTCTGTATTTTTCTTAGAGCTTCTCCTTTCAAAAGGTCTCAAGTATAGATCTTAGATAATCTTCATTATCCTCATAGGTTTTGGAGTATATTAAAATATAGTCTATAAAAAAATCAAAACATTGGTAAGGTAATATCTAAAGTCTCTATTCATCGCATCCATGAAGATTTTTAGAGCACTTGTGAGTCCTAAAGGCATTACTATGAATTCATAGTTCCTGTATCTTATAAAAAAAGTATTCATGGGTAAGTATTGTGTCCCATGTAGTTGATCAAATAAGTCATCAATTCGTGTCAAAGGATACATGTTCTTTATCGTTTTTTTGTTAACCTCATGATAATCAATGTAAAGGCGCATTGACCTATCCATATTATTGATGAATATGACGGGTGAAACCCAAAATGAAGCACTTGGGTATAAAAACCGTTCATATAAATTCTCTTATTGTTGTCTCCACATCTCCTAAAGCTCCACAAAATCCATTCTATATGGTTTCTTGATATTTTAAATTTTTTAGGTATAAGATCAATTAATAATTCAACATCTAATCTAGGTGGAGGGCTAAACAATTTCTCAGGAAACACTTCAACAAATTACCTCACAATATGAATGTCTTGAATGATGGTTGTTTCCTTGGACCCAATCATCTGATCCAGATACTCATGCTTATAGGGTAATAATAGCCATGCTTGAGATATTGGTATAAAAGAAGACTCATTCTCCTCATTGCACTTGTACAAAATCGGGGGGTCGATTCACCACCTGGAGGGTCATTTTCCTCTCATGGAAATTTATTTTCTCTATATATAAGGAAATCCAATTCATTCCAATAATTGCATCAAATTCCACCAAAGTCAGTATTTTTAGGTTCTATAGGAACTTCAATCCAAAAATTATGATAGGAGGTGAGTTATATTCCTGGGATGAAACGATTTCCCTATTTTGTGTTCCCACCGACATCTTTACTCCCATAACATGTGGTGTTGTTGGGATTGTTCTACTAAAATTTCTAGATATAAAAGAATGCCTAGAACCAAAAAGAAAAATTTCTTTTGATATTCTTGAACAAATAACTAGAGTAATTATCACCACATTGTTTTTAGGATTCCCTTCGGTTACAGCGATGGAAAAATCCTTCCCTTGTTGCCCTAGAGGTTGTAGGTTGCCTCCAAAACCCCTTATCTTAGGGAAATAATATGAAAAGTTCCCTAGTCTTTTTAATTTTAAGAAATGAACAATGCATTGATGGTAAAACAGAGCATTCATTTCCCTTATCATACCCACTAGTTTTTCTTGACAGGCGTTAATAGATAGGTTCTTTTCTCTTCCACACCTAACTCATTTCCTCAATCCCTTCAGACTATTTCATGGGTGCTTCATCCTACCCCTTTGGAAACTGGGGTGCTGTATTTTATTAGAATTCTGAGATTTATCAATCAGACAACTAGAATTGAATCCCAGCATATTATTTATATCCCCATGAAACCGTTGAGATTCTATGATCCCTATTTCGACTTTTAGGGCACATCGGATAGTTTCATCATAGCTCTCGAAGTCACAGATCACTAGGGATTTCTATAGTCTAGGTTTTATCCCACCAATGAGGTAGTCAAACTTTTATTAGGGAGTAATAACAAAGATGTAGCATATCGTGGAAGACTTTTAATGTTCACCTTATATACTCTGAGAGATTTTCCATCCTTTTTCTCGAGGGAAAAGACGTCCCTTTCTAGCATAAGTCAGAGGGTGTGAGGAAATTTTTTGTCACAAAACATATCCCAAAAGTCTTTCCATTCCAACGACTAGATCTCCTCCTCATGATCTATATTTCTAATTAATGTCCACCATTGATTGGATTCCCCCACTATGCGATAAGAAGCAAAAAGTACCTTCTCTTGTTTAGAACATTGAAGGATAGAGAATATCTTTCCAATGGAATTGATATGTTATTAAAGATTGAGGGATCAAATGATCCATTAATAGTAGGAGTCCTATGTCTTATGAATCTCTCGATGGAGACTTGTCCTTTTTTAGGGGGGATGAATGTTCATATTGACCCATGTTTCTATTGAAAACATGAATTAAACGATGGAATATCATGAAAAATTTCACGAACCCTACTCCCATTGGATTGGGCATCTCATTAGAAAAGTCGCCACATTGATCTTCAAATCATTTTCTAGCCTGAGTCCTCCTATTACTGGCCATTGGTTGGAATAAACGGAAATTTAGTGGTAACACATAAAGGGTAATAAAAATATAGAAATGGATTACTTTTAAATTACTTTTATTTCCTTAACTTATAAAATTATTGGAATAAATCGATTTTTTCCATGATATAGTTTCCATCATATATTAGTAGGGGCATTTTTTTAATTCCCTTAATAATGGTTCATACTAAGATTATGGTTTTACCAAAACATATCCCCGAGGAGTGTCATAAACAAGAGTGTATAAAGGCCCTTTTCATTAACTAGTTCCCTTTAGAGTCTAGCTCAATGCGGTGTTTTGAGGTTTTTCCCCTAGATACACATGTTCCATATTCACCTCTACCTGCTCGTATCTAGATTGTGATATATTTTCATGATAAACCACTTACTCAATACTCAACAAAATTTAGGGATTTTTTTATTGAACTTAGTCTTATCCCAAGGCTTTCACGAGGGTTTTAAAATCTTAATCTCTAAAATAAATAAACCTGTATTTTGATTCCAACTATAACAACTATGCTATTAATTAGACACTTAAACATATTTTGTTACATAAAACCATCATTTGATACAACATAAAATATAAATTGGTCTAGTGTATTTTTGGGATTTTTAACATTACATAAAAACCTAAAACATTTAATACACATATTTATTGTAAACTTGTTTTTCATGAGCACAACATTCCTTCATACTTAACATTGCATGGGATAACCTAAGGACATGCAAAAGAAAATGGTGAGCTATAAAGCCCAGTAAGGGAGTGAAAATGGCATAAAATCAATAATATAGTAAATTTTTTTAAATATTCATATCAATGTAGCATAATAGAAACATGAACATAAAGACATGATATAGGAGGATTACCATAACATGGAAATGTGTCACCAACACGTAACATGATATTATCATTAGCCGAGGATAATTTCATGTGGAGAATTAGAAAACAATCATTACACATGAATAAGCATGAGTAAACCCTCATTTCACTTGACATATCAGGATCCTAGTATTTACCCAATGCAATGGAGTGCTATCAGGGCACACCCTTCTTAATCATTTCATTTCATGAATATGTGCGCCACATGGATCATATAAAATGAAATCATTAAACAACATCATTTATTACATAATAATGGAATGTGGATTTCATACATGAAATTTAATAATATATAAGTAAATGTACATAATGGTTGATGAGAGAGAAAGGGGTTTCTCAAAATGATTGATGAAATAGAAAGGGGTGTCTCAAAATATTTACATGAAATGTAAGGTAATGAGGTCATATAGAGACATGTAACAACATATTTTATTGAATTTATAATTATAATAAAAAGTAATTTCTATATTGTAAATGAGAAGTGAGAAATCATTTACGGAATTTTGGCATGGTAATGGGTGTCAATGAGATGAATTTTTTAGAGATAAAGTGGTATCACATCATTTAAATATAATTCGAGAAGTATAGGGGAGGTTCAAATGAATACCTCAATGTTTTTAACGGAAAATAAAGTGGCATAACAACACAATGAAATTTGGACAAAAAAGGGAAAGGAAGAAATCCCTTACTTGGAAGTGTGATCCCATAGGATTGGGAGGGTCTTGAGAGAGGCTTCTAGAAAGCATGGGGAACCTTTAGAGTATTTTAGGGAGAGAGAGAAGGATATAGGTTGGTCGAGATCCAAAGTCTTTGAATGATGATTATGTGGGAGCTTGGTTGAGTTTATATAAGAAAAGGGAGGGAATTTTTTATTATTTTGGTTTAGGGCACCACACATTAAACTAATCAAAAGCACTAACCATGACATGGTTTTATCCCATGTTTTTTTGAAAAATGGGAGTGGAAAATTTTATTTTAAAATGTAAATGTCCAGAATTATTAACATATTTGTCTTTCTTAACAGGAGGTGAGTCACACTCTCAATGAAAACATTTTAAATGGTTAAAATATTTTATAACCCATTGAGGGTCCACTAAATCTTTTTAAAATATATAAACCAAACCTAAAATCAAATTATATTAATGTCAAAACATATATTGTCTTAATATTCCATTTATAGTATTTTATTACATTAATATTGGATCAATATGATGTCATCAAACACAGTATATATTAAAACGATATTTAATTTTTACCCAAAAATTCAAATATCTAAGAAAATTATGAAAAATTCACCATGGGATAATTTCGACAACCTGATTCCAAAAATAAAAAACATTTTATCTAAATAATTATCTAAAAATTTGAATTTTCACTTTCAAAATAAAAACCTATTTTTATCGAAAATTCATGGGTGTTACAAAAATTGTTTTCAAACTTTAATAAAAATTAAAATTGTATTCATAAATATTATATGATCATTTATATTTAATATAAATAAATTGAGAAATAATATATTATTAAAACATTATTTAATTAAAAAATTCCTTTATTTATCACAATATATTTCTTAAATTAATATTAATTAAAAATACCATTTGTTCTTAAAAAACATTTTCAAGGTAATAATAATAAAATGAATGTATATTATTTATTATAAACAATAATAATACACACAATAATAGTGATAAGGTATTGCTACATAACCCCTTATAACATTTGAATAAGGCCTAAGGGTATGGTGTGCAATGGTGAAAGACTCTTGGGGTGGCTCAGATAACATCACTCGGGTGGTAAACTCTATCAACATCAATTTCTCATGTAGGCAGTTCCATTCGAGCTTAATATGTTGAATCTCGGCTTGGTCATGGTCAAGAGTGAAGCCCAATAACGCCACCTTCTTTCCGAGCTCTGAAAAATGGTTTTCGTACAAAGATATTCAAATGGATGAGGCCATCAAATCCATTTTCTCTTTAAATTTGATTTGTTAAAGCCCAATATTTATACAAATCATGTGATCATTGTTCAAAATCTATATTATCAATGGTAACAATTCTTACCAGTATGTTGAAATCCAAAAACATAAAACCAATAAATTGAATATTTTATATAACTATTTTACATAATAAGATACTTAATTATATCAAGATAAATTTTCATTAATAAAAGTTTGGGTCATTACATGGGTTTACAATTATGTAATATCCCAACTAAAAACATCACTAGCAAGCCTCTAAACATCTGTCTCTTATGATACCACCTCTAAATGAATAACACCACTTATAAATTCTAAAACCCACAAAACCCATTTTTCATTTCATTTCATGTAAATCGATTATCAAAATTCCCCATTAACAACCAAACTATTATTCCATTCAATTAATTTCACATTAATCAACAACCATTTAACCACAATTCCCTTTTCAAAGTAAGTTTCCATTAATAATTTCTATGAATTATCTAAACAATACCATTCCATTTCAATTTTATTATTTTTCGAGTATTCTATCACTATTTTAAAACGACCACAACCCCACACAATACAATAAAACACATATTTCTCATGCCATCAAACACTATGTTTCCACTATTTCAAAACCTCAATCACTTTCAACATCAAAAACTCTATATACCATGCCCATGTGTTATGAAAAATCCACCCCACACATCACTACCAAACATCACTTCCAAAAAATAGAATGAAACATCACCACTATAAAACACAGCCACAAATCTCAACCATGAAATATAGGTATAAATTATATATTCAGATAACTTATTTCAAATATATCAAGGGAATTATAATTATATTTAAATTTTCAATATTAGACAAGCATTAATTTACATAGGAAGTAAATTTATTTTTGCGATATAAGTGGTTTTAAATTTACTTTTTGGATATAAAAAACAACATCATCACAATGGGCTCCATAGAAAAAAAATCACAATGCCACAAATCACATAATGAACATAATTTATTCAAAGGCATCAAGCCTATAAAATCAAAACACCAATAATGTCAAAATTTGTAAAACATGATATTTCATTCCAAATTACTCTTTAAATAACATTAAAAAAATCCATTGTGTTCATTAGAATGGTGAATACTAACTTCCAAAAATAGAAAAAGAGAATAACCCCTCACGTATGATATAAATGCATGAGAAAAAAATGATTCCTTAACTCAAAAAAATAATTATAATTATCTACATAGTGTATAAGGAAGAGGAATCCCACAACTGAGCACCACAAAAATGGAGAACACACTTACCATACTAGAACACAATAATTAAATCATTACCTTACTAGGAAACATAAAAACGACATATTTTCTTTAAAAGATACATTATCCGAACAATGAGAAAGGAGGAATCCAAAGAAAAAGAAGGAAACTCACCTTGAACACAAATGATCAAACTTTGGATGATGGGGTTGAATTCCACTAAAAGGGGGATAAACGAAATCATTAAGACACAAATGTTTAACCAAATAAATGATAGTAAATCTAGATATATGGTCATGTTTAAGGGTAATTGGATTTTATATCTAGTCTACCAAAAAACACTACGACACAACCTACCCCTCCACAATGTGAAAATGTTTAAAAAGTACTCCATCATGAAGTAGTTTAGGATACCACACCATAATAATGCTGGTCCAAGATGAATTCAACAATTTTATCTATCTAATTCCTATAGATCAGATAAAACATGGATAGATATTTTATGCAGTGGGATGGACCTTGTCACAAAAACCCTTTCACCTAGAAGATGCAACACCCTTGCCCCAGCTTCATGGAATATGTGTTCCTAAAAATGATGAAATGCTAAAAACACCACCCCTAACATCTATGTTGTAGAAAACACTCATAGAAAACATCCACGTTGGATGGAAACCCATCTACATATCAAAACCACTCTACATGTTATAGTTGTACCGATTTGGGCAGTGGCATTAAACATCCTTCCACCCAACTATGTTGTAGAATACCTCTCCATGTGATCGATTCCACCCCTATGGAATATCCCAAAAACTAAGTATTAGAACTTCTTTAAGATAAAATATTACCTCCATCTCCTCCTTTTACCCTCCAAACTCTTTCAGAACTCCCCCATTCACCTCCACCACTAGAATTCTAGACAATTAATGGGACAAAAGTTTTTGAATATTACATGAAATACCACTCCATTTATTATCATCATCATGAATAAAAACCATCCTAGAAATGAAATATGGATGAAGTTATAAAAAAATCTTATGAGATACCATTCATCGATCTCCATAAAACTACATAACACCACCGACCAAATACACCAACCCAACTGAAATTGTTCAACAAAATATCCAACAAAAATACCTCTTTTAAATCATCTAAAATATAACTATTCTATTTATATACATCCAAACCCTACATCAAACATCTGATTTTCTGAGAAAAATTATATCATCTTAATCACACTACACAGCTCCAAGACTATAAAATAATTTATTCAATCTTCCATATTAAAATATTATCCGTTATGGGAAACACTTACATGACTACAATATTTTAATACATTTTATAGTATAATGTTTTTTAAGTTGGTATTAGGTGTTATCCTCTATATAGAATAAATGATTTGACACACATAAAATAATATGTAAAATGAATATTACATAAAATATAATGGTATAAACATCATGCCAACATGGTAGAGGAAAATAAGAAAAACTCAACAAAAATTATTGGTGCTCGGTACGCAACAACATCTCATGATCCCAAGCACTCTCCTCTAGCACACCATTAATCCACGACACATGATCCATTTTAATGATCCATCCAAAAGAAACATTATACTAGTGATTCTTGATCACTTTTATCGATTCCATGAACATCAAATCATCCTTGATATCCAACTCGCCCAAATAAGTGAAATGACATTTATTATGAAGATACTGACAAAACTGAGAGATTTTAAAGATAGAACAAATAAAATCTAGTCCAGAAAGGAGTTACAAAGGAAAAGGACCATTCTAAAGCTCTTTAAAAACTCAGATGTCTAAAAAAATCTAAGAGAGAGCTTACTTACCTTGCATATAATCTGCTACTATGTTGAGGGGAGACTAAAGAACACATGTTCCACAACCATGAAATACAATGGCCTCCTCCAATAATCATAAAAATATTTCTACAAGTAATATGCTTCTTTAACCCACTCAAAAACATCATGAACCGTCTTTGTTGTCCCCAACACCACATCAGGTCTATGAATTGATGACTTCCGAAACAAGTCCAAGTACAATGAAGAACGTAGTGACAAGCCTAAAAATATGAAAATGGGCTGATGATGATGGATGATTAATAGATAATTATAACATGAAAATAAATGAAATTTATTTGATTTTCCAAAGATCTACTGAATTTCATGGTGCATGAACAAAATATATAATCCAATGTATAGATTTTCTACTCCACCAACCAATCTTTCTAAGGGTAGAATGTCGTTTCGTGGTAAGACTTAGTGTCAAAAGTAGGTTAGAGTACTTTCTTGACTCGGGATGTAAAACAAGTATCTTGATCTGAGATAATAAACCTTGTATCTCTACTAAATTTAATAACATCATCAATATACATTTTTTTAAAGACATCCATTACACCATAATCCTTGATCATGAAGAAGGGGGATTATTTCCGTAAATTGTCCATGATTTCCCAGACATCATGAGAAGCTCTCTTACCTCAAGGGTAACCCTATGATGATTTATATATATATATATATCTAGTAATTAAATTCAGGAAAATATATGGCCTATAATAAATTTTGTGTAAAATTATACTTAACCTTTACCTTCTATAAAACCGGACACCAAGCCATAAACTCTGTCGCTATCCATTTTAAACTGGGACACCAAAAATTCATCCTCAAACCATGGTAAATCATATACACTCTTGGTTGTAACATTAAAGGTGATAAATAGAACATACAACGGACTTTCTAATGAATCTCTACCAAATACCCTCCCAATGAACAACATTTGATTTTGACCATCTTCTAACCATTTGTCCATAGCACCACCCAAGATAAAATGATCATAAATCACCTATACCTATGAGTCTTCCACTAAGACTCCACCACCTTTTGTATCAGATAATAATAAAATTTAATCTGAAATAGTAAACCCTTATCATCAACCACCCTTTCATAATTTTTTTTATTTTTAACTATTCCATCACCCTCTAATCATATCTTGGATCCTAAAAATACATCCTTTTAGGACTTCGTTCTAGAAGAATATAATGTGACATAATTCCCCATTAATGTGGGGTTGGAGATATCAATGTAACAGTCCTAATGAAAGTCCATCCATATTTATTACCACCTATATAGATAATAATGAAAAAATATATTCCTCAAGTTCTTATCATCTATAAAGAACAAAAATATATCCCCAATGGCGTAATGTCACTATAAATTAATTGAAAATAAAAAAAAACTAGATATATATCATAGATGGAATAGTTATGATCATGGGGATGTATCTTCATAGACCCATAAGAGATAAATTCATTAGGATGCATCATGAAGCACAAAAAATTCAGACAAGAAGAAAGACAAAACAACTAAAACAATACCATATCCTCATGAAACATGATAAAAAAATCACTAATCAATCTCCAACTCAAGTAAAGAAACACTGTCTAACACGGATTACTCCAAATAAAATAATGGGTTGTCTATGAAAATGTATCAATAGAGACGAAATTCATAATAAATTGGATAAAATTATTTGGCAATATCCCTCTAAAAGAACGATTCTATGAACCATTATCATATTCTTAGGTTCTTCCCAAGAAAAAACTATCTCAATCATTAACAGGACCACAACCCCACCCAACTAAGATACCATGTTCCCAGTTAATTGCATCTATCATTTCTAAACCATACACTTGGATAACATTCTATATAGATGGTGGCATCAAAGAACATACAATTCATATAAATTATTATTGGTATCATCCCCATATTAATTAATTTATAAGTATATGTCATAAAAATTTAGACTATAAAACTGTCTAGGAATTAACTAAATACACAGTTAATGAGCCCCATTACATAGAAAGAGTGTTTCTGAAACAAAATGATATTAAAATTAACTTAAAGATCTTATACAATCATATGAAGGTAGTCATTGGTATATCATCTTCTTTCACCTTTAAGAGGTGATATCCAAAATGTAGATCAATCTTTGAAAAAAAACATGCTCCCCTAAACATGTCAAAAATATCAATGATCCTTGAAATAAGGTAATAATTATTGATAATTACATAATTCAACCCCATTTATTTTATATATACCTTCAAAAAAATCCTCCACCTTATGATAAAAAAACGTTGGAGCACCCCCAATGTGAGTCACTAGGATAAACGAAAACATTCTACATCAAATCATCTATTTTAAGCATCAACTCACAAAAATATAATGGTATTTTATAATAACGATCTATAAAATTTAGAGAAATAATGAGTTGGAAGTCCATCTTGAACTCAACATTGCATCGAGGAGAAATAATTATGATTTCCATAGGAAAACATAATGAAACTGTCTAATGAACTTATAATCCTCATCTATACCATCGTCCAAAAATTATGTAGACAACATATCCATTAAATAATGAAGGTTCTCCACAGGAAACAGATCACATCTAGTAACCCTTCTTGATTATTAAAACTGAAGTCCTTCTATCTACATCCTAGAAACCAACTCTTCTCTCAATGTAGTGGATATTATCACAAATAAATAATACCATATCAATATCATGAATGAAATGTTATGGATTCTTATGAATAATGGAATGACCGAACATAATAATTTTCCCCATCATCAGTCTACACCACATGAAATCTCAAACAAGCTGGTATGGATTTCATCGAAAGTAGTCAAAACTAGGGTTATGGGAACCCTTTCAACTTCAAGTCTCATTTAATGGAGGAAATTAGGTAAAAAAATGTTTGTATATACCAAATTAAACAATATAGAAAATTGGGTATATGATAAACTACACATTCATATAATGACCTATGGTCCCTCTGAAGCTGCTACCTCTAATTTCATGAAACTGGACACACCCATATCCTCTTCCTCTCTCCAAATAACAACCTCCATGTAAACCCTCATGTTGAGGTCCCTAAATATTATATCCATCCAATGGTCAACCTCGGCTACCTTCATCGCCTATATGCAGAGCAGAATCCCAATTCCCCTATAATTTATATGACATTTGTGGTAGATGTTGTTAAGGATAATGTTTAACTAATTCACCTCTACCATAATGTGCCTATAAAACCACTAGGCCCTAATTATGATGATGTCCATGATCCCTAAAGGCATATAAAATTATCCCATTGTGTAACTCCATGACCCCAGAAACTCAGAGTTGGTGCATTATTTTATTAAATTTTCAAGATTACAAGGAATAAAGTTCAAAAGGACCCATTAGTTCAGTAGTATAAATTAACTAGATACATTATTTTTTTATTACATTGGTATAATATAAAACAAAATAATGGAAAATAATTTTTAGCCTTGAAATCAATCAAAAATTTCATCTTCATAACTAAAGGAAAATAGGACAAATAAAAGGGTGAAATCAAATGATAAATAAGGATAAGTGAAGTGGGTGTAATAATGATTTGATTGGATTAAATCAACATGTTAATGTAAATAACTAATAAAAAATTTCATTCAATAAACTGGATAAGGAATAACTAGTATGGAAATATAATAAAATGAAACACATTCTATTTAATCATTAAACTTAAAATGAAATGCATACATAGATTTTTCAATGCAATAATATCATGGACAATAATAATAAATTAATTCTAAATAAAGAAAACTCATAATTATTTGATTTCTTGTATTGGATAGATTAAAAACTACCATCAATACTCTTTTCATGATCGTTTAAGTATTTGGGTAGAAATTTATCTATTCTACTTAGAAAAAGACTCGAAGTGTTTGTCCAAAACTAATTTATTCTAATGAGAATGTCGATGCATAGACATGAGTTAGCTAACATATACTGAACCCATAGGTATTAAATTAAACAATTACAAACCCATGTAATAACTATCTACTAAATTCCTCAAATATATAATAATCTATATAAATAGATATCTTTAAATAAAAGTGTTGCATACCTCTATAAACTAATTGAATTATAAACCCTATAAAAGTAAATACATATCAAATGTAATATTGAATACCATAAAGATAAGGAGATTAATTAAATTATATATAAAAGGCTCCTTAAATCACAAAAAATAAATATTTAGTGAATTATAAATATATAATAGAAACAAAAGTGAGACTGAGAACCCTTACCACTTTGTAATAATTTATTTAAAAGGCTTCTCATTTAAAAAAATATTTTATTTGAAAACAACCTTGAAAACATGAAAATGAAACATTCCAAATTATGGTGTCATAAGGGAGGGATGTTCTATTCATGTCTTATAAGATAAAAAACATTCCATTTCATTTTGTAAGAAAACTCTTAAAGTACCATATTTTTTAAAATGTTTGGAAGATTTATTTTAATGAATTAAAAAAAGTAAAATTAGGTTAGAAATTAAATAATAAAAAATCTATAATATTAAAAAAAATTGAAAACATATTTATAAAACACTATCATTTAAGAGAATTATTCATCAGCTGATAATTAAAAACAAACAATCTTTAATAAATATTATATTTTGAAATAAATACACATCACATTACAATTAGAATAATCATATAATTATGAAAGAAATAAAATTATACAGATATTAAAATACCATAATATTCTGAATAATACTCATAAAATACATTCATTGGTGATATACACAATATAAAAAATAAATAAGTTTTGTATAAGACATGTGTCCCACATAACTAAAAGTAAAACAAAGAACCCTTACCATACACTTAATATTTTTTTAAAAAAAATTAAAATTAATTAAAATGGTTAAAATCATGTTATAAACTTATATAAAATTTTTATTTATATCTATAAAATCATATATCATCTTCTTAAATTGTTTTATCACTCATTTCTTAATAATCATTCATTATTTTCACTATTTTCGGTGTTAATTACCATGATTCGTGAGTATGTTTTCACTTGTTATTTGTTATACCTATTACATAAACCATGATTTAATCATCTATGAAATGTTAAAAAATATTTCAATATCATTTATAATCAATATAAATGTTTATAATAATCTAAAAAAATTGTATATAGGAAACTAAATGAACTATTCATGGAAGAGATTTGTCATACGTACGCATGATCACTACTTTAATTTTTTCCATATTAAAATAATGAAAAGTAAATGATTAATATATATATTAAAATTATAGTATCATATATATTTCATATATAAAACTTACTTTTATTAATACCATCCTTTTTCTATTCTATGTATAGTGTGAACGAATCTCATAAACTTGAGGAGGTGATTGTCCACACTTCCACAAATGATGTTATCATATTTAAAAAAAAATGGAAGGAAGGAAGGTATGAATTATATAAAAATTAGAGAAGTATTAAGGAAAAATAAATATCATATATATATATATATTATAAAAAAATAGGGTTTCCATCATAATTTACAACAATGAGTGGTGGTAAACTAAAAAAATTAACAACATCATTTCGTGAGGAAGTAGTTCGTCATACACAAACAATAAATTTGATACCCATTTGATAAATGTGGGTGTTGGTGTAGGTAAAAATCTTAACATTAAAATAACTAAGTAAAATTGTGGATAATTTTTCAATATTATAATCATGTATTATTTATAAATTAATGATTTTGAAAAGAAATAAAACTAAAGTGATCATTGAAAAACGTCACCTCTTATTTGGGAAACTCCTACTGGTTTTTACAAAAAGACATATTTGGATTTTTTTTATACCAAAAGTGAGGGTTATAGGATTAAATAAGGTATATTAGGACTTTATTTTATAGTATTTGGACATTATAGAAGGCTCAAAATTATGTGAGGAAGCTAGAGAGGTGATTCCCACTTATAATTGAGTTGATGGTCACTTTTTGAAACACTCAAAATACTTAATTAATATAAATAAATTTTCAATTCAATATGACTACAAAGTGAGTTATTATGAATATACGTAGATTATGGGTTGAAATAATCCCAAATAAATTTTATAGACATGTTTAGGTGAATTTATTACCCTTATCGTTTTCTTTAACTCTTTGTAAAACCCTTTTAATGGTTCCATGACAACATGGATTTTTACACATTAAGGGTTAATATAGTAACCATAAATTGACAAAATAACCATAACTGTGTCATTTAAGAAATTTTAAAATGTATCAAAATAAGTTGGATTATTTTTATGTTCTTATGAAATATATCTCATTTAATAAACTATTATATATTTCAAACTATCATTAATGTCAATTTTGAAATTGTTCATTATTTGACTCTTTACAAATATATAAATACACAAGATAAATTCGAAAGAAGACCATTAAAATAAAACTAAAATGTCTAGATAATCTATAAAATTCGTTTTTCATATTATATATGTAAAATTATATTTATTTTAATATTTTTAATATCATTTATTTGATATTTCCATTAATTAAAAAATTACTACATCATTATAGTGGAAGACTTTATGTTAGTTTTTTATTTCGTAAAATTTCTAAACAAATTACAAATATGTATATAAACATTTTAAATTTAAAATTATTTTTTATAGTTGAATATATGTTTAGTATAGTGAAAATAACAAAATATAATAAATTTTAGACACATGAGTTTGACATATTAAACTTCCTAGATAATAAAATATTAAAAAATGACTAAAGTCACTGAAGTGGCTCCAAGATGTCATAAAATTTACCCGATTTACCCCTATTTACTATAATAAATCATAATTACATTTACAAATATTTTTATTTAAAAGATATGTTGATATTATTAGACTAAAAATATAATAATTATTACAATAGTTTATGTATATTTTTCAAGATTCAATTCACAAAGGTGAAAAAATTATGTTTAATGCTAATCCCATATACAGGAAAACAATGTAGGATTCAAATATAAAAACGTCCAAAATATTGAAATGTTTTTATAACACAATTCAATTTTAAATTTGTTAAAATCACCATAATTATAATATATGATAAATAGTGATCTAATTATAATTTATGACTAATTAAAAATTTAATTTAACAATGTACATTTTTAGATGAAAAACTTGTTTTCAATTGAAGTGCAGTTTTTTTCCTTATTCATCAAAACATGAGGATTCTCATAAAAATACCAAAATTTCACCCAATGTAAATTTCTAAATCACTGTTTCTTGTAAGATACTTATTTTTACATATAGAATTAATAAAAGTGTCAAAATATAAATTTAAATTGGCGCACCATCAAATGGTGATAAAGTTGCCTTAAGAAAAATATCATCTATTATGGCATAAAATTGGATAAATTCGAATGTTATGCCTATAAATGAATTTGAATGAATGTAAAAACCTAATATTAAACATATAATATATAATTTCATAATTTTATTAATACTATTTATTCCCTCCAATGAAATTACTAGGTTATAACAGTCATGTTGATATAATGATATTTAATTATATATCATTATTCATTTAAACATAATGTTGTGTAAAATGTAATATATCAAAGTGATTATATTTTAATCTAGAAATACAATAAAATTAGGGTGTGTTATATTCAAACCTCCATCAAATAAATTTTCCCTCAGAATTCGAAATTTCACTTTGAAAATTAATGGTTGATAATTGAAAATTACATTATGTGAAACCCACAAAAGAAATATGGTTAATAAAAAATCCTCTTAATAAGAGAGAAATTGAAATGATAATTTCATAAAAATTTAACCTTTTAATATGTATAACATTATTCGGAATAAAAAATAGGGTTGTGAACGAGAAATGCAATGATCAAGTTCTGATGGAGAGTGATAGAGAACATGGCCATTAAAATTCAAACCACCACAAAATTGTATGAAAGAACTGGAAATTTCAAGGAATTTTTTTCAAATTTTTTGAAATCTTATGAGTCCACAGTTTCTAACGGTGATTGATTCTGAGGCCCGGTGTGCCCGGAATATTTTTCTGATGTTTTGTTCGGGTACGTTCAGTAAACGTACGTGCGGGTTTTTTATCTTTTGATCCGGTGCTTGGAATTGAAATCTGAGGACACCAATGAACTCGCATCGTTAGTATTATATTAAGAGAAACTTTACTGCAATTGCGTTTTATACAGGATGGAAGTTATATTTTGGGGTTTCTATTTAAAAGTTCAAATTAAATAAAAATGTGTAGTAACACATTTTTATTTAGTTTGTGGTTATTATCTCAAAACGGAGGTTGATGGTGGGGCCCACCCCCACATAACATCCCATGGGAGGATAATGTTTTTGGGGCCCACAAGAACATCAACTCTTAAACTCCCCCTTGAAACCCTTGGAACCCCGCATTATTGAGGGTTAAACCTTCCACCTACCACTCTCATTTAATGTTATAACACTTCTAATTAATTAATTGAGCTCCACAATTAATTAATTATTTGTGGTGTCATTAATTCTTTTGAAATATTTTGAAATGTAGGGAAATATTATTATGGTGGAATCTCTCCCCCACCCTACCCATAATTGTGCCAACTTAATTAATTAATTGGCTCAAATTTTTAAATGAATTTTAAATTGTTTTCCAACATTAAAAGAAGGGATTTCATTCATTTCATTTGGTTGGCATAAACTTGTTTTGGTGGGACTTGGGAGGATTTAGAGGATATCTCCCTCTCCAATGAAGAATATAAGGAACTCGATCGTCTCCTCCACTTCTTCAATAGGGAAAGAAAGTGAGGCGACACCACAAAAAATGCCATCTACTCACCTTTTCGTCCTCATTAACGGAGAGGATGCCGCCATCACCAATGAGAACGTTCTTTTCCCTCCGACTTTGAGGGAACGATATTAGTCTTTCACGACACTATTTTCCACGACGCCCGACTACCGCGATGCTCATATTCCATGGTTCGTCAACGTGCACCGTTAAATACGATGTAGGGGGTTTTGTATAATTATAAGTGAATAAAATTATATCTCGTTCTGGATGAATGCTTTTTTATTCTTCGGCAATTTGATATCACCTAACACGGAGGGCGCGGGCCGAATAACACAGCCTGGTAATCCTCAGTTGGTTCGTGATTATTTTGGTCGTAGTGACTAGAGGCGGTGGCAACCGCGCACCAGCTGCGTTGAGAAAACCGCGGCCCGCATTTGCAGGCCCCTCAGACGAAGAGAACCGGTCGGTCTTAGCCAGTCGGGCTGGAGGACCGTGGCGCCTCCTTAGAGCCGCGCTACGGGAAGACCATAGCCCGTTGTGCGAACCGCATGCTGGATGAACCAACGGGCAAGGCAGAAGACCGCTGCGCCTTTTGGCGCTGCGCTGCCTAGGATCTGCGGCCCGTGCTTGGCGGGCCGCTTCAGCGGGCGAACCGGCCTGCCACTTACAGGAAGGGTGGAAGAAAATACGGTGCCTCCTGGCGCCGCATTGGAGAATAGCAGCCCACTGTGCAGGCTGCTCGAGCTGGGGAAAACTGGCTGGTTTCAGCTGGCCATGCCGTAAGGAGGGGCGGCGCTGCTCGGCGCTGTCAGGCGAGCAGAACCGGTCTGCGACCCGGGCCGGGTTTGCGGGTGGGCCATGCCCCACTGGGTCGGGCCGACCCCCTATCTCGATCAGACCCTTCATGCTGGGTCCCTGGGTGGGACGTGCTCCACTAGGCCGGGCTGACCCCTAGCTGGGTCAGACCCGCCAAACCGAGTCGGACCGACCGGCCAGCCCACTTGGCTTGACGGGCCGAGCCCGTTTCGCCTAAACGTGAATAACTTCTAGACTGCGCGTCTGATCGATGCGCCGTCTGTGGAACTGGAATCCTTGTGATGAGGAGGTCCTTATGAGATACCTTAAGTGAGTTTTGGAAAATTTTGGAAGACCTCCAGGTTTGGAATGAGCGTAATTCCAACCAGGCCCTTGGAACCGATAAACCAATAACTCTCAGACTGTGCGTCCGATTGACGCGCCGTCTATCACGTTGTTTTCCTTTTGATGAGACAAAACTTCTGGATACATAAACTATGGACTTCATGATAGTTGATGCATCGATCCCCATTTCGCGAGGAGGAGACCCTCCTGGAATTGAGCATTCTATGTACATGAAACCTAGAGCTGGCTGCAACTTCGATGACTACTGTACAGGGATCCTACGTGGGTTCGGTAGCGACGACTACTATAATTGGATCATACGTGGGATCAGCAGTGATGCGTACACTACTTCGATCCTACGTGGGTTTGGTAGCGACGACTACTGTACATGGATCATAGGTGGGTTCGGCAGTGATGACTACTGTACTTGGATCCTACATGGGTTCGACAGTGACGACTCCTGTACTTCGATCCTACGTGGGTTCGACAGTGATGACTTCTGTACATGGATCCTATATGGGTTTGATAGCTTATATGAATTAGTGACTAAAACTGTTCATCTATATCGTTATATGAAAT
Source organism: Viscum album (assembly GCA_963277665.1). Taxonomy (NCBI): domain Eukaryota; kingdom Viridiplantae; phylum Streptophyta; class Magnoliopsida; order Santalales; family Viscaceae; genus Viscum; species Viscum album. Next base: position 1,646,759,066 of record OY728132.1, read on the forward strand.
ATGTATACATGTGTGAGCTGAGTCTTGACTTTCAATCATTTACATCGATGTGATTGACTTTACTACCTGTGTAGACTGGGCTGTGTTTGTGCTCGAGAGAGTTGGAGCCGAACTGAGATTGATTACTTAGGTATACATATGGGCATATACCTAAGTAGGGCTGGTTGATACTTTGTGGTTTTATCTTTATTCTGTTGTTTATCCTTTTTGGATTTTGAGAGACCTTGACGGTCTCGGGGTCCATACTGAGTATTGTTATACTCACCCCTACACGAGATATGCCTACACCTCATCGTGTAGGATGCAGACGATGGGCAGTGCTGACCGAGGTGGAGTGTACGAGGACTTGACGGTAAACGGAGGTGGACCACATGATGAGTCGGTACCTAGAGGAGATGGATGGACATGGAGCACTTAGGAGGCCATCTGTATCTACCCTTCAGGTATCAACCCCAGAGGACAATCTAGGAGATGCTCATTACTATTGGTTGTTTGTAACTTTTTATTTGTACTCGTTGTTCAATTGGGTTTTGTAACGTCCCATTTCCGGAATCCACCTAGAGGCGCCCCTTACCTGGTTGTTCACATGGCATCAGACACATTTCCCCAAATGCTAGAGGCAGCCGACTAGCAGCGAGGGCCTTGGATGTGATAGTGGGGAAACTATGCCCTCATTGGTAGAGTACACAGTGGATGTAAACAATGCATATGATTGAGGAAGCAGTAAATATCAAAAAAAAAATAAACAGCAGCAGACTAAAACAATAAAAAACTGGAGGACACATGTATATATGAAATGATGCACGATACATATGTCTAGGAAATCATCCAAACAAGTCACAATGATGAATACAATTCTAAACCAATGTACAAAAGAAAAACAAATAAGAAACTCCTTAGCATCGAAAAGCCTAGGCTTTGTCCCACGCTCTCCTGCTCCAAAGAAATCATGTACCAGAAGATGAAGGGAACTTTCCCTTTTCTATACCTGCAACAACATAGTCTGTTTGGGCCCAAAATCATGGCCCAAATAGGGTGTGAAACTAAAATCGCAGTAGGAAACCACCTGAAGATCTGTGCCTAACAGATAGTGAGTATGTGGAAGGTAATAATACAGTAAGTAGTAAACAGTAATAGTAAACAGAAGGCAGCAATCAGTAAGTAGTAACAGGATGGTATACAATATTAATCAATCCATAGAACAACAAGTAGTAGAGAATCAAATAGCTAACCCCAATAGAATCCCCTCTGGGAAGTACTCACAGCCAACCCCTATTGTCCTATCCAAGAAGTACCAACAACCCTCTGGGTAGTTCACTTATCCTAACCCCTCTGTTTTGGTCATACAAAATTATAAGAATCTCTGGGGAAGCTCACTCAGTCAATTCCCCTTATAGTCTAGGGTAGTCAGAGACTCTATGAGGAAGATCATGCAATCAAACAATCTTATAGCTCCAAGGCCTAGAAACTCTATGAGGAAGCTCACTCAGTCAATTCCTCCTATAGTCTCAGGTCTATCACCGAATACCTATGTAAGCTCACTGGGTCAATTACTTCTCTATCATTGAATGGTTTTAAAGAAATTCAATAAAAGTAATGACTCTATGAGGAATCTAACTCGGTCTACCATCATGCAGTGTAAAAAATCCAAGACTCTCTAGGAAGCTCACTCAATCTATCCCATTTAGTCTATAATTTCCAAAACTCTCAGTGGATGATCACACGGTCAACCCTCCTATAGTCTATAATATCCAAGACTCTCTGGGAAGCTCACTCGGTCTATCCCTTATAGTCTATAGCACTAGGTTCTCATGGTCTCCTTCCATTCAGTGCATAATTATGATATTAGACCAAAGTAAACCTATAGTGCAACTTTTCTAACCAGTCTACAACAAAAAATCATGTCAGGAATATCATTCCATCCTACAGACACAAGGCATGGAAAACATGTATAACGGTCCAAAGGATAACAATACCTGAATGTCTTAACAAGGACAAGGCATGGGGAAAACATCCCAGCATAGTAATCATCCACAAACATGATCAAATTACCTCTACAGAAGCATACAAGCATGGTAGGAAAACAAAAGGTGAATAACGGTAAACAGGAAATACCCCGTTCATGGGTATTGGTGGAATTTTCATATAAAACTCAAATACATCCAATGATAAGGCACAAACCACCTAACTCAATGCTAGGAGATCAATATACTTTAACCACGAGGCTTGATTCTCCTTATAACTTCGTAGATCTATGAAAATGCACAAAACGTTCAACCCACAATATCTTGAGAAAGAAGTAGAATCATGGAATGAGACTCAAGAACAATGAAGAGCTCACCTCTGTGGTTCCAATTCAATCGAAAATGGAAGATTCAGAAAATAGATATAGGCACAGGGTCTTGGAGGATGTTCGCGGCCATATGAGTTCTCTTGGTCGAAGAACCTAGAGAAGAATGTGTTTCTGTCGATTAGGTGCGACTCCAGTCCGTTTAATGAAAAAAAAAAGAAACTAAAAGGTGTGTACTTCTAGGTTATATGGAGTGTACAAGGCCTTTCTGTACTCCGCTTTAAGCGGCCTCCATGTCTCCCTTACACACCGTGTGTGTGCCCCAACACGGCCAACACACGACCTTACGCTACTTCAAAGTACACAACGTGTACATTGAAAATTTCCAGATTTTCCTCTTTTCTCAAAAACAGCTATAAAAGGAAAAACGTACCTGAAACAATGATCACCATTCTTAAAAACTTCCCCCCCCCCATTAAAGAAATTCATCCCGGAATTCTTTTAGTGAGGAATAGAAGGGGAAACCCTGAATAGCTCTAGCCACTGTAATCGTACGTCGACCTCCCTCTCCCAGGTTTCATCTTGTACTCACTCGTGCTGCCATAGCACCCATACCAGAGGAACAAACTGGCTATGGGGAAACTTCGTACTATGATCGAAAATTCAAATAGGATTCGCCTCAAACCATGCATCCACATCAAGCTCAACCTACTTGGGTTGAAAGACATGATTGAGGTTTGTAATGTAACGTTGGCGCTGAGAGACGTCGAAGACATCATGAATAGCCCAACACCTATGGGGTAACTAAAACTGATAGGAAACTGGCCCAAATCTCTCCAACACCTCAAACAGACCGACGTAACATGGAGAAAGCTTACACTGTCCCCAAATCCTCTTGTGTCCCAACCTCTGTGCAGCACGCAAGAAATCCTGGTCCCCGACCTCGAACTCCAGAGGTCGTCTCTGCTGATCTGCATAAGACATCTGTCGAAATTTTGTTGTATACATCCTCTTCTAAATCAACTCTATCTACTCCCAGGTATCCAGAACAAGAGGAGGTCCCAGAAAATATGCCTCTCATGACTCCAACCACCACAAAGGTGATCGGCATGGCCTACCATACAAAGCCTCGTAATGTGCCATCTGAACAGTCTACTGAAAACTGTTGTTATAGGCAAACTCCACAAGAGGAGTTTGCTTCTCATAAGAACTTCCCGAGTCTAGAATACAAGCTCGGAGCATATCCTCAAGCACCTGGATCATACGCTCGGACTGGCCATCTTTCTAGGGATGGTAGACTATACTCAAAAGTACCTGTGTACACAAATCCTTATGAATCCCCTGCCAGAACCGAGAATTAAAACACGCATCCTTGTCTGAAACAATGGTGTGTGGAACTCCATGAAGACATACAATCTCTCGGATGTACCAATGCCCTATCTCATCAACACTGAATTTATCCTTGATCGGAAAGAAGTGAGAAACCTTCGTAAGCCTATAAACAAAAACCCAAACAACATCACTCTCTCGAGGGGACCTCGGTATCCCGGTCATGAAGTCCATCGTGACATCATTCCACATACACTTAGGAATGGGTAAATGTTGTAAAAGCTCTACCGGTCGCTGATGCTATGCTTTTAACTGATGACAAGTAGAACATCTCATGAAGAACCCAACAACATATCTCTTCAAAACTGGCCACTAGTACTGGCAGTGTAGATCACGATACCTCTTGGCGATGCCAGGATGAACTTCCCAAATAGAGAAATGAAAATCCTGCATCAGTTCCTCACGTATGTCTACCGGATCCCATACACATCCCTGGAATGGAAATATCTCATCCTCTCCCACTGTCTATCTAGGAAGAGGGTCCTCTCTTGACACACTCTCTTGCAGAACTAGGCCTTTTAATCCTGATAGTAGCCTCATCCACACCTGATCAAGAAGGGTAGAGGTAATAGCTACAGAAGAAAGGAAAGTCTGACCCTATTTTTCATGCACCCTCAAATGAATCTCAGAGAACATAGCCATAAACTGCCTCTCACTGCTGGCCTCTTGAACTTCCTAAATCTGAGTTCTCTTTCTCAACGAATCAACCAATGTGTTTCCCCCTCCCGGCGTATAGGAACGCTCAATGTCGAAGGACTCAAGATACTCGACCCACCGTCGCTATCTCAGATTCAGATCTCGCTAAGAGAAGATGCACTTGATACTCTTGTGGTTGGTGAAAACCACAAAGCTCTCTCCCAGAAGGTAATGTCTCCAACATCGTAAGGTATAAACAACAGCTGCCAAATCCTGATAGTGCGTCGGGTAATTCCTCTCATGTGGCCTCAACTAGAGAGACCCGTATGCAACGACTCCATCTCCTTACATAAGAATTGTACCTAACCTGACACCTGAAGCATCATAGTAGACTATATATCCCTTGCTCGGCTATGGAAAGAATAGTATCAGTGCTGACCTCAACCTCCCCTTCAGCTCCTGAAAGGCTGACTCACAGGAATCTGACCTTAAGAACTGCACACCCTTCTTGGTCAGACCTATCAGCAGTGCTTCATGGCATGAAAATTCCAGTATGAAATTCCTATAGTATTCCTCCATCCCTAGAAAAATCCACACCTCGATGACATTCCTTGGCTTCTCTCAAGAAACTACAGCTATCACTTTCTCTGTATCTACTGATACTCATGTCTCTAAGATAACGTGACCCTATAAGTGAATCTGATCCTTCCAAAAGTGGCATTTTGAGAGCTTATCATTTAACTAATTCTATCTTACTTTACTCAGAATGATCTAAATATGGGTAGCATTGTCGTATCGAGTGTGAGAGTACACCGAAATTTCTTCCATGAAAACCGCGACGAAGGAATCCAACTATGGATGGAACACTCAGTTCATCAGTGCTATAGAAAATACTGGCACATTTTTGAGACCTAATGGCATGACCGTATACTCGTACAGACCACACCAGCTCCTGATGGATGTAAGAGGTATATTTGATGGTCTAATGTGAAACTGATGATAACCAGACCTCAAATAGATCATCGAGAACACCCAGGCTCCTCAAAGCTGATCAAAAAGGTCATCAATCCTCGACAAAGGATATCGGTTCTTGACCATCAACTAGTTCAGATTCTGATAATCCATGTAATGCCTAAGGGTGCCGTCTACCTTTTTTTCAAACAGGATAAGAGAACCCCATGGAGTTGTATTGGGTTAGATGAAAACCATTGCCTACAACTCCTTCAAATGCCTCTTGAGCTCTTGCAACTTAGGTGTAGCCATCCTATATAAGGGAATGGTCACCAGTGCCACTCCTAGAACAATATCAATCAAGAAGTCTACCTCAGGCTTCAGAGGAAACCAGAAATGTCCTCTGGAAAGACATTCCTGAAACGATCCACCACCGGAGAAAATTCTAACTGTGAAGTCCCCTGGTCATCCAGATAAAGACTGGAAATCTAGGTTGTAACTCCCCCTATTCCATGATTCTCTTGTACAGCTCTACCCTCCTAGAAATACCACTCGCCTCTATAAAGAAATGATCCTCCCTCTAGTGATATGAAACTCACCATGCGGCAATAGAAATCTACAACTGCATAGAAGGGAACTAACCAGTCCATACTGAGAATGACATCATCGCATGTCATCTCTAGCACATAGAGTTCCCATAAGAAGTGACACCCTACATCATCAAGATGGAAGTCCCTACACTGACGTACACTAGATGACCTCGTTCCCAACAGTGTCACAAGAGTCAACATGTCGGCAGATGAAAAGATACAGAGCCCAAGGCTCTCCACAATAGCAACAGAGATAAAGAAATGGGAAGCACCAATATCAAAATGAGCTAAGGATAAAACTGAGGCTACTAAGATCGTACCTTGAACTGTAGAAGGACTGGGATCCTGCTCCTGATAGGTCTGCTCCACGACGAAAGTCTATCTTGTACCGCAGTCCTACACCCTAGGCTGACCACTATGATTTGATCCACTATATTGTCGCTAGAATACTAGTGACTGACCACCACGACCATGACCTCCACCTTGGCCCGAACGGCAGGAAGAACTCCAATTCCCGGGTTGGTGAGAAACTGGCAATGCACCACCTGAACTCGGGGTCCTAAAAAAACCTTTACCATCAACTGTAGGTGAGAAGATCTGAAAAAAACACTAAAGATGGCCCATCTTGCCGTATGATCAGCACTTCATCGGGTCTCTATGAGACTGAGGCCTTGAATGCCCACTCTTAATGTATTTGTAGCATAATACCGGGATACCCAGAGATACATTCCGCCTAACCTGCTCTCCTCGAGCAGACTACCTGCGGCACTTCCTGCTATCAGTAAGAGGAACAATGACTCTGGCTGTCGAACCACCCTCCCTCATTGCTCCAGAATCTCTCAGATTGTGCTCAGTGATCAGTGCCTGGTTAACGATAGATGATATCGAAGTCAACCTGAAGATAATAACTTGGGAATGAATCTCCTGCCTGGAACCATCCTCAAACATCCTTGCAAGGAACAACTCATCACCTGCTAGAATCGGCGTGAAGCGCTACAGCTCAGTAAAATGAGACAAGTACTCCATAACAAAAAGAGTACCCTGCTCAAGACTCAAAAACTACTGGGCTTGGTCAGCCCTCAAGGTCTCTGGATAAAATTAATCATAGATGATGTGCCAAAACTCATCCCAAGTCATACTCAGCTGGAGCCCTGACTGTGAGATCACCTCCCACCACCTCTTGGCGGAGTCTCGGAGCATATAAGTATCCAGCTTTACCCATTTCTTTGGAGATATCTCAAGGTGCTCGAAGATCGTCATCATGGCCTCCAACCATGACTCTGCATCCTGGTGTCCTCCATCCCCTAAGAAAGTAGGAGGATGCTGCTGCTGGAAAACCCACGTCAACTCAGCCATCTACGGGCATGAGACAACTCTCCCCGAAAGGTCGGCATCATCCACAAGAAGTCCTCCCTGAACTGTGCATCATCGCCTGCAACAGGTATAAATGCTGGTGCCAAGGCTGCATAGTAGGAGGATCTGTCGGAGGTCCCTAATCGGCCATATCTGGTGTCTGATCACTGTCTGGTAGCTGACGTACAACCTTAGGATATCTCTAAGGCATAGCTATGAAAGTTCTAAAATCACAACTTAGATCAAGATCATCAAAGACAGATAACAAAAGAGTACAAGAAAATAAACATGAGAAAGAAAAATTCAAGTTCTACTAAACACGACTACATGAAAAGTATCAAACTGCAGAGTGTGTTCCTTAAATCCATTCTCATTGGTGTGTAATTCTACCACCACTGGTCGTGTACCACCTATGACAACACAACGTGTTATCCTCACACACGGCATGTACATAATCTCCATTCCCCTACCCAATTCTCTTTACACGGCTTACCCACAAGGTCATCCTAACCCTAGACTACATGGCGTGTTCACTAAGGACACGTGGTGTACTAGACAAGGTTTCGGCGACCCGTGTTGATAGTTACATGGCTGACCCCTTTCCCGGCGTGTTCCAAACAAAGAAGGTGTGTATAAGAGAAGATAACACCGACCTGTTTTGTTCATGATACGGCCGGATACCTAGAACAATTCTACATGGCGTGTTCATACAGAACATAGCGTGTACTACATGAGCTTCCCCGAACCATGTTGTTAGTGACACGGCCAGGTACACGGCTCACTACTATACGGCGTGAAACAACCATACACGACAAGTTCTTGAAAACTTTTTCACCACCCTGTGTTTCTTCTCACACAGTTAGTGATACGGTTTAAAACAACATGGTGTGTAGTGAAGTACACACTGTGTATTCTGGGTTTTCCCATGCAGTAGCTCAGAAACTTCACCGAAGCCCAGAAAATGATTGAAAAACAAAACATGGAGGTGCCAAATTCTGATCCATGAGGGCCCATAATCCCTGCAAATCAAAGCTTGACATCTCCTACATATCAAATAAATGGTAAAACAGTCAATGATCTACCAAACTCCAATTCATGAGGTCCCATAACACCTCAAGAAGCAAAATTTGGAATTCATTTAAGGAAAGGAACAATACAAAAAAGTTATCTATCTAACTGCAGGGATTATATCACAGCATCTATCACAAAAGTATGCATAATCTACACAATGACTATCACAAAAACATGCAATCGCTAATGCACCCTAGATGGCAAGGTAAGAATGCATGGCATGTGATTTCTAACAAGTGACTATATGATGCATGAGATGGCATACACTTATCTCATCAGGTTGCGACAGAAATAGAACCACAATATCCCAATGATAATAACACAAGGCATGTGAATCACTCTAGGTGAAATTATATCAACCATAAAAACTCAAAATCAGAAAACTGAAATAAACGAGGTAGATTGTCTTTTCCCTACACACAGGTTAGCTACTCCCAGGCACAACATATTACTAAGTACTGAATCCATCATATCCCTGTCTAAAGGATCCAAATAGTAAATCTAGAGAAAATAATCCCTCGAATATGACTTTGATACGTCTAGGTTTTGGAATCCACCCAGAGGTGCCCCCATACCCGGTTGGTCACATGGCCTCAAGAGCATTTCCCCAAATTCCAGAGGCTACTGACTAGCAACGAGGGCCTTGGAAGTGATAGTGGGGAAACTATGCCCTCATTGGAAGAGTCTGCAACAGAGGTAAACAAATCATATGATAGCGTAAGTAGTAAATGTCCAACAATAATAAACAGCGGGAGAATAAAACACTACACAATGGGAGCACACATGTATATATGAAATGATGCATGATACATATGTCTAGGAAAGCATCAAAACACGTCACAATGCTAATTAAAATACTAAACCAATGTGCATAAGAAAAACATATAAGCAACTCCTCAGCATCGCAAGCCTCAGCTTGGTCCAATTCTCTCCTTCTCCGAAGCAATCATGTACCAGAAGACGAAGGGTGTTGTCCCTTGTCCACACCTGCAACAAAATAGTCAGTTTGGGACCAAAATCACAGCCCAGACAGGGTGAGAGACTAAAATCCTAGTAGGCAACCACCCGAAGATCTATGCCTAATAGTCAGTGAGTATATGAAATGTAATAGTACAGTATGCAGTAAATAGTAACAGTAAACAACATCCAGTAATTAGTAAGTAGTAACAGGATAGTATACAACAGTAATCAATCCATAGAACAACCAGAAGCAGAGAAGCAAATAGCTAACCAAAATAGGAACCCCTCTGGGAAGTACTCACAGCCAAACCCTCTGGTCTAATCCAAGAAGTACCAACAACCCTCTAGGTAGTGAACTCAGCCTAACCCCTCTAGTTTTGTCATACGAAATTATAAGACTATCTGGGGATGCTCGCTCAGTAAATTCCCCTTATAGTCTAGGGTAGTCGGGGAATCTATAAGGAAGATCATGAAGCCTAACCCTATTATAGCCCCAACGTCTATAAACTCTCTGAGAAAGCTCACTCAGTCAATTCCTCTAATAGTCTCAGGTCTATCACAGACTCTTTGAGGAACCTCACTTAGTCAATTCCTTCTCTAGCCTGGAAGGGTTTTAATGATATTCAAACAAAGTAAAGACTCATTGATAAATCTCATTCAGTCTACACTGCTGTAGTCTACAAAATCCAAGACTCTCTGGGAATCTCACTTGGTATAACGACTCATACATTACATACATGGTTGTTACATCAAAATTGAAGTACACTTATTACAACATATAACAAAACCATGAAATGACCGTATAGGTATAGTGTCTTTAGAAACTGGGAAACATAAACAACTGGTTCATAAATCATCTACGTTGTCTCCAATTTATTTCATCATATCTAGAGTCTCTTTTTGGCATATCCTACTTAAAATCCTTCTTCCTAACCTGGGGAAAAGAAAACATACAAAAGGGAGAGCTCAAATACTGAGTAAGGGTAAACAAAAGAAATATCAAACATATCATATTTATAAGAACATAACATTTTGAGAATCTTATCCTGTAAAAGAGAGCATAACATGGGATAAATCATAGAAGTGAAATGCAATCCCAATAATCATAAAATAAAACATGAAGCTTTGTGTCATACACAAATAATCATAGAAAATCATTTCTTAGTAGTTAAGACTCATTACCAAGACTATCTTAGTGGACAAAGTCAATTTCTGAACCGAGTTCACTCCTCAATTCAGTCCTGTTTCACTGAACCGGTTTAACCTACCATTCTAACCATGTCTATCTCATGAGATATAAAATCTTTACCGAATGCATTTGAGGGAGATATAGGGCCCACCCATTTCAGAGTGATACCATTCTTATGTGTGCCAGAAAATCATAAACCGTACATCATAGCATAACCCATGTAATAAAAATGGGAATCTTAAACATCGTGACATAATAAAAATAGTTCCATCACAACATAATCAAATCAATGTAATAATAGGGATAGAAACATAACCATATATTATCTTATATGGAAAATAATTTTATAAAACTCTGGAACTCCATTCTTGAGGAAAATATCCTTTCAACTTCAAAAACATTTTTCCTTTCTTAAGATGTCATACAATCCTAAACTAAAAGAATTTGATTAAAAATAAACATGAAAACTTGTAAAGGAAGATTCTTGGAAATAATGTTTTAAAATCAATTCATGTAGTATAAGTTAAAAAACATTCTTCACGTACTTTTGTCAGATAAGTCAAAAAGTAACTCGTACGAAAAATGACAAAAGATTCATTTCATATCTTTTACTAAAAACTCACTGAAGGGTAAAATTGGATTTAAACAATTGTAGGAGGATGTGAATAACATTAAATATTGAGGAAACCTGGATGTGGATGATAAATAATCCCCAGTAAATTCTGAAGTATAAACAATCTCGGATAAAAATTGAGATTGTGAGATTGTCCATTACGTTAGGTCTGATTGGATTCATAAGTGTCCAAAAATTTTGTATAATGATTTAAATAATGTTATTGACTTATTCAAGAATCAAAATTATTGTTATGATATCATATATGGTCATATTCTTAGATTCTTATTGGTAATATTTCATTAATACTTGGTATTCGGGTGTTTATTACTTTTTGTTCTTATGTGTGTTTTGTCGAATAAATTCTTATTCTTCTCTTTAGGTTATAGATACCTCATTTACAGAATGGTATTAGTGTACTATATATCATATTTATTCATTCAAATCATTTATTTAATCATTATGCAAAGAAGATCATGTAGAACGAATCGCATCACATCGTGGAGACGGTATTCCGTACGTACGCACGAGCGATGATATCGTTCCCATGATCGTGGAATTGTATTGGAGTCTATGTATACTATTTCAGAATCAATACCAATTTAATATAATAATATATAATTATTTATTTTCACCATTATACCAATCCAAGTAAGGTGGTGATAGAAAATAGATTACACCACGGCGTGGAGACGGTATTCCGTACGTACGCACGCGCAGTGATTTCATTTTCCTTTGGATGGATAGATGGTGAAATAGGGTTGTTTCATAAATATAATAAAATATAAGTATATTATTGATAGTTCTGTTATTAATTCATAATGAAACAACTAAAGAAGAAGAAGTGGAAGAAGAAATAAAGTTGAAAGATTCGGTAACGGACATTACGTCTTCTTTGAAACGCCTCTTTGAGACCTCCTCTTAGGGAACTACAATTGGCCTTTGAAGAAGACCAAGACCTCTAGGATGTTTCTAGGGAAGTGGGGAAGTGAAATGGGCCGGGATTGGCCAAGCTTGAGGTTTCAAATTGGTGTGAGGAGGAGAGGGAGGAGGTTCCCTTTTATAAGGGAGGAGTGGGGCACCTTTGGAAATATAAGAAATATTAGTTTATATTAAATCCCAACCCCACTTAAAAACATCCAAAATGACTCATATCTGAATATTAGACGAGATAGGGTTGTAATCTCATCAACAAATAAAATTTAGAGATGTTAGGGATTTATTTTAAACATTATCAACTTGATTTATCCTTATTTATCAATTTAATTTTATTTGTGGTAAAAATATTCTAAATTTTAAATTATTATAAATAATTACATATGTATTGTTAATTTTCCATAATTTGACAATTTATGACATTGTAGACCATATAAATTTTAATTTATAATTTTTAAATATTTTTTTGATTTTTAAACAATTTTATAATATGTTATTTTTTTAAAATAACAATAGTGTCAATTTTGACAGTATTCATTTATTTATATTTAAATAAAATATATACAGAAGATATGTTAGAACTAAAAGCTTTAATAGATTCATAAAATTTCATATGTATCTATAAAATTAGTTTATCACATTAAATAGTTCATATAATATTTATTTTAATATTTTTAAAACCATTTATTTCATATCTTAATTAATAAAATAATTTCAATATCACTATTGTGTCATAATTAATGATAATTATTTAATCCCTAAAAATTATAAATAAATTCCTATAATGTAGATAATGGTATTGGATTTTTGGAGACTATTCATGTTTGAAGATTCATTATATTTATTAGTAAATTAAAATTTTTATACTTATAAGATTTAAGAAAGTGACATGTTGTCACATTCTTTGGTTTTAATAATAATTAAATTATGTTCATGGGAAAAAGTCCATTAAATGAATCTAATCTGTCCCTTTGGTTATATGCGTCGACTTTTAGTCATCCAATAGGATTTTGGCAGGTGTTAGGGTAATTTTATAATCTCATATTTACCCTTAATTACCTGATTTACCTTTAACTATGGTAAATAAAATTTACCGTAGTTACTATTCATAATGCCCAAAAATAAAAAGTAGCCTATTAACATAATTTGGACCCACTTATTCCAAATATGGAATCCATTTTTCAAAAATCAAAACATATAAGTTGCAGTAATTAATTTAAAATAAATCTCGTCGTTAAGAAAACGGGTTTTAGAAGTTAAAACATTGCCAAAGATTGAAATGTTTTTATCTATGAATTCAATGTGAAATTAGTGCTAATGACCTAAATTATATTAAATGGTAAAAATATATTCTATTTATACTTAAAAACCAATAAATATTATAATTTATCCATATAAATTATCTCAATGAAAAAAGTTGTTTTTAATTAAAAATTAGCGTATTTTTACTATTCATCAAAATATGAATGTTATCAGAAAAATATCAAAAATTTATCCAATGTAAATTTTTATACCCTGATTCAAAATAAGAATTTTATTTTGTCAAGTTGAACTTATAAACATGTCAAAAACTAGATTTAATGTGGGTGCACCATCAAAAGGCGGCAAAACTGCATTTTTTGAAAAATACTTATTTTACCTGAAAAATTTATTTTGTTCTCTTACCATATTCTAGAAAATTTGTAAGATGAATAATAATGTATTAAAAATAAAAATGTAGTTAGTACTATTCATAACGACTAGTACATAATAATATATCATTGTTTAGTTAAACTCGGTATTGCGTACTACACACGCTATCGAGGAAGGTAGCGATTGTGTGTAATGCAAGCCAAGTCCGTATTGTGTGCTATGAAAGATTCATTTGGTTTTTCATATATCATAAGACATAAAAAAAATATTTCTCATAAAATCTTAGGGTGTTACATTCTACCCCCCTTAAAATAAATTTCTCCCTCGAAATTCGTTACATCATTACAAACAGATGAGGATACCTCTCCCTCATCATATCCTCAAGTTCCCATGTAGATTCTTCTAATTGGTGGTTCCTCCATAAAACTTTCACCAAGCGAGTGGTCCTGTTCCGTAGGACTTTTTCGCTACGATCCAGTATCTCTATTGGTTGTTCTTCATAAGAATGATCTTTCTCCAGCGGAACAACTTTTGAGCTGAGCACATGTGAAGGATCATGTATGTACTTTCTCAGGAAAGATGCATGGAACACATCGTGAACTTGAGAGAGATTTGATGGAAGCACCAATCGGTAAGCTACCTTCCCAACACGACCCAGAATTTCAAAAGGACCGATATATCTAGGGCTCAACTTTCCCTTCTTTCCAAATCTCATGACCCTCTTCCAGGGAGATATTCGTAAGAACACTTTATCACCCACTTAAAACTCTAGGTCTTTTATTCAGTTGTCGACATAACTTTTTTGTCGACTCTGAGCTACTCTTATTTGTTGTTGAATAGATCTGACCTTTTCTGCCATTTCATCAAGAAGATCAGGTCCAAATATCTTTCTTTCCCCAACTTCATCCCAACAAGTTGGAGTCCTGCATTTCTTTCCATAGAGGGCTTCATAAGGAGCCATATGAATATTGGAGTGAAAGATATTATTATAAGAAAATTCCACCAAAGGTAGGTGTTGATCCCAAACACCTATGAAATCTATATAGAAAGCTCTCAACCTATCTTCTAGAGTTTGAATTGTCCTCTCAGACTGACTGTCTGTATGAGGATGATATGCAGTGCTGAAACTCAACTCTGTATCCAGAGTATGCTGAAGACTTCTCCAGAACTTTGAGGTAAACCATGGATCCCGATCAGATGTAATAGAAAGTGTCTCTCCATGTAATCTTACCCCTTCCTTTACATATATCCTGGCAATCAGATCTAGAGAGAAATCCTCTCTAATAGCAATGAAGTGTGAAGGCTTTGTAAGATGATCAACTATATCCCAGATAACATTATTGCCTTTGGATGTTTTAGAAGTCCAGTGACAAAGTCCATAGTGATGTTTTCCCATTTCCATTCTGGTATGGGTAATGGTTGTAACATCCCCGTAGACTTTTGTCTATCAGCATTAACTTGCTAACAAACCAATCATCGAGAGACATATTCAGCAACATCTCTTTTCATTCCATCCCACCAGAAGTACTCTTTCAGGTCCCTATACATCTTCGTGCTTCCAGGATGAATAGAGAATGAAGAACTATGAGCCTCGTCCAGTAGTTACTTCTTTAATTCTGGGATGGGAGGAACACAAACCCGATTCCTGAACCTTATTATCCCATCACAATCAAGGTTGAATTCAGGAACATTTCTCACCTTCTTCTGTAACTCGACATATTCTTTCGGTGCCTCTTGAATCATCACATGTATAGATGGTTATACATTCATTTGAGAAAGATAAGATTTATCCCCATCCATTAAAATTTTAAGATCCATCCTTTGTAAATCCATAAATATTGGATCATTTGTGATCCTCATTATGGATAAGATAGCAAGGTCTTGTCAACTTAATGCATCTTCCACCTTCTTTGCTTTCCCCGGGTGGAAATGAATTGAGCAGTCGTAATCCTTAATTAGCTCCAACCATCTTCTTTGACGCATATTCAGCTCCTTTTGTGTGAAAATATACTTTAATCTTTTATGATCTATATAAATATCACACCTTTAACCATAATGGTAATGCCTCCAAATATTTAATTCAAAGATTACCGCAGCTAACTCCAAATCATGAGTTGGGTAATTTTGCTCATGGATTTTCAACTGTCCTGGGGCATAAGCTATCACCATATCATTTTTCATGAGAACACATCCAAGTCCCTTCTTGGATTCTTCACTATAGATTACAAACCTTTCTCCACTGCAAGGTAGTGTGAGCACAGTTGCAATGGATAACCTTCTTTTTAGCTCTTTGAAATTTTCTTCACATTACTTCATCCAAACAAACTTAACTCCTTTTCGAGTCAACTTGGTGATTGGGTTAGATAACCTTGAAAAATCTTTCACAAAACGTCGATAATCTCCATCCAAACCAAGAAAACTTTGGATCTCGGTTACTGTTGTTGGTCTCGACCATCTTTCGATAACCTCTGTTTTTGCTGGATCCACAGATATCCCCTCTTTTGAGATTATGTGTCACAAAAAATGAAACTTTTTGAAGCCAAAGTTTACACTTGGTAAATTTGGCATAAAGCTTCTCCTTTCTTAGGGTATTTAATACAATTCTCAAGTGATATTCATGTTCTTCCTTTCTCTTTGAATAGATAAGAATATCATCTATAAAGACTACCACAAACTGATCATGATAGTCTCTAAAGAATCTATTCATCAGATCCATGAAGATAGCAGGGGCATTAGTAAGACCAAATGGCATCACTATAAATTCATAGTGTCCACACCTTGTACGGAAAGCCGTTTTTGGTATATCCTCCCTTTTGACCATTAATTGATGATACCTTGAATGAAGATCAATCTTGGAAAAGTATTGAGCTCCGCGTAGTTGGTCAAATAGGTCATCAATACGTGGGAGAGGATATTTGTTCTTGATAGTGATCTTGTTAAGTTCTTGATAATCAATGAAGAGTCTCATTGATCCATATTTCTTCTTCAAAAACAGAACATGTGCTATCCACGGTGACGCACTGGGGCGTATGAATCCCTTATCAAGATTCTCTTGGAGTTGTTTCTTTAATTCGTGCAAATCAATTGGGGCCTTTCTATACAGTGTCTTTGAAATAGGCAAAGCACCCGGTACCAGTTCTATTGAAAACTCAACTTCACGATTTGGTGGAAGACCTGACAATTCCTCTGGAAAGACATCATCAAATTCCCGTACAATGGTCATATTCTTAATCATGAGTTTCTATCCAACCATTTGAGATAAATAACCCTCATTTAGTGGAATCAAGACCCATAAGATGGAAGAAATTTCCACTGGAAGGTTATCTTCATCCTTGCATCGATAGACAATCATAAATTGATCTGGAATATGAAATGTGACTTCCCTTATTTGGAAATTGATATGATATTCATATAGAGAAATACAATCCATGTCAATAATCATATCAAATTCCACTATAGGAAGGATCACAAGATTTGTAGGAACCACTTTCCCACAAACTTAAATCGGAGAAGAATTGTAAACTTTTGATGTGACTGTTGTGCCATTAGGAGTTGTCACAGCCAACTCAACATCTAATTGTTGAGGTAATACGGCGACACCCTTAGAAATTTTTCAGAAATAAAAGAGTGGGTGGATCCAAAATCAAAAAAAAATATTTGCTACTTTACAGTGGATGGTAAGTGTACCTATATCCACTTCGTTTTCGTACTCCACATCGCTGATAGTAATTCCATGTGACTTTCCTTTTTCTTTGGCCATAAGAGTTTTTTGACGTCGATCATCATCATCAGCCGTTGGATTTAGGAATTGATTGGCATAATTCCCCATCTCCTTTCACTTGAAACATTGAAGTGTATTAGGTTCATTTTGTGTATCGCTTCATTTGTTTGCATCATTAGACATCTTATTCCCATTATTTCTATATTCAATTGTCTGATGACCTTCTTTTTCACTCTTATAAAATTTTCTTGTCCCCTTAAGACAATTTCCTCCATGTTTCCTTCCACACTTTGAGAATAAGGGAAAATCATCTTCTTTTCAGTGTGGTCTTTAGATTTTCCTTTGAATTCCATTTTCCTCTTCTTATCAAACCCATGTGACTGATGGGTTAAACCAATATCCATCTCAACCTTAAGAGCACATCGAACAATTTCCTCATAGCTATTGAGGTCCCTTATGGATAACGCCCTTCGAAGACTTGGTTTTAAGCCACTAAAGAATCGATCGATCTTACTCTCAGGTTGAATAATAATTCTGGAAGCATACCTTACAAGTCTTGTAAAATTTGCTTCATAGGTACCAACGGATTCATCATCCTTTTGCTTCAGTTCATGAAACTTTTTCTCCATCTTTGTTCGAAGAATACGAGGGAAATAATCATTGAAAAATAAGTTCTTGAACTCATCCTGTTCCATGGACTCAATTTCATCCCTTTGCCTCGTATTATTAATAAGATTCCACCATTGATCAGCATCACCTTCCAAACGATACACTTCTAAGATGACTTTATCCTGTTTCAGAACATTGAAGAACTGAAAATATCTTTTCCGTTGTACTGATCCATTGTTCAGCCACTAATGGATCATAAGACCCATTGAATGTAGGTGGACGCTACCTCATGAAGGATTCGATAGAATGTTGCTCCTTCCTTTTCTCATTTGGAAGTCCTATATGATTCATAGCTTGAGAAAGTTGTGTGGGCCTGGCTACAAGATTTTTCATTACAGCTCCCATAATTTTTGGTTGCTCAGGGGGACAATAATTGCATTGCTCGTCGCATTCTGCATTAAAATGGTTTCTTCAGGTTCTATCCACTGACTGAAACAAAGAATAATTATGTGAGAAACACTAATTATAATAGGAAAACCACATAATCAAGAATAAAATTTCACACTTAAGGCCTTATCATAGGTTGTTCATGGCCATTTCTAAAACACTATGATTGTGTTCTATTCTTAGACATATCCTTAGGTTTCGTACTATGGCTTTCGCATCCTAGTTTCCAAAGGTTGACAATACCTTTCCTCTGATACCAAATATAACGACTCATTCTTTACCAACATGGTTGTTACTTCAATATTGAAGTACACTTATTACAACATATAACAAAACCATGAAAGGAGCGTGTAGGTATAGTGTCTTTAGAAACTGGGAAACATAAACAACTGGTTCATATATCATCTACGTTGTCTCCCATTTATTTCATCATATCTAGAGTCATTTTTTGGAGTATCCTACTTAATATCCTTCTTCCTGACCTGGGGAAAAGAAAACATACAAAAGGGTGAGCTCAAATGCTCAGTAAGGGTAAACAAAATAAATATCAAACATATCATATTTATAAGAACATAACATTTTGAAAATCTTATCGTGTAAAAGAGATAATAACATGGGATAAATCATAGAAGTGAAATGTAATCTAAATAATCATAACATAAAACATGAAGCTTTGTGTCATACACACATAATCATATAAAATCATTTCCTAGTAGTCAAGACCTATTGCTAAGACTATCTTAGTAGACAAAGTCCATTTCTAAACCGAGTTCACTCCTCGTTTCAGTCTTGTTTCACTGAACTGGTTTAACCTGCTGTTCTATCCATGTCTATCTCATGAGATATAAAATCTTTACCCAATGCATTGGAGGAATATATAGGTCCCACCCATATCATAATGATACCATTCTTATGTGTGCCACAAAATCATAAATCGTACATCATAGCATAACCCATGTAATGAAATTGGGAATCTTAAACATCATGACATCATATAAATATTTCAATAACAACATAATCAAATCAACGTAATAATAGGGATATAAACATAACCCTATATTATCTTATATGGAAAAGAATTTTGAAAAAACTCTTGAACTCCGTTCTTGAGGAAAATATCCTTTCTACTTCAAAAATATTTTTCCTTTCTTAACATGTCATACAATCTTAAAATAAAAGAAGTTGATTAAAAATAAACTTGAAAACTAGTAATTTAATCTTCATGGAAATAATTTTTTAAAAATACATTCATGTTGTATAAGTTAAAAAAAAAATTCTTCTCGTACTTTTGTCAGATAAGTCAAAAAGTACCTCGTATGAAAAACGACAAAAGATTCTTTTCATATCTTTTACTACAAAATCACCAAAGAGTGAAATTGGATTTAAAAAATTGTAGGAGGATGTGAATAATATTAAATATTTAGGAAACATGGATTTGGACGATAATTATTCCCCAGTAAATTCTGAAGTATAAACAATCTCGGATAAAAATTGAGATTGTGAGATTGTCCCTTACCTTAGGTCCGATTTGCTTCGTAAGTGTCTGAACCTCTTGTATAATGATTTAAATAATGTTATTGACTTCTTCCAGAATCATAATTATTGTTATGATATCATATATGTTCATATTCTTAGATTCTTATTAGTAATATTTCATTACTACTTATTATTCTGGTGTTTATTACTTTTTGTTCTTATGTGTGTTTTGTCGAATAAATCCATATTCTTCTCTTTAGGTTATAGATACCTCATTTCCAGAATGGTATTAGTGTAATATATATCATATTTATTCATTCAATTCATTTATATAATCATTATGCAATGAAGATCATGTAGAACGAATTGCATCACATCGTGGAGACGGTATTCCGTACGTACGCACAAGCGATGATATCATTCCCATGATCGTGGAATTGTATTGGAGTGTATGTATACTATTTCAGAATCAATACCACTTTATAATAATCATATATAGTTATTTATTTTCACCATTATAACCATCAATGTAAGGTGGTGATGGAAAATAGATTACACCACGGCGTGGAGATGGTATTTCGTACGTACGCACGTGTGGTGATTTCATTTTCCATAGGATGGATAGATGGTGAAATAGGGTTGTTTCATACTTATAATAACATATCAGTATATGAGTGATAATGATGTTATTAATTCATAATGAAACAACTAACGAAGAAGAAGTGGAAGAAGAAATGAAGTTGAAAGAATCGGTAACGGACATTACCTCTTCTTTGATGCGCCTCTTTGAGAGCTCCTCTTAGGGCACTACAATTGGTCTTTGAAGAAGACCGGGACTTATAGGATGTCTCAAGGGAAGTGGGGAAGTTAAATGGGCAGGGATTGGCCGAGCTTGAAGTTTCAAATTGGTGTGAGGAGGATAGGTAGGATGTGCCCTTTTATAAGGGAGGAGATGGGCACCTTTGGAAATATAAGAAATATTAGTTTATATTAAATCCCAACCCCACATAAAAACTTAAAAAATGACTCATATCCAAAGATTAGGTGAGATAGGGTTGTAATCTAATCAACCAATAAATTTTTGAAATGTTAGGAATTTATTTTATACATTATCAACTTGATTTATCCTAATTTATCAATTTAATTTTATTTAGGGTAAAAATATTCTAAATTTTAGATTATTATAAATAATTACATATGTGTTTGGAATTTTCCATAATTTGACGCTGTATGACATTTTCGACCATATAAATTTTAATTTATAATTTTTAAATATTTTTGTTATTTTTAAACAATTTTATAATATGTTATTTTTATAAAATAACAATAGTGTCAATTTTGACACTATTCATTTTTTTGAATTTAAATAAAATATATAATGAAGATAATTTCGAACTATAAGCATTAATAGATTCATAAAATGTCATATGTATCTAGAAAATTAGTGGAGAACATTAAATAGTTCTAATAATATTTATTTAAATATTTTAAAACCATTTATTTGATATTTTAATTAATAAAATAACTTCAACATCACTATTGTGTCATAATTAATGATAATTATATAATCCATAAAAATTCAAAATAAATTATTATCATGTAGATAATTGTATTTTATTTCTGGAGACTATTCATGTTTGAAGATTCATTATTTTTATCACTAAATTTAAATTATTATACTTATAATATTTAAAAAAGTGACATGTTGTCACATTCTTTGGTTTTAATAATAATTAAATTATTTTCATGGAAAAAAGTCCATTAAATGAATCTAATCCGACCCTTAGGTGATATGGGTCGACGTTTAGTCATCCAATAGGATTTTGGCTGGTGTTAGGGTAATTTTATAATCTTATATTTACCCTTAATTATCCGATTTACCTTTAACTATGGTAAATAAAATTTACCGTAGTTACTATTCATAATGTTCAAAAATAAAAAGTATCCTATTAAAATAATTTGTACCCAATGATTCCAAATATGGAATCCATTTTTAAAAATTTAAAACATATAAGTTGCAGTAATTAATTTAAAATAAATCCTGTTGTTAAGAAAACTGGTTTTAGAAGTTAAACCATAACCAAAGATTGAAATGGTTTTACCTATGAATTCAATGTGAAATTAGTGCTAATGAAATACATTATATTAAATGGAAAAAATATATTCAATTTATAATTTAAAACCATTCAATATTATAATTTAACCATGTAAATTATCTCAATGAAAAAAGTTGTTTTTAATTAAAAATTAGCGTATTTTTACTATTCATCAAAATATGAAAGTTATCAGAAAATATCAAAACATTATCCAAAGTAAATTTTTATACCCTGATTCAAAAGAATAATTTTATTTTGTCAAATTGAACTTATAAACATGTCATAAACTAGATTTAATGTGGGTGCTCCATCAAAAGGCGGCAAAACTGCATTTTTTAAAAAATACATATTTTACCTGAAAATTTTATTTTGTTCTCTTACCATATTCTAGAAAATGTGTACGATGAATAATAATGCTATAAAATTCAAAATGTAGTTAATACTATTCATAACAGCTAGTCCATAATAATATATCGTTGTTTAGTGAAACCCGGTATTGCGTACTACACACGCTATCGAGGAAGGTTTCGATGGCGTGTAATGCAAGACAAGTCCGTATTGTGTGCTGTGAAATAATTCTGTGGTGTTGCGTATAACATAAGTCATAAAAAAAACTATTTCTCATAAAATCTCAGGGTGTTGCACTTAGTCTATCCCGTGTAGGCTATAATGTTCAAGACTCTCTGAGGAAGCTCACTTAGTCAAACCTCATGTTGTCTATAATATCCAGGACTATCTGGGAAGCTCACTCGGTCTATCTCTTGTAGTCTATAGTACTAGGTTCTCACGGTCATGTGCCAGTCAGTGCATAATAATTCTATAAGACCAAAATAAACCTACAGAGCTACTTGGCTAACCATTCTACAACAAAACAAGAATGTCAGCAATGCCATTCGATCCTATAGTCCCAAGGCATGGAAAACAGGTATAACGGCTCAAAGGCTAACAATACCCAAAGGTTGTTACAAGGAAAAGGCATGGGAAAAAAATCCCAGCATATAAATCATACACAAACATGATCAAATTACCTCTACACAAGCATAAAATCATGGAAGGAAAACAACAAGGAAAAAACGGTAAACACTCAATACCCCGTTCACTGGTATTGGTATAATTTGCACATAAAACTTAGAGACATCGAACGGTAAGGCACAAACCACCTACCTCGATGCTATGAGATCAATATACTTGAGACACGAGGCTTGATTCTGCTTAAAATGTTTTAGATCTACGAAAATGCACAAAACATTCAACCCACGATATCTTGATAAAGAAGGAGAATCATGGAATGAGACTCAACAAGAAAGAAGATCTCACTACTACGGTTCCAATGAAATCGATGGTGGTCGATTCATAAAACAGACAGAGGCTCGGGGGCTTGGAGGATGATCACGGCCGTACGGGCTCTCTTGGTCGAATAACATGGAGAAGAAGGTGTTTCTGTCGACTAGGAATGACCCTGGTCCATTTAATGAAAAAAATAAAGTATAGGGTGTGTTCTTCTGGGGTACACAGCGTGTACTTTGCCTTTCCATACTCACCTTTAAGAATCCTCCACATCTCCCATACACACTGTGTGTGTGGCCCGAACATGGCCAGCAAATGGCGTTGCGCTGCATCAAAGTACATGGTGTGTACTTATAACGAACATGGTGTGTACTTTGAAAATTTATAAATTCTCCAATTTTCTAAAAAACTACCTGAAAACGAAAAACATACCTGAAATGAAGATCTGGGTTCTTATAGGATTCAATACTGGCCCATTTACTTTCCATCACACTCTTTTGTATTTAGTTTACTTAGAGTTTACTACCGGTTGCGCACTCTGTTGTGTTTTTTTAGTTTTATAAAGAAAATGTCTTCCTAGCTTAGGGATTTATTCCTTTTGTGCTAGTCGCCATCCCCAGGCCTATGGAAGGTAGGCTTGGGGTAGTCAAGGCACAGGCCCTGAGAACGAGTCATGACAAATTGGTATCAAAGGAGTCGGTTCTACCGCAGAACTCAGGACTCAAATCACTCTTTTCTGTGAAGAAATATTGTTAAGAGTGTTGACTGTGGTTTTCAGTCCAGGGAGACTAGTGTTGGTGCGGTGGCTGACGTATCCATACACCAAGAACCTGACCTCTGATTTCCGACTTAGTGAACGAAAACACTAATTGCATGTGTGTTTCCTTTGAAAAAATATTCATCATGATTACTTTTTGTCAGCTCACTAGGTATACTATTTTAACCATGGTACACATGTTTCTTTTCAGGATTTCCCCATGAAGGTAGCCAGCTATGGTTCTGAGTTACATACGAGATGGTAGCCCACTGAGCGACGAGGCCTCGGTGCAAGGCACCATCATAGCAGAGGCACCACCGATACCACCAGCCCCAATAACGGAGAGTGAACGCCACATGAGTGCGTTTCACGAGTTCCAACAGCAGTGGAAGCCTAGGTTCCGGGGAGAGACAGACCCACATGCAACTAAGGATTGGCTAGATGTTGTCGTGAGAGTTTTCAGATTAGTAGGGTCACCAGATGACCTTATGGTGATCTTTTCCGCGAGTCTCCTCCATTCAGCAGCATGAAGATGGTGGAGTCTGATGCTCTAGGTACATGACAAGGCATCTTTACTCTGGACATACTTCGAGAGTCTCTTTCGTTCAGAGTTTGTTCCAGCCACCTTTCATGCAGTGCAGATTCTGGAGTTACTTCATCTACAGTGGGTCAGCATGATAGTAGCTCAATACTCAGTGAGGTTCACTGACCTCTCATTCTACTCAACTGATATGGTATGTGACCCATTCTTCCGGGCCTGGAACTTTGAGCAGGGACTCAGGCATGCGATCAGGGCATCAAAGATTCCCCTCAGCATTCCGACGTAGGCGGGGGTTCTGTAGCGATCGTTTCTAGTAGATAGTTTCCTCACTGAGCAGACACCAATAGCGAGACCCTCCATAGGTTGACACGTAGCGAAGTCTTCTGTAGAAGGCATTAGATAGATGTTGCAGAGGTCCAAGAGAAATAGGCCATCAGGTGGGTGATCCCAGGTTACAGGTTTGGTTGTGCGGGGCACACCAAATAGAGCCATCCATACAAGGTGTAGGAAATGATATGCATACGGCAGGCAGGGTCAGATGGATCGAGACTGCCTGACCCGCCATGCGGACGAGCAGCAGAAAATAGAGGAACCTCCCAGGCATGGGCAAAGGTGTGACAGTGGTGGTCTGCTGGGAGTAGGCGGACATGGCAGAGGAGCTGGTCGAGCAGCGGGTGGTGGAACATGTTTCGAGGCTCTACTACCACCACCACCAGGAGGTCCACCCCGACAAGAGGGAGCTGGAAAACAGAGGTAGACTTATCTCTAGGAAGTCTAGGCCTACAACCACGACGCACCTGAGATGATTCGAGGTACTATCTGTGTCTACTCCACCCTTTCTGCAGTACATATAGACATAGGTGCGAGTCATTATTTTTTTTGCTGCTGACCTTGTTCGGAGCTCATAGATTCTGACGAAGTCGTTTCCCGATCTTTATGGCTAGAGACTCCTACGGGAGAAGAATCGATGATTACGCACTGGTGCCGGTAGTGTGAGCTTACTATAGGAGTTGAGTGATTCTGTTGGGATCTTCTTATAGCATCCTCGAGGCCATACGATATCATCTTGGCTATGGACTAGTTATCTACAGTCCATGCTCTGGTCGAATTCATTTGGCACAATGTGCGGTGTGTTTTCACAGATGGGACCAGGTTCACCTTAACCAGCGAGAAGGGAGAATTTGCAGCGTAGGATGGACTTACGCAGAGGAGGGGCTGCCAATCACACATCAGTTAGCTATTCTCATCCACGGAGCGGATGCTGTGAGGAGTCTTAGATTTCCTGTTGTGGTGGACCAGTACGCAGATGTTTTCCCTGACAATGTTTAAGAATTACCTCCTCATAGAGAGGTAGACTTCTACATTGATATGTACCACGAGACAACACTGTTATCAACTCCAGTATGTCAGATAGCTCCCACATAGCTTCATGAGCTATGGGTATAGCTGGAGGACTTACAGGGAAATGGATTTATTCGACCCAATGTTTCACCCTGGGCATCACCGATTTTGTTCGCCAAGAAGGTGGATGTGATCTTGCGAATGTGTGTCGACTATCGTCGCCAGATTCAGGTGACCATGAAAAACAATTACCCACTCCCAAGGACTGACGACCTCTATGGTCAACTCAAGGGAGCATGATGGTTCTCAAAGATAGACCTCGGGACAGGCTATCACTAGCTCAGATTTTGAGATGAGGATGTGCAGAAGATGACCATCAGATGTCGATATGTCCATTACGAGTTCTTGGTTATGCCCTTCAACATAACCAATGCTCCAGCAGTGTTCATGAGTCTCATGAATAGGATATTACAACCTTAACTCAATCGCTTTGTCGTATTCTTCATCGACGATATACTGATTTACATGACTACTAAGGAGGTGCATGCCAACAATTTGCTGGTGGTACTGGATACACTCCGTGAGCACTAGATTTATGGTAAGCACCTGAAGTGCCAGTTCTGGATTCGAGAGGTTCACTTCATGGGACACGTCATCTCAGAGGCTGGGGTAAAAGTGGATCCATCAAAGATTGAGGAAGTACTTTCTTGGGAGCCACCCAAGAGTGTGATGGAGGTTCTTAGTTTTCTAGTTTTGGCTGGGTACTATCGGAGATTTGTGCCAGACTTCTCCAGAGTTTCATAACCACTTTCAGCATTGACGAAGAAGGGGAAACCCTTCGTGTGGTCAGAGAGATGAAAGAAGAGATTTCAGGAGTTGAGGCAGAGATAGAATAGTTCACCCAACTTGAGGCTACTGGAGGAGGGTGTATGGTACGTAGTTTACTGCGACACATCAGGGTCCAGACTTGGGTGTGTCCTGATGTAGGAGCGAGCAGTGATCACGTATGGATCAAAAACATTGAGACAACACGAGTAGAACTATGTTACCCATACCAAGGAGTTAGAAGTAGTGGTCTTCGCCCTGAATATGTAGTGGAACTATCTTATGGGTGAGCGCTTTATAGTCTACTCTGACCACAAGAGTCTCAGGTACATCTTCTCTTAGAAGGACCTGAACCTGAGACATCGACGATGGCTCGAGTTCCTCTAGGTATAGGACTATGAGATAGTCTATACTCATGGGAAGGGGAACGTTGTAGCAGATGCTCTCAACAGGCGATCGGGAATTCAACTACTAGGAGAGGTGGCAGAGCAGCTGGCCGCATTATAGATATCCTTTGTGGATATTGATGGAGCTAAATTTCTACAGTATCTCACAGTCACTCCTCCACTCCTTTAGCGAGTCAGAGAAGCACAACATGGGGATGTTGAGTGTGAGACACAACATGCTCAAATATCCTTGGGGCATGAACCTGATTTATTTTCTGATGGTGGGGAGAACGTCATCCTCTTTAGAGGAAGTACCATGGTACCAGTTTCACTATAGGAGGAGGTGTTGAGGAAGTTCCACACATCCCCTCTAGCGGTACATCCAGGAGTGGTGAAGATGTATCAGGACCTCAGACGATAGCACAGGTGGTCGGGTATGAAGAATGTAGTATCATAGTTTGTCTCTCGATGCCTCACTTGTTAGAAAATGAAGGAAGGGCACCAGGTACCAGCAGGCTTGGTACATCCCTTAGAGGTCCCATAGTGTAAGTGGGACGGAATATCCATGTATTTCGTGACGAGGCTTCCACATACATCCAGAGAACACGACACTATCTGGGTGATCGTAGACCAACTCACCATGTCGGCTCACTTCCTACTGATCAGAGAGAAGGGCTCAGTAGAGAGCTTGGATGCCTATACATTCAGGATATCGTATGGCTTCATGTTGTGCCATTGGCTATCGTCTCCGATTGAGATACTCATTTCACTTCTCAGCTATGGAAGGAATTGCAAGAGGCTTTTGGGTTGTAGCTACATCTGTGCACCACCTTCCATCCTCTGATAGATGGTTAGACTAAGATAACCATTCAGAATCTCGGGGACATGCTCTGTGCATGTGTCCTTGACTTTGATTCTTGCTGGGAGGATCACATACACATTGTGGAGTTTGTGTACAACAACAATTACCACTCCACCATCGGGATAGAACCATACAAGGCACTGTACGGCTGACCTTTTAGATCACCTCTATGCTAGACTGGCGTAGGGGAGTCAGCACTTGTAGGACCAGAAATAGTGCAGGCTATGACGAAGAAGGTGATGCTCATCCAGGACCTAATGAAGACTGCACAAAGCAGACAGAAGTCCTATGTCGATAGGAGACGGAGACCACTGGAGTTCGAGGATGGCAACCACGTCTTCCTACATCTATCACCTCGACAAGGTCTATGGAGATTTGGACAAGGTGGCATGTTATCTCTGCGATTTATCGGACCATTCCAGGTCCTCAGCAGAGTAGGAGAGGGGGCTTACCGCCTGGACCTTACACATTAGTTGATTCGGGTGCATAGCGTCTTCCTTGTCTCTCAGCTGAGGAGATACGTGCATGACCCATCCCACATCATCGACCACGAGGAGCTGGGCATCGATGACGGGGATATATTCATAGTGGTTCTGGTGGAGATCGATGATCGACAGGAGCAAGTACTACACGGGCGGTCGATTCCTCGTTTGCGCATTTGCTGGAAGCACGAGAACCTCTAGGAGAGCACATGGGAGAGGGAGGCTAAGATGCGTGCTCCGTACCCCCTTTTGTTTTCTTAGTGTGTGTTGTAGATTTATGGGGATGTAAATCCCTGAGGTGGGGGTAATCTAATGACCTGGAAATTTCATGGAAATGTTTTTTAAATTCTTTAGAATTTTACGGGACCACAGTTTTTGACCGCGCCTGAATCTGAGGCCTGGTGTGCCCAGAATAATTTTATGAAGTTTTGTTCGGGTACGTTCAATAAACGTACATGTGGGGTTTTCAATCTTTTTAACTGGGGCTCGGAATTGAAATCCGAGGACACCTATGAACTCACAGCGCTGGTATTTTCATTAGAGGATCGTTACCGTAGTTTCATTTAATAGAGGATGGAAGTTATACTTTGGGGTTTCTAATTAAAAGTTGAAATTAAATAAAAATGTGTAGTAATACATTTTTATTTAGCTGGTGGTTATTATCTCCAAAGGGAGGTTGATGGTGGGGTCCAACCCCACATAACCTCCTATGGGAGGATAATGTTTGTCGGGCCCACACGAACATCAACTTTTCAACTCCCCCTTGAAACCCTTGGACCTCCTCATTGATAGGGGTTAAACCTTCCACCATCCCCTCTCATTTAATATGCCAACACTTCTAATTAATTAATTGAGCTCTACAATTAATTAATTATTTGTGGTGTCATGAATTTTTTTGAAATATTTTGAAATGAATGGAAATATTGTTATGGTGGAGTCTCTCCACATCCCTCCCCTTAATTGTGCCAATGTAAATAATTAATTGGCTCAAATTTTTAAATGAATTTGATTTTTTTTTCCAATATTAAAAGAATGGATTTCATTCTTATCATTTGGTTGGCATAAATTTGTTTTGGTGGGACTTGGGAGGATTTAGAGGATATCACCATATCCTACGAAGAACACGAGGAACTCGATCTTCTCATCCACTACTTCAACTGGGGAAAGAAAGTGAGGCGACACCACAAAGAACGCCATATACTCTCCTCTTCATCCATGTCTAGGGAGAAGACGCCACTATCACTAAAAACAACGTTCTTTTCCCTCTGATGTTGAAGGAATGATATTTATCTTACTCGATGTCATCTTCCGCGATTACCGACTACCGCGATTACCGACTACCGCGACGCTCGTCTTCCAAGGCTCATCGACGTGCAACATCAAATACGAGGTCGGGGGTTTTGTATAATTTTTTGTGAATAAAAATATATCTCGTTCTTGTTGAATGCTTAGTTTGTCTTCAATCATTTGATATCACCTAACATGGAGGGTGCGGGCCGAACGAACATGGACCGATGACCCTCCATTGGATTGTGATTATTTTGGCAGCAGCGATCATATGCGGCGGCGACCAGAGGGGGTGGACGCACACCAAACACATGGAAGAAATCGCGGCCCACATCTGCGGGCCGCTCGGACCAAGAGAACCGGCCGGTCGTAGCCGTCCGGGATGGAGGACCACAACTCTCCTTGGCGCTTCGTTGCGAGGAGACTGCGGCCCACTATGTTGGCCTTTTTCTGGACGAACCGACTGGTTACAACCATCCAGGAAAAAAAATGCAGCACCTCTTGGCACTGAAATACAGTGGAACCGCAACCCACGCTATTCAGGCTGCTTCAATGGGCGAACCAGATGGCCACTTGCTAACCGGGCGGAAGAAACCTCATCGCCTCTTGGCATCGAGTGGGAGAATTGTGGCCCACTGTGTGGGCTATTCGCGCGAGAGAAAACCGGATGGCTTTGGCCGGCCGGGTAGCAAAGACGGGTGACACTGTAACAGCCCGAGATTTTATGAAAAATATTCTTTTTAATTTTATTAATGTCTTGTGTTATACGCTACACCAAAAGGAGCTTGCACAACACACATCCTTGACTTGCCTTGCATTACACGCAATCGCGACCTTCCTCGATAGCGTGTGTAGTACGCAATACCGAGTTTCACTAAACAACGATATGCTTAAAACTAGCCGTTATGAATAGTAATAACCACTTTTTAAAATTCTGTAAATCTTATATTTCAAAATGAACTTCATTTTTGGATTCGGAGTATCGAATTTAGCCTAAGGTGAAATTTTGGTACATTTCGGATAACATTCATATTCTGATGAATAGTGAAAATTACTAAATTATAATTAAAAAAACAACTTTTTTAATCGAAATAATTAATAGTGATAAATTATTAATTTGAGTAGTTTTAAAGTATATTTAGAATATATTTTTACAATTTAATACAATGTTGGTCATTGGACGTAATTTCACATTTAAACCAGACATAAACAAGTGTCAATCTTTTGATAGATATTGTTTCTTAAAAACACGCTATTTGTTTTAATAGCGGGATTTAATTATAAAATTAATTAATTCAACTTCTATGTTATGAATTTGGTAAAATAGACTTCATTTTTGAATTCGGAATATGAAATATAGCTTAGGATGAAATTTTGGCATTTTTCTGAAAACTTTCAATTTTTGATGAATAGTGAAACCACTAAGTGGTAGGTTAAAAACTGAATTTTGCATAAAATATAATTTTACCGCTTCTGTGAATGGAATTTCGAAAATCCGAGAGACACGGTTAATATCAAGGACTAAAATTTGGTTCAATGAGATGAAAATAATTTTTGGTGAATAGTAACTTTTTACTTTCTTTTACCGCGGTTAATAGTAAATAGGGTTACTAAGGGTAAATATGATATTAATATTACCCTAACACATGTCCTAATTCTATTGGACAAGTGGAATTCGACCAAAAACAAACTTAGGAATAAAATATGACCATTTAGGCCCACTTGGATTAGATTAGGACTTTTATTATTAATTTATTTAAAGAAGGGTTAAAATAGTTAAAATCAAAGTTTAATAAGTAAATCATTTTTAATATGGGGTTATACATAAGATAAATTCGACTATAAATATTCATTAGAAATCTAAAAAGATTTCCTACATTATGGTATTTTATTTGTAATTTTTAGACATCAAATAATTTAATTAATTTATGACACAAAGATGATGCAGTAATTATCTTATTTATGAAATATTGACATAATTGATGTTATAAACACCAAAATAAATGTAATTTGAGAATTTTTATGAATTCCACTAATTTTATAGGTTACTATGATATATTAATGTTGATTTAATCAACTTTGTTCGAACATTTAATTCTGTTATGACTTTCACAAAAATCATATATCAAATAGTGTCAAAATTGATACAAAATAGTTTTTAAATCAAATATTATATTATTAATTGTTATTTTGTTCCTAAAAATCTAAGGTTCGGCCAAATGACTTAGATAAGGATATATATATTAATAATAAACAATATGGGGTTCGTTTGGCATGTTATAGTAAGTGTATTAACCATATAGTGAAAGAAAACAAAAGACACGGTAAAAGTTAAATTATTTAACTTAGAGTTAAATCTAATTGATAAGGTTTAAAATAAGATCCAAACATGTCTAAATTTGATTGGTTGATGAGATTACAACCCTATCTCATCTAAGCTTCGAATGTGAGTCATTTTTGGAGGTTTTTAAGTGGGGTTAAATTTATTATAAATTAATAATTTTAAGAATTCCTAAGGTGCCCCTCTCCTCCCTTATAAAAGGACACCTCCTCCCCCTCCTCCTCACACCAATTTGAGCACTCAAGCTCGGCCAACCCCTGACAAAATCTCTTCTCCACTTCCCTAGCAACATCCTAGAGGTTCTGGTCTTCCTCAAAGTCCAATTCTAGTGCCCTAAGAGGAGGTCTCAAAGAGGCACTTCAAAGAAGAGGTAATTACCGTTACCAATTCTTTCATCTTTATTTCTTCTTCCACTTCTTCTTATTAGGTTGTTTCATTATGAAGTAATAACATAAGTATCACTCATATACTGATATGTTATTATAAGTATGAAACAACCCTATTTCACCATCTATCCATCCTACGGAAAAAGAAATCACCGCGCGTGCGTACGTACGGAATACCGTCTCCACGCCGTGGTGTAATCTATTTTCCACCGCCACCTTACATGGATGGGTATAATGGTGTAAAGAATAACTATACATAGTTATTACAACATCATATTGATTCTTATATATTGTATAATCCACTCCAATTCAATTCAATATTTATAGAAATGATATCATCGCTCGTGCGTACGTACGGACTACCGTCTCCACGACGCGATGAGATTCATTCTCCATGTTAACCATTTAAGAATGATTATAATGTATATATAAGAAATAATAATGAAATATATGACATTATAAAGCTACTGGATTTATGTATATATATACATATGTATGTCATCTACTTACTTCCATTTCAAGACAATAAGGAAAGAAAAACAGCGTTCATGCGTACGTACGGACTACCGTCTCCATGAACGGTGTTTTTTATTTATCTATTATATATATATATATATATATACTGAATATATATGATATATAAATCATATTTTATACTCTGGAAGTAAGTAAATCATGATATAAGTAATAATAATTTCAATAACAACAAGTCAAAATACCTACGATAAAAGAAACGATTTTACCCAAAACGCTTCTTTAACATGGAATTTACAAAAGAACGGGTAATATAATGTCATAAGTGAACCATATATGATATCATAACAATGAATATGATTCTGTAATAAGTCAATGACATTATTTAAATCATTATACAGGAGGTTCGGACACATACGAAGCAAATTGGACCTAAGGTAAGGGAAATATCACAATCTCATTTTTATCTGAGATTGTTTATTCGTAAGTATTTACTGGGGTGTATTTTATCATCCACATCCATGTTCCCTCAATATATAATATTGTTTCCATCCACTTGCAATAGTTTAAATCCAATTTTACCCTTAGGTGAGTTTTTAGTAAAGAATATGAAAGGAATCTTTTGTCGTTTTTCCGTACGAGGTACTTTTTGACTTTTCCGACAAAAGTACGAAGAATGTTTTTTTTAACTTATACGGCACGAACGGATTTTTACGGTTTTATAAAGCCTTATTTTCATGAAACTTCTTCCAAAATATTTCATGACTATTTTTAATAAAATCTCTTTCTTTTAAAATTGTATGATGTTTTGTGAAAAGAAATTGATTTTGAAGAAGAAAGGATATTTTCCTCAAGAATTCATTTCAAGTGTTTTATCAAAATTATTTTCCATCTAAGATAATAAAGGGTTCTGTTTCTATCCATATTTTTACATTGATTTGACTATGTTGAGATGGAATTATGTTTATGAATTCCTTTATCTTATATGAATTGATTCATGATGTCATGATGTTTCAAGAATCCCATTTTTATTACATGGGTTATGCGATGATGTATGATTTATGATTTTGTGGAACACATAAGAAAGGATTCATTAAGAGATGGGTGGGACCTATATCTCCCTCCAATTCATTGGGTAAAGATTTTATATCTCATGAGATAGACATGGCTGGAATGGTAGGTTATACCGGTTCAGTGAAACAGGACTGAAACGAGGATTACTCGATTCAGAAAGGGACTTTGTCCACTAAGATAGTCTTGGCAATGAGTCTTGACTAACAAGAAATGATTCTCTATGATTATGTGTGTATGCCACAAAGTTCCATGTTTTATGTTATGATTATTGTGATTACATTTCACTGCCATTATTTATCCCATGTTATGAAATTATGCTCTCTTTTGCAGGTTATGATTTCCAAAATGTTATGTTCTTATGAATATGATGTGATTGATATTTCTTTTGTTTACCCTTACTGAGCATTTGAGCTCACCCTTTTATGTTTTCTTTTCCCCAGGATATAAAGAAAGGTTTTAGGTAAAAAAAAAAGGAAGATCTTTATGGGAGATGTTGAAGATCTTTCACCAGGATTAGAAGATTACGATCCGAGTTTCCAAAGACACTAAACTATTACGATCCTTGTGTGTGTGTTTTTGTTATGTACTAAGTATTCCGCAAAAGTAATGTAATGTCAATGTACGTCAAGATACGGGTCTGTACAGTTGGTATCAGAGGAAAGGTTTAGTCAACCTTTGGAAACTAGGATGCGAGAACTTTAGTGAGATCCCTAGAGATATTTCTAAGGTATGTCTAGGGATGTCTCTAAGGTTAAGTATACGTATAGGTTATGGTCCTAGAATTACGCTAACGATCTTCGAATTTAACCTAAGATGTTAGATATTGAGGGTACTAACCCTTTATTATGTTGTTTTCCCTAGCATGATTTTTGCCTCTCACACAATTCTTTTGGGGTTTTAGACGATGGCTGGAACCCGAAGGAACCGTGTTAATGCGGAATGCGATGGGCAATGCAATGATTGTCCCCCTGAGCAACCAAACGATATGGGAGCTGGAATGCAAAATCTTGTATCCATGCTCACACAACTTTCTCAAGCTATGAATCATGAAGGATTTCCAAACGAACAAAGGAGGGAGCAACATTCTGTTGAATCCTTCATGAGGCAGCGTCCACCATCTTTCAGCGGGTCTACTGATCCATTAGTTGCTGAACAATGGATTAGTACTACTGAAAAGATATTTTCAGTTCTTCAATGTTCTGAGCATGATAAAGTCATCCTAGCAGTGTATCGTTTGGAAGGAGATGCTGATCAATGGTGGAATCTTGTTAAGAATACAAGGCAAAGGGATGAAATTGAGTCTATGGAATGGGACGAGTTCAAGAACTTATTTTTCAATAAGTACTTCCCTCGTATTCTTCGAACAAAGATGGAGAAAGAGTTTCTTGAACTGAAGCAAAGGGATGATGAATCTGTTGGTACCTATGAAGCAAATTTTACAAGACTTGCAAGGTATGCTTCTGGAATTATCATCCAACCTGAAAGTAAAGTTGATTGATTTTTCAGTGGCTTAAAACCAAGTCTTCGAAGGGCATTAGCTATAAGAGACTTCAGTAGCTATGAAGAAATTGTGCGTTGTGCTATCAAGGTAGAAATGGAAGTTGGTGTTACATATCCATCTCATGGTTTTGACAAGAAACGAAAGATGGAGTTCAAGGAGAAATCTCAGAATAATGGTGAAAAGAAGATGAATGTTTCCTTATGCACAAAGTGTGGAAAGAAGCATGGTGGAGATTGTCTAAAAGGGACTAGAAAATTTTTTAAGTGTGGAAAAGAAGGTCATCGAGCAGCTGAGTGTCGAAGTAATGGAAAAAGGGTTTCTAATGATAAAGCAAACACTACAGAGAACGCACCGCCAACACTTCAATGCTTCAAGTGCAAGGAAATGGGGCATTATGCTAATAATTGCCCTAATCCAAGGGTTAGTGATGATCAACATGAGCAACCACTGAAGGCAAAGGACAAAGGGAAATCACATGCGATCACTATTGGCAATGTTGAATATGACAACGATGTGGTGGAATGATTAAGTGTTTATGTAATGGGATTCCAAAATAATGTTGTATCATTGAGTATTGCAATATTTATTGATGTGGTATTCAAAGTGATTGAGATATTTTTTGGAAATAAGATGATATGCGCATAATGAATTCGAGAAAATGAAATGTTTAATAGTATTCATGAGCTCATGATTGATATAAGGACTAAGTGATATCATGGTTTGAGTATATAGAATTTTGAGGATTTTGGTATGTGGAAAGTGTTAACTTTTAACTGCACTCATGTTTTCACTAAGGTATTCAAGAGAATACACGATTAAGGACTTTGAATGTTTGGAATGTGACCAACAAGACATATCTTATGATATGTGGGGATCAACGACAGTATTAAATCTCTGGTAATCGTTGTCACTATATTATGAGAGTGGACTGCAGTATTATGTATAAGCCTAAAGATTAGACTGGATTATGTTGGACATAAGTTAGTATTGTTTAAGGATAGAAGATTTTCGATATTATTGATGGGATGTTATAGTAACGTAGTTTTAGAAAAAGGGACAACCTGCAGGACGGGCGACAGCCCATCGCTTCGGACAAGGCTGTAGGAATCGAACCCACAACCGAAGTGCGACTGGCCTTTATCGCCTACCACTGGCCTACAGGAAGTCCCTGTATATTAGAAACTAGTTTTATTATATTAAGCAGTATGATATATGAAGTATAAGTCCATTTTAGGAACCATATATGATTAATCCCACTATAGATCGACTTATGTATATAATTTTTGCTAACCTTTTGTTTGAGACAGATGGAATGACCCGTCATTCTATCACATGATCTGCTAACACTTCACGAATAACAAATTCAACTTCATTTATTTAAGAGATGAAGTGGAAATTATTAAAGGCACGAACAACAGTGAGATTGTACCAAAATAAAGTAAGTATTTATTCTAATTCAAATTCTTTAACTTTAGGGAAATGATCTTGAAAACCAAAAATGTTGTCCTAGTTCACTTATACCTGATGAATCGGATGGTACCTTAGATCGTCACAAATTTATGGATTTGTGATTACTGGCTTTTCCATAGCCATGTTCTCTACCACTCTCCCTCAGAACATGATGGTTAGATTTCTCTTCCATATCCATATTTTCACCTATGTGGAAACCCAGTGATTAGTTTATTTGGGTAATCGTTACATTTCATACTTTAGTTTTTAAAGCCAAGTTTTGGCATTCCCTTTTACGATGTGGGTTTCTATTAAAGAAACTTTCGAATAGTAAACCATTTATAACCCCGACGAATTTCGAGGGCGAAATTCATTTTAAGGGGGGTAGAATGTAACAGCCCGAGATTTTATGAAAAATATTCTTTTTAATTTTATTAATGTCTTGTGTTATACGCTACACCAAAAGGAGCTTGCACAACACACATCCTTGACTTGCCTTGCATTACACGCAATCGCGACCTTCCTCGATAGCGTGTGTAGTACGCAATACCGAGTTTCACTAAACAACGATATGCTTAAAACTAGCCGTTATGAATAGTAATAACCACTTTTTAAAATTCTGTAAATCTTATATTTCAAAATGAACTTCATTTTTGGATTCGGAGTATCGAATTTAGCCTAAGGTGAAATTTTGGTACATTTCGGATAACATTCATATTCTGATGAATAGTGAAAATTACTAAATTATAATTAAAAAAACAACTTTTTTAATCGAAATAATTATTAGTGATAAATTATTAATTTGAGTAGTTTTAAAGTATATTTAGAATATATTTTTACAATTTAATACAATGTTGGTCATTGGACGTAATTTCACATTTAAACCAGACATAAACAAGTGTCAATCTTTTGATAGATATTGTTTCTTAAAAACACGCTATTTGTTTTAATAGCGGGATTTAATTATAAAATTAATTAATTCAACTTCTATGTTATGAATTTGGTAAAATAGACTTCATTTTTGAATTTGGAATATGAAATATAGCTTAGGATGAAATTTTGGCATTTTTCTGAAAACTTTCAATTTTTGATGAATAGTGAAACCACTAAGTGGTAGGTTAAAAACTGAATTTTGCATAAAATATAATTTTACCGCTTCTGTGAATGGAATTTCGAAAATCCGAGAGACACGGTTAATATCAAGGACTAAAATGTGGTTCAATGAGATGAAAATAATTTTTGGTGAATAGTAACTTTTTACTTTCTTTTACCGCGGTTAATAGTAAATAGGGTTACTAAGGGTAAATATGATATTAATATTACCCTAACACATGTCCTAATTCTATTGGACAAGTGGAATTCGACCAAAAACAAACTTAGGAATAAAATATGACCATTTAGGCCCACTTGGATTAGATTAGGACTTTTATTATTAATTTATTTAAAGAAGGGTTAAAATAGTTAAAATCAAAGTTTAATAAGTAAATCATTTTTAATATGGGGTTATACATAAGATAAATTCGACTATAAATATTCATTAGAAATCTAAAAAGATTTCCTACATTATGGTATTTTATTTGTAATTTTTAGACATCAAATAATTTAATTAATTTATGACACAAAGATGATGCAGTAATTATCTTATTTATGAAATATTGACATAATTGATAATATAAACACCAAAATAAATGTAATTTGAGAATTTTTATGAATTCCACTAATTTTCTAGGTTACTATGATATATTAATGTTGATTTAATCAACTTTGTTCGAACATTTAATTCTGTTATGACTTTCACAAAAATCATATATCAAATAGTGTCAAAATTGACACAAAATAGTTTTTAAATCAAATATTATATTATTAATTGTTATTTTATTCCTAAAAATCTAAGGTTCGGCCAAATGACTTAGATAAGGATATATATATTAATTATAAACAATATGGGGTTCGTTTGGCATGTTATAGTAAGTGTATTAACCATATAGTGAAAGAAAACAAAAGACACGGTAAAAGTTAAATTATTTAACTTAGAGTTAAATCTAATTGATAAGGTTTAAAATAAGATCCAAACATGTCTAAATTTGATTGGTTGATGAGATTACAACCCTATCTCATCTAAGCTTCGAATATGAGTCATTTTTGGAGGTTTTTAAGTGGGGTTAAATTTATTATAAATTAATAATTTTAAGAATTCCTAAGGTGCCCCTCTCCTCCCTTATAAAAGGACACCTCCTCCCCCTCCTCCTCACACCAATTTGAGCACTCAAGCTCGGCCAACCCCTGCCAAAATCTCTTCTCCACTTCCCTAGCAACATCCTAGAGGTTCTGGTCTTCCTCATAGACCAATTCTAGTGCCCTAAGAGGAGGTCTCAAAGAGGCACTTCAAAGAAGAGGTAATTACCGTTACCAATTCTTTCATCTTTATTTCTTCTTCCACTTCTTCTTATTAGGTTGTTTCATTATGAAGTAATAACATCAGTATCACTCATATACTGATATGTTATTATAAGTATGAAACAACCCTATTTCACCATCTATCCATCCTACGGAAAAAGAAATCACCGCGCGTGCGTACGTACGGAATACCGTCTCCACGCCGTGGTGTAATCTA
This sequence comes from Viscum album, assembly GCA_963277665.1. NCBI lineage: Eukaryota > Viridiplantae > Streptophyta > Magnoliopsida > Santalales > Viscaceae > Viscum > Viscum album. Next base: position 1,646,798,632 of record OY728132.1, read on the forward strand.
TTTTCCACCGCCACCTTACATGGATGGGTATAATGGTGTAAAGAATAACTATACATAGTTATTACAACATCATATTGATTCTTATATATTGTATAATCCACTCCAATTCAATTCAATATTTATAGAAATGATATCATCGCTCGTGCGTACGTACGGACTACCGTCTCCACGACGCGATGAGATTCATTCTCCATGTTAACCATTTAAGAATGATTATAATGTATATATAAGAAATAATAATGAAATATATGACATTATAAAGCTACTGGATTTATGTATATATATACATATGTATGTCATCTACTTACTTCCATTTCAAGACAATAAGGAAAGAAAAACAGCGTTCATGCGTACGTACGGACTACCGTCTCCATGAACGGTGTTTTTTATTTATCTATTATATATATATATATACTGAATATATATGATATATAAATCATATTTTATATTCTGGAAGTAAGTAAATCATGATATAAGTAATAATAATTTCAATAACAACAAGTCAAAATACCTACGATAAAAGAAACGATTTTACCCAAAACGCTTCTTTAACATGGAATTTACAAAAGAACGGGTAATATAATGTCATAAGTGAACCATATATGATATCATAACAATGAATATGATTCTGTAATAAGTCAATGACATTATTTAAATCATTATACAGGAGGTTCGGACACATACGAAGCAAATTGGACCTAAGGTAAGGGAAATATCACAATCTCATTTTTATCTGAGATTGTTTATTCGTAAGTATTTACTGGGGTGTATTTTATCATCCACATCCATGTTCCCTCAATATATAATATTGTTTCCATCCACTTGCAATAGTTTAAATCCAATTTTACCCTTAGGTGAGTTTTTAGTAAAGAATATGAAAGGAATCTTTTGTCGTTTTTCCGTACGAGGTACTTTTTGACTTTTCCGACAAAAGTACGAAGAATGTTTTTTTTTAACTTATACGGCATGAACGGATTTTTACGGTTTTATAAAGCCTTATTTTCATGAAACTTCTTCCAAAATATTTCATGACTATTTTTAATAAAATCTCTTTCTTTTAAAATTGTATGATGTTTTGTGAAAAGAAATTGATTTTGAAGAAGAAAGGATATTTTCCTCAAGAATTCATTTCAAGTGTTTTATCAAAATTATTTTCCATCTAAGATAATAAAGGGTTCTGTTTCTATCCATATTTTTACATTGATTTGACTATGTTGAGATGGAATTATGTTTATGAATTCCTTTATCTTATATGAATTGATTCATGATGTCATGATGTTTCAAGAATCCCATTTTTATTACATGGGTTATGCGATGATGTATGATTTATGATTTTGTGGCACACATAAGAAAGGATTCATTAAGAGATGGGTGGGACCTATATCTCCCTCCAATGCATTGGGTAAAGATTTTATATCTCATGAGATAGACATGGCTGGAATGGTAGGTTATACCGGTTCAGTGAAACAGGACTGAAACGAGGATTACTCGATTCAGAAAGGGACTTTGTCCACTAAGATAGTCTTGGCAATGAGTCTTGACTAACAAGAAATGATTCTCTATGATTATGTGTGTATGCCACAAAGTTCCATGTTTTATGTTATGATTATTGTGATTACATTTCACTGCCATGATTTATCCCATGTTATGAAATTATGCTCTCTTTTGCAGGTTATGATTTCCAAAATGTTATGTTCTTATGAATATGATGTGATTGATATTTCTTTTGTTTACCCTTACTGAGCATTTGAGCTCACCCTTTTATGTTTTCTTTTCCCCAGGATATAAAGAAAGGTTTTAGGTAAAAAAAAAAGGAAGATCTTTATGGGAGATGTTGAAGATCTTTCACCAGGATTAGAAGATTACGATCCGAGTTTCCAAAGACACTAAACTATTACGATCCTTGTGTGTGTGTTTTTGTTATGTACTAAGTATTCCGCAAAAGTAATGTAATGTCAATGTACGTCAAGATACGGGTCTCTACAGACACCGCTTGGCACCACCGAGTGAGCCAAACAAGCCCGCGACCCAGGCCGGGTCCGAGGGTGGGCCGCGCCACACCGGGTCGGGCCGACCCCCTATCCGGGTCAGACCCATCTGGCCAGGTCCCTGGGTGGGCTGTTCTCCACTAGGTTGGGCCGACCCCCATCTGGGTGGGACCTGCCAAACCGTGTCGGACTGACCTGCCAGCCCACTGGGCTTGACGAGCTGGGCCCATTTCTCTTAAACGTGAATAACTTCTACACCGCGCGCCTGATCGATGCGCCATCTGCGGCACTGGAATCCTCATGATGAAGTGGTCCTTTTTCAATAATCTAAGTGAGTATTGGAAAACATTGGAAAATGGTCGGGTTTTGAATGAGCGTAATTCCAACTGGGCCCCTGGAACAGAGAAGACAACAACTCATAGATCAGGTGTCTGATTGACGCGCCGTCTATCGCGTTGGGTTCCTTTTGATGAGCCGGAACTTCAGGATACATCAACTTAGGACTTCGTGATATTTGATGTATCACCTCTCTTTGCTCGAGGAGCGGACCCTCTCGGAATCGAGCGTGCTGTGTACGGGAACCCTAGAGCTGGATAAGACTTCGATGACTACTGTACTGGGATTCTACATGGGTTCGACAACGACGACTACTATACTTGGATCCTAGATGGGTTCAGCAGTGATGACTAATGTACTTAGATCCTACGTGGGCTCGGCAGCGATGACTACTATTCTTGGATCCTACGTTGGTTTGGCAGCGAAGACTATTGTGCTTGGGTCCTACGTGGATTCGATAGTGACAACTTATATACTTGAATCCTACGTGGGTTCGATAGTGACGACTTCTGTACATGGATCCAATGTGGGTTCGACAGATTAGATGAATTAGTGACTACAACTGATCATCTCTATTTCTATACGAAAGATGTATACCTGTGTGAGCTGAGCCTTGAATTTCAATCATTATCATCTATGTGATTGACATTACTTCCTATGTGGGATGAGATATGCGTGGGATCGAGAGAGTTGGAGGTGAACTGAGATGGATATCTTAGGTATATGTATGGGCATATACCTAAGTAGAGTTGGTTGATACTTTGTGGTTTTATCTTTTTTCTGTCATTTATCCTTTGTTGATTTTGAGAGACCATGAGGGTCTCAGGTTACCTACTAAGTATTATTATACTCACCCCTGCACGGGTCATGCCCGCAACTCATTGTGTTGGAAGCGGACGACAGACAGCACTGACCGAGGATGAGTGTTTGAGGACTGGACGGTACCCAGAGGTGGACCTCACGATGTGTTGGTACCTGGAGGAGACGGATGGGCGTTGAGAACTGACGAAGAAATTTTTACCTACCCTTCAGGTAGGAATCCCAGAGGACGATCCAATAGCTGCTCATTTCTACCAGCTGTTTTTCCCTTTTTACTTGTACTCGTTGTTCAGTTGGGTTGTATACAGGCCCATTTAATTTTTAGCACACTCTTTTGTATTCAGTTTAGTAGTTTTTACTACATGTTACACACTCTATTGTGTTTGTTTGATTTTATAATGTTAATGCCTTCCCAGATTAAGGATTTACACCGCTGGTTCCAGTCGCCAGCCCCTGGCCTATAGAAGGTGGTCTTGGGGTAGTCACGGCACGAGCCCCAAGGAAGGGTCATGACATTGTAAATTTTTCATGGTTTACAAAGTCCATTGGATTATAAATAGGCAAATTAAATGATTAATATTTTTCCCCAAAGTCATTTTCCTAGATATTAGGGATTCATTAAATTTCCATACTAATAATATAAGAAAACACACATACACAAAAAGTAGTGTTTCATCCTTTAATAAATTTTCACAACAAAATAATCTTTCTTTTCAAAATATGATTATTATTTTTTTACTATTGAATAATTTGAATTAATTTCCATTGATCAAGACATACAATAATGTTTAACAATCTATTCCACCTTTTTATATACATTAACATTAACTAAAATTGGTAGGATATGATAAAATAATTTTCTAAAAATAATAATCCTTTATATGATAAAAAACAACATGAATATCTAAAATTAAATTATTATAACCATAGTTCTATATATATAATTGATAAAATATATATCATTCCTAAAAAATATTCTAATCTATTATTTGAGCACAAAATTATGAATGATTTGATCATATATTCTTCCAAACCACATCAATCACTCTTATTGTCTTATACCAAAAAAATAATTTCCAAAATCGTGTATCCTCCATGATATGATAATTATTTACATAAATAACCCAAATCACTATAATTCCACTATTAAATGAAATTATACTCAAAAAGATAATTCATCCTTTATTCCTCGTAATATTATATTTACTCACATCTTATAGGATTAACAAAATATTTATTGTCTTATGAAGTAACAATAATCTCTTTATGACCAAAACTTTTTCCAATCTATGTTTACCTTTTCAATATAACAAATGTCCAAAAAAATTAATAAAAATATATCACTATAATGAGGAATTAATATGGGATATTGGTAGGTGATATAACCTTGTCACCCTTAGGTTGTGTTTTCCAATTCCGTAGCCTTTCCAGACATCATGGGTTATCACTCTTCCAAAGGGATGTCCTTTTATGAAAACTATGTTAACATTATCCTAAATTTTGAATGAATCCTAAAAAATAACCTAAAAATATTAATCATTAATGATACATTTTAACAAAAAGGTAATTCAATACATTTAATTTTTTATTCGTAATAATATAATAACACATAATTACCCTATTGTCAATGATCAAATTAAAACTAAAAGTTATCCTTACCTTTAAAGTTTTTTCCACAAAATGTAATGGAATTTATTCCTTAAATATTTTTTTCACAAAAACTAAACTAATGGGATATGTTCCCAATCTATTTTTTCCCAAAATCTAGTTCACAATGATAGTAATAAACTTCATTTGATACCAACTGTAACACCCTAACCCCACAAGCTCCGAGCCGGTGCATTAATTTATTAAATTAGCAGGATTAAAAAGAATAAAGTCTAGAAGGACTGATCCATTTTGTAATTTTGAAGAACTATATACATAAATATAATGGTAAAACCTAAAACATAAAAATAGAAAATAAATTTTATCCTTGATCTCATTTAAAATTTTCAACTTTATGAGCTGATGAAAATAGAACAAATAAAAGGGTGAGCTAAAATTCCCATTAAGGGTATGTAAAGAAAAAAAAACAATGAATTGATGTGTTTAAATCAACATGTAAAGGTAAATAAATGATAAAAAATTCCATTAAATAAAAAATATAAGGCATACTAAATTTTGAATGGTAAAAAACTAAATCACATTCCATTTAATAAATAAAATTTTCATGAACTGCATACATAGATTTATTAATTAAATAATATAATGGATAATAATAATAAATTAATTCTCAATAAAAAAGTTCTTAATTATTTTATTTCATGTATCTTACACATGAATCACTACCTTAAATACCTTTCATATGTTGTTTCATGTATGGTGGTAGAAACTCGTCTAATCTAATTGGAAACAAACTCAAAGGGTTGGTTAATAATTGATTTCATCTCATGAGACTACCAATGCATTGAAGGGCTTGCATTAACCATTCCATAACCCATATGGATTAAATTGATTGGCCCCCAAACCATGACATACTAATGTAAATTATTCCTCAAATATGTAATAATAAATTTAAAATATATATTTAAATAAATGTGTCGCATACAATTTTGGAATATTGGAAATATATACGACTAAAAGTAAATCATTTTCAGATGAAACATTGAATACAATTAATAAATTGAGCCATTATATTACATATAAAGGGAGAAGTACACCACATAAAATAAATCAGTGGTGAACAAGGAATATCTCATAGAAATAACGGTGAGACAAAAATCCCTTACAACTTTCAATTAATCTATTAAAATGTTTTGAATTTAAAAAAAATTATTTTTTTTGAAAAAAACATCATAACATTGTAAAATAAAATCACAAAATTATGTCTTCACGAGGGAGGTAAATTAAATTCACTTTGTAATAGTTAATAAAACATTACATTTACTTTTCTATGAAATGTCATAAGCTAAATAATTTTGGAAAATGACTGAAAGATTCAATTTTAAAGAATTTTATATAATGTAAAAAAGAGGTAATAAATGAATTTAAACAAAAAAATGGAGAATATCAATAAAAAAAATTTAAAACATTTTTATAAAACACTAACATGCATGAAAAATATTCGCTTTTGGATACTTAAACACAAATAATCATGAATAATGATAAGATTTGGAAATAAATACATATCTATTTGAAATAAAATAATTATATTCCTATGAAAGAATAAAATTAATATTGATATAAAAATTGCATAATATTCAGAATAATACTCATAAAAGTCATTCATTGGAGTTATATACACCACATAAAATAAATCAGTACTTTACAATGCATGTGTCCCACATAAATAAAATTGAGAAAAATATCCCTTGCCATACAATTTTTTTAGTTTTATATGATTTAACATACTGTATAATTGTTTAAAAAACGTTATTAATTATATCAAAACATTATCTTATTTTTTATATCATATATTATATTCTAATATTATCTCATCACCCATCGGTTAATAATTATTTCTCATTTTCACTATTTCATGTGTCAATTTCCTTGTTTCGTTAGTGTGAGTTGACTTGTTATTTTTTGTTCCTATTACTAAATGATCTAAATAATTCAAATCATTATGTTAATATAATATATAGTAATTATATATATATATATATAATACCTAAAATTTGGAAATAAGAAATTAAATGCATCATTTATGCAGATGGTAGGTCATACATATGTATGAACACTACTTTAATTTGTTTTCCAGATTAAAATAATGAAAAGACAATTATATATATGTATATTAAAATTATATTGTCATATATAAAAATTTATGTCATATAAATCACATGTGTTTATTAAAAATATCTTTTATATGTTCTATGTATATTGTGAACAAATCACATCGCTTTGATGAGGATGTAGTCCGCACCTCAACAAACAATGTCATCATATTTTCCAAAAATTAAATACATAAAGTTATGTGGTATGTAAACATTTAATAAATGTTTATAAAAGATAAATAATATATATATATATATATTTACCACTTAAATTTTTTTTCCCAACATAATTCTTAACTATTAGAGGAGTAAAAAGAAAAATTGACGACATAGTTTCACGAGACGGTGATTTTCCGTACATGAGTGGTAAATTCATTACCCATTCGATGAATGTTTGAATACGTGTAGGTAAAAAAATTCAAATAAAAAAAATATAAGCATATTTATTATACTTTTTTTTATTATAAAATAATTAAATAATAAAAATTGAATGACTGGGGAAAGAGAGAAAACTAATGTGATCATTGAATAACATTACCTCTTATTTGGGTAACTCCACTTGGTTTATACAAAAATAAATTCTTGGATTAATTTATTATAAATGTGACGATTATAGGATTAGAGAAGGGATTTGGATAGATTATTTGGTTATGGTTTGGATGCTATATAATAATAAATGTTATATGAGGATGTGAAGGAGGAGCTACCCTTTTATAATTGAGGTCAGAGACACTTTTGAAAACATCCCAAATATTAAATAAATATAAATAAATACTAAATTTTGAATGACTCCAAAGTGAGATATTTATAATATATGATTATTATGTGTCTAAATAATATAATAAAATAATTTTTAGACATTTTTCGGTCACATTATTACCCATATCATTTGGATCTAACCCTTTGTTAAACCCTTTAACTCTTACCCTGACAACTTGGCTGTGTACTACGTAAGGGTTAATATAGTTATGTTAAAATGATAAAATACCCTAAATGTGTTATGTATGATATATTTAAATTTATTATAATTATTTGGAATATTTTATATATTTTTATTAATTTTATATCATTTATTATAATATTTCGATTTTAAACCGTCATTACTGTCATTTTTAAAATATTCATATATCAATTTTTTAAAAATTATCAATACATATGATAACTCCAAAAAAATACATTTAATACATCACTGATATATCCTGGTCTTATATAATATTCATGGATGGTTATAATTCTATAAAATTATAATTATTTTAATATTTTTAATAACATTTATATATTATTTCTATTAATTAAATTGTTTGTGCATCATCATTGGGAAAGACTTTATGATAATTATTTATTTCCTAAAAATTAAAAAAAAATTCCATGATTTAGATAAAAATATTAAGAATTAAAATTACTATTTATAGTTGAATATATATTATATACTACCACATATGAAAAAAGTTTTACTTATTAAAAACATTATTGTGACATATTGTACATCCCTTAGAATGAAATACTAATAAATTAATAATGTCATTCAAATGGATAAAAGACATAATAAAATTAGACCAAGGATGATTTTGTTTGATATGAACTCATGAAATAAAATTAGGTCATGTTTTTTTGGTAATTTTACAATGCATATAATATTATTGTTACCCCTAATTACCTAATTAACTTTTAACCGCTGTAATTAATTTTAATTACATGTATTAATATTTTTTGTCAAAAAATAATTTGATAGTATTAGACTAAAAATATCATATTTATTAAAACATCATATTTGTTTCGAAATTCAATTCATAAAAAGGACATAATTATGATTAATGATAATCTAGTAGAAGGGACAACACATTAGTTCTTTAAAGTACCAATGTCCAAAAGATTGAAATGTTTTTATATCACAATTAAATGAAAAATTCATCAAAATTAACTAAATTGAATTAAATGATAAATATTAATCTAATTATACCATAACCCCAATTAAATATATAATTTTACACAATATATTATTTACATGAAAATTGATATTTTTAATTTAATGTCTCGTATTTTTTTCATTATTCATCAATATATGAAACTTCTCAAAAAATACCATAATTTCACCCACATTAACATTTTTATATCCTAATTATAAATAATAAGTTTATTTAGTCAAATATAATTAATTAATTTTTCAAAAACTAAATTTTATACAAGTATTCCATAAAAAAGATAGTAAAATTTCCTCTAAAAAATATAGCTTGTTAATATGTAAATATTAATTTATTCTTGTCTTATTCTTATAAATAAATTTGGTTGTATTTTAAAAATTTGATAAAATATATAATTTATAAATTTCATAATTTGGTTAACATTATTCATTCATGAAAATGTAACATCTAGGGTATATCGACCATATTAAAATAATGATATTTAATTTTATTTTATTCTTATTTTATACTTGGTGTTGTGTGAAGAAGAAGCTATAGAAGAGACTAAATTTAATAGTAAAATTATATAAAATCATGGGGTTTTACACTTGGTCCATAATAAAATAAGAAAACCACTATCCCCATATTGTTGGAAAGGAACACGTTGAGGCCGACACCCCACTGGTCAAAACATCAATGGCCCTATATTCTAAGGCACTCTACTAACAACCATGCTACTCAAAGAACCATGATGGTTCCATCTCATGTTAAACATCCTTATGAGTACATACACTATATCACCCCAAACTTATTTTGATCCTCCTAATCCATTGTTACTCTAAAACGAGTAACATTATACTTGATATAAGGATGGTGTGCCTCCATAAGATACCACACTCTGGACTCTTCATCATGATAAGTAATTGTTGAACAAAATAAAAGGTCCCTAAAATTGATTAAAAATTTATACATAAACATGTTACCATACTAATGATAGATAATCTTTTGTAATATCACCAATTCCATGGAAGATGAGTGGAACTCTAGTCAGAACTATTTTTAGAAGTCTGACCAAACAATATATTCCTCCTTCTTCTCAACATGATAAAATGTAAACCACTAACGCATAACCACTCACAATTGACAGAATTTTATTGTAACCCAGTACTATATTGGGGCTTGGATCAAATATTTTTTGGTTTTGAGCTCTTCCAAACCACCAATTATCTTCATATTGGACACACCACCCTCATACATACCCAAGCTCACTGGCTGCAAGGAAAAGAAGGCCCTCCTTAGTGCATCATCTTCCTCTATCATGTCAATCCCATAACGATCATCATGGTTAGCCTAAAAAATCTCCACAACCTATGCTACATGAGAATGATAACCTGGAGACATAGATAAAGAAATTATAAAGAGTATTTCCTACTCTATATAGTGTGTAATTACATTAAAATTCATTTAATTCATTTCAACATCCCAAAAAATAAAATTTATTCATGGAGATAGAAAAGAATGATGCATGCTCCTCTCTTAGGTCTATAAACAATAAATGTAACTACAACAAATTTTCATTAGGTAGGAATAATGTATTTTTATAAGATCAAGGGGGGAGGGAGGGGGGCTAAAATCTTATATCCTAGCTAGTATTCTCTATCCTATGTTAGGGATCAATATTAACTAACATATTTACCCCATAAACCCATGAAATCATCACAATTTCTAAACTATAATGTCTATCATATCCTTCAACTAATCCTATTATACTAATATTTTATTATCTCCTCCATCAAATGTTATCTCTTATGAGATTTAAATGACGAAATAATGATAATGACCCCTGAGTCCCACATTCAGTAGGCCCTGAGTTGGAGACTAGTATCAAGGGTATAATAATATCCCATATGGAAAGAATTACCCAAAAAATAAATATAATATTGGGATGTATGATGTGAAATATTAATCCACTCAATGACATAGAATAAAATAATGTATAGATAAACCATCCAAAATTCATTTATATAATAAAAAAATATAATAGTATACAAATAAATAACCAAAAAAATCCATATAGTAGTAACCCAACAATAGCTCATAAGTATGTGATGATGAAGTAAAAAAAGGTTCTATGAAGTCATCCTTGAAACCTGAAAAATAGTTTGGATATACCTATTAAGAGAATAAAAGTATACCCAGTAAAAGAATATTTAAACTCTCTTATACAAATTTGAAAAGATTATATTAATGCACTAGTGATCTAATATCAAAACCATAAACACCTAAATAGTTTTTGTAGCCAATCCCATCATCACCATAGAACAATCACTACATAAAAAACCCAAGTATAATAAATTATTAATAGTAAAATGTTTAAAATGTATTATGCACCCCTTTCCCACTAATTTTACACTCTCACACACCAACATTGTACATCATAGTACACCCATATCTTATAAAACTATACCTATAGTCACATTGGCCATTAAATAAAACTACATCTTAGCTGAATACACGTATAAAAAAAATTAAAATTTCAATAAATATCTCAAACAGACACTTGGGCCATAACATCTTACCTGTAAACACCTAAGACATCACATCACATCACAACAACTACCATAAATGGAGTTTTATGATATCTTGAAAATTTTGTACATTAACCTCAGGACCTACTACTACCATGAGAATCCCACACCATAAACCATTATATGAAACATAATTATAGTTCACATTGGACTTAAGTCCACCACAAATGATACAAATCAACATCACCTGAAATAGAGGGTTAGAAAGAATATAACCATCTATCCTCACTATAGGGTTGTTGGAAAAACACCAACAAACATTTGGTGGTTGTGGCAAGGTTCTTTACATTGGGGGGTGGGGGTTATAGAAATTATAAAAAACATATAATTTATATATAATACCCACATAGAATCCAAAACTATGGGTTCATAAAAAAAACACGATTTAAACTCACAACATTACCACCAAGACTCACAACATACACCACACATGATCCCAATTCTAAAATCATAACACCACACTATAAAGACACATGTAACTAACCAAAATATTCATGTAACTATAATTTTATCCATTTTCCTATTTTCCATTACCAACCCAACCATTATTCTATACCATTCAATACACAATGATAAAATTCTTTTTAAACCACATTACCAATTTCTAAACATGTGTTCATTAAACATTTAATCTTAGTATTCAAATTAAACCATACCATTTATATTTCATTATTATCTTACCATTTCATAAGTATATAGAAACTACCAAAAACTGATAGAAAATCAACAATGGATCTTTCACATACAAAAAACCCCACATTTCCAACATTTCACAACCATATCTGATTTACACCTCACAAATAGTACATACCATGATCACATCACATCATATCCACCACAAACATCACAACCACCCATCACCACAACACAAAACAACCACACATAACTACCACACATCTCAACCACACATCAACACCACATATAACATTCACACATTATAAATTCAAATAAATTATTTCAAATTTTAAAAGGGTATTATCATCACATTTTAACTTTATATTCAAGGGAATTCTCACACAAGATGTAATTTCTGTGGTAAAAAAGTTATTTATCCACATATAAGTTTCTATACATATTAATTTTAGGTAAAAACACCCATGAAATCATAATGACATTATATCCATACAATCAAAACATAATCAAATCCCCAATATAAAAAAAATTCAGTAAGGAATTGAGCCTATAAAAAATCAAAACATAAATAATATCATAACCTATAAAACATTAAATATAATTCCCCATCCACATTCAATTAAAATTAATCCAACTAATTATATTTTTTATGATGGTGTATATTATCTACCCAAAAGATAAAAAAATAATTAATCCTCCCTCATGATACAACTAGATGAGAGATGAAGGTTCATTAACCTCAAATTATGCTTTATGATTCACTATAAAAGGTTGAGTATAGAGGAATGACACCATTGAAAACCATAATGTAAGAGAACTCCCTTACCATAATTGAAAAACCCAATTATTTATTTTCCAAAATAATAAAAAAACATATGTTTACCTTCATATAATACTTATCGAGATGAATAAAAAGGGTAAAACAAAGATGATAAATAAGTAAAATCATCTAGAAAACCCAATGATAAATATACCATGTCTATGGTTTAAAGAAAAAAATAGGGGGATGAAAGACCTCCTTGGATGCACTTAGGTTCCCCAGAAATGATAGAAAATATTGATAAGTTACAGGGATTAAGGGGTTTGGGGTTTTTATACCCCATCTACAAAACACTGCCCCATCACATATCCTACCCATATATATTGTAAAATTAAGGAAAATAAACTATAACATGTTGTAGTACAAGGAATTAAGCTATAATAATTCTGGCCAAAATTGTATCTTATAATTGCTATTATCTCGAAATAAAAAATTTGATAAAATAGGGAATTGTAAACATCATAGTTGGATGTACCATTATACAAATATTCTTTCTAAAAGAACATGCTTTGTTAAAACCCCATCCCCATGATGCAGCTATACTTAAAAAAGAAGATATGCTAAAAACATCACTCCTATTTAACTATTCCCCAACCAACAACCCTATGCCACAACCACTTGGGTAAGCATAAAATATCCTCACTATAGTCTCTTTAATGGATATAGATATGACAAGTTTGGATGCATCACCAAAACCTTATAATAAACCTCTTCTCCATAATTGGTCTCTTAATTCTAAATATTCTACCTTTATGAAATGATCTAGGTTCCATGTGGTTGAACTATTTAGAGCTAGAATATTTGATCAATATACTCATTTTTCCCTTCAAAGTGCTTCAAAAATATCTCAAAAGCCTCTCCCACTGTAATTTCACCAATGTAATGGGTTGGATGGTCTCAACTATTAAAAAAGATTATATCTTCTCTTGTCCCAATTAAAACTAGATTATCAATGAATTATGATAGAAATGGTGTGAATAAAAATTAATTTATAATATTCATAAAAAGATTATCACACCGTCAAAATTAAATATTATTTTTACTATTATAATTGTTGAATGATAAAAAATTAACATAAAGGTGACACATCTTATTACCAAAAAATTATATATTTAATTTTCTAAAGGAACTATCACCTATGGAATAAGGTATAAAAAATATAAACCTATTAAATTTTTTTATTTTACTATCATTGATTAGGAATGCAATTTTAGATATCTAAAGTAAACATATAGAGGATGTTTCTATAGCTATAGTAAATACGATACTTGTAACTAAATGATAAAATGGTTAATAAGTTTTTTCATGTTGGAGGGTATGTATATCTGAAAATAACAAGATATTAATAAAATTATATGGATGAATTCTAGTATTGTGTATACAAAAGTATAATATTAAAATATTTTGAAAATTGTGTATTCCTTCCATAGTGTGATAAAAATTTCTAATAATTCAATGATACATCCAATATCAAAACATACTGACATATAGTACCATTTTATCATGGAGAATATGAAGTTTGGTAAACTTATTTTAAAGAATGGTTTATCGAAAAATAATGTAAGAAATAACTTAATAAATAACCTATTGAATGATTAATCCTAAAAGGGGTATGTCAGACCCAAAAATTATTCTATATATAAAACCCTTTGGGTGATTTATCTTTATTTTCTCTCTCTCATCCAATTTCATTTTTTGAAAATTGGTGAGAATTTTTATGATTTTTCCATGTGAGAGGGGGAAATTTTCTTTCTCAATAATGGGTGATAAATAAATGGATAATATACAGAAAATTGAAATTTTAGTTTCTAATTTTATGACAACGTTTGATAATATAGGTCCTACCTGAAAGGGTGAAACAAAAGTTAAAAAATTCATAGGTGAATTGTTTGATGAAAAAAATAATATTTAGAATTGAAATTTCAATTTTATTTTTTTGTTGGATTAATGATGACGGATATTTTTTTAATAAATGACAATTTTTTTAATTACAATAATGTTTCTATAAAACAAATAGGGGGAATGAGTTTCACATATTTAGAATTAATTGGTGATAATATTTTATCAATGTATTTATATTCATTAAACTATGAAATGATTATCTCTCACAAACACTACTACATCTAATAATGTGTTTTCTAGATAACTCATGTATTGGGAGCATACAACAAGATATTTTTTTTGAGTGGTTAGTTCATGAGTTCTGAAATTGAATTGACTTTTTGTTTATTATAAACATGTTCCGGATTTTTTTGTGTATTATTATATTTTTATAGGTGTCTAGGGAATAAATATTTTCTACAAAATAGAATATCACTTATTTGTGGAATAATGAAATTTTGTTTTTATTTATTGATGTGCTTGGATATTTATTTTTATAATAAAATTACTGATATATAACGCCTTTATAAGACATGGCTTGGAAATCAGGTTTTATTCTGTGTATTAATTTTTATTATTTAATTATAGATACCTGAAAATTTTTGGATATTTAAGGAGAAAGTTGATTTTGTTATTGGTTTAAACCATGAAGTGTTTACATTATATATTTTTTTTAAAAAAATCACGATTTAATAAATTATGTCATTATATCTTAATATGGTTTTGTTGAAAAAGACAAGTAATTAATGTAATTTAGATGAAATAAATTTTTTTTGGTTCCGGTAAACACATCCATATTTTTTGAAATACATTTTAATCTCTTAGTGTAGTTTAGAAGGTAAAATGAAGGAGATAGTAAAATTATGGTCAAATAAAACAAGTGATTGTTTTATAAGACATGGTAGGAAAAATATTTGAGTTTTCATTATGTATAAAGGGGAAATGAATAAGAAATAATTTAAAACCATAATTTTGGTGAAAGATAATGAAAATTTTATGTTTTCGTTGAACATACCATAATATTATTGAAATCATTACAAATTTTCAAATATATAGTTGTTGTTTTCAAGGAGTAGAATAAGACACTAGATAATAGATATTTTGATCTTGGTTTGTGTTTGGATTATATTGTTTTCTAAAGTAAAAAGCCAGGGTTTTTATATCCCTATAAATATTTAAATATTATCAGGGTTAAAAATAGAAGCAATGTTCCATATTTTGAAAAATTGTTATTAAAGAAAAAATGGATGTTTTCATTGAGGAATATAATTTAAAACTTCTACTATGGCCTAAATGTAATTTTTGATAAAGGAAGAATATCATACATTATAGATTAATATTTTCATTGAACATTGTTAATGTTAATTTTATATTAATAGGGTTTAACTAGTAAAAGGAATGTTGTGAATATGAGGATATGTTTTTGAAAGGGTATATGAAATTCATTATTCACTATTTTTTCATCATCAATAATAAATAAAACATTATGATACATGGGATAGAACTAAAAATTACCCTAGATTTTCCCCTCAAAAATAGTTGGTCAACCTAGTAATAATACATGCATTTACATTATGACATTATTATTTTAATATTGATCAATATACATTCGTTTAATAAGGATCAATATTATACCAACAACAACAATAGAGAGGTTAATTTTTTTGGGAATATATTTTCATATCATAATATATGAAACAAAGTTATCATAATGTTGTGTTTAATGAAAATACATTTTAGGGTAAAATTTTTTTTTTGAAAAAACAATAAAAAAAATAATCAAAACAAAAATGGATATAGTTACATCAAAACCACTATCCTAGAGAACATGGTAATGACAACATATAGATGTATAAAAATAAGTTTCATTAATCTAGCTTGTGTAAGAGTAACAACAGTGATATTCTTGTGGAATATCTACTTCGTAAAGGATAAGAAATATTCTATATAACGCTACATTAGGTTAACATGTATGTTATTTCAAAATGTATGCTTTGTTAAATTAACAATGAAGTTGAATGAAGTGTGATGGAAAAACTATATATGTATCTATGATTAATAGTCGGTGCTCTATATATATCCAATAGTGGTGGAATCAGTGAATCTAGAAGAAAATTTCAAAAAATGTACATAAATATATAAAGATGGTTCACATGAAACATAAATTAAATAAGTTCATTTTATATTTGGTTATCTTGGTCTCTAATGTTAATTTTTAGTCACTACTGTATTTTAAATATCTTATTCCACTTCAATTAAGGTATCTTTTTTCCCATAGAGTATAAATTTTCAAAAAACCTATAAATACATGCATAGGATATGTTAATTACATTATATTTTTCATAGATTTTCATTATTTGTATCATACATGTTCCTAATATTTTGAAAATAGTTTTTTCCCAAGGTTATATGGCCCCTCATTTCTGGATAAATATCATTATAGTGTAATGATTTTTAAACAATTAAAAAAAACAAGTTCCACATTTGAGTTTCTAGATATTCATTCATTCAGGATCTCAAAATGTTGTTTAATAAGTGATATAAAATAATTGTTTTATAAGGTGTGAAACATAAAAAAAAATTCTTCAAAACAAATTTTTTTTTAATATAAAATTTCATTAGTGGTTTTTGGTTTTCTCATGATTTTTGTTTAAGCGGTAAGTTATAACTAGAGGTGTTTGATATAATAGATTCTATAAATTTGGATGGTAAAAGTTGAGGAATACTTTTTCCAAAGACATGTAGAGTGGATGTCATTTGGTGTTAAGATGAACCTAATTTCTAATGAATAATGTGTTTATATTATCCTAAATGATTTTTTATGATCTAAGTGATGCTTTTCTTGAATGTTGATATCAATATCCATGAGATAATGAATTAATTATAAATAATATCAATTATTGAGAACATATAATACAAGCATCTTCCATTTAGAATGTGTTTTCGTACATTGGCTATTCAATAGAATTTTCTAGGAAGGATTGTAAGTGGTTGATCATGTAAATGATTTTAACATGATATAGAGTTAGTTGGAGTCAATTTGAGTGATGTTTGTTGAATTTTTGCGGGTATTAGTATTTATTTCACTGCTTTTGGAGTTATTATACATTATGGTTACTTTTATAAGAAATTTGATTGGTATAAGTGATTTTACTTTCGGGGATATCAAATATATGATAATAAGTGAAGATATCTTGTAGAATAATATCTTAGGGGATACATAAAACATGTTTACTATGGATGTTTGGGGATGTTCTACTCAAGGAAGTCATTAGAAGAATGATATAAGTGACATGATTTATTAGGAATTGGATGATCATGTAGACTATATATATTGGAAAAATAAATATATAGTAAACATAAAGAAGTACTATCTTGATAAATGGGTAAGAACATTAAATATTACTTTTGTTTCAAAAAAAACTAGAGATAAAGGGGAGGGTGGAAATTGATCATTAGTGTTTTGAGATTAATAGAGTAATGAATTCATGACTAAAGTGTGTCATTTAAGTCAATTTTCAATAGAGGGTTATTAAGGAATTATATATCCAAAATCATTGAAAAGGAACATCATGGGGAAGGAGAATATGAAAATATTGTTAGTGAAGGTTACGTAAATGTTTAAATAAAAAAAATATGCTTTATATATTTTAAAGGCATTAAAAAGCACCCATGATTATGGAAGAACATAATTTCTATTGTTGAGCTTTATGATGTGATATATTGTACTCTATTAATATATGTAGTTTCTATAATCACAATGGGTTCCATGGTGATGGAATTATGTGTGAAATATTGAACTTTATACCTAACCAGGTTCTTATAATGTGACAATCCAGAACACTATAAATGAAATTTCACTTCTTATGTTTCTTTCATATAGTATATATCATATAAAAAACATATTGAACACCATAAAACATTTATAAATGAATAATGAATGAAATAATAAGTATTTTTAGAAGTTAAGAAACGTATAATAATGAAATAGTAACATGTCCTTAGAAATAATAATGTTACCCTTTTGAATATTAAAACAACCAATATAATGGTAATACCACCACTGAATGTATAAATAATATTTTTCCATCTTAAAAATGAAATTATTATATAATTATATCATAGTTTTAGTGAATTATTTTTTTAAAAAATTAATATTTTACTGTTGGAAGTTTTTAAGACATATATGTTTAATTATTATATAATAATTAACTAAATTAATTAAAAGAAAATTAATTTTCATAAAAATTATTCATAAATGAATATTTTGTTGTCTTTTTATTTTATTATTATTTTATGAGTCCTTAGTTAATTTTTGAAGGTGTTATAAAACATGTTTTAAATTTAAAACTACATTTTTTTATTATATAATGATTTTAATTAAAAATAAATTTTCTCATATTTAAAAAATTATTTTCATAAAATGGAGTTCATTTTTTAATTATTAATTTTGAAAAAATATTAGGGTTAATTTATTTGATTTTTCTAAAATACATTAATTTTTAGTGAATATTAAAATACGGTAATTTGGAGTACATATACATTATAAGCGAAATACACTATTAATTGAGTTATGGATTATGTATGAAATAATGGTTTGAACATAAAATAACTTATTTCTGTATTTACTCACAATAATTAACACTATTTATTGTCATGTGAAAAATAATAAAACAACGAATAAAATAATGATAAATCACCTCTCTCTTCCACTATAAATACCACCCTCACCCCATCACCTCCTCATAACTATGAGCCTTGAAAAATGTAAAAATTCTTCCCAAATAGTCTACTCTATTCCTCACAAAAGACCAAAACACATTTTTTGTAGGAGGTTCTCTAGGATGGTAATTCAAGAGGTAAACCCTCTTCCTCTTTCTTTTAATTTCATTTCAATTTATTTTCATTTATTTACCCTCCTCATCTCCTCTATCCAAATGATCATGATATATCCCTTATCATATATAAAATTTAATCATATAATTTTAATGGAATATCCATTATCAATATCGTTTCTCTCTATTTTTTTAATATTGCAATCATTGTCTCGGAGGTGTCGATTTACTACCATCGTGGATGATGAAATTTCATTCGTTATTTTATCCTTTAAGGCATGTCATGAAACAATTTTTATATTTGAAAATGATTATAAAATTTTTATTATATCTTGTCTGTGGTCCAAGAAAAATTTTATAAACATGATATAAAATAATTGAACAAATCATGTTCATTGTGATCGAAAAACTGCTAAAATTATTCTAAATGAATTTCATTAATGTGTTATCTATCCTTCATCCTAATATATGGAACCAAAATTATAAGTAATACCAATTAAAATTCTAATTTTTAATTAATAAAATTTAATTCCAATTTATAAGAATTATAAAAATATATTGGTACATCATTACTCATATACAAGTATACCAATCATGAAAACAATGGAAACTAACACTCCTAAGAAATAAAATTGTCTCCAATAACTCACAAAAAATTCCATAAATGAACATAATAAAATTATCTTAAATAAAATACATGTTGAGAAGGTAATTAATTAATTAATTAATTGATTGATTTAATTATATTATCCAATATGTTAAGGTCATGTAAAGAATACATTCAGACATAAGGGGAGAGTATTCAACCCGAACCCTCATTTTTTATTTCGGGTTACTATTTAACTACCGTTACTTAAATTAAATGAGTCATTCTTTTTCTATATTTCATCTAGATTATATTTATATGTTCCAAAATCATATATCCAAATCAGATCATGCTTTTTTGATGGGGTTATATAAGTTTTAAAAAGGATCCAACTCAATTCTCTCCGATAAAGAAGCCTCATTAAAGGGAACTTCTCCAATTCATGTCCATTTTCAAGTGCACTATATAATATATTTTAAGTAATCATTATATTTATAAAATCAATTATTTTATCATAAAAAATATATTGTTTCATTACTGGTTTTATGAAAACAAATATGGCTTTTCTCATCCAAATCACTTTAATATTTTACATAAACTACTCGTTAATGTTTTATTTCTATTGATTCTTAAAAACTATTTTTTACATGATTTCAATTAATTGGGACAAAATTTAAGCCAAAAATTAAATTTAAATCTCCTTAACTTTTTTTTATGTGATATACCTGTTTACAATCATATTTTATGTAAAATAAAAATTATTTTCCAAAAGGACAATTTTTCCCTTGAAAATGGTTTTTTCATTTAACTTTTACTTATATGAGATATATGCCTTGTTCACCACTTATTACTTGTGTGTGTGGTGTATAAACTTCTCATTGTTATATTATTCCAATATTATCCTTATTATAATGATATTCTAAGGTATTATGATTAAAATCTATCATTGTGGTATGGGAGACTTTGGAATGTTTAAAGATTTATTTCTTCAAGAAATTTTCAATGTTATCACCATATATATCGACATAATTTTTTGGAATCTTGTACATTATTGATGTTTATATTTTATTTTTATCATCCACTATATTTGATTAAATTTTTTATGATCAAATTGATTATAGATGGGAAATCATGATACTATTCACCATAATACATTGAATTGTTTTTGATTATGTTTATAAATTGGGGAATGTTAGTTACATTTCATGTGCATATGTTGCTTAAGTTCATCACTATTAATATGTTGAATTGATTAAACATAGTATGTTATGGGTGAGAACTAATATATTCCCTTGTTAAATCGGTAGGTCTCACGAGACAAATATCCTGTGTTTTTACCTATTATGTACGGTTACTTAGTTTTGGCCTTGATATTATGATTATGTTGTCCGGATATATGCATTCCCTCATTATGAAGATAGTAATAGATTTTCCATTTTATTTTTAGACAAGTATAATATATTTTTTTATGTTTAATTATGGGATTATTAGTTTTTAATAACATTCATTTTATGATCATGATAATTTTTATGTCAAGTGTACTTTTAGTTATTCACCATGATTTATTTTAATGCTTATGTTATATTACATACCCTTAATGAGCATCTGATATCACCCAACTATTATGACTTATTTTTCCATTGGAAGATAATAGGTACATTATGAAGGACATTCCGGGACAATCTAGGAGTTATGGATGATTCCAAAGAAGTTTCTATTTTATGAAACATTTCATGATGTAATGTAACAATTATATATGAATATGGTTTTCCATTTCTACAAAAGAATGTGGTCCATTGAGATTTGATTCCCTGTAATCATACCAATTTAGTAAGTAATACACTGACTCCAGGATACAAGGTTCAGGGTGACTACAATTGGTATTCGAGGATGTTTAGTAGAAACTATGAAAACTAAATTTTTCAAACATAGATTAGGAAATTTATCCCTACTATTGAATTTGAGGATAATAATTTAAGAACATGATAAATTTTGTTTAAAGTTGATATTATGTTATTATTACTCAATCTAAATCCATATCTAGGTACAATAAGTGGAGGTGGTTCTAGCACAAATTTAAATAGGGGTAAAAACTCTGACAAGTTGCCCTGAGCATGTCCTAGGTAACCTAGTACATGATAATAAGCCTTACTATGCACCTATTTTGACACTCCATGAGGATATGATTTGGATAAATTAAATTTTATATACCAACCATTATAAAGGATTTAAAAGTAATGACGTCCTCAAGTAATCCATATTTATGATGATGAGAATAAATATTTATATAATTTCAATTTATATTAATTATTTTGATCGTATTGAGATTATAAATTATAATTTATAACCTAATATAGTGTATGTCATTATTTAAAAATGGATCCTAGTTGAATTAATTGAATATTAATGAATTTAAGTATCCCATTTATGTATTTAACTCCTATTTAATATAATGATTTTGGTTTTGGAGTTGTGACTTGTGTTGAGCAACTTATAACTATAATGGGATAAACGACTCAAGTAATGAATAATAACCTAACCTATATAGAGTGTCTAGATCCCCAATACATAGGTAAAATATTATAACACTTTATGTGAGAACAACCTTTAATATTCAATGGGACTAAAATCCCATATGTAGCTAAGTAGTGGACATGTTCATTTGAGAAAACATTTCTCACATTGGGATGTAATAAAATAGAGAAGGTTTTCATCGTAGTTTGTCATCTATAGGGAGATGCATATCAATGGTGTCACTAATCCCAAACAAAATGGATGATGAAGAAATTAAAAGTATGTAATTGAGGGATTTTAAGGGATTTGTTTCCAAAATTTATTTACCTTGTGAAAATATAAGTTGATATAAAAAGGCAATTCTTGAATCTGAGGAAAAAAGAGAATTAGAATATTTCCCAAAATGAATTCAACATTACAAGATTAGGAAGGAATGTCTTAGTCAATATATGTTATCCAAAGAGAAATATTTATTGATTCTTTGATGGGTTTAAACCATTTCTCTGAAGGGAAATAGTCTCCCAAAATATCTCACCATATGAAGATATAGTCTCATGTGATATCAGGACATAAAAAACTGTCTAATTCATATGAATTCAATGTAAATAAAGAGAATAAGAGGGTTAATGAACACTCTAGAAAAGTAAATATGGAAAAGGGGAATAAGGTAAGATTTTATTTTTAACCATGTGATAATTTTTGGAAGAAACACCCCAACGCTAGCCTAATGGGTATGAGAGTTTGTTACTAGTGTGGAGAAAAATTATACTAAGACCATGATTTCAAGGGAATGAAAGAAAATACTAATTTTAAATTATATAATTAAAATGATAAGGGGGATTATGATAATTATTGTCAGAGTAATCAAGGAATATTTCCTTAAATAAGGCCATTGGAGAATGGGTAAGATTATGCAGTCAAAATTTCTATGGTTGAAGGTTATAATGATGTGGTGGAAGGTACGATAATAATTTCCAATAACATTTTAAATGCATAATTTTATTATAGATCATCAAATTAATTTATATCTTCCTATTTTTCAATGAAAATTAGACATTTATAATTTTATTTAATAAAGTAGTTTCCAGTCAAAACACCTAAGGAAAGTATCATTGCAATAAATATGTGTCAACCAGTCCCATTTAGAACACATAGTAATTCTTTAGTTGCAGAACTTATCATCATACCTATGATTGAATTTGAAATAATTATTAGAAGGTATTTAATTTTAAATTATGATTCTAAAATCTACTGAAATAATGGTTTTATGATTTTTTGGAACTATGTAGAATTCTGTATCTTTAGAGGAGAAACTCTTCCAATGGATTCTAATCTACATCCATCCCCAATAAAACTACTGAATGAAATTATTGGGGGGGATGAGAAAACAATATTAATTGGTGAGGAAAAAAATATTCAAATTGAGGATTTACATATTGTGAAAGACTATATCAAGGTATTTCCCTAGGATTTACGATGACATCCTCCTAAGTGGGAAGTGGAGTTCTCTATTAATTAAATTCTGGGTTCAAGACCTATATCAATGTATTATTATAGAATGACCACTTAGAATTAGTATAACTGATAAAAACTAGAGGAATTTAGTGATGATGGATTTATTCTCCCTAGTGTTTCTCCTTATCCATACCTTGATCTTTTTATCAAGAAGAAACATGGATCCATGAGGTTTTTCATTCATTATAGAGATATTTATGTTATTTCCATAAAGAATAGGTATCCTCTACCACACAATAATGGTTTATTTTATCCCCTTCATGGAGATCAATACTTCTTGAAGATTTAACTATGATTTGGATATCTTCATCTAAGTGTGAGGAAAGAAGATATTCTAAAAAGAGCATTTCCAGCCAGGTATGGGCATTATTGGCTTAGAAAAATGCCTTTTAGACTGATTATTTCACCCATTTTTTTCATGCATCTAATTAATAAAGGATTCATGTAATACCAATATTACAGTTTTTTGGCATTTATTGATGATATATTGGTGTAATATAAATCTATGAAGATCATGCGTTTCATTTGTTCATTGTTCTGAAGACTCCTAAAAGGAATGAGTTATATAAGAAGTTTTTCAAGTGTGAATTATGGATTCAAAAAAGTTCCTTTTCTTGTCCATATTATATATAATGTGGAATCTAGGATGATCTAGAAAAGTCAAATGAATATCTATAATTTATGACACAAATGATTATAATTGAGGTGTGTAATTTTATTTTTTTAGTAGGATATTATCGGTGTTTAATTCATAATTTTTCCCGATTAGCCAAACCGTTAAACAATATTTCTCATAAAAGTGTTAATTTCACATGGGAAAAAGAATGTGAATAATTTTTTTATGAATTAAATATGATATAGGTGAATACTATGATCTTGATTCTACAATTGGAAATGGTGGTTTTTAATTTATTGTGATGCATTAATGAATGGACTTCATTATATCCTTATACAGAATGAAAGAGTCATTTCATATAAATCAATGAAGTTAAATAATCATGAGAATAACTATATGAACCATGATCTTTATTAAGTATATGTAATTTAATATCTAAATATATAGAGACACAATCTCTATGGATAAATATATGATATATATATATAGATCCCATGATCTAGAAATATATATTCTTATAGAAAAAAGAAATCAACATGAGGCCAAGGAATTGGTTCTTGTTACTCAAGGATTATGATTGTTCAATACACTACCCCCCAAGGAAAGAAAATATGGAAGTATATGCTTTGAATAGGACGTATCATGGAGTTCTGAGAAAAATGAGGACTGATAGAGATCCTTTGTACATGGATCTAACAATGATAAATCTGGAAATTATCATTGAAGGTAAAACATAATTAATTTTTCAAGTAGTTTCCCAAACACATTTATTTGAAATAATTAAATTTTTTCAATGTGATAATGAGAATATTAAAAACAAAATTACAGCTCTAAATGATGGTATGTTTTCAGACATTGTGTGTGAGAATGTAATTTTGAAATTTAGAAGGAGGCTTTGTGTTCCCTATATACCTGATATAAAAAGGGATTTATTAGATTATTCCCATATCTAAAATTTCTCTACAAACCATGATATCACTATGATATATAACGATATGAAGGAACATTTTGGGTGGGAAAAATATGAAGCTTGAAATTGATTATTATGTATCAAGCTGTTGAGTATGTCAAGATGTATAAAAGAAAACATCATAGTGGTTTCATGAATACCATAGAAATTACTACATGTAAATACAGTTATATAACTATTTATTTTGTCACAAGATCACCAAAAACACCAAAAAATGATGTAAAATGGGAAATTGTGGATCGACTTACAAAATCTGCACATTTCCTCAATACATGAGAATATTTTCTACTAGAGAACCATGTACGAATCTATATTAATGACGTTGTGAGATATAATAGAGTACCTCTCTCAATTGTGTCTAATCGTGATCCACGATTTACATCGAAATTGTAGAAAAGTCTTTCGAAATATTTGGATACTTAACTTCATTTTTGTATTACTTATCACCCTCAAACTGACATGTATTCATAAAGGAAAATAAAAAAATTAGAAGACATGTTTATATCATGATCACATGATTTTGATGGTATTTGGGAGAAGTATATATATTTGGAAATGTTTCATACAATAATAGTTTCCATTCAAGAATTAAAATAGAGATATTTGAAGCATTAAATGGAAAGAGATGTCATACCCCAGCAAGTTGGGTTGAAGTTAGTGAAAATAATCTTGTATGCCCAATGCTTGTGGAGGAAACAAAAGAAAATAAAATGACTATTTAGAATTATATCAAATCATATCAAATTAGAAAAAAAGTATATGATGATAATCTATATAAGGATTTGGAATTTCAAGTTGGAGATCATGTTTTCTTAAACGTATCTCCATGGAAGGGAGTTAGATAATTTGGAAGAAAGGGAAATATAGAACCACTTACGTTGGCCCTTTTAAAATTATAAAGATAATTATAGTAATGTCTCAATGTTTAGAAATTCCACTTATCCATTATAAGGTACCCAATGTGTTCTGTGTATCTTTGTTAA
Organism: Viscum album; assembly: GCA_963277665.1. NCBI lineage: Eukaryota > Viridiplantae > Streptophyta > Magnoliopsida > Santalales > Viscaceae > Viscum > Viscum album. The sequence continues at coordinate 1,646,825,375 of OY728132.1, forward strand.
GTATGTACTTATCAGACCCCACACATGTACTCAAATATGAAGGTATAGAATTGGAACATGACTTATCTTATTATAAAGAGGCTATCTAAATTCGGCACACTAAAGAATAGTTCCTGGGGAATTAGATGAATCTACTAGTAAATATACTTTTGAAAATCATTAAATTGAAGAGGTAATTGGTGATCCTGAGGATCTTTTGATGATTAAATACCCAAATAATTTTATGGGGTTAAAATTTGAAAATTTCAAGGATAAAATTTCTGTTAGAGGGGAGAATGTAATGACCCAAAACACTATTAACGAAATTTCCCTCATTGTATTTATTTCATATAGTATTGATCATATACAATCACTTATTGAACACAATAAAAAAATAATAAATTTAGAATTAATTATGTAACAGATATTTGAATAAGTTTAGGAACCTATACCGATGAAATAGTAACATACTGGTAGGAATAGTAATGTGACCCTTATGGATAGTAAACTGTCCAATTGACAAGAAACCTCACCGATCAAACTATAAAAAAAATTTGGCCATCTTTAAAATGAAATTATGATATAATTATATCATAGGTTTAGTAAATTAATATTTTAAAAAATTAATATTTTAGTGTTGGTATTTTTGTATGTCAAAAAAGTTTAATTACAATGTTATAACTAATTAGGTGATTTAAAAGAATATTTATTTTCATAATGATTATTCATATTTCAATATTTTGTTTTCTAATGATTTTAGGATTGTTTTATGAGAAAATTGTTAATTTTAGTAGGTGTTATGAAATTAGTTAAAATTTGAAACTGTAATTTTCATGTAAATATTGATTTTAATTAAGAAATAAATTTATCATATTTCTTAAATTATTTTCCTAAAATAAAGCTTATTTTTTAATTATACACATTAAAATTTGTTTAGGTGATTTTTTCATGAATTTTAATGAAATACATGAATTTTTAGTGAATCATATAATAAAGTAACTTATAATATAAATAAATTATTATCTAAATACACTATTCCTTGAGTCATGGGTTATGTAATCAACCTTGTTTCAAACTCACATGCACTTACTACTTTATTTAGTCACAAGAATCAACACTATTATTTTTTCTTGAGAAAAATAATAATATAATGTATTAAATAATGATAATCCCCCCTCTTATCCACTATATATACCACCCTCTCCCACACATTTCCTCACAACTCTAAGCCTTGAAGCTTTCCAAAATTATGACCAAATATTCATCCACAGTCTTTAACCAAAATATGGGATATCTTAACCTTACCAACATACTAAAACCCATTTCCAAAAGGAGGATCTCTAGTAGGAGAATTCAACTTTCCAAAATTATGACCAAATATTCATCCACAGTCTTTAACCAAAATATGGGATATCTTAACCTTACCAACATACTAAAACCCATTTCCAAAAGGAGGATCTCTAGTAGGAGAATTCAACTTGTATACCCTCTTCCTTTTACTTTTAATTTCAATTTAATTTAGTTTCATTTCTTATAATCTCCTCTTATCCTCTTTATAAGTGACCATGATATCATCAATTAATCTAAACACTATAATTATATCTTGTCAATGGATTATCTATTATCAATATCTTTACTATCTATCTATTTTTTTTACAAACTAAATCTTTATCCAGGAGGTTCCAGTTTACAACCTTCAAGGATAATGAACATTCGTTATTTAATTTCTTGTAACACCCCGAGATTTTATGAAAAATATTTTTTTTAATTTCATTAATGTCTTGTGTTGTACGCTACACCAAAAGAAGCTTTCACAACAAGCATCCTTGACTTTCCTTCCATTACACACAATCGCGACCTTCCACGATAGCGTGTGTCGTACGCAACACCAAGTTTCGCTAAACAACGATATGCTATTAAGATATTATTAAAACTAGCCGTTATGAATAGTAATAACCACTTTTTGAAATTTTGTAAATTTTATTTTTCAAAATGGACTTCATTTATGGATTAGGAGTATCGAATTTAGCCTAAGGTGAAATTTTGGTAATTTTCGGATAACTTTCATATTTTGATGAATAGTGGAAATTACTAAATTTTAATTAAAAACAACTTTTTCAATCGAAATAATTAATAGTTATAAATTATTAATTTGAGTGGTTTTAAAGTATATTTAGAATATATTTTTACAATTTAATACAATGTTGGACATTGGATGTAATTTCACATTTAAACTAGACATAAACAAGTGTCAATCTTTTGATAGATATTGTTTCTTAAAAACACGCTATTTGTTTTAACAGCGGGATTTAATTATAAAATTAATTAATGCAACTTTTATGTTATGAAATTGGTAAAATAGACTTCATTTTTGAATTCGGAATATGAAATATAGCTTGGGATGAAATTTTGGCATTGTTCTGAAAAACATCAATTTTTGATGAATAGTGAAACTACTAAGTGGTAGGTTAAAAACTGAATTTTGCATAAAACTTAATTTTACCGCTTCTGTGAATGGAATTTCAAAAATCTGAGAGACACGGTTAATATCAAGGACTAAAATGTGGTTCAATGAGATGAAAATAATTTTTTGGTGAATAGTAACTTTTTACTTTTTTTACCATGGTTAATAGTAAATAGGGTAACTAAGGGTAAATATGATATTAATATTACCCTAACACATGTCCTAATTCTATTGGACAAGTGTAATTCGACCAAAAACAAACTTAGGAATAAAATATGACCATTTAGGCCCACTTGGATTAGATTAGGACATTTATTATTAATTTATTTAAAGAAGGGTTAAAATAGTTAAAATCAAAGTTTAATAAGTAAATCATTTTTAATATGGGGTTATACATAAGATAAATTCGACTATAAATATTCATTAGAAATCTAAAAAGATTTCCTACATGATGGTATTTTATTTGTAATTTTTAGACATCAAATAATATAATTTATTTATGACACAAAGATGATGTAGTAATTATCTTATTAATGAAATATTGACATAATTGATAATATAAATACCAAAATAAATGTAATTTAAGACTTTTTATGAATTCTACTAATTTTCTAGGTTACTAGGATATATTAGTGTTGATTTAATCAACTTGGTTCGAACATATAATTCTGTTATGACTTTCACAAAAATCATATATCAAATAGTGTCAAAATTGACACAAAATAGTTTTTAAATCAAATATTATATTATTAATTGTTATTTTATTCCTAAAAATATAAGGTTCGGCCAAATGACTTAGATAAGGATATATATATTAATAATAAACAATTTGGGGTTCGTTTGGCATGTTATAGTAAGTGTATTAACCATATAGTGAAAGAAAACAAAAAGACACGGTAAAAGATAAATTAATTAACTTAGAGTTAAATCTAATTGATAAGGTTAAAATAATATCTTAAACTTGTCTAAATTCTATTGGTTGATAGGATTTCGACCCATCCTTACTTTAGCTTCGAAATAAGACCCTTTGGAACCATTATAAACCGATTTTGACTTTAATATAAAATAATATTTTGAGATATTCCTAAGGTGCCCCTCTCCTCCCCTATAAAAGGACACCTCCTCCCCCTCCTCCTCACACCAATTTGAGCACTCAAGCTCGGCAAACCCCTGCCAATTTCTCCTCTCCACTTCCCTAGCAACATCCTATAGGTTCTGGTCTTCCTCAAAGACCAATTTTAGTGCCCTAAGAGGAGGTCTCAAAGAGGCACTTCAAAGAAGAGGTAATTACCGTTACCAATTCTTTCATCTTTATTTCTTCTTCCACTTCTTCTTCTTAGGTTGTTTCATTATGAAGTAATAACATCAGTATCACTCATATACTGATATGTTATTATAAGTATGAAACAACCCTATTTCACCATCTATCCATCCTACGGAAAAAGAAATCACCGCGCGTGCGTACGTACGGAATACCGTCTCCACGCCGTGGTGTAATCTATTTTCCACCACCACCTTACATGGATGGGTATAATGGTGTAAAGAATAACTATACATAGTTATTACAACATCATATTGATTCTGATATATTGTATAATCCACTCCAATTCAATTCAATATTTATAGAAATGATATCATCGCTCGTGCGTACGTACGGACTACCGTCTCCACGACGCGATGAGATTCATTCTCCATGTTAACCATTTAAGAATGATTATAATGTATATATAAGAAATAATAATGAAATATATGACATTATAAAGCTACTGGATTTATGTATATATACATATGTATGTAATCTACTTACTTCCATTTCAAGACAATAAGGAAAGGAAAACAGTGTTCATGCGTACGTACGGACTACCGTCTCCATGAACGGTGTTTTTCATTTTATTTATCTACCTATTATATATATATATACTGAATATATATGATATATAAATCATATTTTATATTCTGGAAGTAAGTAAATCATGATATAAGTAATAATTATGTCAAGAACAACAAGTCAAAACACCTACGATAAATGAAACGATTTTACCCAAAACGCTTCTTTAACATGGAGTTTACAAAAGAACGGGTAATATAATGTCATAAGTGAACCATATATGATATCATAACAATGAATATGATTCTGTAATAAGTCAATAACATGATTTAAATCATTATACAGGAGGTTCGGACACTTACAAAGCAAGTCGGACCTAAGGTAAGGGAAATATCACAATCTCATTTTTATCCGAGATTGTTTATTCGTAAGTATTTACTGGGGTTTATTTTATCATCCACATCCATGTTTCCTCAATATGTAATATTATTTCCATCCAACTACAATGGTTTAAATCCAATTTTACCCTTTGGTTAGTTTTTAGTAAAAGATATGAAAGGAATCTTTTGTCGTTTATCGTACGAGGTACATTTTGACTTTTTCGACAAAAGTACAAAGAATGTTTTTTTTAACTTATACGGCACGAACGGATTTCTACTGTTTTATAAAGCCTTATTTTCATGAAGCTTCCTCTAAAAGATTTCATGACTATTTTCAATAAAATCTCTTTCTTTTAAAATTGCATGATGTTTTGTGAAAAGAAATTGATTTTGAAGAAGAAAGGATATTTTCCTCAAGAATTCAATTCAAGTGTTTTATCAAAATTATTTTCCATCTAAGATAATAAAGGGTTCTGTTTCTATCCATATTTTTACATTGATTTGACTATGTTGAGATGGAATTATGTTTATGAATTCCTTTATCTTATATGAATTGATTCATGATGTCATGATGTTTCAAGAATCCCATTTTTATTACATGGGTTATGCGATGATGTATGATTTATGATTTTGTGGCACACATAAGAAAGGATTCATTAAGAGATGGGTGGGACCTATATCTCCCTCCAATGCATTGGGTAAAGATTTTATATCTCATGAGATAGACATGGCTGGAATGGTAGGTTATACCGGTTCAGTGAAACAGGACTGAAACGAGGATTACTCGATTCAGAAAGGGACTTTGTCCACTAAGATAGTCTTGGCAATGAGTCTTGACTAACAAGAAATGATTCTCTATGATTATGTGTGTATGCCACAAAGTTCCATGTTTTATGTTATGATTATTGTGATTACATTTCACTGCCATGATTTATCCCATGTTATGAAATTATGCTCTCTTTTGCAGGCTATGATTTCCAAAATGTTATGTTCTTATGAATATGATGTGATTGATATTTCTTTTGTTTACCCTTACTGAGCATTTGAGCTCACCCTTTTATGTTTTCTTTTCCCCAGGATATAAAGAAAGGTTTTAGGTAAAAAAAAAAGGAAGATCTTTATGGGAGATGTTGAAGATCTTTCACCAGGATTAGAAGATTACGATCCGAGTTTCCAAAGACACTAAACTATTACGATCCTTGTGTGTGTGTTTTTGTTATGTACTAAGTATTCCGCAAAAGTAATGTAATGTCAATGTACGTCAAGATACGGGTCTCTACAGTTGGTATCAGAGGAAAGGTTTAGTCAACCTTTGGAAACTAGGATGCGAGAACTTTAGTGAGATCCCTAGAGATATTTCTAAGGTATGTCTAGGGATGTCTCTAAGGTTAAGTATACGTATAGGTTATGGTCCTAGAATTACGCTAACGATCTTCGAATTTAACCTAAGATGTTAGATATTGAGGGTACTAACCCTTTATTATGTTGTTTTCCCTAGCATGATTTTTGCCTCTCACACAATTCTTTTGGGGTTTTAGACGATGGCTGGAACCCGAAGGAACCGTGTTAATGCGGAATGTGATGGGCAATGCAATGATTGTACCCCTGAGCAACCAGACGATATAGGAGCTGGAATGCAAAATCTTGTAGCCATGCTCACACAACTTTCTCAAGCTATGAATCATGCAGGACTTCCAAACGAGCAAAGGAAGGAGCAACATTCTGTTGAATCCTTCATGAGGCAACGTCCACCTTCTTTCAGTGGGTCTTCTGATCCACTTGTGGCCGAACAATGGATCAGTACTACTGAAAAGATATTTTCAGTTCTTCAATGTTCTGAACATGATAAAGTCATCCTAGCAGTGTATCGTTTGGAAGGAGATGCTGATCAATGGTGGAATCTTATTAAGAATACAAGGCAAAGGGATGAAATTGAGTCTATGGAATGGGACGAGTTCAAGAACTTATTTTTCAATAAGTACTTCCCTCGTATTCTTCGAACAAAGATGGAGAAAGAGTTTCTTGAACTGAAGCAAAGGGATGATGAATCTGTTGGTACCTATGAAGAAAATTTTACAAGACTTGCAAGGTATGCTTCTGGAATTATCATCCAACCTGAAAGTAAAGTTGATCGATTTTTCAGTGGCTTAAAACCAAGTCTTCGAAGGGCATTAGCTATAAGAGACTTCAGTAGCTATGAAGAAATTGTGCGTTGTGCTATCAAGGTGGAAATAGAAGTTGGTGTTACATATCCATCTCATGGTTTTGACAAGAAACGAAAGATGGAGTTCAAGGAGAAATCTCAAAATAATGGTGAAAAGAAGATGAATGTTTCCTTATGTACAAAGTGTGGAAAGAAGCATGGTGGAGATTGTCTTAAAGGGACTAGAAAATGTTTTAAGTGTGGAAAAGAAGGTCATCGAGCAGCTGAGTGTCGAAGTAATGGAAAAAGGGTTTCTAATGATGCGAATAAAGCAAACACTGCAGAGAACGCACCGCCAACACTTCAATGCTTCAAGTGCAAGGAAATGGGGCATTATGCTAATAATTGCCCTAATCCAAGGGTTAGTGATGATCAACATGAGCAACCACTGAAGGCAAAGGACAAAGGGAAATCACATGCGATCACTATTGGCAATGTTGAATATGACAACGATGTGGTGGAATGATTAAGTGTTTATGTAATGGGATTCCAAAATAATGTTGTATCATTGAGTGTTGCAATATTTATTGATGTGGTATTCAAAGTGATTGAGATATTTTTTGGAAATAAGATGATATGCGCATAATGAAGACGAGAAAATGAAATGTTTAATAGTATTCATGAGCTCATGATTGATATAAGGACTAAGTGATATCATGGTTTGAGTATATAGAATTTTGAGGATTTTGGTATGTGGAAAGTGTTAACTTTTAACTGCACTCATGTTTTCACTATGGTATTCAAGAGAATACACGATTAAGGACTTTGAATGTTTGGAATGTGACCAATAAGACATATCTTATGATATGTGGGGATCAACGACAGTATTAAATCTCTGGTAATCGTTGTCACTATATTATGAGAGTGGACTGCAGTATTATGTATAAGCCTAAAGATTAGACTGGATTATGTTGGACATAAGTTAGTATTGTTTAAGGATAGAAGATTTTCGATATTATTGATGGGATGTTATATTAACGTAGTTTTAGAAAAAGGACAACCTGCAGGACGGGCGACAGCCCATCGCTTCGGACAAGGCTGTAGGAATCGAACCCACAACCGAAGTGCGACTGGCCTTTATCGCCTACCACTGACCTACAGGAAGTCCCTGTTTAGTAGAAACTAGTGTTATTATATTAAGCAGTATGATATATGAAGTATAAGCCCATTTTAGGAACCATATATGATTAATCCCACTATAGATCGACTTATGTATATAAATTTTGCTAATCTTTTGAGACAGATGGAATGACCCGTCATTCTATCACATGATCTGCTAACACTTCACGAATAACAAATTCAACTTCATTTATTTAAGAGATGAAGTGGAAATTGTTCAAGGCACGAACAATAGTGATATTGTACAAAAATAAAGTAAGTATTTATTCTAATTCAAATTCTTCAACTTTAGGGAAAAGATCTTGAAAACCAAAAATGTTGTCCTAGTGCTCTTATATCTGATTAATCAGATGGTACCTTAGATCGTCACAAATTTATGGATTTGTGATTGTTGGCTTTTCCATAGCCATGTTCTCTACCACTCTCCATCAGAACATGATTGTTAGATTTCTCTTCCATATCCATATTTTCACCTATGTGGAAACCCAGTGATTAGTTTATTTGGGTAACCGTTACGTTTCATACTTTTGTTTTTAAAGATTGGTTTTGGTATTCCTTTTTACGATGTGGGTTTCTATTAAATAAACTTTCGAGTAGTAAACCATTTATAACCCCGACGAATTTCGAGGGCGAAATTCATTTTAAGGGGGGTAGAATGTAACACCCCGAGATTTTATGAAAAATATTTTTTTTAATTTCATTAATGTCTTGTGTTGTACGCTACACCAAAAGAAGCTTTCACAACAAGCATCCTTGACTTTCCTTCCATTACACACAATCGCGACCTTCCACGATAGCGTGTGTCGTACGCAACACCAAGTTTCGCTAAACAACGATATGCTATTAAGATATTATTAAAACTAGCCGTTATGAATAGTAATAACCACTTTTTGAAATTTTGTAAATTTTATTTTTCAAAATGGACTTCATTTATGGATTAGGAGTATCGAATTTAGCCTATGGTGAAATTTTGGTAATTTTCGGATAACTTTCATATTTTGATGAATAGTGGAAATTACTAAATTTTAATTAAAAACAACTTTTTCAATCGAAATAATTAATAGTTATAAATTATTAATTTGAGTGGTTTTAAAGTATATTTAGAATATATTTTTACAATTTAATACAATGTTGGACATTGGATGTAATTTCACATTTAAACTAGACATAAACAAGTGTCAATCTTTTGATAGATATTGTTTCTTAAAAACACGCTATTTGTTTTAACAGCGGGATTTAATTATAAAATTAATTAATGCAACTTTTATGTTATGAATTTGGTAAAATAGACTTCATTTTTGAATTCGGAATATGAAATATAGCTTGGGATGAAATTTTGGCATTGTTCTGAAAAACATCAATTTTTGATGAATAGTGAAACTACTAAGTGGTAGGTTAAAAACTGAATTTTGCATAAAACTTAATTTTACCGCTTCTGTGAATGGAATTTCAAAAATCTGAGAGACACGGTTAATATCAAGGACTAAAATGTGGTTCAATGAGATGAAAATAATTTTTTGGTGAATAGTAACTTTTTACTTTTTTTACCACGGTTAATAGTAAATAGGGTAACTAAGGGTAAATATGATATTAATATTACCCTAACACATGTCCTAATTCTATTGGACAAGTGTAATTCGACCAAAAACAAACTTAGGAATAAAATATGACCATTTAGGCCCACTTGGATTAGATTAGGACATTTATTATTAATTTATTTAAAGAAGGGTTAAAATAGTTAAAATCAAAGTTTAATAAGTAAATCATTTTTAATATGGGGGTATACATAAGATAAATTCGACTATAAATATTCATTAGAAAGATAAAACGATTTCCTACATGATGGTATTTTATTTGTAATTTTTAGACATCAAATAATATAATTTATTTATGACACAAAGATGATGTAGTAATTATCTTATTAATGAAATATTGACATAATTGATAATATAAATACCAAAATAAATGTAATTTAAGACTTTTTATGAATTCTACTAATTTTCTAGGTTACTAGTATATATTAGTGTTGATGTAATCAACTTGGTTCGAACATATAATTCTGTTATGACTTTCACAAAAATCATATATCAAATAGTGTCAAAATTGACACAAAATAGTTTTTAAATCAAATATTATATTATTAATTGTTATTTTATTCCTAAAAATATAAGGTTCGGCCAAATGACTTAGATAATGATATATATATTAATAATAAACAATTTGGGGTTCGTTTGGCATGTTATAGTAAGTGTATTAACCATATAGTGAAAGAAAACAAAAAGACACAGTAAAAGTTAAATTAATTAACTTAGAGTTAAATCTAATTGATAAGGTTAAAATAATATCTTAAACTTGTCTAAATTCTATTGGTTGATAGGATTTCGACCCATCCTTACTTTAGCTTCGAAATAAGACCCTTTGGAACCATTATAAACCGATTTTGACTTTAATATAAAATAATATTTTGAGATATTCCTAAGGTGCCCCTCTCCTCCCCTATAAAAGGACACCTCCTCCCCCTCCTCCTCACACCAATTTGAGCACTCAAGCTCGGCCAACCCCTGCCAATTTCTCCTCTCCACTTCCCTAGCAACATCCTATAGGTTCTGGTCTTCCTCAAAGACCAATTTTAGTGCCCTAAGAGGAGGTCTCAAAGAGGCACTTCAAAGAAGAGGTAATTACCGTTACCAATTCTTTCATCTTTATTTCTTCTTCCACTTCTTCTTCTTAGGTTGTTTCATTATGAAGTAATAACATCAGTATCACTCATATACAGATATGTTATTATATGTATGAAACAACCCTATTTCACCATCTATCCATCCTACGGAAAAAGAAATCACCGCGCGTGCGTACGTACGGAATACCGTCTCCACGCCGTGGTGTAATCTATTTTCCACCACCACCTTACATGGATGGGTATAATGGTGTAAAGAATAACTATACATAGTTATTACAACATCATATTGATTCTGATATATTGTATAATCCACTCCAATTCAATTCAATATTTATAGAAATGATATCATCGCTCGTGCGTACGTACGGACTACCGTCTCCACGACGCGATGAGATTCATTCTCCATGTTAACCATTTAAGAATGATTATAATGTATATATAAGAAATAATAATGAAATATATGACATTATAAAGCTACTGGATTTATGTATATATACATATGTATGTAATCTACTTACTTCCATTTCAAGACAATAAGGAAAGGAAAATAGTGTTCATGCGTACGTACGGACTACCGTCTCCATGAACGGTGTTTTTCATTTTATTTATCTACCTATTATATATATATATATACTGAATATATATGATATATAAATCATATTTTATATTCTGGAAGTAAGTAAATCATGATATAAGTAATAATTATGTCAAGAACAACAAGTCAAAACACCTACGATAAATGAAACGATTTTACCCAAAACGCTTCTTTAACATGGAGTTTACAAAAGAACGGGTAATATAATGTCATAAGTGAACCATATATGATATCATAACAATGAATATGATTCTGTAATAAGTCAATAACATGATTTAAATCATTATACAGGATGTTCGGACACTTACAAAGCAAGTCGGACCTAAGGTAAGGGAAATATCACAATCTCATTTTTATCCGAGATTGTTTATTCGTAAGTATTTACTGGGGTTTATTTTATCATCCACATCCATGTTTCCTCAATATGTAATATTATTTCCATCCAACTACAATGGTTTAAATCCAATTTTACCCTTTGGTTAGTTTTTAGTAAAAGATATGAAAGGAATCTTTTGTCGTTTATCGTACGAGGTACATTTTGACTTTTTCGACAAAAGTACAAAGAATGTTTTTTTTAACTTATACGGCACGAACGGATTTCTACTGTTTTATAAAGCCTTATTTTCATGAAGCTTCCTCTAAAAGATTTCATGACTATTTTCAATAAAATCTCTTTCTTTTAAAATTGCATGATGTTTTGTGAAAAGAAATTGATTTTGAAGAAGAAAGGATATTTTCCTCAAGAATTCAATTCAAGTGTTTTATCAAAATTATTTTCCATCTAAGATAATAAAGGGTTCTGTTTCTATCCATATTTTTACATTGATTTGACTATGTTGAGATGGAATTATGTTTATGAATTCCTTTATCTTATATGAATTGATTCATGATGTCATGATGTTTCAAGAATCCCATTTTTATTACATGGGTTATGCGATGATGTATGATTTATGATTTTGTGGCACACATAAGAAAGGATTCATTAAGAGATGGGTGGGACCTATATCTCCCTCCAATGCATTGGGTAAAGATTTTATATCTCATGAGATAGACATGGCTGGAATGGTAGGTTATACCGGTTCAGTGAAACAGGACTGAAACGAGGATTACTCGATTCAGAAAGGGACTTTGTCCACTAAGATAGTCTTGGCAATGAGTCTTGACTAACAAGAAATGATTCTCTATGATTATGTGTGTATGCCACAAAGTTCCATGTTTTATGTTATGATTATTGTGATTACATTTCACTGCCATGATTTATCCCAGGTTATGAAATTATGCTCTCTTTTGCAGGTTATGATTTCCAAAATGTTATGTTCTTATGAATATGATGTGATTGATATTTCTTTTGTTTACCCTTACTGAGCATTTGAGCTCACCCTTTTATGTTTTCTTTTCCCCAGGATATAAAGAATGGTTTTAGGTAAAAAAAAAGGAAGATCTTTATGGGAGATGTTGAAGATCTTTCACCAGGATTAGAAGATTACGATCCGAGTTTCCAAAGACACTAAACTATTACGATCCTTGTGTGTGTGTTTTTGTTATGTACTAAGTATTCCGCAAAAGTAATGTAATGTCAATGTACGTCAAGATACGGGTCTCTACAGTTGGTATCAGAGGAAAGGTTTAGTCAACCTTTGGAAACTAGGATGCGAGAACTTTAGTGAGATCCCTAGAGATATTTCTAAGGTATGTCTAGGGATGTCTCTAAGGTTAAGTATACGTATAGGTTATGGTCCTAGAATTACGCTAACGATCTTCGAATTTAACCTAAGATGTTAGATATTGAGGGTACTAACCCTTTATTATGTTGTTTTCCCTAGCATGATTTTTGCATCTCACACAATTCTTTTGGGGTTTTAGACGATGGCTGGAACCCGAAGGAACCGTGTTAATGCGGAATGTGATGGGCAATGCAATGATTGTACCCCTGAGCAACCAGACGATATAGGAGCTGGAATGCAAAATCTTGTAGCCATGCTCACACAACTTTCTCAAGCTATGAATCATGCAGGACTTCCAAACGAGCAAAGGAAGGAGCAACATTCTGTTGAATCCTTCATGAGGCAACGTCCACCTTCTTTCAGTGGGTCTTCTGATCCATTTGTGGCTGAACAATGGATCAGTACTACTGAAAAGATATTTTCAGTTCTTCAATGTTCTGAACATGATAAAGTCATCCTAGCAGTGTATCGTTTGGAAGGAGATGCTGATCAATGGTGGAATCTTATTAAGAATACAAGGCAAAGGGATGAAATTGAGTCTATGGAATGGGACGAGTTCAAGAACTTATTTTTCAATAAGTACTTCCCTCGTATTCTTCGAACAAAGATGGAGAAAGAGTTTCTTGAACTGAAGCAAAGGGATGATGAATCTGTTGGTACCTATGAAGCAAATTTTACAAGACTTGCAAGGTATGCTTCTGGAATTATCATCCAACCTGAAAGTAAAGTTGATCGATTTTTCAGTGGCTTAAAACCAAGTCTTCGAAGGGCATTAGCTATAAGAGACTTCAGTAGCTATGAAGAAATTGTGCGTTGTGCTATCAAGGTGGAAATGGAAGTTGGTGTTACATATCCATCTCATGGTTTTGACAAGAAACGAAAGATGGAGTTCAAGGAGAAATCTCAAAATAATGGTGAAAAGAAGATGAATGTTTCCTTATGTACAAAGTGTGGAAAGAAGCATGGTGGAGATTGTCTTAAAGGGACTAGAAAATGTTTTAAGTGTGGAAAAGAAGGTCATCGAGCAGCTGAGTGTCGAAGTAATGGAAAAAGGGTTTCTAATGATGTGAATAAAGCAAACACTGTAGAGAACGCACCGCCAACACTTCAATGCTTCAAGTGCAAGGAAATGGGGCATTATGCTAATAATTTCCCTAATCCAAGGGTTAGTGATGATCAACATGAGCAACCACTGAAGGCAAAGGACAAAGGGAAATCACATGCGATCACTATTGGCAATGTTGAATATGACAACGATGTGGTGGAATGATTAAGTGTTTATGTAATGGGATTCCAAAATAATGTTGTATCATTGAGTGTTGCAATATTTATTGATGTGGTATTCAAAGTGATTGAGATATTTTTTGGAAATAAGATGATATGCGCATAATGAAGACGAGAAAATGAAATGTTTAATAGTATTCATGAGCTCATGATTGATATAAGGACTAAGTGATATCATGGTTTGAGTATATAGAATTTTGAGGATTTTGGTATGTGGAAAGTGTTAACTTTTAACTGCACTCATGTTTTCACTATGGTATTCAAGAGAATACACGATTAAGGACTTTGAATGTTTGGAATGTGACCAACAAGACATATCTTATGATATGTGGGGATCAACGACAGTATTAAATCTCTGGTAATCGTTGTCACTATATTATGAGAGTGGACTGCAGTATTATGTATAAGCCTAAAGATTAGACTGGATTATGTTGGACATAAGTTAGTATTGTTTAAGGATAGAAGATTTTCGATATTATTGATGGGATGTTATATTAACGTAGTTTTAGAAAAAGGACAACCTGCAGGACGGGCGACAGCCCTTCGCTTCAGACAAGGCTGTAGGAATCGAACCCACAACCGAAGTGCGACTGGCCTTTATCGCCTACCACTGACCTACAGGAAGTCCCTGTTTAGTAGAAACTAGTGTTATTATATTAAGCAGTATGATATATGAAGTATAAGCCCATTTTAGGAACCATATATGATTAATCCCACTATAGATCGACTTATGAATATAAATTTTGCTAATCTTTTGAGACAGATGGAATGACCCGTCATTCTATCACATGATCTGCTAACACTTCACGAATAACAAATTCAACTTCATTTATTTAAGAGATGAAGTGGAAATTGTTCAAGGCACGAACAATAGTGATATTGTACAAAAATAAAGTAAGTATTTATTCTAATTCAAATTCTTCAACTTTAGGGAAAAGATCTTGAAAACCAAAAATGTTGTCCTAGTGCTCTTATATCTGATTAATCAGATGGTACCTTAGATCGTCACAAATTTATGGATTTGTGATTGTTGGCTTTTCCATAGCCATGTTCTCTACCACTCTCCATCAGAACATGATTGTTAGATTTCTCTTCCATATCCATATTTTCACCTATGTGGAAACCCAGTGATTAGTTTATTTGGGTAACCGTTACGTTTCATACTTTTGTTTTTAAAGATTGGTTTTGGTATTCCTTTTTACGATGTGGGTTTCTATTAAATAAACTTTCGAGTAGTAAACCATTTATAACCCCGACGAATTTCGAGGGCGAAATTCATTTTAAGGGGGGTAGAATGTAACACCCTGAGATTTTATGAAAAATATTTTTTTTAATTTCATTAATGTCTTGTGTTGTACGCTACACCAAAAGAAGCTTTCACAACAAGCATCCTTGACTTTCCTTCCATTACACACAATCGCGACCTTCCACGATAGCGTGTGTCGTACGCAACACCAAGTTTCGCTAAACAACGATATGCTATTAAGATATTATTAAAACTAGCCGTTATGAATAGTAATAACCACTTTTTGAAATTTTGTAAATTTTATTTTTCAAAATGGACTTCATTTATGGATTAGGAGTATCGAATTTAGCCTAAGGTGAAATTTTGGTAATTTTCGGATAACTTTCATATTTTGATGAATAGTGGAAATTACTAAATTTTAATTAAAAACAACTTTTTCAATCGAAATAATTAATAGTTATAAATTATTAATTTGAGTGGTTTTAAAGTATATTTAGAATATATTTTTACAATTTAATACAATGTTGGACATTGGATGTAATTTCACATTTAAACTAGACATAAACAAGTGTCAATCTTTTGATAGATATTGTTTCTTAAAAACACGCTATTTGTTTTAAAAGCGGGATTTAATTATAAAATTAATTAATGCAACTTTTATGTTATGAATTTGGTAAAATAGACTTCATTTTTGAATTCGGAATATGAAATATAGCTTGGGATGAAATTTTGGCATTGTTCTGAAAAACATCAATTTTTGATGAATAGTGAAACTACTAAGTGGTAGGTTAAAAACTGAATTTTGCATAAAACGTAATTTTACCGCTTCTGTGAATGGAATTTCAAAAATCTGAGAGACACGGTTAATATCAAGGACTAAAATGTGGTTCAATGAGATGAAAATAATTTTTTGGTGAATAGTAACTTTTTACTTTTTTTACCACGGTTAATAGTAAATAGGGTAACTAAGGGTAAATATGATATTAATATTACCCTAACACATGTCCTAATTCTATTGGACAAGTGTAATTCGACCAAAAACAAACTTAGGAATAAAATATGACCATTTAGGCCCACTTGGATTAGATTAGGACATTTATTATTAATTTATTTAAAGAAGGGTTAAAATAGTTAAAATCAAAGTTTAATAAGTAAATCATTTTTAATATGGGGTTATACATAAGATAAATTCGACTATAAATATTCATTAGAAAGCTAAAAAGATTTCCTACATGATGGTATTTTATTTGTAATTTTTAGACATCAAATAATATAATTTATTTATGACACAAAGATGATGTAGTAATTATCTTATTAATGAAATATTGACATAATTGATAATAGAAATACCAAAATAAATGTAATTTAAGACTTTTTATGAATTCTACTAATTTTCTAGGTTACTAGGATATATTAGTGTTGATTTAATCAACTTGGTTCGAACATATAATTCTGTTATGACTTTCACAAAAATCATATATCAAATAGTGTCAAAATTGACACAAAATAGTTTTTAAATAAAATATTATATTATTAATTGTTATTTTATTCCTAAAAATATAAGGTTCGGCCAAATGACTTAGATAAGGATATATATATTAATAATAAACAATTTGGGGTTCGTTTGGCATGTTATAGTAAGTGTATTAACCATATAGTGAAAGAAAACAAAAAGACACGGTAAAAGTTAAATTAATTAACTTAGAGTTAAATCTAATTGATAAGGTTAAAATAATATCTTAAACTTGTCTAAATTCTATTGGTTGATAGGATTTCGACCCATCCTTACTTTAGCTTCGAAATAAGACCCTTTGGAACCATTATAAACCGATTTTGACTTTAATATAAAATAATATTTTGAGATATTCTTAAGGTGCCCCTCTCCTCCCCTATAAAAGGACACCTCCTCCCCCTCCTCCTCACACCAATTTGAGCACTCAAGCTCGGCCAACCCCTGCCAATTTCTCCTCTCCACTTCCCTAGCAACATACTATAGGTTCTGGTCTTCCTCAAAGACCAATTTTAGTGCCCTAAGAGGAGGTCTCAAAGAGGCACTTCAAAGAAGAGGTAATTACCGTTACCAATTCTTTCATCTTTATTTCTTCTTCCACTTCTTCTTCTTAGGTTGTTTCATTATGAAGTAATAACATCAGTATCACTCATATACTGATATGTTATTATAAGTATGAAACAACCCTATTTCACCATCTATCCATCCTACAGAAAAAGAAATCACCGCGCGTGCGTACGTACGGAATACCGTCTCCACGCCGTGGTGTAATCTATTTTCCACCACCACCTTACATGGATGGGTATAATGGTGTAAAGAATAACTATACATAGTTATTACAACATCATATTGATTCTGATATATTGTATAATCCACTCCAATTCAATTCAATATTTATAGAAATGATATCATCGCTCGTGCGTACGTACGGACTACCGTCTCCACGACGCGATGAGATTCATTCTCCATGTTAACCATTTAAGAATGATTATAATGTATATATAAGAAATAATAATGAAATATATGACATTATAAAGCTACTGGATTTATGTATATATACATATGTATGTAATCTACTTACTTCCATTTCAAGACAATAAGGAAAGGAAAACAGTGTTCATGCGTACGTACGGACTACCGTCTCCATGAACGGTGTTTTTCATTTTATTTATCTACCTATTATATATATATATACTGAATATATATGATATATAAATCATATTTTATATTCTGGAAGTAAGTAAATCATGATATAAGTAATAATTATGTCAAGAACAACAAGTCAAAACACCTACGATAAATGAAACGATTTTACCCAAAACGCTTCTTTAACATGGAGTTTACAAAAGAACGGGTAATATAATGTCATAAGTGAACCATATATGATATCATAACAATGAATATGATTCTGTAATAAGTCAATAACATGATTTAAATCATTATACAGGAGGTTCGGACACTTACAAAGCAAGTCGGACCTAAGGTAAGGGAAATATCACAATCTCATTTTTATCCGAGATTGTTTATTCGTAAGTATTTACTGGGGTTTATTTTATCATCCACATCCATGTTTCCTCAATATGTAATATTATTTCCATCCAACTACAATGGTTTAAATCCAATTTTACACTTTGGTTAGTTTTTAGTAAAAGATATGAAAGGAATCTTTTGTCGTTTATCGTACGAGGTACATTTTGACTTTTTCGACAAAAGTACAAAGAATGTTTTTTTTAACTTATACGGCACGAACGGATTTCTACTGTTTTATAAAGCCTTATTTTCATGAAGCTTCCTCTAAAAGATTTCATGACTATTTTCAATAAAATCTCTTTCTTTTAAAATTGCATGATGTTTTGTGAAAAGAAATTGATTTTGAAGAAGAAAGGATATTTTCCTCAAGAATTCAATTCAAGTGTTTTATCAAAATTATTTTCCATCTAAGATAATAAAGGGTTCTGTTTCTATCCATATTTTTACATTGATTTGACTATGTTGAGATGGAATTATGTTTATGAATTCCTTTATCTTATATGAATTGATTCATGATGTCATGATGTTTCAAGAATCCCATTTTTATTACATGGGTTATGCGATGATGTATGATTTATGATTTTGTGGCACACATAAGAAAGGATTCATTAAGAGATGGGTGGGACCTATATCTCCCTCCAATGCATTGGGTAAAGATTTTATATCTCATGAGATAGACATGGCTGGAATGGTAGGTTATACCGGTTCAGTGAAACAGGACTGAAACGAGGATTACTCGATTCAGAAAGGGACTTTGTCCACTAAGATAGTCTTGGCAATGAGTCTTGACTAACAAGAAATGATTCTCTATGATTATGTGTGTATGCCACAAAGTTCCATGTTTTATGTTATGATTATTGTGATTACATTTCACTGCCATGATTTATCCCATGTTATGAAATTATGCTCTCTTTTGCAGGTTATGATTTCCAAAATGTTATGTTCTTATGAATATGATGTGATTGATATTTCTTTTGTTTACCCTTACTGAGCATTTGAGCTCACCCTTTTATGTTTTCTTTTCCCCAGGATATAAAGAAAGGTTTTAGGTAAAAAAAAAGGAAGATCTTTATGGGAGATGTTGAAGATCTTTCACCAGGATTAGAAGATTACGATCCGAGTTTCCAAAGACACTAAACTATTACGATCCTTGTGTGTGTGTTTTTGTTATGTACTAAGTATTCCGCAAAAGTAATGTAATGTCAATGTACGTCAAGATACGGGTCTCTACATTTCTCATTCATGGCTGGTGAGAAAACCATTTTTATGGTTGATAAAAATTATAAAATATGTATTATATCTTGTGTAAGGTTATATAACCATTTTATATAAATTATATTAAATAATATGACAGAACTAGTTCATTATGACTGAAAAATGGAAAAATAATGATAAAAGATACTAATTAGCATGTTATCTAATTATTCATCCTAATATATGGGAAAAAATTGTAATTAATAACAATTAAAATTATTTTTTTTATTAATTACATTTAATTCCAATTAAAGAGAACTATACCCATTTTATGTGATCTTCATTACTCATATACAAGTTTACCAATCATGAAAACCAAGGAAACAAACACTCTCGAGCAATAAAATTGCATATTATCAATCATAAAATATTATATAAATGGACTTAAAAAATTTATATTAAATTAAATAGATGTATAAGAGGTTCTGAATTAATTAATTAATGGATTTAATTTGGTTATTTAGGATGTTATGATCGATTTAATAACACATTCAGACATACGGTATGAGTATTCTACCCAAACCTCCATTTTTTCTTTCGGTTAAACATTCAATAAATTTAATCAAATATAATGTTTCATTATTTATTGATATTTATTATAATTTTGGTTTATATTTACAAAAAGCATATATTCAGATCATATCATATTTCATTGATGTAGTTATACATGTTTTCAAATGGTTCTCTTCCAAATTCCTCTCGATAAACAATCCTGATTAAAGGAAACTTCCCAAATTTGTACTCATTTTCATGTGATATATATAATATACTTTTAACCATAAAATTTTATCTCAAA
The DNA here is from genome assembly GCA_963277665.1 of Viscum album. NCBI lineage: Eukaryota > Viridiplantae > Streptophyta > Magnoliopsida > Santalales > Viscaceae > Viscum > Viscum album. Next base: position 1,646,845,967 of record OY728132.1, read on the forward strand.
TAAATTTTTTTTAATTGATAAATAATTCAATTAATTTTTGGGTTTATGAAAAAAATCATCGTATTCTCTTTAAAATCTTTTTAATATTTTTCATAAAATGCACTAATATATTTTATTTGTAAAGTTTCTTAGACTATTTTTAAACAATTTCACTTATGTGGAACATAATTTATTCCCAAAATATAATTTTAATGCCTTTATCTTTAATTTTAGAGGATATACAGTTTAAAAATATGATTTTATGATAAATACATATAATTTTTCAAAATAACTATTCTTTCCAAATTAAAACGGTTTTTTCTCATCTCACTTTTAATTTTCTGAGATATATGTCGTGATCACCACTTATTCCTTTTGTGAGTGGTGTATGTACCTCCCTATGATATATCATTTCAAATAGTCTCTTTATTATAAAGATATTACATTGTACTATGATTTGAATATTTCAAAATGGTAGGGGATACTTTGGAATGATTAAAGATTAATTTCCTTTAGAAATTCTCAATGCTGTCACTATATATATCGACTTCCTTTGTTGAATATTTTAATTTATTGATGATTATTTTTTTATTTTGATCATCCATCATATTCTATTTCAGGGTTTATCATCAGTTTTACTATGGATGTGGTTTATTGATATGATTCACTATACCACTCATACAGGTTAGTGACTATGTTTTTATATTGGGGAATGATATTTAAATTTTAATGTTATATTTTGTTTTTGTTCATCCCCATTCATATTAGGAATGCATTGGACTTACTATGTTATGGGTGGGGCCTTCTATATCTTCTCAATGGATCATTAATTCTCGTAAGACAAACTAGAATAGGGTTTTACCCATTATGTATGGTGTCTTGACCGAGGCCTTGATGGTATGATTATGATATCCGACATTATGGATTGTGTCATTATGAAGCTAGTAATAGATTGTGCATTCTATTATTTAACTAATGGAATATCCATGGTTTTGTTTTATTTCTGCATTTTTAGTTTTTAATCCCTACCATTTTATTCCATGAATATGTTTTAATGGCATGCATACTTTTAGTTATTTACCATGATTTATATTTATGCTTCCACTGGATTAATTACCCTTACTAACAATCAGAGCTCACCATTTTCTTATTTTTTCTCCCCAGGATACAAATATGTATATTATAAATGAATTTCAATGATAATATACTATTTATTAATATTTCCAAAGAAGTTTTTATGTTTTAATTTATTTCAAGACGTAATGTAACAATAATTTATGAATCTGATTTTTCAATGCTACAAAACTATTATGTCTTTTGGGATTCAATTCCTCATAATCTTACTAATGTAATAATTAAGATACCATCTTTGTGCTAATAGGTTCAAGGTCTCTACATACAAGGTGTAATATTTTAGTGTCATAAACATTTAGGAATGAATAGTTGTGGCATCGCATTCTGGTTCACATAGGCGAGAGTAGACAATAGACCTTGGTTTCGAAGGGATTGTTTAAGCATGATTATGTTGAGTAAAACACATGTGAAATAAATATTTATATGAAATTAGTATATATCTTCTTCTATTTGTTTTGGTAATATCACTAATGAATTTAAATCTGGACTTAGTTTATATTAATATATAGGTATTAAAAATAATTTTATCTCATAGGGGTGTGATGTACTATATTACCTTCATAGAAGATTACAAAAGGTAGATATTGGAGTTTTATGAAATAAAATGTATGTGGTATTTAGAAAATTAATCAGATGAAGATCCACATGTTGAGACCAGAATTTATCTATAATGCATTTGATTCAATGATTGTGATGAGTATAAAAGAATTTTTTTTAATTCATTTGGTATGATGGAATCCAGAACGAGAATACTATTTTTGAAAAACATAAGGAAAATAAGGTTACAAAATGTATGACCCTAATGTTGAATGAGAGTGATAAGAGAATGATGGTATAATATAGATTCTCGATTTGTTTTTATACTGAATAATTTAACCATGATTCATATCTCATGAATTATAGTTCACTCGAACAATTAGGTCTCTAATATCCATATTAAAATGGATCTAGAAATGCATTAGTTTAAATCTTATAATATTTGTCTGATCAATAATCCATACCCTTGATAAGGGAATTGAATTTTTTATGTTGTAAGATTTGTATTAGAGATGTCTAATAGTTGAATACGGTGACAAAAACATTATATTTCTATATTGGCAAGACCACCAATAGAATTTTATCAATGTCTCAAATTTCATGTTTAATGAAGATATCCTATAGAAGTTAAAAAACAAAGTATAAGAAGTTATCCAGAGAAAAGAACAACATAAAACTGAGTTTTATCTAAAATTTGGTTAGTTGGTTCCAGACTATTCATTGAGAAATAAATATTTTGAGGTTAAACCATGTTTCTAAAAATAATAAAACATAAATTTCTAAATGAAGTGGATTCCATTATGCCATAATGATCAAGGAATGTGGAATATCATGAAAGAGTTTCAAAATTATAGGTTCATGAATGCATTTAACCTAAAGGATTGTGTTAGTCTACCCAGATAAAAATACAACAGTAATGGTTTGATTAAAAAATTCACATTTTACTACATGTTGGTGGTGGGTAACTCAAAATCCTAAATTAGGTGGTAATTATTAGGAACTAATTATCTTGTGAGTTATAAAAAAAAGATGAATTGGATTCCTTATACAATTTTAATAAATTTGATTTAATCGGGACACTATAAAGAATTAGTGAAATACAATTTTTATTATTATCAACTTATAGAGGAAGAGGATGATGGTAACCAATATAAGAATAAAATGGTTATGAGAGTTTTTGAACTATAAAAGGAGTGGGATTGGTGAGATTTGTTTTTAATTTTTTATTATTCACAATAATTCATATGATTCAAAAAATGGTTGATAAAAAAATTTTGTTTCCTGAAAAATATGATTCCAAGATTGTATTCCATTATAGAAATTCAGATGAAGATATCTACATCGTGAAATAATTCATATTTTTATTGAATATAAAGTTAGTGTTGGCTTAGAATAAGAAATGAAGTTTGTATGATCTTATATAGGTACTAATATAGTAGAATTGGAAGTATAATTCATTCATAGAGGTAAAAATGATCATATAGTGAAATTTTGATGAACAATACAATCGAATTATGAATGGTGTGGACGCTTTATTATCATTATTCTCCATATTGTTGAATTTCTATTAGTTGGACTAGTTAAGGATTTTCTTGAATAGTTGAAGTCATATTTTCCCAAAATATTTCATAGTGTTTTTTTCTATAAGGTGAGTATTAGGTTTGAGGATAATGAGGGACTCATGATTCCCAAAATTATCTCCATCTATGTGAGAATATGTTTAGAAGGTAGTAGGGAAATTAATAAAGAAAGAATAAAAGCATGTGAGAACCCCTTTCTAAAACAACAACATTTTATAATAGTAAGAAACCTAAAATAGAGAAGGAGGGAATGATTGTGGTCAGGGTTATGTATGTATCAACTATGGAAAATAAAATATACATTATTATTTATACAAGTTCAGATATTACACATGTTACTTGTGTATGTTCCAGGTACATGGAGAATAGTGAAAAGGATCACTGGAAGGGTATTAAGTTTATATTCTTGCATGTTTAAGGTTCAGGTGTTCTACAACCCTATTTCAGAATAAATTATATATTTAAAGGTATTTTATATTATTTATTTGGAGGAGATACAAAATAAATTAATAGAAAAACAGGTTTTGTGTTTAATTTTGAAATCATTTCCTGGAGATTCATGTCATGAATTCCTATTGTAGTAGCATTGTTCAGCACACAAGATGAGTATGTTGTAATTATGTAATTAGAGAAGGATTTAGTGTTGATAAAGGGTATATTAGGGGAAATTTAAAGGAGGGAAAAAATAAAAAGACTATTTTTGGAAACCAATCTTAAATTTAGTTGGACTAGAATATAGTGATTCACTTATAGATGGAACTCATTAAGAATAAGAACCAGTTTATTTTAAATATTCATGTCTGTTTAATGTCTGGACTGTGGATGGTGATTAGGAATCAAAATATAGTGGACATTCTGACTGTTGTTATAGAGTTGTAATTTTAGGTGTAGTGTTTTGATTTAGATTCGATTTAATAACTTAGTGGTCGAGGGATCTTATAAGCTACAAAATAATTGAAGAGTTGAATTTGATGGAATGTTTTTTCAGACAAAGAAACATGTGGTCTATATGAATTTATTCTGATGTGTTGAAAATAGAGCTCAAGTGAGAGATTATTATGAATGGTTTGAATCAATGTTAAAAGAAATAATTGGTTTCTTATGGAAAGTAGAAACAACCATAACATGATGTAGAACCAGAATGTACCCAGTAGATTCAAAACCATTTTCCTAAGACTAGAGGCATTGAAATCATTTTGAAATATTAGTATGGAAAAAATAATGGATTACATAAGAGTAACTCCTGTAGTACATTATTTCAATATAATTTTTCAAGTGATATGTAATATTTATCCTAAGGATAAATAAGAGTGATATATATATTATTTATCGATGTATTCTTTTTTACATTGAAATATGATGGTGAATTCAATGAATTTGAAAGAATATTTTTTTACATGATTATGTGGAACTTTTCCTTATGATCAAATAGAGAAAGATTACAAAGATCTAGATGATAGATATGGTTCTCATCTATAAATTTATGGAGTGTTGTGAAATATAATAAATAATAAAATATCCAATCTAAGATTCTTTTCAATTGTACTTGGGAGAAACTCTTTAGCCAATGTTCCATTTTTAATCTCATGATCCTCTCAAATTGATGATTCTTATTTCTCATGGAGTAGGATTTGTTGAAAACCACATAAATCACTATCTTGGTTAAATTATTTTATTTTACTTTGTCTTTGTTCAATTTTTTGTATACTATAAAAAATTGTTGGTTGTTTAATGGTTGATGGATAGGGTGTGGGGATTATTCATTTTGAATACATTTATTTCTCATGTATCTTCTTTTGGACCTTCTAAAAACCATATTCTTCATTTGAGGATTGTATTTTTGGTCCACTCGGGATCACATAAATTAGTGGAATACCCTATACACTATTTTATGATTGTTATGTGAAATTCATCACAAAATATCTATACAAAATAATTGTTTACATGATCATTCATGATGAAAAACACAATGGCTAGTTGTTGTTTTTCTATAAAAAACATATAATAGATCAATATAAATTAAAACATGGTATCATAAAAGAATACTTTTATTTTGAAAATAGTGACAAAAATTTCATGAAGTATTAGTAATTAAAATAAAAATTAACTTTTTCATTTCAATTATTTTATTTCTAAATGCAATGTAATAAATACATGAAACATTCGTATGATGGAAAAGTTGATGTCATAAATATCCATTATAAGAAAAAAATTAAAACATATAACACAAGAATACACTAATTTCCTTTTATCATTTGTTTAGAGTATTCATTCTTATTTTCCTAAAAAATCGTATAATCCAATATTTCATTACTTGTGGTCTTTATTTTTTATATCTATTCTTTTTTTATTAAATATGTTTTATATTATATTTATTTTTTAGTTTGTTTTTTTGTTTTTAAATAATATTTAACTAAAAATATATCCATAAGAAATATAATTATGTTGAGAAATATTATAATTGAAATATATGAAATTATAATAATAATCAATTTATTTGTTTTAAAAATAAATTTATCAATATAAAATAATTTAATAATGTAAAAGTAAATATGTTTTTGTATTTTTATTAAAAATTATAAACATACATACCAATGATAAAATATTAGTAAAGAAGACGTTAAAATTATTTAAAATTAAAAAAAATTCTTAGAAATATTTTTTTTAATTTAAAAACAAAATTTGTTATTTTGATTTTAAGAATATAAATTTCCCTAAAATAATGTATAATTAAATATAATATATGATATTCCTATATTAAGGATAATGAATCTTGAGGGGGTTGTTGAATATGTGTTCTCTATTATTTCATTCCTTTTTAATAGTTCATCACCTTTTTATTAAATATAAAATGAATTAAAAAATATCGAAATTGTTAAAATGAATTTTTCCATTTATATTTTCTCTCAACAATTTCATTATATTTGAAATAAATATTACACAAAATGTTCATGGATTTATATAAGTAATATAATAGCTTAGAATACTACATCCTTGTTCTGAATTGTATAATCATTGTTATTTGGTATTACTCAATTATTCATAAAAAATACTATGAGTCTTAATAGTCTTGTATCATCCATAAAGCCATATGTTTAATCTCACTAATATTTATAGTCAACCCCTTATTTATCAAATATCTCATGCTTTAGTCTATATAGAAAGTAAATATGGGGTAAATAACTCCTCTAAGATGTTATTTAGATCATATTTCAATGAATTAATGGATTCATTTTGTGAAAAAGGAGTTATTTTGACTATTATTTGAATGAAACTTGAGTTTATTTGTACATTCTCAAATCCAAACAAAAAATCATGTGGTAAATAATTGGTAAGTTGTCTTATGAAAATTTATTTTACTCTTCATTATATTTTATGTTTATTATTATTATTATTCGTTTTTCTTTTATTTATTTATATAAAAAATTAATTTTCATCCTCTTGACCTTTAAATATTGAATAAAAATATATGAACCCTTCTGTTATTATTAGATTCAGCATCCCAATTCTATAAAATGTTGTTCTATGAATTAAAATGTTAAATTATCTCGTAATGATGTTTAATGTCCCCATTTAATTATTTTTTAATTTATTATCAATATTTATAATATTTATTATGTACCATTATTTCATATTTTAGTAAATGATATAAATAAAAAAAATTATCAATTAATAAATAAATATAATTTCATAGAAAATATGATCTAATATCACTTAATAATTAAAATTAATTTTTCATAATTCTATATCAACAATTATAAAAAAGTTAATTATTCAAATCATTGATGGGGTTGTCTTATTCTCAAATTCGTAATTTGATTTTTCTAGATTTACAGTTTTGATAGTGTCTTAGAGGTCACCTTTTCAAACAAATTATTTTCCACATTCCATTGATACATAATTTTTCTTTTCACTCATTATGTTCATATTAAAATAGTACAATCAAATTAATTAATTACAGGTTCTCTAACCATTAATTATTGTTGATGTGTTTCCACTATCAGGGTTTCCCATGAATGTATACCCTTCAATGAAGTAATATTTTTCCAATGTTACATTTATGATATCTATTGCTTATTTCCTCAACTTAAATGGCTTAAAATGAATATTTGGACTATTATTTCGATTAATATTATCTTATATATCTTGAAATTATATTTTAGAATTATAAATTCCCGTATTCTACATCCAATGTTCTTCCTATATCATACAATTATCTATGTTGATGAAATCTAGTTTCCCTTACAACTATCCTAGCATCCCAGTGGTTTGATGTTGTTCCCCCTGATGGAGGGATATGGGTTATAGGATTGTGGTTACCTAGTATTTATCTATATTGATATTGAGGGTATTTTTTTGGGAATAGGGTCCATTTATAATTTTCAATATTTCATACTACCTAAATTTGACAATATCTAAAAACTCTAAAATGTTTGAGACAAAAAATATTAAAACAATTGACTTAACTCTTTTATTTATATTTCAGTATATTTTCAAAATAAATAAAAATATTAAAAAAATATTAAATTAAATTAATATAAAAACATAATTAAATAAATCTTTACGCGATTTATTAAAAATTATTAAACTTATTATTTTCTAGCATCCTAAAGATCTATTTATTGATGTTTTGTGGAAAATGTCATGTATTACACTTAGATAATTTTATAAATAAAATATCAATGTTTTATAGACCAATAAATCAGTAATACTTTGAAATATATGTCCAATTTATTTTTTCATGCATTATCGAATTCTATAAAACAAATCAAATAATTATTGTATTAAAAATCACATAAAAACTCAATTATTTTTAGACTTTTTCTAAAATTTTATTTATTTAATAAACCTTTATCATTTTTTACATTTTATGTAAAAAAATTCGGTATATTCAATTTATTTATTATAAATCACAAATAATATAATAATCAAATAAAAATTTAAATCACATCTTGGAATCCACTCAATCTAAAAGTTATGTGATTTATTCTTCAAACTAATCTTTTCAGAAATAAACATCCATGAAACTATCCAATTATCATGGAAATTGTTTATAAAAAACTTAAGTATTCTATATAGAAATCAGTATTATCTAAAGATCAATATATTCAAAAATAATATATGTAAAAATTTTCTTTCTAAATAAATAGTAAGTATAGAATATTTTGTTTGTCTCTAAAATTATTAACAAAGACTTATCATTGAAAAAAAACATATGAATTATGTTTAGTATATAATTTTAATTCTATATAGTGTTACACTTTTTTGATACATTGAATAATTAAAATTACATGTGTTTTGAAAAAATTATGGATCAAATTTTCTATACTACTCAGGGAAAATTCAGATCTTAGATTTTATTCACCTATGGACATTCATTAAATTTTAATTGAAATTTAGAATTTAGAAAACATTTTTTCTTTAGAATTATTAGGATCACATTTAAATTCTATGTATGATATACATTGTTCTATTAGGACATTCGAGGTTTGGGAGGTATCCACCCAATGGTATGATTGTGGGGGTATGTGTTGTGCACAATCCTAAACATCAGGTTACCATTATCTCTCTTAGCAAAATTCACAATGGTTCACCCATCTGTAATTAGGAATAGACATGCATTCCAATGTTAGGTGGTCATCTGGATTTTGAGGCCAAGTGACTCTTGGGGACTTACATTGTTTAAGAAGATGGGAGGTCGGACTCGTCACACCTTTTGGGGGGAACTGTTTCATACTCCGAGACATTATTATAGATTTTAGATATATTTTAAAATAACTTCCTCTTCCTGATATGGGCCCATTTACCCTAACAAAATGATAAAGGGTTAATTCAAAATCATGTGAAAAAGACATGGGTCTCTTTAGTAAACCCATATTTATATATTCTAGGTTATCCATCAATACTTAATAATTGGAAGTTACTTATGTGATGAAGCCATATAACCATGTTGTTCATAATTTATTTTTCACACAGAGAGAATGTTCATATTACAAGGAGGATATTAATGCCTCATTAGGTGTCATATTTATCCTAGTTTTTTTAGAAATAAAAACCCAAATATTACATTGGACCCTTTTGTTTTTAAACTTTCATAAAATTCTTATATAGGTTATCTTGGACACCAAGTGTTAAAGCATGGGTACTGGAGGGACATCGTATGTATCCTGATTATAATGAGGATCAAATATTATTTCGTTATTGTGATTCCTCTTAAACACAATATGCTATGGTATAGTGATCATCCTATGTCAATTATGGGGTCACAATGATTAATATTTCATAGTCATAAAATGACATGTATCAAAAGGGGTGTTTATTTGAGTTTGATCCATTGGAAGGCATCCTATGTATCCCGGTTATTACTGGAATCAAAATGATTGTAGTTAAATTGATCATGGCTTACACACAAGGGTTTACCTTGTATTATAGAGGTTTATGGTGTAAATGACCTGACCAATGAAACTCCCTAATCAAATATGATCCATGATCATGGTGAGAAATAAGGGATAATAAGTTATCATTATCAACACATGTAGATATGGGACTTATATGCTAGGAACACCATCGATGACTAATATGAAGATTTAACCCTGAATAGGTGGCCTATGTATCAATAATATAAAAGGAATTAGAGATACTATAGTTCCCTTAGTTGGGGATTACAGACAGATATTTCCCTATTGATTGTGTCTTCAAAACTGATGAAAGATAATGACATCAAGTATTGGGAGGCCCTTGTGACCTGGCCTACTTGTCTAGAGGATGTCACATAATCCAAATGACTTTTCTGGAGGACATTTCAAGATCTAGATGGTTTTTTAGAGGTCATCTCATAATCTATTTTACACGTCCCTAAGGTTTTGTATGATTTATCTGACTCGTCTGGTTATTTTTTCTTGATATGGCTGACACACATGTAGGGTGTTACAGGAGTCATCACGATATTCTTCATAGGGTGTCACATGTTTTGACTGACATCCTTGGAAGTTTTTGTGAGACATGGACAACATTTCGGGAGGGTGTCATGATTCTTAGCGGACTCACCCAGAAGGTATCATGAGAGCTGATTTGACATACTCATATGTGACCGCAAGACATGGACGACATGAGTGGGAACCGTTATCTGAGTCAAGTGATTTATAAAAAGGGTGTCACATGATTTGGGATTCAAGTCTATGGAGCCTTCATATGTCTAATGTGGGATTCCTAGGGGGGGCCTTATGAATTTCTATGACTATTAAAATAGATTTCGCATGACCGAAATAACAAGATTAAGGAGCATTGTGAGATCTGGATGACATGTCATAGTGTTGTCGTGTGTCATAGATGGATCATGTGAAGCACATGAGGTTCAAAAAACATGTTTTTATTTATGTATTTCACTGTTAGCCATTTTTCTATCCCTCATATCGTGATTACCTTATATATTTTTAATTTTAGTTCATTTTGAGACTCACTTGGTCGAGAAGATGTTTGTAATGTTCTTCACACATTATTCTAGATTTCCTTTGCATGATATATGAAAGATCACATGAAGTTATTTATGATTGAAACCTGATCACATCAACTATTAATGAGAATATTACATGATTTAAGGCTCGAAGGACACAATATCATCCATTTATATAAATATTCTCTCTCACTTGAGCATGTTGATGCGCATGTATACGATAAATACACCCTTTTCACATAATAATTCCATATTTTTCATAGCGGTCATTTGTGCATTTTTTATTACACTGTGGGTAATTTATAGTTTTACCACCTCGTTTTTTAACTGGTTTTCTTCACATATCTAGTGAAGATCAGGTCAAGAGTCTTTGAAGAACTCCAACACCATGAGTCTTCAGGGTCCTTTATTGTGGATTATTCTGAGTTGTCAATTTATTTTTAGTTACCATAAGTCCCTCTCATAAATCCTCCATTATTGGAAAATTTATATATAATAAAGACTGGTTTATTCATGATGATATGCCATATGAATTCATTTTTTTCATATTTCCATGTCCAATGGCCTTTACGAGATCAACGGTTATATTGAATTGTGTCAATGAGATTCTCTATGTCTTGTCTGGGACATTTTTTTAGGAAAGGATGGCCTACCTGGGGGCTATAATGTGATTAGGGAAGCTTGTCTAGGAGTCTTGTGATACCATGTCATGGGTATCCCTTGCATGTTATATGTGTTTTACAGCCAAGGGAGGTTTATGAAACCTCCCACTTTTATTACCTCAATTTTATTTTACAATGGTTGGTGAGTCACGCCAAACACATGGGTAATGTCTACTACAATTAATCTATTCTTATAATGTTTTAGATGAATAATGTGGGTCATATGCGGTGCATGAGAATTTTGGGTAATGGTCCATCCATTTATCCTTAGGGACTCAAAGGGTAAGTGCGAGGCTACATAGACATACCTAGGGTTCTTCGTACGATGAGGATGATAAGACAAAGAGCATTTGTGAGGCGAGGTTGCCATGTCACTGAGGACCCATGGTATCTTTTCAACTTCAACGATCATGTCACCGTTCTTTTACGACCATTAAAAACTACAACCTCTTCCCCTTTTATTTTATTTTATGTATTTTACTAGGTATTATGGGTCTCATGAGTTTGATTTGAGGTTTTCGAAGACAATTATCATTCCCATCAGAGAGATGACTAGTAATATTTATATCCACTAGTGTCCTCCACCATTGGAAATTCATTGCCCTATATTTGATGAATCATTTAATGGATAGTCCGGATCTCACTTCCAACAACTCATGGGTCATGGGGGAGCAAAACATGTTTTTTCATAAGGACCACTAGGTGTCCAATGATCCATTTTGAGAGTGGAAGGACATATCAAGATGTGATTAAAGGGACCTACCACTAGCAATCTACTGCATCTGGATGTTTTTCATGAACATATGATGGTCACATTATCTCATGTCTCTTAGAGGCTTACACAATATATGATTTTATCCACCTTCTCCATTCATTTATTTTGTGTGAAAATTAAACCCATATTCAGATATTTATTCCATTGTGATTTTTTCAATGCTTATTTGGCAGGCATCAAAAAATTCCCCCAATACCATCTGTAGAGTTGTCTGTAGGGAAAATGACTATGTTTTGAAGAAAGTAAATTCCCTCTTAAGTCTTTGGTGTGGTCTCAAATTGGTAACTTGGGTTACATTTGGTCTATCATGCTATTCTTGGTATTCCATAGAGTTCCCTATAAATTTAAGGGAGGAAGGTATATTTATCCACCATATATATTTCTTTTAGAGCTCCCTCATCATACGTCTATTTCATACACCTATCATGATACCATTTTCCAAGTCCAAATCATGATACCTATTCAGAAGATCCAATCTCGAGAACCATACCGCATGACCGCACCTTCACAGGGTCCCAATTGAATTCTCTGAAAACCATACATAAGAAACCTCATTTGACATTGTTTATGAGTAATGGGATTATCTTGAGGGGCTCATTAAATCTTTTTTCTCAATCATTTGATCATTTATTTATTTTGAGACTCAAATGGCCATTTTCATGTCACACAATTGTGATTCTCTACGAATTCATGCAATCATGCGATCCTTGGTGGGATTAATCCGTCATTGTGACTTTTGAGGTTTTGGGGATTCAGAAACTCCTTATGTGGTTTTCAAATCCATTTATAATTCATGCGATGTAGATGATGATGTCATTTTATTTTGTTCATTTCTTTTAATAGGAATTTATATTCTCTTTTTCTAACATATTTATCTGAATCTTGTTCATATGGATTCTATTTATCATCACAATTCCTCAACTATAGCCTATTAGAGGACCATGATTTCAACAAATCACAACACCGAACCTCGATACCACATGTATACTAATGATGGTGGTTTGAAGAGGTTACTTTAATATATGCTTCAAGTTTATACGTTATCCCAATGAATTCCACTATATTGGATTTTTCTACTGTAAGATCCCCTATTCTGCCTCCAAACTCTAACATGTCATCTAAATAGGTTTCGACTTATCTCGACTATGTCCAAATGATGATGGACACATATGTTCGACTGATCACAGATCAGTCTTAGAATAAAACATATATATTGGGAAAATAAACCATATAACTATATGGATGAGACTTTTTTCTTTATCCCATTTCCCATAGTTATTACATAATATTTACTTCCTCTTTGAACAATCCTTATACTGAATGTGGTTTGAAGTGGGATCTCCTTATTGGCGGCAATTTCATTGATAAATGGGTATGACCCTCTTGGGCTAGGTAAAGCTATATAGAATTTTATGATTATATATACAATGTAAATATTTATGAATCTATTTGGATTCACTAGTTCATCATTTACCACCATCCTAGCCTTCAACAAGTGATGACTAGCCATTGGTGCTTTGGAACCAACATATTCAATTTGTCCCATGGTTATGTGGGTATGAACCTATAAGATATCTACTGATTGGGTGGTATTCTACATCCTAGAGGGATTTATGCTGAATTTATTTATGTTTTATGTGTCTGGGACGATCTATTACTAACCCTAGTTTCTGAAAGATAGATGCTTATTATCATAATGAGAAATGGAAGAAGGAAGTGAAAATTAATTCACTCATTTATTTCATGCACTGGATCAATATTGTCTTGCTGCAATAGAGATATGTAAACTTTTATACATCCTCATTGATTCCTTTCCCAGAAAGTCTATGTTGGAATTGCATCATATTGGGATATCTTGAATGTTATGGATTTTACCTAGTGGGGATATCCGGTGGATTCAATGGAATCCCCAAAATTTAGGTTGGATGGATTTATAGACATGTTTTTTAATGGGAGGATTTCCCCATATGGGGATACACATTCATAAATCAGGTTTAATACATTGGTGACGGTGTCACAACTTGCCGAAAGACAGAAGATCAATTTATAAAATACATTCCCTTTCACATGTTTACCAGCTCTTGGTCCCTAATTAACAATTCTTCACCTCTTAGATGGTTATTGGTCCTATCTAGTTTTTATTTGTCTGGATATGGGAGTGCATTCATTATTACAATTTTTACAATACAACATGGATCCCCAACACTTCATTCCACACTTTAATATTGAACATGTCAAGGGAAGGGGGTATGTCACTAAGCCTTTCCATGTTTAAATATAAATTGATCAAATCTCGATGCATTGGTTATACATCTTTTAACACACCGGATGGACTAATTAATGATAATTTTAGTGGTTCCATTGATAAATGGTCTTATATGTTCTTTCATTAGGATGGGGTTCTTGAAGCCTGATTCGATGTGATAATTATATGAAAACATGATTCATGTTATCAATTTTCTCATCAATTTCTATATATTAAATGGGTATATCCTCTTTCTTTTTTTTGTTCAAGGGGAATGACATCCTAGGGCCATCCAGTAATTTTGGAAGATGCTGACACGTGAAGATACTGATACTAAGATCAGGATTCCACCTTTTGATGCTTATATTGATTTATTTACCCAATATTATGCCTATTATTGGTATAATCATATCCAAGTGGTGTTCTAAAGTAGTTGGCTATTCATGTAGATAGTCTTTTTTGCCTCACTAGCCCCATTTTTATTGTTAACTATGGAGTTGATCGATGATCTAAGTGAGATGGCAAGAAAATTGACCCATTCAAGTGATGGATTCTCTGATGGTGAAACAGACTATATCGAGGAAGTTAATCCTACAAATTAGTCTATTGATGACAATTATATTGAGATTATGGAATATGGATATTCTTCTCTTATTTTTGTGTTAGTTATGATTTTTATTTATCATAATTTTGTTCCATATTTGTTGATCACGTAAGATCAGGCATAGCGTACACTAGTCTAGAAATAGATTCATGCCTTAATCACTATGTCCCTTATGGAATTATTTCACAAAAATGGGGAATGCCTTCATTAGTTACTTCATGACAAGGGGTCTGGTGATTTTAATAGATAACCACTATATTAACTTATGCCACAACGTTTCCTGAACTGATGTGATCTGGGAATAAGTGAAATGGATTTTCATGATTTCATGTATGAGGCTACCCTTTCTCGGAATATTTAGGATACACAAGAGGTATTAGAGTTGGTTTTTCAGATGTTATTCGAACATCAAATACAGAGAAACTCCAAAACTATGCCACTATGGAGATGTCAGGATATCATTTCTTGTTGAATGTTTAACCATTATTCATGATCATCCTCACTTGAAACATCTTATAATAGGGTTGAATAATTGACTACATTGGGGTAGATTCTCCACCATGGGGAAGAGTCTGAAGACGGGGGAGGGAGAGTGGAACTCCTGCGTTCTATCAATGCTTCCCATGAGACTCTTGAAAACCTTACCAGTTTATTCATTCAACATTTATCTTATCTTTACCCCTACAATCCATTTCATTTTTTAGATTTCGAAGTGGCCTCAAAATATTTATATTCTTGCCTAGTTTTTCACATAGTGAATGGATTAATTTTCTCAAATTTATATGTTACAATCAATTGTTTTCATTAATGATGTTCATGAAATTTTTTTCGTCAATATAATGATAATTTATAACAGTACCCATCAATTTAATATCATTTTTAAAGCCTAAATAAATATATTTGAATATTTAAATCTTAATATATTTCTATTGAGAAGTACTCACGAATGCACATGAACACCCGATTCTACACTAATGATCTATTCCAATTATCATGAGATCAACAGATTTTAAAAAGGATTACATATGTAAGATACATTTCCTTGAGGGGGAGTGATATATCTTCTATTAATGGTGATATTCTTGTCTAGAAAATATCTTCTTAGCTAAGGCCATGTAGTGGGCCTTACAATATATTATTTTCTAGGAAAATTTCATTCTTTAGATTAGAGTCATTTACCATGGGAACTTTTGTGTTCATGTTTAGGGCCATTAATCCTGAAACATTGTGTATTTTATATTATCATCTTTGAGGTTGGATATTGGTTTTAATGTAGTTAAAGGTATTTGAAATTGGACCTATGTTGTGTTGTAGTTTATAGTATTTGAGCATATAACTTTTTTCTGTTGTTTTTTATGTTATTTAATATTGGGAATTCCTATTTTATAGTTTGTGTTTTTTGATATTGGACATATTTATTCTGTATTTTAGAGTCTTTGAGAATGGAACATTTTTGTATTGTACTTTAGGGTCGTTGGTCTTGGCCCTTATGTGTGTTGTATTTTTGGGTCTTTAATCTTGGAAATTTGGTGTGTTGTAGTTTAGGGTCTTTGAGCTTAGACATTTGGTGTCGGGTAGTTTAGGGTCTTTTATCTTTGACCTATGTTTACAATAGTTTATGGTTTTTGAGTAAGGAATAATATTTTGTAGTAGTATATAGCCTTTGAGATTTGACATGTGTTGTATTATAATTTAGGGTCTTTGGGCATGGACCTTTGTGTATTGTAGTTTATGGTATTTGAACATAGACTAGATATTAAAAACTACAGAATATGGTGAAAACATGTGGGGAATGACATAAAAACAATAAGTTTCAAGGATCATTCATTGAGTTTATAGGGAACAAGTGGATTGGAGTTATTTTTTTTTCTAGGAGTATATTCCTTTAATTAGTGGGTCTCAAGCACTTCTGCATCAATACAATGGCTTCGAAAATCTGATCTATAATTTATTCCAAGGGTGACATAAGATTTATGGGAGGAAATATGGTTGACAGAGAAATTCATGGAATGTTAGGTCCGCCTGGATAGTTGAAATTTGGGTGATATAAACAATAACCAAAAGCTTGATATTATGTATATGGTATGGGGCCAACATGTCGGGTATGTCATGTAACACTTTGAGAATTTTGGTTCATCCTATGTGTCATCGGAGATCACAGGGATTAGAAGCTCCATTCTTGAAAGGATGAGATGCCTTTAATTGTTGGGTTTAATTCCTTATGTGTCGATATAATGTCCCTAAAAATCTGATCTCCACTTCTTTCGATACGTCTTGAAATATTTTCAATGACTCAAACATCTTGATGAAGTTGGGTATGAAATGAAGTATATCGAAGAAGGGTTCTAGAACTATAGGGAAATCAAACTCTTATGTCAGAAACCATGAGACCTTCAAAATATGGTTTTGAATCATGTGGTTTTGGAGATAAATGGTTCATGAATGTTGTGTCGCATTTCTTCCTTAAGAAAGTGTACTAAACACGGTGATGCAATGTATAGGAGGATGGATCTTCTTGAATAGTCTGGTACAAATATTTTAAATCATAGTATATAGTGATATAGTCCTAAGAAAGCTATAGGAATGTCACCCTAGGGATATATTAGAACACTATTAGGTGCTACGTTCCACTATGATGATGTCAGCCTCATAGGAATCTAGAATTAATTTATATCTGACCAAGATGTCCCTGATTGGTGGGTCAAATACCTTTTTTCATTGATAGCATGGTCATGTATAGATATCTAATTTTCTTTTTTAGGGGCTATTAAAGATTTTCATGACCAAATGTTCTTTATATAATGATGTTCTATTTATGAATAATGTAAGATCAAAGAATTTTTTGATTACCCTAAATGTTATGCCACCACCTAGTGAACATATGATCAATTTAAGGAAAGGTGAAAAATCATGGCTCTGAATTTTCTAGGTCCTAATGATCAAGAGATAATATCTTTGATTTTATTATGGACACAAACTAGAAGTCAAGATATTAATTAATATTATTCTTTCAAAGTAATTTTTTTTCATAAACTCTAGATATTAAGATTTTACTAAGTAAATACTTTAGTTTTTTCTTAGATCACTCTTTACATGTTTTCAGCTCGATAGGTTTTCTGTCTCCTTCACTAGCAGTTGAAGTTATTTCAATTTGGACAATTACATGATTGATTTTAATGAAGTACAACTTTGAACACAAGTAGTATAATTTCATGACTCATATGGACCTAATATTGGTGATGTAACATAATATCCTAATTAGGATACACAAGTTCAATTGTATTTTAACATCCTTCTAATTGGGAGATGAGAATGTTTGAAAATCACAACTCAAGGTTCTTATGTCCTGAGTAATGATTTCTTGTAGTCATTAAAGGTATGTCTCTTAACATCCTAGGATGTTAGGTCACACCTAGATATGACATCATGCTCATAGGGATTATAAATCAATCCTTATAGATCCAAGATATCGTTGGCTGGTGGGTCTCAAGCCCCTCTACATCAATAGAATGGCTGAACCAAGGGATTTATTTTATTTTCCAAGGGAAATGTTATAATTGATGAAAGAATAGGTACAAAAGATATAAAGTGTGGTATATGGATTGAGTTGCCTTTAAAAGATGGAGGAGGAACCCTATAATGTAGTTGACTAAGGAAAGGCTCTTTGGGTCCATTCATCGGGGATGGAAAAAGGGTGATCACCAAGATAGTTTATCTTATTATAGTAGAAACGTTTTCTATGATGTGTGACATCATACATTAAGGAAATGTTACATCTATTTTATCATCATGTGGTAATGAAGTACTCTCATTCAGTTTGACTTCATGCGGTAAGGATGTGACAATCGATCAAAACAGATGGAAATGTTGCAGTTGGGACCAATAGTTGAAGTTCTTGCATCACTGCATATCTCATGAAAATTGAAATCAATCCCTACATTGTTATGATGAGTTATGAATTTTAATATCATGTGGTGAGTAAATTCATCCCCCAATGTGAAATGGTGTTATTGTAGCTGGACCCATGCCTGAAATTCTATGTGTCACTATGAATCCCATAGTTCTGGAGATATTTGCATGCTCATGTTTAACATGTGTGAGAATAGGTGCGGCCATTATATTTATTTTTTGTGACAGGGACTGATGATAGAAATTCAGGTGTCACTATATATCTTAAGAAGAATATAATAATGTTCAATGATGTTATTAAGCAGTAAATATGCTACATAAGTCTATCCCATACATAGAGGTGAAAATTACTTCCCATAAATGTGGTATCTTTTTCTATGATTTAAGACCTAGGTGTAAGTACACATCCTTCGATGATAGTATTCAATCCAAACATAGTTTTTAAGGAACCGTGTTGTTTAATTTCATACAATAATGAAAAATATGGACTGATGTGAAAATGTGCGGATGTTATGGCTAGTCCTTTGAATTGAATTCTGAGTGTCACTATGTATATCTTGAAAATAACAATCATGCCACACATAGTTCATGATTACCATATAGTTTAACATGTTGAGGCATGGATGAGTAATCTCCAATGTAATTATGGATATAGTGGCTAGAGGTGTGGTGGAATACCAACATCAGCTATAGGAGTCCTCTAAGATGTGGTCCATTGGAGTATACTATTTTATGCCATGCATGGGACATTAATTGTACTATTTAAATTTTCATAGTGAGGACTCAGGGTATGCCTTCACATTCAATCATTTAGGACTGAGATGGTAATGATGTGTACTTTCATGCTTTATCTTTGGGGGAATCCATTTATTTAATTCATAATCTCATATGAACTATGTTCGGTGTTAGAAACATGGAATAAAAATGATTTCTCTCACAATGAAGAGGAGTTTAAGAGAAGGATATGTGAATTTTGTATCCTGTGGTGGATGAACTAGGATATAAGACTGATGTTTTCAAATATATCTCATTGGAAATGAGAAACAATCAATATGTAGATCTATAGGGGATGTTTCGTATAATGCCATTCAGTAAGGATGCATATATCCAAATTTGAAGGAAAAGGGAAGTTATGGATCAGTGTGATTTTATTTTATATGGTAAAGAGAATTTTTATGTTGTTTATTGTCATAATAAAGGGAAATTGGATCAACCAATGTAAAAGGTAAGAAATCCTTTGGTTGGGCCTAATAATAGGGGTCCCGACATCACTAAGAATCATCTAATAGTAAGAATCATGAAATATGTGGATCTTAAAGAACCTTGTAGTTTAACTTCATGCATTTATAATTATCTATACAAATTTTAGCATGATGTGGTTAGGAAAATCTTCATATAGTTTAAAATAATATGGTCATGGTGAATTATGGGATTACTCCATTGTGGATTCCCATTTGATTATTTCAAGGAAAATTATTTCTTGATAAATCTATCATTGGTGTGTGGTGTGACATGCTCCTCATCTATTGCATCCAATGAGAAGGATCCATTATGATGAAACGTAAGATTGGTATAAGGTTCTTCACACATATATTCCAGTTATGAATTAATTTTTATTGGTATCATTAGGGTTATGAGAACCAACACCAATTCTCCTTGGAGGAATGAATGGAGGTGAACCTTTCTTTTATAGGGCCATGGGATCAAATTTTGTTGGATATCCATGTTTAGTAGTATGAATAAAATTTTCACATATAGTCATTCCAATTAATCCATCCACTTTTTGTATTGTTCAATATTTTACAACTATACACAAATGGTATTTAGAGTGATGTTAGGTGGAAATCTATGGGAAACACTGCCTAGGTCATATACACTAAGAAGTGTGGTGTTGCATATGTTTCAGTACACGTGGTTGTATGGTAATCCCATAATGCATGGAGGAGTTTTTCAAGACAATAAATATTATCCTCATTCACCAAATTCTAGATTATATTTGATAGAAACTTTTTGAAGGACTCTATCTATCCATTTATCACCGCGTGATAGCAGTATGAGATATTAGACACGATATTGTACTATTGGTAGAGTTTCTTCAACTCTATAGAATATAATTTGGTTTCCAACATTAATATTTGAGGTACCCTGAACATAGGGATGATATGGAACTTTATGATAATGATGATATTATTTATCCCTACTTCCTTGAGGGGTATCAAAACAACCCATTTTAAAATTATTTTGGTAGAAGTATGTATGTACTTGAACTTATTTTTTGTGGATGGGGCATATGGCCCCACAACATACATTCCCCAAATGAGAAACAACCATGATTATTTAGATGTTTGTAAAAATTCCAGGGGTCAGGGGATGATGTTTTCATGAATCTCTCTTGCATGAAATTTCTTGTTGAATTAGAAATAGTCATGTATCATGGGTTTTTAGTAATATCCCAACATCTTGATTTGGTGGGATATACTGGTCCCTGATTTATTGGAACTTCAAGATCCTACATGGAAATCCTCCATGACAGTAGAAATGTCTCTTTTTTCTATGAATAAGGGGAGGATTACATTAAATAAACACTTGTAGAGGATTTTATTTTCATTTGGACCATTCTACAGAGTGCAATTTTCTACTCAACATTAAATATGTTCCCTTACATAATGATATGTTGGGTGAATCCCATTTTGGAGATAACTGATTATGGTCTCCATCTATATAGAGAGGGTCAATAGTTCATCATGATCTAAGGTGGTGTTGACATGGTTGATTTATTCTATATCACATATGATGATTGACATGACCATTATTCAATGCGGGAAATAGAATATTTCTTCCTCACAACTAGTATCATCTAGGATGGTGACTACATTATCCAGTGTGTATACATAATAATTCTTTGATCAGGGAAAATGATGCAATGTGAGATGGAAAGGGAACTATGCCCCCAATATCGTAATGTATCCAATGAGGGTGGATAGTTCATCCATTTTAATAGAATATTCACCATTTATATAATTTATCACCAAATACATGTCATGCTTAATATTTAGGTAGGCTATGTTGAGTTATAGGAATAGTTTGATTCCCACAAAGAGTGCTTGAAATTCAGCCTCATTATTTGGGCATCCTTCAAATAGTGAAAAAGAGTAGAGAAAAACTACTTTTTTGGGGGAAGTGAATACAATCCCTAGACCTACCCGATTTAGATTCATGTCTTTCATCCTTGTGGTAGCTGGACTACTAGAGCCACCATAAAAGTATATTTGTAATGTCTAGGGAGTGTAATGGGAATAGAAAACCTCATCATCTAGAAGCTCTGAGTCTACCAGTTTATTTTCTAGGATTCTATGTGATTTGATGAAATTAATCAGGGATTCCCCTTTTACCAAATCCGGTGATATGAACATCATATCATATTGTTGTAGAATTCCATCCGATCGGGCCATGAACCCAACCAATATAGGGTGACCAAGGAAATACCTTATAATATCAATACAAGATACCGAATGGACTTAATATTCACCATGTAATGCCACATAATATTCAATGAAAAGATGATGAAATGCATTTATTTTTGATATCATAGTATCTGGTCTCAGTCCCTAGCATCGTCCTACAGAGGTAGTGGATACTATTATCACTTCCCACATAATTTTTCAATCTTAGGGGGTTTCCCAGTAAGAGTCCCATTAAATACACATATAATATGTGTGTACTACCATTCAATGAAGGAATCAGGGCCGGTTGGTGAAATACGTATAGCTTGAAACTTTTAAAGGATTCTTGGCATTCATTGTCCCATTGATAAGAAATCTCTATCTTTGTTATCATGTTGCAGGGGAGAGATTTTATGTCTAGTTTAGAAATGAATTTCTAAATTTATGAAAGGTTCCCTTAGATCCCTCTCACTTTTGTGATATTTCTGGTGGGTGAAATTGCTAAGATAGAACTAGCCTTTTAAAGGTTGACCTTTATGTCATGGTGGCATGCCACAAATCCAATAAACAATCATTACATTACTCTGAAAGTTCATTTTAGTGAATTCATCATTAGACTGTGTTGTCACATCTTGTCAAAGACTATTTTATGTTCCAAAATGTTATCACATTTCTTCTATGATTTGAATACAATATCTTTGACATAAAATTATTCTATCATTCATATAAATGTTTTAATGATTTGATGCTTCATGTGCTGATATGTATCTCCAAAAATAATTAATACAAAGGGAATGAAATTACTGAAAAATATACTCTATTGTTCTCTAAAGGTAGTGGATTCTTCAGCATTTGTGTCCATCATGATCGGATTGTACCATGATTACCCATCTATGAAGGAAAGGGCTTGAAACCAAGCAGTTTCATTGATCGAGATTTATTTGACCAAAAATTGGAAATCACCCTTCAGTAAATGCCTATTATGGTCTATAAAATCAATACAAACCCTAACCATACCATTTTTTCTAGAAAATGATTATGTTGGAAATACATCATGGGTATTTCACTTCTCAATCATTTTTATCATTGATCAAATTGTCTACATATGATTCCTCATTAGTGGAATGAATGGGGTGAATCCTGCTGGATTCCTACTTGATTCCTTGATTCTCATCGTGTAGTCTAGGATGGTGCATAGACATATCTAGATTGAGTTTAGGAAGTTTCAAATAGTTCTAAATAAACACATATTGGTGCTTCATTAGATATTTTATATATGTATCATACTCTATTAGGGTCATATATAAACTAATCAAAGTAGGTCGTGGCCCTTCTTCCATTCATAGACTTGTCTACCTAAGCTCATCAGTGGTGGTGGAGACACCATCCTCAAATTGTAGAGGGAATTTACTGAGATCTACCTCATCTTACTCCAATTATGATTCTATGGAGGAATTTTGATAACAAAATTGAATTATTAGGGATAATCCATCACTATCAAGGTTAGGGAGGCCATTAGAAGAGAAATTATCATACCTTGTTATATGATTCATTTCAATGAGATGTAAGGTTTTATTTTTCATTACACAGACACATAGGATAAGAGGGGCTTACACATTTGGGATTAGATCTTCAACATGAAAAATATTTATTAGGAGAACAGACTCATTGTCGATCAAAGTCAAGATTTTCACAGGGTCAGTTCCCAATACATTGGGAGTTGTATCCTGTAAATCATTATCCACCATTGGTTGCTTGAATCCCTTCTTATAAAAATCTACTTCAGCATATGTGGCTCGACATGTTTTGATGGGGGTGATGTCACAATGCAGTATTCTAACATTTACATCGATGTGGTACTTAAAACATTGAGGGAATGTTGAAGTCAAGTCTATGTTGTTATAAAGCCATGGCCTTATGAAAATGGAATTATATTTTGTGTCCAATTGGATAACCATGAACTCAGTATCAAATGTGATTTTCCTAAACGAGTCTTGAAGATTCATCTTCTTGAGAGTTCTATTCTCATACATACCATACCATTTAATGCTAATATTTTATGTAGATAAGTCTCCTTTTTCTAAATCCTAAAAATAAAAGGGTTTGACCCAGGATGGGATTTATCTCAAAAAAATTATCAATTAGATCTCTTTGGAAGTTGAAATTATTGAGTCTACGTAACAAATATAGGGGCTTGATGTTCCCTTTAAGGACATATTCTTGATCATGATTAGTGAATGAGATGGTGACATAAAAATTTGAGTATATAGTCTCTGATAAATAGACATCAACTACAAAGGCTTCTGTCTCATACTCTTGTTGGATCTATTAGGCTTCCACAACTACCTCCACTACTTTCTTTAAATGATGGAGCACATAAATGATTTATATCATGGGTGGGAAAAAACTAGATATTTTATAACATCATACATTGTTTCTAATGGTTGGTGCTTCCAGAAAAAGGGATTCTCCTTGGATGGTGGTTTAGGCAGTGGGAGATCTGAGGTAGATGGGATTGGTACTTGAATAAAAAATGTGGGAATATGGGGTAATAGTGGTTTTGGTCACCCTTACCTTCCATTTTTCAAAGATTTATCAAATAAAACCCCCTCCTTGTGGTCATTCTAGATAATTTGATGAGTATGAATGATGGAGGGCTATGAGGCACCTCCCTAGTTCTTTTGGGTCTATTGGATTTCTTTCCCATGAGTATCATATTCATATTCATCCACGATGGGGACCTGATGAGAATATTGGGTCTAGCCTTATTGTTATGTTCACTGTATCCTTAGCTTTGGTGCATGCGACCACCTCTTCTCTGATTATATATAGGGAACTCATATTCGGGGGGGGCATACATATCATTAGATCATTGTTCATCCAATTTTATCCCATTGAAAAAACCAAATATGAGCTCCTCGTTTTATGATGATCCAATTTTGTAGGACGATGCCTATGTAGTAGATGTTGCAGGGATGAAATTCACAATGTTACAATATTTCTTTAGAAAAGTGTATAAGTACTTATCTTCTATTTCATCCTAGTTCAAGTGTTCACACCCACCTTTGAAAGGCTCATATTTTGCTTCCCCTTTAGGTGGTGGAGTTATTTTATGTTTTTTCATCTTTTCTCTATGGGTGGAATGAGCTAGATCAATTGTTTCTCGAGTCATCCAGTTATCAATTTTTTTTTCACACCTGGTTGAAACATTATTCCAACCATCCTATTTTTATGACCAAACAAAGGTTATCCAGGACACATACTATTGGAATTATTATAATTCCACCTATACATAATGGACCAAGCCTTTAAGGACGTCCTTGAAGATGAATCAGTCATGGATATTATGTCCCAACCTTCTACAGTAAGGTAAATAGTTGAGACTTTCAATGTGGTTCACCTCACTGGGATTCATAGGATATTAATCTTTGATAATTTTATTGACCATGGATGATAATAAATAATCATGGAATTTTTCATTACATTAGTAATATACATTTTTCATCCATTCCTAAAATACCAAGAGACCATGATTTCTCTGTGCTTATGGATATAGTAGATTCTGTGGTTTTCACTACTAGAGAAGAGGTTATAAGTGATTGAGCACCCACATAGTATCCTTGATGGGAACTGCTATTTGATTGAGAGTGACATCTATAGATTCTGATCAACCTGGTTTTTCCCCTATGTTGTGGGCATGAGTTGAGTTTTATATTGGGTTCTGTGAAAATCCTCCTCAAGGAAATGTGTATTTTTTACAAACTCATGAAACCCACAAAGATACTTCATGGGGATCAGAGGTTCCTAAAACTCATCCCTCATACTTTTAGCATAGGGTTCTAGTTGTTCCTCTTACGAGAGTGGGATGTTAATCGAATAGGATAAGCCATTAAAAACCGTCATGATGTCAAAAAACCTATCATTATCACATTTTTTAAAGTTCATTATGAGGAAGATTTTCATTTTCATTTATGTATAAATTAATTGATAAAGAAAATTAGGAATATTTTCCTCCCATCTTGTTATAGATCCTAATAAATTTCTATTGTATGAAACAAATCCTATCCCTATCAAATTTTTCACGCAACACCTTAGCTTATTCCTCTTGTGGATCATATGGCCCAATAATTTTCCCACATCATGATATAAAGTGAGAAAGGATATTCTATAGGTTCACCTACACCATCAAAGGTAGAGAATGTGGGATTTCCCATGTTGGTGGAGGAGGATTATCATCCACCCATTTGGAATATGGATTCCTCTCATCCTGCACAGGTGAAAATCTACATTTAATGACTTACATTCCAGATGTTGGGGACTTGGGGATGTTATATAACTCTTGGGGAACTACTATATGATCAATATACCATCCATATGTGGGATGCATGGGGCCAATAAGGTGGTCCCACATTTATCTCTAGCCAATTGTCGATTTTTCCTATGACTGGATGATTGACCTGACCAGGGAGAGGTTGTCTTCACAATAGAGGGAATTGATGCACGATTTCCATTTCCTAATTTATTAATATTAGTTTCCTATATCCAAATAAAATATTATTCTCATATACCACTCTTGTAAGAGGATAGACTATAGTAAAGAGAATAATTCCATCTACCTTGATATGATACATAGTGCGGAGATTTCCCATATGTAGCTTCTTATTAAGTTGTCTGAGAATATGTATCTCACTCTCATATTGTGATACTTGTTCTTCTGTGGATGTAACATAAAATCATTCCGATTTCAACTGGGATGTAGTCACAAATTTCCCCTTTTCATTGGCAGAGTTCTATCATGGTGGTGGTAAATCATTATTTTTAGGTTCCATGTTTTGGATATGTCTTTGGTTACTGGTGCATATAGCCTCATTTTGGGCATCCAAATATCCCTCTTTATGGGGTATGTTTTTTTTGTTTCATCCCACTACATTTTTCCTTGATCCAAAAGACCATCCATGTTAATAATGATGTCACTAGTAATGTTATATCGGTCAATTGGGTTATTCCATTACTTTTTACATAATTTGTTTATTCAGCATTATCTTCATTAGGGATGTTATTCGATCCCTTGTCCATTTTGGGATATTTTGGATTACTACCCAATATTGATTTCATTTCCATTACCATATGATCTTCATGTTTTGGTCTATGAATATTGAATTTGAGGAAGTTTCCAATTTTGGTTTATGAATAGGCCCAGATTAGTAGTGGTTTGTCTTATTGTGGGAGGGATAATTAATATACTAATAGTTGATTTTCCCCTTCCAAACTGGAGATGATTAATTATCTATGAGGTTATTTTGAGGATGAATATTCCTCATCCCTATGGGGTGGGGGTCATTAAGTGCCACACTATTAAATAATTTCTCATGTTTTTGAGGATTCAATGAATCAATTTTGGTATTTGATGATTCATGGGATATAGATGTAGATATAAATGCCCCCAGCCAGTGGTATGTAGTTGATATGGGATCATCGTTGATGTTTATTAGGTCCTATTATGGGACGATGAACATGAAGATGATGACTGAGTTATAAATTCCCCTATCCCAGTGGGATGTGTTTTTCTTGTAGTAGCTACAGATGTGTCCAAAATTCTATTAGTATTTGATAATCCAAGAAATATAGGTGGTGTTAAACATTATTTTGGCCTAGGGGACTGGTTTAACTCCTAGATGACTAATATAGTAGCTTCCACTATGGCTCATTTTATATGGCTTAGTTGTTCTCTCATAGGAGTTGGGTGAGAGGGTAGCCTATGGTGGGAATCATTCTTCATGGTATATTGTCTGGTGATCACAACATTGATGTTAGTGTCTTAAATGAATTCTTATTTCTCTAAGGTTACTAGTTTGAGAAACCATTTAGTTATCCTATCTCCCTCCTTGTTTGTGATTTATGGGAACTATTGAAGTTTCACCAGTCTACTGTAGCGACCAACTATCCCCAACATTACCTGGTCCCCTAATTTTTTAAATGGATACAATATTAATGGATGTCAAATATGAGGGGTTATGTTGTTCTAGTGGAGAGAAAAGGTGTAATTATCTATAATTTACCCATCCTCTAATGTTGATTCATTATGTGGCTTCAGAGATTAGCTAGAAAAGTGTAGTTATGCATTGGAGGAAAGCGTGTAACATATTTGTGCTATGATTTTTCAGTTTTTGATCCGAGTCTCTAGAGATAGTTTCCAATTCTAGCTAAAATGAGAGTTCCGTGATGGTTTGAAGGTGAACCTCATAAACTAGAGGATGGAGGGGTCTATCATTGAAAAAAATATGAGACTCCAACATATTATAGAGTGTATAAGGCATGAACCCCTTTTATATCTCATCTGGGGTATCATTGTTAGAAGTTGTGAGTGGCCAAAACATGTTGGGGATGTATTTTTCAGTTAACACTCTTCATATTTCAATGTAGGCCTTCTCCTAAACAGAATCACATTCATCCATCTTCCCAGAACAAAGAATATGGCTTTGATGGTCACCTACCATTGGGAGTGAAGTGAAACAATAAGTTAATGGGGAAACCATATGCATTTGACCATGTTATTTCGAGAACCAATCTATTTTAAGGTGTCATAGTTTGGGAAACCCATCTATATAAGGGTTTATGGGAAAGAAGTTGATTTCCTTGTACGTGGTAGATATCTAAATGGGGTGGTTGAGTATTGTGGTTTTCCTAAGTAGAGTCTCTGTGATCCATATCAAAAATATCACAAGGATTAATATCATGATAATGAATGTCATCTGATTTTTCTTCGATATAATAGTAGAGGGAACCCCATGGTGTTGAGAATGTGTCTCGAATGACCTCAAAGAAACTAGCATTAAGAAGATTAGAAATATGGGTCATAATCTATGTTGTGGTCTCAATATGTCAACATTCCTTTAGAAATTGTGCAGGATTATGAGGCAGTTGTATGATGGTTTCGAAACTTGTATATAACTATCAGGTAATGTGTGAATATGAGAATATTGTTGAGAAGCTATTGGAATAGGTATATAGGCCATATCATTATTAACTAGAATATGATCTACTTCTTACGCATGTTTAATTATCACATAGAGAGAATTAGTCAAGAGATGATGATGAGTGAAATACTAATCCTTTGGGATATGTTGATGGTCATTCTTAGATGGATTATGAGCCTGCCCATGGCATGTGGAACTCTCACATGGTGACTTCAGTTGTAATTGGAGTATGAGCCTAGTTTCCAGATATGAATTCCCCACCAGAATATGCTGATGGATCTCCAGAAGAGAATAAGGGCTATGAGGCTCCACATGTATTGCCGTGAAATGATGTTGGAAATGCCATTCATCAGTTACAGTAGGAATATGCACATGAAATCAGTGATCCTCTATAATATGATAGGTGGATTCAATAATAGGAATATGATCCAATCGTAATGCTTGTTCCATTATCACTTGGTTAGCCCTAGCCAGAATGGTGACATATGCCCGATCCGATGACTTTGGATAATTTGACTAGAATTCCTTAATAAGAATATGATTTTGTAATGAGGCTTATGTCCCTCTATCATGGTGATTCCCAACTAGAATGTGGATAATAGCCAGATACTGGGCCTTTGGACTATGCCTACATACTTCTTCGACAGGCATGAAACCTTATCTTGAGTCACATGTTTCTCTCATCTGGTGATCCCTAGTTGGAAATAGGATATTGGACTAGTTTGGTGAATAGTCCTTTATCAGAATATGAAGATAATCCTGTTTGACAGGAGGAAGAATGTGTGATTTCTTAGAAACAATCACTTGTTTTCAATAATCAGTGTATTGAGTTTCCCTATCTATATGGATCTGAATATATGCATGTCCCTATATCTATAATAGTTTCCTAATATTATAGCAGTGATCATCAGATGTTTCTAAAATATATTGGTATTTTATCATAGTGCGTGTAGGGATATAATTCTACACATTTTCCATCTCCATTATAAAATGGTTTATGTATTAAATTTAAGATGGGATATGTTACCATTTTTTCCTCCATGTTCCATATGTATATGTTTATGGTCATCATGTATGATGGTAGGGATATGAACCTCCCCCATTCCCACTATGAGAATATAATCAATGTCTAAATCCATGTGAGAAGGGATACCATCCCACTTGCTGGTACCTTCCAGAATATTACAACTTTCAACACCATTAAGAGTGTAGATATGATCCATCTTTTGGATATTCAACACATTCATATTTTTTATGATCCTTCTTTGTTTCTCATTAATGAGTTCATCGGTGACATCATGTCAAGTGGACCCATCATTAAGTGACTTGTAGGTACCACCCGGATTGTGTATGCAACAACAGCTGATAAGTTCCCTCCTTTATGGAAATTGGACTAAATGGGAGTTATATTTGTCTTCCCAATCCACCTTCATCATAGACAGAAGGTGCTGGTTTCCAGGCTCTAGGGATAAGCTCTTAAATAAGTTGGTTTTAGTGATAAGGGATACTATCTTAACAAAAACAATTTAGAAGATGCAGACTGACCAAATTTTATCCCCAGTGAACATCGTGGTAAACATCCATCCTCATGATTGTTACTTATCAGTATTTATCTAGAACCATTTGGTTTTCCACTTCTCATTGGAGCTTTTGAGTATGTCATATCACTTTGACACCCTCAAAGGTTGTAGCCGCATATGATTTATCTAAGAAAACATTGGATGATGAAGAAATTATCTCAATTTGAGATGTTGTCAATATTTGTTGCCATGTAGAGAAGAAATAATGATTTCTCCAAGTAGTTAAAAATATTAGGCATAATGTGATCCATTTGACATGCAGGGTTAACAAAATCCTCCTTCTATTTGTGATTCACCAATTATTCTCCATAAGGATTATAAAAACCGGGGTAGACTTATGAGAACCCTAGATATAGAGGATCATCTGTAGGATCATGTTTTCCTAACTACTATATTTTTGTATAGGGATTTCAAAACCAAGTGTCCTAATTCATGATCATTCATTAATACCATAATTTAATAGATTCACATCTATCATGTATGTTTTGTATTCAGATGGGGTGAAAACAAAGTGGCTTGGAAAATTATAACCAAATACTTTCTATTAAATATATTCACATCAGGTTCACCATTTTTGTTTGTGTATAATGTGAAATAAATTGTTATGTAGATTATAGCCCAATCATTTAGTTCTTAGAGCGATTCATGTCAAGTTAACTATTTTTTTAGTTAGGTTATTCGAGGCATGGACGAGATCCACCTGATAGTTTGATTATGGGGGTATGTGTTCTGAAAAATCATGATCATTAAATTTACATTGTAACTATTATTGTAAAATACCAATGGTTCCCTCATCTATAACTGGGTATAGACCTACATTCCAAATGTACATGATCATCTCAGTTTGTTGGCCAAATGAATCATAGGGACTCACATTGGAAAATAAGATGGGAGGTCAAACCCATTGCTCTATTTTAGAGAGAACTATAACCTATTCCGTTAATCTCATATAGATATAATATATGTTATTTATTGTCATTCTAATCCAAACATAAGGCTGGTTAGCCTATAAAATTGATCATTGGTTAATTATCTTTCATGTGAAAATGTATGGGTTATCTTTGGTTAATACATATTTATCTATCTGGGGATCACAATAACTTTCTAATAATAGTTATTTACTTATCTACTAAATTGATATAACCATGTTCTTTAGAATGTGTTTCCATGCAAGGAAGTGGTTAATTTTCGGAGTCTTGGATTTATCCATTATGAGGTGTCATATGTATCCTTAATACCGGAATAAAAACCCATGTTGTTTATTAGATGTGTTCAATTTGATGTCATTCTGAAAGGACATATATAGTTTTTGTTGGACACTAGGTGTTCAAGATCTGGTCATAAAGGGACATCCTATGTATCCCAATTATAGTGCTAATCATAGTTTTAGTAGTAAATATGAGTTCTTAGTCCACTGGTGAGTGAGGTAGCGTGATCATCTCATGGAAATTCTTAGGTCCTAATGGTTGAGATGTGAGAGTCATCAGAGGACTTTCATCAACTATGGTGTTTATTTGAGATCCGGCCATAGTAAGGCATCCTACATAACCTGGTTAATTTAGAAATCATATTCATTATAATAAACTTGTTCAAGGATTACAAACATGGGTTTCCATTGAAACATGGAGGTTTTGGTGTAGATGACATGAACAATACAACTCCCAAAGACCATGTGATCCATGCTCATTATAAGAAACATGGGATAGTAAGTGATCAAAGTAATTTACTATAGATATGGGACAAATTTTATGGGATTTCAATAGATGATCAATATATATCTCAATCCATGAAGAGGTGTCCTACATGTCCTAAATATGGTAGGAATCAAATTTTTCAAAGTTCCCTTGTTTGGGGATTATACAAAATAGGTGTTCTATTAACCCGGGCTTGCACACAGAGGAAAAATAATGTTATTATTTCTTTGGAGGCCCTTTTGAATTGGCCTTTTTCTCTAGATGATTCGGTACGATCATGCTGACATGTCAAGAGTAAATCACACGATCTAGATTCTTTTTTTCCATAGATCATCGCATAACATTGATGACATGCCCAGGGGGTGTCCCATGATCCAACAAACTTGTCTTGGTATAATTAAATGATTTTAATGACACACAAGTGGGAGGGGGAGTGCTGTGGGAGCCAGTACAACATCCTCAGAGGGTGTCACATGTATTAGATGACATTCAAGGAGGGAATCATAAGACATGGCCAACACATTTGGAGGGTATCATGAGTCTCAACTGAATCACCTAGAGGGTATCGTGATAGATGATTTGACATACCTAGATATGACTGTGAGACTTGGATGATATGATCAGTTTCCATTATATAAATAAATTGATGTACCTAAAAGGTGTATAATGACTTGCATGAAAAATAAATGGAGGTTTCACGAGACTAAATTGGGATACCCATGTGTAATCCTATGAATTTCTCTTATATGTTCAAAGAAGTTAACAAGACCTAAATAGAATGATAGAGGAGCTTCATGAGAACTGGAAGATATTTAATAGTGCTTGAGAATGTATTATATCACACTAGGGAATCAAATGAGGGTTATCAAAAATAATTTTTTATTAATTATTTCACTATTAGTCTTTGTTCTACCCCTTATACCATGAATTCTTTATATTTATTCTGTTTTAGTTTATTTTGAGTCTCATGTGATTTGAAATGTGTATGGTAAGTTATTTTCACGTCATTACAGCAGTGCTTCTCATGATCTAATAATGATCATGGAATGTGCATTATAAAATGCCCATTATCACTAAGGCTATTCAACAGTATATTACCTGATGGAAGACTTTTCAATCTTAAGATCATCTTTTATGAATAATATGTTATGGTGCACGGCTGTGCTGATGGCATGGATGAAAAAAATACACCATTTTTTATTGAGAGTTCTAACCATAGGGTAGAAGTTTTCCATTCATTTTTAATGCTGGGGTTGGGATTTTATAGGCCTTAGTACAACAATTGTTTCCCAGTTAGTGTTGTGTATTTGGCATAGATCCAGGAAGGATTCGGTGAAGGGATATGGTTCCGTCCATCTTTTATATCCTTTATGATGGATCATTACAAGGGAGTATCCTAATTCTCAACTACCATAACTCCATCTTCTCAATGGAACTATTATTGGTTTATTTCTAATTAACGGGGACTCTTTGGTCATTAGGAAATGTCAAAGGAAATCACTGTTTATCATATTAAAATGTACGAGGGACTTCACGAGATCAAAGTGTATATTGAAATGCATCATTGAGATGCTCTATGATTGGATTGGGCCATTCCATGAGGTAAGGATGGATTGTATGGGGGTCTCCATGAGATTAGGGTAGCTTGTATTAGAGTCCTGTGATACCTTGATGTGAGTAGCCTCAATGTTTTGTAAGTGTTCTAGTAATACGAGAGACTTCAACCTCCTCCCATTTTTATTCCATCTGTTTTATTTTAAAATGGTTGGGGAGTCCTAAAAAATCACATGAGTAATGTATAAAACATTTATTATATTTTTTATAGCATTCCAGAGGAAAAATGTGGGTCATATGGGAGTGCACGATCATTTCAAGGAAAGGTATATCAATTTAACCTTTGGGATAAGATGGGGAAGAATGATGCCACCTAGACCTAGCTAGGGATCTTCAAAAGATGAGGATGAAAATCCAAAGGGCTTCCGTGTGATGAGGAAGACATGACTATAGGGACCAATGTTGTATTATAGGCTACCATGAGTGTATCACATGTCTTTTATGATAATCAGTAACTCTCAAATTCTCTAAAATTATTTGTTTTTATTTTATTTTACAATGTCTTGGAGGTCTCATGAGTTTTATTAGATGTTGTCAATGAAATATTATCCTTACCAGATGTCATGTGTCACACAATATTTAAAATCACTATAGAACCTCACCTTTGTACGTCTTTTATCCTACTATTTAAGTATTTTTTATTGAACCATCAGACACTCACTGCTGAAAACCCCTCGTGTTGTAGGGGAGCACATCAGGCTGTAAATACATTATCGCCAGGTGTCCCTAGTGACTTTATGAGAGTATGAGGATTTTTCACAAGGGGATTCATGGAACATACTACTAGATATCCACTACACAATTATATTTTACGTGACACTAATATGGTCATGTGATTACATGTCTCATTGAGGCTTACATTATCCATGTGTTTTGGAAACCTTCTCCTTCCATTTATCTCAAAATGAAAATAATTCCCATATTACAGTTTTTATTCCATTGTGAATTGTCTGATCCTCATTTGGTTGGTGTAAACAAACATGAATGAGGGTTTACAATTTATCCATGTGCTTGATTAGATTCATCATTATCCAAAACATGCAATCCCATTGGGTGAGATTTGGTTTAGGTAGTAGTGGATTCATAATTTGACATAAATTATCCTTTCCATGAAAACCAATAATATATTCAGGTAAAAACTCAACTCTTTATTTCTCAAAACCATTATTTCCCCTTTTAACCATAATTAAAAACTAAATAAATATTTCATATAAAAACATTGGGCTTCTTATATGTGTTTATTGGGGGTTCCCAACCATTGTTTGACTAATCTCAACTCCAAACCATATAAATCAAATCTAAATAAATTATTTGTGCTCCATGATCTATTTTTACTATTAATCTCTTATATTTAATAGCTCCCTCTCCATCAAACATTGGATAATAATATAAGGGATAATTAGATATTTTATGATATAATAAAATGTCCTAAAACATTATTTATAGAATCATGATGTCAGTTTCTATATGATAGGTTTTGATGGATCAGGTCACGAATTTCATCAATGAATCTAGAAATATTGAGAATTCCCAGAATCCAAGTCTATGTTAAGTTTATCATATTCCCTTATTTTTTTTATTATGATCCTTATATATATGGTATGATGTGATTTTACAATGTTTGATCTTGATTTTCAATCTTATCAAATAATTTACATTGTAAAATTGATATGATAAATTCATCGAATTTCCCATATGAAAAATTGATGTGTTTTTTGATGAGAATAACTTATTCAGGATATCATATTTCATTATTTATTATGAAAATTTTATATATTTTGGAAGGATGAAATTTAATCAAAAATGTATTTTTGATAAAAATGTAGTTCAAAAATTAATTGTTTTATAATTTAATTTTTTGAAATTTTTAAGGATTTGATATGGAAAACTCTTTAGGGAATTAGTGGATCATAGAAATAAATAACTTATGAAGATTAGAAATTATTGGATATTCTATGGAATTCATCTAATGGACAGTTAATAACAATGATAATTATGAAATATCTTGGACTAAAAGATCCATGGAATGGAATTAGGTTTATAAATGGAAACAGTTGGATGGATTCTGTTCTATTGATGGTGATTTTAGGATTAAAAAAAGGTGTTTTTTGAATAATTGAGTTAATTTTTTTTTGTATTCACATATATTGAAATTTTCATTTATCTATTTTATTAATGGAGTAATTAGGTAGGGTTTACTTTTTTTTTGGAAAATGTATATGTGGGTCATTTTTATATGATGAATATGGTAACTACGATGATTATTTATAGACTATCAATTTATTAAGTTTTAGTTTTTTCAAAATAGAATTTGTTTACATGTTTTTGTACATAACATATCCTTTTGATTCATTTTAAGAAATAATTCTCAGTATTTTTTTACTCACAATGATATGATTAAATTAGTGTGAATATAAATATTAATTTTTATGATGTTCTAAATACTAAAGATGTATAGTTCATTAAAGATGGAGTATAATAATTATAATTCTATAGATTATTTTAAATGTTTTCTCATACATCATTGGTGTAATGAACCATACTTTTAAGAATAAACATCATTTTTTTATTAACTTAAATAAATTATTATGTAATGTGGTCATATAAAAAACATTTAATTATTTGTTTATATCCTAATTAATTTAAAATACTCTTAAAAATCATAAAAATTGGTAATTTATTCATTTAACAATGATCATATGAATATAATATAATAAGGGTTTGGAAAAGAAAAAAGAAGTGATAGACTCGACTAGTTTGAATGAACCCTAAGAAGTCTATTTATTAAAGATTACAAGAGATATAAAATCACTAGGATTTTACCTTTAAAAATACATATACAATATATGATAACTAAATAATGATGGGAATATTTAATGGGATAATTTTATTCTCATCAAGATCATCACTCAAACCATTTTCTTCAAACCACCCCATGAGAATCTCATCATCATGGACCATAATCTTAGAGTGATTACTAGTGTAATAAGTTGTTAAGTATCTAGAACGTAAAAATATGATTATTTATATTTTATTTTCAAAATAATAATAATTATATTTATTCGGTATTTTTTTAACAGTGTAAATTCTTAATTAATGACTTTTAGATAAATTAAATTTTAATATGGAAAAAAATTATATTTTTCAGTGTTATGAAATTTAATGAAGACATTTCCTTTTTTTGAATTTATTAATTTGTTAAATAAACTATAAATTAATAAATTAAATTTATTAAATACTATATATAAATGATAATATAATTCTAAAAAGTGGAAAATGTATTTTTTAGGGGTCTGGAAATGGTTATTTTCATAAAATCGTTATTTTTTCATTAAATGGTGATATTAATTTAAAATTTTAATTTTTCATATAGAGAGAATTTTTTTGATAAAATAATAACTATTTTTGGAATCATCATATCAAAATTATCCTCTGCATAATTTTACACAGTTTTTGGAATGGTATAATTTTAGAGTGAAAATAAAATATAGTATAAATATATAGTAAGTATTATGACATAATAAACACCCCAACATGATTTAATATGTTCCATAAAAGGTATTAACGACTAAAACTAAATATATCCATTACAATAATGTGTTTTAGATTTTTTTTATTAATTTTATTGACCTTTTATAGATCCTATAAAAGAAATATTATTTTTTTTGGTTTTAAACTCAAATATTTTTAAACAAAACTCACTTACACATCTCCAAGGGTATTAACATAATGTTCTCATTTCATTGAATTATAAAATAATGAATTTTTTTATAAACAAGTGATGAAACCATGGTATTTTTTGGGATTTCAACTACTTTATTTCCTAGAGTCCAATACATATGTTTGAGAAATAATAATGAAATCCTTTATATTTTTTATATACACCCACCCAATATCTCATTAACATTTATTAAAAACCATATGATAATGACTATAATCCTTAATTTTGTATATATATCTCTCCCATGGTTCCCCATGATCTCATGGAACTCCTCCCATCTTTTGGAAACACCCGCTTAGGGTAAGGGATCATATCCTTCCCCCTTTTTTCAAACACCTTCTTTATGTAATGTCTCTTGTATTCCAATTAATATTGTTGTGATATTATTTTACACATACATATTAATTCAATTTTAATTTATATTTTATGTGAGTATTATTTAACTTTAATTAATACCTCATATGATTCATTATATACCCCACATAATGTTGTCAAAATTATCCTGCGATTTTTAATTCCCAACTTTTTTTTGTGAATAATCATCCCCATTTATATACAAGGGTATTAACCTAGATGTACCTATAATTTAGTGCTTGTGGAATTCCATGTATGTATCTCACACTACATAATAATGGGTTTAAATTCGATGAAATATGATCCTCTGTTAAATGATATATGTGGAACACTTATACATGTAAATGATATGAATGTGACAGGTGAACCATGAATTACATAGCACTCCAATGAATTAGGAAATTTTTTAGTCTCATGAGACAAAATTTATAAGACTATCGAGAAAAGATAATCCATTAAGGGGATTATTTATATAGAGACAAATACTTTATGTACATGGAAATTACATTATTTTTGTGGAATACTTAATACACCACAAAAGCAGACACCCTAGGATTTTAATAGTTTAGTGTATTTGGAAACATGGAACATAATCTTTTAATCATGGTGGAATATATTCAATATATCCCATAAAGATCTTCCCTTTTTTTATTATCAAAAACCTTTCATTATATCCTGGGGAAAAAACATAAAAAGGGTGAGCTCAAATGCTCAGTAAGGGTAAAAATAGAGAACATAAAACAATCCATAAACATTTGAACATAATAACATGAACATAAAACATCAAAATCATGTGTAATGACATAAATCATGATAGTACATATGGAATAGATCATAAAGGAAAATTAATCATGATAAAATAAAATGGGAATAAAACATGTAATTGTGGAAATCATTAAGCACATGTTATGACTTCTATAGTAGTCAGGGCATTGCTTCCAAGACCATCATAGTGGAAAAAGTCTATTACTAAACTGGGTTTACTTGTCGTTCCAGCCATGTATTTTTGAACTAGATTCACTTTGTATTCTATAAATTTCTATCTCATGAGATATAAATATTTACACAATGCATTGGAGGGAGATATAGGTCCGACACATCTCATAATGAAATCATTCTTAATTGTGCCACAAAATAAACATAAATCATTCATCATAACCCAATAAAAAAAATGGGTTTCATAAACATCATCCCATCAAAACCTAATCCATATAAAAAAATGGATATAATTTTATCATAAGAAGAATCAAACCATTTAAATAATAGAGTTATTATAATTGAAACATCACCATAATAAATAATAATGTCATCTTAGATGGAAA
This sequence comes from Viscum album, assembly GCA_963277665.1. Taxonomy (NCBI): domain Eukaryota; kingdom Viridiplantae; phylum Streptophyta; class Magnoliopsida; order Santalales; family Viscaceae; genus Viscum; species Viscum album. Next base: position 1,646,885,550 of record OY728132.1, read on the forward strand.
ATATTTTTGACAAAACAACTGAAATGAATTCTTGAAGAAAAATGTCCTTTCTTCTTCAATATCATTTTCTTTTCACAAAATTCCATTAAATTTTAAAATAAAATGATTTTTTGATAATAATCATGAAATATTAAAGAGGAATATTCATGAAAATTAGGCATTATTAAACCTTAAAAATCTATTCATGTCGTATAAAAAAACATTCTTCTCATAATTTTTCCAGAAAAGTCAAAAAGTACCTTATATGGTTAACAATGGAAAGATTCCTTCAATAAAATGTGGTAAAACTCAAAAAAGGGTAAAAATGAATTATAAATACATGAAATAATAGTAAACATTTTATGAAAACATTTCTAGAAAACATGGATATGGATGATAAACATAACCCCAATAAATACTAACGAATAATTAATCTCAGATAAGAATTAGATTGGAATAATTATTCCTTACCTTATGCCCAATTTCTTCTGAATGTGTCTGAGACTCCTGTATAATGGGTTTAAACATATTATTAACTTTTAACAGAACCATAATAATATTTATGATATCATATTTGATTCACATATGACTTTATATTACCCTTTCTTTTGTAAATTCAATGTTAAAGAAGCGTTTTGGGTAAAATAATTTCATTTATCATATGTGTTTCGACTTATTGTTCATGATATTATTACATATATATTGATTTAATTAATTCTAGAATTTAAAACATGATTTATATATAATATATATTCAACATATATATATATTATTGATAGATAAATGGAATGAAATACACAGTTCATGGAGACGGTAGGCCGTATGTACGCATGAACGCCGTTTTCATTTCCTTATTGAATTGAATGGAATTAAGTAAATGAAACACATATATAAATAAATCCATTATCATTATTATGTAATATATTTCATGATTATTTATTATATATACATTATAATCATAATTGAATGGTTAATCATGGAAAATGAATCTCATCGCGTTCATGGTGACGGTAGTCCGTACGTACACATGAGAGAAAATATCATTCTTTTGATATTAAAATCTTAAATAATTGGATGATATATCATATATACAGAATCATAATAATGTTATATTTATTATTTATATCATTTATACTGATTATTATACCCATCCAAATGATGAAATGTTTGAATAACAACCTACACCACGACGTGGAGACGGTAAGCCGTATGTACGCACACACGGTGACTTTTTCATTCATTGGATGAATTAAATAACTAATATGTTCGTAAAATTTTTATAATAACATCAAATTATGTAGAAAAATATGGAGTTATTATTTTATAATGGAAACAAAAAAGTAGGAGGATGTGGAAGAAGAAAGGAACTTGAAATAGGTGGTGAGATATTTACCTCTTCTTCGGGTTCTTCCTTTTGATTTGATCAAAAGGGCTCCTTAGGATGGATTTATGACTAAAGGAAGGCCTCTAGGATGAAGTTAAGATAGTTGAGAGGGTATTTGGGAAGGTTTTGTCTGAGAAAATTTACATTGGAGGTGTGAGTTAGAGGGAAGCGGGAGTGCCCTTTTATAAGAGGGGTGAGGGGCACCTTAAGAAAAACATAAAATATTATTTTATAATAAATTTATATTCGGATTATAATGGCTCCAAAGTGTCTTATGTTGAGGCTAGGGTGGATATGGGTCTAAAGCCTTTCAACCAATCGGTTTTAGACATGTTTATGTTTCTGTTTTAACCTTATCATTTAGATTTAACTCTATGTTAAATAATTTATCTTTTAACGTGTCTTCTTGTATTGTTACAATATATGGCTAATAAACTTACTATAAACTTCCAATAGAACCCCAATTTGTTCATTAATGTAATATATATTATTATATATGTCTTTTGGACTATCCTTATATTTTTAGGACCATTATATCAATTAATTATATAAATTTTTTAAAAAAGTCTTTTATGTCAATTTTGACACTACTTGGTATTTTGTTTTTTCTAATTTCAGAACATCATTATAACATCGAAAAAAATTTCTCTAAGCAACCCTAATATGTTTTTTTAACCTATAAAATAAGTTTAATTACTAAAAAGTCTCTAATTACATTTATTTGGTTATTTATAATATCAAATAAGATAATATTTCATTAATAAAGTAATTACTGCATCATCATTGTGTCATAAATAAATTAAATTATTTAATGCCTAAAAATTCTAAATTAAATACCATTATGTAGGAAATATTTTTATATTTTTAATTAATATTTATAGTATAATTTATTTTATATATAACCTTATATTAAAAATGATTTAGTTATTAAACATTGATTTTAACTATTTGAACTCTTCTTTAAATAAAATAATATTAAATGTCTTAATCTAATCCAAGTAGACCTAAAGGGAAATATTTTTTATATTGTTTTTTGGTCGAATTGAACTTATCCAATAGAATTAGTAAATGTGTTAGGATAATAATAATATCATTTTTACCCTTAATTACCCTATTTACTTTTAACCGTGGTAAATAAAAGTTAAAAGTTACTATTCATAAAAAAATATTTTCATCTCATTGAACCACATTTTACTTACTAATATCAACAGTGTCTCTCAGATTTTTGAAATTCAGCACACAGAAGTGGAAAAGTTAAGTTTTATGTAAATTTTCAAATTCTCCTAGGATATGGGTAAAATACCGTAAACAACTAATTTAAATTTTTGTATATCTAAAATTATTATAAAATGACTTCAATGAATTACATTGAACGTATATAGGTATTATGTATCTATTTTTTCCTAAATGAAATTTAAATAAAATAAATGATTATTTAAATAAAAATTTAGTTTTTACCAATAACTCAGTGTGTTCACTATTAATCAAAAACTGTATGTTTCTAGAAAAATACCAATAATTCACCCTAGGCTAATTTAGATATTCCGATTCCAAAAATGATGTCCATTTTGTAAGATGAAATTAATAAAATTTCAAAATTGGGTATTGCTATTCATAATGACTAGTTAAATAATGTTTTTATAACATATCGTTGTTTAGTGAAACACAGTATTACGTACATCACAAGCTATCGAGGAAGGTTTCTCTTGCGTGTAATGCAAGACAAGAATAGTGTTGCATATACTACAAGCTAATACAGTGTTGTGTATAGGTCAAGATAATCTTGGTGTAGCGTACAACACAAGACATCAAAGAAATTAAAAATAATATTTCTAATAAAATCTCGGGGTGTTACATTCTACCCCCATTAAAATAAATTTCTCCCTCCAAATTCATCGGAGTTATTAAAGGTTTCCTAATTGAAGGTTTCATTCATAGAAAACCACATTTTAAAAAGGAATACTAAAACTAAATTTTAAAAAAGAAACGTATTGGTTACACAAATTAACTCATAATTGGGTTTCCACATAGAATAACATAGGTGAAAATATGGATATAGAAGAGAAATATAACAATCAAGTTCATATGGAGAGTGGTAGAGAATATGGCTATGAAAAACCCAACAATCAAAAAGCTATAAATTTTTGTTGATCTAAGGTACCATCTATGACAACTTTTTTTTCAATATCATTTACCTAAAGCTGAAAAAATTGGAAATATAAGAAATACTTAATTGATTTTGGTATAATCTCAATGTTGGTCATTCCTTGAACAATTTAAACTTCATCTCTTTAAGAAATGAAGTTGAATTTGACATTCATCAAGTTTTAGTAGATCATGCGATAGAATGATAGGTCGTTCCATAAGTCTCAAACAAAAGGATAGCAAAAGTTATTAAATATAAACAAGTACATATATGGTGAGGTTAATTGTATATGGTTCCTAAAATGGACATATACTTCATATATCATACCACTTAATAAATAAAAACTAATTTATACTAAACAGGTACTTCTTGTAGGACAGTGGTAAGCGATAAAGGCCTGTCGCAAATCGGTTGTGGGTTCGATTCCCACATCCTTGTCTGACGCGACGGGTTATCGCCCATCCTATGGGTTGTCCTTTTTCTAAAACTACACTATTATGAAATTTCAGAAATAAAATAAAAAATTTACAGCCTTAAGAAATACTATATTATGTCTAAATTAATCTATTCCAACTTTTAGGCATATCAAAAATTCTTGTGTCGGATTACTAGAAATTTCATCAACCGAGCATGTGAATTCTTTAATTTTCCCCCCATATATCATAAGATACATCTTGTTGTTGGTAACATTACAAACATGTGAATAACTTAATCATGTATTCTCTTGAAAAAGGAATACCCATTGAACTTTAGTAAAAACATGAATACTGTCAAAAGTTAACTCTTTCCACATACCAAAATTACAAAAATTATATATACTCAAACCATGATATCACTCTGTCCTTATATCAGTCATAAGCTTATTATAACTATCAAACATATTATTTTCTCCTTATCCCATCATTATGCACATATGATTCATTATATACCCCCAGTAATGTTGTCAAAATTAGCCTGTAATTTTTAATGCCCAACTTTTGTTTTGTGTATAATCATCCCCATTTATATACAAGGGTATTAACCTAGATGTACCTATAATTTATTTTTGGGGAAATTCATTGTATGTATCTCACGGTACATAATAATAGGTTTAAATTTGATGAAATATGATCCCTTGTTAAATGATCTACGTGGAACACTTATACATGTAAATGATATGAATGTGAAAGGTGAACCTTGAATTATATTGCACTCCAATGAATGAGGAAATGTTTTAGTCTCATGAGACATAATTTATAAGACTATAGTGAAAACAAAATCCATTAAGGGGATTATTTTGGTAGATACCAACACTTGATGTACATGGAAATTTCATTAGTTTTTCGGAATACATAATACATAACAAAAACAGACACCCCTGGATTGTAATAGTTTTGTGTATTTTTAAACTTGGACCATAATCTTCTAATCATTGTGAATGATCTTCAACATATCCCATAAAGATATTCCCTTTTTCTTCTTACCAAAAACCATTCTTTATATCCTGGGGAAAAACTTAAAATGGGGAGCTCAAATGCTCAGTATGGGTAAACATAGAGAACATAAAACAATCCATAAACATTTGAACGTAATAACTTGAACATAAAACATCAATATCGTGAATAATGACATAAATATTGACAGTACATAAGGCATAGATCATAAAAGAACTTTTATCATGATAAAATAGCAAGGGAATAAAACATTTAATTGTGGAAACCATTAAGCACATGTTATTATTTCCATAGTAGCCAAGGCATTGCTTCCAAGACCATCATAGTGGACAAAGTCCATTACTAAACTGGGTTTACTTTCCTATAAAACCCTGTATTACTGAACCAGATTCACTTTCTGTTCTAGCCATGTCTATATCATTAGATATAAATCTTTACCAAATTCATTGGAGGGTGATATAGGTCACACCCTTCTCATAAAGAAATTATTCTTACTTGTGCCAAAAAATAAAAATAAATCATTCATCATAACCTAAAGTCAAAAATGGGTTTCACAAACATCATCCCATCATAACATAATCCATATAAAACAAATGGATATAATTTTATCATAAGAAGATTCAATCCATGTAAATAATGGATACATTAAACTTGAAACATCATCGTACAAAATAATGTCATCTTAGATGGAAAACAGTTGTGAAAAAACACTTGAAATGAATTCCTGAGGAAAATATCCCTTCTTCTTCAAAATCATTTTCTTTTCGCAAAATGTCATTCAATTTCAAAAGAAAAGGATTTTTTTGAAAATAGTCATGATATTTTATAGAGGAAGATTCATGAAAATTAGGCGATATGAAACTTTAAAAATCTGTTCATTCCATATAAAAAACATTATTCTCATACTTTTTTCAGAAAAGTCAAAAAATACCTTATATGGTTAACAAAGGAAATATTCCTTCAATGAAATGTGGTCAAAGTCCAAAAAGGGTAAATATTACTTTAAACATACATGTAATAATAGTAAACATTTTATGAAAACATTTTTATAAAACATGGACATGAATGATAAACATAACCCCGGTAAATACATATGAATAAACAATCTCGGATAAGAACTGGATTGGAATAATTATCCCTTACCTTATGTCCAATTTCTTCCATATGTGTCCAAAAATCCTGTATAGTGGGTTTAAACTTATTTTTAACTTGTAACAGAACCATGATAATATTTATGATATCATATACGATTCACATCAGACTTTATATTACCCGTTCTTTTGTAAATTCCATGTTAAAGCAGCATTTTGGGTAAAATCGTTTCATTTATCTTATGTGATTCGACTTTTTGTTCTGGATATTATTACTTATATCCAGATTTACATAATTCAATAATGTAAAACCTGATTTACATATAATATATATTAAGAATATAAATATATATGATAGATAGATAAATGGAATGAAATACACCGTTCATGGAGACGGTAGGTCGTACGTACGCATGAACGCTGTTTTTGTTTCCTTATTGAATTGAATGGAATTAAGTAATTGAAACATATTTGTACATAAATCTAGTATCATTATTATTTAATATATTTCATTATTATTTATTATATATATTTTATAATCATACTTTAATGGTTAATCATGGAAAATTAGTCTCATCGCGTTCGTGGAGACTGTAGTCCGTACGTACGCACGAGCGATAATATCATTATTTTGATTTAAAATATTATATAATTGGATGCTATATCATATATACATAATAATAATAATGTAATATATATTTTTTATAAAAAATTTACTCATTATTATACCCATCCAATTGATGAAATGTTTGAATAACAAACTACACCACGACGTGGAGATGGTAAGCCGTACGTACGCACGTGCAGTGACTTCTAAATTCATAGGATGGATAAAATAACTAATATGGTTGTTAAATTTTTATAATAACATGAATGTATATAGAATATACAAAAATTGTTATTTTATAATGGAAAAAACAAAGAAGGATGAAGTGGAAGAAGAAAGGAACTTGAAATTGGTGGTGAGATATTTACCTCTTCTTTGGGTTATTCCTTTTGATTTGATCAAAATAGCTCCATAGGATGGATTTCATACTAATTTAAGGCCACTTGTATTAAGGGAAGACAATTGAAAGGGTATTTGGGAAGAGTTTGTCTGGGACAAATGGCTTTGGAAGTTTGAATTAGATATAAGGGGGAGTCCCCTTTTATAAAAGGGGTTAGGGGCACCTTAAGAAAAACATAAAATATTATTTATAATAAATTAATATTGGGATTATAATGCCTCCAAAGTGACTTATTTCTAGGATATGGTGGGGATGGGACTAAATCCTCTAAACAAATAGGTTTTAGACTTGTTTAGATTTCCATTTTAACCTTATCATTTAGGTTTAACTCTAAGTTAAATAATTTTTCATTTACCATGTCTTCTTGTATTCTTATACTATATGGTTAATAAACCTACTATAAACTGCCAATCGAACCCCAATTGGTTCATTAATGCCATATATTTTATTATATAAGTCTTCTGGACGAACCATATATTTTTAGGACCATTATATAAATTAATAATATAATATTTGTTTTAAAAACTCTTTTATGTCAATTTTGACACTATTTGGTATTTTCTTTTTTCTAAATTCATAAAATCATTATTACTTCAAATAAAATTAATCTAACCAACCCTAATATGTTATATTAACCAAAAAAATTTGTGTAATTAATAAAAAGTCTCAAAATACATTTATTTGTGTATTTATAATATCAATTATGTAATATTTCATTAATAAGGTAATTACTACATCATCATTGTGTCATAAATAAATTAAATTATTTAATGTATAAAAAATATAAATAAAATTATATTATGTAATAAATCTTTTTAGATTTTTTAATGAATATTTATTGTCGAATTTATCTTATTTATAACCCTATATTAAAAATGTTTTAGTTATTAAAATTTTATTTTAACTATTTTAACTCTTCTTAAAATAAAATAATAATAAATGTCCTCATCTAATCCAAGTGGAACTAAAGGGAAATATTTTATTCCTAAGGTTTTTTTGTTGAATTACACTTATCTAATAAAATTAGTACATGTTTTAGTGTAATAATAATATCATTTTTACCTTTAATTACCCTATTTACTTTTTACCATGGTAAATAAAAGTTAAAATTTATTATTCACCAAAAATTATTTTCATCTCATTGAACCACATTTTACATACTGATATAAACCATGTCTCTCAGATTTTGGAAATTCAACTCACATAAGCGGTAAAATTATGTTTTATATAAATTTGAAAATGCTCCTAGGAGGTGGGTAAAAGGCGGTAAAAAGTTTAATAATATTTCTAAATATCTATAATTATTATAAAATGACTCCAATAAATTACATTGATCTTATATAGTTATTATGTTTCTATTTTGTCCTAAAATAAATTTAAATAAAATAAATTTTTATTTAAATAAAATGTTGGTTTTAACCAATAACTCAGTGTCTTCACTATTCATCAAAAATTGAAAGTTTTCAGAAAAATACCAAAAAATCACACTAGGCAAATTTCTATATTCCGAATCCAAAACTGAAGTCCATTTTGAAATATTAAATTTATAAAATCTCAAATGTGGGTATTAAAATTCATAACAGATAGTTTATATAATATTTTAATAACATCTCGTTGTTTAGTGAAACTCGGTATTGCGTACAATGCAGGCTATCGGGGGAGGTTGCTCTTGCGTGTAACACAAGACAAGAATAGTTTTTCATATACTACAAGCTAATATGATGTTGCGTATAGTGCAAGATAATCTTGGTGTAGCATAAAACACAACATATCAAAGAAATTAAAAATAATATTTCTCATAAAATCGCGGGGTGTTTCAATTTCATAGTGTTATGATTTCTTGTTGGCTATCCTTGACACAAGTTTATGATTCCATGTTTAATATTGTTTCCTGTTTCCCATGTTTCCTTTATGTTATCATGTGCTATCAAGCATCATTGTTCAATATTAGGATTCATACCCATTTATGACCCAATAAATTCTTATTTCATAACACATAATACTTTGATCATGTAATGTTATTTATTTCAATTATTGGGATTTAAAGCACACCCCTTTCTTTTGAATTTCCCCATGTTATCTGGTGTAGTATTAATAGAGCAATAGAATTTTAGAGAACTATAAGGTCATTTTAAATATTTTTTTTGAATCTATGTATCAATTTGATGTTCTATTCACCTAATTTACCCAAGATATCATGATTAATGATCATGTGGGTTTTATAAAGAATGTTTTTATTTAATACATCCAGAAATGAGTATATTAATGATATGAATTTCCATAATTGGTATTATATGAAAATATGGTTATTTTTTGAATTGGGATTAGAAAACTCTAGTGAAATATTTAAGTATAGTACTAAACATAAAAAAACAACCCAAATTTTTTTAAATTATTTTGTTTCTAGGCACCAAGAAAATACATCACTATTTGGATAATATAAGTGAATATGGCTCTCCCATATATGTAACTAGAGTTAATATCCCCCACAATAGAACATTTAGACAGGCATGACTACGGACCGGTGAATGAAAATATATCATGAAACAAAAAAAGATGGAAACTCAAGAGGGATATTATTTTGTAAATTCTTAAGCTAATTACAAACCATTATTAAGGAAAAAAATGACAATAATATTTTATATTAGGAAATATATCATTGATAACATTTATTGACGAATAAATATTCATAGGTTAAAAAATATTTGTTATTTTTGAGTCATCCATTAATTGTTCTTATTTAAAATATTATTTATTTAAAAATTTAAAAATTATCATACATAACATTCGTTTTATTCTATTTAATATATAGAAGTGAGAGGAACCATGTAAACAACCAATTTGAGGGCAATGGATGACTGTTTGAATGAGATTCCTAACCTGATGGGTGAAGGAATAAAAAAATTATGAAAATTATTTTTTAATCGGATTATATTTTTAACCTAAATCCAAATCAAGAGAAACAAATAAATCCCCCTAAGATAGAGAAATATTCAATTTCGGTATTTATGTAAAAAAAGAATATAAATTTCAATTTATCTTTTAATTATTTAATTGTAGATAAATGGATAAACTCTATTTAAAATATCTTCTGTATACATAAATTCTATAAGAAAGAGAAGCTAATATTTTATATTTATTATATGTAAGGATAATATTATAAATGGTGGAAATTGTTCCATAATTTAAAGCATGAGGAGACGATTTAAACAATGAAGAGGAAGTAATTCCATAAAAATATTTTGAATAAATATTTTTCCCATACTCTTAAACAAGTAAATATAGAGGCTGTTAATCAACCAAGAGAAAAGGGATGATAAATCTATCAGGGTTTTTGGGAAAAACATCACAATAAATGAAGGAAACACCATTGGATTTATCATTACCCATGGATATAATGTTCAATGCTTCATTTTATTGGATAGAAGTTGATTCTATGAAATTCAATTCTTTTTGTGACTTTTATCATTATGAGGAAATTTATTGATGTTCCCTTAATGTCAAAATAGAGATTATAAAATCGAAACGGTATCATAGGGATAATAAGAAAAAAGTAGAGATTAATTTTGGATGTGTGATGGAAAAATATAATACTGGAGTATAATTTTAATAACACATATAGAAAATGTGTGGGAAGATGTTCCATGAAAATTTTCTAATGTGGATGAGGAAATGATTTAGGTTTGGGAAGGAAGGTCACCTATATTGATTTTGATGATGTGAAAAAATAGACCATTGTGATGGAAGAATGGAATTCATATGTAAACCTTCATCCCATGGTCCTATGTTTCATCTTCAAGGAACAAGGACACCATACGATTCAATACACTCTGGAAAGGGGTTTTTATGATGATCGATGAAAGAAACTTGTATTTCCTAGAGAGAAAGGGTAATCTTATGATATCACAACTACAAAAGAAGATCATGGTAATTAAATGGTGTTAGGTACACTAGCTATCAATTCAGAACAGAGAAAACCATTTTTGATTCTGTTTCTATGTATTCTTTCATATATCACAATTTTTTAATAACTATTCAAAAAGCACTGAAAATCATGGAGGTTGATTTTCCAGTTAAAATGGAAAATAGGTAATTTATTGAATCCCTAGTCTATAACTCCTCCCCTATAAAATCTTATAGGAAGAACTTTGATGTGAACCTTTTCATACTCCCATTAGTATTATTTTATGCAATTTTGGACTTGGATTGGATTTCCAAATATAGTTCCATCCAAATGTTTTGACAGAAGTAAATTACCCTCTATCTCATGAATTATCTTTTGATTATATACATGTTAAATGGGGAGGATGAATATTATTTGGTATCAATGTCTCAAAAATGGATATTATTTCCCTATGATAAAAAATATCTTGATTAAAAGATTGATTCTAAGGGGAATATCTTCCTTCAAGACATACCCATTGCGATGGAATATGATAATGTGTTTCCAAAATAATTTCTTCATATTACTCCAAGATGAATTACTAAATTATCAATAGTTCTTATACATGAGGCTTTGACGATATCCATGACTCTATATTGAATGTTAAATGTTGAAAATGAAGATATTATGAAGCAACTACTGTATAATCTGTATAATGGGTTAATATTCCCATGTTCTTAATTATGGGGTGAACCAATCCACTTCATCATGAAGAATTATGGGTAAATTCACCTCTTACTTGATTATCATTTTCTCAATAATACCATTATAAATAAAAATTTTCATATTCTATAAATTGATGACATGTTCGATCAGTTATATAGATTTCATTATTTCTCATTGAAAGATCATAAGTTGTGATATTTTCATGTAAAGGTAAAGAACAATGATATACCAAATATGATTTTTCATAATAGATATTATCACTTAGATTTCATTGTAATTATATTTATACTCCCTAAATAACCATAAATCATGACGGATTTTATAATTAGAGTCTTTAGGGGTTACCCTGACTGATTTGTGGTAGTATTTATTATGCTTATTCTTATCCACTCTAAATGTAATGATGATTATGAGGAGAATTTGAATATTTTACTAAGAAAATTATGGGATGAAAATATGTATGAAATTTAAAGTAAATGTGATATATTTTTAGACCTAGTAGTATTCTTGGTGCATGTCATCACTAGGAAAATTATATCTATTGATCTCTCAAATAGAGACAATTTTAGGGTGGGATTGACCAACCTCTATGATTGAAATATGTCTATTCAATTTATTATCTAAGTATTATATTCAATTTGTCAGAGTCTTATCATGATTTTATATTCCCCAAATCATCCTAACATAGAAAGGAGCCAATTTTTTTCTATAATGATGAATGTGAAGATGGTTTTAGTGAATTAAATAATAGGCTAATTATGCACTTATACTCAAATTACCCTCTAGTGGGAAAATATTTTCGATCTAAAATTATTCATCTAATAATGGAATGGGTTGTGTACTCAAGAAAAATGAAAAAAGGATAGCCTATGTATCCCACAAACTAATTATCAATTAGAATAACAACCCAAAAAATGATCTTGAATTGGTTTTAGTGATATTGGAGTTAAATATATGGTGACATTATCTCTAGGAGGATAAATGTGAAATATATTGACCATAAAACCCTCTTGTATATATTCTCTAATAAGAAGCATAATTTGTAGAAACATAGATGGTTATAGATGATCATGGATTATGATTCCACAATCTATTACCATCCCTGGAAGGCATACAAAAAAGTAGATTCTCTAAGTAGAAAGGATACTTATAATCTATCCATGATTTGTATTTCATGGTATCAAATATTATGTGACATAGATATGATTTATTTTCGAATAATAAAATCAAATTAATCATACCTTACTCAAATAACACATCAACCATCCACTATATTGAGAATCAAGTAGTTTCAAAAAAATGATGAGTTTCTATAGAATAATTTGGTTATTATTTTGAATTTCAAATCGACTGAAGATAGTGTTACAATGTTTGGAACAAATATATATTTCCCATAAAATAAAAAATCAATCGGAAAAATTTGAATGATGTGAATATATAATCCTTGTCTATTCATATAAGAAAAAACTAATATGTATTTAGATTTAAAGAAAAAAAAATTCGGGATAACATGAAGAGAGGGATTGAAAGGATTTTATATTAATTCTTGGTATTAGAGAAAGTAATGGATAAATTATATAAGTCTAGGGGTATGATGAAACTATTTTTTATTTTTTTATAGAAATGGAAAGACATAACCAAATATTGTTTTTGTTTGAATCCCCAGGAAGCCTAATGATAATAACACCCTACGGTTGGTAGTCGATCACCTTACCAAGTCTGTTCATTTCATTTCAATTATATAATAATTATACCTTGATCAAATAACTATGATATACATAAGGTAAGAGGTAATACTACAAGGACTAAACCTCTCTATTGTATCTATTCATGAGTTATTGATTTCATTGTGGTTTTGGAGAACCCTTTAGAAATAATTGAATATATAAATGAGCTTCAACACTACTTGTCACCCTTATATGTATGGAAATTATATAAGGAACATTAAAACTCCAGAATATGTTTTGTGATCATGTTTTATAGATTTACTATATTATTGGGACCAACACCTTCCCCTATTGGACTTGTCATATGAAAATATTTTCTATTCTATAATTCAAATGGACACTTATTTGGTTTTGTATGGGAAGTTGAGTTGTAATCCTATATGTTTGGATGTAGACGGATATTAAAAGAATATGGGATGTTAGATTATCTAATTGGTGAAGGTGAAGGACCAAAAAATTTAACATCACATGAAATTATAAAAACATTTGATAGAAAAATGTATATAAGATCATCAACAAGACCAAGAATTTAAGGCCATTGATAAATTTTTCCTTCATATATTTCCATGGATGAAATTAACGAGGATTGTGAATAAGAGAAATATTATTCCTATGATACATCAACACCTTTGAGATCCTTGATCACATCAGAGTGGTGGCCTTTCTACTAGCAATCCCACGTAATCAAGCTTAATTACATGATGTGTTTCATGTATCCTTTTTGAGGAACTAAATAATAGAAAAATATCATGTAATGGATCCATAGGTGGTACCATTTGATAATTAATATTCATACATGGAGAAAATGGTGAAGAATTTAGATCATAGAGAAAAGGTTATATGAAACAAGATAACTCACCTGGAAAAAGTGATGTGGCAGAACCAAATTATTTAGGAATAAACATGGGAACCATAAGATGACATGAAGTAGAAGTTCCCTCTTCTTTTTTAGTGTATGAAATGAAAATTTTTATTGTTAAATTTTTGAATTTGAAAAAATGTAAAGACCCAAACTTTTATAAATAATATTCACTTTTTAATTGAATTAAATACCCTATTATGTATTGTGGTTATATAAAATTCATGAAATTATTTGGTTATATCCTATAAAATTTAAAAGACAATTAATAATAATGATGATTAATAATATATCTCTTAAAATATGAAAATTTGATTATTATAGAGTAAATATTATGATAAATACCTATTTATGAGAACAAAAGAAGCAATAGCCTAGACCCGTAGGATCAAACCTTATAAAGCTCATTTATCAAATATTCCAAGGGAGATAGAAGCATAGAGATTTAAACTTGACCAATCCTAACCTGAGTTCCAACAACTGAAGTATAAGAAAATTTTTATGGGATAATCTCAATATCATAAAAATCATAACCCAAACTATGTTTTTCAAACCACCTCATAAGAATTCCATGGTCGTAAACCGTACCCTTATGGAGTTCACACGATGTATAATGGGTTATGTATCTCAACCATTACTATATTAAAATATTAATTTTCTATTGAATAAAATAATTATTATATTTATCGATTTTTTTTAATAATTATAAATGATTATGTAATGATTTTGAGAAAAAATTGTTTTTAATATGATAAAAATCACATTTTATTTTCTTGGTAATATATAATTTCATTTTATAAGTTCATTTTTATAAATTATTGATTTTCTTAAATAAAATATATTTTAATAAAAAATTATAATAAAAAATTATATTTAAATTATAATATTATATTACAAGGTCAAAATATAAATTTTATAAGGGTAAGAAAACTGTTATTATAAAACAACATGATTTTTTCAATAAATAGGGATTTTAGTTTAAATTTTGAATTTATATTATTTTGATAATTATTTTGATAAACTAAATTATAAAATTTGAATCAAAATTTCAAAATTTTACAATGGATAATTTTCCACAATATTCACAAAAAGTTTAACTTTTGGTTTAATGTCTAATACTGTATAAGTGTATAATATGTATTTAGACAAAATAATGACCCAAAAGTGGTGTAATATGTACCATAAAATATATACAATACCAAATATTAATTTACCCTTTAAAATTATGTTTTTGATGTTATTTTATTAATTTTACAACCCCTTTATGAATCCTTTAAAACCTATATTATATTTTACAGTTTTAAAATCAATTCTTTGTAAACCAGACTTACATCCAAATCACCAAGGGTATTTTTTATTGTTATTAATTAATTTTACTATAAAATAATTAAAACCACACAAAATTTTATATAAAATGGGGAAAAACATTGTAGTGTTTTTGGTTTTAAATAATTTATTGTATTGAGGCCAAAAACATTATTTGAGAAATAATATAGAACTCCCATCACTTTTCATATATAACCCCACCAATGATCCAATTAATATTCACATAAAAATACTATATGGTGACTATAATCTTATATTACATCTCTATATCTCTCCCAATGTTCCCCCAATCTCTCAATACGCTCCACCCATTCATTTGGGAACACCCTCTCAAGGTAAGGGATCCTCCCCTTCAACACATTATTTAAGATCATTTTTATGTAATTCCTTTTGTATTCCAATTCATATTGATGGGATATGATTTTAAACATCCATATTATATTAATTAATAATTAAATGTGATTATATATCCATTTTATAGTAATTAATCCCTCGCATGATACATTATGAACCGTCATTATGCTGCCAAAATTATCATGCGATCTTAATACAAACCTTTTTTTTGTGAATAAACATGCCCATTTCCACTCTAGGGAATTCAGTAAGATATACATATAATGTAATTAGTAGGTAAATATGATTATTTACCCCAAACATCTTAATCATGTGATTAATAAAGAGTAAATATTATTTCATGTTTAATGATGTTTCCATATTCCCATGTCTCCTTTAAACTATCATGCAGTATCGTGCCTCATAGTAAATGATTATGAATCTAAACAATTTTATATCCCATTGAAATTTATATTGTATAAAATGTAATAATTTTATCATTTAATGTTTTTCATATTCTCTTACAAGGTTATATATATCTACCCCTTCATTTGTATGCCTCCAGGTTATCCCATGAAATATTATAAGAGAAAAGAAAATTTAGAGCATGTTATTGAAGTTTTCAATATTTTTTATGAATCTATGAATCAATTTGAAGTTCTATGTACCTAATTCATCATATAAACCCAGAATCATGATCATCTATATTGTACAAAGGTTTTTATTTTAATAACTCCATAAATAAAATGTATTCAAGATATGGGTTTCCATAAGTGAAGGATTGGGATATCTATGATTGATATGAAATGGTAATTTCCAATTGATTAGGGTTCTCATTGTTCTATTATTTTATATCTCTTTGCATAATTTTTTAATGGATGGTTATATTTTATAAAATAAATCTTTTTAATTTCATTATGTTTTTATTTACCATAATATAAAATATTAATTTATTTTTATTCTTTATCTCTCAATACTAGTATATAGTATATGGATATTTATGAGTGAGTTTAAGAGAACGCAGTGAAATCAAGTCAGGTCTCAGTGAATTGGTATTCCGGTTAGGAAATTATATTCATATTCTACATTCTATTTAAAAATATATTAATTTTAATTCATTAATTTGGAATAATTTATTTAATAATAATTATAAAATTTTCAATGAACATGTACAAACCATTATTTATATGTTAAATAATTTTGAATCAAATTACCTCTTTTAATGTCCTATGACCATAATTTTTTATACTTTATAATATATTTGGTATTCTTTTAGAAAAAATTAAATTACTGTAATTTTTGAGAAATTCACATTCTAGAGTATCAATATCAATCAATTTTATATGTCCTTGAATTATACAGTCAGTACTAAGTATGGTGTAAATGTTATTTGCAACATAGTAAAATGTTTTATAGATTCCAAGATAATTTTTGTGCATTTATTTGTCCATAAAAATATAATTCAATTTAGTAGATATTTAATTAATATCATATTAAAAGCAATCTCAATTGAAAAAAATTAATAAATGTATTTTTAATGAGGAATAATGTTTTTTGATATAACATTTTTTGTATTAAATGTTTTATAAAATATATGTTATGTAATTCTGTTTTGAGTATTTGGTGATTTTTTTACATATAAATTCACAAACGAAAATAAATAAATGATAAATTGTCTTCTATAATATTAATTTTATAATTCAATTAGGTAATTTTGGAAAAAACTTATGTTATATGTCTCATATAGTCTATTACATGTTCTATCTGGAATGTATCAGAATTCTTATATTATAATCCTCATAAAATCATGTACTAGAAGATTAATGTGGTTTACCGCTTCATTATCTATTGAATACATTTGCAACAAAATATTGTTTATTCATCCATTTAATACCTTTAATGTTATATATTAATATATATTAATTTACAATTCACTATAATCTTTTGAAAATATGATTTATGCAAAAATTGATTTTTTTTCTCTCCAATATCACATAATATGATGATGTGTTGATATATTATTTAATTTTAAATGAGTATAAGAATCATATAATCAATGAGGTGGGTTTCATAAAAAAATTAATTTCAATTTTTTATCAATTGAAAATTTTTTATGGTTATAAATTCTGATAGGATCATTCATTTAATTTTTTATGTTCATCAACTGGAATTATAGTACCTCATTCATGAACATTAGGGTTCATTATCACATTACTAAAGATCAATCAATTTACCTTATCTTTATTAATCATCATAGTCTTAGTTTTAGCTCACTTTTTGGGAGAAGCGGTCATACCAAATCATTTACAGATTTTAGTGGTTTGTAAATTATATTAGAGGGAGGAACCGATTTTTGGTTGTAAATTCAATTTCATCAAAATCATTATTGGTTAGGACCTCACACACAAATTCATGTACACCTAATTTATGGAATCCATTTTTATATTGTTTCATTATATAGTGATATTTCTTATATTTTTGTTTTGCATTTTCTTCCACTTCATATATGTGTTGAAATGTTTGGAAAAACACTTCCTAATTACCATTCTAGATTAAAATCACAGGACTCATAAAATAGTTTAGTTATATCCTATGGTGCAATATGTGAATATCATTAATAATGATATCTGATATATTTCCACTGAAATTGGTAGCTATAATGTATTATATAGTCATTTAATAAGGATTATTGAATCATATCTTGTGATTGATAACACCCCAAATTCTACCATACTGCTAAATTATTGGTGTTACCATTTGGAACATCATCTATATGGCATATGAATTACTATTAACATTTTATAAGATATAATTTTGATTATCTCAATGAATTCATGTGATGAATTCATTAATGTTAAAATTCTATTTACTTATGTATAGTAATTATAAATTAAATTCATGGAATTTGATGAATCCCCATAAGATATTATGAAAGAAACTAGTTCCATTGAGATGGGGTTCAATTGATATTACCCCAAAATTTAATAAATTTCACTTCCCTTTTAATCTCTCTTCATTATTCATCTTTATAATGGTGAGGTATTGACATAAGATATATGTGAGGATGATCCTTCCCATATGATGGGTGATTTTCTCAGACCTTGGATATACAATATAGAAGAAAGTATTATGGTTTATTTTGACTGATCTTCCCCAAAATTATTGATCATGAAAATAATAGAGTCATTTATAGTGATATATATATAAACAATTTCATTATTTTAAAAATTGCATGCATTTACGATTCATTCACAATAACCTTGAGAATTTGGTTTTTTAATTTATAATCTTCTTATTTTATGTGTTAAAATATCCCATAAACCCCATTGGTGATATGAGAGTTAAGTTTAATGTTTTATCAGATTTCATGAAACTCTCATGCACGAGCAGTGATGTTGTGGGGTGCTTTGTCCTGGGGATCTGTAACTGATGGAATGAAATTAATTACCAATGTGTTTAGGTAATGGTTTGATTCAATAGGTTTATATTTATTTCATTTTGGGCATGTAATATTTATGGAATATTTTCCCACCCCTTAAATGGTATACGATTTTTACCATGTGATTTGATTATTTAATTTTTTTCAATGAAGATTAAAATAAATATTCTTGATAAAAAATTTTATAATATTTTATCTATCACAATATATTATTTAAATGTTACAGTATCTATAGTCTATTAAAATATAGAATCATAATTTTTTTGGATCATCTTGTATGATATATGATATCGTAACAAGAGGTAAAGATTCACCCTTTGTTTTTGGGTTATTATTACAAATGATAATGGATATTGTAAGGGGAGAAAACACTTATATCAATTTGAATAACATGACATTATATTATTAATAAAATAGAACATATTTTTTTATGAAAATATATTCTTTATGGTTAAACAATTTCAAGTATAATCATAATTCAAAACAACAACATGCATTGAGTTATTCAAATGTAGTGCTCAGTTAATATGACATAAATTTAATCATAATGTTTGTTGCATAAGTAACAACTATATTGTTTCTATGAAGAACTATTTTAATATCACTCAAATGATTATTATAGGAATAAAATTTTGGGTCCTACAGTTATCCATATATAATTCCTCAAGTTCTATGTTAATGTCATATAGTTCTTATCAGATACTAGAACTACCATGAGCTCTGGGATTATTCATATTTTTGATCACCACACACAGGGCTTAATATTACACATGTTAAATACCTTATGGTTTTAGTTACCAATGAAAACTTATCTAATTTTATATAGGACCTTTTACAATATATTATTCTTATTTAGAGGCCAATTGGAAATAATAACTTTCAGTGCAACATGTAAATTTAACACAAACACCATGTGAATTCAGCACCAGTGATTTTGGATATAAAATATTATTGATATTTATCCACAAGGTATAAATACTATAGATATTCAAATGTAAGCTAATATATTCACAAACCATTATATCTGAAACATATGAAAATTTTTTATTATATATTTTTAATTATGAATTAAATAAATTGGTCTCTAAATTGATTATAAATAATGGTAAAATGCATTTTAGGATATTTATTTATTTTATTATGGGGTTTATAAATTTTTTATAAATTATTACTATGTGTTTTTGAAACATTTAATAAATGAATATGTAAAATATTAAATCTATATATTAGATACCTATATATATATATAATGACTTATAGTTTAGATTTTAATGGTTTATATATGAATTATAAAGTAATTTTCAACATTTTTATAGATTAAAAATTAATAAAAAATATAAAGTATTTTACTTTTAATGTTATAAATTGTGCTTAATTAATTATTTGGAAATGTTCAAATTAATGACGTCATTTAAAAAATTATATAAACCATTTCATTATTTTTTCAAAAGATTTCTTTGGTCAATGATTAAATTATTTTAGATATGTGATATTTATATTATATATATGAGTTATATAATAGAAGTTAAATATAAAATGATTATATTTCTTATAATATCATATATGTAAACTAAAAACCATGTTATAAATCATATGAAATAATTCATATTAGAAGTGAATATAATGTTTTTATGTATTCTTTTTTATGGTATGTCTATATCATATAACATAAATTATAATTTTTTATAATAGGATTTATTTGTGAATTGTTTATAAATTATTATTAACATGATTATATATATGAATATATCTTTTATTACTTTATCCATTGTTTTAAAATTCTTTTATATGAATTGTATATATTATGAATATGTGGTAATGATTTAGAATAATCTAGGATATATTTTCAATGTTATAACACATGAATATTTGGATTCGCATTTTATGTATAATAATGGATTTATATTTCCACAACCTTTAATAATTGGTCTAAATAAGCTATGAACAAAAGTTAATAATTTTATTATTTATATATATTATTGGTGTTATAATTTTAATGAAATAGAAATATTTCTTCTATGAAGTAAACCAAGGTTGAGAGACTCTTGTTTGGACTCCTCATGATCTTGGAGGATTATACGTTGTCTATATATGTTTGGGTATACAATCTATGGATTTAGGCTTACTAATTTGGTAAATTTTTAATTCATATAGTTCATAACAAGTAAATGAATGAGTTTATTCTACCTTGGTCATCAAATATAGTTTTATATGTCAGTACATAGTTGGTTTTTAATTTTTATTTGTAAGATATGATATGATTTTTGAAAAGTGTTTCAAAAAATTATGGATTTATTATACTGATTTGGATAATGGAATAATATTTCTAACTAAATCACTAGAAGCATGAATATATAATTTCTATAAAAAATTTAAATAGTGAAATTGAATCCCATTAAAATATTAAGTGTTATATTTCTTTTAAATAATTTCATGTTAAGTACATGATTATCTAATTAGGTATGCTATGTCAATGGTCAGTTCCCCTATATTATCCTTTATATAGAAATAAATAAATGGGTGAATATATAATTATTTTTTTCCTGCTATTAATAATTTTTTATGTTGAATTTAAATAGGAGATTGTAACATGAATTTGTAACTAGGATAATAGAGTTTAGTTTTCCAATATAATAGATTTAGAAAAGAGTGTATACTTAACTATCTAATAGTCATATATAATATGATTCGTATTATTTCCAATATTAAAAATTATTTTGTGAGTGGTATAAAATAATTCTCTAATTTCATAATAAAATATGGGTAATCTCTCTCCAATAGATACAATGTTTATTTTAAAGGAGTCATCGTTTTAGTAGAATAAATTTTAGTAAAACTATTTTAAAATTTAATGAAAAAATTATACCCATATGAGAAATGACACAATTGACGATATAATGGAATCATCATCATAAAATTTAATTTTAGTTTAATCCCTAAAAAGGAAAAGGTTAATGTAAGAAAATTCATTGAATAGTACAAACTTATGAAATGTTCTTGAGATAAGAGAAATTATAATAGTTATAGCAACTCTTTTATAAATAAAGAACTATTAAATTATTTAAATAAATTAATCTAGATGTCTATAGCTTTTATATAATGATTCAACACATGTTTCGATGGAAATAAATGAAAATTGACCGAAGGAACATTTTTTTACACAATGTGATTGAGTGTGCCAATGACTATGTGAGATTTAAAATATCTATTATGTTTTTAGTGATTATGGAATGAATTATGTTGGAAAAATTGTGACATGATGAATGAGTTTATGTATTTTTTACTATATTGTCCAGAATTATTAAGGATTAATGAACTGGTAATGGGATGTCAGGGTTTTAATAATATGTCAATAATAAATGTGGGTATTTGAACAAACAGGAACAAGAAAATTTACTTGGAATGTCCAAAATTGTTTCCTCAAGTATCCATCCACATTTACTTAAACCTATAGGTGGTGTTAAAATAGTAGACATTTATTCAATGTGATGGACAAATTTTGGATACTTGATTATGTTTATAAAACTCTATAGGAAGTTCATGTTTGTTATTGTGGTCATATAAATTAATTCTTCAATTTTTATATGGTTTATAATACCATGTGTATAATTTAAATTTTTTTAAATGTAATATAGTTCAAAATCAATGGAAGAATTTATTGATGTTATAGATTTAATTCATGTGATGAAGAAACGTATGTCGCACATCAATGATTTTTATGTAATGGAATTTATCAATCTCAACTGAATATAACTAAAGGACACATATGTTCATATCATTTCATAAATGTGATAAGATAAATTTTTCACTAAA
This sequence comes from Viscum album, assembly GCA_963277665.1. NCBI lineage: Eukaryota > Viridiplantae > Streptophyta > Magnoliopsida > Santalales > Viscaceae > Viscum > Viscum album. Next base: position 1,646,908,696 of record OY728132.1, read on the forward strand.
AATGATTGTTATTAAGAATATGTGATGATATATTTTATACATATGTATTATTATTTATTATATTTTATAACATATATTGGGTAGAAGATAAGGATAATAATGTTTTATCATGGATAAAATCCTTTAGAAATATTATTATTAAAAAATTATGTATTTCATCCCACCATGGTATATGGAATATTTAAAGGAATAAAATATAATTTCAAAAATGATATAAACACATACGATACCATATTATATATATATAGTGATTTTTTTATTAATGGTTCCAAATTAATGAATTAAATATTATGTCACGACTTAGTGTGTTTGTGTTACATTTCATTGTATTTTAAATGGAATATATTTTTATAGAGGCTACTCGGTCTATGTTTTAAAATAAGAGAAGTTAAATGGTTAATAATTAAATGATTTGTTCTATCATTATTAAAAAATATGGCTCTCAACATCATAAAGTAATTTGGGTTATATATGTAAATACTAATTTAATGATCCATAATATGATAAAATAAAAAATCTAATACATCCAAATATTTGAAAATCATTTATGGCTTGATGGAAAAGAGAAATTTAAAAAGATATATTTATTTTTCTAAAATGGGGAGAAATTCACTTTATATTATAAATGAATTTAAAATTTTTTGGTGGAGGATTAATATAAAAAGTTACATCAATTTGCCAAGAATATTTGATTAAAAATGTTTTCGATGAAAATTGTTTCAATAATTGTGATAATGATTATCATATAAGTAAATATATGTATAAAATAGTCATTATTAACAATAATTATTTATTTATTTTTTAGTTAAATGGGTTTGGTAATTTTTTTAAAATATATAATCCTTAAGAATATGATTCATAAGTCTCAAAATTATTAAAACTAGATTACTTCATAGTTGTTACTCATAAAACGAGTTTCGTAGGAGTGATTTATGAGGAAATAAAAAATTTACATTCAAACAATTACTTATATATGTAAAGAAGTTATAAAAACCCAAAAAATGTATAAAACATATGGATGATTTATTGGCCTATAATATAGGTTATAATAAAAATAGAACATATTTATGTTTTTTTAAAGTTCATAATTGTGTTTAAGAGTAGAAATATAAAATGTTAAATATAATTCATACTCTATAATATCATCTCTAATGTTTGATATATATTTATTGAATTGAATGATAACTACCATTTCTATGTATGTTATTGGGTTATCATTAACTAATGTTTTCTATCGATTATTATAGGTTTGGATGAAATGTTATGGTAATCAGGAATATGATATCATATAAAGATATGAAATATGTTCATGAGGAACAAAATGATTTCTCTTTATTAGATGATACCCAAAATATTTGTTGCATAGAGTTCCACACACTATTATTTTGATATACTAGGTAAAAATGTTTCATAATTTTTTTACCCAAACATACGGTTTGTAAGATACATTGAATGATAACCTTTATACAATGATAAATTTATTATAAAATCCTTGATTATTAACTAATCATGTAGTGGTTGGGAAAGCTCTTAATCATATATTTGGTTGTAGCGTAAGCAAGATGGATGTTTTTCTATTTTATAAAGTGTGTGAAATAAGGGATACTGATAGTGATAGACTCTAAGACTATACAACTATACCTATGTAGTACATATGATGATTTAATCTATTTGTATAATGGCCATGTGATGTGTTCATCCACAAAGATGAATAAAATATTTTGTGTTCATCAACCTAGTAATTTTTTATTTGGAGAATCAATAACATATTAGTAGGCTATATGGGATTTAAATACTCTATTTCCAATGTTTTTATTTTGTGTTAGATTATGGGATAAAAATAATATGTATTATGGAAAAATATTGATATGTAAAGAAAATTATATTGATACATGTATTTAATGGATATCATTCCAAATCAAATCGTAGATAACATAGAATTTAAACATTTCTAGAGTCCATTTTTTTCTTACACATATGAATACATGAATTCATATTTGTTATTAATTAAACAATGGAATATGGGGGAAACACTTATTGGTTCCCTGAATGATGATTGAGTTTGACTAATAAATATTCTCAAAAAGAGTTTCTGAGTTTATAAAATATTTTTTTAGATGGTATTTCAAAAGGTGTGTTATATAATTTGACAAATGGTGATCATTATGTTATCACTTGAAAAATTTATTATAGTTATGTCTCTCTATTTGGAGTTTTTGAAGTCTTGTAGACTTTGTAAGGGAAAAATATTTAATTTAACCTAGTAAAAATCCTCTAAATAATTGTATACTTCTCCAAGTGATTATATTTTGTGTTTATTAACCCTTGGGATATCCCAGTATATAATTACATTCATTGAAAAGACTTAATAAAAAATTATTAATTATAAAAATAATATGTCTAGTCTTTTACTTCAATTGTGCTGAACTAATTATATCTAACTTTTAGGGTTTCATATGGGGAACTAATGATGTCGTTTCCTAGGGAATAATGATTTTATCCTAAATGTGGTGTTTATTTCCTTTGAAATATGACTATCAGGTGCTTACCATTACCGGTGAATAAGTTAACTAAATTAATTAATTAAATTTAATAGTTAAATTAATTTTTTTGTTTAGAAAATCCCGTTCGGTATTACCTATTAAATTAATTTCATGTTTTATTTCTAAAGTTAGTTGTATTTTTTAATTAGCAAAATTCTAGTGGAGGAGGAGGAGATGGATGATCTTGGGGTGATAATAAAAGATGATGGGAATAAAACTGGATCTATAAAAAATCAATGAACAAAAAATTTGTAGAACAATGGAAGAAGTGATTATTATTGTTCTTGTAGGAAGGGATTTGTTATTAATGGATTTTTTACACTTTTTATGGTTTTCAGTAATGAAATATGTACTTCATATATTTCTCCTGCTTCTATTATACATGGACCAATTATATTATAATTCCCTTATGGTCTGGGATTATGTTATCTCCCATTTTTCAATTATTTAGTTAAAATCCATGAATTATAGACATGTTTTAATGAACATATTTGATTATAAATGTTAATGTTTATTGGATTTTATCTACTACTATTCAAATATTCCTTGTTGGAATATTATTAGGTAGGTGATTCAACTATGTTTTTTTATTCAAATTTCAAAATAATCTTGTTATCATGTAAAATTTTCCAGGATTAACATTGGAGATAGAAGAAACCATATGGGGTGATGGAGGACTGAGTGTTGAAGCATTGTGTGGACTCTTCTCTGGGTATTGAAGTCTAGATTGGGGAGTTTCCCAAATGAGGTGATAGAAGATTTTGTATCCAGTGATTCAGGGTGGTAGATCAACATTCAGTGGTGTTACATCCTCAATTGAGGTAACCAATTATGTTTTAGTAATAAATGGACATGACATTGGTGGATACTACATGTTCTCTAGGAAATTTATTGTATCTAGGTGGGAAAACTAACTACATAGAGTTTATTTTGAATGAAAATACAACACATATTTAATATAGGATGGTGGATAGGGTTTTTTACTGAGATAAATAAAACATTCCATTTGACTTAAGATATAATCCATGTACCCCAAAAGTTGACCTATATTATGTTTATAATGAGTAATCACCCTATTGTTTGGATGGACTTGCACACCTTGTGGGAAAATACCTCATGTTTTCACCCTCGTTAGTAAATGACATGGATTCCCAAGGCAATTCACATATAGTACATAATGTGAAGCTACATGATGTTTATATAGTTATAGAAATTACATGTACTTTTGTATCACATGACATGGGTTGTTATGGTGCACACTGAGAACCCTATTGAAAACTCACATTACAAACCCTATGGTACATAGACTGTTGGTTTTTCTTTATACCTCATGTGAAGAGGTAGTTAGTTTATAGTGATATTCTAATAAACAGAAAACTATGTAATTGTCTACTACTTTTCATTTACTCCTCAATTCGTGAAATTTGACAAAACCAATTGCTCAAAGTTGTAATTTGGGGTCTATTCTAGATAATGATTGATTTTTTTACACACAGAATGTAATGATGTATATAGTTATAAAATATGACGCATATTGTGAGTTGATGTGAGGATTTATAGATTTTAGTTCTATTTTGATGATAGATGGGGCTTGGTAGTCCATTGATTATGGTGTCTTCCATTGATGTGTTATCCTTATGATGATGAGGATTGATGATTACTTGGCTAAGGAGTTTTTTTATCAAGGAATGTGTATAATATAGATTATGATTGATTCACCCTCGACTGAGGTGTCTTATAGCAAGGTATGAGTAAATTGTTAAAAAAATTATTAACCCATTGACTGAGATGTTTTTAATTAGGTATTAGTATCTTATCCAAGAAATTATATACCCTTTACTATGGTTCCTTCTATAGTGATGTAGGTATTCTAATATAATTCCCAATTAAATGAAAGGATTTCTAAATTGTGATAGTTTCAGAGTTTGATTGATAATATTGTATTTTTGGGTCATAAGATTCGATATTCCCTAAACTAGTGAGTGTACTTCATTGGGGATTATTCTTCAATCCAAAAATTTTTGTGATAGTGTATTACTTGGAATGTCTATGAAATGTGGGATTATTTGAAACTTTTGGAACCTTTAAATACCCTTATATACCTTTTAGTTCTGATACATTATTGGGTATATACATTATAATTTGTGGAATTTTCACTAATCCAAGCATCGATATTCGATTGAGAGAGTGTGAACCTCGTTGGTTTAACTAGGATGGATATAATTTCTCTGTATTTTTTAAAAACTTATAGTGGTTGATAATATTAGGTTTATTGTTCCTTTTCATTCATATGGTTACTCTTAATTAATAAGTCGTTCGAGTTAAAATTTTAATTTATGTTTTTATTATGATATTTTGGTGTCTTAATGGGTAGGATTGTACCCTCACATGAATTAGCTTTGATCCAACACATGTTGTGTCTATGTAGATAACATATATATTCAATGATGGTTGGGTTGGAGGTCAAACTAAAGAATCATTTTTAGTATTGATACATCATGATTCATGGTGATGCATTATGAATCATAGTGAGTTGTGATGGTTGTGGTGGCTACAATATCCATAGTGCGACCAAAGTAAACATGAATCTTGGTGTAGCTTATTGATGAGTTATGTTTTATTGTATTATAAGATATATTTTTTCCCTTACATTTACCTTATTGGGTGTAATTGTAATTATTTTCACTTTAATGATTTATATTTTGTATACTTTAGTTTAGATGATGATATATATTTTGAATACATATATTTTAGATTATATTATGTATTGGAGATGTGTTTCTTATATGTTGTTATAATCCATGGCCAACCATGTTCTGAGATTTTCATAATTGGTAATTGGAACAACACCATATCTTTTTAGAGGTGGGATTTTGGAGGAACTCTCACCTCTTTCCATCCAAAGTGGATCCTTAGTGGATTCTATTGATTCAGAGTGGAATCAAAGTGGGTTGTACTAAGGATAGAGTATTTAAAAAGTGTTCATTGTAGGAGTAGTTTGGGAACCTAAAGAAATAATGTTAAGGGGTCATAATTTTTTTTATTAAACTAGGGAGATAATAATAAGTGTGACATAAAATGTATCCTTTTTATAGGACTTTGATAACAAAATATTCGACTAGTATATTTGAGTCATCATTACATGGTACATGGATATTTAAACATGCATCATTTTGTTGAATGTTATGATCTATATTATCCTATACATTTTATATCACATATATACACTTAAATATATGTGATTTTATCCCATAAAATGAACGGTTCTACCATACAATTACAATACCTCACAAAGTAAAAAATATTATGAGATAATTATTATAATTAGATCATTGCACCATCAGATAGTGAATGTTGGGGGTGTTGTTTTGAGAGTTCTCATAAGATATATCCTTTCCACTTGATCTAAGGAATCATCTATACCCTTAATGGTTATTGTACGATTCCTATAGGGTGATAGTTCATGTTCAGTGGGTTGACAATACAAATGGTGGGATATCAGGTCTGCTTTCTAATGATAAATACTTTTCTGATACTTGGGTTATAAGGAATCATTTAGAGTCATGGGATCACATTTTCATTGGGTTTGTTATTTAATGAATAAATGATGATTATTTCCTTGAGATTATTATATGAAAATGTGATCAATTAGGTTGTTAGGTTTTCTTAAATGAACTCAAGATAGGGATACCCTAACATGACATGAGTTTTGAGGAATTTTATTGGAAAAGGAGTTTTATCAGGTGATGTTTTCCCTTATACAGGGTGACATGAACATGTTTGAATATTCATTGAGAGATACTGATTTTTTTCATGGTGTGTATTTTGGAATGTTGTAAGGAGAAGTTACTGAGCATAATTTTTTAGGTGGGGATTTTGGAGAAAAATAGAACAGTTCATGGTAGTTATTTCATATATCAAATATTGGGTTAGAGTCACCTAAATATGTCATAGTGGGCTGGGAATTCTTGCAAGAGATACAACATGGTTGTGGGATAATGTAAAATTTTAATATAAAGGTATCAAAATTGGTTCGTTAGAAATGAATCCCTATTTATGTCATTCATGAAACCGTACACTTCATTTCTGTATACTCAAATGACTATTGATATCTTTTTGGGGATGAGAAGGTGTTTTGAGTGTTGAAAATTGAATATATGGAACTACCGAAATAGGTTATGTCTATTTGTTTTGTGAAAATAAGTTAAAATAATTGTATTATTAATTTCTATTCCTTAGGAACACTAGTATTGGTTATCATCAGTGTTATCTATTAATAATTCATTATATGTTCATAAGATATGGATTATTGTGGATCTTATACCCTTAACCTAGCATCCAGAGGATGTATATTTATTATAGACATTATTTTCTCACTTATTTTGGCGAAGTGAGTATATCCTTGTTGAATAATGTTTTCTATTCATATATCCCTTCATGAAGAGGAGAGGTGGTGTGGCACCACCTTTATATTAAATGGATACCCATCTTCAATGGTGTGGAGGATGAAGCGACTTGGATTTTTCATGGTTGAGACAGAGATTAATTTAGATTTTTTTTATCTTTCGGGCCTCCCATTGGGTAAAATGGTATATTTACAATTAATAATAAAAAAATAAAAAAATATGAAATGGCCCCAATGATTCTTGGGTTTTATTCGTAAATATCCTCTACATATCACCACAAATGTGGAAATCTAGCCCTATATAATTTTTGATAGAATTCTATGAAATATAAAAATAATATTTCAAGTCCACAAATGTTATTATAATGATTTATTAGATTATCTAAATAAAATTTATAATGGGAAATCATAAATCATTTTTTCATAAAAAACATATATTTTACCCTTGTAGTGGGTTTAGTTTCATTCACCTGGGTAATCACTGTTATTTTTTGTCAAGGGTTTTTTAATTGATTAAATTAATTAATTTAATTAATTAATTTAAATAAAATTTTTTGTAAAAAAATATTAGGGTTATCCTCATTAAAAACCTTTGATTTTTTATCTGTAGCTTCATTCATATTTTTTTCATTTATATAACCTTATGGATATAAGAAAATAGAGGATAACTTGATTGTGGTGACAAAATATCAGATGAACATAACAAAATCTGTAGTGACAATGATTAATGGAACATTATTTTTATAATATAATAATGTGATGATCATTGTACATGTAGGTATGGATTTATTGTTAATGGATTTTATGTTCCTTATTATGATTCTATATCATGGATTAATGTAATTTATAACTCCCCCCCATTTATTTCACATGTGAAATGAAAATTATAATATCCTCATTAGCCTAGATTTTTTGATTTCATATTATTTTTTATGTTATTCAATTTACAACAAATGTCGATGAATTTTTCACAGTGTCCATAGTTGATAATAACTTTTTCTATTGGTTGGGTTTCTCGCACCATTCATTATATATTCATCGTTTTCTTACAATTAGGCTATCTATATGACTGTCTCATTCAAATTAAAATGATGAATGAATCTAAAGAAAATGTAAATTGTTTTGGGGGAGGACATTGAATATGGAGGAAAGAAAAGAAATCATTAGGTGATGGGTGGATTGAGAAATGAATTTTGTTGTATATTCTATCGGTGCTAGAAAGGTATTGATAAGTAGAAATATCATATTTGGAGTTAGTGGATCCCATTTTCTGATATTGGTGGAAAAATATTAATTTATATCATCTTTAAATTGTTTATTTGGGCCTTTTATGAAGTTATGGGAATGAATGAAGGTGATATTTGTGGATAAAATTAGTTTTTAGGTGTTTGGATGGATCAGTGAAGAACGAAACTATAGAGAGTGTAGTTTGGAAGTCCACATGTCATATATTATTCCTAATGTAGTGGATAGGGTTTCATCTGTGTTAAATATCTTACATTGTGTGACTTGACACACAATCTATGTAAGAAACTTAGTAGACCTGTATTACATGAATATACAACACACACAATGTACCCTCAATGGTATTAGACTCAAATTTATGAGGCTGTACAAATCTAGTATGTCAGGTCAATCTACACATCAAGTAACTTCTAAAAAGAAACAATATTTAGTTTAGTCTCACATGGAATATAATGTAGTGGGGTATTATTAGAATCCTTAACAACTCACATACCACATACCCATCATTTCACATTTTGTAAGTAGACCTTAACATGTTTTGGGAAGATGAAGTGAATGTATTGTGAGGTGCTGAGAGGCTACACATTTTTTACTTCATTAGTATATGTCGTGTATAATTATAAAGAATGTTATTTTCAAAAATTCTTTCATTAGAATTTGGATTTGGGCATATAAGAAGTCTATCCGTGGTGTTTTTCAGTTTATGAAATGATGAAATAGTTTTTTTTCGCATCCAAGATTATCTATGAGGATTGGGGAAAATAATGGTTTTTAGATCCATATGGATAATATATATGGTTCAATTATCTCTAAAAAATGGTGTATTCCAATAATTAATGATCATTTTATGGATAATTATGGGTCCTCCCTTGACTGGGATGACTTACAATGATTAGATTTCATGTTTTTTATGAGGATTGGTTCTCCCTCAATTTATGTATCAGGCAGTGAGGCATCATATTATTATATGTATGGTTTCATACCCACTGAATAGAGGTGTTTTAGAGAAAAATTTGGGTCCCCAATCAATGTAGTACTATCCCTCAACTGTGGTTCCTTTTATTGAGGATTGAGTAATACACAATATTTCTTGTTTAGTTTCAATGGATTCTACATTCAGTTAGTTCTGGTGTGTGCTTTATTATAAATTAATAGTGGTTTAAGGATGAAATATTCAAAATATTAGAGAGTTGGATTCTGTGTTGAGTTGTCCCCCAACCATGGATTCGTGATATATATTACTAGTTTGAATGTATAAGTATTATGGGATTTTTTTAGTGTTGTGTATTCTTAGTAACCCCTTTTTGGACATAGATATGTGATGTATATATGGATTTCTACTTAGGGATTCATGGAATTTTTACCTCTCTTTATATCTATAGTTGTTTGTGAGATTTTGGGCCTCTTTCTATTAGATCATAGATAGAAGGGAATTTCACATATACTACTAAATCTTATATTTGTTGATCATATCAATTTTATAATTATTTTTCATTCATTTGGATTTTATTTAGTACTGATATCTTGTTTTTGAATTTTTTTTCTTTGGGAATCAATTATTGAATGCATGTAATTCTACTTGGTATGTTCATACTGACCCCTAACCCAGACATGTCCCTACATGTGTTGTTTTTGTGATTATTAATCATATTATGATATATGTATTTAATTGATATAGAATTGACATGAATTTAAAAAAAATGACATGTGGTGATTTTAAGAAACACATTATGAAGCATCATAATTTATGGTGATGAAAATAACTTGTGCATATGATGTGTCACCAAGAAGTACCTACAGTGTATATGAGTATCATAGTGCTTTTTGTTTCATTTAATTTTCATGTTTACTATTTTCATTATATTTGAATTAAGGTGTGTACTTATACATGATGTATCATTTATGACTTGTATATATTACAGTTTTATTTAGCCGGTAACAGATATATGTACACCCACAAACACGAACAGACATATATATATATATATATCTTATTGGGTTTTAAGATTTTCATGTGTATTGTAAATGTTTTTGTTATAGTTTAATATATTCTATGGCCTCCCATTTTATGGGATATACTTACTTAGTGTAATTCAATAGCCCATGACCTATTAGAGATGGTCTTGGGGATACACTCGTGATCTACTACTGGATAATGTTAGGAACTAATGGGTTGGGTCCAGTCAGTTAATGATAAATTCATATAGTGTTATGGAATGAATCCATAATATATTTTAGAAATTATTTCAATAGTTAGTATATATGATAATATTTTTTCTAGAATGAAACTATGTTTATGAGTATTTGTTTTAAGTGGGTGATGTTCCCTAAATATTAATGATAGTTTTTTTATATCATAAGGTACAATATATGATTATCATTTTGCATGTTATTTGATATCACACTCCTTGATTTTCTAATTAAAATGTAAATCATTTGAAATTAATAACCCTTATTTAATCATATCATGTTATTTAAAACACACAAAAATACAGTAGGAAACCAAATTATAAATATTATTACTTGTAAGATCATCTACAAGGGTTATCATTTAATATTAATTTTTAATAATATGAATAATTTTGGAGGATGATTAATTATTTTGATGAATAAAAGAATATATTCATTACTATAAATCATTCATAGTAACATATATGTAAATACATTTCATTTTTTGAGTATCATTAAGGGAATATAAATACATCCAATTCTATAATACATGGTGCTTCTAAGATTTACAAAACCTTGGAAAATCCAAATTTCTTTTGAGGATTTCAATATTCATTATCTATAGACATGTGAGATATTAGAATACTATGGATATAAGGATAATCCTTATCACATTATGCATGATAAATTCATAATATGGATACACCATTGAAGTATATGTATTATGGATTTCTTTTATGTACATTCCTAAAAAATGTTAAGGAAGATAATATAAATGCATCAAAAATATAAGGTACAAATATATTTTATTTATTATAAATATTACATGGCTTCAGGATCATACATGGTAAACTTAGAAGTTTATTTATTTATTTGTTTTTTATGATTATATTAAAGGCTAATATATCTGATGAACCACATCCATATAATCCAGTACAAATAAATAGTCTATGATTTTAAAAATATGAAATTGGTAATATGATAGGTTTTTCTAGAATCATGGTTAAGGATATAATATTACACAATAATTCATTATGTTTTTTAGAAATAAAGTTGTCTATTAAAAACACAGTTTTTAAATATTTTAATAAAAATTGTGTGGTCTCATCAAATGATGTATTTTTATTTTTGTATACCAAAGCATAAATATATGAAATTAATATATTTTTTCTTGATAAAAACATTATGGTTTGTAGAAATTTCTTTTTTAAGAGGAAAAGATACATTGTTTTAATATTGAATGGATATTTATTATGGCTTAATCATATAACAAAAAACTTATTTTTGGATACTTAATCATCTTTAAATGTGATACCTTGGACAAATTTAATGATTCAATATAGTTGGGAAATTGAATCCAAAATGTAGATTTTGTATATAGTTTTAAAATAAGTGAATAGTTTTTTCTTTAAAACCCCATTCCTATAATGGGGTATATGGACCCACAAAGAATCATTTTGAGGTTATAATATATCACCATTGGTTTAGATATATTTTTTTTAGTTTTTAGGTCTCATATTGACTACATGTTATTTTTATAAAACATAAATCATATATTTAAATTTTTTATCATATGAAGGAGTTATAATTTATTTTAAATTATTTGAAAAAATTATCATCACAATCATGTCATGTGTATAATTTCTACAATATAAATTTGAAATAAAAAATTTAATTTTCATTCAACAAAGACTATGTGTATTAATTTAAATAGTGAATTAACAAATGGTTTGTTTTGATTTAACTATCATTGGTTATAGAGTTTCATTGGAATTGAGCTTTCTCTCAGGTTCATTCCATGGATAGGTTTACATTGGGTTTTACTTATATATAGCTAGATATACTTGGACATATAAAATAGATATTGTTGTTGGAAACATATCCCCCCATGCTTTGTCTTATGGGGATTTTGGTTTCATAGGGAACCAAAAATTTACAGGAATTTGTTATATATATATATATATATATTTTGATGAATTTGGATATGTATATATGTAATTATGTTCCATTATTGGGTGAGTAACACAAATCATGGGATATATAAAGATAAATTAAATCATTATTTTTGAAACATATTAATTTTTTTATGTAATATGATTCAAAAACTGACACACAAGAATCATGGATTCATTTCACAATTACTTGAGGTGTAATGATTACATTGGATAAAATAGTTAATAATAATATTTTTTCATGAATATGGAAATGGTGAAACTATGAAATCCCTATAATAATAAATAGTTAATGATTTCTAAATAAACAACATTTTGGGATATCTCTCTTCCATTCGGGTAAGTCCAATTAAAATTTGGGTACCCATGGGTTATCAAGAATAAGGAATGGTGGTTATTGTTATCCCAAAGAGTTTGGAAATATAATCTAATTGTAATCCTTAGGTGACACTTAGATATAAAATTCTAAGTTTTAGGAAACTAGGGTAATAAAGGTTAGTTTATCCATATAAGGGATTTTGGTGAAGGGTTTTCCACTAAACAGTCCAAGAATATTTTATTTAATGAGAAAAATGAATAACCAAAATAGATAATTTTTTTGAGGAGTATTAAATTTGATTATAATATTTCTAAAATATGTATATTTTATTAGTATATAGATATAACTAATTGGGTTATCATTTTTAGTGGGAGAATATTAGACAAAATTTCATATAGAAATGATATAAAATATGAATTTACCTAAAGTATGTCTTATTATTGAAAACAATTGTTATTAAATTCAATTTTGATTTTAATTATAGGTTGGGACTATAATATAGAATATTGGTATCTATTTATGAGGGGTTTTTCTCAAGGAAATTCCTTTTGAGAATATAAATTTTATTCGTATAGAAAAAAAAATTATAGTTTTTTACTTATAGATATTGGATATATGGTGTGAACCACACATATATGATGATAAACATTAACAAATAATATAATTTAATTGATGACATGTGAATTTGATCTATATATTGGAAATAAGGAAAGAGTATTCACAATTAATTATGACACTTTTCATTTAATACTACCTAGTAGATTATTTATGGATGTTGAAATCTATTAAATTGTTTCTACTGTAACTAGAAATTTGATTTCAACATATTCATTATATGAGAATAAATTTTCAATCATGAATAATAACAATATTTTATCTATATACATGGATGTAATGACTAATATCATTGAAAATATGGCAATTTATTTAAATATTCTATACGTAAATAATCTTTGTTATAAAATTAATGATAAGAAGTTTATGGATGATTTTAATACCCCTTATCATTAGCATTTTCATCCAATGTATATAAATTAGAGACACATATAAGGATTCCAGAGATATTGATAGTAATATTAATTTTAGTTTCAATCATCTAAAGACTATAAATTTTCATTATTATGTAAAATTTTAAAATAAAAATTTAATGGAAATGGTAATAGTTCTATTTGACTACTCGATCTAATACATAGTGATATATCTTAACAACTGATTTCTTAAGAATATGGTGTGTATAAGTACTTAGTAACATTTAATGATTACTTTATTATGTATAAATATGTGTTTAATATGATGTAAAATATTGAGAACATTGAAAATATTAATATATTTGGAAATAATGTAAAAAAATTAACAATGAGAATGTTTTAAAAATCATCGACCTTATTGGGGTGGTGAATAATTAGGATAAGAATTATTGAATAATTTTAGCAATTATATAGTTTTATAATATCTGACAAATCTAAAAACATCATAGTGTAATGGTGTTTTTTTGAATTGGAATCAAACCTTTTTTGACAGGAATTTATTGGTGATGAGGCAGTGTACCATTATAATAGTAGTCCTGGGATACTCTCAAGATACAACTATATTCTGAATTAACTGAATTTCATCTAAAGTAGTTATAAATACATCATATCATTTTTGGACATAGTGGTTTACCAATTTATATTTAATGGTGATTTTTTGTTTTTATGGATACATATAAAATTTGAATACAAATATACTTTCTCAAGATATGAAAAGTGTTTATTCAATGGTCATCCTAAAAACACTATTGGATATTATTTCTATAATTATAAAAAAATTAGTGTTATATGGTGTTCTATTTAAGAATATTAACATGAATCCATTTGACAATGGTAGTATAATTGAACATGGAGTTGTTTCAAACCATAAAAATAATAATTTTTCAGAGATATGAAGTTAATATTACCACAAAGGGTTGTAAATGAATATATGACATAAATCACAAAGATACATGATGTTTTGGATGGATTCATTAGGATAATAAGAGATATTAATTTATTTTTATAAATTATCATATTTTAATGTTTATAGATGATGATATCACTACCTAATAAGGCATTGTTAGTTTTGATTCCATGAAATTTTTAGAGCGAATAGGATCCGAGATTGACTCATTGAACACTAACTTTATTATTAACTATGTGGATTTACAATAAATGTTGTAACCCATGGGTTTGAAGTTTTTTTTTCAATAAAAAATATCATGTTGGGTTCATAGTCAACTAATACATCTCTCTTGGTGTAAAAATATTAAAAATATTCACAGAATTGATTATGAAGAGTTCTTTTTAACAGTATTAATGATAAAGTTAATTGTAATGTTTCTTTGAATAAAATCTCATTAGTATTACTATGTATGAAAAATAAATATAAATTTCACTTTCATTAACTAGGATTTAGTCAATGAATCATATATTATGCAATATATTTTTATTAATGTTACAAAATTTTATGTAGTTATAAATTATATAATAATCCATTTATAAACTAAAAAAATTATGAGAGTTTGAATATAATATATGATGATGTTATCAATTAGTTTGGTTTTATCAAGAAAAAAATATAATTCTTATATATATATAAGAATAATAATTGGATATTTGTGGTTTTTATGGTGTTGTATGTTATTGAAATACTACCCATAAAAGATAATTTCTCTAATATACTATATATTAATTTTTGGTTGAGAATGTACTTATCAATAAAATAATCAAGCAAAAGAGCCAATATATTGGCAATTAATATCTATTTAGATCGATCTTAGAGGTTTCTTGGATTGGGTAAAATCCTATATTTTTAAAAGTTAAAATTATTCATATAATGTATTACTCTAACAATTGATATTTATTATGTTACTAATTATAAATATTGAAATGATTGATATGATAATATTAATTTATAAGAAAAATTCGATAGTGATCCTTTTTCTTTCACCATATGATATTTCTTCTATAGAAAATTGTTTACTTGATATGATGTATCTTATTATTTGAATATAATTAGTATATTCTAATCCAGTATAATTGAGATTCAATGGATTATTGTAAAGAAAATTTTTAATTACATTAGAATAATTATAGATAAGTTGATGGATTTTAGAGGAATGGATTAAAATAAATTGTTATAATGATGGTAATTTCCAAATCAATAAACATTATTTGTATTGGAACTAAAGGTATTTAATGATTGTACTGGTCATAAATATATATATTTGGTTTATATTAATGTTTTTTTAATTTCTTAAAATTCATATTAAATTATCTGAAAATGATATAAATAATATATAATTCTAAAAGAAGTTGGTTAAATCCTTGGCACATGAAAATGGAAAATTATTAAATTGGAGTTGATGATTAAAAAATTTCTAATGTCTGATAATGTGTGAATGGTTCATATATTTTTCATCATATAAAATTTTAAAGAGAAAAATTCCTCAATAGATTAGACCAAGATACATTAGTGTTTGGAGTTAAAAAATTGGTAAATCCTAGTAGAACTATAAGAAAAAGTCCCCACCACGAGGAAAAATTATGATCAACAACAATGCCAATAAGTGAAAAACTGGAGTATAGATCTGAGTTTATTTTACCACTAGGTTTTATATAGGAAAAAAACATAGGGTGGAACCATTGATAAGAGCACTATGTATGGCATCAATGTGACCCTCTACCCAGGATATGTCCTAAGGGATTTGGTCAATATAACTAAGGCATAGTACCCGCTGATGAATAGTGTCGCCACTGCTACAGTATCACTATAGTATTTCTACAGTAACCTGCACCCAATGGGTTTTGAACCCCCATTTTTCATTAGGATTACGGGGTTCTTACCACTAATCCAAACCCCAACTACAATTTAATTGAGGAACTGATTGTATTATAATGAATAGTTGTCCCAATGGAATTATTGATATGGGATTCATCTATTGTAGGTTATTCCATAATCTAGGTGACCATTTCAAAGAGAATAATGATTTAATTCCAAAAATTATCAGATAATGTTTACATCATGAAATATTCCAAATGACATGAACTATATGTATTTTTCAGCAATAAAGATTTTTTTTCTCAGAGTGTACTTATATCCACACCATGGTGGAAAGTCCAAGCCATATACAGATTATATAATAAGACATCCAATTCATAGAAATATATTTTATCATGGAGGTATCTTTTGGGAAGCTAGTTATTCAGGGTCTTTTTCAATTATACAAAACATTACACTGTTATGGTGTTCTACACACCACAATGCACATATAAGATGAAAAAAATGATTTCAAAACCCTCTCATGATTCTAAAAAGGAATATACTATGTTTCAATATATGTATTCTTCTAAATTGAAACAGCATTGATAATGTGGATTTATATTGGGTGTGTTGTGGTCAATTAAACATGTTATACTACTAAATTTTATTTGAATGATAGATATTTGAGGGGAAATTATTCAGGTAAAAAATATGAATTATGTGAATGGAGGAAGTTAATTGATGTTTGAATTTCAAATTTGAAATTAAATATTTCTCTCTTAAAATATAGTTCTATTAATTAGAATCAAATTATTTCACACTAAATCGAAACAAATTGTATATATGTAACATTAGAGAGATCTAAGTATATTTTAAAATATTTATTTGATAGGATAAGTGTGTGAAGAATTAAGTGATTTGATTATCAGGATTAAAATAAGATTCAGTAGGGATTATCTATGATAAAATAGTTTGTGAATATTTTATAATCATGGAAAAACAACCTTTCTATTATATTTTTTATCATTTAAATAAATCATGTATGATCAATCCGTGAGTTAATTTTATCATTGTAAACCTCTTGAAATGAATCAGTGATGGAGAGGAAGAGGTTAGAGACATTAGTGTAGGAGTGAAATCTTCCTCAAGTTGTAATCACATACTAGTGAAGTATATACCTTCCAACATATCAACACATTATTTATATGTCCTGCATTGAGTAAAGTATTATAAGTGAACCATTATAAATTAGTGAGAACTTCCTCTTTATTTTTTTCATTTGATTGATATCATACATTATATTGAAGTAGTATTTTTAATGAAAAAACATTATCCTATTTCATCAAAATTGTAAAAGAATATTTTCCACATAATTCAACCACTATTAGGGTATAAAGAGGGACTAAGTTTCACCAATTGTTATCAAAATAATTGGTTGTTGCATGAATATCTTAAGAGAAAGATGAATTCCTGGAAATGAATAGTAATTAAAAATGAGTTCTCTTATTCAATGGTTTCAAATTTGAAATAGAGAAGAATGTGATGAGATAACATCATTGACTTAGTTGGACTGATGTATATTCTTATTCATTATATTAGATATAAATACGTTTTCTATAGGAAGGTAAATAATGTAAGTCGATGAAAGGATATTGAATGAGGACTCTAAGGAATATCATTTATTTTTAAGAGTTATTTATAATAAAATATATATATTTAGGTGATTGTATTATCAGTTGAAAAATATATTTCAGATTAATATGCTAATATATTTTATGAAAACAAAAATGTTAGGGATGAAATGTTTCAGGTCATACAAAATAGGTTTGATGATCTTGAGATGTGTTTTAATGAAAATATGGACTATTTCTATATCCTACTTATTGAAATAATTGGTTTCATTCAATGGATTATTTAAGAAATCAATGATTATAAAATAGTAAAGAAGATTGTCCAAATATTTTCATTTAACAGAAATATTAGTGTATTATCTATTAAATAAATAAATCATGGTGAGTTATATCACGAGGAATTTTATAGAGAGAAATTTACTTATAAAATTTGGGTGATTCCATATTGTTCATTAGAACATCTTCCGAAATAAATCAATCAATGAAATATAGTACATTGAATTTTATGTGACTAAAAAAAGGTGACATAACTGTTCATTTCCTACCACTAATTATTAGGAAGGTTAAAGGAAGAAAATGAAAATTTAAAGGGAAGATGCCACTTCAAAATTTATATTTGGGAGAGGACAAACACACCATTTCTATGTTTCCAAAGAAGTTATATGAATAGGGTGGTGAGTATGAGTTCTCACCATAATGGAAGAAGAAGTTTTGATCTAGAATGAATTTTAATTCTTGAAATTTAAGAGGAGTCAAATTTCAATGGAAGGTTTGTTTAAGTAGGAATAAGAGGATTTTGATGTATGTCAATCGGAAAGTATAAAAAATCAGTTTATCTTAAATGTATTGGATGCTATGATGAATTTTGAGGAGAATTATAAAACTAAAGAAGATTATGACAATCTAAATGAAGTTTCACTAGACCATTAGGTGTAGTCATAGGCTTCTCTTGAAGATATTGATTTAAAAATAAACAAGAACATGAAAATTAATAGTTTTTTGGTGGACAAAATAAGGTATATTTCTGAACAAGATGTTGTAGTTGATAATTTTGTGAATGTATTTAAGGATAATGATAAATTATTAGTAAAATATGAAAATTATATGAATTAAAAATTGTTTATTTATGAAATCAATAAGATAAATAATGATCCCTATTTATCTATAAAAAAATTAAATTATATTTATAGAACTAAAGAATATGTTGTTTCCTTGAGAAAGAAGTTTGAACCTGAAATAATAATATATGGTTTAATGAATAATTTTTGGGTTGGGAGGTTTTTCGAAGATATTTTGACAGAGTGGGAAAGCTATGGCATAATAAAATAAAAATAAATGATTTTTTCTCAAAGAACAACTAGAATGGGTAAAACAGGTATTATTTATGATGGTGATGCATCATAGAAAAATTCTAAAAATTAGAAGTTAATAAGGAAGAAGAAAAAATATAGATGTTTTTAACCAATGGAATATTATCAACCACTAAGGTATTATTTAAAATTTAGAGATATTTATAGAAGTGATAAAAACAAGATACTCTCATTTATGGAATGTAAAATTTTTTGTTTTCATTTAAACAATATGACATGTTGTGGTGAAATTGAAATCTATAATATAAGAAATGATATTGGATTATCGAAAAGTAGAATTAAAATATAAACATCACATTAGGTAAGAAATTCATTATATGGAAAATATTTCAATCCATAAAATAATGAAAAAAAATTAGATGATTAAATGTAGAGATTATGGAATTATTCTTATGTAATACAAACATAATTTTATATAGGATAGAAAAAAAATAAATTCCCTTTAAGAGTAGTTTTTATGATCTGGAATGAGAATAATTAAACGTGAAATATTTTGTTAACAATTATGAGTGTATACCAATATAATTATTAACTCATTCATAAATTTCATTGAATGATTTATGGAATAATTATAAGTAAAAGAGAATGAGATATGATCTGGATAATATGATCATTAGGATATAGTCTAGAGAGATATAAACAATGATTTGAAGTAAGATTAAAACCTTGTTTCTATGAAAATGGGAAGGAACATGTGGTTGATGGGGATGGATTTTAGCTGGTTCATAGGAAATCCATGGCTCCCTAGATATGGTTAAAAATATTATTCAAGTTGAGGTTCATGGACAGTCTATAGACAATGTTATTAGGTGTGAAAAAGTCTTACCATATGTAATGGATCGGTATGTTGAGTCAATAAGGTTTTCCTTATGACTTTTCCATTCCTTCCTGTTTTGAAAATCACAAACACCTTATCTTTAAGGAAAATTGCTTTCTTAAGGAAAATTGATTTTATAAGGAAAATTGCTTTCTTAAGGAAAATCGCTTTTATAAGAAAAATTATCCTTATCATATTTTCATTCATATTTTTCTTAAGTATGAGTTTCGGATTCATTTTCTCAGAATCATTGAAACTTTGATATAAAGCATTCTGTTTTAGGGTTCGGATTCTAGACAAGAACTATAAGGAAGTTTCACTCCGAATTCCGGATATGAACTCTGACTAAATTCTATTCCAGATTCAGGATACGAATTCTGAAGAAGAATTCTCATTACGAATTCTAATGAAGAAATCCATTTCCGAATTCTCATTACGAATTCAGAAGAAAAATTCTCATTACAAATTCCAATGAAGAATTCTCATTAGGAATTCCAATGAAGAATTCTCATTACGAATTCTAATGAAGAAATCTCATTCCGAATTCTCATTACGAATTCTGATAAAGAATTCTCATTATGAATTCTGATGATGAATTCTCATTACGATTTCTGATGATGAATTCTCATTACGATTTCTGATGACGAATTCCTATTCCGAATTCTCATTCCTAATTCACCTGTTAAACAGAATCTGATTATCATTGTTTTATACACTCTGAATTTATTCATTCCGAACCTTCACTCCGAAGTTTCTATTCCGAACCTTTATGTTAGAGTTTAAAACGATGTCGTACTTTCTGTTACACTCACTTTGTTATAAAACGATGTCGTCCATTTTTTTATAAACTACCCGTTGTCTAAGTGACACGTGTACAGGTCCCTCCGATCTTTAAGGAAAATATGACCGTTGGAGAGGAGCCGACCTTACCTATAAATAGGAGCTCATTTGAAAGAGCTCGAAGCTGATGGAAAATAGCTGATTGCTGAAAAAGTACATACATGCTGTTGAAGTGATTTCTAGAGAGAGAGTCTCTTATTAACTCTCAAAGTTTCGTGCGACTCCGAATGTTGGTGATTACATTCGAGGGCTTTCGGGGATAGGAAGACAGAGGTGCCGACTACCTTAAAGATCGAGGGCTTTCTTGCTGAGAATGACAGAGGTTGCCAACTACCTTGAAGTTGAGGGCTTGCGGGGATAGCAAGACAGAGACTCCGATCTTCGTATCGAGGGCTTACCCTGGTGTGGGTAAGACAAACTTGCTTGAAAGTATAAATCAAGGGACCTTTATCCAAGGTTGTTGGATACCCTTCTCTTTGGGTTAAAAGACTATTATCTTGTTACTAGTAGTTTTACTACTTTTCTTTATTCCGCTGCAATTTGTATCTTAAGGAAAGTATAACATTATTATACTTCCTTACTTACTCTGATTCATTTAGATTCTATACGCTTTAAGGTAGAATCTCATATTGTAACTTTTGTTAAGTTTCAATTTCCAGAACCATATTTCCGGAACCTACTTTTGGAATTTCTTTCCAAGATTAGTTCGGTGTTAGAGGTGTTGTGAATTTACTTAGTTTAACTTTGTTAAACTTAGCCCTTTCTGTTTCTAAAGGAAACTATAGTTTCTTAACTAAATTTAAAGGTTCCAAAGGAATTTTTAAAGTATACAATTCACCCCCCCTCTTGTATATTGAGCATCTCATATTATATTTCGATCCTACAATTGGTATCAGAGGTTGGAAACCTCTTACTCTATACCATTCTCACAATTGGTATCAGAGCAAGGTTACTGAAATACTTGTACTCATATACAAGTTTTTCTTGCTAACTTTTCATTCCGAACTTTGTCATTCCGATTTGTCCATTCCGAACTTTTCCCATTCCGAACTTTGTGATTACGATTCTAAGCTACTAACAAGTTTGTGTGCAAAGTTATTTTTAGTATGGCAGGAATTAATGTTGGATCTATTGACAATCTGAATCCTACAAGGCCACCAATCTTTGATGGTAATGATTATGAATACTGGAGAGATCGTATGAAGACATTTGTTATCAATACTGGAGTAGAAAACTTTTTCATGCTTACTGGTGATTATAAAATTCCTGACAAGGAAGTCAGTACCTTTACTAACCAGGAAAAGCAAGAATATCAACTCAACTATAAGGTACGCAACACTTTACTATGTTCAATGACTAGAAATATATATAGCCAAATTTCTTCTTGTGAAGCAGCTAACTGTATATGGAAGAAGTTAGAGGTTACACACTTTGGGACTTCTACGGTGATTGAGACTAGAAGAGCTATGCTTAGAGCTGAATATCATGGCTTCAATTTTCCTTATGGAGAACCTATCTGTAAAGTTCAACAAAGATTTATGACCATAGTCAATAGTCTACAATATATGGGAGAGAAAGGATTAGATGATGATCCTCTTGTGGACAAGATAATTGACATTATGCCCAATGAGTGGGAATCCAAGAGAACAGCTATAGATGAGAACAGGAAGGTTACACAAATTACTCTTGATGAGCTTTTTGGAACTCTTCTACAACATGAGACCAGAATGAAGAGAGATGCTGACAACATCAAGAAGAAGAATGGAAATGGTACTGTTGCTTTTACTACAACGTCAAATCAGATGAAAGCTAAGACTCCTGAGAGAGTAACCAGATCTAAGTCAAAGAAAGTCATTTTCCAATCCGAATCTAGTGAGAGTGAAGTTTCAGAAAATGAATTAGCTAATCTTTCTCGAAGGATGAACAAGATAGCTGGACAGAGAAACTTTCAATCCAAGTATAAGAAGAAGGATAGGAAAGATAAGAAAGATGGAGAAGTTACTTGTTATGAATGTAAAAGAGCTGGACAAAGAGATGGACATATTAGACCAGATTGCCCTATGCTCAGAAAGAAATAAAGGAAGGAAAGGCATTCAGATAGGAACAGAAAGATGTATTATAAAGCCAAAGCTAAGAAAGTTATGAAAGCTAATGACACCTGGAGTGCCAGTGGTGGTGACTCTTTAGATGAATCTTCTGAATATGAATCTTCAGGACAGAAGAATCTTGGTCTTATAGCCAGATTACCTATTGACAATCATTGTCTTATGGCTAAGGTACGAAATGATGAATCCTTGACCAATGTTTCTTTAAATTATAATGATAGTAAGTATTATAACTCTTCTGATGAAGAATCATCTTCTGATGAGGAAAATACTTTACCTACTTTTGAAGAAGTCTCTAGGTTTGCTGAACTTCTTGAGATTGAGAATTCTAAACTCAGTAAGAAACTTGATAAGGCAAATTCTAGGAATTCTATTCTTACTAAAGAAATATCAGATCTTTCTAAAGATCTTGATAAGAAAAATGCTGATTTTGAAAATATTTCAAAAAATCTTGAGGAAGTAAGTTCTGAGAAGAACAAACTTTCTAAAGAATTAGAAAAAGTAATTTCTAATAAAAATGTTTTCGAGCCTAACTCTAGTTCAAAAACTAATGATTTTGAGAATAAAAACTTGGTTGTAAAACTCAAGTCCGAAATTTTTTCCTTAAATAAGTGTTTATCAAACTTTACCCATGGTAAGGAAAATTTTGATAAGATGTATTCCCAAATACGACCTTTAAGAAATAAATCCGGATTTGGTTATACCCATGCAAAACCAGTTTTCAGTAACAATTATTTTGTTCCTCAGAGTGCCCCATTTTGCACCAAGTGTCATGTGGTGGTCACTGGGCAAAGAATTGTTCCTTAAACAAAACTCAATCTCTAGGATTTCATAAAGCCTACTTTTCTAAGAAAATGTGGGTACCTAAAATTTTATTGTCTGGAAATCTCGGATCCAAACAAGTTTGGATTTCGAAAATCTAACGTTGTTCTTGATTTCAGGAAAATAAAGGAAGTTCCAGCAACAATATTTGGTACATGGATAGTGGATGTTCCCGGCACATGACTGGTAACAAAATCTTTTTTGAAAAGATTATCAAAACGAAAGGAGGAAAGGTAACTTTCAGAGACAATGCTAAGGGAGAGATTGTTGGTATTGGTAATATTGTTCTTTTAGGTAAAACATTGATTTCAAATGTTCTTTTTGTTAAAGGTCTTATGCACAACCTCATTAGCATAAGTCAGTTATGTGATGAAGGTTACCTTGTGAATTTTAGGAATGATAAGTGTTTAGTACACAATTCCAAGGAAGAATTTATTCTCTCAGCCAATAGGCAAGAGAATGTTTACACCTTAAACTTAGAAGACCTAAGAAGCTAAGATTTACCTTGCCTAAGTGCAATGGAAGATCACTCTTGGTTATGGCATAGAAGATTAGGACACTGTAATCTTAGAAACCTATGTAAACTCTCTAAGAAGAAACTTGTTAAGGATCTACTTGAGCTTAGATTTGATTCTTCTAAAGTTTGTGATCCTTGTCAATATGGCAAGCAACATAAATCTAGTTTTAAGTCAATCGGTGAAGTCTCAACAACCGATGCATTACAGTTAGTGCACATGGATCTTTTTGGTCCAACACAAACTGGAAGTATTGGAGGCAAATACTATATGTTTGTTCTAGTTGATGATTACACTAGATTTACTTGTGTCTATTTTCTAGCAAAGAAATCTGAAGCTTTTTCTTATTTCAAAAGTTTTAGAGATCAAGTTAAAAATTAGAAAAACCTTCCATTTAAAACTATTCATAGTGATCATGGAGGAGAATTTCGAAATTCTGATTTTGAAACTTTTTGTAGTAAGAAAGGTATTACTCACAATTTTTTAGCACCTAGAACTTCTCAACAGAATGGTGTAGTTGAAAGAAGAAATAGAATTCTTCAAGAGATAACTAGAACCATGTTGAGTGAATATTCTATTTCTAGACATTTCTGGGCTGAAGCTGTAAGTACTGCTTTTTATACTATAAATCGAGTTTTGATTAGACCTTTTCTTAATAAAACTCCTTATGAGTTATAGAATGGTAGAAAACCTAGACTTTCCTACTTCAAGGTTTTTGGTTGCAAAGTATTCATTTTGAATACTAAAGATAACTTACATAAATTCGCACCAAAGTCTGATGAAGGAATTTTCTTAGGATATTCCACAACCTCTAAGACTTATAGAGTTTTTAATAAAAACACTTGTACTGTTGAGGAAACAGTACATGTAAAATTTGATGAGTCATGTCCTTTTGTTTTTAAACCATCCCAACTTACATCTTCGGATGTGTTTTCAAAAACTGATTATCAACCTTTGATAGAAGAACCTTCTGATAAGGAAATTGTTCTAGAAGATACTTCTGAAACATTTACCCCAGAAGACTTTCTACCCTATGTTGATGAACAGGTTTTACAAAACCCAAATCAGGTGTTTCTTAAGAATCATCCCAGTGATAATATCATTGGTGATGTAAATCAACCTGTAAGGACTAGAAGTTCTTTAAGAAATGAAGTAAAACATCTAGAATTTCGTTCCCAATTAGAACCTAAAAGCACTGATGAAGCTTTAGGTGATGATGATTGGATCAAAGAAATGCAAGATGAACTAAATGAATTCGAAAGGAATAAAGTCTGGACCTTGGTTGAAAGACCTAAGGAAACTTCTGTTATTGGAGTAAAATGGATTTTCAGAAATAAATGTGATGAAAATGGAGTCATTGTTAGAAATAAAGCTAGACTTGTTGCTAAAGGTTATAATCAACAAGAAGGAATAGACTATGAAGAAACCTATTCTCCAGTAGCTAGACTTGAATCTATCCATATTCTACTTGCCTTTGCAGCATTCTTTAATTTCAAACTTTTCCAAATGGATGTGAAATGTGCTTTTCTTAACGGTTATGTCCAAGAGGAAGTTTTTGTTGAACAACCTCCTGGCTTTGAAGATACAAAACATCCTGATCATGTTTTTAGACTTACCAAAGCTTTGTATGGTCTTAAACAAGCCCCACGAGCATGGTATGATAGACTTACTGGATTTTTGCTTCAAAATAACTATGTTAAGGGAAATGCAGATCCAACCCTTTTTATAAAGAAAGATAAGAAAAATGTTTTGATTGTTCAAATTTATGTCGATGACATTATATTTGGTCCAACTCAGCAATCTTTGACTGACTCTTTTGCTAGTCTAATGAAATCTGAGTTTGAAATGAGTATGATGGGTGAGTTAACATTTTTCCTTGGTTTTCAAATTTCTCAAAAACCAGAAGGAACTTACATATCTCAACAAAAGTATATTAAAGATCTTCTTAAAAAGTATGGTTACGACAACACTAAGAGTATAAGTACTCCCATTGGTACCTCAAACTCTTTAGATCTTGATGAAGCTGGGAAACCAGTAGATCAAACATCTTTTAGAGGTATGATTGGAAGTTTACTTTACTTAACAACTAGTCGACCAGACTTAATGTTTTCAGTATGCTTATGTCCAAGATATCAATCCAATCCTAAGGAATCTCACCTAAAGGCAGTAAAAAGAATTTTTCGCTACCTTAAGGGAACCATGGATCTAGGATTATTTTATACTTCTGGAAATGATTTTGTTCTAAAAAGTTTTTCTGATGCTGACTTTGGTGGATGTAGAATGGATAGAAAGAGTACATCTGGAACTTGTCATTTCTTAGGAGATTCATTAGTTTCTTGGTCCTGCAAGAAGCAACATTCTGTAGCACTTTCCACTGCTGAAGCTGAATATGTAGCAGCTGGAAGTTGTTGTGCACAAGTGTTGTGGATGCAACACACACTCACAGACTATGGCTTGAGTTTTACTAAAACTCAAATTTTGTGTGATAACACAAGTGCCATTTCCCTAAGTAAGAACCATGCACATCACTCTCGTGCAAAACACATAGATATTAGGCATCACTTTCTTAGGGATCACACACTTAAAGGAGATATTATTCTTCAGTTTATTGGAACGCAAGATCAACTTGCTGATATATTCACAAAGTCTTTGCCTTCTGATAGATTTGAATATATTAAACAGAAGTTAGGAATGATAATCGTAAGGTAATATTTCTCAAGTAACTTTCTGTTGAAAAATTCTCCTTACACTAATAAACTCCTTTTCATAGGGGGAGTACATTTGATTGCTTGATTAAACAAAGTGTTTCAAAATTTATTTTCAAACTTTTCGGAACGAATATTTCCGGAATGAAACTTCCGGAACTACCATTTTCCAGAATGGATATTTTCGTACAGAATACTTCTGGAATGAGATTATTCGTATTGAAAATTTTCGGAATGGACAACTTTCGTACTGGGACTTTCATAACCAGATTTTCGTTCCAAGTTTCTTTTTCATATTGAGTTTTTCGTATTGAGTTTTTCGTATTGAGTTTTTTGTATTGAGTTTTTCGTTTTTTTTATTATTGAGTTTTTCGTAGTCATCTTTATATTACCCATTACGAACAACTTTCCTAAAGCTAATCCGAAAGGTATGATTTCCTTACTGAAGTTTTCGTAATCATATTTTACTTACTGGCAGTTTCTTATATTTTGTTTTTGTTTTTTTAGTTTTCTTAAATCCTTGTTTTAATAAAACCTCAAAAAGATCGGATTCAAGCTCTCAACCGTCAGATCTGATCGCAGCTCATTCCGACCGTTAGATCAACCGTGGAAGGTGAACCGTCATCCCATTGCCTATATAAAGGGGACCATATTTTCTCGTCCCACATCGGTTTCATGCTTTCGCGTGCTGAAGCTCCGACTCTCCGATTTAAGGCCGTTCCGAACCACAATTTTCTCCGCTCCGAACTTCAGTCTTCTCTGTTCCGAATATCTCAGAAGACTTCAGATCCGAATGTCTGTAGAGTTATCTTCTCAAGAAATGTCTTCAACCAACCCTATATCTCAGTGGTTAGTATACAGAGAAAGGTTAGTCCATCTGACTTTCTTCAGCAACTACGATTCTTTCATTTCGAAGAATATCAAGTTGAATGGCTGGGAAGATGTTGCGGTATCAAAAACCGGCAACCAAGATGAAGTGTACTCAGATTTTCTTGTTGAGTTTTATGAGTCAGTTGCTTTCTTCGAGGAAGATAATAGAGAAAAAATTTTGTTCAAATCGTATGGCAAGACATATAAGCTTTCTTACACCAAGGCTGCAAGCTTGGTAGGGTTATCTTATAAAGGTGAAGCTGAATTTATTTCTCACGTATTGCCGGACTTCAAGGGTAGATTCAACAAGGAAAAAGCCTTAGAAACTCTCGGATTGGATGATGACAAGGCTCCGAAAATTGCAAGCCTATCTACAAACTTCCGGATTCTGGAGTTATGGGTGCAAGGGATTATCGAACCGAGAAAAGGTGATAAGGATAGCTTGAAGAAGAGTGAGATATATATCTTAGATTTCTTGATAAATCTAAGAAAGTTTAACCTGATGAAGCATATTCTTCTTAATATTGAGAATTTGAAGAAGGGGAATTTGAGAGCTCAGATTATCATGTACCCAGCAATATTATCAAAGATCATAGGTAGGTGCCTAGAATCTTTCAAGGTAGCTTTCAGTTCTAAACCGAAAGTTTGCAAGATCATGCTGCTTAGTGATAGCATGCTTAAAAGGATGAATATAGCTTTTGAAAAGAAGTCTGGGAAGTTTATTGATCTACCTCCTCAAGTAGAAGTGACTCCGAAATCTGCTGATCCGAAATCATCCAAGCCGGTAAGGAAGTGAAAACTGAAAGAAGTGGTAGTCGAAGCCGAGGAACCTAAGTCTAAGGAAGTCCACTCCGCACCACCAAAGCCTAAGAAGAAGAAGACCTACCCTGATGAAGTCGTTACAAAGTGGAGAGCTGACAAAGAGAAGAGGAAAGAAGGGGATCCGCAGTTCGGATTGGATCCTGCGGAGGCTAAAGCTTTGAAGGAAAAAGCTGCTGATGAGCTTGAGAAACAAGCTAAGGAAAAGAAGCTTAAGAAGAAAATGTCAGAAGCTGAGGCAGTCCAAGCGTTGTTGAAGTTCAATTAAATGGTTTCAGCAACAATTCATGTTCCGAGAACTTTCTCCCTGGAATCTCTACCTGAGACTCCAGGAAGAAATCTTGTTGCTCCGGAAGAGGCTGTTGCCACAAATACTGAGGAAGTGGAGCAAGTGGAACAAGTTGAAGAGGCTGTTGAAGGAAGTGGTGAGACAAGAGATGTGCTAAAACAGGTAGATGAGTACAAGGGAACTCCTTCAGAACACTTATCACTCCGGACTTCAGAAGCTGAATCTTCGAAGCTTGTCACTCCTGCGATGGAAGAAGAGAAAGGAGAAGAAGAAGTTGCCTATCATGGAGAAGAAGAACAACTTTTACAAGATATTGCTCAGATGGGAAACGTAGAGGTTGGTGTTCAAGAAGTTGCTGATGAGGAAGATTTGGTTGTTCAAGTTTCTGACAGTGAAAAGAAAACTCCGGAATAGGATTCCATTCCGGAAAAAGATAATGCAAAGAAAGTTCTTACCGAGACTCCGAGCTCAGTAGTAAGAAAGAGGAAGGAAGCTGGTAGTTCTTCTAAGAGGAAGTTGGATCTTATTGAGGAAGAAAATTCTCCTAGCAAGATTTCAGATTCGGAGTCATCCTCGTTGGGGCACGATTTTGTTGTTCAGTCCTTGAAGAAGTTGGTGGGAACCATTCTAACCTTCTCAAGCATTGATTCACGATGCCAGATGCTCCAACATGCGTTGAATCAGAAAACCGACTCCGTGTCGATGGTTATGGATAAGTGTGTTGAGATTGAAGCTCAGTTCAAAACATTCTTTTTTGGTTACGAAGCTCATAGAAGATCTTGTAAAAGGATGACAAGCTGGTCGAAGAAGAATGTGGAAGAGATGAGGTTGCTTGATGAGTTTCAAGATAATGTTAAGGATGCCTTTGAAACTGAAGACAAGAAGATTAATGAGCTGACTGCATCCTTCGAAGAGAAATTGACAGAGGAAAAGAACTTTCGGATTCAGGAAGTGAGAGATCTGAATGGAAAGCTCAATTCCGTTAATCAAAGTTGGAAATATGAAAGGGATTATCGGATCGAGTTTGAAGAAAGGATGAAGGCTCAGGAAGAGAAGATGAAAGCTCAGGAAGAAAAGTTGAAGGCTCAGGAAGAAATAATTGAAGCTCAGTCAGCAAGAATAGTCGTCTTAGAGAATCAAGCAGAGGAAGATCACAAAGACATAAAGAAGATCAAGACGATTCTTAAGGGGCTAATTTCGAAGGAGAAAGATCCGAAATGACCAATCCGATCTTTTTGTTGTATTTTTTTGTTTTCGAGATTCTAATTTTAATAAAAGTCATACTTGTTGTTTCTATTGTTGTCATTACTAATTTTTCAGGTACTTTGTTATGTTTTTCCATTCCCTCCAAATCTTTTTGAAAATCACAAAGGGGGAGAAGGAAAAGATCCTTAAGAAAAAGAGGAACTCTAATAAGAGTTTATCAAAGGGGGAGAAAGAAAAATACCCAAGGAAAAAGAATTCTAATAAGAGTTTGTTTAAGGGGGAGTTTTTCTTAAAGAAGACCTTCTTATGAAACATCACTCCAGAAATATGAATACGATCCTTAGAGTTTCAAAGCCTAAGGGGGAGTTAGTCGTATTCATCTATATCCTTAAACCAAGGGAGATAAGCATTAATGTGTTTCTTTTTTCTTGGAATATCTTTTTCGTAAGGATGTTTGTGCTTTCCAAAAAGGGGGAGATTGTTGAGTCAATAAGGTTTTCCTTATGACTTTTCCATTCCTTCTTGTTTTGAAAATCACAAACACCTTATCTTTAAGGAAACTTGCTTTCTGAAGGAAAATTGCTTTTATAAGGAAAATTGATTTCTTAAGGAAAATCGCTTTTATAAGAAAAATTATCCTTATCATATTTTCATTCATATTTTTCTTATGTATGAGTTTCGGATTCATTTTCTCGGAATCATTGAAACTTTGATATAAAGCATTCTGTTTTAGGGTTCGGATTCTGGACAAGAACTATAAGGAAGTTTCACTCTGAATTCCGGATATGAACTCTGACTAAATTCTATTCCAGATTCAGGATACGAATTCTGAAGAAGAATTCTCATTACGAATTCTAATGAAGAAATCCCATTCCGAATTCTCATTACGAATTCAGAAGAAAAATTCTCATTACGAATTCCAATGAAGAATTCTAATTACGAATTCCAATGAAGAATTCTCATTACGAATTCTAATGAAGAAATCTCATTCCGAATTCTCATTACGAATTCTGATAAAGAATTCTCATTACGAATTCTGATGATGAATTCTCATTACGAATTCTGATGATGAATTCTCATTACGAATTCTGATGATGAATTCTCATTACGATTTCTGATGACGAATTCCTATTCCAAATTCTCATTCCGAATTCACCTGTTAAACAGAATCTGATTATCATTGTTTTATACACTCTGAATTTATTCATTCTGATCCTTCACTCTGAAGTTTCTATTCCGAACCTTTATGTTAGAGTTTAAAACGATGTCGTACTTTCTGTTACACTCACATTGTTATAAAACGATGTCGTCCATTTTGTTATAAACTAACCGTTGTCTAAGTGACACGTGTACAGGTCTCTCCGATCTTTAAGGAAAATATGACCGTGGGAGAGGAGCCGACCTTACCTATAAATAGGAGCTCATTTGAAAGAGCTCGAAGCTGATGGAAAATAGCTGATTGCTGAAAAAGTACATACATGTTGTTGAAGTGATTTCTAGAGAGAGAGTCTCTTATTAACTCTCAAAGATTCGTGCGACTCCGAATGTTGGTGATTACATTCGAGGGCTTCCGGGGATAGGAAGACAGAGGTGCCGACTACCTTAAAGATCGAGGGCTTTCTTGCTGAGAAAGACAGAGGTTGCCAACTACCTTGAAGTTGAGTGCTTGCGGGGATAACAAGACAGAGACTCCGATCTTCGTATCGAGGGCTTACCCTGGTGTGGGTAAGACAGACTTGCTTGAAAGTATAAATCAAGGGACCTTTATCCAAGGTTGTTGGATACCCTTCTCTTTGGGTTAAAAGACTATTATCTTGTTAGTAGTAGTTTTACTACTTGTCTTTATTCCGCTGCAATTTGTATCTTAAGGAAAGTATAACTTTCTTATACTTCCTTACTTACTCTGATTCATTTAGATTCTATACGCTTTAAGGTAGAATCTCATATTGTAACTTTTGTTAAGTTTAAATTTCCGGAACCATATTTCCGGAACCTACTTTTGGAATTTCTTTCCAAGATTAGTTCGGTGTTAGAGGTGTTGTGAATTTACTTAGTTTAACTTTGTTAAACTTATCCCTTTCCGTTTCTTAAGGAAACTATAGTTTCTTAACTAAATTTAAAGGTTACAAAGGAATTTTTAAAGTATACAATTCACCCCCCCTCTTGTATATTGAGCATCTCATATTATATTTCGATCCTACACGGTAGATAGTGACCGAGAAACAATTGATGGTAATTGATTTCTGAAGTGAGATGGATTTAGGGATAGGCATTCAAGACAAGTTTGAAGTGATAGAGTTTGAACTAGTAAGAACGTAGCTACAAGACAAATAATGGAGATGATGATGCCATCCAAAATGTCCTGGAAGATGGTGTGGCCATGATGAATGATCTAATACATGTGGGTGTGGTTGAGAAGATTGTTCTTTTGCACATGGGCATGGAGAATATGGGTCTGCAAGAGCATGTTCCAAGATACTCACACAGGAACATGAAAAGATCAAGGAAAAATATTGTGTGATCACCAATCAATGAAACATAAAGTCAAAGTGGGAAACTTCTCATGGAAATGATTACTCCGATCTTGATTATGGGCATAACCATGTTCTGGATTTGTAGTATTTTTCTCTTGGATAAGGGAATGCCTTTTTATTTAAATTAATCTATCCCAGTTATCTTTGAAATTTATTTTATTTAATAAATTTCCAACACCGAGATCACTTGAATCCTAAACATTCATGAATAATTAATACTTAACAATAAATATAATTTAATAATATATAATAAATATTACGTTTATTTGAAATAAATATTAAAAAATAATTAAAAAACAAAAAATTCTAATTAAATATATAATTAATAAGTAATATCTGAATAACTAATAAATGCATAAATAATAAATGAATAAATAATATATGATAAATAATAAATGGAAATAAATATCTATAAATAACTATACATTTAATGATATTTATATAAATATATATAAACCCACACTTATGTGAACTAAATATATAAAAACACAAACACATAGACAATTTTATATTTACATATATATAAAAAGAACTATATATATATACAAATAATATATATATATATATATATATATAATTATTAACAAGTTCATATAATTATTGATAAATATAGATCAATATTAATAAATACATATAAATATCGGTGTATAGATATATTTTTATATATGTTCTAATAAATTTTCATAAATATACAAAAATTTATAGATTTTCACAGAAACACAACCACATATATATAATAGATATCAAATCACCCAAATAGGGAAACAATTAATAATTAAAACATCACCAAATCAATAGGAATGTAAATCACTGAGAAAAAATCATAGAAGATCTAAAATGTGTAACAACCCGAACAATTATAATTAAAATTCTCTTTGAGTTATAATTATATATTGTATTATGAAATATAGTTATAGAAAACACTTGAAATTATTAGGTTTTATTATATACTATTGGATTTAAAAGACCATTATGAATTATTATCATTGATAATATTTTCATTGAACAGTGATCAAATGACAAATATAATTATAGGGTTTTAATAAATCCAATTGACACAGACAAAGGAAGTGATGACCTCAACCAGCATGATCATACCATATAAATCCCATTATTCATTGATTCAGAGGGAGATAACATCAATGGTCATTTAACTTGACCAATACCAATATGAGATCCAATAACATAAGCATGATAGTAATCATTTAGCATATATGTTCAACCTCATCAAGATCACAAACCAAACATTGTATGTTGAACCACACCATTAACATCTAACACTCACACACATTACACTAAGGTTGTTTTTTGGTGTATTTAAAGAATACATATAATTACCTTAGAAATATGAGTATGTACATTAATTTTTAATGAATAATGAATATGTTTTCATCATATTACTGTTTCTTAATAAGTAATTTTTATTTTGATACAATAAAACATAAATTGAACAGTTGGGTAATATTAAAAATCAATTAAAGAAATTATTTTTATGAATTAATGGATTTTTTAAATAAATAATATTTTAATAAAACATTTTTAAATAATTTTTATCAAATATAAATTATCAAATATTTATGAAATAAAATTTTATTTTTATAAGGTTTCGAAATCTATTATTTTCAAAATACATGGTAATTCTAAATAAATGTTAATTATTATGTTAAAAGTGTGAATTACAATATTTCAAATATTATTTAGATAAAATTAATATATTTTTTAGAATCATAACATCAAAATTATCCAATATTTATTTTTTATAATTTTCTGAGATGGTTGATTTTTAGTAAAAAATTATTACGGTATCAATGTACTTGGTGTATTATAACATCTTAATGACATAAAATGATGTAATTAATATTATAAATGATATCCATGAAAATAATATGTGTTTTAACGTTACGATATTGTTATTTCATGTTTACTTTACCATTTTTAGAAAGAATGGATGAATCCCCGAAAATCATTAATATATTTTAATGTTTTAAAATCACTTTTTTATGAGCATGAATCACTTCCACATATGAAAGGGTATTATTTTTATGATTGGTACTTGGAATTAAAATTAATGATATAATATCATTTTTGGATGAATGTTTGGGATAAAACCATGGGGTGATTTTCAGTTTTTGGTTATTTTTTATATGGATTCCAAAACGTACGTCTCATAAATGATAAGGAATTCCCCACACATTTCATCTATAAAACAACCCAAGATACCAATTATATTGACAAATAATACTTTTAAATCATCCATAATATTACTTCCCATCCCTAGAGTCCTCCCAAGGCTCCCTTAATCTTTCATGAAGCTCCTCCCAGGCATTTGGAGTCACACTCTAAAGTTAAGGGATCCCCACCTTCTATTGTTTATTCGTGTTATTTTATTATCTTATACCTTATATTCCCAATTTATAATGTTGGGATATTAAATTTAATGTACCTATTAATTTCCATTTCTATTTAATAACTCTTTCAGACCCCACTAACACCCATCGACCCATTTTATTAATTTTAATGTGATGTCGTTAAACTGAAGAAATTTCACTGTGGTTTCCTTACAAAAACAATTATATAGTAAATACCACAACCATTTCATATGATGGGTGTTTAAATCTATAATCATATACATATATGACATGGTACATACATGTATTTATTAAAAAGTCCATAGTTATGTAATAAAATATGATGATGAATAAATCCTAGTTGTATGATCTATGTGGCACACCTTAGTATGAGAATGAAGGGAAAGTGATGGGTGCAATCAAAATTTTATAGTGCTTCAATGCATTGGGTAATGTTTAGTCTCAAGAGATTTCTTATTTTTTAATGGGGTGAACCTAATTCATTTATTGTACATTATATATAATTATATCTTGGATGTTATAATTGACCTATGTTTATGATGTAGTTTTTTATGTTTTTCTACATTTCCCAGGTTTCCTTTATGTTATCATGTTATTATCATGCCTCATTGTTCTTGTTTATGATTATAACCAATTTTAAACCCCATTGATATGTCTATTGTGTATCATGTATTAAATTTTTCATGTTATTCCATGTTTATTTCATTAATAGGGTTTATTTTCCACCCCTTTATTATGTATGTCACTAGGTTATCCCATGAAGTTTTATACATGATCATGTTCAAGAAGTTTTCAAAAAAGACGATGTTTTTATTTATTTAATTTTCTTATTTAATGTTAATATTTTCCAATAAAAATATAGTTATAAATATTTTGGGTTGTGTGAAGTGTAATTTTATGTAATAATTTAGGAATTATTGGGAAATTAATGTATGTGTTGTTATAAAAATCATATGAAGTCACTCATGAAGGAAAAATGGATCCTTATTGAATTTTAAAAAATCATGGAATAAAAACAAAATATTCAGTTATGGGGGACTTATTGACCGATTTTGATAATGAAATAATAATTAAAAATGTTCTCTAATGTAACACCATACCCCTACCTCATTGGATTGAGGATTAGGTGAGGGCTACTTGTCCTTATATGACGTTCCCAAGACACTAAAGGCTGGAAATAAATGCCGAGGGATTCAAGATAATGTTGGGGAATGATTTTACCATAAGACAAAACCAAAAAACCTTCCACTAACAGACACTATATGATGCATGTCAAATAAATTACCCAACCATGCATTCCCAAAAGACAACCTAGTTGTTCCACAACACAACTCAAAACCAATACAACCAGACATGTCCACACAACATCAGAGTACATTGTGGAAACTAAACAACCAAACAACACACAATCCATAACACCACCACATCTCCACACCAAGATCCATGCTCCAAGATCCACCAATGGATCACAATGCTCCACTAAAGGAGGTTAATGCCTTACCTTTTCCCACATCATGGTACTCAACCTCTACAAAGACACCAACGTGCTAAAGCAGGGTGTGAGTACTAAAACATAGTATGATTTCCCCAAATGACTTCCTTACAAATTCCATTAGGATAAAACCGTTAGAATATTTATATGAAACAATTTATATAAAACAAATCACAAGTGCAACCATTACCCTAAGCCAAACACATCTTACCAAGCCATCTCACCCAAACCAAACCACCGAGGGAATGCCAACCAAACATGCCACAAACCATTTCATCATTTACACACTAGCACAAAATTTACAAATTGGAAGGCAATGCACAAAAAAAACCCAAACTATGGGACTTCTGTCAAACCCGTTCACCCATTCACACCAAAACAACCAAAACAGTGGGACTTTTTCCCAACCTGTTCTCCCATATTCAGCTAGCAGGACTTCCCACCCACTACCTGATAACCCAAAATGGTAACGGTGGGACTTCCCGCCCAACTCATTATCCTTTTATAGTGAGACTTACCACCCACTTCCACACAACATTTTAATCAATCCAACCAAGCATAAAACCCACCATGGTCACAACCACAAGTAATCAAATAATTCCATTGAACATCAATTCACTTAAATAAATCTCCCATTTATTGAAAACCATTTTCCTTGCCAAACAACATTTCAATAAAAAAACCCTTTTATTGAAAACCCTTTCTATCTATAATTCTCACAAATCAACCATAGCATCCCATTTAAAAATATCCATTTTAAAATCCACAAGAATAACATTTCACCATTAAACACCATTTTTCCCAAAAATCCCAAAAACATCACCCAAGGGATTTCTAACCAATTTCACACACCAAAACACAATTGATTTCAATCACAAAAAATTAATTGTAACCAAAACCATATGCTCTAACCAAGTGGAGTCGAGAGAGAAGCCACCTACCTTTAGGGTTACCGAGAAATCGACCCACAAGCCACCACACCTCAAATCCAGCGAATGCACCTCTGAAACCTCTCTAGATCTCTTCCCATATCATCCATAATCCTTAAAATCAGCATTCAAGGAAACCAATGTAATCTTGGATTATTCATTTATTATTTTTTAAATATTATATGGAATTATTTCTAGACCGGGAGCGAAGACGGAACATCGTTTCGAGGTCCAGTGAGCCCCGAATGGTGGTTTGAAATTTTTTTAGTTAAGTGAGTCGGCACTTGTGCACGGTTGTGGAAGTTTCCCAACGGATGCCCAGATTAAAAAAACTCAGCGCACCATTGCTTACGGGATGAAAAATTTACCTAAGAATTAGGCTAACTTCGACCGGCGCGGTTCGAGCGAAAAAGTTAATTTTCTGAAGTTTTAAGTAAAATAAAATAAAATAAATTAACCATTTTATTTTATTTCATTTAAGGAAACATCCGCTGCAACGTGGAGACGACGCAACTGTTTCCTAAATTAATGACTTGTCCTAATAGCTTCGAAATGGAAAGTCAATGTCATTAATGTTGCCGTGTAATTAAATGAAAACATGTTTCCATTTTTAATGCGTTAAGCAATTGTTGATCGTTGGCAATGTTTGAGAGGAATCTCTACCGAATCCGCAAGGAGTTAGAGAGAATTATCGGCGACGAACGATGACAGATCGAGATTGAGGATCGTTGCGCCAAAGATGAAGGATCTCGACGACAACAACAACATGACACCTTCGTCAATGATAGATCCTTTCAAAAGGTAGGGGTTTGTTATTTCAATTTCTTTTCCCCGTTTTAGAGTTTAAATGAAGAACACGGATCAACCACGAACAAGTTGATCCGCAGAATTGTACATTCATACCAGAGGGTTTTCTTTGGGATGATTTTGGGGGAAATAATCCTTTCTTTTTATTCATGTTTATTTCTTCTCTATTTTAATCCTATTAACGGGAGTGGATCAACGCCGTGACGAACATCGACGGAGGTTTGTTCCTCATGTTGTTATTTGGTTTTCTTCCTCCTTTTTCCCCGCACGTTCATTGCGTTCATCACACGGTGATGAACAATGGATCGTTGCGCATCCGTTCTACGACACAACGATCCCAAAACGAAGGTTAGACACCGCAATGACCTTTTGGAGGTGCAGCGATGATGGAAGACGATGAATCGGACCGGATCAGAAAGAGCATTCTTTGAGCGTTCTTCATGCGGGAAGATCAGAACACATTTTCAGAGCCGATCGGAGGCCCGAAAGCGACCGAAGTAGCTTCATGGGGTCGGGGTGACCGGAACCTGGATGTTTTGTGGCGATCGGACGGCCGGATTGATGATAGGAGGAGCATGGGAGGCGCGCAGGCGAAGAGCGTCGTTTCTGGAAATTTCAAGAATACACAGCATGTACTTCCGAAGAACATGTCGTGTAGTTCTAACGGTGGCGACTAGGGTTTTGTGGTCAGAGAAGGATCACACTCTGTGTGGCCTCGGTCACACGGCGTTTTGGACCTTCCCCAAAGCTCGGCATGTACTTTGGGTATACACGAACACGGGATGGTCTACACGGCTTGAGGCGGCATGGCGTGTATATCTCGGCAGAGGCGGCTACGTGGAGCACAGCGTGTATTCCAGGGATACATGGACACAGAATGGAGTACACGAACGTGTACTCCATCACCCAGCCAGGTGAGGTAAACAGTGCGGGTCACCCTGTGTGCAGATCACACGGGTTGGAGTACACGGGTTGGTGACCGTGTATTGGCTCATGGCCAGAGTACACGGAGCCAACCCTAGTTACCAAGACACGGTGTGTACTTCGTACTACACACAGTGTACTATGTTTTTATACATGACTAGCCTCACGAAACGGGCCATTGTACACAGGCAGTACCCGGGGTCGGACAACACGACATGTATTATTTCTACACGTTGTGTACTTTTTGGAAAACGGCTTGGTACTTTTGTTCACCGTTCCATGAACATATTTCGTTTGGGTTAGTGACCCTTCTTCTTGTTCCCCGGAAGGTCAGGAATATTTCACTCACACATGATTATGATCCATTCAGCAGGACTTTTCTCTGATAGAGTCAGGCATCCTTCCGAGAGGCCCGCATCGAGATCCTCTATCCATTCCAGACCCTAGGTAGAGTCAGGAATTGATGTGACCAAATTTATCGGGCGTTGATCCTCTACCTAGCCGGTGAATTCCGGATGAGTCACGGTATCCACCATGGACCTTGTAGTGATCCTCATCTGTGTATTGAAATATTTTCCACTCAAGAGTGTGTCTCTCGTAATGAGTGTATCGATCTCTCATTATGGTTCCCGATGAACAGAACTTCCCGGACAGACGTCATCAGAGCTATAAGACTTGTGGCGTGTGTTCTCCTGGAATGAGCGCATCATGAAATCTTTGAACAGAATCCTTTGCAGGGGTATGCGGTTGTGTGACTTATCTCTAGACCATGGGTCTGGGCTTTGAGTATATCTGGTTTGTTTTATATGTTCTGTAAACATATATTGTGCATAAATGACTGTAATTTTACTTTGTATTGCTTTATGGTTTTCGGGGACCTCTACTGAGTATTGTTATACTCACCCCTACACAGGATTTGTCTGCACGTCTGGTGTCTTGTGCAGAAGAGCAGCCTTTTGACAGGTTCCAGGGCGGACCAAGACAGTACCGAGATTTCTGAGTTCCCTACAGGCAGAGGCGTTCCTATGGCTACGAGCAGCAGTCCCAGTACCTTTGTGTTTACAGGTTGGACTTTGCAGTTTTTTAGACTCTAGCTTTTGGTGGGATTGTATTCTGGACCAGTTTACTTTTATAGTACTCTACCATTCGTCGTACCTTGTTAGATGGGTTTAGTTGTATGCATGAATTTTTTCATTATTGTTTTACATTTCAGCAATTGTGGGATTGGAGATGTGTGTGTGTGTACAAGTACTTAGGGAATGCCTCCAATGTTAGTGAGATGCCTACTCGGTGCTAGTCACCATCACCTGGCTTATTGGAGACGGGCTTGGGGAGCCACGGCGCGGGCCCCACTAGGACGGTTCAAGACAGAGTGGTATCAGAGGTGGTCGATTCTACCTTAGGACCAAGAGTCTGTGAGTTTGGTTGGGGGAAACAGTGTTGAGTGTTTCGGGTCGGCTTTCAGGCCAGAGACTCCAGTGTTGGTGCGACGACCGACGTATCCATACACCAGGACTCTTGATAACCTACTTTTCGACCCGGTTCATGAAAAAAATGGTTGCGGGGAAATAAAATGTACATGAATTATACAGGAATGAGTTGTGTCTTCCATATCATTGGTCTCAGCTATCCAGATATACTCACTGACCGTGACACATCTTGTTTCTTTACAGGATGCATCCGCAACACGTACCCGCTAGGATTCAGCAGCACGATCACGAGGATGACCCCCTCACTGAAGAGGCTTTGATATAGGGACCAGCTCCCCAAGCGTTTCCACCAGGTGGTGCACCTTCTATACCTCCAGTGGAGAAGCCAGTGGTACCTGCAGTACCGACCGACGAGGAGCGCAGGCTTAGCGCACTCCATGAGTTTTAGAGATAGAGACCCCTCAGGTTCCAAGGCAAGCCCGACCCTCAGGCGGCTGAGCACTGGCTTGAGGCGGTGACCAGAGTTTTCCATCTAGCGAGGACACCGATAGACTAGATGGCGGTCCTAGGAGCGAGCCTTCTTCATGGTTCGGTGGGATGATGGTGGAGTCTGACAACGGAGACTCACGACGGGGAGAATCTTTCGTGGACAGAGTTTTAGCAACTCTTCAAGGAGGAGTTCTCTCTAGTTACGCTGAGAGATGTGCGCATCCATGAGCTTCTTCAGTTCCAACAGGGTAGTATGATGGTGGCTTACTATTCATCGAGTTTCACAAACCTTGCCAGGTACTCGATGGATATTGTCAGGGATTAGTACTTCAGAGCTCGGACCTTTGAGCGAGGTCTACGACATGAAATCTGAGCTAGTGTTGTGCCTTTATATATTTCGACTTATACTGGAGTGCTCGAGCGGGCCTTGGTGATCGAGAGCTTCTTGGCAGATCAGAGACAACTTCCGGCAGTTAGTAGTAGGAAGACAGGTGTAGAGACACCGGTAGCAGGGAGCCGACGTCAGGCATAGGGATCTGTACATGGGAGACGTCATAGGAGGACCCAGGATAGGGGATCAACAGTCCATGGCTCTCAGGCTGGATCCAGTCAGCCTAGGGAGAAGCGATTCTATGCATGCGACAGTAGGGGGCATCTCGCTAGATATTTCCTGACACATCAAGCTGTTGACAGGGAAGTGGTGGATGGACCACCGAGGTAGAGGCAGAGAATGGAGCAGGTAGATCTGCTAGGCGGCAGACGTGGAACAGGAGCAGGGAGAGCTGCAGGTGGTGGCAGATGCTTTGAATTACTTCGACCACCACCTCCTGGAGGTCCGCACTAGGCTCGGGGAGCTGGGGGACATGGATGGGGACAACTGCATGCGGTCGAGGCAGATGACCCAGGGGATCAAGGGATGATTCGAGGTACGATCTCTGTCTTTTCCACCTTAGCTTCTATACTCATAGACACAGGTGTCAGTCATTTCGTTATAGACACATGTCTTGTACAAAACCTTGATATTCTGGTAGAACCATTAACTCG
Source organism: Viscum album (assembly GCA_963277665.1). Lineage (NCBI taxonomy): Eukaryota > Viridiplantae > Streptophyta > Magnoliopsida > Santalales > Viscaceae > Viscum > Viscum album. The sequence continues at coordinate 1,646,951,113 of OY728132.1, forward strand.
ATCCATAGGCTTGGAGTCACCTATGGGAGGAGACTCGACAATCACACACCTTTGAAGATAGTGTGATATTACCCTTAGAGGTGAGAGTTTCAGTTGGATCGTCTTAGTGGTAGCGTTGAGGCCTTAAAACGTCATTCTCGGTATGGATTGGTTATCTTCTGTCCATGACCAGATTGACTGTTTTAGGCGAAGAGTTTGTTTTGTCCACCGTGATGGAACACAGTTTTCCTTTGTCAGAGAAAATGAAACCCAGGCAGCACAAAATCGGCTCATGCATAGGAGGGGGTAGCCAATCACTCATGAGTTGGATAGCCTTACCTTCGGAGTAGTAGATATTGTGAGATCTCAGTTCCCAGCAGTGGTGGCGGAGTATGAGGACGTCTTTCTGGAATATGTTCCAAGGTTACCTCCCCATCGGTAAATTGACTTCTGCATCGACTTACACCCTAGGACGACATTGATTTCCTCATCATCTTATCAGATGGCTCTGGAGGAGCTTCGCGAGATGAGGGTACAGTTGGAGGATTTGTAGAGAAAGGGTTTCGTAAGACCCAGCGTCTCACCCTGGGTGGCTCCAGTCTTGTTTTCCAAGAAGGAAGATGGGAGTCTAAGGTTGTGTGTGGATTACCGGTGCCTAAACCTGGTGACGGTGAAGAACAAGTATCCACTGTCGCGAATTGATGACCTCTTCGATCAGATAATAGGGGAAAAATGGTTCTTGAAGGTTGATCTTCGATCAGGCTATCACTAGCTACGAGTGTGGGATGGGGATATACCTAAGACAACTTATAGATGTCACTACAGTCAATATGAGTACATGGTGATGCCCTTTGGCGTGACGAATGCCCCCGCAGTTTTCATGGGGTTGATGAACCGGATCTTCCAGCCATACTTGGACTGGTTCTTAGTAGTCTTCATCGACGTCATCCTTGTGTACTCGGTGTCAGAGGAAGAGCACGTGAGACACCTGTAGATGGTTTAAGACGTACATCGGGAGCACCAGCTTTATGGGGAGCTCTAAAGTGGCAGTTCTGGATTCGGGAGGTCCACTTTCTGGGACATGTCATCTCAAAAGATGGAGTAGCTGTGGACCCAGCCAAGGTGGAGGTTGTGTTAGCATGGGAGCCACCTCAGAGCATGACAGAGGTGCGAAGCATCCTTGGGTTGGCAAGATATTACCAGATATTTATCCCTGATTTATCCCGAATATCAGCACCGATGACTGCCTTGACCAGGAAGGGGACCCCCTTCGTGTGGACAGAAAAGTGCAAGCAGGCTTTTGAGCAAGTAAGACAGAGTTTGACAAGCACCCCAGTCTTGAGATTGCCAGAGGACGGTGTCGAGTACATAGTTTTCTACGACACATTAGGGACTGGTCTCGGCTATTTCTTGATGCAGCGGCATGCAATGATTGCTTATGGTTCATACCAGCTTAGGAAACATGAGTAGAACTATGCGACAAATGATCTTGAGTTAGCAACGGTAGTATTTGCATTGAATATGTGGGAACACTACCTTATGGGAGAGCGGTTCATTGTCTACTCTGACCACAAGAACCTCAAGTACATCTTCTCACAGAAGGATCTGAATATGAGGCAGAGATGTTGGCTAGAGTTCCTCCAGGACTATGACTTCTAGATCTTCTATACTCTTAGTAAGGGGAACAAGGTGGCAGATGCTCTTAGCAGAAGGTCGAGCTCACAGCTGTTGTGTGAGGCGGCACAATAGTTAGCTGCATTACTATTATCCTTCGTCGATGCAGAGGATACAACTTACCTATAGTCGATGGTTGTCACCCCTCCACACTTATAGCGTGTTTGGGAGGAAAAACTTGGGGATGTCGACTATATGACCTTACATGCTCAGTTATCCACAAGACATGCTCCTGATGGATATTCGCAAGGTGGAGAGCACATACTTATTTTCAAAGGATGCACTGTTGTACCAGTGGCGTTGAATGAGGAGGTCCTGAGGGAGTTCCATACATCCCCTTTGGCGGTAAATCCCAGAGTGGAAAATATGTACCAGGACCTCTGACGTCAGTTCTGGTGGTTAGGCATGAAGAAGGCAGTGGGAGAGTTCGTTTCTTGATTCCTCACATGACAGCAGGTGAAGGCTGAGAACCAGGTTCTAGTAGGGTTAGCCCACCCCCTGGAAGATACAAAGTGGAAGTGGGATGGAATATCGATGGAATTTGTGACGGGCATACCACAGACATCCAAGGGGCATGATTCCATCTAGGTGATCGTTGACCGACTCACCTAGTCGGCCCACTTCCTAGCTATCAGGGAGCAGAGTACCGTAGAGAGCTTGGGACACCTCTACGTACAAGGGATAGTTCGGCTTCATGGCGTCCCCACGACTATAGTCTCAGACCGAGACGCCCGCTTCACATCCCGGTCGTGGATGGGATTGCAGGAGGCTTTCGGGACTCAGCTGCGCTTGAGTACAGTGTTTCATCCTTATATAGATAGTCAGACGGAGAGGACCATTCGGGTTCTGGAAGATATGTTGTGGGCCTATATCCTGGACTTTGGTCGCAGCTGGGAGGACCACCTACCACTGGTGGATTTTGCGTACAACAACAGCTACCACTCCACCATCGTTATGACATCGTTCGAGGCCTTGTACGTGAGACCCTACCAGTCACCGCTTTGCTGGACCGACCCCGGAGAGTTAACACTCATGGGTCCAGAGTTAGTGCGAGCTACTACAGAGAAGGTGCAGATCATCCGGGAGTGGATGGAGACTGCACATAGCCGGCATACGTCTTATGCTGACAGGCGACAGAGGCCTCTGGAGTTCGAGGAGGGAGACCACGTCTTCCTTCGGGTCTCACCTCGACGAGGGTTGCGGAGATTTGACCAAGGCGGCAAGCTATCTCCGAGATTCATCAGACCTTTCCAGATCTTGGGCATAGTTGGCGAGGTGGAGTACCGTCCGACTCTACCACCATAGTTGCATCGGATACATGATGTCTTCCACGTGTTGCAGCTGAGGAGGTACGTGCATGACCCATCGCACGTCATCAACTAGGGCGAGTTGGACATCGAGGACGGAGTGACCTTTAATGAGTACCTGGTGGATATCGAGGATGGGCAGTAGAGGATCCTTCGTGGCTGATCGATTCCCTTAGTGCACGTCCAGTGGCAGCACTGGAATCTTTAGGAGAGCACGTGGGAGTGGGAGGCCCAGATCCATGCCCAGTAACCTCATCTTTTTTAGTAGCGTTTGTTTTGGATTTTCGGGGACGTAAAGCCCCAAGGTGGGGAGAATGTAATGTATCAGATTCTCCATTTATTATTTTTTAAATATTACATGGAATTATTTCGAGACAGGGCGTGAAGAAGGAACATCATTCCGAGGACCAGTGAGCCAGGAATGGTGGTTTGAACTTTTTTTAGATAAGTGAGTCGACACTTGTGCGCGGTTGTGGCAGTTTCCCAACGGATTCCCAGATTAAAAATCTGAGCGCACAGTTGCGTCCAAGACTAAAAGTTTACCTTAGAATGAGGTTAACCTCGACTGGGGTGGGTCGAGGGAGAAAGTTATTTTTCTGACGTTTTAAGTAAAATAAAATAAAATAAATTAACCAGATTATTTTATTTCATTTATGGAAACATCCGTTGTAGCGTGCCGACGGTGCAACTGTTTCATAAATTAATGACGCGTCATAATAGCTTGAAAATGACAAGTCAACGTCATTAATGATTCTGTGTAATTAAATGACAACATGTTTCCCTTTTTAATGGGTTAAGCAATTGTTAATCATTGAAAACATTTGAGAGGAATCTCTACCTAATCCGCAAGGCGTTAGAGAGAATTCTCGGTGACGAACAACAAAAGATCGAGCTCGAGGATCGCTACACCGGCGTTGAAGGATCTCAACAAAAATGGCAACACAAAAACATTGTCAACAATCGATCCTTTAAAAAGGTGGGGGTTTGTTATTTCAATTTATTTTCCCTATTTTAGAGTTTAAACAACAAACGCGGATAAACCACGAACAAGTTGATTCGTGGATTCGTACATTCTTACAAGAGGGTTTTCTTTGGGATGATTTTGGGGGAAATAATACATGATTTTTATTCATGTTTATTTCTACTCTGTGTTAATCATATTAACGAGAGTGGATCATCGCCGTGATGAACGACGGAAGAGGTTCATTCCTCATTTTGTTATTTGGTTTTCTTCCTCCTTTTTCCCTGTGTGTTCTTCGCGTTCTTCACGGGGCGACGAACTAGGGATCCTTGCACGTCTGTTTTGTGATGCAACAATCCCAAAACAAAGTTTTGACACCACAATGACCATGTGGAGGTGCAGCGACAATGGAAGATGATGAATTAGACCAGATCAGAAAGGGAATTCTTCGAGCATTCTTCATGCGGGATGATCAGAACAAGTTTTCAGAGCCGATCGGAGGCCCGAAAGTGAAGGAAGTGGCTTCATGGGGTCGCGGTGACCGGAACCTGGATTTTTTTTGGAGAGCAGATGGCCGGATTGATGATCAGAGGAGAACGGGAGGCACGCTTCCGAAGGGCGCCGTTTCTGGAAATTTCCAGAATACACAGCGTGTACATCCAAAGAACAAGCCGTGTAGTTCTGACGGTGGTGGATAGGGTTTCGGGGTCAGAGAAGGATCACACGGCGTGTGACCCTGGTCACACGGTGTGTTGGACCTTCTCTGAAGCTCAGCGTGTACTTTAGGTAGTACACGGACATAGGATCATCTACACGGCTTCAGGCGGCATGGCGTATACAGCTCGGTAGAGGCGGCTACGTGGAGCTTGGCGTGTATCCCAGGGATACACGAACAAAGGATGGAGTACACGACCGTGTACTCCATCACCCAGCCAGGCGAGGTAAACAGCGTGGGTCACCCCGTGTGTGGATCACATGGGTTGGATTACATGGGTTGGTGACCGTGTATGGGCTCATGGCCAGAGTACATGGATCCAACCCTAGTTACCCAGACACGGCGTGTACTCCGTACTACATGTCGTGTACTCCGTACTACACGCCGTTTACTAGGTTTTTCTACATGACCAGCCTCGCGACACGGGCCGTTGTACACTGGCAGTACCCAGGGTCGGACAACAGGGCGTGTATCCTTTCTACATGTTGTGTACTTATTGGAAAATAGCTTGGTCCTTTTGTTCTCCGTTCCTTGAACATCATTCGTTTGGGTTAGTTCCCATTCTTCTTGTTCCTCGGAAGGTTAGACATCTTTCCCTCATGCAGGATTATGATCCCTTCAGCAGGAATTTTCTGTGATAGAGTCAGGCATCCGTCCGAGAGGCCCGGATCGAGATCCTCAATCCATTCCAGACACTAGGTAGAGTCAGGCATCGGCATGACCAACTTTACCGAGCGTTGATTCTCTACCTATCAGGTGAATTTTAGATGAGTCGCGGTATCCGCCATGGCCCTGGCAGTGATCCTCATCTGTGTATCGTAATATTTCCCATTCAAGAGTGTGTCTCCCGTAATGAGTGTAGCTATCTATTTTGACAGTTCCCAATGAACATCAATTCTCGGATGGACATAATCGAAGCTATAAGACTCATGGAGTGTGTTGTCCTGGAATGATCGCATCATGGAATCTTCGAACGGAATCCCTTGCGGGGGTATTCGGTTTCATGACTTGTCTCTAGACCATGGGTCTGGGCTTTGAGTATATGTGGTTTGTTTTATATGTTCTGCGAACATATACTGTGCATAGGTGACTATAGTTTTACTTTGTATTGCTTTGTGGTTTTCGGGGTCCTTTACTGAGTATTGTTATACTCACCCCTACACGGGCTTTGCCCGCACGTCTGGTGTCTTGTGCAGACGAGATGCCTTTTGACAGGGTCCAGGGTAGACTAGGACACGACCGAGCTTTCTGAGTTCCCTACAGGCTGAGGCGTTCCTACGGCTACAAGCGGCAGTCCCATTACTTTTGTGTTTATAGGTTGTACTTTGCTGTTTTTCAGACTATTACTTTTGGTGGGGTTGTATTCTGGCCCAGTTTACTTTTACAGTACTCTACCTTTCGTCATACTCTGTTGGTTGGGTTTAGTTGTATGCATGCATTTTTGTTCCGTAGTATTTTACATTTCAGCATTTGTGGGCTAGGAAATTTGTGTGTGTGTGTACCGGTACTTAGGAAATGCCTCCCATGTTAGTGACATGCCTACTCGGTGCTAGTCACTAGCCCCTAACCTATTGGATGCGAGCTTGGGGAATCACGGCACGGGTCCCACTGGGACGGTTCGTGACAACAAAACCCCTAGATCTACACACAACAAGTGTAGATCTAGAAAACCAAGAAATAGGGTAGAGAAGATCTAGAGGAAAACACAAATTAAACAAGAGGATAGACTTACCCAAGAGAAACCACCTTCAAACCGGCAATAAACCACTTCCAAATCCTTCCAAACCAAGTGGGAGAGCCTCTCCAGCCTATAAGAACCTGGAATCAAGAGTGAGGCTCAACTGGGATGAATTTTGGAGAGGAATGAGGAATGCCCGAGGTAGCTCGGGTTTTAAAACAATATTTTATGTTGCTGCACTACTAGTCTGAACGGTTTGGAAAACCGTTCATAGGCCGTGAAAAGCCTACTATCTCCCTTGCATGGTTTTTTGGGGATTCCGTACGCTTTCCACTAACTGTGCTCAAACCGTGCACCCCTTTAAAATCATCCATACTCATCCAAAACAATTCCAAAATCTATCTACCTATTTCTAACTTGTCCCATGCACTTTAAACACACAAAAAATCATAAAAAATTCCACAGACCTCAAACTGGGGTACTACATTCTCCCCACCATTGGACTTTCCATCCTTGGAAAGTAGTGAACCTGCCCTTTGATGAAAGAGCTTGGGCCACTACTCGACCATTTCATTCTCCCACTCTGAAGTCTCCTCTTGAATCTGACCATTTTGCCACAAAACACAAACTAAACTGATGCTTTTACCATTCAAGACTTTATATTTCCAATCCACAACCCGCATTGGCAAATGCAACAACGAAGCATCTGGTTCTAGTACAACATGATCCCATAGAATCACAAGGTCATGATCCTGCTGATAATTTTTCAACTCCGACACATGAAACACATTGTGCAGCACACTTATCCTAGGTGGTGAACCCAAATGATAATCCACCTCACTAATTCTCTAAAGAATCTCGAAGGGTCCAACATACCTCAGAGATCACTTTCCCTACTTTCTAAATCTATGATGTCCCAACTTAGGATAGATCCTAAAAAAACATGATCACTCACCTCGAACAACAACGACCGTCGACGATGATCTGCATATGATTTATGACGAATCTAATCCATCTCCATTCTCTTTCTAATTAGCTTGATCATCCCCGTAACCTCCTGTTCAAGGCTCGGTCGAACCATCTAGGACTCACATGTTTCCACCCAACATAGTGGAGAACAACATGGCCACCCATACGACACGTCAAATAGAGCCATCTGCATGGATGCCTGGTAACTGTTATTGTACGAGAACTCAACCAAAGACAAGTTATCATCCCAAGAGCCACCAAAATCCATGACACAATCCCACAACATATCCTCCAGAGTTTGTATCATCTTCTTGGATTGACCATCTATCTCAGGGTGATACGCCATGGTCATAGTTAACTGTGTCCCATGGGATTTCGGCAAGGATTTACATAAATGAGTTGTAAACCTCGGATCTTTATCTAATACAATCAAAACTGGAACACTATGCCTCGGTACCACCTCCCAGATATAGATTTTGGACAGAACCCCCACCATATGAGATTCAAGAATTGGAATGAAATAGTCCGACATCGTTAGCCGATCCACTATCACCCAAATGGTATCGTGATTTCTGACCATTCTTGGGATACCTGTAACAAAATCCATTGTTATCTTCTACCACTTCCAAACAGGGATTGGTAAAGACTACAACATTCCTACTGGCCTCTGATGCTCTTCCTTGACCTGCTGACAAGTCAAGCATCTCGAAACAAACTCAACCACTCTCCTTTTCATACCATCCCACCAGAATTGTGCTTTCAACGCTTTATACATTTTCTATAATCCTGGAAGAAAAACCCACCTGGAATGATGATACGCCCTGAGAAGATCCTCCTAAAAAGCAACTACTACAACCATCTGATTCGAAAAACAAATAACTAAATCTCCATTCAGTTGCCAAACCTTAATGGTCTCCCAACCATTGAGTCTCAACCCCATGGTTACACACTCATAATCAGATATATGTGCCTCTCTAACCAGGCCAACCAAGTCAGGAATCAACAAAATCGGAAATAAGGCCGCTCTATCTCCCTGGTCCTCATATTCCAACCGCATATCGGATGTAACCAACATCAACTACCACTGGTCTGATGCCTGTTTTACTAACTGAGCATATGATTTTCTACTTAATGCATCCTCAACCTAATTCTCATACCTGGTGTGTACATCAAGTAAAAATCAAGCATATAGAGATATTCCATCCATCCACTTTGCCTGAAGTTGAAATCCCTTTGTGAGAAAATGTGATTCATCTCTTATGATTTGAATATACCATGAATTTCTCATCGAGGAGATAATGACACCACACTTTCAAAGCATGGACCACTACTTCCAACTCCAAATTCTGAGTTGGGTAGTTCTTATCAGACACCCTCAACTTTCATGATCCATATGAAATCACATGATTCCCTTTCATGAGAACGCATCCCAACCATGATCCTGATGCATTGCAATACACCACGTACCCTTTTCTTGGTTCTTGAAAAACCACGATTGGTGATGATGTAAGATGACCCATTAGCACTTTGAAACACTAATGAAACTGTTCATTCCACCGAAATGGTACATTCTTTCTTGTAAAATCTGTCATTGGTGAAACCAAACGTGAAAAATCACGAACAAAATGCCGATAATACCCAGTTAGACCGAGCAAACTCTATATCTCAAACACATTCTTTGGCGGTTGCTACTAGATAGCAATCTCTATCATTTCTGTATCTAGTGAAACACCTCTTTCAGAAATCACATGGCCACGAAAACGAACAAAATGTATCCAAAAGTCACACTTTGACAATTTGTCATACAACCTCTGGTCCCTTAGGATCCCCAGCACTGTCGCCAAGTGCTGCTAATGCTCCACCCTCATCTTTGAATACACCAGGATGTCATCTACAAACACCACCACATATGAATGTACATATCTCTGAAATATATGATTCATCAATTCCATGAACACCGCTGGCACATTAGTTAGACCAAAGGTCATAACCACATATTCATAATGGCCGTATCTACTTCTGAAAGCTATTTTAGGAATATTGTCCTTCCTCACCCATGATTAATGATATCTAGACCTCAGGTCAATCATGGAGAACCACTGGGCTCCCCTCCACTGTTCAAAAAAATAATTAATTCGTGGAAGTGGATATCTATTGTTTATCATAACTTGGTTATGTCTATGATAATTGACACATATCCTCAAGGTTCCATCCACCTTTTTCAGGAACAACACTGGCACTTCCCACGGAGACGTTCTAGGCTGGATAATCCCTTTGTTTTCTAACTCTTCCAACTGGACATTAAATTCCTGCAATTCAGTAGGTGTTATCCAGAAAGACAAAAGTGAGACAGGACTAGTCCACAAAATGAGATCAATCATATACTCCACTTATATTAAAGGAGGTAACCCAAAGAATTATTCCGGAAAAACATCCATGAACTGATCCACCACTACTGGAAGAACACTCTGCTCAACACTGTCTGCCAATTCCAACGACAACACCGCCAACTGATACAATTAGGTTCCCACTGTTGGTGCCAAAAAACCCATTGCACCATGCCTTTTTAGCCTCCCTCCTATAAAGATATTTCTAATGCCATCGTGTGTCGTAAAAGCCAGTGTCCACGCATTACAGTCGATGTGGGTCTTAAAATCCAGCAACCAATCCATTCCCTAGGTTACATCATACCCATGTATCTCACACACTAAAAAATTCCACATTAGCTCAACCTTTCCCAAAATGATACAACATTCTCTACACAAGAATGCTCGACACACTCTTCTACACAGAGGAGTTTTATGTTTCAAAACTGAAGGCATCATTTCTGCCCTTAAACCCATCAAATCAACCACACGTCCTACAATAGAGTTCCCACCCTGGGAATAAGTATCCCTCCACTGCAGGAACCCAGTGTTATAGATCCCACTATTTCCCATGGATACCGTCATGATTCCTCCACCTGGGGCTCCCAACAGATCCCACTGAGCCACTGATGCTCGATTCACCATCGCTGTGTAATCACCAATACACAGCACTACTGTCTTTGAACAGATCTCGTTCCTTAACTCCGATTCAAATATCCTTGCCTTTAAAGATATTCTACCCGCCACCTCGGGTTTAGACTGCACTATGCTCATAAACATAGCTACATTCCCCGATCACAGATATATGCTTTTGCTTCAGACTAAAGAAATCAGTTGTGTGATGAATTCTGATTGTATATGGGTAGATTTTTTTTTTAAACAATTAGTCAAAGCCTTCCCACGTCATACCCTGGTCCGTCCATGCTTGGATTACCAACTCCCACCACTGAAGAGGAAGATCCTCTAGGTTATAGGTCACTAACTTTACTTTCGTCTCTACAAGTGTCCCCATGATTTCTAAAATTCTACTCATTCTGGACAACCACACCTTGGCCCTTTCTGGTCCGAATCACACCAAAAGTTGGGTGGATCCTGCTTCTGAAACAAAACCACATGATCCACATGCCTTGGTTCATCCACATTATTTTCACTTTCCATAGCTTAAAAAGATTTCACTATACTTTACACTAACGGCTGGTTCACCTGGGGCTCAGGTGCAACCACATTTTCATCGGCCACTTCTAGTTTGTCTCTGTGACGCCTACCCAGTACCATTACTATAAACAGAAAACAAACAACCATGAGTCTCAATTCCGTAGACATCAAGAATTCCCATTTCACATCACATTACACAATACTATAACAATGAGGCTTTCCACTTTTCCACCTTTTCCATGTTTCACCATTTTTGAAAATCATACCATTTTCAAAATACCAAATTTATTCACATTACAATTTCAGACATTTGAAAACCATTTCTCAATTTAGCCCATAAATCATTATGCCCAATGAAATATGTATCCTAGAGGGACGTAATTTCTATCATGCATGTCATGCTCATCTCATCGGGTACACCCACGACAATGATATATCCAATGCGTATAAGTGTCTCTAAAACACATATGTACCCAACTCCCTAGTAACTTGAAGTTCAGTATAAAAGGGTTAGCTACGTCCTTTTATGTTATACATTCCATGTTTTGATATTCTTATGCCTTGGTACCATCCCGGCTAAATGAATATACCATAAAGAATGTCAAATCCAAATCCGAGAATCAACTCCAACAAACCAAACATGCTGATACCACTTGTAACACCCCGCCCCTACCTCATTGGCTTGGGGAGGCTGCAAGGGTTACTTGGCCTTAAGCGACAATTCCATGATTCGAAAGGCTGGAAATAAATACCAAGGGCATCAAGATCAAGTTTGGGAATGATTTTACCATATGAAAAAAGAAACCAAACCATCCACTAACAGCCACTATAAGATGCATGTCAAATAAATTACCCAACCATGCATTCCCAAAAGGCAACCAAGTTGTTCCACAACACAACTCAAAAGCAATATAACCAGACAAGTCCACACAACATTACAGTACACTGCGGAAACTAAACATCCAAACACCACAGAATCCATAACACCACCAAATCTCTACACCAAGCTCTACGCTGCAGGCTCCACCAAGGGATCACAATTCTCCACTAAAGGAGGGTAATGCCTTACCTTTTCCCACTTCACGGTAGACAACATCTCCAAAGGCAACAATGTACCAATGTAGGGGGTGAGTACTAAAACTCAGTAGGATTTCCCCAAATGACTTCTCTACACACGCCACTAGGATAAAACCGTTTTCACATTTATATGAAACAATTTATATAAAACAAATCACAAGTGCAACCATTACCATAAGCCAAAAACACCCATACCAATCCATCTCACCCAAACCAAACCACTGAGGGAAATCCAACCAAACATGCCACAAACCATTTCATCATTTACACAACATCACACAATTTTAATCTTGAAAAGCAATGCACAACAAACAACCAAAACGGTGGGACTTCTACCCAACCTGTTTCCCCATCTTCAGCTAACAGGACATCCCACCCACTACCTGAAAACCCAAATTTTAATGGTGGGACATCCCGCCCAAATCGTTCACCTATTATAGTGAGACTTCCTGCCCACTTCTACACAACATTTCAATCAATCCAAACCAAGCATAAAACCATCCAAGGTCACAAACACAAGCAATCAACCAATTCTATTGCATATCAATCCACTTCAATAAATCACCCATTTATTGATAAACATTTTCCATGCCAAACTACATTTCAATAAAACAACCCTTTTATTGCAAACCCTTTAAATCAATCATTCCCTCAAATAAACTATAGAATCCAATTTTAAAATCTCGATTTTTAAAATCCACAAGAATAGCATTTCACCATAAGACACCTTTTTCCACAAAAATCCCTAAAACATCACCCAAGGGATTTCTAACCAATTTCGCACATCAAACCACAATTAATTTCAAGCACAACAAATTAATTGTAACCAAAACCATTATATCTAACCAAGTGGAGTCGAGAGTGAAGCCACTTACCTTTAAGGTTCCTAAGAAATCGACCCACAAGCCACCGCACATCAAATCCAGCGAACGCACAACCGAATCCTTTCTAGATCCCTTCCCCTAGCATCTATAAGACTTAAAATCATCATTAAAGGTAACCAAAACCCTAGATCTACACACAATAATTGTAGATCTAGAAAACCAGGAAAGTGGGAAGAGCATATCTAGAGGAAAACACAAGATAAATAAGAGCAGAAACTTACACGGGAGAAACCAACGTCATACCACAAAGAAACCTCTTCAAAATCCGTCCATACTGAGTGGGAGAGCCTATCCAACTCCTGAGAACCCCAAATCCCGAGTGAGGCTCCAGTGAGAGGATATTTGGAGAGGAATGAGACAATCCCGAGTGAGCCCGGGTTTTAAAACCCTATTTTTATTTGGCCGCACGGTAATTCCCCACGGTTTGGAAAACCGTGCGCTAACTGTGTGTATGCTACTACCTCAAGAGCTAGGGTCCACATGGTTTCCTTGCACGGTTTGGAAAACCGTGCGTAGGCTGTGAGGATCCTACTATCTCCCTTGCATGGTTTCCTGGGGAATCCACATGGTTTCCACTAACCATGCTCAAACCGTGCACCCCTTTAAAAGCCTCCAAACTCATCCTAAACCATTCCAAACTCCCACATCCTCTTCCCTACTCATCCCATGCACATTAAACACATACATATGCACAAAAAGGCCACATTCCTCAAAATGAGGTTACTAAATCTAATATAAGGTGACTTAGAGCATATCACATGCTTCTATTTCATATGTGGTAGAGCCCAACTGGATTTCTAGGTCAAATGTTATAGTTGTTTGAAGTTGAATACAAGGTTTATATATTTTTTAAAACTAGTAATAATTTTCATTACATAAATTATATCATAATTATTATCTAATTTCATTGTATGTCTTTTATTAATCATATACTTAACTATTTTTAGAGCTAAAAAGGGCACTCACATATAATTTTATTTTCATTATATGATAAATTATTATTTTAACACATACAATAATTAATTTAAATTTAAAATGACAACTAATTGATAAATATATATAATTAAAATTTCGTCCAATATTAATAATTATAATTATAAATATTAAAAAATTAATATAAATAATAATAAAAATTATTAGTAATAAATCATAATTAAATCTTCAATTTTTTCACATTAATTTAGTTTCCATTTACGAAAATATCCTCTAAAAATAAAAATTTTTGAAATTTAAAAAAAATTCAATTAGTGTTGGTTCCTCAATAACCACCATAAAAAAATAAAAAAAAATTAAAACACATTTAGTAGTGGATTTAGAAACCATCATTAAAAAAACTACTACAACATATGTTTTTCCTTATAGAATTGTTATTGTTGATAATTGATCATAATTCTCTCTCTCAAAAGATCTGGTTAAAAAAATAAGAGTATTTCAAGTGAGGAAAGGATCCTATTGTCATCATAATTGAATGATACACAGTTTTTATACCATCTATGTTAAAAACCAGTGTTCCAACTATGAAATTATATTATTTTTGGAGAATGTGTCGATATATCTAGATATATTATATCATTGGATATATCCTTACAATTGTAGTTTTATATGAAAAGGTTATCTGATTTTACAATAAGGAATCATTCCAAAAGGAGGTAAATCCTATTTATATAAATTAATTATAATGTTAATGTTAAACCTTAATATTTACGATTCTTATAAGGTATCAATAATTTCTTCTGGAATATTCATCTGATGAAGATAATTGAATCCAATGTTGGGAATCATCCTAACCCCTTCTGTTGCTCCCTTTAACCATTATAGTTGTCACTCAATGTTTATGATAAAAGGATTATATTATAATATATCAGATCTATAGAGACACATGTGAGGATAAATATTTTCCCATAGAGATATGATAATGTAAGATCAATATCATTCCAAACACATTTATATCATTAGTGACAATAATGTTTTGATATAATATTTTTTTATACAAATATGTATTGAGGGATATATAAACGTATTAAATTCTATAATCTAATTTAGGGTTGTACAATTGGTCTTAGAAGAAGGATGATATTTAGTATAATGTTTTTATCTATTTTTTGAATTAAAAGGTTAATCGTATACAAAGATGTTTTGATGGATCCATAAAGAGTGTTTGAGTTTTTTATAGAGTTAATGAGATTTTTGGGAAAGTGAAATATTATTAGAAATATTCACTAGACCATAAACAAAAATTTGGAGAGATTCTCCATGATTTGGATTCGGTATTATCGTGGGTATTATTACCAAATCATGATATATGTTAGTAATGACATGTGATATCATTAAACCAACATTTCTATAATAATTATCCTGATTATTTTTATTTTTGAAAAACCATATAATGATGTAAAAATAAATTATTAGTTATTCAAGGAGTTAAAAAACAAAATTAATGAAGGTTGTGATTTAAGAGTCATGACATTGAATTCAAAATGTTGGATGTTTTAAAAAAACTAAACCATCATTAATAGAAATATATTCCTTCAATTAATGAAGGTGGCCTAAAAAGTATTGGTTATGGACCTAATTTGAGGAAAATATAGTTCATCATCACGTATAAAAATATATCCCCAAACATAAATGTTTAGTTCAATTTTAAGAGGTGGTTCTAGAATACATTTGGGAATATGACACTCTGTCATATAATTTATTTATTTAAGTTGCTAGGGGATACCTATGATGATAAGAACCCTTTACTTTCTTCTGAGGGAACTCGATCAAACTCACTTTTTGTGATAAAATTACCTTGATGATGGGTTATACCTATTTTATCTGTTTCATTATATATTTTCTTATTCATATTTCTATATATATATATATATTGCATTAAATAATTTTTTCATTACATTTCTTATAGGAATTGTGTTGTCATAAAAACTCATCATTTTATTACATTGACATTTCTATTTACAAATGGGGAACAAGAAGTGTTCCAAGATACTATTAATAGTTTATGATTTGGACTCACCACCACTATAAATGTTACATTGAGACTAGTAAACTATGTGAACCTGAAATCTAATTATTAGTCAAATGTGATTCGTTCTGAGATGATTCATTGAAATTCGGGGATCATTGTCAATTATTATTTTTTAGATCATAATAAAAACCCTTCATATTATTTTATTTTTAATCATTAGATTCAGATTTAATTTCATCATATTCATATTCATAACAATATTAGTTCAATAAACAAGGGATTATTTATTTATTAAAATATATCTCTCACCTATTTAATAATACAAATTCATTTAATTATTTAATTATATTAACAAGTATATAAGATTTATTTAATTATACTATTTTAAATAATTATATAACAAGTTATAAGTAAAAGGAAAGTTATTGGAAAACAAATTAATTTATTATTTTTTAAATAATGTATATATTTATTATATGATAAAATAAATGATTATCAATGAAAAGGGGTTCAATTTTAATTTGGTAAAATTATAGTGACCTACTTTTTGTTTAAAAATTCTAGAACCTTATACATAATATATTAATATAAAAAATCCATTAGATTTATTGTTTAAAAATATATTTTGTGTATTGAAAACAAATTGAGATATCTCCCATTTCTCTAAATTTGTTGTGGGACATAAATGAAAGATTAAATTGAGGTCAATGGAAGGATGTTTGAGTGATCCTAATTCATTATAATAACTCTCAATAGATTCATTGTAACTTAATTATAAATTTGGTGATTAATTGGATATTTCTTAATTAATTCATGTTCAAATCATTGTAAAATTGATAAATACATCTTCCAAGAATCAAATCATCACAAACATTCTTGAGTTAATTTTTTATTTCATATATTTAATAAAAACATAAAACACACATATTCTTATTAGGATATTGGTATCTATATTTGGAATAATTCTAAAATAAAGAAACAAAAATAATTCACTTTCACAAATTAGTAATCATTCAAAAGGAAATATTTTAGTCAAATTTTATTTTGGAATAACATTTTTTTGTTTCCTTAAAAATTCTTACACTTCCCCCTCATTGTATATTCTATGGAAATTTTTACAGGAAGATATGGTTTGAATTCACTAAAAACATTAAAATAATATTAAATAATCAATGAATCAAACAAATAAATATAATTTTCACTCAAATATGTGTAACAAATATTATAAATAATAATAAGACTACTAGATCATCTACTATATTATGGAAAACGTGATTTTTTTTATTTTTTAGTAATTGGTAAATCGGAAATACAAAATAAAACATGATGGCTTGATCTTCCATGGGTGTTTTTAAATTATTAACCAATATTTAGCCATTAGGGAAACAATTCATTTTATAGAAACTTCCAGACATATGATTAATAATTACATGGGTAGTTTTTAGGAAACCATTCGACCATATAAGAAGCACCCTGAGTATACTTGATCCAAAACCATTCACTACATCTTTTATTTTATTTATAAACAAATATATAATTTAAAAATTATATATATTTTTGTTTATTTAATAAAAAATATATGCAACAAATTAATTAATTTATAATTAGTCAAAGGATATTATAATTTATTCCTGAAATTTAAAAATAAAATAAAAAGAGAAATTCAATTGTATTTTAAAATAATTAAGGGGAAATTTAATAAACCAAGAACATATATGTTAAATTTATTTAAATTTATTATTTTAATTTTCATTTCAAAATTATGTGAGTGTGATATATTTTTTATAATTATTTTATATGTTGACTGAGTTGAATGATAATTATAATAGACCAACCTTTGTATATTTGGTTTTATTTACTTGTTTAATTTTGTTATTACATAGTTAATTTTTTGTTTGAAAAAAAAAATAAATTAAATAAGGTTTAATTTTTAATAACCCCTTAAATAATGATATATGGTTCTATATGATAATGATTATATTTAGGCTATGACTTTTCCATTTCTTCCATTATTTGTATTCATGTATTGTTGTATTTAGTGGGGTTCCCATGAGGTGATAGTTCAATTGGGAGGAAAAAGGATGATGTATGAAGGGGGATAATTAGAAAATGAATTATGATGTAATTTTAATTAATATATACTCATGTATTATCTCTAACAAGTTCCAAGGTTGTTTTAGCATTACTAAATAGGTCAATAATTACTTTAAAAGTTCAATATCATTTTATAGTTTTACTTCTATTCATGCAATTTAAATTTTTTTATGAGTAATGAATCACCCAATGGGTTGGTTGTAATGATGATTGGTATATGTTTTAGTAATATTCATTGTAAATATTTTTCAAAACCTAATAATTTTATTAATAATGTAATTAAGTATATAATTGAATGGGCATTAAGCTACCTATGGGTATTTTAGAGGATAACACATTGTAATTTTATACACCAAAGGTGAGACTATTATTTGAATGAACACATGTAGATTATTTTTAAAAAATAAATTGCACCCATTGATAAATATTTGATAATAAATATATATTAGAGGATTAAAAATATAACCATAGTAAATGAATAAGAGTTTAGATAAAGTTGCTCATTTATGTGGATGAATTAATGAAGTTAATTCTATCACAATGTAGCATGAATATTATTGTACTTTAAAAACGAGATTTAATTTATTTCATTAAAAATAATATTTTTTAAGAATAACTACATAAAATATGTTTATTTTATGATAAAAGTTCCCCATATATTGATAAATGTAATAGAGGATGACTGCTGGAAGTCATGATGGAGTATCCAAATGATTTGAGTTGAAGGAATACTCATTAGCATAAAAGTTGGGCTAATGGGTTATGAACATAGGATACACAACTTTTTTATGAGAGAATATAATATAATATTATTTAGAATTTTATATGGTGATAATAAGTCCTTCATTGAATAAGGAATGAAGAAATTATGTCCATAAGATAACTGACTAGATGGTGAAGAAACTGTTGAGTAGAAAAAGCCCCTATGACTTATCAATGAGGAATGTATTGTGATTGTTGCATTAGGAAATAGTGTATTATAAAACCAAACTATAATCCTACCATTACTATAAAATGTGAATTTCTTTGAAATATTTAAATGGGAATAATATCCTTAACATCAATACATTTTCACTTTTTTTGGAGTCAAATTATCACAAAGTTATACTACTAGGTGATGTGTTGTGCACCTCAGGTTATGATGTTATCGTACAATAATTAATCAATAATGATTATCATGAACTAACTATTTTAATGGTTGATACCATTAATTATATTATTAAATGATATTATTTCAATGGATAATACATTATAATTAGTTTAGGATCAACCACGAATATATCTGATTTTTTATAAATGAATGAGCACAAAATAATTTGGATTCACCACTACAAAATTGGAATTTAACAGTTCTAATAAAAGTCCATAATATTTTATCATAAATTGATAATTAACAAAGAAAGGATAAAAGGAATCATTTATCTGTGCTCACAAAAAAATTGATTGAGTCCTCTTATAACAGCTAAAAAAAACAATGATAAAGGGGGCCTTTATCATCAAAATTTTAGCACTAATAAAGGTGGATCATATCAGGGTTTGTTTTTATGCACTGATAATGGGTGGATTTTTTTCCACTTCTCTCTAAGCCCTATATAAGATCTTCCTAACCACTTTATCATCACTTCCCCACCCATTATCAATTATTTTCACCAACTCACCAATCTACCCTTTATTAGTTCTTTGTGAAACACTGGCCTCTTGGGGGCACCAAGATTTGATCCATATACATCCCTTTGAAGCTTGAATTCCATTATAATTGCATCATTTGTAAAGACCCGTAAAATTCAAGGGAAATTTTTTCTTAATTTTCTTTGAGATTTTACAAGAACGTGGTTTCTGACAGCACTTGGTTCCAAGGCCCGGTGTGCCCGGAATTTCTATCCGAAGTTTAGCTCGGGTACGTTCAGTGAACGAATGAGCGGGGTTTTCTAAATCTTGAATCGGTGCTCGAAATCAAATTCTGTATGCACTGATGGATTCGTAGCACCGGTAATTGCTTAGGAACACCTTTTCTGGAGTTGTGTTTTCACGAGAGAAGTTGATAAAAAATTTGGAAATAAAATAAAAATTTAGCTACAATTTTTATTTCTACGTGGTTTAATCATTGAGTGGAAGTTGGGGTAACCACCCAACTTCCCATGGGTGGTTATGAGAGTGGTGGGGCCAACACGAACCCCTCCCCTTCATATTCCCTAACTCGTTCAAATCACAATTAATTTGATAACTTATGTTAATTAATTAGGTGAGTATAATTTGAATGTTTGAAATTCAAAAGCATAAGTTATGTTAATAGAATAAGTGTTGATCTTATTTTATTTTGGTTGTTCTTGTTGTGTGAGTCTTTGGAGAAAAGTTGAGGAGTTTGAATAACTTTTTCTTCTTCATCGACAAAGAACGAAAGAACACGAAGGATGCTGGATCCTTGGAGATCGACGACACGACGCCGACAAATCATTTTTCCCCGCGACACAACTATCTCCTTCTACGACGCCTTCTTCCGTGACAGTTATTTTCGCAACGATCCCTCGCTCAATGATTCGACGATGTAGGAGTTTAATTATTATTTCGTTTGTTCCTAATTACTTCATCGTTGGTTTATCGTCTATTTGGGGCCGCCTGTTATCACAATAATGGTAGGAGGTCAGACCGCACAAACATGCCCGACTCTCCTTCCCTTTTTGATTGTTTCATATTGATGTGGAACGAACAAGGAAACGTGGTGCCGAAGCACAGCGCATGAATTATTAAGAAAAGGGGAAGAATCACAACACCGACGCACCACATCCTTGAAGGCGAACCAAAGACGCAGTACCATCGCGCCATGACGGAGAACCACAAGAGCACCGCGGTAGGAGTGGGGCCGCGGTGGATGGCCATGGCGTCGTCGCGCCGCGCCGGACGGACCAAGGCCGCGGCCAGTTCCGGGCCACAGCGGAGCAGAGGAACAGAAGGCCGGTTCCGGGCCACCGACATCGGAGTAGGGGGACCGGCCCTTGACGGTCCCATGGCGGCAACAGCTGGCCGGCCGGAGCGGGCCGGCCGGATAGGGGAAGAGTTGGGGGTTACAAACCCCGGCTGGCAGAAATGTGGCCCTCACGTGGTGCCACGACTTCATAAAAATAGGGGGCAGCGCCCCCCGCGTCCCTTCGCTCTGCCGAAATGGCCGAGCCCCTAGCTGGCGCCAGCGCACCGGGCTGGCTGCCCTAGCCTGTCCTCCAGATCGGGCCGTGCCCAAGCGGGCCGGACCCGGACCCGTGACAGGTCGACCCAGTTCGTGCTGACCAAGAGGGTATCGGGCTGGGTCGGACTGGGCTCGAACCCCCTATTACCGAACTACCATCGGTGTTCTGCCCATATCATGGGCTGAAGACCTCCGATCGACGCACCGTCAGCTCCGATTTGATCGTTGGATTGAGACGGTCGTTTTGGTATATTATACTCAAGGTTTCTACGTTTTTTGGGTTCAGCTGGGTTGGTTCGTACACGAAACCAACCGGGCCCTCGGAGCGGAAACACTTATAACATGAGCTATGGATGTTCAATTGACGTGTCGTCGACTTTGTTGTATTCCTCTTAGTGATAAGGACCTTTTGGCTTACTTCGCTTGAGGTTTGAATGTAGTAGGAGTACGGTCGGGTTGGTTTTGACTTAAAAACCAACCGGACCCCTGGGAAGAAAAAGCCAATAATTCTTAGACTGGGTATCCGATTGACGCGCCGTCTGTGAAGTTGTGTTCCTGTTGACGATACATAAATTTTGGATACATCAACTCCAGAATATGTGTCAGTTGATGTATCAGCCCCTCAGCTCATGGAGCGGACCCTCCCGAACGAGATTGCTGTGTGCGGGAAACCTAGAGCTGGTTGCGACTACGACGACGATGACGACTGTGTCCGAATCCTCCGTGGATTTGACGACGACGACTACAGCACTCAGCGATCCTACATGGATCCATTCTACCGATCTTGTGCGGGTCCGATCTTATGTGGGTCAGCGCTCAGCAGTCCAGTGTAGGCCAGCGCCTAGAAATCCTATGTGGGTCCGATCTTGTGTGGGTCATTGCGGGGGTTAGTTACATATCGATCCTGTGTGGGTCATTGTGGGGGTTAGTTACCTATCGATCCTGTGTGGGTCATTGAGGGGGTTAGTTACCTATCGATCCTTTTTGGGTCATTGTGAGGGTTAATACATATCGATCCTATGTGGGTTCGACGGCTAAGATGAATCAGTGGCTACATCTGATCATCTCTATCATCCTACGAAGAAGTATACCTGTGTGATCTGAATCTTGACTTTCAATCATTATCTTCGATAATATTGACTTGATATCCTGTGTGGATTACGTTATTCTTTCCTGTATGGATTGGGTTGTGATTTCCTATGTGGGACGGGTTACGTTTTCCTATGTGGACTGGGTTGTACTTGGGCTCAGATGTTGGAGCTAAACTGGAATTGATGATGTAGTTATATGTATGGGCATATACCTAAGAAGGTTCGGATGTTACTTCATGATTGTATCTTTCCTTTGTGGATTATCCTTTGTATATTCTGGGAGACCATCAGGGGTCTCGGGGTCCCTACTGGGTAGCTTATACTCACCCCTTCACGAGCTATTCCCACACTACGTTGTGTTGGTTGTAGATGACGGACGACACTGATCGTGGTAGAGGAATGAGGAGCAGGACGGTACCCGGTGGTGGACCACTGGGCGGGGCGTACTCAGAGCGGACGGCTAGACCCGAGGAGCTGTGGAGGCTATCTGTACCCACCATTCAGGTGGGACTTCTAGTGGACGATTCGAGGTTGTGGCTTTACTTTCAGTTGTTGTTTTCCCTTTCCAGTTTTACTTTACTTTCAGTTTGGGTTTGTATTCTCTCCCACATACTTTTTCCACACATACTGTTATACCCAGTTTTTACTTAATGTTTACTTCTTCTTGCTCGCTCTGTGGTTTTGTTTACTTTACAAAGGTAATGCCTTCCATTTTTTATTGGGAATTATGCCTTGGTGCTAGACGCGAGCCCCTGGCCTATGGAATGCAGGCATGGGGTAGTCACGGCACAAGCCCTGAGGATGGGTTGTGACAAATTGGTATCAGAGGAGTTCGGTTCTATCGCAGAACACAGGACTCTGATATTTTTCTCTGTAAAGCAATAGTGTTAAGAGTATTGAGTGTGGGTATCAGTCCAGGGAGTCCAGTGTTGGTGTGGCGGCCGAAG
Organism: Viscum album; assembly: GCA_963277665.1. NCBI lineage: Eukaryota > Viridiplantae > Streptophyta > Magnoliopsida > Santalales > Viscaceae > Viscum > Viscum album. The sequence continues at coordinate 1,646,974,156 of OY728132.1, forward strand.
TATCCGTACACCAGGCCCCTGGCTTCTGATTTCCAACTTAATGCATGAAAACATTGATTGCATGTGTGTTTCAAGTTTTATTTGTGATTACTTATTTTCAGCTCACCAGGTGTACTGTTGATTGTGGAACACCTGTTTCTTTTCAGGATTTCCCCACGATGGAAGCCAGCTAGGTTTCCGAGAGTTGTGCGTAACGATAGCCCACTGAGCAACGAGGATTTGGTACAGGGCCCTTTGATAGCAGAGGCACCGGCGGTACCTCTACCCTCCGAGCCACCAATGCTACCAGCCCCAGCCGCTGACGATGCACATCTACTTAGTGCACTGCATGAGTTTCAGCACCAGCAATTGCCCATGTTCTGCGGGGAGACGGACCCTCAGGCATCCAAGGATTGGCTGGAGGTAGAGGAATGGGTTTTCAGGTTAGTGAAGACACCAGCAGACCTCATGGTGATCCTCGCAGCGAGCCTCTTGCACGCGGCAGCAGGCAGATGGTGGAGCTTGATGCTCCAGGTGCATGACGAGGCATCTATCCTATGGACGGACTTTGATAGACTCTTCCACTCAGAGTTTGTCCTAGCCACCCTCCGTGCGGTGAAAATTCAGGAGCTTTTATAGCTGCGGCAGGGCATCTTGACGGTCGCCCAATACTCTGAGAGATTTACTAATCTCTCGCGCTATTCGACGGACATGGTACGAGACCCATTCTTCCAGGCTCGGACCTTCGAGCAGAGATTGAGGCAAGAGATCAGGGCGTCGCTGATCTCCCTCAGCATTCCAACTCAAGCAAGGGTACTGGAATGAGCCCTTCTGATCGAGAGCATCTTTTCTGAATCTACACTAGTGGTGAGACCTACTATAGGGAGGCACGTGGCAGAGTCTTCTACACCCGGAAGTAGACAGATGTCACAGAGGTCCAAGCAGACCAGGCCATCTGGCGGATGACCTCAGGATACTGGCTCGTAGATGTGGGGCACACACAGTAGAACTAGTCTTATGAGTGGAAGACAGTGCTATTCATGCGGCGAGAAGGGCCACATGGCTCATGACTACCCGACCTGCCATGAAGAGGAGCAACAGACGGTTGAGGAACCACCCATGCAGAGGCAGAGGATCGACCGTGGCGGTCCGTAGGGAGTAGGTGGACGAGGCCTAGGAGCTGGTCGAGTGGCAGGTGTTGGACGATGTTTTTAGGCTCTACCATTACCACCACCAGGAAGTCCACCCCGATCTCAGGGGAGAGCACCACATTAGGAAGTTGAAGCATACGATCATGGAGCTCCGGAAGCGGGCGGACAAGTATGGGACTAGCTCCAGGCATAGAGGCCTTTGCCCATAATGCCTCTAGCTTCATTGTTTGTGTTTCATTTTGTCCTTGTACTTTTAGTAGAAGTAATAAAAGACACTTGCAATAGTGACGTTTGCTTTCTTGTCTTTTGTATGTTAATACTAAGAGGTTCCGGTTAAAAACTGTTGACTTGACCCTCACTTATGAGATTCTTACTGGAAGAGACCCAGTGACCACACACTGATACCCGACAGTGTGACTCAACCCTTGGAGTCTAGAGTAACAGTTGGATCTCTTGGTAGCAATGTCGAGGCCTTACGACGTCATCCATGACATAATTTAACTAATCATGATGGGACTGACTGTTTTAGGCAAGAAACGTGGTTCATCCTGGGGATGGGACCAGATTTCCCTTTTTGGAAAAGGAGAAATCTTTGAAGATTTAAAGAACATTAAGGAGGAAGGGGAAACCCTTCATGTGGTCAGATAGATGTCAGCAGAGATTCCAGCAGATGAGACAGAGATTGACCAATGTGCCTATCTTGAAGCTACCAAAGGAGGGAGTTGGGTATGTAGTTTACATTGATGGATCAGGGACCAGACTCTGATGTGTGATGATGCAGGAACGGGCCGTGATCGCATATGGATCATGACTGTTGAGGCAATATGAGCAGAACTACGCTACCCATGACCCAGAGTTAGCAGCAGTGGTCTTCGCTCTGAAGATATGGAGACACTATCTGATGGGTGAGCGCTTTACAATCTATTCTGACAATCTGAGTCTCAGGTACATCTTCTCACAGAAGGGACTAAACCTGAGACAGTGGCGATGGCTCGAGTTCCTCCAGGACTATGACTTTGAGGTAGTCTATACTGCTGGAAAGGGGAACATGGTAGTCAATGCTCTCAGTAGGAGGACGTGCATTTAGCTACTTGGGGATGTGACAGAGCAGCTAACTGCTTTGCAGATATCCTTCATACATAGAGATAGAGCAACCTTCCTTCAATCACTCACAGTCACTCCTCCACTACTGCAGCTGGTTAGAGAGGCATAGTGTAGGGACACCGACTGTGAGACGCGGCGTGCGTAGATATCGTCAGGACATGCACATGATGGATTCTCCATGGGGGGAGATCACAAAATTATTTTCAGAGGACGTACCTTGGTACCAGTTGTTTTATAAGAGGAGGTGCTGAGAGAATTTCACACTTCCCCTTTGGCAGTACATCCTGGAGTGGCGAAGATGTACCAGGATCTCAGACGACAGCACTGGTGGCCAGGCATGAAGAAGGTTGTGGCAGAGTTCGTTTCTTGATGCCTCACCTGCCAGCAGGTGAAGTCAGAGAACTAGGTACCAGCAGGCTTGGTACAACCCTTAGAGGTTCCGGAGTAGAAGTGGGATGACATATCTATGGACTTCATGACTGGACTTCCACGCACTTCCAGAGGTCACGACTCCATTTGGGTGATTGTCGGCCGACTCACCAAGTTGGCTCATTTCTTACCCATCAGAGAGCAGGGCTCAGTGGAGAGCTTGGGACGTCTCTACGTTCGGGAGATTGTGCGGCATCATGGTGTGCCATCGTCTATCGTCTCCGATCGAGAAGCTCGCTTTACTTCCTGTATTTGGAAGGGGTTGCAGGAGGAATTCGGGATGCAGCTATGTCTGAGTGCCACCTTTCACCCTCAGACAGATGGTCAGACGGAGAGAACCATTCAGACTCTCAAGGACATGCTCCGCGCATGTGTCCTTGACTTTGGTCACAGTTGGGAGGACCACCTTCCCTTGGTGGAGTTCGCGTACAAAAACAACTACCACTCCACCCTCGGGATGGCACCATACGAGGAATTGTACGACCAACCTTGCAGATCTCATCTGTGTTGGACAGACCCTGGGGAGTCAGCACTTGTGGGACCGGAGATGGTCTAGGCCACGATGGAGAAGGTCCAGGTCATCCAGGAGCAGATGAGGACTCCTCAGAGCTGGCAAAAGTCTTATGCTGACAGGAGGTGGAGGCCACTAGAGTTTGAGGATGGTGACCACGTCTTCTTGAGGGTCTCACCACGACGTGGATTACAGAGTTTTGGCTGAGGTGGAAAGTTGTCTCCACACTTCATCGGACCATTCCAGGTTCTCAGCAGGATTGGCGAGGTGGCATATCTCCTGGCTCTACCACTTCAGTTGCACCAAGTGCACGACGTCTTCAACGTATCTCAGCTGAGGAGATACGTGCACGACTCGATGCATATCATTGACCATGGGGAGCTGAACATTGATGATGGGGGGAATTTTGTGGAGATCCCGGTGGAGTTCGAGGATCGACAGGAGTGGATTATATTTGGATGGTCGATTCCTCTAGTGCGCATCAGATGGCAGCACGAGAACCTCCAGGAGAGAACTTGGGAGCGGGAGGCTTAGATGCGTGCACAGTACCCACTTTTGTTCCCCTAGTTTTTTATGTATCTTTACGGGGATGTAAATTCCTGAGGTGGGAGTAATCTAAAGACCCATAAAAATCAAGGGAAATTTTTTTCTTAATTTTTTTTGGGATTTTACAAGAACGCGGTTTCTGAAGGCACTTGATTCTGAGGCCCGGTGTGCCCGGAATTTCTATCCGAAGTTTAGATTAGGTACGTTCAGTGAACGAACGAGAGGGTTTTTTTAACTTTTGAATCAGTGCTCGAAATCAAATTTTGAGGGCACCAATGGATTCGTAGTGCCGGTAATTGCTTAGGAACACTTTTTCTGGAGTTGCGTTTTGACGAGAGAAGTTGATAAAAATTGTGGAAGTTAAAATAAAAATTAAGCTACAATTTTTATTTCTAAGTGGTTTAAGCTTTTAGTGGAAGTTGGGGTAACCACCCAACTTCCCATTGGAGGTTATGAGAGTGGTGGGTCCCACACGAACCCCACCCCTTCATATTACCTAACTCTCTCAACTCACCATTAATTTGATAACTTAAGTTAATTAATTAGGTGAGTTTAATTTGAATGTTTGAAATTCAAAATCTTAAGTTATGTTAATAAAATTAGTGTTGAACTTATTTTATTTTGGTTGTTCGTGTTGTGTGAGTGTTTGGAGAAAATTTGAGGAGTTTGAATAACTTATTCTTCTTCTTCGACGAAGAACACGAAGAACGCGAAGGACGTCAGATCCTCAGAGATTGACGACGCGACGTCGACGAATAATTTTTCCCCGCGACGCAACTATCTTATTCTACGACGCCTTCTTCTGCGACGGTTATTTCCGTGACGAACCCTCACTCAACGATTCAACGAGGTAGGGGTTTAATTATTATTTCGTTTTTTCCTGATTACTTCATCATTGGTTTATCGTCTATTTGGGGCCGACTGTTATCGCAATAACGGGAGGAGGTCGGACCGCACGAACACGGCCGACTCTCCTCCCCTTTTTGATTGTTTGATATTGATGCAGCACAAATAAAGCAACGCGGTGCCGAATCACCGCGTGGGAATTATTAAGGAAAAGGGAAGAAGCGCAGCACCGATGCACCGCAATGTTCAAGGCGAACCAAAGACACGGCGTCGTCGCGCCGTGCTGGAGAACCACAAGAGCGCCTCGGCCTGAGCGGGGCCGCGGTGGATGGGCGCGGTTTCGTCGCGTCGTGCCAGACAGACCAAGGCCGTGGCCGATTCCGGGCCACGGCGGAGCAGGGGAACCGGCGGCCGGTTCGGGGCCGCCAGTGTCAGAGCAGGGGGACCGACCCTTACCGGTCCTATGGCGGCAACAGCTGGCCGGCTGGAGCGGGCCGACCGGACATGGTATGAGTCGGGGGTTACAACCCCTGACTGGCCAGCAATGCAGCCCCCACGTGGGGCCGTGACTTCATAAAAACGGGGGCAGCACCCCTCGTGTCCCTTCGCTCGGCCAAAACGGCCGAGCCCCTGGCTGGTGCCATAGCGCAGGGCCGACTGCCCTAGCCGGTCCTCCAGACCGAGCCGCGCCTAGGCCGGGCCGGGCCACGTCATCCGGGCCGGGCCGCGCCCGGACCCAGGACGGGTCGACCTGGTTTGGGCCGACCCAGAGGGTATCGGTCCGGGTCGAACCGGGCCCGAACCCACTATTACTGAACCTCCATTGGTCTTCTGTACATATATTGGGCTGCGGACCTCCGATCGATGCACCGTCAGCTGCGATGCGATCCTTGGATCAAGACGGTCATTCCAGTATATTATAATCAATTTTTCGGAGTACATTGGGTTCGACAGGGTTGGTTCGTACACGAAACCAACCGGGCCCTCGGAGCGGAAACACTTATTACTTGAGCTCCAGACGTCCGATTGATGTGCCATCAACTTTTTTGGATTCCTCTTAGTGAGAAGGATCTTTTGGGTTACTCTGCTCGAGGTTTGGATGCAGTTGGAGTATAGTCGGGTTGGTTTTTACTTAAAAACCAACCAGGCCTCTGGGACGAAAAAGCCAATAACTCTCAGACCGGGCATATAATTGGCGCACTGTCTGTGACGTTGTGTTCCTGTTGATGATATAGAACTTTTGGAGACATCAACTCCGGACTATGTGTTAGTTGAAGTATCAGCCCCTTAGTTCATGGAGAGGACCCTCCCGAACGAGCTTGATGTGTGTGGGAACCCTAGAGCTGGCTGTGACTACGATGACAATGACGACTGTGCAGGAATCCTCCTTGGATTTGATGGTGATGACTACAACACTCAGTGATCCTACATGGATCAGTGCAACCGATCCTGTGTGGGTCTGATCCCGTGTGGGTCAACGCTCGGCAGTCCAATGTGGTCCAGCGTCTACAGATCCTGTGTGCGTCCGATCCTGTGTAGGTCATTATGGGGGTTAGTTACCTATCGATCCTGTGTGGGTCATTACGGGGGTTAGTTACCTATCGATCTTGTGTTGGTCATTGCGGGGGTTAGTTACCTATCGATCCTTTGTGGGTCATTGCGGGGGTTAGTACCTATCAATCCTGTGTGGGTCCGATGGCTTAGATGAATCAGTGGCTACATCTGATCATCTCTATCATCCTATGAAGAAGTATACCTGTGTGAGTTGAATCTTGAATTTCAATCTTTATCTTCGATAAGATTGACTTGATATCCTGTGTGGATTACGTTATGATTTCCTGTGTGGATTTTGTTGTGATTTCCTATGTGGGACGGGTTACGTTTTCCTGTGTGGACTGGTTTGTACTTGGGATCGGATGTTGGAGCTGAACTTGAATTGATGACTTAGGTATATGTTTGGGCATATACTTAAGCAGTGTCGGATGTTACTTCGTGATTGTATCTCTCCTTTGTGGATTATCCTTTGTGGATTCTGGGAGACCATTAGGGGTCTCGGGGTCCCTACTAAGTAGCTTATTCTCACCCCTGCACGGGCTATGCCCACACTACATTGTGTTGGTTACAGATGACGGACAGTGCAGATCGTGGTAGAGGCATGAGGAGCAGGACGATACCCGAAGGTGGACCATTGGGTGGGGCGTACTCTTAGTGGACGGCTGGACCTGAGGAGCTGTGAAGGCTATCTGTACCCACCCTTCAGGTGGGACTTCCAATGGACGATTTGACGCTGCGACTTTACTTTCTGTTGATGTTTTCCCTTTCCAGTTGTACTTTACATTCAGTTTGGGTTTGTATTCTTGCCCACAATCTTTTTCCGCACTTACTATTGTACCGAGTTTTTACTTAGTGTTTATTTCTACTTGCTTGATCTGTGGTGTTATTTACTTTACAATTGGAATTCCTTCCCTTTTTTTATCGGTAATTATGCCCTGGTGCTAGACGCTAGGCCCTTGCCTATGGAAGGCGGGCTTGGGGTAGTCACGGCACGGGCCCCAAGTACGGGTTGTGACATCATTATTTTTTATTATATATTTTACGATATATATATATATATATTATATTTTTTATAAAATTATGTTAAAAAATATCAATAAAATATATGTTTGTCGGTTTGTGTTTGATATATATATATACCTATATATACTAATATTTATTTAAATATATTATATAATATATTCATTTAAATACAGTAGAATATAATTTGAATATATATTCATCTATTAATAAACAGATTTATGTATATATAATCATTATATAAATATTTGTGTAAGTGTATATATTCATATATTTTTTTAATATAAAAAATAATTAGATATTGTTTTAAATACATTTTTTGAATACGTGTTTATATATATATATATATATATATTCCTTCACACACCCATTTATATATATAGACATTATGTGCATAGGTAGACACACACACACACAAATATATATATATTAGTGCATTTGTATAAAGAAAATAAAATGGAATTATTTTTATTTTAAATAATATGAATAATAAAAATATATTTTGTATATTTTAAATAAAAATTTAAATATGTTGATATGTGTATTTATACAGGTGATTAATTATTAATAAATAATAAAAATATTCATATATTTTATTATAAGTAATACTAAATCATGAAAAATGATAAAATTTCCAAAATGGAATTTTTTTGAGTTTGAGACTAAGGAATAAATTATACCTTCACTAATAATTTTCAACAATACCCCCTTAAAGGATGATGAAATTCAATTTAATGCTAAAAAATTTGGATACCCAGATTAAAAACATAGTTATAGGGGCCATTTTGGCCTTTTTTGCCTAATAATTATGACCATAGGTGCCTCCATCTATAAGGAGAAGAGATGGTCTATTGATTTTACTTTATTTATGTTAGTTAATAAAGAGACAACCTAATAATAAAAATCCCCCATTGAGGTTTCACGTCATGTTATCAACTAATCTTAGACCATTAAATAATTAATTTAATTTTTATGTCATCGATATGTTATTAAATGACTATTACAATATAATAATAAGAAAATTATTAATTATTATTACTAATTATTTTATTATCCATTTTCAAATAAATATATTATATTTCATATATAAATGAAAATTCATCCTTATCAAAACCATATTTAAGAAATATATATTATATTTATATCAGTATAAATATATTTATCAGTGGTTTTTTATAAGCACCAATAAGGGTCTTTATCAGTGATTTTATCTAAGTGCTAATAATGTTAACCAATTTATCGTCAGTGATAAATGCCCTATTTATTAGATCATTTTATCTCTTGTAAATGGGGTCTTTATGAGAACTTTTAGCTAGAGCTAATAAATCATTGTGATGTTAAAGGTTGAATCAATAGTAATGATATTCATAATGCATCATGGATTTTTAATATCAGTAAAATAGGGAGAAAATATTGATTATGAATCAAATAAATGAACTCTAAGAAGATTTTGTTCCATATGAAGATGTATATTTCGGTTAATGGATGATAATGTGATTATTATATACTTATACAACACATAGTGATTTGGTGATGATGTTTTAGAAAGTATAATTATTTCTCTAGGTGACACATAGGGAAGAAGAACTGAATGTATGAAGTAATGAATATGAATTTTAATGATGAAAATAAATAATGAATAGAATCATGAAATATTTATTCTATTTCTAATATGAAGGAGGAACCGAGGATAATTGAAAGTTCTACTACCATTAGTGAATAAAATTTGAAAATTAAGAGTCATGGTATGACCCCACATGAATGTGACTATTCAAAAATTACCTGAATTAAATAATATATTTCATTAGAATACATAACATTGATATTTTAGTTTTTTAGAGTTTTAGAGAAATTGAATAAAATAATAACTAACCAAACCCATGGATTTCTCAACTGATAGAAATTTTCCCACAATATAAGAAACATCTTAATACATAAAAAGTTATGAAAATATCCCTCAATCGATCCTCAAAAGTTTATCTTTTTAGAACATATAAGTATTACATTTCATTATATCCTAGGGAAATGGAAACATAAAAAAGGGTGAGCTTAGAATCTCTATAAGGGTAAACATACGTGAAAATAATTAAATATCCAAACTAAGAAAAATATAATAAAATTATTATAAGTAAGATACATAATAAAATCATACTCTACAGATAATATATAATAAATTATTTCATAAGGAATGGAATAAAAATAAATTTAATCCTATAAAAGAGGAAATAGAATAGTAACTTTGATGAGAAGCATAAAATAATAATCTCGAATCATGGGAGCATAAAATAATGATTGGAATGTCCTAGAAAAGATTCATAAACAAGGATATAAACATAGAATAAAATGAAAAAATATATAATGTTTGAATAATAATAAACATTAGAAAACCATTTAATAAACCACATTTTGATCGTTACATTTTGAAGAAAAAAATCATTATGTTTAAGGAATATAATGTTAGAAACTTACTATAGAGATACAATTGTGGATAAACTCTTTATGTTGAAACCATACTATCTCATGATTTATCAAACTTATGAAATTAATTATAATCCAATATAATACTCGACATATTATCATCCATTCATATGTATTCCACATAGAATCCATAATAATAATATCATAAAGATCCCATAGAATATAAATGGATTTCATATACCATTAAAATGTAATCATATAAAGAAATCATTTATAATTACATCCCCAAATTTGATAAACCCATAAAATATAAATGGGAATGAATTGTTATAAATGTCATTCTATGTATATACAATTGCTTGAATTATATTTTATATTCACTAGATTGATAACGGGTATATTGTTTAGTCAATAATTTTTATAATCAACCATTGTATGGAATCTTGGACAATACACTTCAATCAAATAAATAGAAATTTTTTTATTCAAAATTGAAAATAATTGATATTAAATGTAACCTTATTTATAGTATATAGTTATGGTAGGAAAAGTAAGTTATTAATCACTCTCATGATAGGAAAGAACATTTAATAAACTATATATGTATAAAATGGGGTTTTATATTTGACAATCATCATTTATTATTAATACAATATGTCAAAATATATTAATTGATGAGGAAAACAAGTTTTAGGAGTATTAGAAAAAACCTTTTTGAAATAAGGAATATCAATGACATCATTTATTTTAAGAAAATAAATATTTTTCAAAAAATATAGGATCACAATTTATTTGAGCAACCATGAATTCGTAGATAATATCAATTATATAAATATATAAAATGGATGAAATATCTATTCAAATGAAAAAAGATAAAAAAGTTATTATTTTCATACTTTGTTGAAAATGACCCATACAAAAAATGATAAAAATTATTTGATAAATTATAATAAAATTAAATGTAATTTAAAATGAAAATAATAAATTATTTATTCATATATAAGAATATTATCAAAATAATACAATGAATATGGATATGGTAAAACGGAGATCCTCGACCAAAAAATAGACATGGTCAGTTTCACTTTTAAGAAACAATTGTGGAAAAATATGAGTGAAGGGGGAATAGATTTTTTGGTGAAAATTTAAAACCCCATAAAAAATAAAATGATGAGGAGTTTTGTAAATGATAAATATTTTCTGATAGAAATCTCTTTAAAAACAATCTTCATTTGGAGAGAATATAGGAAAAAACCCGTAATGATTGAGTAACATTTTAAAATTACCTCTATAATGATGGATCCAGAATTTGAATATAAAAGAACATGAATTCAAGATAATTAATTATATAAAATCTCATGTTTTCAATGTATATAATATATAAAAACAGGGTGTGAAAAAAAAACATGTATCATGGATTTGAATATGTGATAAATAAACTCTTACCAAAATTCCAAACTTCTACTATAGCACTTGAATCAACTGTATAAAAAAACTAAATATCTTAATCTCCAATTAAAAAAACCTATTTATATCTTCAAAATTTTATAAAATTCATTTATAATAATTCTCTACATGTTTATTATTTAGTTGTTATATATTTTTAAAATCGAGTTTGATTAATCTAGAATGTTTTGAACTATTTTCATAATATCAGTGCTGTTATTCATTCTCCTCAAAATATTCCTCATAAAAATGATAAAAGGTAAATTAATTTATTATTATTAAATATTTATAGTGATATAATTAAATATCTCAAAGTTTTGGTAATGATATTTAAATCTAAAATCAGCAATGAGATTTTTTTGGTGATTTTTAACGAAAACATGTGAGTATATTAATTATTGAGTGTATTATTTATTATTCCATTCCAAAACTAAAAAAATATTATTATTTATTGATAACTTTTAATATTAGTAATTAATTTCTTGAACTCATCTATGTTATTATTTTACTTTTTTTTAAAAGGTTGTTAGATAGACCCTATCATGATCATGCTATAAAAAATGGATGATATTTTATAGAAAATGGTTTATTTTGGAATAATATTTTAGTTATAGTTACTCCATTAACCAAGATCCTGTGTTTACATTATTAAATTTCCAAATGATATCGATAAAATGGTTTTATTGGAAAATATATTATTCTTGTATAGTATATTCATTCATATAAATGATAATCCACATCCTATTACCTTAGGAAAATAAAACATATAAAATAGATGACATTAGTTGTTTGCTAAGGGTAATCATAAAATAGATTATATGAATAAATAAGACATAATCAATATATCAAGGTAAATAACTAAAACACATTCCATTTAAGAAATAATTTTAGCATAATATAGTAACTATAATTTATGATCATATATTTATATAAAAATAATCATTTAATATTCAAAACATAACCATGACTATTCTAACTCGTCAAATAATCCTACAGAATATCAATAATTGAATCCATAATGATGGAATTATTAATTCCAGACATCTTAAACATACCATCAAGGAATTGTTCTACAAAATCAAAATAAATGGGAAATGCCTGGACAAATATCTTGTCTAGTTTGTCTCATTAGACTTATCGATGCATTTTTTTCTATATTAGGCCTCTTACAATATTAAATTTTTACAATTAATTCCTCATATGAATGTCGTGAATCATTATCAATATAAAAATTCTTATTAGAAAAATAATTTATGAAATGTTAATACATACCACAATCTATAAACATAATCCTAAACCATCCATAGTAAAATGGTAAATGGTAATAAAAATGTACAAACTCATTCAAAATTATCATAGACTAACCATTGAAATAATAATTATGGTATAAATACAACATATCCATATTAGATCATTTATAAAATAAATGAAGGTGGTCATATATGAATAGAAATACAATTAAAACATCCTTATGAAATTTTTTAGACAAATAACCATTTAATTTGGAAATGAAATTTTAAAAAATTGTTGATGAAAATTATTTCTATTAAAAAAGAATTTTAAAACGTGTTAAATAATCATTTAAATAATTATTGATCATTATGATGGAAAATTCTATTTATTTCATATATATTAACACAAATATTCCTTTCACAATTTTGGTGAAATCCAAAATGAAATGTATTAAAAATGACATGAAGATTCCTTTGAAAAAAATATTTTAAAAATTAAAAATTAAATAAAATCTATAAGAAATCATTTTCGAATGGGTAAAAAATTATAAAAAATAGAAATAGAGGATTTGGACGAAAATGGGTTTTCAACCAAATAGATAAATCATGTCTAATTTTCTTAAAAGAATTTTCTCAATAATTTAATGTACCAAATTGTTGAAAAAGGGTATTATTAATCTAAATAGTTCAAGCATAACCATTAGATAATAAAATAGATTTTCTTTAATATAGATATATCAAATAATTCTTCCATGTAAAACATAAACCAAAACAATCCTGAATAATGATATGATTTTGAAAAAAACCACTACAACATCTGTAACTTTTGAATCATAATCCCATGAAATAAATAACATTAAATGAAAAATAAATACCATGAATATAAATATATTCATTTTATTACAAATAAAATATTTAATATATAATCCAAAAAAAATTCATATGTGGTAAATATGACATATGTCTCACAAAAGTAAAAGTGAGACGACATACCCTTACCTTATGATTGATTTCCATCGTTCATGTTTGTAAATAATTTATAATTTTTTAACCATGTTATTAATTTTTAAAAAAATAAAATCATTTTTATAATATCATATATGATCATGTTATAACATTTTACCACCCATATGTTTATAATATTTCATTATTTTCATTGTTTCATGTGTTAATTGCCTTGTTTTCTCATGCACATTTTTTCATGAATGATACAGTTCTTTTAAATAGGATATCTATATATATCATATAACTAATGATTATAATTTTATAATTGTCATATTTACCCATTATATACTTTTTATAACCATTTATGAATGGATGACATAGAAAATGAATCGTATTGCTTCGTGGAGATAGTAGGTCTTGTGTACAGATGAGAAATGATATTATTCTGTTAACAAGTGAAATATTAATGAACTTGGTGAGGTATTAATTTTTAATAATAAACTTCATCTCATATATATCAAATATATCAAATAATTTATCAATAATTTATTCCATGTAATGAATATGTGAAAAATGAATCACATAGCTTCGTGAGGTAGTAGTTCGTCGTACACACAAGTCATATTATATTATTTGAAATAAAAAATGGAATTTAAAAATGTATATTTTATATTAAGATTAAAAAATTCCATAAATATTATAAATATCATATAAATGTAAATATTACATCATTATATTCAGACTTGAAATTTTGTGATGAAAAATGAATAACCTCAAATCATTAGACGATAGTCTACCATACATAGGATCAATGGTTTTCTTTCCCATTTGATGGAAGTGGTGATCGATAAATATTATTCAATCTACTGAAAAACATATATGATTACTAAATATAGTAGTTTTATTATATTTTATGTTTTAAATCATTTTTTATAGTGGAAAATGAAAAGAGACAATGGAAGAGCTTTGTTAAGATAACTACCTTCTCAAAGAGAAACCTCCCTTTGATCTTCTCTTAGAGACCATAAGTATGGTATTTTAGGAGGAAAAATAGCTATAAAATATGTACAAGGATTTTTGGGTGAAATTATTTCCAAGTTTGGTCATTATAAATGGATTTAGGGGTGTCAAGAAGTTATGTGAGAGACTGCCATTTTATATGTGGGGAAAGGCAACCCACTAGGAAATTACAGGGAAATTTTCTAAATGAATCAATAATGATAACGTAATTACCTAGAAAAATTTTCAAAAATGAAATTATTGTATAATATATGATGTGTTTTGTCGAAATATGGACATAAAAAATATTTTTAATTGTTTTTAGGACAATTTCAACCCTTATATTCTTAGTTTAACCCCATGGTAAACCCATTTTACATTAACCACAATAATTAATTTTTTACAGTTTCCACCATTAATTTTGGTAAACATTTATGTTGAAATAATTATATAATAAATAAATTTTGATTCCAAATAAGGAATCCATTTTTAAAAATTATATTTATTGAAATAGAAAATTTGCATTTAAAATCTATCCCACAAACATGATGACAAATCGGCTTTTCAAAGAGAAAATATTTAAATATTCACAAAGTTATTATATTAAAATCGTATTTGTAAAAAAAATGAGGACCAGAAATTTATTAATAGATATATAATTGAACTAATTTTACATCAAAAAATTAAAAATTTTAATTTATCTTTATAAATATTAAAAAATTCATTTTCAATTAAGATTCTGTATATTTCACTATTCCTCAAAAAAATAATCTTTTTTTAAAAATTACAAAATTATACATTTTAAATATATTAATATGCTGATTTAAAAAATGATGTTTATTTTTATAATAATTTATCTAAATTTGAAATAAAAAATATATTTATAAACTATGTTTGTATAGCATGGCGAAAATTCCTTTTAGAAGGAAAAAAACTATTTTCAGAAAAGCATTGTTTTTCATCAAAATGGTCATTATTGTATTTCTAGTCAATGGATATCTATTTTATTATTTCATAGATGTGTAAAACATATATTTTCAAAATTTAGTTTGTTCCACCAATACCTTAAAATTTAATGGCCATGTAATAATAATTATGTGTAAATAATAACATTTTCATAGCCTATCATGTATTGTTTAATCCCAGTGTTATTTGCATTGAATTCTGTAGAAGGGAATGAATTTATTTACAAATAAATATATCATAAATTACTATGATTCTATATTCTATTATAATATTTTATTTCATGTCATACATACTAACAAACATGTGGTTCTTATTTAAAAATCTTAGGGGGTAAAAGAATAAGCCGTAAGATAAATTGCGTCAACATAATTTAATCACGATATCGATAATCAAGCGTTTTAAATTTAAATTTTCTTTTATTGAAACCACACATAAGAAATAGGTTTTACATATATTCTTCTTAATAATAATGTAAGGGAATTATGAAGAATTAAATGAATAACACATACGAGGTATCCAAATATGAGAACATTGGGTGAAATTTATTATATGTACAATGAATAAACTTTTAACATCCAAAATTTAATTGAGAGTGATAGAGATAATGAATCACAATAAATTAAATTATCAATAGAAATTTTAATAAAAAATCCATAAATATGAAATTAGTTAAGGGACCATAAGTTCGACACAGACAAATGCATTAAGAGCACAGTTTGTTTCAATATCATTTTCCAATAGATGAGGAATTCATCTACCATCTAGATAGTGAATATATAAAAATATAATTACATGATATATTTTTATAGAAAAGGCTCAATTCCAATTTTTTATTTTAATTCGACCATTTTCCACTTCATTTATTACTACAAGAAATGAATATCCAAGATGAATATTTTAAGCCCAAATATGTCAAATTACCTTTTAACAGATCATATGATCTATAAAATAGTAATGGCTTATTCTTTATGCCTTTAATAAATCCAAAATGTTTATAAAAATGTATCCAATAACTCCAAAAGATCATCATAATCCATTCTATGAACAATTATCCTTAAATCTCATCCGAAACATTCCTAACTAAATTTAGATTGAGGGTCACTAAATCTACATTATATTCCCCCGATAATATCAAGTTAAATTTAATTTCACATTCTAATAAATATAAATACATTGATCACTATAAATTCATAAGAAAATCATAAAAAATAAAAAATAAAAAATATTAGGATGAAGAATATATTCTATTATTAAAAAATTATAGTAAACTCCAAAAATGATAGCATAAAACATCAACACACTATCAAATATCATGGTAAAAAATACTATACCATAAACATATTGTTTACATTAAATCCTATATTAGTGGTTATCATTAATCAATTTTTTTACATGAAGTTCATCTTTCGAATGAATTAAATTTCATGGCCATTAGTACCATTAGAAATATCCTCTACAATCCTTAACGAAATAGTACTATAGTACAATACATATATATTTCATATTTCTTATAGCAAAAATATAATTAATTAAAATAATAATATAAAATAATTATTGAATCCTAAAAAAACAAAAATTATAATTACAACTCATGTGTAGTAATATAATAAGATTGAAATTGATCCCTTATTAAAGTTTTAGTTATTTTTTCTATATTATTGGGAAATTAATTTTCATTGTCACTAATCTCTTTAAAATTAAAACATTCATCATTGAAAATTTCATTCATTGACATTAAATTATAAGTATGGTGGATGATTTCTTCACACATAATGTAAACTCTTTTTCCATTTAATCATGTTCCAAGGTGTTTCCTTCTACAGGAAAAAAATGTTGGAAAATACATATTTTCCTTTTTAATGTATCCATATTTTTCTATACCATCCTACTCTTCTCTCACATCCATTTGAATAAATAATAAATTGAAAATTCTTTCTCTATATTTATATCACATTATAATATATCCTTATATGTTGAGATGGTTTTTGAGACTAGTTCCCTTAGAATGATTGTGTTAATCCCATTAAAGTAATGATTATTCTTACTCATTAGATTACATTCATTAATATGGTTCCCATTCTTTATAATGGGTTCAATATATAAAAATGGAATAATATAAATTATATCATAAAATTATATTTCATAATGTATAACCCCATAATTAGAGAAATATTTAAAATAAATTAAAAAATTTATACATAGATAATCTTATTTCAAAAAACATGATTTCTTTGGGATATCCTTATTTTAAAATAATTTGCAATGTTTAGTAAAGAGAATGATACTTTACCTAATATTAACCCTCAGAAGTTTCAAACTAGGTGCATAGTAAAGCTTATTTCCATGCATTAGGTGAACATCAGGTCATGTCCAATGCACCATTTACAGAGTTACCATCCCTAGATAAAACTATTCAAGAAACACTATCACTTATAGAATAAATATATTAATTTGTTTTTCTAGAAAACCCACAATTTATATTCATTAAAATAAATTAGTATGTTATTCAATTAATAATATCAAGGTATATCAAAGGGTTATGTTCCTTAATTATTGATTTCATAATTCTTGTACCCATGGTTTAAAAAAACATTTTGTAATTCCAACTACGGTTACCCTAATCCTAGTAACCCAGAGTCAGTGTCTACATTATTACATTGTAATAAGATATAAGGAATAACATACCAATGAAATTAATAGTTTATTAGTGGTGGAAAAATATATAAATACCTGAATTCACAATATATTTAAAAACAAAAAACACAATTTATTTTAATTTAGAAAACCATTATTCCCCTTATAATATTCCATTATATTAATCATAAAACACATCTTGGCATCCTAGGGAAAATAAAACATAAACAAGGGGTGTTCTTAGATGATCAGTTTTTGTAAGAGTATATAATAATATATTAATAAATTAGTCATAGTCAATATAGAATGGTAAATAATTGAAACAAATTTATTTAAACAATAACATGAGTAGAATATGTTTTGACTAAATAATGATCAAATAAATCTTGAAATAATCAAATGTATATAATAACATAACCAATGATATTCTAACTAATTTAATAATCACATGGAACATAAATAACTCAATTAATAATGATGTAATGAATAATTCCATCCATGTAAAACATATCATAAAAGCATTCTGCTAATTCCTCTAAATAAATGGGTAAAGCCTCTGACAAAACCCAATTTCGTTTTTCTCATGTGTCCAACTGATGTATCGAGGGGATATATATATCCCTACCCACAAGTTTCTAAGTCCAATTCATTCCATTTATTAATGGGTTAAAACATAATAAACAGAAACATTCATATTAAAAACTAACATAACAAGTGTTAATACATACTCAACTCAATAAACACAGTCATAAACCATCAAGAGTAAAATAGTGAATGACAATACAATTGTACATACCTAGTAAAAATGATGGAAAATAATTTTGAGAAATAATAAGGATGTTATCAATACAAAATATCTTATATATATCATAAGTAAAATACAGTTTTAATATCATTAATGAATATAAATACCATGAAGGTATCAATAAAAATGTATTTTTGAGAAAAATTACCATTACATTTTAAAAAATTAATTTTAAAACAAAAATATCACACAAAAATAAAAATAATTTGAATTTAAAATAAGGATTTAATATATTAAAATAACAATTAAAATGTGTACTGTCCGTGAGTGTTTAAAATTCCATATATTTCATACATGTTAAAACAAATATACTTTTCACATTTTAAGTATGGTCCAAAAAAGAAATGCTTTGAAAACCATATAAAGATTACATTCATAAAATTTTCTAAATAATTAACAGGGTAAAAATTTATTTAACTTACTTATTTAAAAGGATAATAAAAAATATTAATAAATTTTTAGAAAACATGGATTTGGAAGAATTTTTTTTTGACCAAAGAAAGATATAAATTTGAATTATATTATAAAAAATGTCTCAAAATTTTTATGAAAAATTGAGTAAAACAAGGTATTATTACTTGAAAAATTTCCTCAATAACAATAGTAGAATAAATTATATTTATTTTAGAATATATATTTAAAATAATTCCCTTATGTTAATATTAAATAATAAAATCAAGAATAATGATTAGATTGTGAAATAAACTCCCACAACATTGGTAACTATTAAATCATAAGCCCAGTGAAATACCAAATTTAAAATGCAATTATAATACAATTAAAATAATGTTATTAATTATATTACATGTAAAATGGGTTTCATATACACTAAAAAAATTAAATAAGTGGTGAATATGGATTATGTCTCACAAAAGTAAATGTTTTGTGAGTATCACTTACCTAATGTTTGATTTGTTTTATACATGTCACTGCCTCATGTATAGTGATTTTAATAATTGTATTAATTTACATCAGAACCTTTATAATATTTATAATATAAATATTTATCCTTTTATAACATTTTACCACCTGTTTCTCAAAAATATTTCATTATTTTTACTGTTTCAGGTGTTAATTTCCTTGTTTTATCATGTCTGTATTCTCATGAAAATTATTTCTCATATTGATAGGATAAATATATATCATATATATAGTTAACAAATGTTGAAAATATAATATTTAATCAGTATATACATTATTGGAACTATTTATGAAGGTTGGACATGGAAAATGAGTTCAATCTCTTTGTAGTGATGGTTGGTCATACGTACACATGACCGAAAATATCATTCCCTTAACCATTGAAAGAATGAGTAATTGGGTGATATATAAATTTTTTAAAATAAATATAATCTCAAAATATGAAATATATTGATTTATTTTTTCTTCATTACATTCCATGTAATGAATAAATGAAAAACAAAAATCATTTATTATGAGGTGGTAGTATGTCCTATACAAGTGTGACATTATATTATTTGTAACATAATAGAATTCCCAAAATGTATATGTGATATTAAAAAAAATATATAATAATATAATAAAAATGAAAACAATTATTAGAATAACTAATTATATCATGGATTGAAATGTGGTGATGAAAAAAAACTACATCAGTTCGTGAGGCGGTAGTCCATCACACACATGATCGATGATTTCATTTATGATTTATTAGATGTGGGGATGGATTAATATTATACCATGAACAATACAATATTAAAGTTTATTATAGATTATTTTTTTATTATATTGTATGTTTTAGAACATAATCAATGGTGTATAACTAATAAATAAAATGAATGAGTGCTGTTAAGATAATTAAATTTTTTAAGAGAAACCTAATTTGGATCTTCACTTAAGGAACCTATAGATGATGTTTTTGGAGAAACAAAATTTATATAATACGTATATGTATTTTTGGAGATTTTTTGGTATTTATTGGTTTATAAAACATTATTTAGGGTTTTGATTATGTGAGGGTAGAGAGTGTAGTTTTATATTTTGGTAAAGGGAACCCTCTTGAAAAATACATGGAAATTTCTCTAAAAGTATCCCAAATGATTAAGTCATTACCATTTTTTTAAATATATTCTTTTTTTCAAATTTTTTATGTATAAGGTTTAAATATGTCTAAAAACTATTATTTAAAAAAATATTCATTTAAACCATTATCTTATTTTTTTCATTCACGGTAAACCAAATTTTACATTAATCATGGTAATTGTTTTTTTCTATTTTCAATATTTATTATTGCCAAAAATCTATTTTAGCTCATAAGATAATATAAATTTTTAATATTGTAATTATTGAATCTGTTTTTCAAAATTATAATCAAGATAGTGGAAGAAAATTAAAATTATTACCACAGACATGATGAGAAATCATGATTTCAAAGGAAAAATGTTTAATAGTCTACCAAATTCTTATATAAAAATTCAATATGAAAATTAATTAAATTAAATAAATTCAAATAAAATATATATAATTTTACTATATTTATTTAAAAATCAAATAAAAATATGTTCTAACAATATAAATAATATGATATAAATTTCATTTTTCAATTAAAATTTAAAATTCTTCATTATTTACTTGAAAATATAATATTTTTTTCAAATATCCAAACAAATTCACCAATATATAATTTTGATATGATTCTTTCAAAAATCAATTTCATTATTGTCTAAATTTGTTTAAAATTAATTAAAAATTTTCTGCACAAATCAGGACTAAACTACCTTTTATAAAAATACAGTTTTTACAAAACATTATTTTGTCTTTATAATAGTCCTTACAAGTTTGTAAAAAATATATATTAGTTTTTATCTATTTTATTTATTTTTTCACCATAAAATTTTCATAACTTTTTAGAAATATTAATTCCATCAAATTGAATGGATAGGTTATAGTGGCAATGTTTAAATAATAATCTTTCAATAGAGTGTCATGTTTCAATTAAACCTGGTTTTTCATTCATCAAAATATATCATAGAGATTAAATATATTTAAAATGAAATATATTTTAAATTATTGGGTTTTATGATCTCTTATAGTATTTGTTTTGTGTGTTATACATGTTATCAAAGATTATATTTCTATTTTAAAATACTAGGGTGTTTCAAATATCAATATTATAGAAGAATAATTATATTATTTAGATGTTTTATAGTGATGAATAATATTTTATAATATTTTAAATAAAATTGTTGAACCTAAATGAAAAATTATATAAGTAAATTCATAATGGTTATTTTATCTACATATTCATAAATGAAATTTTCTTTTTTCTTAATGGAAGCAGGGAATTTATTTTTAACAGTTATTACCATTGAATAAAATTATATATAAAAACAATATTGATGTCATTATATAATAATTAGAAAATTAGTTTTGGAAAATTATTATTGAAAAAAAAATTATTATGGAGTGATAGTTACTCTTGATTAAAACATGACATTTCCCTTCTAAATATCCGTGGAAATAGATGACAAAGGCCAACTAACCAATACCAAAGGCCTATGAACATAAAATTTGATTCATGGGGTAAAATAATGGATTATTTTTTGGATGAAATTTGAAGGGATATGTATAACATAAACTATTGGAACTAATCCAATTTTATATGTGAAGATAAGGGAGATTTTTGTAGCACACACTATGTTTCAATAATTATATAACACTATTTAATGGTCAATGATACTCCCTACAATAGAACTCTAGGAGCCTATGGTAATTTTTTTTAACATTGTATATGATATAAATTGAGATGAACCAAGATAATAATATATTTATTTTACATCATTTTCAAAACAAACACATCAAATCTATCAATAATCACATAATCCCAAGAAAAATAGGATTAACATATTTGTAGTTCCACTAAATAAAGAACTTATTTGATGATACTTCTGAATATTTATCAATAATTGAAACACAATATAATCTCTTATATACTTATTATAAATTTAACAAATTTTTATAATTGGTGAAATAGAAACACAAAAAGGTGTGAGCACAAATTCTCATAAATGTTAAACATAAGTTATAATAATCAAATATCATTAGTGTACCACAAAATTAACATATAGTAATAATAAATATACATAAATGATCACACCCATTTAAACATTGATCACCAAACATGGGCCATGGAATATGGCATGTAATATCTTCCCAAATGATTAAAAAGTATGTGTAACCTATATCAATTAACAGGATCCATGATAACATTAAATATTCATAAAATACATAATTTCATGGAATGAACATAAGAATAGGAATAAATATTTTTATTTAATTCCTTTATATTTTGAAAAAATCAATGAATTATCACTATTTTATATAAAAAATCCATGAATATCCACTCAACATTATCCTCTAATATATAAAAACAAAACCAATTCATTTATTGATATACCCCCCACACATAACCATGCTAATATATGATTGAAACATGGAATAAATAATTAATAATATTATAAAGGACCCATTGAAAAATATGAGTTTTATATTCTTTTCAAAATAGATTCACAAATGGTATAAATCCTTAATCCATAAATAATGAAAACATGATTAGCTCATGGATTATAAATTGGAATCTAATGACATAATGTAACATTCAAGTTTAATCCCCTTCAATTAAGTTAATGAAATTTTTAGTATTTATCCTATATAGATATAGAGAATATGGATTGTTCAATCATTTTACAAATCAATAACTGTCTGGGGATCTAATTGAACTCCAAAAATAAAGTAATTAAATCATGGATATGGATAAAAGAAAACAATTTGAAGAAAAATCATGTTTACATTTAGTGGATAGTTATGCCTTACAAAATTAGTGAAAATGCATTTATTTAATTTAAAAATATATATCAAAATCAATGTAGTTAAATAATGTTGAAGGAATTATTTTAAAAATATCCTTAATGAAGAATAATATATGTCAAAGGTCATAAAATTATATAAAAGACACTTCCTATTTATTTTAAAAAAATAACTTATAAAATTAAAAATATTTTAAATCAATTAAAAATATTTTTTTCTATAAAATAATTATTCTATAAAATCTGGTAGATTATAATTTCTTTTAGAATCCAGGAAAGTGAATTTGCAAAGATTTATAGAAAAAAAATAATGGAATAAATAAGTGTTGGCATGAAAAACATTAAAAATATATTTTTTCACATATTGATAAATTGACTCATTATGAAATCAGTAAGAAATCATTTAATTTTAGGAATGCTATTCAAATTTATATAAAGTTAAACTATAAAATTAATGAGGATTAGAAAAAAAATTCCGAAAAGTATAAAATAAATGCATACATTTAAATTAATAATTTATGATTGGATAGAAGAGGAGGTGTATATTTCCTTACAATAGGTAATTAATGTTACAAAATGGAAAATTAAATAGAGAGGATACATATAAAAATAAAAATTTAAAAATAGGCTAAGGAAATTATGGTGGTTTATTAGAAATGAATATTTTTTATTTCACTATATAAATCATCATTAAAAAACTCTTGATTTGAAATTGATATTTAACAATAGACACTACAATAATGGTAATGTATTAAAAAAATAACATAATAGGTTCACTAATATAAAAAATAGTATGAATTTAAATTAAGCATAATAATTATACTTTATGCCAATAGAATATTTAATACACAATATAAAAACAATTTTGTTTTACAATATCAAACATGTATCAAAGAACTGAAAATAGAAAATAATTACTCTTACATCATTATTATAATTTGAATTCAAAATCCATGAAATGTTCTAAATGAGTTGTATATATAAATTCAATATATTTATTGAAAAAATATGTCAAATGAAATCCATGTAAACAAATATATATATATAAATTAATCAAGAGTTCAATACACATCATATCTCAATAAAGCAATATTGATATGAGAAAACACTCACATTTATTCATTATTAACCAAAACATGTTCTTAATTTCCATATTGTAAAAAAGATCCCTTCATCACCTATTTTATCAAATAAATCAAATCTATACCATTTTAAATATATATATATATATAATCATTTATTTCAAATATGTTAATTATTTATATTTTATTTTCTACTTTGATTCTTATTAGTTAGGATTATTTGTTTAGAACAAGTTTAAATATGGTGATGTTAATTATTATTTATATATTAAATTTTCATAATTTTTCGATCATTATAGTCGCTTAATTATATTTTTATATTTTTTTAATAATTTTATATTTTTATTTCATATGTATTTTGGTTATGATTCACGATGACTAAGTTAATGTATCGCTTGTTTTAGTAATTTCTTATAGAATATAGTGTTATATTAATAATAAGATAAATATTAATAGAATAATTATAAGAATATAAACCAAAAAAATATTTACCCATTAATTTATAATAACATCATTATTTATTTTCATATAGTCATTCATGATAATAAATTACAGCATTGATTAAATAGCTGGTTAAACAAACTCAAACAATGATAAGTTATATTATATGTATGAGTATGGAAAAGAGAGTGATTCTTTAAGATTAATATCATTATTAAATAATTTTAAACATTTTGTTTCTTAATTTAGAACAACATATATTAATATTGTTTCATAACCGAATAAATACTAGATGAAAAACGAAATACATCACTTTTTTTGAGGAGATAGTTCACACGTTTACACCGATGACATAATGGTTTACATAGAACCTAAAGAGTTAAGAATTGGTTTATCTTTTTAATAATATTTATTAATTTTTTAGGTATCATAATTATTCTCTAAAAATACAATTTTAACAGTCCTAGCATGTCATTTATGATAAACAAATCACATTGTATATGGAGGTGATAATCCTCAAGTAACAAAAGCGATGTTTTTTTGTTTTCCAATAATATTATGGTGGGTAGTAATTGGATATTACATATGAATAATAATATTTAATAAAATTTATACTTATAATAACATAATTTCATGTATATAGTTGGTTTTATGTTTTATTAGAAGAAAATTAATAATAGAGTATAGTTGAGAACATTACCTCTCTATTTAGATATTCTCTATTAGGTATCACCATAAGGGTCCTTAGAATAGTCTTTTAGAAAAAAAAAGGATTCAAATAAGTGGTTAGAGTGTTTGGAAGAGACTTGGGAAGAATTTTCTTTATTTATAATTTTTTTGAAAGGGTGGTGAAATGAAGTGAAAGTGATCCGCTTTTATAAGTGAAAAAATGGAATTTTTCCAAATACCCATTATATTTTAATGATGTAATGATAATCTTAAAGGATTAGTGACACAAAAATTGAAAAATAATTATTTTTTGATTATATAATGTTTAGGAATTCAGTACATTTCATTTTCATTAATTTTGTAAATTATTTTCAAACATTTTACCATATGATTTTTATATTTTTTCAATTTTATGGTTTTTTAATTTGGTAAATACTTTTTAACTAAGTAATTTATATTTAATTTAAAAAATAGAAGATAAATATTATTTATAAATTTGGGTTTTATAAGCCAAATCATACCCTCTATATAAATAATATTAAATTTATAAAAAATATATCTTTAAATTAGAACATTTAAAATATTAAAAAAACTATTTATTAAAAAAAGTTATTTTTACCATGATGTTTTCATTGTATTATTTATTATTGATTAAAAATTTAATAAATGTTAACATATAAATATATAGGATTAAAATATATATTAAAATAAAAATTTATAATAGATTATTTTATTATATTATATAAAAATTATACCTTTTTAATAGAATAATTATTTTAAAATAATAGTATTACCATTATCATAGTCACGAAATTTAACCTCATAAATTTTATTTGGATGCATAAAAATGGAATTAACAACACTAAATTATATGACCATTATTATAAAAAATAAGAATTATATTTTATTGATTTAATGAATATAAATTCTGAAAACTAATTTTTTAACTTTAGAAAATATAAATAGTTTTTAGAGGGAAATATTACTTAAGTTTACAAAATGTCAGACACTGGTTATTAAATTAAAAAAAGTATTTTTTAATGATTTCAATAACATGTTAAATGTATTTTTTATATTGTAAAATAGATTTAGAAAAATTTAACACATTCTAGAATTATGATAATGTTATAAAAAGTTACAATATTATCTAATTATCAAATCAAAAAACATAGGGAGACATTGGAATTTAGATGGATCCTCAATCGCTTGGCTCTCCACTATGCCCTCAGCTCCATTTCTCCTCTAATTTTTTCCACTAAGCTCTTAAATATTGATGGATCTCTTTATCTTCTTCTTCTTTTTTGGATTTACTCCTTTTTATTTTTTTTGCTTCATTTTCATGTTCTATTTCTTCTTAACGACATTAATAATTAGGTTTTATTCTTCTCTACTCTAGTCCATGATGTTGTGGTATTTATTCTATGGCTCTTTCATAATTCCCATCATTGGATGAAATTATTGGATGCCCTTAACCACTCAATCCATTCTATAACCTCACAATCCTCTACTCCTATCCTAGTCATACTTAGAGTAGGGGAAATAAAGATGATTTTGGGTTTTGTGTTTTGGTAGTCGATGGGTTTCCAAGAGCTACTATATGAAGCATTATTTTGTTATAATAGATGCTAGTTTTTTTTATTTATCAATGATTTTGTAGTTTGGCAGCGTAATCCACTAAAAATTTCGATTATACCTCATGTTACAATGCATATATACTTTTAAGATCTAGAGCATTGGTAACTAGGAGGTTTTCGTATGTGTGACTTAGCGGTAATCATTGCTCTAGGTGAGAAATGAGTCAGTTTCTCTCATGAAAGAATGTTTATGGTTTTCCATAAAATCATTGTGTTTCTTCCTTAAATCCATCACTGAATGTTTTTGTGTGTGTTATTTACCTATTTTATTCTTGTTAAGTGAATATTTCAATTTTTGTATCTAATTTTTGTGATTTTTTATGGTGTGGTGAAAATCGTCTCCGTTAATGGGGATGGAGGGGGTGAAGTGATGTTGGTGTGGGTTTTTTTCTATGATGGATGCTATGGAGGGGTTATATCTAGTGGTTTTATCACTGGTGAAGTGGTGAAATAAGGTGGTGAATCTCTTGGAATCTCGTAGTTTTAGATTTCATAAATCGAGGTGATGGGATATATGGGTCTTTGGAATTTTAAATTTCATATTCAGATGGTGGTTTTGTTGTATCTGGATTTTGAAATTTGAATTTTGGGTGGTGGTTGGGTATGAATCAAATTATATGTTGAATGTGAGGTTCCCAATTAACCATAAAGTGGCCTTTTAAAAATAAAAAAATATTATTTGGAGAATATTTTCATAAAAGTGATAGTGTTAGAAAAATAAATTTATTTTACAATTCTCCGTAAAAATAATTTTTTTAGGAAAATATAAAATATTCATCTTAAGATTATGATGATATTTTCAACCCAAAAATATATTTATTTTTTTCAAATTCGTGTTTTCTAATTTATCATTTAAATAAAAATAAAATATAAAAATAAAAACTTCTTTTATTAAATTTTTTTATGTTTTTGATATTAATTTATATTATATTCCCATTTAAATATTTTTAGTATATTATTTAATAAAATAAAATAATATATTCAATAATAATAATAATCAATTAATATACATAAATTTAATTTATTAATAATTTAATTTGTTAATAGAGAATGAAAATCATATTAATTTAAGATCCTCTAAATGTAATAATTTTTATTAGTTAATGTGAAATTTTTTATCAATAAAGGGTTGATTATTATTATATATTTTTAAGATTAATCATATATTTCATAACTCATTTTAGTTAGTACTTGTTTTTGGAGATACCCATGATAAATAATGTTAATTTAAAGGAAAAAAATAAACTTAAATCTATGGTTATTACATTCCGCACTTTTAAATTACATACACATATTTTAATTATTGATTACTAATGAATACATGAAATGTAATTATTTAAAAAAAATGAATCATGGTATAAATTCTAATGTGACATATACATTACTATATATTGATGGATCATGATACATAAATTTATCATCATAAATTTCTCTTATACCATGGTATGTATAGAATATACTATTATATTAAAAGATAAACTAAATTTATAAGACATAATCCTATGGTGAAATATTATTTTCATTGAAAAATCAACTTTATCATTGACCCTCAAATGGTTTCAACCACTAGGTAATAAAATCACACAACATCAAATATGTAGAAAAATTGAAAAATTTATAAATCATTTTTAAATATATCATCAACTACAACATCAACTAAGAAATTATCGATCCCATGGTTACATATAGTATCTAAAATAGTTTATCAAAATAAAGCAACATTCTTTCTCTTCCATCAACCATTATATCTCCATCAATCACATAATAACCATCATATTTATTCAACCACAATCATTTAATATTTTTTAGTTATCTCCAAAAATAATATATTTTATTAACATAATGTTGTATTGTTTTTGATTAGGTTAAAAAAATAGCAATCAATTAAATTGAAACTATTGATTACAAATTCATATATGGTATTTATAATCGTAATAACTTTGGAAAATAAAAAAATATCATTAAAAAATACCATTATCCAATACCTAGAAACCCAATATGTTTACACCTTAATCATCTAGATACATTTATAAACCACTCTTTGACAACCTATTGTATAATAATACCATATTACAACCAAAAATACGTATCACATCCCGAAATTTATCAATTTCAATCTAAATATGTTCACTACCACTAACAACCGAAAAATAATTCATATCATTTATATGTTACAAAAACATTTTATTTTTCCATCATTTTTTGTTACTATATTCCAAACATTACCATAGATATTTTTTATTCCATTCAAGTATGAAAATCCCCAGGGTGACTCTTCCTAATTTTTTCACACAAAGGAAATTCAATATTCATACTATTATTATCATCATTAACTAAACTTTATTTTGAAACTATCATAATCATATTTAGTTTGATATGAAATTAAAATAAATTTATATCATTAAACATAATTCTAAATTTATGGTTTGGAATAATCACATGATTTATCACCTGAAATCTTATCTAAATTGGATACTCATTGGTAAAATCTTTGCATTTTCTATGGAATACATTATATACTTGGTTTATTTTAGATTAATCTACTACATAAAATAAAATGGGTTAACTTAGGTGATGAATAATTAACATTAATAAAGAATAGTGTGAATTTATCATATGAGAATCAAAAAAAATTGAAATTTTCTACTCATTAAAACCATAATAATAGATTTAAACTCAATTTAAATAACCATTGATTAAATCTTGATTTTTAGGTATTAATATATTATAATAATTTAAAAAATTCCATAATATAATAAATTATTAATAATGTATTCCAAAAATAATGTTATTGGACAAATAGTATTCACTAGGGATTTCCACCTAGATGTACAATCATTTTCCCCTTCATCATTCAATGTGGGAATATTGAGTCAATACTCAACTAACCTTTATCGGTGTTATTTCCCCTTGGTAAATTAGTGATACAATTGGATCCACATTCCAGTATCTAGTAGAGGGATATAATTTCTTGGTAAACCACATACTCATAATTTCACCAAAACTCTAGAATGTTATACTTAACATATATTAATCCCTTATATTTATCCATTGATGTTTCATTAATTCTCACTAATAATGAAAAATAATTTTTTTTGATATCGACATAGATGAAACAGAACATTATTCTTAGGTCGAGTGCTAAAATAATTCTTTAAACACAAGATTTATTAAAAATTGATATATATCAAGGTAAAAAGATCATTATTATTCATAATTTTCATAACTAAAACATTATATCTCACAATAATCACACAATTTAATGATTGTATGATTTAGTTTTATATAAAAATATGTATTAGAATATTATTATAGGATAATTGTGAACATTTCTCCATAACTTAGCCACACTAGACTCCATTCTTCACAAAATATTAATTAATTTCATCTTCCTAACAAATATAAATAGAATCACAAGAAGGGATGAATAAAAATACTAAGTAAGGGTAAAATAAGGTGATAAAAATAAAAATTTAATTTAGAATAAGATAATGATTGGTGTATAATCAAGACATCTAAGAAGTTCATACCCATACAATCATAGATTAAAAAAATGAGTGATTTAATATGGTTTGGAATAGTCTATGAAATGAATTAAACTATTCTAGAACATGATTCAAAAAACATGAGCTATAAAATCATTACATTTCCAGAATAAAATATATAATATTATGTAAAAAACATAAGCATAAGAGAAATTATGAAAAAATAAATGTTTTTCATTAATTATATAATGAAACAAATCCATGTATGTCGATTATTTTTCACTTCAAAAAATGTAATTTTATAAAAACCTAATTAAATCATGAGATATAATACTTTAAAAAATTCATTAAAGGGTAAAAAGGACCCACCCATCATTATCCAAAACATACGAGTGCCACTTGAAATCACCCATTCCTTATAACACAACGAACCCATTAAATGAAAATGGTCATCAAATAATTTTAATAAAGGATTCATATATGATTTCATTCATTCATTCATATATAATCATTTCATGATAAAACAATGGAAAAAATGTTCGTCCCATAACATATAGTAACAATTTAGGTAGATACCATTCAATAAATTTCATTAAGTATATAGCCTTTACAATATAAAGAAAAATGAATTAAATTATATCCATTAAATTGTGTAATAATTATATCTATGGAATCTATGTAAACACCCATAATCAAGGGATATAAATTTAGGGTATTTTTTGAGGAAATAAATTTTAGGAATAATAATTATTATACAAATTTGTTGGTTTGGTATGATAAAATCAAGTTAAAATCATTTCATTAATTGAAAATAACATTATATAATCCATCAAGATAAATATGGTGGATGGTATAATTTAAATAATTTCCTTTATCTATCTTAATATATATCTAAGGATTATATCATAGATGAAAAACTTATTTTTGAGGTTTAGAAAAATCTATTTGGAAATATTAAATATCCTTGATTATTAATAAATATATTAATATTTTTAATATAAATATTTTATAATTCATGGAGGATTATAAATTCTTTTCAGAGCATAAATTTCATATAAAGTAACATTAATTTGAAATGAAAAATCGGTTGAAAGATGTATTAACATAGAAAAATTAAAAAAAATAGTAATTTCAGTCATTGATGAATGTTAAAAATAAAAGATATTAAAATTTGATTTTAAATAAATTAATTAAATTTTGTAATGTGTAAAATGGACTTAATAAATTATTGAATCATATATAAGGATATTCACAAAATCAACAAATGAATATGGAAATGAAAAGGATAAATCCAGATCGAGAAGGATATGTAGGGATATTTTATTTATAATGTGTAATTTATAACCTGATGGGTAAAATTAAATTTTGAGAAGACATATAAAACACCCAAAAACAAATAGGGTAGGAGAAACTGATTGGTTGTTTTAGAAACAAAGTGTATCGAAATTTTCTATATGGTCTATGTTTGAAAAAAAGTCCGAAATTGAAATTGTGACTGAATAAGAATCCCCTAATATAATGGTAACCTATAAATATATAGAAAGTAATAGGGTTGTCATGAAATATAAAAGAAAATATCATTAAATTGATGATATTCACTACAAAAGAAGAAAACGTGGCAGTGAATACACCACAGAAAAGATATGATGATCTAATAACCCCTAAATACATTCCTTCTTAGATGATAATGTTATAACCTCAATTATGAATAAAATATAAAAATATCTAAATAAAAAATTTAATAACCTTACTTCTACGTATTACCATATAAAAAATTCAAATAGAAACGTTTATTTTAAATATATTTTTTATTTTTATTTTATTATCATCATCAGAAGTTATTAAAAATGATTTTTGCTTTAGTACTAGATTCATAATGATGATTTTACTTCTTATTTATGTATTGAAATTTAATAAATTTTATATAATTATAGTTATAATAATAAATGATTTTAATTTTTTATAATTTGTTTTTTTTATTTCATGATTATATTGGTTAGGATTCTTGTTTATGAAGCTCGAAGAGAGTATGTTTCAATAATTTTTTTAAAATTAATAATGGATGAAATTAATAAAATCTTAAATATAAATATAATATTTCTATAACCATAAATAATATTATTTTCTTGGTAAAATTTTATAACTATTATTTTTAGGTTTATATAGTAATCTAATATTTAAAATTAGAGTTTTAGTCAAGTATACTGTAAAATAGAATCAAACATGTAGAAACTATATTCAATTGGTGTGTATGGATAATAAAGTAAATCCTTCATAACTATATAACTGATAAAAATAATTTAATGATATTAGATAAAAAAAATTACTTTATTGAGTCAAATGTTTATATATTATTAAAATTTATAAAATACTTTAGGAAAAAAATACACAACTTTCATGATGGTGGTAGTTCGCAAGAACACACAGGTTACACATTTAATTATATAAATGTGAATTGACATAAGACTTGGATTATGTTATCCTATTATACATAATTATTATGTATAATAATTATTAATAATAATAAAAAATTTACATATCCTTTTATAGTGGTTATGAAAAATGGATCACGTCGCTTATGGAGGCAGTAATCCCCATGCAACATAAGAAACATTTTAATTTTCTATATAGTTGTGGGTAGAAAATTTATATTACATTATGATAATAAAATTTATGATTATTATTAATATCAATGTTATCATATATTCATGTATATATTATGTTTGAGTTGGTATCATGTGAAAATAAATAAGAGGTCCTGGTTGAGAACATTACTCCTCACTTTAGATGTTCTCACGTAGGTAAGCCCTTAAGGCTCCTTGGATTGGTATTTTTGAATAACCTAGGATTATAGGGAATGAGTATATAGTTTGTGAGATACATGGATAGATATATTTTTGAGATAATTATTTGTAAAGAGCAGAAAAATTTGGTGGATCTAATACCATTTTATAAGTGAGGAAAATTTCATTTTTGTAAATATCCATTAATTTTTCAATGATGGCATGACAAGATTCATGGTTTAATGGTTCGAAAAGTAAAAAATAATAGTGTTCATGGTGTGATAAGTTTGATATATCTTATTACACTCATTTACACACGCTTATAATAATTTTTATATTCTTTTACTTAATTATTTTAATATTTTACCATTTTTACACTGGTAACGAGTTTTTAAATATGTATATTATGTTTTATTAAAACAAATATAAGATAAAAACACATAAATTAAAATAAAATATATAATGAAAAATTACATTCCTTGAAAAAAAATACCTTTTTAAATAGTTTGGGTTCTCTATAATATCCCAAAATCGTAATCTTATATCTGATGAAAAAAATAATATTTATATTTTTATATTTAAAACCCTTAAAAATCACCCAATTTTATCCATAGTTAAATTAAATATCCTAATATAAAATTGGGTCACTTAAATTCCTATATCATTTACGTTTAGAGTTTTAGAGAATTAGGAACAACCCTTTACATCACTAAAGCAATGTCTTTATCCAAAAAATGTAATTTCTTTCATTATAATAATAAATTATTATTATAAAAATTTTATTTACAATCTACAAAAATTATTTCCACACATGGTTCCAATTTTGACCAATATTACATAATATAATTCATCAAATCCTGGGGAAAATAGAAACATAAGAAATGGTGAGATTTGATTCTTAGTAAAGGTGAATGGTGGAGATATCAATAATAATAGAAATTATATAATTATAGGGGTATTATAAAAAACATAATGCATGTTTGTAGCATAAATAATTTATACACAAAAAATATTGGATCACAAAATATAAATTCATGTGTCATCCAAAATTATAATTAAAAGAGTGTTAATGTAGTAATCATAATTGAAGAGTCACAAAATTGGAATAAGGAATTATAATAATAGTAAATAATAATATTTTTAACATATCTATTCAAAATAATTTTCATTAATATTCTTATTATAATATACTGACAAAATAAAAATCATGCATCAAAATTTGAACATTTCTATTCAAAATCATGTCAACAATTTTTCATAGGAGCACTATAATAAGCAATCACACTAAAAAAATAAGGAAAAATAGTTATATATAATAAGTACATATTTTTTCATCATATTCTCTTTAGATATATAAAGATATATTACATAACCCAATTCATTAGAGTCCAATAATAGTCCCAACCACGAAAAAAACATATTTCGTCCCTATATATGACAAAACTTCATGAACAGTTTTTTATCATTTCGTCATGGATTAATTAGGGAAAAGAAAATGGGTTTCATTATGATTCCATCATAATATTAGTTATCCTTCGAGATAAACAATAAATATGGTATCATTGGATCATTTCCTCAGAGAAGCATTAGTAAAATTTAAGGATGTTGTTGTGAATGGATACACCTTAAAAAGTTCACTAGAACATTTCATGTATAAAATACACTTTTCATTTTGAAATCACATTTTTAAAATATTAAAATTTCCCAAATATTATGAAATAAATTTTCATTGAAAAGTACCATGAAAATATTAATGGAATCTTCAAATAAAATATTGGTCATTATAGAAGGAAAATCAATTTGTGTGGTATGCATTAATATAAATATTTTGTTTACACCATTTGTAAAAAACACATTGTTCAAAAAAATATGATGATCCGTTTAAAAACTTCTTATATAAAGTAAAATGTGTAAAAATTACATTAATTAATCATTTTAGAAAATTAAAATAATTATTAAAAATATTTAATGAAAATAAAGATATAGAAGGAAATTATTTCCAACCAAAGAGGGCATAAATTATGTTTTTTATTAAAAATATTTTAGAAATCATAGTTAGTACATAAGAAATAGAAATTATACTATTACAAAAAATGATATAAATAAACAAAGGATAAAAAATATATGTGTTGTAAAGGAGTATATGTATATAATTTTCATCAATATAAAATTTTCATAGATAATCCTGAAAAAAATTAGAATGTAAAATAAATCATTTACCATTGTTGAAAATTTTGAATCAAAACACACATAAAAGAAATAACATCAAATGAAAATTTAAATATCATGTATACAAATATATTCCAGATATAAAATATCCATGTGGAAGTGTATAAACCATAAAAAATAATAACTATTAAATATGACATATGTCCCACACAAATAAAAGTGAGATGATAAACTCTTACCTCAATTCTCCTATTGCATCGTATTGGTTCAAAACTCAAGCATATTATATATATATTAATTATTTTTAATAATATTTTTAATAAATATAATGCTGTATATTATTTAATTTTAACAACTTATCACTCATTTATTAACAATTAATTATTAAAATGTCTGTTTTGGGTGATATTTATTTCATTTTCAATTCATCTTTTCATTCAGAAGTTATAGTCCTTGTACATTGATCATGGTTCCATAGTCTGAATAATGTTAATATTTTCAAAATTATAATATTTAATCAAAATATAAAATTTTATAATTGTCCATATAATGTGGTGATGGAAAATTAATTAAATGTCTTCGTTGAGATGGTAATCCATATGTATGCATGAGTGATTCTTCCACATTTCTATGGATGGATCAAAAGAAAGGTAAATATTAATTCACATTTATAGAATAAAAATTATACCAAATATATATTATATGTTACTTAAATATATCACTATTATCATCCATCAACTGAAAAAATGAAAAAAAATCACATGACTTTATCGAGGTGGTAGTCAACACCTACACACGAGTGATGTTATAATTTTACAAATAATGAGAAGGTCAAAAGGTAGATAAAATATTTTATTTATAGTGGTATAATTATATCTTACATATAATATATATTAATTAAATACATCAGAATTATCAACCTTGAAATGAAGTGATGAGAAAAAATACAATGGTTTGAGAGGAGTTAGTCTGCATGTAGGAACACACAATAGTTTCACATACCATTTGATGGAAATGAAGATAAATAATGTTACTCCATTTATATAATAAAATCAAAGTATGTTGGTATACTTATGTTATTATATTGGAAGGGTTATGTATTAATTTCTAGATATAGAAGAATAAGAACTAAAATTAAAATGTACAATTAAGATGACTTCATAATCATTGATGATCCTCCTTTCACTCACACCTTATGACTTATAGGTTGGTCTTTAGTTTGAAAAGACCTCTAGGAAGTGGGGAAGACTTTTTGTATGTCATTTTGGAATATATTGATTCATCTACATTCCTCACAATGTGTGTGGGGGAGAGGAGGTGTGGTGTCCCTATATAAGAGAGACAAAGGGAACCATTAGAATTACATAATACATTTAATTAATACAAATTAATTTCATGTTTTACATGAAAACAAATTGGTATATTTCAATTATGGGGTGAATATAAGTATGAATACACTTATCCAATTAAATATAGACAAGTGTTTTTGATTTTTTAACCCTTCACCCTTAATTATACCCTCTAATCAACAATATATAACAATTTCTAGGATGAAAATATATTTAGACATTAGAGATCAAGAATATTAATATAAAATGAAAAGTGACCCATAAGTGGAAATTTTTTGATTTTTGCAACCATATCCCATTTAAATGTCCAAAGAATATATTTTTATGAACTTAAAATCATTTAATAAATTATTATTTTGCATAAAATACAATTTAACTAATTTTGGGACTATTCACGCAATTAAATTTAATAAAATATGAATATAGTAATTTATTTTAAATATAATATTTTGAAACATCAATAATACATTATATATATAAGAAATTAATATAATAACATAAATCAGCCTAAAAATATTAATTAAAAAATATATAAAATCATTTACAATAATTTTACACTACATACACATGAATTATGTTAGAGTTGTATATAAATTTATGATAACTATTTCATCACTAAAAATTAAAAACCATCACCAGCCTAAAAACCATGAAAGAAATATTTAGGAACTTGATTGTACATAAATTAATATCATTGTCATTAATAAAGAAATATGGACCCAAATTTCTATATTTTTTATGATTTGACGGTGGTGGTGTGATTACACTCACCCAATGAAATATATGAATGTGAATGGACAATTTTCAAGTCTTATTTCATAGTTTTATCAATTTTATACCTTTTTTCCATGAGGATGGTGTAAACATTTTTACTAAATTTTTATTTCTTATGACAAAAAATAATGATCGAATACTTACAAAAATGTTAAATTTTAATTCAAAATATGGAATCCATTTTATCAAATTAAATCCCTATAAGTATTATAAATATATTTTAAATCAAAACTATAAAACACATTGAAAATCAGTTGTCAGAGAATATTTATTTTTATGTTTAAAATTTTTTATATCAATTTTAATGGTAATTTTGATTCTAATGAAATTAATTAAATTATGTAAATAAGATGGAAGTAATTACATTTAAAAAAATTAAAATTTATAAATATATGAAATAAAAGATTATTTTCTATGAAATATATATTTTTCTTATTCACTCAAAAATCAATCTTTTCACAAAAACCCAAAAATATCAACCTAAAATAATTTATATATATTTATTTTAAAAATTATATTCTTTAATTAAAATAAAATTGAATAATATATAATAAATTAATTTTTATATATGGGTGCAAAATGTAATAAAAAATATTCTTTATGAAATATTATTCATAAAAGCATAAAATGAATTTATTCTCATGCCTTTCTTCATAACAAAAGTTAAATGAATTTTAATTATTTCAATTGAATATGTACCCTATATATTTCATTAGAATATTTTAACAATATTCATTAATTTAATATATTAAGATAAAAATACATTATACAAAAAAAATATGATTTATAAAAAATATTTATTTTATCATTAAATGTTTTTATCTTCATTTCCAACAAAATGAATTTAAATTTACCTAATGGATATATATCTAATTGATATATTTATAAAACGTCCATTTTTCTAATATATATATATATAATGATTAGGATATATTTCTATATATATCCTTCTATAATTCACTTAAAATTATTCATTTACATCTCTCCCATCATGATTATTATATTCGTCATTATTTTACGTTATTTTCATAGATGTAGATATGGTAAAAATCATCATGATTAACCATGTGGATAATTTTTTTTTGTTTTTTGGTATATATATATATATATATTTATTTATTTATCCCATTGATAATTTTCTTTAATTTGATTCACATGTCAACCTCATAATGTATTACTGCTTTTATTTAAATGACATATTTTTTTTAATAAAACCATTGTAGACTATTTTTGTTTGATGTAGTGTGTATCTAAATATATCAAACATAATTGTCATGTAATGAAAGTAATTTATAAAATCTTGGGGTGTTATATTCAACCCCATTTACACAATTTCTTCATAATTTTATCTCATTCCTAAAATAAAAGGTTTTTAAAAATCATGGTCATCTATAAATAGTGGAATATAAATATAACTAGTTTTAATGAAATAACATATAATCTAAATTGATCAATTTTTTTTCAAAGGTCTTTAATGTCATGATTAATACTATAAAACTTATCATTTAAGAAAATTAAACTATGTGTGTATTATAAAACTCATAATTTTAAATAGGTTTCAAAAATTATATATTAAAAACTAAGATTTATTTTCCATACTAGAATTAGTAGTTTTTCTCACACTTGTTTGATTGTGAGGAATTATTTTACCATCAAGATGGTGAAAAAGAGAAAACATACTTACAAGTATTCTTTCTAATTAAAAATCAAAATTTCAACATTTTGATGTAATTTGATCAATTTATTCTATAATATCAAGTCATAATATATAAAATAATCTTTCAAGATTTATTTGTATTCCTAATTTAGTAAAATTAACTTATAATGGTTTATAATATCTAAAACACTAAAATGTTATTCATCCGGCATATATATATTTATGATTTCCAAAATGGTCTTCATAAGGTAAGATAATACATAATATGAATATAACTTTATTTGAAGAAATAGTACACTATTCTCTAAAACCTTAATGATAACACCCAATTTATAACCGAATTAATTCAATAAATACAATAACATAAAAATATATAAAATATTAATGACAATATTTGAATCAATAAAATTAATGATGATTTGACCATGAATTTTTCAAAGATACACTCAAAATTTACCCCCAAATAAAATTAAGCACTTATAGATTCCCATAAAAAATGAAAATATCCTAATAATATCATATATAAAATACACAAATCATTTCCCAGAACTACCTAAATCAAAATAAAACCAAATTAAAACTATTTATGCGTCTAAAATATTACTCAATATTAACTCCTCAAATAAGTTCACATACTAGAATTAATTTTATATTCACTTTAATCAAATTATATTCCAAATAACATTATTCTAGTATAAATTCACACTAAATCACATGTTATACACGAACGTTTTCTATATTTCACTAATCAATTAGGATAAAATAAACATATCCAAAAATATCTCCAGTAACCATAAAATCTTATAATATAAATCCAATATATATATATACTATTAAATATATTATGATCATTAAATTTATCTACACATAATGGTATCTATATTTTATAAATTATCATTATAAAATAAGTTCGTAACCACTAATTTTTTCTAGTTCATGATCTGGTTTCAACTATAACAACCTCGAACCTGCACTCCTAGATGGGGTGTGAAAAAACAATATTTATATTTATGGATCTAATAGTGATAAAAATGTATCAATTTTAATGATAAATAAATACAATATACATAACTAAAATTTATTAAACTATAATCCCTAGTCATTTTAGGTTTGGATTTTCAAAAAATTAGGAAATACCATTTAAATAAAAAACCCATGTCTTTCACCTCAAATGGGATTTTTTCTATTATACATAGGTTTTTTTACACCATGAATGTCAAAAAAAATCTCATAAAAAATTCACTAAACCTGATATCCTCCTAGAAAAATATTATATATCATCATTTTTTATAACCTAAGGAATATTGATATATAATAAAGGGTGAGATCGTATGCACAGTAAGGGTAATAAAGGGAGATATCAATAATAAGTGAACATAAGATAATTATAAGGGTATGATAACATAATCTAGTTCATGATCTCAATATCAAAACATTAAACCCATAAAACCATATATCATCAACTTTGGAATCATGTAATAAGAAAAATATTGATTAATAAGGCTATCAAAGAAGTAATCATCATTCAATATTCAAATCATATGTATGCGTCATTATTAGAATATGAAATTATAATCATATAAACATATAAATATAAAATATTAAACTAACATAATATTTTTTATAAATGGAAAAATAAAACATACTTAAGAATCAAAATGTGAACATATCTATTCAAAATTGCGGCTATGGATATTTTTGTGAGAATATCTAGATTAAATCATACTCACACATGAAAATGTGAATATATCTATTGGGAATATTTTGAAATCTCTTAATCATAATTTCATGATATATCTACATCAAGGTACCCAATTCATTTGAGTTATATAATAATAATATAAATTTTATAATAATAATTCATTCATTTGTACTCCACAATACCGTGAAACCATTTTTGATTTTATCATAGATTAACCCATATAAAATAAAATGTGTTTCCTCAAGAGTTGATAAATAGAATCAATAACCATCCAATGAATGAAGAAGGAGGGTACTATCTATTATGTACCTAATAAATCATAATAAATTAAAAATCATTTTTTCATAGATGAAAATACTTTTAAAGGGTTATTAAAGTATTTTTAGAGGAAAATACTCATTTCATTTTGAAATAAATTGTTTAAAATCTTCAGATATATAGAATCATATAAAAATATTTTATTTTTCAAAAATGAGGGAATATTATATTGTATTATTATAATAAAAAAATGAATATTTATTTTTGGAAACGTAATTTATGTTCTATATGTTAAAAAAATTATTAAAAACCTTTGGTAAGAAGTACCACAATTGGAAAGTGACTTGAATATTTTTTTAAACCAATTTTTATTAAAATTAATGTTTTTTAAAATGAATTTAAATAAAAAATTACATAATAATATCAATATTATTGATAACATTTTATAGTGGATATTGATTAGGATTAAGTTTATTTCAAACTATGGAGGTAAAAAAATTTCTTTCTTAAAAACATTTTCTTAATCATTTTCAGAACCAAAGACAGTAAAATGGTAATATAAAATAAAATATAATAGAATACCCAAAATATAATAAAATATTTGGTGTTTATGGTTAAGATTAATATAATATCATTCATCCTAAATATATCATAGATAATCATTAAAATAAATGAGATAATTACAAACATCCCTTGCCATTGTGGTAATTTTATAATGATAAATCCCTTGAAATACATAAATTGATATGAAAAATTAAATTATATGAATATAAATATATTCTTGAAATAAAATTTCAAATGTGGAGTACATATAAAAGAAGAAACAAGTGGCGAATATGTAAAATTCCTCATAAAAATAAAAGTGAGAAGATGAACTCTTATAATAAGTCTGGTTTTATTCGTATAAGATCAAAAAAATAATAATAAATATATTGTTATTATTAATATATAAAATTACCATATCAATACATATGATAGCATATGTTATTTAATTATATCATATTATCACCCAATTATTAATTATTCTTTAATAAAATCATTGTTCAAGGTGATAACTATATTGTTATCCATGCATGTTTGGGTAGATCAGTTTTGGTCCTTCTTTATATATCATGGAAAAATAAAATATATAATGTTAATAATTAAATATTTATCATATCAATTTATTATATACACTTTTATAGACATCCATATAGAACCACTATACAAAAATAATTAAATCACTTCATGGAGACAGTAAT
Organism: Viscum album; assembly: GCA_963277665.1. Lineage (NCBI taxonomy): Eukaryota > Viridiplantae > Streptophyta > Magnoliopsida > Santalales > Viscaceae > Viscum > Viscum album. The sequence goes on from OY728132.1 coordinate 1,647,016,811, forward strand.
CTATACGTACACACGAGTGTGGATTCCACTTCTCGATGGATAGAAAATAATATAGGTAAATAATAATCCACCATTATATAATAATAAATAAATCATAAATATCATATATATTCATTAAATTGGTTCTTATTTCTTTCCTTCAAGATAAGAAATGAAAACTGAATCACATCTCATCGTGGAGGTGGTAGTACACACATACACAAGATGAAAGTTAACATTTTTTACCAATGAGAAGGAAAGAAAGTAGATAAGATATTATAATTCTATAAGAATAATTATATCATTAATATCATAAATTAATAATAAATATATCATAAAAACCATCCACTAAAGGCAGCAATTAGAAGTGAAATACATTGGTTCACAAAATTTTAGTCATCATCTACGCATGAATGATGGTTTCCTTTCAATTTTAATGTAAAAGAAAATGAATGTGGTTAATAATTTAACATAATAAAATTTAATTATAGGGTATATAATGTTTTTATTATATTTTAAGGTGTAGGATATAATATAAGGATATAGAATAAATAGTAAAATTAAATGAATCATCTATGATTATTACCTCTTCTCTAAATAACATTCTATCACCTGTACCTTATGACTTGTAGTTTCGTTTTTTAATGTGAAAATGAATTATAAGATATGGGTAAGAAAAAATTTAATTGGTTTTCTAGATATTTTTGAACATTAATGTATCATTATGTGTTATAAATAAATGAGGGGTGGTATCCATATTTAAGGGTGGAGTGGGGAACCATAGACATTACATTAATTATTAAAGTAATTTAAATTAATTTTTCATAATAATGTAGAACTATATTCATATATTTATTATATTGGTTAAATATAAGTCTAAATCCCATCTTGTAAAATTATTTATACATGTTTTGACAATTCATATACCCTTATCTCTTGGTTTTGGCCGCATGTTAACCCAATTTAATGGTTAATGTGATAAAAAAATTTATTACACATTTGGGGTCAAGAATGTTACTACAAAAGGATAATTGAACCATAAAAAGTTAATAAATGATATTATCATACATAACTCATTCTATTTTCCTGATATTATTATTATTTACTTATTTTAAATAATTTAATAAAATATTAGTTAGCATAAAATACAATTTAATCCATATTAGAGATTATTAAAAAACTTCATTTCATAAGAAAAATATAATGAAACTAATTTATTTAAAATATAAAATTTTAAAACAAAAAAATAAATTAAATTTATCGTGAAAATTCATATAACACGATAAATATTTCAAAAGTATTTTTTTTAAATAAGTTACATGATGGTTCTTCTTCTTTCATAAGAATTGTATTCGTGTTTTGTAATGATTTAGGATAATTATTTTATCAAGGAAAATTAAAAATAAATTAAAATAGAAATTATTTATTGATATTTAAAAAAATATTTATTACTAGTCATTAATTTTTCTTGTCTATATCATAATTTATTACGAATATTAAAACCATCAAAGAGAAATTTTGGAATTATCTCGTACATAAAATAAATTAAATGTCCTTATTAAAGAAAAATTACCAAAAATATTTTATGTTTTTTCATGATTTTGAATGGTATTACGATTAGACTCATAAAATAAGATATATGTAAGTTAAATGATGATTTTAAGCCTAATTTCATAGTTTAATATTAATCTAACTATTCTATCTGTTACCATGTTGATACTTTTCTTTCAAGGTTAATATTATTTATGACCAAATATAAATTTAACCTATTTAAAAAATTTATAAATATTCATTCATAATATCGAATAAACATTATAAAAATAAATTCCTATAATTTGATATAGATTAATAAATAGAAAACCTACAAAATATAACAAAAAATAGCTTTATAAAAAATGAATTTTTATGTTTTGAAATTCTTTTATATCAAAATTAAGAATAATATTGATTATAATTAAATAAGTTGGATTATTAAAAAACATTAAATAATGAAATTTTATTTAAAATTCATAATAAAATGTGGTTTTCTAAATACATGAATGGATTAGACAATAATCTATAAAATCCATATTTTATAATATTCAATGAAAAATCAATATTTTCACAAAAATAAAAAAGTATCTCTCTATAATAATTTTTGATATGATAATTTCAAAAATTAAATAATTAATATAAAAGTAAATTTATAATAGTTAAAAAATTACTTATAATATACATGTAAGAAATTCAATAAATCAATTTTATAAATGTATTGTTAATGAAAAAAATAAAATTACTATCATTTCATTTTTAATAACCATTATTAAATGAATGTTAGTTAATTGAAATAAATATAAAATTTCATTATTTTAGAATAATCATTTAATCTGTGATGATAAAAATACATTTCACACTAAAAATAAGTTTTATAAAAAAATCTCTTTTGTCTTCAAAAGAACTTATTATAATTTCTAACCAACTGAATTTAAATATACATAATGGATATATATCTAATAACAATATATAGATACATAATCCTTTTTTCTAGAATTCATAAATATAAAAATAATATTAAATTTTATTATATATAATTACAGGCTTTATTGAAATTTATTCATTTACTTCTCTCTCATCATGTCTATTGTATTCATAATTATTTACCATTTTTCATAGTTTTAGTCAGGGTAAAAATCAAACCAAATAACCATAAGGATAATTTTATTATATATATATATACATTTACTCCACTTATACTTTTATTCATGTAATTTTATATTGAATCCTCATAACATATTACAGCATATCACTCATTGAAATATTTTATTTCATTAAAAGTATAATTTTTTTTAAATTTTGTGTTAAATATATCCCAATCATTCAAACCTGATATTTATTTAAGTAAAATAAATTCTAAAGTCAAGGGGTGTTATATTATAAATATTTTTGAACAAAAAATTATAATTCCAATAATTTTAATGTATTTTTAATACGTTTAAATATTATATATTATATTAATTAATATTTAGAAGTGATTTGTATAATTTATTAATATAATAAGTAGTTAATTGAGAATAAACTCCCAAATTAAATACATATCCTCTAAATGTATGAAATATTTTATTAGTTAAAATCACATTAAGGATCTCCTGGACAGACTTATCCTACGGAGGGCATATGGATACCGAAGTGGAAACACTGCTCTTTGGGATTTGAGTCCCACAATGATGTATATCCTGGACATTGATAGCACGAAAATGATCCCAGAAGAGGAATAAATAAACCCGGCTATGATGAAACTCAACCTCGAGACCGCACCAAACCCGGATAGCATCCCATGATATTTTACATGGGGGTATGGGACGTGGTCAATGAGGATATTATTGAGGCTATTTTGGAAAAATTTCATAGAGGGAGCCTGCCTGGGGTTGCCAGTGCTACCACTCTGATTCCCATCACTAAGATCGAGGACCCTTATACACTTCTGCACTATAGACAAATGGGTTGATGTAATTTCCCCTTCAATATCCTTGCTTTCATGATCAACCAAATACTATCTAAACTTCTCCCTCAGTGTATATCCATTGATAAACACATGTTTGTTTTTGGGTGTTCTATACAAGGAGCTATTGAACTAGCTCAAGATGTGATGTGGGATATTAACATGATGACCCAGGGATTAAATCTAGTGATACAAATAGACCTGAATAAATCATATGATTGGATTGAATGAAGTTTTTTTCAATAGAGTTCTTTCGGATTTGGGGATCTCATCCAGGGATATAGATCTTCTTTTTCAAGAGTTTTATCTCTTATTGGATGATGATATCATTCTTTGTAAAGAATCACTTTTTTTAAGGATATGAGGTGAATTCGATAGGGGGATCAGATCTCACCCAGTATCTTCGTCATGGATCAGGACACTCTCACCCACCTCATAAACCAAGGCTTATCCAACAGAGAAGTCCTACCCGATATAAGGATGATGAATATTCCATTAATCTCACACCTAATTTTCACTGATGATATGATCATCTCCACAAATGGATTTAATGGATCCATTATAGGAATAAAAAAAATCGTGTAGATTTTTTTTTTTTGGGAGTGGGCATGTTATCAATAATTCAAGTAGTCACTAGTTCATCACTCACATATGTGATCCTATGCGGGTTTCCTCTCTGTGATGCCGCCTTGAAATGCAGTGCAGTGTTTTTCCCGTGGAGTACTTCGGTTCTTCTATTTTCTCAGTTAGGATTCATTTTAGTGACTTCGATCAAATTGTGAATGGGATTACTAGATGCTTAATTATCTAGAAGAACCGATTCCTATCATTTGGGGGGAATATTTACCTAGGAAATGGTTTCTTGTCTGCAGTCCTTGTCCATGTGGTGTCTTCTTCCAATGTACTGTGTAGATTTTGTAAAATAATTGATAAGGTTCTTTGTGTTTTTATCTAGGATTAATTTTATGAAAGAAAGAGGCAATGGGACTCATGGGAAAGGTTGGAGAGATATTTTTATGATGGGGGGATCAACGTGAGGATTCTTAAGGGCATGCACCATTGCATTCATTCCAAGAATTCTTGGGAGATTATAGAGGATCACACTCTATGGGATTATTCAATGTCAAATATATGCGGAGGAACTATAGAGGTTGTGAGACGGTATACTTATATTTTACAGTTGATCATATTCCCTCTCTTTTAGACACTCTAATAGAATTCCTGATGGCTGGTTAGTGGGGGGGGGGTATTTCCTTCTGGAGTTGAAACTAGGAGGGCTCTATTCTCTACTTCACTAGATATCATACTCCCATGATCTCAATGAAGGAAGAGAGTCTCTACCCCTGATAAATGATGGTCGTCCTGGATAAAAAAAATTAGGACCACCCTGAATTAATCAAGATCAACTCAAAGACAGATACATGTTTATTTTCTCCTTCTTCCATGGGTGTTTTTTCCACCAGGAAATTTTGTAGGATGGATTCAATGTAGAACACTCAGGATAGCTGGAATGATTATCTGTTGTGAATCAAGAGATCATAGAAGTTGAACTCATTGTCTTGGTGCATTAGAAACCAAAAAGTAGTCATGGATTAGATTATCAATAAGGTGGGAGTAAGTCTATCTTCAAGGTTCCATTGATGTAGCACTGGGCGGTAGGAGAGCTCCCATAACCTTTTCTATGCAGTGGAATGGTCACGAGTAGTGTGGACTATCTTTGGTGGCCTTAATGAAATTGGATCATGTGACCTCAGGGATGCACCATTTCTAGTTATATGGATTCATGGATCCATAGAATCAAGCTTGGAATGGATGACTCAGGTATTGATTTTTATGGATGGGTGCTGGTGTGTGTGGCAAGACGCGAACAAGGATAGATTTGAAGGCCTTTCTCCTTCAGTGTGGTCTATCATCGTGAGGACATGCTTCCTGCTGGTGGATATGGTTTCTCTCATCACGAACTAGCAATGGGATACTTCATTAAGGATTCTTTAGGTCAGGACCCCATTCTCATCCCCTCCCTTCTTCAAGGGGGATGGGTATGCTGGCACCCTCTAGAAATATGTCTCAAAATGAATCTGTATGGGTCATGTAAGATGGGCACAATGAGCGGAGTGGGAGTCATTTGTAGACTAACTGGGAATGTTGTTCAAACTTAAAAATCTTTCTATGGCAATGGAACTTCTCTTTAGGCTGAGCCCAATGTAATTCTCACCAGACTCTCCCTCATCATGCCGAATAACTATGGCATCACCCAGGTGGAGACCAACTCTATAATCCATCATGATTCTCTACATAGTATTGGATCTTCTCCTTTGACCATAGCATACATTATTAGCAAATGAAGATCCCTTCTGGATGAAAACATCTGAGTGACCCATACATGGCGCGAGGGGAATATGGTCACCGAACATCTACCCTTTTTAGAGGTCCATAGCCCCATCAACACTCTCCTCCACTCCAATAATTTTTTGAAACCAGAGGGTGCAAATTTGGTTAGAGTGGATTCCCTCAGCTTTCACTATTTGATACCCCCTTTTATTGTTTTCTTAATTGGACTCTATTTTTCAAATAGAAATCTTATTTTGATGCATGTGAGGTATTTGTAAATGTGTTATTTTCACTATTCAACTAATAAATTAATTATGATTAAAAAGTTATAAAAACGTGTCCTAGGATAATTTTATCTTTTTGAATTTAAAATTTTAGTTCATTTGAAAAAATTCATTCTTTAATTTATACAATTTATTATAGAAAAATTAAAAATGTTATCAAAACTAATTTTGTTGAAAAATAAATTGTTTAATCTTTTAGTGTTCTTAATAAAATTTTGTATGCATTTCTAATTTATTAATATCTTTTTATACACTATAGGTTTGAATATTCCTATAATATTCTTTACTAATATACTACATATCATTTTAGATACGTGTTTCATTTTAAAAATAGGGTAAAATAATATTTATTTTTGAAAAATACATATTTAAATTTCGGTTTGTTTAATTTTCCCCAAGTAAATAAATTCCATCCTTGAAATTTTAAATTTTCCTATCTGTTGAAATATTTTGGGTTATCCATATGATATAAATTAATCTATATTTAATTATTAATTTGGCTTCATCCTAACAAACCATAATATGACTTGTGAACACAAATTTTCCATCATAATATGAATATAACAAACATTAATTTTATATTTTAACAATTTGTGTTAAATAAACCAATATAATGGGAGTAATTTGTCATAGGGATTTTTTATTTAGCCATTTATTTATAGGTGGTCATGGGTTGATATTTAGATTTGATTTTTATATATAGTACTTTATCATGGTCTCTAAGTCAAGAGAGCTAATCCACACCTAATATCATATCAAAGTAGATAAAATGAAAAAGAATATAATTTTATAGGAATAATTTACCTATAAAAATATATTATTGAGGAGTTATATACCTCAGATATAATAATGGTACCACTAGAATTTTTTACAAATAATTCAAAATATATATTTATCAGAGTGGAAAATTTTTATTTTTAGTAAACATTATATGAACAGAGGATTAGGTTAAATAATATATGAATATAGAACTCATTATTACTGATCGGGTGATTGTTATTACCCATTTCATACCATTTACAAAACCTACATTCTTAGTTGTGGTTGCATAGGCTTTCCATTTATATGGATGTTTTTTGTAATTATCATCCTTATTAGCCCACTGAATATTAGTGTACTAAGATGGATATTTCCTAAGTTCCCTACATTTAGGATATGGAACTAATAGTGGAACCTCTATATTAAAACTATTAACTTTCACCATTTCTACAAATATTTTCATATATCTACTACAATTAGATCATCTTTTCCAACCTTTTACATAAATAAAACGTTTCCCAATTCCTTTACCAAATTCTATTTTTTTATTCATACTACATTTTTCATTGGAATGAAATCGAATCCTCTTTCCCTCTTCATCTTAACAAATATAACATACATTATAATATATACCTATATTCTTTGGTTTGAAAGTAAACTCAACTATTTCTATGTTTTTAATCATAATTATTGATATCTAGATTAAAAAAATAAAAATGATTTAAATTTATGTTCTTATCCCATTAATATTCTTGTTAATACAAATACTACATTATCTATAACCTTAATTATAAAATTTTTTCCTTTGGGATTTATACATAACGTTAACCAAGAGGTGTTATCATGAGTGAAAAAACCCATAAGTTAATTATTGTGATATTATTACATGATAAATTTAACCTCACAAATAATTACTCTTTGGTGTTATTATGTTAGATTTCAGTTCAGACAAAATAACATTTTATTCAATTTATATTTTTTGCAATTCTTTCATACATATTTAAATATTTATTTAACATAGTAAATCTTTTATAATTGATTTTAATGAAAATTTCATTAACCAATTAACTTCACATTAAATTTTTTTATCCATGTGTACTATCTTAGGACCAGTCATCATACCCTGAAGTGATGATTGAGATGATACTCAACAAATATTTTTTATGGTGCTTACACATTGGTGTTCATTTCCATATCAGTATCTACTTTCTAGTTTCCATAAAATGATTTTTTTTCTAGGATATTTCAAAAATATGTACTCTACTAAATCATTGATATGTTATCATATACATAGACATATAATTTTGACTTATCTAAGGATTTTCACTAAAATGTTCACAACCAATTTCAAAAAATATTCAATATTATCTTATCTAACAAAATTTGTTATTTATACCATTGAAATTATTGTGAAACTAAACGTGACACCCATTAATGTCTATTACATTCTTAATTTATGACAACATAATATCTAAAATTATCAAACCCTTCTCAAATACCTAATATAATAACTCATGATTGTGACCATATAATAATTTCATGACATAAGTAAAATATTTTATTGTAATAGATTTTTATGATCTTTTATATTTATAATTTTTGTGAACTTGGAGAATAACATAATTTTCAATTATCATTCCATTTTAAACTAATCAAAATTTTCCCAACTGTTGGTAGGAGTGGATACTCAAGGGGGGTAGAATTGCATACCAATTAAATTTTCTGTTAAAAACTTTTAGGACTAAAATCCCCCAAATTAAAATATCCCAGTTAATTAAGGCAGTAGAGATATAAGTGATTTATTTTTCAATAGTTTTCTCAATGGTTGATTAATCCTTAGTTGAATCAGTGTGAGTACTAATTTAACTTTTGAAACAAGTTTACTAATGGAGTCAAATATTCACACTAACCCAAACTTACTATCAGGGTGAATGTAAAAACAGATTTCTGACATTGAATATATAAGCAACGGATAAATGTAAAATAGAGTACATGAAAGTCGAACACAACAATTTATATAAGAGGTTCAGTCTTAAGACAAGACCTAATCCTGTTCACTTGGTGATCACCTACCACCATGACGTTATATTAAAAAAGAAAATCAGTCTATATCAGGATTTACAACAGTTTTCACATACTTTCCAGGTTTGGCAACCACTTCCACATTTCTACGTGGGAAAAATTAAACTACCAAACCACACTAGTCTTCCTCCAATGTTATGCGTGGGAATCAAAAGTAGAGTTTGGTATGGAAATTTTCAGTATCCCTCAGGTCGAGCACAAAAGTCAGTGTGTGTAAGACATACATACACACTTATCACAAATTAAAAATACTAAACACAATAGTGCTAATGATATTTGGAATAAGTTTAGAATTCTCTATGTGTTGGAAGATCAGCTTTGGACTTCTTGAAATGAATGAAATGATGTTTTGGTCCTTCTCTACAAGTTGCCTCTAAAACAGAGTGTGGAAACGTCCAGGTTCTAACTTCCAGATATACTGACGATCAGCTTCTTGGGTCAGAAGCTCTTAGTATCAAACCACCACAGCTTTGATAATTGTCCGACAACAAATCTTTGTGAAGTTCCAGGATATTCAGAAAAATGAGCGCATGAGTGTTCTTCTTCTTGGTATATGAAATTTAGGGTACTGGGTGTATATGTCAATCCTGTTTTCTATTTATCTTCTTTAAGACTCTATTTATATCTATATTATAGTTCACCTTTTTCTTATTTGATTCAGCTGGGAGGAGAAATGATCCACCCATGTGTGGTCTTCCTCGTACCTCATACGATTTCCTAGTATGCCTGCAAATATCATTAAATAATGTCTAGTGCATTATATTTTCAAACAAGACAGTTATGAAAATATTATGAAAATTGTTAAAGTAAAGAATAGTTTATCATTAGAATGGTAGCAGATGCAAGTCACATGGTAGACTTCAATAGTAAGATCTTCAATAGTGGATTTCATTCGTAGGCTCAACAGTAGATCTTTGACAATAGGCTTTAGTCAGTAAGCTTGATCAGTGGTAGAATTCAATCAGTAAGCTTCTAAAAGTAGCTCTGTAACATCAGACTACTTCAACAATGACTTTTTACAGCGGTAGACTGCGTCAACAGTTGACCTCATCAACGGTGAAGTTTTTCTATCAGCAGAGATTTACCTAATGGTAAACTTGAACGATAGTGGACTTCATCAATGGTAGTTGTTGTTTAGCGGTAGTGTTCTACTAACGGCAGACATGTCCAATGGTAGATTTAATCTTTGAAGATATTAACAGAAGACATGAGATAGATTCTGACAGTAGACTTCTAACATATGCCTTGTCCAAGCATTGAACTATAATGGTGACTCTTTTTCTGTATGATTTGATAAGTATATCAACTGTAGACTTGTAATAGTGACCATGAACTGGTAGCTTCCAACAGTGACTGTAGATCTTCAAAAGTGACCTTTTAGAAACAGTGACCTAGAGTAATAGTGAGCTATAACGATGACCTTGTATTGCAGGATCTTACCAAAAGGCTTTAACAATGAACTTATACTTAGAGAAATATAAATTGAACACTTGATTTAGAAAATCCGTGATATTTCAAAAGATATAGATTTATGCAAGATACACATTGTAGAGACAGATAAAAGGAGATTAAAGGAAATGAATAATACATTATAACCATGGAATTAAATATGATTTGGGATTACCAAAATAGGTGAGTCCAAAAATATCCCCCTTTTTGATAATCACAAATTTTTCTAGTAAGTATTAATTATAGATATCACAGATAAGCATACAATAAAGTTATTAAACAGATATCAACAAGGAACCATAGTTCAGTTGTGGTTTCTCAAATATCAAAGATTAATAAGAGTGTAATATTAGAGGATATTGGTACATGGTATCAGAGAGAAAAGTAGATAATGAATATTAGAGTGTATTGAAATCACAAGATCATATTAGTATTAGTGTTAGCACTGCATTTCTACCCCGTTGTGATTAGAAAAAAGAAATAAAAATAGAGAGAATGGAGAATACATGTAGTAATGGAATGACATTACATGACCCAAAAAAGAATACAAAGCCCCTATCAAAAGACAAAAAAATCTTAATCCACATCATCATCAAACAAGTCTTATTTCCCTTTGGAAGAAGAATATGGAGGATGAGCTGATGGATCAGTAGGTTTGGGAATTTCTGTAGGAATTATTGGAGGGCCAACAATAGAAGATCATGTGTGTCTCTTGTGGGTAGCTCTCTGAGGTACCAGTGGAGTAAGGCTTCTGATGGCCTCAATAGGAGACATTATTGAAGAAACACAGGGTTGGGATGCAGGCAAGACAAGAGGGATTATGGTAGTGGTACATTCCATATGGAGAAAGGGTAGGAGAAGGATTCTGAAGTCCATAAAAATTATTCCTCCTCTTTCCATAGCCGAGATGAAACCATCCTTATTCCCCATAAAATTTTCTAAAGCTGGATTCTACTAGCCCAGTTGGGTGAATATTTCCTTGAAGGCTATAGTGACTGGTGGAAACGTGAGGTTATCTAACAAAAGAATGAAATGAGCATCCATGTGATGCTTGGAGTAAATCCTTTTATAATATTAATTAATCTATTCCTTTATATTCTTCTGGTCCTGGGAAGCCTCTCTCATGAAGTCACAAACCACCATCTTAACATATTTGGTAGCCATGATAATATGAGCCATAGATTGAGAGTCAGGTGTACTAACACCAGATATCTTTGCTAACTCTTCACTGACCAATGTCCTGAATGCTGACAAGTCCACAGGTGGTGCAGTGGAGGTTGAAGCAGAGGCAGAGGCAACCAATGTTGTTATTTTGAAAGCAACAATTTCTTTAAAATACTTGGTCAATCCACTGATGAACATCTTCACATCATCATCCTAGCCCTTCACATGAGCTTTCATAAATTCCATAAAACATTCAAACACTACAAACATCTATTTCACCACATTTATGATATCGTGAATGACTTTGTCTGATTGGAACCTATAATACATTAGAGCAATCAGGATCACCACTAACTGTCTTAGAAGTTCCATAGACTGAGACACATCATTGAGTTTATTCTAGCATTGAGATACTTCTTGTGAAAAACTGGATTGATTGGAAGACTGAACATTAGCCATCTCAGAGGTAGTCAGATCTTGAATTAAGGAATTTATTTTCCATTTCAGAGGCTCTGTTATCAAACATTTAGCGCAGATCTATTTTCAGTTATTCCAGATCATCCTTAGTGACAATGTTATTAGGAAGGACAACCACTGGAGGCACTGCAGCAGGTTCTAAAACGGTAGGTACTGGGTGTCTTTTGTTTTACATATCACAACAATAATCATCATAATCCAGCGCAATTACCAAGTATCTATTGTCTTATGACCACTCTAAAATTTCATGAAGAATAGATACAGAACCATGATGCTCCGCCTCACTTGGCAATTTCTCCTGAGTAGTATCCTCTGCTAGTTATCCTCTAGGAAATTACACAACCTCCTCTTCAACTCTAGCATACTCAAACTCTGTCTAATCCATTGCTTCATCAGTGGGATGAGTCATAGATTCTACGGGGTCATCAATGAACTCTATTTCAATGGAAGTAGAGGCCACTTCTTCTTCTTGGTTAGACACTGTCCAGTCTGTATTACTTATCAGAGGGCTCAAAATGAGCTCCTCTTCTTCACTGTCCTCATCATCAGTTTTAGCAACAACAACCTCCTTTACTTCATCTTTATCACACTAGTGGAAATACGGGCTTTAATGTCGTCGTAATAACGTCGGTTTTTTAAAAACCGACGCGAATAGTATGTGCGGGGAATTTTTGGCGTCGGTTTTATAAAAAACCGACGCCAAAAATATTTATGCGTTGATTTTTCGCGTCGATTTTTAAGAAAACCGACGCGGAAAATATTAGTATACATATTATCCGCGTCGGTTTTCCTAAGAACCGACGCGAATAATATTATGCGTTGATTTTTCGCGTCGGTTTTTAAGAAAACCGACACGGAATATATTAGTATACATATTTTCCGCGTCGGTTTTCCTGAGAACCGACGAGGAAAATAAATTTTTAAAATGTTTCGGCGTCGGTTTTCATGAAAACCGACGCCGGAAATTTTAAAACAACATTTTGGCGTCGGTTTTTCTTAAAACCGACGCGAAAAGTCTTTTAAAAATATTCACGGTCAGAAACCCTCATTTTGTTCCTCCGTCGAAATCGAGTTCCGCTATGGCGCTTCGGACTCCCGACGACCTTCGAACTTCATTTGCGATCTTGGACGGCCATTGTTGAAGGTTTTTTGTCGTCTTCACGATTTTGGGTATGTGTTCTTCCTATTTATCTCTTGTTTCATATCCCATTCTCTTGTTTCATATCCCATTGTTTATTTCTTTATAAATAACCCTATTTTGCGTGATTTTGATTATTGGTTAGATTTTAGTTGTAATTTATCATTATTTTTTGTTTGTATTATCATTGTTGGTGTAGATTTGATATTGTTTGTTTTTAGAAGTAATTATACCGGTCGCAGTTTGGATTTAACATCTCCATTCGGGTTGAACTTCAAATTTTTTGTTTGTATTATCATTATTCCTGTTTAAAATGATCTTTCATTACATTATGAAGTACTATATTTTTAATTCCATTTCCATTTTAATAAATTCTTCTTCAAAAAAATAATTTTATTGTGTTAAATGAATTCACTCACATTTTTGCATGTAGTTTGTTGTTATTTCATTCCTTCTTGAGATTTACCATGCTAAATTCCTCAATTCTTTTTGGTTCTCATCATTTAACTAAGACATGAATAATTACCACTATCTATTATGTTAAAAAAATTTGAATAATTATTTTCATGCCATTATATAATAAATAATTTTTCTTGCAATGTCCATAATACGACTAGAATCATAATGTATTGTAATTACTTCTTCGTTGATAATAATATAATCATTATCCCTCTGTTAATGTTCAAAAATACCTTTCCACTATCATATGTGGGGTTAGATTCATGCATTTTTAATAAATGTCCTCTTAAACTAATCTCATTCCATTGATTATATTTATTCATCTTTCTCTCCCTCTAAATAATAGTCATGAAATGATTTACTTCCCCCTCTAAGTCATAGGCTGAAAATAAAACATTCTCATGATCCAATCTTTCATGGATGGATAATATATTTCTCTTCATGTTGATCCATTCCTTGACATGTTTTTCTGCAATAGACCCATGGATGGGGGTGTTAGTTGTCACCTACAATATGCAATGGAATTTTTATCCCTCCATAATGAATTTATATGTTCATAGTTCCCTATTATAAAACTCATGGATTGAGGGAGTTGAGTTATCATAGTCACCAAAAAATGTATCATGTCTCTTAATACACATTGTCTTAAATAAGGATAGTTATTGCACTATTTTTCACATTAACTTTTCCATGATTCATTCATGTTACATCAAATGAATAAAAAAATAAATATAGTGTGATCAATAGTAGTAATAGTGAGAAATCATATTATCTTGTATGTCATTCAAATAATATTTATATCATGAAACTTTATTTTCAAAAAATGAAACCTTTGATTTAACCATTTTGTCCTTGTATTTCAATATAACACACATGTATATAATATTAAAATTAACTGTTTACTGTATTTGTAAACGTGTTTCATATCTGATGTCTTTTATCTGATTATCAATAGTTTTTATGGAATATGTTTTTGTTTACAATTTATCTGATAGATATTTAAATTTTTTTATGTTTTAATATATTCATCAATTATATTATGATATCAGGTATTAATGGATCATAATTGGATTTATCTATGAAGAACTACTAGTGAATATGAAAGAGGAGTTGACAACTTTTTGGAATTTGCTAAACGACATAATCAAAATATTGATTTGATTTTCTGTCCATGTGTGAAGTGTGTAAATATGAGAAAGTTAAACATCAGAGAAATCAAAGATCATCTAATTTGTTATGGTTTTAGCCTTAATTATACACGTTGGATCTTGCATGGTGAAAGAACTGAAAATTCAACATCCAATGTTGATGACGATATTCATAATGAGGCAGAGGATCGTATTGAAGAATTAATTCATGATTTAGGTGTTGAAACCATCGAAAAAACACCAACTGTTGAATGATTGTTTGGAGATTCTGAGAAACCATTATTCCCAGGTTGCAGTAAATATAAAGTGTTATCAGCAGTTTTGAGATTAGTTAACTTAAAAGCAAAAAATGGGTGGAGTGATAAAAGTTTCTCCAGTTTACTTGAGCTTTTAAAAGAGCTTCTTCCAGAAGGCAATGGGCTTCCAGATTCCAATTATGAGGCGAAGAAAATATTATGCCCAATGGGATTGGGGTATAAAAAGATACATGCTTGCCCCAATGATTGTGTACTGTATAGGAAAGAAAATGAACATTTATCAAGTTGTCCTACATGTGGAACATCGCGCTATAAGATGGATGAGAAAGTCAACTCAGATTCATTTTCAGGTGATGTCATGTAACGTTATGAAAAATCAATTTTTTTACTTTCCAATGATATCATCCAATATTTTTTTCAAACAATTTTGATAATTAAATTCTGATTTATTTTTAGGTACCAAAATCAAAACTCCATCTAAAGCATTTTGGTACCTTCCAATTATTCCTCGTTTGAAGCGTCTATTTGCAAATTCAAATGATGCAAAAAGGTTAAGATGGCATTCAGATGAGCGCATTTCTGATGGTAACTTACGTCACCCTGCCGATTCACCACAGTGGAAGAGTTTTGATAAAAAATTTCATGATTTTGGAAGTGAAGTTAGAAATCTCAGAATGGGATTGTGTACTGATGGAATGAATCCATATCGGAGCCTCAGTAGCCAACATAGTTCATGGCCTGTTTTGCTGGTACTTTAAAACTTGTCCCCACATCTATGTATGAAGAAAAAATATGTTATGATGAGCTTGATGATTTCTAGACCAAAACAACCGGGAAATGATATTGATGTGTATCTTACACCATTGATTGAGGATTTAAAACTGCTATGGGAGAAAGGTGTTACAGTTTTCGATGCATACAAGAAAGAGTATTTTCTTTTGCGTGCTATGATAATGTTCACTATAAACGACTTTCCTGCGTATGGAAACTTATCTGGATATAGTGTTAAGGGACATAAAGCATGTCCAATTTGTGAAGAACAAACTTCATATTATCAATTGCAGAATGGAAGAAAGACAGTGTACATGGGACATCGAAGATTTTTGCGAATTGATCATCCTTATCGTAGATTGAGAAAAGCATTTAACGGTTTACAAGAATACAACCTCCCCCCTCAACCATTGTCAGCTGAAGAATATTATGACAGAGTGAAAGATATTGATTCAACATTTGGAAAGAGAAAAAGTTCTGGTTTACAAAAACATATCTTGAAGAAGCAGTCTATTTTTTTCGAACTACCTTATTGGATATTTTTAGAGATAAAACATAACATTGATGTTATGCATGTTGAGAAAAACATATGTGATAGTTTGATTGGAACATTGTTAGACATAAAAGGAAAGACAAAAGATGGATTACATGCTAGATTGGACTTGATATTAATGCGAATACGTTTGGAGTTAGCTCCCGCTGTGAAAGGAAAAAGAACATATTTACCTCCGGCTTGTCACACATTAAGCAAGATTGAAAAGATGAATTTTTGTCAGTGTCTTCATGGTATTAAAGTACCCAGCGGTTTTTCTTCAAATGTGAATAATTTTGTGTCATTGAAGGATTGTAAATTAATAGGTATGAAATCACATGATTGTCATGTGTTAATGCAACAAATTCTACCAGTAGCAGTGCGTGGTATATTACCGAAATCTGTCAGGAAGACAATCATCAGGTTATGTAATTTCTTTATATCCATTTGTAGAAAAGTCGTTGATCCAAATTTGTTAGATTTGTTGGAGAATGAAGCAACTCTTATTCTTTGTCAACTAGAAATGTATTTCCCACCCACATTTTTTGATATAATGGTTCATCTATTGGTTCATTTGGTGCGTGAGATAAGAATGTGTGGGCCTGTTTATTTAAGATGGATGTATCCTTTTGAAAGATATATTGAAATTTTGAAAGGATATTTTAAAAATCCTTATCGACCAGAGGCCTCTATTGTTCAAAAATATGTATCAGAAGAGGTGATTGAGTTCTGTACTGATTATTTTAATGAGGTGGAGCATATTGGTCTCCCTCTATCTCGACATATGACAGTTGACAGAGAAGGTAGAGGGGTTCGAGGCTTAAAGGTAAAGTTCATTCCACGTGATGAAGTGATGCAAGCACATTTATACATTTTGAACAACACAGATGAGGTTCAACCATATATATCCTCACATATTGCTGAATTAAAGTTACGATATCAGAAAAGAAATGAAAACTGGTTGATGATTGAGCATAAGAAGACATTTGTTTCATGGTTTAAAGAGAAAGTCACCTCAGATATATCTTTATCAGAAACATTGAAGTGGTTATCAGGGGGACCATCTTTTAATGTGATCACTTGGTCTGGTTTTGATATCAATGGCTACACATTTTACACAAAAAACTTGGATGACAAGAGTACCGTTCAGAATAGTGGTGTGATGGTATTCGCTGAAGCAGTGCATTTTTCGAGTGCCAAAGATAAAAACCCAATTTCTGCATCAACATCATATTTTGGAGTTATTGAAGACATATGGGAAATTGATTATATTAAATTTCGAGTCACTATTTTTAAGTGTAATTGGGTTGATGGTAATAGTGGAGTGAAACATGATGAATATGGGTTTAAACTGGTTGATTTGAAAAGATTTAATCACAATGAGGAACCATTTATCTTGGCGACACATGCAAAAAAAGTATTTTTTGTCATTGATCCGTCGAATGATCCGTGGTCAGTTGTTTTGCAAGGGAAAAGATATCGTTTGGGTGATGATGATGATTCTGATGATGCTAGTGATTTACATGAGCGTTATTCATCTATTATGCAATTTTCAGATGATTACAATGAATATAAGACAGACATAGTGCATGCAGTACGTACCGATCATGATGAAGGGACGTGGGAAAACACTAAATTAGTCTCCTAATTTTTCTGGTAAATATTTATATTTTGTGTCTATTTTTAAAACTTACAAATGCATGCCTCTATTTTTACATATTTATTTTTCATTTCCTTGTTTCTAATTATTCAGTTTTCTAATGATATGCAAGTACCCAAAATTTCATTACACTTTCTAGTAGCAATGTCAAATACCGATAGAGATGAGCAGTTACCGAGGTATATCTATTTTGGCATATTATTAAATATTCAGTAATATACATATTTAATGAAGTAAAACTGTTAATTTATTAAAAAAAATTGCAGGACTACTGATGCGTCCTCGGCGGAGGAGACTTCTCCAGTTACTACTGAAAAATCAAGTTCTCTAGATGGTAAACGTGGTATTACACGTTTACCAAAACTATCACTCGCTCGTGATGATAACAAATTACACATCCGTTTTGATGATAATAATAATGCAGTTGGCCCAAATGCAGTTCAGTTTGTCAGTTATATAGCGATGCAGAGCCATTGCAGGATTAGTATTTTATATCCTGATTGGAAGTCAGTGGACAGGACGGCGAAGCAACAGCTTTGGGAGGCCGTGACGGTAAAATATCTTTATTTATTTATTTTATCTCATTTTTTTAATATTATATAGTTTAAATGACATATTTAATTTTTTCAATTACAGATGACATTCAATTTTGAGGAAACCAAAGAAATTAGGAAAAGACATCTCTCTTTAGCGGCGGTTCGATGGAGAGATTTTAAAAACAAACTGACGAAAGATTATGTTTTTGGAAAGAGAAGGTTTGAAAGCCCATGTCTTAAGTATCCATATATAGATGAAGAAACATGGAAGCGATTTGTTGACAGTCGTCAGGAAGAGAAATTTCAGGTATTGTAATTGTTTTATATTTTAAAATTTATGCTATATTTTCCTTATTACTTATGTGTTTATTTTTATGTAACAGGCCTCCAGAAGATCTCATCAGGAGATCCAATTGAAAAACGTATACCCTCATACTTTATCACGTGGAGGATACTCGTATTTGGAGCAGAAAATTATTGAAGAAAAATTTGAAGCATTAAGAGCTCGATCAAGTAGTGGTTCAGAAGAGGTCCAGTATGGTCCTCCATCTCCTCCCACTCGCCATGAGAAATGGAAACAAGCAAGAAGAAGAAAAAATGAACAATATATTACAGACGAAGCTCATCAAGTGGCTGATAGAATTGTAAGTAAATATTAATTCTTTGTTAACAATTTTCCTTTTTTATAATTTATAAACACTAATATAAATTTTTTATTTTTCATTTCAGGATGAACTTCAGGAGAAAGAGACACAGGGCTCTTTTATCCCCGAGGGTAGGATGGATATCCTAGCCACTGCTTTAGGAAAGACTGAACAACCCGGCCTTGTTAGAGGATATCAGGAGGGTGTTAGTATTCGGAAGGTTTTTGGTAAGAGTAAGCAACCAAGAGACCCGGAAATCGAATCCTTAAAAGAAGACCTGCAGGATATGAAACGGTCTATGGGTGATCAAATTCAAGCAGCAGTACAGAAGGCTTTATTAGAACACTTGGCAAGACAGTCACAGACTGCTCATCCTTCCGAGGTATATTATTTACTGTTAACAATTTTTCTTTTCTATAAATTATAAACACAAATATAACTTTTTCATTTTTCAACATTCTCATCCTACTCACTCAGACTATCATGCCTCATATGCTTACCCAACACCGTTTGGGCAGCCTTCTGAGGTATATTATTTAATGTCATCAATTTTTCTATTTTATAAATTATAAACACTGATATAACTTTTTCATTTTTCAACATTCTCAGCCAACTCACCCGGACTACCCTGCCTCATCAGCTTACCCTGCCCCGTCTGCGCAACCATTTGAGGTATATTATTTTATTTAATTTTTAATCAATTTTTCTATGTTATAAATTTTAAACACTAATATAACCTTTTCATTTTTCTGACTTCTCAGCCTGCTCACCCTGACTACCCTGCCCCACCTGCTAACTTTGAGCCTCCACCTCCTCCATCGGATCGAACCTTATATTGTGAGTTGTTTGCGGGAGATCCTCATGTACATATTGTTGCGTTAGGACAAGTGTATTTTTTGGGGGACTCGGTACATCATCAGCCTATGAAGATGGGTCAGGTTAGAGTATCAGTACTTGTTATTATAGATCCTACTGCTCTACTACCATTTCCTACTGCGGAGATCACCAGTGTTGGGGAATGCATGGGCCATTTTTTACTTTGGCCAACTGCACTTCTTCGTTATATTTCACATGAGGTATGAGTTTTTTTAACTAGTAATTAGAAATGATTCCAAATTACTTATAATGTTTTCTGACATTTAACTTATATAGGAATATCTGAAAGCAAAAGAAACTGTACAAATGCAGCAAAAGGTTCAGAAACAGTCGGCTGTAGATACTTCTAATATTTCTTCTGGGTTGAAAAGATTATCTCAATGCTCTTCTTCCTTGAATTTTATCTATGAGTTTCGGATGACGTCTGATATATGTGGAAGAAATTATAAATTGAGAATATTGAAAGAAGATATCATGAATTTAGTTAATTTTGAAGAGATCGGGCTGAATGTGGTGCAGTTGTTTTCCATGTAAGTAAATTGACGTTTGAATTGCTATTTCTTTAATAAAATATTGTTATGTCATTGACTAACAATATTTTCTTTTTAAATTAGGTATCTATACAGGATTCTTTTACAAAATGAAACTACATGCATTTATAGTTTTATAGATCCAGAGTACATTTCCTTGGAAGTCAAACATGTGAAAAATGATGAAAGAGTTCAATATATATCCGAGAGATTATCACAAACAGAGATTCAGTGCTGGTTTTTGCCATTTCTTGATAAGTAAGAATATCAACATAATTTTGAACTCATGATCATTATAATGTCATTAATTATGAACTTTTTGTATTATAGGGGGCATTGGATGTTAGGTGTATTTTTCCCAAATGAATGCACCTTATATTGGTTTTTCTCTTTATTAGGAAAAGTGCGTAAACCGTTTTCCAACATATTAAACAGGTAAGTTGTTTTTTTATTTTTAGAAGTTTGTTATGTTTAATTTTAATTGTTTACACAAGTTTTATTAGTTCTTATATAAAAAAATGCAGTTCATGGAAACATTTTACAAATGAAAAGAAACCAACGAAAATCAAATATGTGGAAGTACAGGTAATTAGTTTTTATATTTTTGTTATATATTGGGTTTCATTATTAGTTAAATGTTTTATAAATGCAGTGTCATCGTCAAAATAGAAGCGTTGAATGTGGTTATTATATTCTACGATTTATGTACGAGATAATCACAACTGGGGAAACTACTGATTTTCATAAGGTTAGTTGTATTAACTTTTTTATATATTTTCATCCACTTTCTTCTATTTATTAATTTCATATCATTCAATATTATTGTAGGTATTCAATGATTCACAGTCATATTCTCAATCTGATATGATTCATATTCAATCTACTTTTGCGGACTATTTGTTAAGTCTGATTAAGATTTGAGGGATGTATACTAATATTTATAAATAATAATATATATGGGTTTAAAAAACTAACTCTTATAATATATTAGGTGTTTGAACCTACTAATAATCAAATGAATGCTTCAACAATAACAAACAATGAGCATGTCATATATTTCAGGTACGTGTATTTTAATTCTGCTTTTCTGAGTTTTCTCAAGTGCCTCTGCAAAAACTGTTTTATTGAATCTACTAATAATCAAATGAATCCTTCAACAATAACCAACAATAAGCATGTCGTATATTTCAGGTACGTGTATTTTAATTCAGAATTAGTTATTATATTTCTTTTCATTGTTATTTCTTAAAATCATTTGTCTGTACAGTGACAGATCTGTAGGGTGGTACTTGGATCATGAACATAGAGATTCGTATAGCGAAATAACATTCACAAACACTAAAAATTGTCTCCCTTGAATGCACGGCAATATCTTCTAGGCCTTTTTATTTTTTATGCAAATAAATATCGAAAAATGATTGCCGAGAAGCATATCACATAATACCTGAAACAGCGCTTAGTGGGTTTGCACAAAGATAAAATAGAAGGTGGCAATTTTTAAGGTATGTTTCTTTATGTCTCTTCAATCTGCATTTGATTTCAATTTTCTAACCTATTTTTTGCACTCAAACTTATTTCTCTGTTATTCCATAACTTAAACAAATAACAATAGTGAATGGGTAATGCACGTCTATACAGAGCAAATATAAAAACCTAAGGTTGGGGGTGGTGGGGATCTTATGGTGAAAAGACACCCCCAACATCTTCAGTGGGGGAGGTGAGGAAGAGGTTGCATCGGCTGAGTGTTCCTGGAATTTTGATCAGGAGTCGTAACATTTCATTTTGGTAATTTACTTTGTGAAAAAATGAATGATTCAAATAAATTACACATTTTCATTTAATGTTTATTCATTGCACGAATATCTTGGATTGATTTTTTCACGCACATCTCCTTAGTTTCATTACTGTTTTGACAGGATTGGTGCTATCTATGGGAGGAAACTTACAATGATTGATATTGAGTATGGTTAGATTAAGAAAATGCACCATGTGGGTACGTGTATTTTAATTCTGCTTTACTTTGAGTTTTCTCAAGTACTTTTGTTAAAGCTGTTTAATTGTTTTTGTATACTTCGTTATTTTTTTTTCAGGGTTCTGATTTGTTTGGAGGAGAAAATATATGTATTTTATTTAAAAAAAATTACGGCGTCGGTTATTTTAAAAACCGACGCCGAATATTTTTAAAAAAAAATTATTTACGGCGTCGGTTTTTTTAAAAACCGACGCCGAAAGGGTTTTCCGCGTCGGTTTTTAGAAAAACCGACGCGGAAAACCGATATTTCGGCGTCGGTTTTATATAAAACTGACGCTGAAAACCTAGTCGACTATATTTTCCGCGTCGGTTTTTTAATGAACCGACGCGGAAAATAATGTCTAAATGTAGCTTCGGCGTCGGTTTTATAAAAAACCGACGCCGAAGCTCATAAGAGAATTATTTTTCGCGTCGGTTTCTATGAACCGACGCCAAAAATGTATTTTTAACGTTTCCTATAAAGACGTAGGTTTATAACCGACGTTAAAAATTAAAAAAAACCGTCGCGAAAAAGTGTTTTTGCACTAGTGTCACCAGCCTCCTTGCCTCATGATCAAAATGATTTGATTCAGTAGCTTTATCCTCTTCTGAGGTGTCCCTGAAAGTGGTCTGAGATACTTATTCTTCACTGGTATTAGTATCATTGTCCCTTAGAATAGTATATATTCTTGGCAGTTCTTTTGGAGGGCTAGGTTCTCCAAAATCTATTGTCCTTACAAGACTAGTAGGTAAATCAGGGTCACTCCCATCATTAATGGGGGTGTTCTCTCTTTCAGTTTCCACAGCTCCTTCAATTTCCTCCTCATCATCTGAATAAGCTGGTTCTGGCTCATCAGGCTTCAAGTGTGGATCTCTCTTGTCTTTTGGCCTAGATGGGTGAGTAGTCGGGTCAAAATTTTCATAAACTATTCTTTCATCATTCACCCATTCCTTCTTCCAGGGATTCCGGCTAATTTTCCTGTATTTGAAAATAACCTTGGAGATACAAAAACAGTTCCTAGACAATATCATCTCTTCTTTATTTCCAGCCACACCCTTTACCTTTAGCATTACTGATATTAGTTTGGAATGGAATAGGGCATTGGAATTTTGTCTTGCCTTAGTCATACCCTCTAATTGTGCCATCAGTAACCAATATAGGTTGATCCTCTCCCCATGCTTCAGTAAGTACATCAGGAACATGTCCTGATACTTCAGTACTGCAAAGTCCACTCTCTTTAGACTAATCACATGCTGAATGAACTTAAATAATAGATTTTCTTCTCCATTAATCTCAGATACAATGATATTCATTGATTTTCCATTCCATTTTATATCTTCCAGAGATTTTTCATTCCCAAAAATCTCACTTTTTGGAGGAGCCACTCAAGAATAGTATTCATCATCTCCATTATGAAGAACTCTCAAACAAGCATCCCACTCAGCAGACGAAAAGCTAACATCATTACCATTGACATTAGATACCAACCTATGTACATCATCTTCCTTTACTAACTTCAGGTATTCATGGAATTCATTCAAAAGCTTTGGGTAGTAAGGACCATTGTTGTTGGCCATGCATTCAGTCCATATTTGGGCTTCTAGTGCTTCCAGCACTAATGACTTGCTCGACAGCAGCCATTCTTCACTCAGCTCCATCTCAGCCATGATTTCCCTCTTTTTCAGATCTGGGATGACAGGTCACGTCAGGGTACTACTGGTGCCACTAGACTCATCTCATGATATCTTTGGCCTTGGAACATCATCATTGATTTTCGGGGGTCGCATGGTTCTAGAAATGAAGACTGAAAGAGGTTCGAGGTTTCAAATGAAGAGTTAGAGTTTAGGGATTTCGAGAGTTAAGGTTTGAGATTGAGGAAGATAGTGGATTGAGATATGTTCATAGCTTTAGTTTTATCATTTATAGATTAAAAAATAAAATAGAATTAATGAATAGGAATAAAAACGTTTCGGATTCCCGCAAAATAACTGGTATAATCAAACAGTAACGTATCAAACAGTGAGGTTTCAAATAGTGAGGTACACCCGTGTGGTTCCTAATAGTGAGGTTTGACTGTGAGGTGTAACAGTGAGGTCCAACGGTGAGGTATAACAGTGAGGTCCAAAGGTGAGGTATAACAGTGAGGTCCAACGGTGAGGTATACCAGTGAGGTGCCTATCAGTGTGGTTTGACTGGGAGATTTTCTATGCTAAAGTTAATCATACCTAACTCATATTTAATGTAATTTAACCTCTCATAATTCAAAGCCTTTGTGAATATATCAGCCAATTGATATTCAGTGCCAAATAATTCAAGAGTGATGTCACCTTTTTGATAATGATCCCTCAAAAGGTGATTTCTAACATCAAAATGCATATTCCGAGCATGATACACTGTATTTTTGGAGATATTAATAGCACTTGAATTGTCACACATTATAGGGACATGTTTTAATTGTTATCCATAGTCCTGTAAATTGTGTTTCATCCATAGAATTTGAGCACAAAAACTACATGCAGTTATGTATTCAGCATAGGCAGTAGATAATGCAACAGAATTTTTTTTCTTAATACACCATGATATAAGTCACTTGCCTAAAATGTGACATGTCCCAGAGGAGATTTTTCTATCTAACTTGCAACCGGAAAAATCAACATGAGAATAACTCAACAAATCAAATGATTGTCGTTTTGGATTAAATAGTCCTAATTTGGGAGTATATTTGAGATATTTGAAAAACCATTTTATAGCAGTTATATGAGACTCTTTTGGATTGGCTAGAAAGAGATCACACATACATACACTAAATATAATGTCAGGTCTTCTAGATTTAAGATAGCGTAGACTCTCTATCATACCTATGTAGTTGTTTTGATCCACTGGTTCTCTAGCTTCATCAGCATCCAACTTAAAATTTGTACTCATAGGTGTGTCGCTACATTTACTACCATCTAAAAAGACGTTTTATAAGATCCTTAATTTATTTACTTTGATTCAAAACAATTCCATTTTTATTTTTAATGATCTGAAATCCAAGGAAAAATTTGAGTTCTCCCATTAAACAAATTTCAAACTCATTTTGCACCATTTTTGAAAAATTAATACATAATGAATTTTTAGAAGATCCAAAAATAATATCATCCACATAAATTTTTAATATCAAAGATTCATTGGTAGTCCTTTTAATAAAAAGAGTGGGATCATCTATCCCTTTCGTAAAACCTATTGAAATGAGAAAAGATATGAGCCTATCATACCATGCTCTTGGAGCTTGTTTTAAACCATATAATGCTTTAGAATGTTTAAAAACATGATTTGAAAAATGGGGATTTCTAAAACCATGGGGTTGTTCAAAAAACACATCCTCAACTATATACCAATTTAGAAAAGAACTCTTGACATCCATTTGATAAAGATTAAAATTCATATGAGCTGCATATGCATGTAGTATACTAATGGATTCTAATCTTGCTACAGGTGGAAAGGTCTCCTCATAGTATATTCCTTCTTCTTGACTATATCCTTGTGAAACTAACATGGAATTATTTCTAACTATATTTCCAGACTCATCAACTTTGTTTCTAAACACCCATTTAGTGCCTATTGTCAAAGTATCCTTAGGTCTTTCCACTAATCCCCATACTTTGTTTCTTTCGAACTAATTTAATTCTTCTTAAATATCCATTACCCAAAATTCATCACTAATAGAATCATTAATATTTTTGGGTTCATTCTCTGAAAGAAAATCTTGATGTTAAACCTGGTTTCTTAGAGAAGGTATTGTTTGGGTTCCTCTATTTAAATCGCTTACAACAATATCTAGAGGATGATTATTAAGAATCATAATACCTCTAGGTAGGGTTGAACTAGATTCCTCATTATTATCTGATGGTTCAGAATGAATATGTACAGATTCTAGAAAGTTTCCAGAACTGGATACTTTTAAAGGGGATTCACAATATTTATCATTATGGTTTAGAATTGACCTATATTCCTCAAGATGTTCAAGAGTGTTTTTAGGATCCGATGGATGTGAATCATCGAATTTGACAAGAACTGATTCTTCCAGACATTTGGTTTTCTTATTAGAAACTCTATAGTCTTTACTTGAGATAGAATAACCCAGGAAAATTCCTTCATCACTTTTAGGAACAAATATTTTAATATTATCTTTAGTATTAAGAATAAATAAATTGAAACCAAAAACTCTAAAGTAGTTAACCTTGGGCTTCCTATTGTTCCAAATCTCACAAGGGGTCTTCACAAGAACATGTCTGATCAATACTCTATTGATGATATAACAAGCTTTATTTATAGCATCAGCCCAAAAATAAATAGGTAAATCATACTCATTAAGAATAGTTCATGCAATTTCTTGAAGGTTCTTATTCCATCTCTCTACAACTCCATTTTGTTGAGGTGTTCTAGGAGAAGAGAAATTGTGACTATAGAAATTATGTGAGCCGTACGATTCAAACTCATGATTTTCAAACTCACGACCATGATCACTTCTCATGGTCTTGATTCTAAGTCCACTATGATTTTCTACAGACTTGTAATATTTAATAAAATAGAAGCAAGCTTCACTTTTGTGAGCTAGAATGTATACCCATGTATATCTAGAAAAGTCATCTACAAAGACATAAACATAGTGCTTCCCATTTAAACTTGAAACTCTTGATGGTCCAAACAAATCCATGTGAACCAACTCCAATGGTTGCGAAGTTGGAAGTTCATTATTTGGTTTGAATGTTACTTTGTGTTGTTTTCCATTTTGATATGGATTACACACTTTGT
The DNA here is from genome assembly GCA_963277665.1 of Viscum album. Classification (NCBI taxonomy): domain Eukaryota; kingdom Viridiplantae; phylum Streptophyta; class Magnoliopsida; order Santalales; family Viscaceae; genus Viscum; species Viscum album. The sequence continues at coordinate 1,647,044,174 of OY728132.1, forward strand.
CATGTGGGAATTTTAATTTAGGTAAGTCTCTAACTAAACTTTTCTTAGATAGCTTCCTACGTGAGAGAATATTGTAGAGTCCTAACCTTCTATTACAAAACCAAGACTCTTTATGAGAATCATTTAATCAGGAAACATTTAGTTTTGATAAGGAATTTAGATCAAAAGTATATACATTTTCATTTCTACATGTAGTGAAAACAAAATCATTCTTTGAAATAAAAACATTGCATGCATCATTTACAAACATAACATTAAATCTATAATCACATAACTGATATATTCTAAGTAAACTTTACTTTAATCCATCATCGAAAAGTAATTTAGAAATTAATATTGTATCAGAGTTACCTATCTGGCCTAGGCGGACTATTTTTCATTTTTCATTATCACCCAAGGTGACATGCCCTCCATAAAATTTAATTAGACTCTTGAAGAAGTAATAGTCTCCTGTAATATATCTTTAACATCCATTATCCGAGTACCATAAGGTCATAAAAGAACTTTTTAAACAATTTCTCTATAAAACAGAGTAAACATGGGGTAATTTTGGTACCCAGATTATCTTGGGTCAAGAGAGGTTAGCATGAAAAAATTTGGGAACCCAAATTTGCATTATATGTTTTCTAAAATTAACAAAAATATTTTGATACATAATTACTTTTTAGGTCCTTTAGAAATTTGTTTCTCAAAATATGATCCGGAACTAGAACTAGGAGTGAACTGTCAATATTTTGGAACAAATTTGGTTTTTCTAATTTGTCTCTATCCAGGCTGATATCCTAGACCAGTTGTATACTTTAGAGAAATATTTTTTATTAGAAACTATGTTCAGGTATCCCTACAAGCAGTGAATTTCTCAATATCCTTTCTTAATTGTTCATTAGATAATTTTAACTCTGTATTTTCCTTTACCAACTTATCAAATTTCTCTTTTTCTATATCCAGATTTTACTTGTAATTTGCATTTAAAGCATGCTCTATTTTTCATGACTTAGATTTTTCCTTGAGTTCATTAAAAGTATCCAAATGAAATTCTCAATATTCAAATAATTGTTCTTTAGTCAGATCATCATCATTAGGAGAGTCACTTTTATAATATGTATTATGAACAGGGGAATTAAGTGTTACCTTAGATGTCTCTATCATAAAGCATCGATTGGAATGTCTGTTCTATTCTGAGTCTGATGCATCAGATTCACTTGAGCTGTCTTCTGATGCACTCCAAGTTGCCTTCATAGACTTTTTATGACCTTTTCCCTTTTCATCATATTTTCTCTTGAATTTCATCTTGGAGAAGACAACCTTCACATGACCTTTTCGTTTACATTCATAGCATACTATTTCACTTGTATTCTCATTCCACTTCCTGTATTTCTTCCATTGTCCTTTATGATCATACTTCCCTTTAAAGTTTGACTTCCTAGAGAATTTCTTCTTTCGGTAGAACCTTTTGAATCTTCTGGAAAGTAGTGCCATCTCTTCACCACTGTTTGAGTATGACTCTTCACTTGTATAAATGTATAAAGGTACTTGAACTTTTTCTTTGTCTTTTAATTTTGAAGAAGTAGTCATGAATGCTACAGACTTCATTCTTGGTTATTCTTCTATTTCTTGATTCACCTTATGATCTTCGTCAAACATCATTAGTTTTCTAATTATCTCATTTACTGGTAGTTTTCTGATGTCACATGATTCTTGTATTGATACAGAAGTGCCTCTCAATCTATCAGGTAAGAATCTAAGCAGCCCCGTGATTTGTTCGTTGATGTCCACCAGTTTCCCAAGAATATTCATGGTGTTTACTATCTCATTAAACTTGAGATACATTTTTGAGATAGGTTCATCAGGCTTCATCTTAAAATTATCCTATTTAAGATTATAGGTATTTAATCTCACTTCTTTAATATTGGTTGTTCCTTCATGAGAAATATCCAAAGTATCCCAAATTTCATAAGTAGTATTACAGGCATATAATTTATTGAATTCTTCATCACCCAAAGCACATAATAAGGCATTCATTTATTTATAACTAATATTATAAGTAGTTTTAGTTACTTGACACCATGTATCCATTGCAGTAGAAGGTAATTCATGTTCTTCTTCAGTTGTGTCCCTGATTTCAAGACATAAGCTTTCAAGATACATTTTCATTTTCAATTTCCACTGACCATAATTATTACCATTAAAGAAAGGTGGTTTGTTAGTAGTAGTACCCTTAAATCTGTTATCCATATAAAATTAAAAGGATAAATAACTGAAAATTTAGATATAATATAAATTTTGAGATCTTTAAGATACAACTCAAATCAATGTTGAAAAGAAATTAAAAATATTGAGAAACTAGATTGATGGTATGAATAAAGAAAACCTCTTATTCCAAATGTTGGTCGGAGTGGATACTCAAGAGGGGGGTGAATTGAGTACCCATTAAAACTTCTGTTAAAAACCTTTAATATTAAAATACCCCAATTAAAACAGCACAGTTAATTAAGGTAGTAGAGATATAAGAGATTTATTGTTCATCAAGTTTCTCAAAGGTTGATTAATCCTCAGTTGAATGAGTGTGAGTACTAATTCAACTTTTGAAACAAGTTTACTAAAAGAATCACAAATACACACTAACCAAAACTAACTATCAAAGTGAATGTAAAAACAGATTTCTGTATTTGAATATATAAGCAGTGGATAAATGTAAAACAACATACTTGAAATTTGAACACAAAAATTTAGAAAAGAGAATCAGTTTTAAGCCAAGACATAATACTCTCCACTTGGTGATCACCAGCCACCAAGAAGTTATATAAAAAATGATACACACCCTGTATCGTGTTTTACAACAATTTTCACAAACTATCCAGGTTTGGAAACCACTGCCACAGTTATATGTAGGAAAAAATAAACTACCAAGCCACACTAGGCTTCTTCCATAGTTATGCATAGGAAACAAAAGTAAAGAGAGTTTTGTATGGGAATTTTCAGTATTCCTTAGTTCAAGCACAAAAGTCAGTGTGTGTAAGAAAAACATACGCACTGCTCACAAATGTAAAATACTAAATAGAATAGAACTAAAGATATTTTGAATAAGTTTAGAATGCTATATGTGTTAGAAGATCAACTCTGGACTTCTTTTAATGAAGGAAATGATGTTTTGGTCCTTCTCTGCATGTGGCCTCTAAAATAGAGTGTGGAAACATCAAGGTCCAAACTTCCAGATGTAGATACGATCAGTTTCTTGGGTCATATGCTCTTTTAAGCACACCACCACATCTTTGAAAATGTTTATTCAATAGATCTTTGTGAAGTTCTAGGATCTTCAGAAAAATGAGTTCTTGAGTGTTCTTCATCTATATACTTGAAATGTCATGTACTGGGTGTATATGTATAACATTTTTTTTCTTTCTCTTCTTTGTGACTCCATTTATATCCTTATTCCAGATAACCTTATTCTTATTTGATTTAGTAGGGGCCAATAAGAGAAATGATCCACCCATGTGTGGTATTCTTCATTGCTCATATGGTTTCCTGATATGCCTGCAAATTACATTAAATAATGTCAAGTGCATTAAATTGTCAAACATGACAGTCATTCTAGTATTAAAAAAAATTTAAAGTAAGGAATAGGTTATCATTAGAGTGGTAGTAGATGCACGTCACACGGTAGACTTCAACAGTAAGCTATTCAGTAGTGGATTTCATCGGTAGGATCAATACTAGACCTTTGAAAGTAGGCTTTAGTCAGTAAGCTTGATCAGAGCTAGACTTGAATCAGTAAGCTTCTAAAAATTACTCTATAAAATCAGACTACTTGAACAGTGACTTTTTACCACAGTAGACTATCTCAACAGTTGACTTCATCAATGGTGAAGTTTGTCTATCAACAAATATTTACATAACGATAGACTTTAACGATAGTGGACTTCATCTATAGTAGGATTTGTCTAGTGGTAGTCTTCTACTAATGGTAGACATGTCCAGTGGTAGACTTAAACTATGATGCTCTTAACAAAAGACTTGATAAAGAGTCTGACAGTAGACTTTTAACAGAAGCCTTGTCCCAGAATTGACCTATACTGTTTACTCTTTGTCTATAAGCTTTGATAAGTATATCAACAGTAGACTTGTAACAGTGACCTTGTACATATAGCTTCCAATAGTGACTGTATATCTTCAACAGTGACCTTCTAGCAATAGTGACCTGGAGTAACAGTGAGCTATAATGGTGACCTTGAATGGCAAGCTCTTACCAACATGCTTTAATAGTGAAATTATACTTAGAGAAATATAAACTGAACACTGGATTTATAAAATCCATGAGATTTAAAAAGATATAGATTTATTCAAGATAAACATTGTGGAGATAAATAAAAGAATATTACAAGAAATGATTAATACATTATAACCATGGAATTAAACATGATTTGGGATTATCAATATATGTGAGTCCAACAACTACTATATAGAAAATTGATTAATAAACAACTAGTATCCATGGTAATAAAAATAATTTCCACACATGATACAATTATAGTTATATAACATTAATCTCTAAGTAGAGACACATTGAAATTAAATCAATTTTTTGGAACACTAAATAAACTACACAAACACAAGCCCAATGACTCTATAGGTATAGTGTTTTTAAAAACATAAAAAAATAAATGAATGGTTAATAAAATATCTACCCCTTCTACAACTTATTTTATAATAACTTGGTACATTTTTAAAATGTTATATATAATACCATCATTCATATCCAGGTGGAAAATATATTCATGAATGCTTGAGAATAGATTCTCAATAACGGTAAACAAGGGAGATAAAAAAACATTTCATGATCATAATTGTATGAGAGCATGATCATAACATTTGAAGATCATACTCATCATGTAAATGATTGTATACATGGGTTATGACATAAATCGTTGTATTCCATAATACATAAATCATATGATAATCAAATAACATGATCCATGAGAGTATTACATTGGAATTAGATATGTAATTTGAGTTATATACATAAGCTTCCAAAATCATCCATCAAGGATACATACCAAGACATTAAAAACATGTTAGGTCTAGGAATTTCAACTATAAACCTTATTTAGTCTTGGGATGACCTCATGTGTACCCTCTTGTTTAGGGATTATTCTGGCCCCCTGTGTACCCTCTTGTTGTGGGCATGGGTTGGCCACCCTTATACTATCATGTTGCAGGCTTAGGCTGACCAATCTTGTACCCTATAATCATATATAACATTTATCGTTACTCAATGCATTTTTGGGAGATATAGGTCACACCCATATCAAAAATTAATATATAAATATGTGTTCCACAAGAACAAAACTTATTCATTATAACATAAATCACGAATGGGATGAGGTTTCATAATAATTTCATCATAGCATATATCATGGATAAGTAACATGAATGAGAAACCTCATGAAATTAAAATGATAAACCAACTATAAAATAATAAAGATAGTATAATCGAATAAAATACAAATAAAGTAATAATAACATCAAATAATGTTGTCTATGATGAAAATTAATTTTGAGATATAATATGAAATAATTCTTGAGGAAAATATATACTTGTTATTTTGAAAAATGATTTTTAAATCATATACATTTTCCATAATCATTTCCCTTTAAAATAAGATTAAAATATCATTTAAAACTTTTTATAATTTTTTTAAATCATTGTTTTAAATCAAAATAGATTTGACCATAGAGAGAAATAAATTATATTTCTAAAAAACATTTTTTGAAATAATATTAATTATCAAAAATGTGGTAAAATGGTAAAATTACACGATGGTATAATTAATCACCAATGGATAGAAAATTTCTTGAGATTTTTTGAGTGTGATATAATAATATTTCATTAGTTAAATCATAATCATATACAATCTCAAAAACCGAGGAGAATATAGAAATAATCTTAACCACACTGGTAACATTAAATTATAATCCCCATGAGATAATAAAATTTCATGAATATAATAATCTCATTTAAATAAGTATATTCATGATATAAAATGTCGATGTGGTATTATATACACCTCATAATGAATATTGGTGCATAACATAACATGTGTATCAAAGAAGAAAAATTAATACAAAATATCCATACCACTTTAAGATAAAAAATGGATAGGTAAATAATAATAATTCTCATTATAATAATATTATTAAATAAATAAATTCCAATTATCACACTGCATACATGAAATATGTGGTCAATGTGACATGTGTCACATGGAAAATAAAAGTGAGACATAAATTCCTTACCGTAAGTCTTGAATTTCATCATTGTAACACCCCGAGATTTATGGAACTATTCTTTTCAAATAAATTTATATTTTGAAATAAACAAATTCAATGATTCCTTTTACATGAAAAAACTACATGGAATACATTTTACACAACACTGACTCGGTGTACGATGCACACAACACTATGTTTTCTTATGATACACGCAACATTGAGTTTATATGAAATATCTATATTTATTATTTTAATTATTTAAAAAAGATTATTATTACCTCATAGTTAAACATATAATTTGAATACTAAAAACTATTTTTCAAATATTGTTTATAATTTTTCTATACAAAATCAATATATTGATAATAAATGAAAGGATTCTTGGTAATGTTGTTTTTCTATATTAAAACATTATTTTCTAGAATGAACTGATTTTAATTATAAATATAATTATATAAACATTTAGAAATTGAATTTCATAAACTAATTTTTTTTTCGATTTCATTATTTTGAAATTAGCTTTAGGTGAATTTTTGGTATTTTCTGAGAAAACTCATTTTCTGATTAATAGTGAAAAAACTAATTTTTAATTAAAAACTAACTTTTTGTCAAATTAATTATTAATGGTAAATGATATTATAAATATGTTTAAAGGTAACATTAGATGAATATTAAATCTATTAGTAAATTGAAATTCCTTAGAATAAATTAATAATTGATACTGAAAATAAAAGCTTAACAAACATTCCAACATTTTTCTACACTAAAATCCCATATTTTGTCTCTTCTAAGAGATTTCCACTAATCATAATTTTACCCCTTCAATGAAGGGAAATAAAAAAATCCCAAATATACCAATTTATTTAGTATAATATTTAGTTTTTAATGAGATCTTGTTAATTTTTGACCAAAATGATTAGTAAAAGTTATTAAAATTAATCAAAGTGGATAAGGCCAAATTAATATTAATTAGGGAGTAAACCTTAAAATTAAGGGCCTAAATGACCAATCAACTTTTTGAAAACCCATTTTATATCTATATATTTTCCTTAATCATTCCATTAATGAGTTGGGTTGTTTGGGTAAGTCTTTTTCTAATTATGAACTTCTGAACACCTAATTTGTTTCTAAAAATTCCGTGTGACTTCTTTTCCTTCCCTATAAATGGAAACCAACTCTACCCATTCAGAACATCTCTCATGTAATTACCCAACCCCAGTTACCCAGATTTGGGAATTAATTTAATACATAGGCATGATGACAAGGAATCAAGTTCCGAAGGACCGATCAGTTTAGCAGTCTTGAAAAATAGATTACATACATAAAATTTACATTACACATTATAACATACAACACAACATAAATAATCCTTTATGAACACCATTATTCCATTTTATTAATCCTACTTATCAATCACAATACACTTCTTGGAATAATGTGAAAAATAAAAAATAGAAAGGGGTGAGCTCAGATGATCAGTAAGGATAACAAGATAGCAAAAACATTCATAAACAAGCATAAACATTTAAGGAAATGTAAAACTAAAACAAAGGCCTTTTAAACATAAAATTCAGAATAATGTTGAAAAAATAAATGAAATAATTCCATTTACTTATACACATGGATATTCTATTTTTCAAATAATCACATGCAATATCAATAACCACTTTCATAATGAAGGAATGCATAATACCAAACTATCATAACCACATTGTCAAGGCCTTGTTCCAAGACTACATATAAGATTTTGTCAATTCCTTCTGCCAAGACACTAGTTTATTTCATGAGTCCTACCGATGCATCGAGGAGCTATAGAGGGCTCCGCCCATCACTTATTAAGTGCAATTCATTCCTCATATAAACAGTTTTAAAATTTACATAAACATTCGTATTAAAACTAGCATACGAAATGTCAATACTTTCTCTATAAACCATTAATGGTATAAAAACAACACATCCATTGTCAAAATATCAAAAAACCATCAATACAATATGGAAGTTTTGTATCATAAAAAATCAACATCAAATAATCTTAAAATCCATCAAAGGATGTTGACATAGATGAAATCAAAACTATTTGAGAGAAATATCTCTGTTTTTTAAATCATTTAAAAGGAACATAATTATAAAAGAAAAAATTTACTTTTAAAATATTCGTATAAGATGGTAAGGGAATCTTAGGCGATTTTATAATGGGGGAAAATATCCGCACATGCCGTATAAGTTAAAAAAGGCATTCTTACCTTAATTCTGTCGAAAATGTTAAAATGACCTTGTTTGGAAAATGACGGAAAGATATCTTTATAAACTTCTTATAAAAAATCAAACAAGGGTATAAATTACTTTAACCCATAGTCTGTAAAATATTAATAATTATTTGAAATAAATTTTTAAGAAACAATATGTGGATGATAAAGAGGTACCGGTAGATAATTACATATAAACAACTTTAGATAATGAAGAGATTGTAGAATTAACCCTTACCTCGTTGTAATCAATCAAGTCATATGAACAATAGTCAATAACCACCAAATGAATAATAGAATACCATGAATATAAAGAAAATCATGATAATATATATCAAATGGTAGTACAAAATACATCACATGCAATAAATAATTGGTGAACAATGGAAATCTCACTCGATTAAAAGTTTGATAAGAAACCCCTTATATCGTGTCAGACTTGACCCGTTCGTTCTTTAATATACTTAATAATAAAATAAAGTTAATTTATACTTGCTTAAGATACTTTTTCAAGTTTATTATTCCTTCTATAGCACTTATTACCATATTATAAACATTATGTAATTATTTAAGTTAGTAATGTTCATTTTGTCGAAATTTGGAACTTGATTAAGAAATGAACACTTTATAGTTACAAGTTGTTCACATGGTCAAAATTTCATTATATACAAAATGATATTCATGATTTAGATATCATATATATCATATATATCCAGTATATACATGTATTTATAACAGTACATATCATTTTTGGATAAAAAATTAAATGCACCATTCATGGAGATGGTAAGTCGTACGTACGCATGAACGCTACTTTCATTTCTATATCTTATCTTAATTGAATTAAAACATAATGATATATATGAATATATTGTAATTACATTATAATATCATATATAATATCATTAACTCTATCCATTATATGTCCCACATATGGTATTAACGAGTCATATCACTTTGAGTGGGCAGTAGTCCACACTTCCTCAAATGAAATCATCACGTTTACCCATAATGGAATCTATTAAGGTATTATATAAAAGAAAAATAAATAATCATGAAGAAAACATAAACATAATATATATATCATATATAAATATAGTTTCATCATAATGGCAACAATGAGAGGTGGTAGGAGATAATTGAACAATCATCGTTTTGTGAGGCATTAGTTTGACATCCACAGAAACATTATGTTCTTCACCCATTAGAAGGAGTTGTGTGTAATTTTAGTTGTAATACATCTCATAAAAATATCCCAGTATATTCAGGATATTTCTATTGTTATAAAAGAAAGAAATAAAAATATTTTAGGTGTTGGAGAAGTAAAATAAAAGAAAAGAAGTTAAGAGAAACTATTACCTTTAATTTGAGTATCTTCCTTTGGTTTGAACCAAAACGACTTCTTGAAGTGACTTATGCCTAGGGTAAGTCTTATAAGATGAGGAGAGGGATGCAATGAGCATAATTTGGTAGAGTTTGTTCAATCCTAAGTTCTTGATATGTGTGAGTAATTGGTTAGAAGTGGTCTTCTTTTATAAGGGGGAGGAGGGGCTCTTTAAGAAAGTGTGAAAATGTTATTTTATTATATAATGATATTCAGTTTATAAAGGACAAAAGATAATAAGATTCAATGTTACGATGAATAATGGTGTAAATAAAATCATCCAATAAGAATTGGACATGTTTTGGATATTTGTTTAATATTTATAATCTAATTTATTTAAATCATTTATTAATGAGGTAAATACTGTATCATTATTGTGTCATAAATAATTTATTTTATTCGATTTCTAGAAATTATAAAAAAAATAACTTGATGTAGGAAATATTTTTATACTTCTAATGAATATTTATAGTTCAAATGAAAACGTATATAACATCATATAAAAACTAATTACCAAAATATTTTTGTTTATGTCAATTTTGTCTTTACTTTAAATTAATTAATCTAAAGTGTCATTATCATTCATAAGTGGCTCCATGTTGTCCCAAAATAGACCCAAGGATGCCCATGGTCGGCCATTACTGATCCAATATGGTTAGGACATGTGTTAAGGTAATTTTGAATTATTACAATATTCTTTTTTCCTTGAATTACCCTATTTACCTTTAACCGTGTTAAATAAAAGTCAAAAGTTACGATTCACCACACATTATTGTCATCTTATTGAACCAAATTTTATTTAATATGGTTACGTGTCTCTCATATTTTTTAAATTCAACTCATAGAAGAAGTAAAATGATGTTTTATGCGAATTTATAAATTCTCTTAGGAGGTGGGTAAAAAGGCGGTAGAAAGTTTAATAAAATTTTTATATATCTAAACATACAATAAAATGACTCCAATGAATTATTTTGCACATATATAGATATTATGTATCTATTTTGACCTAAAAATTTTAAATAAAATAAATAATTATTTAAATAAAATGTTGTTTTTAACCAATTACTCAGTGCATTTTCACTATTCATAAAAAATTGATGTTCCTCAGAAAAATACCAAAAAATCAGCCTATGATATATTTGATATTAATAATTCAAAAAGAATGTCTATTTTACCAAATTCAAAACTTATAAGTTTCATTAATTAATTTAAAATTAATTCTTGTTGTCAAAACAAATAGCGTGTTTCTAAGCAACAATAATTATCAAAAGATCGATACTTATTTATGTCCAATTTCAAAGTGAAATTAATTGAAATAAAAAGGATTGTATTAAATGATAGAAATATATTTAAATTAAACTTTAAAACTAATTAAAAAGGTAATATAACCATATAAATAAATAAGATTAAAAGGAACTTTTGAATTAAAATTCAATATTTTTCACAATTCACTAAAAAATGAACATTATCGGAAAAATACCAAAAATTAACACAAAGTAAATTTTGATGTCACAATTATAATGAATAAATTTATTTAGTCAAATTGATTATATATATGTTTCAAATATTGGACATAAAAGGGCTCTTTATTAAAAGGTAGTAAAATATAATTTTTTGAAAAATACTTCTTTTATCTGAAAAAATGAATTTATTCTTACATTATGTCTAAGACACTCGTAATATGGATTATAATATTATAAGGATTATATAAAGTTCAAAATTAAGTTAAAACTATTTATAATCGCTTTTGAACGGCTAGTTTGGTAAGTCGTGGTGCGGTTGAACTTAGTGCTGCGTGTAATGAAAGTTATTGAATTACTTTGAAGAAATAATGTACTATGAAATCTTGGGGTATTACATTCTTCCCTCCTTCAATAGATTTCATCCTTGCAAGTTGAAATTTTTCTTCTAAAATAAAAGGATGAAAATAGAAAATACCTTTGTGGGAAAACCCTCATCGAAATTTGGGTTAATAAAATTTAGTCTTAATAAGTGGAAAAGGGGAATTAAAAATTCACCACAAAATTATGATCTCAATTAAGAGAAAATTGGTTTAAATTAGAGACACATAACTGGAGGAAAACATAAATATTTATAGGGATTGATTGAGATGATATGTAATAAACAATTGTATAATTGAGGTCCTCAAATCCATCATTCTATGATGATTTAAAATATCATCGGTTCAACAAAACATAAGGTATTAGGATAACACATTTTTTGTTTTATGATCTCGTACCTAATGTTTAAGAATTGATTTCTTCATAGAATAAGATAAGAAAAAATATATATATTCTTGACAAGTAGAGTTCAATCTTTAACTAATTTCTACCACAAACTCATCTTTCACTCTAAAATATAATAGAACATTAAAATAATATTTTATTTATCCTATCCGTATAGTGTTCCAAAAAATGAAATTCTAATTAACCTACCAGACCTTAAAAAACTACATTATTCAATCCAGGACATCACATGGGCCGGTGGTAGGTGATACACCCATGTCTCCTTTCAGTTGAGGGTTTAAGTCTCGCAGCCTTGCCGGACGTGACAGGTTACCGCTCGACCTCTGGGTTGTCCTTTTTATGGCAATCCAAAAATGAACTATAATAATCTAATATACTCTTGTCCAAACTCAAAGTCAAAAATTTATAAGGTAGGTAAACCCAATGGAGATCATTTTTTTACGTAATAACATGTGAACACCTTCATCATGTATTCTTTTAAAACACTACAACATTCTGAGTTAACATAAGACCTTATCGATTACATTCATGCTCCCTTATTCCTTATAGAATACTATATATACTCCTTCTATCAAAAAAATGGTGTAAACTCCAAAAATGATGGAATATACAAATCATTAATCAGTTTCATGGTAGTCAATAATATCCAATGTAATTTATCCAAATCAATCATGTATTATTCCAAAATCACTACCTCAGTATCAGAACCATATTATGTTTTACCTTTATCTCAACCATATATTTTCAAAACATTTAACATACAATTCAGTCACTTTTCTTGGTTCCAAACAATCTCATGTCCTTAATGAAATAGTACTGTATTACAATCCTTATATACTTCATAATTATTATAAACAGTGCATCATTGATACAACACTCAAATGACATAATTCATTAATAACAACATAAGCACTCTAATCATTCCTTCTCATTTGTAGTCATATCATAACATAATTATTATCCAATAGCATCATTTTGGGTATACTCTAATGATTTGTACATTGGTTCACGTAATGCCCCAACTCATTTCAGATGAAGTGTTGTACATTTGAAACCTTTTTATTACCCTTGAAGTCACGTACATGGTGTCCTTTTTATCCACACTTATAACAAACTCCCATTCATTTTAGGCATGTTCTTGGGTGTTTCTTCCCACAGTTATCACATATAGGGAAATTCTTCTTTTCCATCTTCCCATTATCCATCTTTCTCTCTTCCATCCTTTTCTTCTCTTTATTCCATTCAAATCAATAGAACTCAGAGAATTCATTATGTATCTTATTAACACATGATAATATTTCTCCATATGTTGAGAACACATGGAAGAATATTTACCTTCTAAATATTGGCTTCATACTGTGAAAGATATGATCCTTCTTACTCTTTGGATCATATGTATTGTTGGACTTCACATTCCTTCTACTGGGTTCCATTCCTATACAATGGAACTAGGCCAGTTTTTGAATTGCAATGAATAATTCCAAACTTGTAATACACCTAATGTAAATTGAAAAGTATATGGATATAATCCATAATAATAAAAATATTTTTATAGTAGGTATATACTGGTAAATCCATCATAATGATTTGTAAAGAAAATGAGAATTATCCTAAGAATATCCCTTGGGAGTGTCGTAACCAAGAGTGAAACATGGCCTGTTGTCGTGCACCAGTTCCTGTTCGAGTCCAGCTTAAAGTGGTGTTTTGGGTTTTACCCCTAGGAACATCTGTTCCAGAGCTGCCTCTAATTGCTTGTATCCAGGCAGGGATGTATTTCTTTGAAAACTCACAAAATCCCTAAAATATCAAAATTTAATAAAGTTATTCTATACTAATCTTCAATGTCTATTTTAGGGTAATGTGTTCTAATCAATGTTTATCTAAATCTAGTTTCCAAGGTTATTGCTAAGCTTCCTCTGATACCAACTCTAATTCCCCAAACCTAGTTACCTGTAGAGACCCGAAGCTTGACGTACATGGACATTAAATTACATTTGCGGAATACTTAGTACATAAAAAAAACACACACACAAGGATCGTAATAGTTTAGTGTCTTTGGAAACTCGGAATATAATCTTCTAATCGTAGTGAAAGATCATCAAAAGCTCCCATAAAGATCTTCTTCTTTTTTTACCTAAAACCTTTATTTATATCCTGGGGAAAAGAAAACATAAAAGGGTGAGCTCAAATGCTCAGTAAGGGTAAACAAAAGAAATATCAATAACATCGTATTCATAAGAACATAACATTTTGGAAATCTTAACCTGCAAAAGAGAGCATAATTTCATAACATGGGATAAATCATGGCAGTGAAATGTAATCACAATAATCATAACTTAAAAAAAATTAAACTTTGTGGAATACACACATAATCATAGAGAATCATTTCTTGTTAGTCATGACTCATTTCCAATACTATCTTAGTGGACAAAGTCCCTTTCTGAATCGAGTAACCCTCGTTTCAGTCCTATTTCACTGAACCGGTATAACCTACCATTCCAGCCATGTCTGTCTCATGAGATATAAAATCTTTACCCAATGCATTGGAGGGAGATATAGGTCCCATCCATCTCATAATGAATCCTTTCTTATGTGTGCCACAAAATCATAAATCATACATCATTGCATAACCCGTGTAATAAAAATGGGATTCTTAAACAACATGACATCATAAAACCATTCATATAAGGTAAAGGAATTCATAAACATAATTCCATCACAACATAGTCAAATCAATGTAAAAATATGGATAGAAACAGAACCCTTTATTATCTTAGATGAAAAATAATTTTGATAAAACACTTGAATTTAATTCTTGAGGAAAATATCCTTTTTTCTTCAAAATCAATTTCTTTTCACAAAACATCATGCAATTTTAAAAGAAAAAGATTTTATTGAAAATAGTCATGAAATATTATGGAGGAAGGTTCATTAAAATAAGGCTTTATAAAACCGTAAAAATCCGTTCGTGCCGTATAAGTTAAAAAAAACATTCTTCGTACTTTTGTGGGAAAAGTCAAAAAGTACCTTGTATGAAAAACGACAAAAGATTCCTTTCATATCTTTTACTAAAAACTCACCTAAGGGTAAAATTGGATTTAAACAATTATAGGTGGATGGAAATAATATTACATATTGAAGAAACATAGATGTGGATGATAAAATACACCCCAGTAAATACCAAAGTATAAACAATCTTGGATAAAAATGAGATTGTGATATTTCCATTACCTTAGGTCCGACTTGCTTTGTAAGTGTCCGAACCTCCTCTTCTTTGAAGCGCCTCTTTGAGACCTCCTCTTAGGGCACTAAAATTGGCCTTTGTGGAAGACCATAACCTCTAGGATGTTGCTAGGGAAGTGGAGAAGAGATTTTGGCAGGGGTTGGCCGAGCTTGAGTGCTCAAATTGGTGTGAGGAGGAGGGGGGGGGGGGGGAGGTGTCCTTTTATAAGGGAGGAGAGGGGCACCTTAGGAATATCTCAAAATATTATTTTATATTAAAGTCAAAATCAGTTTATAATGGTTCCAAAGGGTCTTATTTCGAATCTAAAGTGGGGATGGGTCGAAATCCTATCAACCAATAAGATTTAGACAAGTTTAGGGTATTATTTTAACCTTATCAATTAGATTTAACTCTAAGTTAAATAATTTAACTTTTACCGTGTCTTTTTGTTTTCTTTCTCTATATGGTTAATACACTTACTATAACATGCCAACCGAACCCCAAATTGTATATTATTAATACATATATCCTTATCTAAGTCATTTGGCCGAACCTTAGATTTTTAGGAATAAAATAACAATTAATAATATAATATTTGATTTAAAAACTATTTTGTGTCAATTTTGACACTATTTGATACATGATTTTTGTGAAAGTCATAACAGAATTATATGTTCTAACCAAGTTGATTAAATCAACACTAATATATCATAGTAACCTATAGAATTAGTGTAATTCATAAAAAGTCTCAAATTACATTTATTTTGGTATTTATAATATCAATTATGTCAATATTTCATTAATAAGATAATTACTGCATCATCTTTGTGTCATAAATAAATTAAATTATTTGATGTCTAAAAATTAAAAATAAAATACCATCATGTAGGAAATCGTTTTAGCGTTCTAATGAATATTTACAATCGAATTTATCTTATGTACAACCCTATATGAAAAATGTTTTAGTAAATAAACTTTGATTTTGACTCTTTTAACTCTTCTTTGAATTAAATAATAATAAATGTCCTAATCTAATCCAAGTGGGCCTAAATGGTCATATTTTATTTCTAAGCTTGTTTTTGGTCGAATTACACTTGTCCAATAGAATTAGGACATGTGTTAGGGTAATAATAATATCATTTTTACCCTTAATTACCCTATTTACTTTTAACTGTGGTAAATAAAAGTAAAAAGTTACTATTCACCAAAAATTATTTTCATCTCATTGAACCACATTTTACTTACTGACATCAACCGTGTCTCTCGGATTTTTGAAATTCCATTCACAGAAGCGGTAAAATTATGTTTTATGAAAAATTCAGTTTTTTTAACTACCACTTAGTAGTTTCACTATTCATCAAAAATTGATGTTTTTCAGAACAATGCCAAAATTTCATCCTAAGCTATATTTCATATTCCAAATTCAAAAATGAAGTCTATTTTACCAAATTCATAACATAAAAGTTTCATTAATTAATTTTATAATTAAATCCCGCTGTTAAAACAAATAGCGTGTTTTTAAGAAACAATATCTATCAAAAGATTGACACTTGTTTATGTCTAGTTTAAATGTGAAATTACATCCAATGACCAACATTGTATTAAATTGTAAAAATATATTCTAAATATACTTTAAAACCACTCAAATTAATAATTTATCACTATTAATTATTTAGATTGAAAAAGTTGTTTTTAACTAAAATTTAGTAATTTTCACTATTCATCAAAATATGAAAGTTATCCGAAAATCACCAAAATTTCAGCTTAGGCTAAATTCGATACTCTGAATCCAAAAATAAAGTCCATTTTGAGAGCTAAAATTTCTAAAATTTTAAAAGGTGGTCATTACTATTGATAATGGCTAGATTTAATAATATTTTAATAGCATATCGTTGTTTAGTGAAACTCAGTATTACATACTACACACGCTATCGAGGAAGGTCGCGATTGCGTGTAATGCAAGGCAAGTCAAGTATGCGTGTTGTGCAAGCTCCTTTTGGTGCAGCATACAACACAAGACATTAATGAAATTAAAAAGAATATTTTTAATAAAATCTCGGGCTGTTACATTCTACCCCCCTTAAAATGAATTTCGCCCTCGAAATTCGTCGGGGTTATAAATGGTTTACTATTCGAAACTTTCTTTAATAGAGATCCACATCGTAAAAAGGAATACCAAAACTTGGCTTTAAAAACTAAAGTATGAAATGTAACGATTACCCAAATAAACTAATCACTAGGTTTCCACATAGGTGAAAATATGGATATGGAAGAGAAATCTAACCATCATGTTCTGATGGAGAGTGGTAGAGAACACGGCTATGGAAAAGCCAGTAATCACAAATCCATAGATTTGTGATGATATAAGGTACCATCTGATTCATCAGGTATAAGATCACTAGGACAACATTTTTGGTTTTCAAGATCATTTCCCTAAAGTTGAAAATTTGCTTAGAATAAATACTTACTTTATTTTGGTACAATCTCACTGTTGTTCGTGCCTTGAACAATTTCCACTTCATCTCTTAAATAAATGAAGTTGAATTTGTTATTTGTGAAGTGTTAGCAGATTATGTGATAGAATGATGGGTCATTCCATCTGTCTTAAACAAAAGGTTAGAAAAAGTTATTAAATATACATAAGTCATTCTATAGTGAGATTAATAATATATGGTTCCTAAAATGGACTTATACTTAATATAATAAAACTAGTTTCAACTAAACAGGGACTTCCTGTAGGCCAGTGGTAGGCGATAAAGGCCAGTCGCACTTCGGTTATGGGTTCGATTCCCATAGCCTTGTCCGACGCGATGGGCTGTCGCCCGTCCGGCAGGTTGTCCTTTTTCTAAAACAATATTACTATAACATCCCATCAATAATATCGAAAAAAACATCTATCCCTAAACAATACTAACTTATGTCCAACATAATCCATTCCAATCTTTAGGCTTATCCATAATACTGCAGTCCACTCTCATAATATAGTGAAAACAATTACCAGAGATTTAATACCATCGTTGATCCCCATATATCATAAGATATTTTTTGTTGGTCACATTCCAAACATTAAAAGTCTTTAATCGTGTATTCTCTTGAATATCTTAGTGAAAACATGAATGTAGTTAAAAGTAAACACTTTCCACATACCAAAATCCTCAAAATTCTATATACTCAAACCATGATATCACTTAGTCCTTATATCAATCATGAGCTCATGAATACTGTCAAACATTTCGTTTTCTTGTTTTCCCTTCATTATGCACATATCATCTTATTTCCAAAAAAATATCTCAATCACTTTTAATTCCACATTAGACCAATACATAAATTTATGATACAACATTATTTTGGAATCCCATTACATAAACACTTAATCATTCCACCACATCTTTGTCATATTCAACATCTCCAATATTGATCGGATGTGACTTCCCTTTGTCCTTTTCCTTAAGCGGTTGCTCATGTCGATCATCACTAACCCTTGGATTAGGGCATTTATTAGCATAATGCCCCATTTCCTTGCACTTGAAGCATTGAAGTGTTGGTTGTGCGTTCTCTGCAGTGTTTGCTTTATTCACTTCATTAGAATCCCTTTTTCCATTACTTCGACACTCAGCTGCTCGATGACCTTCTTTTCCACACTTAAAACATTTTCTAGTCCCTTTAAGACAATCTCCACCATGCTTATTTCCACACATTGTGCATAAGGAAACATTCATCTTCTTTTCACCATTATTCTGAGATTTCTCCTTGAACTCCATCTTTCGTTTCTTGTCAAAACCATGAGATGGATATGTAACACCGACTTCCATTTCTACCTTGATAGCACAACGCACAATTTCTTCATAGCTACTGAAGTCTCTTATAGCTAATGCCCTTCGAAGACTTGGTTTTAAGCCACTGAAAAATCGATCAACTTTACTTTCAGGTTAGATGATAATGCTAGATGCATACCTTGCAAGTCTTGTAAAATTCGCTTCGTATATACCAACAGATTCATCATCCTTCTGTTTCAGCTCAAGAAACTCCTTTTCCATCTTCGTTCGAAGAATATGAGGGAAGTACTTACTGAAAAACAAGTTCTTCAACTCGTCCCATTCCATGGACTCAATTTCATCTCTTGGCCTCGTATTCTTGATAAGATTCCACCATTGATCAGCTTCACCTTCCAAACGATATACTGCTAAGATGACTTTATCATGTTCAGAACATTGAAGAACTGAAAATATCATTTCAGTAGTACTAATCCATTGTTCAGCAACTAATGGATCAGTAGACCCACTGAAAGAAGGCGGACACTGCCTCATGAAGGATTCAACAGAATGTTGCTCCTTCTTTTGCTCGTTTGGAAGTCCTGCATGATTCATAGCTTGAGAAATATGTGTGAGCATGGCTACATGATTTTGCATTCCAGCTCCCATATCGTTTGGTTGCTCAGGGGGACAATCATTGCATTGTCCATTGCATTGATCAACACGGTTCCTTCGGGTTCCAACCATCGTCTAAAACCCCAAAAGAATAGTGTGAGAGGCAAAAATAATGCTAGGGAAAACAACATAATAAAGGGGTAGTGCCCTCAATATCTAACATCTTAGGCTAAATTCTAAGATCGTTAGAGAAATTCTAGGACTATAACCTATACGTATACTTAACCTTAGAGACATCCCTAGACATACCTTAGAAATATATCTAGGGATCTCACTAACGTTTTCGCATCCTAGTTTCCAAAGGTTGACTAAACCTTTCCTCTGATACCAACTGTAGAGACCCGAAGCATGACGTACATGGACATTACATTACATTTGCGGAATACTTAGTACATAACAAAAAACACACACACAAGGATCGTAATAGTTTAGTGTCTTTGGAAACTCGGAATATAATCTTCTAATCGTGGTGAAAGATCTTCAAAATCTCCCATAAAGATCTTATTTTTTTTTACCTAAAACCTTTCTTTATATCCTGGGGAAAAGAAAACATAAAAGGGTGAGCTCAAATGCTCAGTAAGGGTAAACAAAAGAAATATCAATCACATCGTATTCATAAGAACATAACATTTTGGAAATCTTAACCTGCAAAAGAGAGCATAATTTCATAACATGGGATAAATCATGGCAGCAAAATGTAATCACAATAATCATAACTTAAAAAAAAATTAATCTTTGTGGCATACACACATAATCATATAGAATCATTTCTTGTTAGTCATGACTCATTTCCAAGACTATCTTAGTGGACAAAGTCCCTTTCTAAATCGAGTAACCCTCGTTTCAGTCCTGTTTCACTGAACCGGTATAACCTACCATTCCAGCCATGTCTATCTCATGATATATAAAATCTTTACCCAATGAATTGGAGGGAGATATAGGTCCCACCCATCTCATAATGAATCCTTTCTTATGTGTGCCAAAAAATCATAAATCATACATCATTGCATAACCCATGTAATAAAAATGGGATTCTTAAACAACATGACATCATAAAACCATTCATATAAGATAAAGGAATTCATAAACATAATTCCATCACAACATAGTCAAATCAATGTAAAAATATGGATAGAAACAGAA
Organism: Viscum album; assembly: GCA_963277665.1. NCBI lineage: Eukaryota > Viridiplantae > Streptophyta > Magnoliopsida > Santalales > Viscaceae > Viscum > Viscum album. The sequence continues at coordinate 1,647,065,113 of OY728132.1, forward strand.
CCCTTTATTATCTTAGATGAAAAATAATTTTGATAAAACACCTGAATTGAATTCTTGAGGAAAATATCCATTTTTCTTCAAAATCAATTTCTTTTCACAAAAAATCATACAATTTTAAAAGAAAAAGATTTTATTGAAAATAGTCATGAAATATTATGGAGGAAGGTTCATGAAAATAAGGCTTTATAAAACCGTAAAAATCCGTTCGTGCCGTATAAGTTAAAAAAAACATTCTTCGTACTTTTGTCGGAAAAGTCAAAAAGTACCTTGTATGAAAAACGACAAAATATTCCTTTCATATCTTTTACTAAAAACTCACCTAAGGGTAAAATTGGATTTAAACAATTGTAGGTGGATGGAAATAATATTAAATATTGAAGAAACATGGATGTGGATGATAAAATACACCCCAGTAAATACCAAAGTATAAACAATCTCGGATAAAAATGAGATTGTGATATTTCCCTTACCTTAGGTCCGACTTGCTTTGTAAGTGTCCGAACCTCCTCTTCTTTGAAGCGCCTCTTTGAGACCTCCTCTTAGGGCACTAAAATTGGTCTTTGAGGAAGACCAGAACCTCTAGGATGTTGCTAGGGAAGTGGAGAATAGATTTTGGTAAGGTTGGGCCGAGCTTGAGTGCTCAAATTGGTGTGAGGAGGAGGGGGAGGAGGTGTCCTTTTATAAGGGAGGAGAGGGGCACCTTAGGAATATCTCAAAATATTATTTTATATTAAAGTCAAAATCGGTTTATAATGGTTCCAAAGGGTCTTATTTCGAAGCTAAAGTAGGGATGGGTCGAAATCCTATCAACCAATAAGATTTAGACAAGTTTAGGGTATTATTTAAACCTTATCAATTAGATTTAACTCTAAGTTAAATAATTTAACTTTTACCATGTCTTTTTGTTTTCTTTCTCTATATGGTTAATACACTTACTATAACATGCCAAACGAACCCCAAATTGTATATTATTAATACATATATCCTTATCTAAGTCATTTGGCCGATCCTTAGATTTTTAGGAATAAAATAACAATTAATAAAATAATATTTGATTTAAAAACTATTTTGTGTCAATTTTGACACTATTTGATACATGATTTTTGTGAAAGTCATAACAGAATTATATGTTCTAAACAAGTTGATTAAATCAACACTAATATATCATAGTAACCTAGAGAATTAGTTTAATTCATAAAAAGTCTCAAATTACATTTATTTTGGTATTTATAATATCAATTATGTCAATATTTCATTAATAAGATAATTACTGCATCATCTTTGTGTCATAAATAAATTAAATTATTTGATGTCTAAAAATTACAAATAAAATACCATAATGTAGGAAATCGTTTTAGATTTTTAATTAATATTTACAATCGAATTTATCTTATGTACAACCATATATGAAAAATGTTTTAGTAAATAAACTTTGATTTTGACTCTTTTAACTCTTCTTTGAATTAAATAATAATAAATGTCCTAATCTAATCCAAGTGGGCCTAAATGGTCATATTTTATTTCTAAGCTTGTTTTTGGTCGAATTACATTTGTCCAATAGAATTAGGACATGTGTTAGGGTAATAATAATATCATTTTTATCCTTAATTACCCTATTTACTTTTAACTGTGGTAAATAAAAGTAAAAAGTTACTATTCACCAAAAATTATTTTCATCTCATTGAACCACATTTTACTTACTGACATCAACCGTGTCTCTCGGATTTTTGAAATTCCATTCACAGAAGCGGTAAAATTATGTTTTATGAAAAATTCAGTTTTTTTAACTACCACTTAGTAGTTTCACTATTCATCAAAAATTGATGTTTTTCAGAACAATGCCAAAATTTCATCCTAAGCTATATTTCATATTCCAAATTCAAAAATGAAGTCTATTTTACCAAATTCATAACATAAAAGTTGCATTAATTAATTTTATAATTAAATCCCGCTGTTAAAAAAATAGCGTGTTTTTAAGAAACAATATCTATCAAAAGATTGACACTTGTTTATGTCTAGTTTAAATGTGAAATTACATCCAATGACCAACATTGTATTAAATTGTAAAAATATATTCTAAATATACTTTAAAACCACTCAAATTAATAATTTATCACTATTAATTATTTCGATTGAAAATGATGTTTTTAACTAAAATTTAGTAATTTTAACTATTCATCAAAATATGAAAGTTATCCGAAAATCACCAAAATTTCTGCTTAGGCTAAATTCGATACTCCAAATCCAAAAATAAAGTCCATTTTGAGAGCTAAAATTTCTAAAATTTTAAAAGGTGGTTATTACTATTCATAACGGCTAGTTTTAATAATATTTTAATTGCATATCGTTGTTTAGTGAAACTCAGTATTACATACTACACACGCTATCGAGGAAGGTCGCGATTGCGTGTAATGCAAGGCAAGTCAAGGATGCGTGTTGTGCAAGCTCCTTTTGGTGCAGCGTACAACACAAGACATTAATGCAATTAAAAAGAATATTTTTAATAAAATCTCCGGCTGTTACATTACCCGTGCATTATTTTAATAAATTGTCATGATTACAGGAATCTTGCCCCAAAGGACCGATCGGTTTAGTAGTCTTGGAAAATAGATTACATACATAAAAGTTACATTACACTCTATATCATACAACAGAACATAAATAATCTTTTATGAACACCATTATTCCCTTAGATTAACCCTACTTATCAATCACAATACACTTCATGGAATCCTGTGAAAAATAAACATAGAAATGGGTGAAATCAGATGCTCAGTACGGATAACAATATATCCAAAACATTCATAAATAATCGTAAATATTTTTGGAAATGTATAACAAAAAAAGCCATTAAATATTCATCTTCAGCATAATATGGAAAAAATTAATGAAATAATTCAATTTACTTATTCACAAGGTTATTCCACTATTCGAATAATAACATGTAATACCAATAACCACTTTCATAATGATGGAATGCATAATATCAGACTATCATAACCACTTAATCAAGGCCTTGTGCCAAGACAACAAATAATATTTTGTCAATTCCTTATGGCAAGACACTTGTTTGTCTCAGGAGACCTACCGATGCATTGAGGAGCTATAGCAGGCTCCACCCGTCACTTATTAAGTCCAATGCATTCCTCATATGAACAGGTTTAAAAATTACATAAAAATTCGTATTAAATCTTGCATAAGAAATTTCAGTACTTTCTCCATAAACCATGAATGGTATAAAAATAATGCATACATATCCAAACACATCACAAAACCTTCAATACAATATGTTAGTTTTGTATCATAATAAATCAACTTCAAATAAGCTTAAAATCAATCAAAGGATGTTGACATAGATAAAATCTAAACTATTTGAGAGAAATATCTATTTTCTTAAAATAATTTAAGATTCACATAATTATAAAAGAAAACATTTACTTTGAAATTATTTTTATAAGCTTGTAAGGGAATCTTAGACGATTTTATAATGGTGAAAAATAGTGGCACACCCCGTATAGGTTAAAAAAGAAATTCTTACCTTAATTCTGTCGAGAAGGATAAGAAGTCCTTGTTTGGAAGACGACGGAAAGATTCCTTTATAAAAATATTATAAAAAGTTAAAAAATGGTATAAATGACTTTAAAACATAGCCTATAAAATATTAAGAATGATTTGAAAAACATTTTTATGAATCATGGATGTGGATAATAAAGAGGTCCTAGTAGATAATTATGTATAAACAACCTCAGATAATGAAGAGATTGTAGAAATAACCATTACCTCATTGTAATCAATCAATTCATATGAACAATAGTCAATAACCACCAAATGAATCATAGAATACCATGAATATAATGAGAATCGTGATAATATATATCAAATGGCAGTACAAAATACACCACATGCAATAAATAAGCGGTGAACAATGGAAATCTCACGGGATTAAAAGTGAGATAAGAAACACCTTACCTCGTGTCCGACATGACCCATTAGTTCATTAATATCCTGACTAATAATCTAAATTTCATTTATACTATCTTAAGAACCTTTTTCAAGTTTATTATTCCTTTTATATCACTTATTACCATATTATAAACATTATGTAATTATTTATGTTAATAATGTTCGTTTTGTCGATATTTGGCACTTGATTCTGAAATAAAGACATTATAGTTAGAAGTTGTTCACATGGTCAAAATTTCATTATATCTAGAATTATATTAATGATTTAGATATCATAAATATCCAGTATATACATGTATTTATAATAGTACATACCATTTTGGGGTAAGAAATGAAATGCACCGTTCATGGAGATGGTAAGCTGTACGTATGCATGAACATTACTTTCATTTATATTTCTTATCTTAATAGAATTAAAACATAATGATACATAGTTATATTATAATTATAGTATTAATTAATATATAATATCATTAACTCCATCCATTATACGTCCCACATATGGTATTAATGAGTAATATCACTTTGAGGGGGCGGTAGTCCACACTTCCTCAAATGAAATTATCGTGTTTACCCATAATGGAAACCATTATGGTATGCTATAAATTAAAAATACAGAAGAATGAAGAAAACATAAACATAATATATATATCATATATAAATAAAGTGACATCATAATGGCCACCATGAGCGGTGGTATGAGGTAATTGAACAATCATCGTTTCACGAGGCATTAGTTTTCCATCCACATAAAAATTATGTTTTTCACCCATTAGATGTAGTCTTGTGTAGGTATAGTAAGAATCCATCTCATAAAAAAATCCTAGTATATTGAGGATACTTTTGTTGTTATAAAAGGAAGGAATAAAAAGAGTTTAGGGGTTGGAGAAGAAAAATATTAGAAAAAAAGGTAAGAGAAACTATTACCTTTAAATTTGGTAACTTCCTTTGGTTTGAACAAAAAGGACTTCTTGAAGTGCCTTCTGCTTATTTTAATAATTCTAGAAGGAGTATAGGGATGTAGGGAGCTTAATTTAGAATCTTTTGGACGATTTTAAATGCTTGAGAGGTATAAGGAATTGGTTAGATGTGGTCTCTTTTTATAAGGGGGAGGAGGGGCTCTTTAGGAATGTTTGAAAATATTATTTTATTATATAATGATATTAGGTTTCTAAAGGTAAAAAAATCGGTAGGGTTGAAGCTAATATGACTCAACGTTGAAATAAAATCTACCAATAATAACTGGACATGTTTTGGATATTTTTATAATATTTATAATCTAATTTATTTAAATCATTTATTAATGAGGTAAATACTGTATCATTATTGTGTCATAAATAATCTAATTTATTCAATGTCTAGAAATTATAAAAAAATACCATGATGTTGTAAATATTTTTATCTTTATAATTAATATTTATAGTAAATAATATTATTTATATAACACTATATAAAAATTAATTACTAAAATATTTTTTATGTCAATTTTGTCTTCAATTTAAATTAATTAATCTAAAGTATATTTATCATTCATATGTGGCACCATGGGGTCCCAAAATCAACACAATAATTCCAATTCTCTGACATTACTTATCCAATAAGGTTAGTACATGTTTTAAGGTAATTTTGAATTATTAAAATATTCTTTTTATCTTGAATTACCCTATTTACCTTGAACCGCGGTAAATAAAAGTCAAAAGTTACCATTCACCAAAAATTATTGTCATCTTATATAACCACATTTTAATTACAGCGGTTAACCGTGTCTCTCCGATTTTTTAAATTCAACTCACAGAAGCGGTAAAATTACGTTTTATGCAAATTTGCAAATACACCTAGGAGGTGGGTAAAAGACGGTAAAAAGATCAATAAGATTTTTATATATCTAAACTTATTATAAAATGACTCCAATGAATTATTTTAAACATATATATGTATTATTTATCTATTTTGACCTCAAATAAATTTAATTAAAATAAATAATTATTTAAATAAAAAGTCGGTTTTAACCAATAACTCAGTGTTTTTCCGTATTCATCAAAAATTGATGTTCCTCAGAAAAATACCTAAAAATAACACTAAGATATATTTTATTTGAATAATTAAAAAATTATATCTATTTTACCAAATTAAAAACATATAAGTTTCATTAATTAATTTAAAATTAATTCCCGTTGTCAGAATAAATAGCGTGTTTTTAAGCAACAATAACTATCAAAAGATCGATACTTGTTTATGTACAATTTCAAAGTGAAAATAATTAAAATAATAAAAGTTGTATTAAATGATAAAAATATATTGTAATTACACTTTAAAACTAATTAAAAAGATAATCTATCCATATAAATAAATTATATTAAAAGGTACTTTTGAATTAAAATACAATATTTTTCACTATTCATTAAAAATGAACTTTATCAGAAAAATCCCAAACATTTAGACAAAGTAAATTTTGATGTCCCCATTATAAAGAATAAATTTATTTAGTAAAATTGAATAAATATATGTTTTAAATATTGGATTTAAAATGGTTCTCCATTAAAATGTGGTAAAATTGCATTTTTTAAAAAATACATCTTTTATCAGAAAAAATGTATTTGTTCTTACAATATGTCTAAGAAACTCATAATATAGATACTAAAATTATAAGGATTATATAAAGATAAAAATTCAGTTAATACTATTAATAACCGCTTTTGAATGGCTAGTTTGGTAAGTTGTGGTGCGATTGAACTCAGTGTTGCGTGTAGTGCAAGTTATTGAATTACTTTGAAGAAATAATGTACTTTGAATTCATGGGGTGTTACATATCATGTCTCTAATGTTCTTACATGATATTCCCATGTAGTCTCAAAAAAATAATCCCTTAAACATTTGTTCTTAACATTGGTAGAAACCCTCTTAAGGAAACCTTTTCCCCTAAACCAAAAGAAGTTACTCGACTAAGAGGTAACATCATCTTTAAATCTCCTTTCCTTTATTTTATTTATCCAACCAATCCACTCCATTTTATTCAATTATTGTAGAAAACCCCAGTATATTAAAAATACTATTATGTTTTTATGAAATTTTTCTAACCCACACTTACACACATCTCCATCAAACAAATGCGGAACATATTGTTTCATTGTACTGCGAACTATTGCCTCTCGACATGATGATTGTTAATTTATCCTTTACTATCAATCGTGGTGGACATTATGATGAAACTATATTTATATAGGTAATATATTATATTTATTTTTTTTAATCTTTTTTATTCGTTTTTACAGCACACGTCTTTTTACCTTCCATTTGATGTTAGTACAATAATCGTGATTGATGATGTGTAGACTACCACCACCTCAAAGTGATGTGATATGTTCACACACCAAATAGAATGTATTAAAGATGGGTTTAATAAAATTATATGATATATATTATATATTAATTCTAATATGATTATATATATATTCATACAAATATATACATATTTCATTTTCATACGTTCTTTTAAAATGGAAATAAAAAACATTGAACAATGTTCATGCCTATGTACAACTTACCGTCTACATGAATGGTGTATTCCATTAAATACATCATTATTAAATGTATTATTATAATATAATTATACTTGATATTATTGATATTTATATCATTTTCAACATAAGGAATCATTATAAAACCCATTTTGACACTTGTGAAGAACAATGAAAATATTACCTGAAGTGAAAACATAACATGGGACAATTAAGAAGAGGGTAACATAAGGTCATAATAAAACCATATATGGTATTATTTATAATAATATTACTCTGTAAAATATTTATAATACAAATATATTTAGTATACTAGAATATTTTATAAGTATGGAGAGATCCAAGACACAATGTAAGGGGATTTTCATATCACTATAAATTTCTGTGAGATACAAGCTAAGTTTTCCACTCTTTCAAATTTGGTAGTGTATGTACATAGAATATTTTAATAAGTTTTATCTTATTCCAAAATTTATTGTTACTCACATATCCATTATATTGTCCTTATATTTATTGGTTTAGCTTTCAAATTTTACCAACTCAGTATAACACTTATGTCTCAATTATCTTTGTTGGAGACTCATATTCTGTAATGAATCTAAAATCTTTTTTGAGGTGTTTATAATTTCATTATACTTGTTATATAATAAATATAATTATTTTCAGGGTGTCATAATCTTCATGTGATTTCATTTTCTTACATATAGAGTATTATCCCATGTAACCATTTTAAAACAGTTTATTGAGACAATCTTATTATTTTTCGATACTGTTTTTTATTCATTACATTTGATGAAATCTATCAAGGATATTCGTGATTTTAATAATCCTAAATTTATTTATGATATTATGATTTTTAGTACCCTTTTCAACTATTTTTTAGATTATATAATTTGTTAATAAAATCAAATTGTCTCTCTCATAGGTTATAATCCCACTATATTAAAAAACTATGTTTTCAAAAATGTTTTGAAAAATATTTTCAAAACATCCTTGAAGATACTTATTAATGAAAAAATATTTAAAAAATGTTTTAGTTTTTTCAAAGATTCATTTCTATATTTTTATATATTTTTTCAATGAAAAATGTTTTCAAAATTTTATATGCTTTAAAAATCATTATTTTAAAAACATAGGATATTTTTCTTCAAGAAATGTTTTTAAATGACATTTCAAAATTAATTCCAATCTATGATAAAATGTGTTACTTTTGCTCATGAAATTATGGGAAAATTATTCAATGTTTCCATTCATATTATTTATCTGAATGTATTATTATTTGATGGGATTATATTTATGTGTCTTGTTTATCTTTCAAAGGTTATATGATGTTGAAACATGATTATATTCATGGTTTAGGTTTATGATGATATAATTATGAGTCTTCTCTACTTCCAAAGGTTACAATATATTTACATATTTATTATACCCATTTAATATAATGGGTTATGACATGTTTATTTATGATCATATGAAACATGTATGTTTGATTTCATTATGTTATGTGTGGGACCTATATCTCTATCCATTGCATTGGGTAAAAATTTATATCTCATGAGAAAAAATAGGGATAACATGAGGATTACTCAGTTTAGTAATAGATGTATTGAATAAAGGTTACTCAACTCAGTAATAATGGTATGAAATGATGGTGACTTGGTTAAGTACTACAAAGCTAGAACAAGGGTTACCTGATTCTGTAAAAAACAGTTTACACTAAGATTGTCTTGAAATTGATTCCTAGGATACTATTGAAATAATTATATGCTTATGTGTTACCAAAATTCCATCTCTTACACATATTTTATGCTTTCTTGGATAATGTACTTTACTTCCTTTTGAATCATGTCTTCTCAGATTCCATGCTTTATGTTGTGATTCATTTATGTGAGCTTTGATATGAAGGGTACTATCTTCTGTATCCATGATCATGTTCTCATACCCTTATTTTCAAGTTTATGCATACATGTATCCATTCATTACCCTTACTAAGCATGTGATCTCACCAAATATTTTGTTTCATTCACTAGGTTATGAAGATATGTATTATTTTTTATGTGTCTAATAAGGGTACCAGTCAATGAGAACCTAGTGGGAGATAATATAGCTTATTTATGTACATATATTTATGTTTTCATTTTTACAAAGGAACTAGACTATTACGGTCTTCTTGTGTCTATTTGTACAACGATTATGTTTTCTGCAAAAGTTATGTAATGTAATTTTTTTGAAGTGAGGGTCGCAACAGTTGGTATCAAAGGAAATATTTAGTTAACCTCGAGAAACAAGGAAGATTAAATCACATAGATAAATCTATGAGATAGTCTAAGAATAATTATAGGGTTGAGATAAAGTATATGAAAATTACATGGAATATTGGTGAAGGATAGAGTGAGTGGATTCCAAAAAATAAATCCATTTTGGGATAATACAAGTAGATGTAACTCTATTAAAAATTTACGTATGGGTAACACCTCCATCAAGATTTTCAGGACTGACTTGAGGTATTTTGGTTCACAACAATGGGCATTGAATTACACTTAGTTAGACACTCTTGTGGGAAATACTTTTAGAATTCATAAACTCTTCAAGAACCATTATGAATAAATTAAACCTATGATGACTATGAATAACCTATGATAAAAATATGATGTCATAGATAATGTAATAATCCATAAGTTAGACATACAACAATAGGTTTTTGATGATTATATGGTTCCTTGTTATAATAACTATTTCTTACTATATGATTTTGGTTTTAGTCAATTTTTATAAACAGAAAAAACAACCTTAATGGTGATTGCAATGGAAAAGGCAATAATTTTCCACCAAATATGCTAAATGAAAAGGGAGATGGAAAGAAAAATATTTTTGATATTCTCACCTTGATTTATCAAGCCATGAATCATAGTGTAATTTTAAATTAACAATGCTGGGAATAAGATTATGTTGAGTCATTGATGAAGAAACATCTGCCATATTTCAAAGGGCCTTCTGATCCACATGTTACTGATCAATGGATGAGTACCATAGAAAAGATATTCCACTTTATTCAGTGTTAGAATCATGTTAAATTAATTCTATTTTTTTATCACTTGGAAGTAAAAGATGATCAGTGGTGGACTCTAATAAATAATATGAGGAATCATAATGAGATTGAATCCATGATTTGGGATGAGGTAAAGAACTTGTTTTTCAATAATTACATTCTTTTAATTATTCATACAAAGATGGAGAAAGGGTTTTGTGATTTTAATCCTAGGGATTATGAGTCTATTGGTATATATGAGAATAATTTCACAAGTCATTCATGGTACACACCATGAATTTTCATCCAACCCGAATGTAATGTTGATCAGTTATTTGGTGGTTTAAAGCTAAGACTAAAATGGGCATCAGGTATAAGTAAATTTAGTAGCTATGAAGTGATTTTCTGTTTTCCAATCGATGTTGAAATGGAGGTGGGAGTCACATATCAATTTCATTCATTTGAGATAAAGAGGAATACATAGTTTCAAAAAAACATTTAAAACCATGAAGAAAAAATGATGAAAATTACAGTATGCTAAAAGTGAGGGAACTGGGCGGGAGGAAATTTCCATAAGGGGCTAATTTTTTTTATGTTTGGATGGAGAGGGCCATTGAGAAATCAATTACTGAATTAATGGGATGAAGTTTACTCAAAATTTGAAAAGGGGAAAAGATGCACAGAATAAACCACCCAATATTCTATGATTCATGTGTATGGAGAATGGGAATTATGATATACATTTCTCAGACATTATGGTTTGTAATGATGATCAATTTAAGAAATATCTTATGCCAAGGGATAAGCAGAAATCTCATAAATTCATTATATTTGATATGGGGTGAAATAACTATGTGATGAAAGTTACACTTAATATCCACTCTAATATTAAAAATGTCATATTTGATTATGGATCTACCCACTATTTCATATATAATGAATATTTTATGGGTGTTATGAATCCACAAAAAAATTAGATTTGATATTAGTAGTGTAATCCCCTAATGGTACAATGAATTCATATCAAGTCTATGGTTTCTCTCTAGTTGAAGTTGGTGGGTTTTGATTCATATAAATCTTTTCATTCTACCTTTGGTCGAATTTGATGTCATATTCAGCATGCATTGCGTTTATCTACATAAATACAACACCAATTTTCAAGTAAGGGTAGTTATGTTCAACATTTCTATCCCTCTTATTATCATCCATCAATGTGGCGATATTTCTGAAATTACTATGAAGATTACAACTACTATATACGTCATAATTCCTAATAAAATTGGTTTTTTATCTCAAATGGTTGGATAGAAGATCAACATCAATGATATTCCTATTGTTTGGGATATTTTGTATATATTTCAAGAATATTTTTTTAGTCTTAAACCAAAACATGAAGTTCTGTTCTCAATAGAAAGTATACCTGCCTCCACACCAATTTGCAAGACTCCTTATTGAATGGCCTTGATTGAGTTGATGAAATTAGAGAAAAAAATCTATGAAAACCTTGAGATGGGATTCATTTGTAAAAGTGTGTAACCTTGGGGTGTATGGGTTCTGTTTTTTAAGAATAAAGATTCATCAATGTGATGCTGCATTGATTATCAGGATTTAAACAAGATCACACAGAAGAAAAATAATAGTTTTCCCGATATTAATGACTTTTTTGATCAACTAGGCAGAGGAAAACTATTTTTCAAGATTGACCTTCATTTTATATATAATTAATTTAGGGTGAATATGGAGGATATACCTATGATTTCATTTTTTAACATGTTATGGTCACTATGAATAAATAGTGATGCCTTTTGGTCACACTAATTCACCTTCTATCTTCATGGATTTAATGAATAAGGTCTTTATATATTACCTCGATATATTTGTTGTAATATTTATAGATGATATTATTATCAATTAAATGATAAAGGAATAAAATGAAGATCACATGATAATTTTATTGAAGACATGAAGGAAAGGGATGTTATATAGAAAATTTGCAGAATGTGAATTTTGGAAACAAAAGGTGTCATTTTTTTGGGTCACATAATCTTAACAGATAGTATAGTAGTAAATCCATAAAATAAACAAGATATTGAATTATATCCTAGACCAACCACAATAACATAGAACCATATATTTATTTGTTTAGGTTGATATTATCAATAGTTTTTGGAGAATTTCTCAGCACTATATAATCCCTGGACCAAGTTAACTCGAAAGGGTGTGAAGTTACTATGGACAAATGAATGTGATGAAAATTCCATGGAACTGAAGGGAGGGTTGGTCAGTGCACCTATACTTAAATTACCCTATAGTAGATAATGTTTTTAAATTTATAGTGACACATCCAAAAATGGAATGGGATGTTTACTTATGTAAAATAACATGGTTATATCCTATGCCTCAAAATAGTTGAAGATTCATTAGGAAAATTACCCAACTCATGATTTTTATTTAGCGGCTATAATATTTGCATTAATGATATAGAGACATTATCTATATGGTGAAATGTTTAATAGATATACCAATAATAAAAGACTGAAATATATATTCACACCGAATGAGTTGAAAATGCACAAGAGATGATGGTTAGAGTTGTTAATGGATTTTGACTGCACAATTCATTACCACACTACGAAAGCAAAGAAGGTGGATGAAGTTTTAAGACGAATGGATCATGCCAACTTATCCATGACGATTATGACAAGAGATCCAATATTTATGGATTTTCAAAGGATGGATCCAGAAATCATAAAGGAAGGGGAAAATCTTTTCATTATGAAATGAATGTTTATCCCTCTTTCCACGTAAGGATTATGGAGGTGTAGAAAGAATATGAAGAAATGTCAAAGATGGTTAGAAATGTTCATGATGTTAACCATGATTTTGATGGAATAATAGGGTTCAAGAACCGTGTTTGTGTTCCTTCAATACCAAATTTGTTGAAGGAGTTATTATAAGAATCTCATAGTTATTAATCCTCTATACATCTTGTAAGTATGAGGATGTTTAGGGGAATGATGGAATACTTATGGTTGGAAGGCATGAAGAGAGATATCATAGAGTTTGTATCTCAATGTTTTATATGACAATAAGTTAAGGCTAAAAGACAAATTTCTAAAGAGATGATGCATCCATTACCCATACAAGAATGGAAATAAGAGAACATCGCTATTTCATTTTTCATTAGAATACCCAAAATCTATAAAAGATATAATGCAATTTTAGTGGTAGTTGATCTCCATACTATGTTATGAAACTTCATTGTTATCAAAGAAGATTTTTCTCTTAATAAAATTAAAATGATGTACATTAAAGTAGTAGTATGGTTTCATGGCATACCACATTCCATTGTATCAGATCAAGAACCCAGGTTTACCAAAATATAATGGAAAATTATTTAGAAAAAAACATGACAATGAATTGATTTTTAGAAATACTTATCATCCTCTAATAGGTGGTATGTCTGAAAGAACAATTAAATCCATAGAGGATATATTGAGATATTGTTCAATAAATTTAAATGGTGGTTGGGATCAACACCTTCTACTACTTGAGTCTTGATACAAAAATATCCTTCACTCAAGCATTGAAATAAAACCTTACTAAGCCCTGTGTTGGATGAAATGTATATCTTTAATTTATTAAGATGAGGTTAGAGGAAAAATCTATTTCGGTCATTCATCTTAGAAGAAATATTTGAGAAGGATATAACTATTCAACTTCATATCATAGAATATGAATGATGGAAGAAAAGTTATGCTAATAACCTTTGGTGTAATTGGGAATTTTAATTTGATGAAAATGAGTTTTTAAAAAATCTCACCTAGTAAGAATGTTATGAGATTTAGGATAATGGGGAAACTAAGCCCATAGTATATTAGCCCCTTTGGAATTATTGATTGTTTTAGAATATTAGCCTATTTCTCGGAACATCCTCCAAATCTCTCTAAATTAAATGATGTGTTCTTTGTATCTCTCCAGAGGAAATACATACCTAGCCCTTTACATGTAATAGACTAAGAGGTCATACCGCTATAGAAGGATCTTTTTTATGAGGAGAAACCTGTTTACAAAATGGACCTATCAAAGAGAGTTATACAAAACAAGAACACTCACTTGGTCAATGTTATGTTGAGAAATGACTAGTTATAGGAGTATATGTGGGAAATTTATGAAGATATTATTTATAAGTATCCTCAGTTGGTTTTACCTGAGTGATGAATATCGAGGGTTAAATTTATAATAATGGGGTAGAAAGTAACACCTCGAGTTTTATGGACATATTTATTTTTGAATAAAATTAAATTTTCATTTATATCTATCAATTATGTAATTAAAATATCCCTTTTACACACATTACTATCTTGATTTATGTTGCACGCAACACTGTCTTGGTGTACAATGCACACAACTCTGAGTTGTCATTTATTACACATAATATTGTGTTTCTAAGAAATATATCCTTTTATTGTTTTAATTTTTTAAATAATATAATTATAACCTACTAGTAAAAAATAGAAATATGAATAGTAATAAGTACATTTAAAATATTTTTTATAATTGTTTTATATAAATAGAAAAAATTGATAATAAAAGATATTATTTTTGGTAAAGATCGTTTTATGTTTAAAAAAGTTATCTCAAATTGAATGTATTTAATAACATAATTAATTTGAGAAAAATTTAATAATTTAATTTGATAAAATAAATTTCATTTTTGAATTTAGAACTTTGAAAATATATTATGATTAATATTTGGGGTTTTTCTAAGAAGCATCATTTTCTGATGAATATGGAAAAATTCATTTTTATTTAAAACAACCTTTTTACTAATTAATTATTAAATTAAAATGTTATTATAACTACGTTTAAGGACATATAAGATGAATATTACATCTAATAATACAATGGAAATCATTATAATCAATTTTATCTGATATTGTATATAAAATCTTAAGGAACATTTGAACTTTTTCCTACATTAAAACTCGTTATTTCTTCCTGTATGCGGGATTACAAAAAATTTTAATTATGTCAATTATATGCAATAAATTTAAAAAATATAACATAAAACATTATATTTTCTACAGAAATATTATTTTAATTATACCTTTTTAATTATTGACCAAAATAATTTTAAAGGTGATTAAAATTAATCGCAACGATTAAGGCTAAAGTAAGATTAATTAGGGACTAAACCTTAATTATAATGAACCCAATGACATATATACTGGTGAAACTGTTATTTAATTTCTATATTTAGTCCATAAACCTTCCAGTATTTTGTTTTTTTGGTTTGGGAAGACTTTTTATCAGTTATATCATTTGAACAACTAATTTAATTCTAACAATTCCATGTGAGTCCTTTTTCATCCCTAAAAAGGCCACCACCTATATCCATTTATAAAACCTCTATATCCACTTATTATAATCCAATATATTTCCAATTATCTTCCCAAAAATCTTTTGTTCTCCATTTAATAGTCTCTTTGGGCATGAACCCTCTCAATGAATCCTTTTGGAACAAACCAAAAAGAGTTACCTGATTTAGAGTTAATGTTTTATTTCAAGATCATTTCTTTAATTTTCCATCTTTACCCTCTATACTATATTTATTATCATATTGTGTGAAAAAATTTATCCTATATATAATAGTTTTCTTGGAAAAATTCCTAACCTACACTTACACACTCCTCCATCTAATAAATGGTGAACATTCTGTTTCTGTGTACGATGAACAACCACATAAAAAAATGTCAATTTTCTCATTTCTACATTATCACCAATCATGGTGTCCATTATGATGGAATCACTAATTATATATGTAATATTTTATATTTATTATGTATTTATTCTTATTTATTCATGTTACAACAAAATAATATTTACCACCAATTTGGTGTTAATATGATAATCTCATTTGAGGAAGCGTAGACTACCGCCCATCAAAGCGATCTGATTCATTCACAGACCACATAGAATGTATTAAGGATGGGTTTAA